>CM041016.1:17769627-22569627 GCA_022984855.1 Dimocarpus longan
GTTTGAAGAAGGGGAAGGAGAATGAGTCCTCGACCCGCAACAGATAAAGGAGGATTTATTCAATCACATAGTCTGGGCTCCTAGAATATGGCGCCCCTGGGGCTTTCTATTTGATTGTATCGAAAGGCCCAATTCATTGGGATTTCCCTATCGGACGGGGTCATTTCGGGGCAAGCGGATCATTTATGATGAAAATGATGAGCTTCAAGAGAATGATTCGGAGTTCTGCTAGGCAAAGATTTGCCTCCGTGGAAAAGATGATTCATTCGGATGAAGATGAAAGTCCAACTACATTGCATTGCCAGAATACATGTTGTATATTTGAAAGAGGTTGACCTCCTTGCTTCTCTCAACCTTATTCCATGGTATTTACATGAGATTCCTCTTTCTTATTCTTAAGCAAGTCCCCCAGAGGGCTTAGTTGATCCATGATTTATGTTTCATCTTTCGTTTCCTTTTCGTTTGTTTCGAGAAATATATCGATCAATTCCGATTCTTTCTTTTTCTATTGATTCTTTTCCGAATCTGTCGCTATTTCCGATTAAATCTTCTTGTTCCTAGATGTTCCATAGGAATAACTTGATATTCTGTTCCTCGATTCAATAGAAGCCCAAAGAGGTGAATAGGGTCCCAAATAACGAGAGATATGTAAAAAGCGGGTCCCGATTCCGCCTATTCCTAATCCTAAATGGAATGTAACGCCGTAGGGATCCATATGGAAACATAGTATCTATTTAGATACGCTCGAATGACCCCTTCTCATAATGAGAATGTATATAACCCTATTCCGAACCTGAATTTCGCTGAGGTTGAATCCGCTTTTTCTTTCTCTTTCCTCCCTTATTTTATCTATCTAATTAAAAAAAAAAAGAAAAAGAAAGAAAAGAAAAAGAGAGGAGGGAACGGAGAGATTAGTCACAAATATTTGATTCTATCTCTAATCTTCTTCACCCCTTTCCATATCAATAACTACAACATAATAAATTGGCGCCCCTTGGAAAAGAAGGAAGAGGCCTGAGGCCTTTTCAATGTTCTTTTCTTTCAAAAAGACATTATCAATGATTTAAAAAATCATTTCTGATTATTCGGGATTTAATCGAATCATAGGTATTGGTCATTGTAATCTCATACATGCTGCCATTCTCCACGAGAATTCTGATTTATTAGCAAAAAGACGAAGAAATCGATTTCTCATTCCATTCCAATCGATTCAAGAACAAGAGAAAGAACTAATGCCCCCGGAGGAATAGCCTCGCATCATATTGCAGCAGGGACATTGGGCATATTAGCAGGCTTATTCCATCTTAGTGTCCGCCCGCCCCAACGTCTATATAAAGGATTACATATTAGTAGCATTTCCTTTGATACTTCCAAAGAAAAGCGTAATTGCAGTTTAATTTTAATGTTTCCTGATTTTCCTAGAAATCATATAAGAACTTATTATAAGGGAGTTGGGTTGGAGTCTTTCATCAAGGGTGTTGGGTCAAAAATAATAAAGAAATAAGTAAATAAAGTAGAAGAACCCAGATTCCAAATGAACAAATTCAAACTTGAAAAGGATCTTTCTGATTCTCGAAGAATGAGGGGCAAAGGGATTGATCGAGAAAGATCTCTTGTTCTTATTATAAGATTGTGTGATTGGATCCGCAGATGCTTGTTAAAAAGAGAATAATCTTCTCCTTTGAGAATAATCAAAAAAGGGAAGTGCTCAATTGGAACATGAAAACGTGACTGAATTAGTCCTAGTTACTCTTCGGGACGGAGTGGAAGAAGGGAGGGTATATCTTGTTCTGAAAGACTTCTTACTGGAAAATTCATGGGTAGAGCCAAAGAGTGGTAACTGTACAAGTTACTTGACATGCCGCGAATCCTCTTGAAAGAGAGGGGTGCCTTCGGGAACGCAATAAATACGACAAAAAAAATCCCCCTGTAATTGTACATGCTCCCATAGCAATAACATATTTTGGTTCAGGCACTTGTTCATATAATCTCACTAAAGAATGAGCCATTTTCATTGTTACTGTGCCAGCTGTTAAAATTAGGTCTGCCTTAGTGATCCGACGGTGCCGAGTGGAAGGGCCGTCGCTCAACGGATAAAAGTTACTCTAGGGATAACAGGCTGATCTTCCCCAAGAGCTCATAAGGATGGCAAAATGCGGGTCTGGACCAGCACCAGGCCCAGATCCGCATTGGACCCTCTTTTTTATTTGAGGGTCCAGACCCTACCCATACCCTCATATTTATTTGAGGGTATGATCCAGATCCGACCCGTGTTTCTTACGGATCTGTTGTAGACCCGGATTTAACCGGATTCAGACCCCATTTGGCCGGATCAGACCCGGATTGACCGGGTCAACCCGAATAATTTTTTGAAAAAAAAAATTTCCAAAATTTTGTTATAGACTACCAAATTGAATGATGTAAGATTTTAGCCTGATTTAAAAAAAAAAAATCAATTTTTTCTCTTAAAATATATTAAACTAATTTCACACCACATAAGACATTCCATAATCATTCTTGCCAATTTTTACAAAAAAATGTCACAATTAAAATAAAACAAAAAATAATATTAAAAGTTAAAATTTATCTTTAATTTACATCCCAAAATAACAAAAAAATTTATAAATATAAATATAAAAAACAAAATCAAGATGACGATTGTTCTTCTTCATCTTGTTTATGATATATTTCTTTCTCCGAAACGCCACCTAATAGAACAAATCAAGTAAAAAATTAAAAATTAAATTAAAAATTATGGATAATATACATAATATAATTAAATTTATAACATCGCTTTCATACCTCGAAATGAAGCCCATATTCAATTTTATGCACACATCAACACTTCTAACGTGTCCGGATGCAATCTCCTACGATGTGGACTTAAGAATCTATCCCCAGTACTAAAATCGGATTTATATACACAACTATGAAAAAAAGAACAGATCCAGAGTGACTAATGAACCGATTTTTGGTCAAAGAAAGTACAAAATATTAGATCAATGTACATCAATGCCATTGATTTGACTATAGATTTTCTTCCACTTCGCACCTCTTTGTTGGGTAAACTACTGTAACCCCATTACTTGATTTATAATTTGCCATAATCTGACTATAGAAAAGTACATTAGAGAGTCATATTTATTGTAGTTTTAAAAACGTAGTGCTATCAAGACAACATAATAAAAACACAGATTTATGTTACCAAATATATTAAAATACAATCAAATTAAACAAACTGAACATAGCGGCAATAACTGTTGATATCACAAGACACAAATGTACACAGCTAATTGATAAAATAAGCATTACCCCCTTTTTTTTTTTGGGTGGGACGATTGATAGACCCATGACTGTCTCATAATTCCTCAACAGCAGCTGGATGCATTTACAAAACAAAAGATTGATATGTCATTTATCATAATAGAGAGATTGAATAACAGAGTGACATACTAACATAAGCAAATATACATATTCTCCACAAACAATGAGTCTATATTATATGTCACCTACTCTTGAATGTACTTGGTGTTAAACCAGCGATGATAATAAAATTCTAAGTTGTTGATAGTTAAAATATGGAGAGAGAATTTGGATGCAGTCATCCCTTGATCCCGTGTAGAGCATAAAAATTTGTGAATTATTAGCGTCTGTAGGTGTATGTTTTGTAAGGCCAGGCAGAAAACAGGGATACCAAACATGTAGTTGCAAGAGCTGCAAGAAATCCAAGTACAAGAATGCCCAGAGTATGGGCAAACAAAAGTTGTGGAACAACATTTATTTCCTCAAATGCTGCAAACAATGCTAAAGCAGGGCCTTAAACATCCAGCGACGAAAATGTATACTAAACTAATTTAATCTTTTCCACTAGATGGTTTATCATAATAGAGATTGAATAACAGAGTGACATGCTTACATAAGCAAATATACATATTCTCCACCAACAATGAGTCTATACCATCTAGGCATTGAATCAAAATAGCACGAAATTCCCAAAAAAAAAAAAAATCCCACAAACATATCACAACAATCCATCAAACCCATCTCTTAAATTGTAAAAACAAACCAAAAAACCAAAACCACACACAACCCAGAAACCAAAAACGTAACCAGATCAAAACCCAGAAAGGCAATTTGAAGATCTCACACATATCCTAAACACTCACATTAAAAAACCACAACTTAACAGCAAAAAACCATGAAAACCCTTTAAAAAGAGGAGCTCACCTTAACAATGCATGTTGAAAAACAAAACAACAAGGAAATAGGATCAGGCTCCACAATCTATAGCTACGATTTGCAGTGCACAAATACCCAGTAACAACAAACTAAATTGGAAACCCAATGCAAAACTGAGATATAAGAAATCGAATGACCCAGAAAAATAAATTGGAAAGAGAGACGGCGATGATACCACATTTCGAAGCTTTGGACACACAGCAGATGACACAGGGCGATGGAGAGAGACGGAGAGATTCTGATGGTCACACAGCAGATAACATGGCCGCAATGGAGAGAGAGTGAGGCGCAGTCGAGTTGAGGAACGACGGCGATGGAGATTGGAGAGAGAGAGGCGTTGTCGAACGGCGGCGATGGAGTAAAGAGAGAGAGAGAAAGAGTCGAGAGAGTTGAGAGAGAGATTTGTTAGGGTTTTTTATGAAAATGAACCGGATAGGGGGTATATAAGGAATGGGGTATTTTACGGGTCTGATAGAGACCCGCGGATAGACCCATATCCTACTCGTATTTCTGTGGATTTTTCGGATCCGGTTCTTTTTGGGGTTTTTTAAACAGCGGTTCGGTTCTAGATCCGAACCGCATCCTTATGGGTATGGACAGGGTCTGCAGACCCTGTCCATTTTGCCATCCCTACGTGGAAAGCATAAGCTCACCGGTTGGGTGTCTGTGTCTTCACTTTGTGTTTGACTTGATGCTTGTGTTGAATTACCCAACTATAATCTGTGAGTTTTTATCATAGTTGCTACTTGGTCTTTGCATTTACTGAGCTGGATCTTGATGCATAATGCCTTTTCTTGTTTAAATTATTTTGTTTTTTTTAATAAAGAAGTACCCTCCCGTTGACAAAACGTCAAAAGTTGGTTTGGTTACAAGCCGCCAGCTTTGAATAATTTTCACCAATAGAACACAAAGGAATTGGAGAAAATAAAAAATAAGAAAAAAAAAAAAACCCCTTAGGATCAAATGCAGACTGCTATAACCTTTAAGTAAGGACCAATTTAATATTGCAATAGCTTTTAGTATAATTATTGTTAGTTATACTGAAAAATTAATTTATTATAAAACTAATTAGGGAATTATTTAGTTATTTTATTTTTTTGATGAGTTATGTTTTTTATTTTTTTCCTTTTCAGAAGGTATCTAATCTTTTAGAAGTTAGAAAATTTAAGTCACTAGGACAGTTGGAGTCGCTTTTGCATTCAATGCATTTTGCTTGTGTTCACAATTCATGAGGTTGACTTGACTTCTCTGCAATGCATATCTGCAGGGGGTGCAGTGGCGGATCCAGATATTTATATTAAGGGAGACACTACAACAAAGTAAAATAAAATAAAAATAAATTAAGATAAAAATAATTATGGTTCATGAGGTTTTTTTTTTCAATTGTGAAATTAATTATTATATAAAGTGAGAAAAAACTCTTTTTGTATATTGTTAAATATACAATATGAAACTTAAATTCTAATCATGAATGTGAAAGGAAAATATACTAATTACTTAAACTATAAATAGAGGTGTAATTCATTCACAGTTAAACATATTTTTATTTTTAAAATTTAATCATAAACACTATAAAATAATACTAAAATACTAGTAAGTTTATACACTAGCACTAAAGAATAGAAATAAATTCACAACGTACATTAAGTTCTATAGTTTATATAGTCAATAGTTTATACACTAGCACTAAATATAATATAGTTTATATAGTCAATAGTTTATATAAAAAAATATACATGTTAATTATTGTTAATTGTTCATAAATATATATTATTAACAAAAAAAAAAATCATAATTCATGGTAGGTTATGAAAGTTTTCAAAGTCAAAACACTTCAAGTGTGAAAATTTGTTTGGTTCGTAAATATCTATGTTATTTGTTTTTACAACCCAAATATAAACACCAATAAATTCATACATACTGTTCATTACCTTTAAAAAAAAAAAAACACAAGTATAAGTGGGGGATGTATACTGTTCATTATCCTTTGAGAAAAAAAAAAAAAAAAAGATAAAGAAATAACACTTATATAATGGTATGTATAAGTACATGTATAATGATATGCATAAGTGAGGAGTGTGTTGTTCATTGCCTTTTGGAAAAAAAAAAGACACATGTAGGAGTGAGTGAGGAGTGTGCCTTTTGGAAAAAAAAAAAAAAGAAAGAGAGAAAAACAGACACATGTACAAGTGAGTGAGGAGTGTGCTGTGTGTGTTACTTTTAAAAAAAAAAATGAGAAATAGCACTTGCATGCGTGATGATCGAACCAGAGACCAAGGTGGCGATCAAAGTCCAAAATTGCACCTGCTACAGCCTGGCCATTCTGCTTCCTGTGACTATATTTGCTTTGAAATTATATATATCAATTTAATAATATATTTAAATAAATAATAATTAACAGCACATACCTAATAAATTTTTGTAAAATCTCAGGGGGGCAGCCCCATACTAGGTCCGCCCCTGCAGGGGCGTGCAGACACCATGTGAATGAGGGTTCCTCTGTCAGAGTACTAAAACAAAAATTACATAAATGGATGCTAATAATGCAAACGGGACAGAATCGACCAACGGTATGAAAATTGACATTTTAAGCTCCACTTCAAGTCAGATAAGTAACGTGGAGATCGACGTTTTAGGCTCCACTTCTAATCAGAATAATGATTCGGAGATCAACAATTTAGGCACCACTTCGAACCAGAACAACACTTCGGATCGGAGTAATGATAATTCTGATCAATTGTTTAAGGCTGCAGCTAATGGCAATATTGAACCCTTCAAGAATATGGCTGAACAGCCTCATCTCATATTGACACCACTCAAGAATACAGTCTTGCATATCAACATCACATCAGAAAAAGCATCAACCAATTTTGTGGAAGAAATACTTGATATATGTCCATCACTACTACTCCAAGTCAATGCACAAGGTGACACTCCATTGCATGTTGCAGCCAAATTTGAGCGTCTTGATGTGGCGAGAGTTCTAATTGAGGAAGCAAAACGTCAACAGGAAGAAGACTTAGAGAATGGGATAGGAGTTACCAGACGGATGCTGAGGATGACGAATGACAAGGGAAACACTGCATTGCACGAAGCCGTACAACATGAAAGAGTCTATATCGTTGGAATTTTAGTCAAGGAAGACCCTGATTTTTCACACCCAACTAATAAAGGCGGTGAAACTCCACTTTATATTGCCGCTGAGACAGGAAATTTTGAAGGTGCTGTTGAGATTTTGGAAAATAGCACATCAGCTACCCATGCAGGCCCGAATGGAAAGACAGCTTTACATGCAGCAATCAGGTCGAAATCTCGAGGTAAATTTATAAAACTATCAACTTTTGTATCAATAATTTGTCTTTTTTTTAGAGTTACATGTAGAAAAAGTAGTGCCAAAGAATAAATGTTTATGATCAAATAATAATCAAAGCAAAAATGAAATAAATTGGTACAGCAAGCCAAGAATGCACCCTTGATGCTTAAGAAGATAAAGAAAGCAAGCAATTCTTTGTATATGATGTTTTTTAATATATTGTTATTCTTCTTTTAGGTTTACCTAGAAAAATACTTGAAAAAAGAAGGAGTTTGACAAAAGAAATAGACGACTATGGGTGGACTCCACTTCATTGTGCTGCATATTATGGTTATCTTCGTGTTGTACGTGTATTATTGGAATTTGATGCATCTGCTACATGCATGGCTGATAAGTCAAGAAAAATGACACCACTTCATTTGGCAGCTAGCCAAGGTCATACAGATGTAGTGAAGGAAATCATTTCATGTTGTCCAGATTGTTATGAAGTGGTTGATGACAGAGGATGGAATGTTCTTCATTTTGCCATGGCTTCTTTTAGTACAAAGAAATTGTGTAATTTACTTGAAAATCCTTCAATCGAAAGGCTTGTACATGAGAAGGATGCAAAAGGAAACACTCCTCTCCATGTGCTTGCTACCTGCGCTAAATACAAGGGCTCAAGAGATTCATTGGCTAATATTGTCGATCAAGTTAGAGGCGATGGCATTCGCGCCGTTAACAGACAAAATATTAGTGTTAAAGAAGCATTTCATTACGGTTGTCCTGAGCTGGAGGTAATAGCCTAATTTACAATATATCTATGTGTTGATTAATTAAGATATTGCTTCCCCATTTTATGAGGATTAGGTTAGTTTAATTATGGCACAGCATGCATTTTTCTGCATCAATTTGTTCGCATATGGTCATGATTTTCAATCTTTAAATGTTTGTGTCATGCATATAGCATTATAAGTTTAGGTAGATAAATATTAAACAATCTCTGCAATTATTAAAGACTATTTTTGAAAATTTCCCTCACTCTATCTCTCTTTTTGTATCAGTTAGTAATTATAAATGTATGTACAGAAAGAAATCTTGACATTATCAGAAGATACTAGTAATGGGGTATATCCACAAGGTGTTATCCGTTTAAGAAGCAAACGTCATGATGGATATTTCCAACTTGTGAGAGGAGCAAAAGAATCACATTTGGTAGCAGCTGCACTTATAGCGACAGTGACCTTTGCAGCAGCTTTCACCTTACCTGGTGGTTACAAAAGCGAAGGTACGAACCAAGGCTCTGCTGTCCTGAGCAGAAATTTAGCTTTTCAAACATTTGTAATAACAGATGCCATAGCCATGGTTTTCTCCATATCTGCTGTCTTCATCTACTTCGTTATGTCAGTAAGGAAATTTCGGATGTACATTTATATGTTCGAAGTTGGCTCTTGGTTAACAGTGGTTGCTATGGCAGCAATGGTGATTGCATTTGTTACAGGAACATATGCAGTTTTAGCACCTTCTTTTTGGCTAGCTATTGTCACTTGTTTCATTGGCTTGAGCTACTTCCTCTTTGTGCTTCCCATGAGTTATCGTGTCGTACAGCTTATAAATTACAAGTGGCAGCTCAAGATCCACAAGTTCAAGCGCAAATAAGATCAATAAAAGATTACTTCATGTGAGGAAATTGACCACTGGAAGCCCGATGCGCAAGATAAGATCAATAAAGGATTGCCTCATGTTGAAATTGGCCAGTAGAAGACACATAGATTCTCTTTAGTGTTGTTCTATGTTATAGATATATTAATTCAATCTAGAGCTAGAATTTCATTAGTCAAGGAAACTTTGAACATTTACGATTATTGATCTGCCATGTACTTGGGTTATAATAAATTTTTGAAGGTTGAGAGAAATAAAAGAGTTGGAAATGAAGGATTATGAATCTATGATTATACATAGCTATTATTAGTAAACTTTGACCTACAATTTGACTATTGTTACTCGGTCTCTCCTCAGCTGTATATGTCTATTTTTTTTATTTGCATTGCATGTGGTAAATTCTGATTAATCATTTTGTAGCTGTGCACTAATTATTTTGTATCTCAAATGATTAGTTGATTTAAACTAATTCGATGCATAAATGGTTTACGTACGATCTATGATTATCTTGTACTTTTCATAGCAACAAGGTCAAGAATGATCGCTTTCTATTCAATATGGTCTATTCTTGCTCTTTGGTTAGCATTTTATCAATTATTGAATATTTTTGAAATATTATTTTGTTATTGATTCAGATCCTTGTTTGCTTTTTTAACCTTTTTTTAAAATTATTTTTTATCCATCATATCTGATGAAGTTTTTTCTCAAGTTCTATTCCTAAGGATTAACGTTTTTTTAAAAAAGATGTCAATAATTTTATTTAAAACACAAAAAAAAAAAAAAAAAAAAAAAAAAAAGACAAACTAAAAACATAAAAAAATTCTTACGCAATATGAGTCCAGATGTTGGTGGCCGAGGCCCGAAACAATGTAATAATCAACATTGATAATTCATACAATTTGAGCGGTGTTATTGGCACCCTCCAGACGACTTAGAGAAATCCCTATCATAATTTTTTTTTAAAATTTTTTAAATAACAATTTTGTCCCAAGTGACAATTGCTAACCACAAACATAATTTGATTTATAGGATTCTTTTTACAAAATTAAAAAAAAAAAAAAAATTCAAGAATTATGAAGAAACCGCATGTATGAATTTCTTTTACCATCAAACATCACCATAAATCTTTAATTATTTTTAATTCCAAATTTTAAATGATAGTGAATTATTTTTCACAAATTTAGGTAGTATAGCATTGAAGTTATTGCAGAAGAAATTAAGCAATTTGATGTAATTAATCACAAAAGCGTCTTTGTACTTTAAAAATTAAGTTCTCTAAACTCAAATAACCCCCACATAGAAATAAAAGTCAATAACTCAAACATTGACCTGAAAGATTTAACATAAAAGTCCAAAAAGAAACCAATAAAAATTGAAATGATTGAGCATAAACTCTGTTGGGAGATAAACCCAGAAAGAAAGAAGAAGAAGAAAGTCGTAAAACACAATCAAACATACACCAAACAAATAAATAAAAGAGACACAAGAATTTTACGTGGTTCAGGAAATTCCCTACGTCCACGGAGTGCACCAGCACTTCTTCCACTATCAAAATTGATGATTACAAACTCACACTTTTGCCTCTCTCACTCTCAATCACGAATTTCTCCCTCACAAATCTCTCACACCTTCCTAAACTTGTCAATCTAAGTCTAAACCCTTAGAGACCCTTAATACATCATATAATCACACTTATAAGATGTTCAACATGTGTATTTATAGGATAGGAACAACCCACAACTGATTTGGACTCAAAAACCTTAAAGAAAACGGATTAAGAAGAATCCGTGTAAAACTGACCACCGAACGTTGTTGGGGCATGTGAGGGCACGTCAAACCCTTTTTGGCTGCGATTTTTGCGGCGTTTGGCTTTCCAACGATACTTTATTTGCTTAAAACGGACTTCGTTTGATATACTTTCGAGATAGATAAAATTTGATCTGTTTTTGAATCCGAATTCTTCTGGAATTCAAATTCTTTCAGGCTTCACAATTCTAACAATCTCCCACTTGAAGACTGAAACACATACAATCATCAATTCTTCTGAATAGTGAAAACGGTGCACTCAACTTCTTTTGCTTCAACCATGAAGACCAACTGAAGCTGAACACAGCTCCAGCTTCTCGATAGTGACTGGCTTGGTCAACATGTCAGCTGGATTTATACTTCCGAGAATCTTCAGAAGTGTCAATACTCCTTCATCCAACAAAGTACGAATGAAATGATATCGTAGACCTATATGCTTGGTTCTCGAATGAAATGCCGAATTCTTGGCTAAGTGTATCGCACTCTAACTATCACTGTGCAACACATTCAACACTTGTTTGAATCCTAATTCTGCTAACAGGCCTTGTAACCAAATCAGTTCTTTGCTTGCTTCTGTAACAGCTACATACTCTGCCTCAGTCGTAGACAAAGTCACAATGCTCTGTAGTTGGGAAACCCAACTAATGGTTGTCGCACCTAAAGTAAAAACGTACCCTGTAGTGCTCTTCCTATGATCTACCTCTCCAGCAAAGTCAGCATCAACATATCCTTGTAGCTTCAAATCACTATTTTTAAAGTATAAACATTTTTCTGTTGTACCTCGTAGATATCTCAAAATCCATTTAACTGCCTCCCAATGCGGCTTGCCTGGATTGGACATAAATCTACTAACTGCTCCCACTGCATGAGCAATATCTGGCCTCGTGCAAACCATAACATACATCAAACTTTCAATTACAGATGCATATGGAACTTGATCCATGTATGCCCTTTCTTCCTCTGTCTGTGGATACTGATCCTTGGAAAGTCTAAAGTGACTGGCTAGGGGAATTTTGACTGGTTTAACATCACTCATGCTAAAGTGTTGAGGAACCTTACGAATGTACTCTGCTTGAGACAATTGCAATGTATCTCTCTTCTTATCTCTGTTAATTCTCATTCCAAGAATCTGCTTTGCTGCCCCAAATCCTTCATCTCAAATTCACTAGACAGTTGTTTCTTCAATTTGTTTATTTCTTCCAAATCTGCACCAACTACCAACATGTCATCAACATAAAGTAATAAAATAATGTAACTGGCACCAACATTCTTGAAGTAACAACAATGGTCAGCATTACATCTCATGTATCCATTATTTTGCATAAAACCATCAAATTTCTTGTACCATTGACGTGGAGCTTGCTTGAGGCCATACAAGCTCTTAGTCAACTTACACACCAGATTTTTTTTTTCTTTTTTCATAAAACCTTCTGGTTGCATCATGTATATCTCCTCCTCGAGATCATCATGTAGAAAAGCGGTCTTTACGTTTAGTTGCTCCAGATATAAATCTTCTGCCGCCTCAATGCTCAAAACTGACCGAATTGTGCTCAACTTCACAACAGGAGAAAATATCTCTGTGTAGTCAAAGCCTTCTTTTTGTTGAAAACCCTTGACCACCAATCTAGCTTTATACCTTTTAGAGCCATCATGTTCTTGCTTAATTCTAAAGACCCATTTATTTTGGAGTGCCTTCTTACCCTCTGGTAACTTTGTCAACTCCCATGTACGATTCAAATTCAAAGACTTCATCTCATCCTTCATCGCTAGCTCCCACTTGCTAGAATCATCTACCAAACATGCCTCAGCATAGCATTCAGGCTCCCCAGCATCAGTCAGTAGCAGATAGTTCAAGTCACACTTCTTGTTTGGTATTCGACGTCGCTTGGACCTTCTCAGTGCATTCGCTGGATCCTCTAACTCATCAGGGTATAAATCTGCAATACCCTTTTCTACTGGTTTTGAGTCTACACCTTTAGGCGTCAAAGTTGAAGTAGTGATTGGTTCTTTTTCTGTGGTCTCCTTGGCTTCTAACTCCTTACCTAACTTAGGATTCTTACAAACAGGCACATCATCATGATTAAAATAGTTAGGTTCAGATAACTCCCCATTAGAAGACTCTATAGATTTCTTATTTTTATACATAACTTTCTCATTGAAGATGACATCCCTACTCATAATCATCTTCTTACTATTTTCATCCCAAAACTTATACCCAAATTCATCATCCCCATAGCCAATAAAAGTACATTTAATAGATTTTAGGTCACGTTTGTTTCTAGCATTATCACTAACATGGACATATGTTACACAACCAAAAACTCTAATATGAGAAAGTTTTACCTCTTGACCACTCCAAACTTCTTCGGGTAGTTTGAAATCTAAGGGTGTTGATGAACCACGATTGATCAAATAAGCTGCTATATTGACTGCTTCTGCCCAGAACTGCTTCGGCAAACCAGCATGTAGTCTCGTGCTTTTAGCTCTCTCAGTCAATGTTCGGTTCATACGTTCTGCAACACCATTCTGCTGTGGAGTACTAGGCACGGTCCTCTCAAGACGAATCCCACTCTCGAAGTAGAACTTTTTGAACTCAAAATCTTCATACTCACCACCATTATCGGATCGTAACTTCTTGATCTTCAAACTGGTTTCATTCTCAACCATAGCCTTCCACTTCTTGAAAGCTTCAACACCTCAGATTTCTGCCTCAGAAAATAAACTCAAACCTTCCTTGAGTGATCATCTATGAAAGTGACAAAATAATATTTTTCGCCAACTGAGGAAACTGGTGCAGGTCCCTAAACATCTATATGCACTAACTCTAATTTCGTTGTCTTTGGAGTTCTCCCAACTTTCTTAAAGCTCACCCTTTTCTACTTTCCGAAAACACAACTTTCACACATGTCTAGGTCAATCGATTTCAAATCTGACAACTTGTCATTAGAATGCATGTCTCGTAATCCCTTAGCACTCATATGTCCAAGCCTCTGATGCCATAGGTTTGGATCATCTCTACTTTCAGCTGCAGCAAATAAACCACGTCCATCTGTGGTTGTATAGAGAGTTCCAATCTTTTTTCCTCTAGCAATAGTCATAGCTCCTTTCGAAATCTTCCACGCATCTTCTGAAAAAGTTATCACATAACCTTGTGTTGTCAACTGCCCAATTGAAATCAAATTTTTCTTCAAACTAAGTACATGTCTTACATTATCCAATTTCCAAATAGATCCATTTAGGTTCATTTTTACCTTTCCTTCACCTACGATGTAGCATGCCTTATCATTACCAAGATAAACCTTACCCAGGTTGCTTGCAACATATTCTTTAAAGAATTCCTTCCTAGAGGTAGCATGAAACGACGCTCCTGAGTCCAATATCCATGATTCAGTATTGCTTTCTAAAAAGCAAATTAAAGTATCATCCGAGCCTTCCGAAACATAGTTCGCACTAGTCTGACCATCACTTTCTTTCTTTGGAGTTTTATACTCTGACCGGTAATGCCCCATCTTGTGACAATTCCAACACTCGATGTCTTTCTTACCACCATGTGAATTGTTCTGACGGCTCCTTGATTTAGACCTACCACGCCTCGACTTGGATCTACCACATTGCTCACCTCTAGTATTGCTTCTTCCTCTACTCTCCATATTCAAGGCTGAATTTGAATTACAAAACCCATCTTCACGCCTATGAATCTCTTCAGTCATGATCATATCCACAACTTCTGAAAACTTCAATTTTTCTTTTCGAAACGCACCACTGATTGATTGGACAGTACCCTTCCAACTTTCAGGCAACTGACCGAGGATGAGTAGGGCTTGTACTTCATCATCAAACTCGATCATTACGAACGTTAGTTGATCCGTAATTTCATTAAACGCATTAAGGTGCTATTTGAAGTTTTTGTTTTCTGACATTCGGAGAGAAAAGAGTTTCTTTATCGGATGTACCTTATTTGTCGCAGAAGGTTGTTCATAGAGATTTGATAAGGCTTTCATGAGAGACGCTGTCGTGTCTTGATTCTTCACATTAAAGGCTACCGATCTCGATAAACTCAATCGAATCGCACCTAGGGCTTTATGATCTAAAACTTTCCAATCTTCATCTTTCATGTTTGTTGGCTTTTCTTTGAGCGGCAAGTACAAGTCTTTCTGGTATAGGTAATCTTCATCTGCATCTTCCAGAAACTAAAGTTCGTCCCATCGAACTTTTCAACCTTGTAATGGTCTTTCTCTGAACCCATATTCTTCCACTCAAACGACAAAACCAACTACTAACGAACCAGGCTCTGGTACTAGTTGTTGGGAGATAAACCCAGAAAGAAAGAAGAAGAAGAAAGTCGTAAAACACAATCAAGCACACACCAAACAAATAAATAAAAGAGACACAAGAATTTTACGTGGTTCAGAAAATTCCCTACGTCCACGGAGTGCACCAGCACTTCTTCCACTATCAAAATTGATGATTACAAACTCACACTTTTGCTTCTCTCACTCTCAATCACGAATTTCTCCCTCACAAATCTCTCACACCTTCCTAAACTTGTCAATCTAAGTCTAAACCCTTAGAGACCCTTAATACATCATATAATCACACTTATAAGATGTTCAACATGTTTATTTATAGGATAGGAACAACCCACAACTGATTTGGACTCAAAAACCTTAAAGAAAACGGATTAAGAAGAATCCGTGTAAAACTGACCACCGAACGTTGTTGGGGCATGTGAGGGCAGGTCAGACCCTTTTTGGCTGCGATTTTTGCGGCGTTTGATTCGTATCGAAACAAGCTTTCCAACGATACCTTATTTGCTTAAAACGGACTTCGTTTGATATACTTTCGGGACAGATAAAGTTTGATCTGTTTTTGAATCCGAATTCTTCTGGAATTCAAATTCTTTCAGGCTTCACAATTCTAACAAACTCCTCATACCTACAACAATAAAATTGTATTTTAAAGTTTGTATACAATCCCTCTCCTAATTCTCATGCTCGTAATTAAACAAACAAAACATTTGGGAAGAGATATGATTGAGTTGCACATCACTCTTTAGTAATTATGGATTATGAGTCTTCTCTTGTTAGAAATTGTTCTCTCTGATATTGTAAAAGTAATTATCTGAATTACGTTATTAGTGATATATCTCAGTAGATCTCAATAATTATGAGATCAATGATATATCTCTTTGGTAATTATCTGTTTTGTGATGTGGACCTTAAAAAATCTGTTAATTAGTTGTGTACTTAAATATTGGCTTCAGAATGTGTTCAGTGCTATGTTTGGTTGCATATGCGATTGGTGCTTTGACTAGTAAAAAGGACAATATTCCTGATCAGTTGAATCGATCATGTTAAAGACTTCTACCTGCCATATGCCTTGACATTTAAGCGGAAGGAACAATTATTCATGCCAGTTCATCATCAAATACATGATCAATGGAGTTTACAGCTTCCTCCAATACGTGTCTTCCCGAAAGCATTGTACGTTTGTATGAACCTACAGCTATATAGCTAATTACAAGCAATTATGGACCCTTTTGGTATAAAAACAGCCTTTAGAAATCCCTTATGTTATACAAAACTCAATTGTTTTAGCAAGTGAGCTGTTTGGACTATGGAGCATATACGAAGCTTCTTTCATCTTCTCGATTCTATGTTATTAATGCTCTATTCGTTCTTCTTTTCTGCAGAGAGGATGAGATTGAGGACATATATCCAGAAGGTACTTGAAATACTTTAGACAACTAGCTTGCTAATGATGCGATAATTAATTGTTTAGGTTGCTCATATATCTTAATTTTGTGTCAGGAAATTTTTGTTTTATCACAATGTCGATCTCCATATATCACTGACTACTGTGGATTATAATGGAATACATGGCCGGTGGCTCTGTTGCTGATCTAGTAGGTTCCCTGTATACTTGGTTCTACTTGTTGAATGCATTATAGGTTATTTTTTCTTTTAACAGTTTTGTGGGTTAATGATAAATGAGATTGTTTATTTTTGTACATGACATTATTTTAGTTTGGTTTGTGTAATAAATATGATTATTTTTGGTCAGTGTATTGCTCATAAAGGGTTGGAGTAAAGTTGCTTTCAGAAACTCTACAAGCATATCATAGTTTAGTTGGGTGCTGCTGTTAATGATGTGATAACGACAACAATAATGATAATAAAGAAAGCTTGGTGGTTCATTACACACATTGTACTTCAGCTTAATATGTATTAGTTTTGTTACTACAGGTTAGAATTATTGAAGGGCTTTCTCTTTTTTGGTTTTTGGTGTTAGCGTATTAGCATTTTGCAAAGCTTAGGATTCTTTTTAGTTGCATTCGGTTCTCGGATTTTGGTGTACTTATCTGTTCGACATTCAGCAGAAAATTGATTGAGCTTGAAGTCTCCTTAGTGTTTCATTTATTTTAATTAATCTTTAAGATATCATTAACATGATATAAAAGTATGTGAAAATGATCATCAGAATTTGATATTGAAATTAAAAAATATATTAATGCTGCTAATAGCCTGATATAAAAAGTATGGTTTTTATACTTGCCTTTTCTACTTCTTGATTTTAATGCTGCTAATAGTCTGATATAAATTTCACAGATATGTACAAGATCTTATGGCTCATGTTACAACGTATCTAGCAGAATTGTCTAACAATAAAGGCCTCAAAAATGTTGCTCAACAGCCTGACATAATCCAGTCAGTAAGGACACCATATTTTCTGATGTAAAAATCATTTGAATTCATCAATATCTGATGATAACTGAAAAAAATAAGGCATTCATTTTATTGCCTGCTTGTATTTCAGGTACTATGTTTCGATATGTGGTTTAATTGAAAATCCCAGAGAGTTGTTTAAGAGAGATATTAGGTAAGTAATTAGCTTTATGTATGAAATGATTATTGTTTTGATCTTCATTTGTGAGTGAGTGAGAATATCTGATGTTTTGGAAAACATGCTTGACTAGAGGTTTGGCATTGTTTAAATTACAGGATGCTTCCCAAATACAATGTTACTACCAATTTACAGGTATTTTGTGTTGCATATTTTTTTGTATAAAGAGCATTAATATCGTATTAAAATGTCAGTGTTATGGAAACAGAAGGACTGCAATAAGCAAATGGGAGTTGGATGGGATGTCTCTGCTATAGGAAATAGTGAGTTTCTTCTGTTTTGGAGTCACTATCAATTTTCCATTTATTTCCTGAGGTGATCTAGCCATTTTGTTTGCAGTATGCCTTTGATGGTTGCTAAGTACATTTGTTGGTTATAGAATTACTCAAAAGGAAGCAGGATGGTCAAATGCTTTTTAAGTCTACGAATTCTGCTCTATCAATTTAACTCATTCGGAAGTTAGAAAAGTTTCTCATTTTCCTGAGTTTCTCCAGCTTTCTGGGGTGGTGTGAAATTGGCTGATGTTCTTGACCTTGTTGGGATACCAAAATTGACAACTGTCACTACGTCAGGTCGAAAACATGTTGAATTTGTAAGCATTGAAAAGTGTAAGGTACAATCTTTGGCCTTTGAGTGTGATTTTCCTTACTTTATTTTATTTTTGTAGCTTCTGCTGTCAAAAGGTATTTTACTCACTTAGAAAATGTGCCTCTGTATAATTTTATGATTGTTTGGGTGGAATATTTTGCCTCACCACCCAAGTATAGAAATCCTGACAATTGAATCCAGTTGGAATTGGTGGTACTACTTCTTGTAATAAGACAAAAGCTTTGGGGTTATGCTTCCTCATGCTCTTGTACTGAGGGAATCCTGTTTTTCTTGGAACCTTTTATTCTATCTTCTCTATTTATATGTCTTAGGGTCACAGCGTTCTAAAAGTCTATTGAGCTAACATTTTTGTTGGATGTGTAGCATACAATGCTTTCAGGTCAGTTAAGCTGGTGTTTTTGCATAGCTATTTGAATACAATACCATCCTATAGCATTGTTCTCAATGACTTTCTTGCTGTTTTATTAATGAGAAACAGAGTCTATTGACGTTGCTTTGTTGTTTTGGTCGAGCTTTTTGCTGTACAAAAAGGTTTAATTAGTGAAAAACAAACTTAGGTTGCTCTATTAATAGCTAATATCTGACAAGTATTTTGATATGCTACATGATTTTTTATCCTAGCATTAATCTTTTTTGCTTGGTAATTTAGTTGTATAAAATTCTTGTCTTTAGAACATCTCCAATGCTCTCATGGATTACAAAAAAATTATGTCACATTGAATAAATAGACATTAAGTTAAAATAAATTTATTCAATGCAATTATTACTTATTAATATTAAGCTGTGATTGTTTGAGATGGATGTCCGTATTATCTTTCATTTGATGCTTGTTCTAGTGCTTGGCTCATAGTCATACACTGTTGCAGAGAGTATATGTCTTTGATATCTTCATTCGCTTGTTACATATATATATTTTTTATTTTATCATCTATTGTGTATTTTGATTGTCTAAATTGGCCATTATTGAGTATAATTTTTGTTGGGATTTTTCTATTTCATTAGTGCATGAACTCTCAAAGTTAAGCCAATCCTCTTGCAACAAAAGAAAATACGGTAAAGGCAACAACCATGAGAGGGTTGGCTTTTTTAATGGTGTTCGACCAACCCTTAGCTTTTAGGGTTAGGTGGTTTCTTTTGTGTATTGAACAGCTAAGGCAAGAAAATATTGATTCAAGTTGAGTTAATTGATTCCCAATATAAACCAATATAAAACATTTTTTATATTGGCCAATTTTAGGTTTTCAAATACAATAAGGAAACATATTTTCTTATTAATTAGAATATACAATTTCCTATTTACAAAATCCAAGTCTTAATTAGATAATCTAATTTTCAAATTGAAAAATCTAATTCATAGTTAAATAATTTAATTTCCAAATTAATGAAGATTGATAATCTTTCATTAATTTAACTTTGACTTTTCGAGCTTCATGGCTATTTAAATTTAATAATTCAAAATCATTAATTATTTTATACAAATGTGAATTTGAGCCCACAATCTATTCAGATAAATAATTAAATAATTCATAATTCATAATTATTAATTAAATAATTATTAATTCAAATAATCAACATTATTTAAATCGTGTGAAATTTAAACAACTCCATTTTGGTTCTTTCTTAGCCGACACACACCATTGTATTCTTCACCTTTCTTTGTCGAATCCTAACTGGCCAAACCCCTTTAATTTTTATTTTTTCGCCTTCACTAACAACCCGACACCCCAATCTTGAGCTCCCTTCGCTTGCCCCTATCGGCAAACCAAGTTGTTTCGAGACCCAAACCAGATTGTTGAAGGTGTTCCTTAAGTTTGGTTTGTTGTGGGATTGTGAAATTTTGATGGTTTATATGGTGGTAGTGGTAGGTTTTTTTAGGTATTGTGCTTTGTTTGGTGGGTTTGTTTAAAGTTGGGATTTTTTTTTTTTTTTTTAATTATTTGGATTGTGAAGTTTGATGTTTTTGTGATGGGTTTCTTTATGTTTTGATTTGTGGCAGAATTGTTAAAATATATATATATATACATATATCAATTTGTATATTTGATTTCAATTTTGTTGAATATTAGTTTTGTTTGCGCGTTTTGAGTTCTAGTTAGTTTTGGTTTTATCTATTATTTTTTGTTAAAAATTATATCAAACTAGCTTCAATATATATATATATATATATATATATATATATCAAACTAATAGAGGATTGTGGATTGTGGAGTTTTCTTGTTAGTTTAGGAAATGATGTTAAATATGGAACTGACCCGAATCGAACTAACTTGATGTTGTTCAGTTGAGGCAAGTTCCACCCTTCTAAATAAATATGTACGGCTTTCAAGTTTGAAAACTGAACATTTGTCAATTCATGTACGGTTCATATAGGAATTGCACCAAACACCCAAATACCCACTCCTCTTTCTGAGAGACATTTATTGATGTTGTTGTAACTTGCAAGTGTTGTTACTTGTTAATATTGATCCTAGTCAAAATGTGAAGTAAAGTTTTTGCTCCACTTTATATATGTATATAAACACAAATTCTAACACAATTTGTTGCCCATTAGATTATAACAATTTTAATAACTAATATCTACTCATACCTTTTACATACAACTTAATTTTAGACTCTACATAAATGTTGCTTTCTCACATCTCTCATCATCATTAAGTATATCATCTCTCCTCTCTTCCACTAACATTAAAAAGTCATCGATTAATACTTTTCTCATCCCAATCAATGTTTTTGCATCTTTTTTTAATTCATTTTTAAATTATATTATTTTTATCTTTCCTATTAGATATGTTCCCATAATAAGTTTTTTTTTTTTTTAATTTGATTTTTTATTTTAGACCATTATAATCATTATGTTAGTTTAAGACATTTACAATATGGATCTTCTATTTGAAAATTTATGTTGAGAATTTCAAATCCATATATTATTTAGGGACATGGGCAAAAATGGCCTCATAAATTAGTGAGTTAACATTCATGTCACTTTTTAGTAAACATAACAATTGAGTCCTAAATTGGGTATGAAAATACCAAGCTGCCCTTAACTCATTTCAAACTTTTCTTTCTCTCTTAGTCTGGTTCTTCTGCATTTTCTCATTTTTCCAGCCCCCTCCTCATCCATTTCTCTAACAACCCAGTCTAGTTCTTCACTCTCTCCTCTCTGACAGCCCCAACTTCTCTTCCTTTTTCTTCATCTATTCTTCATCTTCACTTTCTCCTCTCTGACAGCCCCTGCTTCTCTTCTTTTTTCTTTATCTATTCTTCATCTTCACTTTTTCTTCCTCCTTCATTTGTCTGGCAGTCGCTGCTTATTCTTCATCTTCACTTTCGCCTCTTCCTTCATTTCTCTGACAGCTCATGCTTTTTCGTCACTTTCTCTTCCCGCTTCATTTCTTTATTCTACCGATCTACTTATATCTGTTTTCTCTTTTGGTCTCTCTTCGCATTTTCAACTACACAAACACTATCCACCACCCACCATCCATCTGTATTTGCTTCTGCAGTAGCGACCATCCATCTTCATCTTCTGTGCTATGGGTAATGTATCTTAACTTTTGAACACTTTTGACAGAAGCGAAATCACTAATCATACCCAGTGGAACGAGTATTAATAATACTAGGCGCACTTGGTATGATTAGTGGTGCCATGTGGAGATGAAACGAAAACAGAAACGAAATCACTAATCATACCCAGTGAAACGAGTATTAATAATACTGGGCGCACTTGGTATGATTAGTGGTGCCATGTGGAGATGGAACCAAAACAGAAGGGAAATCACTAATCATACCCAGTGGAACGAGTATTAATCATACCAAGCACACTTGGTATGATTAGTGGTGCCATGTGGAGATGGAACCAAAACAGAAGCGAAATCACTAATCATACCAAGTGGAATGAGTATTAATAATACTGGGCGCACTTGGTATGATTAGTGGTGTTATGTGGAGATGGAACGAAAACAAAAGCGAAATCACTAATCATACCCAGTGGAACGAGTATTAATAATACTGGGTTCACTTGGTATGATTAGTGGTGCCATGTGGAGATGAAACCAAAACAGAAGCGAAATCACTAATCATACCCAATAGAACGAGTATTAATAATACTGGGCGCACTTGGTATGATTAGTGGTGCCATGTGGAGATGGAACCAAAACAGAAGCGAAATCACTAATCATACCAAGTGGAACAAGTATTAATAATACTGGGCGCACTTGGTATGATTAGTGGTGTTATGTGGAGATGGAACGAAAACAGAAGCGAAATCACTAATCATACCCAGTGGAACGAGTATTAATAATACTGGGTTCACTTGGTATGATTAGTGGTGCTATGTGGAGATGAAACCAAAACAGAAGCGAAATCACTAATCATACCCAGTGGAACGAGTATTAATCATACCAAGCACTTGGTATGATTAGTGGTGCCATGTGGAGATGGAACCAAAACAGAAGCGAAATCACTAATCATACCCAGTGGAACGAGTATTAATCATACCAAGTGCACTTGGTATGATTAGTGGTGCCATGTGGAGATAGAACCAAAACATAAGCGAAATCACTAATCATACCCAGTGGAACGAGTATTAATAATACTGGGCGCACTTGGTATGATTAGTGGTGCCATGTGGAGATGGAACGAAAATAAAAGCAAAATCACTAATCATACCCAGTGGAACGAGTATTAATCATACCAAGCGCACTTGGTATGATTAGTGGTGCCATGTGGAGATGGAACCAAAACAGAAGCGAAACCACTAATCATACCAAGTGCGCCCAGTATTATTAATACTCGTTCCACTGGGTATGATTAGTGATTTCGCTTCTGTTTTGGTTCCATCTCCACATGGCACCACCAATCATACCAAGTGCACCCAGTATTATTAATACTCGTTCCACTGGGTATGATTAGTGATTTCGTTTCTGTTTTGGTTCCATGTCCACATGGCACCACTAATCATACCAAGTGCGCCCAGTATTATTAATACTCGTTCCACTGGGTATGATTAGTGATTTCGCTTATGTTTTGGTTCCATCTCCACATGGCACCACTAATCATACCAAGTGCGCCCAGTATTATTAATACTCGTTCCACTTGGTATGATTAGTGATTTCGCTTCTGTTTTGGTTCCATCTCCACATGACACCACTAATCATACCAAGTGCGCCCAGTATTATTAATACTTGTTCCACTGGGTATGATTAGTGATTTCGCTTCTGTTTTCGTTCCATCTCCACATGACACCACTAATCATACCAAGTGAACCCAGTATTATTAATACTCGTTCCACTGGGTATGATTAGTGATTTTGCTTCGTTCCATCTCTACATGGCACCACTACTCATATCAAGTGCGCCCAATATTATTAATACTCGTTCCACTGGGTATGATTAGTGATTTCGCTTCTGTTTTGGTTCCATCTCCACATGGCACCACTAATCATACCAAGTACGCCTAGTATGATTCATACTCGTTCCACTTGGTATGATTAGTGTTTTCGCTTCTGTTTTTATTTTACCTAGACATGGCACCAGTAGTCCCTACATTGTGGGTCACTGTTTTAAAACAAAGTCTTTATGTAGTCTATTTGAAATAAAAATAGCACCAAACACAAAGACACAACCAAGTATAATATTACAGTAAGTATCCTACTGGTTTTGCAATTTGTTACAAATCAAAGCAACGGTACTTAAACAAACAAAATACAAGCTTATGTTTCAAATTGTTCTGTTACAGTGGGTCGGGGAGTATTGTTACAAGTCTTGCTATTGTGTCCTGGTTGGTGGCAGGTTCGACACTTTCGTCGTTTTCTTACTTGGGTAACGAAGCCTTCACTATTGTTCGTAGAGGGGCGTTGACATCTTGATGGATTACGACAGTTTTGTCGATAGTGGCTTTTTTCCCCACAGTGAGAGCATTTCAAAACCCTTCTGGTATTCTCACCTGTAGAAGGAATCCTTTTTTTTTCTAGGCCTACCAACTTGCGGACGCCATGGTGGTGGTAGCACAATCATGTTTTGTATGTGTTCTCGAACTATCCATTCATCCGGATTAAGAACTGGGAAAATAACGCCAGCATATGCAGCCAATAAATTTGATATTTTATAACACTCGTCAATGTAAGGAATGAATGACCTATTACAATACCTGTAGCACAGATAAACATAATAGTTAAACTTTTATTCTACAGTTAGATAAAATCCCATCAACATATATGGTCTACCTTGGTATGATTAGTGGTGTCATGTGGAGATGGAACCAAAACAAAAGCGAAACCACTAATCATACCTAGTGGAACGAGTATTAATAATACCGGGCGCACTTGGTATGATTAGTGATGGCATGTGGAGATAGAACCAAAACAGAAGCGAAACCACTAATCATACCCAGTGGAACGAGTATTAATAATACCGGACGCACTTGGTATGATTAGTGGTGGCATGTGGAGATGGAACCAAAACAGAAGCGAAACCACTAATCATACCCAGTGGAACGAGTATTAATAATACCGGGCGCACTTGGTATGATTAGTGGTGGCATGTGGAGATGGAACGAAAACAGAAGCGAAACCACTAATCATACCTAGTGGAACGAGTATTAATAATACCGGGCGCACTTGGTATGATTAGTGGTGGCATGTGGAGATGGAATGAAAACAGAAGCGAAACCACTAATCATACCTAGTGGAACGAGTATTAATAATATCGGGCGCACTTGGTATGATTAGTGGTGGCATGTGGAGATGGAACCAAAACAGAAGCGAAACCACTAATCATACCCAGTGGAACGAGTATTAATAATACCGGACGCACTTGGTATGATTAGTGGTGGCATGTGGAGATGGAACCAAAACAAAAGCGAAACCACTAATGAACGAGTATTAATAATACCGGATGCACTTGATATGATTAGTGGTGGCATGTGGAGATGGAACCAAAACAAAAGCGAAATCACTAATCATACCCAGTGGAACGAGTATTAATCATACCGGGTGCACTTGGTATGATTAGTGGTGGCATGTGGAGATAGAACCAAAACAGAAGCGAAATCACTAATCATACCCAATGGAACGAGTATTAATCATACTGGGCGCACTTGGTATGATTAGTGGTGTCATGTGGAGATGGAACGAAAACACATGCCACCACTAATCATACCAAGTGCGCCCGGTATTATTAATACTCGTTCCATTAGGTATGATTAGTGGTTTCGCTTCTGTTTTAGTTCCATCTCCACATGCCACCACTAATCATACCAAGTGCGTCCGGTATTATTAATACTCGTTCCACTGGGTATGATTAGTGGTTTCGCTTCTGTTTTGGTTCCATCTCCGCTTGCCACCACTAATCATACCAAGTGCGCCCGGTATTATTAATACTCGTTCCACTGGATATGATTAGTGGTTTCGCTTCTGTTTTCGTTCCATCTCCACATGCCACCACTAATCATACCAAGTGCGCCCGGTATTATTAATACTCGTTCCACTGGGTATGATTAGTGGTTTCGCTTCTGTTTTGGTTCTATCTCCACATGCCACCACTAATCATACCAAGTGCGTCCGGTATTATTAATACTCGTTCCACTGGGTATGATTAGTGGTTTCGCTTCTGTTTTGGTTCCATCTCCACATGCCACCACTAATCATACCAAGTGCGCCCGGTATTATTAATACTCGTTCCACTGGGTATGATTAGTGGTTTCGCTTCTGTTTTCGTTCCATCTCCACATACCACCACTAATCATACCAAGTGCGCCCGGTATTATTAATACTCGTTCCACTGGGTATGATTAGTGGTTTCGCTTCTGTTTTGGTTCCATCTCCACATGCCACCACTAATCATACCAAGTGCATCCGGTATTATTAATACTCGTTCCACTGGGTATGATTAGTAGTTTCGCTTCTGTTTTGGTTCCATCTCCACATGCCACCACTAATCATACCAAGTGCGCCCGGTATTATTAATACTCGTTCCACTTTTGGTGTGACTAATAACATTATTAACATTATAAACCCTAAAACCACTTCCTACAACTCAATATCACCATAGCTAACCACAATAATAAATAATGATTGAAAATTACAAGTGTACACAAGTTAAGATACATTACCCGTAGTATAGAAGATGAAGATGGATGGTGGCTAGTGCAGAAGCGAATAAAGATGGATGGTGGGTGCCGGATTGTGTCCGTGTAGTCTCAAATGCGAAGAGAGAACAAAACAGAAAAGTAGATCACCAGAGAAATGAAGGAGGAGGAGAAAGTGAAGAAGAAGCAGTGGCTATCAGAGAAATGAAGGAGGAGGAGAAAGTGAAGAAGAAGCAGGGCTGCCAGAAATGAATGCATACGGGGGCGGCAAAATGAAGAACACTCAGGAGCTGTCGGCGGCAAAATGAAGACAGAAAACTTTGAAAACCCTTAAATGAGTTTTTAAGGGTATTTGTGTCCAAAAAATATGGGGTTGGGATACAAATGTTAAGTTTATTTAAATGGGATAAAAATGTTTATTCATTACGTGAAAGAGACCTGGGCTGACATTTCCTCTATTATTTATATAATTTGATTACTGAATAGAGAGAAATGATTAATGAAAATTGGATTCATAATCTTTTTGTTTTATATGATGAAGGAGAAGGATAGAAAAGAAATATAAAATTAAAAAATGTTTTTGTTTTTCCCTTTCTTTATGCGCGTATGAAAAATGAAGAGGAGAAAAAATAACAACTTTTTTGTGTACTTGTTGTGCTATATGGAAGAGAAATTATATATATATTTCGTAAAATAAAAGGAATAGTCAATGCAAATGTGTGATTAACAATAAAATAAAGCACAAGTGAATTAAATGGATTAACAGAAATTAGATTAACAATAAAATAAAGCACAGGTGAATTAAATGGATAAAAAGAAATTAGATGAGAAACAGGAGCAGTACGAAAAGAAGAGAAACAAAAAGATAAATGAGAGAGCAGAGACTTCATTCTCATTTTATATATTCAAGTTTTGCAAAGCTTGCCCATCTGTATACAGTACAACTAGGTGGGTCATTAACTGACCTCGGCTACAGAAAATGGCACACAAAACGGAAACTGCAAACCGACTTTAAGTTAAATTAATAATTTAATGTAATGGTGAAAATCCATTAATTTTCCAATAATATTATATGAGTTATTTTTGAGATATTACTAATTACATAATTTAAAAATAAATTAAAAAATAAAGATGTAAAGAATTTTAAGAATAGTATTAATTAATTTATTTTTAATGTTAGTAGGAGAAGTTTTTTTAAAAATAATAATATTATTATTACTTGGAGAGATAAAAGAGTTATAATGATATGAAGAGATGAGAGGGAACACATTAATATAGAGTGTAAGATTAAATTAAATACAAAGATGTGATTAAATCTAAACTATTGAAACCTTCATTATCTAATGGTTAATAAACTGTGTTAAAATTTGTGTCAAAACCTGTGTCTCCGATTCATATATATATAATTTTAAATAAGTTAGAAAAAAATTCAATAATTGATTCAATAAAATAAAAATTAAATTAAATGTTCTAATAAATTAAAAAAATAAAATAAATCATTTATCTAATTTTAATATAAGTTTGAAAATTAAAATGAAAAATTGGAGACTATCGTTATGATATTCTTTGTGATCTTATTCGTGAAGAACTGATTCTTTTAGGATCTAAATCTAACTACGAGGAATCCCATCCTTCTCTCTCTATAAAAAATAATTGGACTAGCTGTTCCAATAACTTTTGTGAGATTAAGTTTGTGTGATGGTTATTGGAGATGGATTTAAAACTCCATTTTTTTTTTTTAATGAGAGTTTTGTGTTTGTTGTTGTAATTAATGGATTGTGTAGTTCGATGGTGGTGATTTTAAAGGCTTTGGAGGTGGAGTTGAGACGACCCATGAGAGAGAAATCTAGTCCAGTTGCTTGAGTGAATTAACCGAGTTGGGGGAACTCAAAAGGGCAGTGAAGAAATAAAATAAATAAAAATATAAATTGAATTATAGATGAATCAAGCAAAGATTAAAGAGGTCAAAAATAACTAATTTGCCAACAAATATTAAACATAAAAACTTACGAACACAAAAAGATTTAAGTTAATGAATGAAAGTTCAACAATAAATATAATAAAATTTGAGCATACCTGGACTTGATAATTGTAAAAACGAAAGTTATTTAACGTCTACAATTCGCGCACAATAGCTTAAGAGTAGAGAATTTGAGAGAGTTGAAGATTGAGAGAAGTAGAGTAGGTCTTGAAAGTTTCAAAAGCAAAAAATGAGGTGAGACCGTGTGAGAAATGGTAGATTGTATTTGATGCTCCTTTTTCTAATATGGGACCAACATGAGTGGGAAAAGTCAATTCCTCTGATCCAGCAAGCCACAACTTTATTCCTAAAGTTCAAAGTTACGTTCCCACTGAGGACTTTAATTACCATTTAAAGTTAATGACTTAATAATTGTCTTCATGTAATTTTTGAAAATAAATTTAATTTATTTTTTTTTTTTGGTAAATATCGAAATACTTAATCATGCTTTCACAATTGCATTGCATGGAAATTACATAGCAAGAACCAATGATCCAAATTATAAGTCAAAAGAAAATAGAACATGAAAGCAAATTCAAGGTGTAAATTGCATTATTCACCTTGATGTTGCACAAATTAGATCCAATAGCCGACTTTTTTTAAAATTATAAACAAGTACCCTAAACCGGGTCATTAACCATTACACTTATCAGTCCAATGAACCTCCAAAGGGCATTAATGTTGATATGGAGTAAAACTAACTGAAATAAAATAACGAATTAAAAACAGAAAAAATTAAAAGGAAAAGTCTAAGAACCCATAGATCTCTAGATATGGAAATAAGAGAACTCCTCCAAATAATGGAGGAGTTCGAAGAAGACATGGAGGGAGAGCTTGCAGCATGTTGACGTTGCAGGCATATATGGAAAGAATGGCATAGCGGAGGTGCATGGAAGAAGGGAATTGATGAAAATATATTCTAGAATTTTATAATTTAAGTTTTGTAATAATAAATTCTAACCATAGTTTTTTTTTATTTTTTATTTTTTAGTTGAGGGGCAAATTATAAATTCTAGTCATAGACTAAAATTTTGTGTGTGTTGTGTGCGTGTGTACGTTATGAGGGGCAAATAATAAATTCTAGCCATAGTTTTTTTTTTTTTTTCATTTTTTTTTTAAATTGAGGGGCAATTATAAATTCTAGCCATAGACTAAAATTTTGTGTGTGCTCTCTCCGTGCGTGTGTTATGAGGGGAAATTATAAATTCTAACCATAGGCTAAAATTTTATATGTGCATATATATATTTTAAATTGAGGGTAGATTATAAATTCTAGCCATATACTAAAATTCTGTATGTGATTTTTTTTTTTTTTTTTTTTCCTGACATCAAAATTCTGTGCCTGTGGTGTTATGGGAAAGAAGACTTCTGAATTTTATATGTTTAATTGAGGGGCAAATTATAAATTCTAACTACAGACTAAAATTGAATTTTTTAATTTGGCTAACAATGATTAAAGCTCCCTTTTTAGTTAAATACAAATATTTCTTATTTTAAATAGTTAATTTTAATAATTTCCACTTTAAATATTTATAGGTATCCTAGTGGACTATCAAATCACTTTTATTCTATATGTTAATTCTTTATTTTCAATCAGGGAAAAAAAATGTAACCGAAAATATAGATAAAGCTACATCGTGAGTTCTTGGCATTGGTAAATCAGAAGAGCGAAAAAGATTGAAGTCTCATCACCCAATCTACTTGAAATACATCTAATGCCTTGCTGGTATCTCACAGAAATTATAGAGTAACTTTTCTCGATGACTTGATGTCCGAAGTGAAAACAAAACACAAAGAAAAGAAACTTATGATCTAATGTTTCGGCTTTTTGTTAAAACCGTGTGGACTTTAAAGCTTTTTGAACCTTACCCTCCATGTTCATAAAGTGGATTAGTGTGTCCCACCTGCTGATAGAAAAGCCAATTTTTCTAATAAAGGTTTTACACTCAATTTGCTTTTTATTAATTTATTCTTTATTCTTCTTAAATAAAGCTAACATACACACTTTGTAACTGCAGAATAAAAATTATATATATATAACATATCTTTCTTTTCTCTCCAAAATATACATATGATCAGTAATTCATTGTTTTACTACTTTCTTCATTATTATTATTATTATTATTATTTTGTAGTTTTTTATACTAGAAACTTTGTACTCAAAAAAAAAAAATTAGGAGTCTAAGATACAATTCTTCAGTTACATCTAGCAAGAAGCAATTTAACAATTAGTATACTACAATATCAAACAATTAGAAGATTATGCCAGATTTAATTTAAGAACAAAAAAAGAAAATTTTATTTTAAAAATGTTTTTGGATCGTTCAGTGCAATTAGATATCATTGTATTACTTCTTCAGTGGAAATCGCATATCATTTTTTATTTTTTATTTTTTTTTTAAAAAAAATCAAAGTTCAGCCATTATAACAAAACCATGCTACAAAACCATTAAAAAATGTACGGACAAACATTTCTGCAATTAAAATCAAGGGGTGGTGGACATACCATTAGTACATGATATATTCAAATAGACAAAGAGGGGTCAGCTTGTGTAATATAGTACATGATTGGTATCATTTTTTCTCTCTTTTTTTAATCTATTAGTCTTCAGTTGATCTTTAACTTGATATCAAACGCACATTAAAATTAATATAAATCTAACTGCATGAATTACAAAACATTTACCATTACAAGTTGGAATCCTATCACTAATTATTTTGTATCTGTGTACTATCTCAAATGATTAGTTGATTTAAACTAATTTGATGCATAAATGGTTTATGTACTATCTATGATTATCTTGTACTTTTCATAGCGACAAGGTCAAGAATGATCAATTTCTATTCAATATGGTCTATTCTTGCTCTTTGGTTTGCATTTTATCGATTTATTGAATATTTTTGAAATATTATTTTGTTATTGATTCAGATCATTGTTTGTTTTTTTTTTTTAAATTATTTTTTATTCATCATTTCTAGTGAAGTTTTTTCTCAAGTTCTACTCCTAAGGATTAACATTTTTTAAAAGAAGATGCCAATAATTTTATTTAAAAAAAAAAAACCGAAAACATAAAAGAAATTCTTAGGCAATATGAGTCCAGATGTTGCAGAACCGAAACTAAATAATTCTAAGTGTACCTGGACTTGATAATCACATGACCGAAACTAATTTGTTGTCGAAAATTCGAGCACAAATAGATTAAGAGCAAAGAAACTTGAGAGAGTTTGAGAATTAGAGAGATATGAAAGTTTTAAAAGTGAAACATGTAGCGAGAGATTGGGCATCTATGTAAATTTAGATGTAAATGACTATTTAACCGCATAGATTAGTCATTGTTTAAACGTTCTAAGAGGATAAAATGGTAATAGCATGTTACATTAAACAATAGTCAACGGCTACATTGTTCAGATAATGGTGCCAAAAATAAAACTAACTTTAGTAATAAAATAACCCCCACTCGTAAATAAAATAGTACCCAGTTGTTAACAAAGGCCAAAGTTTGTTATCTCTTGTTAATAAAGCAGTACCCTCACATTAACTTTAATAAAGCAGCACCCACCCTTGTGTTAACAAAACGCCAAAAGCAGGTTTGGTGACAGAAATAAAATGAAAAGTTTAATGGTAAAATAACACCCACCTGTAAATAAAATAGCACCCTGTTGTTATCTAAGGCCAAAGTTTGAAAATAAAATAGGACTTCTTTTTAATAAAGAAGTACCCTCCCGTTGACAAAACGTCAAAAGTTGGTTTGGTGACAAGCCGCCAGCTTTGAATAACTTTCACCGATGGGGTTAGGGGTGATAATACAGATTACGATAGTTGATATGGATTCATTAAAAATAAATGAGTATATATTTGAGTTAAATGAATTCCTATCGTAATCGTATCAATCCGTCTAATTCATTTATTAAACGAATCGAATCGGGTTCAGTTAAACGAATCGCGGATAAACACGATTAAAATTGGAGTTAAATTATAATTTAACATATTAGAAGTATTAAAGTGTAATTATACATTTATATATATATATATATATACACTTAACAAATCTGAAATCCCTAACTGAAGCCATCTGCTCTTGTGTGTGTCGGCAGCTCCCTAGTGCCTACATAGTGCACACGGTCACACCCGGTCACCCACCCACCGTTCACCGGTCCACCACTCCACCATCTTCCTCCTTCTTCCTTAGAACGGCGACACAACGACACCGTGAAAGCAATGACGACGTGAAAGCGACGACGACGAGACAGCACCAACACCGGCGACGACCCGACGACACAGACGACACGACAACACCGACGACGACCTGACGACACCGACGACGAGCCGATCCATCCCACCAAATCACTCCTTTCTCCGTCACGGTCACCACCGTCTCGCTCTTGGTAGCCGTCCGGTCCAGTCACCACCAGCTTCAGTTCAGGTTCCTTCTCTTTCATTTTCTCTGTATTTCAGTTCAGCTTCAGTTCAGTTCACTTGTACTGAATATCAATTAGTTTCAAATATTTCACTTGTCTTAGAGAGGGGATTTAATCTTGAACTGAATATCAATTAGTTTCGTTATTCATATATATATAAATGAATTGTTAAGTTTATATATATATATATATATCAATTAGTCTTGGAGAGTGGATTTATATATCAATTAGTTTTGTTATTCATTTAATATTCCTTTTATGACCACAAGTTTAATCTCAAAATTGCTTATACTGTACTGAATATCAAACAGTATAAACAATGTGTAATACTCTATAATGTCTATTATTGAAAAAAAAAAAAAAAAGGTCGCACTGTTTTTCGACACATCGAGCATGGCTTGGCTTACCCCTGATGAGCTCATCTGTCTCAAGTGGAATCCAGTTAACGGGTAGGTCAGAAACTATCAAATTTTTATTAAACAAAGGTTTCGAAACCATGGTTTTCCCTACTGTATTACTTTGGTATAACTATAGTAACCTTGAAAAGTTGTTCACATTTGTATTATCAATTGTCGCTTTCAGGCGGTTATCTGCAGACATGCACTCATCTGTTACCATCAGAAATGGATTAAGATCAATAATTAATAATATATTTAAAACTCCAAATAAGCTAAAATGTTTGTTCCTATTTAGTTTATAATTTATTAGCCAATATTTTTTGGGACCAATTACAAGACAAACCATTAGCATTCTTCTTTGAAGACATTGTCTGAATCAATAAGTCCTCAGATTGCATGAAAAAGTAGTGTATAATGGACACATCATATTAAAAAATAACTGGTCCAGCATAGGAGATAACAAACCTAGGCTGTTGAATTTGATAGTCGAACGAGAAACATGACTTTTTAACGTATGATTTTAACTTAAGTTTGTGCTGATTAAATATCTCCATCCTTAATTAACTTTTAATAAAGATGAAGTGTAAAAACCAAGGCCTACAAATACTTAAAACAGACTTATCAACTTGTAAGTCAAAACAAAGATTAGTTATTATTACACAGTTATGAAAATGTCCTGCTCATTAAGATGCTTGATTTTCCTTGCCTTAGTCGTGCTGTTATTATCAGCAAGAACCGAAACACGCCCTCTTACTCCATTTATGGAGAGGAAGAAGAGCCTAAGCTTGTCGATTGAGAGGACGAAACAGGTTGGTAGAGAAATGAGAAAGCAGTCCATGTGGCCTAAGAGATCAGTCTAATCAACTGAAAATTAATTGTCTGTTTTCATATATATATATATATATCTAGTGTGATGTAATCTGATTTCATGGTTATTTGGTTCTCAAATATGGATCTTTTTGTGTATTTTATTTTTATATTTCGATTGTAATCTGCTTTCAGTTTTTGTAATCTGATTATAGTTTTCAGTTTTTTGTCAGTTTCGAGTTCTTGATCAATACCGAAGTACACTGAAACCTGATGTGGTGGAAGCAATGATTTGCACTCGAAATTGGATAATTGGTAGAGGTAACATACTAATTTTGTGCTAGTGATTTCTTATAATTATCTTTCATTATCTTTCACTTACTTTCGTCATTAATTATTGTAGAGAGGGAGATTGTTTTGCTAGAAGACGTTACTGAAGATATATTGAATTTAAGTATTAATGAAGTTCCCCCTAATGCAAGTGCCCTTAGTGAATCAGTAGAAGTAGAAGGCTCGACACCAAATTCTTTCACTTAGTAGTAAATTCTCTTAATTATATTTCTTAATTTTAATATTGTTAATGTTGATATCTAATTTTGTGTTTTTGTGTTTTTTGTGTGGTTTGAAGATCCCTTTGGAGTTTGGAGGTCCCTTTGGAGTTTGGAATCAATGAGAAAAAAATCTTTAAATGACAAAAATTTGATGTTGGAGGATAATAATGTTATGTCATTTTAATTTATATGAATTTGCATTAACTTTGATTTTGTTGTGATTTTTATATGTGGATGATATAGAATTTTGTATAGTTGATTTAATGTGTAGATTTTTATGTGTTGAATTAGGTGTTTAAATGTTTGATTGTGAATTATTTATTATATTTGTGTTTGCATTGAGTTTGCCTTTGTTATGGTTTTTAAATGTGGATGTATGAAATTTTATATAGTTGATTTAATACTTGGGTTTTTATGTGTTGAATTAGGTGTTTAAATATTTGATTGTGAATTATTTGTTATATTTGTGTTTCAATTGAGTTTGATTTTGTTGTGGTTTTTAAACGGGTTAAACGAATTCGTGTCGATTTCAAAAATATCGACCCGTTTCTTAAACGAATTCGTGTCGAATCCAAAAATATCGACCCGTTTCTTAAATGAATTCGTGTCGAATTGGTCGAATTCATAAACGAATTGAATCGAATTCAGCTCAACCCGATATGCCAACCCTTTTTGCCACTCTATTATAGGGCACAAAGGAATTGGAGAAAATAAAAAATAAGAAAAAAAAAAAAAAAAACCACTTAGGATCAAATACAGACTGCTATAACCTTTAAGTAAGGACCAATTTAATATTGCAATAGCTTTTAGTGTAATTATTGTTAGTTATACTGAAAAAATAATTTATTATAAAAATAATTAGGGAATTATTTAGTTAAACTTCTTTTTTGATGAGTTATTATTATTTTTTTGGCCCTATTCAGTAGGTATCTAATCTTTTAGACTGCTGGAGTCGCTTTTGCATTCAATGCATTTTGCTTGTGTGTTCACAATTCATGAGGTTGACTTGACTTCTCTGCAATGCATATATGCAGGAGCGTGCAGGCACCATGTGAATGAGGGTTCCTCTGTCAGAGTACTAAAACAAAAATTACATAAATGGATGCTAATGCAAACGGGACAGAATCGACCAACGGTATGGAGATCGTCATTTTAGGTTCCCCTTCGGATCGGAGTAATGATAATTCTGATCAATTGTTTAAGGCTGCAGCTAATGCCAATATTGAACCCTTCAAGAATGTGGCTGAACAGCTTCATCTCATATTGACACCACTCAAGAATACAGTCTTGCATATCAACATCACATCAGAAAAAGCATCAACCAATTTTGTGGAAGAAATACTTGATAGATGTCCAAAACTACTACTCCAAGTCAATGCACAAGGTGACACTCCATTGCATGTTGCAGCCAAATTTGAGCGTCTTGATGTGGCGGGAGTTCTAATTGAGAAAGCAAAACGTCAACAGGAGGAAGACTTAGAGAATGGGATAGGAGTTTCCAGACGGATGCTGAGGATGACAAATGACAAGGGAAACACTGCATTACACGAAGCCGTAAAACACAAAAGGGTCCATATCGTTAGAATTTTAGTCAACGAAGACCCTGATTTTTCACACCCAACTAATAAAGGCGGTGAAACTCCACTTTATATTGCTGCTGAGACAGGAAATTTTGAAGGTGCTGTTGAGATTTTGGAAAATAGCACATCAGCTAGCCATGCAGGCCCGAATGGAAAGACAGCTTTACATGCAGCAATCAGGTCAAAATCTCGAGGTAAATTTATGACACTATCAACTTTTGTATCAATAATTTGTCTTTTTTTTAGAGTTACATGTAGAAAAAGAATAAATGATTATGATCAAATAATAATCAAAGCAAAAATGAAATAAATTGGTACAGCAAGCTAAGAATGCACCCTTGATCCTTAAGAAAATAAAGAAAGCAAGCAATTCTTTGTATATGATGTTTTTTTTATATATTGTTAATTAATTAGTTATTCTTCTTTTAGATTTACCTACAAAAATACTTGAAAAAAGAAGGAGTTTGACAAAAGAAATAGACGACTATGGGTGGACTCCACTTCATTATGCTGCATATTATGGTGATCTTCATGCCGTACATGAATTATTGAAATCTGATGCATCTGCTATATGCGTGGCTGATAAGTCAAGAAAAATGACACCACTTCATTTGGCAGCTAGCCAAGGTCATAGAGATGTAATGAAGGAAATCATTTCATGTTGTCCAGATTGTTATGAACTGGTTGATGGCAGAGGATGGAATGTTCTTCATTTTGCCATGGCTTCTTTTAGTACTAAGAAATTGTGTAATTTACTTGAAAATCCTTCAATCGAAAGGCTTGTACATGAGACGGATGCAAAAGGAAACACTCCTCTCCATGTGCTTGCTACCTGCGCTAAATCCAAGAGCTCAAGAGATTCATTGGTTAATATTGTCGATCAAGTTAGAGGTGATGGTTTTCTTGCCGTTAACAGACAAAATATTAGTGTTGAAGATGCATTTAATTACGGTTGTCCTGAGCTGGAGGTAATAGCCTAATTTACAATATATCTGTGTTGATTAATTAAGATATTGCTTCCCCATTTTATGAGGATTATGTTAGTTTAATTATGGCACAGCATGCATTATTCTGCATCAATTTGTTCGCATATGGTCATGATTTTCAATCTTTAAATGTTTATGTCATGCATATTGCATTATAAGTAGATAAATATTAATACCTATGGTCTTAGTGGGTAATTAATTGCACAGGGTATGAAGAGCATGTAAAGAAAAGCAGACATATATTTTACAGTCGTATTTTTACAATGGAGTGGGGCTATAATTGTCTCAGTCTTTCGATTAGAGTTGATGGTGGATGTTGAAGACTTTGAAGTCTAGATTAAATAAAAGGAAAAAAAAAAATTATTAGGCAATGAATCAAACAATCTCTGCAATTATTAAAGAGTATTTTTGAAAATTTCCCTCTCTATATCTCTCTTTTTGTATCAGTTAGTAATTATAAATGTATGTGCAGCAAGAAATCTTGACATTATCAGAAGATACCAGTAATGGGGTATATCCACGAGGTGTTATCCGTTTAAGAGGCAAACGTCATGATGCATATTTCGCACTTGTGAGAGGAGCAAAAGAATCACATTTGGTAGCAGCTGCACTTATAGCGACAGTGACCTTTGCAGCAGCTTTCACCTTACCTGGTGGTTACAAAAGCCAAGGTATGGACCAAGGCTCTGCTGTCCTGAGCAGAAATTTAGCTTTTCAAATATTTGTAATAACAGATGCCATAGCCATGGTTTGCTCCATATCTGCTGTCTTCCTCTACTTCCTTATGTCAGTAGAGGCATTAAAGAAGTACATTTATATGTTCGAAGTTGGCTCTTGGTTAACAGTGGTTGCTATGGCAGCAATGGTGATTGCATTTGTTACAGGAACATTTGCAGTTTTAGCACCTTCTTTTTGGCTAGCTGTTGTCACTTGTTTCATTGGCTTCAGCTGCTTCTTCTGGGCGTTTCCCCTGAGTTCTCGTATAATCTCACAGTTAATAACCTAATGATTAGTGGCAGCTCAAGATCCACAAGTTCAAGCACAATATAAGATCAATAAAAGATTACCTCATGTGGGGAAATTGGCCACTAGAAGACTGATGTGCAGGATAAGATCAATAAAGGATTGCCTCGCGTCGAAATTGGCCAGTAGAAGACACAGAGATTCTCTTTAGTGTTGTTCTACATTATAGATATATTAATTCAATCTAGAGCTAGAATTTCATTACTAAAGGAAACTTTGAACATTTACGATTATTGATCTGCCATGTACTTGGGTCATAATAAACTTTAGAAGGCCGAGAGAAATAAAACAGTTGGAAATGAAGGATTATGAATCTATGATTATACATAGCTATTATTTAGCTTAGTAAACTTGCTCCTACAATTTGACTATTGTTACTCGGTCTCTCCTAAGCTGTATATGTCTATTTTTATATTTGCATTGCATGTGGTAAATTCTGATTAATCATTTTGCACTAATTATTTTGTATCTGTGTACTATCTCAAATGATTAGTTGATTTAAACTAATTTGATGCATAAATGGTTTATGTATGATCTATGGTTATCTTGTACCTTTCATAGCAACAAGGTCAATAATGATCGATTTCTATTCAATATGGCTATTCTTGCTCTTTGGTTTGCATTTTATCAATTATTATAATTAAACAAACAAAACGTTTGAGAAGAGATATGATTGAGTTACACATCACTTTTTGATAATTGTGGATTGTAAGTCTCCTTTTGATAGAAATTGTTATTTCTTTGATGTTGTAAAAGTAATTATCTGAATTACATTATCAGTAATATATCTTAGTAGATCTCAATAATTATGAGATCTGTGATATATTTCTTTGGTAATTATCTGTTTTGCGATATGAACCTTAAAAGATCGGTTAAGTAGTTGTGTACTTAGAAATTGGCTTCATAATGTGTTCGGTACTACGTTTGGTTGCATATGCAATTGGTGATTTAACTAGTAAAAAGGACAATATTCCTGATTCAGTTGAATCAATCATGTTAAAGACTTCTACCTGCCATATGCCCTGACATTTAAGCGGAAGTAACAATTATTGATGCCAATTCATCATCAAATACTTGATCAATGGAGTTTACAACTTCCTCAAATACGTGTCTTCCCAAAAGCATTGTACGTTTGTATGAACCTAGAGCTATATAGCCAATCACAAGTAATTATTGGACCCTTATGGTTTAATAATGGCCTTTAGAAATCCCTTCTGTTATACAAAACTCAATTGTTTTAGCAAGTGAGCTGTTTGGACCATGGAGCATATACGAAGCTTCTTTCATCTTCTCGATTCTATGTTATTAATGCTCCATACGTTTTTTTTTTTCTGCAGAGGGGATGAGATTGAGGACATATATCCAGAAGGTACCTGAAATACTTTGGACAACTAGCTTGCTAATGATGCAACGATTAATTGTTTAGGTTGCTCATATATCTTAATTTTGTGTCAGGAAATTTTGTTTTATCACAATGTCGATCTTCATACATCACTGACTACCATGGATTATAATGGAATACATGGCTGGTGGCTCTGTTGCTGATCTAGTAGGTTACCTCTATACTTGGTTCTACTTGTTGAATGCATTAGAGGTTATTTTTTCTTTTAACAGTTTTGTGGGTTAATGAGAAATGAGATTGCTTGTTTTTGTACATGATATTATTTTAGTTTGAGATTGTTTATTTTTGTACATGACATTATTTTAGTTTGGTTTGTGTAATAAATATGATTATTTTTGGTTAGTGTATTGCTCATTAAAGGGTTGGAGTAAAGTTGCTTTCAGAAACTCTATAGGCATATTATAGCTGTTAATGATGAGATAACAACAACAATAATGATAATAAAGAAAGCTTGGTGGCTCTTTCCACACATTGTACTTTAGCTTACTATGCATTACTTTTGATACTATAGGTTAGAATTATTGAAGGGCATTCTTTTTTATGGTTTTTGGTGTTAGCATATTAGCATTTTGCAAGGTTTAGGATTGTTTTTAGTTGCTTTCGGTTCTCGGATTTTGGTGTACTTATCTGTTCAACATTGAGCAGAAAACTTATTGAACTTGAAGTTTCCATAGTGTTTCATTTATTTTAATTAACCTTTAAAATGTCAGTAACATAATATAACAGTAGTGAAAGTGATCATCAGAATTTGATATTGAAATTAATAAAAAATATATATATTAGTACTGCTAATAGTCTGACATGAAAAGTATGGTTTTTGTACATGCCTTTTCGGCTTGTTGATTTTAATACTGCTAATAGACTGATATAAATTTGACAGATATGTACGGGATCTTATGGCTCATGTTACAATGTATCTAGCAGAATTGTCTAACAATAAAGGCCTCAAAAGTTTTGCTCAACAACTTGACATAATCCAGTCAGTAAGGACACTAAATGTTTTGATCTTCATTTGTGATTGTGAGTAAGAATAACTGATGTTTTGGAAAACATGCTTGACCAGAGGTTTGGCATTGTTTAAATTAGAGGATGCTTCCCAAATACAATGTTACTGCAACTTTACAGGTATTTTCCGTTGCATTTTATTTTATTTTTTTTTGTACAAAGGGCATTAATATACTCTTTATAATTATATAGTATTAAAATGTTGATTTCATATGTGCAAACAGTGTGCTGGAAACAGAAGGACTGCAATGAAAATGATCAAATCCAGAACGGTAAAAGGAGTTGGATGGGATGTCTCTGCTGTAGGAAATGGTGAGTTTCTTCCGTTTTGGAGTCACTATTGATTTCCTGTTTTATTTTCCTCCTGTGTTTGTTGGCTATAGAATTACTCAAAAGGATGCAGGATGGTCAAATGCTTTTTAAGTCTATGAATTCTGCTATGTGTTTGAATAACACTGAAGTATAAATTAATTTATATCATTTGGAAGTTAGAAAAGTTTCTCATTTTCTTGAGTTTCATTAGGAAAACATGTTGATTATGTAAGCGCTGACAAGTGTAAGGTGCAATCTTTGGCCTTCGAATGTGATTTTCCTTACTTTATTTTATTTTTGTATCTTCTGCTGTCAAAAAGAATTTTACTCAGAAATATGCCTCTGTACAGAAATCCTGACAATTGAAACCAGTTGGGAATTGGTGGTAGTACTTCTTCTTGTAGTAAGACCAAAGTTTTGGGGTTATGCTTCCTTATTCTCTTGTACCGAGGGAATCCTATTCTATCTTTTTTATTTATATGTCTTAGGGTCACAGCGTTCTAAAAGTCTATTTAGTTAACATTTTTGTTGGATGTGTAGCATATAATGCTTTCAGGTCAGTTAAGCTGGTGTTTTTGCATAGCTATTTCCTATTTGAATACAATACCATCCTAATTGTTCTCAATGACTTTCTTGCTGTTATATTAATGAGAAACAGAGTCTATTGACGTTGCTTTGTTGTTTTGGTCGAGGTTTTTGCTGTACGAAAAGGTTTAATTAGTGAAAGACAAACTTAGGTTGCTCTATTAATAGCTAATATCTGACAGGTATTTTGATATGCTGCATGATTTTTGATCCTAGGATTCATCTTTTTCGCTTGGTAATTTAGCTGTATAAAATTCTTGCCTTTAGAACATCTTTAATGCTTTCATGGATTACAAAAAAAATTTATGTCATATAAGAGAAATATACATTAATTTAAAATAAATTTCTCCAATACAATTATTACTTATTAATGTTAAGTTGCAATTGTTTGAGATGGATGTCCGTATTATCTTTCATTTGATGCTTGTTCTGGTGCTTGGCTTGTAGTCATACACTGTTGCAGAGAGTAGATGTCTTTGATATCTTCTTTCACTTTTTACATATTTGTATTATTTTTATTGGAAAAATTTTAATTTAATCCCTAACATTTAATAAAATATTACTTTTTTACTAACGTTTGCATTTCGAATTCTCGTCATTTTTAACGTTTCGAAAATATATCAATTTAACCCTTCTATTAGTCAAATACTAGTCAACGAGAGTTAATTTGATCATTTTAATTTGAATATATTTATATAATTTTAATATAATATATATTTTTATATTTTTAATTTAATATATTAAAAAAAATTAAATGAAAAAAAAAGAGGTCTCTATGCTGGTCTCCCATGCAGACCTCTTTCCAACGATAGAGATCAGTACTGGTCTCCATCGTCGAATGGGAGACCAAGTCGAAGACCTAGTCTCCGAGCTGGAGGCCAGGTCTCACTGGAGACCAACTGGTCTCTAACGGTTAGAGACCAGTTGGTCTCCATCGTCAGAGATCAGATCTGGTCTCCTGCGATAGAGACCAGAGGGTCTTTTTTTTTTTTTTTTTTTTTTTTTTTTTTCAATTATAAAAACTTTTTTTTTCAATTTGGATAAACATTTTTTTTTTTTTTTTTTAGATTTGGAAGATGTTGGGTTTGATGTTAGATGTTTAATTTGGATGATGTTGATTTGATGAAAATAATGAAGATGATGATTTTGATGAATGTAGAAGATGAAATTGAAGATGATGAAGATGATGAGAGGTAGAACATAAAGATGAAGAAGAATTTTTTTATTATTTAATATTAAAAATATTATTTTTTAAATTAAAATATTTATTAACAATAAATTAAATTAAAAAAATTGATCTAATAATGTGTCACAATTTGATTGGAAGGTGGTCAATGGTAATTTTGTAATAATAGGGATGATTATTTTGTAATTATCAGTTTTTAAAAGGATAATTACGTCATTTTAACTATTTTAAATTATATCAAGGGTAAATTCGTTTTTTTGTCTCGTCTGTCACGTTTGACTATTATCTTTTTGGTCAGAGGGATTAAATTGATACATTTCCGAAACATTAAGGATGACGGGAATTCAAAATGCAAACGTTAACAAAAAAATAATATTTTGTCAAACGTTAGGGACTAAATTAAAATTTTTCATTTTTTATTTTATCATTTATTGTGTATTTTGATTGTCTAAATTGGTCATTATTGAGTATATTTCTAGTTGGGATTTTTCTATTTCACTGGTGCATGAACTCTTAAAGTTAAGCCAACCCTCTTATAACAAAAGAAAATAGAGTAAAGGCAACAACCATAAAAGGGTTTAGCCAACCCTCCTTTTTTTTTTAATGGTGTTCGACCACCCTTAAGCTTTTAGGGTTTGGTGGTTTCTTTTGTGTATTGAACGGCTAAGGCAAGAAAATATTAATTCAAGTTGAGTTAATTGATTCTCAATATAAACCAATATAAAACATCTTTTATATTAACCAATTTTAGGTTTTCAAATACAATAAGGAAACATATTTTCTTATTAATTAGAATATACAATTTCCTATTTACAAAATTCAATTCTTAATTGAGAGAATTATTGAAAGGCATTTAGACATATGTGTTATTACAATCAGAAACCAATTCTGCTTTTTGTAACAATGACTTCCTCTGTACTAACAGTTTAACTATAGTTAACTATGAAAGTTAACTATAATAAGGACGTTTTGGTTAATTTATTTTATTTTTATATTTTTTAAAAATAATATTAATTAATAAATATTTTAAAATTTTAAAATTTAAACATATTTTAAAAATTAAATAATTTTTAAATTTAAAAAATTTAAAATTTAACCATAAAAAATAGTTTAAAACTTTTTCAAATGGATATAAGTCATCTATCTCGCAGATGAACGGTCTAAATCAATTTGAAAAGAAAAATAATATTTCAAAAAAAATAGAAAAATGATTAAAAACAAAAAATTGATGATGGCTCTTCAATATTCAATGGATGTCTGGTTTCTAGGTTGATCAACATAGGCCTGATTCATCATCATTAATCATCAAAATCAATTATCAACACAAATAATCATCATTAATCATCAACACAAATAACACAAACAGACATCTAATATCATCAATCAATATAAACAAAAACCACTGTTATCTTTAAACAAAACCACTACCATCATCATCAAATAGACCCAAGAACATCATCATCAACACCATCTGAAAATCCAAACACTGATGCGAGTCTGGTTTCCGATCTGTAAACCCAGACATTAATATGGGTCTGGGTTCAAAACCCAAACCTACATCATTTGGAAACCTAGATCAACATACAGGTTTCCATGTTCGATATTTAGGCGTCTAGGTTTCCAGATCGAAACCCATTGATCTAGGTTTCCATATGGGTTTCCATGTTTGATATTTCTCTTCCTAATAAACCCAGGCCTGACTGGTGAAGAAAATGAAGAGAAGAAGGAGAGAAGGAGAAGAGAGAGAGAGAGGAGGAGTCTGGGTTTCCATCGCTTGATACCTAATCGATCTGGGTATCCATGCAACAAACCTGATTGCTGAAGAAGATGAAGAAAAAGAAGAGAAAAATGAGAAGAATGAGAAGAGGAGACAGGGAGGGAGGAGGCGTCTGGGTTTCCATCGACATCAATTTGAAATGTGAAGAAGATGAAGAAAAAGAATAGAGAGAGAAAGATATAGGAGGGAGATGATGGATAGTGGTTGGGTTTATAGATGGAGATCCAATCGGAAGATTATATCTTCATCCATTTTTTAAAATATTAATATATATTTTTTTATTTTGGTTTTTGAAAATTAATCATCACCGTCCATCAACATGATGGACGGTGCAAATTTCATTTATTTTATTTTTTATTTTTTAAATTTTAATTATTTTATAATTTAAAAATTAATTTTAATTTTTTAATTATTTTTAGTTAGGGATATTCTCGTCATTTTGCTCTGTTTTATCATTTTTTTAGTTATCTCAAACGGTCAACATAGTCAGACCGTTAGTATAAAAGTAATCATTGTCATAAAAAACAAAAGTGGTTTCTGATGGTAATAAATCATATATTGAGAGGTTGCTCAGTAATTCTCTCATTTTTAATTAGATAATCTAATTTTCAAATTGAAAAATCTAATTCATAATTAAATAATTTGATTTCCAAATTAATGAAGATTGATAATCTTTCATTAATTTGATTTTGACTTTTCAAACTTCATGGCTATTTAAATTTAATAATTCAAAATCATTAACTATTTTATGCAGCCACATGGATTTGAACGCATAATATATTTAGATAAATAATTAAATAATTCATAATTATCAATTAAATAATTATTAATTTAAATAATCAACATTATTTAAATCGTGAATATTTGTGCTACACATGTAACACATAATTGAACAATCCAATTAATTCTTCTATTTTCTTGTTTGTTATAGGGAGTGTGAGCTAGTAAGGAAATCAAATGGATCTATAATTCCAAGTTCTAATAATATCAAAATTATTAATTAAACTCTTTAATTAAATAGTTCATTATTATTAACTTTAGAGTTACTTCATTAAAAACCTAAGGTTGTACTCTCAAAATTATTGATGTCTTATACAATATGAATTTATTGGTATTCGTCAATTTAATCATTTTATATGATTCCATCCTTCATAAGTAGTTCATAATCAGAGTTAGGTCATAAAGTTAGTTATAGTTCTCATATTCTATCTTGTTTAATTAAATACCATTGATTTTCTAATGAACAATATATTTACAGTAACTAATGAATTTTATCTTTCTATTTACCCATAAATAGAAAATCGAGATCTCTTATTATTCAAAATTTGAATCAACACTTAAGAGAACTACTCATTTACTTCTTGTAAGGAGTGGATTTAATTATCACGTAGAATATTCTCAATTACCTATTAAATCATATCTCTAAAGCATGAAATTTATTAATTGTAAATATATAACAGTCTCATCCATATAAATAAAAAATATGACTCAACAGATAGGAGTCCATAATAAATTTAGAATTAAGATCAATCTATCTATAATCATTAAGTCAATAAATACGAATTTTTTATTTAACAGATATTAATAAGAAATTCATTTTTATCATGGTCCAGTCCTCTATAATCTGTATTATATAATGTGCCTCCATTTCCATATCACCACATGAACGATATTGAATAAGATCATCATATCAAATATGAAATATACCGCAACTGTAAATTTACTACAAATAAAGTACTCAATTTTATTTGCTTTTTACAAACTCTTTAGATAACTGATCTCAAATAAATCTTTTTATATATAACACTTATATACGTAGTTTAAACTACATAAATAATCATGAATGTTACATGACATTCACTATAAAACAAATATTTCACAAATGTACATAAATTGAATAAAATGAACATATTTATTTATTATTTATTTTAACGTTGATAAACTACAAGCTTTTAGAGTATAAACCCTAATAATATTGTCATAATTTTTTTTATGCGGATGTAAATACAAAGGAAATGATGAGTTCAAATCATATCATTTTTATAACTTAATTTAATTTTGTCTGTAATTTAATTTAATCAATCTTACTTTTGCGTTTTCGTAAAAATAAAATAATTTGGCCAAAAGATACAAATTAAATGTAATTCAATGAACCCACTAAGTTATATGTCAGATAATGTTATAACTTAATATAATGTCAAGCAGAAGGGAGATACCATTGGATGATGAAAGCTATTATCAAAGGGTAAAAAAGTACCACATGTACTAGAGAGGGACCATTTGCTAGGTTATGCTTTTTAAAGAGAATAGGAGTGTGATGGCCGGAGAAGAAACAAAATGTAGCAAGAACAAACATGGTTAGTAAAAAGAATTATCATATTGTGTTAAAAGTAATGGTTTTCATTTATTAGGGGTATTTTCTTTTCAAAATAATAGTAATAATAATATATTTATTTATTAGAGATATATTTAAAAATTTGGAACTTTTTTATTTTTTTTGATAAAAAAATTTGGAACTTTTTGTAGCTTTTTCCTTGAGAGAGTAGTTATAGAAATGGAGATGTAGGAAACCGTGCCAATAGACATCCTTTCAACTACAAATTTAAAAGTTTTAATAAAATTTAATGAAATTAGTTTTAAATATTGATTTAGAATCTTTTGCTAGAAGTCTAATTTCCCATAAGAGATATTTTTTTTATCTATTTCTTTTTGGCAAAATTTAAATTGGAAGAAGAAAAAGAGGGAAATGAAATTATATTTTAATTTTTGTTCTATGAAAGCAAAACTTTTGACAAGGGAGAACTATTTTCAATAGAAGTTATTATTTTAGCTCACTAGAATAATTGAATGAATCTAATAGCCCATGAGAGATAATTCAACTAAATATAATCTACAAATTATATTGATAATGCATTCATTATTTCGGAATGTCACATAAATCGTTATATTGACACTTTCATATAAATCCAATCATTTTATCAAGTGTCTATCATCTAATCAAAACATTATATTATAGCCTAATAAAGAAAAATGGCTTCATATACCAAACCATTATCACCAACATCATAAGATAACATTCAAATCAAATCACAAAACTCAACTGATCTCTTTGTATTTGATTGTCATTAAACTTGACCAAGATTTTTTTTTTTTTTTTTTTTTATTTTAGTTGCTAGTGATAGGAATCAGTAGGTGCACCGGGACATCCCAACTAGGTTGGCACCTCCTTAGCACCCTCATCATTTATCTATCCCTACCATAAAATTAAAAAGAAAAGAGAATACATAAATGTACAAAAAATAAAAAGAAAACAAATATCAACAAAACCAAATATTCAGCATTCGATAAACACTATCAGAAACTAAAGAACTACAAAAACTCAGTGTGCTCCACCACCAAGTAAGACAAACAATACTGGGAGCTTGAGAGGCTAATGAATTTGCTACACCATTATCCTTATGAAAAATGTGGGTGACAACAAACTCCATCTGAGGAAATATCTAAGTAATAAACCCAAGCAGGCCTCTAACACCAAGGAACCACAAAATCAAGACTACAGAAGGGCTACCGAAAAAGAAAAGCAAAGTCATTCTCAAGCCAAATCTTATTCCAATTAAACTCTCAAGTATAAGAGATAACATGAATACCAATTTTTAACTCCGCCTCAAAAGCAAAGGCAATACCTAGGGGTATTGCAAAGCTGCCTTTAATAAAGCCCCAATAATTTTGGAAAACCGCACCACAGCTAGTAAGGCCAGGACTATCAAAAGCTATACCATTTGTATTTGTCTTGACCTAACCTAGACAAAAAGGAGACCAAATGACCTCAAGGATACATGGAGCTTTAGCAACATGATCAAGGCTTTGAAGCTTATGCAAAATTTCTAGATCACTCATCGAATTAGACATAAAATTGGGGTGAAGAAGATTAGTCTCATGAATGGAACACAAACTAGAGAAAGGGCTTAGTAAAGGGGACTTGGATATCCTTGAAAGTCATCTTATTTTGTGCAAACCAAATCACCCAAATCACTGCTAAGATAAGCACTTTACATAAATAATTAGTTGAATTACCATATTGTGGAGGTTGGGGACTATGTTTTACTACCGTGGAGAAAAACACAAGCTTTGAAAGCGCACGGTGAAGAGTCCAATATATATCTCCTTGTTTCTACTCTCAGTGAATACTAAGGCCATTGTAGAAAGGGAAATACACATCTAGAGCTAAGATAATCTTCCTTGCAAAATATAACGTTGAGAATTGATAGTTATCGAAGTTCCCATACAAACCTGAGATTCATCCAAAACAAAAGGAGTTATAATATAAGTAGATGTTATATCCAAGAAAAGAAGGCAATGAATTTTAGATAACAAAGGTCTCAATATAGGAAAAATGAATACGATGGCTCACCAAAAACTTGAGTAAATTTTGAGGAATTTTCCAACTAATATTTCTACCTCAATGTAGGAAGGTTCACTCAGATGCTCATATCAAGATAAAGGACTCTAGAAATGGGCTTCCACTTGTTTAAGAGAGTTATCTCCAAGACCAAGGCGGCAAGAAAGGTGGAGGTCCTACAAAACTGAATTATCACAAGATACTAGAATTGAAGACAAAAAATTGCAACAAATACCATCAACTCTGATTAGCAACAAAAACCAAATTTGGATAAATTAAGTTCACATACTTCCACTTACCTTTCAGCCTCAATGCTAATGCCAATTAGCCTACTTTAAAATCCAATTGAAGGCCCCAACAATTCCAAAACAAACAGCTATAGTGTAGGTATTAATGAAATTATGTTGAATGTTTTGGTCCCTCGAGAACACTCTTTAAATCCAATATCATTTATTTACAAAGTTCTTTCAACTGGCCAATAACACTTCTTATCTTGGACCACAAATGTAAACTGAACTTAAAAACACACAAACAGTAGTACCTTAAAGCTTCAATAAACGGTTCATAATAAGCCAAGTCTTGAAAATCTTCCAGCCTAATGTTTACAGAGCCATCAGTCAATTACTTCTCCTCTGCATCGTTGAGCACTACCTTAATCACAGCAATTCATGGTGCCCCAATCTGTCCAACAAGACCTTAAGAGAGGTAGAGAGGTGGAGCTTTGTCATAGTCATGGTTTTGTTTTATCTCTCAAAAGAAATGAGGAGAGAATGGGTCGCATCATTAGAAGTTGCAAAAGTCAAAAGTTAATTCTGCATTCTTCTTGTAGCTTAATAAGAACATACAAACTATAATCCTTCCATGAATTAATGATATCACCCCTTTAAAACTCTAAATAAGCCAATTCCATGATGTAAAACAATTTTAAATGATTGCCTCACTAGATATGCCAATAGCAATATCCATTGAGTTTTACAATAGGCTAACTTGTGAAGTGAAACAAAATAATTTGGTATAATATATTAAAGTTTACTTAGTCAAGCAGGGTTAAATATACTTACCTAAAATTGGGAAGAACGAGACTTTTATGCAAAACTTTGAATCCTCTACATATATTGCGGTTTTCATTTGGTCCACCTCATCATTGAAACGAAATAGTTACCTAAATGAAACCCCCAATGTGTCATCTTAAACCATTGCTTCAAGTTGCAAAAACAAAGCTATAATTTTATTCAAAAATCAAAATTCAAGATCAAAGAGTATTGGCCAATTAAGTTCAACATCATAAAATGAATTGATGCAATATCTGAATGAAACCTATTGTTTGCTTGCTATTATACTCTGATTCTTCCACAACAAATTGGTTCAGTCTGTCTAGCAAGACCTAACAGATAACAAATAGGAAGAGCACTCCTGTGGGCATTCTATTTTTGTATGTTGAAATTAGAGAATAAGGAAATTATTATCATTCAGAAGTTTAGCTAAACATGCTTATCAAAAGCTAGGAAGAAGGCACCAAAAGAACAAGACTTTGAAGTGAAAATTTTGGTGTCTCCACAGACATTGCAGTTCCAATTTAACCCACTTCATCAATAATATGAACAGGTTGCATCAATGACAACGTTAATTTTAGTTTGTATATATTGATCATTAACATTGAATATCAAATTTTGATAAATTAAGTTAATGTACATTTTAGTTACTTTAAAGTCCTCATTACTAAGCCTATGTAAAGTCCAATTGAAGTCGTCACCAAATACTGAATCAAATAGCAAATTGCTTCCACTAAAAAGACAGAAAATAAACATAAGAGGAACAAGGTGTGAGCTTTTATGTGTTACAAATATACTAACAATGTAAGATGCAGAGTCTTTGGCAACGGTCGATGGATATAAAATGTTGATAGCATTTCTATTATCATCAAAAATGTTTTTGGCGCTTCCCAGTTTTGTTTTATTACTGCCTTATACAGCTCCTTCATTCCTGATCACTTAGTGAAGAAAATTGAAATTTTAGTGAGAAACCTTTTTATGTACCTAGCTCTTTCAGGGTGCTGGGACGTTGTTATTGATGAGTGTCGGAATGATATATCATGAGTCATAAATTATTGTGCATGGAGTATCGATCTTAAACAAATTTTGCCTGTTGAAATTAAGGAATAAGGAAATTATTATCAATTAATAAAGCCGAGTTAGTGATGGATAAAATGGTTCTATAATTCATAAACAATTGAAAAGTTCATATGACAATCAAACATTCTACCTTTCAGCTTAGTAACAAGATAGATACTCCAATCCAGCAAAACCAAGTCAGTCCTCCAGGCATAAATCCTACATACCAAAACTAGTCCAGGCATAAATCCAGCAAGAAGGGCTACCAGTTTTGTAGCCAAAGACCAAGTCAGTACTCCAATCTCAAGAACTTTTCTGCAGCAAAATATAACTAGTAAACATGACAATCTATCAGATTACAACACTTGCCCCGAAAATCACCATAGCAAAACCTTGGCTGCAGCAATCTCTATAAGTCATGGTTTCCATTCAACAAAATTGTAACATATCTAGATTTTATTTCTATAATAAACCAGACTGATGTCCATCTATGGTGTCCTCTTTAATCACATTCAGTTTTAAAGGGATCATTGTTCTCTGAAATAACAGAAGCCTCTGGCTACTACTGTAATTGGACTTGCTTTCAATTTAAAGGGTAAAATAGTTCCTTTTATTTCAATATCTATTTTATCCTAGATTTTTTGTCTCTTTCCTCCTAAAAAGTGCAACTAAATGTCCATCTAAACTGATGCTAATTCACCAGTGCATATGAACATTGTTAATTGTCCAATTCAAGCCCAAAGCCTCTAACTAATCCCTCACTTTTGTTACTAAAATCAACATGCGTTTCCTCGTTTTAGGAGAGAACTGACATTATTTGATCCAACAAACAATAATAAATAATTCTTCTTATTGCATGTTTAGCTACGGGCATATGAAAAAATTAACATCAACGCTAATGAAAACTAACCTCCCTCCAAATATCTTGACAAGCCAAACCCCAGACAATTGACTCAATGCATAACCCCAAAAAGAAGGATGATTGCACCAATCCAGCCACTGAAGAATTCCACCCAAAATTGGTGTGGCATAGGAATAATAGCAACACTCAAATTCACCTACACCATTCAACAAACAAAATACAATCTTTTCAACACAAAACACAAAAGCTCAATGACCAAAACAATCACACATCATATATACACACTTTTAACAAACTTGGTCACCTTCCTCTATTTTGAATTCAAAAACGCATAAACTGTTATTCCTAAGAGGAAGTGACAAAAAGCAACTACATTGTCCATGTTACATATAACAAAAGCAAGCGAAGTGGTTCCAATAAGTTTATATCTTTCTGGTATATTCTTCCACGGCCGCCAACTCCACTCAGACCCCACTTCTCCATTCCCCCTCTGAGTACGAAACCCAACCTGCTTGACAAACCTCATCAACTTGTAGACCAGTAAGCACCCCATCAAACTTATCTGCTTAATGTCACAGGTAAAGATGACAAACCCATGTCAATGTCAATTCCAATATGCCTATTTTAAAGAGGGCTGTCTGCCAAATCTATCATTGAGTAGCAGCTTGCTCCACTGAAAAGACACATAATAAACATAAACGGAAAAGAAGGCTGATTAAAAACAGATCATCTGAAAGAAATCAGATTGTATCATTGATAATATTAAGCAACTTTAGTTTGTATAGCAAGATTTACATCAACTATCAAATTTCAATAAACTAGGTTCACATATTTCCAATTACCTTTTACCCTCAACATCAATGCCAATAAGCCTACTTTAAAGTCCAACTGAAGGTCCCAACAATTCCAGAATTAAACAAAATTCTGGAGTCGAAAAAGTAGGATGAGTATCATTCAGTTGCACAACAATTTTGCTAGGAAAGTCAGACCACTGCCAAGAGTCCTTGCCATCTTCCTCTCAATGAACCTATGAATTATGTCCAGTATTAACTCGAGATAAAATGATGACAATGAGTCACCTCACAAGAAACCTTTCTTTTTAATACCTGCAGGGAATCCCTGGATCTTTCTGAGCTCACCAGCAAAGGACTTGAATTTGAAACAGAGGATTTAAGATGACTAAAACCAATAGTATCATGGCATAGAAAGTGTACTATATAACATCTATGGCATCTATCTGATTCATGTACTCTAGCATCATTCAAGAAAACATAATTGACCGACCTGAAGTGATGCACTGCAGAGAAATAATTGTTGTTTCGGCTGTACAAACTTTCCACTTTCTGTAGCATCCCAGGATACAGAACAACATAGAGCTGCAAATTGACCACATTTAAACTTGCAGACCTGGACATACAACATAAAATAAAAAAAGAAGCTAACTAGAATATAATTACAAAAAAGTCAATAGAAATAAATACAGCCACATAGAAGTTTAGTAACACATAAAAGCTTTTGTAGTAGGAAATCAATTTATTAAGCAAAGGGAAGCAGCAACTTATTCTCCTACTCAATTAATTGTCAGAAATGAGCAGCATGTGTTCCATCAGTAAAGTTGCACCTCAAGCCAATCCTCAGCAATTTCTTCCCAGACCAACCTTGGTGATCCGCTGCTTGAGCAGTCCAAATTTGCACCTCAAACTATAACCCCATCAGGTAAATGTGATGCTGCCATGAGTCCAGAAAACATATGAAGCCAGCCTTACTTGACCGCCGTTTTCTCGTACTTCATCTTTCTCCTACAAATTTTCATTTCAAATAATCATCAATGTTCTCCATGCTATAAATGAAGTCAGATTCTTGAAAAGGTAGTTTTAACTGCATAATTGTATTTACATGTTGAACCCATATAATAATTTAACCCCTTTTCTATTTTGACAAATTGATGCCTACATATATCCAAAAAGTACTAGTATCATCACTATGACACTACATCACAGAAAGAGAAATCTCTAAGAGAAATATTGATTGAAGGATGCAGTAAAAATAAAGTTGAAAAAGACCCTCCATGATAGAACTGGTTGAATAACTTTGTTAAACTAACAATAATCATGAGTCCATGTGAACAACAGAGAGTAATTCAAGCCAGGTGTTTGCAAAGCAGGATTCCTGCTAGTCAAATTTTAGGCTCCAATTACTAAACATGCTAATACAATGAAATTAATTTCTACTCTCTTACTTGTTTCCCATCTTCCAGGTTTTTCCATTTGAACTCCACGAAGTCCTCGAGACCATGTTCTGTAACATATGCAGACTATTTACTACCAAAAAAGGATATGCCATTGCCACTGCACGTGTGAGAAGAGGGACAGATTCTAATACCTTTTTGGTGAGCCCAAGTAAAAGAGACAAGTAATCCTCTAGTGCCCGTCTTAGTTCTGTAATTGCAGATCCGTCTACAAGGACCAAAATTCATCATTAGAAGCAAAGTAGAGACTAAAAATTTTCTTTTTCAATTACCGACACGTATTTGTGGTCACTTTATTAGAATTATAAAAGATAACCGGATTGTAAAAGCTGACCCGTATCCTCAGCCACCAACACAATTTGATTCCTGAGACAAGCCATCCTATCAAGAAGCTGCCGTGGAATTAGACCTTTAAGCGCCTTTTGAAGATCAGATCGTGGAGGATTGTAAATGTCACGCTGCCATGAGTCCAAAAAAGCATATGAAGCCAGCCTTACTTGACCACCATTTCCTAGTGCTTCATCTTTCGGCTACAATTTTTCATTACAAATCATCATCAATGTTCTCCATGATAGAACTGGTAGAATAACTATGTTAAACAAACCAAAAATCATGTCATCCAAGCTAAATTCGAACAATCTAATTACGTGCCCAACTACTTGCATGATGTAGTTAATAACGCTGATGGGGCATGATTTTAATTAGATAATGATACTAATAAGAGAATGATGAGTTTATGAAACAACTGAAAATTCACATGTTAATCATGCATTCCACCTTGTAACTTAATAATAATTATAAGTTAAGACATATCGTACATTAAAGCAGAGTTAACTATGTATTCATATAGAAATTAAATATTTGATGTGACATAATAATTGTGTTCCATTCATAAGTTAAGATATATCATACATTAAAGTTGAGCTAAATATGCATTCATATGTACAATAAATATTTGATGTGACATACTACTTCAAGTGCAACAAAATTAAATTGTTTGCAGTTTGATTAAAAGTTATTAATCAAACATTTGAGGTGTTAGAAACTGACATACCAGTGATGAAATTCTGTAGATCTCATTCATTCTTGGACATCCATTGATTCCCCATCCTCTAGTTCATCGATTGATTTGCAATGTATCTTAACCTTAGGGATGTGGGAAATGTTGGGCCACACTTTTCCTTTATCTCTTCTGCATTCTTCTTTCAACGTTGCACAATCCCAAATATCTAATTCCAAAAGTGAGGATGGCAGGCGTTGCTCTGTTAAAAGGGATCTAAGGTTCGAACAGTCATAAATGATTAAATGCAAAAGTGAAGATGGTAAACCCCACTTTGAAATGGATGTGAGATTTGGGCATCCATTGATACTCAGATATTGAAGTGAAGATGGTAGAGCCGACTCTGAAACGGATGTGAGATCTGAGCAGTAACTGATATCCAGAGATTTAAGTGCAAATGCCGTAGCCAGCTCTGAAATGGATGTAAGACTTAGGCAACCCATGATATTAAGATATTGAAGTGAAGATGGTAGAACCAGTTTTGAAATGAATGTGAGACCCGGGCAACCCATGATTTCCAGAGATTGAAGTGAAGATGGCAAAACCAGCTCTGAAATGGATGTGAGACTTGGACAATCCATGATATCCAGAGATTGAAGTGAAGATGGTAGGGCCACCTTTGGAAAAGATGTCAGATCTGGGCAATCACTGATTTTCAACCTTTCAAGAGAGTTAAGGTTTTGAAAATCATGGCTCAATACCCATTTCAAATTTGGGAAATAGTGAATGCACAAATCAGTTAGAGAAGGGGGCAACCTCATTCCCATTTCTTGCTCTTGAAATGACGATGACTCCACTCTTCTTTTTTTAGTTTTTTGAAATGACGACGACTCTGCAACCTCATGCCCATAAAGACGAAGAGTTTTGAGAATGGTGAGATTGTGCAAACCCCACTCAAGCAATGGCTTATAGATATTGACTTTACCATCAATTTCAAGATATGTTAGCTTTGTAGGAAAACCTTCCTCTGGAAATGACCTCATACTTGGGCATTCAGACAATCTTAATTCTTTAAGAGAGTCCAAACTGTGGAAGCCCTTATGTAGGCCTTCCAGCTTCACACAATCAGAAATATAAAGTTTACTTAAGTTGTCCTTGGGAAGACCCTCTTCTGCTAATTTCACGATACTTCCACAATTACTTATTTCTATTTTCTGTAAACTACTACAATTGTGCAGTCCCATGGATATGTTTTTAAGCTCTACACAAAATTCTATCCCAATTTCTTCAAGAGAAACGTTGTCATGAAAACCCTCTGCAATTGACTCCAACTTCCAAAGACGATTAAGGTAGAGAGTAGAAAGCGTGCTTGGTAATCGACCACTTAATGACAAGTTTGTGAGAGATCTACAATAGTAGACATGCAAGAACTCAAGTACAAATGTGTGCTCTTTGTCCACAATTGATGTACAACTTACGTCTCTATCATCCCACAAATACTCCAATTTATCACACCTCCCAATCTCAAGCCTTTTAAGAGACGAAGGCAACGGACCATTTATGATGAATTTTAGAGAATCACAATGTGTCAACTTCAAACTTTCCAAACATTTATTTCTATAATTCATTTCCATAGGCAATGACGTTAGAGTATGGCAACATGTAATTTCCAATTTACATAAATTGGAAAAGTAAAAAGCCACAGGAAATGAGACCAAATTTGTCTTCTGAAAGTAATCTTGCTTTGACCCATTGCCAAACTCTAACAATGTTTGATAAAGTAACAAACATCAATGACTTAAAATTAAATGGATCGATGCATGTCATCTCTCTGCATTTATCTATGTATAAACTGCAAAGCTTTGGAAGAGTACTTGAGAATGAAACCACCAATTGATAACAACGCCTAATCACAAATTTCTCCACTGAACGAAGACAACTTGGTAAACTTCCATGAAGTTTATGACAATCTTGAATAGTAAACTCTCGAAGCAAAGGGAATGCACCACCATTCTCATTTTCCTTGATAGGTTCCCAATACTCCCATTCTAGCAAATTCTCAAAACAAAGAGTTTCTAATGATTGAAAAGGCGTTGAACAATGTTGCCCACAAAACTCATTACCTATTCTTTTCAATCTAGGCATCCATCTAATTGTGAGATCTTTAAGCGATCTCAATAACCCAAGAGAAGGTAAAATTGTACAATACATACAATTTTCCAATGTTAGAACAGTCAATTTGGAGAATGATGAAGGGCAGCCTACCCATGATGGAAATTCTATACCACCATATGACTTGATTGTGAGCCCTTCTAGATCTCGATGTGGTTGTAGCAAGTTAAGCAACTTTTTCTCTTTTTCTACATTACATATGCCATAGTTCCATTTCAACTCTAGCACTCTCAATTTTTGTTTATCATTTAATATCATCTCACTTGTTTCATATAAATCAACCGCATTCATTAATCCTGAAATGCAAAGTTTCCCACGAAGAAATTTTAAATCCTTCAATTCTTTCAAGGCAACTCCACCGCCTTTACCCACACTAAAATTGGACAAATATTGAAGATCTTTCAACTTATTTATTCCCAATGGCATCTCATCTAGAGGAACACCTCAAATATCGAGATATCTTAATTTGGTTAAATTTCTCATCTCGGATGGTAACTTCCTAAGATGACAACAATTTTTTAATTTTAAAATCAGCAAGTTAATTAAAGAACTTGTTGATTCAGGTAACCTCTTAATTCTCGTACCAGAAAGATTGAGGTGTCGTAAGTGTCTCAAATCGCCAATTGACTCGGGTAACTCTGTAATTTGATAACCTTCTAAAGATAACATCCTCAATCTTTTGAATTTTGGTAGCCAATTTGAAATAACTGTTGGAGAAACATAGCATTGCTCCCTTTTTATAGCTAATGGTAGGAAAGTTCTCAGACATTGTTCAACTCGTTCAACTTTACTAAGGACTTCAAATTTACATTCACCATCAAGATAACCCTGACCATAAGAAAGATGACGAGCCTTTTTTGAGCTTACCAACTGCTTGTTGGCACTTGACATGTCCTCCAAATGAAAACAAGTTTCTTTAGAAGCCCACTGGGCAAGATCTCTAACAAGGTCATGCATTACATATTTGGCTTTGTTACTACTTGATTGTTGAAAAAGTGACCTAGATAATAGATCATTAAAGTAATCATGACCTAAATCTTCTAACTGTTTATTTTCTTTTGATGGTTGAATAAGACCTTTGGTCAACCATAAATGAACGAGTTCCTCCTTTTTGAATTCATAATCCTTCAGGAAAATTGAGCAATAAGCGAAACATCTTTTCAAATGAGAAGAAAGATAAAAGTAACTTAATTTTAAGGTTGCAGGAATGTCACTTCCATCAACTAAATCCCACATTTTGCTATTCAAGATTTCCAACCACTCATCTATGTTTCTAATTTCATATAAAAGGCTACCGAGAACCTTTGATGCCAAAGGCAAGCCCTGACTCTTTTCAATGACTTTTCCTTGAATTGATTGGATATGAGGATGTGTAGGATTAACACCATCATTAAATGCATGTGCCTTAAACAAAGACCAGCAATCATTATTCGATAATAACTGTACCCTATATAGCCAAGTATAACTTCTCATTGTTGATGCAACAGCTTCATCACGTGTCGTCATAATAATTTTACTCCCTCTTGTTCCAACCTTAAAGGGAGACGTCAAGGTTTCCCATAAGCTACGATCCCTACTCCAAACGTCGTCTAGGACAAACAAGTATTTTTTTCCATCTATCATCTCCCAGAGTTTTTCTTGAACTGCATTTAAATCAGTAAGATTACAAGATTTATCATTTATGTTTTCAAAAATTACCTTCGAAATTTTGAGAACATCAAAATCGTTAGATACACAAACCCAAGCTTTCAACTCGAAAGATTTAACTGCCTCATCATTAAACACCATTTGGGCAAGTGTTGATTTCCCAATTCCTGCCATGCCAACAATAGGTATTACATGAGAGTTGATAGCACTTGGTTCATCACTAAATACCATTTCAAGTATTTTTGCTTTGTCGTCTTCTCTTCCGTAAATAGCACGTTCAGTTTCAAAACTTGTAGTGAGCAATCTCGGCTTAGACGCAACAGTTAATGTCCCTCCAACAATTGCTTTCAATCCAAGGCTGTCCTTCAACTTGCAAAGTTGCTCAACTTGGCTTGTGACATGTTTTAGTCGGCCTTTGACATCTCGTATCTGTGACCCCATGCGAAATCGAGATATTATCGCTTTCGGAATGTATTTACTGATTTTAGTCGACACAAACTTAAGAAACTTGCTTGTGCTGGCCTGTTCATGTTGTTTTCTCTCCAAGTCCCTTGCTAAAACATCAGTAGCAAACTCATCGAGTATGTCCTCCACATCATAAGCCAAGTCTTCGAGATCATCCAGCCACTTTTGCACGTTGCTGTTCGTCAACTGCTTCTCTTCTGCATCACGAAGCACTACCTTAATCATCTGTAGATTATCTTCCAAATTTTTTATCTCTGAATACAAACCCTCTTGTAGCAAAAATCGCAGTAGCTCAGTAGAGGTTAATCTTTCCAACAACATTGGTAGGACAGCTGAGACAACGACATTTGACCCAGACATGATTCTGGTTTTGTTCTTCAATAGGAAAATGAAATGTTAATTTTCAGTTAAATTTAAGAATTTAAACAAAATGCTAATTATTTTTGCAATTCAACCATCCTAGGCTTCTTCGCATGCAATAGTGAATTTTGAATGAAGTTGATGATAAGTTGCTTTTAAAAAATATGCAAAAGAAGAGACTTCCTGCTTTAAGTTTAATACAAGCTATAAGATCATCATGATCATAAAATTAATAAATTAATCAAAAGCTTTCATGTATTTTAATAAAGTTGCAAATAGAAATTTGGAATTCCAACAACTGTATTTGGCCTATTTTTAGAAAGTAGTTAATTAAAAGTAACTACTGGTGAATTAAAAATACTTTAGTAAGACCCTCTACAACTGCAAGCCACCAAACTATATATGCACGCTCAAATTGATTAATAGTTGTGATTCGTTCAATATAATTAACTTTTAATATTTTATTTAAAGATTTTATTTAAAATTAATAAAAAAAAATCTTCAATGTTTATCTTTGAAATAATCCGTGGGAGATCATAATTAATTTAATTACTTATTAAATTATTAAATTAAAAAAAAAAAGTGTATGAAATGGATGGTGAGAAATCATAATCAATTTAATAATTTATTAAATTATTAAATAAAAAAAAAAGAAAAAAGTGCATGAACTAGATTGATTGTCAATCTCGTTTCTAGATCGATGAACAATCTGGTTGAAGCAGATCGTTGATTGATCTGATTCAAATTTAGATCGGCAATTTGATTGCCGAACTACTATCTAGTTTCAAAATCAAAATAAGATTATTTTAGGATCTAAATCTAGCTATGGAGGAATCCCATCCATGTCTTTTCTCTATATACATAATAACGATGATGATGAAGCATTGTTTTAGGTTCTCCAACAACTTTTGTGTGATTAAGTTTGTGTGATGGTTATTGGAGATGAATATAAAACTTTTTTTTTTTTTTTTTAATGAGGTTTGTGCCTGTTGTTGTGATTAATGGATTGTGTAGTTTGATGGTAGTGATTTTGAAGTTTTTGGAGAGTTAGAGACCACCCACGAGAGAGAAATCTAGCCTAGTTGCTTGAGTTAGTTAACCGATCGAGTTGGGGTAACTCAAAAGAAACAGGTGAAGAAATAAAATAAATAAAAATATAAATTGAATTACTTATGAATCAATCAAAGTAAAATAAAACTAGAAATAATTAATTTGTCAACAAATAAATATAAAAACTTAAAAGCACAAAATTATTAAGTTGATAAATGAAAGCTCAACAATCAAACATAACAAAATTTGAGCATACCTGAACTTGATTACTGTAGGGACAAAAGTTAAATTAACGTCTAAAATTCGAGCACAATAGCTTAAGAGCATAGAATTTGAGAGAGTTTGAGATCGAGGGAAGTAGAAAAACTCCTGAAAGTTTCAAAAGGGAAACATGGAGCGAGACTATTGGACAGGTTGTTGTTGTATATTGGTGGGTTGTATTGACTGATGCTCCACTGTTCGGTGTGAAAAATCAATTCCTCTGACCCACAGAGCCACAACATTATTGTTAAAATCCAAAGTTTGGTCCCACTGTGAATATTAATTAGCATTTAAAATTAATGATTTAATAATTATCTTGATATACTTTTGAAAATGAATTTAGTTTTAATTTTTTTATAAATGTTGAAATATTTCATGCCATTCAAAAAGGATAAAAGAAAAAAAAAAGGAAATATTTCGTGCTTCCATAATTGCATTGCATGGAAATTACAAAACAAAAACCAACGATCCAAATTATAAGTCAAAAGAAAATAGAAATGAAAGTAAATTCAAGGGTAAATTGCATTAACACGTTGACTTTGCAGAAATTAGATCCACAGCCAACATTTTCCTTTTTTTAAAAAAAAAAAGAAAATTACATCTCCTTATATTACATCGGATGTCTATCGGGATCTTTAGATAAAATCTACATAATAAATGGTTTAAAAATCTACTTTCATAATTAAAAGAAGTCTATCTACATTTTATATGGAAAAAAAAAAAAAAAAGTCATATTTTTGTGATTATATGAATTTGAACCTTACTCGTGCTTGACAAAATAGAGCAAACAGGGCACAATCACCGTGGCAACCCACAAAGTTCTTCTTTATTTATTTTTATATTTTATTATTTAAAAATAAAATCACAATAATTAATAAAATATTATTTAAACAGTATTTTGATACTTTTCATATGAATCTTGAAAGTTGTCATTAACTATAATTGTAGCCTAAATCAAGTGTAATTAAGTGTAATTTCTGGTAATTCTAATAATGAGACATATTTTCAATAAAATTGATAAGGATTCAAAATAAGTAGTTTGGTATAACAATATATAAATTACGTTGTTTTTATTTTCTTAATATCCCGGTTAAAACATTTTGAGTTTTAAACTATTTGATTCATTTAATTTAAGTGCATTATTTATTTTATTTTATTTGAATTTCATCATGTTATCGAATTTTTGTTTTTATCAAAAATCCTATTGGTAATCTGTTTGATTTTTCATTATTATTATTATTATTTTGTATAAATACCTCTTTTTGTAAGAATTTCTAAGGTCGTCATTGGTTGGTATAGGTAAATCAGATGTACATGTGAAAAAGATTTAATTCTAATCATCTGATCTATTTTAAATAAATCTAACACTTTGGTTTTATCTCATAGAAATTACATAGTAACTTCGTTCTCGATTTTCCCTAAAAACAAAACATGTGGAAACTTATGATAGAATTTTTAGGCTTCTTGTTAAAACCATCTGGACTTCAAAGACTTATATGGCTTATTGAACCTTCCCCTCCATGTTCATAAAGCGGACTTGAGTCCCACCTGCACAGAAAAGCCAATTTTTCTAAGAGAAAATTACACGAACAACCTCGATATTAATCTGAACGAATCATATTTAAGTTATTATACCAATTTACCCCTGACCAAAGTTTTGACCGTTTGAGTTAATGGTGATCTTAACTCAGGCATACCAGTACCAAAATACTATTGATTTTAATATTTTATTAATTATTTTAATATTACTATAAATCAAAAATACAAAAATAATTAAAATTTTTGTGAAACCTAGAGACCTTATCTGCTTCAAACTCTGATTCTGAAGCATAAGTAGTCCTCATCTGTAGAAGTAGCACAAGTAGTATATAATTAAATTATATATAATGATTTCTCACAAAAATGAAAAATCCTAAACATATCAAGTGGATGTGAAATAATCAGAGAATCAAGTTCATTATAATATTTGTAATATAAAAATTGGACTTAACAAAAACGGTTCAAAAGGTAACAATGTTAGAAGTCTTAACATAAAAGCTAAGCTTTAACATAGAAGCTATAGACTATCTACAAAACCTTTTTCAAAAGTATAATGCTCAAGTTTAATACAATCGAATAATTGCATACATGATCTGGGAGTTCAAGATGGTAGATCTAATTTTTAGAATGCACACAGAATAATTTTTTAGTAATAAAATTGAAACACTGTTTTGACTTCAGGCATCATATGGTTCAAACATAAAACCAGTTCAAGGGAAGAATGTCACCTTCCGTAAGTGACTTTGAGATTTTTAAGACATATTTATCATTATGCTACATAAAGTAATTTGACTTGCGCTAAATTGGGTTGCTAGATTCCCCACAGATGGTGCCAAATTATAGTGGATGAATTCTATAGTGTGTTGACTTTAAGTGGGCGTCATCGGTCAACTTTTTTGGAATTTGGTAATTTGTGTTCTGCACAAATTAAACAAAGAGAACATAGGTGATCTTGACACCAACGGGTTGGTAACTGAAGGCATTCCAATGTTCAAATCAGTAAACTAATTGTAAAGTAGAAGAGTGTAGTAAAATAAAATGTCGTCAAACTGAAGGGAGTGTGCTGAAGAAAGAGAAAGACTAAAAATTATCGAAGCCTTAACCGTCTTGATTTAAAGACTAAACGGAGTAGGAATACTGAGATATTGAGTGTTAGTGTGCAAAACCTCATATAATAAAACAGTGCAAGAAGATCATGAATGGTACACCAAGTAAGTTCCCAAGAAAGAGCGATCGATCATAATGGACATAATTAAATTCCAAGTCTTTTCTGGATAGAACCCTTCCTAGACATATACTTTTATGTCACTACACTAAATTTATCACAGAGGAAGTCTAAATTTATGATACTTTTACTTTATTTGAAGGAATTGGAATAAGAATCCGAATAATTTAGAATCGGAATGACTTAGAATCAGAATGAGATATCGAAATCAGAATAAGTTGTTTACTTTAACTATAAAAATCATGATCGAAATCAGCAGTATTCTCATTGAGCTACTTACTTTACCTTGTAATCAGACTAAATTAATTATACGTTACAAAAATATCCTTAATTAAAATTATAGATTAATTATAATAATGTGCTGTCTTTTATTATAATATGTAGTTTTTTTAATATCAAATAAAAAACTGTATACTATAATAAAAAAGATTGCATATTATTTTAATAATCGATTAACTTGGTATGTAGTTTTTTATTATAATATGCAATTTTTTTAATATCAAATAAAAAATTGCATATTATAATAAAAATATATATATTATTTTATTAGTCTATTATGATAATTAAAAAATTGATGATAAAAAAACCAATGATGTGCAATTTTTTATTACAATATGCATTTTTTTTTAACATCAAATAAAATAGGTTTTTCATTATTTTTTAAAGAAGGGTATAAAAAACTTTCTATTTTGACAAAATGAATGGGAATGAGATTTCCAAGTGGATTAGAGGGAATGAGATTTCTATTCTACAACCCTAAATTGATGTGGGGTACATACTTTCATTCTCATAACAGATTAAATTTTAAACAAGTAAACATCATCAATCAATCTCATTTCTCATTCTCATTTCTTAATCCATGAAGTAGAAGAATGGAAATGCAAGAAAGAAAAGGAAAAAACCTCAAGTGGTTTGCAAGTGATGAGCAGGAGAGGTTAGGATGCCCTATTCCTTCTAATAACTCCTTTATTTATAGGTAGAAAATGAGCCATTAGAACTTATTATACAATAAGTGTAATATACCTTATATAATTTATGACAATGTCCATTATAGAGTTTATGACAATATCAATTACAGATTATTATTGCAATGTTCGTTAGAATTCATTAAAAGCTGTCAACTCTCATTTAAAGAGATGAACTTAGCTTGAACTAGATTAATTAAGTTGTTGGGCTATCCACTTTTAACATGCATTGGGATGGTAGTGTGCGCTGATCGACTTACTGGACCAGTCTATCTCAAATAGTTTTGGGCTTACATTTTTGGCATGAGAATTTTTCATCATTACATCTATCAATAATAATTCTTAGATATTTTATAATAATCACCCTTACAACTAATCGAATGATTGTTATTTATGAGTAATTTTACCCAAGTAATAAAGCAATCAAACCCTTATTATATTATTTTTAAAATTTCAAAATACATCTAGTAGCATATGCTAAAAATAATATTCTGAAAATAAAAACTGAAAAAACATGTATTAGAAATAACTTAAAACATAAAAAAGTACAAGAAATATATATTAATATATTAACAAGAGATATTAAATATATAAAAAAAAATCAATTCCTATGATCCACCAGGCCACAACATTCAAAGTTGTGGTCCCATGAACTTTAATTATGATTTAAAATTATTGATTTAATAACTTTCTTGATGTAACTCTTGAAAATGATTTTAGTTTTAAATTTTTATAAATACTGAAATATTGAAGTATTTCACGCATCCATAATTGTCAGTGCATTTCAGGGGCGGACTTAGTATAGGGCCAGGAGGGGCACGTGCCCCCCTAAAATTTTACAAAAATTTATTAGGTATATGTTGCTAATTACTAGATATTTAAATATATCAGTAAATTGATATATATAGTTTGAAAGCCTTCATGATCATAAAACTTGGAATGGTCAGGCGGTAAAAGGCGTTGTTTTTAACTTCCATTGCCATCTTGGTTTGGGGTTCAATCTTCACTCATGCAAATTGTATTTCTCAATTTTTTTTTATTAAAGGTAACGCCATCTTGGTCTGGGGGTTCAATCTTCACTCAGGCAAATTGTATTTCTCTTTTTTTTTTTGTTTTTATTAAAGGTAACACACAGCACACTCCTCACTCATACATGTTTTTTTTCTCTCTCTCTCTCTAAAGATAATTAACAGCACACTTCTCACTTATTGCATAACATTGTACATGTATTTATACATAGCATTATAAATATGTTATTTCTCTCTTTTTTTTTTTTCCCTAAAGGTAATGAACAATGTATGCCTTTCACTTGTGTTTTTTTTTTTTTTTTTTTTTAAAAGTAATGAACAGTATGTATGGATTTATTAGTGTTCATACTTGGGTTGTAAAAACAAATAACATAAATATTTATCAACCAAACAAATTTTCACATTTGAAGTGTTTTAACTTTGAAAACTTTTATAACTTACCATGAAATATGAAATTTTTTTTCTTATATATATTTATAAATAATTATCATAATTTTTTTTTATATAAACTATATCATATTTATATAAACTATTGACTAATTTTTCTTCAATTTTTTGGGTTTTTTTCACATCTCGTTCATAACTTAGTTGATGTTATAAATTTATTTCCATTCTTCAGCGCTAGTGTATAAACTCACTAGTGTTTTAGTGCTATTTTATAGTGTTTACTTATTAAAATAATAAAGGTTATCATAATTAAATTTTAAAAATAAAAATATGTTTAATTATGAATGAATTGTATCTCGATTTATAATTTAAATAATTAATACACTTTCTTTTAATATTTGTGGTAAGAGTTTAAGTTTCATATTGTATATTTAATAATATACATAGAGAGTTTTTTCTCTTTTTATATAATAAATTTTCACAATTAATTAAAAAAAAAAACTCATGAACTATAATTATTTTTACATTAATTTATTTATATTTTATTTTATTTTGTTATAGTACCCCCTAATATAAATATTTGGGTCCGCCACTGGTGCATTTAACCTCTGATTAGGTAAACCACCTTGACCATGCAAATATTAGATCCACATGGCTGACTTTTTCTCATGCATCGTGTCAGTACGCTATTCTTCTTTAATAAAGCTGATATACACACTTTGTAATTGCAGAACAAAATATATATTGCTTTTAACATATATTTCTTTTCTCCCCAAAATATGCATATAATCAGTACGTCATCGTTTTCACATTTTTCATTATTTTTTCCATAGGTTTTTATATTAGAAACTTTATCCTCGCGAAAAATTAGAAAGTGTAAGTTACAATTCTTCAATTTTTTTTTTTTTTTTAAATGGTAAAAGATGGGGGATTAAATTCAGATAAAACTACCGATACCTTATGTTTAAGATAAATATGAAACTTAAACCCTTAACCTCTTAAGATTAAGGGAAGTATTCAACCATTTTTATTAAAGAGTAGTATATAATTCTACATTTACATCTAGCAAAAAGCATTTAAAAAATATATATATATAAGCGATAAATATAGATAAAGCTACATAGTGAGTTGTTGGCATTGGTGAGAAAAATTGTAGTCTCGTCACCTAATCTTTATTTATTTATTTATTTTTATGATGGGGGAGAGAGATTAAATTTATTGAAAACTATATATACCTTATTTTTTAAGACAATAATGAAACTTGAACTTTTGACCTCTTAGAATTAAAAGAATTATTCAATCACTTTTACTAAAGGATAGTGTGCAAAATCGATGATGAAAAGATGAACCTAATTTATTTTTTAATAATGCTACAATTCCAAAAAAATTTGCCCAAATAATATGATAAACTGATTTATAACTATCAATTAATTTGAGTTGATGAATTGATGATATGATAATTACACAAAAGTTTGCTGCATCATTTGAGCAAATTTTTTAATAAGGCTCAAGTAATGTAGCAAACTTTTAGATAATGGAGCATTATTCATCTATTTTAAATATAACCGCTGTCTAGCTAGTATCTCACAGAAATTATAGAGTAACTTCTCGTGATGACTTGATGCCCCTGAAAACGAAACATAAAGAAAAGAAACTTACGATATAATGTTTTGGGTTCTTGTTAAAACCATGTGGACTTTAAAGCTTATTGAATCTTTCAAGTCCATAAAGTGAATTTACACTCAATTTGCTTTTATTAATTTAGTCTTAAGCCTTTTCTCATGCATCGTGTTGGTGCGCTATTCTTCTTTAATAAAGCTAACATACACATTTTGTAATTGTAGAAGAAAATATTTTCTTTAACATATATTTACTTTCTCTCCAAAATATGCATGTAATCAGTGCGTCATTGTTTTCATATTTTTCATTATTATTTCCGTAGTTTTTTATGCCAGAAACTTTATATTCACAAAAAATTAGGAGCCTAATATACAATTCTACAATTACATCCAGCAAAAAGCAATTAATCAATTAGTACTAGCACGCCCACCTATGAGACCATAATACTCTGTATAAAATTTGTTTCGTTTCAAGAAGGTAGCCAAAAGGCCAGGTAAAATCCCAACAGAACAACAATATCAAACAATTATAAGATTCTACCATATCTACAAGAAAAAGTAGCTTTTATAAGTTTAAAAAAAATGATTTAAAATCCCTTTCACAACATTTATGAAAATGTTCTACCGAAAGATGCAATAAAAGATTGATGTTTATTAATACATTCCATTAAATGTTGTAAAGAATCATACTTACGAGAGCAAAAAAAATGCCACTAGAAACATTTTTCGTGAAAATTAAAATAAGTCGCTTAAGATGCTATGACCATTTTTTTTTCCAAGACAGCAGCCCAAGAAAAGCCTGAAAAATAGGAAGTGAGCAGCTGAGAAACACAAGTCAACTTAACACCAAGATGGACAAGAATCTTCCCTATCACTAATAATCTCGGATTGGTAGACAAAATGACCATTTAGATACTCAAGTTGTAGTATAAGAAAACAGACAGGAACGGTGCTGTATCTATAAAGCTAAAGGATCCTCAAACTAATGATATGAAATAATGAAATACAGACAATGTTAAAATGTATGATATGAAAAAATGTATGTTGAAATGTAGCAGTTGTGAGCATGTTAAGAAGCCAATAATGGTTCATTACAATGCCTGAGTCAAACCAGACATCCATTGTATCAGTCCCTTTTTTATAGTCTGATGCTTTATCACGGTATTTTTCCGAAATTAGATCCTCCGCTTTCATGTACCACCATGCATCGCTACCGTTTTGAGATATTATAGCTGCCAAAATAAATTTACAAAAGGATAAAATACAATATTAGGCCACAAAATTCAAACAGTTCCAACGAAACTTCATGAAATACTTTGAGGCACAAAAGAGAAGTGTGTATGTATGATGGGGACTGAAAGAAGTGGATGCTTAAAGCAAAAGTTTTATATGAGAAAATAACATCATGCTTCATAGAAAAACAGAATATTGAAAATGTTTAGAAGGGTTATGAATAGAATGCATTAGAATATGAAAAATCTGCTAAGATGTTCTTACACTTGGTATGATCAATAGTTTCTTCGTTCATAAGAGGTTCCCTTGAATTCACATGATTGAAGACTGGAATAGGAACACCCCATGTCCTAATTTGCCTTGAGATGCACCAGTCAGAGCGGCTAGAAGTCACAGCGGAAATTCTGTTTACTGCCTGAGCAATGATCATGCAAACTGAGATTATATAAACACACCAATGGATACTATCTAAACAAATTTCAGGAAAAATCTAGTATTCTTACATGTTTGGAAACAGAATGCCCACAACTATCTCATATGTAGTTAAGAACTTGCAAAACCGTGGTACAAAACCATCAAAAAATGTACTGACAAGCATTTCTGCAATTGAATTCAATGGTTTTTTATATGTAGTTGCTAGAGTAGCTATGTTAATATCATCTTAAATTGTAATCAAACAAAACAGGATAAAATATTGTGTAAATCAAGGGTGGTGGACACACCATTAGTACCCTGATATATTCAAATAGACAAAGAGTGGTCAGCTTGTATTATATAATACATGATTGATATCATTTTTCTCTCTCTCTCCATTTTTTTTTTTTATCTACTAGTCTCTAGTTGATCTTTAACTTGATGTCAAAAGCACATCAAAATTAAAATAATTCTAACTGCATGAATTACAAAACATTTAGCATTACAAGTTGGAATCCTAACTTCCTAGTTCTCTCTGAACTAGGTAGCCTTTAAAACAAAGAATGGGGTCCTTATTTATAACTTGGAAAACTTAGTCCCCAAGCAATTAGCAAACTTTCTCCCCATGTAGATAACAACTTGGTATATTTGCTCCCAAAATAACCAAAATTGGTGTCCAAGTAATCCTCACACAAAAATCAAGCTCCTTTTTCCAAAGGCCCTTCATTCACACCAATTAGACTCTGATTGGATTACCAAAATCATATTGGAATACAAGCCAAATTCTCAACACTATTTTGCCTTGAAATTATAAATCTAACAAGAGGTTTATCGCCTTGAGCAATTGATTCATAATAATTCTTCAAGAAATGCTCAAAATTTGTTTGGCTTCCTCATTTTGGCTCTGCACTAACCAACGGCTAGAATCATGAATTCAAGCAGCAACTCATTAATCTAGACAAAAAGGCTAGAAAGTTACATATTAGATCTTAATCAAAGATCAATATGAGAATATGCACAAAATACCTGAAAAGTATAACCATCAGCTGTTTTAAAACTGGCACTTCAGGGATCAGGCCCAATAAGCAAAGAGAAAACATGCACATTTTATAGGTGTGATTCAACATCAATTACATGTGGAGTCTCCTAACCAGTTCCAAACTGAATCCCAAGCTCATATGAGAGTGAATTTAGCAGAGACAAAGTCCTAAAATTACACAAAATTAAAAATATTGTTGTTGAGAGAGGAAATGACTAGCTACCTTGTAGCATTGTGAGTGTAAACAATTAGTATAGCACTATTATTTAAAAATTAAATGGGTGATATGATTACGAATATAACATCATAAAAATCAAGATAATGTTAGAATTTGGTATACCTGCACACAGTATGCTTGAAATGATGTTGGAAGCGTTGTTCACTCCAGCACACTACCATATTCCAAGATTATTTGTTAGTTCACAGAGTCCTTCCAACTGGCTAATTGGACCCCAAATGTAAGTTGAACTTAACAATCCATCAATCAATTGCTTCTCCTCTGGCAAGCACTACCTTAATTGCAGTTATTAAAGGTGTCCCAAATGTATTTTTAAATTTTTTACTTTCTTTTTTTTTTTTTTTTTTTTTAACTTGAGAGAGGGGATATTCAAACTTGATACTTCGGTTTTACTGAAAGCTATGATTACTAATCCCACCATACTTGCAACATAGTATTTTTACATTGTTATCATTCCAATACATGTGGTGTCTTAAATGTTGAAAGATGCTTGCTTCCTTCGTTTCTTATGTAATTTTCTTCACTAATTATGTCAAGCATTTTTTTGTTATGTAGATTATTGGGAGCAGCGCATAAATGACATAAAAAACTAGGGATGTAACATTTGTGTCCCTTTTGACTAAAACCAACAATCAGGTCATTTTTTAGGGATGAAAGTACGAAAATACCCAAAGTTGAAGAGTTTTTTTTTGCCATACAAGTGAAGTAACTTTTCAGTTACTGAAATCAGCCGCCGTCTCTCCCCTTCTTCATCTCCTTCAACATCTCCCCCTCTTCGTCTCCTTCAATGTCTCCCCCTCTTCCTACTCTTTTTATCTTCCTTGGCAGACCCGCACACCATTTCCCTCTCTTCCGCAGTGACCAAGCCTTTCAGCTTTCTCCTTTCACTTACTGATAACAGCCGCTGTTCAACGTCTCCCCCTCTTCGTCTCCTTCGACATCTCCCCCTCTTCCTACTCTTTCTATCTTCCTTGGCAGATCCGCACGCCATTTCCCTCTCTTCCGCTGTGATCGAGCCTCTCAGCATTTTCCTTTCACTTACTGATATTAGCGGCCGTTCAATGTCTCCCCCTCTTCGTCTTCTTCAACGTCTCCCCCTCTTCCTACTCTTTTTATCTTCCTTGGAAGACCGGTACACCACTTCCCTCTCTTGTGCAGTGACCGAGGCTTTCAGCTTTTTCCTGCTGTTGATGGATATTTTGTAATGTTGTTGACGGATATGTGGAGTAATTGACGAAAATGATGTAACACATTTTTTATATTAATGTATATAAAGTTTCTTTGACCGAGGCTATATAACATTTGTGGTTTTTACTAATATAGTTTGCATTATGTTGAGGTGTTATGATTTTCATGTGTAAGGGTATATTTCGTTAGCAAAAACCAGTACCCAAAACACTAGGCACACCAAGTGTGACGAGTGTGATTAACACCGGTCATACTTGGTGTGAGTAGTGGTGGTATGCCTTGGTGGAACAAAAACAGAAGCCAATCCACTAGTCAAACCAAGTGTGACGAGTGTGATTAACACCGGTCACACTTGATGTGATTAGTGGTATATGCCCTACTCGAACAAAAACAGAAGCTCATCCACTAGTCACACCAAGTGTGACGAGTGTGATTAACACCGGTCACACTTGGTGTGATTAGTGGTGCCCTGCCTTGGTGGAACAAAAACAGAAGTCATTCCACTACTCACACCAAGTGTGACCGGTGTTAATTACACTCGTCACACTTGGTGTGACTAGTGGATTGGCTTCTGTTTTTGTTCCACCAAGGCAGGGCACCACTAATCATACCAAGTGTGACCGGTGTTAATCACACTCGTCACACTTGTGTGACTAGTGGATTGGCTTCTGTTTTTGTTCTACCAAGGCAAGGCACTACTAATCACACCAAGTGTGATCGGTGTTAATCACACTTGGTGTGACTAGTGGATGGGTTTCTGTTTTTGTTCGAGCAGGGTTTGGCACCACTAATCACACCAAGTGTGACCGGTGTTAATCACACTCGTCACATTTGGTGTGACTAGTGGATTGGCTTCTGTTGTTGTTCCACCAAGGCATGACACCACTACTCACACCAAGTGTGACCGGTGTTAATCACACTCGTCACACTTAGTATGACTAGCGGATTGGCTTCTGTTTTTGTTCCACCAAGGCATGCCACCACTAGTCACACCAAGTGTGACCGGTGTTAATCACACTTGTCACACTTGGTGTGACTAGTGGATTGGCTTCTATTTTTATTCCACCAAGGCATGCCACCACTAGTCACACCAAGTGTGACCGGTGTTAATCACACTCGTCACACTTGGTGTGACTAGTGGATTGGCTTCTGTTTTTGTTCCACCAAGGCATGCCACCACTAGTCACACCAAGTGTGACTGGTGTTAATCACACTCGTCACACTTGGTGTGACTAGTGGATTGGCTTCTATTTTTGCTTTATCAAGGTATGCCACTAGTAGTCATGATATTGTGGGTCACTATTATAAAATAAAGCCTGTATATAGTATCTATCTTTAATAAAAACATCACCAAACACAAATTCACAACCAAGTATAATGTCACAGTAAGTATGAATAAAGTTTTACAATTTGTTACAAATAAAAGCAACGGTACTTACACAAACAAAATACAAGGTTATGTTTCATATTGTTCTAGTACAGTGGGTCGGGGAATATTGTTACAAGTCTTGCTATTGTGTCCTGGTTGGTGGCAGGTGCGACACTTTCGTCGTCTTCTTGCTTGGGTAACGGACGCTTCACTATTGTTCGTAGGGGGGCATTGACACAGATGTGGATTACGACAGTTTTATCGATAATGGCTTTTTTGCCCACAGTGGGAGCATTTCAAAACCCTTCCGCTCTCGCCAGTAGATGGAATTCTTTTCTTTCTAGGCCTGCCAGCTTGCGGACGCCATGGTGGTCGTAGAACAATCATGTTTCGGATGTGTTTTGGCACTATCCATTCATTCGGGTCAGGAACCGGGAAGATAACGCCAGCATATGCAGCCAATAAATTGGCTGTTTTATAACACTCGGATATGTAAGGAATGAATGACCTATTACAATGCCTGTAGCAGTAAAAATAATATTAAGCTATCTCTGATTCACCACCCTCATACTTATAACCAATTCATTGTCCACCATGGGTGACTATAATTCTACTTTCATCCATATCACTATACACAAATAAATGATCGACTTTAGTAATTAAGCTCAAAATCAAGACTAGCAATATATCTTTACTCATACTTTAATAAACTGAAGTCATTAAATTACCCAATAAATGCTCATAATATGACACTAATAGTCACGCTGAAATGATATGCATTACTAACGCAAGTCATCTTCTTGTCACTACTGTTTTAGCTACTAGTTTTTTTTTCCATAAACTCATGGTACCACTAGTCACACCGAGATAACTAGTATTAATAACACACGAGTATATTGGTGTGATTAGTGTTTTGACTACTGGTTTTCTTTCAATAAATCAAGACATGACACCACTAGTCACACCGACGTAAATAATATTAATAACACTCGAGTATATTGGTGTGACTAGTATTTTAACTACTGATTTTTTTCGATAAATTAAGACATGACACCACTAGTCACACCGAGGTAACTAGTATTAATAACACTCGAGTATATTGGTGTGACTAGTGTTTTAGCTACTGATTTTTTTTTTTGAAAAACCAAGACATGACACTACTAGTCACACCGAGGTAACTAGTGTTAATAACACTCGAGTATATTGGTGTGACTAGTGTTTTGGCTGCTGATTGTTTTCGATAAATCAAGACATGACACCACTAGTCACACCGAGGTAACTAGTATTAATAACACTCGAGTATATTGGTGTGACTAATGTTTTGGCTACTGACTTTTTTAGAGATATCAAAACATGGCACCACTACTCACACCGAGGTAACTAGTATTAATAACACTCGAGTATATTAGTGTGATTAATGTTTTGGCTACTGATTTTTTTCGCGAAATCAAGACATGGCATCATCACTACTCACACCGAGGTAACTAGTATTAATAACACTCGAGTATATTGGTGTGACTAATAATATTATTAATATTATAAACCCTAAAGCCAATTCCTACAACTCCATATCACCATAGCTAACTACAATAACTAATAATAACTGATAAACAAGTGTTCAGAAGTTAACTTAACATTACCCGTAGTGTGGAAGATGAAGATCGATGGTGTGAAGAAGAAAATGAAGATGGATGGTGGCTCTGCAGAAGAGAATGAAGATGGATGGTGTCTACGCAATGAGAGACCAAAAGAGAAAAGAGAGAAAAGTAGATCTGCCGAATAAAGAAATGAAGGATGAGCAGAAAGTGAAGAAGAAGAAGCAGCGGTTGTCTTCACGGTAGGCGGCAAAAATAAAGAGAGAGAGAAAACTTTGAAAAGAGATAAATAAGTTTTTAAGGGTATTTGTGTCCAAAAAGAAAATGGTTGGGACACAAATGTTAAGTTTTTTAAAATGGGATAACAATGTCTATGTATAAATATAATGTGACTCCTGGTGACATTTCCTCTAGATTATTTGATTGATTAATGTCTAATTTGTCTTTTTTTTTTAAAAAAAAAAAAAAAAAACTAATTTGTCATGTTTATATACAAATATCTATGATTCTATATTTTTCAATTAATGTTTTACTTGAATATTTAGGATTTGTAAATTTAGACTCGGTAGAATCTAAAAGTTAGTGATTTTCAATGTGCTTAAGTGATTTTTATCTCTAAAAAGTAATAGATTGGTTTCATATTTGTTTTTATAGACTTATAATTAACGGGTAAATAATCATTAAAATCATTGTATTAACGGTGTCAGACTCCATTTCTTTAATACATTTAGTTTGCTTGTTTTAATTTAATATCCTTGTATTTTATTCTCATAGCTGTTTTAGATTGTAGTTGTTTCTTCTTACCCAAATTATAAGCAGTGCCCGTTGGTTAAGAACTGCTGTCCAACATGATCTCACCATGGTTCGACACCCTTGACAGAAATTAGTTGATGTTTTTTCCACCAATATGTGGGCAGTCTTCCCACTCTTGCACGAGTCCTTCTCTCAGCTATGTATGGGTCACTTTCTTCGATATGAGAGTTGCTTTCCACTTGATCCTGATTATTCTCTGGATTGATTCAGTAATGTAATGTAATAAAAATAAAAAATCAATCTTTTTGAAATACCCTTTCACTTTCTTCCATTAACAACTACCCTATCGCAAATCCTAAATTGTTGGTAACCCGAAACCTATTTTTTTAATCTCCAATCTTGGGTTTTGTGTTTAAAAGGATAGTTTATGTCATAGCCTAACACAAAGAACAAAATTTATATTAGGTTATTGCTACACTCGAAGATAGAGACGAATGTATATGAAGACTTGCCTGGGCTGTACCTTGAGTAAGCCCACCAAAACATACTTATATATATGATTTTTATTTTTTTGTACTTAAAACATTTATATGCATATAAATTACCTTTAAAAAATAAATATAGTTTCAGATAATATAAAATCATTAAAAATAATAATATTTAGATGGCAAATGAGTAAATAGTCTTAAAAAATATGTAATTGTATGTCGGTACATATAAATTAAAGATTTACTATCTGTATTTTAATCTGGATTAAGAATCTTTTCTGGACATGCCCCTGGTCAAAGAACAAAATTTATTCTTCGAGTAAAGCCTTACATGAAAAGCAAATTATCTATTAATAGATTTCCAACTTTTATAATCATTTTTTCCTCAAAAAAATATAGCTTTTTTTTTCACACTTCTTACTATTTTCTTCCAACTTTCGAGCACCCAAATGGGAAAAAGACACATTTTTTTATGAGTATAAATGTGAAGAAAATTTAAAGTTTGTGTGAGTACAAAAATTTAAAGTTTGTGCGAGTATAATTGTGATGAAAAGAGATTAGTGTTTGGTTGATATTGTTAGAATTTTTTGTTTAGTAGTTTTATAAAGTTTCAAATCATGGTTAGTAAAGAATGATCATATTGTGTTAAAAGTAATTGTTTACATTTATTAGGGATATTTTCTTTGAAAGATTCTTCAAGAATCTGAAAATGGTGGAACAAACTATATCAAGAAGCTTGATGATCTGGTTTCAATGGAAAAGGCAAAACACAAGAAAATGATTTTTCTTATTCACTGATTAACTCTAATTACAGATCAACTCCTTTTTATATACAAGTAAAACATAATCACAGCCATTGAATGATCATAACCGACTTGATCCTAAGCAATCTCAGCCATACACCTTTCAACAATTTCTAACTAACTGCCACCTCATCAATATTTTATCACCAGCTTAGCTTAAGTAAGCAAGGCTTGTTAGAGCTTGATTACAACCAGTGTGCATCTGCTTATGATCAGCAACTCTTCTATACTGATCATGATAGCTTGAACTGCAAGGCACATATTTGGGACTATCAAGGGCAGCAGAGTCATGATGCTGTCGCTGTAGCAGATTGGAGCAATCACTTACGCTTGAAGTTGGATTGCTTGAGGTGGAAGATATCCTTACATTCTTTTCGGGAAAAAAAAAAATTGGGGATATTTTGGAAAATTTGGAACATTTTTACAACTTTTTTCCGTAAGAGAGTAACCATAATATGTCTGCTAATATCCTTTCAACTATAAATTTAAAAGTTTTAATAAAATTTAATGAAATTGGTTTTAAACATTGATTTAGAATCTTTTGCTAGAAATGTAATTTCCAATAAGAGATGTTCTTTTACTTTGTTTGTCTATTTCTTTTTTGGAAAAATTTAGATTGGAAGAAGAAAAAGAGGGAAATGAAATTATATTTTAAGTTTTGCTCTATGAAAGCAAAACTTTTGACAAAGGAACAACTATTTTCAATAGAATTTATCATTTTAACTTACTAGAATAATTGAATGAACGTAATAGCCCATGAGAGATACTTCAACAGAATATAATCTACAAAATTGATAATCTGTTCATTAGTTCAAAATGCCACATAAATCGTTACGTTGACACTTTTGCATAAATTCAATCCTTTTATCAAGAGTCTGTCATCTAATCAAAACATTACATTATGGCCCAATAAAAAAAAATGGCTTTGTATACCAAACCATTATCACCAACATCATAGGACAACATTCAAATTCAAATCACAGAGCTCAATTGATCTTTTTGTATTTGATTGTCAGTAAACTTGACCAAGAATTTTTTTTATTAAAGTCGCTAGTGATAGGAATCAGTAGGTGCACCGGGACATCCCAACTAAGTTGGCACCTCCTTAGCACCCTCATCATTAACCCATCCCTCCCATAAAATGAAAAAGAAAAGAATACATAAATGTTCAAAAAATAAAAAAGAAACCGTAAATCAACGAAAATTCAACTTTTGACAAACTCTATCAGAAACTAAAGAGCTATAAAAACTTAGTGTTTCCACCACCGGGTAGGAGAAACAATGCTATGAGCCTGAGAAGCAAGTGAATTTGCCACACCATTACCCTAATGAAAAATATGACTGACAATAAACTTCATCTGCGAAATATCTAAGCAAAGAAACCAAGCGGACCTCTAACACTAAGGAACCACACAAGACCAAGACCAAAGAAGGGCTACTGAAAAAAGCAAAGTCACTCTCAATCCAAATCTTATTCCAATTAAACTCTCAAGCATAAAAGATAATATGAATAACAGTTGTTAACTCCATCTCAAAAGCGAAGGCAATACTAAGGGATGTTGCAAAGCAATCTTTAATAAAGCCCCAACAATTTCAGAAAATCGCACCACAACTGGTAAGGCCAAGACTACCGATTGCGACACCATCTATATTTGTCTTGACCTAACCTGGAGAAAAAGGAAACCAAATATCCTCAAGGATACATATGAGCTTTAGCAATATGATCAATGATTTGAAGCTTATGCAGAATTTCTAGATCACTCACCAAATTAGACATAGGATTGGAGAGAAGAATATTGACCTCATGAATGGAACGCCAAACTAGAGAAAGGGCTATAACAAAGGGGACTTGGATATTCTTGAAAGTCATCTTATTCTGTGCAAACCAAATCACCCAATCACTACTGAGATAAGCACTTTACATAAATAATTAGTTGAATTACCATATTGTGGGGACTACGTTTTACCAACATGGAGAAAAACACAAGTTTTGAAAGCGAATGGTGAAGGATCCAATATATATCTCCTTGTTTCTGCTCTCAATGAATACTAAGGCCATTGTAGAAAGGGAAATACACATCTAGACCCGAGGGAATCTTCCTTGCGAAATATAACATTGAAAACTGATAGTTATCGAAGTTTCACATACAAATCCTAGATTCATCCAAAACAAAAGGAGATAAAATATAAGTAGACGTTATATCCAAGAAAAGAAGGCAATGAGTTTTAGATAATAGAAGTCTAAATATAGGAAAAGAGAATATGATTGCTCACCAAAAGCTTGAGTAAATTTTGAGGAATCTTCCAACTAATAGTTCTACCTCAATACAAGAAGGTTTAATTGGATGCTCATATCAAGACCGAGGATTCTGGAAATGGGCTTCCACTTGATTAAGAGAATTATCTCCAAGACCAAGGCGGCAAGAAAGCTGGAGATGCTACAACACTGAATTATCACAAGATGCTAGAGTAGAAGACATAAAATCGCAACAAATACCATCAACTCTAATTAGCAACAAATACCAAATTTGGATAAATTAAGTTCACATACTTCCACTTACCTTTGAGCCTCAATGCCAATGACCCTACTTTAAAATCTAGTTGAAGGCCCCACCAATTCCAAAACAAACCGTTGTAGTATACGAATTAATGAAATGATGTTGGATGTTTTGGTCCCTGGAGCACACTCTTTAAATTCAAGATCATTTATTTACAAAGTTCTTTCAACTGGTCAATAACACTCCTTATCTTGGACCCCAAATGTAAATTGAACTTAACAAAGCTCAAAGATTAATACCTTAAACCTTTAGTAACTAATTTATAATAAGCCAAGTCTTGAAAATCTTCCAGCCTAATAATTACAAAGCCATCAATCAATTACTTCTGCTCTGCATCATTGAGCACTACCTTAATCACAGCAATTCATGGTGCCCCAATCTATCGAACAAGACCTAAAGGAAGGTAGAGAGGTGGAGCTTTATTAAAGTCATGGGTTTAGTTTTGTCGTTTGAAAGAAACGAGGAAAAGATTATCAATCAGACATGGATGAGATTGAGGAGAGAACATGTTGCATCATTAAAAGTTGCAAAAGTCAAAAGTTAATCCTGCATTCTTCTTGCAGCTTAAAAAGAACATACAAACTATAATCCTTCCATGAATTAATGATATCACTTTTTTAAAACTCCAAAAATGCCAATTTCATGATGTAAAACAATTTTAAATGATTGCTTGACTAGATATGCAAATGGCAATATCCATTGAGTTTAACAATAGGCTAACTTGTGAAGTGAAACAAAAATAATTTTGTGTCATACATTAAAGTTTACTTAGTCAAGCAAAGTTGAATATACTTACCTAAAATTGGGAAGAACGAGACTTTTATGCAAAACTTTGAATCCACTACATACACTACAGTCTTCATTTGGTCCACCTCATCATTGAAACGAAATAATTACCTAAATGAAACCCCAATGTGTCATATAAAACCATTGCTTCAAGTTGCAAAACACAAAGCTATAATTGTATTCAACAATTAAAAGACGAGATCAAAGAGTATTGGCAAATTAAGTTCAACATCATAAAATGAATTGAAACAATATCTGAATGAAACCTATAGTTTGCTTGCTATTATATTCTGATTCTTCCACAACAAATTGGTTCAGTCTGTCTAACAAGAAAATGATTATCATTCAGAAGTTAAGCTAAACATGCTTATCAGAGGCTGGGAAGAAGGCAACAAAAGAACAAGACTTTTAAGTGAAAATTTTGGTGTCCCCACAAACATTGCCACCCCGATTTAATCCACTTTGTCAATAATATGAACACTCTTGCGTCAATCACAATGTCAATTTTAGTTTGTATAATATGATCATTAACATTGAATATCAAATTTTGATAAATTAAGTGAATTATTACTTTTTAATTAATTTAGAATCCTCATTAATAAGCCTACTATAAAGTCCAATTGAAGTTACCACCAAATCCTAAATCAAATAGCAAATTGCATTCCTCTGAAAAGACAAAGAATACAGAGAATAAACATTTCTATCATCATCGAAGAATGATTTATGTGTTATAAATATACTAACAATGTAAGATGCAGAGTCCTTGGCAACAATCAGTGGATATAAAATGTTGATAGCATTTCTATCATCATCGAAGAATGTTTTTAGTGCTTCCCGGTTTTCTTTTATTACTGCTTTAAACAATTCCTTCAATGTTGCTGATCAATTAGTGAAGAGAATTGAAATTTGAGTGCAAATGGGTTCAATTTTTTATTTACCTTGCTCTATAAGTGTACCAAGTTGTTATAGATGAGTGTGAGATGGATATACCATGACTTTATGTATAGAGTATCAATGTTAAACATATATTTTGTCTGTTGAAATTAACAATAACAAAATGATTATCTATTAATAAAGATGAGTTGGTGCTGGAGAAAATGGTTCTAATTCATAAACAATTGAAAAGTTCATATGACAATCATGCATTCTACCTTTCAGCTTAACAATAACATAAATACTTTGTTTCATCTGTAAATATGGACATACCATACAATAAAGTTGAGCCATAAAACAAAGATAAATATGCCTACAACACTAAATTATCACAAGATGCTGGAATTGAAGACATAAAATCGTAGATAGGCAAGATGTTCACATACCGTCAACTCTGATTAGCAACAAATACCAAATTTGGATAAATTAAGTTCACATACTTCCACTTACCTTTTAGCCTCAATGCCAATGCCAATAAGCTTACTTAAAAGTCCAGTTGAAGGCCCCATCAATTCCAAAACAAACAGCTATAATATACCAATTAATGAAATGATCATCTCATTTTTTTTAATATTCCAAGATCATCTCATTTACAAAGTTCTTTCAACTAGCCAATAACACTCCTTATCTTGGACCCGAAATGTAAATTGAACTTAACAAAGCACAAACGTCAGTACCTTAAAGCTTCAGTAACTAATTCACAATAAGCCAAGTCTTGAAAATCTTCCAGCCTAATATTTACAGAGCTATCAGTCAATTACTTCTCCTCTGCACCATTGAGGGCTACCTCAATCACAGCAATTCATGGTGCCCCAATCTATCCAACAAGACCTGAAGGAAGGTAGAGAGGTGGAGCTTTATTATAGTCATGGTTTTGTTGTATCATTAGAAGTTGCAAAGTCAAAAGTTAATCCTCCATTCTACTTGTAGCTTAATAAGAACTTACAAACTATAATCTGTCCACGAATTAATGATATCACTTTTTTAAAACTCTAAATATGCCACTTTCATGATGTAAAACAATTTTAAGTGATTGCCCGACTAGATATGCCAATGGCAGTATCCATTGAGCTTAACAGTAGGCTAACTTGTGAAGTTAAACAAATATAATTTAGCATCATACATTAAAGTAGTAAAGCAGGGTTGAAACTTACCTAAAGCTGGTAAGGAACAAGACTTCTATACAAAACTTTGAATCCTCTACATACACTGCAGTCTTCATTTGGTCCACATTATCATTAAAACGAAATAGTTACCTGAATGAAACCCCGATGTGTCATATAAAACCATCTGCAAGTTGCAAAACACAAAGCTATAATTTTATTCAATATCTATCATATAAAACCAATGCTTAGTTCCAAGAGAAACAAGTTCTCAAAAATTAGAAGACAAGATCAAAGAGTATTGACAAATTAAGTTCAACACCATAAAATGAATTGAAGCAATATCAGAAAGAAACCAATAGTTTGCTGGCTATTAAACTCTGATTGCCCCACAACAAATTGGATCAGTCTGTCTAGCAGGACCTAAAGGATAGCAAATAGGAAGAGCCCTATTTGTATGTTGAAGTTATGCAATAAGAAAATGATTATCATTTAGAAGCTTAGCTAAACATGCTTATTAGAAGCTGGGAAGAAGGCACCAAAAGAACAAGATTTTAAGTTAAAATTTTGGTATCTCCAGAAACATTGCAACCTTGATTTAATCCATATCATCAATAATATGAACACAGTTGCATCAATGACAACATCAACTTTAGTTTGTATAACATGATCATTGACATTGAATATCAAATTTTGATAAATAAAGTTAATATACTTTCTAGTTATTTTAAAGTCCTCATTAATAAGCCTAGAATAAAGTCCAACTGAAGTCATCACCAGATCCTGAATCAAATAGCAAATTGCTTCCCACTAAAAAGACAGAGAATAAACATAATAGTAAGAGGAACAAGAAGTGAGCTTTTATGTGTTACAAATATACTAACGATGTAAGATGCAGAGTCTTTGGCAATGATCAATGGATATAAAATGTTGACAGCATTTCTATCATCATCAAAGAATGTTTTCGGCACTTCTCAGTTTTCTTTTATTACTACTTTATACAGCTCCTTCCTTCCTGATCACTTAGTGAAGAGAATTGAAATTTGAGTGAAAATGTTTTCAGCTGCTTTACTGAGTTGTTCTTGATGAGTGTGGGAATGATATATCATGAGTCATGACTGATTGTGTGCGGAGTATCGATCTTAAACATATATTTTGTCTGTTGAAACTAGGGAATAAGGAATTGATTATCAATTAATAAATATGAGTTAGTGATGGAAAAAATGGTTGTAATTCATAAAAAATTGAAAAGTTCATATGAAAATCATGCATTCTACCTTTCAGCTTAATAACAAGATAGATATTCCAATCCAGCAAAACCAGGTCAGCACTGCAGGCATAAATCCTACATACCAAAACTAGTCCTGGCATAAATCCTTCAAGAAGGGTACAAGTTCTGTAGCCGAGGACCAAGTCAGTACTCCAATCTCAAGAACATTTCTGCAACAAAGTATAACTAGTAAACATGATAATCTATCAAATTACCACACTTGCCCCCAAAATCAAGATAGCAAAACCTCTGTTGCAGTAATCTCTATAAATCATGGTTTCCATTCAACAAAACTGTAACATATCTAGATTTTATTTCTACAATAAACCAGACTGATATGCATCTAAGGTGTCCTCTTTAATCACAATCAGTTTTAAGGGGATCGTTGTTTTCTGAAATAACAGAAGCCTCTGGCTACTACTGTAATTGGACTTGCTTTCAATTTAAATACTATATCACTAGTTCAAGTTCCGTATAATAAAATCCATATAACCAAGTACATTTTTAGAAAGAAAGCTAACCCAATATCTAGTGCAACTGAATGTCCATCTAAACTAATGCTAATTCACCAGTGCATACGAACATTGTTAAAAAATCTCTTTGTCCAATTCAAGTCCAAAGCCTATAACTAATTCCTCACTTTTATTAAAATCAACATATACGTTTCCTTTTTTTTTTTTTTTTTTTTTCCTTTGTGAAAGAACTGACATTATTTGATCCAACAAACAACAACAAATAATTCTTCTTATTGCATGTTTAGCTACCGGCACGTGAAAAAACTAACATCAACGCTAATGAAAACTAACCTCCCACCAAATATTTTGGGAAGCCGACCCCCAGGCAGTTGACTCAATGCATAACCTCGCAAGAAGGATGATTGCACCAATCCAGCCACCGAAGAATTCCATCCAAATTGGTGTGACACAGGAATAATAGCAACACTCAAATTCAACTACACCATTCAACAAACAAAATACAATCTTTTCAACACAAAACACAAAAGCTCAATGACCTAAACAATCACACTTCATATATGCACACTTTTAACAAACTTGGTCACCTTCCTATTTTTTGAATTCAAAAACACTAACTGTTAGCAAAAATTCCCAGGAGAAAGTGAAAAAAGCAACTACCTTGTCCATGTTACATATATCAAAAGCAAGCGAAGTGGTTCCAATAAGTTTATATCTTTCTGGTATATTCTTCCATGGCCTCCAATTCCACTCAGACCCCACGTCTCCATTCCCGCTAACATCACCCCAGTCACTGCCAGTTATAAATAAAATTCTGGAGTTGCAAGAGTAGGATGAGTATCATTCGGTTGTACAACAACTTTGCTAGGAAAGTCAGACCACTGACAGGAGTCCTTGCCATTTTTCCTCTGATTGAATCTATGAATTATGTCCAGTATAAACTCAATATATAAATGATCACAATGACTAACTTTTTAATACCTGCAGGTAATTTCTGGATTTTTCCGAGCTCACCAGCAATGGACTTGAATTTGAAACAGCGCATTCAAAATGATTCAAATGAATTAGTATGATAGCATAGAAAGTGCAATATGTAATATCTATGCATCTATACGATTCTTATACTCTGGCATCATTCAAGAAAATATAATTGACATACCTGAATTGATGCATTTGGGAGAAAGAATTGTTGTTTAGCTGTAAAAGATTCCCACTTCTTGTAGCATCCCCAAGATACAGAACAACATATAGCTGCAAATAGACCAGATTTTAAAGTTAAGCTTCATGCAAATATATAAATATGCTGGACATACAACATGAAATAAATTGAAATCCCCAAAACTCAATTTTGCTTCCCAGAAAAGAAATCCATCAGTAAAATCCCAAGGGATAAGCAACAATAGTAGAACTTTTGAGATAAAGTTGACCTTCAAGCCAATCCTAACAATTTTTTCCCAGACCCGCCTTGGTGATCCGTTGCTTAATTGAACAGTCCATATTTGCTGTCATGAGTCCAGAAAGCATATGAAGCCAGCCTTGCTTGACACCATTTCCTAGTGCTTCATCTTTCTCCTACAAATTTTCATTTCAAATAATCATCAATGTTCTCCATGTTATAAATGAAGTCAGATTCTTGAAATAGTAGTTTTAACTGCAAAATTGTATTTACATGTTGAACCCATATATTAATTTAAGCCCTGTTTTTATGACAAATTGCTGCCTACATATCCAGAAAGTACTAGTATCATCACTATGACACTACATCACAGAAAGAGAAATCTGCAAGAGAGATTTGATTGACGGATGCAGTAAAAATAAAGTTGAGAAAGTCCCTCCATGATAGAACTGGTTGAATAACTATGTTAAATGTTGGATGTGACATACTACTTCAAGTGAAACAATATTAAAATGTTTGCAGTTTCATTAAAAGTGATGTATCAAACATTTAAGGTGTTAGAGGTTGACATACCAGTGATGAAATTCTGTAGAGCTCATTCATTCTCCATCCTCTAGTTCATCGATTGATTTCCCATCTATCTGAACCTTAGGGATGTGGGAAATGTTGGGCCACACTTTTCCTTTATCTCGTCTGCATTCTTCTCTCAATATTGCACAATCCCGAATACATAATATTCGAAGTGAGGATGGCAGGCGTTGCTCTGTTAAGGACCTGAGGTTTGGACAGCCAACAATGATTAATTTCGAAAGTGAAGATGGTAGACCCAGCTTTGAAATTAATGTGAGATTTGGGCATCCATCGATACTCAGAGATAGAAGTGAAGGTGACAGAGCTAGCTCGGAAATGCATGTGAGACCTGGGCATTTAGTGATTTTCAGAGATTGAAGTGCGGATGGCAAAGCCAGCTCTGAAATGGATGTGAGATTTGGGCATGTCCAGATCTCCAGAGATTGAAGTGAAGATGGTAGGGCCACCTTCGGAAAAGATGTCAGATATGGGCAGTTACTGAGCATCAAATATTTAAGAGAGTTAAGGTTTCGAAAATCCCATTTTGGCAAGCAGCGAATTTCCAGAAAAGTTATAGAAGGAGGCAACCTCATTCCCATTTCTTGCTCTACAAATGACGACTCTGCTTTTGGATCATAAATATGAAGATCTTTTAGAACGGTGAGATTGTGGAAACCCCACTCTAGCAATGGCTTATAGATATTGACTTCATCATCAATTCCAAGAGCTCGTAGGTTTGTAGGAAAACCTTCTTCTGGAAATGACCTCATACTTGGACATCTATACAATATTAATTCCCTAAGAGAATCCAGGCTATGGAAGCCCTTAGGTAGGCCTTCCAGCTTCTCACAATTATCAATACAAAGTCTACGTAACTTGTCCTTAGGAAGACCATCTTCTGCGAATTTCACAATACTTTTACAATCACTTATATCTATTTCCTGTAAACGACTACAATTGTGCAGTCCATTGGATATGATTGTAAGCTTTTCACAATTGTGTATATAAATTTCTTCGAGAGAAATGTTGTCATGAAAACTCTCAGCAATTGACTCCAACTCTGGAAGCTTCAGAAGGGAGAGAGTAGAAAGCGTGCTTGGCAATCGACCACTCAAAGATAAGTTTGTGAGAGATGTGCAATTGGAGACACGTAAGTGCTCAAATACAAATGCGTGGTTCTCTTTGTCCACAACTGATGTACAACTTACTTCCCCATCATCCCACAAATACTCCAACTTATCACAGCCCCAAATCTCAAGCCTTTTAAGAGATAAGGGTAAAGGACCATTTATGATGAATTTTAGAGAATCACATTTTGACAACTTCAAAGTTTCCAAACATGTATTTCTATGATTCATTTCCATAGGTAATGACGTTAGAGCATTGTAACGTGTAATTTCCAATTTACATAAATTGGAAAAGTAACAAATCATAGGAAATGAGATTGAACCTGTCTTCTGAAAATAATTTTGCTTTGACGAATTGCTAAACTCTGCAATGTTTGATGACTTCAATGACTTAAAATTAATTGGATCAATGCATGTCATCTCTTTGCATCCATCTATGTGTAAATCCCAAAGCTTTGGAAGGCTTGAGAATGAAACCACCAGTTGATTACAATGCTTAATCACAAATTTCTCTAGTGAAGGAAGACAACTTGGTAAACTTCCATGAAGTTTAGGACAAATTTTAATGGAAAACTCTCGGAGTAAAGGGAATGCACGACCATATTCATTTTCCTTGATAGGTTCCCAATGCTTCCACTCTTGCAAATCCTCAAAGCATAAAGTTTCCAATGATTGAAAAGGCCTTAAACAATGCTGCCCATAAAACTCATTACCTATTCTTTTCAATCCCCTCATTCTTCTAATTGTGAGATCTTTAAGCAATTCCAATAACCCAAGAGAAGGTAAAATTGTACAACTCACACAACTTTCCAAAGTTAGAACAGTCAATTTGAATAATGATGAAGGGCCTATCCATGATGGAAATTCTATGCCACCATATGACTTGATTGTGAGCTTTTTTAGATCTCGATGTGTTTGTAGCAAGTTAAGCACCTTTTTCTCTTTTTCTACATTACGTGTGTCATCAAATGGAGAGTCCCATTTTAGCTCTAGCACTCTCAATTTTGGTTTATTATTTACTATCATCTCACTTGTTTCACATAAATTAACCGCATTCTCTAACCCCGAAATACAAAGTTCCCCATGAAGCAATTTTAAATTCTTCAATTCTTTCAAGGCAACTCCAACACCTTCACCCACAATAAAATTGGACAAACATCGAAGATCTTTTAATTCATCCATTCCTAATGGCATCTCATCTAAATGAACACCTCTAATATCGAGAAATCTTAATTTGCTTAAATTCCTCATCTCGGATGGTAACTTCCTAAAACGATAACAATCTTTTAATTTCAAAATCAGCAAGTTAATTAAAGAACTTGTTGATTCAGGTAAGCTCTTAATTCTCGTACCAGAAAGATTAAGGTATCGTAGATGTCTCAAATCACCAATTGATTCGGATAGTTCTGTAATTTGATAATTTTTTAAAGATAATATCCTCAGTTTTTTTAGTTTTGGCAGCAAATTAGAAATAACCATTGGAGATATGTAGCATCGTTGCCTTTCGATAGCTAATGGCAAGAAAGTTCTGAGGTGTTGCGCAACTCGTTCAACCATCCTAATGAATTCGAATTCACATTTGCCTTCGACATAACCCTGACCATAGGAAAGATGACGGGCCTTTTCTAAGCTTTCCAACCGCTCATCGACACTCAGCATATTTACCAAATGGAAACAAGTTCCTCTAGAAGCCCATTGGGCAAGATCTCGAACAAGGTCATGCATTACATATTTGGCTTTATTACTACTTGATTGTTGAAAAAGTGATCTAGATAATAGATCATAAAAGTACTCATGACCTAAATCTTCCAACTGTTTGTTTGCTTTTGATGGTTGAATAAAACCTTCGGTCAACCATAGATGTACGAGTTCCTCTTTTTCGAATTCATAATCTGCCGAAAAAATTGAACAATAAGCAAAACATCTTTTTAAATGAGAAGAAAGATAAAAGTAGCTTAGTTTTAAGGTTGCAGGAAGGTCACTTTTATCTTCAACTATATCCCACATTTTGTTATTCAAGATTTCCAACCACTCATCTATATTTTTTTCATATAAAAGGCGACCGAGAACCTTTGACGCTAAAGGCAAGCCCTTGCTCTTTTCAACTACTTTTTCATGAATTGATTGAATACTAGGATGCGTAGGATTAACACCATCATCAAATGCGTGCGCCTTAAACAAAGACCAACAATCATCATTTGATAGTAACTGTACTCTATATAACCTAGTAGAACTTCTCATTGTTAATGCAACAGCTGCATCACGTGTTGTCACAATAATTATACTCCCACTTGCTCCAGCCCCAAAGGGAGACCTCAAGGTTTCCCATAAGCTATGATCCTTACTCCAAACATCATCTAGGATAAATAAGAATTTTTTTCCAGCTATTTTTTGTTGGAGTTGTTTTTGCACTGCATTTAATTCAGTAAGATTGCAAGGTTGGTCATTGATGTTCTCCAAAATTGCCTTTGAAATTTTTAGAACATCAAAATCATTAGATACACAGACCCAAGATTTGAGCTCGAAAGATTTAACTGCCTCATTGTTAAACACCTTTCGAGCAAGTGTTGTTTTCCCAATTCCTCCCATGCCAACAATTGGTATTACATGAAAGTTGGCAGCACTTGGTTTATCACTGAATACCATTTCAAGTATTTTTGCTTTGTCATCTTCTCTTCCATAAATAGTATGTTCAGTTGCAAAACTTGTACTGAGCGGTCTCGGTTTAGACACGGCAGCCAATGTCCCTCCAACTATTTCTTTCAATCCAAGGCTATCTTTCAGTGTGCAGAGTCGTTCCAATTGGCTTGTGACATGTTCCAGTCGGCGTTTGACATCTTTTATCTCGGACCTCATGCGAACATGAGACTTTATAGCTTTCGGACTTAATTTACTGATTTTGTTTGACACAAACTTATGAACCTTGCTTGTGCTAGCCTGTTCACGTTGTTTCTCCTTCAAGTCCCTTGCTAAAACATCAGTAGCAAACTCATCAAGTATGTCCTCCACATCATAAGCCAAGTCTTCGAGATCATCAAGCCACTCATGCACATCATTGTTCGTCAATTGCTTCTCTTCTGCATCACAAAGAACTACCTTAATCATCTTTAGAGTATCTTCCCATGTTTTAATCTTTGAATATAAACCCTCTTGACGTAGAAATCGCAGCAACTTAGGAGAGGTCAGTCTTTTCAACAACACTGTTAAGACAGTTGACACAGCGAGCTCCACCCCAGACATGATTCTAGTTTTCTTCTTCCATAGGAAATTGAAACGTTAATTTTCAATTAAATTTGAGAATTTAAACAAAATGCTAATTAGGCATCTTTGTATGAAGTTGCTTTTAAAAAGAATAGAGTAGAAAGCACTATAAAAAAAAAAATTACAAGTTTAATATTTGCCAAAAGACAATCATGCTCATAAAGTTAATAAATTAATATAAAGTTGTCATGTACTTTAATAAAGTTGCAAACAGAAATTTGGAATTCCAATACTGTGTCTAGCCTGCTTTATAAACTAATTAATTAAAAGTAACTAGTGGTAAATTAAAAATATTGTTGTTTGATTAATATTTTGATTCATTAGATATTATATTAACTTTGATTGAGATTATAAATGTTGCATTTAAGGATTTGTACGAGTTCTTAGACTTGGTTTCTCTAAAGTTATGATCTTTTTGTGTGTTATCTATTTCCATTTGTTAATATCAAAAGTATTTTTTAACTTTCAAATATTAATACCCAGATATTTGATCTTTTATATTAGTATTACTAGTTTGAAAACCTTTGTTATAGTTAAACTTTTAAGCTATAAAATCACATTGAAAATGTAATAAAATCATCACTTAGTTATTAGTCTAAATTTACGACCTAAGTCTTTCATTAGTCAAAACGAACGGATTTAAGAGGTATTTTAGTAAATTGCATTCACAACCTCCCTCCTCTCTCCACTCTACTACACTACCTCAAAATTTGTCCACATTCAATACCCAAATAATATTGTAAGCTTATGTGTAATTACTACATCATTAATATATTATCTCAAAATTAATGTAATAACTACAAATCAGTTTACCAAACCATTTAGGCAAAATTTTAAGAAATGTAGCATTATTCATATAATATGAAAATAATAAATATATATAAACAAATATTTAAAAATTTGACGTGTAAAGAATGAGTAAAAATATTTTTTTTATTATAATAATTTTTTTGAGAGTTTATCATAGACATTTTTATTCAAATTTTATAAATGTTTTATATCTTTTAATTTCATATTTATAATTATAAGTGAATAAAAATATATTATTATATTTTTAAAATATATATTAGTTTATAATTATTTAATTATACTTTTTACAAATTTTATTAAATTTAATATCATGTATAAATATAATAATATCAAGATTTTACAAATAAAGAATTCAAGAAAAAAAAATTTTCAATTTCTTACACATTGTATACATATATCCTCAATGTGTATTGATATAATAATTTTAGTTTCTCAATTATTAGTTTGTAGATTCTATTACTTTCATTTACTTTGATTTAGTTAATATTCTTTTATATTTAATCAATAGTCTATATTCAATAAACTGATGTAATTAATTTCAATCCATGTTAAAGTAAAAATTATTTTATATACATAAAATAGTACTTTACATCATTTTATGCAAAACTGTACATTTCCGCATTAAACTTGTTTTATTTTATTTAGACATTAGGTGAGGTATGACCTTATTTCCATTTACAACTACAAAATTTGTGCTTCTGAGTAGGGCTAGGCACATGAACATGAACCGACCTAAACCAATTGTTAAGTGTTCGGGTCGGTTCATATGGAGAGGGAGAGGGTGTTTGATTCTCAGGGTGAAGAACATACATGTTTTCAGTTCGTGTTCAGGTCATCCAGAGCCAAACTGAATCGCACAACATCAGTATATATATGTTTTTAATTTTTTTTATATATAAATTTATGTATATGCCCTTCAATATTATTAAACACTGAAGAGCACATGCGTCAGTTCATGCCTACCCAACCCTAATTACATCCCTTGATCGGCCAAACAACTCCATTTTGGTTCTCTCTTTGCCGACACACATCACTGTGTTCTTCACCTTTCTTCGTCTAATCCTAACTAGCCAAACCCCTTTAATTTTTATTTTTTGTCTTCACTAACAGCCTGACACCCCAATCTTAAGCTCCCTTCACTTGCCTCTATCGGTGAACCAAGTTGTTTCGAGACCCAAACCAGGTTCTTGAAGGTGTTCCTTAAGTTTGGTTTGTTGTGGGATTGTGAACTTTTGATGGTTTATGTGGTAGGTTTTTTTGGGTTTTGTGCTTTGTTTGGTGGATTTGTTTAAAGTTGAGATTTTTTTTTTTTTTTAATTGTTTGAGTTGTGAAGTTTGATGTTTTTGTGATGGGTTTCTTTAAGTTTTGAGTCTTAGAGTGGTTTGATTTGTGGTAGAATTGTTAAAAAAAATAATAATAAAAAATCAATTTGTATATTTGATTTCGGTTTTGTTTGTGTTTAGAGTTCTAGTTAGTTTTGGTTTTATCTATTAATTTTTTGTTAAAAATTATATCAAACTAGCTTCAATATATATATACATATATACATATCAAACTAACAGAGGATTGTTGATTGTGGAGTTTTCTTGTTAGTTTAGAAAATGGTGTTAAATATGGAACCAACCCGAATCGAACCAACTTGATGTTGTTCGGTTGAGGTGGGTTCCACCCTTCTAAATAAACATATACAGTTTTTAGGTATGAAAATTGAACATTTGTTAATTCATGTACGGTTTATATTGGAATTGCACCGAACACCCAAATGTCCACCCCTACATCTAAGAGACATCTATTGATGTTGTTGTAACTTGCAAGTGTTGTTACTTGTTAATATTGATCATGGTCAAAATGTGAAATAATGTTTTTGCTCGACTTTATATATATATATATATATACATATGGATGGGACATGATCAGGGAATACAAATTATAACACAATTTGTTGACCATTAGATTGTGACAATTTTAATGACTTAGATCTACTCATACATTTTATATACAACTTAATTTTACACTCTACGTAAATGTTACTTTCTCCCCTCTCTTATCATCATTAATTACATCATCTTTCCTCTCTTTCATTAATATTAAATAGTCATCAATTAATATTTTTCTCATCACAATCAATGCTTTTGCATCTTTTTTCTTTAATTCATTTTTAAATTATATTATTTTTATCTTTCCTATTAGATATGTACCCATAATAAGTTCTTTTTTTTTTAATTGATTTTTTTATTTTAGACCATTATAATCATTATGTTTGTTTAAAACATTTACAATATAGATCTTGTTTGAAAATTTATATTGAGAGTTTCAAATTCATATATTATTTGTATGATTTGATTATCGAATAGAGGGAAACGATTAAATGAAAATTGGATTTATAATCTTTTTGTTTTGTATGATGGATGAGAATGATAGAAAAGAAATATCAAATAAAAAAATGTTTTTCTTTTTTACTTTCTTTGTGTGTGTATGAAAAATGAAGAGGAGAAAAATAATAATTTTTTTGGGTACTTTCTGTACTATACGGAAGAGAAATTATATATTAACTTTATAACTTCATCTAAGTTTGAACCCAAAAGAAGGTTTATCTGGATTTGAACCTAGATGAACCTTCTTCTGGGTTTATCAAACCCAGATTAAACTTCATTTGGGTTCGAATCCAATTGAACTTTCAACTTCATCTGTTCAACTGGGTTTGAACCCAGATGAACCCATTGGAGGTTTGATGATGATTGATGATTTGGTTTAGATAATTTTTTATGTTTGATTTTCAAGCTTTTTTGGGTTTCCGAGCATTTGCTTGATGATGTTTGATTTTTTTTTTTTTTTCAGATTTTTGTGGGTTTGATGATGATTGATGATTAGGGTTTGCTACTTTTGATGACTTTTATGTTGAAGATGGGTTAAAGATGGTTGAAGATGATTTTTTTTTTTTTTTTTATCTCAAGTTCTTTTTTTTTAAGATGATGATATTGAAGATGATAATGTCTTGGTTGTGATGATGTTGATGAAAATTTGTTGATGTTCTAGATGATGTTTGAGGTTGGACATAGTTCCAAATGAAGTTTTAAATTTATTGATGTTTTAGATAATGTTTTGGCTATTAAGGATGTTGATAAAATTTTGTTTTTCATATATATATATATATATATTGGTTTTGGAGATTGAATCATTTTTTTTTACAACTTTTTTTTTTAAATTTCATTTCTGTTTTAAAAAAAAATTATTTTTTTTTATTTTTTTATTTAGTACATTATATTATGAGTTGTTTGGATCTCCACCGTTCATTTGGATAATAGAGTTTCATTTACAAAAATTAAAAATTTTAGATTTTTAAGAAGAATTAAATTTTAAAAAACTGAAAATTAAATAAATATTAGTTTTACTATTATAAAATAATTAAAATTGAACAGTTTTTTTTTTTTTAAAAAAAAAGGGTGGGATCTGCACCATCCGTTATGTTGACGGATGGTGGAGATTAATTTTAAAAAACAAAAATTGAAAAAATTTCTTTAATATTTTAAAAATTTGAAAAAAAAAAAAAAAAAAAACCTTCATCCATTCATGAGATGAACATCTCTAGATCGTCATCATAGTATGAAGATCTAGATATCTTCATCTCCATATTATCATGATTACTCAAATCCATAGCCAATAAATTCACCCTCGTAATCAAACTCAAGCCCAACAAATTCAATCCAGAATCAAACTCAAACCCAATCAATGAAAAACTTCATCAACCATTTAAAAAAAAATGGAAAAAAAGAAAATTGACCATCAACAAAATCTTCGTCAACCGTTTCGACTATTGCCAAGTCGCTTCAAAGCCTCTCTACCGAGGAAGGAGATGAACTTCATGAAGGAGATGTACCCATCTCTTATGGTGGAGACCAGGTGTGGGCCTCCATCATTTGTTAGAGACCCAGATTTTAGGTCTCCATCGCTATGGTGAAGACCCAAAACCTAGGTCTGTTGCAAAATCCTGATTTGATGGTTACAATTAAAGGATTGTGTAGTTATGGTCTCCATTCCGGACTAGATTAGGTGCACAATCTCCTTCATGAAGAGGAGATCCCATTAATTATTATTCGTTTTTAATCTTTATTTAATAACTAAATTAGTCGTTCAATTTTAACTTTAATCCATTAATATTAGAGAAGTTGTGTGTAAGTTATTTCATCGCATCAAGTTACAAATCTTAAATATATTTTGTGTAATTTATTTAATAAAATAAAATAATATAAAATGAATTGCTAGAAATCTGTGTCCGCATATGAACCATAAAATGGGTTACAACTCAACAAACAAAACACCATGACCAAAGCAAAGTTCAGCTGGATTGAAAATAATTACGTATGTCTAAAAATTTTAAATGACAACCAATAAATATAAGAACATAAAATGATTGAATAAATATGAAAAAATTAACAGTAATAAATTTAAAAATAATTTTGAGAGTACCTGGACTTGATAATTGTAGAACCGAAAGTGATTTGTTGTGAAAAACTCCAGCACAAGTAGATTAAGAGCAAAGAACTTGAGAGAGTATGAGAATTAGGGAGATCTGAGAGTTTTAAGAGTGAAACATACGGCGAGAGATTGGACATTTATGTAAATTTAGGAGGAAATGACTATTTAACCACTTAGATTAATAATTGTTTAAACGTATAAAGGATAAAATGGTAATAGGGATACATTAAACACTAGTCAACGGCTACAATGTTCAGATAATGGTGCCAAAAAAAAAAAGAAACAAGTTTAATAACGCCCACTTGTTAATAAAATAATACCCTGTTGTTTGCAAACCCCAAAGTTTGGTGTATCTTGTTAATAGAGAAATGCCCTCTCATTGACAAAACGCCAAAAGCAGGTTTAGTGACAAAAATAAAATGAAAAGTTTAATGATAAAATAACACCCACTTGCAAATAAAATAGTACCCTGTTGTTATCTAACGCCAAAGTTTGGTAATAAACAAGTACCCTCTCGTTGACAAAACATCAAAAGCTGGTTTTGGTGACAAGCTGCCGGCTTTGAATATTTTTCACCAGTAGGGCACAAAGGAATTGGAGAAAATCATAAAAATAACCGCTGAGGATCAAATACAGATTGCGTTGCGATAACCTTTAAGAAAGTAACAATTTAATATTGCAATAGCCTTTAGTATAATTATTCTTAGTTGTGCTGAAAAAATAATTTATTATAAAACTAATTAGGCAACTATTTAGTTAAATTTATTATTAGAAATTTTAAAAAACTTAAAAACAATATTTTGTTAGTACACTTTTAAGTTCATTTATGAGATTTCCTCTATCTCTTTGTATATATACTATAAATAATTTTATAGTGATACTTCATATTAAAATTAATTAAGAAAATTTGGTTCTTTAAAATATTCATTAAAGCTCACAATAGATTCTTTTATAATCATTTTATAGAAGTATTTCCCCGCATTCTTTTTAAATTACTATTGAATCAACCTAAATTATTAAATAATTACTGTTGGAAAGTTTTATCATACAATTTTATTACACCAAATGGGTTTGGAGTAGAATTGTGTTTGGTAAATGTTTCAAAATTCGTTATTTCATTATTTATTCTTCTTATAATCAGTCTTTGAGAAATTGTTTAAAGGTTGCCTTTAAAAGTTGATAATCGGATAAGTTGATTCATTGCCTTTGGAATGTATATAATGTTCTCGCTACTTTAATAAAAATACTCTAGTGACCTCATGTTTTATAATAATATTTGAAAGAGTAATTTCATTTTTGTCTCCTACGTTTTGGATTTTTTTTTTATTATTATTATTACAAATCCATTTGTGGCTCTCATGTTCCCTCACATTTTGGAAATATATCATTTTAGTCCCTACAGTTGGTCAATTGTGAGTCAACTTTAATTGAGAGAGTGGAATTTTCGTCTTGCTAATATAATTATTTTGACTAAATAAAAAGATCTCTATCATCCATTAGATAGACGATGAAGATTAAAAGTTAGAAAAAAAAAACTAGAAACTTAATTGATAAAAAAATTTAAAAAATAAAGATCTTTATCACCCATCTTTGATATAGACCGTGGGGGATCGAAATTAATTAATTTTTCAAATAATTAAAAAAATTTAAAAAAAAGAAAGATATATTGAATTAGATCAACTATCAATTTAGTTGGAACCAAATTGTTGACCAATTTGGTTGTAGATTTAATTCGTTCAAACGATCTGAAAATTTTTAGATTTTCAAACTGGATTGAACTATGATTGTCACTCAATTTGGCAATCAAATTGTCAATTGATGTTATGATTTTTGCAAATTAAATTATTGTTTGTCAATTTAATTAAATGAACTAGATCGATGATTTGGTTTGTTTTCTTATCTGTATTGCACAATAGAACTCTACCATGCGATGGTGATGGTCCCCTATCATTAACGATTGATTCGATGATGGAAGATTGATAAAAATAAAAAATAAATAAAAACCTTCGAATCCAAATCATTAATAAAGATGGTCCATTTCCATTTATAAAAGTAGATATCTAGATTAAATGTCTACTATCCATAAATGTTGATAGACAATATAGATCCAATCTAGATATCCACCATCCATCAATGTTTATTAACATGGAGATCTAATATGGATCTTGATGGATGATATATATATAATGAAGATCTCTGTCATCCATCAACTTTGATGGATGACAAAGATCCAATCCGGATCCCCACATTTTCTGTTTTCATTGTTTTAATGTTTTAACTCTTAAAAAATTCCACCACCCATAGTCGAGATGAACAGTAGATATTAGAGAATTTTTTTTTAATTTAATTTTTAATTTATTATTTTTGGTTAATTGAATCTCTCCATCATTAATCTTAACTTGATTGATGATGGAGATCTAAAGTTCTTTTAAAAAAGGTAAAATGGTAACTTTATTTTCTAACTTAAGGGTAAGATGGTCTTTTGGCTTTTTCAATCACAGTTAACCATTAAAATTTTAGTTAGAGTCCAAATCATGAGGGACCTAATGAGCTATATATAGATAAATTCGTAGTTAAAAAAGTAATTATTCTGCAAAACATAGGGATAAAAAAAAATTTACTATTTCTAAAATTATGAAATATTTGAAAACTACAAAATAACAATTCAAAATGATTATATATAAAAATTAACAAAATATAGTGAATTTGTATACTAAGTACACGGTGGTAAGTGGTAGTAGCCACCACTTTAGTACCACCATTGACAATGCAAGTCGAAGGATAGCTAACAACCTCCAGCAATGTTAGGATCACCAATGTCCTTTTTGACAGTGGAGAATTCCATGCAACAGAGAAAGGTTGCCCTATCCATTTCCAAAGATGGAAGAGGCAAGAGTCTTCATCGATGGAAGAAATTCCAAAGGTGGAGGAGGTGAAGGTGGTTAATTCTGTCAAAGTTATGATTACATTATTTGTGAAAAAATTGCATGAGCTAACTTCCCATTACATTAATATAATTTGCACTCAACCCCTAATATGTTCATAATTGCACCAACATCCTTCCCTAGTTGTTGAGTTATAGTTGAAAGTAGATGGAAAAGTACATTTTTACCTTTATGAAATGAAAATTTTTACGGTTTTACCTCTCATTAATTCTTTTTTGGTAAATTACACTAACTTTCTTGACCTTATCACTAATTACACTTAATCCTAAACTATTATCTTAATTGCACTAACATCTCATTTGACCATTAACTAACAATTGGCTATCGTTAGCCAATAACATTATAAGGCCATGTTAATATTTTTAATTGAAATTAATTTTTTATTTTTGAAAAACCAATAATGACCAAAATCTAAGAAAAAAGAAAAAAATTCTAGAACAAACCATCTGATGAACTTGATTGTATCGTTTACAGGAAGATGGAACAACTCTATCTTTATAGATGGAAGAGGAATGATCGGTTTTATCTCCATTAAGGAAGAAGAGGTTGGGCTTGTGAAACCGAGTGGAGAAGATGTTTAAAGTTGGTGGTAAATGACCAGAGAGAATGTTAGTGCAGTAAATTCAATAGTTTAGAGTTAAGTGCAATTAGTAATAAAATAAGAGAAGTAGTGTAATTTACCATTTCTTTTTTTGTCGCTTTCTAAACATTTTATATATCCAATAAAAATTTAATTAAAAAAGGAAATAGATTTGATAAAATCTGCAAATTCAATAGTTGAAACCCAAAATCTAAAATTATCTTTGACCCTAAACCTTCTCTCCAACAACTGTTCTTATTAAAAAAAAAAGAAAAGAAAAGAAAAAAAAACCAACATAAACCTACAATTTTCCACCATTTGAAATTCAATATATAAAAACAAAACTAAAAAATTAAGCTAATAAAAAATTGTATATATTGCAACAAAATATCTTGATTTTGCTAAAATTGCGGCCAAATCATTGATTTATCATAATTACAAAAAGCTTGTCTTTGATTAAATGGTCGAACGTTTAACTTCATAGATACAGAGGTAGTATAAGGGTAAAAAGGTCATTTGACATTCAAAAGCATTTGAATTAGGGATGACAATTAATTAAGTTTGGATGGGTTTGATAAAACCTACACTCTCACGTACAATAATTTTTTGAGTGATGATATTTGCATCTCTAAAATACTGTATATGCACCCGATTTTGCATGTTAATCTCCTTAATTAAATTTTAATGAAAAAAATCAGAATTTGTAATCACCCCCATAAATTACTAATATATCATTTTTTTTTCTTCTTCTCAATCTCCACCACCACCATCATCATGCTCTTCAACAAAATTTTCATTTGAAAAAAAAAAAAAAAATTCCCTTCCCAAAACTTATCCGTCAACAATACAAATCGCCTCATCTTCATCGTACGAAGAAACCTATGAATAAAAAAATAAATGGATTTGAGGACTTTACTGATCCAGTCTGCACAAGCAGTCTCAGTTGATGATCGCAGGACCGCTAACTAGACGCTGAAGCATATATATAGGCAGCATTCTTCACCCTTCGGTGATGGAACTCAGCACGCTTGGCTGGCATTGTAGCCCAAATTTAACATGCTCTGTCTTCCAAAAGGACATCGGCTGCTGAGATTTTGAAAGCTTATCATGTTTATAGGAAGGCTGCCCATTTAAGAAGATGGCGATCATCTTTGCGAACCATACTTTTCTAGAGTTAGCTGAGCAAGCAACAACACTGCATATCATTGATTATATTGAGGTGATGAGTTTTTGCCCATTATTCTTGGTGATGAATTATTCAGTTTAGTTCATCGAAAACTCAGTACGTACGTCCAAAAACTCATCACCCGGCCCCTTTATGATTGCCCATCATAATATTAAGCCATGTTATGCAATCAAAAAATGATGATATTATGGTGTTATAATGTTATGCAATCAAAAGATGATGAGTTTTACATTATCACTGCATATCAATAACGTTACTCAGTTTAGTTCCCCTTAAATTTTTCAATGTTTCCATATCATTCTTGGTGATGAGTTTTCGCCTACTTAAGAAGAATGACGTTGTTGGAAATTTAAAAATAATTATATTTTGGACTGTACATACAGTTTTAGGGGGGTGGAAATATCACTACTCTCACTTTTTACACCTGCACCTGTATTGGTAAAAAATTACTAATAATTGGGCCCCTAAAAAGCCCAAAAAGCTATGTGTGATTCAAGTGGACTAATTGCAGGGCTTAGAGGCCATGTGGAATAATAGCCCAAATTGCAGTAGCCCTTTTGACAATACTTTGAGTAACGATATTACACCAGTAAAAAATTGTATGTACACCCATACATGGTCTATTTCTAAAAATTCAATATTATCCTTAAAAAAATCACTAAAAGGATAAATAATTTGTAACTGCACACATAAATATTAATCACTTCCTCATGTATACAATAAAACCTTTTTATTTTATCAAACCTTTAACTAATCTTTTAAATACTTATTTCAAATATCAAATAATTTTTAAGGAAACAAATTAATTACAAAATATTAAAAATGAATCAAAATTATAATGAAATTATTGTATTTATTTGAAAGGAAAATATAAAAAAGGAAAACATGCTTGAAAGAAAAAAATAAGAATATACATAATTTTTTTTCCAAATACTCTATAAGAATCACTGATTAATTCAAACTTTTTTCTCTCGTAATACAATACATTCATTGAACTGGAGATAAAAATTTATACCTTGATTAAATAATAAGAAACTTATTTGAATGCTATCATATAATTAACCTAATAAAAAATTAAACTAAGATAAAACTCTTTATACCTTTTCAAATTCTAATTTCTCTAAATTAACTATTTTTTTTCAAATATCAAAATTTTTTAAAAGAATTCAAATTAATTATAAGGTGTGAAGAATAATTTAAAATCTTCTTAAGAAATTGATTGTAAAATGATAAGTTTTAAATTAATTATTGTTATAAGAAAATCATAATCTACTTACTTTGTCTATTGAGGAGAAAATCACAAAATTTTAGCAGAATTAAGTAGATAACAAAATAAGTATTGTCACAAAAATATAATACAAAAATAATAAAAGAAGGGCAATATTGGTATTAATTGAGGTTTATTTCCAAACTAGAGACTTTTCATAGTTTTGATGAAGTGTACTTATAAAAGGGGTGTATACATAATTTATGGGGGATGGAAATATCATTACTCTAATACGTTTAGTCAAGGAGCAAAGTAAATTATAGCCCAAATGCAGATAGATCAGTCCAGGAAGCTAGTAATCGCTTATTGAAAGGAAACAGTCAACCCATTGTCCATTACTATTCATTTGCATTAATTGGTGCTTGGAGAGATTTGCACGAGTAGGGTTACAAGCATGAAGGTTCTTAAGTCTATAAAAAGGAAATGAGAAAATCCATAAAATGACCAATTTCACCAGCTCCATTCCAAACCTAACCTTTTTGTTTTTGTTCGTACAAAAATGATCATAAATTAATAAAAATGCCTTTAATAAAATGGGAATCACATGCTAATAAGTCAGATCCCAACAAACTCATATTTATTATCTAATAATAAAATTTGTTGACAAACCTTTAAATTTTCATTTAAAGTCTTTGGAGACTGAAGATCTTTAACTGCATGGATAAGTAGTAAAATGTGCGTTGAGAGGTCCCTGGGCATGATGTTGCTGGAACCAAGACTATTTAAATGGTTAGCAGCAGTTTGGATAAGTTTCAACTTAATTCTGTGGTGAATTTTCAATAATAGACATGTTGGGCAATATCATTTAAAGAGATAAGAAATGATTTGTTGAGTCTTCTTGAGTATACTTAGGAATACTAGTCTCGTTCTTGAAAAATTCGTATTGCATAGGGTGATTTTAGACCAGAAGAATGGTAATGAGAAAACTAAAGTTTGGTATAGGATGTTGTGGTTTTGCTATTGTAATGGCATCTGTTGCATAAGTAGTTTATGCGAAAAGATTAATTACTGCTAATCCATTTATGTGTTTATGGTCTTTCAAATTCACTTTGTACTGCTTATTAGTCGACATGGAAAAATCAGGTTGATAAAATGGTATTCTCCTTATTCACAGAAGTCACAGAAGGAAAGGGCTAAGATATGGCTTACAAATCCTATCCTTTGCAAATCTTAGCCTTGTGGATTTTAAATTATTAGTAGGTATTTATGTACAAGGACCACACTTTTGTTATGTCATTTATCTTTTTGGTGTCATTTTCCTTTTTGGTGTCATTTTCTCAGCCACTTGTGATGGTCAATACTAATGTAATTTTGAAACTACGACATTATCTGAGTAGGTTATCCGTGAGCTTAATGGAGTGATTCTTACACGAGGACTCAAGCGGTGTAATTTTGTAGAAAGGAGAGGATACAAGGTTGTTTATAAAAGGTAATGAATCGATGTAATAGTGTCTACAATTACACAAAGTAAACATCATTATAGAGATGACTAACTTAGCTGGTCTGATTTATACGGATATGCTAGTTTATATTTCTGCATGTGCATTGATCAAGATAACAATGAATTAAAGATCCTTGAAATAATTCCCAACCTTTAGATTTGGATTCTTAACTTTCGGGTTGGGAATCTCAACATTTTGGTTGAGATTCCCAACCTGAAGGTCAACATTCCAGTTGGGATTCCTAACTTGTTCCCGACCTCCTGCGAGATTAGATTCTGGTTGAGATTCTCAACCCAGAGGTCATCCCAACCTCAGACGGGAATTAGGGTGGGATTCCCAACCCAGAAGTTGGGAATCCAGGTTCCCAACTTCCGAGTTGGGAATCTCACTTTAGATCTCGTCGGAGGTCGAGGGAATCCTAATTGGAAGGTGGGAATTCCCAACCCGAAAATTGGGAATCTAACCCCTGGGTTGGGATTCCCAACCAATATCCCAACCCAAAGATAAGAATCTCATCCTAGATTTGGTCGGATGTTGGAAACCAAACCTACAGGTTGGGAATCCTAATCCAAAAAAGTTGGGATTTCCAAACCCCGAGTTGAGAATTGAGTACTCTTTTTTGTACTTCCAATAATTCTTGGATAATGGATGTTAAAAGTGCAGCTACTTTATTTTAAAGATTTTCCGTGGTTTTCTTGTCCAATTTATGCTGACTATGTTCTGATTTCAGGCTATTATGGGGAGTTGGTGTAATTTCTTGACCTTGTTTTACATAAGTAACGCCATCATAAACTTTTGTGATGCATACATTGTAGAATGTGATCAAGTGATATACCGAATATTGATAATCTTCCTCTGTGAAAACAATTTTTGTTTTGCGACACACCGTGCTTGTTATATATGACAAGTATGAGGACAAGATTAACCCCATCGTTGAGAAGGCAACCATCAAGATCAAAAAGCAATGTGCAATTTTTTATGCTAAGGTTCTAGGTAAGATTCCAAAAGGCTCATTGAAAGCCAAGAAGGTTTAGAGATGCCAAGCAAATTTGTTTTTGATGAGCATTTAGGTAGTCATGGTGTACTTGAGTTATGCTTGTCGGTGATTTTGTTCTCTAACCATATTTCTTTTTTGTGATTTGGCTTCCCCAATAGCTGTTTCATGTGTTTTCATAATTTGAATTGATACAAACATTTTGCAAGGTTAGTTCTTGTTGTGGTTTTAATTACATGCTCTATGGTAGTTTGGGGATAGAACTTTTTAACTATAGGTTATTTTATGGGACAACTTGGTTATATTTGGGATATTGAACGATTTATTGTACATGCATTGTCATTGTCCTTTTGTATCGATTTGTTGTTATGGTTAATTTCATTTTGGAATCTTGTTTGGTTTTAATAGGCAAATATGAAACGCTTGATGTTTAATTTTCAACGAAGATAATTTGAATATTATTGAACAGTTAATAATGTTCCTAAATCAGAGAGTAATTGAACAATTAATAATTTTCCTAAATTAGAGAGAAATACTAACTAAATATAAACATAGCTACAATTCCTATTCTCTGCTTGTCTTCATCAGAGAATCCCGGCATTCAAACCATAAGATCCAAAGCCTAGAACCTAGCATACATGGCCATAAAAGGATCAGCCAATTAAAAGAGAATTTACAAGCAAAACTAGCTCAGATAGAACTACAATAACACTAAGAATTAGGATTTACAAGCAATTTGAGTTAATACATGACAAACGTAACAATATATCCAAGGTATTATGTAAACTGAAACCTGTTCAAAATCCATAAAGGCAAAAGAGATGGTGGTGACGACGTAATTACTGGGATGGCAACAACAAATGTTGGCCATAAGAAAACAGCAGTGGCAAGAAGGATTTCAAGTCTATGTACATTTTAGTTACTTTAAAGTCCTCATTACTAAGCCTATGTAAAGTCCAATTGAAGTCGTCACCAAATACTGAATCAAATAGCAAATTGCTTCCACTAAAAAGACAGAAAATAAACATAAGAGGAACAAGATGTGAGCTTTTATGTGTTACAAATATACTAACAATGTAAGATGCAGAGTCTTTGGCAACGGTCGATGGATATAAAATGTTGATAGCATTTCTATTATCATCAAAAAAAAATTTTTGGCACTTCCTAGTTTTCTTTTATTACTGCCTTATACAGCTCCTTCATTCCTGATCACTTAGTGAAGAAAATTGAAATTTGAGTGAGAAACCTTTTTATGTACCTAGCTCTTTAAGGGTGCTGAGACGTTGTTATTGATGAGTGTTGGAATGATATATCATGAGTCATAAATTATTGTGCATGGAGTATCGATCTTAAACAAATTTTGTCTATTGAAATTAAGGAATAAGGAAATTATTATCAATTAATAAAACTGAGTTAGTGATGGATAAAATGGTTCTATAATTCATAAACAATTGAAAAGTTCATATGACAATCAAACATTCTACCTTTCAGCTTAGTAACAAGATAGATACTCCAATCCAGCAAAACCAAGTCAGTACTCCAGGCATAAATCCTACATACCAAAACTAGTCCAGGCATAAATCCAGCAAGAAGGGGTACCAGTTTTGTAGCCAAAGACCAAGTCAGTACTCCAATCTCAAGAACTTTTCTGCAACAAAATATGACAAGTAAACATGACAATCTATCAGATTACAACACTTGCCCCGAAAATCAGCATAGCAAAACCTTGGCTGCAGCAATCTCTATAAGTCATGGTTTCCATTCAACAAAATTGTAACATATCTAGATTTTATTTCTATAATAAACCAGACTGATATCCATCAATGGTGTCCTCTTTAATCACATTCAGTTTTAATGGGATCATTGTTTTCTGAAATAACAGAAGCCTCTGGCTACTACTGTCATTGGACTTGCTTTCAATTTAAAGGGTAAAATAGTTCCTTTTATTTCAATATCTATTTTATCCTAGATTTTTTGTCTCTTTCCTCCTAAAAAGTGCAACTAAATGTCCATCTAAACTGATGCTAATTCACCAGTGCATATGAACATTGTTAATTGTCCAATTCAAGTCCAAAGCCTCTAACTAATCCCTCACTTTTGTTACTAAAATCAACATACGTTTCCTCGTTTTAGGAGAGAACTGACATTATTTGATCCAACAAACAATAATAAATAATTCTTCTTATTGCATGTTTAGCTACGGGCATGTGAAAAAATTAACATCAACGCTAATGAAAATTAACTTCCCTCCAAATATCTTGACAAGACAAACCCCAGACAATTGACTCAATGCATAATCCCAAAAGAAGGATGATTGCACCAATCCAGCCACTGAAGAATTCCACCCAAAATTGGTGTGGCATAGGAATAATAGCAACATTCAAATTCACCTACACCATTCAACAAACAAAATACAATCTTTTCAACACAAAACACAAAAGCTCAATGACCAAAACAATCACACATCATATACACACACTTTTAACAAACTTGGTCACCTTCCTCTATTTTGAATTCAAAAACGCATAAATTGTTAGCAAAAATTCCTAAGAGGAAGTGACAAAAAGCAACTACGTTGGCCATGTTACATATAACAAAGGCAAGCGAAGTGGTTCCAATAAGTTTATATCTTTCTGGTATATTCTTCCACGGCCGCCAATTCCACTCAGACCCCACTTCTCCATTCCCCCTCAGAGTACGAAACCCAACCTGCTTGACCAACCTCATCAACTTGTAGACCAGTAAGCACCCCATCAAACTTATCTGCTTAATGTCACAGGTAAAGATGACAAACCCATGTCAATGTCAATTCCAATATGCCTATTTTAAAGAGGGCTGTCTGCCAAATCTATCATTGAGTAGCAGCTTGCTCCACTGAAAAGACACATTACAAACATAAATGGAAAAGAAGGCTGATTAAAAACAGATCATCTGAAAGAAATCAGATTGTATCATTGATAATATTAAGAAACTTTAGTTTGTATAGCAAGATTTACATCAACTATCAAATTTCAATAAACTAGGTTCACATATTTCCAATTACCTTTTACCCTCAACATCAATGCCAATAAGCCTACTTTGAAGTCCAATTGAAGGTCCCAACAATTCCAGAATTAAATAAAATTCTGGAGTTGCAAAAGTAGGATGAGTATCATTCAGTTGCACAACAATTTTACTAGGAAAGTCAGATAACTGCCAAGAGTCCTTGCCATCTTCCTCTCAATGAACCTATGAATTATGTCCAATATTAAACTCAAGAGATAAATGATGACAATGAGTCACCTCACAAGAAACCTTTCTTTTTAATACTTGCAGGGAATCCCTGGATCTTTCTGAGCTCACCAGCAAAGGACTTGAATTTGAAACAGAGGATTTAAAATGATTAAAACCAATAGTATCATGGCATAGAAAGTGTACTATATAACATCTATGGCATCTATCTGATTCGTGTACTCTAGCATCATTCAAGAAAACATAATTGACCGACCTGAAGTGATGCACTGCAGAGAAATAATTGTTGTTTCGGCTGTACAAACTTTCCACTTTCTGTAGCATCCCAGGAAACAGAACAGCATAGAGCTGCAAATTGACCACATTTAAACATGCAGACCTGGACATACAACATAAAATAAAAAAAAAGAAGCTAACTAGAATATAATTACAAAAAAATCGATCGAAATAAACACAGCCACATAGAAGTTTAGTAACACATAAAGCTTTTGTAGTGGGAAATCAACTTATTAAGCAAAGGGAAGCAGCAACTTATTCTACTACTCAATTAATCGTCAGAAATGAGCAGCATGTGTTCCATCAGTAAAGTTGCACCTCAAGCCAATCCTCAGCAATTTCTTCCCAGACCAACCTTGGTGATCCGTTGCTTGAGCAGTCCAAATTTGCACCTCAAACTATAACCCCATCAGGTAAATGTGATGCTGCCATGAGTCCAGAAAGCATATGAAGCCAGGCTTACTTGACCGCCGTTTTCTCGTACTTCATCTTTCTCCTACAAATTTTCATTTCAAATAATCATCAATGTTCTCCATGCTATAAATGAAGTCAGATTCTTGAAAAGGTAGTTTTAACTGCATAATTGTATTTACATGTTGAACCCATATAATAATTTAAGCCCTTTTCTATTTTGACAAATTGATGCCTACATATATCCAAAAAGTACTAGTACCATCACTATGACACTACATCACAGAAAGAGAAATCTCCAAGAGAAATATTGATTGAAGGATGCAGTAAAAATAAAGTTGAAAAAGACCCTCCATGATAGAACTGGTTGAATAACTTTGTTAAACTAACAATAATCATGAGTCCATGTGAACAACAGAGAGTAATTCAAGCCAGGTGTTTGCAACGCAGGATTCCTGCTAGTCAAATTTTAGGCTCCAATTACTAAACATGCTAATACAATGAAATTAATTTCTACTCTCTTACTTGTTTCCCATCTTCCAGGTTTTTCCATTTGAACTCCACCAAGTCCTCGAGACCATGTTCTGTAACATATGCAGACTATTTACTACCAAAAAAGGATATGCCATTGCCACTGCACGTGTGAGAAGAGGGACAGATTCTAATACCTTTTTGGTGAGCAAATTCATCATTAGAAGCAAAGTAGAGACTAAAAATTTTCTTTTTCAATTACCGACACGTATTTGTGGTCACTTTATTAGAATTATAAAAGATAACAGGATTGTAAAAGCTGACCAGTATCCCCAGCCACCAACACAATTTGATTCCTGAGACAAGCCATCCTATCAAGAAGCTGCTGTGGAATTAGACCTTTAAGCGCCTTTTGAAGATCAGATCGTGGAGGATTGTAAATGTCACGCTGCCATGAGTCCAAAAAAGCATATGAAGCCAGCCTTACTTGACCACCATTTCCTAGTGCTTCATCTTTCGGCTACAATTTTTCATTACAAATAATCATCAATGTTCTCCATGATAGAACTGGTAGAATAACTATGTTAAACAAACCAAAAATCATGTCATCCAAGCTAAATTTGAACAATCTAATTACCTGCCCAACTACTTGCATGATGTAGTTAATAACACTGATGGGACATGATTTTAATTAGATAATGATATTAATAAGAGAAGGATGAGTTTATGAAACAACTGAAAATTCACATGTTAATCATGCTTCCACCCTGTAACTTAATAATAATTATAAGTTCAGACATATCATACATTAAAGCAGAGCTAAATATGCATTCATATGTACAATAAATATTTGATGTGACATACTACTTCAAGTGCAACAAAATTAAATTGTTTGCAGTTTGATTAAAAGTTATCAAACAAACATTTGAAGTGTTAGAAACTGACATACCAGTGATGAAATTCTGTAGACCTCATTCATTCTTCATCCTCTAGGACATCCATTGATTCCCCATCCTCTAGTTCATAGATTGATTTGCAATGTATCTTAACCTTAGGGATGTGGGAAATGTTGGGCCACACTTTTCCTTTATCTCTTCTGCATTCTTCTTTCAACATTGCACAATCCCAAATATCTAATTCCAAAGTGAGGATGGCAGGCATTGCTCTGTTAAAAGGGATCTGAGGTTCGAACAGTCATAAATGATTAAATGCAAAAGTGAAGATGGTAAACCCGACTTTGAAATGGATATGAGATTTGGGCATCCGTTGATACTCAGATATTGAAGTGAAGATAGTAGAGCCGACTCTGAAACGGATGTGAAATCTGAGCAGTAACTAATATCCAGAGATTTAAGTGCAAATGCTGTAGCCAGCTCTGAAATGGATGTAAGACTTAGGCAACCCATGATATTAAGATATTGAAGTAAAGATGGTAGACCCAGTTTTGAAATGAATGTGAGACCTGGGCAACCCATGATTTCTAGACATTGAAGTGAAGATGGCAAAATCAGCTCTGAAATGGATGTGAGACTTGGGCAATCCATGATATCCAGAGATTGAAGTGAAGATGGTAGGGCCACCTTTGGAAAAGATGTCAGATGTGGGCAATCACTGATTTTCAACCTTTCAAGAGAGTTAAGGTTTTGAAAATCATGGCTCAATACCCATTTCAAATTTGGGAAATAGTGAATGGACAAATCAGTTAGAGAACGGAGCAACCTCATTCCCATTTCTTGCTCTTGAAATGACGATGACTCCACTCTTCTTTTTTTTGTTTTTTGAAATGACGACGACTCTGCAACCTCATGCCCATAAAGACGAAGAGTTTTGAGAATGGTGAGATTCTGTAAACTACTACAATTGTGCAGTCCCATGGATATGTTTTTAAGCTCTACACAAAATTTTATCCCAATTTCTTCAAGAGAAACGTTGTCATGAAAACTCTCTGCAATTGACTCCAACTTCCAAAGACGATTAAGGTAGAGAGTAGAAAGCGTGCTTGGTAATCGACCACTTAATGATAAGTTTGTGAGAGATCTGCAATAGTAGACATGCAAGAACTCAAGTACAAATGTGTGCTTCTCTTTGTCGAGAACTGATGTACAACTGACCTCTCTATCATCCCATAGATACTCCAATTTATCACACCTCCCAATCTCAAGCCTTTTAAGAGACAATGGCAATGGACCATTTATGATGAATCTTAGAGAATCACAATGTGCCAACTTTAAACTTTCCAAACATTTATTTCTATAATTCATTTCCATAGGCAATGACGTTAGGGTATGACAACATGTAATTTCCAATTTACATAAATTGGAAAAGTAAAAAGCCACAGGAAATGAGACCAAATTTGTCTTCTGAAAGTAATCTTGCTTTGACCCATTGCCAAACTCTACAATGTTTGATAAAGTAACAAACATCAATGACTTAAAATTAATTGGATCGACGCATGTCATCTCTCTGCATTTCTCTATGTATAAACTGCAAAGCTTTGGAAGAGTACTTGAGAATGAAACCACCAATTGATAACAACGCCTAATCACAAATTTCTCCACTGAACGAAGACAACTTGGTAAACTTCCATGAAGTTTGTGACAATCTTGAATAGTAAACTCTCGAAGCAAAGGGAATGCACATCCATTCTCATTTTCCTTGATAGGTTCCCAATACTCCCATTCTAGCAAATTCTCAAAACAAAGAGTTTCTAATGATTGAAAAGGCGTTGAACAATGTTGCCCACAAAACTCATTACCTATTCTTTTCAATCTAGGCATCCATCTAATTGTGAGATCTTTAAGCGATCCCAATAACCCAAGAGAAGGTAAAATTATACAATGCATACAATTTTCCAATGTTAGAACAATCAATTTGGAGAATGATGAATGGCAGCCTACCTATGATGGAAATTCTATACCACCATATGACTTGATTGTGAGCCCTTCTAGATCTCGATGTGGTTGTAGCAAGTTAAGCAACTTTTTCTCTTTTTCTACATTACATATGCCATAGTTCCATTTCAACTCTAGCACTCTCAATTTTTGTTTATCATTTAATATCATCTCACTTGTTTCATATAAATCAACTGCATTCATTAATCCTAAAATGCAAAGTTTCCCACGAAGAAATTTTAAATCCTTCAATTCTTTCAAGGCAACTCCACCGCCTTTACCCACACTAAAATTGGACAAATATTGAAGATCTTTCAACTTATCTATTCCCAATGACATCTCATCCAGAGGAACACCTCCAATATCGAGATATCTTAATTTGGTTAAATTTTTCATCTTAGATGGTAACTTCCTAAGATGATAACAATTTTTTAATTTCAAAATCAGCAAGTTAATTAAAGAACTTGTTGATTCAGGTAACCTCTTAATTCTCCTACCAGAAAGATTGAGGTGTCGTAAGTGTCTCAAATCGCCAATTGACTCGGGTAACTCTGTAATTTGATAACCTTCTAAAGATAACATCCTCAATCTTTTGAATTTTGGTAGCCAATTTGAAATAACTGTTGGAGAAACATAGCATTGCTCCCTTTTTATAGCTAATGGTAGGAAAGTTCTCAGACGTTGTTCAACTCGTTCAACTTTACTAAGGACTTCAAATTTACATTCACCATCAAGATAACCCTGACCATAAGAAAGATGACGAGCCTTTTTTGAGCTTACCAACTGCTTGTTGGCACTTGACATGTCCTCCAAATGAAAACAAGTTTCTTTAGAAGCCCATTGGGCAAGATCTCTAACAAGGTCATGCATTACATATTTGGCTTTGTTACTACTTGATTGTTGAAAAAGTGACCTAGATAATAGATCATTAAAGTAATCATGACCGAAATCTTTCAACTGTTTATTTTCTTTTGATGGTTGAATAAGACCTTCAGTCAACCATAAATGAACGAGTTCCTCCTTTTTGAATTCATAATCCTTCAGGAAAATTGAGCAATAGGCGAAACATCTTTTCAAATGAGAAGAAAGAAAAAAGTAGCTTAATTTTAAGGTTGCAGGAATGTCACTTCCATAAACTAAATCCCACATTTTACTATTCAAGATTTCCAACCACTCATCTATGTTTCTAATTTCATATAAAAGGCCACTGAGAACCTTTGATGCCAAAGGCAAGCCCTGGCTCTTTTCAATGACTTTTTCTTGAATTGATTGGATATGAGGATGTGTAGGATTAACACCATCATTAAATGCGTGTGCCTTAAACAAAGACCATCAATCATTATTCGATAATAACTGTACCTTATATAGCCAAGTATAACTTCTCATTGTTGATGCAACAGCTTCATCACGTGTCGTCATAATAATTTTACTCCCTCTTGCTCCAACCTTAAAGGGAGACGTCAAGGTTTCCCATAAGCTACGATCCCTACTCCAAACGTCGTCTAGGACAAACAAGTATTTTTTTTCCATCTATCATCTCCCGGAGATTTTCTTGAACTGCATTTAAATCAGTAAGATTACAAGATTTATCATTTATGTTTTCAAAAATTACCTTCGAAATTTTGAGAACATCAAAATCGTTAGATACACAAACCCAAGCTTTCAACTCGAAAGATTCAAATGCCTCATCATTAAACACCATTTGGCCAAGTGTTGATTTCCCAATTCCTGCCATGCCAACAATAGGTATTACATGAGAGTTGATAGCACTTGGTTCATCACTAAATACCATTTCAAGTATTTTTGCTTTGTTGTCTTCTCTTCCGTAAATAGCACGTTCAGTTTCAAAACTTGTAGTGAGCAATCTAGGCTTAGACGCAACAGTCAATGTCCCTCCAACAATTGCTTTCAATCCAAGGCTATCCTTCAATTTGCAAAGTTGCTCAACTTGGCTTGTGACATGTTTTAGTCGGCCTTTGACATTTCGTATCAGTGACCCCATGCGAAATCGAGATATTATTGCTTTCGGAATGTATTTACTGATTTTAGTCGACACAAACTTAAGAAACTTGCTTGTGCTGGCCTGTTCATGTTGTTTTCTCTCTAAGTCCCTTGCTAAAACATCAGTAGCAAACTCATCGAGTATGTCCTCCACATCATAAGCCAAGTCTTTGAGATCATCCAGCCACTTTTGCACGTTGCTGTTCGTCAACTTCTTCTCTTCTACATCACGGAGCACTACCTTAATCATCTGTAGATTATCTTCCAAATTTTTGATCTCTGAATACAAACCCTCTTGAAGCAAAAATCGCAGTAGCTCAGTAGAGGTTAATCTTTCCAACAACATCGGTAGGATAGCTGAGACAATGACATGATTCTGCTTTTGTTCTTCAATAGGAAAATGAAATGTTAATTTTCAGTTAAATTTAAGAATTTAAACAAAATGCCAATTATTTTTACAATTCAACCATCCTAGGCTTCTTCGCATGCAATAGTGAATTTTAAATGAAGTTGATGATAAGTTGCTTTTAAAAAATATGCAAAAGAAGAGACTTCCTGCTTTAAGTTTAATACAAGCTATAAGATCATCATGATCATAAAATTAATAAATTAATCAAAAGCTTTCATGTATTTTAATAAAGTTGCAAATAGAAATTTGGAATTCCAACAACTGTATTTGGCCTATTTTTAGAAAGTAGTTAATTAAAAGTAACTACTGATGAATTAAAAATACTTTAGTAAGACCCTCTACAACTGCAAGCCACCAAACTATATATGCACGCTCAAATTGATTAATAGTTGTGATTCGTTCAATATTAAATTTTAATATTTTATTTAAAGATTTTATTTAAAATTAATAAAAAAAAATCTTCAATGTTTATCTTTGAAATAATCCATGGGAGATCATAATTAATTTAATTACTTATTAAATTATTAAATTAAAAAAAAAAGTATATGAAATGGATGGTGAGAAATCATAATCAATTTAATAATTTATTAAATTATTAAATAAAAAAAAAAGTGCATGAACTAGATTGATTGCCAATCTCATTTCTAGATCGATGAACAATCTGCTTGAAGCAGATCGTTGATTGATCTGATTCAAATTTAGATCGGCAAGCTGATTGCCGAACTACTATCTAGTTTCAAAATCAAAATAAGATTATTTTAGGATCTAAATCTAGCTATGGAGGAATCCCATCCATGTCTTTTCTCTATATACATGATAATGATGATGATGATGCACTGCTTTAGGTTCTCCAACAACTTTTGTGTGATGGTTATTGGAGATGAATATAAAACTTTTTTTTTTTTTTTAATGAGGTTTGTGCCTGTTGTTGTGATTAATGGATTGTGTAGTTTGATGGTAGTGATTCTGAAGTTTTTGGAGAGTTAGAGACCACACATGAGAGAGAAATCTAGCCTAGTTGTTTGAGTTAGTTAACCGATCGAGTTGGGGTAACTCAAAAGAAACAGGTGAAGAAATAAAATTAATAAAAATATAAATTGAATTACTTATGAATCAATCAAAGTAAAATAAAACTAGAAATAATTAGTTTGTCAACAAATAAATATAAAAACTTAAAAGCACAAAATTATTAAGTTGATAAATGAAAACTCAACAATCAAACATAACAAAATTTGAGCATACCTGAACTTGATTATTGTAGGAACAAAAGTTAAATTAACGTCTAAAATTCGAGCACAATAGCTTAAGAGCAGAGAATTTGAGAGAGTTTGAGATTGAGGGAAGTAGAAAAACTCCTGAAAGTTTCAAAAGGGAAACATGAAGCGAGACTATTGGACAGGTTGTTGTATGTTGGTGGGTTGTATTGACTGATGCTCCACTGTTCGGTGTGAAAAATCAATTCCTCTGACCCACAGAGCCACAACATTATTGTTAAAATCCAAAGTTTGGTCCCACTGTGAATATTAATTAGCATTTAGAATTAATGATTTAGAAAATGAATTTAGTTTTAATTTTTTTTATAAATATTGAAATATTTCATGCCATTCAAAAAGGATTAAAAAAAAAGAAGGAAATATTTCGTGCTTCCATAATTGCATTGCATGGAAATTACAAAACAAAAACCAACAATCCAAATTATAAGTCAAAAGAAAATAGAAATGAAAGTAAATTCAAGGGTAAATTGCATTAACACGTTGACTTTGCAGAAATTAGATCCACAGCCAACATTTTCCTTTTTTTTAAAAAAAAAAAAAATTACATCTCCTTATATTACGTCGGATGTCTATCGGGATCTATAGATAAAATCTACATAATAAATGGTCTAAAAATCTACTTTTAGAATTAAAAGAAGTCTATCCTCATTTATATGGAAAAAAAAAAAAAAAGTCATATTTTTGTGATTATATGAATTTGAACCTTACTCGTGCTTGACAAAATAGAGCAAACAGGGCACAATTACCGTGGCAACCCACAAAGTTCTTCTTTATTTATTTTTATATTTTATTATTTAAAAATAAAGTCACAATAATTAATAAAATATTATTTAAACAGTATTTTGGTACTTTTCATATGAATCTTGAAAGTTGTCATTAACTATAATTGTAGCCTAAATCAAGTGTAATTTCCGGTAATTCTAATAATGAGACATATTTTCAATAAAATTGATAAGGATTCAAAATAAGTAGTTTGGTATAACAATATATAAATTAGGTTGTTTTTATTTTCTTAATATCCCGGTTAAAACATTTTGAGTTTTAAACTATTTGATTCATTTAATTTAAGTACATTATTTATTTTATTTTATTTGAATTTCATCATGTTATCGAATTTTTGTTTTTATCAGAAATCCTATTGGTAATGTGTTTAATTTTTCATTATTATTGTTATTATTTTGTATAAATACCTCTTCACCTAAGAATTTCTAAGGTCATCGCTGGTTGGTATAGGTAAATCAGATGTACATGTGAAAAAGATTTAATTCTAATCATCTGATCTATTTTAAATAAATCTAACACTTTGCTTTTATCTCATAGAAATTACATAGTCACTTTGTTCTCGATTTTCCCTAAAACCAAAACATGTGGAATCTTATGATAGGATTTTTAGGCTTCTTGTTAAAACCATCTGGACTTTAAAGACTTATATGGCTTATTGAACCTTCCCCTCCATGATCATAAAGCGGACTTGAGTCCCACCTGCACAGAAAAGCCAATTTTTCTAAGAGAAAATTACACAAACAATCCCGATATTAATCTGAACCTGAATCATATTTAAATTATTATACCAATTTACCCCTGACCAAAGTTTTGACTGTTTGAGTTAACAGACATACCAATACCAAAATACCATTGATTTTAATATTTTATTAATTATTTTAATATTATTATAAATCAAAAATACAAAAATAATTAAAATTTTTGTGAAACCCAGAGACCTTATCTGCTTCAAACTCTGATTCTAAAGCACAAGTAGTCCTCATATGTAGAAGTAGCACAAGTAGTATATAATTAAATTATATACAATGATCTCTCACAAAAATGAAAAATCCTAAACATATCAAATGGATGTGGAATAATCAGAGAATCAAGTTCATTATAGTATTTGTAATATAAAAATTGGACTTAACAAAAACGGTTCAAAAGGTAACAACGTTAGAAGTCTTAACATAAAAGCTAAGCCTTAACATAGAAGCTATAAACCATCTGCAAAACCTCTTTCAAAAGTATAATGCTCAAGTTAGATACAATCGAATAATTGCATACATGATCTGGGAGTGCAAGATGATAGATCTAATTTTTAGAATGCACACAGAATAATTTTTTAGTAATAAAACTGAAACTGTGTTTTGACTTTAGACATCATGTGGTTCAAACATAAAACCAATTCAAGGAAAGAATGTCACCTTCCGTAAGTGACTTTGAGATTTCTAAGATATATTTATCATTATGCTATATAAAGTGATTTGACTTGTGCTAAATTGGGTTGCTAGATTCCTCACAGATGGCGCCAAATTGTAGTGGATGAATTCAACAATGTGTTGACTTTAAGTGGGCGTCGTCGGTCAACTTTTTTGGAATCTGGTAACTTATGTTCTGCACAAATCAAACAAAGAGAATATAGATGATCTTGACACCAGTGGGTTGCTGACTGAAGGCATTCCAATGTTCAAATCAGTAAACTAATTGTAAAGTAGAAGAGTACAATAAAATAAAATGTCGTCAAACTGAAGGGAGTTTGCTGAAGAAGGAGATAGACCAAAAATTATCAGAGTCTTCACCGTCTTAATTTAAAGACTAAACGGAGTAGGAATACTAAGATATTGAGTGTAAGTGGGCAAAACCTCATATAATAATACAATGCAAGAAGATCATGAATGGTACACCAAGTAAATTCCTAAGAAAGAGAGATCGGCCATAATAGACATAATTAAATACCAAGTCTTTTCTGAATAGAACCTTTCATAGACATACTTTTATGCCACTTCACTGAATTTATCACAGAGGAAGTCTAAATTTATGATACGTTTACTTTACTTGGAGGAATTGGAATAGGAATCGGAATGATCTGGAATCGGAATAACTTGGAATCGGAAGGAGATATCAAAATCAGAATAAGTTGTTTACTTTAACTACAAAAATCAGAATCGAAATCAACAGTATTCCCATTGAGCTGTTTAGTTTACTTTGGAATCGGAATGAATTAATTGTATGTTACAAAAATATCCTTAATTAAAATTATAGATTGATTATAATAATGTGCAGTTTTTTATTATAATATATAGTTTTTTTAATATCAAATAAAAAACTGCATACTATAATAAAAAAAGATTGCATATTATTTTAATAGTCGATTAACTTGGTGAGTAGTTTTTTATTATAATATGCAATTTTTTTAATATCAAATAAAAAATTACATATTATTTTATTAGTCTATTATGATAATTAAAAAATTGGTGATGAAAAACCAATGATCTGCAGTTTTTATTACAATATGCAATTTTTTTTTAATATCAAATAAAATAGGTTTTTTTTTTTTAAATAAGGGTATAAGGAACTTTTTATTTTGACAAAATGAATAGGAATGAGATTTCTATTTCACAACCTCAAATTGATGTGGGGTACATACTTTAATTCTCATAACGGAATAAATTTTAAGCAAGTAAACATCATCAATCAATCTCATTTCTCATTCTCATTCCTTAATCCATGAAGTAGAATAATGGAAATGCATGAGACAAAAGGAAAAACCTCAAGTGGTTTGCAAGTGATGAGCAAGAGAGGTTAGATACCCTATTCCTTCTAATAACTACTTTATTTATAGGTAGAAAATGAGCCATTAGAACTTATTATACAATAAGTGTAATATATGTTATATAATTTATGACAATGTCCATTATAGAGTTTATGATAATATCAATTATAGATTATTATTGCAACGTTCGTTAGAATTCATTAAAAGTTATCAACTCTCATTTAAAGAGATGAACCTAGCTTGGACTAGATTAATTAAGTTGTTGGGTTGTCCACTTTTAACATGCATTGGGATGGTAGTGTGCGCTGATCAACATACTCGGCCAATCTATCTCAACTAATTTTGGGCTTATATTTTAGGCATGAGAATTTTTTATCACTACACCTATCAATAATAATTCTTAGATATTTTTCAATAATCACCCTTACAACCAATCGAATAATTGTTATTGATGAGTAACTTTATCCAGGTGGTAAAGTAATCAAACCCTTATTGTAAATATTATAGAGTGCTTTGACAAGCTTTTTTTTTTTTTTTTTTTTTTTTTTTGCTTTTCAAAAAAAAAATATAATAAATATGAAATGTTTTGTATTATTTTTAAATTTTTAAAATACATCTAGTAGCATTATCTAAAAATAATATTCTGAAAATAAAAACCGAAAAAACATGTATTAGAAATAACTTAAAACATAAAAAAGTACAAGAAATATATATTAATATATTAACAAGATAAATATTTGAGATATAAAATATAAAAAATCAATTCCTATGATCCACGAGGTCACAACATTCAAAGTTATGGTCCCACGAACTTTAATTATGATTTAAAATTATTGATTTAATAACTGTCTTGATGTAACTCTTGAAAATGATTTTAGTTTTAAATTTTTATAAATACTGAAATATTGAAGTATTTCATGCATCCGTAATTGTCATTGCATTTAACCTCTGATTAGGTAAACCACCTTGACTATGCAAATATTAGATCCACATGGCTGACTTTTTCTCATGCATCGTGTCAGTACGCTATTCTTCTTTAATAAAGCTGATATACACACTTTGTAATTGCAGAACAAAATATATATTGCTTTTAACATATATTTCTTTTCTCCCCAAAATATGCATATAATCAGTACGTCATCGTTTTCACATTTTTCATTATTTTTTCCGTAGTTTTTTATATTAGAAACTTTATCCTTGCGAAAAATTAGAAAGTGTAAGTTACAATTCTTCAGTTTTTTTTTTTTAATAAATGGTGAAAGATGCGGGATTAAATTAAGATAAAACTACTGATACCTTGTGTTTAAGATAAAAGTAAAACTTAAACCCTTAACCTCTTAAGATTAAGGAAAGTACTCGATCACTCTTATTAAATGGTAGTATATAATTCTATAGTTACATCTAGCAAAAAGCAATTTAAAAAATATATATATAACCGATAAATATAGATAAAGCTACATAGTGAGTTATTGACATTGGTGAGAAAAATTGTAGTCTCATAGCCTTATCTTTATTTATTTATTTATTTTTATGAGGGGAGAGGGGGATTAAATTTATTTAAAACTATATATAACTTGTTTTCTAAGACAATGATGAAACTTGAACTTTTGACCTCTTTGGATTAAAGGAATTATTCAATCATTCTTACTAAATGATGGTGTGTAAAATCGATGATGAAAAGATGAACCTAATCTATTTTTTAATAATGTTACAATTCCAAAAAAATTTGCTCAAATGATGTGATAAACTGATTTATAACCATCAATTAATTTGAGTTGATAAATTGATGATATGATAATTACATAAAAGTTTACTGCATCATTTGAGCAAACTTTTAGATAATGGAGCATTATTCATCTATTTTGAATACAACCACTGTTTAGCTAGTATCTCACAGAAATTATAGAGTAACTTCTCGTGATGACTTGATGCCCCTGAAAACGAAACATAGATAAAAGAAACTTACGATATAATGTTTTGGGTTCTTGTTAAAATCATGTGGACTTTAAAGCTGATTGAATCTTTCAAGTTCATAAAGTGGATTTACACTCAATTTGCTTTTATTAATTTAGTCTTAAGCCTTTTCTCATGCATCGTGTTGGTGCGCTATTCTTCTTTAATAAAGCTAACATACACATTTTGTAATTGTAGAAGAAAATATTTTTTTTAACATATATTTATTTCCAAAATATGCATGTAATCAGTGCGTCATTATTTTCATATTTTTCATTATTATTTCCGTAGTTTTTTATTTCAGAAACTTTATATTCACGAAAAATTAGGAGCCTAATATACAATTCTACAATTACATCCAGCAAAAAGTAATTAATCAATTAGTACAGGCACGCCCACCTATGAGACCATAATACACTGTATAAAATCGGTTTCATTTCAAGAAGGTAGCCGAAAGGCCGGGTAAAATCCCAACAGAACAACAATATCAAACAATTATAAGATTCTGCCATGTCTACAAGAAAAAGTAGCTTTTATAAGTTTAAAAAAAAATGATTTAAAACCCCTTTCACAACATTTATGAAAATGTCCTAATGAAAGATGCAATAAAAGATTGATGTTTATTAATACATTCCATTAACTGTTGTAAAGAATCATACTTACGAGAGCAAAAAAAATGCCACTAGAAACATTTTTCGTGAAAATTAAAATAAGTCGTTTAAGATACTATGACCATTTTTTTTCCTAGACAGCAGCCCAAGAAAGGCCTGAAAAATAGGAAGTGAGCAGCTGAGAAACACAAGTCAACTCGACACCAAGATGGACAAAGAACCTTCCTTATCACTAATAATCTCGGATTGGTAGACAAAATGACCATTTAGATACTAAAGTTGTAGTATAAGAAAACAGACAGGAACGGTGCTGTATCTGTGTCTATAAAGCTAAAGGATCCTCAAACTAATGATATGAAACAATGAAATACAGACAATGTTAAAATGTATGATATGAAAAAATGAGATACAGACAATGTTGAAATGTAGCAGTTGTGAGCATGTTAAGAAGCCAACAATGGTTCATTACGATACCTGAGTCAAACCAGACATCCATTGTATCAGTCCCCTTTTTATAGTCTGATGCTTTATCACGGTATTTTTCCGAAAGTAGATCCTCCGCTTTCATATACCACCATGCATCGCTACCGTTTTGAGATATTATAGCTGCCAAAATAAATTTACAAAAGGATAAAATACAATATTAGGCCACAAAATTCAAACAGTTCCAACGAAACTTCATGAAATACTTGGAGGCACAAAAGAGAAGTGTATATATATGATGGGGACTGAAAGAAGTGGATGCTTAAAGCAAAAGTTTTATATGAGAAAAATAACATCATGCTTCATAGAAAAACAGACTATTGAAAATGTTTAGAAGGGTTATGAATAGAATGCATTAGAATATGAAAAATCTGCTAAGATGTTCTTACACTTGGTATGATCAATAGTTTCTTCATTCATAAGAGGTTCCCTTGAATTCACATGATTGAAGACTGGAATAGGAACACCCCATGTCCTAATTTGCCTTGAGATGCACCAGTCACAGCGGAAATTCTGTTTACTGCCTGAGCAATGATCATGCAAACTGAGATTATATATACACACCAATGGATACTATCTAAACAAATTTCAGGAAAAATCTAGTATTCTTACATGTTTGGAAACAGAATGCCCACAACTATCTCATATGTAGTTAAGAACTTGCTAAACCGTGGTACAAAACAATTTAAAAATGTACTGACGAGCATTTCTGCAATTGAATTCAATGGTTTTTTATATGTAGTTGCTGGAGTAGCTATGTTATTATCATCTTAAATTGTAATCAAACAAAACAGGATAAAATATTGTGTAAATCAAGGGTGGTGGACACACCATTAGTACCCTGATATATTCAAATAGACAAAATATTGTGTAAATCAAGGGTCAGCTTGTATTATATAATACATGATTGATATAATTTTTCTCTCTCTCCCCTTCTTTTTTTTTTTTTTTTTTTTTATCTATTAGTCTCTAGTTGATCTTTAACTTGATGTCAAAAGCACATCAAAATTAAAATAATTCTAACCGCATGAATTACAAAACATTTAGCATTACAAGTTGGAATCCTAACTTCCTTGTTCTCTCTGAACTAGGTAGCCTTTAAAACAAAGAATGGGGTCCTTAGTTATAACTTGGAAAACTTAGTCCCCAAGCAATTAGCAAACTTTCTCCCCATGTAGAAAACAACTTGGTATATTTGCTCCCAAAATAACCAAAATTGGTGTCCAAGTAATCCTCACACAAAAATCGAGCTCCTTTTTCCAAAGGCCCTTCATTCACATCAATTAGACTCTGATTGGATTACCTAAATCATATTGGAATACAAGCCAAATTCTCAACACTATTTTGCCTTGAAATTATAAATCTAACAGGAGGTTTATTGTTGAAAATATAAACTTGTTTTGACCAAGCCCATTATCAAGCCCATTTTCAAGCCCATTACCAAGCCCAAGTCCATCAAGAAGAACCTTCTAAGGTTAGGTGTAAGGTTAGGTGTAAGGTTAGGTGAGTCAATTTAAAAGTATTTGTTTGGTTGGTGAAATTGTGTGGTTAGGATTTATTTGTATTTGTTAATTTGAATGGTTTAGATTAATTTTCTAGTACTATATATAGCCCCTCTTGCATGAGGTTTTATCATCACAAAGAAGAAGAAAAACATAAGAGAAGCAAAGCTTCTAGTGAGTGTGTGAGAAACAAAGCAAAGCTTTGTATTGTGAGGTATTTTGAGTGTTGTAAAAGTTCTATTTTTGTTTTAGTGAGAATTTCGATCCAACAAAGTGGTATCAGAGCAAGGCTAAGTGTCGTGTAATATACCAAATCGAAGCTCTCGACGAGAGGAGCACAACGCCGCAAAAATCATCCCAATCAGAGGTCCCACGCGCCCGCACGCGCCGCCGAAAAATCGCTGCAGAAAACTGAGTCAACTCAAACGAGTTGAACCGGGTTAACAGACCGAGCCGAGCCGAGTCAAGTCGAGTCGAGCCGAGCCAGACCGAGCCAAGCCGAAGCCGAGCCGAGCCGCTGCTGACAAAAGTCAAACAGGTCCCGTTGACTTTGATCGTTGACCGAGTTGACCGTTGACTTTGACCGTTGACCAAAAGTTGACTTTTTGGTTCAAGTTTCGGTTGAAGTTTCTCGACGTTCTGAATCCATCCGTGCAATCAGAATTTTGAAATTCTAAACATATTAAAAGGTATGGCTAATGGTATGGTATCCTTTCAAGTTCCAACACTCAAGAACGACAACTATGATAATTGGAGTATCAAAATGAAAGCACTTCTTGGAGCACACGATGTCTGGGAGGTCGTAGAAAAAGGCTACACCGAATCAGAAGATGAGTCGACACTATCCCAAACTCAAAAGGATAGTTTAAAAGACTCAAGGAAGAGAGACAAAAAGGCTCTCTATCTCATCTATCAAGCATTAGATGATGATGGCTTTGAGAAAATTTCAAGTGCAAAGTCCGCTAAAGAAGCGTGGAATAAGCTACAAACATCTTGCAAAGGATCTGAACAAGTGAAGAAAGTTCGTCTTCAGATTTTAAGAGGTGAGTTTGAATCATTACATATGAAAGCATCTGAATCTATTTCTGACTACTTCACAAGAGTGTTAACCGTTTCTAATCAATTAAAAAGAAACGGTGAGACACTGGAAGATACCAGAATAATAGAGAAGATACTCCGCTCGTTGGATTCCAAATTTGAATATATCGTTGTGACGATAGAAGAGACTAAAGATCTGACAACCATGACAATTGAGCAACTTCAAAGATCGTTGCAAGCTTACGAAGAAAAGCATAAAAGGAAGCAAGGTATCAATGAACAACTCCTCAAGTCCCAACTCAAAGAGAAGGAAGAAATCCAAAGCCACGAGAGATACCAACGTGGTCGAGGCAGAGGAAGAAGCCGAGGACGAGGTACAGGTCGTGGTCGTGGACGAGGTTGGAATTATAACAACAACAATTCCAACAATAGCTATGAGAGAGGAGAAAATTCAACAAGAGGTCGTGGGAGAGCCAATTCAAACACGAGGTACGAAAAATCTCAAGTTCAGTGTTATAATTGTCAGAAGTTTGGACATTATGCTTCAGAATGTAGAACTCCAAATAACAAGGTTGAAGAAAAGACTAATTTTGTGGAAGCAAGAGCAGAGGAGAGAGAAATTCTGTTATTAGCACATAGAGGCAATGATGGAGACCAAGAGAATACTTGGTATCTCGACATTGGTGCGAGCAACCACATGTGTGGAAGGAAAAACATGTTCATAGAGCTCAACGAATCTGTGAGTGGCAATGTCTCATTTGGAGATAGTTCTAAAATTTCGGTGGAAGGAAAAGGTAACATTCTTATTCGTGCTAAAGATGGTAGTCACCAATTGATTTCAAATGTTTATTATGTGCCCAACATGACAAGCAACATCTTGAGTTTAGGTCAACTTTTAGAAAAAGGCTATGATATTCACATGAAAGATTGTAGTCTTTTTATAAGAGATGACATAGGAAATTTAATTGCTAAGGTGAAAATGTCAAAGAATAGAATGTTTTCGTTGAACATTCAAAATGATGTTGCAAAGTGTTTGAAAGCTTGTTATAAAGATGCATCATGGTTATGGCATCTTCGATTTGGGCATCTCAACTTTGGAGGATTGGAAATGTTGTCTAAGAAGGAAATGGTGAGAGGACTACCTCGTATTAATCATCCTGACCAACTTTGTGAAGGGTGTCTACTTGGGAAGCAATTCAGAAAAGGTTTCCCAAAACAGTCAGAATCAAGAGCCAAGAAACCACTCGAGCTCATCCATACTGATGTGTGCGGTCCAATCAAGCCAAGCTCTCTCGGTAATAGTAATTATTTCCTTCTCTTCATTGATGATTTTTCAAGAAAAACGTGGGTATATTTCTTGAAACAGAAATCAGAAGTCTTTGAAGTATTCAAGAAATTTAAAACTGCTGTGGAGAAAGAAAGTGGCTACCAGATAAAAGCAATGAGATCTGATCGAGGAGGAGAGTTCACCTCAAAAGAGTTCCGAGAGTTCTGCGAAGCAAATGGAATCCGACGTCCACTAACCGTTCCGAGATCCCCTCAGCAAAACGGTGTTGCAGAAAGAAAGAACAGAACAATTCTCAATATGGCACGAAGTATGCTGAAAAGCAAAAGATTACCGAAGGAATTTTGGGCGGAAGCTGTAGCTTGCGCAGTATACCTATCAAATCGATCTCCAACAAGAAGTGTGTTGGGAAAGACACCACAAGAAGCATGGAATGGAAGGAAGCCAGGTATTTCCCACCTGAGAGTCTTTGGAAGCATAGCTCATGTACATGTACCAGACGAGAGAAGAAGTAAGCTTGATGACAAAAGTGAGAAGTTCATCTTCATTGGGTACGATAATTACTCTAAAGGCTACAAGCTGTATAATCCAAACAATAGAAAGACTATCATCAGCCGTGATGTTGTATTCGATGAAGAAAGCACATGGAATTGGAAAACATATGATGAAGATTACAGTTTCCTTCCCCACTTTGAAGAAGAGAAGGAGGAGCAACCAAGAGTGGAGCAAGCAGAACAAGAACCCACTACACCACCAGCCTCAACAGATAATGGAAACTCACCACCATCATTTCTGAATGAAAGAGATGTGGAGCGTACAAGAAACCTGCAAGATCTTTATGAGGTAACTGAACAACCTGATAATCTCACACTTTTCTGTCTCTTTGCTAATTCTGAACCAGTGAGCTTTGAAGAAGCTGTACAAAATAAGAAGTGGAAAGATGCAATGAATGAAGAAATCAAGTCCATTGAAAAGAATGATACTTGGAAGCTCGTTATACTTCCAAAAGGACACAAAGCAATTGGTGTCAAATGGGTGTACAAGATAGAAAGAAATGCTAAGGGAGAGATAGAAAAACATAAGGCAAGACTTGTTGCAAAAGGCTATAGTCAAAAAGCTGGAATTGACTATGATGAGGTATTTGCTCCTGTTGCTCGATTAGAAACTATAAGACTAATAATTTCTTTGGCAACTCAGAATAAGTGGAAGATTCATCAGATGGATGTAAAATCCGCCTTCCTAAATGGAGTCCTTGAAGAAGATGTCTACATTCAGCAACCATCAGGCTATGAAGTCAAAGGCCACGAAGACAAAGTTCTAAAACTAAAGAAAGCTCTTTACGGGTTAAAGCAAGCACCAAGGGCATGGAACAATCGGATTGACAAATACTTCAAAGAGAATGGCTTCACCAAATGTCCTCATGAACATGCTCTCTACATCAAATTCAAAGATGGAGATGTTTTGATTGTATGTTTGTATGTGGATGATTTAATCTTCACCGGTAATAATCCAAGTTTTTTTGAAGAATTCAAGAAAGCAATGGCCAAGGAATTCGAGATGACCGACATCGGATTGATGGCATACTACCTTGGTATCGAAGTCAAGCAAAATGAAGATGGCATATTTATCTCCCAAGAAAGCTATGCAAGGGAGATACTTAAGAAATTCAAGTTGGATGATTGCAATCCAATAAGCACACCGGTGGAATGTGGAGTCAAACTGTCTAAGCATGATGAAGCAGAAAAGGTGGATCCAACACTCTTTAAGAGTTTGGTTGGAAGTTTGAGGTACTTGACTTGTACAAGACCTGACATCCTTTATGCAGTTGGATTGGTAAGTCGTTATATGGAGAATCCAATAACTACCCATTTCAAGGCAGCTAAGAGAATCCTTCGCTATATCAAAGGTACAATTGACTTTGGCTTGTTCTATTCAATTTCAAATGACTTCAAACTTGTTGGATATAGCGATAGCGATTGGGGTGGAGATACAGATGATAGAAAGAGCACCAGTGGGTTTGCATTCTTCATGGGAAACACAGCTTTCACATGGATGTCAAGGAAGCAACCCATTGTCACACTATCCACCTGTGAAGCCGAATATGTAGCTGCTACTTCGTGTGTTTGTCATGCAATTTGGCTCAGAAATTTATTGAAGGAATTAAGCTTGCCACAAGAAGAACCAACTGAGATTTGTGTAGACAATAAGTCAGCCATCGCCTTAGCAAAGAATCCGGTGTTCCATGACAGAAGCAAACATATCGATACTCGTTATCACTTCATACGAGAATGCATAGCAAAAAGAAATGTGCAAATGGAATACGTAAGGTCAAAGGATCAGATCGCAGATATCTTCACCAAACCACTAAAGTTTGAAGATTTTGCGAGATTAAGAAGTTTGCTTGGCATGGTAAAACAAGTTTAAGAGGGGGTGTTGAAAATATAAACTTGTTTTGACCAAGCCCATTTCCAAGCCCATTATCAAGCCCATTTCCAAGCCCATTACCAAGCCCAAGTCCATCAAGAAGAACCTTCTAAGGTTAGGTGTAAGGTTAGGTGAGTCAATTTAAAAGTATTTGTTTGGTTGGTGAAATTGTGTGGTTAGGATTTATTTGTATTTGTTAATTTGAATGGTTTAGATTAATTTTCTAGTACTATATATAGCCCCTCTTGCATGAGGTTTTATCATCACAAAGAAGAAGAAAAACATAAGAGAAGCAAAGCTTCTAGTGAGTGTGTGAGAAACAAAGCAAAGCTTTGTATTGTGAGGTATTTTGAGTGTTGTAAAAGTTCTATTTTTGTTTTAGTGAGAATTTCGATCCAACATTTATCGCCTTGAACAATTGATTCATAATAATTCTTCAAGAAATGCTCAAAATTTTCTTGGCTTCCTTATTTTGGCTCTGCACTAACCAACAGCTAGCATCATGAATTCAAGCAGCAACTCTAATATCTAGACAAAAGGGCTAGAAAGTTACATATTAGATCTTAATCAAAGAACAATATGAGAATATGCACAAAATACCTGAAAAGTATAACCATCAGCTGTTTTAAAACTGGCACTTCAGGGATCAGGCCCAATACGCAAAGAGAAAACATTTTATAGGTGTGATTCAACATCAATTACATGTGGAGTCTCCTAACCAGTTCCAAACTGAATCCCAAGCTCATATGAGACAAAGTCCTAAAATTACACAAAATTAAAAATATTGTTGTTGAGAGAGGAAATGACTAGCTACCTTGTAGCATTGTGAGTGTAAACGATTAGTATATCATCAACTTTGAAATCTACACAAGCAGATCTTTACCAACCAAATATATACGCCGATGATGATCCCAACAAAGTTGAACCACAATTTCAAATAATTGTAAGATGATGGCAGATTTAACTTCAAGAACAAAAGTGAAAATTCCCATTGAAGTATGCTTATGCCACAATTCCACATACACAACTCTGAATTCTTGTTGAGAGTGTAATCCATTTTTGGACTCAAACAGTCCACTTAGTTTCACACTAAAATACATGAATGATAAGAAGTTTAACAAAAAATTTAATTTAAAATAATACGAATGAGGTTAAAACCCATGCATGGTTTAATAACATCATTAGTTGTGTAAATTAAACAACTTTTCATCGCTGGATCTCAGTATATATGGTTTCATGCTGTCATGTCCAGTTTCTGAAATTTTATGGTCACCTTCTCCTGCTGTTCCTTGTGCATGACCTAGACAAGAAAATGGTAAAAGAATTTATATACTATAATCACAGTTTTTTCACCTGAATATTGAAATGAAACAACAAAAAAGAAGTGATACACATCCAACTTGAAAATGTTTTACACTATCTACATTTTGTCGACATTTTAAATTACCGTTCACAAACTCTAAAGTGGAAGTTAAAATTACAAACGGCTAGATGCACTATTATTTAAAAATTAAATGGTTGATATGATTACTAATATAACATCATAAAAATCAAGATAATGTTAGAATTTGGTATACCTGCACACAGTATGCTTGAAATGATGTTGGAAGCGTTGTTCACTCCAGCACACTACCATATTCCAAGATTATTTCTTAGTTCACAGAGTCCTTCCAACTGGCTAATTGGACCCCAAATGTAAGTTGAACTTAACAATCCATCAATCAATTGCTTCTCCTCTGGCGAGCACTACCTTAATTGCAGTTATTAAAGGTGCCCCAAATGTATTTTTAAATTGTTTACTTTTTTTTTTTTTTTAATAATTTTTTGAACTTGAGAGAAGGGATATTCAAACTTGAGACTTCGGTTTTCCTGAAAGCTATGATTACTAATCACACCATACTTGCAGCATAGTATTTTTACATTGTTATGATTCCAATATATGTGGTGTCTTAAATGTTGAAAGATTCTTGCTTCCTTCGTTTCTTATGTAATTTTCTTCACTAATTATGACAAGCATTTTTTTGTTATGTAGACTATTTGATTGATTAATGTCTAATTTGTCTTCTTTTTTTTTTTTTAAACTAATTTGTCATTTTATATACAAATATCTATGATTCTATATTTTTCAATTAATGTTTTACTTGAATATTTAGGATTTGTAAATTTAGACTGGGTAGAATCTAAAAGTTAGTGATTTCAATGTGCTTAAGCGATTTTTATCTCTAAAAAGTAGTAGATCGGTTTCATATTTGTTTTTATAGACTTATAATTAACGGGTAAATAATCATTAAAATCATTGTATTAACGGTATCAGAGTCCATTTCTTTAATACATTTAGTTTGCTTGTTTTAAATTTAATATCCTTGTATTTTATTCTCATAGCTGTTTTAGATTGTATTTGTCTCTTCTTACCCAAAGTATAAGCAGTGCAGTTGGTTAAGAACTGCTGTCCAACATGATCTCACCATGGTTTGACACCCTCGACAGAAATTAGTTGATGTTTTTTCCACCAATATGTGGCCAGTCCTCCCACTCTTGTGTGAATCGTTCTCTCACCTATGTATGGGTCACTTCCTCCAATATGAGAGTCGCTTTCCATTTGATCCTGATTATTCTCTGGACTGATTCCAACAATGTAATGTAATAAAATAAAATAAAAAGAAAAAATCAATCTTTTTGAAATACCCTTTCACTTTCCAATATTCATTCAAATCCTAAATTGTTGGTAACCCGAAACCTATTTTTTTAATCTCCAATCTTGGGTTTTGTGTTTAAAAGGATAGTTTATGTGATAGCCTAACACAAAGAACAAAATTTATATTAGGTCATTGCTACACTCGAAGATAGAGACGAATGTGTATGAAGACTTGCCTGGGCTGTAGCTTGAGTAAGCCCACCAAAACATACTTATATATATGATTTTTATTTTTTTGTACTTAAAACATTTATATGCATATAAATTACCTTTAAAAAATAAATATAGTTTCAGATAATATAAAATCATTAAAAAAAATAATATTTAGATGGCAAATGAGTAAATAGTCTTCAAAAATATGTAATTGTATGTCGGTACATATAAATTAAAGATTTAATATCTGTATTTTAATCTGGATTAAGAATCTTTTCTGGACATGCCCCTGATCAAAGAAAAAAATTTATTCTTCGAGTCAAGCCTTACATGAAAAGCAAATTATCTATTAATGGATTTCCAACTTTTATAATCATTTTTTCCCCAAAAAAATTTAACTTTTTGTTCACACTTCTTACTATTTTCTTCCAACTTTCGAGCACCCAAATGGGGAAAAGATATATTTTTTTTAGTATAAATGTGAAGAAAATTTAAAGTTTGTGCGAGTATAATTGTGATGAAAAGAGATTAGTGTTTGGTTGATATTGTTAGAATTTTTTGTTTAGTGGTTTTATAAAGTTTCAAATCATGGTTAGTAAAGAATGATCATATTGTGTTAAAAGTAACTGTTTACATTTATTAGGGATATTTTCTTTGAAAGATTCTTCAAGAATCTGAAAATGGTGGAACAAACTATAACAAGAAGCTTGATGATCTGGTTTCAATGGAAAAGGCAAAACACAAGAAAATGATTTTTCTTATTCACTGATAACTCTAATTACAGATCAACTCCTTTTTATATACAAGTAAAACATAATCACAGCCATTGAATGATCATAACCGACTTGATCCTAAGCAATCTCAGCCATACACCTTTCAACAATTTCTTACTAACTGCCACCTCATCAATATTTAATCACCAGCTTAGCTTAAGTAAGCAAGGCTTGTTAGAGCTTGATTACAACCAATGTGCATCTGCTTATGATCAGCAACTCTTCTATACTGATCATGATAGCTTGAACTGCAAGGCACATATTTGGGATTATCACTACAAGAAAACACGCTATTCACGCCGGACTATCCATACCGGGCACTAAAGGCTCGGTATGGATAATCAATATAAAAAAGAAAAAAAATTTATTGGCAATTAAGCATACCGAGCGGCCAACGCCCGGTATGCTTAATCGCTTATTTATACCGGGCGTCACTCCGCCCGGTATAGATATCATATTTTATAATAAAAAAATCCGAAAAATTTATCCACGCTGGTCGGATCCGGAGCCCGGTGTGGATATTCGGATTATCTACACCGGGCGGGTCGCTGCCCGGATTGGAAAATATTTTTAAAAAAATGTGAAATATCCTTACCGGGCGCCCGACCCGCCCGGGAAGGATAATCAAATTATCCACGCCGGTCGGGTCGGTCACCCGGTGTGGATAAAAACCTTTTTAATTTTTTATATAAAATTAATTATCCATACCGGGCTTCGCCCGGTATGGATAATCTGGGCACTTTTTAGCCCATCGCGAACCATTTTCCCCCTTCCGCTTTCTCTTTCTATCTCTTTCTCACATCTGCTCTCTCTAGAAACCCTAACCGCCGCTGCCGACCCTGCTGCCTCCTCGCCACTGCTCCATAGGTTGTCCGACTTCTTCGTCGTGCTCCTTCGTCGCCGTCCCATCGGTAAGTTGCCTTTTCTTCTTCTTCTCCTTCTTTGCTCTTCTTCTTGCCCGTTTCTTCTTCTTCCATCTCGATGATCACATCTTCTTCTTCTGGTCTTTTTCTTCTTGTTCTTCTTCGTGTTCATCTTCACATGCTCATGAAGTGGTGGCCGGACTGCCGTCCGGCGGTCGGACAGCATTCCGGCCACCCAACTATGGTATATATATATTTTTAATTTCTGTTACATTAATTTTTTTTGGGCAGATTTTTGATTAATGGTGTAGTGCTCATCAGCTTCGATAATTTCCTCCTCTTACGCCTGAATTCATCAGTGAAAAGGTATGGACAGTGTATTGTTTTCAATATGTTGACGATTGTTGATTATTTATGATTTATGGTTGATCTTGAGTTATATATAATGTTTTTGAATATGATTTATGAATTTGTTGGTAAATTATGTGATTTACTATGTGTATGTGTGTGAATAATCTCATGCTCTTATACTTTTGTTGGTATTGTGAATTTTGTTAAGGTTATGGATTGTAATTTTAGGACTGATCACATTGTATCGGTGGCAAGATTGGTAGGATATAAGTTATTTATAGCAATGAGGAACTAAATGGTTATAGAAAATCAGAGTTAATTAATTGTGCTATTAGGAATTATCTTTTCTGCATTCTCCATTTTTTTTACTATTAGAAATGAAATTTATTTGTTTATGTTGTGTAGGAGCACAACTTTAGGTTACTTTAAATTGAATTAGTAGGAGATTACTCTTTATAGTGCTTGTTAACATTTAGTGGATGAAGAAAAGATGTTATGCTTTTGATAACTTTGAACTATACATAAACAAGTGTGTTTCATTTTCCAGCTGACAAATTATATTGTTTTCCTGAAATGTGAATCCGATTTTTTGGCCTTGAACATGTGTAGCATGGTCTTGATCATAGTAATTTATTTGGTAAATATATTCATGAATTTGTTAGCAAAAATTATGGATAATTTGATAAATAGATGTTATTGCTTATTCATTGCTGAATATAGTGTAAATATACGGGAAATTTAATAATTTAATATAGTTTAACACATTGTTGTTATGTGTTTGTTTTTTAGTGTTATATGCTTTCAAATGGATAAGGAGTGGTTAAGATTTTCAAGGTTAATATTCTAAACTCATTAAATTCAAACATAAAATTTAATCTTGGTGTATTTTGTTAACAATTTCTTTTTGTTGTTTTTAAATTTCTAGAGTGTCGAAAGAATATAGGGAGGGACCTAAAAAATTTGTTGAGGCCGCAAACAAACATTCAATAAATTCTGGTTTCATCTCTTGTCCTTGTATAAAATGACATTAAGATAGTGTATGAGCACTTAGTTATTAATGGGATGGATCCTCAGTATACAACTTGGTTCATGCTTGGGGAACCTTTGAAAACTTCTACACCTGTTGAAAACACTTCTAATACATTTAGAATGTATAATGATGTAAATCTTGAGACTCCTTGTACTGTTGAATCTGATGTTGAAGTAAGAGAGGAAGACATGACTGCTACTTTAGAAGATGTTGAAACGCCTTTATATGAAGGTTGTTCAAAGTACACAAAATTATCGGCTATTGTAGCTTTATATAAACATAAAGCTACATATGGTTTATCCGATAAAGGGTTTGATGAACTTCTTCATATAGTTCGAGACATGTTGCCCTCAGATAATGTTTTATCGGAATCATTGTACTCAACAAAAAAGTTGTTGAAAGTGTTTAATTTAGGGTATGAGAAAATTCATGCATGCATCAATGATTGTTGTCTTTTTAGAAAGGAATTTGAGCATCATGAAGAATGTCCAAAATGTGGGGCTTGTAGATAGAAAGTAAATGAAGTGACGAAAAAGATTCATAAGGGAGTACCGGCTAAAGTACTTCGATACTTTCCGATCATACGACGGTTTAGGAGAATGTTTACATCAATTGAAATGGCTACTGACTTGAAATGGCATTCTACCCATACAAGCTTAGATGGAAAGATGCGTCATCCCGTTGATTCTGAAGCATGGAAGACTATAGATAGGAAATGGCCATCTTTTGCTGCAGAGGCACGCAATTTGAGGTTGGGCTTAGCTGCGGATGGATTTAATCCTTATAGCAACCTAAGTACAACTTACAGTTGTTGGCCGGTGGTGTTAGTTACGTACAATCTACCTCCATGGAAGTGTATGTCGAAAGAAAATTTGATGTTAACATTACTGATTCCAGGAAAAAAATAACCCGGGAATGATATTGATGTATACTTGCAACCACTTATCGAAGATTTGAATGAGTTATGGCAGTCGGGAGTAGAAGTGTATGATTCCTCTACTAAGTCTACGTTCAACTTAAAGGCTATCTTAATGTGGACTATAAATGATTTTCCTGCTTATGGAAATTTAGCAGGATGTTGTGTGAAAGGTGAATTTGCTTGTCCTATATGTGGGTTAAACGTACATTCACAAATATTGAAATATAGTTGTAAACATGTGTATATGGGACATCGTCGATTTCTTCCAAAAAATCATGTTTTGCGAAAGAAGAAATCGTGGTTTAATGGGAAAGAAGAAATGGATGATCCTCCAGAGATTCCTGATGGTACACAAGTTCGATGTGCATATTCAGAAGTTGAAAATGATTGGGGAAAGAAAGTCAAAGGAAAAAGGAAGAGAAAAGGGCATCCGATATGGAAAAAGAGGTCGATATTCTTTGATCTTCCGTATTGGGAGGTAAGATTTTTAATTCAGTATATAATGTAACTTATTCTATTACATTTTGCCTTACCTTAAATTGACCATCATCAATTTTTATAGGATTTGTGCTTGCGTCATATTTTAGATGTGATGCACATTGAAAAAAACATTGGCGAGAGTCTGGTTGGCACATTGTTGGACATCCATGGAAAAACTAAGGATGGTGTTAATTCTCGTAGAGATCTGGAAGACATTGGGATTAAGCAAGATCTTCATGTGAAAGAGGATGGAGATAAACTGTATTTGCCTGCAGCACCACACACTCTATCAAAGGTAGAAAAACAACAATTTTGTAAGAGATTGTTCAATTTAAAGATGCCTGATGGTTATGCTTCAAACATATCTAATTGCATTTCATTGAATGAATGCAAGATAGTTGGGCTTAAGTCCCATGACTATCATGTATTGATGCAACATCTGTTATCAGTGGCAATACGAGGTCTCATGCCTAAAGGGTCTCGAATTGCCATATTTCGATTGTGTTCATTTTTTAATGCAATTTGCCAAAGAGTCTTAGATAGAGATAAGTTAAAGTCATTGGAAGATGAAGTTGCAGTTACGATGTGTATGCTTGAACGTTATTTCCCTCCTTCATTCTTTGATATAATGGTCCATCTTACAATTCATCTTACAAGAGAAGCTCGGTTATGTGGACCGGTTCAATATCGTTGGATGTACCCTTTTGAAATGTTAATCTAACACTATTCTTCACATATGAATTACGGTACATGATATAGTTACATTTTATTTACTTTTATATTTTCATTTTATAGATTTATGAAGGTGTTAAAAGGATATGTAAGAAATCGTGCACGACCAGAGGGTTGCATAGCTGAATGTTATTTAGCCGATGAATGCATGCAATTTTGTAGTAGGTATGTTCCACAAGCAGCAGATGTTGGTGAGAAGCACAATAGAAATGAAGATATTGTGTTTCAAAATGTCGTGGAAGGACATCCCACATCTGCACCGACATTAAAAACGATTTCAGCGGACATGCTACGTATTGCCCACATGTATATACTATTGAATAGTGCATTAGTGGAATAATATATTAAGTAAGTGAATTTACTTTCAAGCTAAATATAGTGTAAATATTATTTCAAATTATTAACGTAATATTTATTTGGTGATGTTGTTTTAATTATATAAATGTTTATTAGCATGCATCTGGAAGAGCTTCAACAGTTAGATCACAATCTGTTAAGTAGACCAACTTTGTTGCAAATGACCCATACTAGAGAATTTTCAACGTGGTTCAGAAATAAGGTGAATGTACTAACTTTTACAATAGTAATAAAATTTAATTTTCTTAAATTCTAACAAGGTGAAAATCGTAACTGTAACTTCCGAAGCAGGTTCATGATGAATCAAGTACCATGGATCTAACCCCAACTTTAAAGTTTCTAGCACTTGGACCAAGTATGCAAGTCACATGCTATTCAAGCTACGTTGTAAATGGGAAATGATACTGCATTAAAAGTAGTGAGAAAACAATACAAGATAGTGGAGTTTCCCTTGAAGCAGAAACTGTTTCTAATGAAAAAGACGGTACTCAAGTTGTCAAGAAGATGGTTTACTACGGAGTTTTAAGGGAAATACTTTTGTTGGATTTTTTTGCATTTCGTGTTCCATTGTTCAGATGTGAATGGATGGTTAGTGCGAGTGATGTTAGGAAAGAAGATGGGTTTACACTAGTTAATTTTAGTGCACGTGGAAATAAATGGGATAAAGATCTTTTCATTTTAGCCTCACAAGCAACACAAGTGTTTTATTCTAGGGAAAATGATAATTCTAATTGGTATGTTGTTCTAAGAGCACCTCCGAGAGGTTTTCATGATCTAGAGAAGTTTGATGAGCATGCTTATATGAAAAGTGCACCATTAGATGTGTCTGATTTTGACGCTAGTATGGATGATATTGAGAATTATGCTCGGATGGATTGTGAGGAATTGATTGTAAACATGTAAAGTTAATGAATATAATTTCATTTTGCATATTTTAACTATATATCTGTGATTATATATTGTTTGTGTAGTTGTTTGCGGAGAGACAGAGTCTCTGATGTGATTAAAAATATTGTCAAGTTTAAATGTTATTTACATTGCAGGTGAACTTCTGTTTTGGTAAGCTCGAAAAGAAGGGGAAATTCTATCATGATTTTCATAAAATGAATTGACTTTGTTTTAATGTTTGTGGAGAGACAGAGTCTTTGATGTGAATCAAACTGTCGTGAAATTACTTTGTTTTTTACATTACAGGTGGATTATCCTTATTTTAGGTAAAGTTCAAAAAACAGGGGAGATTCTGTCAAAATTTTCGTAAAATGGATTGATTTTATAGTTAATTTTATATATTCATACTGAAATTTCTTGTTGGCTTCTAATATATGTTATTTCCATGACATTTTCAGATGTCGACTGAAGGAACATCTACTAGTCAGTCTTCAGGTAGCTCCAGTAGAGATAAGAAAAGAAAAGGAAGAGGTCTCAATCGTTTGGATTATGAAAAAATGGCTAAAGTCAAAGCCACAGAGATACAAATTAATGAAGTTGGACAACCAATTGGAGAAAATTCGGTGATCTACAGTTCAGGGTGTGGAGCAATTGCAACTCAGATGATACCTATAACCTACAGCAGCTGGGATAAGATACCACAATCTTTAAAAGATACAGTGTGGGAGAATATAAAGGTATATACAAGTTTCAAGTATTTATAAGATGACTTTTACGTATTAAATTTTACAACATATTTAATTAATTTTATACAATGTATACTTGTAGTTACGACTTGGTGCTATGAGTCCATGAAAGCTTATACATTAAAATCCATGAATGAGAGTTGGAGACACTATAAAGGAAGACTAACAAAACAAATAAGAGACGTTCCTCCTGGTTCTGATGCACACAGAAGATACGAAATGCTAAAACCAACTAACATTAGTGATCAGGATTGGAATGTATTTGTCAATCAACGATTGTCTCCAGAATTTACGATAATCTTAAAATTCATATTCTCAATCTAGCATGAATATTAACGTTTAATGGATTTTCCATGAATGTTATAATATTGCAGGATACGAGTAAGCATTACAGGGAGTTGTCAAAGAAGAATCGTACCCCACATACTTCAAGTCGTAAAGGAATGGCACGACTACGAGAAGATTTGGTAAGAGTTAGAATATATTGTGATGATTATCGTATATGTGTCTTTTTTTTAATTTTCAAAATGCGAATATATTTTTTCATATATCAATATCAATGCTAGCGAGCGAAAAAAATGGCCACGAATGAAGATCCTGAAGTCGATAGAGTTGACATATGGGTAGCTAGTCACAAGCATAAAGATGGAAGCGCAGTGAATGCGGACACTGCTGAAAAAATAGTAAATTACTTTATTGTTTTCAACTACTATGGTTATTGTATTATATAATGTATATAGAACATTTATTGTTAATATCATGTGATATCATTTATAAGCACAAATTGAGACACTACATCAAGAAACTCAACATTCAATTGGAGATGATGCTGTCTCCGAAGTTATCGGTAAGGAGCATCGAGGTAGAGTTCGAGGAATGGGTCATGGTGTTACACCATCTATTGTACAAGCATCTGTGGTTGGTAAACAAAATTTTACACAATATCAACGGCATGTCGATAGTGAGATGGCAACCATGAAGCAGACAATTGCTAATTTGACAAACTTGCTCGTGACTCATTTGTCAAACATAGATCAAGCTCAAGTATTGGCATGTATGCCTCCTGCGCAGTCGGTAAACGACTCAAACCATTTATAATTTGTTTACATATAATTTTTGGTACTTATTGTGTCTATATATATATTTTGTTTTTTTTTTTCCGTCTCAATTATTTCTCACAAATAGATATTTAATGATTGCGTAGACACAATATTCAAGTGGCTCAAATGCTATGGGATCTAGTAAAAGTGTTAAATTTGCTGAGCCTTCAGCTAAGGTAAAATATGTATTGCATTTATATTATTTATTAATTCAATTTAATATCATATATATATGTAAGTATTTAAATTTTTTGATAACAATAAATTTTTAAATTCTTGTATAAACAGTCAATATCTCGGAGTTCCTCGAGCCAAGTTGGTGGATCAAACAACAATCAATGCAAATTATTAGATTGGATGGGAAGAGGAATTGTGGTGGCAGAAGCGGAAATTGACTCACAGGATCCCTTTGCTAAAGTTAATCACCTTGAGCTTGGTCCAGATTTTTGGCGCGTTTCCGTCAAAAAAGTATTGGTTAGTGTTTCGCTACCTCGACCCACCAACGAGCTACTAAATTTAGAAGATGCAGTAAATTCAATGATTGCTTGGTCAGTAAAATATATTGTATTTTAGCATTTTATATATTGTAATTTTATTATAACATTTTATAATGTACGTTAAACTTTAGATTATGTAATTTAAATGTATGTAGTTAATATATTATTAAATAACATATCTAAACAAATATTTATGTACGGATTTAGTGTTTGTGTAATATAAATATTATGTGTTTAATTTAATTTTATCATTTTGAAAAAAAATTAAAAAATATATATTTTTAATAATTTCCATACCGGGCATCAGCCCAGTATGGATAATATGGGTAATTATTATCCATACCGGGCATAAATCGGTATGGATATATTATTGAAACCGGGTCGCCACCCGGTTTGGATTTAACTATCCATACCGGACGGGTACCCGACATAGATAATAATTATCCATACCGGGCCGCCCGGTATGGATAATGTCGGGTCGACCCGGTCACGGCGCCCAATTTCAGTTATCCATACCGGGTCGCGCCTGGTATGGATATTAATTATCCATACAGGGTACCCGACCGGTATGGATATTGAATTATCCATACCAGGGGCAAGCACGCCGGGCGCCTGCCCGGTATGGATACTCATCCATACCGGGCATGGATGGACAGTTTTCTTGTAGTGTTCTCAACTTTATTTTTACTGCATCCGTCAATCAATCTTTCTCTTGGAGATTTCTTTGGTAGGGCTTATTAACTAAAAGTTATGTGTGTGCATTTTATGAGAAAGAAGACAAAGTTTGAATTCTAGCCATAGACTAAAATTCTAAGTGTGTGTTAATTGTTATGAGAAAGAAGACAAAGTTTGAGGCTTGGCCTTTTTTTTTTTTTTTTTTTTTTTTTTTCTGGTTGAGTGCCAAATTATAAATTCTAACAATTTGTTTTTTTTTTTATTTTATTTTATTTTATTTTCTTTTTAGTTGGGAGGCAAATTATAAATTCTAGTCATAGACTAAAATTTTGTGTGTGTTGTATGCGTGCGTACGTTATGAGGGGCAAATAATAAATTTTAGCCATATTTTTTTCTTTTTATTTTTATTTTTTTAAATTGAGGGGCAATTATAAATTCTAACCATAGACTAAAATTTTGTGTGTGCTCTCTCCGTGCGTGTGTTATGAGGGGAAATTCTAAATTCTAACCATAGGCTAAAATTTTATATGTGCATATATATATTTTTTAAATTGAGGGGTAAATTATAAATTCTAGCCATATACTAAAATTCTGTGTGTGGTTTTTTTTTTTTTTTTTTTTCCTGACATCAAAATTCTGTGCCTGTGGTGTTATGGGAAAAAAGACTAAGTCTGAATTTTATATGTTTAATTGAGGGGCAAATTATAAATTCTAACTACAGACTAATATTGAATTTTTTAATTTGGCTAACAATGATTAAAGCTCCCTTTTTAGTTAAAAACAAATATTTCTTATTTTAAATGGTTACTTTTGATAATTTCCACATTACATATTTATAGGTATCCTCACTTTTATTCTATATGTTAATTCTTTATTTTCAATCAGGGGAAAAAAAAATGTTACCGAAAAATATAGATAAAGCTACATCGTGGGTTCTTGGCATTGGTAAATCAGAAGAGCGAAAAAGATTGAAGTCTCATCACCCAATCTACTTGAAATACATCTAATGCCTTGCTGGTATCTCACAGAAATTATAGAGTAACTTTTCTCGATGACTTGATGTCCGAAGTGAAAACAAAACACAAAGAAAAGAAACTTATCATCTAATGTTTCGGCTTTTTGTTAAAACCGCGTGGACTTTAAAGCTTTTTGAACCTTACCCTTCATGTTCATAAAGTGGATTAGTGTTCCACCTGCTGATAGGAAAGCCAATTTTTCCAATAAAGGTTTCACACTCAATTTGCTTTTTATTAATTTATTCTTAGTTCTTTTCTCTAGTATCGTGTTGGTGTCCTATTCTTCTTTAATAAAGCTAACATACACGCTCTGTAATTGCAGAAGAAAACATATATATTTTTTTAACATTTATTTTCTTTTCTCTCCAGAATATGCATATAATCTGTACGTCAATGTTTTACTATTTTTTCATTATTTTTTATGTATTTTTTTATACGAGAAACTTTGTACTCACGAAAAAATTAGGAGCCTAAGATACAATTCTACAGTTACATCTAGCAAGAAGCAATTTAATAGTTAGTACACAATTATAAGATTCTGGCAGATTTAATTTAAGAACCAAAAATGAAAATTTTATTTTAAATATGTTTTTAGATCCTTCAGTGCAATTAGATATCATTGTATTACTTCTTCAGTGGAATTAGCATATCGTTTTTTTATTAAAAAAAAAAAAAAAAATTCAAAGTTCAGCCATTATGACTTTAACATAGGTAATATCTAAGCAAATTTCAAGAAAAATCTATATTCTTATATATTTCGATACGGAATGCCCACAACTATCTGATATAGTTAAGAACGTCCAAACCATTGTACAACACCATCAAAAAATGTACTGACAAGCACTTTTGCAGTTGAATTCAATGGTTTTTGATATGTGGTTGCTAGGGTAGTTTTGTTGTTATTATCTTATTGTAATCAAACAAAACAGCTAGCGTTATATAATACATGATTGACATCGTTTTTCTCTGTTTTTTTTTAATCTATTAGTCTCTAGTTGATCTTTTAACTTGATATCAAAAGCACATTAAAATTAAAACAAATCTAACTGCACAAATTACAAAACATTTAGCATTACACATTGGAATCCTATATTCCTATCACTACCATATTGGGTATTTGAGATATTACACGACATTTTTTCGAGGTGTTACATGATATTTTCAATATGTTACACAACATTCTTTGGCTGGGCTTATTAACTAAATGTTATGTGTGTGTTTTATGAGAAAGAAGATGAAGTCACATTTTTTTTTTTTTTTATTAAAGGGCAAATTATAAATTCTAGCCATAGATTAGAATTCTAAGTGTCGCCCTCTGCATGTATACAGTAGTGTAGATCTGCTTGATATTAGGGTGGGTATCGCGATCCTTGAGGTCCCTCATCAACGATTACACAGAGAGTATTTCCCCAATCCTAATGATGTGTGCAAGTGTTGTTACTATTATGTACATGTATCGTCACGAAAGGATAAGTTTCCCTGAGTTACCAGTTAAGGTAAGATAAAGAGATAAAAAAAAAAAAAAAACACGTCATTTGACGTTAGATTTAGAAAAGAAGAAAAATATGTTTTATGAAATTGTTATGAGACTTCAAGTATGTAAAAATTTAAAAGTTTTATGATAGAATTATAGTTTTCAGCAAATAGAAATAATTATTATTAGTTTTCAAAATTATTTTGAGAGGATAAATATATTTTGAAAACGAATTTTCAAACATAAAAGCTTATCCACTCACTGAGTTATTACTCACCGAACTTTTTCTTGTTTTCATTAAAAATCCTCCTGAGATACACGTATGAGCCAACGAGTGGAAGAAGCTTCGTCGGGTGCACAGGCTGACTGAAAACATGATGCAACCGCACTAATCTACATTTTGAAAATTTTCATGTACATGCATAACTTTTATGACTTTAAGCACGTTTTGTAGATAATATTTGGATGATATTTATACTCACATAATTCTTATTATGTTTTAAGATTTTTGCATGCGTATCGTTTTATATAATTTGATGATTTTTCAAGTGATTTTATAATCCGAGTTACAATTATGGATTGCTTGTGGGAATAAATGTGGCTTGAGACCTAGTAGTTGAGAATTAGAAATGTTTTGAAGTGCATAAGTTTTCTTTATGTTTTATAGGGTGGATTTTAAAGAAAAATAATCGTTGTGTTGCCGGATTTTTAATAGAATATTTTTTTTTTGTAAACGTATTAAAAAAAAATCCACCCATTTTCACTTTAAAAGGCATTTCTAAGAGTTTTATTAAGTTTTTGGTTTTCAAGAAAAAGATTGAGTTTCATGGGAACCTTTCAGCCAGTGCAGATCTTATTTGGAAGGTTACCGTGGGGTTGTCGATCGGGTAGGCCACCTAAGATATAAGGAAGAGAGGCCTGTCAAACTTGATTTCTCTGCAAATGCATATGCAGGAGCGTGCAGGCTCCATGTGAACAAGGGTTCCTCCGTCAGAGTACTAAAACAAAAATGACATAAATGGATGCTAATGCAAATGGGACAGAACCGACCAACGGTATGGAAATTGACATTTCAAGCTCCACTTCAAATCAGATTAGTAACGTGGAGATCGACATTTTAGGCTCCGCTTCTAATCAGAATAATGATTCGGAGATCAACAATTTAGGCACCACTTTGAACCAGAACGACATTTTAGGTTCCACTTCGGATCAGAATAATAATAATTCTGATCAATTGTTTAAGGCTGCAGCTAATGGCAATATTGAACCCTTTAAGAATATGGCTGAACAGCTTCATCTCATATTGACACCACTCAAGAATACAGTCTTGCATATCAACATCACATCAGAAAAAGCATCAACTAATTTTGTGAAAGAAATACTTGATATATGTCCATCACTACTACTCCAAGTCAATGCACAAGGTGACACTCCATTGCATGTTGCAGCCAAATTTGAGCGTCTTGATGTGGCGAGAGTTCTAATTGAGAAAGCAAAACGTCAACAGGATGACTTAGAGAATGGGATAGGAGTTACCAGACAGATGCTGAGGATGACGAATGACAAGGGAAACACTGCATTACACGAAGCCGTACAACATAAAAGAGTCTATATCGTTAGAATTTTAGTCAAGGAAGACCCTGATTTTTCACACCCAACTAATAATGGCGGTGAAACTCCACTTTATATTGCTGCTGAGGCAGGAAGTTTTGAAGGTGTTGTTGAGATTTTTGAAAACAGCACATCAGCTACCCATGCAGGCCCGAATGGAAAGACAGCTTTACACGCGGCAATCAGGTCGAAAGCTCGAGGTAAATTTGTGAAACTATCAACTTTTGTATCAATAATTTGTCTTTTTGTTAGAGTTACATGTAGAAAAAGTAGTGTCAAAGAATAAATGATTATGATCAAATAATAATTAAAACAAAAATGAAATAATTAAATTGGTACAGCAAGCCAAGAATGCACCCTTGATCCTTAAGAAAATAAAGAAAGCAAGCAATTCTTCGTATATGATGTTTTTTTATATATTGTTAATTAATTAGTTATACTTCTTTTAGGTTTACCTGGAAAAATACTTGAAAAAAGGAGTTTGACAAAAGAAATAGACGACTATGGGTGGACTCCACTTCATTGTGCTGCATATTATGGTTATCTTCCTGTTGTTCGTGTATTATTGGAATTTGATGCATCCGCTACATGCATGGCTGATAAGTCAAGAAAAATGACACCACTTCATTTGGCAGCTAGCTGAGGTTATACAGATGTAATGAAGGAAATCATTTCATGTTGTCCAGATTGTTATGAACTAGTTGATGAGAGATGATGGAATGTTCTTCATTTTGCCATGGCTTCTATTAGTACAAAGAAATTGTGTAATTTACTTGAAAATCCTTCAATCGAAAGGCTTGTACATGAGAAGGATGCAAAAGGAAACACTCCTCTCCATGTGCTTGCTACCTGCGCTAGATCCAAGGGCTCAAGAGATTCATTGGCTAACATTGTCGATAAAGTAAGAGGCGATGGTATTCGTGCCGTTAACAGACAAAATATTAGTGTTACAGATGCATTTAATTACGGTTGTCCTGAGCTGGAGGTAATAGCCTAATTTTCAATATATCTATGAGTTGATTAATTAAGATATTGCTTCCCCATTTTATGAGGATTAGGTTAGTTTAATTATGACACAACATGCATTTTTCTGCATCAATTAGTTAGCATATTGCATTATAAGTTTAGGTAGATAAATATTAATAACTATGGTCTGAGTGGGCATGTAAAGAAAAGCAGACATATATTTTACTGTCGTATTTTTACAATGGAGTGGGGCTATAATTGTCTCAATCTTTCGATTAGAGTTGATGGTGGATGTTGAAGACTTGAAGTCTAGATTAAATAAAAGAAAAAAAAATATTAATCAATGAATCAAACAATCTCTGCAATTATTAAAGACTAATTTTGAAAATTTCCCTCTCTATATCCCTCTTTTTGTATCAGTTAGTAATTATAAATGTATGTGCAGCAAGAAATCTTGACATTATCAGAAGATACTAGTAATGGGGTATATCCACAAGGTGTTATCTGTTTAAGAGGCAAACGTTATGAAGGATATTTCGCACTTGTGAGAGGAGCAAAAGAATCACATTTGGTAGCAGCTGCACTTATAGCGACAGTAACCTTTGCAGCAGCTTTCACCGTACCTGGTGGTTACAAAAGCGAAGGTATGAACCAAGGCTCTGCTGTCCTGAGCAGAAATTTAGCTTTTCAAACATTTGTAATAACAGATGCCATAGCCATGGTTTGCTCCATATCTGCTGTCTTCATCTACTTTGTTATGTCAGTAGAGAGATTTAGGAAGTACATTTATATGTTTGAAGTTGGGTCTTGGTTAACAGTGGTTGCTATGGCAGCAATGGTGATTGCATTTGTTACAGGAACATATGCAGTTTTAGCACCTTCTTTTTGGCTAGCTATTGTCACTTGTTTCATTGGCTTGAGCTGCTTCCTCTTTGCGCTTCCCATGGGTTATCGTATAATCTTACAGCTTATAAAAGGTAGTCACAAGTGGCAACTCATGGTCGTATAATCTCACAGTTTATAAATTTCAAGTGGCGGCTCAAGTGGAAATTGACCAATGGAAGACTGATGCGCAAGATAAGATCAATAAAGGATTGCCTCATGTTGTAATTGGCCAGTGGAAGACACAGAGATTCTCTTTAGTGTTGTTCTATATTATAGATATATTAATTCAATCTAGAGCTAGAATTTCATTAGTCAAGGAAACTTTGAACATTTACGATTATTGATCTGCCATTTACTTGGGTCATAATAAACTTTTGAAGGTTGAGAGAAATAAAACAGTTGGAACTGAAGGATTACTAAGCTATTATTTAGCTTAGTAAACTTTGACCTACAATTTGACTATTGCTACTCGGTCTCTCCTCAGCTGTATATGTCTATTTTTTATATTTGCATTGCATGCGGTAAATTCTGATTAATCATTTTGTACCTGTGCACTAATTATTTTGTATATGTGTACTATCTCAAATGATTAGTTGATTTAAACTAATTTGATGCATAAATGGTTTATGTACTATCTATGATTATCTTGTACTTTTCATGGCAAAAAGGTCAAGAATGATCAATTTCTATTCAATATGGTCTATTCTGTTGGATCGAAATTCTCACTAAAACAAAAAATAAAACTTTTACAACACTCAAAACTTCACAATACAAAGCTTTGCTTTGTTTCTCACACACTCACTAGAAGCTTTGCTTCTCTTCTTATGTTTTCTTCTTCTTTGTGATGATTAAACCTCATGCAAGAGAGGCTATATATAGTGTTAGAGAATTAATCTAAACCATTCAAATTAACAAATACAAATAAATCCTAACCACACAATTTCACTAACCAAACAAATACTTTTAAATTGCATTATTGACTCACCTAACCTTACACCTAACCTTAGAAGGTTCTTCTTGATGGACTTGGGCTTGGTAATGGGCTTGCTCAAAACAAGTTTATATTTTCAACACCCCCTCTTAAACTTGTTTTACCATGCCAAGAAAACTTCTTAATCTCGCAAAATCTTCAAACTTTAGTGGTTTGGTGAAAATATCTGCGATCTGATCCTTTGACCTTACGTATTCCATTTGCACATTCCCTTTTGTTATGCATTCTCGTATGAAGTGATAACGAGTATCGATATGTTTGCTTCTGTCATGGAACACCGGATTCTTTGCTAAGGCGATGGCTGACTTATTGTTTACACAAATCTTAGTTGGTTCTTCTTGTGGCAAGCTTAATTCCTTCAATAAATTTCTGAGCCAAATTGCATGACAAACACACGAAGTAGCAGCTACGTATTCGGCTTCACAGGTGGATAGTGTGACAATCGGTTGCTTCCTTGATATCCATGTGAAAGCTGTGTTTCCCATGAAGAATGCAAACCCACTGGTGCTCTTTCTATCATCTGTATCTCCACCCCAATCGCTATCGCTATATCCAACAAGTTTGAAGTCATTTGAAATTGAATAGAACAAACCAAAGTCAATTGTACCTTTGATATAGCGAAGGATTCTCTTAGCTGCCTTGAAATGGGTAGTTATTGGATTCTCCATATAACGACTCACAAGTCCAACTGCATAAAGGATGTCAGGTCTTGTACAAGTCAAGTACCTCAAACTTCCAACCAAACTCTTAAAGAGTGTTGGATCCACCTTTTCTGCTTCATCATGCTTAGACAGTTTGACTCCACATTCCACCGGTGTGCTTATTGGATTGCAATCATCCAACTTGAATTTCTTAAGTATCTCCCTTGCATAGCTTTCTTGGGAGATAAAGATGCCATCTTCATTTTGCTTGACTTCGATACCAAGGTAGTATGCCATCAATCCGATGTCGGTAATCTCGAATTCCTCGGCCATTGCTTTCTTGAATTCTTCAAAAAAACTTGGATTATTACCGGTGAAGATTAAATCATCCACATACAAACATACAATCAAAACATCTCCATCTTTGAATTTGATGTAGAGAGCATGTTCATGAGGACATTTGGTGAAGCCATTCTCTTTGAAGAATTTGTCAATCCGATTGTTCCATGCCCTTGGTGCTTGCTTCAACCTGTAAAGAGCTTTCTTTAGTTTTAGAACTTTGTCTTCGTGGCCTTTGACTTCATAGCCTGATGGTTGCTGAATGTAGACTTCTTCTTCAAGGACTCCATTTAGGAAGGCGGATTTTATATCCATCTGATGAATCTTCCACTTATACTGAGCTGCCAAAGAAATTATTAGTCTTATAGTTTCTAATCGAGCAACAGGAGCAAATACCTCATCATAGTCAATTCCAGCTTTTTGACTATAGCCTTTTGCAACAAGTCTTGCCTTGTGTTTTTCTATCTCTCCCTTAGCATTTCTCTTTGTCTTGTACACCCATTTGACACCAATTGCTTTATGTCCTTTTGGAAGTATAACGAGCTTCCAAGTATCATTCTTTTCAATGGACTTGATTTCTTCATTCATTGCATCTTTCCACTTCTTGTTTTGTACAGCTTCTTCAAAGCTCACTGGTTCGGAATCAGCAAAGAGACAGAAAAGTGTGAGATTATCAAGTTGTTCAGTTACCTCATAAAGATCTTGCAGGCTTCTTGTACGCTCCACATCTCTTTCATTCAGAAATGATGGTGGTGAGTTTCCATTATCTGTTGAGGCTGGTGATGCTGGTGGTGTAGTGGGTTCTTGTTCTGCTTGCTCCATTCTTGGTTGCTCCTCCTTCTCTTCTTCAAAGTAGGGAAGGAAACTGTAATCTTCATCTTGTGTTTTCCAATTCCATGTGCTTTCTTCATTGAATACAACATCACGGCTAATGATAGTCTTTCCATTGTTTGGATTATACATCTTGTAGCCTTTAGAATAATTATCGTACCCAATGAAGATGAACTTCTCACTTTTGTCATCAAGCTTACTTCTTCTCTCGTCTGGTACATGTACATGAGCTATGCTTCCAAAGACTCTCAGGTGGTAAATACCTGGCTTCCGTCCATTCCATGCTTCTTGTGGTGTCTTTCCCAACACACTTCTTGTTGGAGATCGATTTGATAGGTATACTGCGCAAGCTACAGCTTCCGCCCAAAAATCCTTCGGTAATCTCTTGCTTTTCAGCATACTTCGTGCCATATTGAGAATTGTTCTGTTCTTTCTTTCTGCAACACCGTTTTGCTGAGGGGATCTCGGAACGGTTAGAGGACGTCGGATTCCATTTGCTTCGCAGAACTCTCGAAACTCTTTTGAGGTGAACTCTCCTCCTCGATCAGATCTCATTGCTTTTATCTGGTAGCCACTTTCTTTCTCCACAGCAGTTTTAAATTTCTTGAATACTTCAAAGACTTCTGATTTCTGTTTCAAGAAATATACCCACGTTTTTCTTGAAAAATCATCAATGAAGAGAAGGAAATAATTACTATTACCGAGAGAGCTTGGCTTGATTGGACCGCACACATCAGTATGGATGAGCTCGAGTGGTTTCTTGGCTCTTGATTCTGACTGTTTTGGGAAACCTTTTCTGAATTGCTTCCCAAGTAGACACCCTTCACAAAGTTGGTCAGGATGATTAATACGAGGTAGTCCTCTCACCATTTCCTTCTTAGACAATATTTCCAATCCTCCAAAGTTGAGATGCCCAAATCGAAGATGTCATAACCATGATGCATCTTTATAACAAGTTTTCAAACACTTTGCAACATCATTTTGAATGTTCAACGAAAACATTCTATTCTTTGACATTTTCACCTTAGCAATTAAATTTCCTATGTCATCTCTTATAAAAAGACTACAATCTTTCATGTGAATATCATAGCCTTTTTCTAAAAGTTGACCTAAACTCAAGATGTTGCTTGTCATGTTGGGCACATAATAAACATTTGAAATCAATTGGTGACTACCATCTTTAGCACGAATAAGAATGTTACCTTTTCCTTTCACCGAAATTTTAGAACTATCTCCAAATGAGACATTGTCACTCACAGATTCGTTGAGCTCTATGAACATGTTTTTCCTTCCACACATGTGGTTGCTCGCACCAGTGTCGAGATACCAAGTATTCTCTTGGTCTCCATCATTGCCTCTATGTGCTAATAACAGAATTTCTCTCTTCTCTGCTCTTGCTTCCACAAAATTAGTCTTTTCTTCAACCTTGTTATTTGGAGTTCTACATTCTGAAGCATAATGTCCAAACTTCTGACAATTATAACACTGAACTTGAGATTTTTCGTACCTCGTGTTCGAATTGGCTCTCCCACGACCTCTTGTTGAATTTTCTCCTCTCTCATAGCTATTGTTGGAACTGTTGTTGTTATAATTCCAACCTTGTCCACAACCACGACCTGTACCTCGTCCTCGGCTTCTTCCTCTGCCTCGACCACGTTGGTATCTCTCGTGGCTTTGGATTTCTTCCTTCTCTTTGAGTTGGGACTTGAGGAGTTGTTCATTGATACCTTGCTTCCTTTTATGCTTTTCTTCGTAAGCTTGCAACGATCCTTGAAGTTGCTCAATTGTCATGGTTGTCAAATCTTTAGTCTCTTCTATCGTCACAACGATATATTCAAATTTGGAATCCAACGAGCGGAGTATCTTCTCCATTATTCTGGTATCTTCCAGTGTCTCACCGTTTCTTTTTAATTGATTAGAAACGGTTAACACTCTTGTGAAGTAGTCAGAAATAGATTCAGATGCTTTCATATGTAATGATTCAAACTCACCTCTTAAAATCTGAAGACGAACTTTCTTCACTTGTTCAGATCCTTTGCAAGAGGTTTGTAGCTTATTCCACGCTTCTTTAGCGGACTTTGCACTTGAAATTTTTTCAAAGCCATCATCATCTAATGCTTGATAGATGAGATAGAGAGCCTTTTTATCTCTCTTCCTTGAGTCTTTTAAACTATCCTTTTGAGTTTGGGATAGTGTCGACTCATCTTCTGATTCGGTGTAGCCTTTTTCTACGACCTCCCAGACATTGTGTGCTCCAAGAAGTGCTTTCATTTTGATACTCCAATTATCATAGTTGTCGTTCTTGAGTGTTGGAACTTGAAAGGATACCATACCATTAGCCATACCTTTTAATATGTTTAGAATTTCGAAATTCTGATTGCACGGATGGATTCAGAACGTCGAGAAACTTCAACCGGAACTTGAGCCAAAAAGTCAACTTTTGGTCAACGGTCAAAGTCAACGGGACTTGTTTGGCTTTTGTCAGCAGCGGCTCGGCTCGGCTTCGGCTTGGCTCGGCTCGGCTCGGCTCGGCTCGGTCTGTTAACCCGGTTCAACTCGTTTGAGTTGACTCAGTTTTCTGCAGCGATTTTCCGGCGGCGCGTGCGAGCTCGTGGAACCTCTGATTGGGATGATTTTTGCGGCGTTGTGCTCCTCTCGTCGAGAGCTTCAATTTGGTATATTACACGACACTTAGCCTTGCTCTGATACCACTTTGTTGGATCGAAATTCTCACTAAAACAAAAAATAAAACTTTTACAACACTCAAAACTTCACAATACAAAGCTTTGCTTTGTTTCTCACACACTCACTAGAAGCTTTGCTTCTCTTCTTATGTTTTCTTCTTCTTTGTGATGATTAAACCTCATGCAAGAGGGGTTATATATAGTGTTAGAGAATTAATCTAAACCATTCAAATTAACAAATACAAATAAATCCTAACCATACAATTTCACCAAACAAACAAATACTTTTAAATTGCATTATTGACTCACCTAACCTTACACCTAATCTTAGAAGGTTCTTCTTGATGGACTTGGGCTTGGTAATGGGCTTGCTCAAAACAAGTTTATATTTTCAACATATTCTTGCTCTTTGGTTTGTATTTTATCAATTATTGAATATGTTTGAAATATTATTTTGGTGTTGATTCAGATCATTGTTCGCATTTTTTTTACCTTTTTTAATTTTTTTTTTAAAAAAATTATTGAGAAAATGAACTTTTTTCTCAAGTTCTACTCCTAAGGATTAATGTTTTTTAAAAGAAGATGTCAATAATTTTTTTTAGGAAAAAAAAAAAAAAAACCGAAAACATAAAATAAATTCTTAGGCACTATGAGTCCAGATGTTGGTGGCCCGAAACAATGTAATAATCAACATTAATAATTCATACAATTTGAGCGGTGTTATTGGCTCCCTACAAATGACTTAGAGAAACCCTTATAATATATATATTTTTTAATTTTTTAAATAACAATTTTGTCCCAAGTGACAATTGCTAACCACAATCATAATTTGATATATAGGATTCTTTTTACAAAATAATAAAAAAAAAATGAAGAATTCTGAAGAAACCGCATGTATGAATTTCTTTTACCATCAAACATCACCATAAATCTTTAATTATTTTTAATTCCAAATCTTAAATGATAGTGAACTATTTTTCACAAATGTAGGTAGTATAGCATGGAAGTTATTGCAGAAGAAATTAAGCAATTTGATGTAATTAATCACAAAAGCGTCTTTATACTTTAAAAATTAAATTCTCTAAACTCAAATAACCCCCACATAGAAATAAAAGTCAATAACTCAAACATTGACCTGGAAGATTTAACATAAAAGTCCAAAAAGAAACCAATAAAAACTTAAATGATTGAGCATAAACTCCTCATACCTACAACAATAAAATTGTATTTTAAAGTTTGTATACAATCCCTCTCCTAATTCTCAAGCTTGTAATTAAACAAACAAAACATTTGAGAAGAGATATGACTGAGTTGCACATCACTCTTTGGTAATTGTGGATTGTGAGTCTTCTCTTGGTAAAAGTTGTTCTCTTTTCAATGTTGTAAAAGTAATTATCTGAATTACGTTATCAATAGCATTTCTCAGTAGATCTCAATAATTATGAGATCAACTATGAGATCAGTGATATATCTCGTTGGTAATTATCTGTTTTGCGATGTAGACCTTAAAAAATCTGTCAAGTAGTTGTGTACTTAGAAATTGGCTTCAGAATGTGTTCACTACTACGGTTGGTTGCACATGCAATTGGTGCTTTGACTAGTAAAAATGACTAGTAAAAAGGACAATATTCCTGATTCAGTTGAATCAATCATGTTAAAGACTTCTACCTGCCATATGCCCTGACATTTAAGCGGAAGTAACAATTATTCATGCCAATTCATCATCAAATACATGATCAATGGAGTTTACAACTTCCTCAAATACGTGTCTTCCCAAAAGCATTGTACATTTGTTTGAACCTAGCAATTATTTTAATAATTACAAGCAATTATTGGACCCTTTTGGTTTAATAATGGCCTTTAGAAATCCCTTCTTTTGTACAAAACTCAATTGTTTTAGCAAGTGAGCTGTTTGGACCATGGAGCATATACGAAGCTTCTTTCATCTTCTCGATTCTATGTTATTAATGCTCCATACGTTCTTTTTTTCTGCAGAGAGGATGAGATCGAGGACATATACCCAGTACTTGAAATACTTTAGACAACTAGCTTGCTAATGATGCGCTAATTAATTGTTTAGGTTGCTCATATATCTTAATTTTGTGTCAGGAAACTTTTATTTTATCACAATGTCGATCTCCATATATCACTGACTACTATGGATTATAATGGAATACATGGCCGGTGGCTCTGTTGCTGATCTAGTAGGTTACCTGTATACTTGTTTCTACTTGTTGAATGCATTAGAGGTTATTTTTTCTTTTAACAGTTTGGGTTTATGAGATATGAGACTGTTATTTTTGTACATGACATTATCTTAGTTTGGTTTGTGTAATAATTTTGATTGTTTTTGGTCAGTGTATTGCTCATGAAAGGGTTGGAGTAAAGTTGCTTTCAGAAACTGTATAAGCATATTATAGTTTAGTTGGTTGCTGCTGTTAATGATGAGATAACAACAACAATAATGATAATAAAGAAAGCTTGGTGGCTCATTCCACACATTGTACTTCAGCTTACTATGTATTAGTTTTGATACTATAGGTTAGAATTATTGAAGGGCTTTCTTTTTTATGGTTTTTGGCGTTAGCATATTAGCATTTTGCAAGGCTTAGGATTGTTTTTAGCTGCTTTTGGTTCTCGGATTTTGGCCTACGTTTCTATTCGACATTGGGCAGAAAACTGATTGAGCTTGAAGTTTCCTTAACGTTTCATTTATTTTATTTAACCTTTAAAATATCAGTAACATAATATAAAAGTATGTGAAAGTGATCATCAGAATTTGATATTGAAATTAATAAAAAATTATATATTAATGCTGCTAATAACCTGATATAAAAAGTATGGTTTTTGTACATGCCTTTTCTGCTTGTTGATTTTAATGCTATTAATAGCCTAATATAAATTTCATAGACATATATGGGATCTTATGGGTCATGTTACAACGTATCTAGCGGAATTGTCTAACAATAAAGGCCTCAAAAATGTTGCTCAACAACTTGACATAATCTAGTCAGTAAGGACACTATATGTTTTGGTGTAAAAATCATTATGAATTCATCAATATTTGATGATAACTGAAAAGAATAAGGCATTGATTTTATTGCTTGTTTCTATTGCAGATACTATGTTTTGAAATGTGGTTTAATCGAAAATCCCCGAGAGTTATTTATGAGAGACATTAGGCAAGTTATTAGCTTTATGTATGAAATGATTATTGTTTTGATCTTCATTTGTGAGTGAGTGAGAATATCTGATGTTTTGGAAAACATGCTTGACTAGAGGTTTGGCATTGTTTAAATTACAGGATGCATCCCAAATACAATGTTACTGCCACTATAAAGGTATTTTCCGCGTTGCATATATATATATAGAGTTATAAAGGTACAAAGAGCATTAATATACTCTCTATAATTATAAAGTGTTGATTTCATATGTGCAAACAGTGTGCTGGGAACAGAAGGACTGCAATAAGCAAATCCAGAACGGTAAAGGGATGGGAAGTCTCTGCTATAGGAAATGGTGAGTTCCTTCCGTTTTGGAGTCACTATCAATTTTCCGTTTCATTTTCCGTTTTGGCTATATGTCTCTGCTATAGCCGATTTGTTGGTTATAGAATTACTCAAAAAAAATGCAGGATGGTCAAATGCTTTTTAAGTCTATGAATTCTGCTGTGTGTTTGAATATTACTAAAGTAAAAATTAATTTATTTCATTTGGAAGTTAGAAAAGTTTCTCATTTTCCTGAGTTTCATTTGGAAAACATGTTGAATATCTAAGAATTGACAAGTGTAAGGTACAATCTTTGGCCTTAGAATGTGATTTTCCTTACGTTATTTTATTTTTGTAGCTTCTGCTGTCAAAAGGAATTTCACTCACTCAGAAAATATGCGTCTGTGTAGAAATCCTGACAATTGAAACCAGCTGGGAATTGGTGGTAGTACTTCTTCTAGTAAGACAAAAGCTTCGGCTTATGCTTCCTCATGCTCTTGTACCGAGGGAATCCTGTTTTTCTAGGAACCTTCTATTCTATCTTCTTTATTTATATGTCTTAGGGTCACAGCTTTCTAAAAGTCTATTTAGTTAACATTTTTGTTGGATGTGTAGCATACAATGGTTTCAGGTCAGTTAAGCTGGTGTTTTTGCATAGCTATTTGAATACAATACCATCCTATAGCATTGTTCTCAATGACTTTCTTGCTATTATATTAATGAGAAACAGAGTCTATTAACGCTGCTTTGTTGTTTTGGTCGAGGTTTTTGCTGTACAAAAAGGTTTAATTAGTGAAAGACAAACTTAGGTTGCCTTATTAATAGCTAATATCTGACAAGGATTTTGATATGCTGCATGATTTTTTATCTAGGATTAATCTTTTTGCTTGGTAATTTAGTTGTATAAAATTCTTGCCTTTAGAACATCTCCAGTGATCTCATGGATTACAAAAAAATTATGTCACATAGAATAAATAGACATTAAATTAAAATAATTTTTTTCAATGTAATTATTACTTATTAATGTTAAGCTGCGATTGTTTGAGATGGATGTCTGTATTATCTTTCATTTGATGTTTGTTCTGGTGCTTGGCTCATAGTCATACACTTTTGCAGAGAGTTTATGTCTTTGATATCTTCTTTCGCATTTTACATATATATATTTTTTATTTTATCATCTATTGTGTATTTTGATTGTCTTAATTGGCCATTATTGAGTATATTTTTGGTTGGGATTTTTCTATGTCATTGGTGCATGAACTCTCAAAGTTAAGCCAACCCTCTCGCAACAAAAGAAAATAAGGTAAAGGCAACAACCACTAAACCCTCTTCTTTATTTAATGGTGTTCAGCCAACCCTTAGCTTTTAGGGTTTGGTGGTTTCTTTTGTGTATTGAATAGCTAAGGCAAGAAAATATTGATTCAAGTTGAGTTAATTGATTCTCAATATAAACCAGTATAAAACATCTTTGGCCAATTTTAGGTTTTCAAATACAACAAATGTTGGGGCCTCCGGGACATACCCATTGATGGGTAAATTCCTAATGCACTAATTACAATAGGTCGCGTGCAAGTATACACGGTCACAATGTAATATAATTACAAATCAAGGTCGTTTCCACAGGGACAATTGTTGAATTTTATGTATCGATTACCAAAATTGATTAAGACAATTTTATTCAAACTTTCAAAACTAAAACAGAGTGAATAAAATACAGTAAAACAAAATTTAAAATTTAAAAATTAAATAACAACCAAATTAAATAATGGAATTAACAGCAGATTTGTAGATCTAAGGCACAATTTCACATTTTTATTTCATCAACCTACTCTCATTTTATTCTCACAAACATAATTACTTTTATTTTGTATTTAATCGGGTAAAGTTCTAAACCAATTACCAGCCTCTTTCGATCAGTCAAGTAATATTATCCAGAATAATTAATCTATTATATGTCTATATAGATTAAATTAATCCAAACTCATTAAGTTTCAATTACCCACATATGATTACACAATCCTATAGGTATATGTCTATCCTATACAGATTATGCTATTCTATTGATGTCTAACACATGATACCTTTGTCAAGCGCATCATAGTTACAAGATCTGTCAATTAACAGGCCTTATTTGATTGACAGCATTAAGATTCAATAGAATAGAATACAAATATAAAAGAAAAACAATCATCCATTAATCCAAAAACTCATTGAATAGGTGATGAAATAAATCGGCTACATTGTAGCCTTAGAAATTGAAATTAGTTCGACATGAAGTTGAATAATAACACAGTGTATAAAATTGAAATGCAATTAAATGACATTAAAACAATCAAACAAAAAGATGGAATGGTCACTGTGTTGTTCTCTGAGACGTCGCTCCTGCTGAAATTAAATATGCTCGAGTGCTTTGAGTTTTGACGATGACGAGATCCTAGCGAGACTCTCTTTCTTCAAACCCTCTCTGCTATCGGCAACCGTCTAAAAGAAAAATTATCAATGAAAGCAAAACCCTAAACTTTTCTCTCTGCCGACAGTCCGTCTGCTGCTCCACCCTATGAATTTATATGAGAAGGGCAATATATTGAAAGCATCGGTTGACTTCCCTTTTCTTTCTTGATTCTTTGTCAATTGCCAATGCAAGTTTCCTTCCAAAAATCCTCCAAATTGCTCTCTGTCAATACCATATACAGATTGCTCGAATCACTCCTTTGACTGCTTACCAAATTAGTTAAAAATTCCTCCGCAAGACCGCTTGAATTTTTTTCAAAACCTTGATTCATTGCCTAAATTATCTTCGACAAATCAACTGAGACATTCTTGATGATTTTCCACATGTAAAATATGCAAGGAAATTTTGCAACGCACGTTTGGATCGCTTCACACTGGCCTGCAGGTCGCTTACGCGCAAAACGCGAAATAAAACTGGATGCAGCCCATGGACGTAAGCCACAGGCCTGCATATACTTCCCACGGCTAGCGGCTGGTGTGGGCTGCTGGAAATCAGCCAGTAGCTATGGCCTGCGGCCAAATTAAGAAAAACCCCCTCAAGTTTTAAAAATTACACTTTTACCCTAAACTTTCAAAAATTATGCTTCTACCTCAAAAATTATAAAAATTTACAGTTCAATCCCTGCATTCAATTTCTGCACAAAACACTCAGAAAACATTAGAACACCCCTATTTTACTCGGGTTTTCATCACAAAAGTATAGGTTAGGAATATAAAATCGTGCATAATTTTAGCCCGATCACCCATTCAGTTTGGTGGTAGGAGTTATGCACCCAAAAATCCTATAAGGTGAGGATTCTACTCCGTACACGACTCTACGAGGCTAAAAAGGAGTTTTGCAAGAATCACAACTCCTACACAAATCGTCGAGTGTTAGGGCTTTCGGGACATGCCCTCAACGATAAGGAAACATATTTTCTTATTAATTAGAATATATAATTTTCTATTTACAAAATCCAAGTCTTAATTAGATAATCTAATTTTCAAATTGAAAAATCTAATTCATAGTTAAATAATTCGATTTCCAAATTAATGAAGACTGATAATCTTTCATTAATTTGACTTTGACTTTTCAAACTTCATGGCTATTTAAATTTAATTATCCAAAATCATTAATTATTTTATGCAAACATGGATTTGAGCCTATAATCTATTTAGATAATTAAATAATCATAATTCATAATTATCAATTAAATAATTATTAATTTAAATAATCAACTTTATTTAAATCGTGTGAGTATTTGTGCTACAAGTGTAACACATAATTGGACAATTCAATTAATTCTTCCATTTTTTTTTTCTTATAATGAGTGTGAGCTAGTAAGGAAAGCAAATAGACTTACAATTCTGAACTCCAATAATATCGAAATTATTAATTAAACTTTTTAATTAAACAGTTCACTATTATTAACTTTACAGTTACTTCATTAAAAACCTAAGGTTGTATTCTCAAAATTGCAGATGTTTTATACAATATGAATTTATCAGTATTCATCAAATTAATCATTTCATATGATTCAATCCTCCACAAGTAGATCATAATCAAAGCTAGGTCATAAAATTAGTTATACCTCTCGTATTCTATCTTGTTCCATTAAATATCATTGATTTTTCAATGAACAATATATTTATAGCAACTAGTAAATTTTGTTTTTTTATTTACTCACAAATAGAAAGTCGAGATCTCTTATTATTCAAGACCCGAATAAATAATTAAGGAAACTACTAATCTATTTCTCGCAAGGAGTGAATTTCACTATTATGTTAAATATTTTCAGTTATCTATTAAATTATATCTTTAAAGTACGAAGCTCATTAACTGTAAATATATAACAGTCTCACCCATATAAATAAAAAGATATGACTCAACAGATAGGAGTCCATAATGCACTTATGATTAAAATCAATCTATCTATGATTATTAGGTTGATAAATATTAATTTTTTTATTTAACGAATATTAATAAGAAATTCATCTTTATTATGGTCCAGTCCTATAAAATTTATATTATATAAGGTACCTCAATTTCCATGTCAACAAATGAACGGTATTAGATAAAATCATTATATCAAATACGAAATAGACCGCAACTATAAATTTACCACAAACAAAGTACCAAACTTTATTTGCTTTTTACAGATTCTTTAAATTACTGATCTCAAGCTAAATCTTTTTATATATAATATTTTATACGTAGGTTGAACTATATAAATAATCATGGATGTTACATGATATTTACTATAAAATAAATATTTCGCAAGTGCACATAAATCGAATAAAATGAATTTTATTTATTATTTATTTTAACGTTTATAAATTACAAACTCTTAGAGCACAAGCCTTAACAATATTGTCATAATTTTTTTTTATACGAATATAATTACATAGGAAATGATGAGTTCAAATCATACCATTTTTATAACTTAATTTAATTTTGTCGTTAATTTAATTTAATCAATCTTACTTTTGTGTTTTAGTAAAAATAAAATAATTTGGCCAAAAGATATAGATTAAATGTAATTCAGTGAACCCATTAAGTTACAAGTTCGACCATGTTATAACTTAATATAATGTCAAGTAGAAGGGAAATACCATTGGATGATGAAAGCTAATATCAAAGGGTAAAAAAGTACCACATGTACTAGAGAGAGACCATTTGCTAGGTTATGCTTTTAAAATAAAGAGAATAGGAGTGTGAAAGCCAGAGGAGAAACAAAATGTAGCAAGAACAAACACAGTTAATAAAGAATTATCGTATTATGTTAAAAGTAATCGTTTTCATTTAATAGGGATATTTTCTTTTCAAAATAATAATAATAATAATATATTTATGTATTTATTAGGGATATTTTGAAAATTTTCAACCCTTTTGCAACTTTTTGTCCTTAAGAGAATATTTATAGAAATGGAGAAATGGAGATGTAGGAAACCGAGCTAATATATATCCTTTGAACTATAAATTTAAAAGTTTTAATAAAAATTAATGAAATTAGTTTTAAATATTGATTTAGAATCTTTTGCTAGAAATCTAATTTCCAATATGAGATTTTTTTTTTATTTTGTTTATCTATTTCTTTTTTGGCAAAATTTAAATTAGAAGAAGAAAAAGAGGGAAATGAAATTACATTTTAATTTTTGCTCTATGAAAGCAAAACTTTTGACAAAGGGAGAACTATTTTCAATAGAATTTATTATTTTAGCTCACTAGAATAATTGAATGAATCCAATAGCCAGTAAGAGATATTTCAACTAAATATAATCTACAAAATTGATAATCCATTCATTATTTTGGAATGTCACATAAAATATTATGTTGACACTTTCACATAAACCCAATCTTTATATCAAGAGTCTGTCATTTAATCAAAACATTATATTATGGCCTAATAAACAAAAATGGCTTCATATACCAAATCACTGTCACCAACATCATAAGACAACATTCAAATTCAAATCATAAAACTCAATTGATCTCTTTGTATTTGATTGTCATTATACTTGGCCAAGAATTTTTTTATTAAAGTTGCTAGCGATAGAAATCAGTAGGTGCACCGGGAGATCCCAACTAGGTTGGCACCTCCTTAGCACCTTCATCATTTACCTATTCCTACCATAAAATTAAGAAGAAAAGAGAATACATAAATGTTCGAAAAATAAAAAAAAGAAAACAAATATCAACAAAACCAAAAATTTAGCTTTTGACAAACACTATCAGAAACTAAAGAACTACAAAAACTCAAGGTACTTCATTATTAAGTAGGAGAAACAATATTGGGAGCCTGAGAGGCTAGTGAATTTCGTAGACCATTACACTCATATGGGTGATAATAAACTCTATCTATGAAATATCTAAACAATAAAACAAGCAAGCCTCTAACACCAAGGAACCACACGAGACCGAGACCAAAGAAGGGCTACCAAAAAAAGGCAAAGTCATTCTCAAGCCAAATCTTATTCCAATTAAATTCCCAAGCATAAAAGATAACATGAACAGCAGTTGTTAACTCGCCTTAAAAGCAAAGGCAATACTAAAGGGTATTGCAAAGCAACCTTTAATAAAGCCCCAACAATTTTGGAAAACCACACCATAACTAGTAAGGCTAGAACTACCAAAAGCTACATCATTTGTATTTGTCTTGACCTAACCTGGACAAAAAGCAAACCAAATGACCTCAAGGATATGTGGAGCTTTAGTAACACGATCAAGGAACTTAAGCATATGTAGAGTTTCTAGATCACTCACCGAATTAGACATAGAATCAAAGTGAAGAAGATTAGCCTCATGAATGGAACACCAAACTAGAGAAACGACTGCAGCAAAGGGAACTTGGATATCCTTGGAAGTCATCTTATTCTATACAAACCAAATCACCCAAATCACTACTAAGATAAGCACTTTACATAAATTATCAATTGAATTACTATATTGTGGAGGTTGGGGACTACGTTTTACCAGCATGGAGAAAAACATAAGCTTTAAAAGCGCACGGTGAAGGGTTCCATATATATCTCCTTGTTTCTGCTCTCAATGAATGCTAAGGCCATTGTAGAAAGGGAAATATATATCTAGACCTGAGAGAATCTTCCTTGCGAAATATAACATTGAAAATTGATAGTTATTGAAGTTTCACATACAAATCCTAGGATTCATCCAAAACAAAAGGAGATATAATATAAGTAGACGTTATATCCAACAAAAGAAGGCAATGAGTTTTAGATAATAGAGGTCTAAAGATAGGAAAAAAGAATACAGTTTCTCATCAAAACTTGAGTAAATCTTAAGGAATCTTTCAATTAATATTTCTGCCTCAATGTAGGAAGGTTCACTCAGATACTCATATCAAGACAAAGGACAAAGGACTCTAGAAATGGGCTTCCACTTGTTTAAGAGAGTTATCTCCAAGACCAAGGTGGCAAGAAAGGTGGAGGTCTTACAACACTGAATTATCACAAGATACAAGAATTGAAGACAAAAAATTGAACAAATACCATCACAACTCTGATTAGCAACAAATACCAAATTTGGATAAATTAAATTTACGTACTTCCAATTACGTTTCAGCCTCAATGCTAATGCCAATAAGCCTACTTTAAAATCCACTTGAAGCTAGGCCCCACCAATTCCAAAACAAACAACTATAGTATACGAATTAATGAAATGATGTTGTATGTTTTGGTCCTTGGAGCACACTCTTTAAATCCAAGATCATTTATTTACAAAGTTCTTTCAGCTGGCCAATAACACTCCTCATCTTGGACCCTAAATGTAAATTGAACTTAACAAAGCTCAAAGATTAATACCTTAAAGCTTCAGTAACTAATTTATAATAAGCCAAGTCCTGAAAATCTTCCAGCCTAATAATTACAGAGCCATGCATCACTCAATTACTTCTGCTCTGCATCATTGAGTAATACCTTAATCACAACAATTCATAGTGCCTCAATCTATCCAACAAGACCTGAAGAAAGGTAAAGAGGTGGAGCTTTATTAAAGTCATGGGTTTTGTTTTGTCGTTTGAAAGAAATGAGGAAAAGATTATCAATCAAACATGGATGAGATTGAGGGGAGAACAGGTTGCATCATTAAAAGTTGCAGAAGTCAAAAGTTAATCCTGCATTCTTCTTGTAGCTTAATAACAACATACAAACTATTATCCTTCCATGAATCAATGATATCACTTTTTTAAAACTCTAAAAATGCCAATTTCATGATGTAAAACAATTTTAAATGACTGCCTGACTAGATATGCAAATGGTAATATCCATTGAGTTTAACAATAGGCTAACTTGTGAAGTGAAACAAAAATAATTTGGTGTCATACATTAATGTTTACTTAGTCAAGCAAATTTGAATATACTTACTGAAAAATGGGAAGAACGAGACTTTTATGCAAAACTTTGAATCCTCTACATACACTGTAGTCTTCATTTGGTCCACCTCATCATTGAAATGAAGTAGTTACCTAAATGAAACCCCAATGTGTCATATAAAACCATTGCTTGAAGTTGCAAAACACAAAGCTATAATTTTATTCAAAAATTAAAAGACGAGATCAAAGAGTGTTGGCGAATTAAGTTCAACATCATAAAATGAATTGAAGCAATATCTGAATGAAACCTATAGTTTGCTTTCTATTATACTCTGATTCTTCCACAACAAATTGGTTCAGTCTGTCTAGCAAGAAAATGATGATTATTATTCAAAAGTTCAGCCAAACATGCTTATCAGAAGCTGGGAAGAAAGCAACAAAAGAACAAGACTTTAAATGAAAATTTTGATGTGTCCACAAACATTGCAACCCCGATTTTGATGTGTCAATAATATGAACATTGTTGCATCAATGACAACGTCAATTTTAGTTTGTATAATATGATCATTAACATTGAATATCAAATTTTCATAAATTAAGTTAATATACTTTCTAATTACTTTAAAGTCCTCATTAATAAGCCTACTATAAAGTCCAATTGAAGTTACCACCAAATCCTAAATCAAATAGCAAATTGTGTTCCTCTAAAACGATAAAGAATACAGAGAATCAACATAAGTGTAAGAGAAACAAGATGCAATAATTAATTTTACGTGTTATAAATATACTAACAATGTAAGATGTAGAGTCCGCGGCAACAATCAATGGATATAAAATGTTGAAAACATTTCTATCACCATCGAAGAATGTTTTTAGCGCTTCCCAGTTTTCTATTTTTATTGCTTTAAACAGCTCCTTCAATATTGCTGATCACTTAGTGAAGAGAATTGAAATTTGAGTGAAAATGGGTTCAATTTTTCATGTACCTAGCTCTATAAGTGTACCAAGTTGTTATCGATGAATGTGAGATAGATACAGGGGCGGACTCACCATTGGGTCAGGGGGGACACGTGCCGCCCCTAAAATTTTTAAAAAATTAATTAAATAATTTCAGTGCTACATTTAATCACGTTCGTGGGTTGGTGCTGATGGTCACCATCATGATAGTCTTCCACTTCTCACTTGGGTTCGATTCCCAGGCAGTGCCTATAATGTGTTTTGTTTTTTGTGTTTTTTAATCATTTATATATTATATAATTAAATTACAAAAATCAAGCATAGTTGTATGATGACTTTAATAGTTGTGCTTGTCTTTCATTTTTAGGAGAAATGGGGTTCAATCCCTTACGCCTCATTAATCTTTTTTTTTTTAATATATTTTTTTTATTCACTCATTATAGTTGTTTTGTTCATTTTTTTTTTCTCTCTTTTTTTTTTTCCTTTTATTATTACAAACTGATCTTCAAATTTGAAATATTTAGACTTTATAAATTATTATACTCATTTCAAATTACTTTTTTACTGCAAACTATATTATGTTTATACAAACAAAAAAATAAAATATATTGGGTTATTTAGTTTTAATAAGTCTTAGTTTACACACGATTATTGGTATAACTTATTTTTTTTTAAATAAATTATTTTATACGATAAAAATCATAAAAAAAAAATACTCATATGAATTATAATTATTTTTATCTTTTATTTTTATTTTTATTTTATTTTACTTTATTATAAATCACTTACATTTATTAAATAAAATACTACAAATGCAGCTTGATTAGTAACTTTAATAACAAATATATGTAGTTTGATTAAATACATTTATTTATAATATAAATAACAACTATTATCATAGAGAAGATATATCCCTAAATTAATTTTTTATTTATTTGTTTAGTAATATGAAATTTGAATTTTTCTCATTAAGAAAAATGGAGCTAATGCACAATCAACTCATAATTAGTATACTTTTATTTTTATACTTGTATTAAGAATATTATTGTAAGAAATTTTACTTACAATTTTGTAAATAATAAAACTACATATTCTCTATTGGTTATATATTTTAACTATTTTTATTTCATATAATATTCTTCTACCAATTGAAGGAAATATTACAAAGAAAATTTCGTACATAAAAGTGCCCCTTCTCACATAGATTTCTGGGTCCGCCACTGGATAGATATATCATGACTTTGCATATGGAGTATCAATCTTAAACATATATTTTGTCTATTAAAATTAACAATAACAAAATGATTATCAATTAATAAAGACGAGTTGGTGAAGGGGAATATGGTTATAATTCATAAACAATTGAAAAGTTCATATGACAATCATGCATTCTACCTTTCAGCTTAACAACAACATAGATAATTTGTTTCATCTGTAAATAAAGTTAAGCCATGAAACAACGATAAGTATGCCTACCTGAAGTTGGGGAAGAAGGAACCAGAAGAAAAAAGACTCTCAAGTAAAAGTTCAATGCCTCCACAAACATTGCAGCCTTAATTTAATGGATGTGTCTTTGATAGATCAAATTAATGGTAATGGTACCACTCCTTATATTACTCAGCACACTGGGGTAGAAAAACCTTCTTTGGATACAAACTTGAAGTCCATTGCAACCAGAAATTGACAAGCTAGAGACAGATGTAAAGCCGTTGGATGATTAATGTGATGGAACTCTCTAATCTGGAGGCTGGATTGGCTTTATGCAGCAGCATGCCCCCCCTGAAATTTTTTAAAAAAATTGATATTTATTGCATAAATAAAAAAAAGCAACAAAAAAAAAAAAAACAAAAGCAAAATCTAATATGCGCTGCACTGTTGCACATAGTGTATATACGCACTGTTGAGTCAGCGTAACATAGTCATAAACAGTCAATTTCTCTTTTTTTTTTAATTATTTATTACTTTCTTATTTAATTATTTATTTTTCCTATTTCTAATAGAATTAACTTACTTTCCTATTTCTTACTCCTATTAAACTTAGTTTTCCTACTTCTAATATTTTTCCTACTCCTAATTAATTAATATTTTCTTTTTTCAATTTTATTATTTTAATTCCCTTCTATATAAATACTATTTACATTGACAATTTATAATTTTAATGCATTACTTTTTTTTTTCTTTTTCTCCTCATCTTCATCTGGCATCTCTTTATTTTCACTTTGACATCTTGTGACTTATCAGGTTAGTCTCCTAAATTAATTACTTTTTTAATTAATTACTTTTTTAATACTTTAAATTTAATATATATCTTATCAATAAACCCTAAAATCTTAAACTTTAAATTATTGCATTAAAATTATCCACGTATAATGTATTGTCACGATGCAATTATATATATATATGTAATATTGTTTACTTTATAGCTTTATTTTATTTAGAATCAATAAATTATTATTAAATTTTTTTTAAAAAAAATTTATTATGTTTTTATTTGTTATGAAATAGTTATGGAGAGATATATGAAAAGAAAATCATCACTTGAGTTGGAATCATTTTCTTTAAAGAAAAATTGTGTTGAAGTCAATTTTTCAGATCTCCCTGTTGATCCAGGGCTTTGAACTAAAATATGGGATTATGATCCTAATTTCTATGAGCTAGTTCGAAGAGCATATCTGCTAAAAGGTCCTTGTCAACCTCGAGAACACAATTTTCCTATGAGACCTTTTGGACAAAAGTCTAGGCGATTCAACACTATTTGGTTCACTGAATATTCGACTTGGTTAGAGTACAGTATAGCAAAAAATACAACATATTGTCTAAGTTGTTATCTTTTCAAACCAGATATTGGAAAACAAGCGGGTGGTGACTCTTTTGTTAGTGAAGGGTTTACAAATTGGAAGAAGATAGATTCGTTAAGGCAGCATGCTAAAAGTAGTGCCCATAAAGATGCTTGGAGCAAATGTGAAGATTTATTAAATCAGAATCAACATATTGAGTCAACTATAAACAAACAGTCAGATCAAACTCGAATTGAGTATCGAACTCGCTTACATGCTTCAATTGATTGTAGTTGTTTTCTTTTACAGCAAGGGCTTCCATTTTGAGGACACGATGAATCAGAAAATTCTATCAATAAAGGTAATTTTCTTGAACTTTTACATTGACTATGTGCTCAAAATGAGAACGTAAAAGCTGTGACACTCAAAAGTGCTCCTGAAAACTTAAAAATGATGACACCTAAGATTCAGAAGGATATAGTATTTCAAGTGAAATTATTAATGCAATTATTAGAGATATTGACAATTCATTGTTTTCACTTATTGTGGATAAATCTCGTGATATATCTTCGAAAGAGCAAATGGCTATTGTATTGAGATATGTGGACAAGAATGGTAATGTAATTGAGCGTTTTGTTGGCATTTAGCATGTTACTGATACTTCTACACTCTCACTTAAAACGGTTATTGATTCTTTTTTTCTAGATATGGATTAAGTATTTCTAGATTACGAGGACAAGATTATAATGGAGCAAGTAATATGTGAGGTGAATTTAATGGATAAAGCACTTATTTTAAAAGAGAATGAGAGTGCTTTTTATATGCATTGTTTTGCCCATCAACTTCAATTAGCTCTTGTTGCTGTGGCGAAATGTCATATAGATATTACTGGTCTTTTTTATTGGATTACTTAGATGGTAAATATTATTGAAGTATCTGCTAAACGTTATGATATTCTTCGAGAAAAACAACCAGCTAAAGTCTTTGAAGCACTAGAGAATAATGAGCTTTCAGGTGGACGAGGTTTAAATCAAGAAACTAGTCTTAAGAGATCAAGTGATACACGTTGGGGCTCACATTACAATACTATAATTAGAATAATTTCCATGTTCTCTTCTATTGTAGAGATACTTGATATGTTAGTAGATGATGGATCGAATCAAGAGCAAAAATATGAATCAAAGCTTTTATTGGATGCAATAGAAACATTTGATTTTATTTTTAATCTTCATTTGATGAGAACAATATTGGGAGTTACACATGAGTTGTCACTTATATTATAGAAAAAAGATCAAGATATTGTCAATGCTATGACCTTAGTAAAAGCACGTAAAGAACGATTTCAGACAATGAGAGAAAATGGATATGATTCTTTCTTGAAGCAGGTTTTCACTTTTTATGAAAAACATAAAATCCAAGTTGTTAACATGGATGATTTGTTTATGTCTCGAGGGAGATTAAGGCGTAAAACTCAGGAGATAAATAATATACATCATGATCGAGGAGACTTGTTTTATGTGTGTTAGATTTGCAACTTCAAGAACTAAATAATCGGTTTCCGGAGACAAATACTAAGTTGCTTCTTTGTGTTGCATGTCTTAGTCCAAGAGATCAATTTCGTGCATTTGACAAACAAAAACTAATTCAACTTGCTCAATTTTATCCAAAAGACTTATCCTCTACTGAACTTTTGGCACTTGAAGATCAACTTGAGAATTATATTGCAGTCATGCGCTCTAATATTGAATTTTCAGAATTAAATGGTCTTACAGATTTGACACAAAAGATGGTTGAGAAAAAACAAGATAAGGTTTTCTCATTAGTTTATTTGCTCTTGACATTGGCATTATTACTATCTATTACAACTGCTACTATTGAAAGAGTATTTTTTGCTATGAATATTGTGAAGACTGAATTACGTAATCGAATAGAAGATCAATGGTTAAATGATAGCTTACTTGCGTATGTGGAGAAAGATATTTTTGACAAAATTGATAAAGAAGTTATCATGAAACGATTTCAAGATATGAAGTCTCGTCGAGGAAGATTATAATTTTATGTAATTTATTTTTTTTCTTTTTTATTTATTTTAATGATTTCATTATGATTTTTAAGTATATGACTATTTGTTTTGTCTAAATATAATGTGTGTTTTATTTTATTTAAACTATATAACGTTATTGAATATTGTTTTACATAAAAACATTACACATTTAGTATATTCTTAATTTTTGATATTTTTATTATTTTATTTATGTGCCTCCCCTGAATAAATTTTCTGGGTTTGCCACTGGCTTTGCGGCTGCTGGTTAACCTCTAATGATGCTTGTACTCCATTGAAAAATTTTACGCTTCGGTTTGAAGGCAACATAGAGTTCTGCAGCTTTCCAAGAGCATCATAAGTGTTTCTCAAAGTCTAGGAAAACATAATTGACCTGCCTGAATTGATGCACTGCACAGAAAGAATTGTTGAATCTATGAATTATGTCCTTGCCATTTTTCTAGGAGTACGACCACTTACCAAGAGTCCTTGCCATTTTTCCTCTCATTGAATCTATGAATAATGTCCAGTATAAAACTCAAGATATAAATGATCACAATGAGTAACGTCACAAGAAACCTTTCTTTTTAATAACTGCAACTAATTTCTAGATCTTTCTGAGGCTCTGAGCTCACCAGCAAAGGACTTGAATTTGAAACAGTCCATTCAAAATGATTAAAACAAATTAGTATGATAGCATAAAAAGTGCAACATGTAACATCTATGGCACCTATACAATTCTTATACTGTAGCATGATTCAAGAAAACATAATTGACCAACTTGAAGTGATGCACTGCAGAGAAAGAATTGTTGTTTCAGCTGTAAAAGATTTCCACTTTCTATAGCATCCCCAGGATACAGAACAACATAGAGCTGCAAATTGACCATATTTTAAACATGCAGACCTGGACATACAACATGAGATAAAAATAAATAAATAAAATAAAATAAAAGAAGCTCATTAGAATATAATTACAAAAAAAATAGATTGAAATAAATATAGCCATATAGAAGTTTAGCAACACGTAGAGCTTTTGCAGTTGGAAATCAACTTATTAAGCGAAGGGAAGCAGCAACTTATTATACCATTCAATTAATCATCAGAAATTGAAATGAAGCTGTTAACCTATTCATGTGTTCCATATAATGGTAAAATTCTTGAGATACCACAATATCAACAAGGATTTTGAGGATCAACCTAAAAACTCAACAATGAAGCTGTCATTGAACAGTAAATAAATTGAAATCCCTAGAAGTCACTTTTGCTTCCCATAAATCAACCTGTCTTGATTATGTATCCTGGAATCGGTACATCAGAAACTAGATCTTGGAAGATTTATGTTGATGAAATGTATGCTGTTTAGGAAAATAATCATGCTCTCCATATGATAATTTAAGCCCTGTTTTTTTGACAAATTAATGCCTAGATATCCAGAAAGTACTAATACCATCACTATGACATTACATCATAGAAAGAGAAATCTCTAAGAGAAAGATTGATTGAAGGATGCAGTAAAAATAAAGTTGAAAAAGACCCTTCAAGACAGAACTGGTTGAATAAGCATGTTAAATTGAATCATAAACAAAATTTGATTTTTCTCAACTACAACCTACACAACATAATTTAATAAATTTTTGAAAAACAAAGACAAAGAACAATAACACTGACAGGGCAAGATTTTAATCAAATAATGATACTAATGAGAAGAGGATGAGTTTGTGGAATAATTGAAAATGCACATGTTAATCATGCATTCTACCTTGTACCTTTATAAGAACATAATAATTATATTCTGTGCTTCAAAAGTTAAGACTTATCATACATTAAAGCAGAGCCAAACATGTATTCATACATACATTAAACGTTTCATGTGACATACTACTTCAAGTGAAACAAAATTACAATGGTTGCAGTTTCATTAAAAGTGATGCATCAAACATTTAAGGTGTTAGAGATTGATATACTAGTGATAAAATTCTGTAGAGCTCATTCATTTTCCATTCTCTAGTTCGTCGATTGATCTCTCATCTATCTCAACCAAAGGGATGTGAGAAATGTTGGGCCACACTTTTCCTTTATCTCTTTTGCATTCTTCTTTCAGAATTGCAGAATCAATAATATATAAAGACAAAAGTGAGGATGGTAGATGTTGCTCTGTTAAGGATCTAAGGTTTGAACAGCCTTTAATGCGTAATCCTGTAACTCAAGATGGTAGACCTAGCTTTGAAATGGATGTGAAACCTGGGCATTCATTGATGTATAGATATTGGAATGAAGATGGTAGACCCAACTTTGAAATGGATGTGAGACCTGAGCATTCCCATATATGTAAAATTTGAAGTGAAGATGGTAGACCAAGCTCTGAAATGGATATGAGACCTGGGCATTTCTATACATGCAGAGTTTTAAGTGAAGATGGTAAACCTAGCTCTGAAATGGATGTGAGACCTAGGCATTCAGTGGTTTCCAGACTTTGAAGTGAAGAAGGTAAAGCCACCTCTGGAAAGGATGTCAGATATGGGCAACAATTGATATCCAACATTTCAAGAGAGTTAAGGTTTTGAACACTTGATAGCCATTTCGAATTTTGGAATTGGTAAATGTCCAGATCAGTTAGAGAAATAGGCAACCTCATTCCCTTTTCTTGCACTACAAATGACAACTCTGGTGCTTCAAAAACACCAAGAGATTTGAGAATGGTGAGATTGTGCAAACCCCACTGAAGCAATGGCTTATAGATATTGTCTTCACCAATTTCAAGAGCTGTTAGGTTTGAAGGAAAACCTTCTTCTGGAAATGACCTCATACTTGGACAGTCATATAATATTAATTCTTCAAGAGAGTCCAGGCTGTGGAAACCCTTAGGTAGGCCTTCCAGCTTCTCACAATTATCAATATAAAGTCAATTTATGATATGAACAAGAGATTGCTGCATTCATATGCTACTTATATAAGTTAAAGAGCTTTTTTTTTTTTTTTAATTAATTAAATATTATGATTCCTTAATCTTTTCAAGTTTCAATATGATGTAGATTATAATTCTCTAATTATGATTGGAGTTGATTTGGAACGATCTTGAACTAATTTTGTTACATTACAGTTTCAGGACCAATCCTAATTGGAGTACAATTTGTGTTTGAGTGATGCTACATCCAACTTATATCCCAATTTATATCTTCACTTGTGATATGTCAATTGCTAAATGGATACACATTAATGATTAGCTCTATCACTTAGTATATGCATTTATTTGCACACCACTCATTAGTAGGAAGAGTTGAGTATTTCCCTTTTGTTTTAAAAAATTAAAGATTCAAGTCTCACCATTGTCCTAAAGCACAAGACATGGATATTTTACTTTAAATTTAATCCCTTCTTCCCATCATTAAAAAAAAAAAAACATTTATTTATTGATTGATATATTATTTATTAAAATTTAAGAGGGATACAAAAAGGCAAGAAGTCTAATATTATTCTTTGTGTTTTAACAAACTTCGGAAGAGATGTTCAACAATTTCAAAATTCCCATCAAAAATTTCAAATAAGTTTGGAAATCATCAATATTCGATGATTTATTACGAGAAAATCACGTGGGATAATATAAAAAATTGTAAGAGCTTTCGAACTAGTATCAAAAAATTGAAATGAGTTTTTTTTTTTTTCCTTTTAGTACATACAATCAATGTTTACAAATTATAGTTCGTGAATAAAATGATTTTTTTTTTTATTATCATTTGTTCACAAATTAATTAGTTTATGAATAAAGAACTCATTTCAACTATTCGTTATTAGTTTGAAAACCCGAACTCCAGTTTGTGTTAAAAAAAAAAAAAATCCCGGTTTATTATTACTATATCGTACAAATAATTTGCAAGTAGCAAGTGATATTATATCTCGAGTGTTGTAATATCTGTAAAGGGCATGATCATGCAGTACTAGAGAAGGCAAAGCAAACACTTTTTTATATCTTGTGAAAAGATTTTGCAAGGTAGCCATGCACGACATGATGATGATTTCGTAGCTACTCATCACACCGAAAGGTCAAGAAGATCACGTTTCCCTCTCAATAATTTTCCAAAAGGTACTTAACTTGTCATTGGGAAGATCATCTTCTGCTATTTTCACAATATTTTTACAATCAATTATTTCTATTTTCAGTAAACGACTACAATTTTGCAGTCCTATAGATATGGTTGTAAGCTTTTCACAATTTTTTATTCTAATTTCTTCAAGAAAAATGTTGTCATGAAAACCCTCTGCTATTGACTCCAACTCTGGAAGACTCTCAATGTAAAGAGTGGAAAGCGTGCTTGGTAATTGACCACTTAATGATAAACTTGTGAGAGATGTGCAATCGTAAACACTCAAGTACAAAGATGTAATTCTCTATGTCCAGAACTGATGTACAACTTACCTCTCTATCATCCCACAAATACTCCAACTTATGGCAACTCTGAATCTCAAGCCTTGTAAGAGATGAGGGTAATGGACCATTTACAATGAATTTAAGAGAATCACATTCTGACAACTTCAAACTTTTCAAACATGTATTTCTATGATTCATTTCCACAGGCAGTCCCATTAAGGCATTGCAACGTGTAATTTCCAAATTAGATAAATTGAAAAAGTAACAAATCATAGGAAATGAGACTAGATTTGCCTTCTGAGAGTAATCTTGTTTTGACCCATTGCCAAACTCTGCAATGTTTGATAAAGTAATAGACTTCAATGACTTGAAATTAATCAAACCAACACATGTGATCTCTTTGCATCCATCTATGTATAAATTGCAAAGCATTGGTAAGCTTGAGAATGAAACCACCAATTGATTACAATGCTCAATCACAAATTTCTCTAGTGAAGGAAGACAACTTGGTAAACTTCCACAAAGTTTAGGACAACTTTTAATAGAAAACTCTCGGAGCAAAGGGAATGCACCACTATACTCATTTTCCTTGAGAGGTTCCCAATGCTTCCATTCTTGCAAATCCTCAAAACAAAGAGTTTTCAATGATTGAAAAGGGATTAAATAATGCTGCCCACAAAATTCATTACCTATTCTTTTCAATCCCCTAATCCCTCTAATTGTGAGATCTTTAAGTGATTCTAATAACCCTAGAGTAGGTAAAACTGTACAACTCATACAACTTTCCAATGTTAAAAGAGTCAATTTGTAGAATATTGAAGGGCCTACCCATGATGGATATTCTATGCCACCATATGACTTGATTGTGAGCCTTTCCAAATCTCTATGTGGTTGTAGCAAGTTAAGCACCTTTTTCTCTTTTTCTGCATTACGTGTGTCATCAAATTGATGCTTCCATTCCAGCTCTAGCACTCTCAATTTTTGTTTATCATTTAGTATCATCTCATTAGTTTCATATAAATCAACTACATTTTGCAACTTTGAGATGCAGAGTTCCCCACGAAGAAATTCTAAATTCTTCAATTTTTTCAAAGCAGCTCCAACACCTTCACCGACAATAAAATTGGACAAATATTGAAGATCTTTCAACTTATCTATTCCTAATGGCATCTCATTTAAATGAACACCTCTAATATCGAGATATCTTAATTTGGTTAAATTCCTCATCTCGGATGGTAACTTCTTAAGACGAGAACAACCTTTTAATTTCAAAATCAGCAAATTAATTAAAGAATTTGTTGATTCAGGTAAGCTCTTAATTATCATACCAGAAAGGTTAAGGTATCGTAGATATCTCAAATCACCAATGGACTTGGGTAGCTTTGTAATTTGATAATCTTCTAATGATAACATCCTCAGTTTTTTTAATTTTGGTAGCAAATTAGAAATAATGGTTGGAGATATGTAGCAATTGTGCCATTTTATAGCTAAAGGCAGGAAAGTTCTGAGGCGTTGCTCAACTCGTTCAACTTTACTAATGACTTCAAATTTACATTCATGGTCACTAAAACCCTTACTATAAAAAAGATGACGAGCTTTTTTTAAGCTACCTAATTGCTTGTTGGCACTCGACATATTCTCTAAATGAAAACAAGTTCCTCTAGAAGCCCATTGGGCAAGATCTCTAACAAGGTCATGCATTACATAGTTGGCTTTGTTACCATTTTATTGTTGAAAAAGTGATCTAGATAATAGATCATTGAAGTACTCATGACCTAAATCTTCCAACTATTTATTTTCTTTCGATGGTTGAATAAGACATTCAGTCAACCATAGATACACAAGTTCCTCCTTCTTGAATTCATAATCCTCCAAAAAAATTGAACAGTAAGTGAAACATCTTTTCAAATGAGAAGAAAGATAAAAGTAATTTAGTTTTAATGTTGTAGGAAGGTCACCTTTATCTTCAACTGTATCCCACATTTTGCTGTTCAAGATTTCCAACCACTCATCTATGTTTCTTTCATATAAAAGGCGACTAAGAACTTTTGATGCCAAGGGCAAGCCCTTGCTCTTTTCAACTACTTTTTCATGAATTGACTGAATATTAGGATGCGTAGGATTAACATCATCATCATATGCGTGTGCCTTAAACGAAGACCAACAATCATCATTTGATAGTAACTGTACTCTCTATAACCAAGTAGAACTTCTCATAGTTAATGCAACAGTTGCATAGCGTGTCGTCACAATAATTTTACTCCCACTTGCTCCAGCCCCAAAGGCAGATCCACTTTTTTATTAATTTTTCTTTTATTTATTTTTCTTTTGGCTTTAACAATCTAGATCTTCATTTTTTTGTTTAAATAATTTTTTTTTTAATTTTTTTAATTAAATGTTAGATAATTATATTTATTTTTTTTTCAATATAACAATATTTTCATCTTTCCATGAATTTATCATAAAATCATTTAACTTTTGAATGAAACCGCTTTTGGATTTATGGTAGGGGTTTTTTCGGTTAATATTTTCATAACCTGAGGTGAACTGGCAATACTTTTTATTTCAGAGGTTATTTTAGATTTTTTCCAAAAATGTATGATAATTAGGAAAAAAGAAACTTGGTATAACTTCAATTTTTTTTTTTTTTTTTTAACATGTTGCGGATCTACGGTTATGGTGCGGTCGTGGTGTAAAATTTGTTTGTGGGTTCAGATATGAGTTTGGACAAACCCGCTAGAACCTGACCTATGCCATTCCTAATGGCGATATGGTTCATAGTTACTCCGATGTTGATGGCGACAGGAGTATGGAAGGATACCAATCAAACAATGATGATCCAGTACATCGAATGGTGAGGAGTTTAGATGGAATCGCGTATGATATGATGGAGGTAGTGGAGGAAATTAAAATTGTCCTTGCAGAGGGACAAGTGTTTAATGACGTTAAACACTTCAAAGAGGTGTTGCAAGATTACACTATCCAAGAAGGATTCCGTGTGTGTAGAATAAAAGATGAGAGAAAAAGGTTGACAGATATTTGCTCTTACATTGGGTGCTGTCAGAGGATACATGCATCAGTTTTAGCCAATGGAGTGACTTTTAAGTTGTACAAGGCAAAGCAAATAGTGTTAGGACCATTGGAGGAAGATCATGCACAATGTTACCAATACTTTAGAAAGTATGCTACAATTTTAAATGAAAGAAATCCAGATTTGAAGGTTCTTTTAAATGTAGATAGACCTATAGTTGGCGATGCTAAACATTTTCAAAGGTTTTTTGTTAGTTTTGAAGCTCAAAACCTTAGTTTCATCAATGGTTGTAGACCACAAAAAGGAATATACATGGGGTGTCACTTGAAGGGTCTATTAAGGTGTTCTCTTATTTGCTGTTGCACTAGATGCAAGCAACGTACGGAATCTTTTCATCGGTAGTTGATTTCTGCATAAGATGAGTGGTCGCATGCTGGTAATAGGTATTGTGCTAGACATGTTTCGGCTAACTTTAGAATCAATCATTGTGCTCAAATCTTGAAAAATTGTTTTGGGAAGCAAGCAGGATATTAATTGTCTGTAAGACTATTATCTCAGCAGGATCCTGTGCTAATCTGTTCAGCTGATCATCATACTAAACAGCAATACCAATCACATGATCAGCAACATCATGGAGACAGACTGCTTGAGAAGAAAATAATTTGCTGAATGGTCAGAACAGGGGTTATTTTGCTGAGTGGTCAGAGCAGGGGTATGGTTTTATTAAGTGTGAGCTGAGCTGGCAACTGTTCAGTTATTTTTGAATGGTTAGGATTAGTTTTGTTTAGTGATTAAGGGCTGAGATTTTGATTTAACTTTTGTATATATATATAGTGGTTCTTGTTCTAGATAGTTAATGACAATGAAAAACAGATCTGGCAATTTCTTTCATGTCTAATATCTTCAGTTTTCTTCTTTCAATACATCGAGTTTCTGTTCTTGAATCCTGCTAAATCGTCACATAGTATCAAAGCCATAATTGACAAACATCATTATGTCATTAGATTCACGATCCTCTTCTCTGCATCATATGAATCAAGAATCATCACTTGTTTCTACCATGGATTTTCAACCTCTACCTAAAACCTTGAATTTCAATCTGCCAATTAAGCTTGATAAGCTTAATTATGTCAATTGGAAAGCTCAAGTCTCTGCTGCAATTAGAGCTTTGGAGTTAGAAGACTTTATCACGGAGAGCAGATCGATGCCTGGACAAGTGATTGAAGAGCTTGATGAAAATGGAGTAGTTAAAGAGACTCTTATCAATCCAGAATATAGGTCATGGAAGCGAGCAGATCAGCTCCTATTGTGTTGGCTTTTATCAACAATTGGAAAGGAAGTCTTGGGTTAGGTAAATCATTCTAAAAGCTCTCTACAAGTTTGGCAAGTTATTGAAAGGTTGTATTCACAACAATCTATGGTTAGAACTCTTCAACTAAGATGTCAACTTCAATCAACTAGGAAAAAGTCTCTTTCTATTAGTGATTATATTTTAATTTGAAGTTGAAAACTATTAGTGATGCACTTGCTACTGCTGGTGAAGTAGTGTCAGATCATGATATGATTCTCAATGTGCTTAATGGTCTAGATCATGAATATGATCTCGTTGTTGTCTTAGTTTCATCTCAAATTAAAACAATTAGTTTGCAAGATGTGCAATATCTTCTTTTGATGTATGAACAGCGCGTAGAACAGCTTAATTCTGTTTCTCAAGTGAATTTTGCTTCTCCTAATGTAAATATGGCAACAAGCTTTGATGGACAAAAGGGATATAGAGGTGGATATCAGTCTAATAGAGGAGTAGGCCAAGGCAGGAATAGAGGAGGCAGAAATGGAAATGGAAGATGGAATAATCAAAGAATTTATTGTCAGCTTTGTCAAAAACCAGGACATTCAACTTTGCAATGTTATAAAAGGTTTGATCAAACCTGGTTTCGAAATACTAGGGGTCAGTCTCAGTAAAGCCAACAGGATCATGGATATAATAGTCATAATAGAACAGCAAATTAAGCAAATGTGATACAGAGCTCAGCTTATCTTGCAACACCTGACATAGTAAATGATCCAGCTTGGTATGTGGACAGTGGTGCCACAAACCATGTCACAGCTGATCTTGGCAATCTAGCCATTCACTCTAAATACAAAGGAAAAGACAAGCTTGCTGTTGGAAATGGTAACAAGCTTTCCATTTTACATACTGGTAAAACAGTATTTCATACTAACTCAAAACCTGCAAAGGCAATACATCTTAATGAAATACTGCTTGTTCTAAATATAACAAAGAATCTTCTGAGCATATCTAAGATAAATAAGGATAATAATATAGTTGAATTTAATGGTGACTCTTGTGTGTTCAAGGACAAGTCAACAGTGATGACTTTGCTCAGAGGAATCAGCAAGGATGGTCTTTACAGCCTTAAGCTTCCAGCCTCTTCTCCATATGTCAGGTCTGCTCAAACTTCATATGGTACTCTATCAGCTACTCATAATTCAATGTCTCTACATACTGATAAGAATAAGACAGTAGATAGTTTTATTACAAGTAAGGATACTCTTGATGGCTCATCAAACAAGAATGTTGTAGATAAGAATAAGTTTGATGCTCAGCTTGCTACCAAGATTAATTTCAATATCTGGCATGCAAAGCTTGGCCATCCTTCTCTTCCAGTACTGAAGAAAGTGTTAAACAATTTGAGATTCAATTTTCATGTAAAAGGTGTTAGTTTCTGTGATTCTTATAAGATGGGAAAGCTTCATAGATTACCTTTTGAAAGGCATGTTATAATTGTCAAGGAACCACTTGAAATAGTATATACTGATATTTGGGGTCTAACTCCTTATACAGCTTATGATGGTTGCAAGTATTACATAATTTTTGTTGATGCTTTGACTAGATTTACCTGGTTCAATCCAATAAAACTTAAGTCAGAAGCATTACATATGTTCATTCAATTTAAGAAAATTGTTGAGTTGCAATTTGATCGAAAAATTAAAGCTCTGCACTCAGATATCGGTAGTGAGTATGTAGCATTCATACCTTATCTAAAGAGCCAAGGTATTCAAACTAAGTTCTCTTGTCCATACACACATCAACAAAATGGGGTATCCGAACGTAAACATAGGCATATAGTGGAAACTGGGTTGACACTTTTAGCTCAGGCTAAGATGCCATTGAAGTTTTGGGTAGAGGCATTCACAACAACTATTTTTCTCATCAATAATCTACCTTCACTAGTGACTAATATGGTTTCTCCTTTTGAGAAATTGTTTCACAAGAAACCTAACTATCCCTACTTTAAGACTTTTGGCTGCAGTTGTTTCCCTTATTTGAGGTACTACTCTCACCATAAGTTGGATTTCCACACATCAAAGTGTGTTTTTATAGGCTACAGTCCTAGTCACAAAGGGTATAAATGCTTGCATACTTCAGGAAAAGTTTATGTTTGTAGACATGTTGAGTTTAATGAGCAAGAATTTCCCTATGATAAGCTTTTTTCTGTTAAATCAAACACTTCTCATGCTGTTACATCTTTGAGTTTACCTTTGACAGTATTGGAATTAGCCTCTTGTCATAGTAAGAGTGCACTGTCACCAGTTTCATCAGCTCAATCAAGTTCTAATGTTCATCAAGAAGTTACATCTATTAATGCAAATTCTGATGCCTCTGCAGCTTTAACTTCTAATCTCATAGTAGATCTTTCCAATCCTACCATAGTGAAACCTTCTAATTTGCATTTAGCTCAGCAAAAACAGATCAATTCCATTCATCCTATGTTGACAAAATCAAAGACAAGTTCTTTACCACCTAAGGCTTTGACTTTACAAACCACCTTTGAGTCTTTTGAGCCAGGATCAGTAAAACAGGCTCTTAGTGATCCTACTTGGCTTCATGCTATGAAAGAAAAATACAATGCTTTAATGAAGAATAATACTTGGACACTTGTTCCCTTCTCTCAGAACATGAACATCTTAGGCAATAAGTGGGTGTTTAGAATTAAACACAACTCAGATGGCAATATTTCCAAACATAAAGCAAGGCTAGTAGCCAAGGGGTTTCACCAAACTCCTGGGCTTGATTTTTTTGACACTTATAGTCCTATGATTAAGGCATCTACCATCAGAGTAATCTTTAATCTTGCAGTCTCTTAAGGGTGGGACATCCAGCAAGTTGACATCAATAATGCTTTCTTTAATGGTGACCTTCAAGAGGAAGTTTATATGTATCAACCTGAGGGTTTTATAGATTCATCTCAACCTTCCTTTGTCTGTAAACTTAACAAAGCATTATATGGATTGAAACAAGCCCCTAGAGCTTGGTTTCATAAGCTTAAGAGAGCTTTGTTACAGTGGGGTTTTATAAATTCTAAGTTGGATGTTTCCTTGTTCTACAAATATCAAGGTGCTCATGTCATTCTTCTTTTAGTATATGTTGATGACATCTTGATTACTGGTGATGATGTCTCTTTGATCAACAAGGTTATCATAAATCTCAACAATACTTTTGCCCTAAAAACTCTTAGCTCAGTGAATTATTTCCTAGGCTTTGAAGCTTATAGAAATAACTCAGGTCTGTATTTGACACAAACCAAATACATCATGGATCTCCTTTCTAGAACAGGAATGTTGTCCAATAAACCTTGCTCATCTCCTGTTAGCACTGGTTCCAAATTGTCTTTACATGAAGGAGAACCGTTTTCAGATCAAACTTTGTATAGAAGTGTGATAGGTGTTTTGCAGTATCTCACTCACATAAGGCTTGATATTAGTTTTATCATTAATAAACAAAGTCGTTCCTTGTGTCTCCTACTGTTCTTCACTGGCAAGCTTGTAAGAGGGCCTTTCGTTATCTTAAAGGGACAACAGGACATGGTATTCATTTCAAGAAATCATCTCATCTTTCGTTTGCAGGCATTTTGTGATGCAGACTGGGCAAGTTCTGTTGATGATAGGAAATCAACTAGTGGCAGTTATGTGTTTCTTGGAGATAATTTGATTACTTGGAGCTCCAAAAAGCAAACTATAGTAGCTCATTCAAGCACTGAGGTAGAATATAGATCTCTTTCTCAAGCCTCTACTGAACTGATATGGTTACAGTCTTTACTATGTGAAGTTGGTTTTCCAATCACATCCTGTTCTGTGCTTTGGTGTGATAATACTGGTGCAAAAGCATTAGCTCAAAATCCAATATTTCATGCTAGAACAAAACATATTGAGGTTGATGTCCACTTTGCTCGTGACAGGGTACCTACTGGGCAACTAGAAGTTAGGTACATTTCCACCTCTAATCAGCTTGCAGGTTTTATTACTAAAGCTTTATCAGCAACTTGTTTTTGGCATTTGTGCTCTAAACTAAACATGGTTTAATCACCCCAGTTCAGTTTGAGGCGGGATGTAAGACTATTATCTCAACACGATCCTATGCTAATCTCTTCAGCTGATCATCATACTAAACAGCAATACTAATCACATGTTCAGCAACATCATGGTGACAGATTGCTTGAGAAGAAAATAATTTGCTGAGTGGTTAGAGCAGGGGTTATTTTGCTGAACGGTTAGAGCAGAGGTATGGTTTATTAAGTGTGAGCTGAGCTGGTAGTTGTTCAGTTATTTTAGAATGGTTAGGATTAGTTCTGTTAAGTGATTAATGGCTAAGATTTTGATCTAACTTTTGTATATATATATAGTGGTTCTTGTTCTAGATAGTTACTGACAATGAAAAACAGATCTGGTAATTTCTTTCATGTCTAATATCTTCAGTTTTCTTGTTTCAATACATCAAGTTTCTGTTCTTAAATCCTGCTAAATCATCACATTGTTAAGGTTCCACCTTTCATAAGGGCAACAAATTCTATTAAGGAGATTAGTCTTGATGCTTATGTTTGGCTCTTGAAAATTGAACCTGAATGCTGGTCTTAGATGCATTCAATCATACATTCAAATATGATCATGTGGCAAACAACATTACAGAATCGTTCAATTGTTGGTCGTGAGATCTTAGGAATTATCTAGTTTTATATTTACCTGAGGAATATAAGAGGAATTTCATGAGAACAATGCAAAAAAGGAGGAAGAAAGTCATGTTTGGCAAACTATGTTCCACCTTTTGTGAATAATGAAATAAAAATTATTAGGTAATAAAAAAATTAAACAAACTGTCAGAGGAATGTTGAAATCCATTAAGATCACACACTATTAGAACTATAGCTACTCCTAGAAATAAAAGAACTGTTGAGACTTGTCGAAATTAAACATTATAAGATCAGTTTGAATAGTTACTCCCAAAATATGATAAAAACTACTCAAAACAAAACTGTGGAGATCAACAGGAAAGAGAGCTACCCATACTAGTGTTAATGTCTATTAGAAGGGATTGAACCCTAACTTCATAGGAGGGCAAGTACTTAATCAACTGTATTAACAGATGGTGTGTTTATTTAGCACTATTGTTATTAAGAATAAAGCAATTAAGAATTCTAACTAAAGGGCATATAGTATTTCTATATTCAACATTTAAATCTAATTTAATCGCACACACGAATGTAAACAATATTTAATCCTCAACCAACGAATAGAACAATATTAGCAATGTTTGACATGTATTTTATTGCATTTTTTGTATTGGATTGTATTGTGCTATATACTATATTACTTTTATACAATATTGTGTATGATTATATTTTACATTAGACTGTATTAAGTTATACAATATTTGGATGTGATTTGATTTCTAAATAGTTTGTTAAATAATTTCATTTTAAATTTGTTAAAACAAAAAAATAATATTATAAAACTATATGTGATATTCTGTTTTTTAAAATTATACTAATAATTAAATCCCTACTGGTCAAATTGTCAAAAAAAAAAAAAAAAAAATCCCTCCTGGTGAAACAATTTGCTCCAACTGGGTGAATAAGGGTGATAGAAAGTATTACTTTGCCTTTTCCAAGCTCTTTAGCCAATTTCCCATTTCTACTAATTTTTTTTCCTTATGTTCTCACTGTTGGAAAATCTTTTCATTGTCCAATGGTTTAACTTTTTTGCTTTCTCTTACTCGTATCATGTGTTAAATTTTTTATGTTCTTATTATAGTTGTTGTTGTTTTAAATGGTTCTTGTTATAATTGTTACCTTTTTCCTTTTTTTTTTTTTCTCAATAAGCTTCTAGAGAGCATGGGTCAACCTATTATCCAAAGGGCCAAATAGACCCGAAATCAAGAATTTGTACTTGATGTAAAATCGACAATGTTTAGTTATAGTAAGTTTCTTTAGAAAATCATGATGTTAAATAATTTTGTATTTTTTTTAGTAAAATATGCTAAACCTCCTAAAGTTAGATTTATTACAAGTCGAAACAAACATATTTCCTTTTTTTCACTGTGACCTCCTATCCACTAATGATTTGACTAGATTTGACCGTTAAATTTAACTCCATAAAGGGTAATAAAGTCATTTAACTTATTTTTAATATTTTTTCTAAAAATACATTATATTATGGGCTATTTGGATCTCCACGGTTCATCTAGATAGTAAAAATCCATTTACAAAAAACTAAAAATTGCATTTTTAAAAAATAAATAAATTTTAATAAATTGAGAAATAAATGACATAAAAAAAAACATAAAATATAGAAAAATTGGTTTTGAAGTTATAAAATAATTAAAATTGAACAAAATATACCAAAAAAAAAAAAAAAAAAAGTGAGTTGTGCATCATCCATCAACACCATCATGTTTATGGACGAAGGCGATTAATTTAAAAAAAAAAAAACAAAGCTGAAAAAAGTTTTCTATATTTTAAAATTAAAAATTTGGAAAAAAAAATAGAATCTCCATCCACTCAGAAGATGAACATCTCTAAATCTTCATCACAATGATAAAGATCTGGATGTATTCATCTCCATATTATCATCATTACTCAAATCCAAAACCAACAAATTCAAGCTCATAATCAAACTCAACCGAACAAATTCAGCCTAAAATCAAACTCAAAGCCAATCAATGAAAATCTTCATCAACCAATTAAAAAAATGAAAAGAAAAATTAAAGAAAGAAAGAAAGAAAGAAAAAACCATCTACAACATCATCAAAAGAAAAAAACCATCAACAACATCATCAACCATCTTTAGATTTTCGTCATGCTGCTTCTCAATTTTGATTGCTACTAAGAGGCTTCAAAGAATCCACCGGCGAAGGAGATGAAGTATGGCCCTCCCTCGTTTGCTGTAAACCTAGATTTTAGGTTTGTATCGTTGTGGTAGAGACCCAAAATATGGGTCTCTAATAACAGTAATGAATGGGTCTACATTGTTAGAAAAAAATTAGTGATCAATGGGTTTGTTGATGAACCATCAAGATGGATAGTGGCGATCGAATTTGAATCTCCACTGCCATCTTCCACTTTTTTTTTTTTCCAAAATTGACCTTAATCTTTGAGATGGAGGGCTCATATCTATTTGAAGAAATTATGTTTTTATATTTATAATTATTTTTAAATTTCAAAATTGTTTAATTTTCAAATTATTTTTAAATTTGAAATTTATTTTATAATTTTAAAATTTTAATCCAAACAACCCATTAAATGATGTAATTTTTAAAGGAAAAATTAAAAAAATAAAAAATAAAAAAATAAAAAAAAAAAAGATAAAGAAAGAAAGTGATCACATTACCCCTCAAGAGTTAAAATCAACAGTACAAAAAATCAAATCATTAACTGAGGGGGAGGTCATTATTCCAGAAACCGATGGTTGTTCGTTCCTATAATAAATCAAACCTCAGGTACGTTCCAGGTAATTTGCTCGTTTTTTTTTTTCCTTTTCTTTTTAGGGTGGTGTTAACTTAGTACATAAGTAATGCATAGAAAATTCAAGGTTATAATTAGCCAATGAATGAATGTGCAACCCATTAATGAAAGATAATTAATATCAACTCATATGGACAAAAACAACTACTTCCATGTAAGACCCGAATATCTACTCTTACACAAGACACGAATATTGACTCATATGGATGAATGCCAACTACTTTCATACAAGACCTGAATATCTACTCCTATAAAGAGAAGACTACAACTATTCCTAAACAAGTAGCATGCTCTTGGTGGAAATTGAACTTCTCAACGCAAACCTGTTGAAGGTTAAAGAGAATGAGGTACCCAACCACAAGCTGCCGTGAATGATAATTTTGCACTTGATATTAAATAAAAGAATACAAAATTAGTTCCAATCAAACCCTGCCAAGTCGACCTCAAGATTTTAAATTGAAAACAAAATAAAAATAAAACTAAAAATCATAAATGACCAAACTTTTAGAAAAGAAAAAATAATAAATAAAATAACAAAAAATATTTGATTTAACCATATCTTTTCACTAGAGATTGCACTACCTCAATCTCAGTGTCACACTTTGTTAGATCTCCCCCAATGAATTTAAGAACTTGCAAAAAATTAAAAGGCAGAATGGAGATGGTCTAAGTGCTTCAAAAACTTTAAGTGATTGCACTTGTTTGATGCTTTTTGGAGATGCAATTCAATTATTATAATTTTTTTAATAATAATCCCATTAATTACTATTATTTTTTAAGTTTTATTTAAATAACTAAATTACTCCTTCAATTTTAATTTTAATCCACTAACATTAGGGATGCTGTATGCAAAAATTATTTCATTGTGTCAAGTACAAATCTTAAATATATTTTGTGTAATTTATTTAATAAAATAAATAAGATAAAATGAATTGCTATAAATCATGTCCACTTGTGAACTATAAAATGGGGTGCAACTCAGAGAACAAAAGACTTTAAATGGGTTACATATGACCAAAGCAAAGTTCAGCTGCATTGGAAATAATTACGTATATCTAAAAATTTTAAATCACAACCAATGAATATAAGAACATAAAATTATTAAATTAATAAATGGAAAAAAAATAACAATAAATTTAAAAATAATTCTGAATATACCTGGACTTGATAATTGTAGAACCGAAACTAATTTGTTGACGAAAATTAGAGCACAAGTAGATTAATGGTGCGTTTACTTCACTTAAAGAAATTAGAATGAGAATCGGAATGATCTGAAATTGAAATAACTTGGAATCAGAAAGAAGTATCGGAATCAGAATAAGTTGTTTACTTCAACTGTAAGAATCGGAATCGAAATCAGCAGTATTCTCATTGACTTATTTACTTTGTTTTGGAATTGGAATAGATTAATTATGAATTACAAAAATAACTTTAATTAAATGGATTAATTATAATAGTGTGTAGTTTTTTATTATAACATGCATTTTTTTTAATATCAAATAAAAAATTGTATATTATAATTAAAAAAAAATTACATATTATTTTAATAGTCCACTATGATAATTAAACAATTGGTGATGAAAAACAAATGGTGTATAATTTTTATTATAATACAAAATTTTTTTTTAATATCAAATAAAAAACTGTACATTTCAATTAAAAAAAAATGCATTTTATTTTAATAGTCCACTATGATAATTAAGAAATTAATGATGAAAAATAAATGGTGTACAAATTTTTATTATAATATACAATTTATTTTTTTTAATATCAAATAAAATTGTTTTTTCTTTTTTTTAAAAAAAAGAAAGGTATAAAAGACTTTTCATCTTGACAAAAGGGAATGAGAATAAGATTTCCAAGTAAGTTGGGAGGAATGAGATTTTCATTCCACAATCCCAAATTGATGCAGAACTCACATTTTTATTTCTATTACGGAATGAATTTTAAGCAAGTAAACACTATAAATCAATTTCATTCCCATCCTCATTCCTCAATCCGTGAGGTAAACACATCCTAAGAGCAAAGAAACTTGAGAGAGTTTGAGAATTGGAGAGATATGAAAGTTTTAAAAGTGAAACATGTAGCGAGAGATTGGGCATCTATGTAAATTTAGATGTAAATGACTGTTTAACCACATAGATTAGTCATTGTTTAAATGTTCTAAAAGGATAAAATGGTAATAGCATGTTACGTTAAACAACAGTCAACGGCTACATTGTTCAGATAATTGTGCCAAAAATAAAACTAACTTCAATGATAAAATAACCCCCGCTCGTAAATAAAATAGTACTCAATTGTTAACGAAGGCCAAACTTTGTTATCTCTTGTTAATAAAGCAGTACCCTCACATTAACAAAACGCCAAAAGCAGGTTTGGTGACAGAAATAAAATGAAAAGTTTAATGGTAAAATAACACCCACCAGTAAACAAAATAGCACCCCGTTGTTATCTAACGTCAAAGTTTTGAAAATAAAATAGGACTCCTTTTTAAAAAAGAAGTCCCCTCCTGTTGACGAAACGTCAAACCAAAGCACCCTGTCGTTATCTAATGTCAAAGTTTAAAAATAAAATAGGACTTCTTTTTAAAAAAGAAGTCCCCTCCCGTTGACGAAACGTCAAAACTTTGGTTTGGTGACAAGCCGCCAGCTTTGAATGTTTTCCACCAATAGGGCGCAAAGGAATTGGAGAAAATAAAAAATAAGAAAACAAAAAAAAAAAGAAACCCTTAGGACTAGGAGTAAGGTTTTGTGTTTATGAATTGGATTTCTGTTGTAAAATTTGTACTTGTTAGTGGTTATTTAATTGGTTTTTATGTTTTGGTTTTGTTTTTTTTTTTGTTGTGATTCAATGTTGGTTTGCTTTGTAGTCAAGATTAGTTAGCGTTTGATGGATTTGTGAGATTTAATTTGCTATTTAAGAAGTGAAAATTGAAAGGAGTGACACTTGGGATTTGATTAGATGTTTATTGGAACTGCATTGTTTTTGGTTTTAATGATCTAGATCTGCATTGTTTAAGAACTCAAATCTTCCACTTTTTTATTTATTTTTCTTTTGGCTTTAATGATCTAGATCTTCATTTTTTTTACAATTTTTTTTTATTAAATGTTAGATAATTATATTTATTTTTTTTTCAATATAACAATATTTTCATCTTTCCATGAATTTATCATAAAATCATTTAACTTTTGAATGAAACCGCTTTTGGATTTATGGTAGGGGTTTTTTCGGTTAATATTTTCAGAACCTGAGGTGAACTGGCAATACTTTTTATTTCAGAGGTTATTTTAGATTTTTTCCAAAAATGTATGATAATGAGGAAAAAAGAAACTTGGTATAACTTCAATTTTTATTTTTTTTTTTAACATGTTGCGGATCTACGGTTATGGTGCGGTCGTGGTGTAAAATTTGTTTGTGGGTTCAGATATGAGTTTGGACAAACCCGCTAGAACCTAACCTATGCCATTCCTAATGGCGATATGGTTCATAGTTACTCCGATGTTGATGGCGACAGGAGTATGGAAGGATACCAATCAAACAATGATGATCCAGTACATCGAATGGTGAGGAGTTTAGATGGAATCGCGTATGATATGATGGAGGTAGTGGAGGAAATTAAAATTGTCCTTGCAGAGGGACAAGTGTTTAATGACGTTAAACACTTCAAAGAGGTGTTGCAAGATTACACTATCCAAGAAGGATTCCGTGTGTGTAGAATAAAAGATGAGAGAAAAAGGTTGACAGATATTTGCTCTTACATTGGGTGCCGTCAGAGGATACATGCATCAGTTTTAGCCAATGGAGTGACTTTTAAGTTGTACAAGGCAAAGCAAATAGTGTTAGGACCATTGGAGGAAGATCATGCACAATGTTACCAATACTTTGGAAAGTATGCTACAATTTTAAATGAAAGAAATCCAGATTTGAAGGTTCTTTTAAATGTAGATAGACCTATAGTTGGTGGTGCTAAACATTTTCAAAAGATTTTTGTTAGTTTTGAAGCTCAAAACCTTAGTTTCATCAATGGTTGTAGACCACTAATAGGAATATACATGGGGTGTCACTTGAAGGGTCTATTAAGGTGTTCTCTTATTTGCTGTTGCACTAGATGCAAGCTACGTACGGAATCTTTTCATCGGTCGTTGATTTCTACATAAGATGAGTGGTCGCATGCTGGTAGTAGGTATTGTGCTAGACATGTTTCGGCTAACTTTATAATCAATCATTGTGCTCAAATCTTGAAAAATTGTTTTGGGAAGCAAGCAGGATATTAATTGTCAAGGTTCCACCTTTCACAAGGGCAACAAATTCTATTAAGGAGATTAGTCTTGATGCTTATGTTTGGCTCTCGAAAATTGAACCTGAACGCTGGTCTTAGATGCATTGGATCCTACATTCAACTATGATCATGTGGCAAACAACACTACAGAATCGTTCAATTGTTGGTCGTGAGATCTTAGGAATTATCTGGTTTTATATTTACTTGAGGAATATAAGAGGAATTTCATGAGAACAATGCAAAAATGGAGGAAGAAAGTCATGTTTGGCAAACTATGTTCCACCTTTTGTGAATAACGAAATAAAAAAAATTAGGTAATAAAAATATTAAACAAACTGTCAGAGGAATGTCAAAATCCATTAAGATCACACACTATTCGAACTATAGGTACTTCTAGAAATAAAAAGAACTGTTGGGACTCGTCGAAATTAAACATTATTTTTCCTTTTTTTTTTTCTCAATAGGCTTCTAGGAAGCATGGGTCAACCTATTATCCAAAGGGCCAAATAGACCCGAAACCAAGAATTTGTACTTGATGTAAAATGGACAATGTTTAGTTATAGTAAGTTTCTTTAGAAAATCATGATGTTAAATAATTTTATATTTTTTTTAGTAAAATATGCTAAACCTCCTAAGGTTTGATTTATTACAAGTCGAAACAAACATATTTCCTTTTTTTCACTATGACCTCCTATCCACTAATGATTTGACTAGATTTGACCGTTAAATTTAACTCCATAAAGGGTAATATAGTCATTTAACTTATTTTTAATATTTTTTCTAAAAATACATTATATTATGGGCTATTTGGATCTCCACGGTCCATCTAGATAGTAGAAATCCATTTACAAATAATTAAAAATTGCATTTTTTAAAAAATAAATAAATTTTAATGAATTGAGAAAAAAATGACATCAAAAAAACATAAATTATAGAAAAATTGGTTTTAAAGTTATAAAATAATTAAAATTGAACAAATATTCAAAAAAAAAAAAAAGTGAGTTATGCATCATCCATCAACACCATCATGTTGATGGACGGAGGAGATTAATTTAAAAAAAACCAAAGCTGAAAAAAGTTTTCTATATTTTAAAATTAAAAATTTAGAAAAAAAAAATAGAATCTCCATCCACCCAGAAGATAAGCATCTCTAAATCTTCATCACAATGATAAAGATCTGAATGTATTCATCTCCATATTATCATCATTACTCAAATCTAAAACCAACAAATTCACGCTCATAATCAAACTCAACCGAACAAATTCAGCCTAAAATCAAACTCAAACCCAATCAATGAAAATCTTTATCAACCAATTAAAAAATGAAAAAAAATTAAAAAAAGAAAGAAAGAAAGAAAGAAAAAACCATCTACAACATCATCAAAAGAAAAAAACCATCAACAACATCATCAACCATCTTTAGATTTTCGTCATGCCGCTTCTCAATTTTGACTGCTACTAAGACGCTTCAAAGACTCCAGCGATGAAGGAGATGTACCTATCTCTCACAATGGAGATGAAGTATGGCCCTCCCTCGTTTGCTGCAAACCTAGATTTTAGGTCTGCATCGTTGTGGTAGAGACCCAAAATATGGGTCTCTAATAACAGCAATGAATGGGTGTACAATGTTAGAAAAAATTTGATGATCAATGGGTTTGTTGATGAACCATCAAGATGGATAATGGCGATCAAATTTGGATCTCCACTGCCATCTTCAACTTTTTTTTTTTTTTTTTTCAAAATTGATCTTAATCTTTGAGATGGGGGGCCCAAATCTATTTGAAGAAATTATTTTTTTATATTTTTAATTATTTTTAAATTTTAAAATTGTTTAATTTTCAAATTATTTTTAAATTTGAAATTTATTTCATAATTTTTAAAATTTTAATCCAAACAACCCATTAAATGATGTAATTTTTAAAGGAAATATTAAAAAAAATAGAAAAATAAAAAAAGAAAGAAAGAAAGTGATCACATTACCCCTCGAGAGTTAAAATCAACAGTACAAAAAATCAAATCATTAACTGAGGGGTAGGTCATTATTCCAAAAACCGGTGGTTGTTTGTTCCTATAATAAATCAAACCTCAAGTACGTTCGAGGTAATTTGCTCTTTTTTTCTTTTTTTTTCTTTTCTTTTTTGGGTGGTGTTAACTTAGTACATAAGTAATGCATAGAAAATTCAAGGTTATAATTAGCCAATGAATGAATGTGCAACCCATTAATGAAAGATAATTAAATATCAACTCATATGGACAAAAACAACTACTTCCATGTAAGACCTGAATATCTACTCTTACACAAGACATGAATATTAACTCATATGGATGAATGCCAACTACTTTCATACAAGACCTGAATATCTACTCCTATAAAGAGAAGACTACAAGTATTCCTAAACAAGTAACATGCTCTTGGTGGAAATTGAACTTCTCAACGCAAACCTCTTGAAGGTTAAAGAGAATGAGGTACCCAACCACAAGCTGCCGTGAATGATAATTTTGCACTTGATATTAAATAAAAGAATACAAAATTAGTTCCAATCAAACCCTGCCAAGTCGACCTCAAGATTTTAAATTGAAAACAAAATAAAAATAAAAATAAAAATCATAAATCACCAACTTTTAGAAAAGAAAAAATAATAAATAAAATAACAAAAAATATTTGATTTGACCAGATCTTTTGACTGGAGATTGCACCGTCTCAATCTCAGTGTCACACTTTGTTAGATCTCGCCCAATGAATTTAAGAACTTACAAAAAATTAAAAGGCAGAATGGAGATGGTCTAAGTGCTTCAAAAACTTTAAGTGATTGCACTTGTTTGATGCTTTTTGGAGATCCAATTCAATTATTATAATTTTTTTAATAATAATCCCATTAATTACTATTATTTTTTAAGTTTTATTTAAATAACTATATTACTCCTTCAATTTTAACTTTAATCCACTAACATTAGGGATGCTGTATGCAAAAGTTATTTCATTGTGTCAAGTACAAATCTTAAATATATTTTGTGTAATTTATTTAATAAAATAAATAAGATAAAATGAATTGCTATAAATCGTGTCCACTTGTGAACTATAAAATGGGGTGCAACTCAGAGAACAAAAGACTTTAAATGGGTTACATATGACCAAAGAAAAGTTCAGCTGCATTGGAAATAATTACGTATATCTAAAAATTTTAAATGACAACCAATGAATATAAGAACATAAAATGATTAAATTAATAAATGAAAAAAAAAATAACAATAAATTTAAAAATAATTTAGAATATACCTGGACTTGATAATTGTAGAACCGAAACTAATTTGTTGTCGAAAATTAGGGCACAAGTAGATTAATGATGTGTTTACTTCACTTAAAAGAATCAGAATGAGAATCGGACTGATCTGAAATCGGAATGACTTGGAATCGGAAAGAAGTATCGTAATCAGAATAAATTATTTACTTTAACTGTAGGAATCAGAATTGGAATCAGCAGTATTCTCATTAACTTATTTACTTTGTTTTGGAATCGGAATAGATTAATTATAAATTACAAAAATAACTTTAATTAAATGGGTTAATTATAATAATGTGTAGTTTTTTATTATAATATGCAGTTTTTTTTAATATCAAATAAAAAACTGTACATTACAATTAAAAAAAAAACACACATTTTATTTTAATAGTCCACTATGATAATTAAGAAATTGGTGATAAAAAACAAATGATGTACAATTTTTTATTATAATATACAGTTTATTTTTTTTAATATCAAATAAAATTGGTTTTTCTTTTTTTTTAAAAGAAATGTATAAGAGATTTTTCGTCTTGACAAAGAGAATGAGAATGAGAATGAGATTCCCAAGTAAATTGGGGGGAATGATATTCCCATTCCAAAATCTCAAATTGATGCAGAACCCACATTTTCATTCCCTTACGGAATGAATTTTAAGCAAGTAAATATTTTAAATCAATTTTATTCCCCATCCTCATTTTCCAATCCATAAGGTGAACACACCCTAAGAGTAAAGAAACTTGAGAGAGTTTGAGAATTAGAGAGATATGAAAGTTTTAAAAGTGAAATATGTAGCGAGAGATTGGGCATCTATGTAAATTTAGATGTAAATGACTGTTTAACCACATAGATTAGTCATTGTTTAAACGTTCTAAAAGGATAAAATGGTAATAGCATGTTACATAAAACAATAGTCAACGGCTACATTGTTCAGATAATTGTGCCAAAAATAAAACTAACTTCAATGATAAAATAACCCCCGCTCGTAAATAAAATAGTACTCAATTGTTAACGAAGGCCAAACTTTGTTATCTCTTGTTAATAAAGCAGTATCCTCACATTAACAAAACGCCAAAAGCAGGTTTGGTGACAGAAATAAAATGAAAAGTTTAATGGTAAAATAACACCCACCAGTAAACAAAATAGCACCCCGTTGTTATCTAACGTCAAAGTTTTGAAAATAAAATAGGACTCCTTTTTAAAAAAGAAGTCCCCTCCTGTTGACGAAACGTCAAAACTTTGGTTTGGTGACAAGCCGCCAGCTTTGAATATTTTTCTCCAATAGGGCACAAAGGAATTGGAGAAAATAAAAAATAAGGAAAAAAAAAAAAAAACCCTTAGGATCAAATACAGACTGATATAACCCTCAAGTAAGGACCAATTTAATATTGCAATAGCTTTTAGTATAATTATTGTTAGTTATACTGAAAAAATAATTTATTATAAAACTAATTAGGGAGTTATTTAGTTTTTTTTTTTTTTTTTTTGAGTTATTATTATTTATTATTATTATTTTTTTCCCTTTCAGTTGGTATCTAATCTTTTAGAAGTTAGAAAATTTAAGTCACTAGGACAGCTGGAGTCGCTTTTGCATTCAATGCATTTTGCATGTGTTCACAATTCATGAGGTTGACTTGATTTCTCTGCAATGCATATATGCAGGGGCGTGCAGGCACCATGTGAATGAGGGTTCCTCTGTCAGAGTACTAAAACAAAAATTACATAAATGGATGCTAATGCAAACGGGACAGAATCGACCAACGGTATGGAAATTGACATTTTAAGCTCCACTTCAAGTCAGATTAGTAACGTGGAGATCAACGTTTTAGGCTTCACTTCTAATCAGAATAATGATTCGGAGATCAACAATTTAGGCACCACTTTGAACCAGAACAACACTCTGGAGATCGTCATTATAGGTTCCCCTTCGGATCGGAGTAATGATAATTCTGATCAATTGTTTAAGGCTGCAGCTAATGGCAATATTGAACCCTTCAAGAATATGGCTGAACAGCTTCATCTCATATTGACACCACTCAAGAATACAGTCTTGCATATCAACATCACGTCAGAAAAAGCATCAACCAAGTTTGTGAAAGAAATACTTGATATATGTCCATCACTACTACTCCAAGTCAATGCACAAGGTGACACTCCATTGCATATTGCAGCCAAATTTGAGCGTCTTGATGTGGCGAGAGTTCTAATTGAGAAAGCAAAGCGTCAACAGGAGGAAGACTTAGAGAATGGGATAGGAGTTACCAGACGGATGCTGAGGATGACGAATGACAAGGGAAACACTGCATTGCACGAAGCCGTACAACATGAAAGAGTCTATATCGTTGGAATTTTAGTCAAGGAAGACCCTGATTTTTCACACCCAACTAATAATGGCGGTGAAACTCCACTTTATATTGCTGCTGAGACAGGAAATTTTGAAGGTGTTGTTGAGATTTTGGAAAATAGCACATCAGCTACCCATGCAGGCCCGAATGGAAAGACATCTTTACATGCAGCAATCAGGTCGAAAGCTCCAGGTAAATTTATGAAACTATCAACTTCTGTATCAATAATTTGTCTTTTTGTTAGAGTTACATGTAGAAAAAGTAGTGTCAAAGAATAAATTATTATGATCAAATAATAATCAAAGCAAAAATGAAATAAATTGGTACAGCAAGCCAACCCTTGATCCTTAAGAAAATAAAGAAAGCAAGCAATTCTTTGTATATGATGTTTTTTTGTATATTGTTAATTAATTAGTTATTCTTCTTTTAGGTTTACCTACAAAAATACTTGAAAAAAGAAGGAGTTTGACAAAAGAAATAGACGACTATGGGTGGACTCCACTTCATTGTACTGCATATTATGGTTATCTTCCTGTTGTTCGTGTATTATTGGAATTTGATGCATCTGCTACATGCATGGCTGATAAGTCAAGAAAAATGACACCACTTCATTTGGCAGCTAGCCAAGGTCATACAGATGTAATGAAGGAAATCATTTCACGTTGTCCAGATTGTTATGAACTGGTTGATGACAGAGGATGGAATGTTCTTCATTTTGCCATGGCTTCTTTTAGTACAAAGAAATTGTGTAATTTACTTGAAAATCCTTCGATCAAAAGGCTTGTACATGAGAAGGATGCAAAAGGAAACACTCCTCTCCATGTGCTTGCTACCTGCGCTAGATCCAAGGGCTCAAGAGATTCATGGGCTAATATTGTCGATCAAGTTAGAGACGATGGTATTCGTGCCGTTAACAGACAAAATATTAGTGTTGAAGATGCATTTTATTACGGTTGTCCTGAGCTGGAGGTAATAGCCTAATTTACAATATATCTATGTGTTGATTAATTAAGATATTGCTTCCCCATTTTATGAGGATTAGGTTAGTTTAATTATGGCACAGCATGCATTTTTCTGCATCAATTTGTTCGCATATGGTCATGATTTTAAATCTTTAAATGTTTGTGTCATGCATATTTTGTTTTTGTGTTTTGATCTCCACAGATCATCTCACAGATAGACGGCAGAGATAAATTTTTATTAATTTATAGTTTTTTATTTTTAAATATTATTTTAATTAATTTTTATTTCCAGATGGATGATAGAGATTTTTTTTTTTAATTATAAATTTATATTATTTATTTGTTTTAAATTCTAAAAGTCCTATTAAAATGAAAAAAATATCTCTCTTCCTGTTAAAGTTGACCAATATTTGATTAAAGATAAAAACTAAATGATCTTTTTTAAAAAATATATAAGACCACTGACTCAAATGAATTCGCATTTAAAACCATGTGCTAAGATTAAAACTGAGATGGTTTTTGCATGGTAACCAAAATATTAAAAAAAGAAAAAAAAAATTGATACTCGGCAATTGCACTCTTTTAGATCTCATTTTTATATGTTAATGACAATTAATTTATCAATCTCTAAGTCATCATTTAGTTAAGCTAGAGATGATCCAATCAGAACTAAAATAAAACCACATCTCATTACTTTGAACTATATTAATACCTATGGTCTGAGTGGGTAATTAATTGCACAGGGTATGAAGGGCATGTAAAGAAAAGCAGACATATATTTTACTGTCGTATTTTTACAATGGAGTGGAGCTATAATTGTCTCAATCTGTCGATTAGAGTTAATGGTGGATGTTGAAGACTTGAAGTCTAGATTAAATAAAAGAAAAAAAAAAAAAAGCTATTAGTCAATGAATCAAACAATCTCTGCAATTAGTAAAGACTATTTCTGAAAATTTCCCTCTCTATATCTCTCTTTTTGTATCAGTTAGTAATTATAAATGTATGTGCAGCAAGAAATGTTGACATTATCAAAAGATACTGGTAATGGGGTATATCCACGAGGTGTTATCCGTTTAAGAGGCAAACGTCATGAAGGATATTTCGCACTTGTGAGAGGAGCAAAAGAATCACATTTGATAGCAGCTGCACTTATAGCGACAGTGACCTTTGCAGCAGCTTTCTCCTTACCTGGTGGTTACAAAAGCGAAGGTATGAACCAAGGCTCTGCTGTCCTGAGCAGAAATTTAGCTTTTCAAACATTTGTAATAACAGATGCCATAGCCATGGTTTGCTCCATATCTGCTGTCTTCATCTACTTCGTTATGTCAGTAGAGAGATTTAGGAAGTACATTTATGTGTTCGAAGTTGGCTCTTGGTTAACAGTGGTTGCAATGGCAGCAATGGTGATTGCATTTGTTACAGGAACATATGCAGTTTTAGCACCTTCTTTTTGGCTAGCTATTGTCACTTGTTTCATTGGCTTGAGCTACTTCCTGTTTGTGCTTCCCATCGGTTATAGCATAATCTTACGGGATTAAAAGGTAATTACGAGTGGCAGCACAAGATCCACAAGTTCAAGCGCAAGATAAGATCAATAAAAGATTACCTCATGTGGGGAAATTGGCCACTAGAAGACTGATGCGCAAGATAAAATCAATAAAGGATTGCCTCATGTTGAAATTGGCCAGTGGAAGACACAGAGATTCTCTTTAGTGTTGTTCTATATTATAGATATATTAATTCAATCTAGAGCTAGAATTTCATTAGTCAAGGAAACTTTGAACATTTACGATTATTGATCATCTGCCATGTACTTGGGTCATAATAAATTTTTGAAGGTTGAGAGAAATAAAAGATTTGGAAATGAAGGATTATGAATCCATGATCATGCATAGCTATTATTTAGCTTCGTAAACTTTGACCTACAATTTGACTATTGTTACTCGGTCTCTCCTCAGCTGTATATATATGTCTATTTTTTATATTTGCATTGCATGCGGTAAATTCTGATTAATCATTTTGTACCTGTGCACTAATTATTTTGTATCTGTGTACTATCTCAAATGATTAGTTGATTTAAACTAATTTGATGCACAAATGGTTTATGCACGATCAATGATTATCTTGTATTTTTCATAGCAACAAGGTCAAGAATGATCGATTTCTATTCAATATGGTCTATTCTTGCTCTTTGGTTTGCATTTTATCAATTATTGAATATTTTTGAAATATTATTTTGTTATTGATTCAGATCCTTGTTTGCTTTTTTAACCTTTTTTTAAAATTATTTTTTAGGGTTTTGTTGAAAACTAATTAACCTATTTTTAATAATCCATTTAAAAAAATAACCTTTATTTTTTAAATCTCAACCTCAAGGTAAAGAATCTCAACCTCTAGGTTTGGAATCCTAACTTCTAAGTTGTGAGTCTTAACATTAATTCAAATTATCTCAACCTTAGAGTTAAGATTTTTTCTTCATAAAAAAACAAAGGTTATTTTTGAGGTTAATCTTTGGAAATAAGTCTTTTTTGCAATTATTTCTATTTTTTATCCATCATATCGGATGAAGTTTTTTCTCAAGCTCTATTCCTAAGGATTAACGTTTTTTAAAAGAAGATGCCAATAATTTTATTTAAAAAAAAAAAAAACTGAAAACATAAAAGAAATTCTTAGGCAATATGAGTCCAGATGTTGGTGGTCGAAGCCCGAAACAATGTAATAATCAACATTAATAATTCATACAATTTGAGCGGTGTTATTAGCACGCTATAGATGACTTAGAGAAACCCCTATCATAATTTTTCTTTTTAAATTTTTTAAATAACAATTTTGTCCCAAGTGACATTTGCTAACCACAAACATAATTTGATTTATAGGATTCTTTTTACAAAATAAAAAAATAAAAAAAAAATTCAAGAATTCTGAAGAAATCGCATGTATGAATTTCTTTTACCATCAAACATCACCATAAATCTTAATTATTTTTAATTCCAAATTTTAAATGATAGTGAATTATTTTTCACAAATGTAGGTAGTATAGCATTGAAGTTATTGCAGAAGCAATTAAGCAATTTGATGTAATTAATCACAAAAGCGTCTTTGTACTTTAAAAATTAAATTCTCTAAACTCAAAAAACCCTGACATAGAAATAAAAGTCAATAACTCAAACATTGACCTAGAAGATTTAACATAAAAGTCCAAAAAGAAACCAATAAAAATTGAAATGATTGAGCATAAACTCCTCATACCTACAACAATAAAATTGTATTTTAAAGTTTGTATACAATCCCTCTCCTAATTCTCATGCTCATAATTAAACAAACAAAACATTTGAGAAGAGATATGATTGAGTTGCACATCACTCTTTAATAATTATGGATTGTGAGTCTCCTCTTGGTAGAAATTGTTCACTCTCTGATGTTGTAAAAGTAATTATCTGAATTACGTTATCAGTGATATATTTCAGTAGATCTTAATAATTATGGGATCAACGATATATCTCTTTGGTAATTATCTGTTTTGCGATGTAGACCTTAAAAAATCTGTTAAGTAGTTGTGTACTTAGATATTGCCTTCAGAATGTGTTCAGTGCTACGTTTGGTTGCATATGCGATTGGTGCTTTGACTAGTAAAAAGGACAATATTCCTGATCAATTGAATAAATCATGTTAAAGACTTCTACCTGCCATATGCCAGTTCATCATCAAATACATGATATATGGAGTTTACAACTTCCTCAAATACGTGTCTTCCTGAAAGCATTGTACGTTTTATGAACCTAGAGCTATATAGCTAAGCACAAGCAATTATTGGACCCTTTTGGTATAAAAATGGCCTTTAGAAATCCCTTATGTTATACAAAACTCAATTGTTTTAGCATGTGAGCTGTTTGGACTATGGAGCATATACGAAGCTTCTTTCATCTTCTCGATAGGTTGCTCATATATCTTAATTTTGTGTCAGGAAATTTTTGTTTTATCACAATGTCGATCTCCATATATCACTGACTACTATGGATTATAATGGAATACATGACTGGTGGCTCTGTTGCTGATCTAGTAGGTTACCTGTATACTCGGTTCTACTTGTTGAATGCATTAGAGGTTATTTTTTCTTTTAACAGTTTTGTGGGTTAATGAGAAATGAGATTGTTTATTTTTGTATACGACATTATTTTAGTTTGATTTGTGTAATAAATATGATTATTTTTGGTCAGTGTATTGCTCATAAAGGGTTGGAGTAAAGTTGCTTTCAGAAACTCTAAAAGCATATAATAGTTTAGTTGGGTGCTGCTGTTAATGATGAGATAACGACAACAATAATGATAATAAAGAAAGCTTGGTGGTTCATTCCACACATTGTACTTCAGCTTAATATGTATTAGTTTTGATACTATAGGTTAGAATTATTGAAGGGCTTTCTCTTTTTTGTTTTTGGTGTTAGCGTATTAGCATTTTGCAAGGCTTAGGATTGTTTTTAGTTGCATTCGGTTCTCAGATTTTGGTGTACTTATCTGTTCGACATTCAGCAGAAAACTGATTGAGCTTGAAGTTTTCTTAGTGTTTCATTTATTTTAATTAACCTTTAAAATATCAGTAACATGATATAAAAGTATGTGAAAATGATCATCAGAATTTGATATTGAAACTAAAAATATATTAATGCTGCTAATAGCCTGATATAAAAAGTATGGTTTTTGTACTTGCCTTTTCTGGTTGTTGATTTTAACGCTGCTAATAGCCTGATATAAATTTCACAGATATGTACAGGATCTTATGGCTCATGTTACTAACGTATCTAGCATAATTGTCTAACAATAAAGGCCTCAAAAATGTTGCTCAACAACCTGACATAATCCAGTCAGTAAGGACACCATATTTTCTGGTGTAAAAATCATTTGAATTCATCAATATCTGATGATAACTGAAAAAAATACGGCATTGATTTTATTGCCTGTTTGTATTGCAGGTACTATGTTTCGATATGTGGTTTAATTGAAAATCCTAGAGAGTTGTTTGTGAGAGATATTAGGTAAGTAATTAGCTTTATGTATGAAATGATTATTGTTTTGATCTTCATTTGTGAGTGAGTGAGAATATCTGATGTTTTGGAAAACATGCTTGACTAGAGGTTTGGCATTGTTTAAATTACAGGATGCTTCCCAGATACAATGTTACTACCAATTTACAGGTATTTTGTGTTGCATATTTTTTTGTATAAAGAGCATTAATATAGTATTAAAATGTCAGTGTTATGGAAACAGAAGGACTGCAATGAGCAAATGGGAGTTGGATGGGATGTCTCTGCTATAGGAAATGGTAAGTTTCTTCTGTTTTGGAGTCACTATCAATTTTCCATTTATTTCCTGAGGTGATCTAGCCATTTTGTTTGCAGTATGCCCTTTGATGGTTGCTAAGTACATTTGTTGGTTATAGAATTACTCAAAAGGAAGCAGGATGGTCAAATGCTTTTTAAGTCTACGAATTCTGCTATATCAATTTAACTCATTCGGAAGTTAGAAAAGTTTCTCATTTTCCTGAGTTTCTCCAGCTTTCTGGGGTGGTGTGAAATTGGCTGATGTTTTTGACCTTGTTGGGATTCCAAAATTGACAACTGTCAGTACGTCAGGTCGAAAACATGTTGAATTTGTAAGCATTGAAAAGTGTAAGGTACAATCTTTGGCCTTTGAGTGTGATTTTCCTTACTTTATTTTATTTTTGTAGCTTCTGCTGTCAAAAGGTATTTTACTCACTTAGAAAATGTGCCTCTGTATAATTTTATGATTGTTTGGGTGGAATATTTTGCCTCACCACCCAAGTATAGAAATCCTGACAATTGAATCCAGTTGGAATTGGTGGTAGTACTTCTTGTAATAAGACAAAAGCTTTGGGGTTATGCTTCCTCATGCTCTTGTACTGAGGGAATCCTGTTTTGCTTGGAACCTTTTATGCTATCTTCTCTATTTATATGTCTTAGGGTCACAGCGTTCTAAAAGTCTATTGAGCTAACATTTTTGTTGGATGTGTAGCATACAATGCTTTCAGGTCAGTTAAGCTGGTGCTTTTGCATAGTTATTTGAATACAATACCATCCTATAGCATTGTTCTCAATGACTTTCTTGCTGTTTTATTAATGAGAAACAGAGTCTATTGACGTTGCTTTGTTGTTTTGGTCGAGCTTTTTGCTGTACAAAAAGGTTTAATTAGTGAAAGACAAACTTAGGTTGCTCTATTAATAGCTAACAAGTATTTTGATATGCTACATGATTTTTTATCCTAGCATTAATCTTTTTTGCTTGGTAATTTAGTTGTATAAAATTCTTGCCTTTAGAACATCTCCAATGCTCTCATGGATTACAAAAAAATTATGTCACATTGAATAAATAGACATTAAGTTAAAATAAATTTATTCAATGCAATTATTACTTATTAATGTTAAGCTGTGATTGTTTGAGATGGATGTCCGTATTATCTTTCATTTGATGCTTGTTCTGGTGCTTGGCTCATAGTCATACACTATTGCAGAGAGTATATGTCTTTGATATCTTCATTCTCTTGTTACATATATATTTTTTATTTTATCATCTATTGTGTATTTTGATTGTCTAAATTGGCCATTATTGAGTATATTTTTTGTTGGGATTTTTCTATTTCATTGGTGCATGAACTCTCAAAGTTAAGCCAATCCTCTTGCAACAAAAGAAAATATGGTAAAGGCAACAACCATGAGAGGGTTGGCTTTTTCTAATGGTGTTCGGCCAACCCTTAGCTTTTAGGGTTAGGTGGTTTCTTTTGTGTATTGAACAGCTAAGGCAAGAAAGTATTGATTCAAGTTGAGTTAATTGATTCCCAATATAAACCAATATAAAACATTTTTTATATTGGCCAATTTTAGGTTTTCAAATACAATAAGGAAACATATTTTCTTATTAATTAGAATATACAATTTCCTATTTACAAAATCCAAGTCTTAATTAGATAATCTAATTTTCAAATTGAAAAATCTAATTCATAATTAAATAATTTGATTTCCAAATTAATGAAGATTGATAATCTTTCATTAATTTGACTTTGACTTTTCGAGCTTCATGGCTATTTAAATTTAATAATTCAAAATCATTAATTATTGTATGCGGACGTGAATTTGAGCCCACAATCTATTCAGATAAATAATTAAATAATTCATAATTCATAATTATTAATTAAATAATTATTAATTCAAATAATCAACATTATTTAAATCGTGTGAAATTTAAACAACTCCATTTTGGTTCTTTCTTAGCCGACACACACCATTGTATTCTTCACCTTTCTTTGCCGAATCCTAACTGGCCAAACCCCTTTAATTTTTATTTTTTCGCCTTCACTAACAACCCGACACACCAATCTTGAGCTCCCTTCACTTGCCCCTATCGGCAAACCAAGTTGTTTCGAGACCCAAACCAGATTGTTGAAGGTGTTCCTTAAGTTTGGTTTGTTGTGGGATTGTGAAATTTTGATGGTTTATGTGGTGGTAGGTTTTTTTAGGTGTTGTGCTTTGTTTGGTGGGTTTGTTTAAAGTTGGGATTTTTTTTTTTTTTAAATTGTTTGGATTGTGAAGTTTGATGTTTTTGTGATGGGTTTCTTTAAGTTTTGATTTGTGGTAGAATTGTTAAAATATATACATATATCAATTTGTATATTTGATTTCAATTTTGTTGAATATTAGTTTTGTTTGCGCGTTTTGAGTTCTAGTTAGTTTTGGTTTTATCTATTATTTTTTGTTAAAAATTATATCAAACTAGCTTCAATATATATATATATATACAAATCAATATCAAACTAATAGAGGATTATGGATCGTGGAGTTTTCTTGTTAGTTTAGGAAATGGTGTTAAATATGGAACCGACCCGAATCGAACTAACTTGATGTTGTTCAGTTGAGGCAAGTTCCACACTTCTAAATAAATATGTACGGCTTTCAAGTTTGAAAACTGAACATTTGTCAATTCATGTACGGTTCATATAGGAATTGCACCAAACACCCAAATGCCCACCCCTCTTTCTGAGAGACATTTGTTGATGTTGTTGTAACTTGCAAGTGTTGTTCCTTGTTAATATTGATCCTAGTCAAAATGTGAAGTAAAGTTTTTGCTCCACTTTATATATATATATATATATATATATATATATATATGTATGGGACAGGATCAGGAAACACAAATTCTAACACAATTTGTTGTCCATTAGATTATAACAATTTTAATAACTTATATCTACTCATACCTTTTACATACAACTTAGGGGTCGTTTGTTTTTTTATCTGAAGACTGAACAGTGCTGCTGAAGACTGAAAGCTGAATAGTGACTGAAATCTGAAATCTGATTGACATGTTTGTTTTTTCTTTTCTTACCTCTGAATGTATAATAATTTTGTTTGTTTTTTAAAGTTAAAATTATCTTATTACTAGTAATTTGACATTTACATCATTTTACTATTAGTTGTTGTGTAATTTTATTTAATATGATACAAACAATTGTAATAAATTATTTAACAAATATTAAAACATTTATATATAATATTTTTATTCATAATTAAAATAAGATTAATTATTATAGTAGAATCAATTAAGTTTATATGTTCAAATAAAAATAAACAAAATAATCTTAAATTGAATTACTATTATAACAAAAGTTGAAATTGTAACTTATATATATAGTATTTTTATTCATAATTAAAATAAGATTAATTAAAATAGTAGAATCAATTAAATTTATATATTCAAATAAAAATAAATAAAATGATTTTAAATTAAAATACTATTACAACGAAAATTGAAATTGTAAAGTAATATATATTTTCTGATATAATTAAATAAAAATAATCAAATATTTAAACAAATTGATTTGTAATTTGGTCTCTGAGTTATTGTATAAACATTTTATCAATAAAGATTCTTACCAGAATTTAATTAGATAAATATATTAATCCAGCTATAAAAAAAAAAAAATTGATGATAAGATGTTTAGGGTTTTTATTTTTCAATGTTATTTATTAAAGTATTAAAAAAAATTATAATATAAAACTAAAACAAACTTGGAAACATATTATTTTAGGAAGGATAAACTTGGAATAATATATTTATAAATCATTAAGTGATTTTGTATTAAGTGATAAGTCAAAAAATATTACTTTTTTTTTAAGTGGTTTTTGGGTGATTTTAAGTGATTTGACCACTTAAAAAAAAAAACAAAAATCTCTTAATTAACCAAATTAAGCACCATTAAGTGTTAAGTGCAAAAAACAAACAACCCCTTAATTTTAGACTCTACATAAATGTTGTTTTCTCACATCTCTCATCATTATTAAGTATATCATCTCTCCTCTCTTCCACTAATATTAAAAAGTCATCAATTAATACTTTTCTCATCCCAATCAATGTTTTTGCATCTTTTTTTAATTCATTTTTAAATTATATTATTTTTATCTTTCCTATTAGATATGTTCCCATAATAAGTTTTTTTTTTTTTAATTTGATTTTTTATTTTAGACCATTATAATCATTATGTTAGTTTAAGATATTTACAATATGGATCTTCTTTTTGAGAATTTCAAATCCATATATTATTTATATAATTTGATTACCGAATAGAGAGAAATGATTAATGAAAATTGGATTCATAATCTTTTTGTTTTATATGATGAATGAGAAGGATAGAAAAGAAATATAAAATTAAAAAATGTTTTTGTTTTCCCTTTCTTTATGCGCGTATGAAAAATGAAGACGAGAAAAAATAACAACTTTTTGGTGTACTTGTTGTGCTATATGGAAGAGAAATTATATATATATTTCGTAAAATAAAAGGAATAGTCAATGCAAATGTGTGATTAACAATAAAATAAAGCACAAGTGAATTAAATGGATTAACAGAAATTAGATTAACAATAAAATAAAGCACAGGTGAATTAAATGGATAAAAAGAAATTAGATGAGAAACGGGAGCAGTACGAAAAGAAGAGAAACAAAAAGATAAATGAGAGAGCAGAGACTTCATTCTCATTTTATATATTCAAGTTTTGCAAAGCTTGCCCATCTGTATACAGTACAACTAGGTGGGTCATTAACTGACCTCGGCTACAGAAAATGGCACACAAAAAACGGAAATTGCAAACCGACTTTAAGTTTAATTAATAATTTAATGTAATCGTGAAAATCCATTAATTTTCCAATAATATTATATATGTGAGTTATTTTTGAGATATTACTAATTATATAATTAAAAAATAAATTAAAAAATAAAGATGTAAATAATTTTAAGAATAATATATTATATAATTGATTTTTAATATTAGTAGGAGAAGTTTTTAAAAAAATATTATTATTATTATTACTTGGAGAGATAAAAGAGTTATAATGATGAAGAGATGAGAGAGAACACATTAATATAGAGTGTAAGATTAAATTATATATAAAGATGTGATTAAATCTAAACTATTGAAACCTTCATTATCTAATGGTTAATAAATTGTGTTAAAATTTGTGTCAAAACCTGTGTCTTCAATTCATATATATATATATATATAATTTTAAATAAGTTAGAAAAAAATTCAATAATTGATTCAATAAAATAAAAATTAAATTAAATGTTCTAATAAATTAAAAAAATAAAATAAATCATTTATCTAATTTTAATATAAGTTTGAAAATTAAAATGAAAAATTGGAGACCATCGTTATGATATTCTTTGTGATCTTATTCGTGAAGAACTGATTCTTTTAGGATCTAAATCTAACTACGAGGAATCCCATCCTTCTCTCTCTATAAAAAATAATTGGACTAGGTGTTCCAATAACTTTTGTGAGATTAAGTTTGTGTGATGGTTATTGGAGATGGATTTAAAACTCCAATTTTTTTTTTTTTTTTTTTTTTAATGAGAGTTTTGTGTTTGTTGTTGTGATTAATGGATTGTGTAGTTCAATGGTGGTGATTTTAAAGGCTTTGGAGGTGGAGTTGAGACAACCCATGAGAGAGAAATCTAGCTGAGTTGCTTGAGTGAGTTAACCGAGTTGGGGGAACTCAAAGGGCAGTGAAGAAATAAAATAAATAAAAATATAAATTGAATTATAGATGAATCAAGCAAAGATTAAAGAGGTCAAAAATAACTAATTTTCCAACAAATATTAAACATAAAAACTTACGAACACAAAAAGATTTAAGTTAATGAATGAAAGTTCAACAATAAACATAATAAAATTTGAGCATACCTGGACTTGATAATTGTAAAAACGAAAGCTATTTAACGTCTACAATTTGCGCACAATAGCTTAAGAGTAGAGAATTTGAGAGAGTTGGAGATTGAGATAAGTAGAGTAGGTCTTGAAAGTTTCAAAAGCAAAAAATGAGTTGAGACTCTGTGAGAAATGGTAGATTGTATTTGATGCTCCTTTTTCTAATATGGGACCAGCATCGAGTGAGAAAAGTCAATTCCTCTGATCCACCAAGCCCCAACTTTATTCCTAAAGTTCAAAGTTATGTTCGCACTGGGGACTTAAATTACCATTTAAAATTAATGATTTAATAATTGTCTTCATATAACTTTTGAAAATAAATTTAACTTTAATTTTTTTTTGGTAAATATCGAAATACTTAATCATGCTTCCACCATTGCATTGCATGGAAATTACATAGCAAAAACCAGTGATCCAAATTATAAGTCAAAAGAAAATAGAACATGAAAGTAAATTCAAGGTGTAAATTGCGTTACCTTGACTTTGCACAAATTAGATCCATAGCCGACTTTTATTTAAATTATATACAGGTACCCTAAACTGGGCATTAACCATTACACTTATCAGTCCAATTAATCTCCGAAGGGCATTAATGTTATTACGGAGTAAAACTAACTGAAATAAAATAACGACAAATCTCCACTAGAAGGAGTAATTTTTTGTACTTCAAATTTTGGGGTCATTTTATAACCTTCCTTTAGGTCGATTTATATATATATATATATAAAGTTCTCAAGTTATATTCTAGAATTTTATATTTTAAGTTAATTAGATAACAATTTTTACCTTTAAACCTTCAAATCAAATGTTGCCTAAGCAAATATTTATAGTGTTAAGTATTAGATATATGTAAGATGTTTAGATGATAAAAAAAATTATATTAAAGTGATAATTCGATAAAGTGAAAATTATTAATATCATACTAACTTCATAATTTCATCTAGGTTCAAACCCAAAAGAAGGTTCATCTAGGTTCCAACCCAGATGAACCATCTTCTGGGTTTGATGAACCCAGATGAAACTTCATTTGGGTTTGAATCCAATTGAACCTTCAATTTCATTTGTTCAACTGGGTTTGAACCTAGAAGAATCCAATTAAGGTTTGATGATGAATGATGACTTGGTTTAGATGATTTTTGATGTTTGGTTTTCAAGTTTTTTTGGGTTTCCTAGCATTTGCTTGATGATGTTTGATTTTTGTTTTCTCTATTTTTGTGGGTTTGATGATAATTGATGATTAGGGTTTGATATTTTTGATGATTTTGATGTTGAAGACAGGTTAAAGATGATTTTTTTTTTTTCATCTCAATTTTTTTTTTCTTAGATGATGATATTGAAGATGATAATGCTTTGGCTGTTGATAATATTGATAAAGATTTATTGATGTTCTAGATGATGTTTGAGGTTGGCCGTCGTTCCAGATGAAGTTTCAAATTTATTGATGTTTTAGATAATGTTTTGGCTGTTGAGGATATTTATAAAATTTTGTTTATCAATTTTTTTTTTGGTGGTTTTGGATATTGGATCACTTTTTTTTTCCAATTTTTTTAAATTTCAATTTTGTTTTTAAATAAAAAATTTTTTATTTTATCTTTTCATTTTTTATTCGATCAATTGGGTCAATTTAATATTATTTATTTTAATTTTTTAATATTTATATTTTAATATTATTTAAATCAAAAGTAAATTCGATATGTTACCTTTTCTAATATTTTTGTTAAAAAATTGACGGTATATATGAAGGATTTTTGATAAAAATGAAACTATATTATAAAAAATGAATAATATGTCAAAAGTTTTTAGAATTTTCCCAAAAAGGGGAGAGAGAATGAAAAAGAAAGAGTTTTGGAAATCCCTTGGAAACAAAGAAAACGAGTAATTGTTTTTGTTTAAAGTTTTTTATGTAGAGGTAGAGGTTCTGCCTATTTTCCTTGCCATTAAAGTCATTGATAAAATCCTTCCTTCCTTCCTTTTCCTCTCTTCACCACAATTCTCTTTCCTATTCTTCTATCCACATCTTTTCGTTTCTCATTTTGTCTTAAAAAAGATTAGAGTTTTCTTTTCTATGACGACAAAGAAAATATCGAAAGAAAAAATGGCTGAAGAGCAAAGATGTCAAGCGCCTCAATTGCGCGCCAACAACTGCGACTTTTTCTTCAACGAATTTGAAAACTCGGATTTAACCATCGTCTCTAGCATTGTCGACTATCAGTTAAAAGGTTTTTGCTTTTGGTTTGAATCTTCATGGGAGTTTTGAGATGATAAATTTCTAATGGCACCAGACCTCTACAATGACGATTGAGTGCTTTTTCAATTATTTATTTTTTAATATTTTTATTATTTAAAAATAAAATCATAATAATTAATAAAATATTATATAAAGGGTATTTGGTACTTTTCATCTTAATCTTAAAAATTGTTGTTAACTATAGTCTAAGTCAAGTGGAATTTTTGGTAAATTTGACAAAACTCAAATATAGGTCTGATTTGGGTAAAAATCAAGGCACTTAATTGTCAGTTTCCCTAAAATCAATTGAAGAAGACGATTATTCGATACTTTATCCTTGAGAGCAAATGACTTTGACATCTTTGAGGTCTTAGATTTTTGTTTTCCTGTCAGCTGCTAGTGATAATAAATTTGAAACCTATTTCCAAAATATATTGCAAAATCAGAATACAAGTACCACAATTCCAGTAAATTTTTTAACATTTTTTATTCTCTTTTTGCATCCTTATCATTTAATTAAGCTAGAGTGGAATAGCATGTAGAGACAGGGTGAGGACACAGAGTCGACTAGGGAGGGGGATTCAGAGACAGAGGAGGTTTGACAGACGGACCCCGGTGCAAGCCATCAGCTTGACATCCTATGTAAGCCAGGATTGATCCGAAATGCCTTCATCAAAGCATGCACATAGAGAGAAGTGGTCAATAAAGGTGCACGATGTAGGATGGGCTTATCATATGGAGCTTGGACGGTGTTATCCTTCAATATGAATCTTATATTATTATTTATTTTATTTCAATCTGATGTGAATATTCATTATATTTAATAGAAAAGTTGTAAACATGATAAATGAAGTATAATTTTTTAAATATAGATTTTATTTTTCAGATAATCATAAAATAAAGAAGATACTGTTAATTTTTTTTAAAAATCATAGTAGGAAGGGCAATCTTTCACTTGCAATTGTTTTTACTACCTTTCTTTTTTTTTGCAAGAGCCTCAGATAGGATCCTGCTAAGTCTCCAAAAACAAGTTACTATCATCATGGAGTTGTTGAGGAGACAAGACAAGAAATTGAGTAGATTAGAGAGGGGACAGTCAAGGCTAAAAGCTCATCAAGAAATTGAGTGATCTCCAAATGATCTGGATGATTTGAATGACAATGATGATGATGAGAAGACCGATACGGATAACAATGCTTGTGGCCCACCACTGCATTCTTAAGGTGATGATGATGATCCTGAAAAGCCTCCAGATGATGATGATCAGCCTGGAGATGATAAAGTTTCGCTGGACCCACCATAGTAGCCTGTAGATGATAGCCTTAATCGTACCAGCGTGAAGCATCATATATCTACTGCCAACTCTAAGGTAAATTTTATATTTATTTTGTGTTTTATTTTTACATATCATACTAAACACTTTTATATCCAAGTAGACAACATGATTTCATATATTGTTGCAAAACATTTTATGTTGCTTCTACGATATATAATCTCTATATAAACTATTTCAAAACTATAAACATCTAATTTTATAGTTATAAAAGTATTCTTAAAAGTCTTTTAGGTGTCATATAATCACTAATCTTTTTCGTTCCACGAAGAGTTTCAATTTGATTTGAATCAAAATATTAGTAAAACCAAAATTAGAGATTCTAGCAATCCCAAAATCATTAAAAAGTATGTTTTTGGGCTTAATATTGCAATAAATTATTTGCACCTCACACTCTTCAAGAAGATACAAGATTGCTTTAACCACGTCCAATGAAATTCTCACTCTTTCTTTTTTCTTTTTTTTAGAGAGGACGCTTTTCAACATTTAACAAGAGATACGAAAGAGAACCTCTACTTATATATTTATAAACAAAGAGTTTCCTCGAGCCTTCCAAGCAAAAGCCAAGCAGGGCTAACCAAGTTCCTGTGATAATTAGATTGTTCGTAAGTTGCAAGTATGGAAGAAACATCATCATTGACCTTAAAATTCCACACATCTTCATTTCTTTGGACTCTTGTAGAATTGCTGTGCTGTCACATTTATTATCATTTAAAAAATTGGTCCTAGCTCCTAAGTAGTAGGTTTGGAAGCTTTTGATTGCTTGTATTTGTACTGCTACTACTTTATCTCACATTAAAACCTGAAAAGTCTGAGGGCCATATTCACTTTTATAAACGTATGGGAGGGACATTGTAACAAGTAGCTCTTAAATAAAAATGCATTTTTACTAGTTTTCTTTCTTACTTTTAAGTTTTGCATTGCATTCTAGTATCAAAGGTTTAAATATAATTTTTTTTTTCAATAATTGTCTTAAAATATAACGATTTGATGCTTTTAAAATGTCAGAATTTAATAAACAAATTAAAATAAAATATTTTTATCTAATTAAGATTGAGATTTAAGTGTTTTTATGTTAATATTAATATAGATGATTAGATTAATTTAAAATTACATGATAAATACAACATTCCATCTGTTTCTTGCAATCAATTGTTAAATCAACTTTCACCATAAAACAACCATTTTTAGCACTTTTATCATATATGCCTTTCATGCCAACATTATTAAATAAATTAATTGTATTTTCTTGAAAGCATTAAAATAAGACCTAAGTTGCAAATTTTGAAAAACTTACCACTACCTAGAAACCTTTTTTTTTTTTTTTTTTTTTCCAAACAGCTAACTGGAAAAATTTTATATTACTAATTTTACATCTTCTCTATTTTCTGTCAAACTCTCGTGGATTGTAGCAGTCCAAATTTATCATTTGGAAAGCATTAAACAAGTTGAATATCAAAATGCTCTGATGCACTAACACGAAACTCAGTGAAAAGATATAATTAGATAATTTTATATTCAACTTAAAATACTAGGGACTTTTTATATTTATATATATAATAATTTTACCATCAGTATTTCTTAATTTTAAAAAGTTAGGATGAACCAATCAAATTCATCCATTGTATTTTCTTTTTTTAAAACAAATTTTCTCTTCTATTTAATTCAAATACAATGGATAAATTTGATTAATTCATCTTTAATAGTATGTATATATATATATAACACTAAGAAAATCACATTGTACAACCAATTTTATCTACCTCTAATATATTTATTTTTTCCACCTTTGGATTGAGTAAAAATAAATGAATGGATGTCGAAGTCACAAAGTTAAGTGAATTTTTTTTTTAATTAATATATCTGAATACAAAGAAAATTGTATTGTACAATCAATTTCTTCTACCTCTAATTTATTTACTTTTGTCTATCTTTGGATTGAGTAAAAATAAATGAATGGATATCGAAATTACAAATTTAACTCAAATATATATATATATATATATATATATATAAACATCTAGCCCTTTCTATCCCAGAATAGTTTCAGTTTGATTTAATAAACAAAAATTACATATTTTAGCAATCCTAGAATCATTAAAAAGTATGTCTTTGGGCTTGATATTGCAATGAATTATTTGCACCTCACACGTTTCATTAGGGTAAAAGATTGTTTTAGTTACCTCCAACGAAATTCTCACTTTTTTTTTTGCCAGAGATGACACTTTTCAACGTTAAACAAGAGATCTGTAAGATAACCTTTACATATGTATTCATAAGCCAAGCAAGCTAACCAAGCAAAAGCCAAGCAAGCTAACCAAGTTCCTGTGATAATTAGATTGTCCATAAGTTGCTAGTATCGAAGAAATTACATCATCATTGACTATAAAATTCCGCACCTTTATTTCTTAGGACTCTTGTAGAATAGATTGTATAACACAATTTTTTTTTTTTTTTTCGAAATGTCTCCATCGAAGTCGGGTAGATGATTAGATTGGCAGTGCTTGCAGCACCACAGGTGCGTAAGTTGCAAGATAGAAAGAACATCATCATAGACTTTAAAATTCCACACGTCTTTATTTCTCAGGACACTTGTAGAATTGCTGTGCTGTCACAATTCTTATCATTTAAAAAATTTGTCCTGACTCCTAAGTAGTAGGTTTGGAAGCTTTTCATTGCTTGTATTTGTACCAGTACTACTTTGTCTCACATTAAAACGTCATAACTTGGAGGGCCATATCACTTTTATAAACGGACAAGAGGGCCATTCGAACAAGCAACTCTTCAATACAAATGCATATTTACTAGTTCTACTTTTTAGTTTTGCATCTAGTCCTCAAAGGTTATAACTTTTTTTTTTTTTTTTAAATTACCTTAAAATATAAAGATTTAATGCTTTTAAATCTCAGAATTTAATAAATAAATTGTAATAAATTTTTTTTTATTTAATTAAGATTGAGATTTAAGTGTTTTTATGTAAATAGAGCAAAATATACAAAACTCCCCTTAGATAAGACCTAAATACAGTTATAGTCAATGATTGAGTTTAATAACACAATAACCCCAGTTTAACGGTCAAAATGTGTTAAAATTGACGGTCAACTTTAATTTAAAGTGTAAAGACGTAAATGCCCTCTATTTTTAAAATTAATTTTTTTTCTTTTAAAATTTAAAACACTCAATCTCTGCAACAACCATCTTCCAGACCCTTCATCTTCATCCAGAAGGTTATGAAGGTTTCTACTCATCCAAAAACTTTCATCTCCCAAACATCAATCTGCATCCAGACATAAATGGCCACTACATGCAAAAACCCACATCAATATGTAAAAACCCAAACATATCATTAATCATCTGCAAAAATCCAAACACATTATCAATCATCTTCTTCAAACCCAGATAAACCCATCCAAATATCATCTTCAAACACATCTAGACATCATCTTCAAACAGATCTGGGTTGTCTGGGTTCAAACCCAGACGAACCCTGGGTTCGTCTGGACGAACCCAGATCTGAGTTCGGCGAACCACGACGGGTTCGACGAACCCAGATCTGGGTTCGTCGAACCTAGACGTCTGGGTTCGTCGTTGCAAACCCAGATCTGATCTGGGTTCGCGACGACGAACCCAGATCAGATCTGGGTTCACGTCATTCAAACCCAGATCTGATCGCGAACCCAGATCTGATCTGGGTTCGCGTCGTTCAAACTCAGATCTGATCTGGGTTTCACGAACCTAAATCAGGAGGAAGAAGAAGAAGAAGAAGAAGAAGAAAAAGAAGAAGAAGGTGGTGAAGATCAGGTAGAGGCAGAGAAGAAGAAGAAGAAGAAGAATAAGAAGAAGAAGAAGGTGGTTGAGATCAGGTAGAGGCAAGGATGTGGGAGTGACAGAGAGAGTGTTTTGGAAAAATGGTTTTAATAATTTTTATTATTAGTAAATGACGAAATTACCCTTGATCAACCGAGAGTTGCCTAACAGATACTGTTGACTCGGGGGTATTATGTTATCAAACCCAATCTTTAACTATAGCTGATTTAGGTCTTACCTGAGAGGGGTTTTGTGTATTTTGCTCTATGTAAATATTAATGTAGATTATTAGATTATTTTAAAATTACTTTACAAAAGCAACAATCCATCTGCTTCTTACATTCAATTGTTAAATTAACTTTTATTAAATTCATATAAAATTATTCACAAGTTGTGTTTTAGGATAAGAATGAGATTTGAATTCTTGACCTTTTATGATCAAAAGAAGTATTCAACCACTCTTACTAAGAAATGATGAACAAAATCGACGATGAAGAGATGAAACTAATCTATTTTTTAATAATGTTACAATTCCAAAAAAATTGATGAAACGATGTCGTAGGTTGATTTGTAGCTATCACATTAATTTTAGATTGATACATTAATAATCTGATAATTATATATAAATTTATCATATTATTTAGATAATAAATTTAAATAAATTTTTAGATAATATAGCCTTACTCATCTATTTACAATATATCTAATGCCTTGTTAGCATCTCACATAAATTATAGAGTAACTTCTCCCCATGTCCCGACGCCCTTGACAACAAAACACAAAGAAAAGAAACTTATGATGTAATGTTTTGGCTTCTTGTTAAACCCGCGTGGGCTTTAAAACTTATTGAACCTTACCCTTCCATGTTCACAAACTGGATCTGTGTCCCACCTGCTGATAGAAAAGTCAATTTTTTCAATAAAGGTTTACACTCAATTTGCTTTTTAATAATTTAGTCTTAATTCTTTTCTCATGCACCGTGGTGGTACCCAATTTTTCTTTAATAAAGCTAACATACACACATTGTAATTGCAGAAGAAAATATTTTCTTTTACTATCTTTCTTTTTTCTCAAAATATGCATGTAATCTATACGTCATTGTTTTTATATTTTTTCATTATTATTTCCGTAGTTTTTTATACGAGAAACTTTATACTTACAAAAAATTAGGAGCGTAAGATACAATTCTACAGTTACATCTAGAAAAAAGCAATTAAACAATTAGTAGTGGCACACCCACCTATCAGAACATAATACTCTGTAAAATTTGTTTCACTTCAAGAAGGTAGCCAGAAGGCCATGTAAAATCCCAACAGAACTACAGTATCAAACAATCATAAAATTCTGCCATATTTAACTTCAAGAACAAAATAGAAAATTTTATTTAAATGTGTTTTTGGATGCTTTATATATAGATGTGATTGTATTACTTCTTCAGTGCAACTGGCATATCGTTTTTGATAAAAAAAATAAATAAATAAAAATTCAAAGTTCAGCCATTAATTATGACTTCAACATAGATAATATCTAAACAAATTTCAGGAAAAATCTAGTATTCTTATGTGTTTGGAAACAGAATACCCACAACTATCTGCTATTGTTAAAAACTTCCAAACCATGTTACAAACCATCAAAAAATGTACTGACAAGCATTTCTGCAATTGAGTTCAATGGTTTTTGATATGTAGTAGTTGCTAGAGTAGTTATGTTATTATTATCTTATTGTAATCAAACAAAAAAGAATAGAATATTGTGTAAATCAAGGGTGGTGGACATATCATTAATACCCTGATATATTCAAGTAGGCAAAGAGGTGGTCAGCTTGTGTAATATAATACATGATCGATATCATTTTTCTCGTTTTTTAATCTATTAGTCTCTAATTGATCTTGAACTTGATATCCAAAGCACATTAAAATTAAAATAAATCTAACTGCAAGAATTACAAAGCATTTAGCATTACAAATCGGAATCTTATCACTACCATATTGGCTAAGTTGATCCCAAAGGACTTAAGACACAGTTGAAGCCACTAGTTGGGAAAACACAATACAGACAGGAAAAAACCACATCTATCAAGATGATGGGAGAAAAATATAATATGTTGACAATTTTATATTCATACACCCTTTTGTTTCTCTAGCCTCAAATCTTGGTAACAATCGAGTTCTAAGCTCACAGTTCTCTCTAAACTAGGTAGTCTTTAAACAAAGAATGGGGTCCTTGTAATTTATAACGTGGAAAACTTGGTCCCCAAGCAATTAGAAAACTTTCTCCCCATGTAGATAACAACTTGGTTCCCAAGCAACTTGGTATATTGGCTCCCAAAATAACCAAAATTGGTGTCCAACTAATCCTCGCACAAAAATTGAGCTCCTCTTTCCAAAGGCACCTCATTCACATCAATTGGACTCTGTTTGGATTACGTAGATCATATAGGAATACAAGCCAAATTCCCAACACTATTTTCCTTTGAAATTGTAAATTTAACAGGAGGTTTATTGCCTTGAACTATTGATTCATAATAATTCTTCAAGAAATGCTCACAATTTTCTTGGCTTCCACATTTTGGATCTCAACTAACCAACAGCTAAATATGCATCATGAATTCAAGCAGCAACTCTAACATCTGGAAAGTTACATATTAATCGGCACATGCTTGAGTTACAATACATCAGAATCGTAGAAATATCTTGCCAACAATAAGACGAGACCATTGCCCTGTTCACGCCAGCGATTGCACAGATTGTTCATCATCTTGTAAGTTGAGAAAACATTGCAGATTTCCTCCAAAATACCCGAATAGTATAACCATCAGCTGTTTTAAAACTGGCATTTCAGGGATCAGGACCAATAAGCAACGTAAAAACATTTTATAGGTGTGATTCAACATCAATTACATGTGGAGTCTCCTAACCAGTTCCAAACTGAATCTCGGGCTCATATAAGAATGAATTTAGCAGAGACAGAGTCCTAAAATTACACAAAATTAAAGATAGTGTTGTTGAGAGAGGAAAATACTATCTTGTAGCATTGCAAGTGTAAGAGATCATAAAAATCAAATAATGTTAGAATTTGGTGTAGCTGCATGCAGTTTACTTGAAATGATGTTGGATGCTTTGGTCTCTCCCGCACACTATTATATTGCAAGATCATAATTACTTGTTAATTTACAGAGTCCGGCTAATTACATTCTCTATCTTGGACCCCAAATGTAAATTGAACTGAACAACAAAGAGACTAATACCTTGAAATATTCAGTAGCTAACATAATAAGCCAAGTCTCGAAGATTCTCCAGCCTAATATTTACAGATCCATCAATCAATTGCTACCCCTCTGTCGAGCACTACCTGAACCTGTCAAACAAAAACTGAAGGAGGGCAGAGAGATTGAGCTGTTACATAGTGTGTCATGGTTTTGTTTTATCTTTTGGAAAGAAATCAATGAGAAAAGGATTACCAATCAGACAAGGATGAGATTCAGGAGAAAAATGTTAGAATCATTGAAAATTTCGGAAGTCACAAGTTGATCTTGCATTCCACTTTTAGCTTATAAGAACATAGAAACTACAATATTCCGTCCCTGGTCAAATTGTCAAAAAAAAAAAAAAAATCCCTCCTGGTGAAACAATTTGCTCCAACTGGGTGAATGAGAAGGATAGAAAGTATTACTTTGCCTTTTCCGAGCTCTTTAGCCAGTTTCCCATTTCTACTAATTTTTTTTTTTTTTTTTCCTTATGTTCTCACCGTTGGAAAATCTTTTTCATTGTCCAATGGTTTAACATTTTTCCTTTCTCTTATTCGTATCATGTGTTAACTTTTTTGTGTTCTTATTATAGTTATTGTTGGCGTTGTTGTTGTTGTTGTTTTAAATGGTTCTTGTTATAGTTGTTACCTTTTTCCTTTTTTTTTTTTTCTTCTCGATAGGCTTCTGGGAAGCATGGGTCAACCTATTATCCAAAGGGCCAAATAGACCCGAAATCAAGAAATTTGTACTTGATGTAAAATCGACAATGTTTAGTTCTAGTAAGTTTCTTTAGAAAATCATGATGCTAAATAATTTTGTACTTTTTTTTTAGTAAAATATGCTGAACCTCCTAAGGTTTGATTTATTACAAGCCAAAACAAACATATTTCGTTTTTTTCACTGTGACCTCTCATCCACTAATGATTTGATTAGATTTGACCGTTAAATTTAACTCCATAAAGGGTAGTATAGTCATTTAACTTATTTTTGATATTTTTTCTAAAAATACATTATATTATGGGTTATTTGGATCTCCACGGTCCATCTAGATAGTAGAAATCCATTTACAAATAATTAAAAATTGCAATTTTTTTAAAAAAGTAAATTTTAATAAATTGAGAAATAAATGACATAAAAAAATGTAAAATATAGAAAAATTGGTTTTAAAGTTATAAAATAATTAAAATTGAACAAATATTCAAAAAAAAAAAAAAAAGAGTGAGTTGTGCATCGTCCATCAACACCATCATGTTGATGGACGGAGGAGATCAATTTTAAAAAACCAAAGCTGAAAAAAGCTTTCCATATTTTAAAATTAAAAATTTGGAAAAAAAAAAAATAGAATCTCCATCCTTTCAGAAGATGAACATCTCTAAATCTTCATCCCAATGATAAAGATTTGGATGTATTCATCTTTATATAATCATCATTACTCAAATCCAAAACCAACAAATTCACGCTCATAATCAAACTCAACCGAACAAATTCAACCCAAAATCAAACTCAAACCCAATCAATGAAAATCTTCATCAACCAATTAAAAAATGAAAAAAAATGAAAAAAAAAAAGAAAGAAAGAAAGAAAGAAAAAACTATCTAGAACATCATCAAAAGAAAAAAAACCATCAACAACATCATCAACCATCTTTAGATTTTAGTCATGCCACTTCTCAATTTTTACTGCTACTAAGACGCTTCAAAGACTTCACCAACGAAGGAGATGTACCTATCTCTCACAATGGAGATGAAGTATGGCCCTCCCTCGTTTGCTGCAAGCCTACATTTTAGATCTGCATCGTTGTGGCAGAGACCCAAAATATGGGTCGCTAATAACAGGAACGAAGACCCATATGGGTCTACATTGCTAGAAAAAAATTGATGATCAATGGGTTTGTTGATGAACCATCAAGATGGATAGTGGCGATCGAATTTGGATCTCCACTGCCATCTTCAACATTTTTTTTTTTCCAAATTTGATCTTAATCTTTGAGATGGAGGGCTCAGATCTATTTAAAGAAATTATTTTTTTAATATTTATAATTATTTTTAAATTTCAAATTTGTTTAATTTTTAAATTATTTTTAAATTTGAAATTTATTTCATAATTTTTAAAATTTTAATTCGAACAACTCATTAAATGATATAATTTTTAAAGGAAAAATAAAAAAATAAAAAGAAAGAAAGAAAGAAAGTGATCACATTACCCCTCAAGAGTTAAAATCAACAGTACAAAAAATCAAATCATTAACTGAGGGGGAGGTCATTACTCCAAAAACTGGTGGTTGTTTGTTCCTATAATAAATCAAACCTCAGGTACGTTCGAGGTAAGTTGCTCTTTTTTTTTTTTTCTTTTCTTTTTTGGTTGGTGTTAACTTAGTACATAAGTAATGCATAGAAAATTGAAGGTTACAATTAGCCAATGAATGAATGCGCAGCCCATTAATGAAAGATAATTAAATATCAACTCATATGGACAAAAACAACTACTTCCATGCAAGACTCGGATATCTACTCTTATACAAGACACGAATATTAACTCATATGGATGAATGCCAACTATTTTCATACAAGACCTGAATATCTATTCTTATAAAGAGAAGACTACAACTATTCCTAAACAAGTAACATGCTCTTGGTGCAAATTGAACTTCTCAACCGAAACCTCTTGAAGGTTAAAGAGAATGAGGCACCCAACCACAAGCTCCTGTGAATGATAATTTTGCACTTGATATTAAATAAAAGAATACAAAATTAGTTCCAATCAAACCCTGCCAAGTCGACCTCAAAATTTTAAATTGAAAAAAAAAATAAAAATAAAAATAAAAATCATAAATGACTAAACTTTTAGAAAAGAAAAAATAGTAAATAAAAGAACAAAAAATATTTGGTTTGACCAGATCTTTTCATTGGAGATTGCACTATCTCAATCTCAGTCTCACACTTTGTTAGATCTCCCCTAATGAATTTAAGAACTTGCAAAAAATTAAAAGGCAGAATGGAGATGGTCTAAGTGCTTCAAAAACTTTTAAGTGATTGCACTTGTTTGATGGTTTTTGGAGATGCAATTCAATTATTATAATTTTTTTAATAATAATCCCATTAATTACTATTATTTTTTAAGTTTTATTTAAATAACTAAATTACTCCTTCAATTTTAACTTTAATCCACTAACATTTGGGATGCTGTATGCAAAAGTTATTTCATAGTGTCAAATACAAATCTTAAATATCTTTTGTGTAATTTATTTAATAAAATAAATAAGATAAAATGAATTGCTATAAATCGTGTCCACTTATGAACTATAAAATGGGTTGCAACTCAGAGAACAAAAGACTTTAAATGGGTTACATATGACCAAAGCAAAGTTCAGCTGCATTGGAAATAATTACGTTTGTCTAAAAATTTTAAATGACAACCAATGAATATAAGAACATAAAATGATTAAATTAATAAATGAAAAAAAATAATAACAATAAATTTAAAAAATAATTCTGAACGTACCTGGACTTGATAATTGCAGAACCAAAACTAATTTGTTGTCGAAAATTCGAGCACAAGTAGATTAAGAGCAAAGAAACTTGAGAGAGTTTGAGAATTAGAGAGATATGAAAGTTTTAAAAGTGAAACATGTAGCGAGAGATTGGGCATCTATGTAAATTTAGATGTAAATGACTGTTTAAACACATAGATTAGTCATTGTTTAAACGTTCTAAAAGGATAAAATGGTAATAGCATGTTACCTTAAACAATAGTCAACGGCTACATTGTTCAGATAATGGTGCCAAAAATAATTGCTAACCACAAACATAATTTGATTTATAGGATTCTTTTTACAAAATTAGAAAAAAAAAATCAAGAATTATGAAGAAACCGCATGTATGAATTTCTTTTACCATTAACATCACCATAAATCTTTAATTATTTTTAATTCCAAATTTTAAATGATAGTTGTTATGGGTAATTTAGTGGTCAGGTAGATGGGATCAGAGGAGATCTACAGTGCAGGCTCAATGGTCCAAGGGCTCACTAACCCGCCTTTCTTCTTGACCATCTTTCCGGGCAACAGATCAGTACGGTAGACTAACTCCCCATTTTCGATCATGTCCCAAGTTCCCCTACTACTCATCGTCCTGCTCACGAATAATTTTGGTTGCCCGATTAGTGACCTATCCTTTGCCCAGCATACAATTTCGATCAGTATCTGTTAGGTCATGCTGATCGCTGTATCTGTTCGATCATGCTGATTGCTGTATCTATTCGCTTAAGCTGACTGCCATGTCTGTTCGCTTAAGTTGTTCGCCGAAAGATAATCAACGGGTTTATTTCGCCCTAAGCTTGTTCGTTTGGAATTTTCCATCTGATTGTTTGGTGATTTCTGAGCATACTCATACTCGTATACATTTATGAGACTGTTTGCATAGTATTACAACTGGTCACGGAAGTTTTAATTCATAATCCGTCTCCTAAACCCTCCAAGTGTTCGGTCCGTCAGAAGCTGATCTGACCGCTAGCTCAACTGAATATTCTATCCGTTGGGAAGTCCGTCTCAGCCGTGATTGTCAAATCGCGAATAAGTGAAAGCCGAAGACGCCATGTAAGATGTAGCTTAAAGCGTGTCATGCATGCCATCTCTGTCAGAGACTATAACCAAGATTTTGGTAGCCTCCTATAACTCATACAGATTAGCCACTTGAAATCACGCTCGGGCAGAGCTCAGAAGTGACAGTTTCGGCCGCATTTACTGTAATTTCGACCGCATTAAATGCATTGTCAGCCGCATTAAATGAAATCCCGGTGCATTAAATGCAGTCTATCATTGTATTTTTAGTTTACTGTATGCTTTTGTTTTATTCTATTTTACTGTAGCACATTTCATTTCTCTATAAATAGGAAAGGACTTTCATTGTAAAATGGTTACAATTTTCTGAGTGCCGTTATTCTGCCAAAATAGTGAGAGAGTGAACAGTGGACGTAGGCATTTAATTGGGCCGAACCACTCTAAAACCTTCTGGTGTTTTTTGCTCCTTGTTGTGCAAAATCACAAGTGGACGAGCCGAACAAGTAATAAAGTGATGAGAAAAGTATCGTCCCATGAGGATTATTGTTAATTAATGCCCAAAATTGAAATAACTCACTTTTTATTTGGCAAACGCAATTTGATTTAAAGAGTTGATAACTAAAACTAAATTTAACTATAAATATGAATGAAATTAATTCAATAAATTAAAACTCTAAGATTATGATTTCACCATAACTAATCTGTTCCTCCCCTTTGTTCTTTTTAATAAAAAATTAATTATCCTGTTGCTAGTCGAGATTCCCTGAATTATTCACATAGCCCCTCCCGAGTTCTAAGGAAAATACCCTATAAAACTTAACTGCTATGTCCCCATGCAAGTTAAAACATTAATGGATTCATTAAAATTTATGGATCTCTTTTATAGACTACACAAACCATGCAGGTATATTCCTATCCTACATGTAATTTATGATATTAAATATAATGAACTAGACATATAAATCAGCTTCCGGTATCATTATAATTAATAATTCAACTAAATAGTGGTCAGTTATTTAGAAACATTAAGAACAGTATTAAATGCATCAACCAAGATAGAAAACTCTTAATTGAATTGAACAACGGTTTGGAACATCAAAGTTATGCTACATCATAACCTTAAAAAACAAATCTACTCCATAATAGAATTTACAAAAACTAAAAGATTAAACATAACAAAAGATAGGAAAACTTAGTGGATTGAAGCTTCACCGTAGAATTTCTTCCTCTGCTTTGCTCCTCCTCTCCAAGCTCTCTCTCTCTTTCTCTAAACTACTTATTGTTTTGGTTTGTGATGGAATGCTTGGAATGGTGATTCTAAGGTCTATTTATAGGCAAAGTTCACCTCCAATTACATCATCGATTGCATCATCGTTTCCTAATTTTCCATCATTTTGCATCATCGCTTGCATCATTGTTCACCTACCTCATTCAAAGTCAACTTTCATATTGCATCATCGTTCACCTACCTCATTCAAAGTCAACTTTGATATTACATCATTACTTACATCATAATTTTGATTACATCATTCCTTACATTGGCATGACATAATATTTATTTCTAAAATATTCGATCTTTAAATTGTAATAACTTTTTGATGTGATTTCTAATTCAAGTAATTCTTGAGGCGATGAACTGCTTCGAATGACATTTAATTTGTAGCGATAATCTTGTCTCGGACAATAGTATTTGGTAGGGTCCACATGTTCTTTTTTTTTCATCAATTTTATTCTGAAAATAAAAATACAAAAATATGAAATAATTTACTTAATAAAAATAAAAATATCGAGAACTAAACAAGAATTCAAGTTTAAAAAGATAAAATAACTCTATAAAAGTAGTGTTATCACACCCCTAAACTTAAGATTTTGCTTGTCCTTAAGCAAAACCAACAACAACAACCTAAGTTAAAAACACAAACAACAAAAACACAATCCATTTTCATAGGTAAACACGATGGCATTGAGCGTATGCCACAAGCCTTTAAACCCCTAGGTGTCCCTAGTAGAAGGAGTTGTGTCTCCTGAGGGTTTACCAGCAACGATACCCACAAACGTTAAAAGATTCCACCTATAACTTCACTACATACAACTTAACAGAAGTCTCATATATGTATGATCTTGTATTAGGACTAAGGATAAGTCACTGATGATCTACAACAGAATCATCAACAATCTCACACCAGTCTCAAAGCAATTTCATTTCAAAACATCATATTCACATGTCATGGACTTATTTCGCTTTGACTCTAATTCTCACAAGATATCTCTCATAACCCTCATGAATCCTAAAGCAAACACTCATGCAATCATATGTGATAGAGGTTATGTAAAGGCATAGCAAGTGTCATTTACATCACATATGAATATAGACGTTTAAAAAGAACCGCACTTTTAAGTGAATAGATCTCATGATTGAAATCAAATACTAAGAATGTAGATAGAGCATGATGACAGACTTCAACTCTCAAATTGGACTTCCTCTTGAAGATCAATAGGTTTTATTAAAGATTGTATTTGGGCTATGGTTAATTGACATGTAGGAAATTTTAAGGTACAGGTTCAACAAGAACTTATGATCATACCCAAGCACTTTATTTATTTTCTTTAATTCATCACAACTTCTTTTTTTTTTTTTTTAGAAACACATAATGTAAATGTTAACACTTCAATTCATTTCTCTTCTTTTACTTTATAGCATGATCCCAAACTTCATAAGGTATGACTAAATTTAAAGGCTCAATAGGGTCATTTAATAAAGGTAAATAGAGAAAAATGTTTAAAGTATTTGACTTCAAAGGTTTTATGATGTGTCTCAATTTAAAATAGGAAAGTAGGCTTTTGTGGAGCAAAAATGACCTATATTACTTCTAAGAAGTCGATCCAATTTTCAAATCAAAGCAACTCATATTATCTACAATGATGATTTGTTCTTTAGTATTCAATGCAAAACCTATAGAAATCATCTATTAAGAACAAAGTGAAGAGTGTTTAAGAGTAGAAACAAATAAATCTCTCAAAATAAAATGTTTAAAAAGCTCAAATCCTCACCTAGGGTAATCTCCACTAATAGTCCATAATTCATGTAAACATGATATTTATCCACTCAATTAACTAAGATCATGACATTCAAACGTCTCAAATCATGCAAAGATGTTCATGACTATTCCTTAGTAAAGATATTCAACCAAAAATATGTATCAAGATTCCATTAATAAACACAAAGTAATTAATCAACTTTTTAGGGCAGAAATAAAACAGATAATGAATTTTTTTTTTTTGAAATGAAAACAAAGATGCGTATTAGGAGCACAAAAGTACTCATTACTCTGCCATCTTTTGGTTTCAACTCGGACCAGTTTTTGAATCTTATGGTTTTACTAATAGCAAACTCTACCCCCAAACTTATTTGAGACAGTGTCCCCAATGTCTAGTAAAATAAAAAGAAGAAAAACTCAAATAGAAATGCTATTAATAAAACTATAGGATAAGAAAATTACAACCGGAGATTAAGATTCAGTGCACGCTTCTTGTTATCGCTTGCTTCAGAATTTCAAACCACCTGCGACATGATTGGATCAACTTCGGGCACAAAGTCTTGCAGTTGGTCAATCAGTTCATCAACATTTGAAGCTGAGACTAGAATACGCCGGTTTGCTTGAGTCATAAAACTTTGTTCCACAGCATGATCAAGAAAATCCAATAAACCATCATAGAAACCGTTAGTATTAAGCAAACCTAATGGCTTTTTGTGAATGTTGAGATAAGCCCAGGATGCAATGTTGAAGATTTCTTCAATTGTTTCCAAACCACCAAGTAACGCGATAAAGACATCAGCATTGAGTAACATGTACGTCATTCGCCCGTGTACACTCGTGACCTGAAACTCATTACCTATACTCATACCGATGATATCTCTCCTATCAGCCAAATGTTTTACTATAATACCGAGGGTTTGCCTGCCTCCAACAGTTGCAGTTACCGCAACAGAACCCCTTAGTCCTAAACTGCCTCATCCATACACCAAATCTATGTTTCGGGTAGTTAAAGCCGTACTAAGTTCAGCAGCTGCCTTTGAATATTGTGTACTTATACCAGACTTTGGGCTACAAAAAACACAGATATTTTTTAATTTACTGCTCGAGGGCTTCGTAATTTTTTTTTTTTTCATTTAAAACTAATTATTTGTTATCAGCAACGAACACTACTTTAAAGAAAAAAAGAAAGAGTAAAAGAACAGTATTGGTCAGAGGGAAAATGAAATGTTAAGTGTAGAAATGTCAAAAAGAAAGCACAATCTTCGAAAAAAAACAATTAAAACAAGCCGCTAAAAATACAAAATTCAAAAAGTTTGGTGACGAAACGTCAAAAAGTAAACACAATTATCAAAAAAGTTTGAAATAAGCTACAAAAATCCAAAATAATTGGTGAAGAAACGTCAAAAGTAAACACAATAATCGAAAAAGTTTGAAACGAGATAAAAATCCAAAATGACAGGTACAGAAATGTCAAAAAAGTAAACACAATTATCGAAAATGTTTTAAACACGCTGCTAAACAAAGAAAAAAAAATGATGCTATAGTAATTGTGATTGTGGCTCACATCTTCCTCTGGTTTTACGTCCAGAAACAGCTTAAACAACTTCTATAAGTTGAGGATTGGCTTCTCATCTAGTTTTCTCATAAACTGGCAAACAAGGTCTTTTAAAGTCAGATTTCCAAGACTGTAACGTTGTTTCTCTTTACCGAATAATTCTCATAAATCTAAAAGAATGCGTTGAATTTTCCCACAAAGATGCGTCTTAAGAGTCTCAAGGATATATCCAGAGACTCCTTACTCAGTCCATCCTTTATGCATTTAATTTTATCTTCTCGATTTATGGACAAATATCCCGGATTTTTACAGCGTGTGTCACAGTTCCATCTTGCACACTTATGGCAGACTCCCATTCTCTTAGCTCTCCTTTTCTTTGAGTAAGAACTTCTTCCCAATCCTGGTAAACGTTTAATTAATGAATCATTCAACTCACCTGCTAGTCGTACCTTAGCTTCAATGATCCATCGAATATACTCTGGAAGACCCAAACATGTTAGTGCCCTCATTCTTTCGATTCTGCACTTGTAAATCTTTTTAAGTACATCTTGAGGTAGAGTTGGGAAATGATTTTTGAGTGCTGCAAGACTGGTCTCCATCTCTGAAAGAGAAAAGAAAATTATCAAAGAAAAATAAAAACACACAAAGAACACAATAACTCACAATAATACATAAACAAAGAAAAACTAGCTAGAAAGAGAAAAACTTGGGTTGCCTCCCAAGAAGCGCTTAATTTATAGTCGTTAGCTTGACTGTTGAAAAACGCCTTAAGTTGGGTCTGAAAGCGCGATAGTGGATTTCTATTGAGGTTCTCCACCATCCATGTAAACTTTAAGTCGTTGTCCGTTGACTTTGAATCGACGATCTACACTTAGAATTTCAACAGCACCATGTGGAAAAACTTGAATAACTGTGAACGGCCCAAACCATCTAGAGCGTAGCTTACCTGGGAACAAACGTAATCGCGAATTAAACAAAAGAACCTTCTGTCCTAGAGTGAAATCCTTGTTTAGGATACGTTGATCATACCACTTTTTGGTGCGTTCTTTGTACAGTTTAGCATTTTCATATGCACCATGACGAAGTTCGTCCATCTCATTGAGTTGCAATCTTCGCAGAGCTCCTGATGCTCCTATGTCGAAATTCAACTTTTTGATAGCCCAGTATGCACGATGCTCTAGTTCAACGGGTAAGTGACATGCTTTTCCGAATACCAACTTGTATGGAGACATCCCAATCAACGTTTTAAATGCTGTTCTGTAGGCCCATAATACATCATCAAGCTTTTTCGACCAGTCTTTTCGAGATGCACTTACCGTCTTTTCCAAAATCCATTTCAATTCTCGATTAGAAATTTCAGCTTGTCCATTCGTTTGTGGGTGGTAGGCTGTAGCAACTTTGTGTTTGACCCCATATTTGGCTAGAAGAGCATCAAAATACCTGTTGCAAAAATGTTTCCCTTTATCACTGATGATTGCTCTAGGAGTTCTAAATCTAGTGAAGATATTTCTACGCAGAAAATTCACCACCACTTTAGAGTCATTAGTTGGCGCGGCAATGACTTCAACCCATTTTGACACATAATCCACAGCCACCAAAATGTAGAGATTCTTAAAAGACGGTAGAAATGGTCCCATGAAATCGATACCCCAAACATCGAACAACTCCACTTCCAAAATATTGTTTAAAGCCATCTCATGCCTTCGTGAAATGTTACCTGTGCATTGGCACTGATCGTATGCAACAACATATGCTTGAGCATCCTTAAAAATGGTGGGCCAATAGTATCCGGATTAAAGAATTTTGCCTACAGTTCGATTAGCCCTAAAATGTCCACCATAATCAGAAGAATGACAATGGTGGAGAATATCTCGTGCTTCATCTTTTAAGACGCATCATCGAAGGATCTGATCTGGACATAATTTGTACAAGAACGGCTCATCCCAATAGTAATGTTTTACATCCGCCAAGAATTTCTTCTTTTGCTGCCATGAAATATCAGGTGGATAAACTTTATGAGAAAGAAAATTAACAAAATCAGCATACCATGGAAAATTGCTTGTATCCAAAATAAAGAGTTGTTCATCAGGGAAAGTCTCTTTAATTGCTATGTCAAGATCCTTCTTATCCCTTCGTTGCTCTAGTCTAGAAAGATGATCGGCCACCATATTTTCACTTCCCTTCTTATCTCGAATCTCTAAATCAAACTCTTGTAATAGAAGGACCCATCGGATCAGGTGTGGTTTTACATCTTTTTTCTCCAGAAGGTACTTAATGGCTGAGTGATCTGTGAATACAATGACTTTAGAACCGATCAAGTATGGTCGAAATTTATCGAATGCGAAGACTATAGCCAGAAGCTCTTTCTCAGTGGTGGCATAATTGACCTGTGCATCGATTAGTGTACGGCTAGCATAATAAATGGTATGAAAAACCTTACCAATACGTTGCCCTAGCACGGCTCCAATGGCATAATCGCTAGCATCACACATAAGCTCGAACGGCAAAGCCCAGTCAGGTGCAACAACGACTGGGGCTGTCACAAGGGCCTTTTTCAGTATCTCAAATGCCTCTCTACATGTATTATCGAAATGGAATGAAACACCCTTCTCGAGCAAATTGCATAATGGCTTTGTGATCTTCGAGAAGTCCTTGATGAATCTTCTGTAAAACCTTGCATGCTCTAAGAAACTTCGGATGCCTTTAACAAATGTTGGTGGTGGTAGCTTCTCAATTGCCTCAATCTTGGCTCTATCAACCTCAATGCCCTTAGCTGAAACTTTATGACCTAAGACGATCCCTTCTTGTACCATGAAATGACATTTCTCCTAGTTAAGAATCAGGTTTGTCTCTTCGCATCTTTTCAGTACTTGTGCTAAGTTATCCAAACAAGAATCAAATGATGAGCCAAATACTGAAAAATCATCCATAAATACCTCAATGAAGCGTTCCACCATATCTGAAAAAATTGACATCATGCACCGTTGGAAGGTGGCTGGTGCATTGCATAGACCTAACGGCATTCTTCGAAACATGAACGTTCTATATGGGCATGTGAATGTAGTCTTTTCTTGGTCCTTAAGTTCTATAAAAATCTGATTGTAATCAGAATAACCGTCTAGGAAACAATAGTAAGGGTAACCTGCTAATCTGTCGAGCATTTAATCGATGAAGGGTAAAGGGAAATGATCTTTTTTGGTCATCTTATTTAGTTTCCTGTAGTCAATGCACACTCTCCATCCGGTTACTGTTCGTGTTGGAATCAGCTCAATGTTTTCATTGGTGACTACTGTCATGCCTCCTTTCTTTGGTACCACTTGCACTGGGCTTACCCATGCGCTGTCCGAAATAGGATAAATGATACCTGGATCCAAAAGTTTAAGTACCTCTACTCGGACAACCTCCTTCATGTTTGGATTTAAACGTCATTAGTGCTAGATGGATGGCCGGTACTCATCCTCCATAAGAATTTTGTATTGGCATATAGATGGGCTGATTCCTTTGATGTTTGCTATCGACCATCCAATAGCCATCTTGTGTTCTCGTAGTACTCTCAAAAGCTTTTCCTCCTGTTCTCTACTTAAAAAAGATGAAATAATGACATGTAGTGTAGATGAAGTACCTAAGAATGCGTACTTGAGATGAAATAGAAGTGGTTTGAGCTCCAATTCTGGTGGTTTTTCTGTTGATGGTACCAGTTGTCTCTTACTTGCTCCAAGCTCCTCAAAAGGTCGTCTGAAAAAGATGAGAGGTGAAGCTTCCAATTGATTAACACATTCCATGATGTTCGAACTTTCTGAGTTTGGTGCTCCATGTAGGCAAGCTTCAAGTGGATCTTTTGGAGTGATGATTTGATGTATTTCTTTGATACATTGACCCACCACATCTACCCTCATACAGTTGTTAACATCATGTGGATGTTTGAGAGCTTTTAGCACATTGAAGGTCACCTCTTCATCTTGAACTCTGAGTATGAGTTGACTTTTCTGTACATCAATAAGGGTTCTTCCTGTTGCTAGGAATGGTCTACCCAAGATGATGGGTATTTCTTGATCTTCCTTCATGTCTAGCACAATAAAATCCGTAGGAAATATGAACTTATCCACTTTGACAAGTACATCTTCTATGATTCCCCTTGGATATTTGATTGATCGATCAGCTAGCTGCAACGATACTGTAGTAGGTTTTGCTTCTCCAAAACCAAGTTTCTTGAAAAAAGAGAATGACATTAAGTTGATGCTTGCACCAAGATCCAATAATGCTTTATCAAAGAATGAATCACCAATGATACAAGGAATTGTGAAACTTCCCGGATCTTTGAGTTTGGGCGGTAGCTTTTTCTGCAAGATTGCACTACATTCTTCGGTCAAAGCTACCGTTTCATGTTCTTCCAGCTTCCTTTTATTTGATAGGATTTCATTCATGAACTTCACATAGTTGGGCATTTGTTCCAGAGCATCTGCAAAAGGAATATTAATTTGCAGTTTCTTAAAAACTTTCAGAAATTTAGAAAATTGCTTTTCTAGTTTCTGCTTCTGAAATCTCTGAGGGAAGGGTAATGGTGGTTTGTATGGTGGCGGATTGTCTGGAAACAACTTTGACTTTGGCTTCTCTGCTTCTTTTTGTTCAACCATCACTTCTTCTTCTATTTTGCTAGATCTTTCTTTCTCGACTGTTCTTTTGACAGGCCCTTTCAGTATTTTACCGCTTCGTAACGTGACAGCCTTCAGGTGCTCCCTAGGATTGGTCTCTGTGTTGCTTGGTAGGGATCCTTGAGGTCTTGCAGTCAGCAAATTCGAGATTTGACCCATTTGTACCTCCAGATTTCGAATGGAAGCTGCTTGATTCTAGAGCGTGGTGTCTGTTCTTGTCATAAATTGAGTAGTGTTTGCGGTGAGCTGAGCAAGTGCTTCTTCAAGCAACGGTTTGTTGGCCTGCTGCTGTTGAAATGGTGGCGGATATGGTTGTCTCGGTCGATCATTGTTTTTCTATGAAAAATTTGGATAATTCCTCCATCCTGGATTATATGTGTTGGAGTACGGGTTATTTGGTTGTTTGTTGCCCACAAAAAAAGCTTGACCTGTCTGGTCTTCATCGTATTACCCGTTGGAATGGTCCCCTCCACAAAAATCACAGGATGCTGACTGAGTATGAATGACATTAGCTGTCAAGTTTTTGAGTTACTTGGCTAATGTCTCGACCTAAGTGGAAAATCTGGTTAACACATCATTTTCTTGTGTTTCGAAAACTTTTTTCGGAACTACTCTTTCTGATGGTCATTGATAGGCATTTGCAGCCATTTCTTCTAGTAAGTCCCAAGTGGCTTGATGGGGTTTCCCCAAAAGTGCTCCACCAGCGGCGGCATCTACCAATGTTCTTGTGGAACTCCCTAAACCATTATAGAATGTGTGTAGCTGCAACCAGTTAGCAACTCCATGATGTGGGCAGCGTCTTAGCAGATCTTTGAATCTTTCCCATGTTTCATACAATGACTCTCCCTCAAGTTGTCTGAATGTGGCAATCTCGGTTCGCAGTCTTGGCTGGTGGAAAGAATTTGGCTAGAAATTTTTATGCCAAGATGTCCCATGTGGTGATACTCCCTGATGGCAACGAGTTGAGCCAACTTTTAGCTTTGTCTCGAAGAGAGAATAGGAACAATCTCAATCGGATGGTGTCATCAATAACACCATTGTGTTTGAAAGTATCACAGATCTCCAAAAAGTTATCAATGTGGGCATTTGCATCATCGTTCGGAGCCCTATTGAACTGATTGTTTTGTACCATCTGGATGATTGCTGGCTTAATTTCAAAGTTGTTAGCAGCAATAGTTGGTCGCCGTATCGCTAAAGTATTACCCACTGTGGGTAGAGCATAATCTCATAATGCTCGAATTTCAGCATCTATTGGTACAATGTTCTGTGTGTTGTTTGATCCTTCAGCCATATCCATGAGTGCAGTACTTGCAGCCTTCCTTGTTTCTTTCCGGTTCTTGCGGCAAGTTCTTTCAATTTCTAGATCAAATTGTAAAATTTCGCCCCCAGACTTTCTCATACACCAGAAAACTCACAAATAATAAAACAAATAAAATAATAAATAAATAAATGACCAAATTAAAAATTGAGTTACGTAGTATTAGAGTATTAATTGAAACAAACAATCCCCGGCAACGGCGCCAAAAATTTGTTGTGCAAAATCGCAAGTGGACGAGCCGAACAAGTAATAAAGTGATGAGAAAAGTATTGTCCCATGAGGATTATTGTTAATTAATGCCCAAAATTGAAATAACTCACTTTTTATTTGGTAAACGTAATTTGATTTAAAGAGTTGATAACTAAAACTAAATTTAACTATAAATATGAATGAAATTAATTCAATAAATTAAAACTCTAAGATTATGATTTCACCATAACTAATCTGTTCCTCCTCTTTGTTCTTTTTAATCAAAAATTAATTATCTGGTTGCTAGTCGAGATTCCCTGAATTATTCACATAGCCCCTCCCGAGGTCTAAGGAAAATATCCTATTAAGCTTAACTGCTATGTCCCCATACAAGTTAAAACATTAATGGATTCATTAAGATTTATGGATCTTTTTTATAGACTACACAAACCATGCATGTATATTCCTATCCTACATGTAATTTATGATATTAAATATAATGAACTAGACACATAAATCAGCTTCCGCTATCATTATGATTAACAATTCAACTAAATAGTGGCCAGTTATTTAGAAGCATTAAGAACAGTATTAAATGCATCAACCAAGATAGAAAACTCTTAATTGAATTGAACAAAGGTTTGAAACATCAAAGTTAGGTTACATCATAACCTTAGAAAACAAATCTACTCCATATAGAATTTATAAAAACTAGAAGATTAAACATAACAAAAGATAGGAAAACTTAGTGGATTGAAGCTTCACCGTAGAATTTCTTCCTCTGCTTTGCTCCTCCTCTCCAAGCTCTCTCTCTCTTTCTTTAAACTATTTATTGTTTTGATTTGTGATGGAATGCTTGGAATGGTGATTCTAAGGCCTATTTATAGGCAAAATGCACATTCAATTACATCATCGATTGCATCATCGTTTACTAATTTTCCATCATTTTGCATCATCGCTTGCATCATTGTTCACCTACCTCATTCAAAGTCAACTTTCATATTGCATCATCGCTTGCATCATTGTTCACCTACCTCATTCAAAGTCAACTTTGATATTACATCATTGCTTACATCATAATTTTGATTACATCATTCCTTACATTAGCATGACATAATATTTATTTCTAAAATACTGGATCTTTAAATTGCGATAACTTTTTGATGCGATTTCTAATTCGAAAATTCTTGAGGCGATGAACTGCTTCGAATGACATTTAATTTGTAGCGATGATCTTGTCTCGGACAATAGTAATTGGTGGGGTCCATATATGTTTTTTTTTTCACCAATTTTGTTTTGAAAATAAAAATACAAAAATATGAAATAATTTACTTAATAAAAATAAAAATATCGAGAACTAAACAAGAATTCAAGTTTAAAAAGATAAAATAACTCTATAAAAATAGTGTTATCACTCCTCGCCTCTGATATCTTCTTATTGTTTCCTTTTTACTTTGCACATTCCATATCAATTACCCGAAACTGCAGCTTGGGCCCAAAACGAACCTCGTTGATTAGAGATCCAAATTCGGACATCAACAATAGTGAATTATTTTTCACAAATGTAGGTAGTATAGCATTGAAGTTATTGCGAAGAAATTAAGCAATTTGACGTAATTAATCACAAAAGCGTCTTTATACTTTAAAAATTAAGTTCTCCAAACTCAAATAACCCCGACATAGAAATAAAAGTCAATAACTTAAACATTGACCTAGAAGATTTAACATAAAAGTCCAAAAATAAACCAATAAAAATTGAAATGATTGAGCATAAACTCCTCATACCTACAACAACAAAATTGTATTTTAAAATTTGTATACAATCCCTCTCCTAATTCTCAAGCGTGTAATTAAACAAACAAAACGTTTGAGAAGAGATATGACTGAGTTGCACATCACTCTTTGGTAATTGTGGATTGTGAATCTCCTCTTAGTAGAAATAGTTCTCGCTCCGATGTTGTAAAAATAATTATCTAAATTATGTTATTAGTGATATATCTGAGTAGATCTCAACAATTATGAGATCAATTATAAGATCAGTGATATATCTCTTTGGTAATTATCTGTTGTGCGATGTGGACCTTAAAAAATCTATTAAGTAGTTGTGTACTTAGAAATTGGCTTCAGAATGTGTTCAGTACTACGTTTGGTTGCATAAGCAATTGGTGCTTTGACTAGTAAAAAGGACAATACTCCGGATTCATTTGAATCAATCATGTTAAAGACTTCTACTTGCCTTATGCCCTGACATTTAAGCGGAAGTAACAATTATTCATGCCAATTCATCATCAAATACATGATCAATGGAGTTTACAACTTCCTCAAATACGTGTCTTCCCGAAAGCATTGTATGTTTGTATGAACCTAGAGCTATATAGCTAATCACAAGCAATTATTGGACCCTTATGGTTTAATAATGGCCTTTAGAAATCCCTTCTGTTATACAAAACTCAATTGTTTTAGCAAGTGAGCTGTTTGGACTATAGAGCATATACGAAGCTTCTTTCATCTTCTCGATTCTATGTTATTAATGCTCCATACGTTCTCTTTTTCTGCAAAGGGGATGAGATTGAGGACATATATCCAGAAGGTACTTGAAATACTTTGGACAACTAGCTTGCTAATGATACAATGATTAATTGTTTAGGTTGCTCATATATCTTAATTTTGTGTCAGGAAATTTTGTTTTATCACAATGTCGATCTTCATATATCACTGGCTACTATGGATTATAATGGAATACATGGCCGGTGGTTCTGTTGCTGATCTAGTAGGTTACCTATATACTTGTTTTTTCTTGTTGAATGCATTAGAGGTTATTTTTTCTTTTAACAGTTTTGTGGGTTAATGAGAAATGAGATTGTTTGTTTTTGTAATAATATTATCTTAGTTTGGTTTGTGTAATAATTATGATTGTTTTTGGTCAGTGTATTGGTCATGAAAGGGTTGGATTAAAGTTGCTTTCAAAAACTGTATAAGCATATTATAGTTTAGTTGGTTGCTGCTGTTAATGATGAGATAACAACAACAATAAAGATAATAAAGAAAGCTTGGTGGCTCTTTCCACACATTGTAGTTCAGCTTACTATGTATTGCTTTTGATACTATAGGTTAGAATTATTGAAGGGCATTCTTTTTTATGGTTTTTGGTGTTAGTATATTAGCATTTTGCAAGGCTTAGGATTGTTTTCAGTCGCTTTCAGTTCTTGGATTTTGGTGTACTTATCTGTTCAACATTGAGCAGAAAACTGATTGAGCTTGAAGTTTCTATAGTGTTTCATTTATTTTAATTAACCTTTAAAATGTCAGTAACATAATATAAAAGTAATGAAAGTGATCATTAGAATTTGATATTTAAATTAATTAAAAAAAAAAAGATTAATGCTGCTAATAGCCTGATATAAAAAGTATGGTTTTTGTACATGCCTTTTTTGCTTATTGATTTTAATGCTGTTAGTAGCCTGATATAAATTTTATAGATATGTACAGGATCTTATGGCTCATGTTACAACATATCTAGCGGAATTGTCTAACAATAAAGGCCTCAAAAGTTTTGCTCAACAACTGAACATAATCCAGTCGGTAAGGACACTAAATGTTTTGATCTTCAATTGTGATTGTGAGTGAATAAGAATAACTGATATTTTGGAAAACATGCTTGACTAGAGCTTTGGCATTGTTTAAATTACAGGATGCTTTCCAAATACAATGTTACTGCAACTTTACAGGTATTTTCCGTTGCATTTTATTTTATTTTATTTGTACAAAGGGCATCAATATACTCTTTATAATTATATATTATTAAAATGTTGATTTCACATGTGCAAACAGTGCTGGAAACAGAAGGACTGCACTGATAAAATCCAGAACGGTAAAAGGAGTTGGATGGGATGTCTCTGCTGTAGGAAACGGTGAGTTTCTTCCGTTTTGGAATCACTATCAATTTCCTGTTTTATTTTCCTCCGGTGATCTAGCCAATTTGTTGGTTATAGAATTACTCAAAAGGATGCAGGATGGTCAAATGCTTTTTAAGTCTATGAATTCTGCTGTGTTTAATAATACTGAAGTATAAATTAATTTATTTCATTTGGAAGTTAGAAAAGTTTCTTATTTTCTTGTGTTTCATTTGGAAAACATGTTGAATATGTAAGCGCTCACAAGTGTAAGGTACAATCTTTGGCCTTTGAATGTGACTTTCCTTATGTTATTTTATTTTTGTAGCTTCTGCTGTCAAAAGGAATTTTACTCAGAAAATATGCCTCTGTATAGAAATCCTGACAATTGAAACCATCTGGGAATTGGTGCTAGAACTTCTTCTAGTCAGACCAAAGCTTTGGGGTAATGCTTCCTCATGCTCTTGTACCGAGGGAATCCTGTTTTTCTAGGAACCTTCTATTCTATCTTCTTTATTTATGTCTTAGGGTCACAGCGTTCTAAAAGTCTATTTAGTTAACATTTTTGTTGGATGTGTAGCATACAATGCTTTCAGGTCAGTTAAGCTGGTGTTTTTGCATAGCTATTTGAATACAATACCATCCTATAGCATTGTTCTCAATGACTTTCCTGCTGTTATATTAATGAGAAACAGAGTCTATTGACGTTGCTTTGTCGTTTTGGTCGAGGTTTTTGCCGCACAAAAAGGTTTAATTAGTGAAAGACAAACTTAGGTTGCTCTATTAATAGCTAACAAGTATTTTGATATGCCGCATGATTTTTGATCTTAGGATTAATCTTTTTGCCTGGTAATTTAGTTGTATAAAATTATTTCGCTTTTTACTTATTTTTTATTATATTTTATCATCTATTGTGAATTTTGATTGTCTAAATTGATCATTATTGAGTATATTTCTGGTTGAGATTTTTCTATTTCATTGGTGCATGAACTCTCAAAGTTAAGCCAACCCTCTTGCAACAAAAGAAAATACGGTAAAGGCAACAACCATGAGAGGATTGGCTTTTTTTAATGGTGTTCGGCCAACCCTTAGCTTTTAGGGTTTGGTGGTTTCTTTTGTGTATTAAACAGCTAAGGCAAGAAAATATTGATTCAAGTTGAGTTAATTGATTCCCAATATAAACCAATATAAAACATCTTTTATATTGGCCAATTTTAGGTTTTCAAATACAATAAGGAAACATATTTCTTATTAATTAGAATATACAATTTCCTATTCACAAAATCCAAGTCTTAATTAGATAATCTAATTTTCAAATTGAAATCTAATTCATAGTTAAATAATTCGATTTCCAAATTAATGAAGATTGATAATTTTTCATTAATTTGACTTTGACTTTTCCATTTTCATGGCTATTTAAATTTAACAATTAAAAATCATTAATTATTTTATGTGGACATGAATTTGAGCCCACAATCTATTCACATAAATAATTAAATAATTCATAATTCATAATTATTAATTTAAATAATCAACATTAATTAAATCGTGTGAGTATTTGTGCTACATGTGTAACACATAATTAGACAATTCAATTAATTCTTATATTTTCTTGTTTGTTATGATGAGTGTAAGCTAGCAAGGAAATCAAATAGACCTACAATTCTGAACTCTAATAATATCGAAATTATTAATTAAACTCTTTAATTAAATAGTTCATTATTATTAACTTTAGAATTATTTCATTAAAAATCTAAGATTGTACTCTCCAAAATTGCAGATGTTTTATACAATATGAATTTATTAGTATCCGTCAATTTAATCATTTCATATGATTCAATCCTCCACAAGTAATTCATAATCAGAGTTAGGTCATAAAATTCATTCAAAATTTTGTTCAAATTTTGTAAATGTTTTAAAATTTAATTTTATATTCATAATTATATGTGAATAAAATGATATTATTATATTTTTAATTATTAGTTTACTAGTATTTTTTTATTATTTTGTTGACATAAAAAACAAGCAACACCAGAATTAATATAATTTGTGTGATTTGAGAAATTGAAAAAGAAGAAGAAACAAAAACAAAAGCAAAGTGTCACATTAGCCTCTAAGATTTCCTGTGTGATGAACAGTCAATGTAGATCTATCTAGATCTCTATTAGCATTTATGGAGATGAATATACAACATCTCTATCTCCATATATGGAGGTAGCGATCCAGATTGAATTTCCACCGTCCATCAATACAACACCTCTATCTCCATTAATGAAGGTAAAGATTCAGATTAGATTTCCATCGTTCATCGATGTTGATGGACAGTGAAGATCCAATTTCTATCTTTTGTTCTTTAATATTTTAATTTTTTTAAAAAATCACTGTTCATATACGTTGATGGACAATGGATATTAGAAATGGATTAATTTTAGTTTAATTTTATTTTTAATGTAATTTTTTTATCATTAAATCTCCACTGGCCATCTCAATTTGATGGAAAGTAGAGATCAATTTTTTTTTTTCTAATTTATTAAAAAATAAAATAATACCTTAATTTTTTAACTTGTGGATAAAATAGTCTTTTACATTTTCTGTTAATGTTAACCATCAAAAATAAGCCTAAAGGGACCAAATTGAAGTGTCTTTTACATTTAAGGGACCTTCAAAGTCATAAATGCATATGCATTTAAAGTGGATAAGCTTTTTAAAAATATAGAGATCAAAATGAAATTTATCCTTTATTTTGTTTAAACATCAAATGAAATTTGCCCATGTCGGGCTATGACCTTATCACCATTTACACTACAAGGTTGGTGCTAACGAGAGACATCGTTAGTTGTTAACATTGACCTTGATCGAAACGTGATCAAATGACTTTTTCACACCACTTTATAATTTTTTTTTTTAATTTTAAATAGGTTAGAGAAAAACTTTTGATATTCAATAAAATAAAGTAAATGAATTTTTCCAATAAATTAAAAAATATAAAAAATAAAATTTTAAAATATAAAATGAAAAATTGGAGAGAATCATTATGGTATTTGTCGTGAAGAAGAATAAGATTATTTTAGGATCTAAACCTAGCTACGGAGGAATCTCATCCTTCTTCTCTCTCTATATATAAAATGATGATGATGCTGATGATGATATGGTCTAGGTTCTCCAATAACTTTTGAGTGGAGTTTGCATGATTTAATACATTGTTGTGAAATCTAACCGACTTGGGGTAACTCAAAGGGAAGTGAAGAATTAAAATAAATAAAAATATAAATTGAATTACATATGAGTCAAGCAAAGTTCAGTAAAACTAGAAATAATTAATTTAATTACCAACAAATAAGTATAAAAACTTACAAACATAAAATGATTAACTTCAGTAAATACAAATGGGGAAGCACTAATTGTTGATTGACTTCTCGCAAACTGACACCTGTAATTTCAGGGATTTGACATGATCTTTGACTTACGGTGGCATGTTCCATAAGCTACGCTGCTGTACTGTCATTTTGGAAGTCTTTGGCATGCACGTCACGCTGTCCATGAGCTGGGATTGTCCTGGGCAAGCTGGAGCTCGCTAGAGAACCTTGGTTGCCAGTTAACGTTCAAGGAGGAAACTTTCGAGTGAGCTGAGGTCGTGATTGGGCTAGTTGGGCAATAAGCTACCTGTCATACGCGAGCTCGTTGAGCTGGACGCATCTGTGCACGAGAGTTGCTTACACAGCGCTCTACTGGGCTGCTTTCCGCGAACTATTACTTGGTCATGTTGGGTTATACCGAGCCTTTGTCTTTGTTTGCTGAATCAGTTTTCATTAGGCTTTTGGGTTTTCACCAGCCCATTGAGTACAAACCGAAAATTACCCATAACAGAGCATATCTGGATTAGATAATTGTAGAAATGAAAGTTATTTAACGTCTAAAATCCAAGCACAATTAGCTTAAGAGTAAAAGAATTTGAGAGAGTAGAGATTGAGAGAAGTAGAGAAAATCTTGATGAAAGTTATAAATGTGAAACGTGAAGCGAGACTACATGTGACAGTTTGCATAGTAATGCATTATATTGATTGCTGTCAGGTCAGTATGGGGCCAACATGAGTGGAAAAAATCAATTCGTATGATCCACGAGGCCACAACATTCAAAGTTATGATCTCATTGTGAACTTTAATTATCATTTAAAATTACAATTCAATAATTGTCTTGATATATCTCTTGAAATTGAATTTAAATTTAGTTTATAATTAAGAAAGTAGTTTAGCAGCTGAGGGGTTTTTTGTCTTTTTTGTCTGAAAATTGAACAGTATTAAAACTTATTGAAGATTGAATAATGATTGAAATCTAATATTTAAAATCTAAACAATATGTTTTTTTTTTTTTTTTTATCTTTGAATATATTGTAAACTTGTTTATTTTTTTAAATTAAAATTATCTAAAAATTAATAATTCAATATTTATATTTTTTTACTATTTATTGTAATATAATTTATTTGTCTAATTACACTTTATCAATTGTTATATACTGACATGATCTATATATCATTTGTTTTGAATAAATATTGTACATACAACCACAATTCTAAAAATATATTTGAAATTTTTTTATTTAAGATAAAATGATATTCATCAAGGTTAATAATTTTAATCTAAATTTAATTAGATTCAATGGAAGTTGTTATGGTGGGGTTGTGGAAGTTTCTTCACTATTTCTTTGATTTTAATTATGTTTGCACGAAGATGAATAAAATAACAATTTTAACCAATCATATATTATTGTTATGTATGAACAAGTTATTATTCAATCTCCTCGTAACGAGCTTCACTTCATTATAATTAGTGAATTACAGTATAATTATTAGCAATCACACATGCATGTTGATGTGGGTTAATGTTTAGATAAGCTTTCAATCAAGGATTTAATAGAGTTGATCACTTGTTTTCTAGTGGGTCTCTAGAATAATCTGACTATAATTAGACTCCCCATTTAAAAATAATGTAATAAACTTATTTATAGCTAAAAAGATTGTAATTTCATCTTCTAATTTATTTTTTAATGATACTGTAATTCTTAAAATTTATCAAAATAATGTGATAAATTGATTGATATATTGATGATGTGACAAATTGATTGATGTATTGATAAACAGATTGATGTATTAATGAGGTGATAGTTACACAAAAGTTTTCTATATCATTTAGATAAATTTTTGGATAAATCTTTTAATAATATAATATTACTCATCTATTTTAAATATATCTAATGTCTTGCTAGTATATCACTGCAAAAATTATGATATAATAGAGTAACTTCTCTCGACGTCTCCATGCCCTTGAAAATGAGACACAAAGGAAAGAAACTTATGAAATAATGTTTTGGCTTCTTGTTAAAACCGTGTGGACTTTAAAGCTTATTGAACCTTACCCTCCATGTTCATAGAGTGGATTTGTGTCCCACCTACCGATAGAAAAGCCAATTTTTGTAATGAAGGTTTTACACTCAATTTGCTTTTTATTAATTTATTCTTAATTCTTTTCTCCGGCATCAAGTGGGTGTCCTATTCTTCTTTAATAAAGCTAACATACAGACTTTGTAATTGCAGAAAAATAATTTTTTTAACATATCTTTCTTTTCTTTCCAAAATATACATATAATCAGTACGTCATTGTTATAATATTTTTTCATTATTATTTCCGTAGTTTTTTATACTATAAACTTTATACTCAGGAAAAAACTAGGACCTAATATACAATTCTACAATTACATCCAGCAAAAAGCAATTAAACAATTAGTAGTGGCACACCCACGTATGAGACCATTAGACTGTGTAAAATTTGTTTCACTTCAAGAAGGTAGCCAAAAGGCCAAGTAAAATCCCAACATGTTGATGGTCGATTCCGGACCCCGATAGGCCTTTAACAGCACCAGGCGGACTCGGAGGCATGGGCAGGGTGTCCAGGAACCGCATCAACATCCGAAACGATTTGTATGAGGTGGGAGGCCCTTTTGGCCATGCAGAGTAGGTGTGGGGTTAGTCCGTAGATCGATATTAAGCCCCTTGCTTCCACATGGTCGTGTCCAGAGTTGAACCACAAACCTTAACCATATAGGTGTTTTGGTTGCACAACTCCTACCACCAAGTTAAAATTAGTCAACAGTCAAAGGAGAGAATACATTGTTGTCTCTTAGCTTGTGTACCTGAGCATGTCTGATTGCATGTCTGATCGTTTTCACCGGGTAATTGACCGAAGTGTTTGAGCACATGTTTGGTTGCGAAAAGGTCTGACTGTGTGTTAGAACGCTAAGACAATATGGTCGTGTTTAAGAACTACTCGATAGTATTCTGCAAAGGCTATCAGGATGATCAGAAGGTCTTCTTATCTGATCGTTGGTCATAGGGGCAGATCCCGTAGTCAATCTGCTCACTAAGTGCTATATCTGATCGTTTGAATAGTTTGATCGCTCAAGATGTTTGCTGAATTTGACCAGTTGACCTTCTAGAAGGCCGAATCAATTCAATTCAGAAAATGAGTCAACTTACCTATTTTCATGTAAATCGAATCACGATATTCTTGGCAATTGTTGCAAATATGGTGGAGATAATCTTAAGAAATATTATCTCAATTAATATATATTATTTTTTATCTTATCTGTAAGATTCTTAAACCCATTTAAATTATAACATCTCCATTATAAATAGGGGAGGAAATTCATTGTAAAGGACAGGGTGAAAAATATATTTTTACCGAAATTAAGCAAAATAATTCTTTGTGCTCTTAGGTGCTGTGTGGAATAATTCAGCAGCATCAAGCACATTTAGACTTTTATTTTTTTTAATTATATCTATATGACGGAGTAGCAAATCACTCTTTAGTAATTATAGATTGTGAGTCTCCTCTTGAAAAATATTATTCTTTCTTCAATGTTATAAAAGTAATTATCTTAATTACGTTATCAGGAATATATCTCCATAGATCTCAACAATTATTTGATTTATAAGCTGTTAATATTAAAAAAAAAAAAAAGTATGGCTAAGTTAAAACGAGACGGTTGTACTTGGTTTTAAAGTAGGGGCCACACCCTATCGCATCACACTATAAGAAGATTTGTGAAGGATCCGGGTGTCGGGTCGGGTTCTTTCACATACGGGCAGTAGCACATCAAGTTACACGCTTGCAAAGAAAAGACGTGGCGTGCAAAGAAAAGACGTGGAAAGCATAAGCTCACCGGTTGGGTGTCTGTGTCTTCACTTTGTGTTTGACTTGATGCTTGAGTTGCAAAATCAACTCCTACCCAACTATAATCTGTGAGTCTTTATCATAGTTGCTACTTGGTCTTTGCATTTACTGAGCTGGATCTTGATGCATAATGCATTTTCTTGTTTAAATTATTTTGTTTTTTTAATAAAGAAGTACCCTCCCGTTGACAAAACGTCAAAAGTTGGTTTGGTGACAAGCCACCAGCTTTGAATAATTTTCACCAATAGGGCACAAAGGAATTGGGGAAAATAAAAAATAAGAAAAAAAAAAAAAAACCCTTAGGATCAAATACAGCCTGCTATAACCTTTAAGTAAGTACCAATTTAATATTGCAATAGCTTTTAGTATAATTATTGTTAGTTATACTGAAAAAATAATTTATTATAAAACTAATTAGGGAATTATATAGTTAATTTTTTTTTTTGATGAGTTATGTTTTTTTTTTTTTTTTTCCTTTTCAGTAGGTATCTAATCTTTAGAAGTTAGAAAATTTAAGTCTCTAGGACAGCTGGAGTCGGTTTTGCATCCAATGCATTTTGCTTGTGTTCACAATTCATGAGGTTGACTTGACTTCTCTGCAATGCATATATGCAGGGGCGTGCAGGCGCCATGTGAATGAGGGTTCCTCTGTCACTTCAAATCAACCAACGGTATGTTTAAGGCTAATGCAAACGTGGAGATCGACGTTTTAGGCTCCACTTCTAATCAGAATAATGATTCGGAGATCAACAATTTAGGCGCCACTTTGAACCAGAACAACACTCTGGAGATCGTCATTTTAGGTTCCACTTCGGATCGGAGTAATGATAATTCTGATCAATTGTTTAAGGCTGCAGCTAATGGCAATATTGAACCCTTCAAGAATGTGGCTGAACAGCGTCATCTCATATTGACACCACTCAAGAATACAGTCTTGCATATCAACATCACATCAGAAAAAGCATCAACCAATTTTGTGGAAGAAATACTTGATATATGTCCATCACTACTGCTCCAAGTCAATGCACAAGGTGACACTCCATTGCATGTTGCAGCCAAATTTGAGCGTCTTGATGTGGCGAGAGTTCTAATTGAGAAAGCAAAACGTCAACAGGAGGAAGACTTAGAGAATGGGATAGGAGTTACCAGACGGATGCTGAGGATGACGAATGACAAGGGAAACACTGCATTGCACGAAGCCGTACAACATGAAAGAGTCTATATCGTTGAAATTTTAGTCAAGGAAGACCCTGATTTTTCACACCCAACTAATAAAGGCGGTGAAACTCCACTTTATATTGCTGCTGAGACAGGAAATTTTGAAGGTGCTGTTCAGATTTTGGAAAATAGCACATCAGCTACCTATGCAGGCCCGAATGGAAAGACAGCTTTACATGCAGCAATCAGGTCGGAAGCTCTAGGTAAATTTATAAAACTACCAAGTTTTGTATCAATAATTTGTCTTTTTTTCAGAGTTACATGTAGAAAAAGTAGTGTCAAAGAATAAATGATTATGATCAAATAATAATCAAAGCAAAAATGAAATAAATTGGTACAGCAAGCCAAGATTGCACCCTTGATCCTTAAGAAGATAAAGAAAGCAAGCAATTCTTTGTATATGATGTTTTTTAATATATTGTTATTCTTCTTTTAGGTTTACCTAGAAAAATACTTGAAAAAAGGAGGAGTTTGATAACAGAAATAGATGACTATGGATGGACTCCACTTCATTGTGCTGTATATTATGGTTATCTTCCTGTTGTATGTGTATTATTGGAATTTGATACATCCGCTACATGCATGGCTGATATGTCAAGAGAAATGACACCACTTCATTTGGCAGCTAGCCAAGGTCATACAGATGTAGTGAAGGAAATCATTTCATGTCGTCCAGATTGCTATGAACTGGTTGATAATAGAGGATGGAATGTTCTTCATTTTGCCATGGCTTCTTTTAGTACAAAGCAATTGTGTAATTTACTTGAAAATCCTTCAATCGAAAGGCTTGTACATGAGAAGGATGCAAAAGGAAACACTCCTCTCCATGTGCTTGCTACATGCGCTAGATCCAAGGGCTCAAGAGATTCATTGACTAATATTGTCGATAAAGTAGAAGGCGATGGTATTCGTGCCGTTAACAGACAAAATATTAAGGTTACAGATGCATCTAATTACGGTTGTCCTGAGCTGAAGGTAATAGCCTAATTTTCAATATATCTATGTGTTGATTAATTAGGATATCGCTTCCCCATTTTATGAGGATTAGGTTAGTTTAATTATGACACAGCATGCATTTTTCGATCTGCATCAATTAGTTCGCATATGGTCATGATTTTCAATATTTAAATGTTTGTGTCATGCATATTGCATTATAAGTTTAGGTAGATAAATATTAATACCTATGGTCTGAGTGGGTAATTAATTGCATAGTGTATGAAGGGCATGTAAAGATAAGCAGACATATTTTACTGTCGTATTTTTACAATGGAGTGGGGCTATAATTGTCTCAATCTTTCGATTAGAGTTGATGGTGGATGTTGAAGACTTGAAGTCTAGATTAAATAAAAGAAAAAAAAAATTATTAGTCAATGAATCAAACAAACCCTGCAATTATTAAAGACTATTTTTGAAAATTTCCCTCTCTATATCTCTCTTTTTTAATCAGTTAGTAATTATAAATGTATGTGCAGCGAGAAATCTTGACATTATCAAAAGTTACTAGTAATGGGGTATATCCACGAGGTATTATCCGTTTAAGAGGCAACCGTCATGAAGGATATTTCTTACTTGTGAGAGGAGCAAAAGAATCACATATGGTAGCAGCTGCACTTATAGCGACAGTGACCTTTGCAGCAGCTTTCACCTTACCTGGTGGTTACAAAAGTGAAGGTATGAACCAAGGCTCTGATGTCCTGAGCAGAAATTTAGCTTTTCAAACATTTGTAATAACAGATGCCATAGCCATGGTTTGCTCCATATCTGCTGTCTTCATCTACTTCCTTATGTCAGTAGAGAAATTAAAGAAGTACATTTATATGTTCGAAGTCGGCTCTTGGTTAACAGTGGTTGCTATGGCAGCAATGGTGATTGCATTTGTTACGGGAACATTTGCAGTTTTAGCACCTTCTTTTTGGCTAGCTATTGTCACTTGTTTCATTGGCTTGAGCTGCTTCCTCTTTGCGCTTCCCATGGGTTATCGTATAATCTTACAGCTTAGAGAAGATAATTACATGTTGTAGCTCAAGATCCACAAGTTCAAGCGCAAGATAAGATCAATAAAAGATTGCCTCATGTTGAAATTGGCCAGTAGAAGACACAGAGATTCTCTTTAGTGTTGTTCTACATTATAGATATATTAATTCAATCTAGAGCTAGAATTTCATTAGTCAAGGAAACTTTGAAATTTACGATTATTGATCTGCCATGTACTTGGGTCATAATAAACTTTTTAAGGTTGGGAGAAATAAAAGAGTTGGAAATGAAGGATTATGAATCTATGATTATACATAGCTATTATTTAGCTTAGTAAACTTTTTTATATTTGCATTGCATGCGTTAAATTCTGATTAATTATTTTGTGTCAGTGTACTATCTCAAATAATTAGTTGATTTAAACTAATTTGATGCATAAATGGTTTATGATTATCTTGTACTTTCATAGCAACAAGGTCAAGAATGATCCATTTCTATTCAATATGGTATATTCTTGCTCTTTGGTTTGCATTTTATCAATTATTGAATATTTTTGAAATATTATTTTGTTATTGATTCGGATCATTGTTTGTTTTTTTTTACCTTTTTTTAAAATTATTTTTTATCCATCATATCTGATGAAGTTTTTTCTCAAGTTCTACTCCTAAGGATAAATGTTTTTTAAAAGAAGATGCCAATAATTTTATTTAGAAAAAAAAAAAAAACCGAAAACATAAAAAAAATTCTTAGGCGATATGAGTCCAGATGTTGGTGGCCGAAGCCCGAAACAATGTAATAATCAACATTAATAATTCATACAATTTGAGCAGTGTTATTGGCACCCTACAAACGACTTAGAGAAACCCCTATCATAATTTTTTTTTTTTTTTTTTGAATAACAATTTTGTCCCCAGTGACAATTGCTAACCACAAACACAATTTGATTTATAGGATTCTTTTTACAAAATAAAAAAAAAAAATCAAGAATTCTGAAGAAACCGCATGTATGAATTTCTTTTACCATCAAACATCACATAAATCTTTAATTATTTTTAATTCCAAATTTTAAATGATAATGAATTATTTTTCACAAATGTAGGTAGTATAGCATTGAATTGAAGTTATTGCAGAAGAAATTAAGCAATTTGATGTAATGAATCACGAAAGCGTCTTTATACTTTAAATTCATAGAAGTATTTCCCCACATTCTTCCTAAATTACTATTAAATCAACCTAAATTATTAAATAATTACTGCTAGAAAATTTTACCATACAATTTTTTACACCAAATGGGTCCTATAAGTTTGGAGTAGAAGTATGTTTGGTAAATGTTTCAAAATTAACTTATTTCATAATTTGCTCTTCTTATAATCAGTCTTTGAGAAATTATTTAAAGGTTGCCTTTAAAAATTGATAATTGGAGAAGTTAATTCATTGCCTTTGGAATGTATACAATGTTCTCACTACTTTAATAAAAATACTCTAGTGGCCTCATGTTTTATAATTATATTTGAAAGAGTAATTTCATTTTTGTCCCCCATGTTTTGGAAAAACTTTATTATTTTTTTTCTATTACAAATCCATTCGTGGCTTTTGTGTTTCCTCACATTTTGGAAATATACCATTTTAGTCCCTATAGTTGGTCAATTGTTAGTCAACTTTAATTGAGAAAGTGGAATTTTTGTCTTGCTAATATAATTATTTTTGACAAAATAAAAAGATCTTTATCATCCATTAGATCGACTATGGACATTAAATGTAAAAAAAAAAAAAAAAAAAAAAAAACTAAAAATTTAATTGATAAAAAAATTTTAAAAATAAAGATCTTTGTCATCTATCTCTACTATGAACCGTGGGAGATCAGAATTAATTAATTTTTCAAAAAATTAAAAATTAAAAAAAAAAGAAGATATGTTGAATTAGATCGACTATCGTTCTAGTTAGAACTAGATTGTTAAATGATCTGGTTTTAGATTTAAATCGTTCAAACAATCTGAAAATTTTTAGATCTTTGAACTCTCGAGTCATGATTGTCGCTCAATTTGGCAATCAAATTGTCAATTGATGTTATGATTTTTGCAAACTAAATTTTTGTTTGTCAATTTAATTAAATGAACTAGATCGATGATTTGGTTTTTCTTTTTTTTTTTAATCTATATTGCACAATAGAGCTCTATCATGCGATGATGATGGTTCCCTATCACTAATGATTGATTCAACGATGGAAGATTGATTAAAAAACCCCTTTGGATCCAAAACATTAATAAAGATGGTCCATTTCCATTTATTAAAGTAGAGATCTAGATTAAATGTCTACTATCCATATATGTTAGTAGAGGATACAAATCCAATCTAAATATCCTCCATCCATCAATGTTTATTGACAATGGAGATCCAATATGGATCTTGATGAATGATATATATAATCAAGATCTCCATCATCCATTAAAATTGATGGATGACAAAGATCCAATCCGGATCCCCACCTTTTCTTTTATCTTGTTTTAGTGTTTTAACTCTTGAAAAATTCCACCACCCATATACAAGATGGGCAGTGGATATTAGTGAATTTTTTTTAGTTTTAATTTAATTTTTAATTTAATATTTTTGGTATAATTGAATCTCTCCATCATTCATCTCAACTTGATAGATGGTGGAGATCTATTTTTTTTTTTAATTTTTTAAAAGTGTAAAATGGTAACTTAATTTTCTAACTTAAGGGTTACGATGGTTTTTTGGCTTTATTAGTCACGGTTAACCATTAAAATTTTAGTTAGAGTCCAAATCATGGGGGACCAAATGAGTTATATATAGATATATTCCTAGTTAAAAAAGTACTTATTCTGCAAAACATAGGGGTAAAAACAAATTTACCCTTTCTAAACTTATGAAATATTTACAAAATAACAATTCAAAAGGATTATATATAAAAGTTGACAAAATATAGTAAATTTCTACATTAATTACACAGTGGTAAGTGGTGGTAGCCACCACTTTAGTACCACCAAGTCAAACGATAGTTAGCACCCTCCAGCAATGTTAGAATCACCAATGTCCTTTTTGACGGTGGAAAATTCCACGCAACAGAGAAAGCTTGCCCTCTCCATTTCCAAAGATGGAAGAGGGAAGAGTCTTCATCGTTCGAAGAAATTCCAAAGGTGGAGCAGTTGAAGAGGGTTAATTCTGTCAAACTTATTATTATATTATTTATGAAAAATTGCACTAGCAAACTTCACATTACATTAATATAATTTGCACTCAACTCCTAATATGTTCATAATTGCACTAACATCCTTCTCTAGTTGTTGAGTTATAGTTGACCGGGGATGGAAAAGTACATTTGTACCTTAATGAAATGTACATTTTTACGGTTTTACCTATCATTAATTCTTTTTGGTAAATTACACCAACTTCCTGACCTTATCACTAATTACACTTAATCCTAAACTGTTATATTAATTGCACTAACATCCCATCTGACGATTAACTAACGATTGACTATTGTTAGCCAATAACAGGGCCATGTTAATATTTTTAATTGAAATTAATTTTTTATTTTTGAAAAACCAATAATCACCAATATTTAAGAAAAAAGAAAAAAAAAATAAAACAAGTTACTGCATTATCCTAATAAAATGCCAGATTTAATTTAATAACCAAAAATGAAATTTTATTTTAAATATATTTTTAGATCCGTCAGTGCAATTAGATATCTTTGCATTACTACTTCAGTGGAATTAGCATATCATTTTTTATTTAAAAAAAAAAAATCAAAGTTCGGCCTTTATTACATAGATAATATCTAAACAAATTTCAAGAAAAATCTAGTATTCTTACATATTTGGAAACAGAATGGCCACAACTATCTGATATAGTTAAGAACGTCCAAGCCATGGAACAAAACCATCAAAAATGTACGGACAAGCATTTCTGCAATTGAAATCAAGGGGTGGTGGACATACCATTAGTACCTGATATATTCAAATAGACAAAGAGAGGTCAGCTTGTGTAACATAGTACATGATTGATATAATTTTTTCTCTCTTTTTTAATCTATTAGTCTTTAATTAGTTGATCTTTAACTTGATATCAAAAGGACATTAAAGTTAAAATAAATCTAACTGCATGAATTACAAAACATTTAGCATTACAAGTTGGAATCCTATCACTACCGTATTGAACAACCATTCCTTTTATGTGAAGTGGATACTAGATATATTATCTGGCCTGAAGGAAAGGTCTATTGCCCAACTTTGAAGCCCAAATCTTAGTTAATATTCATTCGCCCTATTGTCACTCTAACCCCAAATCTTAGTTACAACCGAGTTATAAGTTCATAGTCTTTAAATAAAGAATGGGGTCCTCATTTATAACTTGGAAAACTTAATCCCCAAGCAATTAGAAAATTTTCTCCCCATGTAGAAAACATCTTGGTTCCCAAGCAACTCTGCATATTTGCTACCAAAATAACCAAAATTGGTGTCCAAGTAATCCTCACACAAAAATTGAGCTCCTGTTGCCAAAGGCACCTCATTTGCATCAACTGGACTCTGTTTGGATTACCTAGATTATATCGGAATACAAGCCAAATTCCCAACATTATTTTGCCTTGAAATTATAAATCTAACAGGACGTTTATTGCCTTGAACAATTGATTCATAATAGTTCTTCAAGAAATGCTGAATATTTTCTTGGCTTCCACATTTTGGATCTGCACTAACCAACAGCTAAATATGCATCATGAATCCAAGCAGCAACTCTAACATCTAGACAGAAGGCTAGAGAGTTACAAATTAAATCAGCACATGCTTGAGTAGTAATAAATCAGAATCGTAGAAATATCTTGTAAGTTGGGAAAACATTGCAGATTTCCTCCAAACTACCTGAATAGTATAACCATCAGCTGTTATAGAACTGGCATTGCAGGGATCAGGACCAATAAGCAAAGCAAAAACATTTTATAGGTGTGATTCAACATCAATTACATGTGGAGCCTCCTAACCAGTTCCAAACTGAATCCCAAGCTCATATGAGAATGAATTTAGCAGAGACAAAGTCCTAAAATTACACAAAATTAAAGATAGAGTTGTTGAGAGAGGAAAAGACAACCTCGTAGCATTGCAAGTGTAAGAGATCATGAACATCAAAATAGTGTTAGAATCTTGTATACCTGCATGCAGTATACTTGAAATGATGTTAGATCATAATTACTTGTTAATCGACAGAGTCCTTCTGACTGGCTAATGACATTCTCTATCTTGGACCCCAAATGTAAATTGAACTTAACAACAAAGAGACTAATACTTTGAAACATTCAGTAGCTAAGATAATAAGCCAAGTCTCGAAGATTCTCCATCCTAAATTTACAGATCCATCAATCAGTTGCTTCTCCTCTGTCGAGCACTACCTGAACCTCTGAAACAAAACCTGAAGGAAGGCAGAGAGATTGAGCTGTTACATAGTATGTCATGGTTTCGTTTTATCTTTTGGAAAGAAATAATGAGAAAAGGATTACCAATCAGACAAGGATGAGATTGAGGAGAAAAATGTTAGAATCGTTGAAAATTTCGGAAGTCACAAGTTGATCTTGCATTCCACTTTTAGCTTAATATGAACACGGAAACTACAATATTCAGTCCCTATATTAGTAAATGCAAGTGTTGTTGAGAGAGGAAAATACTACCTTGTAGCATTGCAAGTGTAAGAGATCATAAAAATCAAAATAGTGTTAGAATTTGGTATACCTGCATGCGGTATACTTGAAATGATGTTGGATGCTTTGGTCTCTCCGTCACACTATTATATTGCAAGATCATAATTACTTGTTAATTTACAGAGTCCTTCTAATTGGCTAATTACATTCTCTATCTTGGACCCCAAATGTAAATTGAACTTAACAACAAAGAGACTAATACCTTGAAACATTCAGTAGCTATCGTAATAAGCTAAGTCTCGAAGATTCTCCAGCCTAATATTTACAGATCCATCAATCAATTGCTACTCCTCTGTCGAGCACTACCTGAACCTGTCAAACAAAACCTGAAGGTGGGCAGAGAGATTAAGCTGTTACATAGTGTGTCATGGTTTTGTTTTATCTTTTGGAAAGAAATCAATGAGGAAAGGATTACCAATCAGACAAGGATGAGATTCAGGAGAAAAATGTTAGAATCATTGAAAATTTCAGAAGCCACAAGTTGATATTGCATTCCACTTTTAGTTTAACAAGAACATAGAAACTACAATACTCCGTCCCTATATTAGTAAATACATTTCTAAAAAATCTAAACATATCGATTATGTGTTGTAAATGAAGTGATTTCCAAACTGGATATGGCAATGGGGATACTTATGGAGTTTGAATAATAATTAAAAATAAATAAATAACTTTCCAGCACCAATTTCATGAAATAGAGGTTGGAGTAGCCTTAGATCATGTAAGTTAAGGTATAATTGAGGAAATATATTAGTAGACCGATGTTTCCTTTTAGTCCGATGTATTGCAGTAAAGTTGAAATGAAAACCAACTGCAGATGCAAGATTGTTAAGAAGGTCAACAAGCTGCCACGAAATATACATATAATCAAGACTAAGGCGGCAATCAGTACACTTAAAATTTAAAGTTGGCCCAGTGCTAGAGTTGTCAATTAAACCAACAGAAATCATGAGTGAAATCTGTTGAGCTGTTTCTCTGTTTTATTCTCTCCTTGTTTTTATCTATTTATATTTTCACATAAATCATGAGTGAAACCTTAACAATTATGCAGTTTAATGTGATTTAAAGGGAGAGTTTTATAATCTAACACCTCTTGTTGTCTCTGTAATCAAGGTCTTGGTTATAAAAATCATTGATAAGCTACTCTAGTAGATTGGTGCATGCAATCATTTAACCATGTGCCTCCTTTAGATGTCGAAGTACACGGGGGTGCTTTAAATGCTTGCGGGTTTTGTTGGATATGATGCTGTTTAAAATACGTTTTCTGCTTAATGATTATTTAAATGTAAAGATCATTTCTGTATTGAGCTTGTGGTCATTGCTTTCCTGATTTTCAGGTTTGATAAGGAGCTTATTAAAGAAGTTGCTATAAAATTTATTGATTAGCGAGAATCGCAAGTATATATTATTGTATGTTGCTCTATGTTCCACTTCCACATTCTTCCGATTGAAGTTAGATGCTATAAACTCGATATGGAATTTTTTTTATTATCTTAACTTCTTTGTGCTCTTAGGTACGGTGTGGAATAATTCAACAGCATGAAGCACATTTGGATTTTTTTTTTTTTTTAATTATATGTAGGTCAGAAGGAAATACACAGAATCAATTAACAGAATATATATCTATAAGAAAGATCTGTTTTGTGATGTGGACCTTAACAAATCTGTTAAGTAGTTGTGTACTTAGATATTGGCTTCAGAATGTGTTCAGTACTACGTTTGGTTGCATATGCAATTGGTGCTTTGACTAGTAAAAGGACAATATTCCTGATTCAGTTGAATAAATCATGTTAAATGCTTCTGTCTGCTTGCTAATGATGCAATGATTAATTGTTTAGGTTGCTCATATATCTTAATTTTGTGTCTGGAAATTTTTGTTTCATCGCAATGTCGATCTCCATATATCACTGACTACTATGGATTATATGGAATACATGGCTGGTGGCTCTGTTGCTGATCTAGTAGGTTACCTCTATACTTGGTTCTGTTCTTTGAATGCATTAGAGGTTATTTTTTCTTTTAGCAGTTTTGTGGGTTAATGAGAAATGAGATTATTTATTTTTGTACATGACATTATTTTAGTTTGGTTTGTGTAATAAATATGATTATTTTTGGTCAGTGTTTTGCTCATTAAAGGGTTGGAGCAAAGTTGCTTTCAGAAACTCTATGGGCATATTATAGTTTAGTTGGTTGCTGCTGTTAATGATGAGATAACAACAACTATAATGATAATAAAGAAAGCTTGGTGGCTCATTCCACACATTGTACTTCAGCTTCCTATGTATTAATTTTGATACTGCAGGTTAGAATTATTGAAGGGCTTTCTCTTTTATGGTTTTTGGTGTTAGCGTATTAGCGCTTTTGCAAGGTTTAGGATTGGTTTTAGTTGCTTTCGGTTCTCGGATTTTGGTGTACTTACCTGTTTGACATTGAGCAAAAAACTGATTGAGGTTGAAGTTTCCTTAGTGTTTCATTTATTTTAATTAACCTTTAAAATATCAGTAACATAATATAAAAGTATATGAAAGTGATCATTAGAATTTGATATTTAAATTCATAAAAAATTATATATTAATGCTGCTAATAGCCTAATATAAAAAGTATGGTTTTTGTACTTACCTTTTCTGCTTGTTGATTTTAATGCTGCTATAATAGTCTGATATAAATTTCACAGATATATACAGGATCTTATGGCTCATGTTACAACGTATCTAGCGGAATTGTCTAACAATAAAGGCCTCAAAAACGTTGCTCAACAACCTGACATAATCTAGTCAGTAAGGACACTATATTTTCTAGTGTAAAAATCGTTATGAATTCAACAATATCTGATGATAACTGAAAAAAATAAGGCATTGATTTTATTGCCTGTTTGTATTGACAATACTATGTTTCGATATTTGGTTCAATTGAAAATCCCAGAGAGTTGTTTATGAGAGACATTAGGTAAGTTAATAGCTTTATGTATGAAATGGTTATTGTTTTGATATTCATTTGTGATTGTGAGTGAGTAAGAATATCTGATGTTTTGGAAAACATGCTTGACTAGAGGTTTGGCATTGTTTAAATTACAGGATGCTTCCCAAATACAATATTTCTGCCACTTTACAGGTATTTTTTGTTGCATATATATATATATATTGTACAAAGAGATTATAATTATGTAGCATTAAAATGTTGATTTCACATGTGCAAACAGTGTGCTGGAAACACAAGGACTGCAATGAGCAAATCCAGAACGGTAAAGGGAGTTGGATGGGATGTTTCCACTATAGGAAATGGTGAGTTTCTTCCGTTTTGGAGTCACAATCAATTTTCCATTTTATTTTCCTCCGGTGATCTAGCCAATTTGTTGGTTATAGAATTACTCAAAAGGATGCAGGATGGTCAAATGCTTTTTAAGTCTATGAATTCTGCTATGTGTTTGAATAAGACGGAAGTATAAATTAATTTATTTCATTTGGAAGTTAGAAAAGTTTTTCATTTTCTTGAGTTTCATTTGGAAAACATGTTGAATATGTAAGTGCTGACAAGTGTAAGGTGCAATCTTTGGCCTTCGAATGTGATTTTCCTTTATTTTATTTTTGTAGCTTCTGCTGTCAAAAGGAATTTTACTCACTCAGAAAATATGCCTCTGTATAGAAATCCTGACAATTGAAACCAGTTGGAAATTGGTTGTACCGAGGGAATCCTGTTTTTCTTGGAACCTTCTATTCTTTCTTCTTTCTTTATATGTCTTAGGGTCGCAGCCTTCTAAAAGTCTATTTAGTTAACATTTTTGTTGGATGTGTAGCATACAATGCTTTCAGGTCAGTTAAGCTGGTGTTTTTGCATAGCTATTTGAATACAATACCATCCTATAGCATTGTTCTCAATGACTTTCTTGCTGTTATATTAATGAGAAACAGAGTCTATTGACGTTGCTTTGTTGTTTTGGTCGAGGTTTTTGCTGTACAAAAAGGTTTAATTCGTGAAAGACAAACTTAGGTTGCTCTATTAATAGCTAACAAGTATTTTGATATGCCACATGATTTTTTATCTTAGGATTATTCTTTTTTGCTTGGTAATTTTGTTGTATAAAATTCTTTCGCTTTTTACTTATTTTTTATTTTATTTTATCATCTATTGTGTATTTTGATTGTCTAAATTGGTCATTATTGAGTATATTTCTGGTTGAGATTTTTCTATTTCATTGGTGCATGAACTCTCTAAGTTAAGCCAACCCTCTTGCAACAAAAGAAAATACGGTAAAGGCAACAACCATGAGAGGGTTGGCTTTTTTTAATGGTGTTCGGCCAACCCTTAGCTTTTAGGGTTTGGTGGTTTCTTTTGTGTATTAAACAGCTAAGGCAAGAAAATATTGATTCAAGTTGAGTTAATTGATTCCCAATATAAACCAGTATAAAACATCTTTTATATTGGCCAATTTTAGGTTTTCAAATACAATAAGGAAACATATTTGCTTATTAATTAGAATATACAATTTCCTATTCACAAAATCCAAATCTTAATTAGATAATCTAATTTTCAAATTGAAATCTAATTCATAGTTAAATAATTCGATTTCCAAATTAATGAAGATTGATAATCTTTCATTAATTTGACTTTGACTTTTCCAACTTCATGGCTAATTAAATTTAATAATTCAAAATCATTAATTATTTTATGTGGACATGAATTTGAGCCCACAATCTATTCAGATAAATAATTAAATAATTCATAATTCATAATTATTAATTTAAATAATCAACATTAATTAAATCGTGTGAGTATTTGTGCTACACGTGTAACACATAATTACACAATTCAATTAATTCTTATATTTTCTTGTTTGTTATGATGAGTGTAAGCTAGCAAGGAAATCAAATAGACCTACAATTCTGAACTCTAATAATATCGAAATTATTAATTAAACTCTTTAATTAAATAGTTCATTATTATTAACTTTAGAATTACTTCATTAAAAATCTAAGATTGTACTCTCAAAATTGCAAATGTTTTATACAATATGAATTTATTAGTATCCGTCAATTTAATAATTTTATATGATTCAATCCTCCACAAGTAATTCATAATCAGAGCTAGGTCATAAAATTCATTCAAAATTTTGTTCAAATTTTGTAAATGTTTTAAATTTTAATTTTATATTCATAATTATATGTGAATAAAATAAAATTATTATATTTTTAATTATTAGTTTACTAGTGTTTTTTTATTATTTTATTGACATAAAAAAACAAGCAACACCAGAATTAATATAATTTGCGTGATTTGAGAAATTGAAAAAGAAGAAGAAACAAAAACAGAAGCGAAGTGTCACATTAGCCTCTAAGATTTCCTATGTGATGAATAGCCAATGTAAATCTATCTGGATCTCTATCAGCATTTATGGAGATGAATATACAACATCTCCATCTCCATAGATGGAGGTAGCAATCCAGATTGGATTTCCACCGTCCATCAATAAAACACCTTTATCTCCATTAACGAAGGTATAGATTCAAATTAGATCTCCATCGTTCATCGATGTTGATGGATAGTGAAGATCCAATTCCTATATTTTTTCTTTAATATTTTAATTTTTTTTTTTAAAAAATCACTGTTCATATACGTTGATGGACAATAGATATTAGAAATGGATTAATTTTAGTTTAATTTTGTTTTTAATGTAATTTTTTTATCATTAAATCTCCACTGGCCATCTCAATTTGATGGAAAGTAGAGATCTATTTTTTGTTTCTAATTGATTAAAAAATAAAATAATACCTTAATTTTTTAACTTGTGGATAAAATAGTCTTTTACATTTTCTGTTAATGTTAACCATCAAAAATAAGCCTAAAGGGACCAAATTGAAGTGTCTTTTACATTTAAGGGACCTTCAAAGTCATAAATGCATATGCATTTAAAGTGGATAAGCTTTTTAAAAATATAAAGATCAAAATGAAATTTATCCTTTATTTTGTTCAAACATCAAATGAAATTTGGCCATGTCGGGCTATGACCTTATCACCATTTACACTACAAGGTTGGTGCTAACGAGAGACATCGTTAGTTGTTAACATTGACCTTGATCGAAACGTGATCAAATGACTTTTTCACTCTACTTTATAATTTTTTTTTTTTAATTTTAAATAGGTGAGAGAAAAACTTTCGATATTCAAAAAAATAAAGATTAAATGAATTTTTCCAATAAATTAAAAAATATAAAAAATAATATTTTAAAATGTAAAATGAAAAATTGGAGAGGATCATTATGGTATTTGTCGTGAAGAAGAATAAGATTATTTTAGGATCTAAATCTAGCTATGGAGGAATCCCATCCTTCTTCTCTCGCTATATATAAAATGATGATGATGCTAATGATGAATTGGTCTACGTTCTCCAATAACTTTTGAGTGGAGTTTGCATGATTTAATACATTGTTGTGAAATCTAATCGACTTGGGGTAACTCAAAGGGAAGTGAAGAATTAAAATAAATAAAAGGGAAAAAATCATTTTAGTTCCTAACTTTTAGGAAAGTGTCAATTTTTAACTATATTTTCTAAAAAGATGAAATGAACCTTAACTTTTCAGAAAAGTGTCAAATTAGTCTCTTCCATCGGTCAACTAACAGTCAAACTTAATTGATAGCATACTAAATGGGGGTAAATTTGGTATTTCCAATTATAATGAAGGAAGATGCAAAAGGAAAATAAAATAAGGGAAAACAATCATTTAAAACAAATGAGGAAAAAAATTCGAAAAACAAAAAAATTCTCGTTCGATAAAATTATTTAAAAAAAATCATTTTGTTAAATATGAATATCATCTCAAAGCATATACCAATTATACCATAAATATATAGATCTCAAATATATAATATTATAGACTGAAAAAAAATTAATAGATGCAACAAAAATATTAAACAGATGGAGCAAGAGCAGAAACTGTAAAAATATTAAAAGCTATAGCAGAAATTTTGAAAAAAAAAAAAAAAAAAGCAAAAATTACAGACTAAAGTAGAAATTAAAAAAAAAAAAAAATCACACCCATGAATAAAGATTTAATGAAAATTTTTAATTGTAAGGGTAAAATGGTAATTTTACAATTAATAAATGTACATAAGATCCTCAAACAAAGCTACGTCCAGTCAAAAATTTTCTAAGGGTAAAACTGTAACTTTATGAAAATTATATGCAACTCATTAAGGGTATTTTGATAATTATATATTATTGTAATATTTTTCTTTATTTGAGGGTATAATGATCTTTTTATTTGTTTTAATAGTGTCCAGGGTTAAATTAGTCTTTTTATGTTTTTCATTAGGTTTAACAGTTAGTTGATTGATGAAAATGACTAATTTGACACTTTTCCAAAAATTAGAGACTAAAATGATTTTTCCCCTAAATAAAAATATAAATTGAATTACATATGAGTCAAGCAAAGTTCAGTAAAACTAGAAATAATTAATTTAATTACCAACAAATAAGTATAAAAACTTACAAACATAAAATGATTAAGTTCAGTAAATACAAATGGGGAAGCACTAATTGTTGATTGACTTCTCGCAAACTGACACCCATAATTTCAGGGATTTGACACGATCTTTGACTTGACAGTGGCGTGTTCCATAAGTTACGCTGCTATACTGCCATTTTAGAAGTCTGTGGCGTGCACGTCACGCTTTCCATGAGCTGGGATTGTCCTGGGCAAGCTGGAGCTCGCTAGGGAACCTTGGTCGCCAGTTAATGTTCAAGGAGGAAACTTTCGAGTGAGCTAAGGTTGTGATTGGGCTAGTTGGGCAACAAGCTGCCTGTCATACGTGAGCTCGTTGAGCTAGATGCATCTGTGCATGAGAGTTGCTTACGCAGTGCTCTACTGGGTTGCTTTCCGCGAACTATTACTTGGTCATGTTGGGTCATACTGAGCCCTTGTCTTTGTCTGTTGGGTCAGTTTTCATTAGGCTTTTGGGCTTTCACCAGCCCATTGAGTACAGACCGAAAATTACCCATAACAGAGCATATCTGGATTAGATAATTGTAGAAATGAAAGTTATTTAACGTCTAAAATCCAAGCACAATTAGCTTAAGAGTAAAAGAATTTGAGAGAGTAGAGATTGAGAGAAGTAGAGAAAATCTTGATGAAAGTTTCAAATGTGAAACATGAAGCAAGACTACATGTGACAATTTGTATAGTGGTGCATTATATTGATTGGTGTCAGGTCAGTATAGGGCCAACATGAGTGGAAAAAATCAATTCGTATGATTCACGAGGCCACAACATTCAAAGTTATGATCTCATTGTGAACTTTAATTATCATTTAAAATTACAATTCAATAATTGTCTTGATATATCTCTTGAAATTGAATTTAAATTTAGTTTATAATTAAGAAAGTAGTTTAGCAGCGGGGGGGTTTTTTGTTTGAAAATTTAACAGTATTAAAACTTATTGAAGATTGAATAATTATTGAAATCTAATATTTAAAATCTAAACAATACATTTTTTTTTTAATCTTTGAATATATTGTAAACTTGTTTATTTTTTTAAATTAAAATTATCTAAAAATTAATAATTCAATATTTATATTTTTTTACTATTTATTGTTATATAATTTATTTGTCTAATTACACTTTATCAATTGTTATATACTGACATGATCTATATATCATTTGTTTTGAATAAATATTGTACATACAATCACAATTCTAAAAATATATTTGAAATTTTTTATTTAAGATAAAATGATATTCATCAAGGTTAATAATTTTAATCTAAATTTAATTAGATTCAATGGAAGTTGTTGTGGTGGGGTTGTGGAAGTTTCTTCACTATTTCTTTGATTTTAATTATGTTTGCACGAAGATGAATAAAATAACAATTTTAATCAATCATATATTATTGTTATGTATGAACAAGTTATTGTTCAATCTCCTCGTAACGAGCTTCACTTCATTATAATTAGTCAATTACAGTATAATTATTAGCAATCACACATGCATGTTGATGCGGGTTAATGTTTACGACTTGTAGTCTTAGATAAGCTTTCAATCAAGGATTCAATAGAGTTGATCACTTGTTTTCTAGTGGGTCTCTAGAATAATCTGACTATAATTAGACTCCCCATTTAAAAATAATGTAATAAACTAATTTGTAGCTAAAAGGATTGTAATTTCATCGTCTAATTTATTTTTTAATAATACAATAATTCTTAAAATTTATCAAAATGATGTGATAAATTGATTGATATATTGATGATGTGACAAATTGATTGATGTATTGATAAACTGATTGATGTATTAATGATGTGATAGTTACACAAAAATTTTCTACATCATTTAGATAAATTTTTGGATAAATCTTTTAATAATTAATATTACTCATCTATTTTAAATATATCTAATGTCTTGCTAGTATATCACTGCAAAAATTATGATATAATAGAGTAACTTCTCTCGACGTCTCCATGCCCTTGAAAATGAGACACAAAGGAAAGAAACTTATGATATAATGTTTTGGCTTCTTGTTAAAACCGTGTGGACTTTAAAGCTTATTGAACCTTACCCTCCATGTTCATAGAGTGGATTTGTGTCCCACCTACCGATAGAAAAGCCAATTTTTGTAATGAAGGTTTTACACTCAATTTGCTTTTTATTAATTTATTCTTAATTCTTTTCTCCGGCATCAAGTGGGTGTCCTATTCTTCTTTAATAAAGCTAACATACAGACTTTGTAATTGCAGAAAAATAATTTTTTTAACATATCTTTCTTTTCTTTCCAAAATATACATATAATCAGTACGTCATTGTTATAGTATTTTTTCATTATTATTTCCGCAGTTTTTTATACTAGAAACTTTATACTCAGGAAAAAATTAGGACCTAATATACAATTCTACAATTACATCCAGCAAAAAGCAATTAAACAATTAGTAGTGGCACACCCACCTATGAGACCATTAGACTGTGTAAAATTTGTTTCACTTCAAGAAGGTAGCCAAAAGGCCAAGTAAAATCCCAACATGTTGATGGTCGATTCCGGACCCCGAGAGAGGCCTTTAACTGCATCAGACGGATTCAAAGGCGTGGGTAGGGTGTCCGAGAACCGCATCAACACCCGAAACAATTTGTATGAGGTGGATGGTCCCTTTGGCCATGCAAAATAGGTGTGAGGTTAGTCCGTAGACCGATATTAAGCCCCTTGCCTCCGCATGGTCGCGTCCAGAGTTGAACCACAAACCTCAACCTTATAGGTGTTTTGGTTGCACAACTCCTACCATCAAGTTAAAATTAGTCAACAGTCAAAAGAGAGAATACATTGTTGTCTCTTAACCTATGTACCTGAGCACGTTTGATTGCATGGCTGATCGTTTTCACCGGGTAATTGACCAAAGTGTTTGAGCACATGTTTGGTCGTGAGAAGGTCTAATTATGTGTTAGAATGCTAAGACAATTTAATCGTGTTTAAGAACTGCTCGATGGTATTCCGCAAAGGCTATCAGGATGATCAGGAGGTCTCCTTATCTGATCGTTAGTCATAGGGGCAGATCCCTTAGTCAATCTGCTCGCTAGGTGCTATATTTGATTGCTTGAATAGTTTGATCCCTCAAGGTATTCACTGAATTTGACCAGTTGACCTTCTAGAAATCCGAATCAATTCAATTTAGAAAAGGAATCAACTTACTTATTTTCATGCAAATCGAATCACGATATTTTTGGCAATTATTGCAAATACGGTGGAGATAATCTTAGGAGATATTATCTCAATTAATGTATATTATTTTTTACCTTATCTGTAAGATTCTTAAACCCATTTAAATTATAACATCTCCACTATAAATATGGGAGAAAATTCATTGTAAAGGACATAGTGAAAAATATATATTGTGACTCTGAGAGAATAAGGGTGACAGTCGTGGACGTAAGCCATTATTTTGCCGAACTATGTAAAAATTATTGTGTTTTACTGGTATTGATTTTGGTCATTTCTATTTAGTTGGTCATCTATTGTTTCGCAGGTATTAAACTTCAAGAACCGGGTTGACCACAAAACAGTGTCAACATAACAGAACTACAATATCAAACAATTATAAGATTATGCCAGATTTAACTTCAAGAATAAAAAAGAAAAATTTATTTTAAATATATTTTTGGAAGCTTTATAGATATTGTATTACTTCTTCGGTGCAATTAGTTTTTGATTAAAAAAAAAAAAAGAATTAAGCAAAATAATTCTTTGTGCTCTTAGGTGCTCTGTGGAATAATTCAACAGCATCAAACACATTTGGATTTTTATTTTTTTTAATTATATCTATATGACTAAGTAGCAACTCACTGTTTGGCAATTGTGGATTGTGAGTTTTCTCTTGATAGAAATTGTTCTTTCTTCAATGTTATAAAAATAATTATTTGAATTACATTATTAGTAATATATCTTCGTAGAACTCAATAATTATTTGACTCCTAAGTATCAGCATTAAAAAAAAAAAAAGAAGTATGGCTAAGTTAAAACGAGACGGTTGTACTTGGTTTTAAAGTAGCTCACCGGTTGGGTGTTTGTGTCTTCACTTTGTGTTTGACTTGATACTTGTGTTGAAAAATCAACTCCTACCCAACTATAATCTGTGAGTTTTTCTCATAGTTGTTACTTGGTCTTTGCATTTACTGAGCTGGATCTTGATGCATAATGCATTTTCTTGTTTAAATTATTTTGTTTTTTTAATAAAGAAGTACCCTCCCGTTGACAAAACGTCAAAAGTTGGTTTGGTGACAAGCCGCCAGCTTTGAATAATTTTCACCAATAGGGCACAAAGGAATTGGAGAAAATAAAAAATAAGAAAAAAAAAAAAATCCTTAGGATCAAATACAGACTGCTATAACCTTTAAGTAAGGACCAATTTAATATTGCAATAGCTTTTAGTATAATTATTGTTAGTTATACTGAAAAAATAATTTATTATAAAACTAATTAGGGAATTATTTAGTTTTTTTTTTTTTTTGATGAGTTATTTTATTATTATTTTTTTTTTCCATTTTCAGTAGGTATCTAATCTTTTAGAAGTTAGAAAATTTAAGTCACTAGGACAGCTGGAGTCGGTTTTGCATTCAATGCATTTTGCTTGTGTTTACAATTCATGAGGTTGGCTTGAGTTCTCTGCAATGCATATATGCAGGGGCGTGCAGGCGCCATGTGAATGAGGGTTCCTCTGTCACTTCAAATCAACCAACCGTATGTTTAAGGCTAATGCAAACGTGGAGATCGACGTTTTAGGCTCCACTTCTAATCAGAATAATGATTCGGAGATCAACAATTTAGGCACCACTTTGAACCAGAACAACACTCTGGAGATCGTCATTTTAGGTTCCACTTCGGATCGGGGTAATGATAATTCTGATCAATTGTTTAAGGCTGCAGCTAATGGCAATATTGAACCCTTCAAGAATATGGCTGAACAGCCTCAACTCATATTGACACCACTCAAGAATACAGTCTTGCATATCAACATCACATCAGAAAAAGCATCAACCAATTTTGTGGAAGAAATACTTGATATATGTCCATCACTACTGCTCCAAGTCAATGCACAAGGTGACACTCCATTGCATGTTGCAGCCAAATTTGAGCGTCTTGATGTGGCGAGAGTTCTAATTGAGAAAGCAAAACGTCAACAGGAGGAAGACTTAGAGAATGGGATAGGAGTTACCAGACGGATGCTGAGGATGACGAATGACAAGGGAAACACTGCATTGCACGAAGCCGTACAACATGAAAGAGTCTATATCGTTGGAATTTTAGTCAAGGAAGACCCTGATTTTTCACACCCAACTAATAAAGGCGGTGAAACTCCACTTTATATTGCTGCTGAGACAGGAAATTTTGAAGGTGCTGTTCAGATTTTGGAAAATAGCACATCAGCTACCTATGCAGGCCCGAATGGAAAGACAGCTTTACATGCAGCAATCAGGTCGGAAGCTCCAGGTAAATTTATAAAACTACCAAGTTTTGTATCAATAATTTGTCTTTTTTTCAGAGTTACATGTAGAAAAAGTAGTGTCAAAGAATAAATGATTATGATCAAATAATAATCAAAGCAAAAATGAAATAAATTGGTACAGCAAGCCAAGATTGCACCCTTGATCCTTAAGAAGATAAAGAAAGCAGGCAATTCTTTGTATATGATGTTTTTTAATATATTGTTATTCTTCTTTTAGGTTTACCTAGAAAAATACTTGAAAAAAGGAGGAGTTTGATAACAGAAATAGATGACTATGGATGGACTCCACTTCATTGTGCTGCATATTATGGTTATCTTCCTGTTGTATGTGTATTATTGGAATTTGATACATCCGCTACATGCATGGCTGATATGTCAAGAGAAATGACACCACTTCATTTGGCAGCTAGCCAAGGTCATACAGATGTAGTGAAGGAAATCATTTCATGTCGTCCAGATTGCTATGAACTGGTTGATAATAGAGGATGGAATGTTCTTCATTTTGCCATGGCTTCTTTTAGTACAAAGCAATTGTGTAATTTACTTGAAAATCCTTCAATCGAAAGGCTTGTACATGAGAAGGATGCAAAAGGAAACACTCCTCTCCATGTGCTTGCTACATGCGCTAGATCCAAGGGCTCAAGAGATTCATTGACTAATATTGTCGATAAAGTAGAAGGCGATGGTATTCGTGCCGTTAACAGACAAAATATTAAGGTTACAGATGCATCTAATTACGGTTGTCCTGAGCTGAAGGTAATAGCCTAATTTTCAATATATCTATGTGTTGATTAATTAGGATATTGCTTCCCCATTTTATGAGGATTAGGTTAGTTTAATTATGACACAGCATGCATTTTTCGATCTGCATCAATTAGTTCGCATATGGTCATGATTTTCAATATTTAAATGTTTGTGTCATGCATATTGCATTATAAGTTTAGGTAGATAAATATTAATACCTATGGTCTGAGTGGGTAATTAATTGCATAGTGTATGAAGGGCATGTAAAGATAAGCAGACATATTTTACTGTCGTATTTTTACAATGGAGTGGGCCTATAATTGTCTCAATCTTTCGATTAGAGTTGATGGTGGATGTTGAAGACTTGAAGTCTAGATTAAATAAAAGAAAAAAAAAATTATTAGTCAATGAATCAAACAAACCCTGCAATTATTAAAGACTATTTTTGAAAATTTCCCTCTCTATATCTCTCTTTTTTAATCAGTTAGTAATTATAAATGTATGTGCAGCGAGAAATCTTGACATTATCAAAAGTTACTAGTAATGGGGTATATCCACGAGGTATTATCCGTTTAAGAGGCAACCGTCATGAAGGATATTTCTTACTTGTGAGAGGAGCAAAAGAATCACATATGGTAGCAGCTGCACTTATAGCGACAGTGACCTTTGCAGCAGCTTTCACCTTACCTGGTGGTTACAAAAGTGAAGGTATGAACCAAGGCTCTGCTGTCCTGAGCAGAAATTTAGCTTTTCAAACATTTGTAATAACAGATGCCATAGCCATGGTTTGCTCCATATCTGCTGTCTTCATCTACTTCCTTATGTCAGTAGAGAAATTAAAGAAGTACATTTATATGTTCGAAGTCGGCTCTTGGTTAACAGTGGTTGCTATGGCAGCAATGGTGATTGCATTTGTTACGGGAACATTTGCAGTTTTAGCACCTTCTTTTTGGCTAGCTATTGTCACTTGTTTCATTGGCTTGAGCTGCTTCCTCTTTGCGCTTCCCATGGGTTATCGTATAATCTTACAGCTTAGAGAAGATAATTACATGTTGTAGCTCAAGATCCACAAGTTCAAGCGCAAGATAAGATCAATAAAAGATTGCCTCATGTTGAAATTGGCCAGTAGAAGACACAGAGATTCTCTTTAGTGTTGTTCTACATTATAGATATATTAATTCAATCTAGAGCTAGAATTTCATTAGTCAAGGAAACTTTGAAATTTACGATTATTGATCTGCCATGTACTTGGGTCATAATAAACTTTTTAAGGTTGGGAGAAATAAAAGAGTTGGAAATGAAGGATTATGAATCTATGATTATACATAGCTATTATTTAGCTTAGTAAACTTTTTTATATTTGCATTGCATGCGGTAAATTCTGATTAATTATTTTGTGTCAGTGTACTATCTCAAATAATTAGTTGATTTAAACTAATTTGATGCATAAATGGTTTATGATTATCTTGTACTTTCATAGCAACAAGGTCAAGAATGATCCATTTCTATTCAATATGGTATATTCTTGCTCTTTGGTTTGCATTTTATCAATTATTGAATATTTTTGAAATATTATTTTGTTATTGATTCGGATCATTGTTTGTTTTTTTTTACCTTTTTTTAAAATTATTTTTTATCCATCATATCTGATGAAGTTTTTTCTCAAGTTATACTCCTAAGGATTAATGTTTTTTAAAAGAAGATGCCAATAATTTTATTTAGAAAAAAAAAAAAAACCGAAAACATAAAAAAAATTCTTAGGCGATATGAGTCCAGATGTTGGTGGCCGAAGCCCGAAACAATGTAATAATCAACATTAATAATTCATACAATTTGAGCAGTGTTATTGGCACCCTACAAACGACTTAGAGAAACCCCTATCATAATTTTTTTTTTTTTTTTTTGAATAACAATTTTGTCCCCAGTGACAATTGCTAACCACAAACACAATTTGATTTATAGGATTCTTTTTACAAAATAAAAAAAAAAAAATCAAGAATTCTGAAGAAACCGCATGTATGAATTTCTTTTACCATCAAACATCACATAAATCTTTAATTATTTTTAATTCCAAATTTTAAATGATAATGAATTATTTTTCACAAATGTAGGTAGTATAGCATTGAATTGAAGTTATTGCAGAAGAAATTAAGCAATTTGATGTAATGAATCACGAAAGCGTCTTTATACTTTAAATTCATAGAAGTATTTCCCCACATTCTTCCTAAATTACTATTAAATCAACCTAAATTATTAAATAATTACTGCTAGAAAATTTTACCATACAATTTTTTACACCAAATGGGTCCTATAAGTTTGGAGTAGAAGTATGTTTGGTAAATGTTTCAAAATTAACTTATTTCATAATTTGCTCTTCTTATAATCAGTCTTTGAGAAATTATTTAAAGGTTGCCTTTAAAAATTGATAATTGGAGAAGTTAATTCATTGCCTTTGGAATGTATACAATGTTCACACTACTTTAATAAAAATACTCTAGTGGCCTCATGTTTTATAATTATATTTGAAAGAGTAATTTCATTTTTGTCCCCCATGTTTTGGAAAAACTTTATTATTTTTTTTCTATTACAAATCCATTCGTGGCTTTTGTGTTTCCTCACATTTTGGAAATATACCATTTTAGTCCCTATAGTTGGTCAATTGTTAGTCAACTTTAATTGAGAAAGTGGAATTTTTGTCTTGCTAATATAATTATTTTTGACAAAATAAAAAGATCTTTATCATCCATTAGATCGACTATGGACATTAAATGTAAAAAAAAAAAAAAAAAACTAAAAATTTAATTGATAAAAAAATTTTAAAAATAAAGATCTTTGTCATCTATCTCTACTATGAACCGTGGGAGATCAGAATTAATTAATTTTTCAAAAAATTAAAAATTAAAAAAAAAAAAAGAAGATATGTTGAATTAGATCGACTATCGTTCTAGTTAGAACTAGATTGTTAAATGATCTGGTTTTAGATTTAAATCGTTCAAACAATCTGAAAATTTTTAGATCTTTGAACTCTCGAGTCATGATTGTCGCTCAATTTGGCAATCAAATTGTCAATTGATGTTATGATTTTTGCAAACTAAATTTTTGTTTGTCAATTTAATTAAATGAACTAGATCGATGATTTGGTTTTTCTTTTTTTTTTAATCTATATTGCACAATAGAGCTCTATCATGCGATGATGATGGTTCCCCATCACTAATGATTGATTCAACGATGGAAGATTGATTAAAAAAACCCCTTTGGATCCAAAACATTAATAAAGATGGTCCATTTCCATTTATTAAAGTAGAGATCTAGATTAAATGTCTACTATCCATATATGTTAGTAGAGGATACAAATCCAATCTAAATATCCTCCATCCATCAATGTTTATTGACAATGGAGATCCAATATGGATCTTGATGAATGATATATATAATCAAGATCTCCATCATCCATTAAAATTGATGGATGACAAAGATCCAATCCGGATCCCCACCTTTTCTTTTATCTTGTTTTAGTGTTTTAATTCTTGAAAAATTCCACCACCCACATACGAGATGGGCAGTGGATATCAGTGATTTTTTTTTTTTAGTTTTAATTTAATTTTTAATTTAATATTTTTGGTATAATTGAATCTCTCCATCATTCATCTCAACTTGATAGATGGTGGAGATCTATTTTTTTTTTTTTTTAATTTTTTAAAAGTGTAAAATGGTTACTTAATTTTCTAACTTAAGGGTTACAATGGTTTTTTGGCTTTATTAGTCACGGTTAACCATTAAAATTTTAGTTAGAGTCCAAATCATGGGGGTCCAAATGAGTTATATATAGATATATTCCTAGTTAAAAAAGTACTTATTCTGCAAAACATAGGGGTAAAAACAAATTTACCCTTTCTAAAATTATGAAATATTTGAAACTACAAAATAACAATTCAAAAGGATTATATATAAAAATTGACAAAATATAGTAAATTTCTACATTAATTACACAGTGGCAAGTGGTGCATGGTAGCCACCAGTTTAGTACCACCAAGTCAAAGGATAGTTAGCACCCTCCAGCAATGTTAGAATCACCAATGTCCTTTTTGACGGTGGAGAATTCCATGCAATAGAGAAGGCTTGCCCTCTCCATTTCCAAAGATGGAAGAGGGAAGAGTCTTCATCGTTCGAAGAAATTCCAAAGGTGGAGCAGTTGAAGAGGGTTAATTCTGTCAAACTTATTATTATATTTATGAAAAATTGCACTAGCAAACTTCCCATTACATTAATATAATTTGCACTCAACTCCTAATATGTTCATAATTGCACTAACATCCTTCCCTAGTTGTTGAGTTATAGTTGACCGTGGATGCAAAAGTACATTTTTACCTTAATGAAATGTACATTTTTACGGTTTTACCTATCATTAATTCTTTTTGGTAAATTACACCAACTTTCCTGACCTTATCACTAATTACACTTAATCCTAAACTGTTATATTAATTGCACTAACATCCCATCTGACGATTAACTAACGATTGACTATTGTTAGCCAATAACAGGGCCATGTTAATATTTTTAATTGAAATTAATTTTTTATTTTTGAAAAACCAATAATCACCAATATTTAAGAAAAAAGAAAAAAAATTTAAAACAAGTTACTGCATTATCCTAATAAAATGCCAGATTTAATTTAATAACCAAAAATAAAATTTTATTTTAAATATATTTTTAGATCCGTCAGTGCAATTAGATATCATTGTATTGCTTCTTCAGTGGAATTAGCATATCGTTTTTTATTAAGAAAAAAATATTCAGTTCAGCCATTATGACTTTAACATAGGTAATATCTAAGCAAATTTCAAGAAAAATCTAATTTCTTTCATATTTGGAAACTGAATGCCCACAACTATCTGATATAGTTAAGAACGTCCAAACCATGGTACAAAACCATCAAAAAATGTACGGACAAGCATTTCTGCGATTGAAATCAAGGGGGTGGTGGACATACCATTAGTACCTGATATATTCAAATAGACAGAGAGGGGTCAGCTTGTGTAACATAGTACATGATTGATATCATTTTTTCTCTCTTTTTTTAATCTATTAGTCTTTAATTAGTTGATCTTTAACTTGATATCAAAAGCACATTAAAGTTAAAATAAATCTAACTGCATGAATTACAAAACATTTAGCATTACAAGTTGGAATCCTATCACTACCATATTGAACAACCATTCCTTTTATGTGAAGTGGATACTAGATATATTATCTGGCCTCAAGGAAAGGTCTATTGCCCAACTTTGAAGCCCAAATCTTAGTTAATATTCATTCACCTTATTGTCACTCTAACCCTAAATCTTAGTTACAACCGAGTTATAAGTTCATAGTCTTTAAATAAAGAATGGGGTCCTCATTTATAACTTGGAAACCTTAATCCCCAAGCAATTAGAAAATTTCCTCCCCATGTAGAAAACATCTTGGTTCCCAAGCAACTCTGCATATTTGCTACCAAAATAACCAAAATTGGTGTCCAAGTAATCCTCACACAAAAATCGAGCTCCTGTTTCCAAAGGCACCTCATTTGCTTCAATTGGTCTCCGTTTGGATTACCTAGACCATATTGGAATACAAGCCAAATTCCCAACATTATTTTGCCTTGAAATTATAAATATAGCAGGACGTTTATTGCCTTGAACAATTGATTCATAATAATTCTTCAAGAAATGCTCAATATTTTCTTGGCTTCCACATTTTGGATCTCAACTAACCAACAGCTAAATATGCATCATGAATTCAAGCAGCAACTCTTAACATCTCGACAAAAGGCTAGAAAGTTACATATTAAATCAGCACATGCTTGAGTAGTAATAAATCAGAATCATAGAAATATCTTGCCAACAATAAGATGAGACCATTGCCCTGTTCACGCCAGCGATTGCACAGATTGTTCATCATCTTGCAAGTTGGGAAAACATTGCAGATTTCCTCCAAAATACCCGAATACTATAGCCATCATCTGTTTTAAAACTGGCATTTCAGGGATCACGACCAATAAGCAAAGTAAAAACATTTTACAGGTGTGATTCAGCAAGAATTACATTTGGAATCTCCTAAACAGTTCCAAACTGAATCCCAAGCTAATATGAGGATAAATTTAGCAGAGACAAAGTCCTAAAATTACACAAAATTAAATTGTTGAGAGAGGAAAAGACTACCTTGTAGCATTGCAAGTGTAATGCTAGAATTCGGTATACCTGCATGCAGTACACTTGAAATGATGTTGGATGCTGTGGTCTCTCCTGCACACTATTACATTCCAAGATTATTTATTAGTTTACAGAGTCCTTCCAACTGGCCAATGACACTCTCTATCTTGGACCCCGAATGTAAACTGAACTTAACAACAAAGGGACTAATACCTTGAAACATTCAGTAGCTAACATAATAAGCCAAGTCTCAAAGATTCTCCAGCCTAATATTCACAGATCCATCAGTCAGTTGTTTCTCCTCTGTCGAGCACTACCTTAATTGCAGCTATTAAAGGTGCCCCAACCTGTCAAACAAAACCTGAAGGAAGGCAGAGAGATTGAGCTGTACATAGTATGTCATGGTTTTGTTTTATCTTTTGGGAAGAAAGCAATGAGAAAAGGATTACCAATCAGACCAGGATGAGATTCAGGATAAAAATGTTAATCATTGAAAATTTCAGAAGCCACAAGTTGATCTTGCATTCCACTTTTAGCTTAATAAGAACACGGAAACGACAATATTCGGCCCCTATATTAGTAAATGCATTTCTCAAAAATCTAAACATATCAATTATGTGCTGTAAATGAAGTGATTTCCAAACTAGATATGGCAATGGGGATACTTATGGAGTTTGAATAATAATTAAAAAATAATAAATAAATAAATAAAAACCTTTCCAGCACCAATTTCATGAAATAGAGGTTGGAGTAGCCTTAGATCATGTAAGTTACGGTATAATTGAGGAAAAGATTATTAGACCGATGTTTCTTTTTAGACCGATGTATTGCAGGAAAGTTGAGATGAAAACCAACTGCAGATGCAGGATTGTTAAGAAGGTCAACAAACAGCCACGAAATATACATATAATCAAGACTGAGGCGGCAATCAGGACACTTAAAGTTGGTCCAGTGCTAGAGTTGTCAATTAAACCAACATAAATCATGAGTGAAATCTGTTGAGCTGTCTCTCTGTTTTATTCTTTCCTTGTTTTTATCTATTTATATTTTCACATAAATCATGAGTGAAATCTTAACAATTATGCTGTTTAATGTGATTTAATGGTAGAGTTTTGTAATCTAACACCTCTTGCTGTCTCTGTAATCAAGGTCTTGGTTATTATAATCATTGATAAGCTACTCTAGTAGATTGGTGCATGCAATCATTTAACTATGTGCCTCCTTTAGACGTCGAAGTACACAGGGGTGCTTTAAATGCTTGCAGATTTTGTTGGATATGATGTTGTTTAAAATACGTTTTCTGCTTAATGATTATTTTAATGTAAAGATCATTTCTGTATTGAGCTTGCGGTCATTGCTTTCCTGATTTTCAGGTTTGATAAGGAGCTTATTAAAGAAGTTGCTATAAAAGTTATTGATTTGCAAGAATTGTAAGTATATATTATTGTATGTTGCTCTATGTTCCACTTTCACATTCTTCCGATTGAAGTTAGATGCTATCAACTCGATATGGAATGCTTTTTTATCGTCTTAAGTTCTTTGTGCTCTTAGGTGCTGTGTGGAATAATTCAACGGCATGAAGCACATTTGGATTTATTATTATTTTTTTTTAATTATATCTGTTAGAAAAGTAGAATGTTTGAATGGAAATAAGTCCCACATTGGAAAAATAGAAAAAAATTGTTTATTTATAAAGTGGTACCTCTTAAGGCTTAAAGAATGGATAAAATAAAGGACAAAGCCTAGGCCTATATTATATGTAGTTTTGACTTTATATATATAAATCAAAGATTGGCATTGGTATTTGATTTAAAGAGTATCTTATATCATAATTATTATTATTTTTAATTAATTTAATTTGATTCAATATCATTTAAATTTTATATTTGAATTTGAACAAATAACTGTTAAGGATAACAGTTGTATCCCTTGATAAGTATGTGTCCCTTTGAACAGACACCATTCATTTTATAAATAAACAATTCCGAATTTAGTAGAAAATAACTTGCTTTTCTTTTCTTCTTCTTCTGCCATTAAATATTGTAAATTCCAGTTTGCCAGAATCTGCTTCAAGTGCTGTGAATCCAGATTTTTGACAGTCGAATCCTAGGAAGACAGACACCAACAGACTTTCAAAGCACAGAGAAGGGGTGCCAAATTTCTGTCTTAGGACATTGCATTAAATTTGCAAGCTTCTGTCATACGGTTCTTTTCAAATCCTTTATTTATTTGTTCGTTTTGATTTCGTTTATTTATTCAGTATTTGATACAGATTGATTACTTAATTGGTCTAACAATATCTAGGTCAGCAGGAAATACACAGGATCAATTAACAGAATGTATATCAATAAGAGAGATCTGTTTTGCGACGTGGACCTTAAAAAATCTGTTAAATAGTTGTGTACTTAGAAATTGGCTTCAGAATGTATTCAATACTACGTTTGGCTGCATATGCAGTTGGTGCATTGACTAGTAAAAACGACAACATTATTGATTCAATTGAATCAATCATGTTAAATGTTTCTACCTGCCATATGCCCTGAAGTTTAAGCGGAAGTAACAATTATTCATGCCAATTCATCATCAAATAAATGATCAAGTATTTGAATGGAGTTTACAACTTCCTCAAATACGTGTCTTCCTGAAAGCATTGTACGTTTGTATGAACCTAGAGCTATATAGCTAATCACATGCAATTATTGGACCCTTTTGGTTTAATAATAGCCTTTAGAAGTCCCTTCTGTTATGTTGAAGATTAAAGCTTTTCTAGGAGACTCCAGGGCTGCTGGCAGCAGAGGAGTTGAAAGTTGCAAAATGAAGATAGTTTTTTGCTTTAATACAAGATATTAGAACAATGGTTGTTATGTTTGTTTAGTTTCAGTCTTAGATATGTGATTATTTTTGTCTAATTAGTTTCCAATTGATTATGTTGTATCAGTTTAGGATAACTTGTGTAAGTCATCAAAGTTAGTGGTGTTAGGTGACTGGATTTCAGTTTTTGCTGTAATTTCCCATGTCTGCAGGTCTGATAGTTGCTGTCAATGATGGACAGTCTTGCTTAGCTGTTCCAAACTCTTGTTCCTTATAAAAACTCCCTTCTAATGAAATGATATGTAGTTCATCATTCATAAAAAATTCTGAGAGTTCATTTTCTTCATTTGCTGCTGTATTATGGATGTTATGGTCTAAAATTCTAACAGTGGTATTAGAGCATTTTTCTTGAGGGTCTATGAGGTTTCTCTCTCCAATTCTTGAGTGAATTTGTGAGGTTTAAACACTTGAGAGTGAGTGCTAAACATTTGTGAGTGCAAATATGGCCACTGGAAGTAATACCAACTTTGCTGTGCCTCAGTTTTCTGGGGAAAACTATCAGATATGGACTGTTAAAATGAAGTCCTATCTGAAAGCATTTGGTTTATGGGAGTATGTTCAGGAGGACAAGCAAGTGCCTCCATTGAGAGCTAATCCAACAATAGCTCAAATGAAGCAGCATGAAGAAGAAAAAATGAAAAGAGATAAGGCAATTACATGCCTGCATTCTGCTTTATCAGATGCAGTATTTACCACCATAATGCATCTTGAAAATGCAAAGCTCATATGGGATGAACTAAAGGAGAGGTTTGAAGGCAGTGAAAGGGTGAAGTCTGTGAGGCTCTTAACTCTCAAAAGAGAGTTTGAAATGCTGAGAATGAAGGAAGAAGAGAGTATCAAGGATTACTCATCAAAACTGTCTGATTTGGTAAACCAAATGAGACTTTATGGTGAGGTGATTCAAGATCACAAAGTGGTTAAGAAGATAATGATCAGCCTACTTGAAAAATTTGAAGCAAAAGTGGCAGCCATAGATGAGTCTAGTGATCTCAAGACATTGACTGTTGCTGAAATGGTTAGCAAGCTGCAGGTGCAAGAGCAAAGATTAGCTATGAGAAATGAAGATGAAGTTGAAGGAGCTTTTCTAGCAAAGCACAAGGGGAAACAACAATAGAAAAAGGACCGGAAGAAGCATGGTTCAGGTCCTAAAAATGGAGATCAAAGAGGGAAAACAAAGTTGGATGGTAGCACTACAGATGTTGGTTCAAAAGTCAAGTTTCCTCCTTGTTCTACTTGCAAGAGAACAAATCATCTTGTAAAGGATTGTTGGTATAAGGGAAAACCTCAAATCCAATGCAACTTTTGCAAGAAATGGGGACACAAGGAGAACCACTGTAGAGCAAAATCAAATCAATCCTCTCAGCAACCTACACAGCAGCAAGCTAATTATACTGATGAGATGGCAGCAAATGATCACTTGTTTATGGTCTCACAAAATCATCATGCAGCCTCAAATGATGCTTGGTATGTAAATAGTGGTTGCACTAGTCACATGGCAAGAGATTTGAGTTTATTCACCTCACTAGACGGAATTGACAGAACCAAAGTAAAACTTGAAAATGGTGATGTTGTTCAAGCTGTTGGAAGAGGTAATGTGCTGATCCAAACTACTGCAGGTGCTAGAATGATCAATAATGTTCTTTTCATACCTGATCTTGCTCAAAATTTGCTAAGTGTAGCACAACTATTGAAGAGGGGTTACTCTATATCATTTAACAATAACTATTGCATCATTTTAGACTCTAGAAATGTTGAAGTGGTTAAGGTTAGAATGCATGACAATAGCTTTCCCATAAACTTTAAAGAGGTTAACCATTCAGCCTTAATGATAAAGCATGATGAGTCTAGCATATGGCATAAGAGATTAGACCATTCTAGTGCTTTAAATTATTTGCAAAAACATGAAATTGTGAGTGGACAGCCCAAAATGCTTCAAATTGAAAATGTATGTGGTGTTTGCCAATATGGAAAGATGCATAGGAAGCCTTTTACAGCTGCAAATATAGGACAGCAAATAAACTAGAGTTGGTGCATTCGGACCTATGTGGTCCTATGAGCATACCTTCTTTGAACCAAAACTTGTATTTTCTATTGTTTATTGATGATCTAAAAAGGATGGCTTGGGTGTACTTCTTGACAAGCAAGTCTCAAACCTTTGATTTCTTTAAGAAATTCAAAGCAATGGTGGAAATGGAGAGTGGATGCAAGTTGAAGAAACTTAAGACAGATAATGGAAAAGAATACACCTCCAACAAGTTCAACCTTTTTTGTCAAGATATAGGGATTCAACATCAACTGACTGTGAGTTATTCTCCACAGCAAAATGGAGTTTTAGAAAGGAGAAATAGGACAATAATGGAGATGGCAAGGTGTCTTCTAGTAGAGAAGAAATTGCCTAAAAGTTTTTGGGCGGAAGCTGTCCATGCTGCTGTGTACATTCAGAATAGGCTCCCCACTAAGGCTATTGAAGGAATGACTCCTATGGAAGCTTGGACAGGTTCTAAACCTTCTGTTGGTCACCTCAAAGTGTTTGGTTCTATTTGCTACATGCATATACTTAAAGCAAAAAGAACCAAACTGGATAATAAGGCTGAGTTGGGCATTCTACTATGATGTGCAGTAAACTCTAAGGCCTATAGGGTGTATAATGTGGAAACAAGAAAGATTGAAGTGTGCAGGGATGTGAAGGTTGATGAAGACTCTCATTGGGATTGGAAAAAAAATTATGTACAAAGGGATGATAAGCAAACTCAAGCAAGAGTTGAACCCATGGCTGTTGGGAACAAAGATGAAAATTTCAGTAATGACTTAGATCATGTTGCTGACCAGATTACAGAATCAGACTCTCTCATCTTGAAGACAAGATCCTTAGCTGAAGTCTATGAAAGATGCAATGTTGTGGTGAATGAACCTTCTAGTTTTGAAGAAGCTGTAGAACTAGTAGAATGGAGGAGTGTAATGTAGGGGGAGCTGAGGATGATTAACAAAAATCAGACTTGGGAGCTGGTTCCAAGGCTAAGTGACAAAAAAATCATAGGTGTAAAGTGGGTTTACAGGACAAAACTGAACCCAAATGGCTCCATTAACAAGCACAAAGCTAGGCTGGTTATAAAGGGGTATTCTCAGGTGGCAGGGGTTGACTTTGGAGATACTTTTGCTCCTGTGGCAAGACATGAAACCATAAGATTACTTGCTGCCTTATCAGCCCAAAATGGATGGATTTTGCACCATCTTGATGTCAAATCTGCCTTCCTTAATGGAATCCTTCAAGAAGAAATTTTTGTTGAGCAACCATCTGGATTTGTCATAGCTGAGCATAAAAATAAGGTGTACAAGCTGCATAAGGCCTTATATGGATTGAAGCAGGCCCCTAGAGCTTGGTACAGCAGAATAGACTCTTACTTCCTTCAAAGTGGCTTCAAAAGGAGCCAAAATGAAGCAACCTTGTATGTCAAGGCTGATGGGAAAGAAAGCAAGGTTATTGTCTCGCTTTATGTGGATGATCTACTGGTTACTGGAGGAAATGAAGAAGAGATAGCTGAATTCAAGAGGTGTATGCTCAAGGAATTTGATATGACATATTTGGGGACCATGAATTATTTCTTAGGCATGGAAATGAAGCAGCTCAATGATGGTATATTTCTTTCTCAAAGGAAATATACATGGGATGTGCTGAAAAAATTCAAAATGGAACATTTCAAACCAGTGTCAACTCCATTTGCAGTAAATGAGAAGCTGTCCAATGATGATGGTGATGCAAGGGCAGATCAAACTCATTATAGAAGTTTGGTGGCTAGGCTTCTCTAGCTTACTGCTACCAGACCAGATTTGATGTTCTCCTCAAGCTTACTTTCAAGATTCATGCACTCTCCAAGCCTTACACACCTAGGAGTTGAAAAAAGGATCTTGAGATACCTTAAAGGGACTCTAGATTTTGGTATATGGTATGGGAAATGTGATGGAAAGATGGTGGGATATGTTGACAGTGATTGGGCAAGTTCTAATTGGATGATTCCAAGAGCACAACAAGTTTCGTGTTGTCTTTAGGAAGAAGAGCATTCTCCTGAAACTCAAAAAAACAAGAAGTTGTGGCTCAATCAACAGCAAAGACTGAATATGTTGCTGCTACAATAGCAACAAATCAAGCAATATGGATTAGAAAAATCCTTATTGATCTGGAAGAAATGCAAGCTGATCCTTGTATGCTTTTGTGTGATAATGTTTATGCAATTTCAATAGCTCAAAATCCAATCCAACATGGGAGAACTAAGCACATAAATGTCAAGTATCATGCTATCCGAGAAGCACAAAGAAATGGTAAAGTGCAGTTGGTTCACTGCAAGTCAGAGGAGCAAGTGGCTGACATTTTAACGAAAGCTCTTCCCTTTAGGCAGTTCAATGTATTAAGGGCAAAGCTGGGAGTCTCCAAGAAAAACTTTAAGGAGGAGTGTTGAAGATTAAAGCTTTTCTAGGAGACTCCAGGGCTGCTGGCAGCAAAGGAGCTGAAAGTTGTAAAATGAAGATAGTTTTTTGCTTTAATACAAGATATTAGAACAATGGTTGTTATGTTTGTTTAGTTTCAGTTTTAGATATCTGATTATTTTTGTCTAATTAGTTTCCAATTGATTATGTTGTATCAGTTTAGGATAACTTATGTAAGTCATCAAAGTTAGTGGTGTTAGGTGACTGGATTTCAGTTTTTGCTGTAATTTCCCATGTCTATAGGTCTGATAGTTGCTGTCAGTGATGGACAGCCTTGCTTAGCTGTTCCAAACTCTTGTTCCTTATAAAAACTCCCTTATAATGAAATGTCATTCATAAAAAATTCTGAGAGTTCATTTCTTCATTTGTTGCTGTATTATGGATGTTATGGTCTGAAATTCTAACATGTTATACAAAACTCAATTGTTTTAGCAAGTGAGCTGTTTGGACTATGGAGCATATACGAAACTTCTTTCTCATCTTCTCGATTCTATGTTATTAATGCTCCATACATTCTTTTTTCCTGCAGAGAGGATGAGATTGAGGACATATATCCAAAAGGTACTTGAAATACTTTAGACAACTAGCTTGCTAATGATGCAATGATTAATTGCTTGGGTGGCTCATATATCATAATTTTGTGTCAGGAAAATTTTGTTTTATCACAATGTCGATCTCCATATATCACTGACTACTATGGATTATAATGAAATATATGGCTGGTCGCTCTGTTGCTGATCTAGTAGGTTACCTGGATGCTTGGTTCTACTTGTTGAATGCATTAGATGTTATTTTTCTTTTAGCAGTTTTGTGGGTTCATGAGAAATGAGGCTGTCTATTTTTGTACATGACATTATCCTAGTTTGGTTTGGGAATAAATATGATTATTTTTGGTCAGTGCATTGCTCATTAAAGGGTTGGAGTAAAGTTGCTTTCAGAAACTGTATAAGCATATTATAGTTTAGTTGGTTGCTGCTGTTGATGATGAGATAACAACAACAATAATGATAATAAAGAAAGCTTGGTGGCTCATTCCACACATTGTACTTCAGCTTACAACGTATTAGTTTTAATACTATAGGTTAGAATTATTAAAGCTTACTATGCATAAAAAAGAAAGCTTTTTTATGGTTTTTGGTGTTAGCATATTAGCATTTTGCAAGGCTTAGGATTGTTTTTAGCTGCTTTGGGTTCCCGGATTTTGGTCTACTTATCGTTTGACATTGGGCAAAAAACTGATTGAGCTTGAAGTTTCCTTAGTGTTTCATTTATTTTAATTAATCTTTAAAATATCAGTAACATAATATAAAAGTATGTGAAAGTGATAGTCAGAATTTCATATTAAAATTAATAAAAAAAAATTGTATATTAATGCTGCTAATAGCCGATATAAAAAATATGGTTTTTGTACTTGTCTTTTCTGCTTGTAGATTTTATTACTGCTAATAACCTGATATAAATTTCATAAATATGTACGGGATCTTATGACTCATGTTACAACGTATCTAGCGGAATTGTCTAACAATAAAGGCCTCAAAAATGTTGCTCAACAACCTGACATAATCCAGTCAATAAGGACACTATATTTTCTGATGTAAAAATCATTACGAATTCATCAATATCTAATGATAACTGAAAAAAATAAGGCATTAATTTTATTGCCTGTTTGTATTGCAGATACTATGTTTCGAAATGTAGTTTAATTGAAAATTGTTGTATTGTCAAAATGCATCAACGTATCATAATAATCATCACATTTAGGAAACTATACTCTGTAAGAGAGAAAACCAGAACATATACACTCAATTTTTTATTGACTTACTAAAAGAGTTTCATTAGAGAAGTATATATGAGATTACAAAGAGGTTTACAACTATACAAAGCTGTCCATCACAGTATAAAATAACCATACCTAATAGCATATTTAAGCCATCATTTCTTTTAAGTTTTTATTTAAATAATAATAATATTAATTAATTAAATTATTTCAAAATTCAATGTGGCATGGCATTTTTTAATTGGGGTATAACTATTTTTTATTTTTTTTAATTTATTTAATATCTAAAATTGAATTTTTTAATTTGGCTAACAATGATTAAAGCTCCCTTTTTAGTTAAAAACAAATATTTCTTATTTTAAATGGTTAATTTTGATAATTTCCACATTACATATTTATAGGTATCCTAGTGGACTATCAAATCAATTTTACTCTATATGTTAATTCTTTATTTTCAATCAGGGAAAAAAAAAATGTTACCGAAAAATATAGATGAAGCTACATCGTGAGTTCTTGGCATTGGTAAATCAGAAGAGCGAAAAAGATTGAAGTCTCATCACCCAATCTACTTGAAATACACCTAATGCCTTGCTGGTATCTCACAGAAATTATAGAGTAACTTTTCTCGATGACTTGATGTCCGAAGTGAAAACAAAACACAAAGAAAAGAAACTTATCATCTAATGTTTCGGCTTTTTGTTAAAACCGCGTGGACTTTAAAGCTTTTTGAACCTTACCCTTCATGTTCATAAAGTGGATTAGTGTTCCACCTGCTGATAGGAAAGCCAATTTTTCCAATAAAGGTTTCACACTCAATTTGCTTTTTATTAATTTATTCTTAGTTCTTTTCTCTAGTATCGTGTTGGTGTCCTATTCTTCTTTAATAAAGCTAACATACACGCTCTGTAATTGCAGAAGAAAACATATATATTTTTTTAACATTTATTTTCTTTTCTCTCCAAAATATGCATATAATCTGTACGTCAATGTTTTACTATTTTTTCATTATTTTTTATGTATTTTTTTATACGAGAAACTTTGTACTCACGAAAAAATTAGGAGCCTAAGATACAATTCTACAGTTACATCTAGCAAGAAGCAAGTTAATAGTTAGTACACAATTATAAGATTCTGGCAGATTTAATTTAAGAACCAAAAATGAAAATTTTATTTTAAATATGTTTTTAGATCCTTCAGTGCAATTAGATATCATTGTATTACTTCTTCAGTGGAATTAGCATATCGTTTTTTTATTAAAAAAAAAAAAAAAAAAAAATTTAAAGTTCAGCCATTATGACTTTAACATAGGTAATATCTAAGCAAATTTCAAGAAAAATCTATATTCTTATATATTTGGATACGGAATGCCCACAACTATCTGATATAGTTAAGAACGTCCAAACCATTGTACAACACCATCAAAAAATGTACTGACAATCACTTTTGCAGTTGAATTCAATGGTTTTTGATATGTGGTTGCTAGAGTAGTTTTGTTGTTATTATCTTATTGTAATCAAACAAAACAGCTAGCGTTATATAATACATGATTGACATCGTTTTTCTCTGTTTTTTTTTAATCTATTAGTCTCTAGTTGATCTTTTAACTTGATATCAAAAGCACATTAAAATTAAAACAAATCTAACTGCACGAATTACAAAACATTTAGCATTACACATTGGAATCCTATATTCCTATCACTACCATATTGGGTATTTGAGATATTACACGACATTTTTTCGAGATGTTACATGATATTTTCAATATGTTACACAACATTCTTTGGCTGGGCTTATTAACTAAATGTTATGTGTGTGTTTTATGAGAAAGAAGATGAAGTCACATTTTTTTTTTTTTATTATTAAAGGGCAAATTATAAATTCTAGCCATAGATTAGAATTCTAAGTGTGTGTGTTATGAAAGAAGATGAAGTTTGAGGGTTTTTTTTTTTTTTTTTTTTTTTTTAATAATTAATTGAGGAGTAAATTATAAATTGTAGCCCACACGCGTTGTGAATGGAAAATTATAAATTCTAGCCATAGGTTCCTTTTTTTCAGTTGAGAGGCAAATTATAAATTCTAGTCATAGACTAAAATTATGTGTGCGTTGTGTGTGTGTACGTTATGAGGGACAAATTATAAATTCTAGTCTTAGACTAAAATTCTATGTGTGTGTTATGAGGGGAAATTATAAATTCTAACCATAGACTATAATTATATGTGTGCGTATTTTTTTTAATTGAGGCAAAAATTATAAATTCTAGTCATTTACTAAAATTCTGTGCATGTATTTTTTTATACATCAAAATTCTATATGTGTTGTGTTATGAGAAAGAAGACAAAGTCTGAATTTTATATTTTTAATTGAGGGGCAAATTATAAATTCTAGTCATTTACTAAAATTCTATGCGTGTTTTTTTTTTTTTTTTTTTACATCAAAATTCTATGCATGTTGTGTTATGAGAAAAAAGACAAAGTTTGAATTTTATATTTTTAATTGAGGGGCAAATTATAAATTCTAACCATAGACTAAAATTGAATTTTTTATAATTTGGCTAACAATGATTAAAGCTTCCTTTGTAGTTAAAAACAAATATTTTTTTATTTTAAACGGTTAATTTTGATCATTTCCACTTCACATATTTATAGGTATCCTAGTGGACTGTCAAATCTCTTTTATTGTACATGTTAATTCTTTATTTTCAATTAGGAAAAAAAAATGTATCCGAAAATATAGATAAAGCTACATCGTGAGTTCTATTTGAAATATATCTAATGCCTTGCTAGTACTATCTCACAGAAATTATAGAGTACCTTCTCTCCAATGACTTGATACCAGAAGTGAAAACAAAACACAAAGAAAAGAAACTTATGATCTAATGTTTTGGCTTTTTGTTAAAACCGTGTGGACTTTAAAGCTTATTGAACCTTACCCTCCATGTTCATAAAGTGGATTAGTGTGTCCCACCTGCTGATAGAAAAGCCAATTTTTCTAATAAAGGTTTTACACTCAATTTGCTTTTTATTAATTTATTCTTTATTCTTCTTAAATTAAGCTAACATACACACTTTGTAACTGCAGAATAGAAATTATATATCTATCTATATATATATATATAACATATCTTCCTTTCCTCTCCAAAATATACATATGATCAGTAAATCATTGTTTTACTACTTTCTTCATTATTATTATTATTATTATTATTATTTGTAGTTTTTTACACTAGAAACTTTGTACTCACGAAAAAATTAGGAGTCTAAGATACAATTCTTCAGTTACATCTAGCAAGAAGCAATTTAACAATTAGTATACTACAATATCAAACAATTATAAGATTCTGCCAGATTTAATTTAAGAACAAAAAAAGAAAATTTTATTTTAAAAATGTTTTTGGATCCTTCAGTGCAATTAGATATCATTGTATTACTTCTTCAGTGGAAATAGCATATCATTTTTTATTTAAGAAAAAAAAAAAAAAATCAAAGTTCAGCCATTATAACAAAACCATCAAAAAATGTATGGACAAGCATTTCTGCAATTAAAATCAAGGGGTGGTGGACATACCATTAGTTCCTGATATATTCAAATAGACAAAGAGGGGTCAGCTTGTGTAATATAGTACATGATTGATATCATTTTTTTCTCTCTTTTTTTAATCTATTAGTCTTCAGTTGATCTTTAACTTGATATCAAACGCACATTAAAATTAAAATAAATCTCTAACTGCATGAATTACAAAACATTTAGTATTACAAGTTGGAATCCTATCACTACCGTATTGATCAACCATTCCTTTTATGTGAAGTGGACACTAGATATATTATCTGGGCTGAAGGAAAGGTCTATTGCCCAACTTTGAAGCCCAAATCTTAGTTAATATTCATTCGCCCTATTGTCACTCTAACCCCAAATCTTAGTTACAACTGAGTTCTAAGTTCATAGTCTTTAAATAAAGAATGGGGTCCTTATTAACAACTTGGAAAACTTAATCCCCAAGCAATTAGAAAACTTTCTCCCCATGTAGAAAACATCTTGGTTCCCAAGCAACTCTGCATATTTGCTACCAAAATAACCAAAATTGGTGTCCAAGTAATCCTCACAAAAATTGAGCTCCTGTTTCTAAAGGCACCTCATTTGCATCAATTGGACTGTGTTTGGATTACCTAGATCATATTGGAATACAAGCCAAATTCCCAACACTATTTTGCCTTGAAGTTATAAATCTAACAGGACGTTTATTGCCTTGAACAATTGATTCATAATAATTCTTCAAGAAATGCTCAATATTTTCTTGGCTTCCACATTTTGGATCTCAACTAACCAACAGCTAAATATGCATCATCAATTCAAGCAGCAACTCTAACATCTAGACAAAAAGGCTAGAGAGTTACATATTAAATCAGCACATGCTTGAGTAGTAATAAATCAAAATCGTAGAAATATCTTGTAAGTTGGGAAAACATTGCAGATTTCCTCCAAACTACCTGAATAGTATAACCATCAGCTGTTATAGAACTGGCATTGCAGGGATCAGGACCAATAAGCAAAGTAAAAACATTTTGTAGGTGTGATTCAACATCAATTATATGTGGAGCCTCCTAATCAGTTCCAAACTGAATCCCAAGCTCATATGAGAATGAATTTAGCAGAGACAAAGTCCTAAAATTACACAAAATTAAACATAGTGTTGTTGAGAGAGGAAAAGACTACCTCGTAGCATTGCAAGTGTAAGAGATCATGAAAATCAAAATAGTGTTAGAATCTTCTATACCTGCATGCAGTATACTGTTGAATTGTGGCTTAATTAGCCATGTTAGAATCCCACATCTAAAACATTAGATTGTGGTGGGAGATTAGTGGACTATAAATAAGTCTTTTAGTTAATTGATTTGGTATCCCACAAAAACAAGAATTGTAAAAGATCCATACATTTGTATTATTCTTGTTTTCTCCCCATATATTTCTAGGTTTTTGGATCTTACCCAGATTTTATAATATTTTGCTTTGGAGTTAGTGGAAGTTTTCAGCAGCGCCCGTAGACGTAGGTTTTATACTGAACCACGTAAATCCTGGTGTGTTCTTTCCTTTTTCGCTTTGCATTTATTTTTCTGCTTTTCTGCTGTATTAGTATTTGTTATTTATATTTAATAGCTAGCATTAGTAGTTGTGTATTTGTTTAATTTCCGCTGCGCACAACAAGTGGTATCAGAGCCCTAGGTTTCGATTGATCTGGGAAATAGTCTAGGGCATTAGCTAGCTATTAAATATTTGTTTGTAAAGCTTCGGTGTTATTTTGGAATAGTTACAATTTAGGGAAGCTCTGTCAAAAAGACTATAATTGTCTAAGGAGACTGGATTTTAAGTGGGACCGTTTGTGACCCCTCCAGCCTTTCTTGGGAGCTAACCTTTTGAGTACTATTCATTTGATCACCAAGCTATTGGCATAAAATTGTCTAGGGCATTAGATAGCTATTTGTTTGTAAAGCTTCGGTGTTATTTTGGAATAGCCACAATTTAGGGAAGCTCTGTCAAAAAGATTATAATAGTCTAAGGAGACTGGATTTTAAGTGGGACCGTTTGTGACCCCTCCAGCCTTTCCTGGGAGCTAACCTTTTGAGTACTATTCATTTGATCACCAAGCTATTGGCATAAAACTTTTGTTGTAAAGCAGAAATGGCATCATCTTCACATGTAAAAATTGAAGTAGAGAAATTTGATGGTCGAAATAATTTTGGCCTATGGCAAAGCGAAGTTACGGACGTCTTGTATCAACAAGATTTGGATATTGTTCTGGAAGAAACAAGACCAGAGAATATTGAAGAAAGGGACTGGGAGAGGCAAAATGCGAAGGCATGTGGTTTAATTCGCTCATGTCTCTGTAGAGAGCAGAAGTATCCGTTCATGAAGGAAACCTCTGCTAGTAAATTGTGGAAGGCGCTGGAGAACAAATATATGAAGAAAAGCAATGAGAATCGGCTATATTTGTTGAAGAGGTTGTACCGTCTTCAGTTGAAACCAGGTTTGAATATCAATGACCATATTGATAATTTCAACCGTTTGTTAGCTGATTTGTTGAATTTGGATGAAACGTTCAAAGATGAGCAGAAGGCGATGCTGTTGATAGGATCTCTTCCTGATGAGTTGGATCATTTGTGCATTACACTTATTCATGGGAAAGAAAAATTGTCTTTTGAAGAAGTGTGTGCAGCTTTGCTTAATTATGAAATTCGTAAGAAAGATCAGAAAAAGAATAGGGATGAATCAGCAGAGGCGCTTACAGTTAGGGGAAGAAGTAAGAGTCGAAAAGGCAGATCACAGTCAAGGAAAAGACCTGATAAAGATGAATGTGCCTTTTGTCATGAGAAAGGGTATTGGAAGAAAGATTGTCCGAAGCTACAGAAGAAAGATAAGGGCAAGGGTAAAGCTACTTCCGATGCATATGTAGCCGAACATGAGGAAGAAGATTTTGTGTTGGTTAGTCTATCATCAACATCTGAATCTAGTGAGTGGATTTTAGATTCGGGTTGTACTTATCATATGTGTCCACATAAGGAATGGTTCTTCAACTTCGAAGAGCTAAATGGTGGAATTGTGCTCATGGGTAATGATAACTCATGCAAAACTAAGGGGATAGGTTCAATTCGATTGAAGAATCACGATGGATCGACCAGAGTTCTGACAGAAGTTCGGTATGTTCCAGATTTGAAAAAGAATCTCATATCATTGGGAGCCTTAGAATCTAAAGGCTACACGGTATCTATCAGAGATGGAGTTATGAGAGTTGTATCTGGGGCTTTGGTGGTAATAAAAGGTACAAGGAAGAACAACTTGTACTACTACGATGGTAGTACAGTTACTGAATCAGCAGCAGCAGTATCAGAGAAGGATGTTGATTCAGATATGATCAGGCTATGGCATATGCGTCTGGGACATGCAGGTGAGAAAGCTTTAAGCAGTTTGGTGGATCAAGGCTTGTTGAAAGGAGTAAAAACCTGCAAGTTGGATTTTTGTGAACATGGTGTTCTAGGAAAGCAGACGAGAGTGAAGTTTGCAACTGCAGTTCATGATACTAAAGGTATTTTGGATTATGTTCACTCTGATGTGTGGGGACCCACAAGGACAGCCTCCTTGGGTGGTAAACACTATTTTGTTACATTTGTTGATGACTTTTATAGAAGAGTTTGGGTATACACAATGAAGAAAAAGGATGATGTACTTGGGATTTTCCTTAATTGGAAAAAGATGATTGAGACTCAGACTGGGAGAAAGATTAAGCACCTCAGAACAGATAATGGAGGTGAATATTGCAGTAAATCTTTTCGAGAGGTCTGTCAAGATGCGGGTATTGTACGTCATTTTACAGTTAGACACACACCACAACAGAATGGGGTGGCAGAACGCATGAACCGAACGTTGCTGGAGAAAGTTCGGTGTATGTTGTCCAATGCTGGGTTGGGCAAGGAGTTTTGGGCTGAGGCAGTGACTTATGCATGTCATCTCATTAATCGCTTACCGTCAACAGCGATCGGTGGTAGAATTCCATTGGAGGTATGGTCTGGAAAACCTGTTACTGATTATGATTCTTTACATGTCTTTGGTTGTTCTGCTTATTATCATGTAAAGGAATCTAAATTGGATCCGAGAGCAAGGAAAGCTATATTTGTGGGGATGTCTTCAGGGGTGAAAGGGTATCGTCTTTTATATCCTAATTCGAAGAAGATAATCTTCAGCAGGGATGTTACTTTTGATGAGTCTTCGATGCTGAAAAAGAAAATAGAAGATATTGTTGAGGGTAATCCGCAACAGGTGGAGTCTACTCGGAAGCAGGTGGAGTTTTTTCAGAAACAGATAGAGTCAACAAATAATCCAGCTAGAATTGTTGATGCAGATGATGACACTCCTATGATCAAGGAGGTTACTGAAGAAGAAGGAAAAGAAGAGGTTCCTACCCAAGAACCTTCGCAGCAACAAGAATCAATTGCAATAAATAGGCCAAGACGTGAGATTCGCAGACCTGCTCGTTTTGCTGATATGGTGGCCTATGCACTTCCAATTGTAGATGATGATGTTCCTTCCACTTACAGAGAAGCAGTCCAATGTTCTGAAGTTGATAAGTGGAAGAAAGCTATGGATGAAGAAATGCAGTCTCTTCGGAAGAATGAAACTTGGGAGCTAGCTCAACTACTGAAGAATAAGAAGGCAATTGGGTGCAAATGGGTATTTACTAAGAAAGAGGGATTTCCAAACAAAGAAGTTGTTCGCTACAAGGCAAGGTTGGTGGCGAAAGGCTACGCTCAGAAGAAAGGGATTGACTACAATGAGGTATTTTCTCCAGTTGTGAAACACTCTTCCATTAGAATTTTATTGGCCCTTGTAGCTCAATTGGATTTGGAACTAGTTCAAATAGATGTAAAAACTGCATTTTTACATGGTGATTTAGAAGAGGAAATCTATATGACTCAGCCAGATGGATTCAAGGTTGCTGGTAAAGAAAATTGGGCTTGTAAATTGAATAAATCGCTTTATGGTTTGAAACAGTCTCCGAGACAATGGTACAAGCGATTTGATCAATTTATGATAGGTCAAAAGTACACCAGAAGCAAATTTGATAATTGCGCATACTTTCGAAGGCTACAAGATGGTTCCTTCATCTACTTGCTCTTATATGTTGATGATATGCTGATAGCTTTTAAGAGCAAAGTGGAGATTGAGAAGCTGAAGACTCAGTTGAGTTCAGAGTTTGAAATGAAGGATTTGGGTGAAGCTAAGAAGATTCTCGGTATGGAGATTAGCAGAGATAGAGGAAAAGGCAAGGTTTGTTTGACTCAGAAGCAATATCTGATGAAGGTATTACAGCGTTTTGGTGTATCTGAACAGTCAAAACCTGTAAGTACGCCACTTGCTCCTCATTTCAAGTTGAGTGCATCATTATCTCCGAGTACTGATGAAGAACGAGAGTACATGTCTCGTGTTCCGTATTCTAATACGGTTGGTAGCCTGATGTATGCTATGGTGTGTACAAGACCTGACATTTCGCAAGCAGTTGGAGTTGTGAGCAGGTATATGCATGATCCTGGTAAAGGACATTGGCAAGCTGTGAAATGGATTCTACGGTACTTGTTAAAAACCGTAGATTTTGGTTTGGTATTTCAGAAGGAAGATTCACTTGGTCAGTTTGCAATCGGATATGTAGATTCAGATTATGCTGGTGATTTGGATAAACGACGGTCAACTACTGGATATGTATTCACTCTTGCGAGAGCTCCTGTAAGTTGGAAGTCTACTTTACAGTCAACAGTTGCTTTGTCTACGACAGAAGCAGAGTATATGGCATTGACAGAGGCTGTGAAGGAAGCAATTTGGTTACAAGGATTACTGGTAGAGTTGGGAGTGGGACAGAAGAATATTGCTATTTACTCGGATAGTCAAAGTGCCATTCATTTAGCAAAGAATCCGGTATTCCATGTTCGCACCAAGCATATTGATGTCCGATATCACTTTGTGCGGGAAATTCTGAGTGAAGGGTCGATTCTCTTACAGAAAATTGGGACTGTTGATAATCCTGCGGATATGATGACCAAAGTGGTGACAGCAATCAAGTTCAACCATTGTTTGGACTTGATCAATATTTTGAAAGTCTAAAAGGCATATATGAAGGCATTGCTGAAGGCTAATACGCCAAGGTGGAGATTTGTTGAATTGTGGCTTAATTAGCCATGTTAGAATCCCACATCTAAAACATTAGATTGTGGTGGGAGATTAGTGGACTATAAATAAGTCCTTTAGTTAATTGATTTGGTATCCCACAAAAACAAGAATTGTAAAAGATCCATACATTTGTATTATTCTTGTTTTCTCCCCATATGTTTCTGGGTTTTTGGATCTTACCCAGATTTTGTAATGTTTTGCTTTGGAATTAGTGGAAGTTTTCAGCAGCGCCCGTGGACGTAGGTTTTATACCGAACCACGTAAATCCTGGTGTGTTCTTTCCTTTTTCGCTTTGCATTTATTTTTCTGCTTTTCTGCTGTATTAGTATTTGTTATTTATATTTAATAGCTAGCATTAGTAGTTGTGTATTTGTTTAATTTCCGCTGCGCACAACATATACTTGAAATGATGTTAGATCATAATTACTTGTTAATCGACAGAGTCCTTCTGACTGGCTAATGACATTCTCTATCTTGGACCCCAAATGTAAATTGAACTTAACAACAAAGAGACTAATACTTTGAAGCATTCAGTAGCTAACATAATAAGCCAAGTCTCGAAGATTCTCCAGCCTAAATTTACAGATCCATCAATCAGTTGCTTCTTCTCTGTCGAGCACTACCTGAACCTCTCAAACAAAACCTGAAGCAAGGCAGAGAGATTGAGCTGTTACATAGTATGTCATGGTTTCGTTTTATCTTTTGGAAAGAAATCAATGAGAAAAGGATTACCAATCAGACAAGGATGAGATTGAGGAGAAAAATGTTAGAATCGTTGAAAATTTCGGAAGTCACAAGTTGATCTTGCATTCCACTTTTAGCTTAATAAGAACATGGAAACTACAATATTCGGTCCCTATATTAGTAAATGCATTTCTCAAAAATCTAAACATATAAATTATGTGTCATAAATGAAGTGATTACCAAACTAGATATTGCAATGGGGGATACCTATGGAGTTTGAATAATAATTAAAAAAAAAAAAAATTCGAGCACCAATTTCATGAAATAGAGGTTGGAGTAGCCTTAGATCATGTAAGTTACGGTATAACTGAGGAAAAGATAATTAGACCGATGTTTCTTTTTAGACCGATGTATTGCAGTAAAGTTGAAATGAAAACCAACTGCAGATGCAGGATTGTTAAGAAGGTCAACAAACTGCCACGAAATATACATATAATCAAGACTGAGGCGGCAATCAGGACACTTGAAACTTAAAGTTGGTCCAGTGCTAGAGTTGTCAATTAAACCAACGTAAATCATGAGTGAAATCTGTTGAGCTGTCTCTCTGTTTTATTCTTTCCTTGTTTTTATCTATTTATATTTTCACATGAATCATGAGTGAAATCTTAACAATTATGCTGTTTAATGTGATTTAATGGTAGAGTTTTGTAATCTAACACCTCTTGTTGTCTCTGTAATCAAGGTCTTGGTTATAACAATCATTGATAAGCTGCTCTAGTAGATTGGTGCATGCAATCATTTAACTTTGTGCCTCCTTTAGATGTCGAAGTACACGAGGGTGCTTTAAATGCTTGGAGGTTTTGTTGGATATGATGTTGTTTAAAATACGTTTTCTGCTTAATGATTATTTTAATGTAAAGATCATTTCCGTATTGCGCTTGTGGTAATTGCTTTCCTGATTTTCAGGTTTGATAAGGAGCTTATTAAAGAAGTTGCTATAAAAGTTATTGATTTGCAAGAATCGTAAGTATATATTATTGTATGTTGCTCTATGTTCCACATTCTTCCAATTGAAGTTAGATGCTATCAACTCGATATGGAATGCTTTTTTATCGTCTTAAGTTCTTTGTGCTCTTAGGTGCTGTGTGGAATAATTCAACGGCATGAAGCACATTTGGATTCTTTTTTTCTTTGAATTATATCTAGGTCAGCAGGAAATACACAGGATCAATTAACAGAATGTATATCAATAAGAGAGATCTGTTTTGCGACGTGGACCTTAAAAAATCTGTTAAATAGTTGTGTATTTAGAAATTGGCTGTAGAATGTATTCAATACTACGTTTGGCTGCATATGCAGTTGGTGCATTGACTAGTAAAAACGACAACATTATTGATTCAGTTGAATCAATCATGTTAAATGTTTCTACCTGCCATATGCCCTGAAGTTTAAGCGGAAGTAACAATTATTCATGCCAATTCATCATCAAATAAATGATCAAGTATTTGAATGGAGTTTACAACTTCCTCAAATACGTGTCTTTCTGAAAGCATTGTACGTTTGTATGAACCTAGAGCTATATAGCTAATCACAAGCAATTATTGGACCCTTTTGGTTTAATAATGGCCTTTAGAAATCCCTTCTGTTGTAGAAAACTCAATTGTTTTAGCAAGTGAGCTGTTTTGACTATGGAGCATATACGAAGCTTCTTTCTCATCTTCTCGATTCTATGTTATTAATGCTCCATACATTCTTTTTTCCTGCAGAGAGGATGATTGAGGACATATATCCAGAAGGTACTTGAAATACTTTAGACAACTAGCTTGCTGATGATGCAATGATTAATTGCCTAGGTGGCTAATATATCGTAATTTTGTGTCAGGAAATATTTGTTTTATCACAATGTCAATCTCCTTATATAACTGACTACTATGGATTATAATGGAATACATGGCTGGAGGCTCTGTTCCTGATCTAGTGGGTTACCTGTAAACTTGGTTCTACTCGTTGAATGCATTAGAGGTTATTTTTTCTTTTAACAGTTTTGTGGGTTTATGAGAAATGAGACTGTTTATTTTTGTGCATGACATTATCTTAGTTTGGTTTGTGCAATAAATATGATTATTTTTGGTCAGTGTATTGCTTATTAAAGGGTTGGAGTAAAGTTGCTTTCAGAAACTCTATAAGCATATTATAGTTTAGTTGGTTGTTGCTGTTAATGATGAGATAACAACAACAATAATGATAATAAAGAAAGCTTGGTGGCTCATTCCACACATTGTACTTCAGCTTACTATGTATTGGTTTTGATACTATAGGTTAGAATTATTGAAGGGCTTCCTTTTTTATGTTTTTGGGTGTTAACAATTAGCATTTTGCAAGGCTTAGGATTGTTTTTAGTTGCTTTCGGTTCTCGGATTTTGGCCTACTTTTCTGTTCGACATTGGACAGAAAACTGATTGAGCTTGAAGTTTCCTTAGTGTTTCATTTATTTTAATTAACCTTTAAAATATCAGTAACATAATATAAAAGTATGTGAAAGTGATCATCAGAATTTGATATTGAAATTAATAAAAAATTATATATTAATGCTGCTAATAGCTTGGTATAAAAAGCATGGTTTTTGTACTTACCTTTTCTGCTTGTTGATTTTAATGCTGCTAATAGCTTGGTATAAAAAGCATGGTTTTTGTACTTGCCTTTTCTGCTTGTTGATTTTAATGCTGCTAATAGTCAGATATAAATTTCACAGATATGTACAGGATCTTATGGCTCATGTTACAAGCGGAATTGTCCAACAATAAATGATTCAAAAATGTTGCTCAACAACCTGACATAATCCAGTCAGTAAGGACACTATATTTTCTGGTGTAAAATTCATTATGAATTCATCAATATCTGATGATAACTAAAAAAAATAAGGCATTGATTTTATTGCCTGTTTGTATTCCAGGTACTATGTTTCGATGTGTGGTTTAATTGAAAATCTGAGAGAGCTGTTCATAAGAGATATTAGGTAAGTTATTAGCTTTATGTATGAAATGATTATTGTTTTGATCTTCATTTGTGATTGTGAGTAGTAAGAATATCTAATGTTTTGGAAAACATGCTTGACTAGAGTTTTGGAATTGTTTAAATTATAGGATGCTTCCCAAATACAATGTTACTGCCACTTTACAGGTATTTTCTGTTGCATATATATATATATATATTTGTACAGAGAGCATTAATATACTCTTTATAATTATATAGTATTAAAATGTTGATTTCACATGTGCAAACAGTGTGCTTGTAACAGAAGGAATGCAATGAGCAAATCCAGAACGGTAAAGGGAGTTGGATGGGATGTCTCTGCTATAGGAAATGGTGGTGAGTTTCTTCCGTTTTGGAGTCACTATCAATTTCCCATTTTATTAGCCAACTTGTTGGTCATAGAATTACTCAAAAAGGATGCAGGATGGTCAAATGCTTTTTAAGTCTATGAATTTTGCTGTGTGTTTGAATACTAAAGTAAAAATTAATTTATTTCATTTGGAAGTTAGAAAAGTTTCTCATTTTCCTGAGTTTCATTTGGAAAACATGTTGAATATGTATGCAGTGACAAGTGTAAGGTACAATCTTTAGCCTTTGAATGTGATTTTCCTTACTTTATTTTATTTTGTAGCTTCTGCTGTCAACAGGAACTTCACTCACTCAGAAAATATGCCTCTGTATAGAAATCCTGACAATTGAAACCAGCTGGGAATTGGTGGTAGTACTTCTTCTAGTAAGACCAAAGCTTTGGGTAATGCTTCCTCATGCTCTTGTACCGAGGGAATCCTGTTTTTCTAGGAACCTTCTATTCTATCCTCTTTATTTATATGTCTTAGAGTCACAGCGTTCTAAAAGTCTATTTAGTTAACATTTTTGTTGCATGTGTAACTTTCAGGTCAGTTAAGCTGGTGTTTTTGCATAGCTATTTGAATGCAATACCATCCTATAGCATTGTTCTCAATGACTTTCTTGCTGTTATATTAATGAGAAACAGAGTGTATTGACATTGCTTTGTTGTTTTGGTCGAGGTTTTTGCTGTACAAAAAGGTTTAATTAGTGAAAGACAAACTTAGGTTGCTCTATTAATAGCTAACAAGTATTTTGATATGCTGCATGATTTTTTATCCTAGGATTAATCTTTTTTGCTTGGTAATTTAGTTGTATAAAATTCTTTCGCTTTTTACATATATATATATATATTTTATTTTATCATCTATTGTGTATTTTGATTGTCTAAATTGGTCATTATTGAGTATATTTCTGGTTGGGATTTTTCTATTTCATTGGTGCATGAACTCTCTCAAAGTTAAGCCAACCCTCTTGCAACAAACGAAAATACGGTAAAGGCAACAACCATGAGAAGGTTGGCTTTTTTTAATGGTGTTCGGCCAACCCTTAGCTTTTAGGGTTTGGTGGTTTCTTTTGTGTATTAATCAATTAAGGCAAGAAAATATTGATTCAAGTTGAGTTAACTGATTCCCAATATAAACCAGTATGAAACATCTTTTATACTGACCAATTTTAGGTTTTCAAATACAATAAGGAAACATATTTTCTTATTAATTAGAATATGCAGTTTCCTATTTACAAAATCCAAATCTTAATTAGATAATCAAATTTTTCAAATTGAAAAATCTAATTCATAGTTAAATAATTCGATTTCTAAATTAATGAAGATTGATAATCTTTCATTAATTTGACTTTGACTTTTCAAACTTCATGGCCCCTTAAATTTAATAATTCAAAATCATTAATTATTTTATGCAGACATGGATTTGACCCCCACAATCTATTCAGATAAATAATTAATAATTTATAATTCATAATTATTAATTCAAATAATCAACATTATTTAAATCGTGTGAGTATTTGTGCTACACGTGTAACATATAATTAGACAATTCAATTAATTCTTCTATTTTCTTGTTTGTTACTAGCAAGAAAATCAAATAGACCTACAATTTTAAACTCCAAAACTCCAATAATATCGAAATTATTAATTAAACTTTTTAATTAAATAGTGCACCATTATTAACTTTAGAATTACTTCATTAAAAATCTAATATTGTATTCTCAAAATTGCAGATGTTTTATACAATCTGAATTTATTAGTATCTATCAATTTAATCATTTCATATGATTCAATCTTCCACAAGTAATTCATAATCAGAGCTAGGTCATAAAATTCATTCAAAATTTTATTCAAATTTTGTAAATGTTTAAATTTTAATTTTATATTCATAATCATATGTGAATAAAATAATATTATTATATTTTTAATTATTAGTTTACTAGTATTTTTTTTATTATTTTGTTGACATCAAAAACTAGACAACACCCGAATTAATATAATTTGTTTGATTTGAGAAATTGAAAAAGAAGAAGAAACAAAATCAAAAGCGAAGTGTCACATTACCCTCTAAGATTTCCTGTGTGATGAACAGCCAATGTAGATCTATCTGGATCTCCATCAACATTTATAGAGATGAATATGCAACACCTCCATCTCCATCGATGGAGATACAGATCTAAATTGGATTTTCACCGTCCATCAATATAACACCTCCATCTCTATTAATGGAGATAAAGATTCAGATTAGATCTCCATCGTTTATTGATGTTAATGGACAGTGGAGATCCAATTACTATCTTTTTTCTTTAATATTCTAATTTTTTTTTTTTAAATCACTGTTCATCTATGTTGATTGTTGATGGACAATGGATATTAGAAATGGATTAATTTTAGTTTAATTTTATTTTTAATGTAAATTTTTTATCATTAAATCTCCATCGATCATCTCAACTTGATGGATAGTAGATATCTATTTTTTTTTCTAATTTATTAAAAAATAAAATAATAACTTAATTTTTTAACTTGAGGATAAAATATTTTTTACATTTTCTGTTTATGTTAACCATCCAAAATAACCCTAAAGGGACCAAATTGAAGTGTCTTTTACATCTAAGGGACCTTGAAAGTTATAAATGCATCCGCATTTAAAGTGGATAAACTTTTTAAAAATATAGAGATCAAAATGAAATTTACCTTTCATTTTGTTCGAATATCAAATGAAATTTGCCCATGTCAGGCTATGACCTTATTACCATTTACATTAAAAGGTTGGTACTAACGAGAGACATCGTTACTTGTTAACATTGACCTTGATCGAAACATGATCGAATGACTTTTTTACTCCACTTTATAATTTTTTTTTAATTTTAAATAAATCAGAGAAAAACATTCAATATTCAATAAAATAAATTTTAAATTAATTTTTCCAATAAATTAAAAATATAAAAAAATTATTTATCTAATTTCAGTAAAATTTTAAAATGCAAAATGAAAAATTGGAGAGGATCATTATGGTATTTGTCGTGAAGAAGAATAAGATTATTTTAGGATCTAAATTTGGCTATGGAGGAATCCCATCCTTCTTCTCTCTCTACAAAAAAAAGAATTAAGCAAAATAATTCTTTGTGCTCTTAGGTGCTGTGTGGAATAATTCAGTGTTGAAGATTAAAGTTTTTCTAAGAGACTCCAGGGCTGCTGGCAACAGAGGAGCTGAAAGTTACAAAATGAAGACAAGTTTTTGCTTTAGTACAGGCTATTGTTGCAATGATTTTTATGTTTGTTTAATTTCAGTTTTAGATATGTGATTGTTTTTTTCTAGTTAGTTTTTCAATGGATTATGTTGTATCAAATTAGGATAACTTGTATCAGTCATCAAAGTTAGTGGTGTTAGGTGACTGGATTTCAATTTTTGCTGTAATTTCCCATGTCTGCAGGTCTGATAGTTGCTGTCAGTGATGGACAGCCTTGCTTAGCTGTTCCAAACTCTTGTTCCTTATAAAAACTCCCTTCTAATGAAATGATATGTAGTTCATCATTCATAAAAAATTCTCAGAGTTCATTTTCTTCATTTTGCTGCTGTATTTTATGTTTTATAGATGTTATGTTATGGTCTAAAATTCTAACAGTGGTATCAGAGCATTTTTCTTGAGGGTCTGTGAGGTTTCTCTCTTCAATTCTTGAGTGATTTTGTGAAGTTTAAACACTTGAGAGTGAGTGCTAAACACTTGTGAGTGCAAATATGGCTAGTGGAAGTAATACCAACTTTGCTGTGCCCCAGTTTTCTGGGGAAAACTATCAGATATGGACTGTTAAAATGAAGTCCTATCTGAAAGCATATGGTTTATGGGAGTACGTTCAAGAGGACAAGCAAGTGCCTCCATTGAGAGCTAATCCAACAATAGCTCAAATGAAGCAGCATGAAGAAGAAAAAATGAAAAGGGATAAGGCAGTTACATGCTTGCATTCTGCTTTATCAGATGCAGTGTTTACCACCATAATGCATCTTGAAAATGCCAAGCTCATATAGGATGAACTGAAGGAGAGGTTTGAAGGCAGTGAAAGAGTGAAGTCTGTGAGGCTCTTAACTCTCAAAAGAGAGTTTGAAATGTTGAGAATGAAGGAAGAAGAGAGTATCAAGGAGTACTCATCAAAACTATTTGATTTGGTAAACCAAATGAGGCTTTATGGTGAGGTGATTCAAGATCACAAAGTGGTTGAGAAGATAATGATCAGCCTACCTGAAAAATTTGAAGCAAAAGTGGCAGCCATAGAGGAGTCTAATGATCTCAAGACATTGACTGTTGCTGAAATGGTTAGCAAGTTACAGGTGCAAGAGCAAAGATTAGCTATGAGAAATGAAGATGAAGTTGAAGGAGCCTTTCTAGCAAAGCACAAGGGTAAACAACAACAGAAAAAAGATCGAAAAAAGCATGGTTCAGGTCCTAAAAATGGAGATCAAAGAAGGAAAACAAAGTTGGATGGCAGCACTGCAGATGTTGGTTCAAAAGTCAAGTTTCCTTCTTGTTCCACTTGCAAGAGAACAAATCATCTTGCAAAGGATTGTTGGTATAAGGGAAAAGCTCAAATCCAATGTAACTTTTGCAAGAAATGGGGACACAAGGAGAACTACTGTAGAGCAAAATCAAATCAATCCTCTTAGCAACCTACACAGCAGTAAGCTAATTATATTGATGAGATGGCAACAGATGATCACTTATTTATGGTCTCACAAAATCATCATGCAGCTTCAAATGATGCTTGGTATGTAGATAGTGGCTGTATTAGTCACATGGCAAGGGATTTGAGTTTATTCACCTCACTAGACAGAATTGACAGAACCAAAGTAAAACTTGGAAATGGTGATATTGTTCAAGCTGTTGGAAGAGGTAATGTGCTGATCCAAACTACTGCAGGTGCTAAAATGATCAATGATGTTCTTTTCATACCTGATCTTGCTCAAAATTTGCTAAGTGTAGCACAACTATTGAAAAGGGGTTACTCTATATCATTTAACAACAACTATTGCATCATTTTAGACTCTAGAAATGTTGAAGTGGTTTAGGTTAGAATGCATGACAATAGCTTTCCCATAAACTTTAAAGAGGTTAAGCATTCAGCTTTAATGATAAAGCATGATGAGTCTAGCATATGGCATAAGAGATTAGGTCATTCTAGTGCTTTAAATTATTTGCAAAAACATGAAATTGTGAGTGAACTGCCCAAAATGCTTCAAATTGAAAATGTATGTGGTGTTTGCCAATATGGAAAGATGCATAGAAAGCCTTTTACAGCTGCAAGTAAATATATGACAGCAAATAAACTAGAGTTAGTGCATTCGGACCTATGTGGTCCTATGAGCACACCTTCCTTGAATCAAAACTTGTATTTTCTATTGTGTATTGATGATCTAACAAGGATGGCTTGGGTGTACTTCTTGACAAGCAAGTCTCAAACCTTTGATTTCTTTGAGAAATTCAAAGCAATGGTGGAAATGGAGAGTGGATGCAAGTTGAAGAAACTTAAGACAGATAATGGAAAAGAATACACCTCTAACAAGTTCAACCTTTTTTGTCAAGATATAGGGATTCAACATCAGCTGACTGTGAGCTATTCTCCACAGCAAAATGGAGTTTCAGAAAGGAGAAATAGGACAATAATGGAGATGGCAAGGTGTCTTCTAGTAGAGAAGAAATTGCCTAAAAGGTTTTAGGCAGAAGCTGTCCATGCTGCTATGTACATTCAGAATAGGCTCCCCACCAAAGCTGTTGAAGGAATGACTCCTATGGAAGCTTGGACAGGTTCTAAACCTTCAGTTGGTCACTTCAAAGTGTTTGATTCTATTTGCTACATGCATATACCTAAAGCAAAAAGAACCAAACTGGATAATAAGGTTGAGTTGGGTATTCTACTAGGATGTGCAGTAAACTATAAGGCCTATAGGGTGTATAATGTGGAAACAAGAAAAATTGAAGTGTGCAGGGATGTGAAGGTTGATGAAGACTCTCATTAGGACTGGAAAAACAATTATATACAAAGGGATGATAAGCAAACTCAAGTAAGAGTTGAACCCATGGCTGTTGGGAACAAAGATGAAAATTTCAGCAATGGCTTAGATCATGTTGCTGACTAGATTACAGAATCAGACTCTCCCATCTTGAAGACAAGATCCTTAGCTGAAGTCTATGAAAGATGCAATGTTATGGTGAATGAACCTTCTAGTTTTGAAGAAGCTGCAGAACTAGTAGAATGAAGGAGTGCAATGCAAGAGGAGCTGAGGATGATTAACAAAAATCAGACATGGGAGCTAGTTCCAAGGCCAAGTGAAAAAAAAAATCATAGGTGTAAAGTGGGTTTACAGGACAAAACTGAACCCAAATGGCTCCATTAACAAGCATAAAGCTAGGTTGGTCGTAAAGGGGTATTCTCAGGTGACAGGGGTTAACTTTGGTGATACTTTTGCTCCTGTGGCAAGACATGAAACCATAAGATTACTTGTTGCCTTATCAGCCTAAAATGGATGGATTTTGAACCATCTTGATGTCAAATCTGCCTTCCTTAATGGAATCCTTCAAGAAGAAATTTTTGTTGAGCAACCACCTGGATTTGTCATAGCTAAGCATAAAAATAAGGTGTACAAGCTGCATAAGGCCTTATATGGATTGAAGCAGGCCCCTAGAGCTTGGTACAGCAGAATAGACATTTACTTCTTTCAAAGTGGCTTTAAAAGGAGCCAAAATGAAGCAACCTTGTATGTCAAGGTTGATGGGAAAGGAAGCAAGGTTATTGTCTCTCTTTATGTGGATGATCTACTGGTTATTGGAGGAAATGAAGAAGAGATAGCTGAATTCAAGAGGTGTATGCTCAAGGAATTTGATATGACATATTTAGGGACCATGAATTATTTCCTAGGCATGGAAATGAAGCAGCTCAATGATGGTATATTTCTTTCTCAAAGGAAATATGCATGGGACATGCTGAAAAAATTCAAAATGGAGCATTGCAAACCAGTGTCAACTCCACTTGCAGTAAACGAGAAGCTGTCCAATGATGATGGTGATGCAAGGGCAGATCAAACTCATTATAGAAGTTTGGTGGGCAACCTTCTCTACCTTACTGCTACCAGACCAGATTTGATGTTCTCCTCAAGCTTACTTTCAAGATTCATGCACTCTCCAAGCCTTACACACCTAGGAGTTGGAAAAAGGATCTTGAGACCTTAAAGGGACTCTAGATTTTGGTATATGGTATGGGAAAACTGATGGAAAGATGGTGGGATATGTTGATAGTGAGTGGGCAGGTCCTTTGGATGATTCCAAGACACAATAGGTTTCGTGTTTTCTTTAGGAAGTGAAGCATTCTCCTGGAACTCAAAAAAACAAGAAGTTGTGGCTCAATCAACAGCAGAGGCTGAATATGTTGCTGCTACAGCAGCAACAAATCAGGCAATATGGATTAGAAAAATCCTAATTGATTTGGAAGAAATGCAAGCTGATCCTTCTATGCTTTTATGTGATAATGTTTCTGCAATGTTAATAGCTCAAAATCCAGTCCAACATGAGAGAACTAAGCACATAAATGTCAAGTATCATGCTATTCGAGAAGCACAAAGAAATGGTGAAGTGCAGTTGGTTCACTACAAGTCAGAGGAGCAAGTGGCTGACATTTTAACCAAAGCTCTTCCCTTTAGGTAGTTCAATGTATTAAGGGCAAAGCTGGGAATCTCCAAGAAAAACTTTAAGGAGGAGTATTGAAGATTAAAGCTTTTCTAAGAGACTCCAGGGCTGCTGACAACAGAGGAGCTGAAAGTTACAAAATGAAGACAAATTTTTGCTTTAGTACAGGCTATTGTTGCAATGGTTTTTATGTTTGTTTAATTTCAGTTTTAGATATGTGATTGTTATCATCTAGTTAGTTTTTCAATGGATTATGTTGTATCAAATTAGGATAACTTGTATCAGTCATCAAAGTTAGTGGTGTTAGGTGACTGGATTTCAGTTTTTGTTGTAATTTCCCATGTCTGCAGGTCTGATAGTTGTTGTCAGTGATGGACAGCCTTGCTTAGCTGTTCCAAACTCTTGTTCCTTATAAAAATTCCCTTCTAATGAAATGATATGCAATTCATCATTCATAAAAAATTCTCAGAGTTCATTTTCTTCATTTTGTTGCTGTATTTTATGTTTTATGGATGTTATGTTATGGTCTGAAATTCTAACATTCAGTAGTATCAAGCACATTTGGATTTTTTTTTTTTTTAATTATATCTATTTAACTGAGTTACACATCATTCTTTGATAATTATGGATTGTAAGTCTTCTTTAAATAGAAATTGTTCTCTTTTCAATATTGTAAAAGTAATTCTTTGAATTACGTTATTGGTGATATATTTCAATAGGTCTCAACAATTATCTGACTCTTAAGATATTAGTGATTCATTTTAGCAGTATGACTAAGTTAAATTGAGACGGTTGTACTTGGTTTTAAAGTAGGGGTCACACCCGATAGCATCACGCTATGAGAGGATTTGTGAAGGATCCTAGCGTCGGGTCGGGTTTTTGACATACAGGCAGCAGCACATCAAGTTACACGCTTGCAAAGAAAAGACATGGCCTGCAAAGAAAAGACGTGAAAAAAAACATAAGCTCACCGGTTGGGCGTCTGTGTCTTCACTTTGTGTTTGACTTTATGCTTGAGTTGAAAAATCAACTCCTACCCAACTATTATCTGTGAGTTTTTATCATAGTTGCTACTTGGTCTTTGCATTTACTGAGCTGGATCTTGATGCATAATGCATTTTCTTGTTTAAATTATTTTGTTTTTTATGTTGCTGGATTTCTTGCTCTAGTTTTGGAATTTTTGAGTGGGGTAGGCTTCATATGTTTGACATATTTGTTAGTTAATGGATCTGGTTGTTAGTAACACTTGGAAGATTTCTCTAGTGGATTTCATCCTTGCCTATGTTGATAGTGCCTTGCTGTTTATTGGTCAACCACTGTCCATACTATTCAAAGTATGAGAGGTTAATTGTACATTCTACTGCTTTTAGAACAACTTTGTGGGAACTATTTTAATGTGTAAGCAGTTACATGGTCTTTTAGAAGGCAAGAAATCCATGTCACGTAAAGAGGGACTGTTTTAGTAGTGCGTGTTTATGAATTTCTCTGATGTCCATAGTTGAAGTTGATTTGACTAACTCTGCTTCCCTATTAAAACAGAAAGTAAACCAAAGGATTCTGTTTCAATCACGAATGAGGCAGCATCAAGCCATAATGTGGAGATGATCACAAGTTTAGGCTCCACTTCTTATCAGAATAATGCTACATGTCCATCAATTGCTCAATGCTGCGGCTGATGGCAATATTGAGCCATTCAATCAAAATTCAGTACAACTTATTCTCCTAGTAACACCAATGAAGAATACAGTCTTGCATATCAACATTTCGTCTGAGAAGGTATCGACAGAGTTTGTTGAAGAGATACCCGGAATATGTCGATCTCTACTGCTCCAAGTTAATGCACACGGTGATACTCCATTACATGTTGCAGCAAAGTTTGAGCACGTTGCGGGGGTGGAAGTTCTTATTAAGCACGCAAATGCTCAGCATGCAGAAATAGAGAGTGGGATAGCAGCTGCCAGACAGATGCTAAGGATGACAAATAGTAAGGGAAACACTGCATTACATGAGGCTGAGCGAAATCAATTTGTAGGTGTAGTTAGAGTATTAGTTGAAGAAGACCCTGAATTTTCTTAGTTCGCTAATAATTGTGGCGAAACTCCACTTTACATTGCTGCTGAGACTGGATTTTCTGAAGGTGTGGCTAGAATGTTAAGAACTTGCAGTTCAGCAAGCCATGAAGGTCCCAATGGGAAGACAGCTTTACATGCGGCTCTCCGGAGAAATTATCCAGGTAATTAATGTACAAAGATTTGTATCAGCTTTTTCATTAATGGTGCGTTTACTTCACTTGGAGAAATCGGAATGATCTGGAATCGAAATGACTTGGAATAGGAATGAAGTATCAGAATCAGAATAAGTTGTTTACTTAAACTACAGGAATCGGAATCGGAATCAGTATTATTCTCATTGAATTGTTTACTTCACTTTGGAATCGGAATAGATTAATTATAAGTTACAAAAATGTCCTTAATTAAAATTATGGAGTAATTGTAATAATGTGTAATTTTTATTATAATATATATTTTTTTTAATATCAAATAAAAAGTTGTATATTATAATAAAAAAATTACATATTATTTTAATAGTTTACTAAATTTATGTGTAGTTTTTTTATTATAACATGTAGTTATTTTAATATCAAATAAAAAACAGCATATTGTTCAAAAAAAAAAAAAAAAAAAAAACAGCATAGTAAAATAAAAAAATTTGCATATTATTTTATTAGTCCATTATGATAATTAAGAAATCAATGATGAAAAATTAATGGTATACAATTTTTTATTACAATATGCATTTATATTTTTTAACATCAAATAAAATATATATTTTTTTATTTTTTAAAAAAAGGGTATATTGGACTTTTTATTTTGACAAAAGGAATGAGAATGAGATTTCTAAGTGGGTTGGGGGGAATGGAATTCCCATTCCACAATCTCAAATTGATGTGGGGCCCACACTTTCATTCCCATTACGAAATGAATTTTAAGCAAATAAACACCATCAATCAATCTCATTCTCCATTCCATTCTTCAATCCATGAAATAAACACACCATAAGAGTACTAGTAAGTCAAAAGATTCAATAAATTAAACTAGTAATCTGACCAAAAAAGAGAGTGTATTATTGTCACAAGTATGTGCATGCCACCATAGTCAAGGAAAGAAAAATTCCAAAAGTGAAAGGTTAATCATGGTGTGTATATATATTGAAAAATTATATTACATTTTAATTTAGTTACTATTTTTTCTATAGATTTAACAAGAGATATACAACTAAAGAAGAAGAATTTAACAAAAGCAATAGATGAGAATGGGTGGACTCCTATTCATTGTGCAGCATATTATGGTAGCTTTCTGAGTTTTGCCCATATTATTGGAATTTGATAAATTTGTTGCATACATCGATGATAAGTATAAGAAGATGATGTCTATTCATTTGGCAGCCAATCGAGGCCACATAGATATAATAAGGGAGATTATTTTATTTTATCCAGATTGTTATGAAATGGTTGATGACAGGGGATGGAATATTCTTCACTTCGCTATGGCTACTTTAAAGTCAAAATGATTTGAGTAGTTTGCTAGAAAATCCATTAATGAAAAAGCTTGTACATGAGAAGGATGTTAAAGGAAACACTCCTCTCCATGTTCTTGCCACCTGCACTAGCTCCATGTTTGCCCTAGATTTTTTTTATGGCATTGTTGATCAAGTTAGAGGTGACTGTTTGGCAATTAACAATCAGAATTTTAATGTTGCAGAAACATTCAATGATGGTTATCCTGAGCTGCAAGTAATAGCTTTATTTGATTATATATATGTTGTGCTGATTAACCAAAGGAATGCTTCAAAATTTATTAAGTCAATTAAATTAACTGCAGCACAATATGCATTTTTGTGGATCAATTTCACACATTTGGACAATAGATATGCAAAATACATTCACATGATCATGGATTTCAATCTTTAAATGTTTGTCATACTTCGTGCATTATAAGGTTAGTTAGGAAATGTAACCACCTGTTCAGTGAATGGGCAAATCAACTGCATTCATTAAAATGTAGGGCAGGCATGATAGAAATAAAACCCGTTGTCAAAAATATAAGTAAAAATAAAGGAACAAAGAAGAAGAATATACATGGCTAGCTTGAAATTTTCAGATCTTCTGTTTTATTTCTCTTTCTTTCCCCGTTATGAATCTCTTTTTGCGTCTCTTGTTGGTTAATCATGAATGTAATACATGGAGCAAGAAATCTTAGCATCGTCGAAAGATACTAATGTTGGGCTATACCCACGAGGCGTGATCCGCATATGGTGCAAATTTGTGATGAATACCTCTCACAGATTAAGGGAATAAAAGATTCACAATTGGTAGCAGCTGCACTCATTGCAACAGTAACATTCGCGGCTGCCTTCACCTTACTTGGTGGTTATGAAAGTGAACAAGGTAAGAACCAAGGCACTGCAATCCTAAGTAGAAAGGCAGCTTTTCAGTCATTTGTAATAACAGATGCCATTGCCATGGTTTTTTCGGTATCTGCTGTCTTCATTTTCTTCATTCTGTCGACAGAGAGGTTTAAGATGTACTGGCCGTTGTTCAAATTGGGCTCTATGGGAGCGATGGTGATAGCATTTGTTACAGGCAGCTATGCAGCATTAGAACCTTCTTGGCTAGCTATTGTCACTTGTTTCATTGGCTTGAGCTTCTTCTTTTTACTGCTCCCTGTTGGGTTTAGTATAACATTAGATCTAATAAAAGGTAAGCCACACTTGAAGGGCGAGATGGAATCTACTGAAAATTACCTCAAATCAAAAGGATTGGCAAGGAGATGACTGATAGATCTTCTTTGATGTTGTGTGTATCATTGTTATATTCTTAGTTGTATTTTGTTATTGCAGGAAATTTTTGATAACACATTTATGACTGTGTGTGCAACTTGTATTGGGTTGTACATAATTGATGCTGTGAACTTAATTGATGACCTTCAATTAAGTCCGTACAGAAAGTCCTGTGGTAGTTTGGAAAGCAAGTCTTGGTAGTTTGAAAATCAAGTTTGTTTATAGCATTATGACATTCCCTTAATTAGGTAATCTGATATTTTGAATCTCGGCATATTTAAAATTATAAAAATTGACATTAATTTACTAAAGTCATTGCTTTATTTAAAAGTAAGAATAATTATATATTTACATGGTAAGTAATTTAAAACTATCACCATTTAATATGGTTTGATGGTAGAAAAATTATAATGTCATCATTTATATCACTTTGGTTCATCATCTTACCATGACTAGTCATCACCAAGCCAATTTTCCTAATAATATATTATATATTTACGATCTCATAATTTTTCAAATCGAACATCATGCAAGCTGACATAGATTAATGCATTCTTATAATTCAGAATTTTAATTTTGAATCTATTCAAGTGGATATTACATCCTGCATACCACCTTTTAATAAAAATGGTTGATCATCCCAATCGATTTTAAAAGGTCAAGGGTTCAAATCTTATTCTTATTGAAGTGTGGATAGTTTTCTCTGAATTTAATTTCACCTTCCTCACACACTTTAAAAAAAAAAAAAAAAGGTGGATATTACATCTTTTAATCCTGTTTGAAATAGGATATCACTCAGAATTTTTATTATTATTAGGAAACATTACATTGAAGTACCTAAATCTATCACATTATTACAACAATGATGCCAGTTTAGACTAAATGACGCAAAGATATCCTTGATTGAGTTTGACTAACAGTCAATTAATGGCAAGATTGACATCTCAAGGACAAAGTGGTCTTTTTATATGACAAAATTTCTTTACCAATAAAAAATTGTCATGTTTCATGTAAATTTTTAACAGTTTAAATAATATTTGGGATATTATAAAAAAAATAAATACTGAAAAACAAAATGTCTTTCTCTCTCTCAATTTCTCTCTTCTTCTTCTTATTCTTTGTCACACTCTCCCTCTTCTTTTTCTCTTCTTCTTCTTCTTATGGCTCTCCCTCTTCTTCTTTCTCTTCTTATTCTTCTGGATATTTTAGTTCATTGTGAACCCAATCGAATCTGGGTTTGATATGTAAGGATGAAGTCCAGTCAGCAGTTGCAACAAAAATCTTCAAGTCAGCAACTGCAGTAACAAGTCAACAAAAATTAATCAGCTTACTGATCACGTTATTGTGATAGATCAACGACTGTAATTTTTCAGTTAGATTTCAATGGCTGTGATTAAGTTTTGAGTTTGTATATAAAGTGAACTCTCTGTTTTAAGTGGTATGAAAAAGAAATTAAATCAAGATTTTCAGCTTTTGTGTACCATTAAAACAGAGCTTGAGCTCTGCAATCTTCTTGTGTTCTTTCTTGAATAAATCATGTTCTTTACTGCAATTTTCATGGTATCAGAGCAGATCGACTAGCGTCATCATGTCCTCTGGTTCTAACTCCTCGTTGCATCACAACAATCAAGATTCATCAATTTTCTCAGCCATGGATTTTCAATCCTTAGCCAAGACTCTGAACTTTAATTTGCCCATCAAGCTCAACAAACTCAATTACGTTAATCGGAAAGCACAAGTGTTAGCTGCCATTAGAGCATTGGAATTGGAAGATTTTGTCACTGAAAACAAGTCAATGCCAAATCAGTTTGTTGAAGATTTTGACGAAGATGGTGTGGTTAAAGAAATAAGGATCAATCCTGAATTCAAAGTCTGGAAGCGTGCAGATCAGTTGCTTCTCTGTTGGCTTCTCTCTACAATTAGCGAAGATGTTCTTGGACAGGTAAACCATTCCAAAACTTCACTTGAAGCTTGGCAGATCTTAGAGCGACTTTATGCTCAGCAATCTATTGTAAGAGTGTTACAACTCAAACAACAATTGAGCACAACTAGGAAGGAGTCCTTAACAATTAGTGATTATCTTTTGAAGTTGAAAACTATTGGTGATGCTTTGGCTACTGCTGGAGAACCTATCTCAGATCATGAAATGATCTTGAGTGTGTTAAATGGATTAGGGCATGAATTTGATCCAGAAGTTGTGTTAGTCTCTTCTCAAATCAAGACTATGAGCTTGCAAGATATACACTATCTACTTTTGATGCATGAACAACGCATAGAACAACTCAACTCTATCTCTCAAATAAATCTCTCCTCTGCAAATGCAAACGTAGCAACTAGTTTTGATGGAAACAAAGGGCAGAGAGGAGGTTATCAAGCTGGTAGAGGTCCTGGACGTGGAAGAAATAGAGGAGGTAGGAATGGTAGTGGTAGGTGGAACAATCAAAGGGTATACTGTCAGGTGTGCCAAAAACCTGGTCATGTTGCTCTTCAATGTTTCAAGCTTCAGGCTTTACTTGGTAACTCCAACACTCGGGTTCAACAAAATCAGCAAGGAGCAAATTTCAACAATCAAAATGCCACTCAATCTCACGCACATCTTGCACAAAGCTCAGCTTATCTTGCCACACCAGAAGTCGTTAATGATCCCTCATGGTATGTAGATAGTGGGGCTACAAACCATGTCACTGCAGATTTGGCAAACCTGGCAATTCATTCTGAATACAAAGGAAAAGAAAAGCTTGCTATGGGTAATGGTAACAAGCTGTCTATCCTTCATACTGGTGATACAATTTTACATACTAATTCTAGACCTATGAAATCAATAAAGTTGAATCAAATATTGCATGTTCCTAGAATAACAAAGAACTTATTAAGTATTTCTAGGATTACAAAGGATAATGATATTACTGCTGAGTTTAATGGAAGCTATTGTGTGTTTAAGGACAAGAAAACAGGGACAATCTTGCTCAAGGGAGCTCTCAAGGATGGTCTTTATAATCTTAAGCTCCCTGGTTTAACTCAACATTGCAGTACAAGTTCAACCCATAAAACTTCAGCTTCGCATGGTACACCATCAACAAACTCTACCTCAGTTTCTCATAGTTCTGCTTTGATTTCAGTAAATGATGATAGTAGTATTGGAAATAGATTAGATGGCTCATCAAACATTACCTGTATAAACAAGAATAAGTTTGATGCTCAGCTTGTTGCTAAGACTAACTCAAGTATTTGGCATGCAAAGCTTGGCCATCCAGCTTTACCAGTGCTACAAAAGGTTTTAAGTTCTTTAAAATTCAATTTTCCTATCAATGGAATATCTTTCTGTGATTCTTGTAAGATGGGAAAAATGCATAGATTGCCTTTTGTCAGACATGATATATCTGTAAAGCATCCTCTTGAAATAATATACTCAGATATTTGGGGTCCTTCACCTTACTCTTCTATTGATGGTTGCAAGTATTATATAGTTTTCATTGATGCTTGGTCTAGATTCACATGGTTTTATCCCCTCAAATTGAAGTCAAAGGCATTAAGGTTCTTTTTAGAGTTCAAGAAACATGTTGAATTACAATTCAATAGGAAAATAAAAGCATTACATACTGATATGGGAGGAGAGTATGTTGCTTTCTTACCTTACTTGAAAAACCAAGGCATTCAAGCTAGATTTTCATGTCCCTACACACACCAGCAGAATGGTGTGTCTGAAAGGAAGCATAGACATATAATGGAGACTGGTTTAACTTTGCTTGCTCATGCACAAATGCCATTAAAATTTTGGTCTGAAGCCTTTGCCACTGCAGTATTTTTGATCAATAATCTACCTTCTTCTGTGATTGGAATGGTTTCCCCTTTTGAAAAATTGTTTCATAAGAAACCTAATTATGCTTTTATGAAGACTTTTGGGTGTAGTTGTTTCCCCTAACTAAGGTATTATTCACAGCATAAGCTTGATTTCCACACAACCAAGTGTCTATTTGTTGGATATAGCCCTCTTCATAGAGGATATAAGTGTCTTCATTCCTCAGGCAAGTTGTATATCTCTAGACATGCTGAGTTCAATGAACTTGAATTCCCTTATCCTCAACTATTTTCTCAGCCTACTAGCACTCAAGATAGTTCTTCCCCGAGTTTACCTCTCACAATGCTACATCTTGCTTCATCACAAGTTAATGATAGAACAAGTTCAACTTTATACTCAAGTTCAGATGTTGGTAATAGTGGTCATCATATTGCTTCATCTAGTCAGAATCAGAATATGTCTTCTCCAAGACTAGTTGTTGATCTTACAAATCCTGGAACTGTGAAGCCTTCAAATTTACATTTGTCTAAAGGAATTGCTGCTATTAGTTCCAAGTCAGTTCATCCTATGCTTACAAGGTCCAAAACTAGTACATTACCCTCAAAAACTTTAACTTCTGCTTACACAGTTTCATGTTCTTTTGAGCCAACATCTGTTAAGCAAGCTATTCAAGATCCTAAGTGGTTAAATGCTATAAAAGAAGAGTTTCATGCTCTGCAGCTCAATAACACATGGACTCTTGTCCCGTACTTTTCTAATATGAGTGTTCTTGGCAATAAGTGGGTGTTTAGGACTAAGTATAATCCTGATGGTAGCATCCAAAAGTATAAGGCAAGGTTGGTAGCCAAGGGTTTTCATCAAATTTCTGGCTTGGATTTCTTTGATACATACAGTCCAGTTGTCAAGTCTTCTACCAACTTTACTCTTGCTGTTTCTCAAGGCTGGGACATACAGCAAATTGATGTGAATAACACATTTTTAAATGGGGAGCTTCAAGAACAGGTCTTCATGGTGCAACCTAAAGGGTTTAAGGATGTCAACAACCCTGATTTTGTTTGCAAACTCAACAAGGCTTTGTATGGCTTGAAACAAGCTCCTCGAGCTTGGTTTCACAAGCTTAAATCTAGCTTACTGCAGTGGGGTTTTGTGAATTCCAGATCCGATGCTTCTCTATTCTACAAGCATCAAGACTCACATATCATTCTCTTGTTGATCTATGTTGATGATATATTGGTGACAGGTGATAATCCTCAACTTGTTCAACAGGTTATTTCCAATTTAAATAGTTCTTTTGCCCTTAAAACTTTAGGGTCAGTTGGTTATTTTCTTGGCTTTGAAGCTTTCAGGAATGCTTCTGGTTTACATCTCACACAAACTAAGTACATTCTTGACTTGCTATCAAAGACCAATATGCTTGATTGCAAGCCTTGTTCTTCTCCAGTTAGTACCAACTGTAAACTTTCTTTGCATGAAGGAGAGCCATTTTCATATCAGACCTTTTATAGGAGTGTTATTGGTGCCTTACAATACCTTACACATACTAGGCCTGATATAAGCTTCATTGTCAACAAATTGAGTCAGTTTTTGGTAGCTCCTACCATCATACACTGGCAAGCATGCAAAAGGGTACTAAGATATCTCAAAGGTATTGCAGGCCATGGTATTTTGTTCAAACCCTCCACTCATCTTACTTTGCAAGCTTTTTGTGATGCAGATTGGGCCAGTTCTGTGGATGATAAAAAATCCACAAGTGGTTGCTGTGTTTTTCTTGGAAATAATCTGATTACTTGGAGTTCAAAGAAGCAAACTGTTGTTGCTCGTTCTAGTACTGAAGCTGAGTACAGGTCATTGTCTCAAGCTTCTACTGAACTTATCTGGTTACAGTCCTTGCTCACCGAACTTGGTTTTCGACTTCCTACCTGTCCAGTTCTTTGGTGCGACAACACTGGGGCAAAAGCTTTAGCTCAAAACCCAGTGTTTCATGCTAGGACGAAGCATATCGAAGTTGATGTTCATTTTGTTAGAGATAGAGTTGCTGCAGGTCAGCTAGAAGTCCGCTACATTTCCACTGTTGATCAAATTGCTGATATATTCACCAAAGCTCTCTCAGTCAACAGGTTTTTGACTTTATGTTCCAAACTGAACTTGGTACAAACACCTTAGTTCAGTTTGAGGGGGGATGTAAGGATGAAGTCCAGTCAGCAGTTGCAACAAAAATCTTCAAGTCAGCAACTGCAGTAACAAGTCAACAAAAATTAATCAAGTCAGCAACTGCAGTAACAAGTCAACAAAAATTAGTCAGCTTACTGATCACGTTATTGTGATAGATCAACGACTGTAATTTTTCAGTTAGATTTCAATGGCTGTGATTAAGTTTTGAGTTTGTATATAAAGTGAACTCTCTGTTTTAAGTGGTATGAAAAAGAAATGAAATCAAGATTTTCAGCTTTTGTCTACCATTAAAACAAAGCTTGAGCTCTGCAATCTTCTTGTGTTCTTTCTTGAATAAATCATGTTCTTTACTGCAATTTTCATGATAAACTCAAATGTTTGAATATATATAATATTTTTCTTAAGATTTGTTTGAATATTTCTTAAGATGAGTTGATGATGATAATGGTGGGTTGATGTCGATGATAGTGGATTGAGGATGTTGTTTTGTTAATGTTTTTTGTAGGTTGATGAATGGTTCCCTTTTTTTTTTTTTTTGTTTTTTGTTTTTTGTTTTTTGTTTTTGTGATAAAAATGAGTGAGTTAGTGTTTCTGGTGGGTTGATGAATGTTTATGGTATTTTGTTAATGGTGTTTTGTTAGTTTCTGTTGATTTTCTTTTTTTTTTTTTTTTTTTTTTTTTTTTTCCATTTTTGTGAATGAAGTTTCTATTGATGTTGATGTAATCACTAAAAGGTGTTGGATCTCCATCCCTAAAAAAATATATTTTTTTAGATGATGTCCACTGTCCATCAACATAATGGACGGTGAAAATCATTTCTTTTATTTTTTATTTAAATAATAATAATATTAATTAATTAAATTATTTTAAATTTTAGTGTGACATGGCCATTTTTAATTAGGGTATAACTAGTTTTTTATTTTTTTAATTTATATAATATTTAAAAAGACTCATTTACTCTTCAAACTTTAATTTTTCAGTTATACCAATGCTAGTCAAACCGGGTCAAAGAAATTTATGTGTAATTTAGTTCAAACTTGCATCATGACTGTAATAATGAGATAGATTCAGGTCTTCACTATAATTTTCCCTTATCAATATGACCGAAGCCTATTTGAAATAGCCTTGGGTCGGCCTTGTGCAGCCAATAATGACTTTCTCTTCATCAAAAGAAGACTTTGAATGAAAAAAGACTTTCCTATGACTATCCTCTATGTTGAGTCAAAATCATCTTTTCATCAAGGCCCCTATAAAATGTTGGAGCAATAGCAATTGCAGTGTAGCAGCTTTTCATCAAGAAAACATCTCGATAACACAATCTCTTTTTGCTTCCACGATTTTTTCGTCTTCGTCTGCTTTTCTAGCGCCAACCAATCTTAAATCCAGACCACAGTGGCGATGGAGCTGAGCAAGGTGAAAAACTACTGAGAAATGCAATCACTTCAACAACATTTTATTGGGGCCTTGACATGGACGATAGTTGTATATTTGTTTCAGAAACTACCCAGTCAAGGTTGCTGTGGGAAATATATCGCTATCCTCTATGTCAAGGCCCCTATAAAACATTGAAGTAATTGCAGTTCTCAACAGTTTTTCACCTTGCTACGCTTCATAGCCTATGTGGTCTGGAATTGAGATTGGTTGGGGCTCGAAAAGCAAACAAAGACAAAAAAAATCACGGAAGCAGAGAGAGATTGTGTTATCGACATGTTTTCTTGATGAAAAGTTGCTTCACTGCAATTGCTCCAACATTTTATTGGGGCCTTGATGTAGAGGATAGCAATATATTTGTTTTAGATGGTGAAAAATGAGATATCTCCCTCCTTAAGGTGGTTTTTGGTTCCAATGCAACCATGGCAGTGCAAGATCCATCATACCAGGCTTATGTAGATTCAAGTGTCTTCCTTGCTATGACTCTTTACAAAAGAAATTATGTGTGGACATAATCTCGAATAATCAAATCACGAAATCTTTTTATAAGAGATTATTATGTAGAAATCAAAAATGATTTTCTTGATTTCTTTTAAGATTGGGTAATATAGTACTTTTAATTAATGGAAGTTTTTTGTTCAAGTAGCCAAAAATTCTATCTATCTTTATCAACATAAAAACACCATTTTTATAATGGTTAGTTAGAGTTTTTCAATTTAACAAGAAATACAATTTCATATTTAAATTAAAAAAATTATTTCGCATCCAATATGGAATCAAATTTTTTATTAACTTAGAACTCTTTATTTTTAATTTAATATGGAATCTAATTTCTATTAAATTAAAACTTCTTTAATTTAATTTAATATGTAATCTAATTCCAATTAAATTAAATTACTATTTTCATTAATTAAAAGATTTTTCAATAAATTAAATGGTTCTAAATCATAAATAATTTAATGACACCATTTAAAATTAAACTCATAACCTCTACAAATAATTAAATAATTAACAATTAATTAAATAATTACTTATATTTAAATAATCAAATTATTTAAATTATTCATGAATGTGTTCATAAAATTTGTATGTACACTCATAATTGGACAATCCAATTATATTCTTCAATTTATTTCTTTATGTGGTTATGAGCTAATAAGGGGACCAAATGAACCTACAATTTAAGCTCTAATGATATCGAAATTGTTAATTAAACTCTTTAATTAAATAATTCACTAATATTAACTTTAAAGTTACTCTACTAAAAACCCAAGGTTGCACTCTTAAGATTGTAGATGTTTTACATAATTTGAATTTTCAGTGTTTATCGAGTTAATCATTTCATATAGTTCGATCCTCTACAAGTAGTTCATAATTATAGCTAGATCATTAAAGTTTGTTATACTTTTCTAATTATATCTTATTCCATTAAGTACCATTTATTCTCTAATGAATAATATATTCATAACAACTTATAAATTTATCTTTCTATTTACTTACAAATAGAAAGTCGAGTGCTCTTATTGTTTAAAACCTAAATCAACACTTAAGATAATTACTCATATACTTCTCGCAAGAAGGAGTGAATTCTACTATTATGTAGAATATTCTTAGTCACTTATTAAATCACATCTCTAAAGTACGAAACTTATTGACTGTAAATCTATAACAGTCTCACCCATATTAATCAAAATATATAACTCAACAAATAGGAGTTCATAAAATACTCAAAATTAAGATTAATCCATATATGATCATCTAGTTGATAAAAATAAATTTTTTTATTTAACAGATATTAATAAGAAATTCATTTCATCGTGGTCCAATCTTATATAATCTCTATTATATAAAGAGCCTCAATTTTCATGTCGCCAAATGAATGATCCCGGATAAGATTATCGTATCAAATATAAAATAGACCGCAATTGTAGATTTACCACAAGTAAAATACCCAACTTTGTTTGCTTTCTATGAACTCTTTAGATTACTGATCTCAAACTAAATCCTCTTACATATAACATTTATATACTTAGTTTGAGACTATATAAGTAATCATGGATGTTACATGATATTTGTATGAAGCAAATATTTCATAAATGCACATAAATTGAGTAAATATATTTTATTTATTATTTAATTTAAATATTTACAAATTATAAGCTCTTAAAGCACATAACCCTATGGTCCTGACTAGGCAGTTTCAGAAGGATATACCTTTTACTTATGCTCAAATGTGATTTCATGGTGTTCAAGGAAACAAAAATCCATAGTATTATCATCAGCTGAAGCAGAGTACATTGCTACTACATGTCCTACTTGCGAAGCTGTATGGTTGAGAAGAATTTTCAAAGATTTGCACTTCGAGCAAAAGGAGCCAACAACTATCTACTATGACAATGAATCAGCACTGGCAATGACAAATAATCCAGTTTTTCATCCTCAATCAAAACATATAGAGCTGCGTTATCGCTTTATCAAAGATTTGGTCAACAGAGGAGAAGTTGCTCCGGAATTCATCAGCACCAATGATCAACCTACAGATTTTCTAACAAAATCCATCATATCAATGAAATGATGTAAGTTGGAGCTTAGTCAATTCAATTGTGATCAACAAATAATGGCACGTAATCCAGCACCTATCACAAAGCTTAGTTGTACATCAATCCGATGAGTGTGTATATCAGGACTTTGTTGATTCATAAATATATATATATATACACACAATATTGCTTCAAAGAATGCCTTACTTAAATACCAAAACTCTGAAATTCTAATCAGAACTATAATTCAGCTCTTAAAGGATTTGATACAGGGAGAACATATTAAAATGCTTTTCCAATAATTATAAAGCTTTTTATAAATATCCAACACATTACGACTTTTAAATCGATGAGTGTACTTTACTACTGTAGGAGTTTATGAACTAGGTCCAATTAACAAATTTAAAACAGCGATAAAAAAAAAAAAAAAGAAAGAGTTCAAATTCTCAAAAAATTGTAGCTTCTGCATGGCTAATGGTCATAATTAATAATAAATAATTCATGAATAGAACAACAATAACTCATTAATTATCATTAATTTAGAATGTTCTTTAAAACGACAAAATTCATATTATCATGTAACGGATTGCGCGTATGATGCTCATCTTGTTATAGTGAACAAATTAAGCAAAATAGTCATATATACAGTGAATATGGTTTATTCTTACCTTGCATATAATTAATTTCACTTTAATTTATTCTATTGTGCCAAAGTACTCGTCTATTTCTTTATTCGATCAGCCTGAATTTATTCTTGCCTTGCAACTTTTTTTTTCTTCTTTTTTAAAGCAAAATGTTTTTCATTTTGATGAGAACATGTGGACTTAATTTAATTAATGTTATTTTCTTATATTAGTTGAATTTATTTCCTTTTAGGTTTTTATTATTTCCTTTTATCTTATTTGAATTATTTTTCTTTTGTGTTTTGGATTTATTTTCTTTTAGGTTTTTATTTTCTTAGATTATTTAATTTATTTTCTTTTAGAATTCTATTTCCTAAGGAATACTTGTTTCCTAGGTGAATTAAAACTAGTTAGTTATAAATAGAAAATTAGTTTATGACTATTATTATCTTTTGGGTTTTGGAATATTAATAGAATCATGCAATTTTGTGAAGTAAGTATCCTGTTTTGATTCAACTTTTTTGAGTATTCTTTCTTAAGATTGTTTGGGTTAAGATTAGGTTATTTTGTGATATGATTCTAGAGGTTTAATCTACTCATTCCGTAGGTAGGTTGGTTTGTTATCTGTCGACTTTTCTAAGTATTCTTGCTTAGAAGTGCTTGAACTAGGGTTAGATCATTTTGTGATCTAATTTTAGAGAGTTAATTTACCCATTCTATGAGTTGTTTTGTTCGTTATCAATCTATAGGCTAAGGTTTATCATTTCGTGATCTGATTCTATAGGGTCAATTTTATCGTTCCATGGGTGGATTGGTTCGTTATTTATCATATTTTGTGACACAAGTTAACGTGGCTAGGGTTTATTTTTGAATCTATATTTAAGTTCTCAACACATTTTTATTATTCCATTAACTTTTAACAAAGTGATATGGTTCATTCTTAACTTGCATGTAATTAATTTCACTTTAATTTGTTTATGGAAACAAAGTGCTCGTCTATTTCTTTATTTGATCCGCCAGAATTTAATCTTGCCTTGCAACTTTTTTTTTTTCTTTGTTACAGGAAAGTGTGTTTACCATTTTCTTATTCCATTAACTTTTAATAAAGTGCTTACCCATTTGTTCTTCAGACACCAAAGTGATTAATTATAACAATACTATTGAAAGATCTTTATTCATATTTATTCAGAAACTATTTTCATACTAATTATTATGTTTTGTAAAATCTATTTATTTCCACTTATTTCTCCAAGTTCAATTCAATTTCAGTGACTATGTGTGTCAATATCTTAACTCTAGGACTGACCCAAAACCAAAAGAATTTTAACAAAAAATGGTGACTGTCTTATGATCGCTTCTAGGACTGACCCAAAAACCAAAAGAATAAACAATAGAAAATAGAAAATGATCCTTATTAGTATTGCTTTTCATAGTAAATTTTTTCTAATAAAGTGAGTTAATTCTTCTCCGCAACTACATGTTAAGTTTTAGATGCTTCCTTTCTCAAAGAGAAAGTGTAAAACCTCAAATTTTACTCAGGGATGAAATTGAAAATATTATAAAACTTTGTGTAAAAGTGTAAGGGTTAAAAAGTTAGACTTTTAAAGTTTAAGATTAAAATTGTAAATTTTAAATAGTTGAGGGGTAATTTGGCCGGATTACATAGTCTTCTTCAACCTTCAGCCGGTCACTTTTTCTCTCTCTCCTCATTTTCTCTCCAGCCGTTCCATTCCTGCGAGCTCGACTTTGAGTCGTCGTTCTGACTTCATCCGACCTCCGTTTTGGTCAAATTTGGTACCGTTGGAAAGCTCGTGCGACATAGATTCTATAGGTACAAATTTTGTCAAGTTTTATCCTCGTTTGGGTGTTCGTTTCAGCAGAGGAAGGTTTGCCATTAACCAACTTTTATTTTTCTAGATCCCGACGAAACTAGGCGATTTTGACTCCGACCAACTCCATTTTCGTGACAAGCATGTTGAGGGCAACAAAACCCGCCTAGCGGCATGTCACGCCACCGTGGTCACCGGAATCCGTCGTCGAAAAGTCACCGTCGATCGCCGCGTACTGCGAAGGTGAGTTTTTCGACCTCCCGAACTCGAAATTTAGTTCCGGATGCATCTATGGATTCGTTTTTAAGTGTAGAATCCATTTTTAGGGATATGTTACCTATCGGGTAGCCGTGTTAAAAATTATTTATATTGCGTTACTTTGTAGATTCGATCCGGAACGGCGATAATTACTTTAGGAATCGAGGTTTTTGGAGTGATTAATAGCTTATATTGAGGTAGGAATTTTATCCTAATCTTTTAGTAATTTTTATGTTAAAGTGGAATTTATTTAATATATATATGTATAATTTTGAAAGTATGTTGATTATATGCGGATATATATTGTGGATTGCTTTTGGAAGTATTTGTGGTTTGTTTGGTGAAAATTTGTGGTCTTATGACAGGTTTATAAATTTTGATTTATTGAATTAGCAGCCGTTATGCTGCCGAAAATTTATAAATAAAAAGGAAAGCTTTTAGAATATCGAATTATATATATATATTGTGTTGATTGCATGGTAAACCATCTGAATCGTTTGGTTAATTTAAATAAGGTTAAAATCCACCGTCATAGTCATTGTGTGATGCTACCAATAGCTCTTCAAATGATACGATTTTATGTCGGGGTTACTGTGCGGGTTACTGCGCAGGGTATTTTCTGCTATTCATATGATATGACTTTATGTCGGGGTTACTGTGCGGGTTACTGCGCAGGTATTCTCTGCTATTCATATGATACGACTTTATGTCGGGGCTACTGCGCGGGTTATTGCGCAGGGTATTTTCTGGTATGACTACCAAGGTCACGGTGTGCCAAATGTTGTTTTTCTTATTCAAAATAATTTACTGAAAACTGTAGGCCACCGGGTATATGACTAGAGGATGAGATTTACGTTGTTGTGAAAATGACATGACTTTATATAAACACTTAAATGTTGTATAACGATTCTAGTAGTCTATATATTTTATGAAATGGTTTATTGAATTTATTAAACAGTTAAGCATATAGAGTTTTAATAATGATTTCAGAAAGCGGTTTCCAAAACCTTATCGGGAATGAAATCTTACTGAGCACTAGCTCACCCTTATTTTATTTTTCCCCTTCCAGGAAATGTGCAGGGTGACTTAGGTGGCCATCAGGCGGATTAGGTAGAGGACTAAGGAAATCAGGAATTATATCCGTGATATGGATGTTTAGTTTATTTCATTTCAAGTTTGGTATTTGGAATTGAATGTCCTTGCAACTCATTTAAGGGGCTTGCTTTCAATGTATTTAAGGCATTATGTTAAGAACACCAGAGTGTTGGAATTTCATTTGAGATTCTAAATGAATTTGAATGCTCAATTATGATAAGTTGATTGCACGACTAAGTGTTTATGATTTTATTATTTACTCTGAATCCATGATTTCTAATAGGTGTTCACATATCTGTGGAATGGTCCCCACCGGGATTAATTTAGAGTATTTTTGAATATTTTCATTTCATCGCTCACAATGTTTTATTTTGGTAATCCGGAGTATCCAAAATAGAAAAATTTTCTTTATATTATTAAAAAATTGAAAACTTCTATTTATTAATATTTACGATTCTGTCATAACCTAGGGCTCGGGTCATGACAGAAAGTATCTCTACAACTGTTTTTTGAAAAGTATCTATATGAGTATAGGAATTAATTGAAAGTATCTATGAGTATGGTTCATTCTTGACTTGCATGTAATCAATTTTACTTTAATTTGTTTATTGTACCAAAGTGCTCGTCTATTTCTTTATTTGATCAGCCAGAATTTATTCTTGCCTTGCAACTTTTTTTTTTTCTTTTTTTACAGTAAAGTGTGTTTATCATTTTCTTATTCCATTAACTTTTAATAAAGTGCTTACCCATTTGTGAAGAAACACCAAAGTGATTAATTATAATAATACTTTTGAATGATCTTTATTCATATTTATCTTATTATATTTTGTAAAATCTATTTATTTCCACTTATTTCTCCAAGTTCAATTCAATTTCAGTGACCATGTGTGTCAATATCGTAACTCTAGGAATGACCCAAAACCAAAAGAATTTTAACAAAAAATGGTGACTGTCTTATGATCGCCACTAGGACTAACCCAAAACCAAAAGAATAAACAATAAAAAATAGAAAATGATCCTTTTTTTGTATTGCTTTTCATAGTAAATTTTTTCTAATAAAGTGAGTTAATTCTTCTCCACAACTACACGTTAAGTTTTAGATGCTTCCTTTCTCAAAGAGAAAGTATCTCTACGATTATTTATTGAAAGTATCTATATGAGTATAGGAATTAATAGTATGGATATATACTTCTTCAAATTTGTGAATATTAAGTCAGAATCAGCCATAAATGTGTAGGTACTTATAGGCTGCAACATAAGTTAGATAACATTAGTTCAATTATCAACCAAATATTGTTCATAAATATGGATAGTAAATTTGAAGTTATATGATAGTATTCAAACAAATTTTTTGTTATTTGATCAAGGTCTAATTTTTTATTTTGGTTCAATGAATGTTTTGTATTATGAAGAAAAAAAGTTTGAATTGATTGGTGATTCCTTATAGAATATTTGGAATAAAAGATATTTCTTGATATATGTTCCTTTTTTTTCAAACATGTTTTCCTTTTTTATTTTTTATTTTTTCCTTTTCAATTTTTTCTTTTTTAACTAAATGCATTAATTTCACATGATAATTTTGATTTATTCTCAATATCATGCAATTAAATTATTTCCTTAAAAATTATTTGAGATTTCAATTTAATATTTAAAAGAAAAAATTAAGGATTCGAGAAAATAAAAAAGGTTTTATCATATATTTGAGGAAGTGATTAATAGTAATTTGTGGGTATAGTTACAAATTATTTACTCTTTGTAGTCATTTTATTTAAGGATAATATTGATTTTTCGAAATAGACCATGTTGAGATGTATATACAATTTTTTAGGGGAGTAAATATCGTTACTTAAATTTTTAGTAGAGTTTCGTTATTTACATTATTATGAAATTTGTGTGTAAGAGCCCTTTTTTATCTCCGTCCCACCAAAATCTTTTAAGAAAATATATTATGTAATTACATCTTATACATTACCATCATGTCATTTCCTTTAAGGAAGAACTTCATCTTGCTCCCTATGCTTTTGAAAAACTTTTCCTTGTTAACTGTGAATCCGTTTATATCTCTCATGGTCCTTTATATTTAAAAAACTCCAACCCAGTTAGTCTTCTAGAGAATTCAAAAACCAAATCATCGACAACTGCACGAAAAAGCTCTCTTTCTTCAATCTCGCCATTGTCGCCGCAATCTTAGCCGAAGCGTATTGGCCGTTGATTATAGCTGTGACAAATTACAGCACCTTTATCGTGTCGAACCTTCGATTTATAGGGGTGGTCTTTTTGACAATGTATTGGAGGGAGAGATGAAGGTATTGAGAGGTTAAGGCTTAAGGGTTGAGATAGAAGTGTTGGATTGGAGAATAGAGTTGTATAATGAAAGTGTTATTGTCTAGTCGGTTTTTATTTATTTTTGAGGAAACTTTATTATCACTGATATTTCAAAAAATATCAGATTTTTAAAGCTCTTTTAAAAATAGTTCTTTTTATCCTTAATTTTTCCAAAATTCTTCAAAAAACAGTTCAAACATTAATCAACTAACGATCAATATTAACCGAATATGTTAAAAATCATTTTTACCTTTAATGGTTATTAATGACATATAAATTGCCGTATTATCTTAATAAAATAATGAATTTACAAGTTAAATTACCTAAAATGCCCCTTAATTTAAGTTGTTAAATTATAATTTAAATTATTTAAAGTCCCCATTAACTATCAGTTGATTGATGATTTGGACTTTTTTAAAGAGTTCTGAAAAAATTTAAGATGCAAATAGTTGTTTTCAAAAGAGTTTTAGAAATCTGATATTTTTCGAAACTTCAAGAATGAAAATGAAGTTTTCTTTTTTTTTTTTTTGGTTGCTAGGCAAGAGTTGATGTTGATTGAGGTGTCTGGTTGGAGGAGAGAGTAGTGTTTGATCACCTAATTTTTTTTTTCTTTTTTGGATTTATAGGTTAAGAATGAAGATTTGGGTTTTCAAACCCAAATGTTCAATTGGATTCCCTTTTTTTTCTTTTTTTCTTTTTTTTTTTTTCAGAAATCTTAAAGTTCGATTTTTTCTTTTAATTGGTATCTAATTGTTTACTATTACTATTATTATTATTATTAAAGGTTTAGGGATGAAGATCTGGGTTCGAAAACCCATATATTCAAAGGTTGAAGTAGAAATCAAATTCCTTTTCTTCCTCAAATCTCTCTCTCTCTCTCCTTTTTTCCCCAAAATGTTGAATTTTGATTTTTTAATGTGGTGTTTGATCACCTATTTTTATTTTATTTTATTTTATTTTTGGGTTTAGAGATTAAGATCTGGGTTTGAAAATTGAAGTTTTGGTTTTGAACCTAGATCTTTGACCTCTATCCAAATCTTTCTTTTTTTCTTCAAATTTTTCTTTTTTTAAAAAAAAAAATTAAATTTTGATTTTTTTTTATTTGTTTAAACAAAATCTCTCCCATCCATAATTGTAATTGAGTGTAAAGATTTCATTTAATTTTTTAGATTTTTAAATGTATTTTTTAATTTAATTTTTAATTTTTAAATTAAATCTTCATCATCCATCACAATTTGATGGATGGTGGAAAATTAAAGGTTATTCTTTTATTTTGTTCATTTTTATAAAGGGTAATTTAATAATTTTAGATTAAGGGTAAAATAGTCAATATGGATTTTCTGTTAGTTTTGACCTTTAAAATTCTAGTAAGATATTAAAATGATATATATTTGAAATGTAAGGGACAATGGGAGACATAAACAGATTCATAATTAAAAACAAGAAGTTTCTTAAAAATATAGGGATCAAAATGAAGTTTTCCATTTTTTTAATTTTAAGAAAATATCAATACATAGATCAATTATAAAATAATTTAAATAAAAATAAAAACATAAAACCATAAGAAAACGTACCGAAAAAACGAAAGAAAAATAAAATAAAAAAAGAAGAGTGTTGCAGAGTTTAAATACCAGTGTATGTGTTTACAAGTATTTGTATAATTCTTTTTTTTTTTTTTTTCTAAATACTTTTAGAAAGTAAAAGTATGATTATATATATATATATATATGTGTGTGTGTGTGTATTGTGTTGTCGTTTTAACAGTTTTGCTATTCTTGGTCCAGTGTAGATGTCGGTTTCAAAATAACACATATAAGTCTTACTGAAATCAAAAAGAGGAAGAGAAATCTATGACAATTGTCAAGGCAATAGATTTACAAGTTTATAAACCCTTAGATTGAAATTGAATGATTACTGAAGTATTTCTATTTATTATTTTTTTTTTTGCGAGTTATGTTTTTTTTCTTCGTTTTCAGTAGGTATCTAATCTTTTAGAAGATAGAAAATTTAAGTCACTAGGACTGCTGGAGTTGCTTTTGCATTCAATGTATTTTGCTTGTGTTCACAATTCATGAGATTGACTTGACTTCTCTGCAATGCATATGCAGGGGCGTGCAGGCACCATGTGAATGAGGGTTCCTCTGTCAGAGTACTAAAACAAAAATTACATAAATGGATGCTAATGCAAACGGGACAGAATCGACCAACGGTATGGAAATTGACATTTTAAGCTCCACTTCAAGTCAGATTAGTAACGTGGAGATCGACGTTTTAGGCTCCACTTCTAATCAGAATAATGATTCGGAGATCAACAATTTAGGCACCACTTTGAACCAGAACAACACTCTGGAGATCGTCATTTTAGGTTCCACTTCGGATCGGAGTAATGATAATTCTGATCAATTGTTTAAGGCTGCAGCTAATGGCAATATTGAACCCTTCAAGAATATGGCTGAACAGCTTCATCTCATATTGACACCACTCAAGAATACAGTCTTGCATATCAACATCACATCAGGGAAAGCATCAGCCAAGTTTGTGAAAGAAATACTTGATATATGTCCATCACTACTACTCCAAGTCAATGCACAAGGCGACACTCCATTGCATGTTGCAGCCAAATTTGAGCGTCTTGATGTGGCGAGAGTTCTAATTGAGAAAGCAAAACGTCAACAGGAGGAAGACTTAGAGAATGGGATAGGAGTTACCAGACGGATGCTGAGGATGACGAATGACAAGGGAAACACTGCATTACACGAAGCCGTACAACATAAAAGAGTCTATATTGTTAGAATTTTAGTCAAGGAAGACCCTGATTTTTCACACCCAACTAATAAAGGCGGTGAAACTCCACTTTATATTGCTGCTGAGACTGGAAATTTTGAAGGTGCTGTTGAGATTTTGGAAAATAGCACATCAGCTACCCATGCAGGCCCGAATGGAAAGACGGCTTTACATGCAGCAATCAGGTCGGATGTTCGAGGTAAATTTATGAAACTATCAACTTTTGTATCAATAATTTATCTTTTTGTTAGAGTTACATGTAGAAAAAAGAATAAATGATTATGATCAAATAATAATCAAAGCAAAAATGAAATAAATTGGTACAGCTAGCAAGTCAAGAATGCACCCTTGAAATTAAGAAAATAAAGAAAGCAAGCAATTCTTTGCATATGATATTTTTTTATATATTGTTAATTAATTAGTTATTCTTCTTTTAGGTTTACCTACAAAAATACTTGAAAAAAGGAGGAGTTTGACAAAAGAAATAGACGACTATGGGTGGACTCCACTTCATTATGCTGCATATTATGGTTATCTTCCGATTGTACGTATATTATTGGAATTTGATGCATCTGCTACATACATGGCTGATAAGCCAAGAAAAATGACACCACTTCATTTGGCAGCTAGCCGAGGTCATGCAAATATAATGAAGGAAATCATTTCATGTTGTCCGGATTGTTATGAACCGGTTGATGGCAGAGGATGGAATGTTCTTCATTTTGCCATGGCTTCTTTTAGTACAAAGAAATTGTGTAATTTACTTGAAAATCCTTCAATCGAAAGGCTTGTACATGAGAAGGATGCAAAAGGAAACACTCCTCTCCATGTGCTTGCTACCTGCGCTAGATCCAAGGGCTCAAGGAATTCATTGATTAATATTGTCGATCAAGTTAGATACCACTGTATTGGTCCCGTTAACAGACAAAATATTAGTTTTGCAGGTGCATTTAATGACGGTTGTCCTGAGCTGGAGGTAATAGCCTAATTTACAATATATCTATGTGTTGATTAATTAAGATATTGCTTCCCCATTTTATAAGGATTAGGTTAGTTTAATTATGGCACAGCATGCATTTTTCTGCATCAATTTGTTCGCATACGGTCATGATTTTCAATCTTTAAATGTCTGTGTCATGCTTATTGCATTACAAGTTTAGGTAGATAAATATTAATACCTATGGTCTGAGTGGGCAATTAATTGCACAGGGTATGAAGGGCATGTAAAGAAAAGCAGTCATATATTTTACTGTCGTATTTTTACAATGGAGTGGGGCTATAATTGTCTCAATCTTTCTATTAGAGTTGATGGTGGATGTGGAAGACTTGAAGTCTAGATTAAATAAAAGAAAAAAAAAAAAATATTAGTCAATGAATCAAACAATCTCTGCAATTATTAAAGACTATTTTTGAAAATTTCCCTCTCTATATCTCTCTTTTTGTATCAGTTAGTAATTGTAAATGTATGTGCAGCAAGAAATCTTGACATTATCAAAAGACACTAGTAATGGGGTGTATCCAGGCGGTGTTATCCGTTTAAGAGCCAAACGTCATGAAGGATATTTCGCTCTTGTGAAAGGAGCAAAAGAATCACATTTGGTAGCAGCTGCACTTATAGCGACAGTGACCTTCGCAGCAGCTTTCACCTTACCTGGTGGTTACAAAAGCGAAGGTGTGAACCAAGGCTCTGCTGTCCTGAGCAGAAATTTAGCTTTTCAAACATTTGTAATAACAGATGCCATAGCCATGGTTTGCTCCATAACTGCTGTCTTCATCTACTTCCTTATGTCAGTAGAGAGACTTAGGAAGTACATTTATATGTTCGAAGTTGGCTCTTGGATAACAGTGGTTGCTATGGCAGCAATGGTGATTGCATTTGTTACAGGAACATATGCAGTTTTAGCACCTTCTTTTTGGCTAGCTATTGTCACTTGCTTCATTGGCTTGAGCTACTTCCTCTTTGTGCTTCCCATGAGTTATCGTATAATCTTACAGCTTATAAAAGGTAATTACAAGTTGCAGCTCAAGATCCACAAGTTCAAGCGCAAGATAAGATCAATAAAAGATTGCCTCACGTTGAAATTGGCCAGTGGAAGACACAGAGCTTCTCTTTAGTGTTAATTTCATTATAGATATATTAATTCAATCTAGAGCTAGAATTTCATTAGTCAAGGAAACTTTGAACATTTACGATTATTGATCTGCCATTTACTTGGGTCATAATAAATTTTTGACGGTTGAGAGAAATAAAAGAGTTGGAAATGAAGGATTATGAATCCATGATCATACATAGCTATTATTTAGCTTAGTAAACTTTGTCCTACAATTTGACTATTGTTACTCGGTCTCTCCTCAGCTGTATATGTCTATTTTCTATATTTGCATTGCATGCGGTAAATTCTGATTAATCATTCTGTACCCGTGCACTAATTATTTTGTATCTGTGTACTATCTCAAATGATTAGTTGATTTAAACTAATTTGATTATCTATGATTATCTTGTACTTTTCACAGCAACAAGGTCAAGAATGATCGATTTCTATTCAATATGGTCTATTCTTGCTCTTTGGTTTGCATTTTATCAATTATTGAATATTTTTGAAATATTATTTTACACTGCAGACCTATTACTCTGCTCATCCATCACGCCGTTCATCAGACAAGGAGATCGCTAGATCGTAGAGCCATAATACAGTATCAGTTTACAGAGACAAAATCATGAATTTCAGTTCGCTCAGACGAACTCTTGACTAATCCAGCTCGTTTGGAGCAGATTAGATATTGTCAGAACTGTCTGAATAAAAGTCAGCAGGCGTGCAGCCCATACTGTTCCGTGTCGTCCACGCCGTTCCCATCAACAATTACAGCATGCATTACGGCAATCTTACCTAATCCACGTTGATTAGCCGCCTAATGTTGCCTAATGCAGACTTTAACCCACTTGATCTGACACAGGTCAGATGCATTAAATGTAACTCATCATTACAAAGTGAATAATTGCATATTACTGTAGTACCTCTTCATCCTATAAATAGAAGAGGATTCTCATTGTACAAATAGAACAATAACTTCTGAAGAGTACACTTACTCTGCAGATATAGTAAAATCACAGTGGACGTAGGTAAAAAACACTTTGGGCCGAACCACTCTAAAAGTCTCTTATCTAGTATTCTTCATTAACCCTTTCTATTGCTTCCTTTATGTTTATCAGATTATTCTCAACATAAACTACAGTTTGGGTCGAAAGAATCTCGTCGATTAATTCCCAACGTCGACATTTTGGCGCTAGAATGAGAGCCCTTTCTACGGTTCCAACGTGTACACCTTTCATTCCATCATGCGTATATCATACACAATGGTTCGAGAAAGGATCACTAGAAGTTCAGACGCGGCAGCTGGCTCGGACGTAATTGCTGACCTGATTGACAACACCAATCAACAAAGAAGCGTCCAGTTCGCTAGAGAGCAAACCGGCTTAGGGGCTGGAACTTTAACTCCTTCTGTACCTAGGAACCCCAAGGTATACCTTCACTCCCTTCTCACCAGTATGCACCTGATGCCGCTGGAGAAAACATTGTCCAGACTTTACAGCGGCGTCAAGAAGCCTTGGAAAACACCATGACACAACTAGTGGAGGCCGTAAGAACGATAACACAGGTCCAGGTCACTCAAGGACCAGCCTAGATCCCAGCGGAACATGGAAGACCTGCTAGGGAGGTGCCAACACCAGAACCTTCAGTCAACTCCTCAAACGTACATTCCAAAGCTCGGGCCCAGCGAGCTCACGGTGAGGAAAATGTAGTTCATCACTCGGGATTAAGAGTGAGAGTAAGTCAGGATGGACATCGGTAAATGAAGGTAAGCCATGGACACATGCAGATTCCAGGACGGAGAGACAAAAATGAATAACAACCCCTGTATGGGGATCCGCTTAGAGAAAACAGGCTCCCCCAAGAGAATGCACCTGTTCGCCACTCCCCTGAACCCGAACAAGGAAGGAGACACAGAATCCAAAATTGAAATTCGCTGGACAAGGATAGTAGAAGAAGCAGACAATCCTCTGTCAATCGATCTGGAGTGCAATACCAGATAGTCAAGGAGCTTCTTCAAAGAGTCTGCCAACTATAGACCAACCTGAAACTCAAGAGCACAGGGGTCAGTATAGTGAAAGAACCCCATTCATAGTTGAAATTGAAAGGGAATCGCTTCCCCCAAGATTTAAAGCCCTCAACATCCCGCAATACAAAGGGAATTCTGATCCTTATATCTCGACGCTTTTAACATCCAGATGGATCTTCAAACCACTAGTTCGCTAGCAAAATGTCGCGTATTCCATATAACACTTGGGGATATCTCACGAACATGGTTCAGGAACCTCCCGCCCTGCAGCATCAGTAGTTGGAAGGAGTGCCAATAGAAGTTTCTGAACTAATACAAGGCACTAAGGAGACAGCTTGCACCACCCTGCCATCTGGCAACAATTTTTCAGCGTCTTGGCGAACTGCTAAAAGACTACATCAACAGGTTCAGACGGGAAGTAACCAACATTGAAAATCCCACCGACGAAGGAATCCTGACAGCCATCTCGGTAGGATTGAGGAAATATGGGAAGCTATACGAGAACATCTACAAGTCCCATGTGAAAAACTTAGGGCAATTCTATTACTGATCATAGAAAGAAATCAGGTGGGAAGAAGCTTTTGGCTCAAAGAAAACAAGTACCCAAAAAGGGGAAGTTAGCTGCTCCAATTAAGGAAGGAAAAGGAGCAGCGAAGGAGGCAGCCGTGGAAACCAAAAAAATAGCAATCAGGTTGCCAAGAAGGCCAGGAATGAGCCTAGATCAAACAATGACTAGAGGCGTGAGCGCTCTCCCCATTCAGGTCGCTACGAGAACTATACAGACCTATAAGATTCTAGGGATAGGATTTATGCGATCGAAAAGAACAGAAAAAACTTCAGGAGGCCACCTCACATTCTAACTCCTGAGAGACGTAAAGACAGGAGTAAATTTTGTGCTTACCATAACGAGGTGGGACATAGCACTTCTGACTGTTGGGCATTAAAGGACGCCATTGAGGAGATGATTAGAAATGGTCGTCTGAGGGATTATGTAGTCCGACCTGCAGGACAGTGCATTTAACAGCAGCGATCTCAACAAAGGTTGCAAGAGCAGCTGACCCAAACCCAACAAAACTCTGATCCTCAACTTGAACCTACTGTAAGAACAATCCTTACAATTCACGGAGGTCCTCATATTGCTGGTACTTCAAACAAGTCACAAGAACGCTACGTACGCGAGGCCGCTCGCGTGCAGATTGTTAGACGAAGTGAGGCAGGGGGACTTGCTAAAAAAGCAAGAGTAACAATAGAGGAGATAATGTTTACAGAGGAAGATGCCAAAGAGATTCATTGGCCCCATAACGACACCATAATAATCCGAGCTCGTATCGAAAACGTAGAGGTCAGAAGAATAATGTTGGATACAGGAAGCTTTGTTAACGTGATGTACAAAAAGTGTTACAACCAAATGGGGATTGAAGATGAACAGCTACATCCTTCCCCTGATCCTTTATACAGTTTCACTGGTGATGCAGTCATTCTTATTGGACAAATTAGATTGCCTCTAACTATCGAGGACGCAGGTGGACACTCAACAGTCATGGCAAACTTCCTCATTATAGACTCCCCTTCCACCTACAACATGGTGCTATGAAGGTCGACAATGAACGACTTGGATATGGTCACCTCTACAAGAACCCTTACAATAAAATTTTCAACTCTCAATGGAATTGGATGCGTACGAGGCGAGCAGCAGTTAGCTCGTCTTTGCTATAAAGACGCAGTAAATATGGGAGCAAAGGGAAAGAATATGAGTCAAGATTCAAGGCGCGAGCTCTAGACAATCAGCACCTTTGGGGTTAGTCACAACCTGGATCCCAAGGAGATAGATGCAAGCCAAATGACTGGCCCAGTTAAAGAATTGGAAGATATTCAAGTCAGTGAGATCGATCCTGAGAGACATCTCAAGTTGGGCAAAAACTTGGCTCCAGAAGAAAAAACCTAGCTAGCATGGTTTCTTAAAGCGAACCTGGATGTTTCCACTTGGAATCACGAAAATATGGTGGGGATTGATCTAGGAGTAATGACACACAGATTGAATGTAAATCCTCATCACAAGCCAGTTTGCCAAAAGAGGAGATTGATGACCAGAGAATGCCACGAAACCCTGAAAGATGAAGTAGACAAACTCTTGGAAAACAAATTTATTCATGAGGCTCATTACCCGGTCTGGGTAGCCAATCTCGTGCTTGTCAAAAAGAAGAATGGGAAATGGAGAACCTGTATAGACTTCACGGACCTGAACAAGACTTGCCCCAAAGATAGTTTCCCACTACTCAGAATCGATCAACTTGTAGATGCTACAGCGGGGCATGAACTCCTTAGCTTTATGGATGCTTACTCAGGGTACAATCAGATCCCAATGAATCCACAGGATGAGGAGCACACCTCGTTCACTACATATCACGACCTATACTACTACAAGGTCATGCCTTTTGGCTAGAAGAATGTTGGGGCGACCTACCAGAGGCTGGTGAACATGATGTTCAAAGATCAAATAGGGAAGACGATGGAGATCTATGTGGACGACATGTTGGTGAGTCAAGAAAAGCAACTGACCATGTGAGCGACCTTGAGGGGATGTTCTAAATCCTGAGAAGATACCAAATGAAACTCAACCCCTTCAAATATGCATTCGACGTAGCCTCAGGAAAATTCCTGAGATTCATGGTAAACAACAAGGGAATCGAGGCTAACCCAGAGAAGATAAAGGCTCTACTCAACATGAGATCGCCTACAAAACCAAAAGAAGTATAAAGCCTCAACGGCTAGGTCACCGCCCTCAGCAAATTTGTCTCCAAGGCCTCAAATAAATATGTTCCATTCTTCGAAGTCTTAAAGAAAGCTAAAAACTTTGAATGGACAAAAGAATGCAAGGTCACATTTCAACAGCTAAAAGAGTATATTGGGCGAGCTCCAATTGTATCGAAACCAATTGAAGGAGAAACTCTAACACTCTTTCTCGGAGTATCCCAACACGCCTTAAGCGTTGCCCTGGTACGAGAAAAAGGAAATTGAGCTTAGTATCCAGTCTACTACATCAGTAAAAAATTGGTTGACGCAGAAACCAAGTACACCTCGATCGAGAAGCTCGCTTATTGTCTGGTAACGGCATCCCGAAAATTGCACCCTTATTTCCAGGCACACAAAATTGAGGTACAGACTAAGTACCCTCTTAAACTCATCCTCCAGAAACCCAATACCTCAGGACGTCTCCTGAAATGGGCAATAGAGCTCGCTCAGTTCGACATTGAGTTCAAGCCAAGGATGGCAATTAAAGGGCAGACGCTAGCCGACTTCATTGCAGAATTTACAGGACCCATAAATGAAGCAGCAGAATCTTCGGAAGGTCCATTCTGGGAGTTATTTGTTGATGGATCTTCCAACGAACAAAAGGTTGGAGCAGGAGTATTGTTGATCAGTCTAGAAGGGCACAAAATTCTTTATGCTCTCAAGTTCGGATTCCGTGCCACAAATAATGAGACAGAGTACAAAGTTTGGCTAGCAGAGCTCAGTCTAGCCAAGAAAATGCAAGCTGAATGGCTTAGAATCTTCAATGATTCCCAACTCGTGGTATGCTAGATTAAAGGAGAATACCAAGCTAAAGGCGCAAGGATGACAATTTACCTTGACAAAGTCCAAGAGCTATTAAAAACCTTTCAGAAGTATGAGATCAATCAAATTCCACGAGCTCAGAATTCCCATGCAGATACTTTAGCTCGCTTGGTGACAGCTCAGGACACAGAGTTCGCTAGAGACATACCAGTCAAAATCTTGCCCAAGCCGAGTACTGAACATACTGAAAAAACAATGCTCCTGAACTTGGCAGAAGACTCATGGATAAACCCTTTGGTTGATTATTTGCAGGAAGGAAAATTGCTAAATGATAAGCTGGAAGCTTGGCGTTTACGAACGCAAGCTGCCAGATATTGCATTCTGGATAACCGACTCTATAAGAAAGGCTTCTCAGCCCCTCTTTTGCGAAGTATCGACGAACTAGATTGCACCTCCATACTGAAGGACATCCATGAGGGCCATTATGGCAACCATGCTGAAGGGCTATCTTTGGCCCAGAAGGCACTACGCCAGGGTTTCTACTGGCTAACCATGAAGCAAGATGTCATCAACCTGGTGAAAAAATGTGATAAATGCCAAAGATTTTCTAAGATCCTGCGAGCTCCGCTAGCCTACCTGCAGCAGATGATCAGTCTCTGGTCCTTTGCTATCTGGGGTATGGATCTGATAGGACCTCTCCCGATAGGTTAGAGCAGATGCAAATACACCATTGTCGCAGTAGATTATTTCATAAAGTGGACAGAAGCAAAGGAACTTGTCGAAATTTCTACAAGGAAGGTGATAAAATTCATATGGGATCACATCATTTATAGATTCGGAGTTCCTCAATAGCTCGTCACAAACAATAGAACCCAATTCACAAGTGAATAGTTTAAATTCTGCAGCGACCTAGGTATTACAAAAAGCTTCTCAGCGGTAGATTATCCCAAGGCTAATAGCCAAGTCGAAGTCATCAACAAAATTGTTAAACATATCCTGAAAACCAAACTTAAAGCCAGGAAAAGAGTATGGGTAGACGAGCTGCATAAAGTACTCTGGGCCTGCAGAACGATAGCTCGAAGCACCACCGGAGAAACTCCTTTTTCAATGGTCCATGGATCCGAAACTATGATCCCTGTAGAGTTCGAAGTAATCAGTCAACGTAGGGCAAATTTCAACTCCGAAGAAAATGATCAACTACTGGAGATGAACTTGGATCTCCTCGAAGAAACTAGGGATGTAGCTCGCCTGAGAGTAGTTATCTATCAACAAAGGGTGGCTAGATATTACAACAAAAGAGTCCAAGTTCATAAATTCTGACCAAGCGACCTAGTGTTACGACAGATTCTACTCGGAGCTCGAAATCCCAGCGATGGCACTTTAGGACCTAACTAGGAAGGACCTTACATCATCCAGGAAGATCTTGGGAATGGAGCATACCATTTAGTAGATATGAGTGGAGCAACCCTTTCCAGGGCTTGAAATGCAGTACACCTCAGGCCTTACTATAGATAATGCTCTCTATCTTTCAACTTGTAATTTATGTAAAATTATGTAGATAATACAAACTCCAAAGTTCCCACCTTTGGTTTAAATACCCTAAGATGATGAAATATACTGTAGATGCTCAGGTTTCGACCTTGTAAGCGTAGCTGAGGTGACAACCTCCCTAACTCTGGCTATAAATGCTCGGGTCAAAACCCTGTGAGCATAGGCTGAGAAAATTGACAAATTCAAAAATAGGTTTTAACCTTTTGAGCACAGCTCGCTGTAAATGCTCAGGTACGCCTTTTGAGCGTAGCTCGCTATATCAGCTCAGGTTTCAACCTTTGAAAGAGCTGAGGTCTTAACCTCCATAACTCGTTATAAATGCTGTAAATGCTCGGGTACACCCTATTACAGAAGATAAGGTTTTAACCTTAAGAAAGCAGCTCAGGTCTTAACCCTTTTAGTGCACTTTAGAAAATTTATCATGCTGTATAGCTCAGGTTCTTACCCTTTGAGCACAACTAGCTGTAAAAGCTAAGGTTTCGATCTTACGAGCATAGTTCATTGTATCAGCTCGGGTCTTTACCTTTTTTAGCACGAATGATCAACATCTATCTTCACAAAAGCATCATTATTCAATTGCTAATTGAGATTATTGTTCACAATGCAGATTGTTTTGCAAAATACTTGCTGAAACAGAGCAACTCAACAGTGGGCTCACAAGATATTTCGATTGTAAATACTTAAGTGTTTTATTAATTATTTTTGTAGGAAATATAAACAAACAAGCCAACAACATTATATGTGAATCAGAAGCCGTATATAAAGCCTAAAAAAGTAGGTCCAATTGTCTATTACAAAGAAGAAAATAAAACAATGCAAAGAAATAAAAATTTTTCTACGTGTCAGCTCGACGACACTCTTCTATTTGCTCCCTCCATGAGAAGTTGACGGTCTAGCAGCTACATCATGCGGGGTCGCCTCTGGTGGGGCATCAACTTGAACGGTTTCTGAGGTAGAGGCCTGAGGAACTTCAGCAACAGCTGCAGCATCCAAAGTAGCTTCCTCCTTAAACCTTTCCATCTCAGCAAGACCTCCCTCACCAAAACAGGTGAAGGCTGTCTCAGGGTGGTTTTTCCAAAGGGTCCAGAGGAAATTACCCGTAGTCTCCTCTACAGCTTCCTCCCTGACCGTGATTATCTCCTCATTGAGCTCTTTACCCTTTCTCTCAATGGCCTCCGCTCGTTGAATGACTGCTACCAAGTCATGTTTCACCTTATCCCGTTCCTCTTCAGCATTAAGAAGTTGAGCAGTGAGCAGCAACCTCGAGGATCTATACTTATCCTCTTGGAGAGCTAAAGCCTCTTTAGCTTCATTTAGAGCAGCTCAAGTATTCCTCAGCTGGGTGTCCAGCATGGATTCTGCTATTTTAGCCCTAGAAGCTTATTGAGACACAAAGGCCAGCTCGCTCCTCACTTGGTCCTTTTCCGTTTTGAGCTTTTCCTTCTCAACCTTGAACTTCTGAAGTTCAGATTGGAGACGCTCATTTTCTTCTTTCAGAACAAATGCCTCTTGCATCTGTTTCCTGATCCCCATAGAAGTCTACAAAATAATAAGTCAGTATCAAAAGAAAGAAAACATATGAAAAATGATTAAGTAGCAGAACGTACCATGATGGAGTAACGAAGGGACCAGAAAAGCAGATCATGGTCAGTCAGCTCGTCTTTGTCCAACTCCTTAGCATGATCTCCAAGAAACTCTGGTAGGATTTCCAGTATTTCTTTGAGATACAGCGACCCAGGAATACGCTCAAACTCACCATCGGACTCTGACCTTTGACTCCTCTGCGAGGTCGCCTACCGTTTCCCTTTTAAGGCCCAAGAGCATTTTTATGGAGCTCGCCTCGCCACATCTTTCTTTTCGTGCCTTTATGCAATGCAGCAAGAGTACCACCCCGTTGTCGTCCCTTCAGTTGGGACCTGATCCGTGGGGATCCATCCAGTTGAAGCATCGCCTCCTGTAGCTATTCCTTCAGTGGCCTGCTCTTGATCACTCTCAATCTCGATTGGTTGAGAAACAAGGGGCTGAGGCTTTGTAGACATCGCAGCTCGTTCAGATGCAGTCACCTCGATAGAAGCAGAGGCCGCAGGTGTAATAGTTGATTGAGCAGCGCGACGTTTAGGACGCTGCTCCAGAGAAATCTTCACCATTGGTAGAATGTTTAAGGGGTTTGGATCAACAATTCCTCTAGTAGCTTAAAGAACGGAGACGAGCTCGCGATATCTTCGAGTGCCAATATCTTTCTTACTGTCTATTAACTCGTTATCTTATGCTGGCGCGAGCTGGAACTATGCAAGAAGATTATCGTCAAACGCTTATGTTGAGCTCCCCTCTCCAGAATCTACAAGCGTCCTAAGGTGACCTCTCTCATCTGCAGTTATATCCCCTTTACTTCCGTCTGCATAAAACAATACCAAAAGTTATTAAAAGAGAAAAATAGAAAATTATATAGCTCGCAAAAGACCACCCTATAACCCACCTAGAGTCAAAGTAAAGCTACGATAATGAAGAGGAGTGAGAGAAAGGCAAGAGATGAAAAATCAGGTAGACTTGTAATCCCTTACGTTGGATTTGCCCTTCGCCTGACCTTTCGGCAACAGATCTTTGGAATCAGACTTACAGGCTATCAAATAGTATATACCCTCACGAGGTCCCCCCCTTTGGCCTACCAACTCCATTTATACTATACAGGTGGGATAAGATGCGTGGATTAGGGGCCTCCAGCCTGTCCCTTAAGAAAACCAATGCCAGCGAGCTGAGCTGAGCATATGAGTTCGGAGTCAATTGGAACGAGTTGAGTCTTAACCGATTCAAAAAATCGACGAGATAGCCGGGGACTGGGAATCTGAGCCCGTGTTTCATGTGGAGAATACTCACGGTAACGTAACTGTGAGGAGGGAAGGCCACGTGATCCTAAGGCAATGAAAGCATGATACGACATCCCTTCGGTAGACGATACTCTAAAGCTATGCCACCCAGCTCGTCTAGCTCTAGACTTGAAGGATGGTGTGTGAATACATCACGAGCAGTCCTATTGAAAGGGTGTACCATCATTATAGGATCCACTTGAGCCACGAATTCCTCAGCAATATCCCTGCTACTGGAAGTCACCCTTCCGACCTCACGGGTTATTCTTATATCACTATTTTTCGAGCTGTTAGTACTTGAGGATTCCCCTACTCTGTGCTCTCGACGAGTGCAACCTGAAGACATCTACACGTAAAAAGGGAATAATCAGGTCTCTATCTACAGACCATCCCTATCTACACTTAAATATTCAAATGAGTTTCTAAGGGTCTACAGGTCACAGACGCAGCACAGATCACTAAGGTCATCCAACCTACTACTAAAACGAGCTAACGACCTATATCAGTGTCAACCTATAGTTCGTCCGGATAGTAGCACAAACAGCAAAAACATGCGCAAAACCCAGCAAACAAAATCAAAACAGCAGAAAATGAAGTATCACAACAAAGAATAAAGTTCTAGAAACATGAAGAACATCGCAAGAAACCAAGTTGAAAAATGCACCATGCAAATAAATCAGAAATGAAAACTAGGAAATAAGAAAAGCATGAAAAGCTTACTTTGAAGAAGGATGCAATAAAACCAAAATCTAAAAGATGATCCGAAAAAAAAAAAAAAAAAATCTAATACGCTAGTGCTGAGTGTTGAGACGAAGCAAAGGTTGAAGACGAATGGAAGACAAAACGATTGAAAATGACAGGAAGAAGTAGAAAATGACAAGAACTCTGCCTTATATAGAGGCGCGTGCCTAAAACCCCAACCGTCAGATCTGGTGGCTCCTTAACTGCCTCAAATCCAACGCTATAGCGCGATTCAAGGGATATGGTCATCATGCATCGTCAGTTGAAAGATGTGCATTTAATGTTCTCAGGAGAAACGTACCCTGCACGATAGCCAGTATGTCCGCCATGTGTCCCAAGACAGTTTAGAATTTGAACAGATGAAGTAACTGTTCCAGTTTTCAGCTCGTGAAACGAACTGAAAACTAGGGAGCTGGTGTTATAGGTATTTTTGGGCCACCTATAAATAGCTGGTGAAAACCCAAGATTCTCATTAAAAAGGCCCAAAACAGTCCAAAGCCTAAGGCCATCTGAGGAGAAATGACCACTTACTTTGGCTAAGGCATAGCTCGTTGATGATTCAACGTATCAACCATCGGATTATCTAACACCTAGTTTGTTGAGATGCCCAGTCCATCAAACATCATATCAGTAAGTCAGTGAACCAAGGCGGTTCAATTCAGCAACCCTATAGTTTACTCAAGGGCCAAATATATAGTTCGTTGAAAAGATCAGTTCCACACACAAAGGCCATCTAAAAGTACAGCTCGCCAGCTCTATAAGCTATCCAAATATAGAGGAATCTAGCTCATCCTCTACCCGGATCATCAGTGACACTGCAGACTTATTACTCTGGTCATCGATCACACCGCTCATCAGACAAGGAGATCGCTAGGTCGTAGAGCCACAATACATTATTAGTTTATAAAGACAAAATCATGAATTTTAGTTCGCTCAGACGAACTCTTGACTAATCCAGCTCGCTTGGAGCAGATAAGATATTGTCAGAATTTTCAGAATAAAAGTTAGCAAGGCGTGCTGCCTACGCTATTCTATGCCGTCCATGCCGTTCCCGTCAATAATTACAGCATGCATTACGGTAGTCTTACCTAATCTACGTTGATTAGCCGCCTAATGCAGACTTTAACCCACTTGACCTGACACATGTCAGACACATTAAATGTAACTCATCATTACAAAATGAATAATTGCATATTATTGTTGCACCTCTCCATCCTATAAATAGGAGAGGATTCTCATTGTATAAACAGAACAATAACTTCTGAAGAGTACACTTACTCTGCAGATATAGTAAAATCACAGTGGACATAAGCAAAAAACACTTTGGGCCGAACCACTCTAAAAGTCCCTTGTCTAGTATTCTTCCTTAACCCTTTCTATTGCTTCCTTTATGTTTATCAAATTATTCTCAACATAAACTGTAGTTTGGGCTGAAAGAATCTCGTCGGCTAATTCCCAACATCGACAATACTTTAAAAATTAAATTCTCTAAACTCAAAAACCCGACATAGAAATAAAAGAACATTGAGCTGGAAGATTTAACATAAAAGTCCAAAAAGAAACCAATAAAATTAAAATGATTGAGCATAAACCCCTCATACCTACAACAATAAAACTATATTTTAAAGTTTGTATACAATTCCTCTGCTAATTCTCAAGCTTGTAATTAAACAAACAAAACGTTTGAGAAGTGATATGACTGAGTTGAACATCACTCTTTGGTAATTGTGGATCGTGAGTCTTCTCTTAGTAAAAGTTGTTCTTGCTCTGATGTTATAAAAATAATTATCTGAATTACGTTATCAGTGATATATCTTAGTAAATCTCAACAATTATGAGATCAATTATAAGACCAGTGATAATCTCTTTGGTAATTATCTATTTTGGGATGAGGACCTTAAAAAATCTGTTAAATAGTTGTGTAGTTAGAAATTGGCTTCAGAACGTGTTTAGGGCTACGTTTGGTTGCATATGCGATTCGTGCTTTGACTGGTAAATAGGACAATATTCCTAATTCAGTTGAATCAATCATGTTAAAGACTTCTACCTACCATATGCCCTGACATTTAAGTGGAAGTATCAATTATTCATGCCAATTCATCATCAAATGCACGATCAATGGAGTTTACAACTTCCTCAAATAGAAGAAAATGACCATTTAACCACACAGATTAGTCATTGTTTAAACATTCTAAAAGGATAAAATGGTAATGGGATGTTATACATCAAGCAATACTCTACGGCTACATCGTTCAGATAATGGGCGCCAAAAATAAAACAAGTTTAATGATAAAATAAGGCCTACTTGTAAATAAAATAGTACCCAATTGTTAACAAAGGCCAAAGTTTGTTATCTCTTGTTAATAAAGCAGTACCCTCACATTAACAAAACACCAAAAGCAGGTTTAGTGACAGAAATAAAATGAAAAGTTTAATGGTAAAATAACACCCACCTGTAAATAAAATAGTACCCTGTTGTCATCTAACGCCAATGTTTGATAATAAAATACGACTTCCTTTTAATAAAGAAGTACCCTCCTATTGTATGTATTTTGGGCTACCCCAAGTGGGCTGGTAAAAGCCTAGAGGCTCAGTAAGATAACCTACTAAAACCGTCCCAACAGACAAAGGCCCAGGATTACTGGTCCAAAGAAATGGGCATAACTTTGTGCTCGGTTGTCAAAATGTCTATTATAATATGAATTCGAAAAGAGATTTTCGTGCTCTATAGCATGGTAACCAGGGGTTCCCCGGTTGATGCCATTTACATCTTTAAATATGTTGTTTTAATGGATGTGTTCTTGAGGTTTACATTTGCTGTCAAAAAGTTCTAACAACAGTCTGCGAATAAGCATACAGACGACATGATGAACGAGCAGATGGACGAGCAAGAATCAAGCTAAGACCAAAGCTCAGATAATCAGCTCGCGTAAGAGCAAATCTGCACCCTTCAACGGGCTCATTACAGCATTACAGGCTCCCAAGCTACTCGGACATCCTGCACAACCAGCCTGTTTGATTACACTACGCGACCAGCTTACGTGATCTCTACTCGCACAATCATATCGCTCAGGCCAGAGTCTGCTCACTGGGTGCAAAACCTGATCGCTGAAGTAGTCTGCTCGCTGGATGCAATACTTGATCACTGAAGTAGTCTGCTCGCTGGGTGCAATACCTGATCGCTGAAGTAGCCTGCTCGTTGGTGTAATATCTGATCCCTCAAGTAGTCTGCTCGTTGATGCAGTATCTGATCGCTGAACAAGTTGTTCGCTAGAGTTGACCAGTTGACTTCTGGAAGGCGAATCAATTCAATTCAAGAAATGAGTCAATTTGTCTATTTTCATACAAATCAAATTACGATATTCTTGGCAGATATTACAAATACGATGGAGATAATCTTGGGAGATATTATCGCTATTAATATATATTATTTTTGCCTTATCTATAAGATTCCGAAACCTATTCAAATTGTAACATCTCCTCTATAAATAGGGGATGAAAATCAATGTAAAGGGGACTCCCCTCTCGAGATCTCTCTGACTGTAAACGTATAACAGATATAGTAATAGTGACTGTCACCCTTAACCAGAGCCCGCCCCGTAGACGTAGGCCATTCTTAAGGCCAAACCACATAAATCTTGTGTGTTTCTTTTCTTTCTCTCTGCCTCTTTTTTTGTTTGTTTGTATTTTTCACAGATCTACAATCTTGGACTTGAACGAACCAGGAAGTTGACTGAACCAGTTTAGATGTTAACATCTTGGTGCTAGAGGAAGGGCCCAAACTGCAGCGTTTTTCTCAGTTTTCGGTAGCCATGGCAGAAGGAAGAACCAGGAGTCGTGGCTCAGCAGTTGATTGGCCTGAAAGGCAAATAGAGCGACAACACCGCGTATCTCATTCCCTTCCCGATGTAGTCGTTGAAGGAGAAAACCTTCCAGCCCTTCGCCAGCCAACGTTAGCCGTCCCTGCTGTTGGGGGCTTCAGGAATGGAACCAGCAATAGGAGGCGCTGGGAAACATGATGCAGCAACTTACAGAAACAATCAGATCATTGGCTCAGGTCCAAACTCAGAATGTGCCCAGACCTGAAGGTGTTGAGCCCAGAAATTCCCAGCAACCGCGAGAATAGATTTCAGCTTCAGAAAGGCCCACCAGGAAAGCCTCGCGATCTGTTAACTCTCTTCTTCCCCTTAACTCTAGTGTAAGAGCTGACAATCACCGAGTTCGAGCAGAAGAAGTGGAAAATCAGTGACGAGCAGAGTCGCACCGAGCAAACAGCTCGCAGGGCCATGGAAGCATACCGAATCACCGTTCTCTGAGTCGTGAGCACTTAAGGGAGTTTAGGCCGAAAAATCCGATGATAGAAGAGCTCCTCCAAAGGATGCATCGACTTGAGGCGCGACAGAAAGATAACGAGTAGAGGGGTCAGCACAATGGAAGAACTCTTCTTGTCTTAGATATCGAGCTCGAGCCTCAACCTCCCAGATTCAAGGTCCCTAGCATTCCTCAATATGATGGGGACGCAGACCCGTATGACCATTTGGATGCGTTCAACATTCAGATGGATTTACAGAGCACCAGCTCGTTGATCAAGTGTCATGTCTTCATCGTAACCTTTGGGAGCATTCCACGAGCTTGGTTCAAGAGTCTCCTAGATCGTAGCATAGGTAGTTGAGAGGAATTTCAAAGGAGATTTATTAGCCAGTACAAGGCTCTGAAGAAGCAGCTCGCGCCGCCATGCCACCTCGCCACTGTCTTCCAGCGAAAAGATGAATCGCTAAAGGACTATCTTACCAGATTTAGAAGCGAGGTCAACAAGGTAGACAGTCCTTCAGATGAAACCATCTTGACAGCGATTTCAGCTAGTCTCCGCAAGGATGGAAAACTGTATAAAGATATATATAAGTCTCCAGTCAGGGACTTAGGCGAGTTTTATGAGCGAGCTGCTAAAGAAGTCGGATGGGAAGAAGCCTTTGGCTCAAGGAAGTCTAATCAGAAGGATGAAGCTGATGATTCAGATCAGTTCGAGAAAAGAGATCTTTCGAGCTTTCAGATCGCTAAGAGGGCTAGAAAAGAGTCCAGGCCTTAGCGACCTCATCATGACAGTTACAGCTTCTTGTCAGATACTCAAGACAAAATTTATGCAGCTGAGAAGGATAGGGAAGACTTTAGGGATCCTAATCCCAAGAGATCCTCAGTCCGTAGCAGAAACCAGAAGAAATTCTGTGAGTATCACAACGAGGTTGGTCACGACACCTCAGATTGTCGGGAGCTGAGAGACGCCATTGAAAATCTGATCAAGTAGGGTCGACTGACTGACTATGTGATCCAGCAGACAAACTAGCGACCTCAGCAACCTCAGTAGCCAATATGGCAGCAGTCTCAGCAAGCTCCTAATCCATAACGTGAACCTATCGTAAGAAAAATCCCCACAGCTCCATGTTTGGTAACTTTCTGAGCTCATGCTCTTACATGTTAACATTTTTCGATTTATGAATATGAATAAATTATGTTTGCTGTGCCGTGATTATTATTGTCGTTATGATAAGTTGCCTTGGCTAAATGAACAACATGGGCTATGTTGCCGGGTGACGACTCCCTAGGCGTAGCTCGCAACCTATTACGCTGTTGTCGGGTGACGACCTTCTGGACAACCTTAACCGTCTATGCTGTTGTCGGGTACGACCTCCTGGATATAGCCTGCAAATAATTGCACTATGTTGTCGGGTGCGACCTCTTAGATAGCTCGAGAGTAATTAAGCCATATTAATTCAGATTTCCATCCCCTAAAGCACCGTAGAGTTTCAGACCTCCTCAACTCTCACTATGTTACCGAGTTCCAACACCCCCTAGGCGTAGCTCGAGAGGTCAATTGTTACTAATGATTATTTTTGAGTCCATGGAAAACTCACGTGCTCAGATAGAAGCAACTAGCACAGATTAAAGTAAAGTTGATACATTTCAAACAAAGGCACCCAGATCTGCTCGCCTGTGCAGAACACTTTATTCAGCCCGAGTTTGCCTAATCTTAGTTCCTCTTCGTCTTCAAAGGAACTTAAGCCTGAAGCCTGATAAGGCCAAAATGATGCAGAAAATGTGCAGAAGGTAGCATACATACCAGTTTTTACCAGTCAGAGTAAGCTCCCAGCCCGTAAGCGAATTAGAAGCTGGGGGGCTTATGTTGTACGTATTTTGGGCTACCCCAAGTGGGCTGGTAAAAGTCTAGAGGCCCAGTAAGATAACCTGCTAAAACCACCCCAATAGATAATAGCCCAGGATTACTGGTCCAAAGAAATAGGCATAACTTTGTGCTCGGTTGTCAGAATGTCTATTATAATATGTTTTCAGAAAGAGATTTTCGTGCTCTATAGCGTGGCAACCGGGGTTCCCCGATTGATGCCGTTTATATCCTCAAAGTTGTTGTTTTAATGGATGTGTTCTTGAGGTTTATATTTGCTGTCAAAAAGTTCTAACAACAGTCTGCGAATAAGCATACAGACGACATGATGAACGAGCAGATGGACGAGCAAGAATCCAGCTAAGACCAAAGTTATGACAATCGGTTCACGTAAGAGCAAATCTGCACATTTTAACGGGCTCATTGTAGCATTACAGGCTCCCAAGCTGCTCGGACATCCTGTACAACCAGCCTGTTCGATTACACTGCACGACCAACTTACGTGATCTCTGCTCGAACAATCATATCGCCCAGGCCAGAGTCTGCTCGCTGAGTGCAAAACCTGATCACTGAAGTAGTCTGCTCGCTGGATGCAATACTTGATCGCTGAAGTAGTCTGCTCGCTGGGTGCAATACCTGATTGCTGAAGTAGCCTGCTCGTTGGTGCAATATCTGATCCCTCAAGTAGTTTGCTCGTTAATGCAGTATTTGATCGCTGAACAAGCTGTTCGCTAGAGTTGACCAGTTGACCTTCTAGAAGGCGAATCAATTCAATTCAGGAAAGGAGTCAATTTATCTATTTTCATGCAAATCAAATTACGATATTCTTGGCAGATATTGTAGATACAATGGAGATAATCTTGGGAGATATTATCTCAATTAATGTATATTATTTTTTGCCTTATCTGTAAGATTACGAAACCTATTCAAATTGTAACAACTCTTCTATAAATAAGAGATGAAAATCAATGTAAAGGGGACTTCCCTCTCGAGATCTCTCTGACTATAAATGCAGAACAGATATAATAATAGTGACTGCTGCCCTTAACCAGAGCCGACGCTGTGGACGTAGGCCATTCTTAAGGCCGAACCACGTAAATCTCGTGTGTTTCTTTTCTTCCTCTCTGCCTCTCTTTTTGTTTATTTGTATTTTTCACATATCTGCAATCTTGGGCTTGAACGAACCAGCAAGTTAACTGAACCAGTTTTAGACGTCAACATCTTGACGCTAGAGGAAGGGCCCAAACTGCAGTGTTTTTCTCAGTTTTCGGTAGCCATAACAGGAGGAAAAACCAGGGGTCGTGGCTAAGCAGTTGATTGGCCTGAAAGGCAAACAGAGTGCCAACATCGCGTATCTCATTCCCTTCCCGATGCAGTCGCTGAAGAAGAAAACCTTTCAACCCCTCGCTAGCCAACGTTAGCTGTCCCTGCGGTTGGGGGGCTTCAGGAATGGAACCAGTGATAGGAGGCGCTGGGAAACATGATGCAGCAACTTGCAGAAACAGTCAGATCATTGGCTCAGGTCCAAACTCAGAATGTGCCCAAACCTGAAGGTGTTGAGCCTAGAAATTCCCAGCAATCGCGAGAATAGATTTCAGCTCGGGAAAGGCCCGCCAGGAGAGCCTCGTGATCTGTTAACTCTCCCCTTCCCCTTAAATCTCGTGTAAGAGCTGACAATCGCTGAGTTCGAGCAGAAGAAGTGGAAAATCAGCGACGAGCAGAGTCGCACCGAGCAAACAGCTCGCAGGGCCATGGAAGCGTACCGAATCACCGTTCTCTGAGTCATGAGCACTTAAGGGAGTTTAGGCTAGAAAATCCGATGATAGAAGAGCTCTTCCAAAGGATGCGTCGACTTGAGGCGCGACGGGAAGATAACGAGCAGAGGTGTCAGCACAATGGAAGAACTCCTCTTGCCTTGGATATCGAGCTCGAGCCTCTGCCTCCCAAATTCAAGGTCCCTAGCATTCCTCAATATGATGGGGACGTAGACCCGTATGACCATTTGGATGTGTTCAACATTTAGATGGATTTACAGACCACCGGCTCGTTGGTCAAGTGTCGTGTCTTCCCCGTAACCTTTGGGAGCATTCCACGAGCTTGGTTCAAGACTCTTCTAGATCGCAGCATAGGTAGTTGGGAGGAATTTTAAAGGAGATTTATTAGCCAGTACAAGGCTCTGAAGAAGCAGCTCGCGCCGCCATGCCACTCGCCACTGTCTTCCAGCGAAAAGATGAATCGCTAAAGGACTATCTTACCAGATTTAGAAGCGAGGTCAACAAGGTAGACAGTCCTTCAAATGAAACCATCCTGACAGCGATTTCAGCTGGTCTCCGCAAGGATGGAAAGCTATATAAAGATAAATATAAGTCCCCAGTCAGGGACTTAGGCGAGTTTTATAAGCGAGCTGTTAAGGAAATCGGATGGGAAGAAACCTTTGGCTCAAGGAAGTCTAACCAGAAGGATGAAGCTGATGATTCAGATCAGTTCGAGAAAAGAGATCTTTCGAGCTTTCAGATCGCTAAGAGGGCTAGAAAAGAGTCCAAGCCTAAGCGACCTCATCATGACAGTTATAGCTCCTTGTCGGATACTCAAGACAGGATTTATGCAGCTGAGAAGGACAGGGAAGACTTTGGGGATCCTAATCCCATGAGATCCTCAGTCCGTAGCAAAAACCAGAAGAAATTCTGTGAGTATCACAATGAGGTTGGTCACGACACCTCAGATTGTCGAGAGCTGAGAGACGCCATTGAAAATCTGATCAAGCAAGGTTGACTGACTGACTATGTGATCCAGCAGACAAACTAGCGACCTCAGCAGCCAATATGGTAGCAATCTCAGCGAGCTCCCAATCTGTAACGTGAACCTGTCGTAAGAAAAATCCCCATAGCTCCATGTTTGGTAACTTTCTGAGCTCATGCTCTTACATGTTAACATTTTTCGATTTATGAATATGAATAAATTATGTTTGTTGTGCCGTGATTATTATTGTTTTTATGATAAGTTGCCTTGGCTAAATAAACAACATGAGCTATGTTGCCGGGTGACGACTCCTTGGGCGTAGCTCGCAACCTATTACGCTGTTGTCGAGTGACGACCCTCTGGACAGCCTTAACCACCCATGCTTTTGTCGGGTACAACCTTCTGGATGTAGCCTGCAAATAATTGCACTATGTTGTCGGGTGCGACCTTCTAGACAGCTCGCGGGTAATTAAGCCATATTAATTCAGATTTCCATCCCCTAAAGTACAGCAGAGTTTCAGACCTCCTCAACTCTCGCTATGTTGCCGGGTTCCAAAACCCTCTAAGCGTAGCTCGAGAGGTCAATTGTTACTAATGATTATTTTTGAGTCCACGGGAAACTCATGTGCTCAGATAGAAGCAACCAGCACAGATTAAAGTAAAGTTGATACATTTCAAACAAAGGCACCCAGATCTGCTCGCCCAGAATCTGCTCGCCTGCGCAGAACACTTTATTTAGCCCGAGTTTGCCTAATCTTAGTTCCTCTTTGTCTTTAAAGGAACTCGAGCCTGAAGCCTGATAAGGCCAAAATGATGCAGAAAATGTGCAGAAGGTAGCATACATACCAGCTTTTACCAGTCAGAGTAAGCCCTAGCCCGCAAGCGAACTAGGAGCTAGGGGCCTTGTGTTGTACGTATTTTTAGGCTACCCCAAGTGGGCTGATAAAAGCCTAGAGGCCCAGTAAGATAGCCTACTAAAACCGTCCCAACAGACAAAGGCCTAGGATTACTGGTCCAAAGAAATGGGCATAACTTTGTGCTCAGTTGTCAGCATGTCTATTATAATATGTTTTCAGAAAGAGATTTTCGTGCTCTATAGCGTGGCAATCGGGGTTCCCCGATTGATGCCATTTACATCCTCAAAGTTGTTGTTTTAATGGATGTGTTCTTGAGGTTTACATTTGCTATCAAAAAGTTCTAACAACAGTCTACGAATAAGCATACAGACGACATGATGAACGAGTAGATGGACGAGCAAGAATCCAGCTAAGACCAAAGTTCAGACAATCAGCTCACGTAAGAGCAAATCTGCACGCTTTAAAGAGCTCATTGCAGCATTACAGGCTCCCAAGCTACTCGGACATCATACACAACTAGCCTATTCGATTACACTGTGCGACCAGCTTACGTGATCTCTGCTCGAACAATCAGATCGCCCAGGCCAGAGTCTGCTCGTTGGGTGCAAAACCTGATCGCTGAAGTAGTCTGCTCGCTAAATGCAATACCTGATCGCTGAAGTAGCTTGCTCGTTGGTGCAATATCTGATCCCTGAAGTAGTCTGCTCGTTGATGCAGTATCTGATCGCTGAACAAGCTGTTCGCTAGAGTTGACCAGTTGACCTTCTGGAAGGCCAATCAATTCAATTCAGGAAATGAGTCAATTTGTCTATTTTCATGCAAATCAAATTACGATATTCTTGGCAGATATTGCAGATACGATAGAGATAATCTTGGGAGATATTATCTCAATTAATATATATTATTTTTTGCCTTATTTGTAAGATTCCGAAACCTATTCAAATTGTAACATCTCCTCTATGAATAGGAGATGAAAATCAATGTAAAGGGGACTCTCCTCTTGAGATCTCTCTGACTGTAAATACAGAACAGATATAGTAATAGTGACTGCCGCCCTTAACCGAAGCCGGCACCGTGGACGTAAGCCATTCTTAAGGCCGAACCACGTAAATCTCGTGTGTTTCTCTTCTTCCTCTCCGCCTCTCTTTTTGTTTGTTTATATTTTTAACAGATCTGCAGTCTTGGGCTTGAACGAACCAGCAAGTTGACTGAACCAGTTTCAGATGTTAACACCTCCCGTTGACAAATCGTCAACAGTTGGTTTGGTGACAAGCTGCCAGCTTTGAATATTTTTCACTAATAGGGCACAAAAGAATTGGAGAAAATTAAAAAAAGCAACCACTTGGGATCAAATATAGATTGCCATAACCTTTAGGTAAGGACCAATTTAATATTGCAACAGCTTATATTGAAAAAATAATTTATTATAAAACGTTAAATTTATTATTAAAAATTTTAAAAATAATATTTTGTTAGTACACTTTTAAGTTCATTTATGAGATTTCTCCCTATATATATACGGGTTTTTTATTTTTTATAAATGACTATTTTTTTAAGTTCAAATTGAATACTAATAATTTTTTCAAAATTTTGAAAGAATAACCATTTTCTGAGAAATGATTACTTTTTGACTTCAGTCTAAAAAAATGTTATTTCCATAATTCTCTCTCTCTCTATATATATATACACACACACGTACGTACTATAAACAAGTTTATGGTGGTACCTTATGTTAAAATTAATTAAGATAATTTAGTTCTTTAAAATATTCATTAAATCTCACAATAGATTATTTCATAAGCATTTCATAGAAGTATTCCCCCACATTCTTCCTAAATTACTATTAAATCAACCTAAATTATTAAATAATTACTGCTGGAAAATTTTACCATACAATTTTTTACACCAAATAGGTCCTGTAAGTTTGGAGTAGAAGTATGTTTGGTAAATGTTTCAAAATTAACTTATTTCATAATTTGCTCTTTTTATAATCAGTCTTTGAGAAATTATTTAAAGGTTGCCTTTAAAAATTGATAATTGGAGAAGTTAATTCATTGCCTTTGGAATGTATACAATGTTCTCACTACTTCAATAAAAATACTCTAGTGGCCTCATGTTTTATAATTATATTTGAAAGAGTAATTTCATTTTTGTCCCCCATGTTTTGGAAAAACTTTATTATTATTTTTTTGTTACAAATCCATTTGTGGCTTTTGTGCTTCCTCACATTTTGGAAATATACCATTTTAGTCCCTATAGTTGGTCAATTGTTAGTAAACTTTAATTGAGAAAGTGGAATTTTTGTCTTGCTAATATAATTATTTTGACAAAATAAAAAGATCTTTATCATCCATTAGATAGACTATGGACATTAAATGTTAAAAAAAAAAACTAAAAATTTAATTGATAAAAAACTTTTAAAAATAAAGATCTTTATAATCTATCTCTACTATGGACAGTGGGAGATCGGAATTAATTAATTTTTCAAAAAATTAAAAAAAAAAAAAAAAGAATTGTTGAATTAGATCAACTATCGTTCTAGTTGGAACTAGATTGTTAAATGATCTAGTTTTAGATTTAAATCATTCAAACAATCTAAACATTTTTAGATCTTCGAACTAGATCAAGCCATGATTGTCGCTCAATTTGGCAATCAAATTATCAATTGATGTTATGATTTTTGCAAACTAAATTATTGTTTGTCAATTTAATTAAATGAACCAGATCAATGATTTGTTTTTTTTTTTTTTTTTTTTTATATATATATCTATATTGCACAATAGAGCTCTATCATGTGATGATGATGATGGTTCCCTATCACTAATGATTGATTCGACGATGGAAGATTGATTAAAAAAGGCCTTTGGATCCAAAACATTAATAAAGATGGTCCATTTCCATTTAAGGAAGTAGAGATCTAGATTAAATGTCTACTATCCATATATGTTAGTAGGCGATACAAATCCAATCTAAATATCCACCCTCCATCAATGTTTATTGACGATGGAGATCCAATATGGATCTTGATGAATGATATATATAATCAAGATCTCCATCATCCATTAAAATTGATGGATGACAAAGATCCAATCTGGATCCCCACCTTTTCTTTTTTGTTGTTTAAATGTTTTAACTCTTGAAAAATTCCACCACCCATGTACGTGATGGGCAGTGGATATTAGTGAATTTTTTTTTTTAGTTTTAATTTAATTTTTAATTTAATATTTTTGGTATAATTGAATCTTTCCATCATTCATCTCAACTTGATAGATGGTGGATATTTATTTATTTATTTATTTATTTTTTTTAAAAGGGTAAAATGGTAACTTAATTTTCTAACTTAAGGGTACGATGGTTTTTTGGCTTTTTCAGTCACAGTTAACCATTAAAATTTTAGTTAAGAGTCCAAATCATGGGAGACCAAATGAGCTATATATAGATAAATTCCTAGTTAAAAAAGTAATTATCCTGCAAAACATAGGGGTAAAAAAAAATTTACCCTTTCTAAAATTATGAAATATTTGAAACTACAAAATAACAATTCAAAATGATTATATATAAAAATTGACAAAATATAGTAAATTTCTACATTAATTACACAGTGGTGAGTGGTGGTAGCCACCACTTTAGTACCACTAAGTCAAAGGATTGTTAGCACCCTCCAGCAATGTCAGAATCACCAATGTCCTTTTTGAGGGTGGAGAATTCCATGCAACAGAGAAGGCTTGCCCTCTTCATTTCCAAATATGGAAGAGGGAAGAGTCTTCATCGTTCGAAGAAATTCCAAAGGTGGAGTAGTTGAAGAGTGTTAATTCTATCAAACTAATTATTATATTATTTATGAAAAATTGGACTAACTTCCCATTATGTTAATATAATTTGCATTGTACCCCTAATATGTTCATAATCGCACTAACATCCTTCTCTAGTTGTTGAGTTATAGTTGACAGTGGATGGAAAAGTACATTGTTACCTTAATGAAATGTACATTTTCACGGTTTTACCTATCATTAATTCTTTTTTGGTAAATTACACCAATTTTCCTGACCTTATCACTAATTACACTTAATCCTAAACTGTTATCTTAATTGCACTAACATCCCATCTGACCATTAACTAACGATTGACTATCATTAGCCAATAACAGTACAGGGCCATGTTAATATTTTTAATTGAAATTAATTTTTTATTTTTGAAAAACCAATAATTACCAATATTTAAGAAAAAAGAAAAAAAAAATTAAAACAAGTTATTGCATTATCCTAATAAAATAATAAATTTACAAGTTAAATTACCTAAAATATCCTTTAATTTAAGTTGTTAAATTATAATTTAAATTGTTTAAAGTCACCATTAACTATAAGTTTAATGATGATTTGGATTTTATTAATGATTTATGAAAAAGTTAAGGATCAAAATAGCTGTTTTCAAAAGAGTTTTAAAAACCTAGTATTTTTCAAAACTTCAAGAATGAAAATAAAACTCTTTTTTTTTTTTTTTTTTTTTTTTTTTGCTAGGAAAGAGTGGATGTTGATTGAAGTGTCTGGTTGGAGGAGAGAGTAAGTGTTTGATTGCCTAATTTTATTTTTTTTTTTCCTTTTTGGATTTATAGGTTAAGGATGAAGATTTGGGTTTTCAAACCCAAATGTTCAGTTGGATCCCTTTTTTTTTTTTTTTTCATTTTTTTCAGAAATCTTAAAGTTTGATTTTTTTTAATTGGTATTTAATTGTTTACTATTATTATTATTATTATTATTAGCAGTTTAGGGATAAAAATCTGGGTTTGAAAACCCAGATATTCAAAGGTTGAAGTAGAAATCATATTCTCTTTTTTCTTCAAATTTCCCTCTCTCTCTCTTTTTTTTTCCCCAAATGTTAAATTTTTATTTTTTAATGTGGTGTCTGATCACCTATCTTTATTTTATTTTATTTCTCGATTTAGAGATTAAGATTTGGGTTCAAAAATTTAAGATCTACTTTTAAACCTAGATCTTCAACCTCTACCCAGATCTTTCCTTTTTTTTCTTCAAATTTTTCTGTTTTTTTAAAAAAAAATTAATTTTATTGTTTTTATTTGTTTAAACAAAATCTCTCCCATCTATAATTGTAATTGAGTGTAAAGATTTCATTTAATTTTTAGATTTTTAAATGTATTTTTTAATTTAATTTTTAATTTTTAAATTAAATCTTCATCATCCATCATAATTTGATGGATGGTGAAAAATTAAATGTTATTTTTTTTATTTTGTTCATTTTTATAAAGGGTAATTTAATAATTTTAGATTAAGGGTAAAATAGTCAATATGTATTTTCTATTTGTTTTGACCTTTAAAATTCTGATCAGAGATTAAAATGATGCATATTTGAAATGCAAGGGACAATGGGAGATATAAACGGATTCACAATTAAAAACGATAAGTTTCTTAAAAATATAGGGATCAAAATGAAGTTCTCCATTTTTTTAAGTTTAAGAAAATATCAATCAATACATAGATCAATTATAAAATAATTTGAATAAAAATAAAAACATAAAACCATAAGAAAACGTACCCAAAAAACGAAAGAAAAATAAAATAAAAAAGAAGAGTATTGCAGAGTTTAAATACCAGTGTGTGCGTTTACAAGTATTTGCATAATTTTTTTTTTTTAAATACTTTTAGAAAGTAAAAGTATGATTATATATATATATGCCTGCGCTGTTGTCGTTGCTATTCCTGGTCCAGTGTAGATGTCGGTTTCAAAATAACACATATAAGTCTTACTGAAATCAAAAAGAGGAAGAGAAATCTATGACAATTGTCAAGGCAATAGATTTACAAGTTTATAAACCCTTAGATTGAAATTGAATGATTACTGAAGTATTTCTATTTATTATTATTATTTTTTTTTTGTGAGTTATGTTTTTTTTTTTTCGTTTTCAGTAGGTATCTAATCTTTTTAGAAGATAGAAAATTTAAGTCACTAGGACTGTTGGAGTTGCTTTTGCATTCAATGTATTTTGCTTGTGTTCACAATTCATGAGATTGACTTGACTTCTCTGCAATGCATATGCAGGGGCGTGCAGGCACCATGTGAATGAGCGTTTCTCTGTCAGAGTACTAAAACAAAAATTACATAAATGGATGCTAATGCAAACGGGACAGAATCGACCAACGGTATGGAAATTGACATTTTAAGCTCCACTTCAAGTCAGATTAGTAACGTGGAGATCGACGTTTTAGGCTCCACTTCTAATCAGAATAATGATTCGGAGATCAACAATTTAGGCACCACTTTGAACCATAACGACACTCTGGAGATCGTCATTTTAGGTTCTTCTGATCAATTGTTTAAGGCTGCAGCTAATGGCAATATTGAACCCTTCAAGAATATGGCCGAACAGCTTCATCTCATATTGATACCACTCAAGAATACAGTCTTGCATATCAACATCACATCAGGGAAAGCATCAGCCAAGTTTGTGAAAGAAATACTTGATATATGTCCATCACTACTACTCCAAGTCAATGCACAAGGCGACACTCCATTGCATGTTGCAGCCAAATTTGAGCGTCTTGATGTGGCGAGAGTTCTAATTGGGAAAGCAAAACGTCAACAGGAGGAAGACTTAGAGAATGGGATAGGAGTTACCAGACGGATGCTGAGGATGACGAATGACAAGGGAAACACTGCATTACACGAAGCCGTACAACATAAAAGAGTCTATATTGTTAGAATTTTAGTCAAGGAAGACCCTGATTTTTCACACCCAACTAATAAAGGCGGTGAAACTCCACTTTATATTGCTGCTGAGACAGGAAATTTTGAAGGTGTTGTTGAGATTTTGGAAAATAGCATTTCAGCTACCCATGCAGGCCCGAATGGAAGGACAGCTTTACATGCTGCAATCAGGTCGCAATCTCGAGGTAAATTTATGAAACTATCAACTTTTGTATTGTTGACACTCAATTTTGGTCAACTCGGTTCTCTAAGCCCAATACCTGTGATACAACAAATCTCACACAAAACAAGTAGTATAGGACCAAAACAAACAGGACACAACAAGACTTTTACGTGGTTCGGCAAAAACGATGGCCTACGTCCACGACAATTACCCCTTCTCTCTATTAGAGTAATTGTATTTTTATTTCACTCTGTCTTTTACATCGAACTCTACCTCCTATTTATAGCGGAGGTGTTATAATCAAAATAGGCTCAAAGATCTTACAGATAAAGCAAAAAATAATATACATTAATTAAGATAATATCTTTCGAGATTATCTCTTCCATATATATAGCAATTTCCAAGAGTATTCAATTTGCATGAAAATAGGCAAACCGTCTCCCTTCCTATTTTGAATTGATTCTTCTTCCAGAAGGTCAACTGGTCAACTTCTAGCGAATAGTTTGCTCTGCGACTAGACGTTGCATCAAACGGGCAGATTACTTCAACGATCAGGTGTTTCCACTGCCGAACAGACGAGCATACTTAACTGTCTCTCTGGCTATCGAGCAGACGAGCGGACTTCCTGATCGCTGTAGAAGTTTCTGAATGGCACTTATCGAACAGCCTTTTGATTACGAGCAAATTATCTTTATGGTTTTGTCTACCGGCCAAACCTTCATACAATCACTCAACACTTAGCGTTTTAAGACGCTCAACCGCGTAATCAGGTGTGGTTAATGAATGGCTATATTCCTTCCTTTGACTTTTGTCCATTTGACCAGCACTTTCTGGGCTTCTCTTTACAAGACGACACAATGGGCCTCCATTCCTGGGCTTTTTTCATTACACCAAAATACCCACAACACTAGCCCCCTTGTTTTCAGTACACTCTTTGTACTGGAAACAACATTCTCATGCCCAGAACGCTGTTGGCGGGATATGAACCGTTGCCTTTTTTATTTGTGCCATGCGTCGCTTCCCCAGGCGTCGGCTCCTTGTTCCTCAAGCGTCGCGTTCATTACTGCATGCATTAAATGCGCATCTTTTCGATGGCTACTCATGATGATGACTCTTTCAGTTTTTCGCACCGAATTGTCAAATTATTGACGACGATTGGAACGTTTTGGTCTGACGATTGGGATTTCGGGACATCAGCTATATATTATCTTTTTGTCGTTCCATTTTCGCCTTCTTCCATCCGCTTTTGCAAACAGTTGCTCTGCTATTCTCGTCTTCCGTCGTTTTTCTGCAACTTTTTAACTCTTCATCAGCAAAACGCACCATACCCAAGGTAACTTTTAATCTTTTTCACTATGATTATTGCTTGTGTGTACTCGATAACATGATTTTATTTAAAGAATAGACAATCATACTGCTGCTTCAAGTTGCGCCTATGTGCGACATTCCTTATTGGCATTCGTTCGATTTCCTTATCATGGTAGATTTAGTAGTCGATTAGCTTGTTCAACATTCCCTATAATCTGTTAGGTTTATAAAAGGGTCGTTCCTATGCCCAATAGCCCCTTTATACGCATAGGGGTACCCGTAAATACTGAGTTCTGGTTTGCTTTCTGCGACCTGATGTCCCTGTTGCTTTTGTAGATGTCTGGTCGTAGTCGTCGAGGTCATAAGGTGGGGTCCACTGATGCAGCCTCCGAGGAGGATCTTGATCGAGTCGGGGATACTAGTAATGCTACCTCACAAGGTGATGGGGCTACTTCAGCCCCTTCTGATCATCACACTTCCTCTGCTCGCATTCCCTTTTTTCGATACGAGTTTTCCCTTAGCCTCAGTGATCTTGAAACTATTGTTGAAGGCTTTTCCTTGCCTAGAGGCTGCCGAGCTATGGTGCCAAAGGCTTCTGACCATACGGCTTTCCCTCCTAAAGGTTTCTTCGCTATTAGTCACCAACACATAGAAGCCGGCTTCAGATTCCCGGTTCATCCTTACCTAGTCACTCTTCTAAACGACCTTAACTTAGCCCCTTTTCAACTTACTCCTAACTCTTATGCTCACCTTACTGCCTTGGCTTCAATTTTTCTTAAAAACGGTCTACCTCCTCCTACCCCTGCAATGATCCATCACCTTTTTCTGTTTAAGAGCACTACGAGCCTAAAATCTGATAAGAAGGACGAGTTTTACTATACTTCAGCCCGAAAATCCCCTTCCAAAGTGAACCTTCCTCAAAGGGTTGGAAAGTCTAACGTAGGAGATTACAAGTCGCGATGGTTCTATGCGTCGTGCTTATCTTTATCAAATCTAAAGAATTTTTCCTTTTACCTTTCTCCCAGTAAGTGCATTTATATCCGTAATTTTTTATTCTTCACATTTTGCTCGTTGCTAATGTTCTCCTTGTGCAGATGTCTCCAGGGGCGAAATTCCTCTGTCTGACCAGGAGCTTTCTCTGTTGGAGAAGTTCTCAGACGTAAAAACCCCCTCAGACGATCAGACGCCTTCCAAGCATCTGCTTCAACTACATGGTCTCGCTCCCCCGGTCGATCAGGAATTATTGGACCAAAGCTCTGATTTAAGCTCTCGCGAGGAGAAAGAAATTCCTTCTGCTTTTGAGGCCTCCGGACAGGAAATTCCACATCCAGCGAATATATCAATTCCGGAAATGGTGAGGCTTTACTTCGAGCAACCTTTACCCGGCCAGACTTCTGCCCCCAAGGAACCCGATCAAGCAGCTAGAGGTTCAGACCCTCCCCCTGCTGCCGAGGCTTCTCCAGAATCACCTCTCCAACAAGATTCTGATGCATCTCCTGCTCGCTCTATGAGACAAAAATCAGTGGCGAGGAAATCTTCGAACAAAAACGTTCGCCGAGGTGCTACATCTCAATCTGCTCCTTCTAGCAGTTCACCAGCTGCTCGTTCTCAAAATATAGACAAGGGCAAAGGGATCGCTGACCAAGAAACAGCAAAACCTCCTACCAAGTGCCAAAAAATGAACGAGACGGATTCTGGCGCTGAGGAGCAAACCCAGGAGTTTGATGCAGGGATATACTACAACGATCTTTTAGATCACGCACCCCAATTCCTGGGAATGAAGAAACCTGCCCTCTACAAAGAAGAGATGAAGGGCGAGAGGCTCATCAACTATTTGGGCTTCCACAATATGCTTGTAAGTTTTATTTTTTATTGCTGTTGCTTCCTTCTTCATTCTTCCTGTCTTGAGTAACACTTCGTTTCAGGCATCCATGGCATACATGAAGCTTCTAAGAGAAATCGTGGATTGGCCCGAGGAGAAAGCTACCATGGAGGCCACCATCAATTCCTTGGAAGATGAGAAGAATAGGATGCAAGGGGAGGTGAGCTCCTATGCACTAGGGCTCGAGAAATCAATAGAGGCCTTCCGCGATTTGGAGCGAGAAAATTATCAATCAGAAGCTCGAGCTTCAGGAGACCATGAATATGCAACACGAGCAGATTACTTTTAGGGACAAAGAGATTGAGAAGTTGAAGCACACTCTTCATTTTGCTCAGGAGTCGAAGCAGAAGTTGAAAGCAGAAAATGAGGAGCAAAAAGGGAAGTTGTCTTCGCGCGAGCATGAGCTGGCTGAAGCTAATATAGTTATAGAAGCGATGAGACAAGAGGCGATCTCTCTTAAGGAACAGATTGCTTCGGAGCGGGAGCGTACTGAGACCTTGGTACGGGAAGCAGAGGAACGAACAGGGAGCTTGTTTTTGTACAATTTGTGGTGCAAACGTCCAGACGTGGACGTCTCATTTTTTGGTCCAGAGGCAGTAGCAGAAGTGAAGTTGTATCCCCAACAGGCTCAATCAAAAGCCAATCCTCCGGCTTCTTCATCCGGTCATCCTCCTGATGGTGCCGTTTCTGCTCATACAGGATCTCCCAGCTCTCATCGCCCGATCAACATAGATGAGAGCGGGTCATTTGGCCAGCAGAATTTTCCTCCTTCCATTTAGAGATTTTATTTTTTTTTCCTGTCTTTTTGTAATAAACTCACATTATTGACAATTTTACTTGATTTAATGAATTTTTTGTCATTATTCCTTAGTCGTATCTATGTTGATTGTTCTGTTTAATCATGTAAGCTGGAACAGTGATCAGACCTATTCGAGCAGAGTGTGGAGACAGCCAACGCGCTGAAATTTTCCTCAAGGCCCCTGACCTCTGCTCGATGAATTATCAAGAAAAACTGCTTACCTCTTTTAGTTGGTTTGAATTGTCAATTTCTTCCAGCACTTAAATTTATTCGACCAGAGTAGGTGTGGGGACAGCTAATCATGCTGAAATTACCCTTTTTGAGGCCCCTTGCCTCTGCTCGTTTAAACCTATAGATCAAATGTTCCTTCGAGAGGTTGTTCGCTCTCAGGTTATATAGATCTTCTAAGGTTATTTCATAAGTCCACAGGCCATGAGCATCCCTTCTAGAGTCCGTTTACTCACAGGTAATGCTAAGGTCTTCCAGGACGTTTTTAGCTCATAGATAATGATTACACCTTCCAGAGCCCGGCTACTCATAGGTGGTAATCATATCTTCCAGAGCATTTGCTTACAGGTATCAATTGAACCTTCCAGAGTCTACTCGCTCACAGGTAGCAATTGAACCTTCCAAAGTATGAGTAGAAATCATAATCAGTCGCATGCGAAACGATCAAGCATTACCATTTGAAGAAAATCTTTATTGACTCAACTGCATTCATACGAAACAAGATTAACAAATGATTGAAACAAAAACTAAATTACTTAAACATAATATGGTCGCAGGTTCTCAGCGTTCCATGCTCGGGAAACTTCTGCTCCTTCCAGGGGAACTTCTGCTCCTTCCAGGTTAGTCAGGTGGTAGGCTCTATTCTGCAGATTATCTTTCACAATATAAGGTCATTCCCAATTTGGACCAAGCGTCCCATCGCTAGACTTCCGAGCAGCAGGTAGAATAAGGCGCAAGACCAAATATCCTGCCTTAAACTTTCGGGTGCGGACCTTCCTATTGTAGAACCGGGCAACCCGTTTCTGATAGACAGCAATCCTCAATTGGGCTTCATCTCTTGCCTCTTCCATTAGGTCCAAACTAGCCGCTAGTAGATGGTTGTTGTCATCCTGGTTAAACGTTGTTCTGCACTGACTAGCAACCTCATATTCAGTAAGGATCATTGCTTCCAAGCCATAGACCAACGAGAAAGGAGTTTCTCCTGTAGTATTACGAGCAGTGGTTCTGTACACCCATAATACTTTCTGCAGCTCATCTACCCAAGCTCCTTTCCTTGCCTCCAGCTTAGTTTTAAAGTTTTGCTTGATGATTTTGTTGATAGCCTCTACTTGTCCGTTAGCCTGTAGGTGATCTACTGCTGAGAAGCTCTTTTTAATTCCAAGATCTCTGCAAAACTTTTGAAACTGTTCGCTGCTGAACTGGGTTCCATTGTTTGTTACGATCTGTTGTGGGACTCCAAACCTACAAATAATGTTTTCCCAGACAAATTTCTCAACCTTGGCAGAAGATATTTCAGCTACCTCCTTTGTTTTTGCCCATTTTGTGAAGTAATCTACTGCTACAATGGCGTGCCTACACTTTCCTCGAGCTATGGGAAGAGGTCCAATCAAGTCCATTCCCCATATAGCAAATGGCCACGGACTGATCATTTGTTGCAAAATGGTTGGAGGGGCTCGAGGTATTTTGGCAAACCTCTGACACCTGTCGCATCTCTTGACCATTTTAATTGAGTCCTTCTTCATTATCGGCCAATAGTACCCTTACCGAAGAGCTTTCTGGGCTAATGATAGCCCCCCGGCGTGATTACCACAGTGCCCAGCATGTATTTCATTCAACACGACCTGACAATCCATACCGTCGATGCATCTAAGCAACGGAGCTGAGAATTCCCTTTTGTATAGTTTGTCATCATAGATGCAGTACCGGGTAGCTCGCGTTCGAAGACGACGAGATTCTAATTTTCCTTCAGGTAATTTTCCATTTTGCAAATATTCCACCAGAGGATTCATCTAGGAATCCTGTGCTACCACAATCGCCATCAACTCATCTTGTGACTCCGTGCTGGGAACGGGCAACACCTCTATTGGTACAACTCCCATGAAATCTGCATATTTGGTAGTGGCCAAACGAGCTAACGCATATGCATGAGAGTTTTGTGATCGCGGACATGCTGGAATTCGTACTTCTCAAACCCTACCAGAAGTTCCTGAACTTTTTGTAGATAAATGGCCATTTTTGATCCTTTGGCCTGATATTCTTCTCGGACCTGGCATACAACAAGCTGGGAATCACTATAAATCCTTACCCGTTCTGCTCGTACCTCTTTGGCCAATCGTAATCCTACCAACAGCGCTTCATACTCGGCTTCATTGTTGGTGGCCTTGAATTTGAATCTCAAGGCACACAAAATTCTATGACTTTCTGTGCTAATCAGCATTATGCCGGCCCCAGCTTTCTACTCGCTCGAGGAACCATCTACATACAATTCCCAGAATGGACCTTCAGAAGACTCGGGTTCATCACTACTCGGCCCTGTGAACTCAGCCACAAAATCTGCTAGCACCTGCCCTTTGATTGTCATTCGAGGCTTAAATTCTATTTCAAACTGGGCGAGCTCAATGGCCCACTTTAGCAAACGACCAGAAGTGTCAGGCTTTTGAAGAACCTATTTCAGAGGGTATCTGGTCGGAACTTCAATGGTATGAGCTTGGAAGTAAGGGCGGAGCTTCCTCGATGCTATCACCAAACAATATGCGAGTTTTTCCATGGGTGTATATCTAGTTTCTGCATCAAGCAACCTTTTACTAACATAGTACACGGGAAGTTGCCTTCCATCTTCTTCACGAATCAGGGCCCCGCTAAGGGCGTGTTGGGAAACTCCCAAATAAACAACCAGTTTCTCTCCTTCTACCGGCTTGGATAGTAAAGGTGCTCGGCCCATGTATTCCTTTAGTTGCTGAAAAGCCGTTTCACATTCTTCCGTCCATTGAAAGTTTCTAGCCTTCTTCAGCACATCAAAAAACGGAATGCATCTGTCTGTCGACTTGGATATAAACTTGCTTAGGGCGACGACTTGACCGTTTAGGCTCTGTACTTCCTTGATCTTAGTGGGTGATTTCAAGTCAATGAAGGCTTTAACTTTCTCAGGGTTTGCTTCGATCCCTCTGCTATTGACCATGAATCCTAAGAACTTGCCCGAGGCTACTCCAAACGCACATTTCAAAGGATTCAACTTCATTTGATACTTACGCAAGATCTGGAACATCTCCCCTAAATCTCGCACATGTTCGCACGCTTGTTTGGATTTTACCAACATGTCATCAACATATACTTCCATTATTCCCCTAATAAGATGTTCAAACATCATATTCACCAACTGTTGGTAAGTTGCCCCTGTATTTTTCAATCCAAATGGCATTACCTTATAACAATAAAGTCCCTAATCAGTAACGAATGAGGTGTGTTCCTCATCATCTGGGTTCATTGGGATCTGGTTATACCCCGAGTAGGCATCCATGAAACTAAGGAGCTGATGTCCAGCAGTACCGTCAATGAGCTGATCGATCCGAGGTAGAGGAAAACTATCTTTCGGACAGGCCTTGTTCAGATCGATGAAGTCGATACATGTCCTCTATTTTCCATTTTTCTTCTTCACCAAAACAGGGTTTGCTACCCAGACAGGGTAGTGAACTTCCCTAATAAATTTGTTCGCCAGCAATTTTTCTACTTCTTCCCTGAGCGCCTCATATCGTTCCTCCGTCATAGGTCTTCTTTTTTGACGAACTGGCTTATAGAGAGGATTAATATTCAGTTTATACGACATTACTTCGGGGCTAATTCCTACCATATCCTTATGAGTCCACGCGAAGACATCCAAATTTTCCTTCAAGAACTTAACGAGCTATTCTTTAATGCTTGGGGGTAGTTCTTTCCCTATCTTCAGACACCGTCTTGTATCCTGCTCGCTAACCTGCACCTCCTCCAATTCTTCCACAGGACCTGTCGTTCGATCCTCATCTACTTCTCTTGGATCCAGGTCCTGACCGACTCCTGTCATGCTGATTGGTTGTTTCCTTTCCTCGGTCACCATGCTGACCTTTTTCCCTTTGACCCCAGCCTTTACTGCATTTTTATAGCACCTCCTTGCCACCTCCTGTTCCCCTCTAACTCATCCTACTACGTTCGGAGTGGAAAATTTAATAGTGAGCGTTCGGGTGGATATTGCTATATCAAGGTCATTCATAGCTAGTCTTCCAAGGATAGCACTGTACACCGATAGACAATCGATAACTAGGAAATCAGCCATCGTGAGAGCTTGTCTGTTTGAGTCCCCTATAGCGAGGGGAAGTCTAATTTGCCCCAGCGGTACAATTGCATCTCCTGTGAAGCCAAAAAGAGGTTCTGGAGATGGAGTCAACTGCTCAGATGCTAAACCCATGTGTTTGAAACAACCCTTGTACATCACATTTACCGAGCTGCCTGTGTCCATCATTATCCTTCTTACTTCAGCACTGCCAATTCTTGCCCTGATGACCAGCGCATCATTATGAGGCCAATGTACACCTCGAGCATCATCTTCATTAAACAACATGCCACCTACAGCTACTCTGGCTTTCTTAATCGGCCCTTCCCTTTCACTTTGACCCATTAGTAAGACTCGGTTGGCCTCCCGCACATAGCGCTCTTGCGATCTGTTAGATGTCCCTGCGATGTGCGGTCCTCTATGAATAGTAAAGATGGTCCTTACAGCGGGTAGGTGGCCTTAATCAGCCGTATGTTGTGGTTGTTGTTGGGAAGGTCACTGAGATGTATTAGGGTGCTCTTGCATTGGCCGATGCCCTTGTAGTGGATGCTGATTTTTGGGTCGCGCCACATACTCCCTCAAACGACCTCTTTTGATCAATTCTTCGATCGCATCCCTGAGTTCCCTGCACTGAGAAGTATAGTGCTCGTTTTCTCTATGATAAGCACAATATTTCCTTGGGTCTTGGAATCTCCTCGGGATATTCGTGGGACTTGGCTTCCCAAAGTTCTCCCGTCTTTTTTCTGCTTCAAAGATTCTATCCTGTCTGTCAGTCAAGACGCTGTAATTCTGATAGCGATCTCTAGATGGAGATGTCTTTCTTCGAGATTCATTTTTTGACCGTTTTGCTACCTAATTACTGGAGCGATGTTTGTGACCACTCTCTTCGCTTTCATGTTGATCCCTCTTTCTTCCTTGGCGTGAACTGCTCGCTCCTTTTTTCTGCTCGCTAGACTTCTTTTACCCGAATGTGTCTTCCCAGCAAATCTCTTTTGCTGCACGGTCATAGAATTCCCCCAGACTTTTCACGGGATTACGGTAGATGCTTTTATAAAGCTTTACATCTTTTCGCAGCCCTGCAAAAATTGCAGTTAAGATACTTTCATCAGAGGGGTTCTCCACATTATTTACCTCACGCCTAAATCTGGCGATGTAATCTCTTAAGGTCTCTTCCCACTTCTGAAAGATAATTGCCAAGTGGCAAGTTGGTGCAAGCTGTTTTCTCAACGCCTTGTACTGGTCCTTGAATTTCCTCTGACATTCATCCCAACTATTTATACTTTGGGTTGGAAGACTCCTAAGCCATGTCCTTGGCACATTCCCTAGTGTCGCTGGGAACACCATACACTTGACCAAAGGATTAGAGGTCTACAGATTCATTTGAACGTTGAAAGTGTCAAAATGGTCATACGGATCACTATCCCCGTCATAAAGTGGGATGTTCGGGAGTTCGAATCTTGGGGGTAACAACTGCGTTTCAATCTCTCTTGAGAATGGAGTTCTATCTTCTCGCTCCCTTGCCTGGTCATGGAGTCCGGGTCTAGTCTCCAACTACTGCACCCTCTGCATTAATTCTTGCACCATTGGATCCCGTCGTTCAATCCTGTTTGTTGGGGATTGTCGATTCCTCCGACTTTCTCTTACTACTGAGAAGCGGATTCGCGACTTTCCTCGATCTAGTGACACTCTTTCACGTGATCCATTCCTCTTGTGAGAACTTCCTACATGGGGCGACTCTTGTCAGTATGAACGTTCCCCGTTGCGCTGTCGACCTCTTCCATCCCCAGGGTTATTCTCCATACGGCGACTGTTGCCCTGACTCGCTCTGATTCTCCGATTGGGAGGATGTGGATCCGTTTCTTCCTCACGAGCTAGACGTCCTCCCCCTCTTGGGAGTAGATTTGAGGAACAAACAGAAACCACCGGCTGTTCTCTTATCCTGCTAGCCTCTTCTCTTCTAATAGGCACGACACCTACCGATCGGGGTTGATGGTCCACGTTTCTAGGAGCCTTCTAGGTTCGGGCCTGCGTCAAGGTTCTAATGGCTTCTGCCAATTGTGCCACCGTATTTTCTAATGCCTCCTGACGCACTTCCTAACGTTGTTGCCAAGCCGGTACAACGTCTCTGCCACCAACAACTTGTTGTGGGGGAAGTGGTGGCAAAGCGGCACTAGACGTCCTTGTCCCTTGTCGCCTGACCTTGGCCTTGGTACGCCTCCAATTGGTCAGCTTCCGTCGCAACAACCCTGGTTGTCTTGATCTTGACCATGTCAGCAAATCACAACAAAAGAGTAAAATATTAAAAAATAAGTTTGTTAAATCATAGTCTGGGCCCTCCTTCTAGCGTCAAAAGATGTTGATACTCAATTTTGGTCAACTCGGTTCTCTAAGCCCAATACCTGTGACACAATAAATCTCACACAAAACAAGTAGTATAGGACCAAAACAAACAGGACACAACAAGACTTTTACGTGGTTCGGCAAAAACGATGGCCTACGTCCACGACAATTACCCCTTCTCTCTATTAGAGTAATTGTATTTTTATTTCACTCTGTCTTTTACATCGAACTTTACCTCCTATTTATAGCGGAGGTGTTATAACCAAAATAGGCTCAAAGATCTTACAGATAAAGCAAAAAATAATATACATTAATTAAGATAATATCTTTCGAGATTATCTCTTCCACATATATAGCAATTTCCAAGAGTATTTAATTTGCATGAAAATAGGCAAACCGTCTCCTTCCTATTTTGAATTGATTCTTCTTCCAGAAGGTCAACTGGTCAACTTCTAGCGAATAGCTTGCTCTGCGACCAGACGTTGCATCAAACGGGCAGATTACTTCAATGATCAGGTGTTTCCACTGCCGAACAGATGAGCATACTTAACTGTCTCTCCGGCTATCGAGCAGACGAGCGGACTTCCTGATCGCTGTAGTAGTTTTTGAAGGGCACTTATCGAACAACCTTTTGATTACGAGCAGATTATCTTTATGGTTTTGTCTACCGGCCAAACCTTCATACAATCACTCAACACTTAGCGTTTTAAGACGCTCAACCGCGTAATCAGGTGTGCTCGGGCGCACAGGTTAATGAATGGCTATATTCCTTCCTTTGACTTTTGTCCATTTGACCAGCACTTTCTGGGCTTCTCTTTACAAGACGACACAATGGGCCTCCATTCCTGGGCTTTTTTCATTACACCAAAATACCCACAACATGTATCAATAATTTGTCTTTTTGTAGAAAAAGTAGTGTCAAAGTATAAATGATTATGATCAAATAATAATCAAAGCAAACATGAAATAAATTGGTACAGCAAGCTAAACCTTGATCCTTAAGAAAATAAAGAAAGTAAGCAATTCTTTGTATATGATGTTTTTTTATATATTGTTAATTAATTAGTTATTCTTCTTTTAGGTTTACCTACAAAAATACTTGAAAAAAGAAGGAGTTTGACAAAAGAAATAGACGATTATGGGTGGACTCCACTTTGTTGTGCTGCATATTATGGTTATCTTGCTGTTGTACGTGTATTATTGGAATTTGATGCATCTGTTACATGCATGGCTGATAAGTCAAGAAAAATGACACGACTTCATTTGGCAGCTAGCCAAGGTCATAGAGATGTAATGAAGGAAATCATTTCATATTGTCCAGATTGTTATGAACTGGTTGATGACAGAGGATGGAATGTTCTTCATTTTGCCATGGCTTCTTTTAGTACAAAGAAATTGTGTAATTTACTTGAAAATCCTTCAATCGAAAGGCTTGTCCATGAGAAGGATGCAAAAGGAAACACTCCTCTCCATGTGCTTGCTACCTGCGCTAGATCCAAGGGCTCAAGAGATTCATTGGCTAATATTGTCGATCAAGTAGGGGGCGATGGTATTCGTGCCGTTAACAGACAAAATATTAGTGTTACAGATGCATTTAATTACGGTTGTCCTGAGCTGGAGGTAATAGCCTAATTTACAATATATCTATTTGTTGATTAATTAAGATATTGCTTCCCCATTTTATAAGGATTAGGTTAGTTCGCATGTGGTCATGATTTTCAATCTTTAAATGTTTGTGTCATGCATATTGCATTGTAAGTTTAGGTAGATAAATATTAATACCTATGGTCTGAGTTAATGGTGGATGTTGAAGATTTGAAGTCTAGATTAAATAAAAGAAAAAAAAAATTATTAGTCAATGAATCAAACAAACCCTGCAATTATTAAAGACTATTTTTGAAAATTTCCCTCTCTATATCTCTCTTTTTTAATCAGTTAGTAATTATAAATGTATGTGCAGCAAGAAATCTTGACATTATCAGAAGATACTAGTAATGGGGTATATCCACGAGGTGTTATCAGTTTAAGAGGCAAACGTCATGAAGGATATTTCTTACTTGTGAGAGGAGCAAAAGAATCACATATGGTAGCAGCTGCACTTATAGCGACAGTGACCTTTGCAGCAGCTTTCACCTTACCTGGTGGTTACCAAAACGAAGGTATGAACCAAGGCTCTGCTGTCCTGAGCAGAAATTTAGCTTTTCAAACATTTGTAATAACAGATGCCATAGCCATGCTTTGCTCCATATCTGCTGTCTTCATCTACTTCGTTATGTCAGTAGCGATATTTAGGAAGTACATTTATATGTTCGAAGTTGGCTCTTGGATAACAGTGGTTGCTATGGCAGCAATGGTGATTGCATTTGTTACAGGAACATATGCAGTTTTAGCACCTTCTTTTTGGCTAGCTATTGTCACTTGCTTCATTGGCTTGAGCTACTTCCTCTTTGTGCTTCCCATGGGTTATCGTATAATCTTACAGATTATAAAAGGTCGTTACAAGTGGCGGCTCAATAAAGGATTACCTCATGTGGAAATTGGCCTCTAGAATACTGATGCGCAAGCCAAGATCAATAAAGGATTGCCTCATGTTGAAATTGGCCAGTAGAAGACACCGAGATTCTCTTTAGTGTTGTTCTATATTATATTAATTCAATCTAGCTAGAATTTCATTAGTCAAGGAAACTTTGAACATTTACGATTATTGATCTGCCATGTACTTGGGTTATAATAAATTTTTGATGGTTGAGAGAAATAAAAGAGTTGGAAATGAAGGATTATGAATCTATGATTATACATAGCTATTAATAGTAAATTTTGACCTACAATTTGACTATTGTTCCTCGGTCTCTTCTCAGCTGTATATGTCTATTTTTTATATTTGTATTGCATGTGGTAAATTCTGATTAATCATTTTGTACCTGTGCACTAATTATTTTGTATTTGTGTACTATCTTAAATGATTAGTTGATTTGAACTAATTCGATGCATAAATGGTTTACGTACGATCTATGATTATCTTGTACTTTTCATAGCGACAAGGTCAAAAATGATCGATTTCTATTCGATATGGTCTATTCTTGCTCTTTGGTTTGCATTTTATCAATTATTGAATATTTTTGAAATATTATTTTGTGATTGATTCAGATCCTTGTTTGCTTTTTTAACTTTTTTTAAAATTATTTTTTATCCATCATATTTGATGAAGTTTTTTCTCAAGTTCTATTCCTAAGGATTAACGTTTTTTTAAAAAAGATGCCAATAATTTTATTTAAAAAAAAAAGGAAAACATAAAAGAAATTCTTAGGTAATATGAGTCCAGATGTTGGTGGCCAAAGCCTAAAACAATGTAATAATCAACATTAATAATTCATACAATTTGAGCGGTGTTATTGGCACCCTACAGACGACTTAGAGAAACCCCTATCATAATTTTTTTTTAAAAAAATTTTAAATAACAATTTTGTCCCAAGTGACAATTGCTAACCACAAACATAATTTGATTTATAGGATTCTTTTTACAAAAAATAAAAATAAAATAAAAAAATAAAAAAAAAATTCAAGAATTCTGAAGAAACCGCATGTATTAATTTCTTTTACCATCAAACATCACCATAAATCTTTAATTATTTTTAATTCCAAATTTTAAATGATAGCATTGAAGTTATTGCAAAAGAAATTAAGCAATTTGATGTAATTAATCACAAAAGCATCTTTATACTTTAAAAATTAAATTCTCTAAACTCAAATAACCCCGACATAGAAATAAAAGTCAATAACTCAAACATTGACCTGGAAGATTTAACATAAAAGTCCAAAAAGAAACCAATAAAAATTTAAATGATTGAGCATAAACTCTTCATACCTACGACAATAAAATTGTATTTTAAAGTTTGTATACAATCCCTCTCCTAATTCTCATGCTCGTAATTAAGCAAACAATTATTCATGCTAGTTCATCATCAAATACATTATCAGTGGAGTTTACAACTTCCTCAAATACGTGTCTTCCCGAAAGCATTGTACGTTTGTATGAACCTAGAGCTATATAGTTAATCACAAGCAATTATGGACCCTTTTGGTGTAAAAACGGCCTTTAGAAATCCCTTCTGTTATACAAAACTCAATTGTTTTAGCATGTGAGCTGTTTGGACTATGGAGCATATACGACGCTTCTTTCATCTTCTCGATTCTATGTTATTAATGCTCAATTCGTTCTTCTTTTCTGCAGAGAGGATGAGATTGAGGACATATATCCAAAAGGTACTTGAAATACTTTAGACAACTAGTTTTCTAATGATGCGATAATTAATTGTTTAGGTTGCTCATATATCTTAATTTTGTGTCAGGAAATTTTTGTTTTATCACAATGTCGATCTCCATATATCACTGACTACTGTGGATTATAATGGAATACATGGCCGGTGGCTCTGTTGCTGATCTTGTAGGTTCCCTGTATACTTGGTTCTACTTGTTGAATGCATTATAGGTTATTTTTTCTTTTAACAGTTTTGTGGGTTAATGATAAATGAGATTGTTTATTTTTGTACATGACATTATTTTAGTTTGGTTTGTGTAATAAATATGATTATTTTTGGTCAGTGTATTACTCATAAAGGGTTGGAGTAAAGTTGCTTTCAGAAACTCTACAAGCATATCATAGTTTAGTTGGGTGCTGCTGTTAATGATCTGATAACGACAACAATAATGATAATAAAGAAAGCTTGGTGGTTCATTACACACATTGTACTTCAGCTTAATATGTACTAGTTTTGTTACTATAGGTTAGAATTATTGAAGGGCTTTCTCTTTTTTGGTTTTTGGTGTTAGCTTATTAGCATTTTGCAAAGCTTAGGATTATTTTTAGTTGCATTCGGTTCTCGGATTTTGGTGTACTTATCTGTTCGACATTCAGTAGAAAACTGATTGAGCTTAAAGTCTCCTTAGTGTTTCATTTATTTTAATTAATCTTTAAAATATCAGTAACATGATATAAAAGTATGTGAAAATGATCATCAGAATTTGATATTGAAATTAAAAAATATATTAATGCTGCTAATAGCCTGATATAAAAAGTATGGTTTTTATACTTGCCTTTTCTGCTTCTTGATTTTAATGCTGCTAATAGTCTGATATAAATTTCACAGATATGTACAGGATCTTATGGCTCATGTTACAATGTATCCAGTAGAATTGTCTAACAATAAAGGCCTCAAAAATGTTGCTCAACAACCTGACATAATCCAGTCAGTAAGGACACCATATTTTCTGGTGTAAAAATCATTTGAATTCATCAATATCTGATGATAACTGAAAAAAATAAGGCATTGATTTTATTGCCTGTTTGTATTGCAGGTACTATGTTTCGATATGTGGTTTAATTGAAAATCCCAGAGAGTTGTTTATGAGAGATATTAGGTAAGTAATTAGCTTTATGTATGAAATGATTATTGTTTTGATCTTCATTTGTGAGTGAGTGAGAATATCTGATGTTTTGGAAAACATGCTTGACTAGAGGTTTGGCATTGTTTAAATTACAGGATGCTTCCCAAATACAATGTTACTACCAATTTACAGGTATTTTGTGTTGCATATTTTTTTGTATAAAGAGCATTAATATAGTATTAAAATGTCAGTGTGATGGAAACAGAAGGACTGCAATGAGCAAATGGGAGTTGGATGGGACGTCTCTGCTATAGGAAATGGTGAGTTTCTTCTGTTTTGGAGTCACTATCAATTTTCCATTTTATTTCCTGAGGTGATCTAGCCATTTTGTTTGCAGTATGCCCTTTGATGGTTGCTAAGTACATTTGTTGGTTATAGAATTACTCAAAAGGATGCAGGATGGTCAAATGCTTTTTAAGTCTACGAATTCTGCTATATCAATTTAACTCATTCGGAAGTTAGAAAAGTTTCTCATTTTCCTGTTTCTCGAGCTTTCTGGGGTGGTGTGAAATTGGCTGATGTTCTTGACCTTGTTGGGATACCAAAATTGACAACTGTCAGTACGTCAGGTCGAAAACATGTTGAATTTGTAAGCATTGAAAAGTGTAAGGTACAATCTTTGGCCTTTGAGTGTGATTTTCCTTACTTTATTTTATTTTTGTAGCTTCTGCTGTCAAAAGGTATTTTACTCACTTAGAAAATGTGCCTCTGTATAATTTTATGATTGTTTGGGTGGAATATTTTGCCTCACCACCCAAGTATAGAAATCCTGACAATTGAATCCAGTTGGAATTGGTGGTAGTACTTCTTGTAATAAGACAAAAGCTTTGGGGTTATGCTTCCTCATGCTCTTGTACTGAGGGAATCCTGTTTTTCTTGGAACCTTTTATTCTATCTTCTCTATTTATATGTCTTAGGGTCACAGCGTCCTAAAAGTCTATTGAGGTAACATTTTCGTTTGATGTGTAGCATACAATGCTTTCAGGTCAGTTAAGCTGGTGTTTTTGCATAGCTATTTGAATACAATACCATCCTATAGCATTGTTCTCAATGACTTTCTTGCTGTTTTATTAATGAGAAACAGAGTCTATTGACGTTGCTTTGTTGTTTTGGTCGAGCTTTTTGCTGTACAAAAAGGTTTAATTAGTGAAAGACAAACTTAGGTTGCTCTATTAATAGCTAATATCTGACAAGTATTTTGATATGCTACATGATTTTTGATCCTAGCATTAATCTTTTTTGCTTGGTAATTTAGTTGTATAAAATTCTTGCCTTTAGAATATCTCTAATAATCTCATGGATTGCAAAAAAATTATATGTCACATATGATAAATAGACATTAAATTAAAATAAATTTTTTTAATGTAATTATTACTTATTAATGTTAAGCTGCGATTGTTTGAGATGGATGTCTGTATTATCTTTCATTTTATGCTTGTTCTGGTGCTTGGCTCGTAGTCATACACTGTTGCAGAGAGTTTATGTCTTTGATATCTTCTTTCGCTTTTTACATATATATTTTTTATTTTATCATCTATTGTGCATTTTGATTGTCTTAATTGGCCATTATTGAGTATATTTCTCGTTGGGATTTTTCTATGTCATTGGTGCATGAACTCTCAAAGTTAAGCCAACCCTCTTGCAACAAAAGAAAATAGGTAAAGGCAACAACCACTAAACCCTCTTCTTTTTTTAATGGTGTTAAGCCAACCCTTAGCTTTTAGGGTTTGGTGGCTTCTCTTGTGTATTGAATAGCTAAGGCAAGAAAATATTGATTCAAGTTTAGTTAATTGATTTCCAATATAAACCAGTATAAAACATCTTTTATATTGGCCAATTTTAGGTTTTCAAATACAACAAATGTTGGGGCCTCCAGGACATACCTATTCAGCTTGGTGGTAGGAGTTATGCACCCAAAAATCCTCTAAGGTGAGGGTTTTACACCGGACGAGACCCTAAGGGACCAAAAGGGAGTTTCGCAAGAATCGCAGCTCCCACACAACTCGTCAAGTGCTAGAGCCTCCGGGACATATCCTCAACGATAAGGAAACATATTTTCTTATTAATTAGAATATATAATTTTCTATTTACAAAATCCAAGTCTTAATTAGATAATCTAATTTTCAAATTGAAAAATCTTATTCATAGTTAAATAATTCGATTTCCAAATTAATGAAGATTGATAATCTTTCATTAATTTGAGGTTGACTTTTCAAACTTCATGGCTATTTAAATTTAATTATCCAAAATCATTAATTATTTTATGTAGACATGGATTTGAGCCTATAATCTATTCAGATAAATAATTAAATAATCATAATTCATAATTATCAATTAAATAATTATTAATTCAAATAATCAACATTATTTAAATCATGTGAGTATTTGTGCTACACGTGTAACATATAATTGGACAATTCAATTAATTCTTCTATTTTTTTTTTTGTTTCTTATAATGAGTGTGAGCTAGCAAGGAAATCAAATAGGCTTACAATTCTGAACACCAATAATATCAAAATTATTAATTAAACAGTTCACTATTATTAACTTTAGAGTTACTTCATTAAAAATCGAAGATTGTACTCTCAAAATTGTAGATGTTTGATACAATTTGAATTTACCGATATCCATCAATTTAATCATTTCATATGATTTAATCTTCCACAAATAGTTTATAATCAGAGTTAGGTCATAAAATTAGTTATACCTCTCGTATTCTATCTTGTTCCATTAAATACTATTGATTTTCCAATGAACAATATATGTATAGCAATTAATAAATTTTAGCTTTCTATTTACTCAGAAATAGAAAATCAAGATCTCTTATTATTCAAAACCCGAATTAGTAATTAAGGGAACTACTCATCTACTTCTTGCAAGGAGTGGATTTCACTATTGTGCTGAATATTTTCAGTTATCTATTAAATCATATCTCCAAAGTACAAAGCTCATTGACTGTAAATATATAACAGTCTTACCCATATACATAAAAAGATATAACTTAACAGATAGGAGTTTATAATGCACTTAGAATTAAAATCAATCTATCTATGATCATGAGGTTGATAAATATAAATTTTTTTGTTTAACAAATATTAATAAAAAATTCATCTATATTATGGTCCAATCTTATATAATTTGTATTATATAAAGTACCTCCATTTCCATGTCAACAAATGAACGATATTGGATAAGATCATTATATCAAATACGAAATAGACTGTAATTATAAATTTGCCACAAACAAAATATCCAACTTTATTTACTTTTTATGAACTTTTTGAATTACTAATCTCAAGCTAAATTTTTTTTATATATAACACTTATATACGTAGTTTGAACGGTATCAATAATCATTGATGTTACATGATATTTACTATAAAACAAATATTTCACAAGTGCACGTAAATTGAATAAAATGAACATATTTTATTTATTATTTATTTTAATTGTAAAACCCAAAACCGCATTCGTCGGAGAGCGAAATATTTTTCCGATTGATCGCGTCCGATCGGAAAAATATAATTATCGAGTCCGGAAAATATTTGGAATAATTATTTTCGCTTTAGAGAAATAAATTCGAGTTCGCGAAGACGGGTTCGGAATTTATTTATTATTCCAAAGGCGAAAGCGATTAAAAAGATTCCAGGACGGACAGACGAAAACGGAATCCGAGCTTGGAATTTAAAAAGCAAGAATGCATGGAAGGCTTTAAGAAAAATAAAGGGAATGCATGTTGGTGACACGTGTCACACATGCATTGGATGATAAAAAAAAAAAAATAAGGAAACAATATTATGGCAATAAACGGTCATCCATTGTACATTCAATGACAAAACCGAAACCATCATTCGGTCAACAAAATTTTTTTATTTCAAAAGCCGAAACCAAAGGAAAGCATCTGCCAACTTCTTCTTCTCATTTCAAAACAGAATCCAAAGTGAGAAATAGAGAGGAAGTGAGCTACTGCTCGTGAGTGGAGGAGATCAGATCTGCTCTTGAGACCATGCATGCAAGCAAGAGAAGAGTTGCTGCCCTGCCATTGTCACCGTGAAGCACCAGCTGCTGCTGAAAGGGGTGTCGCTGCTGTTGAACCAGGTGTGGCCGTGAAGGAGCTGCTGCCGGCAAATGGAAGCTGCTGTCTCATTGTTGTGGCTATTGCTGACTTGCTACCGTGAGCAAGGAAGACAGCTGCTGGCGTGAGGAGGTCGTGCACCAGCTGTTGTCACCGTCCCCAAGTGCTGTCGCCGGAGAGAGGAAGCTTTCTGCCATTGCTGTCGCCGGTGCTGTCTTGCTGCCATAAACTGAAGAGCTGCAGCTGTTGAGGTACTGCTGTGCTGTCATCGTAAGTTGCTGCTTTTGCTGTGTGCTGTCACCGTGACCAAGTGCTGCCATTTTGTGTTGTCACGTTGCTGTCTTGCCGTCGTCGCAAGCTGCTGTTGTCTGAGCTGCTGTCGAATGGTTGTCAGGTCAGGCCAGAACGCGCGAAACAACATCAAGGCAGGGAACAGCTTGCTACCGAGAGCGTGCGAGAGATTCAGCGCCGTTCGGATGCTGTTTCGAAGCTGAGAACAGCTCGCTTATTGGGTAAATGCTGCCCTATTTCTCTTTTGTGAATGGTTTGAGTAATTTAGTGATGTGACTATGAGAATAGAGTTAAATTAAGCGAGCATATCCCAATGCAATTAAGTTTTTGCTGGCTGTCGTCATGTGCAGTTTTTATGCTCGTCATGCGCAGTTCCTTTATGCTCGTTTTGTGCAGTTTTTATGGTGATTCAGGATTGATTTTAGGTGCAGCTTTTATGCTGATTTAAGGTTAGAAAATGAGCTGTTATAGGGCTGTTTTGTGAGCAGTAAATGTGCTATTTGTGGCCTGTCGAAGCGTGATGTTGCGTGCTGTTTTCGGGATAGTTCTGCATGTTGTTTTAGTGCCGTTTGCATGCTGTTTTAGTGCCGTTTGCACGCTGTTCTGGTGCAGTTCTGCAAGCTGTTTTGGTGCCGTTTGCATGCTGTTTTGGTGCCGTTTGCACGCTGTTCTAGTGCAGTTCTGCATGCTGTTTTGGTGCCGTTTGCATGCTGTTTTGGTGCCGTTTGCACGCTGTTTTGGTGCCGTTTGCATGCTGTTTTGGTGCCGTTTGCACGCTGTTCTGGTGCAGTTTTGCATGCTGTTTTGGTTTAGAATTACAAGTTACTTTGACATCAAAACTGCCCCAATTAATCGCGTACACTAGTTCGACAAATATAAGTTGTTTTGAAGTAATGTTAAGCGATGTTTTTGCATCGAAACTATAGGTTTGATTGTTGCGTGTTGTTTTGATGATAACCATAGAGTTTCGAGTATTTTAAGTAGCGATAATGAATCAGTTTGAAATAGTTTTCGCGTGCGAATATGAATTTTCCGTTTTGTTATCGTGCGAGGATAGTCACTTGTATTATTGTGTTTATAAATCCTCGTATGGCTTAAAGTTTAGTTGCGCACGAGTTATGTTTTAACGACATCTCGATCGAAATCAATTGTAGGTGAATCGGGAATCGAACGAGAGCCGTAACGGGAAGCAGTGATAAGTATTTTGGAAGCAAGTTGTGAGTGTAGATTTTTAAAAGTTTTTATACATTCTATTTTATTGAATGCAATTAGTTTTAGCAAGTAAAAGATTTTGAGATTCTAGTAAAATTTTATAATTTTCAGTTTATCGTTTATAAATGCATGTATATTTTTATATGAGATGCTATGAATATGTTTATATACTTCAGTAAAGTAATTGAGTAAGTTGAAATTATATACATGCATAGAGATAGTATTTGTGAAAGTTAATTTGCAATATTACAGCATATTGCCGAGATTTCATTTTATATATGCTTATGGTTTACCCTAGCCCTAAGATTACACCCGGCCGAAAGTATTCCATACGTGTACGGTAGTTGGGGGGAGTTACTAACCTTAGGGGGATCGAGTCTATCAGTCATCCTCTGCACGTATGGGATAGTGTAGATCTGCCTGATGTTGGAGGGATTCGCGATCCCAGAGTTGTATCCACATCTGCGACTACACATGGTGAGAGTTCCCCTATCCTAGTGGCGTGTTTTCGCACCGTCACGAAGGACAAGATTTCCCTGGGTTGCCAGATAAGGCTAGTAAGAAAATAAGAAAAGTTTTAAGAAAAGTTTGATAAATAACTTTCGCAGCTTTTAAACGAGTTTACAGTTTTCAGGAAAAGTAAGTAAGTAATAGTTTTCCAATCTATTTTTGGGAGGAATAGTATTTTTAAGCAAAAGTACAGTTTATGTAAACTTACCCACTCACTGAGTTATTCTCACCACTGTTACTAGCTCAATTGGTACCCAGCTTGCAAGTTAAACACTCATATCCTTGAGGGTCAGAGGTTCGAGTGGCAGCTGGGGGAGGCGAGAGAAATCCCCTGACCAGGGACAGTACCTAGTGAGTGGGCGAGAGGGGCAAACCTGGGGCAGCCCAAGGGGACCCCAGTATAGGCAAATCCTAGACCCCACAATAATGTTTATAAATTACAAACTCTTAGAGCATAAACCTTAACAATATTGTCATAATTTTTTTTATGCCAATATAATTACATAGGAGATGATGAGTTCAAATCATACCATTTTTATAACTTAATTTAATTTAATCAATCTTACTTTTGTGTTTTAGTAAAAATAAAATAATTTGGCCAAAAGATACAGATTGAATGTAGTTCAATGAACCCATTAAGTTACAAGTTCGACCATGTTATAACTTAATATAATGTCAAGCAGAAGGGAAATACCATTGGATGATGAAAGCTAATATCAAAGGGTAAAAAAGAACCACATGTACTAGAGAGGGACCATTTGCTAGGTTATGCTTTTAAAGGAAAGAGAATTGGAGTGTGATAGCTAGAGAAGAAACAAAATGTAGCAAGAACAAGCATGGCTGGTAAAGAATTATCATATTGTGTTAAAAGTAATCGTTTTCATTTGTTAGGGATTTTTTTTCAAAATAATAATAATTATTATTTATATATTTATTTATTAGGTATATTTTTGAAAATTTGGAACCTTTTTGTAACTTTTTTTTTTTTCCATAAGAGAGAATTTATAGAAATGGAGAAATGGAGATGTAGGAAACCGTGCTGATATATATCCTTTCAACTATAAATTTAAAAGTTTTAATAAAATTTAATGAAATTAGTTTTAAATATTGATTTAGAATCTTTTGCTAGAAATCTAATTTCCAATAAGAGATTTTTTTTTTTTTATCTATTTCTTTTTGGCAAAATTAAAATTAGAAGAAGAAAAAGAGGGAAATGAAATTACATTTTAATTTTTGCTCTATGAAAGCAAAACTTTTGACAATGGGAGAACTATTTTCAACTGAATTTATTATTTTAGCTCACAAGAATAATTGAACGAATCCAATAGCTCATAAGAGATATTTCAACTAAATATAATCTACAGAATTGATAATCCATTCATTATTTCAGAATGTCACATAAAACGTTATGTTGACACTTTCACATAAGTCCAATCATTATATCAAGAGTCTGTCATTTAATCAAAACATTATATTATGGCCTAATAAGCAAAAATGGCTTAATATACCAAACCATTATCACCAACATCATAAGACAACATTCAAATTCAAATCACAAAACTCAACTGATCTCTTTGTATTTGATTGTTATTATACTTGGCCAAGAATTTTTTTATTAAAGTTGCTAGCGATAGGAATCAATAGGTGCACCGGGACATCGCAACTAGGTTGGCACCTCCTTAGCACCCTCATCATTTACCCATCCCTACCATAAAATTAAAAAGAAAAGAGAATACATAAATGTTAAAAAAATGAAAAAAGAAAACAAATATCAACAAAACCAAAATTTAGCTTTTGACAAACACTATCATAAACTAAAGAACTACAAAAACTCAGGGTGCTCCACTATTAAGTAGGAGAAACAATATTGGGAGCCTAAGAGGCTAGTGAATTTGCCATACCATTACCCTGATATGAGTGACAATAAACTCTATCTACGAAATATCTAAGCAATAAAAGCAAGCAAGCCTCTAACACTGAGGAACACACGAGACCGAAACCAAAGAAGGCTACTAAGAAAAGGCAAAGTCATTCGCAAGCCAAATTTTATTCTAATTAAACTCCCAAGCATAAAAGATAACATGAATAGTAGTTGTTAACTCTACCTCAAAAGCAAAGGCAAGACCAAAGGGTATTGCAAAGCAACCTTTAATAAAGCCCCAATAACTTCGGAAAACTGCACCATAGCTAGTAAGGCTAGAACTACCAAAAGCTGCACCATCTGTATTTGTCTTGACCTAACTTAGACACAAAGCAAACCAAATGACCTCAAGGATACGTGGAGCTTTAGCAACATGATCGAGGATCTTAAGTATATGCAAAATTTCTAGATCACACACCGAGTTAGACATAGAATTAGAGTGAAGAAGATTAGCGTCATGAATGCAACACCAAACTAAAGAAATGGCTACAGCAAAGGGAACTTGGACATCCTTGAAAGTCATCTTATTTCGTGCAAACCAAATCATCCAAATCACTACTAAGATAAGAACTTTACATAAATAATCAATTGAATTACCATATCGTGGAGGATGGGGACTAGGTTTTGGCAACATGGAGAAAAACACAAGCTTTGAAAGCACACAGAGAAGTGTCCAATATATATCTCCTTATTTCTACTCTCAGTGAATAGTAAGGCCATTGTAGAAAGAGAAATACACATCTAGACCTAAGAAAATCTTCCTTGCGAAATATAACATTGAGAATTGATAGTTATTTAAGTTTCACATACAAATCCTGGGATTCATCCAAAACAAAAGGAGATATAATATAAATAGATGTTATATCCAATAAAGAAGACAATGAGTTTTATAGATAATAGAGGTCTAAATATAGGAAAAAAGAATACGATTGCTCACCAAAAGCTTGAGTACATTTTGATGAATCTTCCAACTAATATTTCTGCTTCAATGTAGAAAGGTTCACTCAGGTGCTCATATCAAGATAAAGGACTCTGGAAATGGGCTTTCACTTGTTTAAGAGAGTTATCTCCAAGTCTAAGGCGAGAAGAAAGGTGGAGGTCATACAACACTGAATTATCACAAGATGCTAGAACAGAAGACATAAAATTGTAGCAAATACCATCAACTCTGATTAGCAACAAATATCAAATTTGGATAAATTAAGTTCACATACTTCCACTTACCTTTCAGCCTCAATGCCAATGCCAATGAGCCTACTTTAAAATCCAGTTGAAGGCCCTAGCAATTCCAAAACAAACAGCTATAGTATACGAATTAATGAAATGATGTCGTATGTTTTGGTCCCTGGAGCACACTCTTTAAATCCAAGATCATTTATCTACAAAGTTCTTTCAACTGGCCAATAACACTCCTTATCTTGGACCCCAAATGTAAATTGAACTTAATAAAGTACAAAGATTAATACCTTATAGCTTCAGTAACTAATTTATAATAAGCCAAGTCTTGAAAATCTTCCAGCCTAATATTTACAAAGTCATCAGTCAATTACTTCTGCTCTGCATCATTGGGCACTACCTTAATCACAGCAATTCATGGTGCCCCAATCTATTGAACAAGACCCGAAGGAAGGTAGAGAGGTGGAGCTTTATTAAAGTCATGGGTTTTGTTTTGTTGTTTGAAAGAAACAAGGAAAAGATTATCAATCAGACATGGATGAGATTGAGGAGAGAACAGGTTGCATCATTAAAAGCTACAGAAGTCAAAAGTTAATCCAAAATTCTTCTTGTAGCTTAAAAGGAACATACAAACTATAATCCTTCCATGAATTAATGATATCACTTTTTTAAAACTCCAAAAATGCCAATTTCATGATGTAAAACAATTTTAAATGATTGCCTGACTAGATATGCAAATGGCAATATCCATTGAGTTTAACAATAGACTAACTTGTGAAGTGAAACAAAAATAATTTGGTGTCATACATTAAAGTTTACTTAGTCAAGCAAAGTTGAATATACTTACCTAAAATTGGGAAGAACGAGACTTTTATGCAAAACTTTGAATCCACTACATATACTATGGTCTTCATTTGGTCCACCTCTTCATTGAAATGAAATAGTTACCTAAATGAAACCCCCAATGTGTCATATAAAACCATTGCTTCAAGTTGCAAAACACAAAGCTATAATTGTATTCAAAAATTAAAAGACGAGATCAAAGAGTATTGGCAAATTAATTTCAACATCATAAAATGAATTGAAACAATATCAGAATGAAACCTATAGTTTGCTTGTATTATACTTTGATTCTTCCACAACAAATTGGTTCAGTTTGTCTAGCAAGAAAATGATTATCATTCAAAAGTTTAGCTAAACATGCTTATCAGAAGCTGGGAAGAAGGCAACAAAAGAACAAGACTTTTAAGTGAAAATTTTGGTGTCTCCACAAACATTGGAACCCCAATTTAATCCACTTTGTCAATAATATGAACACTGTTGCATCAATGACAACGTCAATTTTCGTTTGTATATTATGAATATTTTGATAAATTAAGTTAATATACTTTCTAATTACTTTAAAGTCCTCATTAATAAGGTCTAATTAAAGTTACCACCAAATCCTAAATCAAATAGCAAATTGCGTTCCTCTAAAAAGACAAAGAATACAGAGAATAAACATAAGTGTAAGAGGAACAAGATACAATAATTTTGTGTTATAAATATACTAACAATGTAAGATGTAGAGTCTTTGGCAACAATCAGTGGATATAAAATGATGATAGCATATCTATCATCATCGAAGAATGTTTCTAGTGCTTCCCAGTTTCTTTCATTACTGCTTTAAACAGCTCCTTCAATATTGCTGATCACTTAGTGAAGAGAATTGAAATTTGAGTGAAAATGGGTTCAATTTTTTATGTACCTAGCTCTATAAGTGTACTGAGTTTTTATTGATGAGTGTGAGATAGATATATCATGACTTTGTGTACAGAGTATCAATCTTAAACATATATTTTGTCTGTTGAAATTAACAATAACAAAATGATTATCAATTAATAAAGATGGGTTGGTGATGGAGAAAATGGTTCTAATTCATAAACAATTGAAAAGTTCATATGACAATCATGCATTCTACCTTTCAGCTTAACAACAACATAGATACTTTGTTTCATCTGTAAATATGGACATACCATACAATAAAGTTGAGCCATAAAACAGAGATAAATATGCCTGCCTGAAGTTGGGGAAGAAGGAACCAGAAGAAAAAAGACTCTCAAGTAAAAGTTCAATGCCTCCACAAACATTGCAGCCTTAATTTAATGGATGTGTCTTTGATAGATCAATTTAATGGTAATGGTACTACTCCTTATATTACTCAGCACACTGGGATAGAAAAACCTTCTTCGGATACAAAATTGAAGCCCAGCAGTGATGAGTCTGATGACTACCTCTTCGAGAAAACTAGGCCCAAGATGGTTTCATTCAAAATAATTACAACCAGAAATTGAATGTTGCTGTCTTCCATTGCAACCAGAAATTGACAAGCTAGAGACAGATGTAAAAGCTGTTGGATCATTAATGTGATGCAGCTCTCCAATCTGGGAGCTGGATTTGCTTTGCAGCGGCTAGTTAACCTCTAATGATGCTTGCACTCCATTGAAAAATTTTGTGCTTTGGTTCGAAGGCAACATACAGTTCTGCAGCTTTCCAAGAGCATCATAAGTGTTTCTCAAGGTCTGGGAAAACATAATTGACCTGCCTAAATTGATGCACTGCACAGAAAGAATTGTTGAATTATTGAATTATGTCCTTGCCATTTTTCCAGGAGCACGATCACTTCATGGAGTCCTTGCCATTTTTCCTCTCATTGAATCTATGAATAATGTCCAGTATAAAACTCAAGATATAAATGATCACAATGAGTAACATCATAAGAAACCTTTCTTTTTAATAACTGCAAGTAATTTCTGAATCTTTCTGAGGCTCTGAGCTCACCAGCAAAGGAGACGTGAATTTGAAACAGCTCATTCAAAATGATTAAAAAGAATTAGTATGATAGCATAGAAAGTGCAATATGTAACATCTATGGCATCTATACGATTTTTATACTGTAGCATGATTCGAGAAAACATAATTGACCAACCTGAAGTGATACACTACAGAGAAAGAATTGTTGTTTCAGCTGCAAAAGATTCCCACTTTCTGTAGCATCCCCAGGAAACAGAACAACACAGAGCTACAAATTGACCATATTTTAAACATACAAACCTGGACATACAACACTAAATAAATAAAAATAATTATTATTATTAAAAAAAAAAAAAAAAAAAAGCTCATTACAATATAATTACAAAAAAATAGATCGAAATAAATACAGCCACATAGAAGTTTAGCAACACATAAAGCTTTTGTAGTAGGAAATCAACTTATGTAGCAAAGGGAAGCAGCAACTTATTATACTATTCAATTAATAGTTGGAAATTGAAATGAAGCTGTTAACCTATTCATATGTTCCATATAATGGTAAAATTCTTGAGATACCACAATATCGACAAGGATTTTAAGGATCAACCTGTTAACCTCAACAATGAAGCTGTCATTGAACATAAAATAAATTGAAATCCCCAGAAGTCACTTTTGCTTCCCATAAATCAACCTGTCTTGGTTATGTATCCTGGAATTGGTACATCAGAAACTAGATCTTGGAAGATTTATGTTGATGAAATGTATGTTTTTTAGGAAAATAATCATGCTCTCCATATGATAATTTAAGCCCTATTTTTTTGACAAATTGATGCCTAGATATCCAGAAGTACCAATACCATCACTATGACACTAGATCACAGAAAGTAAAATCTCTAAGAGAAAGATTGATTGAAGGATGCAGTAAAAATAACGTTGAAAAAGACCCTCCATGACAGAACTGGTTGAATAAGCATGTCAAATTGAATCATAAACAAAACTTGATTTTTCTCAACTACAACCTACACAACATAATTTAATAAATTTTTCATACATACATTAAACATGCATTCATACATACATTAAAACAGAGCTAAACATGTATTCATACATACATTAAACATTTCATGTGACATACTATTTCAAGTGAAACAAAATTACAATGGTTGTAGTTTCATTAAAAGTGATGTATCAAACATTTAAGGTGTTAGAGATTGACGTACTAGTGATAAAGTTCTGTAGAGCTCATTCATTCTCCATTCTCTAGTTCGTCGATTAATTTCTCATCTATCTGAACCAAAGGGATGTAGGAAATGTTGGGCCACACTTTTCCTTTATCTCTTTTGCATTCTTCTTACATAATTGCACAATCAATAATAAATAATATCAAAAGTGATGATGGCAGACATTGCTCTGTTAATGATCTAAGGTTTGAACAGCCTTTAATGCGTAAATGCAGAAGTGAAGATGGTAGACCTAGCTTTGAAATGGATGTGAAACCTGGGCATTCCCTGATATATAGATATTGGAGTGAAGATGGTAGACCCAGCTTTGAAATGGATATGAGACTTGAGCATTCCCATATACGTAGAATTTGAAGTGAAGATGGTAGACCAAACTCTGAAATAGATGTGAGACCTGGACATTCCCGTATATGCAGAATTTTAAGTGAAGATGGTAGACCTAGCTCTGAAATGGATGTGAGACCTAGGCATTCAATGATTTCCAGAGTCTGAAGTGAAGATGGTAAGGCCACCTTTGGAAAGGATGTCAGATATGGGCAATAATTGATTTCCAACATTTCAAGAGAGTTAAGGTTTTGAAGACTTGATAGCCATTTCGAATTTTGGAATTGGTGAATGTACAGATCAGTTAGAGAAATAAGCAACCTCATTACCCTTTCTTGCTCTACAAATGACAACTCTGGTGCTTCAAAAATACAAAGAGTTTTGAGAATGGTGAGATTGTGCAAACCCCATTCAAGCAATGGCTTATAGATATCGTCTTCACCAATTTCAAGAGATGTCAGGTTTGAAGGAAAACCTTCATCTGGAAATGACATCACACTTGGATAGTCATACAATGTTAATTCTTCAAGAGAGTCCAAGCTATGGAAGCCCTTAGGTAGGCCTTCCAGCTTCTCACAATTAGTAATACAAAGTGTAATTAACTTGTCCTTGGGAAGACCATCTTCTGCTAATTTCACAATATTTTTACAATTAATTATTTCTATTTTCAGTAAACAACTACAATTGTACAGTCCTATGGATATAATTGTAAGCTTTTCACAATTTTTTACTCTAATTTCTTCAAGAAAAATGTTGTCATGAAAACTCTCTGCTATTGACTCCAACTCAGGAAGACTCTCAATGGAGATAGTAGAAAGTGTGCTTGGTAATCGACCACTTAATGATATACTTGTGAGAGATGTGCAATCGTAAACACTTAAGTGCTCAAGTACAAAGGTGTAATTCTTTTTATCCATAACTGATGTACAATTTACCTCTCTATCATCCCACAAATACTCCAACTTATGATAACTCTGAATCTCAAGCCTTGTAAGAGATGAGGGTCATGGACCGTTTATAATGAATTTAAGAGAATCACATTCTAATAACTTCAAACTTATCAAACATGTATTTCTATAATTCATTTCCATAGGTAATGACGTTAAGGCATTGCAACGTGTAATTTCCAAATTAGATAAATTGGAAAAGTAACAAACCATAGCAAATGAGACCAGATTTGCCTTTTGAAAGTAATCTTGCTTTGACCCATTGCCAAACTCTACAATGTTTGATAGAGTAATAGACTTCAATGAATTGAAATTAACTGGACCAACACATGTCATGTCTTTGCATCCATCTATGTATAAATTGCAAAGCATTGGTAGACTTGAGAATGAAACCACCAATTGATTGCAATGATAAATTTCTCTAGTGAATGAAGACAACTTGGTAAACTTCCACAAAGTTTAGGATAATTTTTAATCAAAAACTCTCGGAGCAAAGGGAATGCACCACCATACTCATTTTCCTTGATAGGTTCCCAATGCTTCCATTCTTGCAAATCCTTAAAACAAAGAGTTTTCAATTATTGAAAAGGCATTAAACAGTGTTGCCCACAAAACTCATTACCTATTCTTTTCAATCCCCTTATCCCTCTAATTGTGAGATCTTTAAGTGATTCCAATAAACCAAGAGAAGGTAAAACTGTACAACTCATACAACTTTCTAATGCTAAAATAGTCAATTTGAAGAATGTTTAAGGGCCTACCCATGATGGAAATTCTATGCCACCATATGACTTGATTGTGAGCCTCTCCAGATCTCGATGCAGTTGTAGTAAGTTAAGCACCTTTTCATCTTTTTCTGCATTACGTGTGTCATCAAATTGATGCTTCTATTCCAACTCTAGCACTCTCAATTTTTGTTTATCATTTAGTAACATCTCATTTATTTTATATAAATCAACCGCATTCTGTAACTTTGAGATACAAAGTTCCCCACAAAGAAATTCTAAATTCTTCAATTCTTTCAAGCAGCTCCAACATATTCACCCACAATAAAATTGGACAAATATTGAAGATCTTTCAACTCACCTATTCCCAATGGCATCTTATCTAAATGAACATCTCTAATATCGAGATATCTTAATTTGGCTAAATTCCTCATCTTGGATGGTAACTTCCTAAGACGAGAACAACCTTCTAATTTCAAAATCAACAAGTTAATTAAAGAACTTATTGATTCAGGTAAGCTCTTTATTCTTGTACTAGAAAGATTAAGGTGTCATAGATATCTCAAATCACCAATGGACTTAGGTAGGTCTGTAATTTGATAATTTTCTAACGATAACATCCTCAGTTTTTTGAATTTTGGTAGCAAATTAGAAATAATCGTTGGAGATATGTAGCAATTGTCCCTTTTTATAGCTAATGGCAGGAAAGTTCTAAGGCATTGCTCAACTTGTTCAACTTTACTAATGACTTCAAATCTACATTCATCGTCAATAACACCCTTACCATAAGAAAGATGACGAGCTCTTTTTAAGCTTCCCAATTGCTTTTTGGCACTCGATATATCCTCTAAATGAAAACAAGTTCCTCTAGAAGTCCATTGGGCAAGATCTCTGACAAGGTCATGCATTACATAATTGGCTTTGTTACCATTTGATTGTTGAAAAAGTGATCTGGATAACAGATCATTGAAGTACTCATGACCTAAATATTTTAACTATTTATTTGGTTTCGATGGTTGAATAAGACCTTCAGTCAACCATAGATGCACGAGTTCCCCCTTCTTGAATTCATAATCCTCCAAAAAAATTGAACAGCAAGCGAAACATCGTTTTAAATGAGATGGAAGATAAAAGTAACTTAGTTTTAAGGTTGTAGGAAGGTCACTTTTATCTTCAACTATATCCCACATTTTGCTATTCAAGATTTCTAACCACTCATCTATGTTTCTTTCATATAAAAAGTGACCAAGAACCTTTGATGCCAAGGGCAAGCATTTGCTCTTTTCAACTACTTTTTCATGAATTAATTGAATATGAGGATGTGTAGGATTAACACCATCATCAAATGCATGTGCCTTAAACAAAGACCAACAATCATCATTTGATAATAATTGTACTCTATATAACCAAGTAGAATTTCTCATTGTTAATGCAATAGCTGCATCACGTGTTGTCATAATAATTTTACTCCCACTTGCTCCAGCCCCAAAAGAAGACCTCAAGTTTTCCCACAAGCTATGATCCTTACTCCAAATATTGTCTAGGGCAAACAAGAATTTTTTTCCTACTATTTTCTGTTGGAGCTGTTTTTGCACTGCATTTAATTCAGTAAGATTGCAAGGCTGATCATTGATGTTCTCCAAAATTGCCTTCGAAATTTTTAGAACATCAAAATCATTAGATACGCAGACCCAAGCTTTGAGCTCGAAAGATTTAACTGCCTCATTGTTAAACACCTTTCGAGCAAGTGTTGTTTTCCCGATTCCTCCCATGCCAACAATCGGTATTACATAAAAGTTGGCAGCACTTGGTTCATCACTTAATATCATTTCAAGTATTTTTGCTTCGTCATCTTCTCTCCCATAAACAACACGTTCAGTTGCAAAACTTGTAGTGGGCGGTCTCGATTTAGACATAGCAGCCGGTGTCCCTCTAACTATTTCTTTCAATCCAAGGCTGTCTTTCAATATGCACAGGTGTTCCAATTGGCTTCTGACATGTTCCAATCGGCATTTGACATCTTTTATCTTGGATCTCATGTGAACACTAGACTTTATAGCTTTCGGACTTAATTTACTGATTTTGTTTAACACAAACTTACTAACCTTGCTTGTGCTAGCCTGTTCATGTTGTTTCTCCTTCAAGTCCCTTGCTAAAACATCAGTAGCAAACTCATCAAGTATGTCCTCCAAATCATAAGCCAAGTCTTCAAGATCATCCAGCCACTCCTGCACATCGTTGTTCATCAACTGCTTCTCTTCTGCATCATGGAGCACTGCTTTAATCATCTTCAGAGTATTTTCCCATGTTTTGATCTTTGAATACAAACCCTCATGATGTAGAAATCGTAATAGCTTAGGAGAGGTCAATCTTTCCAACAACACTAGGAGGACAACTAAGACAACGAGCTCCACCCCAGACAAGATTCTGGTTTTGTTCGTCAATAGAAAAATAAGACGTTAATTTTCAATTTAATTTGAGAATTTAAACAAAATGCTACAATTCAACTATCCTAGGCATCTTCACATGCAATAGTTCATTTTCAAATTTTAATGGAGTTGCTAACAAGTTGGTTTTTAAAATATGCAAATGAATTGACTTGCTTATTTAATTAGGGATTTTATTGAAAATTAGTCCATTTGGAATCTTGAAGTTAAAAATTAACTCAAATTTGTAATCCTTGCAAAAGTAACTCATGTTCCAATCAAATGTACCATGTCACCATTAATGTGACTCATTTTCCATTTTATATGTTTTGTTTGATTTTTAAGTTTATATTATCAACAAATTAATTGTAAAGTAAACCTTTAGACTTATGAATCAAACAAAACATATAAAATGGAAAATAAGTTTCATTGAGGGTAATATTGTACGTTCAAGTGAAAAATGAGATACTTTTGCAAGAATTTCAAATTTGAATTAGTTTTCAACTCTAGGGTTTCATATGGGTTAATTATCAATAAAACCCTTTAATTAGAGTAGCATAAAGATAATACAGATTTAATATGTGCTAGCAAACCTTCATGCTCATAAATTAATAAACAAACTGAAAGCTCTCAAGTATTGTAATAAATTTGGAAATAGAAATCTGGAATTCCAACAATAGTGTCTGGCCTGCTTTTATGAACTAGTTAATTAAACGTAACTAGTGGTGGACTAAAAGTATTTGTAAGACCATCTGCAAACCACCAAAAAAGTGTGGTCATAATAGTTGTGATTTGAATAAATATTATACTAACTTTGATTGAGATTTTGAATCTTTTAATTAAAGATTCTTACAAGTGCTCGGTCTTGGTTCTTGTAAAGTTATGGTCATTTTTTAATGTACTATGTATCTCTTTCCATTGTTATATCTAAAATACTTTAAATTTTCAAATATTAGCTAATACTTATTTAATTGGAATATGACTAGTTTGAAAGAATTTTTTTTTTTTTCAATATTTATACTTTTAAGCTATAAACTCATTGAAATTTTGATAAATTAGAAATATTTGATCATGATGATATAAGCACTATAATGAATTGAAGGTTTAGAAGACTTAAAAGTATCAATTTTGACATTTGGTTGCTCAAATCCATTTATAAGATGATTGAGCAGTTTGGCATATTTTGGCTTTCTAGAATCCTGGAGATGGTTGAGATAATCACCAAAGTGTAAAAGATTTGTAGCATATTCATTTAAGAGTTTTATGAACACATAAAATTTTCATTTGTAAGTTTTTTCTAAAAGAATATATATATATATATATATATATGTTTGTATGTATGTATATGGTTCAAAAAGGCACTGGATTATTTTGGTATGTTAATTTTAAACATCTATTTACTCTTGAGTCATTTTAATTTAGTATGGAGGTTGAGGTTCTTCTACCATCAAACTTAATTAATCGATTAATTTTGAAGTGGTTTACTTTTCTTTCGTGTTTTCCTTAGAGTTAATAAATCTAAATAGGCTATATACATTTAAAATCTTTTGTTGTTGGAAATCAGTTAATTAAAAGACTGTATTCTTCTTTTTTTCTTTTTGAAAGTTTACACCAACTAGAATAGAGGTTAGAAATTTGATAGAACTTGCCAAGATCAACCACTCCACTACTATCTTGATCTAGATATCTACTCTCATAATTAGAAAATAACAACTCCCAAATAAGAAGAAAACCTTGCCGTTAGTTTTTGAGTTAACAACATTATATTTTCCATTGAGGTGGAAAATTATAAAAAGTAAATATCTATTTTACCATTAATTTTTATTTAATAGTAAATAATAATAATATAAAAAAGAAATCAATCCATATCCTAACGTTTTCTTTCTATATCCCACGTAGATGCATCATGCTAGAAATCCTTAATATTTAGATTCTCAGCCTTTAACCCTTAAAAAAAAAAAAAAAAAACAAAAATAAAAAAAAAAAAAACAAAACAAAACAAAAACAAAAACATAAACAAAATAAAACAAAAAAACACCGGAACACAGTGCATGACTAGTCCAAGTGCACTTTGATTTGAAGGTTCCCACGAAACAGGTATTAAGCATTTATTTAATGGTGTTTTGTTCAATTTCACGGTCCATGACTGCCTTTATGAGTTCTGTTTTGTGTTTTTATTAGAGGATGATGATAGACATAGTTTTGAATGCAAAACACTGATTAATAGTGTAATTTTGTTAAATTGTTGTCAAGTTATTATTATTATTATTATTATTATTATTAGATTATGTTATTATCATTATTACTATTTTATTTGCCTTTGATTTGGATTTGTCTTGTCGCAATTGAGTTTTGTTTGTGATAACTTTTCGTGTAGTTATATGAATGTGCTGTTAATACTCGTTTGTATATATGGTCCTATGGATGAAGTGTATGCATGTGTTTGTTTATAATATTAGTTTTCTTATGCTGTTATGGATGTGCACGCTATCAGCACACCTTGCTTACTAGAGTTTCAGCTACATTTAACAGACACACAAAATAATAATAATAATAATAATAATTGTTTGGGGGAATATTAGCCGAAAAAAATCAAATCAAACCAGGGCCGTTGAGGTCCAGTAATTAAAAATCAGCCCAAATAGTTTCGATGAATGGATTCAAAGAGAGGCAACGGTTCCAGTTCAATCATCTAGAAAAGGGGACATGGAAGGACAAAAATGTCCTTGACGAGGGGCAAGAAAGCAAACTAAATGGAAACTCTTTGAAGTTCAAATATATCTGTCAGCTTCCTACCCCGTCAAAATGGTCGGAAGCTTAGGTTTGATGACAAACCTAGGACTGACAAGCACCTAAGGATGACAAGTCCCATACTACAGGGAAAAGTAATGGTGGAGGGTTTAGTTACGTAGCCTCGAGACAGAAGGGGCAAATGAGGAGATGTCACATATCCCCACGTCAGAACCAGGCAGACAGAGGAATGCCATGCTTCTCCATTTTAGAGTCGGGCAAATGAGGAACACAAAACAAGAGGGGAAGAGTGAAAGCAATGGGAAGAATGAGGTTTAGGGGACAAGAAGCAGGCGAGAAAGCGAATGAACATAGAAGGAGAGTTGACCGCCAGCTAAGGGAGTATGAAGAAACCCTAGAACTATACACACACACGTGGGAACTCCTTATAGAGAAGCTTTCAAAGATATTAGGTGATGTTCTGATCTGGGGTTCTCCCTTTTTTCTACGCTCCACCCTCACTTTGAAAGGGCTTCAGGTTTTCATCGATTAACCGCCAATGACCCCTAACCTCTTTTTCTTTGTTGACAGGTAGTGAAGGGAAACAGATCATCCAGAAGTCAACTCCTCCCTTGTCCGAGGGGATCACTATTTAATTTCCTAATCCCCATTATTGTATCACTTTCTCTATTCTATGTACCAATTGATATTATAACCAACTTTTGTATAAACAAAAGAATAAAAAAAAAAAACTATTATTTTAAATCAAATTCGTTTGACCACATCAAAAGTGTACATGGTACCACAAAACTATCTGGTTGCATATTAATGGGTGTTGCTGTCCTACCTAAATCGGCAAAAAAAAAAATATTGGCTTTGTTTTCAATTCTTATTGTTATTTTGGCCTGTGCATTAATTCTATAAAAGAAATACACTTATATCAGTTATGTGTGTGTGTGTATACACACACACACCAAGTTATAAAACCTAGGGAGAAATCGAGGTGTGGATGCGGTTACAAGGTATGGACTAAGCAACCCAATCGATTTCAGCTTCATACAGTGTGAAGACTTACAATATTTTTTCGTTTAATAAAAGGACATTGCTGTTATAGTCATATTGTATCTAAAGTTAACATCAATTTGTATTTGGAATATTAGAAACCTTTAGTTTTGTTTGGAAAGATTTTTTTTTTTTTTTTTAATTTCTGTTAATTAAGATAAATAAAAATTATACTGATATGATTTTATATTATATGTTTCATGGTAATATATATGTTGGTAGGCTAATTTGTTTTTTTTTTTTTTCAATTTATTGTATTAGCATATATATTTGGTGGTAATTTTATTATGCATATATACTTATCGTATATTGTCATTATGTTTATTTTGTATATTGACTTTTAAGAGTAATTTGTTACAGTAAGAAAAAAAAAATGTTGCCAATTTATCAATCTAATATTGATGTTGATGCGGTGGATCTAAATGATGGAGAGGTAGCCAATGAAATTCTAGAAAATGTTGAACTTAAAATTGCTACTGCTGAGGCTGAAACAGTTCACGTTGTGGTTGATGTTTTATGTTTTTATGAATGCTGTTTTGGTTGTTGTGTTTTTTTTTTTGGAGTTGTTATGTTGTGTGAGCGATGTTTCTTTTAAGTAATTATGTAAAGCACTTGTTTTTAATTCAATCATTTGCTTCTAATTAGGTGCAAATGTTACAAAGAATTCTTCTACATTTGAAAAAAATAGGGATGTTATTATTTTACCCCTGAATTTGAAAATAATGTCAAATCATTTTTGGTATTGAAAATGTTATCCAAAATGATCCAATCGTTAGAGAGCTTGTGAATTCTGTAAATAAACTAACGGTTCGGTTACGATATAAGGGTGTAAAGGTAACAGAATTAAGAAGGACGGCAGGTTGGAATAATGAATTTTTAAAATTATTAAATAAAAAAATAATCAATTTTTTTTTTCAATATCACCACTCTTTCTCTTTCGCTATTTTGATCTCACTAGTCCCTCACCATCTCTCTTTCTCTTTCTCTTACTCTCTCCCATGAGGTAGCCTTGACCAGCTTCAGCTTCTTAGGACGGCCTAGCGCTTCCCACTCGTAGTGGATACCTTCTAGACGACGGCTAGCCACCAATCTTCTTCGGATGGCCCATTGTCCTAGGCTTACCCCGGTGTCAGCTGAACGAGCTAGGCTCTTAGGTGAACAATTGGGTAAGCGTGGTTCTTAGGCGGACGACCGAGTCGCCGGCCCATTTTGGGTAGTCAGGCCTAGAGTTCGGCAAGAGGAAGTAGGGGGATCGGAGAGCATTTTTTTGGTGGTTGTTTGGAAGAATGAAGGGAACAAGAGCATGATCCTAAGGTTTGTGTTCATGAATTGGATTTCGGGTGTAAAATTTGTACTTGTTAGTGGTTATTTAATTGGTTTTTATGTTTTGGTTTTGTTTTGTTATTTTTTTGGTTGTGATTCAATGTTGGTTTGCTTTGTATCAAGATTTTATAGCGTTTGACGGAATTGTGAGATTTAATTAGATGTTTAAGAACTGAAAATTGAAAAGAGTGACACTTGGGATTTGATTAGATGTTCGTAGGAACTGCATTGTTTTTGGTTTTTTTTCTTTTTTTTTTCTTGAAGAATTCAAATGTTCCACTTTTTTATTAAATTTTCTTTTATTTATTTTTCTTTTGGCTTTAATGACCCAGATCTTCGTTCTTTTGGTTTTAATAATTTTATATAATTATATTTATTTTATTTTTCAATATAATAAGAGTATTGTCATCTTTTCATGAATTTATCATAAAACGACTCAACTTCTGAATGCAATTGCTTTTGGGTTGACAGTAGGGGTTTTTTGGGTTAATATTTTCCAAGTTGGGGAAATATTTTTTATTTCAGGGGTTAATTTTAGATTTTTCCCAAAAAAAAAATGATATTGAGCAAAAAAAGCCTCTATGAAACTTGGTATAACTTTCTTTTTCTTTTTTTTTTTTTTTTGCAATTATTTCTTTTTTTTTTTTTTACATGTTGCAGATCTACGGTTGTGGTGCGGTCGTGGTGTAAAATTTGCTTGTGGGTCCAGATATGAGTTTGGACAAACCCGCTAGAACCTGACCTATGCCATTCCTAACGGCGATATGGTTGATAGTTTCTCCGATGTTGATGCCGATAGGAGTATGGAAGGATACCAATCAAACAATGATGATCCAGCACATCGAATGGTAAGGAGTTTAGATGGAATAGAGAATGATGGAGGTAGTGGAGGAAATTAAACTGCCCTTGCAGAGGGACAAGTGTTTAATGACATTAAACACTTCAAAGAGGTGTTGCAAGAATACACTGTCCAAGAAGGATTCCGTGTGTGTAGAATAAAAAATAGGAGAAAAAGGTTGACAGATATTTGCCCTTATATTGGGTGCCCGTCAGAGGATACATGCACCAGTTTTAGCCAATAGAGTGACTTTAAGTTGTATAAGGCAAAGCAAATAGTGTTAGGACCACTGGAGGAAGATCATGCACAATGTTACCAATACTTTAGGAAGTATGCTGCAATTTTAAATGAAAGAAATCCAGATTTGAAGGTTCTTTTAAATATAGATAGACCTATAGTTGGTGGTGGTAAATATTTTCAAAAGGTTTTTTGTTAGTTTTGAAGCTCAAAACCTTAGTTTCATCAATGGTTGTACACCACGAATAGGAATATACATGGGGTGTCACTTGAAGGGTCTATTAAGGTGTTCCTTATTTGCTATTGCACTAGATGCAAGCAATGTACGGAATCTTTTCATCGGTCGTTGATTTCTGCATAAGATGAGTGGTCGCGTGCTGGTAGTAGGTATTGTGCTAGACACATTTCGACTAACTTTAGAATCAATCATTGTGCTCATATCTTGAAAAATTGTTTTGGGAAGCAAGCAGGATAGTAATTGTTACGGTTCCACCTTTCACAAGGGCAACAAATTCTATTAAGGAGATTGGTATTGATGCTTATGTTTGGCTCTCGAAAATTGAACTTGAACGCTGGTCTTAGATGCATTCGATCCTACATTCAAATGTGATCATGTGGCAAACAACATTACAGAATCGTTCAATTGTTGGTCGTGAGATCTTAGGAATTATCTGGTTTTATCATTACTTGAGGAATATAAGAAGAATTTCATGAGAACAATGCAAAAAAGGAGGAAGAAAGTCATGTTTGGCAAACTATGTTCCACCTTTTGTGAATAACGAAATAAAAAAAAAAAAAAAAAAAATTAGACAAACTGTCGGAGGAATGTCGAAATCCATTGAGATCACACACTATTAGAACTATAGCTACTCCTAGAAATAAAAGAACTGTTGGGATTTGTCGAAATTAAACATTATAAAATCAGTCTGAATAGTTACTCTCAAAATATGATAAAAACTACACACAATAAAACTGTCAGAGATCAACAGGAAAGAGAGCTACTAGTGTTAATATCTACTAGAAGGGATTGAACCCTAACTTCATAGGAGGGGAAGTACTTTATCAACTGTATTAACAGATGGTGTGTTTATTTAGCACTACTGTTATTAAGAGTAAAACAATTAAGAATTCTAACTATAGGGCGTATAGTATTTCTATATTCAACATTTAAATCTAATTTAATCGTACACACTAATGTAAACAATATTTAATCCTCAACCAACGAATATAACAATATTAGCAATGTTTGACATGTATTTTATTGCGTTTTTTGTATTGGATTGTATTGTGCTATACACTGTATTACTTTTATACAATATTGTGTATGATTATATTTTGTATTAGACTGTATTAAGTTATACAATATTTGGATGTGATTTGATTTCTAAATAGTTTGTTAAATAATTTCATTTTAAATTTGTTAAAACAAAAAAATAATATTATAAAACTATATGTGATATTCTGTTTTTTAAAATTATACTAATAATTAAATCCCTACTAGTCAAATTGTCAAAAAAAAAAAAAAAATCCGTCCTGGTGAAACTATTTGCTCCAACTGGGTGAATGACAGGGATAGAAAGTATTACTTTGCCTTTTCCAAGCTCTTTAGCCAATTTCCCATTTCTACTAATTTTTTTTAAAAATTTTTTTTTCCTTATGTTCTCACTGTTGGAAAATCTTTTTCATCGTCCAATTGTTTAACTTTTTTCCTTTCTCTTATTCGTATCATGTGTTAACTTTTTTGTGTTCTTATTATAGTTGTTGTTGGCGTTGTTGTTGTTGTTTTAAATGGTTCATGTTATAGTTGGTACCTTTTTCCTTTTTTTTTTTTTTTTTTTCTCAATAGGCTTCTAGGGACCATGGGTCAACCTATTATCCAAAGGGCCAAATAGACCCGAAATCAAGAAATTTGTACTTGATGTAAAATCGACAATGTTTAGTTCTAGTAAGTTTCTTTAGAAAATCATGATGTTAAATAATTTTGTATTTTTTTTTAGTAAAATATGCTAAACCTCCTAAGGTTTGATTTATTACAAGCCGAAACAAACTTATTTCCTTTTTTTCATTGTGACCTCCCATCCATTAATGATTTGACTAGATTTGACCGTTAAATTTAACTCCATAAAGGGTAATATAGTCATTTAACTTATTTTTAATATTTTTTCTAAAAATGCATTATATTATGGGCTATTTGGATCTCCACAGTTCATCTAGATAGTAGAAATCCATTTACAAATAATTAAAAATTGCAATTCTTTTTTTAAAAAATAAACTTTAATAAATTGAGAAATAAATGACATAAAAAAATGTAAAATATAGAAAAATTGGTTTTAAAGTTATAAAATAATTAAAATTGAACAAATATTCAAAAAAAAAAAAAAAAGAGTGAGTTGTGCATCGTCCATTAACACCATCATGTTGATGGATGGAGGAGATTAATTTTAAAAAACCAAAGCTAAAAAAAGTTTTCCATATTTTAAAATTAAAAATTTGGAAAAAAAAAAAAGAATCTCCATCCATTCAGAAGATGAACATCTCTAAATCTTCATTACAATGATAAAGATCTGGATGTATTCATCTCCATATTATCATTATTACTCAAATCCAAAACCAACAAATTCACGCTCATTATCAAACTCAACCGAACAAATTCAACCTAAAATCAAACTCAAACCCAATCAATGAAAATCTTCACCAACCAATTAAAAAAATGAAAAAAAAATTGAAAAAAAGAAAGAAAGAAAAAACCATCTACAACATCATCAAAAGAAAAAAAACCATCAACAACATCATCAACCATCTTTAGATTTTCATCATACCGCTTCTCAATTTTGACTGCTACTAAGACGCTTCAAAGACTCCACCGGCGAAGGAGATGTACCTATCTCTCACAATGGAGATAAAGTATGGCCCTCCCTCGTTTGCTGCAAACCTAGATTTTAGGTCTGCATCGTTGTGGCAGAGACCCAAAATATGGGTCTCTAATAACAGCAATGAAGACCCATATGGTTCTACATTGCTAGAAAAAAATTGATGATCAATGGGTTTGTTGATGAACCATCAAGATGGATGGTGGCGATCGAATTTGGATCTCCACTGTCATCTTCAACTTTTTTTTTTCCAAAATTGAACTTAATCTTTGAGATGGAGGGCTCAAATCTATTTGAAGAAATTATTTTTTTATATTTATAATTATTTTTAAATTTCAAAATTGTTTAATTTTGAAATTATTTTTAAATTTGAAATTTATTTCATAATTTTTAAAATTTTAATCCTAACAACCATTAAATGATATAATTTTTAAAGGCAAAATAAAAAAAATAAAAAAAGAAAGAAAGTGATCACATTACCCCTCGAGAGTTAAAATCAACAGTACAAAAAATTAAATCATTAACTGAGCGGGAGGTCATTACTCCAAAAACCGGTGGTTGTTTGTTTCTATAATAAATCAAACCTCAGGTACGTTCGAGGTAATTTGCTCTTTTTTTTTTTTTTGGGTGGTGTTAACTTAGTACATAAGTAATGCATAGAAAATTCAAGGTTATAATTAGCCAATGAATGAACGTGCAGCCCATTAATGACAACTATTCCTAAACAAGTAAGATGCTCTTGGTGGAAATTGAACTTCTCAACCCAAACCTCTTGAAGGTTAAAGAGAATGAGGTACCCAACCACAAGCTGCCGTGAATGATAATTTTGCACTTGATATTAAATAAAAGAATACAAAATTAGTTCCAATCAAACCCTGCCAAGTCGACCTCAAGATTTTAAATTGAAAACAAAATAAAAATAAAAATCATAGATGACTAAACTTTTAGAAAAAAATAAATAAATAAAAGAAAAAAAAATTTGGTTTGACCAGATCTTTTCACTGGAGATTGCACTGTCTCAATCTCAGTCTCACACTTAGTTAGATCTCCCCCAATGAATTTAAGAACTTGCAAAAAATTATAAGGCAGAATGAAGATGCTCTAAGTGCTTCAAAAACTTTAGTGATTGCACTTGTTTGATGGTTTTTGGAGATGCAATTCCATTGTTATAATTTTTTTTTTAATAATAATCCCATTAATTACTATTATTTTTTAAGTTTTTACTTCTTCAGTTTTAACTTTAATCCACTAACATTAGGGATGCTGTATGCAAAAGTTATTTCATTGTGTCAAGTACAAATCTTAAATATATTTTGTGTAATTTATTTAATAAGATAAAATGAATTGCTACAAATCGTGTCCACTTATGAACTATAAAATGGGTTGCAACTCAGAGAACAAAAGACTTTAAATGGGTTACATATGACCAAAGCAAAGTTCAGCTGCATTGGAAATAATTATGTATGTCTTAAAATTTAAATGACAACCAATGAATATAAGAACATAAAATGATTAAATTAATAAATGAAAAAAATAATAACAATAAATTTAAAAATAATTCTGAACGTACCTGGACTTGATAATTGCATAACCGAAACTAATTTGTTGTCGAAAATTTGAGCACAAGTAGATTAAGAGCAAAGAACTTGAGAGAGTTTGAGAATTAGAGAGAGATGAAAGTTTTAAAAGTGAAACATGTAACGAGAGATTGGGCATCTATGTAAATTTAGATGTAAAAGACTATTTAACCACATAGATTAGTCATTGTTTAAACGTACGTTCTAAAAGGATAAAATGGTAATAGCATGTTACATTAAACAATAGTCAACGGCTACATTGTTGAGATGATGGTGCCAAAAATAAAACTAACTTTAATGATAAAATAACCCCCGCTCGTAAATAAAATAGTACTCAATTGTTAACAAAGGCCATAGTTTGTTATCTCTTGTTAATAAAGCAGTACCCTCACATTAACAAAACACCAAAAGCAGGTTTGGTGACAGAAATAAAATGAAAAGTTTAATGGTAAAATAACACCCACCAGCAAATAAAATAGCACCCTGTTTTTATCTAACGTCAAAGTTCAAAAATAAAATAGGATTTCTTTTTAATAAAGAACTACCGTCCTGTTGTCAAAACGTCAAAAGTTGGTTTGGTGACAAGCCGCCAGCTTTGAATGTTTTTCACCAATAGGGCACAAAGGAATTGGAGAAAATAAAAAATAAGAAAAAAAAAAACCCTTAGGATCAAATACAGACTGCTATAATCTTTAAGTAAGGACCAATTCAATGCATTTTGCTCGTGTTCACAATTCATGAGGTTGACTTGACTTCCCTGCAATGCATATATGGAGGGGCGTGCAGGCACCATGTGAATGAGGGTTCCTCTGTCAGAGTACTAAAACAAAAATTACATAAATGGATGCTAATGCAAACGGGACAGAATCGACCAACGGTATGGAAATTGACATTTTAAGCTCCACTTCAAATCAGATTAGTAACGTGGAGATCGACGTTTTAGGCTCCACTTCTAATCAGAATAATGATTCGGAGATCAACAATTTAGGCACCACTTTGAACCAGAACAACACTCTGGAGATCGTCATTTTAGGTTCCACTTCGGATCGGAGTAATGATAATTCTGATCAATTGTTTAAGGCTGCAGCTAATGGCAATATTGAACCCTTCAAGAATATGGCTGAACAGCTTCATCTCATATTGACGCCACTCAAGAATACAGTCTTGCATATCAACATCACATCAGAAAAAGCATCAACCAAGTTTGTGAAAGAAATACTTGATATATGTCCATCTCTACTACTCCAAGTCAATGCACAAGGCGACACTCCATTGCATGTTGCAGCCAAATTTGAGCGTCTTGATGTGGCGAGAGTTCTAATTGAGAAAGCAAAACGTCAACAGGAGGAAGACTTAGAGAATGGGATAGGAGTTACCAGACGGATGCTGAGGATGACGAATGACAAGGGAAACACTGCATTACACGAAGCCGTGAAACATGAAGGAGTCTATATCGTTAGAATTTTAGTCAAGGAAGACCCTGATTTTTCACACCCAACCAATAATGGCGGTGAAACTCCACTTTATATCGCTGCTGAGACAGGAAATTTTGAAGGTGTTGTTGAGATTTTAGAAAATAGCATTTCAGCTACCCATGCAGGCCCGAATGGAAAGACAGCTTTACATGCAGCAATCAGGTCGCAATCTCAAGGTAAATTTATGAAACTATCAACTTTCGTATCAATAATTTGTCTTTTTGTTAGAGTTACATGTAGAAAAAGTAGTGTCAAAGAATAAATGATTATGATAAAATAATAATCAAAGCAAAAATGAAATAAATTGGTACAGCAAGCCAACCCTCGATCCTTAAGAAAATAAAGAAAGCCAGCAATTCTTTGTATATGCTGTTTTTTTATATATTGTTAATTAATTAGTTATTCTTCTTTTAGGTTTACCTACAAAAATACTTGAAAAAAGAAGGAGTTTGACAAAAGAAATAGACGACTATGGGTGGACTCCACTTCATTGTGCTGCATATTATGGTTATCTTCCTGTTGTACGTGTATTATTGGAATTTGATGCATCTGCTACATGCATGGCTGATAAGTCAAGAAAAATGACACCACTTCATTTGGCAGCTAGCCAAGGTCATACAGACGTAATGAAGGAGATCATTTCATGTTGTCCAGATTGTTATGAACTGGTTGATGACAGAGAATGGAATGTTCTTCATTTTGCGATGGCTTCTTTTAGTACAGAGAAATTGTGTAATTTACTTGAAAATCCTTCAATCGAAAGGCTTGTACATGAGAAGGATGCAAAAGGAAACACTCCTCTCCATGTGCTTGCTACCTGCGCTAGATCCGAGGGCTCAGGTGATTCAGTGGTTAATATTGTCCATCAAGTTAGATACCATGGCATTGGTGCCGTTAACAGACAAAATATTAGTGTTGCAGATGCATTTATATACCGTTGTCCTGAGCTGGAGGTAATAGCCTAATTTACAATATATCGGTGTGCTGATTAATTAAGATATTGCTTCTCCATTTTATAAGGATTAGGTTAGTTTAAGTATGGCACAGCATGCATTTTTCTACATCAATTTGTTCGCATATGGTCATGATTTTCAATCTTTAAATGAATTAGTATAATTAAGATATTGCATTATAAGTTTAGGTAGATAAATATTAATGCCTATGGTCTGAGTGGGTAATTAATTGCACAGGGTATGATTGGCATGTAAAGAAAAGCAGACATATATTTTACTGTCGTATTTTTACAATGGAGTGGGGCTATAATTAATTGTCTCAATCTTTCGATTAGACTTGATGGTGGATGTTGAAGACTTGGAAGTCTAGATTAAATAAAAGAAGAAAAAAAAAATTAGTCAATGAATCAAACAATCTCTGCAATTATTAAAGACTATTTTTGAAAATTTCCCTCTCTATATCTCTCTTTTTGTATCAGTTAGTAATTATAAATGTATGTGCAGCAAGAAATCTTGACATTATCAGAAGATACTAGTAATGGGGTATATCCACGAGGTGTTATCCGTTTAAGAGGCAAACGTTATGATGGATATTTCGCACTTGTGAGAGGAGCAAAAGAGTCACATTTGGTAGCTGCTGCACTTATAGCGACAGTGACCTTTGCAGCAGCTTTCACCTTACCTGGTGGTACGAACCAAGGCTCTGCTGTCCTGAGCAGAAATTTAGCTTTTCAAACATTTGTAATAACAGATGCCATAGCCATGGTTTTCTCCATATCTGCTGTCTTCATCTACTTCGTTATGTCAATAGAGAGATTTAGGGAGTACATTTATATGTTCGAAGTTGGCTCCTGGATAACAGTGGTTGCTATGGCAGCAATGGTGATTGCATTTGTTACAGGAACATATGCAGTTTTAGCACCTTCTTTTTGGCTAGCTATTGTCACTTGCTTCATTGGCTTGAGCTACTTTCTCTTTGTGCTTCCCATGGGTTATCGTATAATCTTACAGCTTATAAAAGGTAATTACAAGTTGCAGCTCAAGATCCACAAGTTCAAGCGCAAGATAAGATCGATAAAAGATTACCTCATGTAGGGAAATGGGCCACTAGAAGACTGATGTGCAAGATAAGATCAATAAAGGATTGCCTCATGTTGAAATTGGCCAGTGGAAGACACAGACATTCTCTTTAGTGTTAATTTCATTATAGATATATTAATTCAATCTAGAGCTAGAATTTCATTAGTCAAGGAAACTTTGAACATTTACGATTATTGATCTGCCATGTACTTGGGTCATAATAAACTTTAGAAGGTCTAGAGAAATAAAAGAGTTGGAAATGAAGGATTATGAATTAATCCATCATCATACATAGCTATTATTTAGCTTAGTAAACTTTGACCTACAATTTGACTATTGTTACTCGGTCTCTCCTCAACTGTATATGTCTATTTTTTATATTTGCATTGCATGCCGTAAATTCTGATTGATCATTTTGTACCTGTGCACTAATTATTTTGTATCTGTGTACTATCTCAAATGATTAGTTGATTTAAACTAATTTGATGCATAAATGGTTTATGATTATCTTGTACTTTTCATAGCAACAAGGTCAAGAATGATCGATTTCTATTCAATATGGTCTATTCTTGCTCTTTGGTTTGCATTTTATCAATTATTGAATAATTTTGAAATATTATTTTGTTTTATTGATTCAGATCATTGTTTGCTTTTTTTAACATTTTTTAATATTATTTTTTATCCATCATATCTGATGAAGTTTTTTCTCATGTTCTACTCCTAAGGATTAACGTTCTTTAAAAGAAGACGCCAATAATTTTATTAAAAAAAAAAAAAAAAACCAAAAACATAGAAGAAATTCTAAGGCAATATGAGTCCAGATGTTGGTGGCCGAAGCCCGAAACAATGTAATAATCAACATTAATAATTCATACAATTTGAACGGTGTTATTGGCACCCTACAAACGACTTAGAGAAACCCCTATCATAATTTTATTTTAATTTTTTAAATAACAATTTTGTCCCAAGTGACAATTGTTAACCACAAACATAATTTGATTTATTGGATTCCTTTTACAAAATTAAAAAAAAAAAAAAAAATCAAGAATTCTGAAGAAATCGCATATATGAATTTCTTTTACCATCAAACATCACCATAAATCTTTAATTATTTTTAATTCCAAATTTTAAATGATAGTGAATTATTTTTCACAAATGTAGGTAGTATAGCATTGAAGTTATTGTAGAAGAAATTAAGCAATTTGATATAATTAATCACAAAAGCGTCTTTATACTTCAAAAATTACATTCTCTAAACTCAAATAACCTCGACATAGAAATAAAAGTCAATAACTCAAACATCGACCTGGAAGATTTAACATAAAAGTCCAAAATAGAAACCAATAAAAATTGAAATGATTGAGCGTAAACTCCTCATACGTACAACAATAAAATTGTATTTTAAAGTTTGTATACAATCCCTCTCCCAATTCTCAAGCTTGTAATTAAACAAACAAAATGTTTGAGAAGAGATATGACTGAGTTGCACATCACTCTTTGGTAATTATGGATTGTGAGTCTCCTCTTGATAAAAGTTATTTTCGCTCCGATGTTGTAAAAATAATTTTCTAAATTACGTTATCAATGATATATCTTAGTAGATCTCAACAATTATGAGATTAGTGATATATCTCTTTGATAATTATTTGTTTTGCGGTGTGGACCTTAAAAAATCTGTTAAGTAGTTGTGCACTTAAGCGGAAGTAACAATTATTCATGCCAATTCATCATCAAATACATGATCAATGGAGTTTACAACTTCCTCAAATACGTGTCTTCCCGAAAGCATAGTACGTTTTTATGAACCTAGAGCTATATAGCTAATCACACGCAATTATTGGACCCTTATGGTTTAATGATGGCCTTTAGAAATCCCTTCTGTTATACAAAACTCAATTGTTTTAGCAAGTGAGCTGTTTGGACTATGGAGCATATATGAAGCTTCTTTCATCTTCTTGATTCTATGTTATTAATGCTCCATACGTTCTTTTTTTCTGCAGTGGGGATGAGATTGAGGACATATATCCAGAAGGTACTTGAAATACTTTGGACAACTAGCTTGCTAATGATGCAATGATTAATTTTTTAGGTTGCTCATATATCTTAATTTTGTGTCAGGAAATTTTGTTTTATCACAATGTCGATCTTCATCTATCACTGACTACTATGGATTATAATGGAATACATGGCTGGTGGCTCTGTTGCTGATCTAGTAGGTTATGTCATGACCTGAGCCCTGGGCTGTGGCAGAATCGTAAATATTAATAAATAGAAATTTTCAATTTTTAATAATTCAAATAAAATTTTTCTGTTTTGGATACTCCGGAGTACCAAAATAAAACATTGAGAGCGATGAAATGAAAATATTCAAAAATACTCTAAATTAATCCCAGTGGGGACCATCCCCACAGATATGTGAACACCTACTAGAAATCATGGATTCAGAGTAAATAATAAAATCATAAACACTTAATCGTGCAATCAACTTTTCATAAGTGAGCATTCAAATTCATTTAAGATCTCAAATGAAATTCCAACACTCTGGTGTTCTTAACACAAGGTCTTAAATACATCGATAGCAAATCCCTTAAATGAGTTGTAAGGACATTCAATTCCAAATACCAAACTTGAAATGAAATAAATTAAACATTCATATCATGGGCATAATCCATGATTTCCTTGGTCCTCTACCTAGTTCGCCTGATGGCCACCTAAGTCACCCTACACATTTCCTGGAAGAGGAAAAATAAAAATAGGGGTGAGCTAGTGCTCAGTAGAATTTTATTTTCGATAAGGTTTTGGAAACCACTTTCTAAAATCATTATTAAAACTCTATATGCTTAACTGTTTAATAAATTCAATAAACCATTTCATAAAATATATAGGCTACTAGAATCATCATACAACATTTAAGTGTTTATATAAAGTCATGTCATCTTCACAACAAGGTAAATTCCATCACCTAGTCATATACCCGGTGGCCTACTGTTTTCAGTAAATTATTTTGAATAAGAAAAACAACAGTTGGCACACCGTGACCCTGGTAGTCATACCAGAAAATACCCTGCGCAATAACCCGTGCAGTAGCCCCGACATAAAGTCGTATCATATAAATAGTAGAAAATACCCTGCGCAGTAACCCGCACAGTAACCCCGATATAAAGTCGTATCATTTGAATAACAGAAAATACCCTGCGCAGTAACCCGCACAGTAACCTCGACATAAAGTCGTGTTATTGAATAGCTATTGATAGCATCACACAATGACTAGGACGGTGGATTTTAACCTTATTTAAGTTAACCAAACGATTCAGATGATTTACCATGCAATCAATGCAATATATATTTATAATTCAATATTCTGAAATCTTTCCTTTTTATTTATAAAATTTCGGCAGCATAACGGCTGCTAATTCAATAAGCCAAAATTTATAAACCTGTCATAAGACTACAAATTTTCACCAAACAAACCACAAATACTTCCAAAAGCAATCCACAATATATATCCGCATATAATCAATATACTTTCAAAATTATACATATATATTAAATAAATTCCACTTTAACATAAAAATTACTAAAAGATTAGGATAGAACTCCTACCTCAATATAAGCTATTAATCACTCCAAAAACCTCGATTCCTAAAGTAATTATCGTCGTTCCGGATCGAATCTACAAAGTAACGCAATATAAATAATTTTTAACACGGCTGCCCGATAGGTAAAATATCCTTAAAAATGGATTCTACACTTAAAAACGAGTCCGTAGACGCGTCCGGAACTAAATTTCGAGTTCGGGAGGTCGAAAAACTCACCTTCGCCGTACACGGCGATCGGCGGCGACTTTCCGACGATGGATTCCGGCGACCCCGGTGGCGTGACTTGCGGCTAGGCGGGTTTTGTTGCCCTCAACATGCTTGTCACGAAAATGGGGTTGGTCGGAGTCAAAATCGCCTAGTTTCGCTGGGATCTAGAAAAATAAAAGTTGGTTAATGGTCGACCTTTCTCTACTGAAACGAACACCCAAACGAGGATAAAACTTGACAAAATTGGTACCTATAGAATCTACGTCGCATGAGCTTTCTAACGGTACTAAATTTGACCAAAACGGAGGTCGGATGAGGTCAGAACGACGACTTTCGGGAATGGAGCTGCTGGAGAGAAAATGAGGAGAGAGGGAGAAAGTGACCGGTTGAAGGTTGAAGAAGACTGTGTAATCCGGCCAAATTACAATTTGGCCCCTAAACTATTTAACATTTACAATTTTAATCTTAAACTTTAAAAATCTAACTTTTTAACCCTTACACTTTTATACAAATTTTTATAATATTTTCAATTTCATTCCTGGGTGAAATTTGAGGTTTTACAGGTTACCTCTATGCTTGGTTCTACTTGTTGAATGCATTAGAGGTTATTTTTTCTTTTAACAGTTTTGTGGGTTAATGAGAAATGAGATTGCTTGTTTTTGTACATTATATTATTTTAGTTTGAGATTGTTTATTTTTGTACATGACATTATTTTAGTTTGGTTTGTGTAATAAATATGATTATTTTTGGTTAGTGTATTGCTCATTAAAGGGTTGGAGTAAAGTTGCTTTCAGAAACTCTATAGGCATATTATAGCTGTTAATGATGAGATAACAACAACAATAATGATAATAAAGAAAGCTTGGTGGCTCTTTCCACACATTGTACTTCAGCTTACTATGCATTACTTCTGATACTATAGGTTAGAATTATTGAAGGGTATTCTTTTTTATGGTTTTTGGTGTTAGCATATTAGCATTTTGCAAGGCTTAGGATTGTTTTTAGTTGCTTTCGGTTCTCGGATTTTGGTGTACTTATCTATTCAACATTGAGCAGAAAACTTATTGAACTTGAAGTTTCCATAGTGTTTCATTTATTTTAATTAACCTTTAAAATGTCAGTAACATAATATAACAGTAGTGAAAGTGATCATCAGAATTTGATATTGAAATTAATAAAAAATATATATATTAGTACTGCTAATAGTTTGATATAAAAAATATGGTTTTTATACATGCCTTTTCTGCTTGTTGATTTTAATACTGCTAATAGGTTGATATAAATTTCACAGATATGTACGGGATCTTATGGCTCATGTTACAATGTATCTAGCAGAATTGTCTAACAATAAAGGCCTCAAAAGTTTTGCTCAACAACTTGACATAATCCAGTTAGTAAGGACACTAAATGTTTTGATCTTCATTTGTGATTGTGAGTAAGAATAACTGATGTTTTGGAAAACATGCTTGACTAGAGGTTTGGCATTGTTTAAATTACAGGATGCTTCCCAAATACAATGTTACTGCAACTTTACAGGTATTTTCCGTTGCATTTTATTTTATTTTTTTTTTGTACAAAGGGCATTAATATACTCTTTATAATTATATAGTATTAAAATGTTGATTTCATATGTGCAAACAGTGTGCTGGAAACAGAAGGACTGCAATGAAAATGATCAAATCCAGAACGGTAAAAGGAGTTGGATGGGATGTCTCTGCTGTAGGAAATGGTGAGTTTCTTCCGTTTTGGAGTCACTATCAATTTCCTGTTTTATTTTCCTCCTGTGTTTGTTGGTTATAGAATTACTCAAAAGGATGCAGGATGGTCAAATGCTTTTTAAGTCTATGAATTCTGCTATGTGTTTGAATAACACTGAAGTATAAATTAATTTATATCATTTGGAAGTTAGAAAAGTTTCTCATTTTCTTGAGTTTCATTCGGAAAACATGTTGATTATGTAAGCGCTGACAAGTGTAAGGTGCAATCTTTGGCCTTCGAATGTGATTTTCCTTACTTTATTTTATTTTTGTATCTTCTGCTGTCAAAAAGAATTTTACTCAGAAAATATGCCTCTGTATAGAAATCCTGACAATTGAAACCAGTTGGGAATTGGTGGTAGTACTTCTTCTTGTAGTAAGACCAAAGTTTTGGGGTTATGCTTCCTTATTCTCTTGTACCGATGGAATCCTGTTTTTCTTGGAACCTTCTATTCTATCTTTTTTATTTATATGTCTTAGGGTCACAGCGTTCTAAAAGTCTATTTAGTTAACATTTTTGTTGGATGTGTAGCATATAATGCTTTCATGTCAGTTAAGCTGGTGTTTTTGCATAGCTATTTGAATACAATACCATCCTAATTGTTCTCAATGACTTTCTTGCTGTTATATTAATGAGAAACAGAGTCTATTGACGTTGCTTTGTTGTTTTGGTCGAGGTTTTTGCTGTACGAAAAGGTTTAATTAGTGAAAGACAAACTTAGGTTGCTCTATTAATAGCCAATATCTGACAAGTATTTTGATATGCTGCATGATTTTTGATCCTAGGATTAATCTTTTTCGCTTGGTAATTTAGCTGTATAAAATTCTTGCCTTTAGAACATCTTCAATGCTTTCATGGATTGCAAAAAAACTTTATGTCATATAAGAGAAATATACATTAATTTAAAATAAATTTCTCCAATACAATTATTACTTATTAATGTTAAGTTGCGATTGTTTGAGATGAATGTCCGTATTATCTTTCATTTGATGCTTGTTCTGGTGCTTGGCTTGTAGTCATATACTGTTGCAGAGAGTAGATGTCTGTGATATCTTCTTTCACTTTTTACATATTTGTATTATTTTTATTGGAAAAATTTTAATTTAATTCCTAACATTTAATAAAATATTACTTTTTTACTAACGTTTGCATTTCTAATTCTCGTCATCTTTAACGTTTTGAAAATGTATTAATTTAGCCCTTTTATTAGTCAAATACTAGTTAATCAGGGTTAATTTGATCATTTTAACTTGAATATATTTATATAATTTTAATATAATATATATTTTTATATTTTTAATTTAATATATAAAAAAAAATTAAGTTAAAAAAAAAAAAAAAAAAAAAAGAGGTCTCATTGCTACACTCGAAGATAGAGACGAATGTACATGAAGACTTGTCTGCGCTGTAGCTTGAGTAAGCCCACCAAAACATACTTATATATATGATTTTTATTTTTATTTTTATTTTTTTGTACTTAAAATATTTATATGCACATAAATTACCTTTAAAAAATAAATATAGTTTCAGATAATATAAAATCATTAAAAAAAATAATATTTAGATGGCAAATGAGTAAATAGTCTTCAAAAATATGTAATTGTATGTCGGTACATATAAATTAAAGATTTAATATCTGTATTTTAATCTGGATTAAGAATCTTTTCTGGACATGCCCCTGATCAAAAAAAAAAAATTTATTCTTCGAGTCAAGCCTTACATGAAAAGCAAATTATCTATTAATGGATTTCCAACTTTTATAATCATTTTTTCCCCAAAAAAATTTAACTTTTTGTTCACACTTCTTACTATTTTCTTCCAACTTTCGAGCACCCAAATGGGGAAAAGATATATCTTTTTTTAGTATAAATGTGAAGAAAATTTAAAGTTTGTGCGAGTATAATTGTGATGAAAAGAGATTAGTGTTTGGTTGATATTGTTAGAATTTTTTGTTTAGTAGTTTCATAAAGTTTCAAATCATGGTTAGTAAAGAATGATCATATTGTGTTAAAAGTAATTGTTTACATTTATTAGGGATATTTTCTTTGAAAGATTCTTCAAGAATCTGAAAATGATGGAACAAACTATAACAAGAAGCTTGATGATCTGGTTTCAATGGAAAAGGCAAAACACAAGAAAATGCTTTTTCTTATTCACTGATTAACTCTAATTACAGATCAACTCCTTTTTATATACAAGTAAAACATAATCACAGCCATTGAATGATCATAACCGACTTGATCCTAAGCAATCTCAGCCATACACCTTTCAACAATTTCTAACTAACTGCCACCTCATCAATATTTAATCACCAGCTTAGCTTAAGTAAGCAAGGCTTGTTAGAGCTTGATTACAACCAGTGTGCATCTGCTTATGATCAGCAACTCTTCTATACTGATCATGATAGCTTGAACTGCAAGGCACATATTTGGGACTATCAAGGGCAGCAGAGTCATGATGCTGTCGCTGCAGCAGATTGGAGCAATCACTTACGCTTGAAGTTGGATTGCTTGAGGTGGAAGATATCCTTACATTCTTTTCGGAGAAAAAAAAAAGGTTTGAAAGCTTGTTACAAAGATGCATCATGGTTATGGCATCTTCGATTTGGGCATCTCAACTTTGGAGGATTGGAAATATTGTCTAAGAAGGAAATGGTGAGAGGACTACCTCGTATTAATCATCCTGACCAACTTTGTGAAGGGTGTCTACTTGGGAAGCAATTCAGAAAAGGTTTCCCAAAACAGTCAGAATCAAGAGCCAAGAAACCACTCGAGCTCATCCATACTGATGTGTGCGGTCCAATCAAGCCAAACTCTCTCGGTAATAGTAATTATTTCCTTCTCTTCATTGATGATTTTTCAAGAAAAACGTGGGTATATTTCTTGAAACAGAAATCAGAAGTCTTTGAAGTATTCAAGAAATTTAAAACTGCTGTGGAGAAAGAAAATGGCTACCAGATAAAAGCAATGAGATCTGATCGAGGAGGAGAGTTCACCTCAAAAGAGTTCCGAGAGTTCTGCGAAGCAAATGGGATCCGACGTCCTCTAACTGTTTCGAGATCCCCTCAGCAAAACGGTGTTGCAGAAAGAAAGAACAGAACAATTCTCAATATGACACGAAGTATGCTGAAAAGCAAAAGATTACCGAAGGAATTTTGGGCGGAAGCCGTAGCTTGCGCAGTATACCTATCAAATCGATCTCCAACAAGAAGTGTGTTGGGAAAGACACCACAAGAAGCATGGAATGGAAGGAAGCCAGGTATTTCCCACCTGAGAGTCTTTGGAAGCATAGCTCATGTACATGTACCAGACGAGAGAAGAAGTAAGCTTGATGACAAAAGTGAGAAGTTCATCTTCATTGGGTACGATAATTATTCTAAGGGCTACAAGATGTATAATCCAAACAATGGAAGGACTATCATCAGTCGTGATGTTGTATTTGATGAAGAAAGCACATGGAATTGGAAAACACATGATGAAGATTACAGTTTCCTTCCCCACTTTGAAGAAGAGAAGGAGGAGCAACCAAGAATGGAGCAAGCAGAACAAGAACCCACTACACCATCAGCATCACCAGCCTCAACAGATAATGGAAACTCACCACCATCATTTCTGAATGAAAGAGATGTGGAGCGTACAAGAAGCCTGCAAGATTTTTATGAGGTAACTGAACAACCTGATAATCTCACACTTTTCTGTCTCTTTGCTGATTCCGAACCAGTGAGCTTTGAAGAAGCTGTACAAAATAAGAAGTGGAAAGATGCAATGAATGAAGAAATCAAGTCCATTGAAAAGAATGATACTTGGAAGCTCGTAACACTTCCAAAAGGACACAAAGCAATTGGTGTCAAATGGGTGTACAAGATAAAAAGAAATGCTAAGGGAGAGATAGAAAAACACAAAGCAAGACTTGTTGCAAAAGGCTATAGTCAAAAAGCTGGAATTGACTATGATGAGGTATTTGCTCCTGTTGCTCGATTAGAAACTATAAGACTAATAATTTCTTTGGCAGCTCAGAATAAGTGGAAGATTCATCAGATGGATGTAAAATCCGCCTTTCTAAATGGAGTCCTTGAAGAAGAAGTCTACATTCAGCAACTATCAGGCTATGAAGTCAAAGGCCACGAAGACAAAGTTCTAAAACTAAAGAAAGCTCTTTACGGGTTGAAGCAAGCACCAAGGGCATGGAACAATCGGATTGACAAATACTTCAAAGAGAATGGCTTCACCAAATGTCCTCATGAACATGCTCTCTACATCAAATTCAAAGATGGAGATGTTTTGATTGTATGTTTGTATGTGGATGATTTAATCTTCACCGGTAATAATCCAAGTTTTTTTGAAGAATTCAAGAAAGCAATGGCCAAGGAATTCGAGATGACCGACATCGGATTGATGGCATACTACCTTGGTATAGAAGTCAAGCAAAATGAAGATGGCATCTTTATCTCCCAAGAAAGCTATGCAAGGGAGATACTTAAGAAATTCAAGTTGGATGATTGCAATCCAATAAACACACCGGTGGAATGTGGAGTCAAACTGTCTAAGCGTGATGAAGCAGAAAAGGTGGATCCAACACTCTTTAAGAGTTTGGTTGGAAGTTTGAGGTACTTGACTTGTACAAGACCTGACATCCTTTATGCAGTTGGACTGGTGAGTCGTTATATGGAGAATCCAATAACTACCCATTTCAAGGCAGCTAAGAGAATCCTTCGCTATATCAAAGGTACAATTGACTTTGGCTTGTTCTATTCAATTTCAAATGACTTCAAACTTGTTGGATATAGCGATAGCGATTGGGGTGGAGATACAGATGATAGAAAGAGCACCAGTGGGTTTGCATTCTTCATGGGAAACACAGCTTTCACATGGATGTCAAGGAAGCAACCCATTGTCACACTATCCACCTGTGAAGCCGAATACGTAGCTGCTACTTCGTGTGTTTGTCATGCAATCTGGCTCAGAAATTTATTGAAGGAATTAAGCTTGCCACAAGAAGAACCAACTGAGATTTGTGTAGACAATAAGTCAGCCATCGCCTTAGCAAAGAATCCGGTGTTCCTTGACAGAAGCAAACATATCGATACTCGTTATCACTTCATACGAGAATGCATAGCAAAAAGAAATGTGCAAATGGAATACGTAAGGTCAAAGGATCAGATCGCAGATATCTTCACCAAACCACTAAAGTTTGAAGATTTTGCGAGATTAAGAAGTTTGCTTGGCATGGTAAAACAAGTTTAAGAGGAGGTGTTGAAAATATAAACTTGTTTTGAGCAAGCCCATTACCAAGCCCATTTTCAAGCCCATTACCAAGCCCATTTCCAAGCCCATTACCAAGCCCAAGTCCATCAAGAAGAACCTTCTAAGGTTAGGTATAATGTTAGGTGTAAGGTTAGGTGTAAGGTTAGGTGAGTCAATTTAAAAATATTTGTTTGGTTGGTGAAATTGTGTGGTTAGAATTTATTTGTATTTGTTAATTTGAATGGTTTAGATTAATTTTCTAGCACTATATATAGCCCCTCTTGCATGAGGTCTAAGCATCACAAAGAAGAAGAAAACATAAGAGAAGCAAAGCTTCTAGTGAGTGTGTGAGAAACAAAGCAAAGCTTTGTATTGTGAGGTGTTTTGAGTGTTGTAAAAGTTTTATTTTTGTTTTAGTGAGAATTTCGATCCAACAAAGTGGTATCAGAGAAGATACCAAGCCCATAACCATGTTGAAAATATAAACTTGTTTTGAGCAAGCCCATTACCAAGCCCATTTCCAAGCCCATTACCAAGCCCATTTCCAAGCCCATTACCAAGCCCATTTCCAAGCCCAAGTCCATCAAGAAGAACCTTCTAAGGTTAGGTATAATGTTAGGTGTAAGGTTAGGTGTAAGGTTAGGTGAGTCAATTTAAAAGTATTTGTTTGGTTGGTGAAATTGTGTGGTTAGGATTTATTTGTATTTGTTAATTTGAATGGTTTAGATTAATTTTCTAGCACTATATATAGCCCCTCTTGCATGAGGTCTAAGCATCACAAAGAAGAAGAAAACATAAGAAGAGAAGCAAAACTTCTAGTGAGTGTGTGAGAAACAAAGCAAAGCTTTGTATTGTGAAGTGTTTTGAGTGTTGTAAAAGTTTTATTTTTATTTTAGTGAGAATTTCGATCCAACAAAGTGGTATCAGAGCGAGGTTAAGTGTTTAATACCAAATCGAAGCTCTCGACAAGAGGAGCACAACGCCGCAAAAAGCATCCCAATCGGAGGTTCCACGCGCTCGCACGCTCCGCCGGAAAATCGCTGCAGAAAACTGAGTCAACTCAAACGAGTTGAGCCGAGCCAGACCGAGCCAAGCCGAATCCGAGCCGAGCCAAGCCGAACCCGAGCCGAGCCGCTGCTGACAAAAGCCAAACAGGTCCGTTGACTTTGACCGTTGACCAGGTCCGTTGACTTTGACCGTTGACCGAGTGACCGTTGACTTTGACCGTTGACCAAAAGTTGACTTTTTGGTTCAAGTTCTGGTTGAAGTTTCTCGATGTTCTGGATCCATCCGTGCAATCAGAATTTCGAAATTCTAAACATATTAAAAGGTATGGCTAATGGTATGGTATCCTTTCAAGTTCCAACACTCAAGAACGACAACTTTGATAATTGGAGTATCAAAATGAAAGCACTTCTTGGAGCACACGATGTCTGGGAGGTCGTAGAAAAAGGCTACACCGAATCAGAAGATGAGTCGACACTATCCCAAACTCAAAAGGATAGTTTAAAAGACTCAAGGAAGAGAGACAAAAAAGCTCTCTATCTCATCTATCAAGCATTAGATGATGATGGCTTTGAGAAAATTTCAAGTGCAAAGTCCGCTAAAGAAGCGTGGAATAAGCTACAAACCTCTTGCAAAGGATCTGAACAAGTGAAGAAAGTTCGTCTTCAGATTTTAAGAGGTGAGTTTGAATCATTACATATGAAAGCATCTGAATCTATTTCTGACTACTTTACAAGAGTGTTAACCGTTTCTAATCAATTAAAAAGAAACGGTGAGACACTGGAAGATACCAGAATAATGGAGAAGATACTTCGCTCGTTGGATTCCAAATTTGAATATATCGTTGTGACGATAGAAGAGACTAAAGATTTGACAACCATGACAATTGAGCAACTTCAAGGATCGTTGCAAGCTTACGAAGAAAAGCATAAAAGGAAGCAAGGTATCAATGAACAACTCCTCAAGTCCCAACTCAAAGAGAAGGAAGAAATCCAAAGCCACGAGAGATACCAACGTGGTCGAGGCAGAGGAAGAAGCCGAGGACGAGGTACAGGTCGTGGTCGTGGACGAGGTTGGAATTATAACAACAACAATTCCAACAATAACTATGAGAGAGGAGAAAATTCAACAAGAAGTCGTGGGAGAGCCAATTCGAACACGAGGTACGAAAAATCTCAAGTTCAGTGTTATAATTGTCAGAAGTTTGGACATTATGCTTCAGAATGTAGAACTCCAAATAACAAGGTTGAAGAAAAGACTAATTTTGTGGAAGCAAGAGCAGAGGAGAGAGAAATTCTGTTATTAGCACACAGAGGCAAAGATGGTGACCAAGAGAATACTTGGTATCTCGACACCGGTGCGAGCAACCACATGTGTGGAAGGAAAAACATGTTCATAGAGCTCAACGAATCTGTGAGTGGCAATGTCTCATTTGGAGATAGTTCTAAAATTCCGGTGGAAGGAAAAGGTAACATTCTTATTCGTGCTAAAGATGGTAGTCACCAATTGATTTCAAATGTTTATTATGTGCCCAACATGACAAGCAACATCTTGAGTTTAGGTCAACTTTTAGAAAAAGGCTATGATATTCACATGAAAGATTGTAGTCTTTTTATAAGAGATGACATAGGAAATTTAATTGCTAAAGTGAAAATGTCAAAAAATAGAATGTTTTCGTTGAACATTCAAAATGATGTTGCAAAGTGTTTGAAAGCTTGTTACAAAGATGCATCATGGTTATGGCATCTTCGATTTGGGCATCTCAACTTTGGAGGATTGGAAATGTTGTCTAAGAAGGAAATGGTGAGAGGACTACCTCGTATTAATCATCTAGACCAACTTTGTAAAGGGTGTCTACTTGGGAAGCAATTCAGAAAAGGTTTCCCAAAACAGTCAGAATCAAGAGTCAAGAAACCACTCGAGCTCATCCATACTAATGTGTGCGGTCCAATCAAGCCAAGCTCTCTCGGTAACAGTAATTATTTCCTTCTCTTCATTGATGATTTTTCAAGAAAAACGTGGGTATATTTCTTGAAACAGAAATCAGAAGTCTTTGAAGTATTCAAGAAATTTAAAACTGCTGTGGAGAAAGAAAGTGGCTACCAGATAAAAGCAATGAGATCTGATCGAGGAGGAGAGTTCACCTCAAAAGAGTTCCAAGAGTTCTGTGAAGCAAATGGAATCCGACGTCCTCTAACCGTTCCGAGATCCCCTCAACAAAATGGTGTTGCAGAAAGAAAGAACAGAACATTTCTCAATATGGCACGAAGTATGCTGAAAAGCAAAAGATTACCGAAGGAATTTTGGGCGGAAGCCGTAGCTTGCGCAGTATACCTATCAAATCGATCTCCAACAAGAAGTGTGTTGGGAAAGACACCACAAGAAGCATGGAATAGAAGGAAGCCAGGTATTTCCCACCTGAGAGTCTTTGGAAGCATAGCTCATGTACATGTACCAGACGAGAAAAGAAGTAAGCTTGATGACAAAAGTGAGAAGTTCATCTTCATTGGGTACGATAATTACTCTAAAGGCTACAAGCTGTATAATCCAAACAATAGAAAGACTATCATCAGCCGTGATGTTGTATTCGATGAAGAAAGCACATGGAATTGGAAAACACATCATGAAGATTACAGTTTCCTTCCCCACTTTGAAGAAGAGAAGGAGGAGCAACCAAGAGTGGAGCAAGCAGTACAAGAACCCACTACACCACCAGCATCACCAGCCTCAACAGATAATGGAAACTCACCACCATCATTTCTGAATGAAAGAGATGTGGAGCGTACAAGAAGCCTACAAGATCTTTATGAGGTAACTGAACAACTTGATAATCTCACACTTTTCTGTCTCTTTGCTGATTCCGAACCAGTAAGCTTTGAAGAAGCTGTGCAAAATAAGAAGTGGAAAGATGCAATGAATGAAGAAATCAAGTCCATTGAAAAGAATGATACTTGGAAGCTCGTAATACTTCCAAAAGGACACAAAGCAATTGGTGTCAAATGGGTGTACAAGATAAAAAGAAATGCTAAGGGAGAGATAGAAAAACACAAGGCAAGACTTGTTGCAAAAGGCTATAGTCAAAAAGCTGGAATTGACTATGATGAGGTATTTGCTCCTGTTGCTCGATTAGAAACTATAAGACTAATAATTTCTTTGGCAGCTCAGAATAAGTGGAAGATTCATCAGATGGATGTAAAATCCGCTTTTCTAAATGGAGTCCTTGAAGAAGAAGTCTACATTCAGCAACCATCAGGCTATGAAGTCAAAGGCCACGAAGACAAGGTTCTAAAACTAAAGAAAGCTCTTTACGGGTTGAAGCAAGCACCAAGGGCATGGAACAATCGGATTGACAAATACTTCAAAGAGAATGGCTTCACCAAATGTCCTCATGAACATGCTCTCTACATCAAATTCAAAGATGGAGATGTTTTGATTGTATGTTTGTATGTGGATGATTTAATCTTCACCGGTAATAATCCAAGTTTTTTTGAAGAATTCAAGAAAGCAATGGCCAAGGAATTCGAGATGACCGACATCGGATTGATGGCATACTACCTTGGTATCGAAGTCAAGCAAAATGAAGATGGCATCTTTATCTCCCAAGAAAGCTATGCAAGGGAGATACTTAAGAAATTCAAGTTGGATGATTGCAATCCAATAAGTACACCGGTGGAATGTGGAGTCAAACTATCTAAGCATGATGAAGCAGAAAAGGTGGATCCAACACTCTTTAAGAGTTTGGTTGGAAGTTTGAGGTACTTGACTTGTACAAGACCTGACATCCTTTATGCAGTTGGACTGGTGAGTCGTTATATGGAGAATCCAATAACTACCCATTTCAAGGCAGCTAAGAGAATCTTTCGCTATATCAAAGGTACAATTGATTTTGGTTTATTCTATTCAATTTCAAATGACTTCAAACTTGTTGGATATAGCGATAGCGATTGGGGTGGAGATACAGATGATAGAAAGAGCACCAGTGGGTTTGCATTCTTCATGGGAAACACAGCTTTCACATGGATGTCAAGGAAGCAACCCATTGTCACACTATCCACCTGTGAAGCCGAATACGTAGCTGCTACTTCGTGTGTTTGTCATGCAATTTGGCTCAGAAATTTACTGAAGGAATTAAGCTTGCCACAAGAAGAACCAACTGAGATTTGTGTAGACAATAAGTCAGCCATCGCCTTAGCAAAGAATCCGGTGTTCCATGACAGAAGCAAACATATCGATACTCGTTATCACTTCATACGAGAATGCATAGCAAAAAGAAATGTGCAAATGGAATACGTAAGGTCAAAGGATCAGATCGCAGATATCTTCACCAAACCACTAAAGTTTGAAGATTTTGCGAGATTAAGAAGTTTGCTTGGCATGGTAAAACAAGTTTAAGAAGGGGTGTTGAAAATATAAACTTGTTTTGAGCAAGCCCATTACCAAGCCCATTTTCAAGCCCATTACCAAGCCCATTTGCAAGCCCATTACCAAGCCCATTTCCAAGCCCAAGTCCATCAAGAAGAACCTTCTAAGGTTAGGTATAATGTTAGGTGTAAGGTTAGGTGTAAGGTTAGGTGAGTCAATTTAAAAGTATTTGTTTGGTTGGTGAAATTGTGTGGTTAGGATTTATTTGTATTTGTTAATTTGAATGGTTTAGATTAATTTTCTAGCACTATATATAGCCCCTCTTGCATGAGGTCTAAGCATCACAAAGAAGAAGAAAACATAAGAAGAGAAGCAAAACTTCTAGTGAGTGTGTGAGAAACAAAGCAAAGCTTTGTATTGTGAGGTGTTTTGAGTGTTGTAAAAGTTTTATTTTTGTTTTAGTGAGAATTTCGATCCAACAAAGATATCCTTACATTCTTTTCGGAGAAAAAAAAAAGGGGGATATTTTGGAAAATTTGGCACATTTTTACAACTTTTTTCCATAAGAGAGTAACCATAATATTTCCGCTAATATCATTTCAGCTATACATTTAAAAGTTTTAATAAAATTTAATGAAATTGGTTTAAAATATTGATTTAGAATCTTTTGCTAGAAATGTAATTTCCAATAAGAGATGTTCTTTTATTTTGTTTGTCTATTTCTTTTTTGGCAAAATTTAAATTGGAATAAGAAAACAGGGAAATGAAATTATATTTAAACTTTTGCTCTATGAAAGCAAAACTTTTGACAAAGGAACAACTATTTTCAATAGAATTTATCATTTCAACTCACTAGAATAATTGAATGAACCTAATAACCCATGAGAGATACTTCAACAGAATATAATCTACAAAATTGATAATCTGTTCATTAGTTCAAAATGTCACATAAATCATTACGTTGACACTTTCGCATAAATTCAATCCTTTTATCAAGAGTCTGTCATCTAATCAAAACATTACATGATGGCCTAATAAACAAAAATGGCTTTGTATACCAAACCATTATCACCAACATCATAGGATAACATTCAAATTCAAATCACAAAATTCAACTGATCTTTGCGTATTTGATTGTCTTAAACTTGACCAAGAATTTTTTTTATTAAAGTCGCTAGTGATAGGAATCAGTAGGTGCACCAGGACATCCCAACTAGGTTGGCACCTCCTTCGCACCCTCATCATTAACCCATCCCTACCATAAAATGAAAAAGAAAAGAATACATAAATGTTCAAAAAATAAAAAAGAAACCGAAAATCAACATAATCGAAACTAACTCTATCAGAAACTAAAGACCTATAGAAACTTAGAGTGTTCCACCACTAGGTAGGAGAAATAATGCTAGCAGCCTGAGAAGCAAGTGAATTTGCCACACCTTTACCCTCATGAAAAATATGAGTGACAACAAACTTCATATGCGAAATATCTAAGCAAAGAAACCAAGCGGGCCTCTAACACCAAGGAACCACACAAGACCAAGACCAAAGAAGGGCTACTAAAAAAAGCAAAGTCACTCTCAAGCCAAATCTTATTTCAATTAAACTCTTAAGCATAAAAGATATCATGAATAACAGTTGTTAACTCCGTCTCAAAAGCAAAGGCTCGGGGTGTTGCAAAACAATGTTTAATAAAGCCCCAACAATTTCAGAAAATTGCACCACAACTGATAAGGCCAAGACTACTGAAAGCGGCACCATCTGTATTTGTCTTGACCTAACCTGGAGAAAAAGGAAACCAAATATTCTCAAGGATGCATATGAACTTTAGCAACATGATCAATGATTTAAAGCTTATGCAGAATTTCTAGAGCACTCACCAAATTAGACATAAGATCGGAGAGAAGAATATTGACCTCATGAATGGAATGCCAAACTAGAGAAAAGGCTATAGCAAAGGGGACTTGGATATCCTTGAAAGTCATCTTATTCCGTGCAAACCAAATCACCCAATCACTGCTAAGATAAGCGCTTTACATAAATAATTAGTTGAATTACCATATTGTGGGGACTACGTTTTACCAACATGGAGAAAAACACAAGTTTTGAAAGTGAATGGTGAAGGATCCAATATAGATCTCCTTGTTTCTGCTCTCAATGAATACTAAAGCCATTGTAGAAAGGGAAATACATATCTAGACCCGAGGGAATCTTCCTTGCGAAATATAACATTGAAAACTGATAGTTATTGAAGTTTCACATACAAATCCTAGGATTCATCCAAAACAAAAGGAGATAAAATATAAGTAGACATTATATCCAAGAAAAGAAGGCAATAAGTTTTAGATAACAAAAGTCTAAATATAGGAAAAGAGAATACGATTGCTCACCAAAAGCTTGAGTAAATTTTGAGGAATCTTCCAACTAATATTTCTGCCTCAATACAGGAAGGTTTAATTGGATGCTCATATCAAGACAAAGGACTCTGGAAATGGGCTTTCACTTGATTAAAAGAGTTATCTCCAAGACCAAGGCAGCAAGAAAGGTGGAGGTCCTACAACATTGAATTATCACAAGATGCTAGAATAGAAGACATAAAATCACAACAAATAGCATCAACTCTAATTAGCAACAAATACCAAATTTGGATAAATTAAGTTCACATACTTCCACTTACCTTTGAGCCTCAATGCCAATGCCAATGACCCTACTTTAAAATCCAGTTGAAGGCCCCACCAATTCCAAAACAAACCGCTATAGTATACGAATTAATGAAATGATGTTGGATGCTTTGGTCCATGGAGCACATCTTTAAATTCAAGATCATTTATTTACAAAGTTCTTTCAACTGGCCAATAATACTCCTTATCTTGGACCCCAAATGTAAATTGAACTTAACAAAGCACAAAGATTAATACCTTAAAGCTTCAGTAACTAATTTATAATAAGCCAAGTCTTGAAAATCTTCCAGCCTAATAATTACAGAGCCATCAGTCAATTACTTCTGCTCTGCATCATTGAGCACTACCTTAATCACAACAATTCATGGTGCCCCAATCTACCGAACAAGACCTAAAGGAAGGTAGAGAGGTGGAGTTTTATTAAAGTCATGGGTTTTGTTTTCTCGTTTGAAAGAAATGAGGAAAAGATTATCAATCAGACATGGATGAGATTGAAGAGAGAACAGTTTGCATCATTAAAAGTTGCAGAAGTCGAAAGTTAATCATGCATTCTTCTTGTAGCTTAATAAAAACATACAAACTATAATCCTTTCATAAATTAATGATATCACTTTTTTAAAAGTCAAAAAATTCCAATTTCATGATGTAAAAAATTTTAAATGATTGCCTGACTAGATATGCAAATGGTAATATCCATTGAGGTTAACAATAGGCTAACTTGTGAAGTGAAACAAAAATAATTTGGTGTCATACATTAAAGTTTACTTAGTCAAGCAAAGTTGAATATACTTACATAAAATTGGGAAGAACGAGACTTTTATGCAAAACTTTGAATCCATTACATACACTATGGTCTTCATTTGGTCCACCTCATCATTGAAACGAAATAGTTACCTAAATGAAACCCCAATGTGTCATATAAAACCATTGCTTCAAGTTGCAAAACACAAAGCTATAATTGTATTCAAAAATTAAAAGACGAGATCAAAGAGTATTGGCAAATTAAGTACAACATCATAAAATGAATTGAAACAATATCTGAATGAAACCTACAGCTTGCTTGCTATAATACTCTAATTCTTCCACAACAAATTGGTTCAGTCTGTCTAGCAAGAAAATGATCATTCAAAAGTTCAGCTAAACATGCTTATCAGAAGCTGGGAAGAAGGCAACAACAGAAAATGACTTTTAAGTGAAAATTTTGGTGTCTCCACAAACATTGCCACCCCAATTGAATCCACTTGGTCAATAATATGAACACTCTTGCATCAATGGCAATGTCAATTTTAATTTGTATAATATGATCATTAACATTGAATATCAAATTTTGATAAATTAAGTTAATATACTTTCTAATTACTTTAAATTCCTCATTAATAAGTCTACTATAAAGTCCAATTGAAGTTACCACCAAATCCTACATCAAATAGCAAACTGCATTCCTCTAAAAAGACAAAGAATATAGAGAATAAACATAAGTGTAAGGAGAACAAGATGCAATGATTTTGTATGTTATAAATATACTAACAATGTAAGATAAAGAGTCCTTGGCAACAATCAGTGGATATAAAATGTTGATAGCATTTCTATCATCATCGAAGAATGTTTTTGGTGCTTCCCAGTTTTCTTTTATTACTGCTTAAAACAATTCCTTGAATATGGTTGATCACTTAGTGAAGAGAATTGAAATTTGAGTGAAAATGGGTTCAATTTTTTATGTACCTAGCTCTATAAGTGTACCGAGTTGTTATTGATGAGTGTGAGATAGATATACCATGACTTTGTGTATAGAGTATCAATGTTAAACATATATTTTGTCTGTTGAAATTAAAAATAACAAAATGATTATCTATTAATAAAGATGAGTTGATGACGGAGAAAATGGTTCTAATTCATAAACAATTGAAAAGTTCATATGACAATCATGCATTCTACCTTTCAGCTTAACAATAACATAAATACTTTGTTTCATCTGTAGATATGGACATACCATGCAATAAAGTTGAGCCATAAAACGAAGATAAATATGCCTACAACACTAAATTATCACAAGATGCTGGAATTGAAGACATAAAATCGCAGATAGGTAAGATCTTCGCATACCGTCAACTCTGATTAGCAACAAATAACAAATTTGGATAAATTATGTTCACATACTTCCGCTTACCTTTTAGCCTCAATACCAATGCCAATAAGCTTACTTAAAAATCCAGTTGAAGGCCCCACCAATTCCAAAACAAACAGCTATAATATACCAATTAATGAAATGATCATCTCATTCTTTTAATCCAAGATCATTTACAAAGTTCTTTCAACTAGCCAATAACACTCCTTATCTTGGACCTGAAATGTAAATTGAACTTAACAAAGCACAAACATCAATACCTTAAAGCTTCAGTAACTAATTCACAATAAGCCAAGTCTTGAAAGTCTTCCAGCCTAATATTTACAGAGCTATCAATCAATTACTTCTCCTCTGCATCATTGAGGACTACCTTAATCACGGCAATTCATGGTACCCCACTCTATCCAACAAGACCTAAAGGAAGGTAGAGAGGTGGAGCTTTATTATAGTCATGGTTTTGTTGTATCATTAGAAGTTGCAAAGTCAAAAGTTAATCCTGAATTCTACTTGTAGCCTAATAAGAACATACAAACTATAATCTGTCCATGAATTAATGATATCACTATTTTAACACTCTAAATATGCCACTTTCATGATGTAAAACAATTTTAAGTGACTGTCCGATGAGATATGCCAATGGCAATATCGATTGAGTTTAACAGTAGGCTAACTTGTGAAGTTAAACAAAAATAATTTAGCATCATACATTAAAGTTTACTTAGTAAAGCAAGGTTGAAACTTACCTAAAGTTGGGAAGAAACAAGACTTCTATGCAAAACTTTGAATCCTCTACATATACTGCAGTTTTCATATGGTCCACATTATCATTAAAAGGAAATTGTTACCTGAATGAAACCTCAATGTGTCATACAATACCATTGCTTCAAGTTGCAAAAGACAAAGCTATAAATTTATTCAATATCTATCATATAAAACCAATGCTTAGTTCCAGGAGAAACAGGTTCTCAAAAATTAAAAGACAAGATCAAAAAGTATTGGCAAGTTAAATTCAACATCATAAAATGAATTGAAGCAATATCTGAAAGAAACCTATAGTTTGCTTGCTATTAAACTCTGATAGCCCCATAACAAATTGGATCAGTCTGTGTAGCAGGACCTAAAGGATGGCAAATAGGAAGAGCCCTATTTGTATGTTGAAGTTAGGGAATAAGGAAGTGATTATCATTCAGAAGCTTAGCTAAACATGCTTATTAAAACCTGGGAAGGCACCAAAAGAACAAGATTTTAAGTTAAAATTTTGGTGTCTCCACAAACGTTGCAGCCTCAATTTAATCCACTTTATCAATAATATGAACACAGTTGCATCAATTACAACATCAACTTTAGTTTGTATAACATGATTGTTAACATTGACTATCAAATTTTGATAAATTAAGTTAATATACTTTCTAGTTACTTTAAAGTCCTCATTAATAAGCCTAAAATAAAGTCCAATTAAAGTTGCCACCAGATCCTGAATCAAATAGCGAATTGCTTCCCACTAAAAAGATAGAGAATAAACATAAGTGGAAGAGGAACAAGATGTGAGCTTTTATGTGTTACAAATATACTAACAATGTAAGATGCAGAGTCTTTGGCAACGATCAATGGATATAAAATGTTGACAGCATTTCTTTCATCATCAAAGAATGTTTTCGGCACTTCCAAGTTTTCTATTATTACTGCTTTATGCAGCTCCTTCATTCCTGATCGCTTAGTGAAGAGAATTGAAATTTGAGTGAAAATGTTTTTAGCTGCTTTACTGAGTTATTCTTGATAAGTGTGGGAATGATATATCATGAGTCATGACTGATTACGTATGGACTATCAGTCTTAAACATATATTTTGTCTATTGAAACTAGGGAATAAGGAATTGATTATCAATTAATAAATATGAGTTAGTGATGGAAAAAATGGTTGTAATTCATAAAAAATTGAAAAGTTCATATGACAATCATGCATTCTACCTTTCAGCTTAATAACAAGACGGATATTCCAATCTAGCAAAACCAAGTCAGTACTCCAGGCATAAATCCTACATACCAAAACTAGTCCTGGCATAAATCCATCAAGAAGGGTACAAGTTCTGTAGCCAAAGACCAAGTCAGTACTCCAATCTCAAGAACATTTCTGCAACAAAATATAATAAGTAAACATGATAATCTATCAGATTACCACACTTGCCCCCAAAATCAACATAGCGAAACCTCTGTTGCAGTAATCTCTATAAATCATGGTTTCCATTCAACAAAACTGTAACATATATATCTAGATTTTATTTCCACAATAAACCAGACTGATATCCATCTAAGGTGTCCTCTTTAATCACAATCAGTTTTAAGAGGATCGTTGTTTTATGAAATAACAGAAGCCTCTGGCTACTACTGTAATTGGACTTGCTTTCAATTTAAAGACTATATTACTAGTTCAAGTTCCGAATAATAAAATCCATATAACCAAGTACATTTTTAGAAAGAAAGCTAACACTGGTAAATGAGACAATAGGCCCTAAAAAGAAATTACTGTTTTTTTCCAATATCTAGTGCAACTGAATGTCCATCAAAACTAATGTTAATTCACCGGTGCATACGAACATTGTTAAAAAATCTCTTAGTCCAATTCAAGTCCAAAGCCTCTAACTAATCCCTCACTTTTATTAAAATCAACATGTACGCTTCCTTTTTTTTTTCTTTGGGAAAGAACTGACATTATTTGATCCAACAAACAACAACAAATAATTCTTCTTATTGCATGTTTAGCTACCGCCACGTGAAAAAAAATAACATCATCGCTAATGAAAACTAACCTCCCACCAAATATTTTGGGAAGCCAACCCCCAGGCAATTGACTCAATGCATAGCCTCACAAGAAGGATGATTGCACCAATCCAGACACCGAAGAATTCCACCCAAATTGGTGTGACATAGGAATAATAGCAACACTCAAATTCACCTACACCATTCAACAAACAATATACAATATTTTCAACCCAAAACACAAAAGCTCAATGACCTAAATAATCACACTTCATATATACACACTTTTAACAAACTTGGTCACCTTCCTCTTTTTTGAATTCAAAAACACATAAACAGTTAGCAAAAATTCCCAAGAGAAAGTGAAAAAAGCAACTACCTTGTCCATGTTACATATAACAAAAGCAAGCGAAGTGGTTCCAATAAGTTTATATCTTTCTGGTATATTCTTCCATGGCCGCCAATTCCACTCAGACCCCACGTCTCCATTCCCGCTAACATCACCCCAGTTATAAATAAAATTCTGGAGTTGCAAGAGTAGGATGAGTATCATTCAATTGTACAACAACTTTGCTAGGAAAGTCAGACCACTGACAGGAGTCCTTGCCATTGTTCCTTTGATTGAAGGGAAAAATCTACAAAACCCCTTAAAATGATAAATAATGTCAATTTACCCCAACTTTTTAAAATATTAGTCAAAAAACCCCCTCCAGTTAGTCAAAGGCGGTTTCCATCCGGATTCATAGCGGTTTTGTGACAAAAATATTAAAAGACGAAAACACCCTTACTATATCAAAAATTAAAAAATAAAAAACAAAACAATTAATCTATTATCAAACTTACATTTCATAACAAAAAAAATTAAGAAATAAATAAATAAATTATAGTTTTAGATAATTGAAATAATAATTATTATTAAATAAAACAAATTTTTAAAAAAAAATCATCAGATCTCAACATAAATTTAAAAAAATGAAGATCTATAGTGATACAGATCTTCAACTGCATTGATTCATTGAAGATCAAAAAGGGAAAAAAAAATTGAGAATAAACCCAACAAAACAAACATTATCCAGTAAGTTTATCATCGCAGTAAAACACAACAAACATCATCATCAAACAACCAAGCCTGCAAACAACATTATCAGAGCACTATCTCTCTCTCGCAACCTTCTCAGCATTAACAGATTAATAGAGTACCATTCATAAAAACCAAATAAACAACCCTAAAATCCCAAACTAAAACAAAACAAAATCAACCAAAAACAATTGATAACTAAATAAAAATTAAAAAAAAAAAAACAAAAACAAAAATCAGCAGCAAACCATGCACCGGTTCCAGTTTCAACATCTGAGTTCAATCAGCAGCAAACCCATCCAAAAATAAGCTTCGCCGACCCACCACCAGGCAGACCCTGTGACGGAGACGACCTCTGCATCGCGACCCACCACCAGCTTTCACAATCGTCAGCGGCAGCCTCTACATGCACCGGTTCCAGTTTCGAAGCTGTTTCGGCCATGGATGTTTGGTGCTGACTTGGTGGTGAGGGGGACGAGCGACTGGAATCGACGGCAGACGATGCAGCACTAGCCTAGGGCTTTGACGGCGGCGATCATGTCGAAGACGAGGATGATGAGAGAGTCTGGTTGGTGGTCGAGGTGGTCTATTGGTTCCCGGAAGAAAATCGGAATCGACGGCAGACGATGCAGCACCAGCCCAAGGCTTTGACGGCGGTGATCGTGTCGAAGATGAGGATGATAAGGGAGTCTGGTCAGTGGTCGAGGTTGTCTATTGGTTCTCGGAAGAAAATCGAGCTGAGATTCGGCAAGAGAGAGAGACGGCGAGAAGGAAGAGAGGGAAGAGATTGAGATGGCAGCTGAGTAACTGTCGTCCGGAGAGATTTGGGGGGATGGCAGCTGAGAGGGATGACAGTGGAGTCTGGAGAGATTTGGGGGAATTAGTTTTTTTCTATTTAAAGGCCCAATACATTTACCTAAATGCCCTTACACCATAACGGATCTGTCATCTTTTTTACGGAAATCACTGGTCCACTAACGATTGGGTTTTTTTAGATAATAGTTTCAAAACCAGGGGTAGTTTGACATTATTTTCATTTTTAAGGGGTAAAATAATAATAACCCTTGATTGAATCTATCAATTATGTCCAGTATAAACTCAATATATAAATGATCACAATGAGTAACATCACAAGAAACCTTCCTTTTTAATACCTGCAGGTAATTTCTGGATTTTTCTGAGCTCACTGGCAATGGACTTGAATTTGAAACAGCGCATTCAAAATGATTCAAATGAATTAGTATGATAGCATAGAAAGTGCAATATGTAACATCTATGCATCTATACGATTCTTATACTCTGGCATCATTCAAGAAAACATAATTGACATACCTGAATTGATGCATTTGGGAGAAAGAATTGTTGTTTCAGCTGTAAAAGATTTCCACTTCTTGTAGCATCCCCAAGATACAGAACAACATATAGCTGCAAATAGATCATATTTTAAAGTTAAGCTTCATGCAAATATATAACTATGTTGGACATACAACATGAAATAAATTGAAATCCCCAAAACTCAATTTTGCTTCCCAGAAAAGAAATCCATCAGTAAAATCCCAAGGGATAAGCAACAATAGCAGAACTTTTGAGATAAAGTTGACCTTCAAGCCAATCCTAACAATTTTTTCCCAGACCTGCCTTGGTGATCCGTTGCTTAACAGTCCATATTTGCTGTCATGAGTCCAGAAAGCATATGAAGCCAACCTTGCTTGACACCATTTCCTAGTGCTTCATCTTTCTCCTACAAATTTTCATTTCAAATAATCATCAATGTTCTCCATGTTATAAATGAAGTCAGATTCTTGAAATGGTAGTTTTAACTGCATAATTGTATTTTCATGTTGAACCCATATATTAATTTAAGCCCTGTTTTTATGACAAATTGATGCCTACATATCCAGAAAGTACTAGTATCATCACTATGACACTACATCACAGAAAGAGAAATCTGCGAGAGAAGGATTTGATTGACGAATGCAGTAAAAATAAAGTTGAGAAAGTCCCTCCATGATAGAACTGGTTGAATAACTATGTTAAATGTTGGATGTGACGTACTACTTCAAGTGAAACAAAATTAAAATGTTTGCAGTTTCATTAAAAGTGATGTATCAAACATTTAAGATGTTAGAGATTGGCATACCGGTGATGAAATTCTGTAGAGCTCATTCATTCTCCATCCTCTAGTTCATCGATTGATTTCCCATCTATCTCAACCTTAGGGATGTGGGAAATGTTGGGCCACACTTTCCCTTTATCTCTTCTGCATTCTTCTCTCAACATTGCACAATTCCAAATACATAATTCCCGAAGTGAGGATGGCAGGCGATGCTCTGTTAAGGATCTGAGGTTTGGACAGCCACTAATGGTTAATTCCCGAAGTGAAGATGACAGAGCTAGCTCGGAAATGCATGTGAGACCTGGGCATTCACTGATTTCCAGAGATTGAAGTGCAGATGGGAAAGCCAGTTCTGAAATGGATGTGAAACTTGGGCAACTCCAGATATACAGAGAGTGAAGTGAAGATGGTAGGGCCACCTTTGGAAAAGATGTCAGATATGGGCAAGTATTGAGTATCAAACCTCTAAGAGAGTTAAGGTTTCGAAAATCCCATTTTGGCAATTGGCGAATTTGCAGAAGAGTTAGAGAAGGGGGCAACCTCATTCCCATTTCTTGCTCTACAAATGACGACTCTGCTTTTGGATCAAAAATAAAAAGATCTTCTAGAACGGTGAGATTGTGGAAACCCCACTCAAGCAATGGCTTATAGATATTGACTTCATCATCAATTGCAAGAGTTCGTAGGTTTGTAGGAAAACCTTCTTCTGGAAATGACCTCATACTTGGACATCTATACAATATTAATTCCCTAAGAGAATCCAGGCTGTGGAAGCCCTTAGGTAGGCCTTCCAGTTTCTCACAATTATTAATATAAAGTCTACTTAACTCGTCCTTAGGAAGACCATCTTCCGCGAATTTCACAATACTTTTACAATCACTTATACCTATTCTCCTTAAATGACTACAATTGTGCAGTCCATTGGATATGGTTGTAAGCTTTTCACAATTGTATATATCAATGTTTTCAAGAGAAATGTTGTCATAAAAACTCTCTGCAATTGACTCCAACTCTGGAAGCTCATGAAGGAAGAGAGCAGAAAGTGTGCTTGGTAATCGACCACTCAATGATAAGTTTGTGAGAGATGTTCAATTATAGACACTTAAGTACTCAAGTACAAATGTGTGGTTCTCTTTGTCCACAACTGATGTACAACTTACCTCTCTATCATCCCACAAATACCCCAACTTATCACAGCCCAAAATCTCAAGCGTTTTAAGAGATAAGGGTAAAGGACCATTTATGATGAATTTTAGAGAATCACATTTTGACAACTTCAAACTTTCCAAACATGTATTTCTATGATTCATTTCCATAGGTAATGACGTTAGAGCATTGCAACGTGTAATTTCCAATTTACATAAATTGGAAAAGTAACAAATCATAGGAAATGAGACTGAACCTGCCTTCTGAAAATAATTTTGCTTTGACCAATTGCTAAACTCTGCAATGTTTAATGACTTCAATGACTTAAAATTAATTGGATCAATGCATGTCATCTCTTTGCATCCATCTATGTCTAAATCCCAAAGCTTTGGAAGGCTTGAGAATGAAACCACCAGTTGATTACAATGCTTAATCACAAATTTCTCTATTGAAGGAAGACAACTTGGTAAACTTCCACGAAGTTTAGGGCACTTTTTAATAGAAAACTCTCGGAGTAAAGGGAATGCACCACCATACTCATTTTCCTTGATAGGTTCCCAATGCTTCCACTCTTGCAAATCCTCAAAGCATAGAGTTTCCAATGATTGAAAAGGCCTTGAACAATGCTGCCCACAAAACTCATTACCTAATTTTTTCAATCCCCTCATCCCTCTAATTATGAGATCTTTAAGCAATTCCAATAACCCAAGAGAAGGTAAAATCGTACAACTCACACAACTTTCCAAAGTTAGAACAGTCAATTTGAATAATGAAGAAGGGCCTATCCATGATGGAAATTCCATGCCACCATATGACTTGATTGTGAGCTTTTCTACATTTCGATGTGTTTGTAGCAAGTTAAGCACCTTTTTCTCTTTTTCTGCATTACGTGTGTCTCAAATGGAGAGTCCCATTTTAGCTCTAGCACTCTCAATTTTGGTTTATTATTTACTATCATCTCACTTGTTTCATATAAATCAACCGCATTCTCTAACCCTGAAATACAAAGTTCCCCATGAAGCAATTTTAAATTCTTCAATTCTTTCAAGGTAGCTCTAATACCTTCACCGATAATAAAATTGGACAAACATCGAAGATCTTTCAATTCATCCATTCCCAATGGCATCTCATCTAAATGAACACCTCTAATATCGAGATATCTTAATTTGCTTAAATTCCTCATCTCGGATGGTAACTTCCTAAGACGATAACAATCTTTTAATTTCAAAATCAGTAAGTTAATTAAAGAACTTGTTGATTTAGGTAAGCTCTTAATTCTTGTACCAGAAAGATTAAGGTATCGTAGATGTCTCAAATCACCAATTGACTCGGGTAGTTCTGTAATTTGATAATTTTTTAAAGATAACATCCTCAATTTTTTCAGTTTTGGCAGCAAATGAGAAATAACCATTGGAGATATATAGCATTGCTGCCTTTTGATAGCTAATGGCAAGAAAGTTCTAAGGTGTTGCGCAACTCGTTCAACCTTACTAATGAATTCGAATTCACATTTGCCGTTGACATAACCCTGACCATAGGAAAGATGACGGGCCTTTTCTAAGCTTTCCAACTGCTCATCGACACTCAACATATTTACCAAATGGAGACAAGTTCCTCTAGAAGCCCATTGAGCAAGATCTCGAACAAGGTCATGCATTACATATTTGGCTTTATTACTACTTGATTGTTGAAAAAGTGATCTAGATAATAGATCATAAAAGTACTCATGACCTAAATCTTCCAACTGTTTGTTTGCTTTTGATGGTTGAATAAGACCTTCGGTCAACCATAGATGTATGAGTTCCTCTTTTTCGAATTCATAATCTGTCGGAAAAATTGAACAATAAGCGAAACATCTTTTTAAATGAGAAGAAAGATAAAAGTAGCTTAGTTTTAAGGTTGCAGAAAGGTTACTTTTATCTTCAACTATATCCCACATTTTGTTATTCAAGATTTCTAACCACTCATCTATATTTCTTTCATATAAAAGGCGACCGAGAACCTTTGATGCTAAAGGCAAGCCCTTGCTCTTTTCAACTACTTTTTCATAAATTGATTGAATACTAGGATGCGTAGGATTAACACCATCATCAAATGCGTGTGCCTTAAACAAAGACCAACAATCATCATTTGATAGCAACTGTACTTCAAATAACCTAGTAGAACTTCTCATTGTTAATGCAACAGCTGCATCACGTGTTGTCACAATAATTTTACTCCCACTTGCTCCAGCCCCAAAGGGAGACCTCAAGATTTCCCATAAGGTATGATCCTTACTCCAAACATCATCTAGGACAAACAAGAATTTTTTTCCAGCTATTTTTTGTTGGAGTTGTTTTTGCACTGCATTTAATTCAGTAAGATTGCAAGGTTGATCATTGATGTTCTCCAAAATTGCCTTTGAAATTTTTAGAACATCAAAATCATTAGATACACAGACCCAAGCTTTGAGCTCGAAACATTTAACTGCCTCATTGTTAAACACCTTTTGAGCAAGTGTTGTTTTCCCGATTCCTCCCATGCCAACAATCGGTATTACATGAAAGTTGGTAGCACTTGGTTTATCACTGAATACCATTTCAAGTATTTTTGCTTTGTCATCTTCTCTTCCATAAATAGCATGTTCAGTTGCAAAACTTGTACTGAGCGGTCTCGGTTTAGACACAGCAGTCGATGTCCCTCCAACTATTTCTTTCAATCCAAAGCTATCTTTCAGTGTGCAAAGTCTGTCCAATTGGCTTGTAACATGTTCCAGTCAGCGTTTGACATCTTTTATCTCAAACCTCATGTGAACATGAGACTTTATAGCTTTCGAACTTAATTTACTGATTTTGTTTGACACAAACTTATGAACCTTGCTTGTGCTAGCCTGTTCACGTTGTTTATCCTTCAAGTGCCTTGCCAAAACATTAGTAGCAAACTCATCTAGTACGTCCTCCACATCATAAGCCAAGTCTTCGAGATCATCAAGCCACTCCTGCACATCGTTGTTCGTCAATTGCTTCTCTTCTGCATCACGGAGCACTACCTTAATCATCTTTAGAGTATCTTCCCATGTTTTGATCTTTGAACACAAACCCTCTTGACGCAAAAATCACAGCAACTCAGGAGAGGTCAGTCTTTTCAACAACACTGTTAGGACAGCTGAAACAGCAAGCTCCACCCCAGACATGATTCTGGTTTTGTTCTTCCATAGGAAATTGAAACATTAATTTTCAGTTAAATTTGAGAATTTAAACAAAATGCTAATTAGGCATCTTCGTATGAAGTTGCTTTTAAAAAGAATAGACTTCTTGCTTTAAGTAGAAAGCATTATAAAAAAAAAAAAAAAAAAATTACAAGTTTAATATCTGCCAGAAGACTATCATGCTCATAAAGTTAATAAATTAATATAAAGCTGTCATGTACTTTAATAAAGTTGCAAACAGAAATTTGGAATTCCAATATTGTGTCTAGCTTGCTTATAAACTAATTAATTAAAAGTAACTAGTGGTAAATTAAAAATATTGTTGTTTGATTAATATTGTGATTCATTAGATATTATATTAACTTTGATTGAGATTATAAATGTTGCATTTAAGGATTTGTACGAGTTCTTAGACTTCGTTTCTCTAAAGTTATGATCTTTTTGTGTGTTATCTATTTCCATTTGTTATATCAAAAGTATATTTAACTTTCAAATATTAATACCCAGATATTTGATCTTTTATATTAGTATTTCTAGTTTGAAAACCTTTGTTATAGTTAAACTTTTAAGCTATAAAATCACATTGAAAATGTAATAAAATCATCACTTAGTTATTAGTCTAAATTTATGACCTAAGTCTTTCATTAGTCAAAATGAACGGATTTAAGAGGTATTTTAGTAAAATTGCATTCACAACCTCCTTCCTCCCTCCACTCTACTACACTACCTCAAAATTTGTCCACATTCAATACCCAAATAATATTGTAAGCTTATGTGTAATTACTGCATCATTAATACATCATCCCAAAATTAATGTAATAACTGCAAATCAGTTTACCAAACCATTTAGGCAAAATTTTGAGAAATGTAGAATTATTCATATAATATGAAAATAATAAGTACATATATAAACAAAATATTTAAAAATTTGATGTGTAAAGAATGAGTAAAACATTTTTTTTTATTATAATAATTTTTTTGAGAGTTTATCATAGACATTTTTATTCAAATTTTGTAAATGTTTTATATCTTTTAATTTCATATTTATAATTATAAGTGAATAAAAATATATTATTATATTTTTAAAATATATATTAGTTTATAATTATTTTATTATACTTTTTACACATTTTATTAAATTTAATATCATGTATAAATATAATAATCTCAAGATTTTACAAATAAAGAATTCAAGAATTTTTTTTTCTTTTTTTAACAATTTCTTGCACATTGTATACATATATCCTCAATGTGTATTGATATAATAATTTCAGTTTCTCAATTATTAGTCTTTAGATTCTCTTACTTTCATTTACTTTGATTTAGTTAATATTCTTTTATATTTAATTAGTAGTCTATATTCAATACATTGGCAAAATTAATTTCAATGCATGTTAAAGTAAAAATTATTTTATATACATAAAATAGTACTTTACATCAATTTTTTGCAAAACTGTATTTTTCCACATTAAACTTGTTTTATTTTATTTAGACATTAGGTGAGGTATGACCTCATTTCCATTTACAACTACAAAATTTGTGCTTAAAAGTACGGCTAGACACATTAACATGAACCGACCTGAACCAATTTTCAAGTGTTTAGATTGATTCATATGGAGAGGGAGAGAGTGTTTGATTCTCAGGGTGAAGAACCTATATGTTTTTAGTTCGTATTTAGGTTATCCAAAGCCAAACCAAATCGTATAACATCAGGATATATATATATTTTTAATTTTTTTTTATATATAAATTTATGTATATGCCCTTCAATATTATTAAACACTAAAGGGCACATGCGTCAATTCATGCCTACCTAACCCTAATCACATCCCTTGACCGACTAAACAACTCCATTTTAGTTCTTTCTTTGCCGATACACACCATTGTGTTCTTCACCTTTCTTCGCCGAATCCTAACTGGCCAAACCCCTTTAATTTTTATTTTTTCGTCTTCATTAACAACTTGACAGCCTGATCTTGTGTTCCCTTCGCTTGCCCCTATTGGCGAACCAAGTTGTTTCGAGTACTCAAACCAGATTCTTGAAGGTGTTCCTTAAGTTTGGTTTGTCATGGGATTGTGAAATTTTGATGGTTTATGTGGTAGGTTTTTTTAGGTTTTGTGCTTTGTTTGGTGGGTTTGTTTAAAGTTTGGATTTTTTTTTTTTAATTGTTTGGATTGTGAAGTTTGATGTTTTTGTGTGATGGGTTTCTTTAAGTTTTGATTTGTGGTAGAATTGTAAAAATATATATATATATCAATTTGTATATTTGATTTCAGTTTTGTTGGATATTAGTTTTGTTTGCATTTTGAGTTCTAGTTAGTTTTGGTTTTATCTATTATTTTTTTGTTAAAAATTATATCAAACTAGCTTCAATATATATATATCAAACTAATATATATATATATATCAAACTAATAGAGGATTGTGGATTGTGGAGTTTTCTTGTTAGTTTAGGAAATGGTGTTAAATATGGGACCGACTTGAATCGAACTAACTTGATGTTGTTCGATTGAGGCAGGTTCCACCCTTCTAAATAAACATGTACTGCTTTCAGATTTGAAAACTGAACATTTGTCAATTCATGTACAGTTCATATTGGAATTGCACCGAACATCTAAATGTCCACCCCTCCTTCTGAGAGACATTTATTGATGTTGTTGTAACTTGCAAGTGTTGTTACTTGTTAATATTGATCCTAGGCAAAATGTGAAATAATTTTTTTTGCTCCACATTATATATATATATATATATATATATGTATGGGACAGGATCAGGAAACACAAATTCTAACACAATTTGTTGACCATTAGATTATGACAATTTTAATGACTTAGATCTACTTATACCTTTTATATATAACTTAATTTTAGACTCTACATAAATTTTGCTTTCTCACATCTCTCCTCTCTTCCACTAATATTAAAAAGTCATCGATTAATACTTTTCTCATCCCAATCAATGTTTTTGCATCTTTTTTTAATTCATTTTTAAATTATATTATTTTTATCTTTCCTATTAGCTATGTTCCCATAATAAGTTTTTATTTTATTTTATTTTAATTTGATTTTTTATTTTAGACCATTATAATCATTATGTTTGTTTAAGACATTTACAATATGGATCTTTTTTGAAAATTTATATTGAGAATTTTAAATCCATATATTATTTATATGATTTGATTACTGAATAGAGAGAAACGATTAATGAAAATTGGATTTATAGTATTTTTGTTTTATATGATGAATGGGAAGGATAGAAAAGAAATATAAAATAAAAAAAAAATGTTTTTGTTTTTCCCTTTCTTTATGCGTGCATGAAAAATGAAAAGGAGAAAAAATAATAACTTTTTTGTGTACTTTTTGTACTATATGGAAGAGAAATTATATATATATTTTGTAAAATAAAAGGAATAGTCAATGCAAATGTGTGATTAACAATAACATAAAGCACAAGTGAATTAAATGGATTAACAGAAATTAGATTAACAACAAAATAAAGTACAGGTGAATTAAATGGATAAAAAGAAATTACATGAGAAACGGGAGCAGTACGAAAAGAAGAGAAACAAAAAGATAAATGAGAGAGCAGAGACTTCATTCTCATTTTATATATTCAAGTTTTGCAAAGCTTGCCCATCTGTATACAGTAAACTAGGTGGGTCATTAACTGACCTCGGCTACAGAAAATGGCACACAAAACGGAAATTGCAAACCGACTTTAAGTTTAATTAATAATTTAATGTAATGGTGAAAATCCATTAATTTTCCAATAATATTATATGAGTTATTTTTGAGATATTACTAATTATATAATTTAAAAATAAATTAAAAAATAAAGATGTAAAGAATTTTAAGAATAGTATTAATTAATTGATTTTTAATGTTAGTAGGAGAAGTTTTTTAAAAAATAATAATATTATTATTACTTGGAGAGATAAAAGAGTTATAATGATATGAAGAGATGAGAGGGAACATGTTAATATAGAGTGTAAGATTAAATTATATACAAAGATGTGATTAAATCTAAACTATTGAAACTTTCATTATCTAATGGTTAATAAACTGTGTTAAAATTTGTGTCAAAACATGTGTCTCCGATTCATATATATATAATTTTAAATAAGTTAGAAAAAAATTCAATAATTGATTCAATAAAATAAAAATTAAATTAAATGTTCTAATAAATTAAAAAAATAAAATAAATCATTTATATAATTTTAATATACGTTTGAAAATTAAAATGAAAAATTGGAGACCATCGTTATGATATTCTTTGTGATCTTATTCGTGAAGAATGTGATTCTTTTAGGATCTAAATCTAGCTACAAGGAATCCCATCCTGCTCTCTCTATAAAAAATAATTGGACTAGGTGTTCCAATAACGTTTGTGAGATTAAGTTTGTGTGATGGTTATTGGAGATGGATTTAAAACTCTTTTTTTCTTTTTTTTTTTAATGAGAGGTTTGTGTTTGTTGTTGTGATTAATGGATTGTGTAGTTCGATGGTGGTGATTTTGAAGGTTTTGGAGGTAGAGTTGAGACCACACATGAGAGAGAAATCTAACCGAGTTGCTTGAGTGAGTTAACTGAGTTGGTGGAACTCAAAGGGCAGTGAAGAAATAAAATAAATAAAAATATAAATTGAATTATAGATGAATCAGGCAAAGATTAAAGAGGTTAAAAATAACTAATTTACCAGCAAATATTAAACATAAAAACTGATGAACACAAAAAGATTTAAGTTAATGAATGAAAGTTCAACAATAAACATAACAAAATTTGAGCATACCTGACTTGATAATTGTAAAAACGAAAGTTATTTAACGTCTACAATTCGCGCACAATAGCTTAAGAGTAGAGAATTTGAGAGAAGTAGAGTAGGTCTTGAAAGTTTCAAAAGCAAAAAATGAGGTAAGACTGTGTGAGAAATGGTAGATTGTATTTGATGCTCCTTTCTCTAATATGGGACCAACATGAGTGGGAAAAGTCAATTCCTCTGATCCAGCAAGCCACAACTTTATTCCTAAAGTTTAAAGTAGACATGACCATGGTTCGGTTCGAACCGTGCGGTTCAAACTGAACCGTAACTGTAGAACCGGAACCAGAACATAAGGTTCTGGTTCCGGTTCAGAACCGAACCGGAACCGTCACTGTAGCGGTTCCAGTTCCGGTTCTTTTAGAATTAGAACCGGAACCGTCGGTTCAAGAACCGGCGGAACCAGAACCGCCTTGAACCGACAGTTCTGGTTCGGTTCCGGTTCTTAAATAAAATAAAAATAAAAATAAATTAAAAAAAAAAAAAAAAAACCGTTGGGGCCAACGTTCGGGCCGTGTGGCCCGCGTGGCCCCAACGGGCACAAGCAGTCAGTTTACCACTGACTACTGGTCTGACTGCAGAAGTCTGGGTTTCCAGATACCCAGACGACGATCGTCTGGGTTTGGAAACCCAAACCCAGACTACGATCGTCGGGGTTCGAACCCCGCTGGAAACCCATATCGGCGTCTGGATTTCCAGCCTGGAAACCCAGACGCCAGATCGGGATCGCTGGAAACCCAGACGCCGATCTGGGTTCCAGAACCCAGATCCAGACGTCTGGGTTTCCAGCACCGATCTGGGTTCGGCGTCTGGGTTTCCAGAACCCAGATCCAGACGCCGAACAGAACCCAAATCCCAAACCCACAGACGTCGACGCCGATCTAGGCTGGAACCCACCAGAACCCAGATCGAAAACAAAAAAATCAAAGAGAAGAATGAGAAGAAGGAGAAGAGAGAGAGAGAAATAGAAAAGAAGAAGAAAAAGACGAGAGGAGAGGAGAGACTACTAAGAGAGTCGAGAGACTGAGAGAGTGAGAAAGAGAGAGAGTCAGAGAGAGAAGAGTGAGTGACGTCACGTGAGTCCATTTATCGAGGGTAAATCAGTAAATGGATAATCCGGTAATGGATTTTATAAATCAAAGCCTTGTGATTGTGAGTAATTTGGCCTTCAAATAATTAAATTTTTTATTTTATTTGTGTATCCGGGTATTTCGTTTGTGTATCGGTATCGATTTATTTATTTTAATTTTAAAATATATTTTAATATTAATTTTAAAATTTCAAATTATTATTTTAAAAAAATGTTCCAGAACCGGAACCGAAACCGTTATAGAACCGGAATCAGAACCGAAATCGAAACCGTTATAGAACCGTCGGTTCCAGAACCGAACCGGAATCGTTTTATTTCGGTTAAGGTTCCGGTTCTAGCTTTTTTAGAACCGAAACCGTAGGTTCAGAACCGGAATCGGAACCGAACCGAACCGTGGTCATGTCTAGTTCAAAGTTACGTTCCCACTGAGGACTTTAATTACCATTTAAAGTTAATGATTTAATAATTGTCTTCATGTAATTTTTGAAAATAAATTTAATTTATTTTTTTTTTGGTAAATATCGAAATACTTAATCATGCTTTCACAATTGCATTGCATGGAAATTACAGAGCAAGAACTAATGATCCAAATTATAAGTCAAAAGAAAATAGAACATGAAAGCAAATTCAAGGTGTAAATTGCATTACGCACCTTGACTTTGCACAAATTAGATCCAATAGCCGACTTTTTTTAAAATTATAAACAAGTACCCTAAATCGGGTCATTAACCATTACACTTATCAGTCCAATGAACCTCCAAAGGGTATTAATGTTAATATGGAGTAAAACAAACTAAATAAAATAATGAATTAAAAACAGAAAAAATTAAAAGGAAAAGTCTAAGAACCCATAGATCTCTGGACATGGAAATAAGAGAACTCCTCCAAATAATGGAGGAGTACGAAGAAGATATGGAGGGAGAGCTTGCAGCATGTTGACGAAGCAGGCATATATGGAAAGAATGGCATAGCGGAGGTGCATGGAAGAAGGGAATTGATGAAGATATATTCTAGAATTTTATAATTAAAGTTAATTAGATGACAATTTTTACCTTTAAACCTTAAAATCAAATGTTGCCTAATCGAATATTTATAGTGTTAAGTATTAGATATATGTAAGACGTTTAGATGATAAAAAATTATATTAAAGTGATAATTTGATAAAGTGAAAATTATTAACATCGTTGGCCTAGACGAAGTTTTATAACTTCATAACTTCATCTAGGTTCGAACTCAAAAGAAGGTTCGTCTAAGTTCGAACCCAGATGAATATTTTTCTAGGTTTGATGAACCTAGATGAAACTTCATTTGGGTTTGAATACAATTGAACCTTTAACTTCATCTGTTCAACTGGGTTTGATGATGATTAATGATTAGGGTTTGATATCTTCAATGATTTTGACGTTGAAGATAGGTTAAAGATGGTTGAAGATGATTTTTTCTTTCATTTTTTTTTTATCTCAATTTTTTTTTTCTTTAGATGATGATATTGAAGACGATAACGTTTTGGTTGCTGGTGATGCTAATAAAAATTTATTGATGTTCTAAATGATGCTTGAGGTTGGACATCTTTCCAGATAGAGTTTCAAATTTATTGATGTTTTAGATAATGTTTCGGTTGTTGAGGATATTGATAAAATTTTGTTTTTCAATATATATATATATATATATATATATATACTGGTTTTGGAGATTGGATCGCTTTTTCTTTTTTCAATTTTTTTAAATTTCATTTTTGTTATTGAATAAAAAAAATTTTATTTTTTTTTTCATGGGTCAATTTAATATTTTTTATTATTTTTTGATTTATATATTTTAATATTATTTAAATCAAGAGTAAATTTGATATTGTATATTTTCTAATATTTTTGTTAAAAAATTGACAGTATATACAGATAATTTTGAATAAAAATGAAACTACATTATAGAAAATAGACCATATATCAAGAGTCAAGGAAAGTTTTTTAGGATTTTCCAAAAAAAGGAGAAAGAGAATGAAAAAGAAAGACTTTTGGAAATCCCCTGGAAACAAAGAAAACGAGTAATTGTTTCTGTTTAAACTTTGTTATGTGGAGGTAGAGGTTCTGCGTGCTTTCCTTGCCATTAAAGTCATTGATAAAATCCCTCCTTCCTTTTCCTCTCTTCACCGCAATTCTCTTTCCTATTCTTCCGTTCACATCTTTTCATTTCTCTTTTTGTCTTGAAAAAGATTAGATTTTTCTTTTCTACGAAGACAAAGAAAATATTGAAAGAAAAAATGGCTTAAGAGCACAGATGTCAAGCGCCTCAATTGTGGGCCAACAACTGCGACTTTTTCTTCAACGAATTTGAAAACTCGGATTTAACCTTCGTCTCTAGCATTGTCGATTATCAGTTAAAAGGTTTTTGCTTTTGATTTGAATCTTCATGGGAGTTTTGAGTTGATAAATTTCTAATGGCACCAGACCTTTGCAATGGCGATTGGGTGCTTTTTTAATTATTTGTTTTTGTATATTTTTATTAGTTAAAAATAAAATCATAATAATATTAAATAAAATATTTTACAAAGGGTATTTGGATACTTTTCATCTGAATCTTAAAAGTTAATTAATAATTTTTATCATAATAGCATTTTAACATTTTTTATTCTCTTTTTGCATCCTTAATTAATAATTTGAGTTTAAAAGAAGTATATACACAAATAAACATACCCATATATCAAACTTATTTTTGCACGACAGTTAATAAATTTGGAAGAAAGGAATCCTTGCTTGAGTTATTAACTCTTGAGAGAAGGGAAATTAGCCTTCCTTTAAGAATTATTGATTCTTAAAGTTCGCCTGAAGGTCAACAGTTCTTGCTTTTGAATTCCTTCTAATTGACTCATCAAGTTTAAGGATCTTCTTTGCTATTGAAGACAAGCTTCTTGCCTTCGATGGTGAATTATACTAATTACACAATTTAGTGTGTCTAACTTCTTCTTCGCTTGAAGTCCGTATCATGTGTCACATGTTGTGTTTTTATTATGCTGACGTGCCTACTTCTCATTATATCCATTTTGCACCTATGCATTTAGAATATTAATATTACTTTTTAATTAATACATTTAAACATTCATAGAATATTTTTCTTATAGAGCATCCAGAAAATCTGTCCATATAGTTGTGACTTGTGAACACAATTTCCGAAGGCATTGTTTTAAAGTAGTTAAATGTGCTAATTGGAATATTCTGGTTCTGTTGTATCTTGAAGGTAATTTACACAAAAAGACCCAATAGCAAATTCTTTGAATTGGCGCAAATTGCTCTCAGAAATCAAAGATAAAATCCATTTATTTTGCATTTAAAAAATTAAATTATAAAGTATAAAATTTGGGAGTTGAGAGAGAACTACGACTAACTCCATGATCTTAATGTATGAGTGTAAATAGTCGACGGATTTACCATTATGCCCTCTCAACTTTTGTCAGACTATTGAACAATCTTTCAAAATGCCAAAACATGGACTTGTAGGGGCCGGGAAACATTTAAAGTACCATTTAAGAAATTACACAATCAAATATTGAGAATGAGAAAATAGTGATGTTGTAGAGGGAAGGGGAAATAATGTATTATCCTTCGTTGGGTTGTCTTTAAACTTTTGTGGTGGGTGGATGTATATGAAAGATAACTTTAGATGCTTTTCCTTTAGGGACAAAATAGTTTTAACTATATAGAATATTAAAATTTCATTTCTAGCCACAAACAAAATACAATTGTTTTTGACCACCTAGCTAGCTTTTGTAATTATCCAAATACCCTTTTCCTTAAATCTCAATTTCCACAAATTTTCAACATTTAGAATTTGTAGAGATAAAAAGTGAGAAACGTAGGGAGCGAAAGAGCAACCGTATGGCCAAACTAGAGAGCATCAATGGCGACTGAACAATGGACGACTTCGGAGATTGTGATTTCTAGTTTTGGAACCAATTAGGACATCAAACATTAGTATTTATGAATGATTTCTACAAAATTATCATGTTTTAACTTGTTTCACAACATGTGTTTTAGGATATTTAAGATGTTACATGATATTTTTCTTAGGTATTTAGGCTTACTAGCCAAATGTTTTGGATATTTGAGATGTCACACGACATTTTTTCAATATGTTACACGATATTCTTTGGTAGGGCTTATTAACTAAAAGTTATGTGTGTGCGTTTTAGGAGAAAGAAGACGAAGTTTGAATTCTAGCCATAGACTAAAATTCTAAGTGTGTGTTAATTGTTATGAGAAAGAAGACAAAGTTTGAGGCTTGGCCTTTTTTTTTTTTTTCCTGGTTGAGGGCCAAATTATAAATTCTAACGATTGGTTTTTTTTTTTTTTTTTTTTAATTTTTTTTTTCTTTTTAGTTGGGAGGCAAATTATAAATTCTAGTCATAGACTAAAATTTTGTGTGTGTTGTGTGCGTGCGTACGTTATGAGGGGCAAATAATAAATTTTAGCCATAGTTTTTTTTTTTTTTTTTTTTTTTTTTTTTTTAAATTGAGGGGCAATTATAAATTCTAGCCATAGACTAAAATTTTGTGTGTGCTCTCTCCGTGCGTGTGTTATGAGGGGAAATTCTAAATTCTAACCATAGGCTAAAATTTTATATGTGCATATATATATTTTTTAAATTGAGAGGTAAATTATAAATTCTAGCCATATACTAAAATTCTGTGTGTGTGTTTTTTTTTTCCTGACATCAAAATTCTGTGCCTGTGATGTTATGGGAAGGAAGACTAAGTCTGAATTTTATATGTTTAATTGAGGGGCAAATTATAAATTCTAACCACAGACTAATATTGAATTTTTTAATTTGGCTAACAATGATTAAAGCTCCCTTTTTAGTTAAAAACAAATATTTCTTATTTTAAATGGTTAATTTTGATAATTTCCACTTTACATATTTATAGGTATCCTAGTGGACTATCAAATTACTTTTATTCTATATGTTAATTCTTTATTTTCAATCAGGGAAAAAAAAAATTGTAACCGAAAAATATAGATAAAGCTACATCGTGAGTTCTTGGCATTGGTAAATCAGAAGAGCGAAAAAGATTGAAGTCTCATCACCTAATCTACTTGAAATACATCTAATGCCTTGCTGGTATCTCACAGAAATTACAGAGTAACTTTTCTCGATGACTTGATGTCCGAAGTGAAAACAAAACACAAAGAAAAGAAACTTATGATCTAATGTATGGGCTTTTTGTTAAAACCGTGTGGACTTTAAAGCTTATTGAACCTTACCCTCCATGTTCATAAAGTGGATTAGTGTGTCCCACCTGCTGATAGAAAAGCCAATTTTTCTAATAAAGGTTTTACACTCAATTTTCTTTTTATTAATTTATTCTTTATTCTTCTTAAATAAAGCTAACATACACACTTTGTAACTGCAGAATAAAAATTATATATATATATAACATATCTTTCTTTTCTCTCCAAAATATACATATGATCAGTAATTCATTGTTTTACTACTTTCTTCATTATTATTATTATTATTTTGTAGTTTTTTATACTAGAAACTTTGTACTCAAAAAAAAAAAAATTAGGAGTCTAAGATACAATTCTTCAGTTACATCTAGCAAGAAGCAATTTAACAATTAGTATACTACAATATCAAACAATTAGAATATTCTGCCAGATTTAATTTAAGAACAAAAAAAGAATTTTTTTTTTTTAAATGTTTTTGGATCCTTCAGTGCAATTAGATATCATTGTATTACTTCTTCAGTGGAAATAGCATATCATTTTTTTTTTAAAAAAAAAAAAAAATCAAAGTTCAGCCATTATAACAAAACCATGCTACAAAACCATTAAAAAATGTACGGACAAGCATTTCTGCAATTAAAATCAAGGGGTGGTGGACATACCATTAGTACATGATATATTCAAATAGACAAAGAGGGGTCAGCTTGTGTAATATAGTATATGATTGATATCATTTTTTCTCTCTTTTTTAATCTATTAGTCTTCAGTTGATCTTTAACTTGATATCAAACGCACATTAAAATTAAAATAAATCTAACTGCATGAATTACAAAACCTATCACTACCATATTGGCCAAGTTGATGCCAAAGGACTTAAGATAAACAACCTTTCCTCCTATTTATAGGAGGGGGGAGATGCTACAGTAACACCTAATAAGTTAAAATATAATGATGATTACATTTAATATTTTAGAATTACATTTAATGTGTCTGATTTACATTCAATGCGTCCGGGTTGTATTAAATACGTCTAACAGTTATTAAAATAAGTTGTTTAGGCAGTTGATCCAAGTGGTTAACCCAAGTGGGCTTAGATAAGATCTTTATAATCCAGGCTGTAATCTCTGACAGTATTGGTGTGTATGGTATGTTTTAAGCCTTGATTGATTTGACGGTTTTGACTGTAGTTAACTGGTGACCTACGAACTACAGTGCTCGACAGCTTGTGTGGCGAGCTGGAATGTCCGGAGTTCGACTGTGCTTATCTTTTTGAACTAATTACGCGAGTTGGACGACTGGCGAGCTGCATATCTGATGAGCTGTTCAGCTGATAAGCTATATATCTGATGAGTTACATTTTTGGGTGACCTGTACATCTGTTGATCTGGACTCATAGAGTCTGATGAGCAGTCTGATAAGCTGTGTCTTAACCAAATGTTTAACCTCTTCTTGAAAGGCCTTAGGCTTCTATCTGTTTTGGACTTCTATAAATAATGTTGAGTTTTTATCAGCCCATTTGAGTAATCTAAAAATGCTCATAACACATTGCATGCGGTAAATTCTGATTAATCATTTTGTACCTGTGCACTAATTATTTTGTATCTGTGTACTATCTCAAATGATTAGTTGATTTAAACTAATTTGATGCATAAATGGTTTATGTACTATCTATGATTATCTTGTACTTTTCATAGCGACAAGGTCAAGAATGATCAATTTCTATTCAATATGGTATATTCTTGCTCTTTGGTTTGCATTTTATCAATTTATTGAATATTTTTGAAATATTATTTTGTTATTGATTCAGATCATTGTTTGCTTTTTTTAAAATTATTTTTTATCCATCATATCTGGTGAAGTTTTTTCTCAAGTTCTACTCCTAAGGATTAACATTTTTTAAAAGAAGATGCCAATAATTTTATTATTTAAAAAAAAAAAAAACCGAAAACATAAAAGAAATTCTTAGGCAATATGAGTTCAGATGTTGCATAACCGAAACTAAATAATTCTAAGTGTACCTGGACTTGATAATCGCAGGACCGAAACTAATTTGTTGTCGAAAATTCGAGCACAAGTAGATTAAGAGCAAAGAAACTTGAGAGAGTTTGAGAATTAGAGAGAGATGAAAGTTTTAAAAGTGAAACATGTAGCGAGAGATTGGGCATCTATGTAAATTTAGATGTAAATGACTATTTAACCACATAGATTAGTCATTGTTTAAACGTTCTAAAAGGATAAAATGGTAATAGCATGTTACATTAAACAATAGTCAACGGCTACATTGTCCAGATAATTGTGCCAAAAATAAAACCAACTTTAATGATAAAATAACCCCCGCTCGTAAATAAACTAGTACTCAATTGTTAACAAAGGCCAAGGTTTGATATCTCTTGTTAATAAATTAGTACCCTCACATTAACTTTAATAAAGCAGTACCCTCACATTAACAAAACGCCAAAAGCAGGTTTGGTGACAGAAATAAGGGTTAATTGAAATAAAATGAAAAGTTTAATGGTAAAATAACACCCACCTGTAAATAAAATAGTACTCTGTTGTTATCAAACGTCAAAGTTTAAGAATAAAATAGGACTTCTTTTTAATAATTATTGACAAAACGTCAAAAGTTGGTTTGGTGACAAGCCGCCAGCTTTGAATGTTTTTCACCAATAGGGCACAAAGGAATTGGAAAAAATAAAAAATAAGAAAAAAAAAAAAAACCCTTAGGATCAAATACAGACTGCTATAACCTTTAAGTAAGGACCAATTTAATATTGCAATAGCTTTTAGTAAAATTATTGTTAGTTATACTGAAAAAATAATTTATTATAAAAATAATTACGGAATTATTTAGTTAAACTTCTTTTTTGATGAGTTATTATTATTATTTTTTTTTGCCCTTTTCAGTGGGTATCTAATCTTTTAGACTGCTGGAGTCGCTTTTGCATTCAATGCATTTTGCATGTGTGTTCACAATTCATGAGTTGACTTGACTTCTCTGCAATGCATAAATGCAGGGGCGTGCAGGCACCATGTGAATGAGGGTTCCTCTGTCAGAGTACTAAAACAAAAATTACATAAATGGATGCTAATGCAAACGGGACAGAATCGACCAACGGTATGGAAATTGACATTTTAAGCTCCACTTCAAATCAGATTAGTAACGTGGAGATCGACGTTTTAGGCTCCACTTCTAATCAGAATAATGATTCGGAGATCAACAATTTAGGCACCACTTTGAACCAGAACACTCCGGAGATCGTCATTTTAGGTTCCACTTCGGATCGGAGCAATGATAATTCTGATCAATTGTTTAAGGCTGCAGCTAATGGCAATATTGAACCCTTCAAGAATATGGCTGAACAGCTTCATCTCATATTGACACCACTCAAGAGTACAGTCTTGCATATCAACATCACATCAGAAAAAGCATCAACCAAGTTTGTGAAAGAAATACTTGATATATGTCCATCACTACTACTCCAAGTCAATGCACAAGGTGACACTCCATTGCATGTTGCAGCCAAATTTGAGCGTCTTGATGTGGCGAGAGTTCTAATTGAGAAAGCAAAACGTCAACAGGAGGAAGACTTAGAGAATGGGATAAGAGTTACCAGACGGATACTGAGGATGACGAATGACAAGGGAAACACTGCATTACACGAAGCCGTGAAACATGAAAGAGTCTATATCGTTAGAATTTTAGTCAAGGAAGACCCTGATTTTTCACACCCAACCAATAATGGCGGTGAAACTCCACTTTATATCGCTGCTGAGACAGGAAATTTTGAAGGTGTTGTTGAGATTTTAGAAAATAGCATTTCAGCTACCCATGCAGGCCCGAATGGAAAGACAGCTTTACATGCAGCAATCAGGTCGAAATCTCGAGGTAAATTTATAAAACTATCAACTTTTGTATCAATAATTTGTCTTTTTTTTAGAGTTACATGTAGAAAAAGTAGTGCCAAAGAATAAATGTTTATAATCAAATAATAATCAAAGCAAAAATGAAATAAATTGGTACAGCAAGCCAAGAATGCACCCTTGACCCTTAAGAAGATAAAGAAAGCAAGCAATTCTTTGTATATGATGTTTTTTAATATATTTTTATTCTTCTTTTAGGTTTACCTAGAAAAATACTTGAAAAAAGGAGGAGTTTGACAAAAGAAATAGACGACTATGGGTGGACTCCACTTCATTGTGCTGCATATTATGGTTATCTTCCTGTTGTACGTGTATTATTGGAATTTGATGCATCTGCTACATGCATGGCTGATAAATCAAGAAAAATGACACCACTTCATTTGGCAGCTAGCCAAGGTCATACAGATGTGGTGAAGGAAATCATTTCATGTTGTCTAGATTGTTATGAAATGGTTGATGACAGAGGATGGAATGTTCTTCATTTTGCCATGGCTTCCTTTAGTACAAAGAAATTGTGTAATTTTCTTGAAAATCCTTCAATCGAAAGGCTTGTACATGAGAAGGATGCAAAAGGAAACACTCCTCTCCATGTGCTTGCTACCTGCGCTAGATCCGAGGGCTCAGCAAATTTACTGGTTAATATTGTCCATCAACTTAGAAACCGTGGCATTGGTGCGGTTAACACACAAAATATTAGTGTTGCAGATGCATTTGTGTACCGTTGTCCTGAGCTGGAGGTAATAGCCTAATTTACAATATATCTATGTGTTGATTAATTAAGACATTGCTTCCCCATTTTATGAGGATTAGGTTAGTTTAATTATGGCACAGCATGCATTTTTCTGCATCAATTTGTTCGCATATGGTCATGATTTTCAATCTTTAAATGTTTGTGTCATGCATATTGCATTATAAGTTTAGGTAGATAAATATTAAACAATCTCTGCAATTATTAAAGACTATTTTTGAAAATTTCCCTCTCTCTATCTCTCTTTTGTATCAGTTAGTAATTATAAATGTATGTACAGAAAGAAATCTTGACATTATCAGAAGATACTAGTAATGGGGTATATCCACAAGGTGTTATCCGTTTAAGAAGCAAACGTCATGATGGATATTTCGAACTTGTGAGAGGAGCAAAAGAATCACATTTGGTAGCAGCTGCACTTATAGCGACAGTGACCTTTGCAGCAGCTTTCGCCTTACCTGGTGGTTACAAAAGCGAAGGTACGAACCAAGGCTCTGCTGTCCTGAGCAGAAATTTAGCTTTTCAAATATTTGTAATAACAGATGCCATAGCCATGGTTTTCTCCATATCTGCTGTCTTCATCTACTTCCTTATGTCAGTAAGGAAATTTCGGAGGTACATTTATATGTTCGAAGTTGGCTCTTGGTTAACAGTGGTTGCTATGGCAGCAATGGTGATTGCATTTGTTACAGGAACATATGCAGTTTTAGCACCTTCTTTTTGGCTAGCTATTGTCACTTGTTTCATTGGCTTGAGCTACTTCCTCTTTGTGCTTCCCATGAGTTATCGTGTCGTACAGCTTATAAGTTACAAGTGGCAGCTCAAGATCACAAGTTCAAGCGCAAATAAGATCAATAAAAGATTACTTCATGTGGGGAAATTGGCCACTAGAAGACTGATGTGCAAGATAAGATCAATAAAGGATTGCCTCATGTTGAAATTGGCCAGTAGAAGACACAGAGATTCTCTTTAGTGTTGTTCTGTATTATAGATATATTAATTCAATCTAGAGCTAGAATTTCATTAGTGAAGGAAACTTTGAACATTTACGATTATTGATCTGCGATGTACTTGGGTCATAATAAACTTTTGAAGGTTGAGAGAAACAAAAGAGTTGGAAATAAAGGATTATGAATCTATGATTATACATAGCTATTATTAGTAAACTTTGACCTACAATTTGACTATTGTTACTCGGTCTCTCCTCAGCTGTATATGTCTATTTTTTATATTTGCATTGCATGCGGTAAATTCTGATTAATTATTTTGTACCTGTGCACTAATTATTTTGTGTCAGTGTACTATCTCAAATGATTAGTTGATTTAAACTAATTTGATGCATAAATGGTTTATGTACTATCTATGATTATCTTGCACTTTTCATAGCAACAAGGCAAGAATGATCGATTTCTATTCAATACGGTCTATTCTTGCTCTTTGGTTTGCATTTTATCAATTATTGAATATTTTTGAAATATTATTTTGTTATTGATTCGGATCATTGTTTGCTTTTTTTTACCTTTTTTTTTAAAAAAATATCTGATGAAGTTTTTTCTTGAGTTCTACCCCTAAGGATTAATGTTTTTAAAAAGAATATGCCAATAATTTTATTTAGAAAAAAAAAAAAAAAACAAAAACCAAAAACATAAAAGAAATTCTTAGGCAATATGAGTCCAGATGTCTGTGGTCGAAGCCCGAAACAATGTAACAATCAACATTAATAATTCATACAATTTGAGCGGAGTTATTGGCACCCTACAAAGGACTTAGAGAAACCCCTATCATAATTTTTTTTTAAAATTTTTTAAATAACAATTTTGTCCCAAGTGACAAATGCTAACCACAAACATAATTTGATTTATAGGATTCTTTTTACAAAACAAAAATAATAATAATAATAATAAAGAATTCTGAAGAAACCGCATGTATGAATTTCTTTTACCATCAAACGTCACCATAAATCTTTAATTATTTTTAATTCCAAATTTTAAATGATAGTGAATTATTTTCACAAATGTAGGTAGTACAACATTGAAGTTATTGCAGAAGAAATTAAGCAATTTGATGTAATTAATCACAAAAGTGCCTTTATACTTTAAAAATTAAATTCTCTAAACTCAAATAATCCCGACATAGAAATAAAAGTCAATAACTCAAACATTGACCTGGAAGATTTAACATAAAAGTCCAAAAAGAAACCAATAAAAATTGAAATGATTGAGCATAAACTCCTCGTACCTACAACAATAAAATTGTATTTTAAAGTTTGTATACAATCCCTCTCCTAATTCTTAATTTTATAATTAAACAAACAAAACGTTTGAGAAGAGATATGACTGAGTTGCACATCACTCTTTGATAATTGTGGATTGTGAGTCTCCTCTTGGTAGAAATTGTTCTCTCTCCCACATTGTAAAAGTAATTATTTGAATTACGTTATCGGTGATATATCTCAGTAGGTCTCAACAATTATGAGATTAATTATGAAATTAGTGATATATCTCTTTGGTAATTATCTGTTTTGCCATGTGGACCTTAAAAAATCTGTTAAGTAGTTATGTACTTAGAAATTGGCTTCAGAATGTGTTCAATACTACATTTGGTTGCATATGCAATTCGTGCTTTGACTAGTAAAAAGGACAACACTCCTGATTCAGTTGAATTAATCATGTTAAAGACTTCTACCTGCCATATGCCCTGACATTTAAGCAGAAGTAACAATTATTCATGCCAGTTTATCATCAAATACATGATCAATGGAGTTTACAACTCAAATACGTGTCTTCCCGAAAGCATTGTACGTTTGCATGAACGTAGAGCTATATAGCTAATCACAAGCAATTATTGGACCCTTCTGGTTTAATAATGGCCTTTAGAAATACCTTCTGTTATACAAAACTCAATTGTTTTAGCAAGTGAGCTGTTTGGACTATGGGGCATATATAATGCTTCTTTCATCTTCTCGATTCTGTGTTATTAATGCTTCATATGTCCTTTTTCTCTGCAGAGGGGTGAGATTGATGACATATATCCAGAAGGTACTTGAAATACTTTGGACAACTAGCTTGCTAATGATGCAATGATTAATTGTTTAGGTTGCTCATATATCTTAATTTTGTGTTAGGAAATTTTGTTTTATCACAATGTCGATCTTCATATATCACTGACCACTATGGATTATAATGGAATACATGGCTGGTGGCTCTGTTGCTGATCTAGTAGGTTACCTCTATACTTGGTTCTACTTGTTGAATGCATTAGAGGCTATTTTTTCTTTTAACAGTTTTGTGGGTTGATGAGAAATGAGATTGTTTGTTTTTGTACATAATATTATTTTAGTTTGAGATTGTTTATTTTTGTACATGACATTATTTTAGTTTGGTTTGTGTAAAAAATATGATTATTTTTGGTTAGTGTATTGGTCATTAAAGGGATGGACTAAATTTGCTTTCAGAAACTCTATAGGCATATTATAGTTTAGTTGGTTGCTGTTGTTAATGATGAGATAACAACAACAATAATGATAATAAAGAAAGCTTGGTGGCTCTTTCCACACATTGCATGTACTTCAGCTTACTATGTATTAGTTTTGAATTTGATATTATAGGTTAGAATTATTGAAGGGCTTTCTTTTTTATGGTTTTCAGTGTTCGCATATTAGCATTTTGCAAAGCTTAGGGTTGTTTTTAGTTGCTTTTGGTTCTCGAATTTTGGTGTACTTATCTGTTCAACATTGAGCAAAAAACTGATTGAGTTTGAAGTTTCCTTAGTGTTTCATTTATTTTAATTAACCTTTAAAATGTCAGTAACATAATATAAATGTAGTGAAAGTGATCATCAGAATTTGATATTTAAATTAATTAAATAAACAAAAAAATTTAATGCTGCTAATAGCTTGATATAAAAAGTATGGTTTTTGTACATTCCTTTTCTGCTTGTTGATTTTAATGCTGCTAATAGCCTGATATAAATTTCATAGATATGTACAAGATCTTATGACTCATGTTACAATGTATCTAGCGGAATTGTCTAACAATAAAGGCCTCAAAAGTTTTGCTCAACAACTTGACATAATCCAGTCAGTAAGGACACTAAATGTTTTGATCTTCATTTGTGATTGTGAGTGAGTAAGAATAACTGATGTTTTGGAAAACATGCTTAACTAGAGGTTTGGCATTGTCTAATTTACAGGATGCTTCCTAAATGCAATGTTACTGTAACTTTACAGGTATTTTCCATTACATTTTATTTTATTTTTCTTGTACAAAGTGTTGGGTTGGGTTCCCTCTTATGTAAAGGCCCAACAAGTCTCAACAAGTTAAATTAAACCCATATAAAAATCCTAATGTATTTAGGAATCATAACCCTATTTAAGTTTGATTTCCTTGATTAATATAAACAAGAAAGAGAGGATTTGGTGGCTGTGAGAGTTTAGGGTTTTTTGAGGCAGAAAAAAACACAAAATCAAGTGTAAAAAGAGAAAATCGTGTGGAAGATATGAGGAAAAAAAAGAGTGAGTTTTCTGCATAGAAATTTATACCGCACTATTTTGGAGTTACTACGATATCTTTTTCATTAACCGTTGGATCGTGCTGAAATTTGGACAGCACATTCATCTCTTTTGGACTTTGCTTCTAAACGGTGGAGATCGGAAACGAAGTTATCGTTTGTGAGATATATAGCCCATAATAGAGTTTCCTGCATTGTCTGCACAACAGTTTTGTAAGATCATTATCGCTTTCGTTCACCATTGAATCGAGCTCCAATTTGGATAGTATACTCTGCACTCGTGATTCTAAATTCTGACAGTGAAGATCGGATATTAAGTTCCTAGTAAAGAGCGACGCAGTCCAGAACATTCTACTGAGTTTATGTTTTTTCTCTTCACTTGTTATTTAAACTTAAATTTGTGTTATTAGGGAACCTAGATAATTATTGCTTGATTTTGGTTCCTATTTAATGTTAAAACAGTTTATTACTCTCACATTTTATTATTAGTGAGGATTTTTGGGTGGACTATGGTCCCGTAGTTTTTACTCCTTGCATTTGGGTGGTTTTCCACGTAAAAATTGGCTTGTGTAATTCGTGCATGTGGTGATGATTTTATTTGCTCATTATTTGATCATTGGTGGTATTTATATTGTGGTGGATTTGTGCATTACTTAGTGTTTTTTCATAAGATTCATTCAGGGGGAGAAAAAGTTCCGCTGTGTAATTTGTTTGTATTTGTTTTTCTCCCATCAAAGTGGTATCAGAGCTTGGTTTCGAATTTTACAATGATGAATATGAAGAACAATTTGAATCTAAGTAGAATGATTACTCTGAATGGTTCGAACTATCATATTTGGAAGGGAAAGATAGAGGATCTTTTGTATGTGAAAGATTTTCACTTACCCGTTTTTGCTACAGAAAAGCCTAGTGATAAATCTGATGCAAAGTGAACTTTACTTCATCGGTAAGTATGTGGTTTCATTAGGTAATGGGTGACTGACAATGTTTTGAATCATATCAGTGGGGAAACACATGCACGAACTTTGTGGGTCAAACTTGAGGAGTTGTATGCTAGAAAAATTGAGAATAATAAATTGTTTCTAATGAAGCAGTTGATGTATTTGAGATATCATGATGGTGCTTCTTTGATAGATCATTTGAATACATATCAGGGGATTATAAATCATTTGGCTGGCATGGGTATCAAGTTTGATGATGAGGTATAAGCATTATGGTTGCTTGGTACATTACCGGACTCATGGGAGACTTTTAGATCTTCTTTGTCGAACTCTGCTCCGAATAGAACGATAACAATGGATTTGGTCAAGGGTACTATTCTGAATGAAGAGACGAGAAGAAAAGCACAAGGATCCACTTCATCTTCAGAAGTTCTGGTTACAGAAAGTAGAGGGAGAAGTAAAAGCAGGGGTCCGAAGGATAGAAGTCAATATATAAGTAAATCCAATAAGTTTGCAAATGTTGAGTGTCACTACTATCACAAAAAGGGACACATAAAGAAAAATTGCAAGCAGTTGGAAAGAAAAATAAAAATGACACAAGCAAAGAAAAGAATAATGAAAATAATAGCAATGATGACAGAATTGCTACCGCCATTCATGAAGACTTTCTTTTTATGTATGATGCTGATTCTATTAATTTTGCATGCCATGAGACTAACTGGGTGATTGATAGTGGTGCCTCCATTTATGCTATATCGTGGAAGGATTTCTTTACATCTTACACACATGGTGATTTTGGGAGTGTAAAGATGGGGAATGATGGCACGATAAAAGTTGTTTGACAAGACCTACCCTGAATTCCTATACTGAATCCGATGGTCCTGCCGGGCACCCCATGAGCCCCTTCTGGAGTCTATTTATTCTAATAAAAAAGAACCTCATGGAGCGAACCCTTAACTGCTAACTATCCTTGTTTATGAGCCTAATTTTTTTTTTCATAAATTATAAATATACAACTTTCTGAAACTATGCAACTATCCAAAAAATATATTATTATTGCATAGGTTTATAATTATGAAATTTATAAAAATTTCATGATAAAAACTATCAGTACTATCTTTATTCAACAAGAACTATACTACGTCGATGGTTGGAACCCATATAATCTGCATGGTGCACAGGGTACCTGAAACTCCTGAACCTGTACTTGGGGAGGATTTTATACACAATACAAAAGCATGACAACATAAATTCAATGAGAATAATATTTTAATACACTACAGAAAATACTTTTATATTCTTTCTTAAATACTTTTTAGAAAACTATTTCTGAAATTCATTTTTGAATTTTTTTCTAAAACTTTTTTCTTTTCTCGTCTTAATGGCAACCCAAGGAAACTACTTCTGTCTGGTAGCATCAAGTCTCTAGCTAACCACTAGGAATGAGGGAATTTGCCCTATATAGTTACCGATGCGTAAACTCTGGACACGCGTTACCCTCTCGCAATCGGTTGTATCTACACTACCCTTATACGTGTAGAGGGTGACTCAATTGACTTTCTCTCTTTGGAGTCAACAAAACTCCTTTCTCGATTAGTGACCCTCTCACATCTACCGTACACGCATACGGTACTCAACTGGGCTCTCTGGAGATTAGGGTAAACCATAGGTGTAATAAAATGCTTTTTATAAAACTAAAAAAAAACTTTCTTTTCCCCAAAGACATAACTAAAAGTATTTTTCTGAAATACTTTATAAATCATAATCTGAAAATTCTTTTGGAAGCTCATTAAGAAATCTTTTTCTAAAATTCTTTCTAAAATCTTTTCTTAAAATTTTTTCTAACATGCATCTTATTGACATGCAAATAAATATAAATAACTTGCTTTATTTCTATAACTTGCTTTATTTCTAAAATATAGAAAATTTCTATATACACTTTTATAGGTCATATGCATCACATAAATTAAAAGCATACTGAAATACTTATTTCATTTTATTTGGGCTTGAGTTTAAGTTATTCTCTCAAACGCCTACGTATCCAATTTATCATTGGGATCAAAGCCCTCATAGTTCCCTAACTTTATTTATTCTACAACTACACATGCATTTTATAAAATAAACACACGCTAATCAACTTACTCAAATAGTCATCAGACCACTATAATAGAATATTGAAATTACGAATACTCAATTGATAATACGTATAAAAATAAACTTAAATAAACATCACATTTCACTGGATGCTTACTACCTCAGCGACCTCCTTAGCTCGCTACTCAAAGTCCTTCTCTAACTTGCTGCTTTCTGCTCTAGCTCGCTCTCAACTCTAGCTAGCTCTAGCTCCCACCTCTAGCTTTAGCTAGCTAGCTCTTAGCTCCAACTCTCTAACTCAGCTCTCTAGCTCACTAGCTCACTAGCTCAGCTATCTAACTCAACTATCTAGCTCACAAGCTCAGCACTCTAGCTCACTAGCTCAGCTCTCTAACTCAACTATCTAGCTCACTAGCTCAACATTCTAACTCACTAGCCTAGCTATCTAGCTCACTAGCTTAGCTCTCTAGCTCACTAGCTTCTCTTTCTAGCTCAGCTATATAGCTCACTAGCTTCGCTTTCTAGCTCAGTTATGTAGCTCACTAGCTCACTAGCTCAACTCTCTAGCTCAGCTATCTAGCTCACTAGCTCATTAGCTCAGCTCTCTAACTTAGCTCATTGGCTCAGTAGCACAGCTATCTAGCTCACTAGCTCAGCACTCTAGCTCACTAGCTCAGCTCTCTAGCTCACTAGCTCACTAGCTTAGCTCTCTAACTTAGCTGATTGGCTCACTAGCACCGCTATCTAACTCAGCACTCTAGCTCACTAGCTCAGCTATCTAGCTCACTAGCACAGCTATCTAACTCAGCTATCTAGCTAACTAACTCAGCAGTCACTAGCTCAACTCTCTAACTCACTAGCTCAGCTCTCTAACTCAGCTATCTAGCTCACTAATCAGCTATCTAGCTCACTAGCTCAGCTCTCTAACTTAGCTCTCTAGCTCACTAGCTCACTAGCACAGCTATCTAACTCAGTTATCTAGCTCACTAGCTCAACTCTCTAGCTTAACTATCCAGCTCACTAGCTCAGCTCTCTAACTTAGCTATCTAGCTCACTAGCTCAGCTCTCTAACTTAGCTCTTTAGCTCACTAGCACAACTATCTAACTCAGCTATCTAGCTCACTAACTCAGCACTCTAGCTCACTAGCTCAGCTCTCTAGCTCACTAGCTCACTAGCACAGCTATCTAACTTAGCTATCTAGCTCACTAGCTAAGCACTCTAGCTCACTAGCTCAGCTGTCTAGCTCACTAGCTCAGCTCTCTAACTTAGCTCTCTAGCTTACTAGCTCAGCTCTCTAGCTCACTAGCTCAGCACTCTAGCTCACTAGCTCAGCTCTCTAACTTAGCTATCTAGCTTACTAACTCAGCTATCTAGCTCACTAGCTTAACTCTCTAACTGACTAGCTCAGCTCTCTAACTTAGCTCTCTAGCTCACTAGCTTAGCTATCTAGCTTAGCTATCTAACTCAGCTATCTAGCTCAGCTATCTAACTCAGCTATCTAGCTCACCAGCACAGCACTTTAGCTCACTGGCTTAGCTCTCTAGCTTACTAGCTTAGCTCTCTAGCTCACTAGCTCAACTCTCTAGCTCACTAGCTCAGCTCTCTAACTTAGCTACCTAGCTCACAGCTCAGCACTCTAGCTCACTAGCTCAGCTATCTAGCTCACTAGATCAGCTCTCTAGCTCACTAGCTCAGCTCTCTAACTTAGCTCACAAGCTCAACATGCATCTAAATATTTCTTTCTTTCAGTTTCCATAAATAAATTCATAGAATAAAACCTTACCTCTTGGGAAATTACTTAAACTTGATTAATCTTGCTCCAGCTCTACTGACGCGAGCTCTCACTCTCTCTCTTCCTTCTCTTTCTCTTTCTCTTTCTCTCTCTCCTCAGTCTGCTATTTTTTTCTCTCTTTACTCTACTTTTTCTCCCTCTTTTTCCCTTTTTTCAAACTGACGCAGCACACACCTATTTATAAGCGCGGATCCACGCTGACTGTTTCTCAAAATTACGAGAATGCCACTGATTCTAGAGAATTCTCTTAAAATATCTGACAAATTTTGTTTAAGCCCCTTAACTTCTAAAAATTCCACTCATTTCATTAAACTTTCAAAATTTTACACTTTTAACTATTTCACTTAAATTACTTAATAATCATTTTTATTTTCTTTCCAAAGGGCACATTAGAACATTTCTTTGTTCTGAACACAGGAATAGTAACATTTTCGGGAGAGGGTGTTACAATCTTCCCATCTTATAAAAATTTCATTCTCGAAATTTGCATGCTAAACCGAACAACATTTAGGGACTATGCTATATTTGATCTTTACGATCTCAAGCTGGTTCTTTTACTTTAAAGTTCTAACTGAATCTGATACACTCACACTGGCAAGGTCATGCTTACGCTACCTTGATCAACCTTTAGGGAAATCTATATCTAGAAAGCAAAACTGGATAACTAAAATTGCTTTTATAACATTATTTTATTCGAAAATTGATTTACAACTTGTTCTGAATCTTTTTCTAAAACGTTTTGTTGTCACTGCCCGTCTCGTCCCCTCTATCACTTCAGCGATCTCTGGGCTTAGGCTTGGGCTGGACTCACTAAATACTGTCCTCCCCTCAAAGGAATTTCTTTCGCTTCCCCCAGAGTCTCAAACCTAGTGTCTGAGGGCTCAACAACAAATTCCTTGCTACTTTGGTATAGTACAAAATGTATAGTATAAAGACATCCCTAAGGTATCTTTGCTAAGCCTCTCGTGAACTCTTACAGCTGGTATAACGTCTATGCTAAAATACTTTCTATGATTCATAGAGCATCGCGTCTAATATCTGCCTCTGGGCTCCTGCTAAATACTCATAAAGACTTGGAGTTGAACTCGGGGCCTCCTCAACTATCCTTAGGATGGAACACTCGTGCCTGATACTCCGCTAGACTGGCCTCTAGATTTCCTTCCACTCTGATCGTAACCTCTACTAAATCATCGTACTACATATGGACTGCTGAAATGACTTAAGTCTGAATTCTCAGATTCAAACTTGCTGCAATTCTCTTGGTCTTTCAATTAATCCACCATCTGGTAGATCTCCTCGCTAATCTTTAGCTACAATAAAGCATTGTCCAGTTATCTAGTCCCATCGAACGTCCTAGTGCTCAATTTTTTAGCACGTTCAAAGAAGACTCCAGATTTTCGTAACTAATAAAGCACTACGATTAAGGCTAGCTGCTCAATATCTAGATACTCACCTGTGGGCTCCGTAGATCACGAAGGCCCAATTCAACTTATAGGCACATTGATAGGCTCGTCAATGAAACTCTCCCTCTGTGCGGGTACCTTGGTCGCTGCTCTTTTAGTGGGTATCAATCTTAACGATGTATAGTTCTAAAAATCATGTAACTTTAAAAACTTTTACTGAACTGATTCTTTTAAACTTTTTCTAGCTTTATCTTAAAAATCTCGTTTCAAAACCAGACTCTGATACCAACTTGACAAGCTACCTCGAATTCCTATACTGAATCTGACGGTCCTACCGAGCACCCCATGAGCCCCTTCTGGAGTCTATCTATTCCAATAAAAAAGGATCTCATGGAGCGAACCCTTAACTGCTAACTATCCTTGTTTATGAGCCTAATTTTTTTTTTTTTTCATAAATCATAAATATACAACTTTCTGAAACTATGCAACTATCCAAAAAAAAATATTGTTGTTGCATAGGTTTATAAATATGAAATTTATAAAAAATTTCATGATAAAAACTATTAGTACTATCTTTATTCAACAAGAACTATACTACGTCGATGGTTGGAACCCATATAATCTGCATGGCGCATAGGGTACCTGAAACTCTTGAACCTGCACTTGAGGAGGATTTTATATACAATACAAAAGCATGGCAACATAAATTCAATGAGAATAATATTTTAATACACTACAGAAAATAGTTTTATATTCTTTCAAAAATACATTTTAGAAAACTATTTCTAAAATTCATTTTTGAATTTCTTTCTAAAACTTTTTTCTTTTCGCGCCTTAATGGCAACCTAAGGAAACTACTCCTGTCGTGGTAGCATCAAGTCTCTAGCTAACCACTAGGAATGAGAGAATTTGCCCTATGTAGTCGCCGAAGCGTAAACTCTAGGCACGTGTTACCCTCTCGCAATCAATCGTATCTACACTACCCTTATACGTGCAGAGGGTGACTCAATTGACTTTCTCTCTCTGGAGTCGACGAGACTCCTTTCTCGGTTAGTGACCCTCTCACATCTATCGTACACGCATAAGGTACTTAACTGGCCTCTCTGGGGGCTAGAGTAAACCATAGGCGTAATAAAATTCTTTTTATAAAACTAAAAAAAAAACTTTCTTTTCCCCAAAGACATAACTAAAAGTATTTTTCTGAAATACTTTACAAATCATAATCTGAAAATTCTTTCAGAAACTCATTAAGAAATCTTTCTCTAAAATTCTTTTTGAAATCTTTTCTTAAAATCTTTTCTAATATGCATCTTACTAACATGCAAATAAATATAAATAACTTGCTTTATTTCTAAAATATAGAAAATTTCTATATATACTTTTGTAGCTCATATGCATCACATAAATTAAGAGCATACTGAAATACTTATTTTATTTTATTTAGGTTTGAGTTTAAGTTATTCTCTCAAACGCCTACGTACCCAATTCATCATTGGGATCAAAGCCCTCATAGTTCCCTAACTTCATTTATTCTGCAACTACACATGCATTTTATAAAATAAACACATGCTAATCAACTTACTCAAATAGTCATCAGACCAGTATAATAGAATATTGAAGTTACGAATACTCAATTGATAATACGTATAAAAATAAACTTAAATAAACATCACATTTCACTAGATGCTTACTGCCTCAGCGACCTCCTTAGCTCGTTGCTCAAAGTCCTTCTCCAGCTTACTGCTTTCTGCTCTAGCTCGCTCTCAGCTCTAGCTAGCTCTAGCTCCCACCTCTAGCTTTAGCTAGCTAGCTCTCAGCTCTAACTCTCTAACTCAGCTCTCTAGCTCACTAGCTCACTAGCTCAACTATCTAGCTCACTAGCTCAGCACTCTAACTCACTAGCTCAGCTCTCTAACTCAACTATATAGCTCACTAGCTCAGCACTCTAGCTCACTAGCTCAGCTCTCTAACTTAGCTCTCTAGCTCACTACCTCATTAGCACAGCTATCTAACTCAGCTATCTAGCTCACTAGCTTAGCACTCTAGCTCACTAGCTCAACTCTCTAGCTTACTAGCTCATCTCTCTAGCTCACTAGCTCAACTCTCTATCTCACTAGCTCAGCTCTCTAACTCAGCTGTCTAGCTCACAGCTCAGTACTCTAGCTCACTAACTCAGCTATCTAGCTCACTAGATCAGCTCTCTAGCTCACTAGCTCAGCTCTCTAACTTAGCTCACTAGCTCAACATGTATTTAAATATTTCTTTCTTTCAATTTCCATAAATAAATTCATAGAATAAAACCTTACCTCTTGGGAAATTACTTAAACTTGATTAATCTTGCTCCAGCTCTACTGATGCGAGCTCTCACTCTCTCTCTTCCTTCTGTTTCTCTTTCTCTTTCTCTCTCTCCTCAGTCTGCCCTTTTTTCTCTCTTTACTCTACTTTTTCTCCCTCTTTTTCCCTTTTTTCAAACTGATGCAGCATACACCTATTTATAAGCGTGGATCCAAGCTAAGTGTTTCTCAAAATTACGAGAATGCCACTGATTCTAGAGAATTCTCTTAAAATATCTGATAAATTTTTCTTTAAGCCCCTTAACTTCTAAAAATTCCACTCATTTTATTAAACTTTCAAAATTTTACACTTTTAACTATTTCAGTTAAATTACTTAATAATCCTTTTTATTTTCTTTACAAAGGGCACATTAGAACATTTCTTTGTTCTGAACATAGGAACAGTAACATTTTCGGGAGAGGGTGTTACATTGTTGGCATTGGAGATGTAAGTTTCGAGACAGATAACGACTCCAGGTTATTTTTAAAAAATGTAAAATATATTTCTGACATTCGTGTGAATATTGTTTCTACAAGTAAACTTGGTGATGAGGGATATTGTAACTTCTTTAGTAATGGTCAGTGAAAACTCACCAGGGGTGCCATGATTGTGGCCAGAGGTAAAAAGTGTTCTACTTTATACTTGTTGCAGGCAAAAATTTCAAAGTCCATTATCAATGTAATTCAGGATGAAGACCAGGTAGAACTTTAGTATAAGAGGCTTGGACACATTAGCAAGAAACGCTTAATTGTTTTAACCTAGAAAAAGAAGCTTCTTGACATGAAAAATATACAATTGAAAAGATGTTCTCATTGTTTTGTAGGGACGTAGAACAGAGTCAGCTTTCACAGCTCTCCACATACAAGGAAGTCAGGTATACTTGACATAGTGCATTCAGATCTTTGCGACCCTATGAAGACGAGATCACTTAGTGGAGCCCTCTATTTTGTGACTTTCATAGATGATCACTCGAGAAAGACATAGGTTTACACCTTGAAGATGAAAGATCAAGTATTAGATGTGTTTAAGAAATTTCAAGCATTGGTTGAAAGACAGACTGGAAAAAAGTTGAGATGCATCAGAACTGATAATGGGGGAGAGTATACAGGTCCTTTTGATGAGTATTGTAGACAATAGAGTATTCAACATCAAAAGACACTTCTCAAGACTCCTCAGTTGAATGGTTTAGCTGAGAGGATGAACAAAACACTAGTAGAGAGAGTGAGATGTTTGCTTTCACAGGCACAGTTACTAGGATATTTCTGAGGTGAGGCTTTAAGTACTATTGTACATGTTCTTAATCTCACACCGTGTGTTCCTTTACAGTTTAATGTACCAGATAAAGCTTGGAGTGGTAAAGATGTTTCCTATGATCACTTATATGTTTTTGGGTGTAAGGCGTTTGTGCATATTCCCAAATATGAGAGATCCAAGCTTGATGTGAAAACTCGACAGTGCATCTTCATCGGTTATGGTCAGGATGAGTTCAGATATAGATTCTTTGATCCAGTTGAAAGAAAACTTGTTAGAAGTAGAGATGTAGTACTTATGGAAAACCAGACTATACAGGATATTGAGAAAGTTGGCAATTCAGTGTTCGATGATAATAATGGTTTGGTCGATTTGAGTTCACCTTCTTCAACAAATTTGTCAACACAGGTTGATGATCAGCAGGTTGCAGTTGATACAGGTGGTTCCTCACAGGCAGAAGAAGATGTTGAAACTAATGAACAGGTGCAAATTCCCGATGTTCCATTAGATGTACCACTCAGAAGGTTTACTAGAGACTGACATCTTTCAAATCGATATCCTGCAAGTGATTATGTGTTACTGACTGATAGGGGAGAACCCTAGTGTTATACAGAGTCCTTAGAAGACAAGCATAAGAAGGAATGGCTTGAGGCTATGCAAGATAAAATGCAGTCACTTCATTAAAATCATTCTTTCGAGTTGGTAAAGCTGCAAAAAAAAAGAAGAGCTTTGAAAAACAAATGAGTTTATAGAATTAAGCATGATGAGCTTAGTACTCGACCTCGATATAAAGCCAAATTGATTGTCAAAGGATTCAACCAGAGAAAGGCGTTGATTTTGATGAAATTTTCTCTCCAGTTGTGAAGATGTTATCCATCCGTGTTGTGCTTGGTTTAGCAGCCAGTTTTGATTTAGAGATCGAGCAGATGGATGTGAAGACTGCATTCCTCCATAGTGATTTGGAGGAAGAGATTTACATAGAACAACCAGAAGGTTTTATTATAAAAGGAAAACAAGATTATGTGTGCAAATTAAAGAAAAGTCTTTATGGTTTAAAACAAGCACCGAAACAATTGTATAAGAAGTTTGAGTCAGTTATGAGGGAGCACGGTTACAAGAAAACAACTTCTGACCATTGTGTATTTGTTCAAGAATTCTCTGATGATGACTTTATTATTTTATTGCTTTATGTTGATGACATATTGATTGTTGGCAGGAATGTTTCAAGAATTGATAGGTTGAAGAAGAAATTGAGTTAGTCTTTTGTTGTGAAGGACTTGGGGTCAGCAAAGAAAATTCTTGGTATACAAATTGATCATGATAAAAAGTCCAAGAAGTTATATATGTCATAAGCGAAATATATTGAAAAAGTACTTCAGAGATTCAATATGGACAAAGCTAAAGCAGTTAGTACTCCACTTGGTGCACATTTCAAGTTGAGTATGAAGCAGTGTCCTCCTACAGATGCCCAGGAAATAGCATGGAAAAATTTTCATATGTTTTAACAATTGGGAGTTTGATGTAAGCAATGATACGTACAAGACCAGATATAGCTTATGCTGTTGGTGTTGTTAGTCGGTTCATGTCTAATATTGGAAAAGAGCATTGGAATGTTGTCAAGTGGATCATGAGATATCTTTGAGATGCTTCCAGTTTGAAACTTGGTTTTGGCAGTAAGAAGTCGCTGCTAGTTGGCTACGCAGATACAAATATGGCAGGAGATATGGATTCACGTAAGTCAATGTCTAGTTATTTGATTATCTTTGCAAGTGGCGGTGTAGCTTTGCAATCGAGATTGCAGAAATGTGTTGCATTTTTTTCCACAGAGCAGAATTCATTGCAGCAACTGAAGCTTGTAAAGAGTTGTTGTGGATGAAAAAATTTATAGTAGAGCTTGGTTTCAAGCAACAGAGATATGTGTTATTATGTGATAATCAGAGTGTCATTCACCTTGGGAAGAATTCAACCTTTCATGCAAGATCGAAGCATATTGACGTGAGATACCATTGGATTAGAGATGTGTTGAATGACAAACTGCTAGAACTTGACAAAGTTCATACAGACCACAATGGATCCGATATGTTTACAAAAGTATTACCAATGGAGAAGCTTGAAGCCTGTAGGATGATAGTCGAAATGGTGAACCCCTATATATAATCAAGAAGAGGCAAATTTGTTGGGTTGGGTTCCTTCTTATATAGAAGTCCAACAAGTCTCAACAAGTTAAATTAAGCCCATATAGAAATCCTAATGTATTTAGGAATCATAACCCTATTTAAGTTTGATTTTCTTGATTAATATAAACAAAAAAGAGAGGGTTTGGTGGCTATGAGAGTTTAGGGTTTTTTGAGGCAGAAAAAAATACAAAATCAAGTATGAAGAGAGAAAATTGCGTGAAGAGAGCAGAAAGAAAAGAGTGAGTTTTCTGCACAAAAATTCATTCCGTACAGTTTTAGAGTTACTATGATATCTTTTTCATTGACCGTTGGATCGTGCTGAAATTTCTACGGCAATTTAGCTCTTCTGGATCTTGATTTTGAACGGTAGAGATCAGAAATAGAGTTGTCGTTTGTGAGATATATAGCCCATAATAGAGTTGTTAGGTTTTTCCTGCATTGTCTGTGCAGCAGTTTTGTAAGATCAATATCGCTTTCATTTACCGTTGGATCAAGCTCAAATTTGGAAAATATACTCAGCACCCATCAGTCTAAATTCTGGGCGGTGGAGATCGGATATCGAGGTCTCAATAGAGAGAAACAAAGTTCAAAATGTTCCATTGAGTTTGTGTTTTTTCTCTTCACTTGTTATTTAAACTTAAATTTGTGTTATTAGGGAACCTAGATAATTGTTGCTTGGTTTTGGTTCCTATTTGATGTTAAAACAGTTTGTTACTCTCACATTTGATTATTAGTGGAGATTTTTGGGTGGACTATGGTCTCATGGTTTTTACTCCTTGCATTGGAGAGGTTTTCCATGTAAAAATTGGCTTGTGTTATTCGTGCATGTGGTGGTGATTTTATTTGCTCATTATTTGATTATTGGTGGTATTTATGTTATGATGGATTTATGCATTACTTAGTGGTTTTTCATAAGATTCATTTAGGGGGAGAAAAAGTTCCGCTGTGCAATTTTTTTGTATTTGTTTTTCTCCCCTCACAAAAGGCGTTAATACACTCTTTATAATTATATACTATTAAAATGTTGATTTCAGATGTGCAAACAGTGCTGGAAATAGAAGGACTGCAATATGCAAATCTAGAATGGTAAAGGGAGTTGGATGGGATGTTGCTGTTAGGATTTTTTTATATTTCTTACTGTAGACTTATATATTAAATAACAATTATATTATTAACTATCTATTTTAATAGAGTCAAATAAGTGATCTATTAATTGAGCTCTAGAGATATCTATTAGATATAAACTTTAATGTGTAGAAACCTAATGCTAATAAAATTAGGGTTAATGAGAACCTAATTAGATTAGTATATAAAGAATATTATAATGGGTTATGGTCCCCAAGTCAAATAAAATAATTTTGCTCTCTTTCTCCTTTATCCATTCAAGAAGAAAACTACAGAGCAACTAAGGAGATTTGATTGTGGAAGATTAAATCCTACTCAAGTTTCTCTCTATAGATTCATGTATACTTCCTCTACAATAATTTTTAATGATTTAATATGAGTTTTTAGATCATGGTATGAGTTTTTACCTATTAAAGTTTATCTAAAAATAATTCTTTTTTACCAAAATCCCTCTGGGGAGAAACACTAAATACTGCAGCATATACCTTCAATAGGATTCCAAGTAAAGCGATAGCTAAAATCCCTTATGATTTATGGACAAGTAAGAAGCCTAATATTAAATATTTACATATTTAGGGTTGTTTAGCTGAGGCAAAACCTTACAGGCCAAATGAAAAGAAATTAGACTCAAGAACTATAAGCTGTTACTTTGTTGGATACTCTGAACGGTCAACAGGTTTCAAGTTTTATGATTCCACTACTAAATCATTTTTTGAGATGAGAAATGCGAGATTTCTTGAGAAAGTTGAGTTTATGAGGGGAGATAAGGTTAAAGACATTGTCTTTGAAGAAGAATTTGTTTCTCTTACTAATATTACTATTAATAATGATCAGGCTTCTATCATTTACATTGTTCAAAATGCAAATCCAGAATATCAAGACAATGTAGAAGAGCTCCCTATGCAAAATAAAGAAATTATACCTGAAATGTAAACTCAACAACATCAAGAAGATATACCATTACGATGATCCACTAGAGAAAAGAGAAATACGATTCCGGATGACTATGTCGTTTATCTTTAAGAACATGATATTGATATAGGAGTAATGAAAGATGATCCAATCAACTTTCATCAAGCCAAATAAAGTTCTAATTCTTAAAAGTGGATTGATGACATGAATGATGGGATGAATTCCATGAAAAACAATGATGTTTAGGATCTTGTCAAATTGTCTAAAGCTGCGAAACCTATTGATTGTAAATGGATATTTAAGACCAAAAAGGATTCAAAAGGTAATTTTGAGAGATATAAGGCTCGTCTAGTTGCCAATGGTTTCACTCAAAAAGAAGACATTGATTATAAAGAGACTTTCTCTCCACTTTCTACGAAAGACTCTTTTAGGATTATAATGACACTTGTGGCTCATTTTGATTTGGAGTTAGATTAGATGGATGTAAAATCTGCATTTCTCAATGGTGACGTTGACGAAACAATATATATGATGCAACTAGAAAACTTTGCATCCGATGATCTAAAAAAAATTATTTATAAATTAAAAAAATTCACCTATAGTCTTAAACAGGCTTTCCGTCAATGGTATCACAAATTTCATCAAGTTTTTATCTCATATAGGTTTGAGGTAAATAAAGTTGAAGATTGTATATATCATAAGTTCAGTGGGGGTAAATACATATTTCTAGTATTATATGTCGATGACATACTACTTGCTAGTAGCAATATAGGCTTATTGCACGAAACCAAGAAATTTCTAATAAAGAATTTTGAGATGAAAGATCTTAAGGACGCTTCTTTTGTATTAGGCATACAGATACAACGAGATCACTCTCGAGGTATTCTTGGGTTATCACAAAAGAGCTATTAAAAAAAGTCTTTGATAGATTTAACATGAAAGGTTATATACCAGAAGACACTTTGTAGCTAAAGAAGACAAATTTAGTCTCAGTCAATGCCCTTAAACTTAGTTGGAGTGAAAAGAAATGCAAAAGATTCCTTATGCATTAGTTGTAGGAAGTCTAATGTATGCTCAAGTATGCACACGTCCAGATATTACGTTCATAGAGAGAATGTTAGGCAGATATTTAAGTAACCTAAGGATAGATCATTAGAAAGTAGTCAAACGGGTTATGCATTATTTACAAAGAACAAAAGATCACGTGCTCACATATCGAAGATCAAATAATTTAGAGATCGTTGGGTATTCTGATTCCAATTTTGCTAGAATCCAAGATAGTAAAAGATCCATATCGGGCTATATTTACCTGCTAGCTGATGGAGCTATTTCTTGGAAAAGTACTAAGCAGACATTTATAGTTTCTTCCACCATGGTAGTTGAGTTCAGAGTCTATTATGAGGCATCTAATCATGGGATATGACTGCGAAATTTTATCACGGGACTACAAGTTGTGGATAATATTGAAAGATCATTGAAGATATATTGTGACAATAATTCAGTTGTGCTTTATTCCAACAACAACAGAAACTCTATGAAGTCTAAACACATAGACATCAAGTTTCTTATTGTTAAAGAAAGAATTCAGAGTCGTCAGGTGGCTATAGAATATATTAGGACAAACTCCATGATTGTGGATCCGCTTACTAAAGGATTACTATCCAAGGTCTTTCATGAGCACACTACTCATATAGGTGTTATTTTGATTGATGATGCGCATGTTTAGTGGGAGTTAGTATTTTGATATTCGTTTTTATAGACATATTTTATATTTATTTTCTACAGAATAAAGTATATGGTTTAATTATAAACTCTAAATGTTGTTTGTGTTTAATCTCATTAAAGATTAAAGTAGGATCAGTTGAAAATATGTATGCTAGAGATCACATTGCATGTAATTTTCATGCTACGCATCCATACTCGATCTATATCATTAAATATATTGGTATGGTGACCATTGATGGGTCTAGTTATGAATAAATGTAACAAATGTCGCTATCTTATATAAATGTAGTAGATGGGCCAGATTGTAACTAAAGGGATATTTCAGGACAGATAGTTTTTCAGTGCACACTTAAGATTATACATAATATAATTGTCTCAGGAAACATATGTAGTCTAAGTGGGAGATTGTTAGAATTTTTTATAGTTCTTATTGTGGGCTTACATATTAAATAATAATTATATTATGGACTATTTATTTTAATAGAGTAAAATAAGTAATCTATTAATTGGGCTTTAGAGATATTTATTGGGTATGAGCTTTAATGTGTAGAAACCTAATGCTAATAAAATTAGGATTAATGGGAACCTAATTCGATTAGTATATAAAGAACATTATAAAGGGTTATGGTCCCCAAATCAAATAAAATAATTTTGCTCTCTTTCTCCTTTCCCCATTCAAGAAGAAAACTACAGAGCAACTAAGAAGATTTGACTGTAGAAGATTAAATCCTACTCAAGTTTCTCTCTATGGATTTATATATATTTTCTCTACAATAATTTTTAATGATTTACTATGAGGTTTTAGATTATAATATAAGTTTTCACCTATTAAAATTTATCTAACAGTTATTGCTATAAGAAATGGTGAGTTTCTTCAGTTTTGGAGTCACCAACAATTTTCCATTTCATTTTCCTCCGGTGATCTAGCCAATTTGTTGGTTATAGAATTACTCAAAAAGCATGCAGGATGGTCAAATGCTTTTTAAGTCTATAAATTCTGCTGTGTGTTTGAATAATACTAAAGTAAAAATTAATTTATTTCATTTGGAAGTTAGAAAAGTTTCTCATTTTCCTGGGTTTCATTTGGAAAACATGTTGAATATATAACCACCGACAAGCGTAAAGGTACAACCTTTGGCCTTTGAATGTGATTTTCCTTACGTTATTTTATTTTTGTAGCTTCTGCTGTCAAAAGAAATTTCAGTCACTCAAAAAATATGCCTCTATATAGAAATCCTGACAATTGAAACCATCTGGGAATCGGTGGTAGTACTTCTTCTAGTAAGACCAAAACTTTGGGGTTATGCTTCCTCATGCTCTTGTACCGAGGGAATCCTGTTTTTCTTGGAACCTTTTATTCTATCTTCTTTATTTTATATGTCTTAAGGTCACAGTGTTCTAAAAGTCTATTGAGTTAACATTTTTGTTGGATGTGTAGCATACAATGCTTTCAGGTCAGTTAAGTTGGTGTTTTTGCATAGCTATTTGAATACAATACCATCCTATAGCATTGTTCTCAATGACTTTCTTGTTGTTATAATAATGAGAAACAGAGTCTATTGACGTTGCTTTGTTGTTTTGGTCGAGGTTGTTACTGTACAAAAAGGTTTAATCAGTGAAAGACAAACTTAGGTTGCTCTATTAATAGCTAATATCTGACAAGTATTTTGATATGCTACATGATTTTTGATCCTAGGATTAATCTTGTTTGCTTGGTAAGTTAGTTGTATAAAATTCTTTCGCTTTTTACATATTTCTTTTTGTTTTATCATCTATTGTGTATTTTGATTGTCTAAATTGGTCATTATTGAGTATATTTCTGGTTGGGATTTCTCTATTTAATTGGTGCATGAACTCTCAAAGTTAAGCCAACCCTCTTGCAACAAAAAAAAATACGGTAAAGGCAACAACCACAAGAGGGTTTAGCCAACCCTCCTTATTTTTTAGTAGTGTTTGGCCAACCCTAAGCTTTTAGGGTTTGGTGGTTTCTTTTGTGTATTGAACAGCTAAGGCAAGAAAATATTGATTCAAGTTGAGTTAATTGATTCCCAATATAAACCAGTATAAAACATCTTTTATATTGGCCAATTTTAGGTTTTCAAATACAATAAGGAAACATATTTTCTTATTGATTAGAATATACAATTTCCTATTTACAAAATCCAAGTCTTAATTAGATAATCTAATTTTCAAATTGAAAACTCTAATTCAAGTTAAATAATTCGATTTCCCAATTAATGAAGATTGATAATCTTTCATTAATTTGACTTTAACTTTTCAAACTTCATGGCTATTAAAATTTAATAATTAAAAATCATTAATTATTTTATGCAGACATGGATTTGAGCCACAATATATTCAGATAAATAATTAAATAATTCATAATTATTAATTATTAATTAAATAATTATTAATTCAAATAATCAACATTATTTAAATCGTGTGAGTATTTGTGCTACAAGTGTAACACATAATTGGATAATTCAATTAATTCTTCTATTTTCTTGTTTGTTATAATGAGTGTGAGCTAGCAAGGAAATCAAATAGACCTACAATTCTAAACTCCAATAATATCGAAATTATTAATTAAACTCTTTAATTAAATAGTTCATTATTATTAATTTTAAAATTACTTCATTAAAAATTTAAAGTTGTACTCTCAAAATTGAAGATATTTTATACAATCTCAATTTATTAGTATTCGTCAATTTAATCATTTCATATGATTCAATCTTTTACAAGTAATTCATAATTAGAGCTAGGTCATAAAATTCATTCAAATTTTTATTCAAATTTTCTAAATGTTTTAAATTTTAATTTTATTTTCATAATTGTATGTGAATAAAATGAAATTATTATATTTTTAATTAATAGTTTACTAGTATTTTTTATTATTTTGTTGACATCATAAAACAGGTAACACCTGAATTAATACAATTTGTGTAATTTGAGAAATTGAAAAAGAAGAAGAAACAAAAACAGAAGCGAAGTGTCACATTAGCCTCTAAGATTTCCTGTGTGATGAACAACCAATGTAGATCTATCTGGATCACCATAAGCATTTATGGAGATGAATATGCAACACCTCCATCTACATCGATAGAGGTGGAGATCCAGAGTAGATTTTCACCGTCCATCAATACAACACCTCCATCTCCATTAATGAAGGTAAAGATTTAGATTAGATCTCCATTGCTCATCGATATTGATAGACAATGGAGATCCAATTCCTATATTTTTTCTTTAATATTTTAATTTTTTTTAAATCACTGTTCATCTATGTTGATGGACAATGGATGTTAGAAATGGATTAATTTTAGTTTAATTTTATTTTTAATGTAATTTTTTCGCCATTAAATCTCCATTGGTCATCTCAACTTGATGGATGGTAGAGATCTATATTTTTTTCTAATTTATAAAAAAATAAAATAATAACTTAATTTTTTAACTTGTGGATAAAATAGTTTTTTACATTTTCTGATAATGTTAACCATAAAAAATAACCCTAAAGGAACCAAATTGAAGTGTTTTTTACATCTAAGGGACCTTGAAAGTCATAAATGCATCCACATTTTAAAGTGGATAAGCTTTTTAAAAATACAGAGATCAAAATATAATATACCCTTTATTTTGTTCAAACATCAAATGAAATTTGCCCATGTCGGGCTATGACCTTATTACCATTTACATTACAAGGTTGGTGCTAAAGAGAGACATCATGACTTGTTAACATTGACCTTGATCGAAACGTGATCAAATGACTTTTTTACTCCACTTTATAATTTTTTATTTTAATTTTAAATAGGTTAGAGAAAAACATTCGATATTCAATAAAATAAAAATTAAATTATTTTTTCCAATAAATTAAAAATATAAAAAAAATTATTTATCTAATTTCAGTAAAATTTTAAAATGTAAAATGAAAAATTGGAGAGGATCATTATGGTATTTGTTGTGAAGAAGTATAAGATTATTTTAGGATCTAAAGATAGCTATGGAGGAATCCCATCTTTCTTCTCTCTCTATATATAAAATGATGATGATGATGATGAACTGGTCTAGGTTCTCCAATAACTTTTGAGTGGAGTTTGCATGATTTAAAACATTATTGTGAAATCTAACCGACTTGGGGTAACTCAAAGGGAAGTGAAGAAATGAAATAAATAAAAATATAAATTGAATTACATATGAGTCAAACAAAGTTCAGTAAAACTAGAAATAATTAATTTACCAACAAATAAGTATAAAAACTTACAAACATAAAATGATTAAGTTGGTAAATGAAAGTTCAAAAATATTCAATAATAAACATAACAAAGTTTGAGCATACTTGGACTAGAAAATTGTAGAAATGAAAGTTATTTAACGTCTAAAATCCAAGCACAATTAGCTTAAGAGTAAAAGAATATGAGAGGGTAGAGATTTAGAGAAGTAGAGAAAATCTTGATGAAAGTTTCAAGTGTGAAACATGAAGCGAGACTACATGTGATAGTTTGTATAGTGGTGCATTATATTGATTGGTGCTAGGTCAGTATAGGGCCAACATGATTAGAAAAAATCAATTCGCATGATTCACGAGGCCACTGATAGGGAAAAAAAAAAAACAATGATTGTTTTTGTTAAAAAATAAGAATTTACGAAATACTGAATTTTAAAATTTTTTTATAAAACTCAATAATTCTATATCCATAAAACAATGAAATAAAATAATATAAATAAATAAATATAAGATTTTATCTTATGTATTGATCTCTTTGAATTGTTTACCATCTAGTCTTCCTTGATATGTCTCTACACTAAGAAATAAGTAAATGTTTATATAGAAGGGCAAATTGCACAAACCTCCCCTGAGGTTTGGTGAAATTGCACAAAAATGACGAAGTTTGGGTAACTCGTATTGATTTCCCTTAAGATTTCAAAAACTCAGCACCAACCTCCCTTGCTGTTAATCAAACCCAGTTGAATTCACACGCTCCATGGTTAAAGATACAAAAAGACTAAAATACTCTCAAAGTCAAATTTTTTATTTTTTATAAATTTAAAATTAATATTATATATTAAAAAAAAAATTGGAGACCTTTGGTCTCCAGTGATCTCCATCGTTGGAGACCGTCTCTGGCGATGGAGACTCATAGAGGTGTCTCCATTGTTGGAGACCTCCAATTCCAAGTCTCCATCGCTGGAGATGCGCCTGGAGACCAGTGGTCTCCATCGCCGGAGACCAGATTTGGTCTCCGACCACCCGAACCCAGATCTAGTTTTTAATTTTTTTAATTATTTTTAAAAATAATTAAAAATAAATATTTTCTAATTATTTATTTATTAATTTAATATATATCAAATTAAAATTTTTATAAGGTGTCTATTGACCATTATGCCCATAATAATTTTAACTTGATGAAGCTTGACTGACAGTTGACTAATAAGAGGGGATGTTGGTGCTAAATTTTTGAAATCTTAAGGGAGATCAGTGCGAGTTACCCAAACTTCGTCATTTTTGTGCAATTTCATCAAACCACAGGGAGGTTTGTGCAATTTGCCCTATATAGAATTATACTCACATTTTATTGATTTCTTTTCTAAAAGAAAAAAAATAATAATATATATCAGAAATGAGTATTAATTTTGGTTATATAGAGAAGAAAGATATCGATTTTTTTTCTCTATATTATACTATAGAATTTTTTTTTTCTTTCTGTTTCAAAGAACGTACAGCAAAAATCAAAATAATTTCTAAATAAAAAAGGAAAATCATTTCTTTTCAATTTATAAGCAACCAATTAGGGTTTAATTAATCAAAATTACTATTAAACCTCATGTTTATTAAAATTAAACTTTTGTCTCATATAACATAATTAATTCAAAATTAATTTATGTTATATTTTAAAATAGAACTCATGACCTTTAATAAATTAATTTATAATTAATTTATAATTAATTTATATAGAGTCACTATTGAGAATCGAAATCAAGACGTCTTAATAAATCAATTAAATAATTATAAATTCATAATTAATAATTAACTAATTAATTATTAAATAATTTGAATAATCAATATTATTCAAATGCTAATTAAACATAAATTTTGTTACATACTTAACAGTTGTAATTAGACGGTCCAAATACGTTATTCTATATACACGTTTCCTATAGTGAAATGAGCTATCAAGGAGACCCGATATACCTATAGTTTTGAACTCTAATAATATCGAAATTATTAATTAAACTCTTTAATTAAATAATTTACTATTATTAATCTTAGACTTACTCCACTAAAAACCTAAAATTACACTCTCAAAACTACAAATGTTTTTATACAATTTGAAATCTTCAGTGTCTAATAATTTAATCACTATATATAATTTAACACCACAAATAGTTCATAATTAGAGCTAAGTCAAAATGTCCGTTTTACCTCTCTAATTATTTCTTAATCCTTAAGTATTATTAATTCTCTAATGAACAATATATTCATAACAACTTATGAATTTATCTTTTTGTTTCACATATGAACAGAAAGTTGAGTGCTCTTATTATTCAAGATCTGAATCAATCCTTAAGAGAATTAGTTATCTACTTCTCGTAAGAAGGAGAGATTGCACTATTGTATAGAATATTCCTAACTACTTACTAAATAATATCCCTAAAGTATGAAGTTATTAACTAGGCATCTACAGTGATCTCACCCATATAAATTAAAGGATATAACTCAATAAGCAGGAGTCCATAATATACTTAGGATTAAGATCAATTCATATATGATCATCTGGTCGATAAATATAAATATTTAAGTTTAAAGGATATTAATTAAAAAATCATGTTTATCATGGTCCGGTCCTATATAATCTTTATTATATAAGGTACCTCTTCATGTTATTACATGAATAGTCTTGGATAAGACTATTATATCGATTACGAAATGGACCGCAATTATAGATTTACCACAAATAAAATATCCAACTTTGTTTACTTTCTACGAACTCTTTCGATTACTTATCTCAAACTAAATTCGCTTGTATATAATATTTATAGCCTTAGTTTGAAATTACATCAGTAATCAATGATGTTTCTGATGATATATACAATTTTTGTAAAAATATAAATCAAACAAAATGAATACTATATTAATATTTATTAAAATCGTTTACATAATTACAAACTCTTTGGGCATAAACCCCAATAGCCACAACATTTGAAGTTATGGTCTCACTGTGAACTTTAATTATCATTTAAAATTACAAATTCAATAATTTTCTTGACATATCTCTTGAAAATGAATATAAATTTAGTTTATGATTAAGAAAGTAGTTGAGCAGCCGAGGGGTTCTTTGTCTTTTTTATCTAAAAATTGAACAATATTTTATTAAAGACTGAATAATGATTGAAATATAATATTTGAAATCTAAACAATATGTTTTTTTTTTTAATCTCTGAATATATTATAAATTTATTTATTTTTAAAATTAAAATTATCTAAAAATTAATAATTTGATATTTATATTTTATTTTTTACTATTTGTTGTTATATAATTTATTTGTCTAATTACACTTTATCAATTGTTATATACCGAATGATCTATATATCGTTTGTTTTGAATAAATATTGTACATACAATCACAATTCTAAAAATATATTTGAAATTTTTTATTTAAGATGAAATGATATTCATCAAGGTTAATAATTTTAATCTAAATTTAATTAGATTCAATGGAAGTTGTTGTGGTGGGGTTGTGGAAGTTTCTTCACTATTTCTTTGATTTCAATTATGTTTGCACGAAGATGAAAAAAATAACAATTTTAATCAATCATATATTATTATGCATGAACAAGTTATTATTCAATCTCCTCATAATGAGCTTCACTTCATTATAATTATTGAATTACAGTATAATTATTAGCAATCACACATGCATGTTGATGTGGGTATTGTTTATGACTTGTAGTCTTAGATAAGCTTTCAATCAAGGATTCAATGGAGCTGATTACTTGTTTTCTAGTGCGTCTCTACAATATTCTGACTATAATTAGACTCTCCATTTAAAGATAATGTGACAAGTTGATTTGTAACTAAAATAATTGTAATCTCATTGTCTAATTTATTTTTTAATAATGCTATAATTCTTAAAATTTATCAAAATGATATGACAAGTTAATTTATAGCTATCACATTAAATTTAGATTGATGTATTGATGATGTAATACTTACACATAAGTTTTTTACATCATTTATATAAATTTTTGAATAATATAATATTACTCATCTATTTTAAATATATCTAATGTCTTGCTAGTATTTCACTGCAAAAATTATAGAGTAACTTCTCTCAATGTCTCCATTCCCTTGAAAATGAGACACAAAGGAAAGAAACTTATGATATAATGTTTTGGCTTCTTGTTAAAATATACATATAATCAGTATGTCATTGTTATAATATTTTTGCATTATTATTTCCGTAGTTTTTTATACTAGAAACTTTATACTCAGGAAAAAATTAGGACCTAATATACAATTCTACAATTACATCTAGCAAAAAGCAATTAAACTATTTGTACTGGCACACCCACCTATGAGACCATTACACTCTCTGTAAAATTTGTTTCACTTCAAGAAGGTAGCCAAAAGGCCAAGTAAAATCCCAACAGAACTACAATATCAAACAATTATAAGATTCTGCCAGATTTAACTTCAAGAACAAAAAGGAAAACTTTATTTTAAATATATTTTTGGAAGCTTTATAGATATCATTGTATTACTTCTTCAACGTAATTAGCATATCGTTTTTTATTAGAAAAAAAAAAAAGAATTAAGCAAAATAATTCTTTGTGCTCTTAGGTGCTGTGTGGAAAAATTCAGCAGCATCAAGCACATTTGGATTTTTTTTTTTATTTAATTATATCTATATGACTGAGTTGCACATCACTCTTTGGTAATTGTGGATTGTGAGTCTTCTTTTAATAAAAATTATTCTATCTTTGATGTTGTAAAAGTAATTCATTGAATTATGTTATTAGTGATATATCTCGGTAGGTCTCAACAATTATCTAATTCTTAAGGTATCAGTGATTCATTTCAATATGTCTTAACAATTATCTGAACCCTACTTGGTTTTAAAGTAGGGTTCACACCCAATGGCATCACACTATGAGAAGATTTGTGAAGGATCCGGGTGTCGGGTGGGGTTCTTTCACATACGGGCGGTAGCACATCAAGTTACGCGCTTGCAAAGAAAAGACGTGGAAAACATAAGCTCACCGGTTGGGGTGTATGTGTCTTCACTTTGTGTTTGACTTGATGCATGTGTTGAAAAATCAACTCCTACCCAACTATAATCTGTGAGTTTTTATCATAGTTGCTACTTGCTCTTTGCATTTACTGAGCTGGATCTTGATGCATAATGCATTTTCTTGTTTAAATTATTTTGTTTTTTCAGTTGCTGGATTTCTTGCTTTAGTTTTGGAATTTTTGAGTGGGGTAGGCTTCATATGTTTGACACATTTGTTAGTTAATGGATCTGGTTGTTAGTAACACTTGAAAGATTTTTCTAGTGGATTTCCTCGTTGCCTATGTTGATAGTTCCTTGTTGTTTATTGGTCAACCACAGTCCATACTATTCAAAGTATGAGAGGTTAATTGTACATTCTACTGCTTTTAGAACAACTTTGTGGGAACTATTTTAATGTGTAAGCAGTTACATGGTCTTTTATGTCACGTACAGAGGGACTGTTTTAGTAGTGCGTGTTTATGAATTTCTCTGATGTCCATAGTTGAAGTTGATTTGACTAACTCTGCTCCCCTATTAAAACAGAAAGTAAACCAATGGATTCTGTTTCAATCACGAATGAGGCAGCATCAAGCCATAACGTGGAGATGATCACAAGTTTAGGCTCCGCTTCATATCAGAATAATGCTACATGTCCATCAGAGGTCGATCTTGATCAATTGCTGAATGCTGCGGCTGATGGTAATATTGAGCCATTCAATCAAAATTCAGGACAACTTAATCTCGTAGCAACACCAATGAAGAATACAGTCTTGCATATCAACATTTCGTCTGAGAAGGTATCGACAGAGTTTCTTGAAGGGATACTCGGAATATGTCCGTCTCTACTGCTCCAAGTTAATGCACACGGTGATACTCCATTACATGTTGCAGCAAAGTTTGAGCACGTTGTGGTGGCGGAAGTTCTAATTAAGCACGAAAATGCTCAGCATGCAGAAATAGAGAGCGGGATAGGAGCTGCCAGACAGATGCTACGGATGACAAATAGTAAGGGAAACACTGCATTACATGAGGCTGAGCGAAATCAATTGGTAGGCGTAGTTAGAGTGTTAGTTGAAGAAGACCCTGAATTTTCTTGCTTCGCTAATAATTGTGGCGAAACTCCACTTGACATTGCTGCTCAGACTGGATTTTCTGAAGGTGTGGCTAGAATGTTAAGAACTTGCAGTTCAGCAAGCCATGAAGGTCCCAATGGGACGACAGCTTTACATGCGGCAGTCAGGAGGAATTATCCAGGTAATTAATATACAAAGATTTGTATCAGTTTTTTAATTACAATGATATATAAGAGTACTATTAAGTCAAAAGATTCAATAAATTAAACTAGTAATCTGACCAAAAAAGGGAGTGTATTATTGTCACAAGTATGTGCATGCCACCATCGTCAACGAAAGAAAATTTCCAAAAGTTAATCATGGTGTGTATATATATTGAAAAATTATATAATTCATAAATTATTCAATGTTTTATTTACATTTTAATTTAGTTACTATTTTTGCTATAGATTTGACAAGAGATATACTACTGAAGAAGAAGAATTTGACAAAAGCAATAGACGAGAATGAGTGGACTATTCTTCATTGTGCAGCAAAAAATGGTAGCTTTCGAGTTATGCGCATATTATTGGAATTTGATAAATCTGTTGCATACATCGATGATAAGTATAAGAAGATGACGCCTATTCATTTGGCGGCCAGTCTAGGCCATATAGATATAATGAGGGAGATTATTTTATTTTGTCCAGATTGTTATGAAATGGTTGATGACAGGGGATGGAATATTCTTCACTTTGTTATGGCTACTTTAAAGTCAAAATGATTTGAGTAGTTTGCTAGAAAATCCATTAATGAAAAAGCTTGTACAGGAGAAGGATATTAAAGGAAACACTCCTCTCCATGTTCTTGCCACCGGCACTAGCTCCATGTTTGCCCTAGATTTTTTTGATTGCATTGATGATCAATTTAGAGGTGATTGTTTGGCGATTAACAGTCAGAATTTTAATGTTGCAGAAACATTCAATGATGGTTGTCCTGAGCTACAGGTAATAGCTTTATTTGATTATATATCTATTGTGCTGATTAACCAAAGGAATGCTTCAAAATTTATTAAGTCAATTAAATTAACTGTAGCACAATGTGCATTTTTGTGGATCAATTTCACACATTTGGACAATAGATACGCAAAATACATTCACATGATCATGGATTTCAATCTTTAAATGTTTGTCATACTTCGTGCACTATAAGGTTAGTTAGGAAATGTAACCACCTGTTCAGTGAAAGGACAAATCAACTGCATTCATTAAAATGTTAAAATAAAAATAAATAAATAAATAAAGTGGAAGAGATGAGCATGAATTCTCGGTCAAACAAGAAAGCAAAACGCAACAAACAAACAAGCAAAAATTAAATAAGAAAATGAAAGAGATAAACAAGAGAAGTTGGTCAAACAAGAAGCAAAAAGACACATTCGGCTAAAGGGGTGTGTTGAAACCGAGAGCCACCAAGAGGAAGTGAGAGCTGCCTTGTTTTTGCCATGAGAGAAACAAGATATGTAGCAACTATTTTTCGTATTTAGAGAGCTATCTTTGAGAGAATTGCAAGAGTGAATCAAGAGAGAAATTTATTGTAAGAAGAAGTTTTCTGCCAAGAAAGGAAGAGTAATCTGCTGAAAATTACCCAGAGGACTGTAAGCTATCTTGAGATGTTTTAGAGCCTTTTCAAGTGATTTTCAAGTCCATCAAACTTGCATGAAAGTCTTGGAGCAAAATCCATGCATTTGGAGTTGATTTGATAAGGTAAGAAACTAGTTTTTATGGTTGAAATTGTGTAATGGATGGATTGTGTGAGGTGATGTTTGGGTTTGAATGATTAATGTCTTAAAGTTATGGTTGATGTGTTACATGTGAATTTAGTGTGATGTTGATGAAAAATTTTGATGTTATATGCTTGAATTAGTTTGGCCAAAGGAGGAGATTTAGTGGCTTAGTGACTTTGATTGTTTTGCCATAAGATTTAATGTGATTTGGTTCTGTGTGTAAGTGTAATTGTGAAGGAAAATGTTGGTGTAGGATTGTATGTAGTTTCGGCCATAAAGAGGTTTTTGTTGTTCGAACTGAGTTTGACGTATTTGAGTGGTTTTTCATGTAATTGAAAATGCTAAAATATCAAGTTTTGATGATTGAAATGAAAAGCAAAGGTTGGCATATAAATTTGCTTGTATCCGGCCAAATGATGATGTTGTGATAGAAAATGGTTTTTGGTTGGTTTGTATGTATATGGGCTGTTTTGGATGTTAAAAATTGGCATGGAAATTTATAGGAAACTTAGTGATTGTTAAAAAGCTACCCCACAACAAAACTTTTCAAAAATTCGAAAGTGTAGCGTTTTATAGATTTTAATGGAAATTACACCATATTGTGTATATTCGAATGTAAATTCAATAAGAAAATTTAAAAGGAAGGATGGTGTAAAAATTTAGTTTAAATTCGATCAAAGAGAATAGGATGATTTCAATTATTCAGTTGTTGCGTTTGTATGACAATTAGACTTGAATCTACGTGCTTTACATATTTGAATGTTAAGAAATTTTGAATGGATATCGGATGTAATTGAGTAAGGTTATGAAGGCTTGAAAATGGATATTTCAATATCCTTCCGTAATTGAAGTTATATGTTAATACATGTGTAAGTTTTAATTGGAAATTCATTCGTATTAAAATGTAAGTGAAACAGTGATCGGAAGGAAAGTATAAAGGAATGGGTCGTTAATTTGGAAATAAGTTGTGAGTATGGTTTATTTTCAAAGCTTTTACGAATTTATAAGTTGATTATCTATAATTGTAAAAGTACATTTTAGTAGTCAAGTTACTTTAATACAACATTTATTTTTATTATTCCAAGTTATTAAGTTTAATAAAATTTCTAGCATACCATTATATTTTTATCATGCATGTATAATTTTTAAAATTATGTTGGAAAGTATTTATTCAAAAGTAATGTAAATTAGCAAGTTTATGATATATATACATGTATAGAAATGATTTGATAAAGTTGTTTCGTAAGTATTTCGATTATAAAGTTTATACTAGAAAAGAAAGTTTTGAGCATATTGAAAAGTATTTTTAAATATCTATAGTTTACCCTAATCCCCAAATTACTGGCCGAAGTATCGTATACGTGTATGGCAAGTGTCATTGGGACAGTCACCAACTTTGGAGGTTTTGAGTCAATCTGTCGCCCTCTGCATGTATATGATAGTTTAAATCTGCTTGATGTTAGGGTGGGTATCGTGATCTCTGAGGTCCCTCATCAATGTAATCCTAGTGATGTGTGCAAGTTTTGTTACTATTATATACAGGTATCGTCACGAATGGATAAGTTTCCCTGAGTTACTAATTAAGGTATGATAAAGAGATAAAAAAAAACATGTCATTTGACGTAAGATTTAGAAAATAAGAAAAATATATTTTATGAAATTGTTATGAGATTTCAAGTATGTAAAAATTTAAAAGTTTTATGATAGAATTATAGTTTTCAGCAAATAGAAATAATTATTATTAGTTTTCAAAATTATTTTGGGAGGATAAATATCTTTTGAAAACGAATTTTCAAACATAAATGCTTACTCACTATACTTTTTTTTGTTTTCATTAAAAATCCTCCTGAGGTATAGGTATGAGCCAACGAGCAGAAGAAGCTCCATTGGACGTGTAGGTTGACTAAAAACACGATGCAACTGCACTAATCTGCATTTTGAAAATTTTCATGTACATGCATAACTTTTATGACTTTATGCATGTTTTATAGATAATATTTGGATGATATTTATACTCTCATAATTCTTATTATGTTTTAAGATTTTTGCATGCGTATCGTTTTATATAATTTGATGATTTTTCAAATGATTTTATAATCCGAGTTACAATTATGGATTGCTTGTGGGAATAAATGTGGCTTGAGACCTAGTAGTTGAGAATGAGAAATATTTTGAAGTGCACAAGTTTTCTTTATGTTTTACAGTGTGAGTTTTTTTGAAAAACAGTTATTGTGCTGTTGGATTTTCAATAGAATCTTATTTGTAAACATATTAAAAAAAAAAAAAATTCCACCCATTTTCGCTGTAAAAGGCATTTGTAAGAGTTTTATAAAGTTTTTGGTTTTTAAGAAAAATATTGAGTTTTATGGGAACCTTTCAACCGGTACAGATCCCATTTGGAAGGTCACCGTGGGATTGTCGGGCAGGCCCTAAGATATAAGGAAGAGAGGCCTGTCAAACTTGACTTGTCTGCAATGCATATGCAGGAGCGTGCAGGCTCCATGTGAACGAGGGTTCCTCCGTCAGAGTACTAAAACAAAAATTACATAAATGGATGCTAATGCAAATGGGACAGAACCGACCAACGGTATGGAAATTGACATTTCAAGCTCCACTTCAGATCAGATTAGTAACGTGGAGATCGACATTTTAGGCTCCACTTCTAATCAGAATAATGATTCGGAGATCAACAATTTAGGCACCACTTTGAACCAGAACGACATTTTAGGTTCCACTTCGGATCAGAGTAATGATGATTCTGATCAATTGTTTAAGGCTGCAACTAATGGCAATATTGAACCCTTCAAGAATATGGTTGAACAGCTTCATCTCATATTGACACCACTCAAGAATACAGTCTTGCATATCAACATCACATCAGAAAAAGCATCAACCAAGTTTGTGAAAGAAATACTTGATATATGTCCATCACTACTACTCCAAGTCAATGCACAAGGTGACATTCCATTGCATGTTGCAGCCAAATATGAGCGTCTTGATGCGGCGAGAGTTCTAATTGAGAAAGCAAAACGTCAACAGGATGACATAGAGAACGGGATAGGAGTTACCAGACAGATGCTGAGGATGACGAATGACAAGGGAAACACTGTATTACACGAAGCCGTACAACATAAAAGAGTCTATATCGTTAGAATTTTAGTCAAGGAAGACCCTGATTTTTCACACCTAACTAATAATAGCGGTGAAACACCACTCCACTTTATATTGCTGCTGAGGCAGGAAATTTTGAAGGTGTTGTTGAGATTTTTGAAAATAGCACATCAGCTACCCATGCAGGCCCGAATGGAAAGATAGCTTTACATGCAGCAATCAGGTCGAAAGCTCGAGGTAAATTTGTGAAACTATCAACTTTTGTATCAATAATTTGTCTTTTTGTTAGAGTTACATGTAGAAAAAGTAGTCTCAAAGAATAAATGATTATGATCAAATAATAATCAAAGCAAAAATGAAATAATTAAATTGGTACATCAAGCCAAGAATGCACCCTTGATCCTTAAGAAAATAAAGAAAGCAAGCAATTCTTTGTATATGATGTTTTTTTATATATTGTTAATTAATTAGTTATACTTTTTTAGGTTTACCTAGAAAAATACTTGAACAAAGAAGGAGTTTGACAAAAGAAATAGACGACTATGGGTGGACTCCACTTCATTGTGCTGCATATTATGGTTATCTTTCTGTTGTATGTGTATTATTGGAATTTGATGCATCTGCTACATGTATGGCTGATAAGTCAAGAAAAATGACACCACTTCATTTGGCAGCTAGCCAAGGTCATACAGATGTAATGAAGGAAATCATTTCATGTCAGGACCCGGACCCTGGGCTGCGACAGAATTATAAATATTTAAAAACAAAAACACTCTAAATTAATCCCGGTGGGAACCATTCCCACAGATATGTGAACACCTGCTAGAAATCATAGATTCAAAATAAATAATAAAACCTTAACACTTAGTCGCGCGATCAACTTATCATAATTAAGCATTCAAATTCATTTAGAATCTCAAATAAAATTCCAACACTCTGATGTTCTTAACACAATGTCTTAAATACATCAAATGCAAACCCTTTTAAATGAGTTGCAGGGACATTCAATTTCAAATACAGAACTTGAAATGAAATAAACTAAACATTTATGCCATGGGCATAATCCCTGATTTCCTTGGCCCTTTACCTAATCCGCCTGATGACCACCTAAGTCACCTTGCACATTTCTTGGAAAGGGAGAAAAAAAATAAGGACGGGTGAGCTAGTGCTCAGTAGGATTTCATTTCCGATAAGGTTTTGGAAACCGCTTTCTAAAATCATTATTTAAAACTCTACATACTTAATTATTTAATAAATACAATAAACCATTTCATAAAATATATAGGGTACTAGAATCGTCATACAACATTTAAGAGTTTATATAAAATCAAGTTATTTTCACATCAAGGTAAATCCCGTCCCCTAGTCATATACCCGGTGGCATATAGTTTTAAGTAAATTATTTTGAATAAGAAAATAACATTTGGCACACCGTGACCCTGGTAGCAATACCAGAAAATACTCTGCACAATAACCCACGCAGTGACCCCGACATAAAGTCGTATCATATGAATAGCAGAAAATACCCTGGGTAATAACCCGTACAGTAACCCCGACATAAAGTTGTATTATTAAAATAGCTCTTGATAGCATCACACAATGACTAGGACGGTGAATTTCAACCTTATTTAAGTTAACCAAACGATTCAGATGGTTTATCATGCAATCAATGTAATATATATTTATAATTCAATATCCTGAAATCTTTCCTTTTTATTTATAAAATTTCGGCAGCATAACGACTACTAATTCAATAAACCAAAATTTATAAACCTGCCATAAAGTCACCAATTTTGCACCAAACAAACCACAAATACTTTCAAAAGCAATCCACAATATGTATCCGCATATAATAAATATACTTTCAAAATTATACATATATATATTAAATAAATTCCACTTTAACATAAAAATTACTAAAAGATTAGGATAGAACTCCTACCTCAATGTAAGCTATTGGTCACTCCAAAAACCTTGATTCCTAAAGTAATTATCGCCGTTTCGGATCGAATCTTCGTCGGAAGTGGCGGTCGACGACAACTTTCTGGAAACGGATTCCGACGACCACGGTGGCGGGACATGCGGCTAGGCGGGTTTTGTTGTCCTCGACATGCTTATCATGAAAATGGGGTTGGTCGGAGTAGAAACCACCTGGTTTCGCAGGGATCTATGGAATCTATGTCGCACGAACTTTCCAACTGTACCAAATTTGGGCAAAACGGAGGTCGAATGAGGTCGGAACGACGAGCCAAAGTCGGGCTCGCGAAAATGGAGCTGCTAGAGAGAAAATGAGGAGAGAGAAAAAAACTGATCGGCTGGAGGTTGAAAAAGGAGATGAAATCCGATCAAATTACAATTTGACCCCCTCAACTGTTTAAAAATCACAATTTTAATTTAAAACTTTAGAATTCTAACTTTTTGACCCTTACACTTTTACACAAATTTTCATAATATTTCAATTTCACCCTTTATAAATTTTAAGGTTTTACATTCTAGCCTCCTTAAAGGAATTTCGTCCCGAAATTCAAAGTACAACCTCAAGTTGAATTTCATATAGATAAGGGTACTTATGACACATCTCTGACTCAAGCTCCCAAGTAGTCTCATTTTTAGTATAATTCTGCCATAATACCTTAACCATAGGTATTTCTTTATTTCGTAACACCTTAATTTCTCTTGTCAGGATCCGTACCGGCTGTTCTTCGTATGTCATATTCTCTTGTATAAGAATCCCAGTATAAGGAACAATGTGAGACAGGTCTGCAGCGTACTTCCTCAATATGGACACGTGAAAAACATTGTGAACATGTTCTAACTGAGGTGACAAATTCAACCGGTAAGCAACCTTTCCAATTCTTTCCATGACCTCAAATGGCCCAATGTATTTGGGGGCTAGCTTTCCCTTAACCCCGAATCTAGTTACACCACGCATAGGAGTTACTTTCAAGAAAACATGGTCACCAACCTTATATTCCACCTCACGTCGGTGAAGATCAGCATAACTCTTTTGGCGACTTTGGACTACCCTAAGTCTTTCCTGAATGCTCTTTATCTTTCCTGTAGTCTCTAGTCCTATGGTAACTCGCTCATCTGGTTCAACCCAACACAAAGGTGATCTACAAGGCCTTCTATACAAGGCCTCATATGGGGTCATACCAATACTGGCTTAGTAGCTATTATTATAAACAAACTCCACCAATGGTAGGTGTTCACCCCAATTTCCCCTGAAGTCCAAAATGCAAGAACGGAGCATATCTTCTAATATTTGGATAGTCCTCTTAGACTGCCCATCAGTTTGAGGGTGATGAGCGGTGCTAAGATTGAGTTCTGTCCCTAAGGCAGTTTGTAAGGCTCTCCAAAATCTAGAAGTGAATCGCGGATCTCTATCTGAAACAATACTAAAAGGTACACCATGCAATCGAAAAATGTTCTCAACATAAAGTTTAGCTAGCTTAACGAGCTTGTAATCCTTTCTTATGGGTATAAAGTGAGTTGTCTTAGTTAATCGATCCACAATGACCCATACTACATCATGCCTTTATGAGGTCAAAGGTAATCCCGTCACAAAGTCCATAGTGATCCTGTCCCACTTCCATTCTAGAATCGGCAATGGCTGAAGTAACCTTGACGGTCATTGATGCTCGACTTTTACCTGTTGACATATCATGCACTTGGCAACAAACTTAGCTACATCTCGCTTCATTCCGGGCCACCAGTATTGTCTCTTCAAATCATGATACATCTTTATGCTTCCAGAATGCACCGCAAATTTTGACTTGTGAGTCTCGACCAAAACAGCTTCCTTAAGCTCCGGATTGTTGGCAACTACCACTTTTCCATGGTAATATAAAAATCCATCTGTCTTAATCTCCCAATTCTCCAATTGTTCTCCATTTTGTAGACGATTCCAAGTAGTCCTTAATTCCTCGTCTTGCCACTGGCTTTGTTTAACAAGTTGTAGGGTACGAGGAGTGGCCACCATGTTGCAAATATAACTTACGGTACAGTCCTCATATAAACACAAATTATAATCCCCAATGACCATTATCCTCTTCTAGTCATCCAATGCCAAGTTTGCCAATGTCCCATGCGGTTTTCTATTCAAGGCATCTGCAACCACATTTGTTTTTCCCAGATGATACTGAAGATTGAAGTCATAATCCTCCATATACTCAACCCACCTCCTTTGTCTCAAATTTAAGTCCCATTGGGTAAAGAGATACTTCAAACTCTTATGATCAGAGTAGATATCAAACTTTGCGCCATAAAGATAACACCTCCAGATTTTTAAGGCAAAAATCACAGCAGCAAGTTCTAGATCATGAGTAGGATAATTCTTTTCATGTGGTTTCAATTGACGAGAAGCATAAGCCACCACTTTTCCCCCTTGCATCAGAACAACACCTAAACCGGTGCCTGAGGCATCTGTATACACCACATAGGGTTCATTACTATTTGGTACGGTAAGAACAGGCGCTGTGGTCAACCTTTGTTTTAGCTCCAAAAAAGCAGCTTCACATTCTTCATCCTATAAAAACTTCACATCCTTTCTCGTTAACTTGGTCAACGGCATAGCAGTTCTTGAGAAGTTCTCAACGAAACGACGATAATAACCCGCTAGACCAAGAAAACTACGAACTTCCGTTACATTCTTTGGTCGTTCCCATTCGAGAACAGCTTTTACCTTTGCTGGATCCATGGATATTCATTCTTGAGAGATCACATGACCCAAGAATTTGACCTCGGTCAACCAGAAGTCACACTTGTCTTTCTTTGCATACAGCTGATTCTCCCTAAGCGTTTGTATGATTATCCTTAAATGTTTTGCATGTTCCTCTCGAGTCTTGGAATAAATCAAAATGTCATCAATAAACATCACCACGAACTTATCCAGGAACGGTCTGAAAATCCGATTCATAAGGTCCATAAAAGCTGCAGGCATTAGTCAATCCAAACGGCATAACAAGAAACTCAAAATGACCATAACGAGTTCGAAAAGCTGTTTTAGGAATATCCTCTTCTCGAATTTTCAGCTGGTGATAACCAGACCTCAAATCAACTTTTGAGAAGAATTTTGATCCTCCCAATTGATCAAACAACTCATCTATCCTAGGCAATGGATACTTGTTCTTCACTGTTAGCTGATTCAATTTTCGATAATCCACATAAAGTCTGAAGGAACCATCTGCTTTCTTTGCAAACAAAACGGGGGCTCCCCAAGGGGAAGTACTTTCCCGAATAAAACCCTTCTCTAGAAACTCTCCCAATTGTTTCCTCAATTCCCCCAACTCTGCCGGTGCCATGCGATAACTAGTTATGGAAATTAGTTGAGCTCTAGAGATTAAATCAATACAAAACTCAATCTCCCTATTCGGCGGTAACCCTGGTAACTCATCAGGAAACACATCTGAGTACTCCTCAACTACATACAATAGAGAATACTGGTTAACCATCCCTATTTCTCCATTAATAGCAAACAAACTCCCATAAGTCTCTAGCATTCTTCTCCCCCCTAACAATGGTTTCAAATTTGGACTTGGTTGCCATACCCCGTGAGTCGCTTGATAAATGACCTTACCATTCTTTGTGTGAAGTATCACTCTCTTATTATAACAATCAATTATAGCCCGATACTTAGCTAACCAATCCATACCAAAAATCACATCAAACTGCTCCATAGGCATTACAATCAAATCATCAGAAAATCTCCTACCACCTATCCCAATGCTCATTGCTTTATAAAAAGTTGTCAAGTCATGAACTCTACCCAAAGAGGTTCTTATACTCAAAGGTATACTAAGGTTCTCAACACCCAATCCTAAAGTATTTGCGAACAACATGGATATAAAAGAATGAGTTGAACCAGTATCAAATAAAGCATGAGCCCAAGAACGGGAGATAAGAATCATACCATCAATTACCCCTCTGCCAGATTGATCATATGTCTCTTCAGCAGTGGCATCATAAGCTTGTTCGGCCCTTCCCTTTCCTTTTCCTCTCCCACTCCCTGAAAGACTTCCACTAGCACTTAAACCCATGTTGTAGTCATGATTACCCTGACTCCCAGATGCTTGTGGGGTCTGAAAACTCTGAGGAACATTCTGATTAAACCCCATGGTAGGCGTGCAATATTGATGATGGTATTGAGGAGGAGAGGTGAAAGCTGGAGATGATGTATGAGACTGATTTGGCACGGGCTGACTCTGGAAGGAAACGAAATCTGAATGACTCACTGAAACTCCCCTACGAGATGATGATGACCTCTTCGGATAGGGGCAAGCTCTCTTTAAGTGACCTTGTTGTCCACAATTAAAGCAATTCCCATATGGCGCACTTCGCCCAGAGGATCCACTACTGGTGCCACTCCCACTAGTAGTATTATTATTGCCACGTCATCCCCCTTGATTTTTCTTGGTCATTTTCCTATCTCCACTGCCACGATTTCGATTTTGGTGGGATGAACCATCTCTAACAATTGTTTCAGCTAAGGCGGTTGTAGCTAAACAATCTGTGATCCTTTTAAATTTTTGGGTATAGATTTTGCTCCTTATCGCGGGCCTCAAATGCATCAAAAACTTCGAAAGTAACAATGACTCATCAGCTCTACCTGCATACTGGGATAACTCCATAAACCTCATATAATATTCGTTCATAGTCATCCCTCCTTGCTCAATAGTCTTAAACATATCAGCTAGTGCCCGTCTGTGACCTACATTGAAATAGTTATCACGGAACAACTCTTTGAAAGCATCCCAATCAATACCCACAAGATCATGGTGTGCTCTCAAATTTTCCCACCATATAAATGAGTCACCAGTTAGTTTGTAAACAGTAAAATCCACCCAGAACTCTCTAGGGGTATCGACCTGAGAAAAAGATCTCTTAATTGCTTTCAACCATCTATCAGCGGCTATAGGGTCCTGTCGACCATCAAACTGAGTATCAAAGATTCAACAAAAATCCCTCAACCTTTCATTTTTGTCCTTGACCCGTGGAGCATGAGAGGCAGACAACGCCATAAAAGCTTCAAAAAAATTAGCCATCTGTTCACTCGTAGGTTGCGGCGGGGGTGGACTGTCGATCCTTGACTCTTGTCCTTGGGTTCTCCTTCTTGGAGGCATTTCCTCAACCTAAAATTTAAACACCAGAGTATTAACAAAATAATGATGCTGACTAAGTAAAATATCCTCCATCTACGCTAGTACGTGTCACATTCCGAGGTATGAAAAACCAAATGCTCTGATACCAACTTTTCTATCACGATCCGGACTCTAGGCCGCGGCAGAATTATAAATATTTAAAAACAAAAACACACTAAATTAATCCCAGTGGGGACCATTCCCACAGATATGTGAACACCTACTAGAAATCATAGATTCAAAATAAATAATAAAACCCTAAACACTTAGTCACACGATCAACTTATAATAATTAAGCATTCAAATTCATCTAGAATCTCAAATAAAATTCCAATACTCTGGTGTTCTTAACACAATGTCTTAAATACATCAAATGCAAACCCTTTTAAATGAGTTGCAAGGACATTCAATTTCAAATACAGAACTTGAAATGAAATAAACTAAACATTTATGCCATAGGCATAATCCTTGATTTCCTTGGCCCTCTACGTAATCTGCCTTATGACCACCTAAGTCACCTTGCACATTTCCTGGAAAGGGAGAAAAAAAAATAAGAAGGGGTGAGCTAGTGCTCAGTAGGATTTCATTCCCGATAAGATTTTGTAAACCGTTTTCTAAAATCATTATTTAAAACTCTACATACTCAATTATTTAATAAATATAATAAACCATTTCATAAAATATATAGGGTACTAGAATCGTCATACAACATTTAAGAGTTTATATAAAATCAAGTCATTTTCACATTAAGGTAAATCACGTCCCCTAGTCATATACCCGGTGGCATATAGTTTTCAGTAAATTATTTTGAATAAGAAAACAATATTTGGCACACCGTGACCCTGGTAGTAATACCAGAAAATACCCTACGTAATAACCTGCGTAGTGACCCCGACATAAAGTCGTATCATATGAATAGCAGAAAATACCCTGCGCAGTAACCCGCACAGTAACCCCGACATAAAGTTATATCATTAAAATAGCTCTTGATAGCATCACACAATGACTAGGACGGTGGATTTCAACCTTCTTTAAGTTAACCAAACGATTCAGATGGTTTACCATACAATCAATGCAATATATATTTATAATTCAATATCCTGAAATCTTTCCTTTTTATTTATAAAATTTCGGCAGCATAACGGCTACTAATTCAATAAACCAAAATTTATAAACCTGTCATAAAGTCACCAATTTTGCACCAAACAAACCACAAATACTTCCAAAAGCAATCCACAATATATATCAGCATATAATCAATATACTTTCAAAATTATACATATATATATTAAATAAATTCCACTTTAACATAAAAATTACTAAAAGATTAGGATAAAACTCCTACCTCAATGTAAGCTATTGGTCACTCCAAAAACCTTGATTCCTAAAGTAATTATCGCCATTTCGGATCAAATCTTCACCGGAAGTGGCGATCGACGGTGACTTTCCGGCGACGAATTTTGGCGACCACGGTGGCGGGACTTGCGGCTAGGCGGATTTTGTTGTCCTCGACATGCTTATCACGAAAATGGGGTTGGTCGAAGTCGAAACCGTCTAGTTTCGCCGGGATCTATGGAATTTATGTCGCACGAGCTTTCCAACGGTACCAAATTTGGGCAAAACGAAGGTCGGACGAGGTCGGAACGACGTGCCAAAGTCGGGCTCGCGAAAATGGAGCTGCTGGAGAGAAAATGAGGAGAGAGAAAAAAACTAATCGGCTGGAGGTTGAAGAAGGAGATGAAATCCGATCAAATTACAATTTGATCCCGTCAACTGTTTAAAAATCACAATTTTAATTTAAAACTTTAGAATTCTAACTTTTTGACCCTTACACTTTTACACAAATTTTTCATAATATTTCAATTTCACCCTTTATAAATTTTAAGGTTTTACATTTCATGTTGTCCAGATTGTTTTGAACTGGTTGATGACAGAGGATGGAATGTTCTTCATTTTGCCATGGCTTCTGTTAGTACAAAGCAATTGTGTAATTTACTTGAAAATCCTTCAATCGAAAGGCTTGTACATGAGAAGGATGCAAAAGGAAACACTGCTCTCCATGTGCTTGCTACCTACGCTAGATCCAAGGGCTCAAGAGATTCATTGGCTAATATTGTCTATCAAGTTAGAGGCGATGATATTTGTGCCGTTAACAGACAAAATATTAGTGTTGAAGATGCATTTAATTACGGTTGTCCTGAGCTGGAGGTATTAGCCTAATTTACAATATATCTATTTGTTGATTAATTAAGATATTGCTTCCCCGTTTTATGAGGAGTAGGTTAGTTTAATTATGGCACAGCATTTTTCTGCGTCAATTTGGTCGCATATGGTCATGATTTTCAATCTTTAAATGTTTGTGTCATGCATATTGCATTATAAGTTTAGGTAGATAAATATTAATACCTATAGTCTGAGTTGATGGTGGATGTTGAAGATTTGAAGTCTAGATTAAATAAAAGAAAAAAAAAATACTAGTCAATGAATCAAACAAACCCTGCAATTATTAAAGACTATTTTTGAAAATTTCCCTCTCTATATCTCTCTTTTTTAATCAGTTAGTAATTATAAATGTATGTGCAGCAAGAAATCTTGACATTATTAGAAGATACTAGAAATGGGGTATATCCACGAGGTGTTATCCGTTTAAGAGGCAAACGTCATGAAGGATATTTCTTACTTGTGAGAGGAGCAAAAGAATCACATATGGTAGCAGCTGCATTTATAGCGACAGTGACCTTTGCAGCAGCTTTCACCTTACCTGTTGGTTACAAAAGCGAAGGTATGAACCAAGGCTCTGCTGTCCTGAGCAGAAATTTAGCTTTTCAAACATTTGTAATAACAGATGCCATAGCCATGGTTTGCTCCATATCTGCTGTCTTCATCTACTTCGTTATGTCAGTAGCGATATTTAGGAAGTACATTTATATGTTCGAAGTTGGCTCTTGGTTAACAGCGGTTGCTATGGCAGCAATGGTGATTGCATTTGTTACAGGAACATATGCAGTTTTAGCACCTTCTTTTTGGCTAGCTATTGTCACTTGTTTCATTGGCTTGAGCAACTTCTTCTTTGTGCTTCCCATGGGTTATCGTATAATCTTACAGATTATAAAAGGTCGTTACAAGTGGCGGCTCAATAAAGGATTACCTCATGTGGAAATTGGCCTCTAGAATACTGATGCGCAAGCCAAGATCAGTAAAGGATTGCCTCATGTTGAAATTGGCCAGTAGAAGACACCGAGATTCTCTTTAGTGTTGTTCTATATTATATTAATTCAATCTAGCTAGAATTTCATTAGTCAAGGAAACTTTGAACATTTACGATTATTGATCTGCCATGTACTTGGGTTATAATAAATTTTTGATGGTTGAGAGAAATAAAAGAGTTGGAAATGAAGGATTATGAATCTATGATTATACATAGCTATTAATAGATAATTTTGACCTACAATTTGACTATTGTTCCTCGGTCTCTTCTCAGCTGTATATGTCTATTTTTTATATTTGTATTGCATGTGGTAAATTCTGATTAATCATTTTGTACCTGTGCACTAATTATTTTGTATTTGTGTACTATCTTAAATGATTAGTTGATTTGAACTAATTCGATGCATAAATGGTTTACGTACGATCTATGATTATCTTGTACTTTTCATAGCGACAAGGTCAAAAATGATCGATTTCTATTCGATATGGTCTATTCTTGCTCTTTGGTTTGCATTTTATTAATTATTGAATATTTTTGAAATATTATTTTGTGATTGATTCAGATCCTTGTTTGCTTTTTTAACTTTTTTTAAAATTATTTTTTATCCATCATATTTGATGAAGTTTTTTCTCAAGTTCTATTCCTAAGGATTAACGTTTTTTTAAACAAGATGCCAATAATTTTATTTAAAAAAAAAAAGGAAAACATAAAAGAAATTCTTAGGCAATATGAGTCCAGATGTTGGTGGCCAAAGCCTAAAACAATGTAATAATCAACATTAATAATTCATACAATTTGAGCGGTGTTATTGGCACCCTACAGAGGACTTAGAGAAACCCCTATCATAATTTTTTTTAAAAAAATTTTTAAATAACAATTTTGTCCCAAGTGACAATTGCTAACCACAAACATAATTTGATTTATAGGATTCTTTTTACAAAAAAAAAAAAAAAAAAAAAATTTCAAGAATTCTGAAGAAACCGAATGTATTAATTTCTTTTACCATCAAACATCACCATAAATCTTTAATTATTTTTAATTCCAAATTTTAAATGATAGCATTGAAGTTATTGCAAAAGAAATTAAGCAATTTGATGTAATTAATCACAAAAGCATCTTTATACTTTAAAAATTAAATTCTCTAAACTCAAATAACCCCGACATAGAAATAAAAGTCAATAACTCAAACATTGACCTGGAAGATTTAACATAAAAGTCCAAAAAGAAACCAATAAAAATTTAAATGATTGAGCATAAACTCTTCATACCTACGACAATAAAATTGTATTTTAAAGTTTGTATACAATCCCTCTCCTAATTCTCATGCTCGTAATTAAACAAACAATTATTCATGCTAGTTCATCATCAAATACATTATCAGTGGAGTTTACAACTTCCTCAAATACGTGTCTTCCCGAAAGCATTGTACGTTTGTATGAACCTAGAGCTATATAGTTAATCACAAGCAATTATGGACCCTTTTGGTGTAAAAACGGCCTTTAGAAATCCCTTCTGTTATACAAAACTCAATTGTTTTAGCATGTGAGCTATTTGGACTATGGAGCATATACGACGCTTCTTTCATCTTCTCGATTCTATGTTATTAATGCTCAATTCGTTCTTCTTTTCTGCAGAGAGGATGAGATAGAGGACATATATCCAAAAGGTACTTGAAATACTTTAGACAACTAGTTTTCTAATGATGCGATAATTAATTGTTTAGGTTGCTCATATATCTTAATTTTGTGTCAGGAAATTTTTGTTTTATCACAATGTCGATCTCCATTTATCACTGACTACTGTGGATTATAATGGAATACATGGCCGGTGGCTCTGTTGCTGATCTTGTAGGTTCCCTGTATACTTGGTTCTACTTGTTGAATGCATTATAGGTTATTTTTTCTTTTAACAGTTTTGTGGGTTAATGATAAATGAGATTGTTTATTTTTGTACATGACATTATTTTAGTTTGGTTTGTGTAATAAATATGATTATTTTTGGTCAGTGTATTACTCATAAAGGGTTGGAGTAAAGTTGCTTTCAGAAACTCTACAAGCATATCATAGTTTAGTTGGGTGCTGCTGTTAATGATGTGATAACGACAACAATAATGATAATAAAGAAAGCTTGGTGGTTCATTACACACATTGTACTTCAGCTTAATATGTACTAGTTTTGTTACTATAGGTTAGAATTATTGAAGGGCTTTCTCTTTTTTGGTTTTTGGTGTTAGCTTATTAGCATTTTGCAAAGCTTAGGATTATTTTTAGTTGCATTCGGTTCTCGGATTTTGGTGTACTTATCTGTTCGACATTCAGTAGAAAACTGATTGAGCTTAAAGTCTCCTTAGTGTTTCATTTATTTTAATTAATCTTTAAAATATCAGTAACATGATATAAAAGTATGTGAAAATGATCATCAGAATTTGATATTGAAATTAAAAAATATATTAATGCTGCTAATAGCCTGATATAAAAAGTATGGTTTTTATACTTGCCTTTTCTGCTTCTTGATTTTAATGCTGCTAATAGTCTGATATAAATTTCACAGATATGTACAGGATCTTATGGCTCATGTTACAGTGTATCCAGTAGAATTGTCTAACAATAAAGGCCTCAAAAATGTTGCTCAACAACCTGACATAATCCAGTCAGTAAGGACACCATATTTTCTGGTGTAAAAATCATTTGAATTCATCAATATCCGATGATAACTGAAAAAAATAAGGCATTGATTTTATTGCCTGTTTGTATTGCAGGTACTATGTTTCGATATGTGGTTTAATTGAAAATCCCAGAGAGTTGTTTATGAGAGATATTAGGTAAGTAATTAGCTTTATGTATGAAATGATTATTGTTTTGATCTTCATTTGTGAGTGAGTGAGAATATCTGATGTTTTGGAAAACATGCTTGACTAGAGGTTTGGCATTGTTTAAATTACAGGATGCTTCCCAAATACAATGTTACTACCAATTTACAGGTATTTTGTGTTGCATATTTTTTTGTATAAAGAGCATTAATATAGTATTAAAATGTCAGTGTGATGGAAACAGAAGGACTGCAATGAGCAAATGGGAGTTGGATGGGACGTCTCTGCTATAGGAAATGGTGAGTTTCTTCTGTTTTGGAGTCACTATCAATTTTCCATTTTATTTCCTGAGGTGATCTAGCCATTTTGTTTGCAGTATGCCCTTTGATGGTTGCTAAGTACATTTGTTGGTTATAGAATTACTCAAAAGGATGCAGGATGGTCAAATGCTTTTTAAGTCTACGAATTCTGCTATATCAATTTAACTCATTCGGAAGTTAGAAAAGTTTCTCATTTTCCTGAGTTTCTCGAGCTTTCTGGGGTGTGTGAAATTGGCTGATGTTCTTGACCTTGTTGGGATACCAAAATTGACAACTGTCAGTACGTCAGGTCGAAAACATGTTGAATTTGTAAGCATTGAAAAGTGTAAGGTACAATCTTTGGCCTTTGAGTGTGATTTTCCTTACTTTATTTTATTTTTGTAGCTTCTGCTGTCAAAAGGTATTTTACTCACTTAGAAAATGTGCCTCTGTATAATTTTATGATTGTTTGGGTGGAATATTTTGCCTCACCACCCAAGTATAGAAATCCTGACAATTGAATCCAGTTGGAATTGGTGGTACTACTTCTTGTAATAAGACAAAAGCTTTGGGGTTATGCTTCCTCATGCTCTTGTACTGAGGGAATCCTGTTTTTCTTGGAACCTTTTATTCTATCTTCTCTATTTATATGTCTTAGGGTCACAGCGTCCTAAAAGTCTATTGAGGTAACATTTTCGTTTGATGTGTAGCATACAATGCTTTCAGGTCAGTTAAGCTGGTGTTTTTGCATAGCTATTTGAATACAATACCATCCTATAGCATTGTTCTCAATGACTTTCTTGATGTTTTATTAATGAGAAACAGAGTCTATTGACGTTGCTTTGTTGTTTTGGTCGAGCTTTTTGCTGTACAAAAAGGTTTAATTAGTGAAAGACAAACTTAGGTTGCTCTATTAATAGCTAATATCTGACAAGTATTTTGATATGCTACATGATTTTTGATCCTAGCATTAATCTTTTTTGCTTGGTAATTTAGTTGTATAAAATTCTTGCCTTTAGAATATCTCTAATAATCTCATGGATTGCAAAAAAATTATATGTCACATATGATAAATAGACATTAAATTAAAATAAATTTTTTTAATGTAATTATTACTTATTAATGTTAAGCTGCGATTGTTTGAGATGGATGTCTGTATTATCTTTCATTTTATGCTTGTTCTGGTGCTTGGCTCGTAGTCATACACTGTTGCAGAGAGTTTATGTCTTTGATATCTTCTTTCGCTTTTTACATATATATTTTTTATTTTATCATCTATTGTGCATTTTGATTGTCTTAATTGGCCATTATTGAGTATATTTCTCGTTGGGATTTTTCTATGTCATTGGTGCATGAACTCTCAAAGTTAAGCCAACCCTCTTGCAACAAAAGAAAATAGGTAAAGGCAACAACCACTAAACCCTCTTCTTTTTTTAATGGTGTTAAGCCAACCCTTAGCTTTTAGGGTTTGGTGGCTTCTCTTGTGTATTGAATAGCTAAGGCAAGAAAATATTGATTTAAGTTTAGTTAATTGATTTCCAATATAAACCAGTATAAAACATCTTTTATATTGGCCAATTTTAGGTTTTCAAATACAACAAATGTTGGGGCCTCCAGGACATACCTATTCAGCTTGGTCGTAGGAGTTATGCACCCAAAAATCCTCTAAGGTGAGGGTTTTACACCGGACGAGACCCTAAGGGACCAAAAGGGAGTTTCGCAAGAATCACAGCTCCCACACAACTCGTCAAGTGCTAGAGCCTCCGGGACATATCCTCAACGATAAGGAAACATATTTTCTTATTAATTAGAATATATAATTTTCTATTTACAAAATCCAAGTCTTAATTAGATAATCTAATTTTCAAATTGAAAAATCTTATTCATAGTTAAATAATTCGATTTCCAAGTTAATGAAGATTGATAATCTTTCATTAATTTGAGGTTGACTTTTCAAACTTCATGGCTATTTAAATTTAATTATCCAAAATCATTAATTATTTTATGTAGACATGGATTTGAGCCTATAATCTATTCAGATAAATAATTAAATAATCATAATTCATAATTATCAATTAAATAATTATTAATTCAAATAATCAACATTATTTAAATCATGTGAGTATTTGTGCTACACGTGTAACATATAATTGGACAATTCAATTAATTCTTCTATTTTTTTTTTTGTTTCTTATAATGAGTGTGAGCTAGCAAGGAAATCAAATAGGCTTACAATTCTGAACACCAATAATATCAAAATTATTAATTAAACAGTTCACTATTATTAACTTTAGAGTTACTTCATTAAAAATCTAAGATTGTACTCTCAAAATTGCAGATGTTTGATACAATTTGAATTTATCGATATCCATCAATTTAATCATTTCATATGATTTAATCTTCCACAAATAGTTTATAATCAGAGTTAGGTCATAAAATTAGTTATACCTCTCGTATTCTATCTTGTTCCATTAAATACTATTGATTTTCCAATGAACAATATATGTATAGCAATTAATAAATTTTAGCTTTCTATTTACTCAGAAATAGAAAATCAAGATCTCTTATTATTCAAAACCCGAATTAGTAATTAAGGGAACTACTCATCCACTTCTTGCAAGGAGTGGATTTCACTATTGTACTGAATATTTTCAGTTATCTATTAAATCATATCTCCAAAGTACAAAGCTCATTGACTGTAAATATATAACAGTCTTACCCATATACATAAAAAGATATAACTTAACAGATAGGAGTTTATAATGCACTTAGAATTAAAATCAATCTATCTATGATCATTAGGTTGATAAATATAAATTTTTTTGTTTAACAAATATTAATAAAAAATTCATCTATATTATGGTCCAATCTTATATAATTTGTATTATATAAAGTACCTCCATTTCCATGTCAACAAATGAACGATATTGGATAAGATCATTATATCAAATACGAAATAGACTGTAATTATAAATTTGCCACAAACAAAATATCCAACTTTATTTACTTTTTATGAACTTTTTGAATTACTGATCTCAAACTAAATTTTTTTTATATATAACACTTATATACGTAGTTTGAACGGTATCAATAATCATTGATGTTACATGATATTTACTATAAAACAAATATTTCACAAGTGCACGTAAATTGAATAAAATGAACATATTTTATTTATTATTTATTTTAATGTTTATAAATTACAAACTCTTAGAGCATAAACCTTAACAATATTGTCATAATTTTTTTTATGCCAATATAATTACATAGGAGATGATGAGTTCAAATCATACCATTTTTATAACTTAATTTAATTTAATCAATCTTACTTTTGTGTTTTAGTAAAAATAAAATAATTTGGCCAAAAGATACAGATTGAATGTAGTTCAATGAACCCATTAAGTTACAAGTTCGACCATGTTATAACTTAATATAATGTCAAGCAGAAGGGAAATACCATTGGATGATGAAAGCTAATATCAAAGGGTAAAAAAGAACCACATGTACTAGAGAGGGACCATTTGCTAGGTTATGCTTTTAAAGGAAAGAGAATTGGAGTGTGATAGCTAGAGAAGAAACAAAATGTAGCAAGAACAAGCATGGCTGGTAAAGAATTATCATATTGTGTTAAAAGTAATCGTTTTCATTTGTTAGGGATTTTTTTTTCAAAATAATAATAATTATTATTTATATATTTATTTATTAGGTATATTTTTGAAAATTTGGAACCTTTTTGTAACTTTTTTTTTTCCATAAGAGAGAATTTATAGAAATGGAGAAATGGAGATGTAGGAAACCGTGCTGATATATATCCTTTCAACTATAAATTTAAAAGTTTTAATAAAATTTAATGAAATTAGTTTTAAATATTGATTTAGAATCTTTTGCTAGAAATCTAATTTCCAATAAGAGATTTTTTTTTTTTTTTATCTATTTCTTTTTGGCAAAATTAAAATTAGAAGAAGAAAAAGAGGGAAATGAAATTACATTTTAATTTTTGCTCTATGAAAGCAAAACTTTTGACAATGGGAGAACTATTTTCAACTGAATTTATTATTTTAGCTCACAAGAATAATTGAACGAATCCAATAGCTCATAAGAGATATTTCAACTAAATATAATCTACAGAATTGATAATCCATTCATTATTTCAGAATGTCACATAAAACGTTATGTTGACACTTTCACATAAGTCCAATCATTATATCAAGAGTCTGTCATTTAATCAAAACATTATATTATGGCCTAATAAGCAAAAATGGCTTAATATACCAAACCATTATCACCAACATCATAAGACAACATTCAAATTCAAATCACAAAACTCAACAAATCTCTTTGTATTTGATTGTTATTATACTTGGCCAAGAATTTTTTTATTAAAGTTGCTAGTGATAGGAATCAATAGGTGCACCGGGACATCGCAATTAGGTTGGCACCTCCTTAGCACCCTCATCATTTACCCATCCCTACCATAAAATTAAAAAGAAAAGAGAATACATAAATGTTAAAAAAATGAAAAAAGAAAACAAATATCAACAAAACCAAAATTTAGCTTTTGACAAACACTATCATAAACTAAAGAACTACAAAAACTCAGGGTGCTCCACTATTAAGTAGGAGAAACAATATTGGGAGCCTAAGAGGCTAGTGAATTTGCCATACCATTACCCTGATATGAGTGACAATAAACTCTATCTACGAAATATCTAAGCAATAAAAGCAAGCAAGCCTCTAACACTGAGGAACACACGAGACCGAAACCAAAGAAGGCTACTAAGAAAAGGCAAAGTCATTCGCAAGCCAAATTTTATTCTAATTAAACTCCCAAGCATAAAAGATAACATGAATAGTAGTTGTTAACTCTGCCTCAAAAGCAAAGGCAAGACCAAAGGGTATTGCAAAGCAACCTTTAATAAAGCCCCAATAACTTCGAAAAACTGCACCATAGCTAGTAAGGCTAGAACTACCAAAAGCTGCACCATCTGTATTTGTCTTGACCTAACTTAGACACAAAGCAAACCAAATGACCTCAAGGATACGTGGAGCTTTAGCAACATGATCGAGGATCTTAAGTATATGCAAAATTTCTAGATCACACACCGAGTTAGACATAGAATTAGAGTGAAGAAGATTAGCGTCATGAATGCAACACCAAACTAAAGAAATGGCTACAGCAAAGGGAACTTGGACATCCTTGAAAGTCATCTTATTTCGTGCAAACCAAATCATCCAAATCACTACTAAGATAAGAACTTTACATAAATAATCAGTTGAATTACCATATCTTGGAGGATAGGGACTAGGTTTTGGCAACGTGGAGAAAAACACAAGCTTTGAAAGCACACAGAGAAGTGTCCAATATATATCTCCTTATTTCTACTCTCAGTGAATAGTAAGGCCATTGTAGAAAGAGAAATACACATCTAGACCTAAGAAAATCTTCCTTGCGAAATATAACATTGAGAATTGATAGTTATTTAAGTTTCACATACAAATCCTGGGATTCATCCAAAACAAAGGGAGATATAATATAAATAGATGTTATATCCAATAAAAGAAGACAATGAGTTTTATAGATAATAGAGGTCTAAATATAGGAAAAAAGAATACGATTGCTCACCAAAAGCTTGAGTACATTTTGATGAATCTTCCAACTAATATTTCTGCTTCAATGTAGAAAGGTTCACTCAGGTGCTCATATCAAGATAAAGGACTCTGGAAATGGGCTTTCACTTGTTTAAGAGAGTTATCTCCAAGTCTAAGGCGAGAAGAAAGGTGGAGGTCGTACAACACTGAATTATCACAAGATGCTAGAACAGAAGACATAAAATTGTAGCAAATACCATCAACTCTGATTAGCAACAAATATCAAATTTGGATAAATTAAGTTCACATACTTCCACTTACCTTTCAGCCTCAATGCCAATGCCAATGAGCCTACTTTAAAATCCAGTTGAAGGCCCTAGCAATTCCAAAACAAACAGCTATAGTATACGAATTAATGAAATGATGTCGTATGTTTTGGTCCCTGGAGCACACTCTTTAAATCCAAGATCATTTATCTACAAAGTTCTTTCAACTGGCCAATAACACTCCTTATCTTGGACCCCAAATGTAAATTGAACTTAATAAAGTACAAAGATTAATACCTTATAGCTTCAGTAACTAATTTATAATAAGTCAAGTCTTGAAAATCTTCCAGCCTAATATTTACAAAGTCATCAGTCAATTACTTCTGCTCTACATCATTGGGCACTACCTTAATCACAGCAATTCATGGTGCCCCAATCTATTGAACAAGACCCGAAGGAAGGTAGAGAGGTGGAGCTTTATTAAAGTCATGGGTTTTGTTTTGTTGTTTGAAAGAAACAAGGAAAAGATTATCAATCAGACATGGATGAGATTGAGGAGAGAACAGGTTGCATCATTAAAAGCTACAGAAGTCAAAAGTTAATCCAAAATTCTTCTTGTAGCTTAAAAGGAACATACAAACTATAATCCTTCCATGAATTAATGATATCACTTTTTTAAAACTCCAAAAATGCCAATTTCATGATGTAAAACAATTTTAAATGATTGCCTGACTAGATATGCAAATGGAAATATCCATTGAGTTTAACAATAGACTAACTTGTGAAGTGAAACAAAAATAATTTGGTGTCATACATTAAAGTTTACTTAGTCAAGCAAAGTTGAATATACTTACCTAAAATTGGGAAGAACGAGACTTTTATGCAAAACTTTGAATCCACTACATATACTATGGTCTTCATTTGGTCCACCTCTTCATTGAAATGAAATAGTTACCTAAATGAAACCCCCAATGTGTCATATAAAACCATTGCTTCAAGTTGCAAAACACAAAGCTATAATTGTATTCAAAAATTAAAAGACGAGATCAAAGAGTATTGGCAAATTAATTTCAACATCATAAAATGAATTGAAACAATATCAGAATGAAACCTATAGTTTGCTTGTATTATACTTTGATTCTTCCACAACAAATTGGTTCAGTTTGTCTAGCAAGAAAATGATTATCATTCAAAAGTTTAGCTAAACATGCTTATCAGAAGCTGGGAAGAAGGCAACAAAAGAACAAGACTTTTAAGTGAAAATTTTGGTGTCTCCACAAACATTGGAACCCCAATTTAATCCACTTTGTCAATAATATGAACACTGTTGCATCAATGACAACGTCAATTTTCGTTTGTATATTATGAATATTTTGATAAATTAAGTTAATATACTTTCTAATTACTTTAAAGTCCTCATTAATAAGGTCTAATTAAAGTTACCACCAAATCCTAAATCAAATAGCAAATTGCGTTCCTCTAAAAAGACAAAGAATACAGAGAATAAACATAAGTGTAAGAGGAACAAGATACAATAATTTTGTGTTATAAATATACTAACAATGTAAGATGTAGAGTCTTTGGCAACAATCAGTGGATATAAAATGATGATAGCATATCTATCATCATCGAAGAATGTTTCTAGTGCTTCCCAGTTTCTTTCATTACTGCTTTAAACAGCTCCTTCAATATTGCTGATCACTTAGTGAAGAGAATTGAAATTTGAGTGAAAATGGGTTCAATTTTTTATGTACCTAGCTCTATAAGTGTACTGAGTTTTTATTGATGAGTGTGAGATAGATATATCATGACTTTGTGTACAGAGTATCAATCTTAAACATATATTTTGTCTGTTGAAATTAACAATAACAAAATGATTATCAATTAATAAAGATGGGTTGGTGATGGAGAAAATGGTTCTAATTCATAAACAATTGAAAAGTTCATATGACAATCATGCATTCTACCTTTCAGCTTAACAACAACATAGATACTTTGTTTCATCTGTAAATATGGACATACCATACAATAAAGTTGAGCCATAAAACAGAGATAAATATGCCTGCCTGAAGTTGGGGAAGAAGGAACCAGAAGAAAAAAGACTCTCAAGTAAAAGTTCAATGCCTCCACAAACATTGCAGCCTTAATTTAATGGATGTGTCTTTGATAGATCAATTTAATGGTAATGGTACTACTCCTTATATTACTCAGCACACTGGGATAGAAAAACCTTCTTTGGATACAAAATTGAAGCCCAGCAGTGATGAGTCTGATGACTACCTCTTCGAGAAAACTAGGCCCAAGATGGTTTCATTCAAAATAATTACAACCAGAAATTGAATGTTGCTGTCTTCCATTGCAACCAGAAATTGACAAGCTAGAGACAGATGTAAAAGCTGTTGGATCATTAATGTGATGCAGCTCTCCAATCTGGGAGCTGGATTTGCTTTGCAGCGGCTAGTTAACCTCTAATGATGCTTGCACTCCATTGAAAAATTTTGTGCTTTGGTTCGAAGGCAACATACAGTTCTGCAGCTTTCCAAGAGCATCATAAGTGTTTCTCAAGGTCTGGGAAAACATAATTGACCTGCCTGAATTGATGCACTGCACAGAAAGAATTGTTGAATTATTGAATTATGTCCTTGCCATTTTTCCAGGAGCACGATCACTTCATGGAGTCCTTGCCATTTTTCCTCTCATTGAATCTATGAATAATGTCCAGTATAAAACTCAAGATATAAATGATCACAATGAGTAACATCATAAGAAACCTTTCTTTTTAATAACTGCAAGTAATTTCTGAATCTTTCTGAGGCTCTGAGCTCACCAGCAAAGGAGACGTGAATTTGAAACAGCTCATTCAAAATGATTAAAAAGAATTAGTATGATAGCATAGAAAGTGCAATATGTAACATCTATGGCATCTATATGATTTTTATACTGTAGCATGATTCGAGAAAACATAATTGACCAACCTGAAGTGATACACTACAGAGAAAGAATTGTTGTTTCAGCTGCAAAAGATTCCCACTTTCTGTAGCATCCCCAGGAAACAGAACAACACAGAGCTACAAATTGACCATATTTTAAACATACAAACCTGGACATACAACACTAAATAAATAAAAATAATTATTATTATTAAAAAAAAAAAAAAAAAAAAAAAAGCTCATTACAATATAATTACAAAAAAATAGATCGAAATAAATACAGCCACATAGAAGTTTAGCAACACATAAAGCTTTTGTAGTAGGAAATCAACTTATGTAGCAAAGGGAAGCAGCAACTTATTATACTATTCAATTAATAGTTGGAAATTGAAATGAAGCTGTTAACCTATTCATATGTTCCATATAATGGTAAAATTCTTGAGATACCACAATATCGACAAGGATTTTAAGGATCAACCTGTTAACCTCAACAATGAAGCTGTCATTGAACATAAAATAAATTGAAATCCCCAGAAGTCACTTTTGCTTCCCATAAATCAACCTATCTTGGTTATGTATCCTGGAATTGGTACATCAGAAACTAGATCTTGGAAGATTTATGTTGATGAAATGTATGTTTTTTAGGAAAATAATCATGCTCTCCATATGATAATTTAAGCCCTATTTTTTTGATAAATTGATGCCTAGATATCCAGAAGTACCAATACCATCACTATGACACTAGATCACAGAAAGTAAAATCTCTAAGAGAAAGATTGATTGAAGGATGCAGTAAAAATAACGTTGAAAAAGACCCTCCATGACAGAACTGGTTGAATAAGCATGTCAAATTGAATCATAAACAAAACTTGATTTTTCTCAAACCTACACAACATAATTTAATAAATTTTTCATACATACATTAAACATGCATTCATACATACATTAAAACAGAGCTAAACATGTATTCATACATACATTAAACATTTCATGTGACATACTATTTCAAGTGAAACAAAATTACAATGGTTGTAGTTTCATTAAAAGTGATGTATCAAACATTTAAGGTGTTAGAGATTGACGTACTAGTAATAAAGTTCTGTAGAGCTCATTCATTCTCCATTCTCTAGTTCGTCGATTAATTTCTCATCTATCTGAACCAAAGGGATGTGGGAAATGTTGGGCCACACTTTTCCTTTATCTCTTTTGCATTCTTCTTACATAATTGCACAATCAATAATAAATAATATCAAAAGTGATGATGGTAGACATTGCTCTGTTAATGATCTAAGGTTTGAACAGCCTTTAATGCGTAAATGCAGAAGTGAAGATGGTAGACCTAGCTTTGAAATGGATGTGAAACCTGGGCATTCCCTGATATATAGATATTGGAGTGAAGATGGTAGACCCAGCTTTGAAATGGATATGAGACTTGAGCATTCCCATATACGTAGAATTTGAAGTGAAGATGGTAGACCAAACTCTGAAATAGATGTGAGACCTGGACATTCCCGTATATGCAGAATTTTAAGTGAAGATGGTAGACCTAGCTCTGAAATGGATGTGAGACCTAGGCATTCAATGATTTCCAGAGTCTGAAGTGAAGATGGTAAGGCCACCTTTGGAAAGGATGTCAGATATGGGCAATAATTGATTTCCAACATTTCAAGAGAGTTAAGGTTTTGAAGACTTGATAGCCATTTCGAATTTTGGAATTGGTGAATGTACAGATCAGTTAGAGAAATAAGCAACCTCATTACCCTTTCTTGCTCTACAAATGACAACTCTGGTGCTTCAAAAATACAAAGAGTTTTGAGAATGGTGAGATTGTGCAAACCCCATTCAAGCAATGGCTTATAGATATCGTCTTCACCAATTTCAAGAGATGTCAGGTTTGAAGGAAAACCTTCATCTGGAAATGACATCACACTTGGATAGTCATACAATGTTAATTCTTCAAGAGAGTCCAAGCTATGGAAGCCCTTAGGTAGGCCTTCCAGCTTCTCACAATTAGTAATAGAAAGTGTAATTAACTTGTCCTTGGGAAGACCATCTTCTGCTAATTTCACAATATTTTTACAATCAATTATTTCTATTTTCAGTAAACAACTACAATTGTACAGTCCTATGGATATAATTGTAAGCTTTTCACAATTTTTTACTCTAATTTCTTCAAGAAAAATGTTGTCATGAAAACTCTCTGCTATTGACTCCAACTCAGGAAGACTCTCAATGGAGATAGTAGAAAGTGTGCTTGGTAATCGACCACTTAATGATATACTTGTGAGAGATGTGCAATCGTAAACACTTAAGTGCTCAAGTACAAAGGTGTAATTCTTTTTATCCATAACTGATGTACAATTTACCTCTCTATCATCCCACAAATACTCCAACTTATGATAACTCTGAATCTCAAGCCTTGTAAGAGATGAGGGTCATGGACCGTTTATAATGAATTTAAGAGAATCACATTCTAATAACTTCAAACTTATCAAACATGTATTTCTATAATTCATTTCCATAGGTAATGACGTTAAGGCATTGCAACGTGTAATTTCCAAATTAGATAAATTGGAAAAGTAACAAACCATAGCAAATGAGACCAGATTTGCCTTTTGAAAGTAATCTTGCTTTGACCCATTGCCAAACTCTACAATGTTTGATAGAGTAATAGACTTCAATGAATTGAAATTAACTGGACCAACACATGTCATGTCTTTGCATCCATCTATGTATAAATTGCAAAGCATCTATTTACTCTTGAGTCATTTTAATTTAGTATGGAGGTTGAGGTTCTTCTACCATCAAACTTAATTAATCGATTAATTTTGAAGTGGTTTACTTTTCTTTCGTGTTTTCCTAAGAGTTAATAAATCTAAATAGGCTATATACATTTAAAATCTTTTGTTGTTGGAAATCAGTTAATTAAAAGACTGTATTCTTCCTTTTTTCTTTTTGAAAGTTTACACCAACTAGAATAGAGGTTAGAAATTTGATAGAACTTGCCAAGATCAACCACTCCACTACTATCTTGATCTAGATATCTACTCTCATAATTAGAAAATAACAACTCCCAAATAAGAAGAAAACCTTGCCGTTAGTTTTTGAGTTAACAACATTATATTTTCCATTGAGGTGGAAAATTATAAAAAGTAAATATCTATTTTACCATTAATTTTTATTTAATAGTAAATAATAATAATATAAAAAAGAAATCAATCCATATCCTAACGTTTTCTTTCTATATCCCACGTAGATGCATCATGCTAGAAATCCTTAATATTTAGATTCTCAGCCTTTAACCCTTAAAAAAAAAAAAAAAAAAACAAAAATAAAAAAAAAAAACAAAACAAAACAAAAACAAAAACATAAACAAAATAAAACAAAAAAACACCGGAACACAGTGCATGACTAGTCCAAGTGCACTTTGATTTGAAGGTTCCCACGAAACAGGTATTAAGCATTTATTTAATGGTGTTTTGTTCAATTTCACGGTCCATGACTGCCTTTATGAGTTCTGTTTTGTGTTTTTATTAGAGGATGATGATAGACATAGTTTTGAATACAAAACACTGATTAATAGTGTAATTTTGTTAAATTGTTGTCAAGTTATTATTATTATTATTATTATTTTTAGATTATGTTATTATCATTATTACTATTTTATTTGCCTTTGATTTGGATTTGTCTTGTCTCAATTGAGTTTTGTTTGTGATAATTTTTCGTGTAGTTATATGAATGTGCTGTTAATACTCGTTTGTATATATGGTCCTATGGATGAAGTGTATGCATGTGTTTGTTTATAATATTAGTTTTCTTATGCTGTTATGGATGTGCACGCTATCAGCACACCTTGCTTACTAGAGTTTCAGCTACATTTAACAGACACACAAAATAATAATAATAATAATTATTGTTTGGGGGAATATTAGCCGAAAAAAATCAAATCAAACCAGGGCCGTTGAGGTCCAGTAATTAAAAATCAGCCCAAATAGTTTCGATGAATGGATTCAAAGAGAGGCAACGGTTCCAGTTCAATCATCTAGAAAAGGGGACATGGAAGGACAAAAATGTCCTTGACGAGGGGCAAGAAAGCAAACTAAATGGAAACTCTTTGAAGTTCAAATATATCTGTCAGCTTCCTACCCCGTCAAAATGGTCGGAAGCTTAGGTTTGATGACAAACCTAGGACTGACAAGCACCTAAGGATGACAAGTCCCATACTACAGGGAAAAGTAATGGTGGAGGGTTTAGTTACGTAGCCTCGAGACAGAAGGGGCAAATGAGGAGATCACATATCCCCACGTCAGAACCAGGCAGACAGAGGAATGCCATGCTTCTCCATTTTAGAGTCGGGCAAATGAGGAACACAAAACAAGAGGGGAAGAGTGAAAGCAATGGGAAGAATGAGGTTTAGGGGACAAGAAGCAGGCGAGAAAGCGAATGAACATAGAAGGAGAGTTGACCGCCAGCTAAGGGAGTATGAAGAAACCCTAGAACTATACACACACACGTGGGAACTCCTTATAGAGAAGCTTTCAAAGATATTAGGTGATGTTCTGATCTGGGGTTCTCCCTTTTTTCTACGCTCCACCCTCACTTTGAAAGGGCTTCAGGTTTTCATCGATTAACCGCCAATGACCCCTAACCTCTTTTTCTTTGTTGACAGGTAGTGAAGGGAAACAGATCATCCAGAAGTCAACTCCTCCCTTATCCGAGGGGATCACTATTTAATTTCCTAATCCCCATTATTGTATCACTTTCTCTATTCTATGTACCAAATTGATATTATAACCAACTTTTGTATAAACAAAAGAATAAAAAAAAAAAAAAAAAACTATTATTTTAAATAAAATTCGTTTGACCACATCAAAAGTGTACATGGTACCACAAAACTATCTGGTTGCGTATTAATGGGTGTTGCTGTCCTACCTAAATCGGCAAAAAAATATATATATATTGGCTTTGTTTTCAATTCTTTTTGTTATTTTGGCCTGTGCATTAATTCTATAAAAGAAATACACTTATATCAGTTATGTGTGTGTGTGTGTATACACACACACACCAAGTTATAAAACCTAGGGAGAAATCGAGGTGTGGATGCGGTTACAAGGTATGGACTAAGCAACCCAATCGATTTCAGCTTCATACAGTGTGAAGACTTACAATATTTTTTCGTTTAATAAAAGGACATTGCTGTTATAGTCATATTGTATCTAAAGTTAACATCAATTTGTATTTGGAATATTAGAAACCTTTAGTTTTGTTTGGAAAGATTTTTTTTTTTTTTTTTAATTTCTGTTAATTAAGATAAATAAAAATTATACTGATATGATTTTATATTATATGTTTCATGGTAATATATATGTTGGTAGGCTAATTTGTTTTTTTTTTTTTTCAATTTATTGTATTAGCATATATATTTGGTGGTAATTTTATTATGCATATATACTTATCGTATATTGTCATTATGTTTATTTTGTATATTGACTTTTAAGAGTAATTTGTTACAGTAAGAAAAAAAAAATGTTGCCAATTTATCAATCTAATATTGATGTTGATGCGGTGGATCTAAATGATGGAGAGGTAGCCAATGAAATTCTAGAAAATGTTGAACTTAAAATTGCTACTGCTGAGGCTGAAACAGTTCACGTTGTGGTTGATGTTTTATGTTTTTATGAATGCTGTTTTGGTTGTTGTGTTTTTTTTTTTGGAGTTGTTATGTTGTGTGAGCGATGTTTCTTTTAAGTAATTATGTAAAGCACTTGTTTTTAATTCAATCATTTGCTTCTAATTAGGTGCAAATGTTACAAAGAATTCTTCTACATTTGAAAAAAATAGGGATGTTATTATTTTACCCCTGAATTTGAAAATAATGTCAAATCATTTTTGGTATTGAAAATGTTATCCAAAATGATCCAATCGTTAGAGAGCTTGTGAATTCTGTAAATAAACTAACGGTTCGGTTACGATATAAGGGTGTAAAGGTAACAGAATTAAGAAGGACGGCAGGTTGGAATAATGAATTTTTAAAATTATTAAATAAAAAAATAATCAATTTTTTTTTTCAATATCACCACTCTTTCTCTTTCGCTATTTTGATCTCACTAGTCCCTCACCATCTCTCTTTCTCTTTCTCTTACTCTCTCCCATGAGGTAGCCTTGACCAGCTTCAGCTTCTTAGGACGGCCTAGCGCTTCCCACTCGTAGTGGATACCTTCTAGACGACGGCTAGCCACCAATCTTCTTCGGATGGCCCATTGTCCTAGGCTTACCCCGGTGTCAGCTGAACGAGCTAGGCTCTTAGGTGAACAATTGGGTAAGCGTGGTTCTTAGGCGGACGACCGAGTCGCCGGCCCATTTTGGGTAGTCAGGCCTAGAGTTCGGCAAGAGGAAGTAGGGGGATCGGAGAGCATTTTTTTGGTGGTTGTTTGGAAGAATGAAGGGAACAAGAGCATGATCCTAAGGTTTGTGTTCATGAATTGGATTTCGGGTGTAAAATTTGTACTTGTTAGTGGTTATTTAATTGGTTTTTATGTTTTGGTTTTGTTTTGTTATTTTTTTGGTTGTGATTCAATGTTGGTTTGCTTTGTATCAAGATTTTATAGCGTTTGACGGAATTGTGAGATTTAATTAGATGTTTAAGAACTGAAAATTGAAAAGAGTGACACTTGGGATTTGATTAGATGTTCGTAGGAACTGCATTGTTTTTGGTTTTTTTTTTTTTTTTTTTTTTTTTTTTCTTGAAGAATTCAAATGTTCCACTTTTTTATTAAATTTTCTTTTATTTATTTTTCTTTTGGCTTTAATGACCCAGATCTTCGTTCTTTTGGTTTTAATAATTTTATATAATTATATTTATTTTATTTTTCAATATAATAAGAGTATTGTCATCTTTTCATGAATTTATCATAAAACGACTCAACTTCTGAATGCAATTGCTTTTGGGTTGACAGTAGGGGTTTTTTGGGTTAATATTTTCCAAGTTGGGGAAATATTTTTTATTTCAGGGGTTAATTTTAGATTTTTCCCAAAAAAAAAATGATATTGAGCAAAAAAAGCCTCTATGAAACTTGGTATAACTTTCTTTTTCTTTTTTTTTTTTTTTTTGCAATTATTTCTTTTTTTTTTTTTACATGTTGCAGATCTACGGTTGTGGTGCGGTCGTGGTGTAAAATTTGCTTGTGGGTCCAGATATGAGTTTGGACAAACCCGCTAGAACCTGACCTATGCCATTCCTAACGGCGATATGGTTGATAGTTTCTCCGATGTTGATGCCGATAGGAGTATGGAAGGATACCAATCAAACAATGATGATCCAGCACATCGAATGGTAAGGAGTTTAGATGGAATAGAGAATGATGGAGGTAGTGGAGGAAATTAAACTGCCCTTGCAGAGGGACAAGTGTTTAATGACATTAAACACTTCAAAGAGGTGTTGCAAGAATACACTGTCCAAGAAGGATTCCGTGTGTGTAGAATAAAAAATAGGAGAAAAAGGTTGACAGATATTTGCCCTTATATTGGGTGCCCGTCAGAGGATACATGCACCAGTTTTAGCCAATAGAGTGACTTTAAGTTGTATAAGGCAAAGCAAATAGTGTTAGGACCACTGGAGGAAGATCATGCACAATGTTACCAATACTTTAGGAAGTATGCTGCAATTTTAAATGAAAGAAATCCAGATTTGAAGGTTCTTTTAAATATAGATAGACCTATAGTTGGTGGTGGTAAATATTTTCAAAAGGTTTTTTGTTAGTTTTGAAGCTCAAAACCTTAGTTTCATCAATGGTTGTACACCACGAATAGGAATATACATGGGGTGTCACTTGAAGGGTCTATTAAGGTGTTCCTTATTTGCTATTGCACTAGATGCAAGCAATGTACGGAATCTTTTCATCGGTCGTTGATTTCTGCATAAGATGAGTGGTCGCGTGCTGGTAGTAGGTATTGTGCTAGACACATTTCGACTAACTTTAGAATCAATCATTGTGCTCATATCTTGAAAAATTGTTTTGGGAAGCAAGCAGGATAGTAATTGTTACGGTTCCACCTTTCACAAGGGCAACAAATTCTATTAAGGAGATTGGTATTGATGCTTATGTTTGGCTCTCGAAAATTGAACTTGAACGCTGGTCTTAGATGCATTCGATCCTACATTCAAATATGATCATGTGGCAAACAACATTATAGAATCTGTTCAATTGTTGGTCGTGAGATCTTAGGAATTATCTGGTTTTATCATTACTTGAGGAATATAAGAAGAATTTCATGAGAACAATGCAAAAAAGGAGGAAGAAAGTCATGTTTGGCAAACTATGTTCCACCTTTTGTGAATAACGAAATAAAAAAAAAAAAAAAAAAAAAAAAAAATTAGACAAACTGTCGGAGGAATGTCGAAATCCATTGAGATCACACACTATTAGAACTATAGCTACTCCTAGAAATAAAAGAACTGTTGGGATTTGTCGAAATTAAACATTATAAAATCAGTCTGAATAGTTACTCTCAAAATATGATAAAAACTACACACAATAAAACTGTCAGAGATCAACAGGAAAGAGAGCTACTAGTGTTAATATCTACTAGAAGGGATTGAACCCTAACTTCATAGGAGGGGAAGTACTTTATCAACTGTATTAACAGATGGTGTGTTTATTTAGCACTACTGTTATTAAGAGTAAAACAATTAAGAATTCTAACTATAGGGCGTATAGTATTTCTATATTCAACATTTAAATCTAATTTAATCGTACACACTAATGTAAACAATATTTAATCCTCAACCAACGAATATAACAATATTAGCAATGTTTGACATGTATTTTATTGCGTTTTTTGTATTGGATTGTATTGTGCTATATACTGTATTACTTTTATACAATATTGTGTATGATTATATTTTGTATTAGACTGTATTAAGTTATGCAATATTTGGATGTGATTTGATTTCTAAATAGTTTGTTAAATAATTTCATTTTAAATTTGTTAAAACAAAAAAATAATATTATAAAACTATATGTGATATTCTGTTTTTTAAAATTATACTAATAATTAAATCCCTACTAGTCAAATTGTCAAAAAAAAAAAAAAAATCGGTCCTGGTGAAACTATTTGCTCCAACTGGGTGAATGACAGGGATAGAAAGTATTACTTTGCCTTTTCCAAGCTCTTTAGCCAATTTCCCATTTCTACTAATTTTTTTTTAAAATTTTTTTTTCCTTATGTTCTCACTGTTAGAAAATCTTTTTCATCGTCCAATTGTTTAACTTTTTTCCTTTCTCTTATTCGTATCATGTGTTAACTTTTTTGTGTTCTTATTATAGTTGTTGTTGGCGTTGTTGTTGTTGTTTTAAATGGTTCATGTTATAGTTGGTACCTTTTTCCTTTTTTTTTTTTTTTTTTCTCAATAGGCTTCTAGGGACCATGGGTCAACCTATTATCCAAAGGGCCAAATAGACCCGAAATCAAGAAATTTGTACTTGATGTAAAATCGACAATGTTTAGTTCTAGTAAGTTTCTTTAGAAAATCATGATGTTAAATAATTTTGTATTTTTTTTTAGTAAAATATGCTAAACCTCCTAAGGTTTGATTTATTACAAGCCGAAACAAACTTATTTCCTTTTTTTCATTGTGACCTCCCATCCATTAATGATTTGACTAGATTTGACCGTTAAATTTAACTCCATAAAGGGTAATATAGTCATTTAACTTATTTTTAATATTTTTTCTAAAAATGCATTATATTATGGGCTATTTGGATCTCCACAGTTCATCTAGATAGTAGAAATCCATTTACAAATAATTAAAAATTGCAATTCTTTTTTTAAAAAATAAACTTTAATAAATTGAGAAATAAATGACATAAAAAAATGTAAAATATAGAAAAATTGGTTTTAAAGTTATAAAATAATTAAAATTGAACAAATATTCAAAAAAAAAAAAAAAAGAGTGAGTTGTGCATCGTCCATTAACACCATCATGTTGATGGATGGAGGAGATTAATTTTAAAAAACCAAAGCTAAAAAAATTTTTCCATATTTTAAAATTAAAAATTTGGAAAAAAAAAAAAGAATCTCCATCCATTCAGAAGATGAACATCTCTAAATCTTCATTACAATGATAAAGATCTGGATGTATTCATCTCCATATTATCATTATTACTCAAATCCAAAACCAACAAATTCACGCTCATTATCAAACTCAACCGAACAAATTCAACCTAAAATCAAACTCAAACCCAATCAATGAAAATCTTCACCAACCAATTAAAAAAATGAAAAAAAAAATGAAAAAAAGAAAGAAAGAAAAAACCATCTACAACATCATCAAAAGAAAAAAAACCATCAACAACATCATCAACCATCTTTAGATTTTCATCATACCGCTTCTCAATTTTGACTGCTACTAAGACGCTTCAAAGACTCCACCGGCGAAGGAGATGTACCTATCTCTCACAATGGAGATAAAGTATGGCCCTCCCTCGTTTGCTGCAAACCTAGATTTTAGGTCTGCATCGTTGTGGCAGAGACCCAAAATATGGGTCTCTAATAACAGCAATGAAGACCCATATGGTTCTACATTGCTAGAAAAAAATTGATGATCAATGGGTTTGTTGATGAACCATCAAGATGGATGGTGGCGATCGAATTTGGATCTCCACTGTCATCTTCAACTTTTTTTTTTCCAAAATTGAACTTAATCTTTGAGATGGAGGGCTCAAATCTATTTGAAGAAATTATTTTTTTATATTTATAATTATTTTTAAATTTCAAAATTGTTTAATTTTGAAATTATTTTTAAATTTGAAATTTATTTCATAATTTTTAAAATTTTAATCCTAACAACCATTAAATGATATAATTTTTAAAGGCAAAATAAAAAAAATAAAAAAAGAAAGAAAGTGATCACATTACCCCTCGAGAGTTAAAATCAACAGTACAAAAAATTAAATCATTAACTGAGCGGGAGGTCATTACTCCAAAAACCGGTGGTTGTTTGTTTCTATAATAAATCAAACCTCAGGTACGTTCGAGGTAATTTGCTCTTTTTTTTTTTTTTGGGTGGTGTTAACTTAGTACATAAGTAATGCATAGAAAATTCAAGGTTATAATTAGCCAATGAATGAACGTGCAGCCCATTAATGACAACTATTCCTAAACAAGTAAGATGCTCTTGGTGGAAATTGAACTTCTCAACCCAAACCTCTTGAAGGTTAAAGAGAATGAGGTACCCAACCACAAGCTGCCGTGAATGATAATTTTGCACTTGATATTAAATAAAAGAATACAAAATTAGTTCCAATCAAACCCTGCCAAGTCGACCTCAAGATTTTAAATTGAAAACAAAATAAAAATAAAAATCATAGATGACTAAACTTTTAGAAAAAAATAAATAAATAAAAGAAAAAAAAATTTGGTTTGACCAGATCTTTTCACTGGAGATTGCACTGTCTCAATCTCAGTCTCACACTTAGTTAGATCTCCCCCAATGAATTTAAGAACTTGCAAAAAATTATAAGGCAGAATGAAGATGCTCTAAGTGCTTCAAAAACTTTAGTGATTGCACTTGTTTGATGGTTTTTGGAGATGCAATTCCATTGTTATAATTTTTTTTTTAATAATAATCCCATTAATTACTATTATTTTTTAAGTTTTTACTTCTTCAGTTTTAACTTTAATCCACTAACATTAGGGATGCTGTATGCAAAAGTTATTTCATTGTGTCAAGTACAAATCTTAAATATATTTTGTGTAATTTATTTAATAAGATAAAATGAATTGCTACAAATCGTGTCCACTTATGAACTATAAAATGGGTTGCAACTCAGAGAACAAAAGACTTTAAATGGGTTACATATGACCAAAGCAAAGTTCAGCTGCATTGGAAATAATTATGTATGTCTTAAAATTTAAATGACAACCAATGAATATAAGAACATAAAATGATTAAATTAATAAATGAAAAAAATAATAACAATAAATTTAAAAATAATTCTGAACGTACCTGGACTTGATAATTGCATAACCGAAACTAATTTGTTGTCGAAAATTTGAGCACAAGTAGATTAAGAGCAAAGAACTTGAGAGAGTTTGAGAATTAGAGAGAGATGAAAGTTTTAAAAGTGAAACATGTAACGAGAGATTGGGCATCTATGTAAATTTAGATGTAAAAGACTATTTAACCACATAGATTAGTCATTGTTTAAACGTACGTTCTAAAAGGATAAAATGGTAATAGCATGTTACATTAAACAATAGTCAACGGCTACATTGTTGAGATGATGGTGCCAAAAATAAAACTAACTTTAATGATAAAATAACCCCCGCTCGTAAATAAAATAGTACTCAATTGTTAACAAAGGCCATAGTTTGTTATCTCTTGTTAATAAAGCAGTACCCTCACATTAACAAAACACCAAAAGCAGGTTTGGTGACAGAAATAAAATGAAAAGTTTAATGGTAAAATAACACCCACCAGTAAATAAAATAGCACCCTGTTTTTATCTAACGTCAAAGTTCAAAAATAAAATAGGATTTCTTTTTAATAAAGAACTACCGTCCTGTTGTCAAAACGTCAAAAGTTGGTTTGGTGACAAGCCGCCAGCTTTGAATGTTTTTCACCAATAGGGCACAAAGGAATTGGAGAAAATAAAAAATAAGAAAAAAAAAAACCCTTAGGATCAAATACAGACTGCTATAATCTTTAAGTAAGGACCAATTCAATGCATTTTGCTCGTGTTCACAATTCATGAGGTTGACTTGACTTCCCTGCAATGCATATATGGAGGGGCGTGCAGGCACCATGTGAATGAGGGTTCCTCTGTCAGAGTACTAAAACAAAAATTACATAAATGGATGCTAATGCAAACGGGACAGAATCGACCAACGGTATGGAAATTGACATTTTAAGCTCCACTTCAAATCAGATTAGTAACGTGGAGATCGACGTTTTAGGCTCCACTTCTAATCAGAATAATGATTCGGAGATCAACAATTTAGGCACCACTTTGAACCAGAACAACACTCTGGAGATCGTCATTTTAGGTTCCACTTCGGATCGGAGTAATGATAATTCTGATCAATTGTTTAAGGCTGCAGCTAATGGCAATATTGAACCCTTCAAGAATATGGCTGAACAGCTTCATCTCATATTGACGCCACTCAAGAATACAGTCTTGCATATCAACATCACATCAGAAAAAGCATCAACCAAGTTTGTGAAAGAAATACTTGATATATGTCCATCTCTACTACTCCAAGTCAATGCACAAGGCGACACTCCATTGCATGTTGCAGCCAAATTTGAGCGTCTTGATGTGGCGAGAGTTCTAATTGAGAAAGCAAAACGTCAACAGGAGGAAGACTTAGAGAATGGGATAGGAGTTACCAGACGGATGCTGAGGATGACGAATGACAAGGGAAACACTGCATTACACGAAGCCGTGAAACATGAAGGAGTCTATATCGTTAGAATTTTAGTCAAGGAAGACCCTGATTTTTCACACCCAACCAATAATGGCGGTGAAACTCCACTTTATATCGCTGCTGAGACAGGAAATTTTGAAGGTGTTGTTGAGATTTTAGAAAATAGCATTTCAGCTACCCATGCAGGCCCGAATGGAAAGACAGCTTTACATGCAGCAATCAGGTCGCAATCTCAAGGTAAATTTATGAAACTATCAACTTTCGTATCAATAATTTGTCTTTTTGTTAGAGTTACATGTAGAAAAAGTAGTGTCAAAGAATAAATGATTATGATAAAATAATAATCAAAGCAAAAATGAAATAAATTGGTACAGCAAGCCAACCCTCGATCCTTAAGAAAATAAAGAAAGCCAGCAATTCTTTGTATATGCTGTTTTTTTATATATTGTTAATTAATTAGTTATTCTTCTTTTAGGTTTACCTACAAAAATACTTGAAAAAAGAAGGAGTTTGACAAAAGAAATAGACGACTATGGGTGGACTCCACTTCATTGTGCTGCATATTATGGTTATCTTCCTGTTGTACGTGTATTATTGGAATTTGATGCATCTGCTACATGCATGGCTGATAAGTCAAGAAAAATGACACCACTTCATTTGGCAGCTAGCCAAGGTCATACAGACGTAATGAAGGAGATCATTTCATGTTGTCCAGATTGTTATGAACTGGTTGATGACAGAGAATGGAATGTTCTTCATTTTGCGATGGCTTCTTTTAGTACAGAGAAATTGTGTAATTTACTTGAAAATCCTTCAATCGAAAGGCTTGTACATGAGAAGGATGCAAAAGGAAACACTCCTCTCCATGTGCTTGCTACCTGCGCTAGATCCGAGGGCTCAGGTGATTCAGTGGTTAATATTGTCCATCAAGTTAGATACCATGGCATTGGTGCCGTTAACAGACAAAATATTAGTGTTGCAGATGCATTTATATACCGTTGTCCTGAGCTGGAGGTAATAGCCTAATTTACAATATATCGGTGTGCTGATTAATTAAGATATTGCTTCTCCATTTTATAAGGATTAGGTTAGTTTAAGTATGGCACAGCATGCATTTTTCTACATCAATTTGTTCGCATATGGTCATGATTTTCAATCTTTAAATGAATTAGTATAATTAAGATATTGCATTATAAGTTTAGGTAGATAAATATTAATGCCTATGGTCTGAGTGGGTAATTAATTGCACAGGGTATGATTGGCATGTAAAGAAAAGCAGACATATATTTTACTGTCGTATTTTTACAATGGAGTGGGGCTATAATTAATTGTCTCAATCTTTCGATTAGACTTGATGGTGGATGTTGAAGACTTGGAAGTCTAGATTAAATAAAAGAAGAAAAAAAAAATTAGTCAATGAATCAAACAATCTCTGCAATTATTAAAGACTATTTTTGAAAATTTCCCTCTCTATATCTCTCTTTTTGTATCAGTTAGTAATTATAAATGTATGTGCAGCAAGAAATCTTGACATTATCAGAAGATACTAGTAATGGGGTATATCCACGAGGTGTTATCCGTTTAAGAGGCAAACGTTATGATGGATATTTCGCACTTGTGAGAGGAGCAAAAGAGTCACATTTGGTAGCTGCTGCACTTATAGCGACAGTGACCTTTGCAGCAGCTTTCACCTTACCTGGTGGTACGAACCAAGGCTCTGCTGTCCTGAGCAGAAATTTAGCTTTTCAAACATTTGTAATAACAGATGCCATAGCCATGGTTTTCTCCATATCTGCTGTCTTCATCTACTTCGTTATGTCAATAGAGAGATTTAGGGAGTACATTTATATGTTCGAAGTTGGCTCCTGGATAACAGTGGTTGCTATGGCAGCAATGGTGATTGCATTTGTTACAGGAACATATGCAGTTTTAGCACCTTCTTTTTGGCTAGCTATTGTCACTTGCTTCATTGGCTTGAGCTACTTTCTCTTTGTGCTTCCCATGGGTTATCGTATAATCTTACAGCTTATAAAAGGTAATTACAAGTTGCAGCTCAAGATCCACAAGTTCAAGCGCAAGATAAGATCGATAAAAGATTACCTCATGTAGGGAAATGGGCCACTAGAAGACTGATGTGCAAGATAAGATCAATAAAGGATTGCCTCATGTTGAAATTGGCCAGTGGAAGACACAGACATTCTCTTTAGTGTTAATTTCATTATAGATATATTAATTCAATCTAGAGCTAGAATTTCATTAGTCAAGGAAACTTTGAACATTTACGATTATTGATCTGCCATGTACTTGGGTCATAATAAACTTTAGAAGGTCTAGAGAAATAAAAGAGTTGGAAATGAAGGATTATGAATTAATCCATCATCATACATAGCTATTATTTAGCTTAGTAAACTTTGACCTACAATTTGACTATTGTTACTCGGTCTCTCCTCAACTGTATATGTCTATTTTTTATATTTGCATTGCATGCCGTAAATTCTGATTGATCATTTTGTACCTGTGCACTAATTATTTTGTATCTGTGTACTATCTCAAATGATTAGTTGATTTAAACTAATTTGATGCATAAATGGTTTATGATTATCTTGTACTTTTCATAGCAACAAGGTCAAGAATGATCGATTTCTATTCAATATGGTCTATTCTTGCTCTTTGGTTTGCATTTTATCAATTATTGAATAATTTTGAAATATTATTTTGTTTTATTGATTCAGATCATTGTTTGCTTTTTTTAACATTTTTTAATATTAATTTTTATCCATCATATCTGAGAAGTTTTTTCTCATGTTCTACTCCTAAGGGTTAACGTTCTTTAAAAGAAGACGCCAATAATTTTATTAAAAAAAAAAAAACCGAAAACATAAAAGAAATTCTAAGGCAATATGAGTCCAGATGTTGGTGGCCGAAGCCCGAAATAATGTAATAATCAACATTAATAATTCATACAATTTGAACGGTGTTATTGGCACCCTACAAACGACTTAGAGAAACCCCTATCATAATTTTATTTTAATTTTTTAAATAACAATTTTGTCCCAAGTGACAATTGTTAACCACAAACATAATTTGATTTATTGGATTCTTTTTACAAAATTAAAAAAAAAAAAAAAAATCAAGAATTCTGAAGAAATCGCATATATGAATTTCTTTTACCATCAAACATCACCATAAATCTTTAATTATTTTTAATTCCAAATTTTAAATGATAGTGAATTATTTTTCACAAATGTAGGTAGTATAGCATTGAAGTTATTGTAGAAGAAATTAAGCAATTTGATATAATTAATCACAAAAGCGTCTTTATACTTCAAAAATTACATTCTCTAAACTCAAATAACCTCGACATAGAAATAAAAGTCAATAACTCAAACATCGACCTGGAAGATTTAACACAAAAGTCTAAAATAGAAACCAATAAAAATTGAAATGATTGAGCGTAAACTCCTCATACCTACAACAATAAAATTGTATTTTAAAGTTTGTATACAATCCCTCTCCCAATTCTCAAGCTTGTAATTAAACAAACAAAACGTTTGAGAAGAGATATGACTGAGTTGCACATCACTCTTTGGTAATTATGGATTGTGAGTCTCCTCTTGATAAAAGTTATTTTCGCTCCGATGTTGTAAAAATAATTATCTGAATTACGTTATCAGTGATATATCTTAGTAGATCTCAACAATTATGAGATTAGTGATATATCTCTTTGATAATTATTTGTTTTGCGGTGTGGACCTTAAAAAATCTGTTAAGTAGTTGTGCACTTAAGCGGAAGTAACAATTATTCATGCCAATTCATCATCAAATACATGATCAATGGAGTTTACAACTTCCTCAAATACGTGTCTTCCTGAAAGCATAGTACATTTTTATGAACCTAGAGCTATATAGCTAATCACACGCAATTATTGGACCCTTATGGTTTAATGATGGCCTTTAGAAATCCCTTCTGTTATACGAAACTCAATTGTTTTAGCAAGTGAGCTGTTTGGACTATGGAGCATATATGAAGCTTATTTCATCTTCTTGATTCTATGTTATTAATGCTCCATACGTTTTGTTTTCTGCAGAGGGGATGAGATTGAGGACATATATCCAGAAGGTACTTGAAATACTTTGGACAACTAGCTTGCTAATGATGCAATGATTAATTTTTTAGGTTGCTCATATATCTTAATTTTGTGTCAGGAAATTTTATTTTATCACAATGTCGATCTTCATCTATCACTGACTACTATGGATTATAATGGAATACATGGCTGGTGGATCTGTTGCTGATCTAGTAGGTTATGTCACGACCCGAGCCCTGGACTGTGGCAGAATCGTAAATATTAATAAATAGAAATTTTTAATTTTTAATCATTCAAAGAAAATTTTTCTGTTTTGGATACTCCGGAGTACCAAAATAAAACATTGAGAGCGATGAAATGAAAATATTCAAAAATACTCTAAATTAATCCCGGTGGGGACCATCCCCACAAATATGTGAACACCTGCTAGAAATCATGGATTCAGAGTAAATAATAAAATCATAAACACTTAGTCGTGCAATCAACTTTTCATAAGTGAGCATTCAAATTAATTTAAGATATCAAATAAAATTCCAACACTCTGGTGTTCTTAACACAAGGTCTTAAATACATCGATCGCAAATCCCTTAAATGAGTTGCAAAAAAGTTCAATTTCAAATACCAAACTTGAAATGAAATAAATTAAACATCCATATCATGGTCATAATCCCTGATTTCTTTGGTCCTCTACCTAGTTCGCCTGATGGCCACCTAAGTCACCCTGCACATTTCCTGGAAGGGAAAAAATAAAAATAGGGGTGAGCTAGTGCTCAGTAGAATTTTATTTTCGATAAGGTTTTGGAAACCACTTTCTAAAATCATTATTAAAACTCTATATGCTTAACTGTTTAATAAATTCAATAAACCATTTCATAAAATATATAGGCTACTAGAATCATCATACAACATTTAAGTATTTATATAAAGTCATTTCATCTTCACAACAAGGTAAATTCTATCCCCTAGTCATATACCCGATGGCCTACTGTTTTCAGTAAATTATTTTGAATAAGAAAAATAACAGTTGGCATACCGTGACCTTGGTAGTCATACCAAAAAATACCCTGTGCAATAACCCGTGCAGTAGCCCCGATATAAAGTCGTATCATATAAATAGTAGAAAATACCCTGCGCAGTAACCCGCACAGTAACCCTGACATAAAATCGTATCATTTGAATAACAGAAAATGCCCTGCGCAGTAACCCGCACAGTCACCCAGACATAAAGTCGTGTCATTGAATAGCTATTGATAGCATCACACAATGACTAGGATGGTAGATTTTAACCTTATTTAAGTTAACCAAACGATTCAGATGATTTACCATGCAATCAATGCAATATATATTTATAATTCAATATTCTGAAATCTTTCTTTTTTATTTATAAAATTTCGGCAGTATAACGGTTGCTAATTCAATAAGCCAAAATTTATAAACCTGTCATAAGGCTACAAATTTTCACCAAACAAACCACAAATACTTCCAAAAGCAATCCACAATATATATCCGCATATAATCAACATACTTTCAAAATTATACATATATATTAAATAAATTCCACTTTAACATAAAAATTACTAAAAGATTAGGATAGAACTCCTACCTCAATATAAGCTATTAATCACTCTAAAAACCTCGATTTCTAAAGTAATTATCGCCGTTCCGGATCGAATCTACAAAGTAACGCAATATAAATAATTTTTAACACGGCTGCCCGATAGGTAAAATATCCTTAAAAATGGATTCTACATTAAAAACGAGTCCGTAGACACGTCCGGAACTAAATTTCGAGTTCGGGAGGTCGAAAAACTCACCTTCGCAGTATACGGCGATCGGTGGCGACTTTTCGGCTACGGATTCCGACGACCACGGTGGCGTGACGTGCGGCTAGGCGGGTTTTGTTGCCCTCAACATGCTTGTCACAAAAATGGGGTTGGTCGGAGTTAAAATCGCCTAGTTTCGCCGGGATTTAGAAAAATAAAAGTTGGTTAATGGCCGACCTTTCTCTACTGAAACGAACACCCAAACGAGGATAAAACTTGACAAAATTGGTACCTATAGAATCTACCTCGCACGAGCTTTCTAACGGTACCAAATTTGACCAAAACGAAGGTCGGATGAGGTCAGAACGACGACTTTCGGGAATGGAGCTGCTGGAGAGAAAATGACCGACTGAAGGTTAAAGAAGACTGTGTAATCCGACCAAATTATAATTTGGCCCCTCAACTATTTAAAATTTACAATTTTAATCTTAAACTTTAAAAATCTAACTTTTAACTCTTACACTTTTATACAAATTTTTATAATATTTTCAATTTCATCCCTGGGTGAAATTTGAGGTTTTACAGGTTACCTCTATGCTTGGTTCTACTTGTTGAATGCATTAGAGGTTATTTTTTCTTTTAACAGTTTTGTGGGTTAATGAGAAATGAGATTGCTTGTTTTTGTACATTATATTATTTTAGTTTGAGATTGTTTATTTTTGTACATGACATTATTTTAGTTTGGTTTGTGTAATAAATATGATTATTTTTGGTTAGTGTATTGCTCATTAAAGGGTTGGAGTAAAGTTGCTTTCAGAAACTCTATAGGCATATTATAGCTGTTAATGATGAGATAACAACAACAATAATGATAATAAAGAAAGCTTGGTGGCTCTTTCCACACATTGTACTTCAGCTTACTATGCATTACTTTTGATACTATAGGTTATAATTATTGAAGGGCATTCTTTTTTATGGTTTTTGGTGTTAGCATATTAGCATTTTGCAAGGCTTAGGATTGTTTTTAGTTGCTTTCGGTTCTCGGATTTTGGTGTACTTATCTATTCAACATTGAGAAGAAAACTTATTGAACTTGAAGTTTCCATAGTGTTTCATTTATTTTAATTAACCTTTAAAATGTCAGTAACATAATATAACAGTAGTGAAAGTGATCATCAGAATTTGATATTGAAATTAATAAAAAATATATATATTAGTACTGTTAATAGTCTGATATAAAAAATATGGTTTTTGTACATGCCTTTTCTGCTTGTTGATTTTAATACTGCTAATAGGTTGATATAAATTTCACAGATATGTACGGGATCTTATGGCTCATGTTACAATGTATCTAGCAGAATTGTCTAACAATAAAGGCCTCAAAAGTTTTGCTCAACAACTTGATTTCGCATACTCGCTTGGACTTTACCAACATATCATCAACATAAACCTCTATCGTTCTACCGATGAGATCTTCAAACATCATGTTTACTAACCGCTGGTAGGTTGCTCCAGCATTCTTCAACCCAAACGGCATCACTTTATAGCAATAAAGTCCATGATCAGTAACGAACAAAGTATGCTCCTCATCATCTCATCGGGATCCGGTTATACCCTGAGTAAGCATCCATGAAACTAAGGAGCTGATGATCAACAGTACCATCAACGAGCTGATTGATCCTTGGTAGAGGAAAGCTATCTTTTGGACATGCCTTATTTAGATCGGTGAAGTTGATGCAAGTCCTCAACTTTCCATTCTTTTTCTTTACCAGAACAGGGTTTGCTACCCAGACCGAGTAATAAACTTCTTTTATGAATTTATTCACCAGAAGTCTTTCTACCTCTTCCCTGAGCGCTTCATAACTCTCCTCCATCATTGGCCTCCTCTTTCGACAAATTGGTTGATGGTAAGGCTTGATGTTTAGCTTATGTGACATCACGTCCGGGCTGATCCCCACCATGTCTTCGTGATTCTATGCGAAGACATCTAGGTTTTCTTTCAAGAAATCAGTGAACTGTGCCTTAATATCTAGGAGTAAATCTTTCCCTTCCTTCAAGCACCGCTCGGCATCGTGTTCACTAACTTGCACATCTTCTAGCTCTTCCACAGGGCCCGTTACTCGATTTTCATCTATTTCCCTCTGATCCAGGTCCTGGCTCACCCTTGTAGTATTAACTGGTAGCGATTTTTCCTCGGTCACCACACTGACATTCTTCCCTTTGATCCCCGCCTTTATTGTGTTTTTATAGCATCTCCTCGCCAGTTCTTACTCTCCCCGGACACATCCTACCCCATTTGGCGTGGGGAACTTAATTGTGAGAGTTCTGGTCGATATTGCTATATCTAGATCATTCATGACTGATCTTCCGAGGATAACGTTGTATGCTGACGGGCAATCAATAATAAAAAAATCTGTAATTGTCAAAACTTGCCCATCTAAATCTCCGATAGCAAGGGGGAGTTTGATCTATCCCAATGGCATAATTACATCTCCAGTAAATCCAAAGAGGGGCTCAAGGGACGATGTAACTGCTCGAACCTCAAGCCCATCTGTTCGAAACAACTCCTATACATCACATTCACTAAGCTACCTATGTCCATCATTATCCTCCTCACTTCGGTATTTCCAATCCTTACCTTGATAATCAGCGTGTCATTATGGGGGCCAGTTTACACCTCTAGCATCTTTTTCACTGAACACAATGCCACTTGAAGTCATTCTAGCTTTCTTAGTTAGTCCCTCCACTTCATTGTGCCCTATCAGCAGGACATGACCGGCCGTCCGTACATAGCACTTTTGTAATCTGTTTGATGCCCCTGCTATGTGCAGTCCATCATAAATAGTAAAAATGGTTCTTACTATGGGCATGTGGTCCTGATCGGCCATCTGCTGATGTTGTTGCTAGGTAGGTTATTGAACCGGATCAGGACGCTCCTGTACTGGTTGATATCCTTGTTGGTGATGCCGATTCTCTGATCACACCACATACTCCCTCAAGCTACCTCTTCTGATCAATTCCTCTATCGCATCCTTGAGTTCCCTGCATTGAGAAGTATAATGCTCATTTTCTCTATGATAGGCACAATACTTGAATCCTGGAATCTCTTCAGGAAATTTGTGGGATTAGGCTTCCCGAAATTCTCCCGTCTTTTCTCTGTTTCAAATATCCTATCCTGCCTATCTGTCAGGACGCTGTAATTTTGGTAGCAATTCCTTGGTGGGGACGTCTTTCTCCCAAGCTCATTTCTTGATCGCTTCGCTACTTGATTACTGGAGCAATTCTTACGACCGCTCTCTTCATTCTCGCTTTGACCCCTCTTTCTTCCCTGATGAGAATTACTCGCTCCATTTTTCTGATCGCTGGATTTTCTTTGCCAGAAAGTATCTTTCCAACGGATTTCTTTTACTGCTCGATCATAAAATTCATCGAGGTTTTTTATAGGGGACCTATAAATGCTTTCATAAAGCTTCCCATCTTTCCTAAATCCTATCAAAATTACCGTCAGGATACTTTCATCTAAGGGGTTTTCCACATTGTTTACCTCACTCCTGAACCTAGCGATATAGTCTTTCAATATCTCATCCCGCTTCTGAAAGACCGTTGCCAGGTGACAAGTTGGTGCGAGCTGTTTTCTCAATACCTTGTACTGGTCGGTGAACTTTCTCTAGCATTCATCCCAGTTATTAATACTGCGAACTGGAAGACTCCTCAGCCATGCCCTCGGTATATTCCCCAATGTAGCTGGAAACACTCGGCACTTAACCAGAGGGTTGGATGTCTGTAGGTCCATCTGAACGTTGAAAGCATACAGATGATCATATGGGCCACTGTCCCCATTATAAAGTGGGACACTTGGGAGCTTGAATATCAGCGGTAATGGCTCAATCTCAATTTCTCTTGTAAAAAGGGTTCTATTTTCTTGTACCTTTACTTGACCGTGAAGTTTAGGTCTTGTCTCCAGTTGCTAGACCCTTTGTATTAGCTCTTCCACCATTGGATCCTACCGTTCAACTCCTTCTGCTGGGGACCGCCGATTCCTCCTACTTTCCCTGTCTCTAGAAAATTGATTTCGTGACATATGTCGGTCAACAGGCATTCTTTCACGCGACCTGTTTCTTCTATGAGAACTCTCTGCGTGGTGCGACTCTCTTCGGCGCACACGCTCCTCATTGCGTCCACGACCTCTTTCGTTCCCACGATTAGCCTCTACGGGATGGTTGCCATCCTGGCTTACCCTTATCCTTAGACTGGGAGGGTGAGGGGCTACTTCCTCTTCATGAGCCTGACATCCATCCCTTCTTAAGTGTAAATTTGAAGAACGAACAGAACCTGTCGGCTGTACTCTTGCTCTACCAGCCTCTTCTTTTCTAGTAGGCATGACATCCACCGGCTGGCGTTTGGGGTCTGCATTCTTGAGGACTTCCTGAGCTTGGGCTTGCGTTAGGGCTCTGATGGCCTCTACCAATTTTACCACTGTGTTTTCTAATGCTTTCTGACGTTACTGCCAAATTGGTACAACCTCCCCACCAACGGCTGTCTGATGAGGGGGAAGCAGAGGCAAAGCCGCACTGGAGGTTCCTGTAGTGTGACCTTGGCCCTAGTGGCCCTCCGATTGGTCAGCTTCTAACGCAACAATCCTAGTTGTCTTGATCATGGCCATATTAGTAAGTCACAACTGAACAGAAGAAAAGTATTGAAAATATTTAAAAATCGCAGTCTAGGCCCTCCTTCTAGCATCAAAAGATGTTGACACTTAATTTTAGTCAACCTGGTTCTTGAAGCCCAATACTTGTAAAATAATAACCAACAGACGAAACAAGTATGACCAAGACCAAAACAAAAAGAACACAATGATTTTTACATGGTTCAGCAAAGTAATGGCTTACGTCCATAACTGTTACTTCTTTGTTCTCAGAGTAACAGTATATATTTTTCACTCTCCCATATACAATGAATTTCATCCCCTATTTATAATAGAGATGTTACAATTTGATTTGGTTTAAGAATCTTACAGATAAAACAAAAAATAATTTACATTAATTGATATAATATCTCTCGAGATTATCTCCATCGTATCTGCAATAATTGCCAAGAATATCGTGATTTAATTTGCATGAAAATAGACAAGTTGACTCATTTCTTGAATCGAATTGATTTGGCCTCCTAGAATGTCAACTGGTCAAATTCAACGAGCACCCAGAACGAGCAGATTACTCAAACGATCATATGTTACCTCTAGTGAGCAGATTCAACTAAGGGATCTGCCCTTTCAACTAGCGAACAAGTATGAAAACCTCTTGATCGCTCTAATGGCCTTTGAAGAGCACTTATCGAGCAATTTTTCAAACATGACCAGATACGGTTAAACCTTCACGTGCCAATTAGTTACTCTTAATAGTTAAAACGATCAGTCATATAATCAGGTGTGCTCGGATACACAGGCTGAAGGACGACCATATATCCCCTCCTTTGACTTTTAACCAGCTTTTTGGACTTTCTCTCATAAGACAACATATTGGGCCTCATCCTTAGGCTTTTTCCACCCTCTTTCCATAATCGCCAAAACACCCATAACAAGTAGTTTTATAAAGTTACAAATCATGGTTAGTAAAGAATGATCATATTGTGTTAAAAGTATTTGTTTACATTTATTAGGGATATTTTATTTGAAAGATTCTTCAAGAATCTAAAAATGTTGGAACAAACTATAACAAGCTTGATGATTTGGTTTCAATGGAAAAGGCAAAACACAAGAAAATGATTTTTCTTATTCACTGATTAACTCTAATTACAAGATCAACTCCTTTTTATATACAAGTAAAACATAATCTCAGCCATTGAATGATCATAACCGACTTGATCCTAAGCAATCTCAGCCATACACCTTTCAATAATTTCTAACTAACTGCCACCTCATCAAATTTAATCACTAGCTTAGCTTAAGTAAGCAAGGCTTGTTAGAGCTTGATTACAACCAGTGTGTATCTGCTTATGATCAGCAACTCTTCTATACTGATTATGATAGCTTGAACTGCAAGGCACATATTTGGGACTATCAAGGGCAGAAGAGTCATGATGCTATCGCTGTAACAAATTGGAGCAATCACTTACGCTTGAAGTTGGATTGCTTGAGGTGGAAGATATCCTTACATTCTTTTCGGGAAAAAAAAAAGGAATATTTTGGAAAATTTGGAACATTTTTACAACTTTTTTCCATAAGATTTAAAATTTGGAAAATTTGGAATATTTTGGAAATAACCATAATATTTATGCTAATATCCTTTCAACTATAAATTTAAAAGTTTTAATAAAATTTAATGAAATTGGTTTTAAATATTGATTTAGAATCCTTTGCTAGAAATGTAATTTCCAATAAGAGATGTTCTTTTATTTTGTTTGTCTATTTCTTTTTTGGCAAAATTTAAATTGGAAGAAGAAAAGAGGGAAATAAAATAATATTTTAACTTTTGCTCTATGAAAGCAAAACTTTTGACAAAGGAACAACTATTTTCAATAGAATTTATCATTTTAACTTACTAGAATAATTGAATGAACCCAATAGCCCATGAGAGATACTTCAACTAAATATAATTTACAAAATTGATAATCCGTTCATTAGTTCAAAATGTCACATAAATCATTACGTTGACACTTTCGCATAAATTCAATCCTTTTATCAAGAGTCTGTCATCTAATCAAAACATTACATTATGGTAACTACCACTTTTCCATGGTAATATAAAAATCCATCTGTCTTAATCTCCCAATTCTCCAATTGTTCTCCATTTTGTAGACGATTCCAAGTAGTCCTTAATTCCTCGTCTTGCCACTGGCTTTGTTTAACAAGTTGTAGGGTACTAGGAGTGGCCACCATGTTGCAAATATAACTTACGGTACAGTCCTCATATAAACACAAATTATAATCCCCAATGACCATTATCCTCTTCTAGTCATCCAATGCCAAGTTTGCCAATGTCCCATGCGGTTTTCTATTCAAGGCATCTGCAACCACATTTGTTTTTCCCAGATGATACTGAAGATTGAAGTCATAATCCTCCATATACTCAACCCACTTCCTTTGTCTCAAATTTAAGTCCCATTGGGTAAAGAGATACTTCAAACTCTTATGATCAGAGTAGATATCAAACTTTGCACCATAAAGATAACACCTCCAGATTTTTAAGGCAAAAATCACAGCAGCAAGTTCTAGATCATGAGTAGGATAATTCTTTTCATGTGGTTTCAATTGACGAGAAGCATAAGCCACCACTTTTCCCCCTTGCATCAGAACAACACCTAAACCGGTGCCTGAGGCATCTGTATACACCACATAGGGTTCATTACTATTTGGTACGGTAAGAACAGGCGCTGTGGTCAACCTTTGTTTTAGCTCCAAAAAAGCAGCTTCACATTCTTCATCCTATAAAAACTTCACATCCTTTCTCGTTAACTTGGTCAACGGCATAGCAGTTCTTGAGAAGTTCTCAACGAAACGACGATAATAACCCGCTAGACCAAGAAAACTACGAACTTCCGTTACATTCTTTGGTCGTTCCCATTCGAGAACAACTTTTACCTTTGCTGGATCCATGGATATTCATTCTTGAGAGATCACATGACCCAAGAATTTGACCTCGGTCAACCAGAAGTCACACTTGTCTTTCTTTGCATACAGCTGATTCTTCCTAAGCGTTTGTATGACTATCCTTAAATGTTTTGCATGTTCCTCTCGAGTCTTGGAATAAATCAAAATGTCATCAATAAACATCACCACGAACTTATCCAGGAACGGTCTGAAAATCCGATTCATAAGGTCCATAAAAGCTGCAGGCATTAGTCAATCCAAACGGCATAACAAGAAACTCAAAATGACCATAACGAGTTCGAAAAGCTGTTTTAGGAATATCCTTTTCTCGAATTTTCAGCTGGTGATAACCAGACCTCAAATCAACTTTTGAGAAGAATTTTGATCCTCCCAATTGATCAAACAACTCATCTATCCTAGGCAATGGATACTTGTTCTTCACTGTTAGCTGATTCAATTTTCGATAATCCACATAAAGTCTGAAGGAACCATCTGCTTTCTTTGCAAACAAAACGGGGGCTCCCCAAGGGGAAGTACTTTCCCGAATAAAACCCTTCTCTAGAAACTCTCCCAATTGTTTCCTCAATTCCCCCAACTCTGCCGGTGCCATGCGATAACTAGTTATGGAAATTAGTTGAGCTCTAGAGATTAAATCAATACAAAACTCAATCTCCCTATTCGGCGGTAACCCTGGTAACTCATCAGGAAACACATCTGAGTACTCCTCAACTACATACAATAGAGAATACTGGTTAACCATCCCTATTTCTCCATTAATAGCAAACAAACTCCCATAAGTCTCTAGCATTCTTCTCCCCCCTAACAATGGTTTCAAATTTGGACTTGGTTGCCATACCCCGTGAGTCGCTTGATAAATGACCTTACCATTCTTTGTGTGAAGTATCACTCTCTTATTATAACAATCAATTATAGCCCGATACTTAGCTAACCAATCCATACCAAAAATCACATCAAACTGCTCCATAGGCATTACAATCAAATCATCAGAAAATCTCCTACCACCTATCCCAATGCTCATTGCTTTATAAAAAGTTGTCAAGTCATGAACTCTACCCAAAGAGGTTCTTATACTCAAAGGTATACTAAGGTTCTCAACACCCAATCCTAAAGTATTTGCGAACAACATGGATATAAAAGAATGAGTTGAACCAGTATCAAATAAAGCATGAGCCCAAGAACGGGAGATAAGAATCATACCATCAATTACCCCTCTGCCAGATTGATCATATGTCTCTTCAGCAGTGGTAGCATAAGCTTGTTCGGCCCTTCCCTTTCCTTTTCCTCTCCCACTCCCTGAAAGACTTCCACTAGCACTTGAACCCATGTTGTAGTCATGATTACCCTGACTCCCAGATGCTTGTGGGGTCTGAAAACTTTGAGGAACATTCTGATTAAACCCCATGGTAGGCGTGCAATATTGATGATGGTATTGAGGAGGAGAGGTGAAAGCTGGAGATGATGTATGAGACTGATTTGGCACGGGCTGACTCTGGAAGGAAACGAAATCTGAATGACTCACTGAAACTCCCCTACGAGATGATGATGACCTCTTCGGATAGGGGCAAGCTCTCTTTAAGTGACCTTGTTGTCCACAATTAAAGCAATTCCCATATGGCGCACTTCGCCCAGAGGATCCACTACTGGTGCCACTCCCACTAGTAGTATTATTATTGCCACGTCATCCCCCTTGATTTTTCTTGGTCATTTTCCTATCTCCACTGCCACGATTTCGATTTTGGTGGGATGAACCATCTCTAACAATTGTTTCAGCTAAGGCAGTTGTAGCTAAACAATCTGTGATCCTTTTAAATTTTTGGGTATAGATTTTGCTCCTTATCGCGGGCCTCAAATGCATCAAAAACTTCGAAAGTAACAATGACTCATCAGCTCTACCTGCATACTGGGATAACTCCATAAACCTCATATAATATTCGTTCATAGTCATCCCTCCTTGCTCAATAGTCTTAAACATATCAGCTAGTGCCCGTCTGTGACCTACATTGAAATAGTTATCACGGAACAACTCTTTGAAAGCATCCCAATCAATACCCACAAGATCATGGTGTGCTCTCAAATTTTCCCACCATATAAATGAGTCACCAGTTAGTTTGTAAACAGTAAAATCCACCCAGAACTCTCTAGGGGTATCGACCTGAGAAAAAGATCTCTTAATTGCTTTCAACCATCTATCAGCGGCTATAGGGTCCTGTCGACCATCAAACTGAGTATCAAAGATTCAACAAAAATCCCTCAACCTTTCATTTTTGTCCTTGACCCGTGGAGCATGAGAGGCAGACAACGCCATAAAAGCTTCAAAAAAATTAGCCATCTGTTCACTCGTAGGTTGCGGTGGGGGTGGACTGTCGATCCTTGACTCTTGTCCTTGGGTTCTCCTTCTTGGAGGCATTTCCTCAACCTAAAATTTAAACACCAGAGTATTAACAAAATAATGATGCTGACTAAGTAAAATATCCTCCATCTACGCTAGTACGTGTCACATTCCGAGGTATGAAAAACCAAATGCTCTGATACCAACTTTTCTATCACGATCCGGACTCTAGGCCGCGGCAGAATTATAAATATTTAAAAACAAAAACACACTAAATTAATCCCAGTGGGGACCATTCCCACAGATATGTGAACACCTACTAGAAATCATAGATTCAAAATAAATAATAAAACCCTAAACACTTAGTCACGCGATCAACTTATAATAATTAAGCATTCAAATTCATCTAGAATCTCAAATAAAATTCCAATACTCTGGTGTTCTTAACACAATGTCTTAAATACATCAAATGCAAACCCTTTTAAATGAGTTGCAAGGACATTCAATTTCAAATACAGAACTTGAAATGAAATAAACTAAACATTTATGCCATAGGCATAATCCTTGATTTCCTTGGCCCTCTACGTAATCTGCCTTATGACCACCTAAGTCACCTTGCACATTTCCTGGAAAGGGAGAAAAAAAAATAAGAAGGGGTGAGCTAGTGCTCAGTAGGATTTCATTCCCGATAAGATTTTGTAAACCGTTTTCTAAAATCATTATTTAAAACTCTACATACTCAATTATTTAATAAATATAATAAACCATTTCATAAAATATATAGGGTACTAGAATCGTCATACAACATTTAAGAGTTTATATAAAATCAAGTCATTTTCACATTAAGGTAAATCACGTCCCCTAGTCATATACCCGGTGGCATATAGTTTTCAGTAAATTATTTTGAATAAGAAAACAATATTTGGCACACCGTGACCCTGGTAGTAATACCAGAAAATACCCTACGTAATAACCTGCGTAGTGACCCCGACATAAAGTCGTATCATATGAATAGCAGAAAATACCCTGCGCAGTAACCCGCACAGTAACCCCGACATAAAGTTATATCATTAAAATAGCTCTTGATAGCATCACACAATGACTAGGACGGTGGATTTCAACCTTCTTTAAGTTAACCAAACGATTCAGATGGTTTACCATACAATCAATGCAATATATATTTATAATTCAATATCCTGAAATCTTTCCTTTTTATTTATAAAATTTCGGCAGCATAACGGCTACTAATTCAATAAACCAAAATTTATAAACCTGTCATAAAGTCACCAATTTTGCACCAAACAAACCACAAATACTTCCAAAAGCAATCCACAATATATATCAGCATATAATCAATATACTTTCAAAATTATACATATATATATTAAATAAATTCCACTTTAACATAAAAATTACTAAAAGATTAGGATAAAACTCCTACCTCAATGTAAGCTATTGGTCACTCCAAAAACCTTGATTCCTAAAGTAATTATCGCCATTTCGGATCAAATCTTCACCGGAAGTGGCGATCGACGGTGACTTTCCGGCGACGAATTTCGGCGACCATGGTGGCGGGACTTGCGGCTAGGCGGATTTTGTTGTCCTCGACATGCTTATCACGAAAATGGGGTTGGTCGAAGTCGAAACCGTCTAGTTTCGCCGGGATCTATGGAATTTATGTCGCACGAGCTTTCCAACGGTACCAAATTTGGGTAAAACGAAGGTCGGACGAGGTCGGAACGACGTGCCAAAGTCGGGCTCGCGAAAATGGAGCTGCTGGAGAGAAAATGAGGAGAGAGAAAAAAACTGATCGGCTGGAGGTTGAAGAAGGAGATGAAATCCGATCAAATTACAATTTGATCCCGTCAACTGTTTAAAAATCACAATTTTAATTTAAAACTTTAGAATTCTAACTTTTTGACCCTTACACTTTTACACAAATTTTTCATAATATTTCAATTTCACCCTTTATAAATTTTAAGGTTTTACATTTCATGTTGTCCAGATTGTTTTGAACTGGTTGATGACAGAGGATGGAATGTTCTTCATTTTGCCATGGCTTCTGTTAGTACAAAGCAATTGTGTAATTTACTTGAAAATCCTTCAATCGAAAGGCTTGTACATGAGAAGGATGCAAAAGGAAACACTGCTCTCCATGTGCTTGCTACCTACGCTAGATCCAAGGGCTCAAGAGATTCATTGGCTAATATTGTCTATCAAGTTAGAGGCGATGATATTTGTGCCGTTAACAGACAAAATATTAGTGTTGAAGATGCATTTAATTACGGTTGTCCTGAGCTGGAGGTATTAGCCTAATTTACAATATATCTATTTGTTGATTAATTAAGATATTGCTTCCCCGTTTTATGAGGAGTAGGTTAGTTTAATTATGGCACAGCATTTTTCTGCGTCAATTTGGTCGCATATGGTCATGATTTTCAATCTTTAAATGTTTGTGTCATGCATATTGCATTATAAGTTTAGGTAGATAAATATTAATACCTATAGTCTGAGTTGATGGTGGATGTTGAAGATTTGAAGTCTAGATTAAATAAAAGAAAAAAAAAAATACTAGTCAATGAATCAAACAAACCCTGCAATTATTAAAGACTATTTTTGAAAATTTCCCTCTCTATATCTCTCTTTTTTAATCAGTTAGTAATTATAAATGTATGTGCAGCAAGAAATCTTGACATTATTAGAAGATACTAGAAATGGGGTATATCCACGAGGTGTTATCCGTTTAAGAGGCAAACGTCATGAAGGATATTTCTTACTTGTGAGAGGAGCAAAAGAATCACATATGGTAGCAGCTGCATTTATAGCGACAGTGACCTTTGCAGCAGCTTTCACCTTACCTGTTGGTTACAAAAGCGAAGGTATGAACCAAGGCTCTGCTGTCCTGAGCAGAAATTTAGCTTTTCAAACATTTGTAATAACAGATGCCATAGCCATGGTTTGCTCCATATCTGCTGTCTTCATCTACTTCGTTATGTCAGTAGCGATATTTAGGAAGTACATTTATATGTTCGAAGTTGGCTCTTGGTTAACAGCGGTTGCTATGGCAGCAATGGTGATTGCATTTGTTACAGGAACATATGCAGTTTTAGCACCTTCTTTTTGGCTAGCTATTGTCACTTGTTTCATTGGCTTGAGCAACTTCTTCTTTGTGCTTCCCATGGGTTATCGTATAATCTTACAGATTATAAAAGGTCGTTACAAGTGGCGGCTCAATAAAGGATTACCTCATGTGGAAATTGGCCTCTAGAATACTGATGCGCAAGCCAAGATCAGTAAAGGATTGCCTCATGTTGAAATTGGCCAGTAGAAGACACCGAGATTCTCTTTAGTGTTGTTCTATATTATATTAATTCAATCTAGCTAGAATTTCATTAGTCAAGGAAACTTTGAACATTTACGATTATTGATCTGCCATGTACTTGGGTTATAATAAATTTTTGATGGTTGAGAGAAATAAAAGAGTTGGAAATGAAGGATTATGAATCTATGATTATACATAGCTATTAATAGATAATTTTGACCTACAATTTGACTATTGTTCCTCGGTCTCTTCTCAGCTGTATATGTCTATTTTTTATATTTGTATTGCATGTGGTAAATTCTGATTAATCATTTTGTACCTGTGCACTAATTATTTTGTATTTGTGTACTATCTTAAATGATTAGTTGATTTGAACTAATTCGATGCATAAATGGTTTACGTACGATCTATGATTATCTTGTACTTTTCATAGCGACAAGGTCAAAAATGATCGATTTCTATTCGATATGGTCTATTCTTGCTCTTTGGTTTGCATTTTATTAATTATTGAATATTTTTGAAATATTATTTTGTGATTGATTCAGATCCTTGTTTGCTTTTTTAACTTTTTTTAAAATTATTTTTTATCCATCATATTTGATGAAGTTTTTTCTCAAGTTCTATTCCTAAGGATTAACGTTTTTTTAAACAAGATGCCAATAATTTTATTTAAAAAAAAAAGGAAAACATAAAAGAAATTCTTAGGCAATATGAGTCCAGATGTTGGTGGCCAAAGCCTAAAACAATGTAATAATCAACATTAATAATTCATACAATTTGAGCGGTGTTATTGGCACCCTACAGACGACTTAGAGAAACCCCTATCATAATTTTTTTTAAAAAAATTTTTAAATAACAATTTTGTCCCAAGTGACAATTGCTAACCACAAACATAATTTGATTTATAGGATTCTTTTTACAAAAAAAAAAAAAAAAAAAAAAAAAAAAAATTCAAGAATTCTGAAGAAACCGAATGTATTAATTTCTTTTACCATCAAACATCACCATAAATCTTTAATTATTTTTAATTCCAAATTTTAAATGATAGCATTGAAGTTATTGCAAAAGAAATTAAGCAATTTGATGTAATTAATCACAAAAGCATCTTTATACTTTAAAAATTAAATTCTCTAAACTCAAATAACCCCGACATAGAAATAAAAGTCAATAACTCAAACATTGACCTGGAAGATTTAACATAAAAGTCCAAAAAGAAACCAATAAAAATTTAAATGATTGAGCATAAACTCTTCATACCTACGACAATAAAATTGTATTTTAAAGTTTGTATACAATCCCTCTCCTAATTCTCATGCTCGTAATTAAACAAACAATTATTCATGCTAGTTCATCATCAAATACATTATCAGTGGAGTTTACAACTTCCTCAAATACGTGTCTTCCCGAAAGCATTGTACGTTTGTATGAACCTAGAGCTATATAGTTAATCACAAGCAATTATGGACCCTTTTGGTGTAAAAACGGCCTTTAGAAATCCCTTCTGTTATACAAAACTCAATTGTTTTAGCATGTGAGCTATTTGGACTATGGAGCATATACGACGCTTCTTTCATCTTCTCGATTCTATGTTATTAATGCTCAATTCGTTCTTCTTTTCTGCAGAGAGGATGAGATAGAGGACATATATCCAAAAGGTACTTGAAATACTTTAGACAACTAGTTTTCTAATGATGCGATAATTAATTGTTTAGGTTGCTCATATATCTTAATTTTGTGTCAGGAAATTTTTGTTTTATCACAATGTCGATCTCCATTTATCACTGACTACTGTGGATTATAATGGAATACATGGCCGGTGGCTCTGTTGCTGATCTTGTAGGTTCCCTGTATACTTGGTTCTACTTGTTGAATGCATTATAGGTTATTTTTTCTTTTAACAGTTTTGTGGGTTAATGATAAATGAGATTGTTTATTTTTGTACATGACATTATTTTAGTTTGGTTTGTGTAATAAATATGATTATTTTTGGTCAGTGTATTACTCATAAAGGGTTGGAGTAAAGTTGCTTTCAGAAACTCTACAAGCATATCATAGTTTAGTTGGGTGCTGCTGTTAATGATGTGATAACGACAACAATAATGATAATAAAGAAAGCTTGGTGGTTCATTACACACATTGTACTTCAGCTTAATATGTACTAGTTTTGTTACTATAGGTTAGAATTATTGAAGGGCTTTCTCTTTTTTGGTTTTTGGTGTTAGCTTATTAGCATTTTGCAAAGCTTAGGATTATTTTTAGTTGCATTCGGTTCTCGGATTTTGGTGTACTTATCTGTTCGACATTCAGTAGAAAACTGATTGAGCTTAAAGTCTCCTTAGTGTTTCATTTATTTTAATTAATCTTTAAAATATCAGTAACATGATATAAAAGTATGTGAAAATGATCATCAGAATTTGATATTGAAATTAAAAAATATATTAATGCTGCTAATAGCCTGATATAAAAAGTATGGTTTTTATACTTGCCTTTTCTGCTTCTTGATTTTAATGCTGCTAATAGTCTGATATAAATTTCACAGATATGTACAGGATCTTATGGCTCATGTTACAGTGTATCCAGTAGAATTGTCTAACAATAAAGGCCTAAAAAATGTTGCTCAACAACCTGACATAATCCAGTCAGTAAGGACACCATATTTTCTGGTGTAAAAATCATTTGAATTCATCAATATCCGATGATAACTGAAAAAAATAAGGCATTGATTTTATTGCCTGTTTGTATTGCAGGTACTATGTTTCGATATGTGGTTTAATTGAAAATCCCAGAGAGTTGTTTATGAGAGATATTAGGTAAGTAATTAGCTTTATGTATGAAATGATTATTGTTTTGATCTTCATTTGTGAGTGAGTGAGAATATCTGATGTTTTGGAAAACATGCTTGACTAGAGGTTTGGCATTGTTTAAATTACAGGATGCTTCCCAAATACAATGTTACTACCAATTTACAGGTATTTTGTGTTGCATATTTTTTTGTATAAAGAGCATTAATATAGTATTAAAATGTCAGTGTGATGGAAACAGAAGGACTGCAATGAGCAAATGGGAGTTGGATGGGACGTCTCTGCTATAGGAAATGGTGAGTTTCTTCTGTTTTGGAGTCACTATCAATTTTCCATTTTATTTCCTGAGGTGATCTAGCCATTTTGTTTGCAGTATGCCCTTTGATGGTTGCTAAGTACATTTGTTGGTTATAGAATTACTCAAAAGGATGCAGGATGGTCAAATGCTTTTTAAGTCTACGAATTCTGCTATATCAATTTAACTCATTCGGAAGTTAGAAAAGTTTCTCATTTTCCTGAGTTTCTCGAGCTTTCTGGGGTGTGTGAAATTGGCTGATGTTCTTGACCTTGTTGGGATACCAAAATTGACAACTGTCAGTACGTCAGGTCGAAAACATGTTGAATTTGTAAGCATTGAAAAGTGTAAGGTACAATCTTTGGCCTTTGAGTGTGATTTTCCTTACTTTATTTTATTTTTGTAGCTTCTGCTGTCAAAAGGTATTTTACTCACTTAGAAAATGTGCCTCTGTATAATTTTATGATTGTTTGGGTGGAATATTTTGCCTCACCACCCAAGTATAGAAATCCTGACAATTGAATCCAGTTGGAATTGGTGGTACTACTTCTTGTAATAAGACAAAAGCTTTGGGGTTATGCTTCCTCATGCTCTTGTACTGAGGGAATCCTGTTTTTCTTGGAACCTTTTATTCTATCTTCTCTATTTATATGTCTTAGGGTCACAGCGTCCTAAAAGTCTATTGAGGTAACATTTTCGTTTGATGTGTAGCATACAATGCTTTCAGGTCAGTTAAGCTGGTGTTTTTGCATAGCTATTTGAATACAATACCATCCTATAGCATTGTTCTCAATGACTTTCTTGATGTTTTATTAATGAGAAACAGAGTCTATTGACGTTGCTTTGTTGTTTTGGTCGAGCTTTTTGCTGTACAAAAAGGTTTAATTAGTGAAAGACAAACTTAGGTTGCTCTATTAATAGCTAATATCTGACAAGTATTTTGATATGCTACATGATTTTGATCCTAGCATTAATCTTTTTTGCTTGGTAATTTAGTTGTATAAAATTCTTGCCTTTAGAATATCTCTAATAATCTCATGGATTGCAAAAAAATTATATGTCACATATGATAAATAGACATTAAATTAAAATAAATTTTTTTAATGTAATTATTACTTATTAATGTTAAGCTGCGATTGTTTGAGATGGATGTCTGTATTATCTTTCATTTTATGCTTGTTCTGGTGCTTGGCTCGTAGTCATACACTGTTGCAGAGAGTTTATGTCTTTGATATCTTCTTTCGCTTTTTACATATATATTTTTTATTTTATCATCTATTGTGCATTTTGATTGTCTTAATTGGCCATTATTGAGTATATTTCTCGTTGGGATTTTTCTATGTCATTGGTGCATGAACTCTCAAAGTTAAGCCAACCCTCTTGCAACAAAAGAAAATAGGTAAAGGCAACAACCACTAAACCCTCTTCTTTTTTTAATGGTGTTAAGCCAACCCTTAGCTTTTAGGGTTTGGTGGCTTCTCTTGTGTATTGAATAGCTAAGGCAAGAAAATATTGATTTAAGTTTAGTTAATTGATTTCCAATATAAACCAGTATAAAACATCTTTTATATTGGCCAATTTTAGGTTTTCAAATACAACAAATGTTGGGGCCTCCAGGACATACCTATTCAGCTTGGTCGTAGGAGTTATGCACCCAAAAATCCTCTAAGGTGAGGGTTTTACACCGGACGAGACTCTAAGGGACCAAAAGGGAGTTTCGCAAGAATCACAGCTCCCACACAACTCGTCAAGTGCTAGAGCCTCCGGGACATATCCTCAACGATAAGGAAACATATTTTCTTATTAATTAGAATATATAATTTTCTATTTACAAAATCCAAGTCTTAATTAGATAATCTAATTTTCAAATTGAAAAATCTTATTCATAGTTAAATAATTCGATTTCCAAGTTAATGAAGATTGATAATCTTTCATTAATTTGAGGTTGACTTTTCAAACTTCATGGCTATTTAAATTTAATTATCCAAAATCATTAATTATTTTATGTAGACATGGATTTGAGCCTATAATCTATTCAGATAAATAATTAAATAATCATAATTCATAATTATCAATTAAATAATTATTAATTCAAATAATCAACATTATTTAAATCATGTGAGTATTTGTGCTACACGTGTAACATATAATTGGACAATTCAATTAATTCTTCTATTTTTTTTTTTGTTTCTTATAATGAGTGTGAGCTAGCAAGGAAATCAAATAGGCTTACAATTCTGAACACCAATAATATCAAAATTATTAATTAAACAGTTCACTATTATTAACTTTAGAGTTACTTCATTAAAAATCTAAGATTGTACTCTCAAAATTGCAGATGTTTGATACAATTTGAATTTATCAGTATCCATCAATTTAATCATTTCATATGATTTAATCTTCCACAAATAATTTATAATCAGAGTTAGGTCATAAAATTAGTTATACCTCTCGTATTCTATCTTGTTCCATTAAATACTATTGATTTTCCAATGAACAATATATGTATAGCAATTAATAAATTTTAGCTTTCTATTTACTCAGAAATAGAAAATCAAGATCTCTTATTATTCAAAACCCGAATTAGTAATTAAGGGAACTACTCATCTACTTCTTGCAAGGAGTGGATTTCACTATTGTACTGAATATTTTCAGTTATCTATTAAATCATATCTCCAAAGTACAAAGCTCATTGACTGTAAATATATAACAGTCTTACCCATATACATAAAAAGATATAACTTAACAGATAGGAGTTTATAATGCACTTAGAATTAAAATCAATCTATCTATGATCATTAGGTTGATAAATATAAATTTTTTTGTTTAACAAATATTAATAAAAAATTCATCTATATTATGGTCCAATCTTATATAATTTGTATTATATAAAGTACCTCCATTTCCATGTCAACAAATGAACGATATTGGATAAGATCATTATATCAAATACGAAATAGACTGTAATTATAAATTTGCCACAAACAAAATATCCAACTTTATTTACTTTTTATGAACTTTTTGAATTACTGATCTCAAACTAAATTTTTTTTATATATAACACTTATATACGTAGTTTGAACGGTATCAATAATCATTGATGTTACATGATATTTACTATAAAACAAATATTTCACAAGTGCACGTAAATTGAATAAAATGAACATATTTTATTTATTATTTATTTTAATGTTTATAAATTACAAACTCTTAGAGCATAAACCTTAACAATATTGTCATAATTTTTTTTATGCCAATATAATTACATAGGAGATGATGAGTTCAAATCATACCATTTTTATAACTTAATTTAATTTAATCAATCTTACTTTTGTGTTTTAGTAAAAATAAAATAATTTGGCCAAAAGATACAGATTGAATGTAGTTCAATGAACCCATTAAGTTACAAGTTCGACCATGTTATAACTTAATATAATGTCAAGCAGAAGGGAAATACCATTGGATGATGAAAGCTAATATCAAAGGGTAAAAAAGAACCACATGTACTAGAGAGGGACCATTTGCTAGGTTATGCTTTTAAAGGAAAGAGAATTGGAGTGTGATAGCTAGAGAAGAAACAAAATGTAGCAAGAACAAGCATGGCTGGTAAAGAATTATCATATTGTGTTAAAAGTAATCGTTTTCATTTGTTAGGGATTTTTTTTTCAAAATAATAATAATTATTATTTATATATTTATTTATTAGGTATATTTTTGAAAATTTGGAACCTTTTTGTAACTTTTTTTTTTCCATAAGAGAGAATTTATAGAAATGGAGAAATGGAGATGTAGGAAACCGTGCTGATATATATCCTTTCAACTATAAATTTAAAAGTTTTAATAAAATTTAATGAAATTAGTTTTAAATATTGATTTAGAATCTTTTGCTAGAAATCTAATTTCCAATAAGAGATTTTTTTTTTTTATCTATTTCTTTTTGGCAAAATTAAAATTAGAAGAAGAAAAAGAGGGAAATGAAATTACATTTTAATTTTTGCTCTATGAAAGCAAAACTTTTGACAATGGGAGAACTATTTTCAACTGAATTTATTATTTTAGCTCACAAGAATAATTGAACGAATCCAATAGCTCATAAGAGATATTTCAACTAAATATAATCTACAGAATTGATAATCCATTCATTATTTCAGAATGTCACATAAAACGTTATGTTGACACTTTCACATAAGTCCAATCATTATATCAAGAGTCTGTCATTTAATCAAAACATTATATTATGGCCTAATAAGCAAAAATGGCTTAATATACCAAACCATTATCACCAACATCATAAGACAACATTCAAATTCAAATCACAAAACTCAACAAATCTCTTTGTATTTGATTGTTATTATACTTGGCCAAGAATTTTTTTATTAAAGTTGCTAGTGATAGGAATCAATAGGTGCACCGGGACATCGCAATTAGGTTGGCACCTCCTTAGCACCCTCATCATTTACCCATCCCTACCATAAAATTAAAAAGAAAAGAGAATACATAAATGTTAAAAAAATGAAAAAAGAAAACAAATATCAACAAAACCAAAATTTAGCTTTTGACAAACACTATCATAAACTAAAGAACTACAAAAACTCAGGGTGCTCCACTATTAAGTAGGAGAAACAATATTGGGAGCCTAAGAGGCTAGTGAATTTGCCATACCATTACCCTGATATGAGTGACAATAAACTCTATCTACGAAATATCTAAGCAATAAAAGCAAGCAAGCCTCTAACACTGAGGAACACACGAGACCGAAACCAAAGAAGGCTACTAAGAAAAGGCAAAGTCATTCGCAAGCCAAATTTTATTCTAATTAAACTCCCAAGCATAAAAGATAACATGAATAGTAGTTGTTAACTCTGCCTCAAAAGCAAAGGCAAGACCAAAGGGTATTGCAAAGCAACCTTTAATAAAGCCCCAATAACTTCGAAAAACTGCACCATAGCTAGTAAGGCTAGAACTACCAAAAGCTGCACCATCTGTATTTGTCTTGACCTAACTTAGACACAAAGCAAACCAAATGACCTCAAGGATACGTGGAGCTTTAGCAACATGATCGAGGATCTTAAGTATATGCAAAATTTCTAGATCACACACCGAGTTAGACATAGAATTAGAGTGAAGAAGATTAGCGTCATGAATGCAACACCAAACTAAAGAAATGGCTACAGCAAAGGGAACTTGGACATCCTTGAAAGTCATCTTATTTCGTGCAAACCAAATCATCCAAATCACTACTAAGATAAGAACTTTACATAAATAATCAGTTGAATTACCATATCTTGGAGGATAGGGACTAGGTTTTGGCAACATGGAGAAAAACACAAGCTTTGAAAGCACACAAAGAAGTGTCCAATATATATCTCCTTATTTCTACTCTCAGTGAATAGTAAGGCCATTGTAGAAAGAGAAATACACATCTAGACCTAAGAAAATCTTCCTTGCGAAATATAACATTGAGAATTGATAGTTATTTAAGTTTCACATACAAATCCTGGGATTCATCCAAAACAAAGGGAGATATAATATAAATAGATGTTATATCCAATAAAAGAAGACAATGAGTTTTATAGATAATAGAGGTCTAAATATAGGAAAAAAGAATACGATTGCTCACCAAAAGCTTGAGTACATTTTGATGAATCTTCCAACTAATATTTCTGCTTCAATGTAGAAAGGTTCACTCAGGTGCTCATATCAAGATAAAGGACTCTGGAAATGGGCTTTCACTTGTTTAAGAGAGTTATCTCCAAGTCTAAGGCGAGAAGAAAGGTGGAGGTCGTACAACACTGAATTATCACAAGATGCTAGAACAGAAGACATAAAATTGTAGCAAATACCATCAACTCTGATTAGCAACAAATATCAAATTTGGATAAATTAAGTTCACATACTTCCACTTACCTTTCAGCCTCAATGCCAATGCCAATGAGCCTACTTTAAAATCCAGTTGAAGGCCCTAGCAATTCCAAAACAAACAGCTATAGTATACGAATTAATGAAATGATGTCGTATGTTTTGGTCCCTGGAGCACACTCTTTAAATCCAAGATCATTTATCTACAAAGTTCTTTCAACTGGCCAATAACACTCCTTATCTTGGACCCCAAATGTAAATTGAACTTAATAAAGTACAAAGATTAATACCTTATAGCTTCAGTAACTAATTTATAATAAGTCAAGTCTTGAAAATCTTCCAGCCTAATATTTACAAAGTCATCAGTCAATTACTTCTGCTCTGCATCATTGGGCACTACCTTAATCACAGCAATTCATGGTGCCCCAATCTATTGAACAAGACCCGAAGGAAGGTAGAGAGGTGGAGCTTTATTAAAGTCATGGGTTTTGTTTTGTTGTTTGAAAGAAACAAGGAAAAGATTATCAATCAGACATGGATGAGATTGAGGAGAGAACAGGTTGCATCATTAAAAGCTACAGAAGTCAAAAGTTAATCCAAAATTCTTCTTGTAGCTTAAAAGGAACATACAAACTATAATCCTTCCATGAATTAATGATATCACTTTTTTAAAACTCCAAAAATGCCAATTTCATGATGTAAAACAATTTTAAATGATTGCCTGACTAGATATGCAAATGGCAATATCCATTGAGTTTAACAATAGACTAACTTGTGAAGTGAAACAAAAATAATTTGGTGTCATACATTAAAGTTTACTTAGTCAAGCAAAGTTGAATATACTTACCTAAAATTGGGAAGAACGAGACTTTTATGCAAAACTTTGAATCCACTACATATACTATGGTCTTCATTTGGTCCACCTCTTCATTGAAATGAAATAGTTACCTAAATGAAACCCCCAATGTGTCATATAAAACCATTGCTTCAAGTTGCAAAACACAAAGCTATAATTGTATTCAAAAATTAAAAGACGAGATCAAAGAGTATTGGCAAATTAATTTCAACATCATAAAATGAATTGAAACAATATCAGAATGAAACCTATAGTTTGCTTGTATTATACTTTGATTCTTCCACAACAAATTGGTTCAGTTTGTCTAGCAAGAAAATGATTATCATTCAAAAGTTTAGCTAAACATGCTTATCAGAAGCTGGGAAGAAGGCAACAAAAGAACAAGACTTTTAAGTGAAAATTTTGGTGTCTCCACAAACATTGGAACCCCAATTTAATCCACTTTGTCAATAATATGAACACTGTTGCATCAATGACAACGTCAATTTTCGTTTGTATATTATGAATATTTTGATAAATTAAGTTAATATACTTTCTAATTACTTTAAAGTCCTCATTAATAAGGTCTAATTAAAGTTACCACCAAATCCTAAATCAAATAGCAAATTGCGTTCCTCTAAAAAGACAAAGAATACAGAGAATAAACATAAGTGTAAGAGGAACAAGATACAATAATTTTGTGTTATAAATATACTAACAATGTAAGATGTAGAGTCTTTGGCAACAATCAGTGGATATAAAATGATGATAGCATATCTATCATCATCGAAGAATGTTTCTAGTGCTTCCCAGTTTCTTTCATTACTGCTTTAAACAGCTCCTTCAATATTGCTGATCACTTAGTGAAGAGAATTGAAATTTGAGTGAAAATGGGTTCAATTTTTTATGTACCTAGCTCTATAAGTGTACTGAGTTTTTATTGATGAGTGTGAGATAGATATATCATGACTTTGTGTACAGAGTATCAATCTTAAACATATATTTTGTCTGTTGAAATTAACAATAACAAAATGATTATCAATTAATAAAGATGGGTTGGTGATGGAGAAAATGGTTCTAATTCATAAACAATTGAAAAGTTCATATGACAATCATGCATTCTACCTTTCAGCTTAACAACAACATAGATACTTTGTTTCATCTGTAAATATGGACATACCATACAATAAAGTTGAGCCATAAAACAGAGATAAATATGCCTGCCTGAAGTTGGGGAAGAAGGAACCAGAAGAAAAAAGACTCTCAAGTAAAAGTTCAATGCCTCCACAAACATTGCAGCCTTAATTTAATGGATGTGTCTTTGATAGATCAATTTAATGGTAATGGTACTACTCCTTATATTACTCAGCACACTGGGATAGAAAACCTTCTTTGGATACAAAATTGAAGCCCAGCAGTGATGAGTCTGATGACTACCTCTTCGAGAAAACTAGGCCCAAGATGGTTTCATTCAAAATAATTACAACCAGAAATTGAATGTTGCTGTCTTCCATTGCAACCAGAAATTGACAAGCTAGAGACAGATGTAAAAGCTGTTGGATCATTAATGTGATGCAGCTCTCCAATCTGGGAGCTGGATTTGCTTTGCAGCGGCTAGTTAACCTCTAATGATGCTTGCACTCCATTGAAAAATTTTGTGCTTTGGTTCGAAGGCAACATACAGTTCTGCAGCTTTCCAAGAGCATCATAAGTGTTTCTCAAGGTCTGGGAAAACATAATTGACCTGCCTGAATTGATGCACTGCACAGAAAGAATTGTTGAATTATTGAATTATGTCCTTGCCATTTTTCCAGGAGCACGATCACTTCATGGAGTCCTTGCCATTTTTCCTCTCATTGAATCTATGAATAATGTCCAGTATAAAACTCAAGATATAAATGATCACAATGAGTAACATCATAAGAAACCTTTCTTTTTAATAACTGCAAGTAATTTCTGAATCTTTCTGAGGCTCTGAGCTCACCAGCAAAGGAGACGTGAATTTGAAACAGCTCATTCAAAATGATTAAAAAGAATTAGTATGATAGCATAGAAAGTGCAATATGTAACATCTATGGCATCTATATGATTTTTATACTGTAGCATGATTCGAGAAAACATAATTGACCAACCTGAAGTGATACACTACAGAGAAAGAATTGTTGTTTCAGCTGCAAAAGATTCCCACTTTCTGTAGCATCCCCAGGAAACAGAACAACACAGAGCTACAAATTGACCATATTTTAAACATACAAACCTGGACATACAACACTAAATAAATAAAAATAATTATTATTATTAAAAAAAAAAAAAAAAAAAAGCTCATTACAATATAATTACAAAAAAATAGATCGAAATAAATACAGCCACATAGAAGTTTAGCAACACATAAAGCTTTTGTAGTAGGAAATCAACTTATGTAGCAAAGGGAAGCAGCAACTTATTATACTATTCAATTAATAGTTGGAAATTGAAATGAAGCTGTTAACCTATTCATATGTTCCATATAATGGTAAAATTCTTGAGATACCACAATATCGACAAGGATTTTAAGGATCAACCTGTTAACCTCAACAATGAAGCTGTCATTGAACATAAAATAAATTGAAATCCCCAGAAGTCACTTTTGCTTCCCATAAATCAACCTGTCTTGGTTATGTATCCTGGAATTGGTACATCAGAAACTAGATCTTGGAAGATTTATGTTGATGAAATGTATGTTTTTTAGGAAAATAATCATGCTCTCCATATGATAATTTAAGCCCTATTTTTTTGACAAATTGATGCCTAGATATCCAGAAGTACCAATACCATCACTATGACACTAGATCACAGAAAGTAAAATCTCTAAGAGAAAGATTGATTGAAGGATGCAGTAAAAATAACGTTGAAAAAGACCCTCCATGACAGAACTGGTTGAATAAGCATGTCAAATTGAATCATAAACAAAACTTGATTTTTCTCAAACCTACACAACATAATTTAATAAATTTTTCATACATACATTAAACATGCATTCATACATACATTAAAACAGAGCTAAACATGTATTCATACATACATTAAACATTTCATGTGACATACTATTTCAAGTGAAACAAAATTACAATGGTTGTAGTTTCATTAAAAGTGATGTATCAAACATTTAAGGTGTTAGAGATTGACGTACTAGTAATAAAGTTCTGTAGAGCTCATTCATTCTCCATTCTCTAGTTCGTCGATTAATTTCTCATCTATCTGAACCAAAGGGATGTGGGAAATGTTGGGCCACACTTTTCCTTTATCTCTTTTGCATTCTTCTTACATAATTGCACAATCAATAATAAATAATATCAAAAGTGATGATGGTAGACATTGCTCTGTTAATGATCTAAGGTTTGAACAGCCTTTAATGCGTAAATGCAGAAGTGAAGATGGTAGACCTAGCTTTGAAATGGATGTGAAACCTGGGCATTCCCTGATATATAGATATTGGAGTGAAGATGGTAGACCCAGCTTTGAAATGGATATGAGACTTGAGCATTCCCATATACGTAGAATTTGAAGTGAAGATGGTAGACCAAACTCTGAAATAGATGTGAAACCTGGACATTCCCGTATATGCAGAATTTTAAGTGAAGATGGTAGACCTAGCTCTGAAATGGATGTGAGACCTAGGCATTCAATGATTTCCAGAGTCTGAAGTGAAGATGGTAAGGCCACCTTTGGAAAGGATGTCAGATATGGGCAATAATTGATTTCCAACATTTCAAGAGAGTTAAGGTTTTGAAGACTTGATAGCCATTTCGAATTTTGGAATTGGTGAATGTACAGATCAGTTAGAGAAATAAGCAACCTCATTACCCTTTCTTGCTCTACAAATGACAACTCTGGTGCTTTAAAAATACAAAGAGTTTTGAGAATGGTGAGATTGTGCAAACCCCATTCAAGCAATGGCTTATAGATATCGTTTTCACCAATTTCAAGAGATGTCAGGTTTGAAGGAAAACCTTCATCTGGAAATGACATCACACTTGGATAGTCATACAATGTTAATTCTTCAAGAGAGTCCAAGCTATGGAAGCCCTTAGGTAGGCCTTCCAGCTTCTCACAATTAGTAATACAAAGTGTAATTAACTTGTCCTTGGGAAGACCATCTTCTGCTAATTTCACAATATTTTTACAATCAATTATTTCTATTTTCAGTAAACAACTACAATTGTACAGTCCTATGGATATAATTGTAAGCTTTTCACAATTTTTTACTCTAATTTCTTCAAGAAAAATGTTGTCATGAAAACTCTCTGCTATTGACTCCAACTCAGGAAGACTCTCAATGGAGATAGTAGAAAGTGTGCTTGGTAATCGACCACTTAATGATATACTTGTGAGAGATGTGCAATCGTAAACACTTAAGTGCTCAAGTACAAAGGTGTAATTCTTTTTATCCATAACTGATGTACAATTTACCTCTCTATCATCCCACAAATACTCCAACTTATGATAACTCTGAATCTCAAGCCTTGTAAGAGATGAGGGTCATGGACCGTTTATAATGAATTTAAGAGAATCACATTCTAATAACTTCAAACTTATCAAACATGTATTTCTATAATTCATTTCCATAGGTAATGACGTTAAGGCATTGCAACGTGTAATTTCCAAATTAGATAAATTGGAAAAGTAACAAACCATAGCAAATGAGACCAGATTTGCCTTTTGAAAGTAATCTTGCTTTGACCCATTGCCAAACTCTACAATGTTTGATAGAGTAATAGACTTCAATGAATTGAAATTAACTGGACCAACACATGTCATGTCTTTGCATCCATCTATGTATAAATTGCAAAGCATCTATTTACTCTTGAGTCATTTTAATTTAGTATGGAGGTTGAGGTTCTTCTACCATCAAACTTAATTAATCGATTAATTTTGAAGTGGTTTACTTTTCTTTCGTGTTTTCCTAAGAGTTAATAAATCTAAATAGGCTATATACATTTAAAATCTTTTGTTGTTGGAAATCAGTTAATTAAAAGACTGTATTCTTCCTTTTTTCTTTTTGAAAGTTTACACCAACTAGAATAGAGGTTAGAAATTTGATAGAACTTGCCAAGATCAACCACTCCACTACTATCTTGATCTAGATATCTACTCTCATAATTAGAAAATAACAACTCCCAAATAAGAAGAAAACCTTGCCGTTAGTTTTTGAGTTAACAACATTATATTTTCCATTGAGGTGGAAAATTATAAAAAGTAAATATCTATTTTACCATTAATTTTTATTTAATAGTAAATAATAATAATATAAAAAAGAAATCAATCCATATCCTAACGTTTTCTTTCTATATCCCACGTAGATGCATCATGCTAGAAATCCTTAATATTTAGATTCTCAGCCTTTAACCCTTAAAAAAAAAAAAAAAAAAACAAAAATAAAAAAAAAAACAAAACAAAACAAAAACAAAAACATAAACAAAATAAAACAAAAAAACACCGGAACACAGTGCATGACTAGTCCAAGTGCACTTTGATTTGAAGGTTCCCACGAAACAGGTATTAAGCATTTATTTAATGGTGTTTTGTTCAATTTCACGGTCCATGACTGCCTTTATGAGTTCTGTTTTGTGTTTTTATTAGAGGATGATGATAGACATAGTTTTGAATACAAAACACTGATTAATAGTGTAATTTTGTTAAATTGTTGTCAAGTTATTATTATTATTATTATTATTTTTAGATTATGTTATTATCATTATTACTATTTTATTTGCCTTTGATTTGGATTTGTCTTGTCTCAATTGAGTTTTGTTTGTGATAATTTTTCGTGTAGTTATATGAATGTGCTGTTAATACTCGTTTGTATATATGGTCCTATGGATGAAGTGTATGCATGTGTTTGTTTATAATATTAGTTTTCTTATGCTGTTATGGATGTGCACGCTATCAGCACACCTTGCTTACTAGAGTTTCAGCTACATTTAACAGACACACAAAATAATAATAATAATAATTATTGTTTGGGGGAATATTAGCCGAAAAAAATCAAATCAAACCAGGGCCGTTGAGGTCCAGTAATTAAAAATCAGCCCAAATAGTTTCGATGAATGGATTCAAAGAGAGGCAACGGTTCCAGTTCAATCATCTAGAAAAGGGGACATGGAAGGACAAAAATGTCCTTGACGAGGGGCAAGAAAGCAAACTAAATGGAAACTCTTTGAAGTTCAAATATATCTGTCAGCTTCCTACCCCGTCAAAATGGTCGGAAGCTTAGGTTTGATGACAAACCTAGGACTGACAAGCACCTAAGGATGACAAGTCCCATACTACAGGGAAAAGTAATGGTGGAGGGTTTAGTTACGTAGCCTCGAGACAGAAGGGGCAAATGAGGAGATCACATATCCCCACGTCAGAACCAGGCAGACAGAGGAATGCCATGCTTCTCCATTTTAGAGTCGGGCAAATGAGGAACACAAAACAAGAGGGGAAGAGTGAAAGCAATGGGAAGAATGAGGTTTAGGGGACAAGAAGCAGGCGAGAAAGCGAATGAACATAGAAGGAGAGTTGACCGCCAGCTAAGGGAGTATGAAGAAACCCTAGAACTATACACACACACGTGGGAACTCCTTATAGAGAAGCTTTCAAAGATATTAGGTGATGTTCTGATCTGGGGTTCTCCCTTTTTTCTACGCTCCACCCTCACTTTGAAAGGGCTTCAGGTTTTCATCGATTAACCGCCAATGACCCCTAACCTCTTTTTCTTTGTTGACAGGTAGTGAAGGGAAACAGATCATCCAGAAGTCAACTCCTCCCTTATCCGAGGGGATCACTATTTAATTTCCTAATCCCCATTATTGTATCACTTTCTCTATTCTATGTACCAAATTGATATTATAACCAACTTTTGTATAAACAAAAGAATAAAAAAAAAAAAAAAAAACTATTATTTTAAATAAAATTCGTTTGACCACATCAAAAGTGTACATGGTACCACAAAACTATCTGGTTGCGTATTAATGGGTGTTGCTGTCCTACCTAAATCGGCAAAAAAATATATATATATTGGCTTTGTTTTCAATTCTTTTTGTTATTTTGGCCTGTGCATTAATTCTATAAAAGAAATACACTTATATCAGTTATGTGTGTGTGTGTGTATATACACACACACCAAGTTATAAAACCTAGGGAGAAATCGAGGTGTGGATGCGGTTACAAGGTATGGACTAAGCAACCCAATCGATTTCAGCTTCATACAGTGTGAAGACTTACAATATTTTTTCGTTTAATAAAAGGACATTGCTGTTATAGTCATATTGTATCTAAAGTTAATATCAATTTGTATTTGGAATATTAGAAACCTTTAGTTTTGTTTGGAAAGATTTTTTTTTTTTTTTTTTTAATTTCTGTTAATTAAGATAAATAAAAATTATACTGATATGATTTTATATTATATGTTTCATGGTAATATATATGTTGGTAGGCTAATTTTTTTTTTTTTCAATTTATTGTATTAGCATATATATTTGGTGGTAATTTTATTATGCATATATACTTATCGTATATTGTCATTATGTTTATTTTGTATATTGACTTTTAAGAGTAATTTGTTACAGTAAGAAAAAAAAAATGTTGCCAATTTATCAACCTAATATTGATGTTGATGCGGTGGATCTAAACGATGGAGAGGTAGCCAATGAAATTCTAGAAAATGTTGAACTTAAAATTGCTACTGCTGAGGCTGAAACAGTTCACGTTGTGGTTGATGTTTTATGTTTTTATGAATGCTGTTTTGGTTGTTGTGTTTTTTTTTTTTTTGGAGTTGTTATGTTGTGTGAGCGATGTTTCTTTTAAGCAATTATGTAAAGCACTTGTTTTTAATTCAATCATTTGCTTCTAATTAGGTGCAAATGTTACAAAAAATTCTTCTACATTTGAAAAAAATAGGGATGTTATTATTTTAACCCTAGATTTGAAAATAATGTCAAATCATTTTTGGTATTGAAAATGTTATCCAAAATGATCCAATCGTTAGAGAGCTTGTGAATTCTGTAAATAAACTAACGGTTCGGTTACGATATAAGGGTGTAAAGGTAACGGAAATAAGAAGGACGGCAGGTTGGAATAATGAATTTTTAAAATTATTAAATAAAAAAATAATCAATTTCTTTTTTTCAATATCACCACTCTTTCTCTTTCGCTATTTTGATCTCACCAGTCCCTCACCATCTCTCTTTCTCTTTCTCTTACTCTCTCCCATGAGGTAGCCTTGACCAGCTTCAGCTTCTTAGGACGGCCTAGCGCTTCCCACTCGTAGTGGATACCTTCTAGACGACGGCTAGCCACCAATCTTCTTCGGATGGCCCATTATCCTAGGCTTACCCCGGTGTCAGCTGAACGAGCTAGGCTCTTAGGTGAACAATTGGGTAAGAGTGGTTCTTAGGCGGACGACCGAGTCGCCAGCCCATTTTGGGTAGTCAGGCCTAGAGTTCGGCTAGAGGAAGTAGGGGGATCGGAGAGCATTTTGTTGGTGGTTGTTTGGAAGAATGAAGGGAACAAGAGCATGATCCTAAGGTTTGTGTTTATGAATTGGATTTCGGGTGTAAAATTTGTACTTGTTAGTGGTTATTTAATTGGTTTTTATGTTTTGGTTTTGTTTTGTTATTTTTTTGGTTGTGATTCAATGTTGGTTTGCTTTGTATCAAGATTTTATAGCGTTTGACGGAATTGTGAGATTTAATTAGATGTTTAAGAACTGAAAATTGAAAAGAGTGACACTTGGGATTTGATTAGATGTTCGTAGGAACTGCATTGTTTTTGGTTTTTTTTTTTTTTTTTTTTTTTTTCTTGAAGAATTCAAATGTTCCACTTTTTTATTAAATTTTCTTTTATTTATTTTTCTTTTGGCTTTAATGACCCAGATCTTCGTTCTTTTGGTTTTAATAATTTTATATAATTATATTTATTTTATTTTTTACCCTTCAAGAATATGGCTGAACAGCTTCATCTCATATTGACACCACTCAAGAATACAGTCTTGCATATCAACATCACATCAGAAAAAGCATCAACCAAGTTTGTGAAAGAAATACTTGATATATGTCCATCACTATACTACTCCAAGTCAATGCACAAGGTGACACTCCATTGCATGTTGCAGCCAAATTTGAGCGTCTTGATGTGGCGAGAGTTCTAATTGAGAAAGCAAAACGTCAACAGGAGGAAGACTTAGAGAATGGGATAGGAGTTACCAGACGGATGCTGAGGATGACGAATGACAAGGGAAACACTGCATTACACGAAGCCGTGAAACATGAAGGAGTCTATATCGTTAGAATTTTAGTCAAGGAAGACCCTGATTTTTCACACCCAACCAATAATGGCGGTGAAACTCCACTTTATATCGCTGCTGAGACAGGAAATTTTGAAGGTGTTGTTGAGATTTTAGAAAATAGCATTTCAGCTACCCATGCAGGCCCGAATGGAAAGACAGCTTTACATGCAGCAATCAGGTCGCAATCTCAAGGTAAATTTATGAAACTATCAACTTTCGTATCAATAATTTGTCTTTTTGTTAGAGTTACATGTAGAAAAAGTAGTGTCAAAGAATAAATGATTATGATCAAATAATAATCAAAGCAAAAATGAAATAAATTGGTACAGCAAGCCAACCCTTGATCCTTAAGAAAATAAAGAAAGCCAGCAATTCTTTGTATATGCTGTTTTTTTATAAATTGTTAATTAATTAGTTATTCTTCTTTTAGGTTTACCTACAAAAATACTTGAAAAAAGGAGTTTGACAAAAGAAATAGACGACTATGGGTGGACTCCACTTCATTGTGCTGCATATTATGGTTATCTTCCTGTTGTACGTGTATTATTGGAATTTGATGCATCTGCTACATGCATGGCTGATAAGTCAAGAAAAATGACACCACTTCATTTGGCAGCTAGCCAAGGTCATACAGACGTAATGAAGAGATCATTTCATGTTGTCCAGATTGTTATGAACTGGTTGATGACAGAGGATGGAATGTTCTTCATTTTGCGATGGCTTCTTTTAGTACAGAGAAATTGTGTAATTTACTTGAAAATCCTTCAATCGAAAGGCTTGTACATGAGAAGGATGCAAAAGGAAACACTCCTCTCCATGTGCTTGCTACCTGTGCTAGATCCGAGGGCTCAGGTGATTCAGTGGTTATTATTGTCCATCAAGTTAGATACCATGGCATTGGTGCCGTTAACAGACAAAATATTAGTGTTGCATATGCATTTATATACCGTTGTCCTGAGCTGGAGGTAATAGCCTAATTTACAATATATCGGTCTGCTGATTAATTAAGATATTGCTTCCCCATTTTATAAGGATTAGGTTAGTTTAAGTATGGCACAGCATGCATTTTTCTACATCAATTTGTTCGCATATGGTCATGATTTTCAATCTTTAAATCAATTAGTATAATTAAGATATTGCATTATAAGTTTAGGTAGATAAATATTAATGCCTATGGTCTGAGTGGGTAATTAATTGCACAGGGTATGAAGGGCATGTAAAGAAAAGCAGACATATATTTTACTGTCGTATTTTTACAATGGAGTGGGGCTATAATTGTCTCAATCTTTCGATTAGAGTTGATGGTGGATGTTGAAGACTTGGAAGTCTAGATTAAATAAAAGAAAAAAAAAAAATTAGTCAATGAATCAAACAATCTCTGCAATTATTAAAGACTATTTTTGAAAATTTCCCTCTCTATATCTCTCTTTTTGTATCAGTTAGTAATTATAAATGTGTGTGCAGCAAGAAATCTTGACATTATCAGAAGATACTAGTAATGGGGTAGATCAATAAAGGATTGTCTCATGTTGAAATTGGCCAGTGGAAGACACAGACATTCTCTTTAGTGTTAATTTCATTATAGATATATTAATTCAATCTAGAGCTAGAATTTCATTAGTCAAGGAAACTTTGAACATTTACGATTATTGATCTGCCATGTACTTGGGTCATAATAAACTTTAGAAGGTCTAGAGAAATAAAAGAGTTGGAAATGAAGGATTATGAATTAATCCATCATCATACATAGCTATTATTTAGCTTAGTAAACTTTGACCTACAATTTGACTATTGTTACTCGGTCTCTCCTCAACTGTATATGTCTATTTTTTATATTTGCATTGCATGCCGTAAATTCTGATTGATCATTTGAACCTGTGCACTAATTATTTTGTATCTGTGTACTATCTCAAATGATTAGTTGATTTAAACTAATTTGATGCATAAATGGTTTATGATTATCTTGTACTTTTCATAGCAACAAGGTCAAGAATGATCGATTTCTATTCAATATGGTCTATTCTTGCTCTTTGGTTTGCATTTTATCAATTATTGAATATTTTTGAAATATTATTTTGTTTTATTGATTCAGATCATTGTTTGCTTTTTTTAACATTTTTTAATATTATTTTTTATCCATCATATCTGATGAAGTTTTTTCTCATGTTCTACTCCTAAGGATTAACGTTCTTTAAAAGAAGACGCCAATAATTTTATTTAAAAAAAAAAAAAAAAAACCGAAAACATAAAAGAAATTCTAAGGCAATATGAGTCCAGATGTTGGTGGCCGAAGCCCGAAACAATGTAATAATCAACATTAATAATTCATACAATTTGAACGATGTTATTGGCACCCTACAAATGACTTAGAGAAACCACTATCATAATTTTATTTTAATTTTTTAAATAACAATTTTGTCCCAAGTGACAATTGTTAACCACAAACATAATTTGATTTATTGGATTCTTTTTACAAAATTAAAAAAAAAAATCAAGAATTCTGAAGAAATCGCATATATGAATTTCTTTTACCATCAAACATCACCATAAATCTTTAATTATTTTTAATTCCAAATTTTAAATGATAGTGAATTATTTTTCACAAATGTAGGTAGTATAGCATTGAAGTTATTGTAGAAGAAATTAAGCAATTTGATATAATTAATCACAAAAGCGTCTTTATACTTCAAAAATTACATTCTCTAAACTCAAATAACCTCGACATAGAAATAAAAGTCAATAACTCAAACATTGACCTGAAAGATTTAACATAAAAGTCCAAAATAGAAACCAATAAAAATTGAAATGATTGAGCGTAAACTCCTCATACCTACAACAATAAAATTGTATTTTAAAGTTTGTATGCAATCCCTCTCCCAATTCTCAAGCTTGTAATTAAACAAACAAAACGTTTGAAAAGAGAAATGACTGAGTTGCACATCACTCTTTGGTAATTATGGATTGTGAGTCTCCTTTTGATAAAAGTTATTTTCGCTCCGATGTTGTAAAAATAATTATCTGAATTACGTTATCAGTGATATATCTTAGTAGATCTCAACAATTATGAGATTAGTGATATATCTCTTTGATAATTATTTGTTTTGCGGTGTGGACCTTAAAAAATCTGTTAAGTAGTTGTGCACTTAAGCGGAAGTAACAATTATTCATGCCAATTCATCATCAAATACATGATCAATGGAGTTTACAACTTCCTCAAATACGTGTCTTCCCGAAAGCATAGTACGTTTTTATGAACCTAGAGCTATATAGCTAATCACACGCAATTATTGGACCCTTATGGTTTAATGGTGGCCTTTAGAAATCCCTTCTGTTATACGAAACTCAATTGTTTTAGCAAGTGAGCTGTTTGGACTATGGAGCATATATGAAGCTTCTTTCATCTTCTTGATTCTATGTTATTAATGCTCCATACGTTCTTTTTTTCTGCAGAGGGGATGAGATTGAGGACATATATCCAGAAGGTACTTGAAATACTTTGGACAACTAGCTTGCTAATGATGCAATGATTAATTTTTTAGGTTGCTCATATATCTTAATTTTGTGTTAGGAAATTTTGTTTTATCACAATGTCGATCTTCATCTATCACTGACTACTATGGATTATAATGGAATACATGGCTGGTGGCTCTGTTGCTGATCTAGTAGGTTATGTCACGACTTGAGCCCTGGATTGTGGCAGAATCGTAAATATTAATAAATAGAAATTTTCAATTTTTAATAATTCAAAGAAAATTTTTCTGTTTTGGATACTCCGGAGTACCAAAATAAAACATTGAGAGCGATGAAATGAAAATATTAAAAAATACTCTAAATTAATCCCGGTGGGGACCATCCCCACAGATATGTAAACACTTGCTAGAAATCATGAATTCAGAGTAAATAATAAAATCATAAACACTTAATCGTGCAATCAACTTTTCATAAGTGAGCATTCAAATTCATTTAAGATCTCAAATGAAATTCCAACACTCTGGTGTTCTTAACACAAGGTCTTAAATACATCGATAGCAAATCCCTTAAATGAGTTGCAAGGACATTCAATTCCAAATACCAAACTTGAAATGAAATAAATTAAACATCCATATCATGGGCATAATCTCTGATTTCCTTGGTCCTCTACCTAGTTTGCCTGATGGTCACCTAAGTCACCCTGCACATTTCCTGGAAGGAGAAAAATAAAAATAGGGGTGAGCTAGTGCTCAGTAGAATTTTATTTCCGATAAGGTTTTGGAAACTACTTTCTAAAATCATTATTAAAACTCTATATGCTTAACTGTTTAATAAATTCAATAAATCATTACATAAAATATATAGGCTACTAGAATCGTCATACAACATTTAAGTGTTTATATAAAGTCATGTCATCTTCACAACAAGGTAAATTCCATCCCCTAGTCATATACCCGGTGGCCTACTGTTTTCAGTAAATTATTTTGAATAAGAAAAACAACAGTTGGCACACCGTGACCCTGGTAGTCATACCAGAAAATATCCTGCGCAATAACCCGTGTAGTAGCCCCGACATAAAGTCGTATCTTATAAATAGTAGAAAATACCCTGCGCAGTAACCCGCACAGTAACCCCGACATAAAGTCGTATCATTTGAATAACAAAAAATACCCTGCGCAGTAACCCGCACAGTAACCCCGACATAAAGTCGTGTCATTGAATAGCTATTGATAGCATCACACAATGACTAGGACGGTGGATTTTAACCTTATTTAAGTTAACCAAACGATTCAGATGATTTACCATGCAATCAATGCAATATATATTTATAATTCAATATTCTGAAATCTTTCCTTTTTATTTATAAAATTTCTACAGCATAACGACTGCTAATTCAATAAGCCAAAATTTATAAACCTGTAATAAGGCTACAAATTTTCACCAAACAAACCACAAATACTTCCAAAAGCAATCCACAATATATATCCGCATATAATCAACATACTTTCAAAATTATACATATATATTAAATAAATTCCACTTTAACATAAAAATTACTAAAAGATTAGGATAGAACTCCTACCTCAATATAAGCTATTAATCACTCCAAAAACCTCGATTCCTAAAGTAATTATCGTCGTTCCGGATTGAATCTACAAAGTAACGCAATATAAATAATTTTTAACACGGCTACTCGATAGGTAAAATATCCTTAAAAATGGATTCTAAACTTAAAAACGAGTCTGTAGACGCGTCCGGAACTAAATTTCGAGTTTGGGAGGTCAAAAAACTCACCTTCGCCGTACACAGTGATCGACGGCGGCGACTTTTCGGCAACGGATTCCGGCGACCACGGTGGCGTGACATGCGGCTAGGCGGGTTTTGTTGCCCTCAACATGCTTGTCACGAAAATGGGGTTGGTCGGAGTCAAAATCGCCTAGTTTTGCCGGGATCTAGAAAAATAAAAGTTGGTTAATGGTCGACCTTTCTCTACTGAAACGAACACCCAAACGAGGATAAAACTTGACAAAATTGGTACCTATAGAATCTACGTCGCATGAGCTTTCTAACGGTACCAAATTTGACCAAAACGGAGGTCGGATGAGGTCAGAACGACGACTTTCGGGAATGGAGCTGCTGGAGAGAAAATGAGGAGAGAGAGAGAAAGTGACCGGCTGAAGGTCGAAGAAGACTGTGTAATCCGGCCAAATTATAATTTGGCCCCTCAACTATTTAAAATTTACAATGTTAATCTTAAACTTTAAAAATCTAACTTTTTAACCCTTACACTTTTATACAAATGTTTATAATATTTCCAATTTCATCCCTGGATGAAATTTGAGGTTTTACAGGTTACCTCTATATTTGGTTCTACTTGTTGAATGCATTAGAGGTTATTTTTTCTTTTAACAGTTTTGTGGGTTAATGAGAAATGAGATTGCTTGTTTTTGTACATTATATTATTTTAGTTTGAGATTGTTTATTTTTGTACATGACATTATTTTAGTTTGGTTTGTGTAATAAATATGATTATTTTTGGTTAGTGTATTGCTCATTAAAGGGTTGGAGTAAAGTTGCTTTCAGAAACTCTATAGGCATATTATAGCTGTTAACGATGAGATAACAACAACAATAATGATAATAAAGAAAGCTTGGTGGCTCTTTCCACACATTGTACTTCAGCTTACTATGCATTACTTCTGATACTATAGGTTAGAATTATTGAAGGGCATTCTTTTTTATGGTTTTTGGTGTTAGCATATTAGCATTTTGCAAGGCTTAGGATTGTTTTTAGTTGCTTTCGGTTCTCGAATTTTGGTGTACTTATCTATTCAACATTGAGCAGAAAACTTATTGAACTTGAAGTTTCCATAGTGTTTCATTTATTTTAATTAACCTTTAAAATGTCAGTAACATAATATAACAGTAGTGAAAGTGATCATCAGAATTTGATATTGAAATTAATAAAAAATATATATATTAGTACTGCTAATAGTTTGATATAAAAAATATGGTTTTTGTACATGCCTTTTCTGCTTGTTGATTTTAATACTGCTAATAGGTTGATATAAATTTCACAGATATGTACGGGATCTTATGGCTCATGTTACAATGTATCTAGCAGAATTGTCTAACAATAAAGGCCTCAAAAGTTTTGCTCAACAACTTGACATAATCCAGTCAGTAAGGACACTAAATGTTTTGATCTTCATTTGTGATTGTGAGTAAGAATAACTGATGTTTTGGAAAACATGCTTGACTAGAGGTTTGGCATTGTTTAAATTACAGGATGCTTCCCAAATACAATGTTACTGCAACTTTACAGGTATTTTCCGTTCAATTTTATTTTATTTTTTTTTGTACAAAGGGCATTAATATACTCTTTATAATTATATAGTATTAAATGTTGATTTCATATGTGCAAACAGTGTGCTGGAAACAGAAGGACTGCAATGAAAATGATCAAATCCAGAACGGTAAAAGGAGTTGGATGGGATGTCTCTGCTGTAGGAAATGGTGAGTTTCTTGCGTTTTGGAGTCACTATCAATTTCCTGTTTTATTTTCCTCCTGTGTTTGTTGGTTATAGAATTACTCAAAAGGATGCAGGATGGTCAAATGCTTTTTAAGTCTATGAATTCTGCTATGTGTTTGAATAACACTGAAGTATAAATTAATTTATATCATTTGGAAGTTAGAAAAGTTTCTCATTTTCTTGAGTTTCATTTGGAAAACATGTTGAATATGTAAGCGCTGACAAGTGTAAGGTGCAATCTTTGGCCTTCGAATGTGATTTTCCTTACTTTATTTTATTTTTGTAGCTTCTGCTGTCAAAAAGAATTTTACTCAGAAAATATGCCTCTGTATAGAAATCCTGACAATTGAAACCAGTTGGGAATTGGTGGTAGTACTTCTTCTTTTAGTAAGACCAAAGTTTTGGGGTTATGCTTCCTTATTCTATTGTACCGAGGGAATCCTGTTTTTCTTGGAACCTTCTATTCTTTCTTCTTTCTTTATATGTCTTAGGGTCGCAGCGTTCTAAAAGTCTATTTAGTTAACATTTTTGTTGGATGTGTAGCATATAATGCTTTCAGGTCAGTTAAGCTGGTGTTTTTGCATAGCTATTTGAATACAATACCATCCTAATTGTTCTCAATGACTTTCTTGCTGTTATATTAATGAGAAACAGAGTCTATTGACGTTGCTTTGTTGTTTTGGTCGAGGTTTTTGCTGTACGAAAAGGTTTAATTAGTGAAAGACAAACTTAGGTTGCTCTATTAATAGCTAATATCTGACAGGTATTTTGATATGCTGCATGATTTTTGATCCTAGGATTAATCTTTTTCGCTTGGTAATTTAGCTGTATAAAATTCTTGCCTTTAGAACATCTTCAATGCTTTCATGGATTACAAAAAAAATTTATGTCATATAAGAGAAATATACATTAATTTAAAATAAATTTCTCCAATACAATTATTACTTATTAATGTTAAGTTGCAATTGTTTGAGATGGATGTCCGTATTATCTTTCATTTGATGCTTGTTTTGGTGCTTGGCTTGTAGTCATACAGTGTTGCAGAGAGTAGATGTCTTTGATATCTTCTTTCACTTTTTACATATTTGTATTATTTTTGTTGGAAAAATTTTAATTTAATCCCTAACATTTAATAAAATATTACTTTTTTACTAATATTTGTATTTCGAATTCTCGTCATTTTTAACGTTTCGAAAATATATCAATATAACCCTTCTATTAGTCAAATACTAGTCAACGAGAGTTAATTTGATCATTTTAACTTGAATATATTTATATAATTTTAATATAATATATATTTTTATATTTTTAATTTAATATATTAAAAAAAATTAAATGAAAAAAAAAGGTCTCTATGCTGGTCTCCCATGGAGACCTCTTTCCAACGATAGAGATCAGTACTGGTCTCCATCACCGGATGGGAAACCAAGTCGAAGACCTAGTCTCCGAGCTGGAGGCCAGGTCTCACTGGAGACCAACTGGTCTCTAACGATTAGAGACCAGTTGGTCTCCATCGTCAAAGACCAGATCTGGTTTCCGGCAATAGAGACCAAAGGGTCTCTTTTTTTTTTTTTTTTTTTTCAATTATACAAACTTTTTTTTTTAATTTACATAAACTTTTTTTTTCAATTTGGATAAACATTTTTTTTTTTTTTAGATTTGGAAGATGTTTGGTTTGATGTTAGATGTTTAATTTGGATGATGTTGATTTGATGAAAATAATGAAGATGATGATTTTGATGAATGTAGAAGATGAAATTGAAGATGATAAAGATGATGAGAGGTAGAACATGAAGATGAAGAAGAATTTTTTTATTATTTAATATTAAAAACATTATTTTTTAAATTAAAATATTTATTAACAATAAATTAAATTAAAAAAAAAATTAATCTAATAATGTGTCACAATTTGATTGGAAGGTGGTCAATGGTAATTTTGTAATAATAGGGATGATTATTTTGTAATTATCAGTTTTTAAAAGGATAATTACGTCATTTTAACTATTTTAAATTATATCAAAGGTAAATTCGTTTTTTTGTCTCGTCTATCATGTTTGACTATTATCTTTTTGGTCAGAGAGATTAAATTGATACATTTCCGAAACATTAAGGATGACGGGAATTCAAAATGCAAACGTTAGCAAAAAAATAATATTTTATCAAACGTTAGGGACTAAATTAAAATTTTTTATTTTTTATTTTATCATCTATTGTGTATTTTGATTGTCTAAATTGGTCATTATTGAGTATATTTCTAGTTGGGATTTTTCTATTTCACTGGTGCATGAACCTTAAAGTTAAGCCAACCCTCCTGCAACAAAAGAAAATAGAGTAAAGGCAACAACCACAAAAGGGTTTAGCCAACCCTCCATTTTTTTAATCGTTTTCGACCACCCTTAAGCTTTTAGGGTTTGGTGGTTTCTTTTGTGTATTGAACGGCTAAGGCAAGAAAATATTAATTCAAGTTGAGTTAATTGATTCTCAATATAAACCAATATAAAACATCTTTTATATTAACCAATTTTAGGTTTTAAAATACAATAAGGAAACATATTTTCTTATTAATTAGAATATACAATTTCCTATTTACAAAATTCGATTCTTAATTGAGAGAATTATTGAAAGGCCTTTAGACATATGTGTTATTATAATCAGAAACCAATTCTGCTTTTTGTAACAATGACCTCCTCTGTACTAACAGTTTAACTATAGTTAACTATGAAAGTTAACTATAGTAAGGACGTTTTGGTTAATTTATTTTATTTTTATATTTTTTAAAACTTATATTAATTAATAAATATTTTAAAATTTTAAAATTTAAACATATTTTAAAAATTAAATAATTTTTAAATTTTAAAAATTTAAAATTTAACCATAAAAAATAGTTTAAAACTTTTTCAAATGGATATAAGTCATCCATCTCGCAGATGAACGGTCTAAATCAATTTGAAAAGAAAAATAATATTTCAAAAAAAAATAGAAAAATGATTAAAAACAAAAAATTGATGATGGCTCTTCAATATTCAATGGATGTCTGGTTTCTAGGTTGATCAACATAGGCCTGATTCATCAATAATGATTCATCATCATCAATCATCAAAATCAATTATCAACACAAATAATCATCATTAATCATCAACACAAATAACACAAACAGAGATCTAACATCATCAATCAACATAAACAAAAACCACTGTCATCTTCAAACAAAACCACTACCATCATCATCAAATAGACCCAAGAACATCATCATCAACACCATCTGAAAATCCAAACACTGATGCGAGTCTGGGTTCCGATCTGTAAACCCAGACATTAATATGGGTCTGGGTTCAAAACCCAAACCTACATCATCTGGAAACCTAGATCAACATATAGGTTTCCATGTTCGATATTTAGGCGTCTAGGTTTCCAGATCGAAACCTATTGATCTAGGTTTCCATATGGGTTTCCATATGGGTTTCCATGTCTGATATTTCTCTTCCTAGTAAACCCAGGCCTGACTGGTGAAGAAAATGAAGAGAAGAAGGAAGAGAAAGAGAAGAGAGAGAGAGAGGAGGAGTCTGGGTTTCCATCGCTCGATACTTAGTCGATCTGGGTATCCATGTAACAAACCCGATTGCTGAAGAAGATGAAGAAAAAGAAGAGAAAAATGAGAAGAATGAGAAGAGAGAGACAGGGAGGGAGGAGGCATCTGGGTTTCTATCGACATCAATTTGAAATGTGAAGAAGATGAAGAAAAAGAATAGAGAGAGAAAGATATAGGAGGGAGATGATGGATAGTGGTTGGGTTTTGTTGACACGTGATTTTGGTCAACTCAGTTCTTTAAGCCCAATACCAGCGATACGACAAACCACACACGAAACACACAATACCAAGACCAAAACTAACAAGACGCAACAAGATTTTTACGTGGTTCGGCAAGTATAATGGCCTACACTCACAACAATTACCCCTTCTCACTCTCGGAGTAATTGTATTTTTATTTCACCCTGTCTTTTACATTGAATTCTATCTCCTATTTATATTGGAGATATTACAATCAGAATAGGCTTAAAAATCTTACAGATAAGGTAAAAAATAATATATATTAATTAGGATAATATCTTTCGAGATTATCTCTCCCGCACATATAGCAATTTCCAAGAGTATTTGATTTGCATGAGAATAGGCAAACTGTCACCCTTCCTATTTTGAATTGATTTCCACAAACTGTCACCTTTCCTATTTTGAATTGATTTCCTTTCCAGAAGGTCAACCGGTCAATCCAAGTGAATAACTTGCTCAGCGATCAAACATTGCCTTAAACGAGCAGACTGCTTCATTAGTCTAATGTCTCCTCTGTCGGACAGACGAGCAGTCTTAACTGTCCATTTGTCAAGCGGACGAGCAGACTTCTTGGTCGTTATGATGGCTTCTAACGGGCACTCATCGAACATCCCTTTGATTTCGAGCAGAGTATATTTAGTCTTTGTCTACCAGTCAAACCTTCATTCAATTTCCTAACACTTGGCGTTTTAAGACGACCACCGGCGTAATCTGGTGTTCTCGGGCACACAAGCTAACTGCTATATCCCTTTGACTTCTGTCTATTTTGACCAGCCCTTTTCGGGCTTCTCTTACAAGGCGATACAATGGGCCTTCGTTCCTGGGCTTTATTCATTTTACTAAAATACCCACAACACTAGCCCCCTTGTTTTCAATACATTCTTTGTATTGAAAACAATATTCTTATACCTAAAACAATTTTGGCGGGATATGAACCATCGTTTTCTTTTATTTGTGCCACGTGTCATTTCCCCAGGCATCGACTCCTTACACTCCAAGCGTCGCGATTACTTCTGCATGCATTAAATGCGCGTCTTTTCGATGGTTGCTCATGATGACGATTTATTCAGTTTTTCATGTCGAATCACCAAATTATTGACAACGATTGGGGTTCAAGACATCAACTATATAATATTCTTCTGTCGTTCCATTTTCGCCTTCTTTCACTCGCTTCTGGCAAACAATCGCTCTACTGTCTTCGTCCTCCTGTGACTTCTGAAGCTTTTCTCAGCAAAGTATACTATACCCAAGGTAACTTTTAATTTTCTTCGCCGTGATTATCGCTTGTGTGTACTTGATAACATGATTTCATTTAAAGAAACAACAATTGCATTGCTGTTTCAAGTTATGCCTATATACGACATCCCTTATTGTAGTAGATTTAGCAGCCGATTAGCTTGTCCCACATTCCTCGCAATATGTTGGGTTTATAATAGGGATGTTCTTATACCCAGTAGCCCCCTTATATGTGTAGGGGTACCCGTAAATACTAAGTTCTGGTCTGCTTTCTGCGACCTGATATCCCTGTTGCTTTTGTAGATGTCTGGTCGTAGTCGTCGCGGTCATAAGGTGGGGTCTACCGATGCAGCCTCCGAGGAGGATCTTGATCGAGTCGAGGATACTAGTAATGCTTCCTCACGAGGTAGTGGGGCTACTTCGGCCCCTTCTAGCCATCAGCCTTCTTCTGCTCGCGCCCCCTTTTCTCGATACGAGTCTTCACTTAGCCTCAGCGATCTTGAAACTATTGCTGAGGGTTTTTCTTTACCTAGAGGCGCTATGGTGCCGAAGGCTTCTGATCATGCGACTTTCTCCCCTAAAGGCTTTTTTGCTATTAGCCATCAACACATAGAAGCTGGTTTTAGATTTCCAGTTCACCCTTACCTGATCGCTCTTCTAAACGACCTTAACCTAGCCCCTTTTCAACTTACTCCTAACTCCTATGCTCACCTTACTGCATTGGCTTCAATTTTTCTCAAAAACGGCCTTCCTCCTCCTACTCCCGCAATGATCCACCATCTTTTTCTGTTTAAGAGCACAACGGGTCCGAAACCTGATAAGAAGGACGGGTTTTACTATATTTCAGCCCGAAAATCTCCCTACAAAGTAAACCTCCCTCAAGGGGTTGGAAAGTCGAATGTGGGAGACTATAAGTCACGATGGTTCTATGTGTCGTGCTTATCTTTATCATATCTAAAAAATTTTTCCTTTTGCCTCTCTCCCAGTAAGTGTAAATATCTGTGATTACTTTATTCACATTTTGCTCGTTACTAATGTTTTCCTCGTGCAGACGTTTCCAGAGGCGAAATTCCCCTTTCTGATCAGGAACTCTCTCTGTTAGATAAGTTTTCGGATATAAAATCCCCCTCAGACGATCAAACACCTTCTGAGCATCTGCTCCAACTACATGGTCTCGCTCCTGCGGCTAATCAGGAATTACTGGACCAAAGTTCTGATTTAAGCTCTCGCGAGGAGAAAGAAATTCCTTCTGCCTTTGAGGCTTCCGGACAGAAGATTCCCCATCCAGCAAATACATCAATCCCGAAAATGGTGAGACTATACTTCGAGCAACCTTTACCCGGCCAGACTTCTATCCCCAAGGAACCTGATCAAGCAGGCAGAAGTTCAGACCCTCCCCCTGCTGCCGAGGCTTCTCCCGAACCGCCCCTTCAACAAGATTCTGATTCATCTCCTGCACGCTCTATGAGACGAAAATCAGTAGCAAGGAAATCTTCGAACAAAAGTGCTCATCGAGATACATCTCAATCTGCTCCTTTTGGTAGTTCTCCAAATGTTCCTTCTCAACATGTAGACAAGGGCAAAGGGATCGCTGACCCAGAAATAGTGGAACCACCTAGCAAGCGCCAAAAAACGAACGAGGTAGATTCTGGTGCCGAAGAGCAGACACAGGAGTTTGATGCAGGGATATATTACAATGACCTTTTAGATTGCGCACCCCAATTTCTGGGCATGAGAAAACTTGCTCTCTACAAAGAAGAGATTAAGGGCGAGAGGCTTATCAACTATTTGGGCTTCCATAATATGCTTGTAAGTTTTACTTATCTTTTATTCATCTCTACTGCTTCTTTCTTCGTTCTTTCATGTCTTGAGTAACACTTTGTTTCAGGCGTCAATGGCATACATGAAGCTTCTAAGGGAAATAGCAGATTGGCCCGAGGAAAAAGCGACCATGCAGGCCACTGTCAATTCCTTGGAGGATGAGAAGAATAGAATGCAAGAGGAGGTGAATTCCTATGCACTAGAGCTCGAAAAATCAAGAGAGGCTTTCCGTGATTTGGAGCGAGAAAACGAGAAAATTCACAGCTAGAAACTCGAGCTGTGGGAGACTATGAATATGCAAGACAAGCAGATTGTTTTCAGAGACAAGGAAATTGAAAAGTTGAAGCACGCTCTTCATTTTTCTCAGGAGTCGGAGCAGAAGTTGAAAATAGAGAATGAGGAACTAAAAGGGAAATTGTCCTCGCGTGAGCACGAGCTATCTGAAGCTAATATTGTTATAGAGGCGATGAGGCAAGAGGCGATCTCACTCAAGGAACAGATCGCTTCAGAGCGGGAGCGTACTGTGACCTTGGTACAGGAAGCAGAAGAACGAACAGGGAGCTTGTTTTTGTACAATCTGTGGTGTAAACGTCCAGACGTGGATGTCTCATTTTTTGGCCTAGATGCTGTAGCAGAGGTGAAGTTGTATGCTCAACAAGCTCAATTAAAGGCCAATCCTCCGGCTTCCTCGTCTGGTCATCCTCTTGGTACCGCTTCTGCTCATACGGGATCTTCCTCCAGCTCTCCTCGCCCACTCAATATAGACGACAGTGGGGCGTTTGGCCAAGGGAGTTTTCCCCCTACTTGAGAACTTTGGTCTTTTTGTAATAGACATATTTTTGACAATTTTACTTGATTTAATAAATTATTCGCTATTACTCCTTATTTGCATCTATGTTGACGATTTTGTTCAATCGTGTAAGCTCTGCTCGATGAATTGTCTGGAATCTCCATTTTCCTTCTTTAATTAGTCTTAACTTGTCAATTCTTCCCAGCATTTAAATTTATTCGAGCAGAGTAGGTGTGGGGACAGCTAATCGTGCTGAAATTTTCCTTTTTAGGCCCCTTACCTCTGCTCGTTCAAACCCACAGATCAAATGTTCCTTCCAGAGGTTGTTCGCTCACAGGTTACATAGACCTTCCAAGGTTTTTATAAATCCCCAGGCCATTAGCATTCCTTTCAGAGTGCCTGGTTACTCACAGGTTATGCTAAGGTCTTCCAGGATATTTTTAGCTCACAGGTTACCACACCTTCCAGAGCGTTTGCTTACAGGAGTCAATTGAACCTTCCAGAGTCTACTCGCTCACAGGTATCAATTGATCCTTCCAAAGCATGAGTAGAGATAGTAATCAGCCAAATACGAAATGATTAGGAATTGCCATTCGAAGAAAATCTTTGTTGACTCAACTGCACTTATGCAAAACACAGAACAAATTACTAAAACAAAACTGAATAATTTAAACATAATATGGTCACAGATTCTCTGCGTTCCATGCTCGCGGGACTTCTGCTCCTTCCAGATTAGTTAGGTGGTAGGCTCCATTCTGTAAACTGTCTTTCACAATAACCTTAAATTTTCGGGCGTGGACCTTTCTGTTGTAGAACCTGGCAACTCGTCTCTGATAGGTAGCAATCCTCAATTGAGCTTCATCTCTTGCTTCTTCCACTAGATCCAAATTAGCCGCAAGCAGATGATTGTTATCATCCAGGTTAAACGCTGTTCTCCACTGGCTAGCAACTTCATGCTCTGCTGGAATCATTGCTTCCGAGCCATAAACCAATGAGAAAGGAGTTTCTCCTGTAGTGTTGCGAGCAGTAGTTCTGTATGCCCATAATACCTTTTGCAGCTCATCTACCCAAGCTCCTTTCCTTGCCTCTAGCTTGGTCTTTAAGTTTTGCTTGATGATTTTGTTGACAGCCTCTACTTGCCCGTTACCTGTGGGTGATCTACTGCTGAGAAGCTCTTTTTAATCCCAAGATCCCTGCAAAACTTTTGAAACTGCTCGCTGCTGAACTGGGTTCCATTATCTGTCACGATCTGCTGCAGAACTCCGAATCTGCAAATAATGTTCTCCCAGACAAATTTTTCAACCTTGGTGGAGGATATTTCAGCCAGCTCCTTAGCTTCTGCCCATTTTGTGAAATAATCCACTGCTACAATGGCGTGTTTACATTTTCCTCGGGCTGTGGGAAGTGGTCCGATCAGGTCCATGCCCCAGATGGTAAAGGGCCACGGACTGGCCATCTGCTACAAAAAAGCTGAAGGGGCTCGAGGTATTTTGGCAAACCTCTGACATTTGTCACATTTCTTGACCATTTCAACCGAGTCCTTCTTCATTGTTGGCCAGTAATATCCTTGCCGAAGAGCTTTCTGGGCCAATGATAGTCCTCCGGCGTGATTACCACAGTGTCCGGCATGTATTTCATTCAGAACAACTTGACAGTCCAGGCCATCTATGCATCTAAGCAATGGGGCTGAGAACCCTTTCTTGTATAGTTTGTCGTCATAGATGCAATACCGGGCTGCTCGCATCCGAAGGCGACGAGATTCTAACTTTCCTTCGGGTAATTTTTCGTTTTGCAGATATTCTATTAAAGGATTCATCCAGGAATCCTGCACCACCTCAATTGCCATCACCTCAACATGTGGTTCCGTGCTTGGGACCGGCAACACTTCTATTGGTACAGCCCCCATGAAATCTGCATCTTTGGCGGTGGCCAAACGACCTAACGCATCTGCGTGAGAGTTTTGTGACCGCAGGACATCTGTAGCTCGTATTTCTCAAACCCAGCTAAAAGTTCCCGTACTTTTTGTAGATAAATGGCCATTTTTGATCCTTTGGCCTGGTACTCTTCCCGGACTTGGCATACCACAAGCTGGGAATCACTGTAAATCCTTACCTGTTCTGCTCGCACTTCTCTGGCTAATCTTAATCCTGCCAATAATGCCTCATACTCAGCTTCGTTGTTGGTGGCTTTAAATTTGAATCTTAGGGCACATAGAATCTTATGACCTTCTGGACTTATCAGCATTACACCGGCCCCAGCCTTCTGCTCGCTCGAAGATCCATCCACATATAACTCCTAGAATGGACCTTCAGAAGACTCGGGTTCTTCATTACTCGGCCCTGTGAACTCAGCCATGAAATCTGCCAGTACCTGTCCTTTGATCGCAGTCCGGGGCTTGAATTCTATTTCAAACTGGGCGAGCTCGATGACCCATTTAAGCAATCGACCAGAGGTGTCAGGCTTCTGTAAAACCTGTTTAAGAGGGTACTTCGTTGGAACTTCGATGGCATGCGCTTGGAAGTAAGGGCGAAGTTTTCTTGATGCTATCACTAAACAATATGCAAGTTTTTCCATGGGCGTATATCTGGTTTCCGCATCAAGTAACCTTTTGCTAATGTAATATACGGGAAATTGCTTTCCGTTTTCCTCTCGGATTAAAGCTCTACTAAGGGCATGCTGGGAAACTCCTAAGTAAACGACCAGTTTCTCCCCTTCAGCTGGCTTAGAAAGTAGAGGTGCTCGGCCCATGTATTCCTTCAACTGCTGAAAAGCTGTTTCACTTTCTTCGGTCCACTGAAAGTTTCTAGCCTTTTTCAACACATCAAAAAACGACATGCATCTGTCTGTCGATCTGGATATAAACCTGTTCAGGGCGGTGACTTGATCATTTAGACTCTGTACTTCCTTGATCTTAGTGGGTGATTTCATGTCAATGAGGGCTTTAATTTTTTCAGGGTTTGCTTCGATCCCTCTGCTATTGACCATGAATCCTAAGAACTTGCCCGAAGCTACTCCAAATGCACATTTCAAAGGATTTAACTTCATCTGAAACTTACGCAAAATTTGGAACATCTCCCCTAAATCTCGCACATGCTCGCACGCTTGCTTGGATTTTACCAACATATCATCCACATATACTTCCATTGTTCCTCCAATAAGGCGTTTAAACATCATATTTATCAGTCATTGGTAAGTGGCTCCGGCATTCTTCAGTCCAAACGGCATCACCTTGTAGCAGTAAAGCCCCCTATCAGTAACAAAGGAAGTGTGCTCCTCATCATCAGGGTTCATTGGGATCTGGTTATACCCCGAGTAAGCATCCATGAAACTGAGGAGCTGATGTCCAGCAGTACCATCAACGAGCTGATCGATCCGTGGCAAAAGAAAACTATCTTTCAGACATGCCTTGTTTAAATCGGTGAAATCAATACACGTCCTCCATTTTCCGTTCTTCTTCTTCACCAAGACAGGGTTTGCCACCCAGATTGGGTAGTGAACTTCCCTAATAAATTTGTTCACCAGAAGTTTTTCTACTTCCTCCCTTAATGCCTCATATCGCTCCTCTGTCATCGGTCTTCTCTTCTGACGAACCGGCTTATGTATAGGACTAATGTTCAACTTACGTGACATTACGTCCGGGCTAATTCCTACCATGTCTTCATGATTCCATGCGAAGACATCCAAATTTTCTTTTAAAAAATCTGCGAGCTGTTCTTTAAGGTCTGGGAGTAGATCTTTCCCTATCTTCAGACATCGTCTGGAATCCTGCTCGCTAACTTGCACATCCTCTAATTCTTCCACAGGGCCCGTTGCTCGATCTTCATCTACTTCTCTTGGATCCAGGTCCTGACTGACTCCTATAGTGCTGACTGGATGTTTCTTTTCCTCGGTCACCATGCTAACATTTTTTCCTTTGACCCCAGCCTTTACCGCGTTCTTATAGCACCTTCTTGCCATTTCCTGCTCCCCTCTGACACATCCTACCCCATTCGGAGTAGGGAATTTAATGGTTAGCGTTCGGGTGGATATTGCTGTATCGAGGTCATTCATAGCTGGTCTTCCAAGGATAACATTGTATACCGAAGGACAATCAATGACCAAAAAGTCGGCCATCGTAAGAGCTTGTTTGTCCAAGTCTCCTATAGCGAGCGGAAGTTTAATCTGCCCCAGCGGCACAATTGCATCTCCTGTGAAGCCGAAGAGGGGTTCCGGGGACGGAGCCAATTGTTCGGAAGATAAGCCCATCTGTTCAAAACATCCCCTGTACATCACATTCACTGAGCTGCCCGTATCCATCATTATCCTCCTAACCTCAGCATTGCCGATCCTTGCCCTGATGACCAGTGCATCATTATGGGGCCACCGTACCCCTCTAGCATCTTCCTCACTAAACATTATGCCCCCTGAAGATACTCTGGCTCTCTTGACCGGCCCTTCCACTTCATTATGATCCGTTAGTACGACGCGGCTGGCCTCCCGCACATAGCGTTCTTGAGCTCTATTGGATGTACCCGCGATGTGCGGCCCTCCATGAATAGTAAAAATGGTCCTTACAGCAGGTAAGTGGCCTTGATCAGCCGTATGCTGAGGTTGTTGCTGGGCAAGCTGACGAGATGCATCAGGGTATTCTTATGCTGGTTGGTGCCCTTGCTGGGGATGCTGGTTTTCTGACCACGCCACATACCCCCTTAAGCGACCTCTTCTGATCAGTTCCTCTATCACATCCCTGAGTTCCCTACACTGCGAAGTATAATGCCCGTTTTCTCTATGGTAGGCACAATATTTCCTTGGATCTTGAAATCTCTTTGGGATGTTTGTAGGGCCATGCTTCCCGAAGTTCTCCCGCCTTTTCTCAGCTTCAAATATTTTGTCCTGTCTGTCAGTCAAGAGGTTGTAATTCTGATCGCGATCTCTCAATGGAGATGTTTTCCTGCGGGATTCATTTTTCGACCGTTTCGCTACCTGATTGCTGGAGCAGTGCTTATGACCGCTCTCTTCGTTCTCGCGCTGACCCCTCTTTTTCCCTTGGCGTGAGTTGCTCGCTCCGTTTTTCTGCTCGCTAGACTTCTTCTGCCCAAAGGTATCTTCCCAGCAAATCTCCTTTGCTGCCCGATCATAGAATTCTCCCAGGCTTTTCACAGGATTCTTGTAGATGCTTTTATATAACTTTCCATCCTTCCTCAGCCCTGCAGAGATTGCGGTTAAGATACTTTCATCAGAAGGGTTTTCTACGTTGTTTACCTCGCGCCTGAACCTGGCGATGTAATCCCTTAGGGTCTCTTCCCGCTTCTGAAAGATAGTTGCCAAGTGGCAGGTCGGTGCGAGCTACTTTCTCAGCGCCTTATATTGGTCCTTGAATTTTTTCTGAGATTCATCCCAGCTGTTTATGCTATGGGCCGGAAGACTCCTCAACCATGTCCTCGGCACATTCCCTAATGTCGCTGGGAACACCCTACACTTGATCAGAGGATTGGAGGTCTGCAGATCCATTTGTACATTGAAGGTATCCAGATGGTCATACGGGTCACTATCTCCGTCATAAAGTGGGATGTTCGGGAGTTTGAATCTTGGTGGCAACAACTGCGTTTCAATCTCTCTTGAAAACGAAGTTCTATCTTCCCGCTCCCCCGCTTGGCCGTGGATTCCGGGCCTAGTTTTTAACTATTAAACCCTCTGCATCAATTCTTGCACCATTGGGTTCCGTCGTTCATTCCTGTTTGCTGGGGATCGACGATTCCTCCTACTCCTCCCTTCCGGAAAGCGAGTTTGTGATCTCCCTGGGTCTAGAGACATTCTTCCCCGCGACCCATTCCTTCTGTGGGAGCTTCCTACATGGGTTGGTTCTGGTTGACGCATACGTTCCCCGCTGTGTTGCTGAATTCTTTCATTCCTACTGTTATTCTCCATACGGCGGCTGCCGTCTTGACTCACTCTGATTCTCTGATCAGGAGGATATGGAGCCACTTCTTCTTCGTGAGCTAGGCGTCCTTCCCTTCTAGGGCGTATGTTTGAGGAACGAACAGAAACCGCCGGCTGCTCTCTTACCCCACCAGCCTCTTCTCTTCTATCAGGCTTGTTCCTTCTCAACTAGTGTTGAGGTTGAGGGCTTATGTCCCTGGAAGCCTCCTGGGCACGAGCTTGCGTCAGAGTTCTAATGGCTTCTGCTAATTGTGCCACCGTATTTTCTAATGCCTCCTGACGTGCTTCCTGACATTGCTGCCAGGCTACGGCAGCATCTGCACCATCGGCTGCTCGATGTGGAGGAAGCGGAGGCAAGGCTGCACTATAAGTCCTTGCCGCCTGACCCTGGCCTTGGTGTCTTTCAGATTGGTCAGCTTCTGTTGCAACAACCCTTATTGTTTTGATCCTGGCCATGTCAACAAATCACAATAAAAGAAAAAAGTATTAAAAAAGTCGTCAATATCGCAGTTTGGGCCCTTCCTCTAGCGCCAGAATGTTGACACGTGATTTTAGTCAACTCGGTTCTTCAAGCCCGATACCAGCGATACGACAAACCACACACGAAACACACAATACCAAGACCAAAACTAACAAGACGCAACAAGATTTTTACGTGGTTCGGCAAGTATAATGGCCTACATCCACGACAATTACCCCTTCTCACTCTCGGAGTAATTGTATTTTTATTTCACCCTGTCCTTTACATTGAATTCTATCTCCTATTTATATTGGAGATGTTACAATCAGAATAGGCTTAAAAATCTTACAGATAAGGTAAAAATAATATATATTAATTAGGATAATATCTTTCGAGATTATCTCTCCCGCACATATAGCAATTTCCAAGAGTATTTGATTTGCATGAGAATAGGCAAACTGTCACCCTTCCTATTTTGAATTGATTTCCACAAACTGTCACCTTTCCTATTTTGAATTGATTTCCCTTCCAGAAGGTCAACCGGTCAATCCAAGCGAATAACTTGCTCAGCGATCAGACATTGCCTCAAACGAGCAGACTGCTTAATTAGTCTAATGTCTCCTCTGTCGGACAGACGAGCAGTCTTAACTGTCCATTTGTCAAGCGGACGAGCAGACTTTTTGGTCGTTATGATGGCTTCTAACGGGCACTCATCGAACAGCCCTTTGATTTCGAGCAGAGTATATTTAGTCTTTGTCTACCAGTCAAACCTTCATTCAATTTCCTAACACTTGACGTTTTAAGACGACCACCTGCGTAATCTGGTGTTCTCGGGCACACAAGCTAACTGCTATATCCCTTTGACTTCTGTCTATTTTGACAAGCCCTTTTCGGGCTTCTCTTACAAGGCGATACAATAGGCCTTCGTTCTTGGGCTTTATTCATTTTACTAAAATACCCACAACAGGTTTATAGATGGAGATCCAATCTGAAGATTATATCTTCATCCATTTTTTAAAATATTAATATTTTTTTTTTTATTTTGGTTTTTGAAAATTAATCATCACCGTCCATCAACATGATGGACGGTGCAAATTTCATTTTTTTATTTTTTATTTTTTAAATTTTAATTATTTTATAATTTAAAAATTAATTTTAATTTTTTAATTATTTTTAGTTAGGGATATTCTCGTCATTTTGCTCTATTTTATCATTTTTTTAGTTATCTTAAACGGTCAACATAATCAGACCGTTAGTATAAAAGTGATCATTGTCATAAAAAACAAAAGTGGTTTCTGATGGTAATAAATCATATATTGAGAGGTTGCTCAGTAATTCTCTCATTTTTAATTAGATAATCTAATTTTCAAATTGAAAAATCTAATTCATAATTAAATAATTTGATTTCCAAATTAATGAAGATTGATAATCTTTCATTAATTTGATTTTGACTTTTCAAACTTCATGGCTATTTAAATTTAATAATTCAAAATCATTAACTATTTTATGCAACCACATGGATTTGAACGCATAATATATTCAGATAAATAATTAAATAATTCATAATTCATAATTATCAATTAAATAATTATTAATTTAAATAATCAACATTATTTAAATCGTGAATATTTGTGCTACACATGTAACACATAATTGAACAATCCAATTAATTCTTCTATTTTCTTGTTTGTTATGGTGAGTGTGAGCTAGCAAGGAAATCAAATGGATCTATAATTCCAAGTTCTAATAATATCAAAATTATTAATTAAACTCTTTAATTAAATAGTTCATTATTATTAACTTTAGAGTTACTTCATTAAAAACCTAAGGTTGTACTCTCAAAATTATTGATGTCTTATACAATATGAATTTATCGGCATCCGTCAATTTAATCATTTCATATGATTCCATCCTTCATAAGTAGTTCATAATCAGAGTTAGGTCATAAAGTTAGTTATAGCTCTCATAATCTATCTTGTTTAATTAAATACCATTGATTTTCTAATGAACAATATATTTACAGTAACTAATGAATTTTATCTTTCTATTTACCCATAAATAGAAAATCGAGATCTCTTATTATTCAAAATTTGAATCAACACTTAAGAGAACTACTCATTTACTTCTTGTAAGGAGTGGATTTAATTATCACGTAGAATATTCTCAATTACCTATTAAATCATATCTCTAAAGCATGAAACTTATTAATTGTAAATATATAACAGTCTCATCCATATAAATAAAAAATATGACTCAACAGATAGGAGTCCATAATAAAATTAGAATTAAGATCAATCTATCTATAATCATTAAGTCAATAAATACGAATTTTTTATTTAACAGATATTAATAAGAAATTCATTTTTATCATGGTCCAGTCCTCTATAATTTGTATTATATAATGTGCCTCTATTTCCATGTCACCACATGAACGATATTGAATAAGATCATCATATCAAATATGAAATATACCGAACTATAAATTTACTACAAATAAAGTACTCAATTTTATTTGCTTTTTACAAACTCTTTAGATAACTGATCTCAAATAAATCTTCTTATATATAACACTTATATATGTAGTTTAAACTACATAAATAATCATGAATGTTACATGACATTCACTATAAAACAAATATTTCACAAATGTACATAAATTGAATAAAATGAACATATTTATTTATTATTTATTTTAACGTTGATAAACTACAAGCTTTTAGAGTATAAACCCTAATAATATTGTCATAATTTTTTTTATGCGGATGTAAATACAAAGGAAATGATGAGTTCAAATCATATCATTTTTATAACTTAATTTAATTTTGTCTGTAATTTAATTTAATCAATCTTACTTTTGTGTTTTCGTAAAAATAAAATAATTTGGCCAAAAGATACAAATTAAATGTAATTCAATGAACCCACTAAGTTATATGTCAGATAATGTTATAACTTAATATAATGTCAAGCAGAAGGGAGATACCATTGGATGATGAAAGCTATTATCAAAGGGTAAAAAAGTACCACATGTACTAGAGAGGGACCATTTGCTAGGTTATGCTTTTTAAAGAGAATAGGAATGTGATGGCCGGAGAAGAAACAAAATGTAGCAAGAACAAACATGGTTAGTAAAAAGAATTATCATATTGTGTTAAAAGTAATGGTTTTCATTTATTAGGGGTATTTTCTTTTCAAAATAATAGTAATAATAATATATTTATTTATTAGAGATATATTTAAAAATTTGGAACTTTTTGTAGCTTTTTCCTTGAGAGAGTAGTTATAGAAATGGATGTAAAACCCAAAACCGCGTTCGTCGGAGGGCGAAATATTTTTCCGATGGATCGCGTCCGATCGGAAAAATATAAATATCGAGTCCGAAAATAATTGGAATAATTATTTTCGCTTTAGAGAAATAAATTCGAGTTCACGAAGACGGGTTCGGAATTTATTTATTATTCCAAAGGCGAAAGCGATTAAAAAGCGAATTCCAGGACGGACGGACGGAAACGGAATCCGAGCTTGGAATTAAAAAGCAAGAATGCATGAAATCCAATAAAGGGAATGCATGTGTGTGACACGTGTCACACATGCATTGGATGATGAAAAAAAAAAAAAAAAAAAAAGGAAACAATATCATAGTTAAACAAACGGTAACTCATTATGCATTCAAAAACAAAACCGAAATCATCATTCGGTCAACAAAAATTTTTATTATTTTATTCATTCCAAAACCGAATCCAAGCCAACAATCCGTCAACTTCTTCTAAACCAATTTCAAAAGCAAAAGGAGAAGTGAAGCAAGCAAGAAGAAGGAAACGGTCAAGTAAGGGAGTGAACCGTGAGCCAAGAGAGAGAGAGACCGAGAAGGGAGAGTGAGCTAGATTGTGCAAGCTGCTGCCCGTGCATGCAAGCTGGAGGAAGTTAGTTTGAGGTAGTGCTGCTGTCCGTGACTTTCAGCAAGGAGAAAGTGAAGATCTCGAGCTGGAACTGTTTTGATGCTGGTATAAAGCTGAAGCTGTTGAACCAGGTGCTGCAACGTGAAACAAGAGCAGCAGCTGTTCGTGGAAGAAGAAAATGAGCATGAGCTGAGCGGTGAAGAATAGGAGAAGAAGTGCTGTTCGAGGAAGCTAGAAGCAACCAGATCTGGACGTGATCTGGTGCATGCAAGGAAGAAGGAAGCGCGGGCAGAAGCTAGCTGGTGCAACCCGTGAAAAGAGAAGAGAAGCTGCTGCTGGAGGCGTGGAAGTGCTGCTGTCGTCCTCGCTGCTGCTGGCGTAAAACTTCTACTGCACTGGCGTGAAGGTTGCTGCCAACAGCTGCTGTCACCGTCCCCAAGAGTTGCTGCCGTGCTGCCTTTGCTGTCTGGACGTGAAGGTGGTTGCTGCTGACGTGAAGTACAGCTGCTGCCATTGTCGCCGGTGAGAAGCTGCTGGCGTGAAGGAGTAGTTGCTGCTTGGACTGAAGAGCTGAGGAAGCTTGCTGCCATGAGTGCTGTCGCCATGCAGTCTTGCTGCCGTCGCTGAGCTTGCTGTCACCAAGTTCTGTCGCCGTGCTGTTCTGCTGCCTGGTGCTGCACAAGTTGACAGCTGCTATTTTTCAAATCCAGTTGATGCAAGGAGAAGACAAGAGCAGATCTGAATCATCTAGGCACATGCAAAATCAGATTTGAGACTTTCTGCCCTTGCATGCAAGCTGAGGAGATTCTGCCAAGTTGAAGCTATCGTGAGCTGTCCAAGCTGCCGTTGTCCAAGCTGTTGAGCAATTGTTAAGTCAGACTAATCAGTATTCAGACCTAAAAGGAAGCAAAGCAAGTGAAGTCAGTGGCTGGTGGAAGAAGAAACTTGCTGCCACGAGTGTTTTCGTCATCGTCGCAATTGCTCGAAAGTTGTTTCGGAGCGAAACTAATAAGGTAAGTGCTGCCCCATTTCCATTTTGAAAGTGTTTTGAGTAATTGGTGAGCATCCATGTGATTAGAGTTAAGATAAATTGATGATAATATGTTTGGGTTAGGATTGGGAACCTCGTTAGTGCAGAGGTTCGTTCGTTGATGTTGCGATTGTGTTTTTATCATCGATCGTGCTCGTTGTGTTTTGTTTATGGACTGTTATGAGATGTGTAGGGGCTGTCGAAATATGTTTTTAGTTTCGCGTTCGTTGTCGTGGAAAATAGATAGTATTCGAGTGTTTTAAAATATCGGATATTCGTTTGGTTAGTTAGAAATTATTTCCGAGCGTTTCGGTTGGATTTTTCTACGAATGCGAGCGTTATTAGTTTATGATTTTGTTGTCGATTATAAAAAGATTGGGAATGTTATCTCGCTGCCCCGAGATTTTTATTAAGCCGTTAAAGTACTTAAGTTGAAGTTTGGATAATTTTCAATCGCGCGAAACGCGTAAAATCGATAAATCGCGATAATTAGTGAAATCGCGTAAGCTTTAAGTTCGTCGTTTAATTTCGAATCTTTTGTTTAGTGAATTCATTAAAATCTGAATTTTTATGATGTTACATTAGATTCGAATGACATAGTTGTCGATTCTATAATCGCAAAGTTTCGAATATTTTCTAGTCACGATAACGAATTGGGTTGAAATAGTTTTCGCATGCGAATATGAGGTTTCCGTTTTGTTATCGTGTGAGGATAGTCATTTGGATTATTGTGCTTATAAATCCTCCTATGGTTTAAAGTTTAGTTGTGCACGAGTTATGTTTTAACGACATCTCGATCGAAATCAATTGTAGGTGAATCGAGAATCGAACGAGAGCCGTAACGGGAAGTGGTGATAAGTAATTTGGAAGCAAGTTGTGAGTGTAGATTTTTAAAAGTTTTCATACATTCTATTATTGAATGCAATTACTTTTAGCAAGTTAAATGTTTTGAGCTTTGAGTAAGAGTTTATAGTTTTCAGTAAATTGATTATAAATGCATGTATATTTTAAATAAGCTATGCTTTGAATATGTTTATATTCTTCAGTAAAGTAATTGAGTAAGTTAAAATTATATACATGCATAGAGATAATATTTGTGAAAGTTAATTTTTGCGATATTATAGCATATTGCCGAGATTTCATTTTATATATGCCTATGGTTTACCCTAGCCCCTAAGATTACACCCGGCCGAAAGTATTCCATACGTGTACGGTAGTTGGGGGGAGTTACTAACTTTGGGGGGATCGAGTCTGTCAGTCACCCTCTGCACATATGGGATAGTGTAGATCTGCCTGATGTTGGAGGGATTCGCGATCCCAGAGTTGTATCCACATCTGCGACTACACATGGTGAGAGTTCCCCTATCCTAGTGGCGTGTTTTCGCACCGTCACGAAGGACAAGATTTCCCTGGGTTGCCAGATAAGGCTAGTAAGAAAAGTAAGAAGAGTTTTAAGAAAAGTTTGATAAATAACTTTCATAGTTTTTTAACGAGTTTACAGTTTTCAGGAAAAGTAAGTAAGTAATAGTTTTCCAATCTATTTTTGGGAGGAATAGTATTTTAAGCAAAAGTATAGTTTGTGATAAACTTACCCACTCACTGAGTTATTCTCACCACTGTTTTCCTGTTTTCTTTAAAATCCTCCCTCAGGTGCAGGTGCGAGTAGCGCGGTTGACGTATCTCCTTCTGACGGACAGGCCACGGACAGGCCAGCTAGACACGCGTGACCAGACTGCACTATTTTCTAGCATAGCATCATGTATTGTATTTAATATCATTTTCCAGATTTCCAGTTTGTAAATATCATGCATGTCGTTTTAAAATTTTAACTAAGTTAACTTCCGCTTAATTGCATGATTCTGAGTTTGAAAATGGCCGGAGGCCTATTGATTATAGAATTTGTTTGTGAATACTATTATACAGGTTTTATGAATTATTTTACAGTGTAGAATTTTATAAAAACAACCATTGTGCTATCGGTTTTCTGTGAAAATATTATTTTCATAAAGTTATTTTCAACGAACAAAATTCCCACCCTTTTTCAGAATAAAAAGGATTTCAAGTATTTTAGAAAGAAAAGAGGCTTAGCTTCACGGGAACTTTCAGCCATAGCAGATCTTGACTGGGGAGCCACCGTGGGGTTGCCGGGCAGGTCACCTAGCTAGTAGTTAGAAAAGGGGCCTGTCAACGGAGATGTAGGAAACCGTGCTAATAGACATCCTTTCAACTACAAATTTAAAAGTTTTAATAAAATTTAATGAAATTAGTTTTAAATATTGATTTAGAATCTTTTGCTAGAAGTCTAATTTCCCATAAGAGAGATTTTTTTTATCTATTTCTTTTTGGCAAAATTTAAATTGGAAGAAGAAAAAGAGGGAAATGAAATTATATTTTAATTTTTGTTCTATGAAAGCAAAACTTTTGACAAGGGAGAACTATTTTCAATAGAAGTTATTATTTTAGCTCACTAGAATAATTGAATGAATCTAATAGCCCATGAGAGATAATTCAACTAAATATAATCTACAAATTATATTGATAATGCATTCATTATTTCGGAATGTCACATAAATCGTTATATTGACACTTTCATATAAATCCAATCATTTTATCAAGTGTCTATCATCTAATCAAAACATTATATTATGGCCTACTAAAGAAAAATGGCTTCATATACCAAACCATTATCACCAACATCATAAGATAACATTCAAATCAAATCACAAAACTCAACTGATCTCTTTGTATTTGATTGTCATTAAAATTGGTGTGGCATAGGAATAATAGCAACACTCAAATTCACTACACCATTCAACAAACCAAATACAATCTTTTCAACACAAAACACAAAAGCTCAATGACCAAAACAATCACACGTCATATATACACACTTTTAACAAACTTGGTCACCTTCCTCTAGTTTGAATTCAAAAACACATAAACTGTTAGCAAAAATTCCTACGAGGAAGTGAAAAAAAGCAACTACATTGTCCATGTTACATATAACAAAAGCAAGCTAACTGGTTCCAATAAGTTTATATCTTTCTGGTATATTCTTCCACGGCCGCCAACTCCACTCAGACCCCACTTCTCCATTCCCCCTCAGAGTACGAAACCCAACCTGCTTGACCAACCTCATCAACTTGTAGACCAGTAAGCACCCCATCAAACTTATCTGCTTAATGTCACAGGTAAAGATGACAAACCCATGTCAATGTCAATTCCAATATGCCTATTTTAAAGAGGGCTGCCTGCCAAATCTATCATTGAGTAGCAGCTTGCTCCACTGAAAAGACACATAATAAACATAAACGGAAAAGAAGGCTGATTAAAAACAGATCATCTGAAAGAAATCAGATTGTATCATTGATAATATTAAGCAACTTTAGTTTGTATAGCAAGATTTACATCAACTATCAAATTTCAATAAACTAGGTTCACATGTTTCCAATTACCTTTTACCCTCAACATCAATGCCAATAAGCCTACTTTAAAGTCCAATTGAAGGTCCCAACAATTCCAGAATTAAATAAAATTCTGGAGTTTCAAAAGTAGGATGAGTATCATTCAGTTGCACAACAATTTTGCTAGGAAAGTCAGACCACTGCCAAGAGTCCTTGCCATCTTCCTCTCAATGAACCTATGAATTATATCCAGTATTAAACTCAAGAGATAAAATGATGACAATGAGTCACCTCACAAGAAACCTTTCTTTTTAATACCTGCAGGGAATCCCTGGATCTTTCTGAGCTCACCAACAAAGGACTTGAATTTGAAACAGAGGACTTAAAATGATTAAAACCAATAGTATCATGGCATAGAAAGTGTACTATATAACATCTATGGCATCTATCTGATTCGTGTACTCTAGCATCATTCAAGAAAACATAATTGACCGACCTGAAGTGATGCACTGCAGAGAAATAATTGTTGTTTCGGCTGTACAAACTTTCTACTTTCTGTAGCATCCCAGGATACAGAACAACATAGAGCTGCAAAATGACCACATTTAAACATGCAGACCTGAACATACAACATAAAATTAAAAAAGAAGCTAACTAGAATATATATAAAAAAAATCGATCGAAATAAATACAGCCACATAGAAGTTTAATTAGTAACACATAAATCTTTTGTAGTAGGAAATCAACTTATTAAGCAAAGGGAAGCAGCAACTTATTCTACTACTCAATTAATCGTCAGAAATGAGCAGCATGTGTTCCATCAGTAAAGTTGCACCTCAAGCCAATCCTCAGCAATTTCTTCCCAGACCAACCTTGGTGATCCGCTGCTTGAGCAGTCCAAATTTACACCTCAAACTATAACCCCATCAAGTAAATGTGATGCTGCCATGAGTCCAGAAAGCATATGAGCCAGCCTTACTTGACCACCGTTTTCTCGTACTTCATCTTTCTCCTACAATTTTTCATTTCAAATAATCATCAATGTTCTCCATGCTATAAATGAAGTCATATTCTTGAAAAGGTAGTTTTAACTGCATAATTGTATTTACATGTTGAACCCATATAATAATTTAAGCCCTTTTCTATTTTGACAAATTGATGCCTACATATATCCAAAAAGACTAGTATCATCACTATGACACTACATCACAGAAAGAGAAATATTGATTGAAGGATGCAGTAAAAATAAAGTTGAAAAAGACCCTCCATGATAGAACTGGTTGAATAACTTTGTTAAACTAACAATAATCATGAGTCCATGTGAACAACAGAGAGTAATTCAAGCCAGGTGTTTGCAACGCAGGATTCCTGCTAGTCAAATTTTAGGCTCCAATTACTAAACATGCTAATACAATGAAATTAATTTCTACTCTCTTACTTGTTTCCCATCTTCCAGGTTTTTCCATTTGAACTCCACCAAGTCCTCGAGACCATGTTCTGTAACATATGCAGACTATTTACTACCAAAAAAGGATATGCCATTGCCACTGCACGTGTGAGAAGAGGGACAGATTCTAATACCTTTTTGGTGAGCCCAAGTAAAAGAGACAAGTAATCCTCTAGTGCCCGTCTTAGTTCTGTAATTGCAGATCCGTCTACAAGGACCAAAATTCATCATTAGAAGCAAAGTAGAGACAAAAAATTTTCTTTTTCAATTACCGACACGTATTTGTGGTGACTTCATTAGAATTATAAAAGATAACCGGATTGTAAAAGCTGACCTGTATCCTCAGCCACCAACACAATTTGATTCCTGAGCCATCCTATCAAGAAGCTGCCGTGGAATTAGACCTTTAAGCGCCTTTTGAAGATCAGATCGTGGAGGATTGTAAATGTCACGCTGCCATGAGTCCAAAAAAGCATATGAAGCCAGCCTTACTTGACCACCATTTCCTAGTGCTTCATCTTTCGGCTACAATTTTTCATTACAAATCATCATCAATGTTCTCCATGATAGAACTGGTAGAATAACTATGTTAAACAAACCAAAAATCATGTCATCCAAGCTAAATTCGAACAATCTAATTACCTACCCAACTACTTGCATGATGTAGTTAATAACACTAATGGGGCATGATTTTAATTAGATAATGATACTAATAAGAGAAGGATGAGTTTATGAAACAACTGAAAATTCACATGTTAATCATGCATTCCACCTTGTAACTTAATAATAATTATAAGTTAAGACATATCATACATTAAAGTAGAGCTAACTATGTATTCATATAGAAATTAAATTTTTGATGTGACATAATAATTGCGTTCCATTCATAAGTTAAGATATATCATACATTAAAGTTGAGCTAAATATGCATTCATATGTACAATAAATATTTGATGTGACATACTACTTCAAGTGCAACAAAATAAATTGTTTGCAGTTTGATTAAAAGTTATTAATCAAACATTTGAGGTGTTAGAAACTGACATACCAGTGATGAAATTCTGTAGACCTCATTCATTCTTCATCCTCTAGTACATCCATAAATTCCCCATCCTCTAGTTCATTGATTGATTTGCAATGTATCTTAACCTTAGGGATGTGGGAAATGTTGGGCCACACTGTTCATTTATCTCTTCTGCATTCTTCTTTCAACATTGCACAATCCTAAATATCTAATTCCAAAAGTGAGGATGGCAGGTGTTGCTCTGTTAAAAGGGATCTGAGGTTCGAACAGTCATAAATGATTAAATGCAAAAGTGAAAACCCGACTTTGAAATGGATGTGAGATTTGGGCATCCATTGATACTCAGATATTGAAGTGAAGATGGTAGAGCCGACTCTGAAACGGATGTGAGATCTGAGCAGTAACTAATATCCAGAGATTTAAGTGCAAATGCTGTAGCTAGCTCTGAAATGGATGTAAGACTTAAGCAACCGATGATATTAAGACATTGAAGTGAAGATGGTAGACCCAGTTTTGAAATGAATGTGAGACCCGGGCAACCCATGATTTCCAGAGATTGAAGTGAAGATGGCAAAACCAGCTCTGAAATGGATGTGAGACTTGGGCAATCCATAATATCCAGAGATTGAAGTGAAGATGGTAGGGCCACCTTTGGAAAAGATGTCAGATCTGGGCCATCACTGATTTTCAACCTTTCAAGAGAGTCAAGGTTTTGAAAATCATGGCTCAATACCCATTTCAAATTTGGGAAATAGTGAATGGACAAATCGGTTAGAGAAGGGGGCAACCTCATTCCCATTTCTTGCTCTTGAAATGACGATGACTCCACTCTTCTTTTTTTGTTTTTTGAAATGACGACGACTCTGCAACCTCATGCCCATAAAGACGAAGAGTTTTGAGAATGGTGAGATTGTGCAAACCCCACTCAAGCAATGGCTTATAGATATTGACTTTACCATCAATTTCAAGAGATGTTAGCTTTGTAGGAAAACCTTCCTCTAGAAATGACCTCATACTTGGGCATTCAGACAATCTTAATTCTGTAAGAGAGTCCAAACTGTGGAAGCCCTTAGGTAGGCCTTCCAGCTTCACACAATCAGAAATATAAAGTTTACTTTAGTTGTCCTTAGGAAGACCCTCTTCTGCTTATTTCACGATACTTCCACAATTACTTATTTCTATTTTCTGTAAACTACTACAATTGTGCAGTCCCATGGATATGTTTTTAAGCTCTACACAAAATTTTATCCCAATTTCTTCAAGAGAAACGTTGTCATGAAAACTCTCTGCAATTGACTCCAACTTCCAAAGACGATTAAGGTAGAGAGTAGAAAGCGTGCTTGGTAATCGACCACTTAATGATAAGTTTGTGAGAGATCTGCAATAGTAGACATGCAAGAACTCAAGTACAAATGTGTGCTCTTTGTCCACAACTGATGTACAACTTACCTCTCTATCATCCCACAAATACTCCAATTTATCACAGCTCCCAATCTCAAGCCTTTTAAGAGACGAAGGCAATGGACCATTTATTATGAATTTTAGAGAATCACAATGTGTCAACTTTAAACTTTCCAAACATTTATTTCTATAATTCATTTCCGTAGGCAATGACGTTAGAGTATGGCAACATGTAATTTCCAATTTACATAAATTGGAAAAGTAAAAAGCCATAGGAAATGAGACCAAATTTGTCTTCTGAAAGTAATCTTGCTTTCACCCATTGCCAAACTCTACAATGTTTGATAAAGTAACAAACATCAATGACTTAAAATTAATTGGATCGACGCATGTCATCTCTCTGCATTTCTCTATGTATAAACTGCAAAGCTTTGGAAGAGTACTTGAGAATGAAACCACCAATTGATAACAACGCCTAATCACAAATTTCTCCACTGAACGAAGACAACTTGGTAAACTTCCATGAAGTTTATGACAATCTTGAATAGTAAATTCTCGAAGCAAAGGGAATGCACCACCATTCTCATTTTCCTTGATAGGTTCCCAATACTCCCATTCTAGCAAATTCTCAAAACAAAGAGTTTCTAATGATTGAAAAGGCGTTGAACAATGTTGCCCACAAAACTCATTACCTATTCTTTTCAATCTAGGCATCCATCTAATTGTGAGATCTTTAAGCGATCCCAATAACTTAAGAGAAGGTAAAATTGTACAATACATACAATTTTCCAATGTTAGAACAGTCAATTTGGAGAATGATGAAGGGCAGCCTACCCATGATGGAAATTCTATACCACCATATGACTTGATTGTGAGCCCTTCTAGATCTCGATGTGGTAGCAAGTTAAGCAACTTTTTCTCTTTTTCTACAATTACATATGCCATAGTTCCATTTCAACTCTAGCACTCTCAATTTTTGTTTATCATTTAATATCATCTCACTTTTTTCATATAGATCAACCGCATTCATTAATCCTGAAATGCATAGTTTCCCACGAAGAAATTTTAAATCCTTCAATTCTTTCACGGCAACTCCACCGCCTTTACCCACACTAAAATTGAAGACTGGAATAGGAACACCCCATGTCCTAATTTGCCTTGAGATGCACCAGTCAAGGCGGCTAGAAGTCACGGCGGAAATTCTGTTTACTGCCTGAGCAATGATCATGCAAACTGAGATTATATAAACACACCAATGGATATGGGACACATATGTCAAAATTAAGAAGACAAGTAAACCAAGCACTAATTCAATTGAGAACTCTAACTAATCATATGGGTACTTGTGCTCTGCATAGGAAAGAAGATACAAAGGTTTGTAAAATGCTGACAAGGTTATTTTTTGTTCTAATAAATGGTACTTTTCACTTCAGATTTAAAGGCAAATATTACCACGCATCATGTCAAGAAAAATTAGTATTAAGCAACTTAAGATTTAAAGTTACTAGAATAACATAGATTTAAAATAATAAATTAGCACACATCTATATCATTGTTTGTTTTTGGATGCTTTATAGAGATATATCATTGTATTACTTCTTGAGTGCAATTAGCATATTGTTTTTGATTAAAAAAAAAATCAAAGTTCAGCCATTATGACTTTAACATAGATACTATCTAAACAAATTTCAGGAAAAATCTAGTATTCTTACATGTTTGGAAACAGAATGCCCACAACTATCTCATATGTAGTTAAGAACTTGCAAAACCGTGGTACAAAACTATCAAAAAATGTACTGACAAGCATTTCTGCAATTGAATTCAATGGTTTTTTATATGTAGTTGCTAGAGTAGCTATGTTATTATCATCTTAAATTGTAATCAAACAAAACAGGATAAAATATTGTGCAAATCAAGGGTGGTGGACACACCATTAATACCCTGATATATGTTGGATCGAAATTCTCACTAAAACAAAAATAAAACTTTTACAACACTCAAAACAACTTACAATACAAAGCTTTGCTTTGTTACTAACACACTCACTAGAAGCTTTGCTTCTCTTATGTTTTCTTCTTCTTTGTGATGATTAAACCTCATGCAAGAGGGGCTATATATAGTGCTAGAAAATTAATCTAAACCATTCAAATTAACAAATACAAATAAATCCTAACCACACATAATCTCACCAACCAAACAATTATTTTCAAATTGCATTATTAACTCACCTAACCTTACACCTAACCTTAGAAGGTTCTTCTTGATGGACTTGAGCTTGGTAATGGGCTTGCTCAAAACAAGTTTATATTTTCAACACCCCCTTTTAAACTTGTTTTACCATGCCAAGCAAACTTCTTAATCTCGCAAAATCTTCCAACTTTAGTGTTTTGCTGAAAATATCTGCGACCTGATCCTTTGACCTTACGTATTCCATTTGCACATTTCTTTTTGTTATGCATTCTCGTATGAAGTGATAACGAGTATCGATATGTTTGCTTCTGTCATGGAACACCGGATTCTTTGCTAAGGCGATGGCTGACTTATTGTCTACATAAATCTCAGTTGGTTCTTCTTGTGGAAAGCTTAATTCCTTCAATAAATTTCTGAGCCAAATTGCATGACAAACACACGAAGTAGCAGCTACATATTCGGCTTCACAGGTGGATAGTGTGACAATCGGTTGCTTCATTGACATCCATGTGAAAGCTGTGTTTCCCATGAAGAATGCAAACCCACTGGTGCTCTTTCTATCATCTGTATCTCCACCCCAATCGCTATCGCTATATCCAACAAGTTTGAAGTCATTTGAAATTGAATAGAATAAACCAAAGTCAATTGTACCTTTGATATAGCGAAGGATTCTCTTAGCTGCCTTGAAATGGGTAGTTATTGGATTCTCCATATAACGACTCACAAGTCCAACTACATAAAGGATGTCAGGTCTTGTACAAGTCAAGTACCTCAAACTTCCAACCAAACTCTTAAAGAGTGTTGGATCCACCTTTTCTGCTTCATCACGCTTAAACAGTTTGACTCCACATTCCACCGGTGTGCTTATTGGATTGCAATCATCCAACTTGAATTTCTTAAGTATCTCCCTTGTATAGCTTTCTTGGGAGATAAAGATGTCATCTTCATTTTGCTTGACTTCGATACTAAGGTAGTATGCCATCAATCCGATGTCGGTCATCTCGAATTCCTCGGCCATTGCTTTCTTGAATTCTTCAAAAAAAACTTGGATTATTACCGGTGAAGATTAAATCATCCACATACAAACATACAATCAAAACATCTCCATCTTTGAATTTGATGTAGAGAGCATGTTCATGAGGACATTTGGTGAAGCCATTCTCTTTGAAGTATTTGTCAATCCGATTGTTCCATGCCCTTAGTGCTTGCTTCAACCCGTAAAGAGCTTTCTTTAGTTTTAGAACTTTGTCTTCGTGGCCTTTGACTTCATAGCCTGATGGTTGCTGAATGTAGACTTCTTCTTCAAGGACTCCATTTAGGAAGGCGAATTTTACATCCATCTGATGAATCTTCCACTTATTCTGAGCTGCCAAAGAAATTATTAGTTTTATAGTTTCTAATCGAGCAACAGGAGCAAATACCTCATCATAGTCAATTCCAGCTTTTTGACTATAGCCTTTTGCAACAAGTCTTGCCTTATGTTTTTCTATCTCTCCCTTAGCATTTCTCTTTATCTTGTACACCCATTTGACACCAATTGCTTTGTGTCCTTTTGGAAGTATTACGAGCTTCTAAGTATCATTCTTTTCAATGGACTTGATTTCTTCATTCATTGCATCTTTCCACTTCTTATTTTGTACAGCTTCTTCAAAGCTCACTGGTTCGGAATCAGCAAAGAGACAGAAAAGTGTGAGATTATCAGGTTGTTCAGTTACCTCATAAAAATCTTGCAGGCTTCTTGTACGCTCCACATCTCTTTCATTTAGAAATGATGGTGGTGAGTTTCCATTATCTGTTAAGGCTGGTGATGCTGGTGGTGTAGTGGGTTCTTATTCTGCTTGCTCCATTCTTAGTTGCTCCTCCTTCTCTTCTTCAAAGTAGGAAAGGAAACTGTAATCTTCATCATGTGTTTTCCAATTCCATGTGCTTTCTGCATCAAATACAACATCACGGCTGATGATAGTCTTTCCATTGTTTGGATTATACATCTTATAGCCTTTAGAATAATTATCGTACCCAATGAAGTGTAGTGGGTTCTTGTTCTGCTTGCTCCATTCTTGGTTGCTCCTCCTTCTCTTCTTCAAAGTAGGGAAGGAAACTGTAATCTTCATCATGTGTTTTCCAATTCCATGTGCTTTCTTCATCAAATACAATATCACGGCTGATGATAGTCTTTCCATTGTTTGGATTATACATCTTGTAGCCTTTAGACTAATTATCGTACCCAATGAAGATGAACTTCTCACTTTTGTCATCAAACTTACTTCTTCTCTCGTCTGGTACATGTACATGAGCTATGCTTCCAAAGACTCTCAGGTGGGAAATACCTGGCTTCCTTCCATTCCATGCTTCTTGTGGTGTCTTTCCCAACACACTTTTTGTTGGAGATCGATTTGATAGGTATACTGCGCAAGCTACAGCTTCCGCCCAAAATTCCTTCGGTAATCTTTTGCTTTTCAGCATACTTCGTGCCATATTGAGAATTGTTCTGTTCTTTCTTTCTGCAACACCGTTTTGCTGAGGGGATCTTGGAACGGTTAGAGGACGTCGGATTCCATTTGCTTCGCAGAACTCTCGGAACTCTTTTGAGGTGAACTCTCCTCCTCGATAAGATCTCATTGCTTTTATCTGGTAGCCACTTTCTTTCTCCACAGTAGTTTTAAATTTCTTGAATACTTCAAAGACTTCTGATTTCTGTTTCAAGAAATATACTCACGTTTTTCTTGAAAAATCATCAATGAAGAGAAGGAAATAATTATTATTACCGAGAGAGCTTGGCTTGATTGGACCGCACACATCAGTATGGATGAGCTCGAGTGGTTTCTTGGCTCTTGATTCTGACTGTTTTGGGAAACCTTTTCTGAATTGCTTCCTAAGTAGACACCCTTCACAAAGTTGGTCAGGATGATTAATACGAGGTAGTCCTCTCACCATTTCCTTCTTAGACAACATTTTCAATCCTCCAAAGTTGAGATGCCCAAATCGAAGATGCCATAACCATAATGCATCTTTATAACAAACTTTCAAACACTTTGCAACATCATTTTGAATGTTCAACGAAAACATTCTATTCTTTGATATTTTCACCTTAGCAATTAAATTTCCTATGTCATCTCTTATAAAAAGACTACAATCTTTCATGTGAATATCATAGCCTTTTTCTAAAAGTTGACCTAAACTCAAGATGTTGCTTGTCATGTTGGGCACATAATAAACATTTGAAATCAATTGGTGACTACCATTTTTAGCACGAATAAGAATGTTACCTTTTCCTTCCACCGAAATTTTAGAACTATCTCCAAATGTGAACATGTTTTTCCTTCCACACATGTGGTTGCTCGCACCAGTGTCGAGATACCAAGTATTCTCTTGGTCACCATCATTGCCTCTATGTGCTAATAACAGAATTTCTCTCTCCTCTGCTCTTGCTTCCATAAAATTAGTCTTTTCTTCAATCTTGTTATTTGGAGTTCTACATTCTGAAGCATAATGTCCAAACTTCTGACAATTATAACACTGAACTTGAGATTTTTCGTACCTCGTGTTCGAATTGGCTCTCCCACGACCTCTTGTTGAATTTTCTCCTCTCTCATAGCTATTGTTGGAATTGTTGTTGTATAATTCCAACCTCGTCCACGACCACGACCTGTACCTCGTCCTCGGCCTCTTCCTCTGCCTCGACCACGTTGGTATCTCTCGTGGCTTTGGATTTCTTCCTTCTCTTTGAGTTGGGACTTGAGGAGTTGTTCATCGATACCTTGCTTCCTTTTATGTTTTTCTTCGTAAGCTTGCAACGATCCTTGAAGTTGCTCAATTGTCATGGTTGTCAAATCTTTAGTCTCTTCTATCGTCACAACGATATATTCAAATTTGGAATCCAACGAGCGGAGTATCTTCTCCATTATTTTGGTATCTTCCAGTGTCTCACCGTTTCTTTTTAATTGATTAGAAACGGTTAACACTCTTGTGAAGTAGTCAGAAATGGATTCAGATGCTTTCATATGTAATGATTCAAACTCACCTCTTAAAATCTGAAGACGAACTTTCTTTACTTGTTCAGATCCTTTGTAAGAGGTTTGTAGCTTATTCCACGCTTCTTTAGCGGACTTTGCACTTGAAATTTTCTCAAAGCCATCATCATCTAATGCTTGATAATTGAGATAGAGAGCCTTTTTATCTCTCTTCCTTGAGTCTTTTAAACTATCCTTTTGAGTTTGGGATAGTGTCGACTCATCTTCTGATTCGGTGTAGCCCTTTTCTATGACCTCCCAGACATCGTGTGCTCCAAGAAGTGCTTTCATTTTGATACTCCAATTATCATAGTTGTCGTTCTTGAGTGTTGGAACTTGAAAGGATACCATACCATTAGCCATACCTTTTAGTATGTTTAGAATTTCGAAATTCTGATTGCACGGATGGATTCAGAATGTTGAGAAACTTCAACCGAAACTTGAGCCAAAAAGTCAATTTTTGGTCAACGGTCAAAGTCAACGGTCAACGGTCAAAGTCAATAGGACCTGTTTGGCTTTTGTCAGCAGCGGCTCGGCTCGTTCGGCTCGGTCTGTTAACCCGGTTCAACTCGTTTGAGTTGACTCAGTTTTCTGCAGCGATTTTTCGGTGGCACGTGGGACCTCCGATTGGGATGATTTTTGCGGCGTTGTGCTCATCTCGTCGAGAGCTTCGATTTGGTATATTATAAGACACTTAGCCTTGCTCTGATACCACTTTGTTGGATCGAAATTCTCACTAAAATAAAAATAAAATTTTTACAACACTCAAAACAACTCACAATACAAAGCTTTGCTTTGTTTCTCACACACTCACTAGAAGCTTTGCTTCTCTTATGTTTTCTTTTTCTTTGTGATGATTAAACTTCATGCAAGAGGGGCTATATATAGTGCTAGAAAATTAATCTAAACCATTCAAATTAACAAATACAAATAAATCCTAACCACACATAATCTCACCAACCAAACAATTATTTTCAAATTGCATTATTAACTCACCTAACCTTAGAAGGTTCTTCTTGATGGACTTGGGCTTGGTAATGGGCTTGCTCAAAACAAGTTTATATTTTCAACAATATATTCAAATAGACAAAGAGTGGCCAGCTTGTATTATATAATGCATGATTGATATCATTTTTCTCTCTCTCTCCATTTTTTTTTTATCTATTAGTCTCTAGTTGATCTTTAACTTGATGTCAAAAGCACATCAAAATTAAAATAATTCTAACTGCATGAATTACAAAACATTTAGCATTACAAGTTGGAATCCTAACTTCCTAGTTCTCTCTGAACTAGGTAGCCTTTAAAACAAAGAATGGGGTCCTTATTTATAACTTGGAAAACATTCTCCCCATGTAGATAACAACTTGGTTCCCAAACAACTTGGTATATTTTCTCCCAAAATAACCAAAATTGGTGTCAAAGTAATCCTCACACAAAAATTGAGCTCCTTTTTCCAAAGGCCCCTCATTCACATCAATTAGACTCTGATTGGATTACCTAAATCATATTGGAATACAAGCCAAATTCTCAACACTATTTTGCCCTTGAATTATAAATCTAACAGGAGGTTTATCGCCTTGAACAATTGATTCACAATAATTCTTCAAGAAATGCTCAAAATTTTCTTGGCTTCCCCATTTTGGCTCTGCACTAACCAATAGCTAGCATCATGAATTCAAGCAGCAACTCTAATATCTAGACAAAAAGGCTAGAAAGTTACATATTAGATCTTAATCAAAGATCAATATGAGAATATGCACAAAATACCTGAAAAGTATAACCATCAGCTGTTTTAAAACTGGCACTTCAGGGATCAGGCCCAATAAGCAAAGAGAAAACATTTTATAGGTGTGATTCAACATCAATTACATGTGGAGTCTCCTAACCAGTTCCAAACTGAATCCCAAGCTCATATGAGAGTGAATTTAGCAGAGACAAAGTCCTAAAATTACACAAAATTGAAAATATTGTTGTTGAGAGAGAAAATGACTAGCTACCTTGTAGCGTTGTGAGTGTAAACGATTAGTATAGCACTATTATTTAAAAATTAAATGGTTGATATGATTACTAATATAACATCATAAAAATCAAGATAATGTTAGAATTTGGTATACCTGCACACAGTATGCTTGAAATGATGTTGGAAGCTTTGTTCTCTCCAGCACACCACTATATTCCAAGATTATTTGTTAGTTCACGGAGTCCTTCCAACTGGCTAATTGGACCCCAAATGTAAGTTGAACTTAACAATCCATCAATCAATTGCTTCTCCTCTGGCAAGCACTACCTTAATTGCAGTTATTAAATGTTGGATCGAAATTCTCACTAAAACAAAAATAAAACTTTTACAACACTCAAAACACCTCACAATACAAAGCTTTGCTTTGTTTCTCACACACTCACTAGAAGCTTTGCTTCTCTTATGTTTTCTTCTTCTTTGTTATGATAAAACCTCATGCAAGAGGGGTTATATATAGTGCTAGAAAATTAATCTAAACCATTCAAATTAACAAATACAAATAAATCCTAACCACACAATTTCACCAACCAAACAAATACTTTTAAATTGCATTATTGACTCACCTAACCTTACACCTAACCTTAGAAGGTTCTTCTTGATGGACTTGGGCTTGGTAATGGGCTTGCTCAAAAACAAGTTTATATTTTCAACACCCCCTCTTAAACTTGTTTTACCATGCCAAGTAAACTTCTTAATCTCGCAAAATCTTCAAACTTTAGTGGTTTGGTGAAAATATCTGCGATCTGATCCTTTGACCTTACGTATTCCATTTGCACATTTCCTTTTGCTATGCATTCTCGTATGAAGTGATAACGAGTATCGATATGTTTGCTTCTGTCATGGAATACCGGATCCTTTGCTAAGGCGATGGCTGACTTATTGTCTACATAAATCTCAGTTGGTTCTTCTTGTGGCAAGCTTAATTCCTTCAATAAATTTCTGAGCCAAATTGCATGACAAACACACGAAGTAGCAGCTACGTATTCGGCTTCACAGGTGGATAGTGTGACAATGGGTTGCTTCCTTGACATCCATATGAAAGCTGTGTTTCCCATGAAGAATGCAAACCCACTGGTGCTCTTTCTATCATCTGTATCTCCACCCCAATCGCTATCGCTATATCCAACAAGTTTGAAGTCATTTGAAATTGAATAAAACAAACCAAAGTCAATTGTACCTTTGATATAGCGAAGGATTCTCTTAGCTGCCTTGAAATGGGTAGTTATTGGATTCTCCATATAACGACTCACCAGTCCAACTGCATAAAGGATGTCAGGTCTTGTACAAGTCAAGTACCTCAAACTTCCAACCAAACTCTTAAAGAGTGTTGGATCCACCTTTTCTGCTTCATCATGCTTAGACAGTTTGACTCCACATTCCACCGGTGTGCTTATTGGATTGCAATCATCCAACTTGAATTTCTTAAGTATCTCCCTTGCATAGCTTTCTTGGGAGATAAAGATGCCATCTTCATTTTGCTTGACTTCGATACCAAGGTAGTATGCCATCAATCCGATGTCGGTCATCTCGAATTCCTTGGCCATTGCTTTCTTGAATTCTTCAAAAAAACTTGGATTGTTACCAGTGAAGATTAAATCATCCACATACAAACATACAATCAAAACATCTCCATCTTTGAATTTGATGTAGAGAGCATGTTCATAAGGACATTTGGTGAAGCCATTCTCTTTGAAGTATTTGTCAATCCGATTGTTCCATGCCCTTGGTGCTTGCTTCAACCCGTAAAGAGCTTTCTTTAGTTTTAGAACTTTGTCTTCGTGGCCTTTGACTTCATAGCCTGATGGTTGCTGAATGTAGACTTCTTCTTCAAGGACTCCATTTAGGAAGGCGGATTTTACATCCATCTGATGAATCTTCCACTTATTCTGAGCTGCCAAAGAAATTATTAGTCTTATAGTTTCTAATCGAGCAATAGGAGCAAATACCTCATCATAGTCAATTCTAGCTTTTTGACTATAGCCTTTTGCAACAAGTCTTGCCTTGTATTTTTCTATCTCTCCCTTAGCATTTCTCTTTGTCTTGTACACCCATTTAACACCAATTGCTTTGTGTCCTTTTGGAAGTATAACGAGCTTCCAAGTATCATTCTTTTCAATGGACTTGATTTCTTCATTCATTGCATCTTTCCACTTCTTATTTTGTACAGCTTCTTCAAAGCTCACTGGTTCGGAATCAGCAAAGAGACAGAAAAGTGTGAGATTATCAGGTTGTTCAGTTACCTCATAAAGATCTTGCAGGCTTCTTATACGCTCCACATCTCTTTCATTCAGAAATGATGGTGGTGAGTTTCCATTATCTGTTGAGGCTGGTGATGCTGCTGGTGGTGTAATGGGTTCTTGTTCTACTTGCTCTACTCTTGGTTGCTCCTCCTTCTCTTCTTCAAAGTGGGGAAGGAAACTGTAATCTTCATCATGTGTTTTCCAATTTCATGCGCTTTCTTCATCAAATACAACATCACGGCTGATGATAGTCCTTCCATTGTTTGGATTATACATCTTGTAGCCTTTAGACGAATTATCGTACCCAATGAAGATGAACTTCTCACTTTTGTCATCAAGCTTACTTCTTCTCTCGTCTGGTACATGTACATGAGCTATGCTTCCAAAGACTCTCAGGTGGGAGATACCTGGCTTCCTTCCATTCCATGCTTCTTGTGGTGTCTTTCCCAACACACTTCTTGTTGGAGATCGATTTGATAGGTATACTGCGCAAGCTACAGCTTCCGCCCAAAATTCCTTCGGTAATCTTTTGCTTTTCAGCATACTCCGTGCCATATTGAGAATTATTCTGTTCTTTCTTTCTGTAACACCGTTTTGCTGAGGGGATCTTGGAACGGTTAGAGGACGTCGGATTCCATTTGCTTCGTAGAACTCTCGGAACTCTTTTGAGGTGAACTCTCCTCCTCGATCAGATCTCATTGATTTTATCTGGTAGCCACTTTCTTTCTCCACAGTAGTTTTAAATTTCTTGAATACTTCAAAGACTTCTGATTTCTGTTTCAAGAAATATACCCACGTTTTTCTTGAAAAATCATCAATGAAGAGAAGGAAATAATTACTGTTACCGAGAGAGTTTGGCTTGATTGGACCATACACATCAGTATGGATGAGCTCGAGTGGTTTCTTGGCTCTTGATTCTGACTGTTTTGGGAAACCTTTTCTGAATTGCTTCCCAAGTAGACACCCTTCACAAAGTTGGTCAGGATGATTAATACGAGGTAGTCCTCTCACCATTTCCTTCTTAGACAACATTTCCAATCCTCCAAAGTTGAGATGCCCAAATCGAAGATGCCATAACCATGATGCATCTTTATAACAAACTTTCAAACACTTTGCAACATCATTTTGAATGTTCAACGAAAACATTCTATTCTTTGACATTTTCACCTTAGCAATTAAATTTCCTATGTCATCTCTTATAAAAAGACTACAATCTTTCATGTGAATATCATAGCCTTTTTCTAAAAGTTGACCTAAACTCAAGATGTTGCTTATCATGTTGGGCACATAATAAACATTTGAAATCAATTGGTGACTACCATCTTTAGCACGAATAAGAATGTTACCTTTTCCTTCCACTGGAATTTTAGAACTATCTCCAAATGAGACATTTCCAGTCACAGATTCGTTGAGCTCTATGAACATGTTTTTCCTTCCACACATGTGGTTGCTCGAACCGGTGTCGAGATACCAAGTATTCTCTTGGTCTCCATCATTTCCTCTGTGTGCTAATAACAAAATTTCTTTTTCTTCTGTTCTTGCTTCCATAAAATTAGTCTTCTCTTCAACCTTGTTATTTGGAGCTCTACATTCTGAAGCATAATGTCCAAATTTCTGATAATTATAACACTGAACTTGAGATTTTTCGTACCTCGTGTTCGAATTGGCTCTCCCACGACCTCTTGTTGAATTTTCTCCTCTCTCATAGCTATTGTTGGAATTGTTGTTGTTATAATTCCAACCTCCTCCACGACCACGACTTGTACCTCGTCCTCGGCTTCTTCCTCTGCCTCGACCACGTTGGTATCTCTCGTGGCGTTGGATTTCTTCCTTCTCTTTGAGTTGGGACTTGAAGAGTTGTTCATTGATACCTTGCTTCCTTTTATGCTTTTCTTCGTAAGCTTGCAACGATCCTTGAAGTTGCTCAATTGTCATGGTTGTCAAATCTTTAGTCTCTTCTATCGTCACAACGATATATTCAAATTTGGAATCCAACGAGCGGAGTATCTTCTCCATTATTCTGGTATCTTCCAGTGTCTCACCGTTTCTTTTTAATTGATTAGAAACAGTTAACACTCTTGTGAAGTTGTCAGAAATAGATTCAGATGCTTTCATATGTAATGATTCAAACTCACCTCTTAAAATCTGAAGACGAACTTTCTTCACTTGTTCAGATCCTTTGCAAGAGGTTTGTAGCTTATTCCACGCTTCTTTAGCGGACTTTGCACTTGAAATTTTCTCAAAGCCATCATCATCTAATGCTTGATAGATGAGATAGAGATCCTTTTTATCTCTCTTCCTTGAGTCTTTTAAACTATCCTTTTGAGTTTGGGATAGTGTCGACTCATCTTCTGATTCGGTGTAGCCCTTTTCTACGACCTCCCAGACATCGTGTGCTCCAAGAAGTGCTTTCATTTTGATACTCCAATTATCATAGTTGTCGTTCTTGAGTGTTGGAACTTGAAAGGATACCATACCATTAGCCATACCTTTTAGTATGTTTAGAATTTCGAAATTCTGATTGCACGGATGGATTCAGAACGTCGAGAAACTTCAACCGGAACTTGAGCCAAAAAGTCAACTTTTGGTCAACGTTCAAAGTCAACGGTCAACTCGATCAAAGTCAACGGGACCTGGGTCAACAGTCAAAGTCAATAGGACCTGTTTGGCTTTTGTCAGCAGCGGCTCGGCTCGGCTCGGGTTCGGCTCGGTCTGTTAACCCAGTTCAACTCGTTTGAGTTGACTCAGTTTTCTGCAGCGATTTTTCGACGGCGCGTGCGGGCGCGTGGGACCTCCGATTGGGATGATTTTTGCGACGTTGTGCTCCTCTCGTCGAGAGCTTCGATTTGGTATATTACACGACACTTAGCCTTGCTCTGATACCACTTTGTTGGATCGAAATTCTCACTAAAACAAAAATAATACTTTTACAACACTCAAAACACCTCACAATACAAAACTTTGCTTTGTTTCTCACACACTCACTAGAAGCTTTGCTTCTCTTATGTTTTCTTCTTCTTTGTTATGATAAAACCTCATGCAAGAGGGGTTATATATAGTGCTAGAAAATTAATCTAAACCATTCAAATTAACAAATACAAATAAATCCTAACCACACAATTTCACCAACCAAACAAATACTTTTAAATTGCATTATTGACTCACCTAACCTTACACCTAACCTTAGAAGGTTCTTCTTGATGGACTTGGGCTTGGTAATGGGCTTGCTCAAAAACAAGTTTATATTTTCAACATTAAAGGCGTCCCAAATGTATTTTTAAATTGTTTACTTTCATTTTTTTATTTTTTTTAACTTGAGAGAGGGGGTATTCAAACTTGTGACTTCGGTTTTACTGAAAGCCATGATTACTAATCAGACCATACTTGCAACATAGTATTTTTACGTTGTTATGATTCCAATACATGTGGTGTCTTAAATGTTGAAATATTCTTGCTCCCTTTGTTACTTATGTAATTTCTCACCAATTATGTCAAGCATTTTTTTGTTATGTAGACTATTTGATTGATTAATGTATAATTTGTCAGTTTTTTTAAACTAATTTGTCATGTTTACATACAAATATCTATGATTCTATATTTTTCAATTAATGTTTTACTTTAATATTTAGGATTTGTAAATTTAGACTGGGTAGAATCTAAAAGTTAGTGATTTTCAATGTGCTTAAGCGATTTTTATCTCTAAAAAGTAGTAGATTGGTTTCATATTTGTTTTTATAGACTTATAATTAACGGGTAAATAGTCATTAAAATCATTGTATCAACGGTATCAGACTCCATTTCTTTAATACATTTAGTTTGCTTGTTTTAAATTTAATATCCTTGTATTTTATTCTCATAGCTGTTTTAGATTGCATTTGCCTCTTCTTACCTAAAGTATAAGCAGCGCTGTTGGTTAAGAACTGCTGGGATTTCACCGTGGTTGACACCCTTGACAGAAATTAGTTGATGTTTTTTCCACTAGTATATGGGCAGTCCTCCTACTCTTGTGTGAGTCGTTTCCTCAACTGTGTATGGGTCACTTCCTTCGGTATGAGAGTCGCTTTTTTGGCCATGCTACTATTGTGTTTGATCCTATTTGATTCTGATTATTCTTTGACTTGATTCCAACAATGTAATGTTAAAAAAAAAAAAAATCAATCTTTTTGAAATACCCTTTCACTTTCCAATATTCATTCCCTTTCCTCCATTAACAACTAACCTTTTCGCAAATCCCAAATTGTTGGCAACCTGAAACCCATTTTTTTAATCTCCAATCTTGGGTTTTGTGTTTAAAAGGATAGTTTATGTCATAGCCTAACACAAAGAACAAAATTTATCTTGGTGACAGAAGATGGTCGCGTTTATCCAGTCTGTCGGTTTGTTTTCGATGCTGTAGAAAAATGTGAGCACTACGTTGGGAATGGAGAGCGACTGAACTTGCAAACAAAAACAGGGTCCTCAAGGGCAATTTCATCCACAAAAAGGTAATGTGTACTGCCTTAAAATAAAAAGTTCATTTCCCGATAGGGTCGTCCAAAATGGGTTATATTTCATCAAAACCCATTTATATTAGGTCATTGCTACACTCGAAGATAGAGACGAATGTATATGAAGACATGCTTGGGCTGTAGCTTGAGTAAGCCCACCAAAACATGCTTATATATATGCTTTTTATTTTTATTTTTATTTTTTTGTACTTAAAACATTTATATGCATATAAATTACCTTTAAAAAATAAATATAGCTTCAGATAATATAAAATCATTAAAAAAAATAATATTTAGATGGCAAATGAGTAATTAGTCTTCAAAAATATGTAATTGTATGTCGGTACATATAAATTAAAGATTTAATATTTGTATTTTAATCTGGATTAAGAATCTTTTCTCTGGACATGCCCCTGGTCAAAGAACAAATTTTATTCTTCGAGTCAAACCTTACATGAAAAGCAAATTATCTATTAATGGATTTCCAAATTTTATAATCATTTTTTCCCCAAAAAAATATAGCTTTTTGTTCACACTTCTTACTATTTTCTTCCAACTTTCAAGCACCCAAATGGGAAAAAGACCTAATTTTTTAGGAGTATAAATGTGAAGAAAATTTAAAGTTCGTGAAAAAATGAATGAAGAGTGAACTGATTTTCTGTATGTATATTTAAAAAGAGAAGGAAAACACATATTTATACAATGCATCAAATAACCTATTCTAGGAAAGCAATATATATGATCAATTACAATAAAAATCATTGACTTATATATATTCCCTATAATTAGTGAAATTTGTTTCCTATAATTATGCAAGTCTTCATTCCTTTTATGTAAATGCAAATCTCCTCTTTCCCGTAATACTCCCCCTCAAGTTGAAGCATGTATGTCAATGACGCCAAACTTGCCGAGAAGAGAATGAAACATTGATGAACCAAGTGGCTTAGTGAACAAATCAGCAAGCTGACAAGTTGATGGAACGTGGGTAGTTACAATGGCACCTGACTGAATTCGTTCTCGAACAACATGGCAATCGATCTCTATGTGCTTGGTACGTTCGTGATAAACTGGATTAGCGACAATGTGGAGTGCTGCTTCACTATCACAGAATAGTTTGGCTGGTTGTGGATGGTCTACCTGCAAATCATTCAATAAATATCTAAGCCACGTAAGCTCACACGTAATGGATGCCATGGCTTGATATTCTGATTCAGCTGAAGATCTTGACACTGTCATTTGTTTCTTGGTTTTCCATGAAATAAGAGCTCCTCCGAGGAAGATGCAATAACCAGTCACAGATCGCCTAGTGATCAAACATCGAGCCCAATCTGCATCGCAAAATCCTTTTAGAATTAAATTTCCTTTGGTTGGGAAATATAATCCTTGTCCAGGTGCACCTTTAAGATATCGCAAGAGGTGATGGACAGCATCTAAATGAGGCTTTCTTGGCTCTTGCATAAACTGACTTAAAATGTGAATTGAATAACTTATTTTTGGTCTTGTAATAGTAAGATAAATGAGTCGTCCGACTAATCTTCTATAAGTAGATGAATTCTTCAATAGATCTCCCACTTTAGGCATGAGTTTAATATTTTCTTCCATAGGAGTTGATAATGGTTTGGCCCCAAGCAAGCTTGCTTCATCTAGGATATCAAGAGTGTACTTTCGTTGAGATATTGAAATGCCATTAGTAGATCGAGCAACTTCAATACCAAGAAAATATCTTAATTGGCCAAGATCTTTGATGTAAAATTTGGTGTGAAGAAACTGCTTAAGAGCAGCAATTGCATTGTCATCATTGCCAGTTATGACCATATCATCCACATAGATAAGCACGACTGTGAAGGAATTACCAGAGATTTTTGTGAAAAGTGAATAGTCAGCCTTAGATTGATGAAAGCCATCTTGTTGAATGATCTCAGAAAATTTGTGAAACCAGCTACGAGAGGCTTGTTTAAGTCCATATAATGACTTGTTGAGTCGGCATACCATAGATGTCTCCCCCTGTCGACGAAAACCAGGAGGTAGCTGCATATAAACTTCCTCAAGTAAATCACCATGAAGGAAAGCATTTTGAACATCCATTTGATGAAGTGACCAATTTCGAACAGCAGCTACAGCAAGTAAACAACGAACTGTAGTTAACTTGGCTACAGGAGCAAATGTTTCCTTATAGTCAATTCCTTCACGTTGAGTAAAACCTTTCGCCACCAATCGGGCTTTGTATCACTCAACTGTGCCGTCAGAATTATGTTTAACCTTATATACCCATTTGCATCCAATTGGACGATGACCGGAAGGAAGTGGTGTGAGTGTCCAAGTGTTGTTTTGTTCAAGAGCAAGTAATTCTGCAGCCATTGCTTCTTTCCATTTCGGATCTAACACTGCTTGCTCATAAGTTATAGGTTCCACAAGTGTGGTAATTGCACAAACAAAATTTTGATATTTTGGTGAGAGTTGTGCATAAGAGAGATACCTTGGTAAAGGATGACGTGTGCCTGACAAGGAGGAAAGTTGACTGGGAGCAACTATAGCTGTGTGATAGAGATGGTAATTTCGAAGTTTGACACTTAGCTGTTTGAGACGATCAGAACGACGAATGATAGAAGGTGATGGTGGCACAACATTGTCATGATTAGGTATGGGCTCATTTGTGGTAGGTAATGGTGATGAGGGCAAGACTGGTATGGGAAAAGAAGTGTCATCAGCTTGTGGATTGCTTGTCTCTGTGATGATTGGTTCATCTGAGGTATGTGGTAAGGGAAGGACGACTTCATCATGTTGTTCTTCTTGGGGATTAGCATGAAATGGAAAAATGTGCTCATGGAATACAACATCTCGTGAAGAAAAGAATTTGTTAGTTGCAAGATCATAAACCCGATAACCCTTTTGACCAAGTGGATAACTCATAAATATGCAACGACGGGCTCTTTGATCAAACTTATGTGTGGGTAGAAGATTGGTGGCATAACAAAGACATCCAAAAGTTCGAAGATGATTATATGTAGGTGGCTTGTTGTGGAGAAGTTGATATGGCGATTTATAAGAAAGAAGGGGTGTAGGTAATCGGTTAATTAAATAGCAAGCTGTTTGAACACTTTCTCCCCAAAATTTTAATGGCAAATTTGCTTGAAAACGAAGAGCCCGTCCCACATTTAATAGATGGCGATGTTTCCCCTCAACCACCCCATTTTGTTGGGGAGTCGAAGGACATGAATGATGATAATTTATGCCCTTAGTTTCTAAGTAATGTTTCATGGAAAAAATTTCAGTGCCATTATCAGTTTGAAGGGTTTTAATGCGACAATTAAACTGTGTTTCCACCCAAGAAATGAATGATTTCAATAACCCTTGTGTTTCAGATTTAAAACTCATGAGATGTATCCAGGTATATCGAGTATAATCATCAACAATTGTTAAGAAGTAACAAGCCCCAGAATGAGATTTTATTCGATGCGGTCCCCAAATATCACAATGTATCAAATCGAAAGGTAATTTAGAAGAAATTGAACTAGACGGAAAAGATAAACGAGTTTGCTTAGCTAAAGGACAAATATCACAAACATGCTTCGAATCAAAATAAATTGCAGGATTAATTTTGGTAAGAAATTCAAGAGGACCAGATGATGGATGCCTAAGACGTTGATGCCAAAGATTGGAATGTTTGCGAACAACATAGGCCAAGGCTGGGTTTTCGTCTTGTTCTAAGTAGTAGAGGCCATTATGTTGCTTGCCCAGGCCAATCATCTTCATCGTAGCAGCGTCCTGTACAATACAAAAATAAAAAAAAAAAATGTTATTGTACAGTTTAATGCCCGCGTTAGTTTATTAACAGATAATAAATTAACTCGAAATTGTGGAACTTTGAGAACTTCATCTAGTTTAATATGAGGTGTGAGATGTAATGAACCAATTGACTCAACATGTGTCTGGCTACCATCTGGTAAACTAATGGTGGTCATTCTAGACAAACTTTTCGGCTGCAATAAATTAACTGAGGAAGTCACGGGATCCGTGGCTCCATTGTCAATGATCCAACAAATATTTGAGTATGATGTATTCAGATTAGTTTGAGATGATCGCGTGATTATACCTGAAGCATTTGCAAAGTGTTGTGAGTTACCATCATTGCTTTTCCGAATCATGGCTGTCAATTGATTATATTCTTCAGTCGTGAGCCTTGGTCCATCATCTATTGGAAGAGATTTTGTTCCTGTATCCAGTGCTTTGTTTGTTTCCACCTTTACATTGTTCGCTTTGGTGTGTCGTTGATTAGGAGGCTTTATATTCTTCCCATGGAACTTATGGCCTATTGGAAAACCATGTAGGTAATAACATTTCTCAATACTATGATAATCACGATCACAATAAGAATAGTGCAGTGGCGTCTTTTGCTTTTGAACCTGATGTGTTTGAGTCGACTTGGCGTTATGATTTGCAAGCATGGCATGATGGTTCATGTTTTCACGGTTAAGAGAGACTTCAGCCTGTTTTTCTTGTTGGAGGATAAGTGAGTAAACTTTACGTGTATCAGGTAGTGGTTGCATCATTAAGATTTGTCCTCGAGCAGTGGCATAACTATCATTCAATCCCATGAGGAATTGCATAACTCTCTCTTTCTCATCCCTTTTCTTGAGTTTCTCCAACTCGCCACATGAGCAGGATAGTGTTTCATGATAAGATGAAAGTTCATCCCAAAAAGCTTTAAGCTTGGTGTAATAAACTGAAACTGACTGCTGCCCCTGCCTATGCTCCACAATGTCTCGTTTGATCTCAAAAATTCTTGAATCATTGCCTTGAGAGAAACGCTCTTGTAGATCTGCCCAAATTTCTGCTGCAGTTTCTACATAAATCACGCTATTTGCTATGTCTGGATGGATAGAGTTCAATAGCCACGAAATCACCATATCGTTGCATCGTCGCCAGGAGGAAAAACTGTCATCTGTTAAAGGAGGTGACTTGATTGAACCTGTGACAAATCCAATCTTGTTCTTAGCACTCAAGCTAATTCGCATAGCCTGACTCCATGTGCTGTAGTTGTCTCCTTCAAGTACTTTGGAGACAAGTATCATACCCGGGTTGTCCGAATGATGTAGTGAGTAAGGGTCTGAGGCTTCTATGATAGCCTTAGATGATGTTGTTACATTGCTGCTAGTGTTAGACAAAGTTGTTTCGTTGCTGACTTTGTCTCCCATAGTGATGGCTGTGAAGAAAAACTGGGTTGCGAACGCGTTTGGAAAATTACAGAGTCACTAAGATTGATGCTCTGATACCATGAAAAAATGAATGAAGAGTGAACTGATTTTCTATATGTATATTTACAAAGAGAAGGAAAACACATATTTATACAATGCATCAAATAACCTATTCTAAGAAAGCAATATATATGATCAATTACAATAAAAATCATTGACTTATATATAATCCCTATAATTAGTGAAATTTGTTTCCTATAATTATGCAAGTCTTCATTCCTTTTATGTAAATGCAAATCTCCTCTTTCCCGTAATAGTGTGAGTACAAAAATTTAAAGTTTGTGCGAGTATAATTGTGATGAAAAGAGATTAGTGTTTGGTTGATACTGTTAGAATTTTTTGTTTAGTAGTTTTATGAAGTTTCAAATCATGGTTAGTAAAGAATGACCATATTGTGTTAAAAGTAATTGTTTACATTTATTAGGGATATTTTCTTTGAAAGATTGTTCAAGAATCTGAAAATGGTGGAACAAGCTATAACAAGAAGCTTGATGATCTGGTTTCAACGGAAAAGGCAAAACACAAGAAAACGATTTTTCTTATTCACTGATTAACTCTAATTACAGATCAACTTCTTCTTATATACAAGTAAAACATAATCACAGCCATTGAATGATCATAACCGACTTGATCCTAAGCAATCTCAGCCATACACCTTTCAACAATTTTTAACTAACTGCCACCTCATCAATATTTAATCACCAGCTTTGCTTAAGTAAGCAAGGCTTGTTAGAGCTTGATTACAACCAGTGTGCATCTGCTTATGATCAGCAACTCTTCTATACTGATCATGATAGCTTAAACTGCAAGGCACATATTTGGGATTATCAAGGGCAGCAGAGTCATGATGCTGTCGCTGTAGCAGATTGGAGCAATCACTTACGCTTGAAGTTGGATTGCTTGAGGTGGAAGATATCCTTACATTCTTTTCGGAAAAAAAAAAAAAAAATTGGGGATATTTTGGAAAATTTGGAACATTTTTACAACTTTTTTCCATAAGAGAGTAACCATAATATTTCTGCTAATATCCTTTCAACTATAAATTTAAAAGTTTTAATAAAATTTAATGAAATTGGTTTTAAATATTGATTTAGAATCTTTTGCTAGAAATGTAATTTCCAATAAGAGATGTTCTTTTATTTTGTTTGTCTATTTCTTTTTTGGCAAACTTTAAATTGGAAGAAGAAAAGAGGGAAATGAAATTATATTTTAACTTCTGCTCTATCAAAGCAAAACTTTTGACAAAGGAACAACTATTTTCAATAGAATTTATCATTTTAACTTACTAGAATAATTGAATGAACCCAATAGCCCATGAGAGATACTTCAACTAAATATAATCTAAAAAATTGATAATCCGTTCATTAGTTCAAAATGTCACATAAATCATTACGTTGACACTTTCGTATAAATTCAATCCTTTTATCAAGAGTCTGTCATCTAATCAAAACATTACATTGTGGCCTAATAAACGAAAATGGCTTTGTATACCAAACCATTATCACCAACATCATAGGACAACATTCAAATTCAAATCACAAAGCTCAACTGATCTTTTTGTATTTGATTGTCATTAAACTTGACCAAGAATTTTTTTTTTATTAAAGTCGCTAGTGATAGGAATCAGTAGGTGCACCGAGACATCCCAACTAGGTTGGCACCTCCTTAGCACCCTCATCATTAACCCATCCCTACCATAAAATGAAAAAGAAAAGAGTACATAAATGTTCAAAAAATAAAAAAGAAACCGTAAATCAACAAAACCGAAAATTCAACTTTTGACAAACTCTATCAGAAACTAAAGAGCTATAAAAACTTAAGTGTTTCCACCACCAAGTAGGAGAAACAATGTTAGAAGCCTGAGAAGCAAGTGAATTTGCCATACCATTACCCTTATGAAAAATATGAGTGACAACAAACTTCATCTGCGAAATATGACAACAAACTTCAAAACCAAGCAGGCCTTTAACACCAAGGAACCACACAAGACCAAGACCAAAGAAGGGCTACTGATAAAAGCAAAGTCACTCTCAAGTCAAATCTTATTCCAATTAAACTCTCAAGCATAAAAGATAATATGAATAACAGTTGTTAACTCCGTCTCAAAAGCGAAGGCAATACTAAGGGATGTTGCGAAGCAATCTTTAATAAAGCCCCAATAATTTCAAAAAATCGCACCACAGTTGGTAAGGCCAAGACTACCGAAAGCGGCACCATCTGTATTTGTCTTGACCTAACCTGGAGAAAAAGGAAACCAAATATCCTCAAGGATACATATGAGCTTTAGCAACATGATCAATGATTTGAAGCTTATGCAGAATTTCTAGATCACTCACCAAATTAGACATAGGATCGGAGAGAAGAATATTGACCTTATGAATGGAACGCCAAACTAGAGAAAGGGCTATAGCAAAGGGGACTTGGATATCCTTGAAAGTCATCTTATTCTGTGCAAACCAAATCACCCAATCACTATTGAGATAAGCACTTTACATAAATAATCATTTGAATTACCATATTGTGGGGACTACGTTTTACTAACATGGAGAAAAACACAAGTTTTGAAAGCAAATGGTGAAGGATCCAATATATATCTTCTTGTTTCTGCTCTCAATGAATACTAAGGCCATTGTAGAAAGGGAAATACACATCTAGACCCAAGGGAATCTTCCTTGTGAAATATAACATTGAAAACTGATAGTTATCGAAGTTTCACATACAAATCCTAGGATTCATCCAAAACAAAAGGAGATAAAATATAAGTAGACATTATATCCAATAAAAGAAGGCAATGAGTTTTAGATAACAGAAGTCTAAATATAGGAAAAAAGAATATGATTGCTCACCAAAAGCTTGAGTAAATTTTGAGGAATCTTCCAACTAATATTTCTGCCTCAATACATGAAGGTTTAATTGGATGCTCATATCAAGACAGAGGATTATGGAAATGGGCTTTCACTTGATTAAGAGAGATATCTCCAAGACCAAGGTGGCAAGAAAGGTGGAGGTCCTACAACATTGAATTATCACAAGATGCTAGAATAGAAGACATAAAATCGCAACAAATACCATCAACTCTAATTAACAACAAATACCAAATTTGGATAAATTAAGTTCACATACTTCCACTTACCTTTGAGCGTCAATGCCAATGCCAATGACCCTACGTTAAAATCCAGTTGAAGGCCCCACCAATTCCAAAACAAACCGCTACAGTATACGAATTAATGAAATGACGTTGGATGTTTTGGTCCCTGGAGCACACTCTTTAAATTCAATATCATTTATTTACAAAGTTCTTTCAACTAGCCAATAACACTCCTTATCTTGGACCCCAAATGTAAATTGAACTTAACAAAGCACAAAGATTAATACCTTAAAGCTTCAGTAACTAATTTATAATAAGTCAAGTCTTGAAAATCTTCCAGCCTAATAATTACAGAGCCATCAGTCAATTACTTCTGCTCTGCATCATTGAGCACTGCCTTAATCACAACAATTCATGGTGCCCCAATCTATCAAACAAGACCTGAAGGAAGGTAGAGAGGTGGAGCTTTATTAAAGTCATGGGTTTTGTTTTGTCGTTTGAAAGAAACGAGGAAAAGATTATCAATCAGACATGGATGAGATTGAGGAGAGAACAGGTTGCATCATTAATGATATCACTTTTTAAAATTCTAAAAATGCCAATTTCATGATGTAAAACAATTTTAAATTATTGCCTGACTAGATATGCAAATGGTAATATCCATTTAGAGTTTAACAATAGGCTAACTTGTGATGTGAAACAAAAATAATTTGGTGTCATACATTAAAGTTTACTTAGTCAAGCAAAGTTGAATATACTTACCTAAAATTGGGAAGAACAAGACTTTTATGCAAAACTTTGAATCCTCTACATACACTACAGTCTTCATTTGGTCCACCTCATCATTGAAACGAAATAGTTACCTAAATGAAACCCCAATACGTCATATAAAACCATTGCTTCAAGTTGCAAAACACAAAGCTATAATTGTATTCAAAAATTAAAAGACGAGATCAAAGAGTATTGGCAAATTAAGTTCAACATCATAAAATGAATTGAAACAATATCTTAATGAAACCTATAGTTTGCTTGCTATTATACTCTAATTCTTCCACGACAAATTGGTTTAGTCTCTCTAGCAAGAAAATGATTATCATTCAGAAATTCAGCTAAACATGCTTATCAGAAGCTGGGAAGAAGGCAACAAAAGAACAAGATTTTTAAGTGAAAATTTTGGTGTCTCCACAAACATTGCCACCCCGATTTAATCCACTTTGCCAATAATATGAACACTCTTGCATCAATGACAATGTCAATTTTAGTTTATACAATATGATCATTAACATTGAATATCAAATTTTGATAAATTAAGTTAATATACTTTCTAATTACTTTAAAGTCCTCATTAATAAACCTACTATAAAGTCCAATTGAAGTTACCACCAAATCTTAAATCAAATAGAAAATTGCATTCCTCTAAAAAGACAGAAAATAGAGAATAAACATAAGTGCAAGAGGAACAAGATGCAATAATTTTATGTGTTATAAATATACGAACAATGTAAGGCGTAGAGTCCTTGACAACAATCAGTGGATATAATTTGTTGATAGCATTTCTATCATCATCGAAGAATGTTTTTAGTGCTTCCCAGTTTTCTTTTATTACTGCTTTAAACAATTCCTTCAATATTGCTGATCTCTTCGTGAAGAGAATTGAAATTTCAGTGAAAATGGGCTCAATTTTTTATGTACCTAGCTCTATAAGTGTACCGAGTTGTTATCGATGAGTGTGAGATAGATATGCCATGACTTTTTGTACAGAGTATCAATGTTAAACATATATTTTGTCTGTTGAAATTAACAATAACAAAATGATTATCTATTAATAAAGATGAGTTGGTGCTGAAGAAAATGGTTCTAATTCATAAACAATTGAAAAGTTCATATGACAATCATGCATTCTACTTTTCAGCTTAACAATAACATAAATACTTTGTTTCATCTGTAAATATGGATATACCATACAATAAAGTTGAACCATAAAACAAAGACAAATATGCCTACAATACTGAATTATCACAAGATGCTGGAATTGAAGACATAAAATAGCAGATAAGCAAGATGTTCACATACCGTCAACTCTGATTAGCAACAAATACCAAATTTGGATAAATTAAGTTCACATACTTTCACTTACCTTTTAGCCTCAATGCCAATGCCAATAAGCTTACTTAAAATCCAGTTGAAGGCCCCACCAATTCCAAAACAAACAGCTATAATATTCCAATTAATGAAATAATCATCTCATTCTTTTAATCCAAGATCATCTCATTTACAAAGTTCTTTCAACTAGCCAATAACACTCCTTATCTTGGACCCGAAACGTAAATTGAACTTAACAAAGCACAAACATCAATACCTTAAAGCTTCAATAACTAATTCACAATAAGCCAAGTCTTGAAAATCTTCCAGCCTAATAGTTACAGAGCTATCAGTCAATTACTTCTCCTCTGCACCATTGAGGACTACCTCAATCATAGCAATTCATGGTGCCCCAATCTATCCAACAAGACCTGAAGGAAGGTAGAGAGGTGGAGCTTTATTATAGTCATGGTTTTGTTGTATCATTAGAAGTTGCAAAGTCAAAAGTTAATCCTGCATTCTACTTGTAGCCTAATAAGAACATACAAACTGTAATCTGTCCACGAATTAATGATATCACTTTTTTAAAACTCTAAATATGCCACTTTCATGATGTAAAACAATTTTAAGTGATTGCCTGACTAGATATGCCAATGGCAGTATCCATTGAGTTTAACAGTAGGCTAACTTGTGAAGTTAAACAAAAATACTAAGTTAAAACAAAAATACATTAAAGTAGTAAAGCAGGGTTGAAACTTACCTAAAGTTGGTAAGGAACAAGACTTCTATACAAAACTTTGAATCCTCTACATACACTGCAGTCTTCATTTGATCCACATTATCATTAAAACGAAAACAGTTACCGGAATGAAACCCCGATGTGTCATATAAAACCATTGCTGCAGGTTGCAAAACACAAAGCTATAATTTTATTCAATATCTATCATATAAAACCAATGCTTAGTTCCAGGAGAAACAAGTTTTCAAAAATTAAAAGACAAGATCAAAGAGTATTGGTAAATTAAGTTCAACATCATGAAATGAATTGAAGCAATATCTGAAAGAAACCTATAGTTTGCTGGCTATTAAACTCTGATTGCCCCACAACAAATTGGATCAGTCTGTCTAGTAGGACCTAAAGGATGGCAAATAGGAAGAGCCATGCTTATTAACATGCTTATTATTTGTATGTTGAAGTTATGGAATAAGGAAATGATTATCATTTAGAAGCTTAACTAAACATGCTTATTAAAAGCTAGGAAGAAGGCACCAAAAGAACAAGATTTTAAGTTAAAATTTTGGTGTCTCCAGAAACATTGCAGCCTCAATTTAATCCATGTCATCAATAATATGAACATAGTTGCATCAACGACAACATCAACTTTAGTTTGTATAACATGATCATTAATATTGAATATCAAATATTGATAAATAAAGTTAATATACTTTCGAGTTATTTTAAAGTCCTCATTAATAAGCCTAGAATAAAGTCCAACTGAAGTCGTCACCAGATCCTGAATCAAATAGCAAATTGCTTCCCACTAAAAAGACAGAGAATAAACATAATAGTAAGAGGAACAAGAAGTGAGCTTTTATGTTTTACAAATATACTAACGATGTAAGATGCAGAGTCTTTGGCGACGATCAATGGATATAAAATGTTGATAGCATTTCTATCATCATCAAAGAATGTTTTCGGCAGTTCTCAGTTTTCTTTTATTATTGCTTTATACAGCTCCTTCATTCCTGATCACTTAGTGAAGAGAATTGAAATTTGAGTGAAAATGTTTTCAGCTGCTTCACTGAGTTGTTCTTGATGAGTGTGGGAATGAAAAATCATGAGTCATGACTGATTGTGTATGGAGTATCGATCTTAAACATATATTTTGTCTGTTGAAACTAGGGAATAAGGAATTGATTATCAATTAATAAATATGAGTTAGTGATGGAAAAAATGGTTGTAATTCATAAAAAATTGAAAAGTTCATATGACAATCATGCGTTCTAACTTTCAGCTTAATAACAAGATAGATATTCCAATCCAGCAAAACTAAGTCAGTACTCCAGGCATAAATCCTACTTACCAAAACTAGTCCTGGCATAAATCCATCAAGAAGGATACAAGTTCTGTACCCAAAGACCAAGTCAGTACTCCAATCTCAAGAACATTTCTGCAACAAAATAAAATAAGTAAACATGATAATCTATCAGATTACCACACTTGCCCCCAAAATCAACATAGCAAAACCTCTGTTGCAGTAATCTCTATAAATCATGGTTTCCATTCAACAAAACTGTAACATATCTAGATTTTATTTCTACAATAAACCAGACTGATATCCATCTAAGGTGTCCTCTTTAATCACAATCAGTTTTAAGGGGATCGTTGTTTTCTGAAATAACAGAAGCCTCTGGCTACTACTGTAATTGGACTTGCTTTCAATTTAAAGACTATATCACTAGTTCAAGTTATAATAAAATCCATATAACCAAGTACATTTTTAGAAAGAAAGCTAACCCAATATCTAGTGCAACTGAATGTCCATCTAAACTAATGCTAATTCACCAGTGCATACGAGCATTGTTAAAAAATCTCTTTGTCCAATTCAAGTCCAAAGGCTCTAACTAATCCCTCACTTTTATTAAAATCAACATATACGCTTCCTTTTTTTTTTCCTTTGGGAAAGAACTGACATTATTTGATCCAACAAACAACAACAAATAATTCTTCTTATTGCATGTTTAGCTACCTCCACGTGAAAAAAAATAATATCATCGCTAATGAAAACTAACCTCCCACCAAATCTTTTGGGAAGCCAACCCCCAGGCAATTGACTCAATGCATAGCCTCACAAGAAGGATGATTGCACCAATCCAGACACCGAAGAATTCCACCCAAATTGGTGTGACATAGGAATAATAGCAACACTCAAATTCACCTACACCATTCAACAAACAATATACAATATTTTCAACCCAAAACACAAAAGCTCAATGACCTAAATAATCACACTTCATATATACACACTTTTAACAAACTTGGTCACCTTCGTCTTTTTTGAATTCAAAAACACATAAACAGCTAGCAAAAATTCCCAAGAGAAAGTGAAAAAAGCAACTACCTTGTCCATGTTACATATAACAAAAGCAAGCGAAGTGATTCCAATAAGTTTATATCTTTCTGGTGTATTCTTCCATGGCCGCCAATTCCACTCAGACCCCACGTCTCCATTCCCGCTAACATCACCCAAGTTATAAATAAAATTCTGGAGTTGCAAGAGTAGGATGAGTATCATTCAGTTGTACAACAACTTTGCTAGGAAAGTCAGACGACTGACAGGAGTCCTTGCCATTTTTCCTCTGATTGAATCTATGAATTATGTCCAGTATAAACTCAATATATAAATGATCACAATGAGTAAAATCACAAGAAACCTTCCTTTTTAATACCTGCAGGTAATTTCTGGATTTTTCTGAGCTCACCAGCAATGGACTTGAATTTGAAACAGCACATTCAAAATGATTCAAATGAATTAGTATGATAGCATAGAAAGTGCAATATGTAACATCTATGCATCTATACAATTCTTATACTCTGGCATCATTCAAGAAAACATAATTGACATACCTAAATTGATGCATTTGGGAGAAAGAATTGTTGTTTCAGCCGTAAAAGATTCCCACTTCTTGTAGCATCCCCAAGATACAGAACAACATATAGTTGCAAATAGACCATATTTTAAAGTTAAGCTTCATGCAAATATATAACTATGCTGGACATACAACATGAAATAAATTGAAATCCCCAAAACTCAATTTTGCTTCCCAGAAAAGAAATCCATCAGTAAAATCCCAAGGGATAAGCAACAATAGCAGAACTTTTGAGATAAAGTTGACCTTCAAGCCAATCCTAACAATTTTTTCCCAGACCCACCTTGGTGATCAGTTGCTTAATTATTACCCCATGCAGGTAAAGGCTGCCATGAGTCCAGAAAGCATATGAAGCCAGCCTTACTTGACCACCATTTCCTAGTGCTTCATCTTTCTCCTACAAATTTTCATTTCAAATAATCATCATTGTTCTCCACGTTATAAATAAAGTCAGATTCTTGAAAAGGTAGTTTTAACTGCATAATTGTATTTACATGTTGAACCCATATATTAATTTAAGCCCTGTTTTTTTTGACAAATTCATGCCTACATATCCAGAAAGTACTAGTATCATCACTATGACACTACATCACAGAAAGAGAAATCTGCAAGAGAAAGATTGATTGACGGATGCAGTAAAAATAAAGTTGAGAAAGTCCCTCCATGATAGAACTGGTTGAATAACTATGTTAAATGTTGGATGTGACATACTACTTCAAGTGAAACAAAATTAAAATGTTTGCAGTTTCATTAAAAGTGATGTATCAAGCATTTAAGATATTAGAGTTTGGCATACCAGTGATGAAATTCTGTAGAGCTCATTCATTCTCCATCCTCTAGTTCATCGATTGATTTCCCATCTATCTCAACCAATGGGATGTGGGAAATGTTGGGCCACACTTTTCCTTTATCTCTTCTGCATTCTTCTCTCAACATTGCACAATTACGAATACATAATATCCGAAGTGAGGATGGTAGACGTTGCTCTGTTATGGACTTGAGGTTTGGACAGCCATCAATGATTAATTTCGAAAGTGAAGATGGTAGACCCAGCTCTGAAATTAATGTGAGATTTGGGCATCCCTTGATACTTAGAGATAGAAGTGAAGATGGTAGACCCAGCTTTGAAATGGATATGAGACCTGGGCATTCACTGATTTCCAAAGATTGAAGTGCAGATGGGAAAGCCAGTTCTGAAATGGACGTGAGACTTGGGCAACTCCAGATATACAGAGAGTGAAGTGAAGATGGTAGGGCCACCTTTGGAAAAGATGTCAGATATGGGCAAGTACAGAGTATCAAATCTCTAAGAGAGTTAAGGTTTCGAAAATCACATTTTGGCAATTGGCAAATTAGCAGAACAGTTAGAGAAGGGGGCAACCTCATTCCCATTTCTTGCTCTACAAATGACGACTCTGCTTCTGGACACTTATAAATAGAAAGATCTTCTAGAACGGTGAGATTGTGGAAACCCCACTCAAGCAATGGCTTATAGATATTGACTCCATCATCAATTGCAAGACTTCGTAGGTTTGTAGGAAGACCTTCTCCTGGAAATGACCTCATACTTAGACATCTATACAATAGTAATTCCCTAAGAGAATCCAGGCTGTGGAAGCCCTTAGGTAGGCCTTCCAGTTTCTCACAGTCATAAATACAAAGTGTACGTAACTTGTCCTTAGGAAGACCATCTTCTGCGAATTTCACAATACTTTTACAACCCCATATACGTAATTTCCGTAAACGACTACAATTGTGCAGTCCATTGGATATGGTTGTAAGCTTTTCACAATTGTGTATATAAATTTTTTCAAGAGAAATGTTGCCATGAAAACTCTCTGCAATTGACTCCAACTCTGGAAGCTTCTCAAGGGATAGAGTAGAAAGCGTGCTTGGTAATCGACCACTCAATGCTAAGTTTGTGAGAGATGTACACTTGTTGACACGTAAGTACTCAAGTACAAATCTGTGGTTCTCTTTGTCCACAACTGATGTACAACTTACCTCTCTATCATCCCACAAATACTCCAACTTATCACAACTCTGAATCTCAAGCCTTTTAACAGATAAGGGCAAAGGACCATTTATGATGAATTTTAGAGAATCACATTCTGACAACTTCAAAGTTTCCAAACATGTAATTCTATGATTCATTTCCATGGGTAATGACGTTAAAGCATTGCAACGTGTAATTTCCAATTTACATAAATTGAAAAAGTAACAAATTATAGGAAATGAGACTGAACCTGTCTTCTGAAAATAATTTTGCTTTGACCAATTGCTAAACTCTGTAATGTTTGATGACTTCAATGACTTAAAATTAATTGGATCAATGCATGTCATCTCTTTGCATCCATCTATGTCTAAATCCCAAAGCTTTGGAAGGCTTGAGAATGAAACCACCAATTGATTACAATGCTTAATCACCAATTTCTCTAGTGAAGGAAGACAACTTGGTAAACTTCCATGAAGTTTAGGACAAATTTTAATAGAAAACTCCCGGAGTAAAGGGAATGCACCACCATACTCATTTTCCTTGATAGGTTCCCAATGCTTCCACTCTTGCAAATCCTCAAAGCACAGAGTTTCCAATGATTGAAAAGGCCTTGAACAATGCTGCCCACAAAACTCATTATCTATTCTTTTCAATCCCTTCATCCCTCTAATTGTGAGATCTTTAAGCAATTCCAATAACCCAAGAGAAGGTAAAATTGTACAACTCACACAACTTTCCAAAGTTAGAACAGTCAATTTGAATAATGAAGAAGGGCCTATCCATGATGGAAATTCTATGCCACCATATGACTTGATTGTGAGCTTTTCTAGATCTCGATGTGTTTGTAGCAAGTTAAGCATCTTTTTCTCTTTTTCTCCATTACGTGTGTCATCAAATGGAGAGTCCCATTTTAGCTCTAGCACTCTCAATTTTGGTTTATTATTTAGTATCATTTCACTTGTTTCACACAAATCAACCGCATTCTCTAACCTTGAAATACAAAGTTCCCCATGAAGCAATTTTAAATTCTTCAATTCTTTCAAGGTAGCTCCAACACCTTCACCCACAATAAAATTGGACAAACATCGAAGATCTTTCAATTCATCCATTCCCAATGGCATCTCATCTAAATGAACACCTCTAATATCGAGATATCTTAATTTGCTTAAATTCCTCATCTTGGATGGTAACTTCCTAAAACGATAACAATTTTTTAATTTCAAAATCAGCAAGTTAATTAAAGAACTTGTTGATTCAGGTAAGCTCTTAATTCTTGTACCAGAAAGATTAAGGTATCGTAGATGTCTCAAATCACCAATTGACTCGAATAGTTCTGTAATTCGATAATTTTTTAAAGATAATATCTCAGTTTTTTCAGTTTTGGCAGCAAATTAGAAATAACCATTGGAGGTATGTAGCATCGTTGCGTTTCGATAGCTAATGGCAAGAAAGTTCGGAGGTGTTGCGCAGCTCGCTCAACCATACTAATGAATTCGAGGCCTTCGACATAACCCTGACCATAGGAAAGATGACGGGCCTTTTCTAAGCCTTCCAACTGCTCATTGACACTAAACATATTTACCAAATGGAAACAAGTTCCTCTAGAAGCCCATTGGGCAAGATCTCGAACAAGGTCATGCATTACATATTTGGCTTTATTACTACTTGATTGTTGAAAAAGTGATCTAGATAATAGATCATAAAAGTACTCATGACCTAAATCTTCCAACTGTTTGTTTGCTTTTGATGGTTGAATAAGACCTTCGGTCAACCATAGATGTATGAGTTCCTCTTTTTCGAATTCATAATCTGCCGGAAAAATTGAACAATAAGCGAAACATCTTTTTAAATGAGAAGAAAGATAAAAGTAACTTAGTTTTAAGGTTGCAGAAAGGTCACTTTTATCTTCAACTATATCCCACATTTTGTTATTCAAGATTTCCAACCACTCATCTATATTTCTTTCATATAAAAGGCGACCGAGAACCTTTGATGCCAAAGGCAAGCCCTTACTCTTTTCAACTACTTTTTCATGAATTGATTGAATACTAGGATGCGTAGGATTAACACCATCATCAAATGCGTGCGCCTTAAACAAAGACCAGCAATCATCATTTGATAGTAACTGTACTTCATATAACCTAGTAGAACTTCTCATTGTTAATGCAACAGCTGCATCACGTGTTGTCACAATAATTTTACTCCCACTTGCTCCAACCCCAAAGGGAGACCTCAAGGTTTCCCATAAGGTATGATCCTTACTCCAAACATCATCTAGGATAAACAAGAATTTTTTTCCAGCTATTTTTTGTTGGAGTTGTTTTTGCACTACATTTAATTCAGTAAGATTGCAAGGTTGGTCATTGATGTTCTCCAAAATTGCCTTTGAAATTTTTAGAACATCAAAATCATTAGATACACAGACCCAAGCTTTGAGCTCGAAAGATTTAACTGCCTCATTGTTAAACACCTTTCGAGCAAGTGTTGTTTTCCCGATTCCTCCCATGCCAACAATCGGTATTACATGAAAGTTGGCATCACTTGGTTTATCACTGAATACCATTTCAAGTATTTTTGCTTTGTCATCTTCTCTTCCATAAATAGCATGTTCAGTTGCAAAACTTGTACTGAGCGATCTCGGTTTAGACAGAACAGTCAATGTCCCTCCAACTATTTCTTTCAATCCAAGGCTATCTTTTAGTGTGCAGAGTCTGTCCAATTGGCTTGTAACATGTTCCAATCGGCGTTTGACATCTTTTATCTCGAACCTCATGCGAACATGAGACTTTATAGCTTTCGGACTTAATTTACTGATTTTGTTTGACAGAAACTTATGAACCTTGCTTGTGCTAACCTGTTCACATTGTTTATCCTTCAAGTCCCTTGCTAAAACGTCAGTAGCAAACTCATCAAGTATGTCCTCCACATCATAAGCCAAGTCTTCAAGATCATCAAGCCACTGCTGCACATCGTTGTTCGTCAATTGCTTCTCTTCTGCATCACAGAGCACTACCTTAATCATCTTTAGAGTATCTTCCCATGTTTTGATCTTTGAACACAAACCCTCTTGACGTAGAAATCGTAACAACTCGGGAGAGGTCAGTCTTTTCAACAACACTGTTAGGACAGCTGAGACAGCGAGCTCCACCCCAGACATGATTCTGGTTTTGTTCTTCCATAGGAAATTGAAACGTTAATTTTTAGTTAAATTTGAGAATTTAAACAAAATGCTAATTAGACATCTTTATATGAAGTTGCTTTTAAAAAGAATAGACTTCCTGCTTTAAGTAGAAAGCACTAAAAAAAAAAAAAAATTACAAGTTTAATATCTGCCAAAAGACTATCATGCTCATAAAGTTAATAAATTAATATAAAGCTGTCATGTACTTTAATAAAGTTGCAAACAGAAATTTGGAATTCCAATACTGTGTCTAGCTTGCTTATAAACTAATTAATTAAAAGTAACTAGTGGTAAATTAAAAATATTGTTGTTTGATTAATATTGTGATTCATTAGATATTATATTAACTTTGATTGAGATTATAAATGTTGCATTTAAGGATTTGTACTAGTTCTTAGACTTGGTTTCTCTAAAGTTATGATCTTTTTGTGTGTTATCTATTTCCATTTGTTATATCAAAAGTATTTTTAACTTTCAAATATTAATGCCCAGATATTTGATCTTTTATATTAATATTACTAGTTTGAAAACCTTCGTTATAGTTAAACTTTTAAGCTATAAAATCACATTGAAAATGTAATAAAATCATCACTTAATTATTAGTCTAAATTTATGACCTAAGTCTTTCATTAGTCAAAACGAACGGATTTAAGAGGTATTTTAGTAAAATTGCATTCACAACCTCCCTCCTCCCTCCACTCTACTACACTATCTCAAAATTTGTCCACATTCAATACCCAAATAATATTGTAAGCTTATGTGTAATTACTACATTATTAATACATCATCCCAAAATTAATGTAATAACTACAAATCAATTTACCAAATCATTTAAGCAAAATTTTGAGAAATGTAGCATTATTCATATAATATTAAAATAATAAGTATATATATAAACAAAATATTTAAAAATTGGACGTGTAAAGAATGAGTAAAAACATTTTTTTTTTATTATAATAATTTTTTTGAGAGTTTATCATAGACATTTTTATTCAAATTTTGTAAATGTTTTATATCTTTTAATTTCATATTTATAATTATAAGTGAATAAAAATATATTATTATATTTTTAAAATATATATTAGTTTATAATTATTTTATTATACTATTTACACATTTTATTAAATTTAATATCATGTATAAATATAATAATCTCAAGATTTTACAAATAAAGAATTCAAGAAATTTTTTTTTTCAATTTCTTACACATTGTATACATATATCCTCAATGTGTATTGATATAACAATTTTAGTTTCTCAATTATTAGTTTCTAGATTCTATTACTTTCATTTACTTTGATTTAGTTAATATTCTTTTATATTTAATCAATAGTCTATATTCAATACACCTATGTAATTAATTTCAATGCATGTTAAAGTAAAAATTATTTTATATACATAAAATACTACTTTACATCATTTTATGCAAAACTGTATATTTCCGCATTAAACTTGTTTTATTTTATTTAGACATTAGGTGAGGTATCACCTTATTTCCATTTACAACTACAAAATTTGTGCTTATGAGTAGGGCTAGGCACATGAACATGAACTGACCTAAACCAATTGTCAAGTGTTCGAGTCGGTTCATATGGAGAGGGAGAGGCTGTTTGATTCTCAGGGTGAAGAACCTACACGTTTTCAGTTCGTGTTCAAGTCATCCAGAGCCAAACCGAATCGCACAACATCAGTATATATATATATATATATATATTTTTAATTTTTTTTATATATAAATTTATGTATATGCCCTTCAATATTATTAAACACTGAAGGGCACATGCATCAATTCATGCCTACCCAACCCTAATTACATCCCTTGACCGGCCAAACAACTTCATTTTGGTTCTCTCTTTGTCGACACACATCACTGTGCTCTTCACCTTTCTTCGCCGAATCCTAACTAGCCAAACCCCTTTAATTTTTATTTTTGTCTTCACTAACACCCCAATCTTAAGCTCCCTTGACTTGCCTCTATTGGTGAACCAAGTTGTTTCGAGACCCAAACCAGGTTCTTGAAGGTGTTCCTTAAGTTTGGTTTGTTGTGGGATTGTGAACTTTTGATGGTTTGTGTGGTAGGTTTTTTTGGGTTTTGTGCTTTGTTTGGTGGATTTGTTTAAAGTTCAGATTTTTTTTTTTTAATTGTTTGGATTGTGAAGTTTGATGTTTTTGTGATGGGTTTCTTTAAGTTTTGAGTCTTAGAGTGGTTTGATTTGAGGTAGAATTGTTAAAAAAAAAAAAATCAATTTGTATATTTGATTTCTGTATATTTGATTTCAGTTTTGTTTGTGTTTAGAGTTCTAGTTAGTTTTGGTTTTATCTATTAAATTTTTGTTAAAAATTATATCAAACTAGCTTCAATATATATATATATATATATATTTATATATATATATATATATATCAAACTAACTAACAGAGGATTGTAGATTGTGGAGTTTTCTTGTTAGTTTAGAAAATGGTGTTCAATATGGAACCAACCCGAATCGAACCAACTTGTTGTTGTTCGGTTGAGGTAGGTTCCACCCTTCTAAATAAACACATACGGTTTTCAGGTATGAAAATTGAACATTAGTTAATTCATGTACGGTTTATATTGGAATTGCACCGAACACCCAAATGTGTTGTCACTTGTTAATATTGATCCTAGTCAAAATGTGAAATAACGTTTTTGCTCCACTATATATATATATATATATATATATGTATGTATGGGACAGGATCAGGGGATGCAAATTCTAACACAATTTGTTGACCATTAGACTATGAGAATTTTAATGACTTAGATCTACTAATATTTTTTATATACAATTTAATTTTACACTCTACATAAATATTACTTTCTCATCTCTCTTATCATCATTAATTACATTATCTCTCCTCTCTTCCATTAATATTAAAAAGTCATCAATTAATATTTTTCTCATCGCAATCAATGCTTTTGCATCTTTTTTTAATTCATTTTTAAATTATATTATTTTTATCTTTGCTATTAGATATGTACCCATAATAAGTTCTTTGTTTTTAATTGATTTTTGATTTTAGACCAATATAATCATTATGTTTGCTTAAAACATTTACAATATAAATCTTGTTTAAAAAATTATATTGAGAGTTTCAAATCCATAGATTATTTGTATGATTTGATTATCGAATAGAGAGAAACGATTCATGAAAATTGGATTTATAATTTTTTTGTTTTGTATGATGGATGAGAATGATAGAAAAGAAATATAAATAAAAATGTTTTTCTTTTTTTCTTTCTTTGTGCGTGTATTATAATGAAGAGGAGAAAAAATAATATTTTTTTTGGATACTTTCTGTACTATATGGAAGAGAAATTATATATTAACTTCATAACTTCATCTAGGTTTGAACCCAAAAGAAGGTTTATCCGGATTTGAACCTAGATGAACCATCTTCTGGGCTTATCAAACCCAAATGAAACTTCATTTGGGTTCGAATCCAATTGAACCTTCAACTTCATCTGTTCAATTGTGTTTGAACCCAGATGAACCCAGTGGAGGTTTGATGATGATTGATGATTGATGATTTGGTTTAGATAATTTTTTATGTTTGGTTTTTAAGCTTTTTTAGGTTTTCAAGCATTTGCTTGATGATGCTTGATTTTTTTTTTTTTCTGATTTTTGTGGGTTTAATGATGATTGATGATTAGGGTTTGATAATTTTGATGATTTTTATGTTGAAGATGGGTTAAAGATGGTTGAAGATGATTTTTTTTTTTTTTTTTTTTATCTCAAGTTCTTTTTTTCTAAGATGATGATATTGAAGATGATAATGTCTTGGTTGTGATGATGTTGACGAAAATTTGTCGATGTTCTAGATGATGTTTGAGGTTGGACATAGTTCCAAATGAAGTTTCAAATTTATTGATATTTTAGATAATGTTTTGGCTATTGAGGATGTTGATAAAATTTTTTTTTTCATATGTGTGTGTGTGTGTCTATATATATATATATATATATATATATATATATTGGTTTTGGAGATTGAATCATTTTTTTTCAACTTTTTTTTTTTAAAAAAAATTTCATTTCTGTTTTTAAATAAAAAAAATTATTTTTTTTCAGTACATTATATTATGAGTTGTTTGAATCTCCACCGTCCATTTGGATAATAGAGTTTCATTTACAAAAAATTAAAAATTTTAGATTTTTAAGAAGAATTAAATTTTAAAAAACTGAAAATTAAACATTAGTTTTAATATTATAAAATAATTAAAATTGAACAATTTTTTTTTTCAAAAAAAAGGGTAGGTTCTGCACCATCTGTTATGTTGATGGATAGTAGAGATTGATTTTAAAAAACAAAAACTAAAAAAATTTCTTTAATATTTTAAAAATTGGAAAAAAAAAAATCCATTCATCCATGAGATGAACATCTCTAGATCATCATCATAGTATGAAGATCTAGATATCTTCATCTCCATATTATCATCATTACTCAAATCCAAAGCCAATAAATTCACCCTCGTAATCAAACTCAAGCCCAACAAATTCAATCCAGAATCAAACTCAAACTCAATCAATGAAAAACTTTATCAACCATTTAAAAAAACTGGAAAAAAAGAAAATCATCGACCATCAACAAAATCTTCGTCAACCGTTTCAACTATTGCCAAGTCGCTTCAAAGCCTCTCTACCGAGGAAGGAGACGAACTTCACGAAGGAGATGTACCCATCCCTTATGGTGGAGACCAGGTATGGGCCTTCATCGCTTGTTAGGGACCTAGATTTTAGGTTTCCATCGCTATAGTGAAGACCCAAAATCTAGGTCTCTAGCAAAATCCAGATTTGATGGTTACAATTAAAGGATTGTGTAGTTATGATCTCCATTTGGAGTAGATTAGGTGCACAATCTCCTTCATGAAGAGGAGATCCCATTAACTATTATTAGTTTTTAATCTTTATTTAATAACTAAATCAGTCATTCAATTTGAACTTTAATCCACTAACATTATGGAAGCTGTGTGCAAAAGTTATTTCATTTTTTCAAGTTACAAATCTTAAATATATTTTATGTAATTTATTTAGTAAAATAAAATATATAAAATAAATTCTATAAATCTGTGTCCACATATGAACTATAAAATGGGTTACAACTCAACAAACAAAACACCATGACCAAAGCAAAGATCAACTGGATTGAAAATAATTATGTATGTCTAAAAATTTTAAATGACAACCAATAAATATAAGAACATAAAATGATTAAATAAATATGAAAAAATTAACAGTAATAAATTTAAAAATAATTCTGAGAGTACCTGGACTTGATAATTGTAGAACCGAAAGTGATTTGTTGTGAAAAACTCGAGCACAAGTAGATTAAGAGCAAAGAACTTGAGAGAGTATGAGAATTAGAGAGATCTGAGAGTTTTAAGCGTGAAACATACAGCGAGAGATTGGGCATTTGTGTAAATTTAGGTGGAAATGACTATTTAACCACTTGGATTAATCATTGTTTAAACGTATAAAGGATAAAATGGTAATAGGGATACATTAAACAGTCAACGGCTACAATGTTCAGATAATGGTGCCAAAAAATAAAAAAAAGAAACAAGTTTAAAAAACGCCCACTTGTTAATAAAATAATACCTTGTTGTTTGCAAACCCCAAAAGTTTGGTATCTCTTGTTAATAGAGAAATGCCCTCTCATTGACAAAACGCCAAAAGCAGGTTTAGTGACAAAAATAAAATGAAAAGTTTAATGATAAAATAACACCCACTTGCAAATAAAATAGCACCCTGTTGTTATCTAACACCAAAGTTTGGTAATAAAATAGGACCTCTTGTAATAAACAAGTACCCTCTCGTTGACAAAACATCAAAAGCTGGTTTTGGTGACAAGCTGCCGGCTTTGAATATTTTTCACCAATCGGGCACAAAGGAGTTGGAGAAAATCATAAAAATAACCACTTAGGATCAAATACAGATTGCGATAACCTTTAAGAAAGTAACAATTTAATATTGCAATAGCCTTTAGTGTAATTATTCTTAGTTGTGCTGAAAAAATAATTTTAGTTAAATTTATTATTAAAAATTTTAAAAAACTTAAAACCAATATTTTGATAGTACACTTTTAAGTTCATTTATGAGATTTCCTCTATCTCTCTGTATATATACTATAAATAATTTTATGGTGATACTTTATGTTAAAATTAATTAAGAAAATTTGGTTCTTTAAAATATTCATTAAAGCTCACAATAGATTCTTTCATAATCATTTTATAGAAGTATTTTCCCGCGTTCTTTTTAAATTACTATTAAATCAACCTAAATTATTATTGGAAAGTTTTACCATACAATTTTTTTACACCAAATGGGTCCTATAAGTTTGGAGTAGAAGTGTGTTTGGTAAATGTTTCAAAATTCGTTATTCATTATTTACTCTTCTTATAATCATCAGTCTTCGAGAAATTGTTTAAAGGCTGCCTTTAAAAGTTGATAATCGGATAAATTGATTCATTGTCTTTGGAGTGTATATAATGTTCTCACTACTTTAATAAAAATACTCTAGTGGCCCCATGTTTTATAATAATATTTGAAAGGGTAGTTTCATTTTTGTCCCCTATGTTTTGGAAAAACTTTTCTTTTTTTTTTTATTACAAATGCATTTGTGGCTCTCATGTTCCCTCACATTTTGAAAATATATCATTTTAATCCCTACAGTTGATCAATTCTAAGTCAACTTTAATTGAGAGAGTGGAATTTTCATTTTGCTAATATAATTATTTTGACTAAATAAAAAAATGTCTATCATCCATTAGATAGACGATGGAGATTAAAAGTTAGAAAAAAAAAACTAGAAACTTAATTGATAAAACAATTTTAAAAATAAAGATCTTTATCATCCGTCTTTGATATGGACGGTGGAAGATCAGAATTAATTAAATTTTCAAATAATTAAAAAAAAAAAAAAGAAAGATATGTTGAATTAGATCGACTATCAATCTAATTGGAACCAAATTATTGAACGATTTGGTTTTAGATTTAATTTGTTCAAATGATTTGAAAACTTTTAGATCTTCAAACTAGATTGAGCTATGATTGCCCCTCAATTTGGCAATCAAATTGTCAATTGATATTATGATTTTTGCAAATTAAATTATTGTTTGTCAATTTAATTAAATGAACCGGATCGATGATTTGGTTTGTTTTCTTATCTGTACTGCACAATAGAGCTCTATCATGCGATGGTGATGGTCCTTTATTATTAACAATTGATTTGATGATGGAAGATTGATAAAAACAAAACCTTCGGATCCAAATCATTAATAAAGATGGTTCATTTCCATTTATAGAAGTAGAGATCTAAACTAAATGTCTGTTATCCATAAATGTTGATAGACGATATAGATCCAATCTAGATATCCACTATCCATCAATGGTTCTTAACATAGAGATCTAATATGGATCTTGATAGATGATATATATATATAATAAAGATCTCTGTCGTTCATCAAAGTTGATGGACGACAAAGATCCAATCTGGATCCCCACATTTTTTGTTTTCATTGTTTTAATGTTTTAACTCTTAAAAAATTCCACTACCCATAGTCGATATGGACAGTAGATGTTAAAGATTTTTTTTTTTTTTTTTTTAGTTTTAATTTAAAACTTTTGGTTAATTGAATCTCTCCATCCTTCATCTCAACTTAATTGATGATGAAGATCTAAAGCTTTTTTTTTCTAATTAATTTTTTTAAAAAGGTAAAATGGTAACTTTATTTTCTAACTTAAGGGTAAGATGGTTTTTTGGCTTTTTCAATCACAGTTAACCATTAAAATTTTAGTTAGAGTCCAAATCATGAGGGACCTAATGAGCTATATATAGATAAATTCGTAGTTTAAAAAGTAATTATTCTGCAAAACATAGGGATAAAAACAAATTTACTCTTTCTAAAATTATGAAATATTTGAAACTACAAAATAACAATTCAAAATGATTATATATAAAAATTAACAAAATATAGTGAATTTGTATACGAAGTACACGGTGGTAAGTGGTAGTAGCCACCACTTTAGTACCACCATTAACAATGCAAGTCGGAGGATAGCTAACACCCTCCAGCAATGTTAGGATCACCAATGTCCTTTTTGACAGTGGAGAATTCCGTGCAACAGAGAAAGGTTGCCCTATCCATTTCCAAATATGGAAGAGGCAAGGGTCTTCATCGATGGAAGAAATTCCAAAGGTGGAGGAGGTAAAGGTGGTTAATTCTGTCAAAGTTGTGATTACATTATTTGTGAAAAAATTGCACGAGCTAACTTCCCATTACATTAATATAATTTGCACTCAACCTCTAATATGTTCATAATTGTACCAACATCCTTCCCTAGTTGTTGAGTTATAGTTGAAAGTAGATGGAAAAGTACATTTTTACCTTTATGAAATGAAAATTTTTACGGTTTTACCTTTCATTAATTCTTTTTTGGTAAATTACACTAACTTTCTTGACCTTATCACTAATTACACTTAATCCTAAACTATTATCTTAATTGCACTAACATCTCATTTGACCATTAACTAACAATTGGCTATTGTTAGCCAATAACAGTATAATGCCATGTTAATATTTTTAATTGAAATTAATTTTTTATTTTTGAAAAACCAATAATTACCAAATTTTAAGAAAAAAAAAATCTAAAACAAACCATCTGATGAACTTAATCGTATCGTTTACAAGAAGATGGAACAACTCTATCTTTATAGATGGAAGAGGAATGATCGGTTTTATCTCCATTAAGGAAAAAGAGGTTGGGCTTGTGAAACCGAGTGGAGAAGATGGTTTTAAAGTTGGTGGTAATAAAAGGGTCATCGTTCTCATCACTTTCATGGTGGTGATGGACAATGGTGAGATTGAATGTGACAATGTAAAGAAAGTTGTCTTGGGTATGGAGCGAATAGGTGGAGATAGTGGTGGTATCGAGTGCAACCTCTCTTCCTTGGCTTATCATTCTCCATCGATAAATTCTATTGATGAAGATGGAGTAGCTTTGCTTCTTCACGTCTAATTTTTTTTTTTTTTTCAAATTTATTATGTTAACTTTAGTTTTTTGGATCCGTTCTACTGCATCCCACATTTTTTTAGTGTGTTGTATTGAATCTGGTTTTTCCAAATATGATGAATGAAGTTTCTAATATTGTTCCCTTTTTTTCTTTTATTTTTGTTCCATTTTGTATCCTTGACTTTTTTATTTGTGTTCTTTAGATGTTTGATTGCTTCAATTTATGGGTTTTGATTTTGATATTGACCAAAAATAAAAGTTGTTAAGATGGGTAATTGATTGAATTATTGAACAAGATTTGGGCTTCAACTTTGAAGCTATCTAATGTAGATGTTTGTTTTGTTTTTTTCAATTAATTGTTTTAATTGAACAAACTAATCATTCAAAAAAATATAAAATGACATTAGTGGTGTCTTTTATTGGGCGCAAAAAAGTCATTTCACTTCTGCTGTTATTGACCAATGGTTGGTAACTGTTAATCAATGACCAGAAAGAACGTTAGTGCAGTAAATTCAATAGTTTAGGGTTAAGTGCAATTAGTAATAAAATAGGGGAAGTAGTGTAATTTACCCTTTCTCTTTTTGTCGCTTTCTAAACATTTTATATATCCAATAAAAATTTAATTAAAAAAGGAAACAAAAAATAGATTTGATAAAATCTGCAAATTCAATAGTTGAAACCCAAAATCTAAAATTATCTTTGAACCTAAACCTTCTCTCCAACAACTGTTCTTATTAAATAAAAAAAAAAAGGAAAAAAAAAAAAAAAACCAACATAAACCTACAATTTTCCACCATTTGAAATTCAATATATAAAAACAAAACTAAAAAATTAAGCTAATAAAAAATTGTATATATTGCAACAAAATATCTTTATTTTGCTAAAATTGCGGCCAAATCATTGATTTATCATAATTACAAAAAGCTTGTCTTTGATTAAATAGTCAAACGTTTAACTTCATAAATACAGAGGTAGTATAAGGGTAAAAAGGCCATTTGACATTCAAAAGCATTTGAGTTAGGGATGACAATTAATTAAGTTTGGATGGATTTGATAAAACCTACACTCTCACATACAATAATTTTTTGAGTAATGATATTGGCATCTCTAAAATACTGTATATGCACCCGTTTTTGCATGTTAATCTCCGTAATTAAATTTTAAAGAAAAATATCAGAATTTGTAATCACCCCCATAAATTACTAATATATCATTTTTTTCCTTTTTCCCAATCACCACCACCACCATCTTCATACTCTCCAACAAAATTTTCATTTGAAAAAAAAAAAAAAAATCCTGCCCAAAACTTATCCGTCAACAATACAAATCGCCTCATCTTCATCGTACGAAGAAACCTATGAATAAAAAAAGAAATGGATTTGAGGGCTTTACTGATCCAGTCTGTGTTGGATCGAAATTCTCACTAAAAAATAAAACTTTTACAACACTCAAAACACCTCACAATACAAAGCTTTGCTTTGTTTCTCACACACTCACTAGAAACTTTGCTTCTCTTATGTTTTCTTCTTCTTTGTGATGATTAAACCTCATGCAAGAGGTGCTATATATAGTGCTAGAAAATTAATCTAAACCATTCAAATTAACAAATACAAATAAATCCTAACCACACAATTTCACCAACCAAACAAATACTTTTAAATTGCATTATTGACTCACCTAACCTTACACCTAACCTTAGAAGGTTCTTCTTGATGGACTTGGGCTTGGTAATGGGCTTGCTAAAAAACAAGTTTATATTTTCAACACCCCCTCTTAAACTTGTTTTACCATGCCAAGCAAACTTCTTAATCTCGCAAAATCTTCAAACTTTAGTGGTTTGGTGAAAATATCTGCGATCTGATCCTTTGACCTTACGTATTCCATTTGCACATTTCCTTTTGCTATGCATTCTCGTATGAAGTGATAACGAGTATCGATATGTTTGCTTCTGTCATGGAACACCAGATTCTTTGTTAAGGCGATGGCTGACTTATTGTCTACACAAATCTCAGTTGGTTCTTCTTGTGGCAAGCTTAATTCCTTCAATAAATTTCTGAGCCAAATTGCATGACAAACACAAGAAGTAGTAGCTACGTATTCGGCTTCACAGGTGGATAGTGTGACAATGGGTTGCTTCCTTGACATCCATGTGAAAGCTGTGTTTCCCATGAAGAATACAAACCCACTGGTGCTCTTTCTATCATCTGTATCTCCACCCCAATCGCTATTGCTATATCCAACAAGTTTGAAGTCATTTGAAATTGAATAGAATAAACCAAAGTCAATTGTACCTTTGATATAGCGAAGGATTCTCTTAGCTGCCTTGAAATGGGTAGTTATTGGATTCTCCATATAACGACTCACCAATCCAACTGCATAAAGGATGTCAGGTCTTGTACAAGTCAAGTATCTCAAACTTCCAACCAAACTCTTAAAGATTGTTGGATCCACCTTTTCTGCTTCATCATGCTTAGATAGTTTGACTCCACATTCCACCGATGTGCTTATTGGATTGCAATCATCCAACTTGAATTTCTTAAGTATCTCCCTTGCATAGCTTTCTTGGAAGATAAAGATGCCATCTTCATTTTGCTTGACTTCGATACCAAGGTAGTATGCTATCAATCCGATGTCGGTCATCTCGAATTCCTTGGCCATTGCTTTCTTGAATTCTTCAAAAAAACTTGGATTATTACCGGTGAAGATTAAATCATCCACATACAAACATACAATCAAAACATCTCCATCTTTGAATTTGATGTAGAGAGCATGTTCATGAGGACATTTGGTGAAGCCATTCTCTTTGAAGTATTTGTCAATCCGATTGTTCCATGCCCTTGGTGCTTGCTTCAACCCGTAAAGAGCTTTCTTTAGTTTTAGAACTTTGTCTTCGTGGCCTTTGACTTCATAGCCTGATGGTTGCTGAATGTAGACTTCTTCTTCAAGGACTCCATTTAGGAAGGCGGATTTTACATCCATCTGATGAATCTTCCACTTATTCTGAGCTGCCAAAGAAATTATTAGTCTTATAGTTTCTAATCGAGCAACAAGAGCAAATACCTCATCATAGTCAATTCCAGTTTTTTGACTATAGCCTTTTGCAACAAGTCTTGCCTTATGTTTTTCTATCTCTCCCTTAGCATTTCTTTTTATCTTGTACACCCATTTGACACCAATTGCTTTGTGTCCTTTTGGAAGTATAACGAGCTTCCAAGTATCATTCTTTTCAATGGACTTGATTTCTTCATTCATTGCATCTTTCCACTTCTTATTTTGTACAGCTTCTTCAAAGCTCACTGGTTCGGAATCAGCAAAGAGACAGAAAAGTGTGAGATTATCAGGTTGTTCAGTTACCTCATAAAAATCTTGCAGGCTTCTTGTACGCTCCACATCTCTTTCATTCAGAAATGATGGTGGTGAGTTTCCATTATCTGTTGAGGCTAGTGATGCTGGTGGTGTAGTGGGTTCTTGTTCTGCTTGCTCCGTTCTTGGTTGCTCCTTCTTTTCTTCTTCAAAGTAGGGAAGGAAACTGTAATCTTCATCATGTGTTTTCCAATTCCATGTGCTTTCTTCATCAAATACAACATCACGGCTAATGATAGTCTTTCCATTGTTTGGATTATACATCTTGTAGCCTTTAGAATAATTATCGTACCCAATGAAGATGAACTTCTCACTTTTGTCATCAAGCTTACTTCTTCTCTCGTCTGGTACATGTACATGAGCTATGCTTCCAAAGACTCTCAGGTGGGAAATACCTGGCTTCCTTCCATTCCATGCTTCTTGTGGTGTCTTTCCCAACACACTTCTTGTTGGAGATCGATTTGATAGGTATACTGCGCAAGCTACAGCTTCCGCCCAAAATTCCTTCGGTAATCTTTTACTTTTCAACATACTTCGTGCCATATTGAGAATTGTTCTGTTCTTTCTTTCTGCAACACCGTTTTGCTGAGGGGATTTCGAAACGGTTAGAGGACGTCGAATTCCATTTGCTTCGCAGAACTCTCGAAACTCTTTTGAGGTGAACTCTCCTCCTCGATCAGATCTCATTGCTTTTATCTGGTAGCCACTTTCTTTCTCCACAGCAGTTTTAAATTTCTTGAATACTTCAAAGACTTCTGATTTCTGTTTTAAGAAATATACCCACGTTGTTCTTGAAAAATCATCAATGAAGAGAAGGAAATAATTACTATTACCGAGAGAGCTTAGCTTGATTGGACCGCACACATCAGTATGGATGAGCTCGAGTGGTTTCTTGGCTCTTGATTCTGACTGTTTTGGGAAACCTTTTTTGAATTGCTTCCCAAGTAGACACCCTTCACAAAGTTGGTCAGGATGATTAATACGAGGTAGTCCTCTCACTATTTCCTTCTTAGACAACATTTCCAATCCTCCAAAGTTGAGATGCCCAAATCGAAGATGTCATAACCATGATGCATCTTTATAACAAGCTTTCAAACACTTTGCAACATCATTTTGAATGTTCAACGAAAACATTCTATTCTTTGACATTTTCACCTTAGCAATTAAATTTCCTATGTCATCTCTTATAAAAAGACTACAATCTTTCATGTGAATATCATAGCCTTTTTCTAAAAGTTGACCTAAACTCAAGATGTTACTTGTCATGTTGGGCACATAATAAACATTTGAAATCAATTGGTGACTACCATCTTTAGCACGAATAAGAATGTTACCTTTTCCTTCCACCGGAATTTTAGAACTATCTCCAAATGAGACATTGCCACTCACAGATTCGTTGAGCTCTATGAACATGTTTTTTCTTCCACACATGTGGTTGCTCGCACCAGTGTCGAGATACCAAGTATTCTCTTGGTCACCATCATTGCCTCTATGTGCTAATAACAGAATTTCTCTCTCCTCTGCTCTTGCTTCCATAAAATTAGTCTTTTCTTCAACCTTGTTATTTGGAGTTCTACATTCTGAAGCATAATGTCCAAACTTCTGACAATTATAACACTGAACTTGAGATTTTTCGTACCTCGTGTTCGAATTGGCTCTCCCACGACCTCTTGTTGAATTTTCTCCTCTCTCATGGCTATTGTTGGAATTGTTGTTGTTATAATTCTAACCTCGTCCACGACCACGACTTGTACCTCGTCCTCGGCTTCTTCCTCTGCCTCGACCACGTTGGTATCTCTCGTGGCTTTGGATTTCTTCATTCTCTTTGAGTTGGGACTTGAGGAGTTATTCATTGATACCTTGCTTCATTTTATGCTTTTCTTCGTAAGCTTGCAACGATCCTTGAAGTTGCTCAATTGTCATGGTTGTCAAATCTTTAGTCTCTTCTATCGTCACAACGATATATTCAAATTTGGAATCCAACGAGCAGAGTATCTTCTCCATTATTCTGGTATCTTCCAGTGTCTCACCGTTTCTTTTTAATTGATTAGAAACGGTTAACACTCTTGTGAAGTAGTCAGAAATAGATTCAGATGCTTTCATATGTAATGATTCAAACTCACCTCTTAAAATCTGAAGACGAACTTTCTTCACTTGTTCAGATCTTTTGCAAGAGGTTTGTAGCTTATTCCACGCTTCTTTAGCGGACTTTGCACTTGAAATTTTCTCAAAGCCATCATCATCTAATGCTTGATAGATGAGATAGAGAGCCTTTTTATCTCTCTTCCTTGAGTCTTTTAAACAATCCTTTTGAGTTTGGGATAGTGTCGACTCATCTTCTGCTTCGGTGTAGCCCTTTTCTACGACCTCCCAGACATCGTGTGCTCCAAGAAGTGCTTTCATTTTGATACTCCAATTATCATAGTTGTCGTTCTTGAGTGTTGGAACTTGGAAGGATACCATACCATTAGCCATACCTTTTAATATGTTTAGAATTTCGAAATTCTGATTGCACGGATGGATTCAGAACGTCGAGAAACTTCAAGCGGAACTTGAACCAAAAAGTCAACTTTTGGTCAACGGTCAAAGTCAACGGTCAACGGTCAAAGTCAACGGGACCTGTTTGGCTTTTGTCAGCAGCGGCTCGGCTCGGTCTGGCTCGGCTTGACTCGGCTCGGCTCGGTCTGTTAACCCGGTTCAACTCGTTTGAGTTGACTCAGTTTTCTGTAGCGATTTTTCGGCGACGCGTGCGGGCGCGTGGGACCTCTGATTGGGATGATTTTTGCGGCGTTGTGCTTCTCTCATCGAGAGCTTCGATTTGGTATATTATAAGACACTTAGCCTTGCTCTGATACCACTTTGTTGGATCGAAATTCTCACTAAAAAATAAAACTTTTACAACACTCAAAACACCTCACAATACAAAGCTTTGCTTTGTTTCTCACACACTCACTAGAAGCTTTGCTTCTCTTATGTTTTCTTCTTCTTTGTGATGATTAAACCTCATGCAAGAGGGGCTATATATAGTGCTAGAAAATTAATCTAAACCATTCAAATTAACAAATACAAATAAATCATAACCACACAATTTCACCAACCAAACAAATACTTTTAAATTGCATTATTGACTCACCTAACATTACACCTAACCTTAGAAGGTTCTTCTTGATGGACTTAGGCTTGGTAATGGGTTTGCTCAAAAACAAGTTTATATTTTCAACAGTCTGCACAAGCAATCTCAGTTGGTGATTGCAGGACCGCTAACGAGATGCTGAAGCATACAGGTAGCATTCTTCATCCTTCGGTGAAGGAACTCAGAGAGTGGCCCATTTCTTTGCCAATACCGTTGAAGCACGCTTGGCTGGCATTTGAGCCCAAATTTAACCTGCTCTGTCTTCCAAAAGGACATCGACTGCTGAGGTTTTGAAAGCTTATCATGTTTATAGGAAGGCCGCCCATTTAAGAAGATTGTGATCTTCTTTGCGAACCATACTTTCTAGAGTTAGCTGAGAAAGCAACAACACTGCATATCATTGATTATATTGAGGTGATGAGTTTTTGCCCATTATTCTTGGTGATGAATTATTCAGTTTAGTTCAACAAAAACTCAGTACGTACGTCCAAAAACTCATCACCAGGCTCCTTTATGATTGACCATCATAATATTAAGTCATGTTATGCAATCAAAAAATGATGATATTATGTTGTTATAATGTTATGCAATCAAAAGATGATGAGTTTTACATTATCACTGCATATCAATAACGTTACTCAATTTAGTTCCCCTTAAATTTTTCAATGTTTCCATATAATTCTTGGTGATGAGTTTTCGCCTACTTAAGAAGAATGACGTTGTTGGAAATTTAAAAATAATTATATTTTGGGGTGTACATAGGATCGGAAATATCACCACTCTAATTTTTTTACCTGTATTGGTAAAAAATAACTAATAATTTGGGGGCCCTAAAAAGCCCAAAAACCCATGTGTGATCCAAGTGGACTAAATTGAACGGCTCAGAGGCCATGACCCACATGTGGAATAATAGCCCAAATTGCAGTAGCCATTGTGATAATACTTTGAGTAACGATATTTACACTACTAAAAATTGTATGTACACCCAAACATGATTTATTTCTAAAAATTTAATATTATTCTTAAAAAAATTACTAAAAAGATAAATAATTTGTAATTACATATATAAATATTAATCACTTTTTCATGTATTTAACAAAACCTTTTTATTTTCTCTTAACTTAGCTCTTAAATACTAATTTCATATATCAAACAATTTTTAAGAAAATAAATTAATTATAAAATATTGAGAATGAATTGAATTATAATGAAACTATTATATTTAGTTAAAAAGGAAAATATAAAAAAGGAAAAACATGTTTGAAAGAAAAAATAAGAATATATATAATTTTTTTCCAAATACTCTATAAAGAATCACTGATTAATTAAATTTTTTTTTACTTGTAATATAATATATTCATTAAACCGAAATAAAAAATTACACCTTGAACAAATAATAAGAAATTTGTATGAATGCTATCATATAATTAAACCCAATAAAAAATTAAATTAAGATAAAACCTTTAAACTTTTTCAGATTCTAATTTCTCTAAATTAACTATTTTTTTTCAAATATCAAATTTTTTTTAAAAGAATTCAAATTAATTATAACATGTGAAAAATAACTTAAAATCTTCTTAAGAAATTAATTGTAAAATAATAAATTTTAAATTAATTATTATTAAAAAAATTATAATCTATTTACCATATCTGTTGGGAAAAAAAATCACAAAATTTTAGCAGAATTAAGTAAATAAAAAAATAAGTATTGTTACAAAAATATAATGCAAAAACAATAAAAGAAGGGTAATATTAGTATTAATTGAGGTTTATTTTTAAACTAGAGACTTTTCGTAGTTTTAATGAAGTGTATTTATGAAAGGGGTGTACACATAATTTATGGGGGTGGAAATATCTCTACTCTAATATGTTTAGTCTAGGCCCAAAGTAAATTATAGCCCAAATGTAGATATATCAGTCCAGAAAGCTAGCAATGGCTTATTGAAAGGAAACACTCAACCGATTGTCCTCTACTATTCATTTGCATGGATTTGCATGGGCAGGGGGATCATGGACTACAGGCATGGAGGTTCTGAAGTCTATAAAAAGGAAATTTGCCTTGCATTTAAGATCCATCTCTACACATACATATTGAAACCCTGCTCTTATTTAGAGTCATAGTGAACTCCAACTCTCCATCTATATTTCATCCCAAGTAGTTCATCTCCAATTATCATTTGACCTTTTTGCAAGTTGCAGCGTCAAAGAAAAGCTGATAGCAGGATTAAAACCTTATTTAGTAACTGTATTTGCTCGCTACATCCGCACTTATGAAACTGTGCTAATTTGGGTTCGGGTAAAACTCACACTTCACCTGATAGCCTACAAAAATTCTAAAAAAAACTTTGTTTGTCACCCGTATATCACCCTACCATATGCAAACCTCAACTTCAATGTTGAATATATTTGGAAAAAAAAAAAAAAAATCAATGTTGAACAGATCTCAAGAACATAGGAAAAAAAATCACTTGATCAATCAAAAACAAAAAGTCCTACAAAACCTAGAGAACGAATGCTGAAAATCATAAATATGAATAAATTTGATTCCTTATCAATATTTTTTTTCTCACTCTTTATCGATAAAAGTAACATCAAAAGCTTAAAGCCCAAAACTCTAAAAATAAAAATAATAGCAAAAACAACATAAAGATTCATTTTTTGTTTTTTATTTTCTTTCAATATTCAAAGCTTACTTCGACTTTCCTCTTCTTAGTTCAAGAATCACAGTAATTGCATCAGCAGGTGAATATATAATGATGCAACATCTCAAGATGTAAAACTAAGATATCTTTTCTTTGATGAGTCGTTGGTGCTTCCCTTCTTCCTTTATTAGGAATTGCTATTACAGTTTCTTCTCCTCAAAGAGGAGCATTTGATCCTTGTCGAGAGTAGTCCATGAATGATGGAGTTGATTTTTTTTTTTTAATTAAATTTAAAAATGATACATAAGTAATTTTTAGATATGTTGAAGGGCGATTTATCTAATATATATGTATTTTTAATTTTAAAATGGTACATAAGTAATTTTAAAATTTGTTAAAGGACAATTTATATAAAAGTAGTGAGGATGAGAAATTTAATAATCTATATGGCTATAACGGTACTTCTACCAAAACTCTGAAATAGAAAATTTCTATTAGAAATTCTTTCTTGGCGTAAACATCTAATGCATTGAACACATGTTTCTTTCCGGATAAAATTAAAACGTGGATCCAAGGCCATGCTCACTCGTTTCCGTCCTATTGACATCTTTAACATCTTTTTGAATTCACAGCCTCGCGCAAGCAAGAGGGGTAGTTTCGGAAATAAAATTAAAGGAATTTACCCTTTTGCCCCTCTAATATTAGGACATTCCTTTGTGGCTGTTCTCTGTTTCGTCCACCGGTTCCCCGAGCTCATTTCACCGACCATCCCCACCCACCAACGAAACCAGTCAAAAACCGCACACATACACGCTTACCTCTCTCTCTCTCTTGCACATTAACAAACAAATATTTTTCCACTTTGTTCATGATTGAATTTTTAGATATCATTTTATTCTCTTGTTGTTGCCACTTTAAATCCATCTGGGTACCCTTCAAAATCTCACCTTTATCAATACCCAGAAGCTGAATTTCTCTGAAAACAGCTTTTAATGGTGAATCCCCTTGATTTTTGGGGGTTTTAGCTGAAAATTCGATCTGGGTCACCGTTAAAATCAACAAAAAACAATGGCCTGTTTATCTTCAACGGCTTCGTTGTTGCTTCCTCTGCCTACATCAACAACAAGAAGTAATGGTGGTGCTTCTCGATCCTCCGCAGTTGCTGTCTCGGGCAACAAAGCGGTTTGTTCTTGTTGCTATAAGCCAAAAAGGGAGCAGAGAAAAGTCGTGTGTGGTTGTTTGGCGCCACCGAGGAACGTGGAGAGCAATGGATTCGCCGCCACTAAGTTCAATGTAAAGTATTCGCGTGATAAGACTCTGTTTCGATAGATTTCTGTTGCTTATATCTTGTTGAATGGAATTTGGATCTGTTTTATGTCTGTAGAATACATCTAAATCAGGGAATTTAAAGACTTTATGGGAGCCCCACGATGATCAGGATGTTCTCATCGAGTGTCGCAATGTGTACAAGTCGTTTGGGGAAAAGCATATCTTGAGAGGTGTGAGCTTCAAGGTGAATTTTGTTAATATGTTGTTGATGAATCAGTCTGCATTGCAATATAATTAGATATTAGAACATGTTATAAAGAATGATGTGCATGTGCAAATGGAATAGGTAAGAAATGGTGTAAGTTAAGAGAAGATCTCCTCTGGGAGAGGAAAATTTTGATGGAGAAATCAAACTATCAGAAAAGATGACATTGAGAATATAGTGTAGTAACATAGCGCTGAAAGTGTAATTAGCAGAAACATTAAAGAAGAGTGTTTTAGTGTTATTTGTTTCTAATAGGTAGTTTTAAGATAAAGCAGAAACATGGGATAAAGAGGAAACTCGTAAGCTAAGACTAGCTTGGAAGTTTGGGCCTTCCCTAAAGACAGCCGAAATTTGGTTCTGTCCGTGAAACATTCCTAAGCTTCGTGGCTTTAGCTGCTTATTACAACATTATTGACATTTGTTGGTCAGTGTTGAATTTTGATCTGTTAAAATTTCATGTCTATTCTGCTCATTCTTTCTTGAATTAATATCTGGAGTTCCTGGACTTAGTCTTCTTTTTGGAGTTGCATAATAATTTCCATGCAGAATAAACAACACACACAAGAGTACTATTAATGGGTCTATGTTTCTTCTTTCTACAATTTAGTGTATCTTCTCTTTATTAATTATTCTTTCACCATATAATAGAATTGGCAGGATTATTTTTTCTTATTTCCCCATCTTCAAATGACATTTCTCTTTTTTGATTTTTCATTTATCAGATTAGACATGGCGAAGCTGTTGGTATAATTGGACCTTCCGGCACTGGGAAATCTACAGTCTTGAAAATTATCGCAGGGCTTCTTGCTCCAGACCAGGTAAATATCTAATTCTTGTTTTGGTATTGAGCTTCTACTCTGGATTGTTTTATGGAATCTTGTTCATTTAATAACTTATTCCATTGATATTTTTCTTTCTGAATTCTCTTATTTATTGTGTTGAGTGTCTGGTCGGCAGGGAGAGGTTTACATTCGAGGTAGAAAGAGAGCTGGTTTGATAAGTGATGAGGAGATGCCTGGTCTACGGATTGGATTGGTTAATCTCGTGCCAACTTATCTATACTTTTGATTATCTCTTGTTGTTTTATTGCTAATCATACTCCTATATGTCTACAGGTGTTTCAAAGCGCGGCTCTTTTTGACTCTTTGACTGTTCGTGAAAATGTTGGTTTTCTTCTGTAAGAGACAATAATTATCTTTGGAAGTTCTATTATATTTTGTAGCGTTTTAATCCTCTGAAGTTGGGTTGATAATACGGTTACTTGTTTCATGATATCTATGAAAGAAAAGAAACATGAATTGCTTCATTTTTATCACTTATAGGTATGAAAATTCTAACATGCCTGAGGAAAAAATTTCGGAGCTTGTGAGGGAAAATTTGGCTGCTGTCGGATTAAAGGTATGGTTGAAATATCTTTGTATCTGTCACAGTGGAGAGCTTGATGCTGATTCCTAAAATTTATACATCTGGCTTGGTTGAGAATGATTAATCCTTCGGTTAAATTGGATAAATGGGACGGACTCAACCATTATTAGATACTTTTGTTTCTAAGTTTTCGCAAGATTAAGAGCTAAAGACTATAGGTTTTAAAAATTTCTTTGTAATTATTGTTTCCTAGTTTCCAAGTTTCCTAGGTTTGGGTTGAGTGGGGGTAAGAATTGGTTTCTTTTACAATTACCTTCTGTAATAAAATATTCTTTAAAAATTATTCAAAAAAAAAAATTTTAAAAAAGAAAATTATTGTTGGAGGGACTCAAAAGTTATACTCTTTATGTTTCATAGTTCTACACTTGTGCAATATTAAGAGTTGATTGTAGTAATCTCAGTAATTTTCTTGTGATTATTAGAAGTCATTTGAGGATAGCGATACTTAAGTTCTGTTAAATTTGTTTTTATAACTAGAAGGTGTCTTTGCATGTTTAGACTTCCTTTGCAGATGTGTATTGTTTGAATTGTTGAAAGTCTAACTTCGTCTTACTTCAGGGAGTTGAGGATCGGTTACCATCCGAGTTGTCTGGTGGAATGAAGAAAAGGGTTGCTTTAGCTAGGTCTATTATTTTTGATACCACAAAGGAATCGATAGAGCCAGAGGTATGTGGAATGGTTGAATAAGTCTTCCTATTAACTTTCACTCAGATACATGCAATAATTAATCTAAAACAGGATCTCATAGTCCTGCTATTGTTATAATCAAGTCTATGGTACTGGTGGATTAGTTCTTCATATCTCTTTGAATATTGCATCCATGTTAATTTAGTATTGCAGATTGCTGCAATGCAATATGTTCCTGTACTCTTAACTGCATTGAACTTTTACATGGAATCATATATCTTTTGCCTGCAATGTATGAATCATAATCTGTACTTGATATCATTTTCCTCGAATGAAAGTACCTAAAATCCTTGAGGCACGTATTCTGATAGTTGGCCTCTCATAGTTCAAATTGTGTCTATAGACTACTAAAACTGTTATGAAATCTTGTATGAAGTTACGAATATATGTAATTATTTCTTATTTTTCTAGCATTGTTGTTTACCAAATTGATTGTTGTAACCCATGCGCACATCCAAGAGTGCGTGTGTAGGTGTGTGCTTTTTCTGGGGGGTGATCATTTGTGTTCATTTTCTATTTCCCTTTTACTTTTACCTCATGAGCTGTGGCTGTTAGAATTTAAATGATATAATTTACATTATTACCTTGAAGAAATAGATGGTATGTTAAAGAAATGTTTTGAACTTGAAAGACTTGAATAAAATAACATAAACTATAATATTCAGAGAAATCGCAGGAATTCTGATCTGTCCTAAACTTAGATAAATTATTACATGTGTTCTCCTACTTCTCCATCATGTAATAAAGATATTCACAATACTAGTTCCTAATAAAATTTTCTTTATTGGTTATCAGAATAGAAAGGAAGGAAAAAAAATAAAAATTTCATCCTACTGATATGCTCTATAGAATGTAAAACACTATGGAAACCATTTAAATGAAGCATTATTGAAAAATTGTAAAGCCACTGTCCTATCATTATGTTTTTATTTGGAAAATATGAAGTGTCATGTTATTCTTTAGAAGTTGGTTGTAAGTGCCAGTTGCAGTCCGAGATATTGACAACTAGCTCATTGTTTGGTTGCCATTTTTGGCAGGTCGCGGGTTTTTTAACATGCTCATGAGAAAGAATTGCATATTGCATTAATGTTTATTATTGTTGTTTAAAACTGGTTACCATATAAGTAGGTAATGCCCAGAGTTAGTAAAAATGAAAGTATACATATAAGAATGAGCTGTAAGGTAGTGGGGTAGCTTTTTGGCCTCTTGCTAGCTATTTGGAATGAAAAATTGAACATTAGTGGTTGATGAAATTAAATACTATTTGGATGGGAGATGAGATTGAATTTGCTTTTCTATCTCGAGTGGTTTTAGTGGATGCAAGAGATGGGAATTAATAAGGCTATGTATGACAGGCGAACATATAAGGAATGTTAGCATCCAGGTATTTGATCTTTGTACTGTAGTACTTTGTTTTGTTTACCGCTGCAGGGTTGCAAAATAACATAGACATTGCATCATTGTTGTCCTGCTTTTGGTGGAAATTAACATCTATAGCAAAGCTGCATTCAGCATCAAGTTATTAAACTGTTGTCTGAAAAACATCACACTGCTGACAGGTTTTATTGTATGACGAACCAACAGCTGGCCTAGATCCAATTGCATCTACTGTAGTTGAAGATCTTATCCGTTCTATACACATCAAAGGTGAAGATGCAGTTGGAAAACCTGGGAATATTGCATCTTATGTGGTTGTTACTCACCAACATAGTACCATCAGAAGAGCTGTTGACAGGTTATGCTTTGTCTGAACTTAACGTTTTTGAAGTTAATATTGTTGTACTCTGGTGTTGACTAATATAGAATGTTTTGTTCAGGTTGATATTCCTCTATGAGGGTAAGATTGTTTGGCAAGGAATGACTCATGAATTCACTACATCAACCAATCCAATTGTTCAACAGGTAATGACTAAAGTGGTATTTCACAAATTCCGTATATTTAGTCTTAGAACCAAATTGAAATTATAAAAATATGTCAGAGAAAACTGCTGGTGCAATCTGGATATCATCACATTTCAATTGTTGTCTTTTCATTTCCTAATTGGATGGAATTCTATATCTAGCCTAGTATCTTGTCTGCTAGTATTTTGTTATGGGGCAGGTTTAGCAACCCTCAAACTCAACACAATTTATTAGACAAAACTTGGACCTATAGATGAAGTCGTTTTGTGTGGTTAAATTGTATATACATTAGAACAAACACTCTTTCTCTCGAACCATTTTTCTCATCAAATATTGTTTCAGTGCATTCGACAGATGATGTGTCTCTCACTCACATCACGTCATGTGGCATGAATAACTAATCTCACGTAAGTTGTTACCTCATGTCACGTGACATGATATGAGTGGAAGGTGCTCTAGATGCTATGCACAACAAAACTTCTCTCTTCTCTTCTTGATACTCTCTCACATCTCTTCTCCACTCTTCTTCCTCTATCTCTCACCCTGTTAATCAAAATAAATGCACTTTTAAATATATTCTTTTATGGACCTTAATCTGCTTGTTAGTGGTAAAACTTAAGCAAAGTTACAATTCCTGGTTAATCAGTTATCTTGTGTGGTTGTTGACAGGTAAGTTTTTTGTGCATTATGCATTTGATGCATTAATATGGTTCTTTGCTGGAAAAATCGAATTGATAAGTGTCTATTAATAATTTTTTCACGAGAGTTTTAGAGCTATCAAAATAATTTTGTTGTTTTGGGAAATAAATTGAATGAGATTAAGAGCATAGCTTTTCTTTTTGTTGAACAAAGAGAAGAGATAGGGAAGAGGAAGAAGGAGAGAGGAGAGAAAGTGTATTGAAACAAGATGAGAGACAATATTTAAGAAAAGGAAAGTGGAGAAGTGAAGGAGAAACTGTTGTTTCAGTGCATGTACAATGAATTTCTTCAAATGAGAATTATAACCTTTCAAATCCATTTAGTCTAAAAGTCCATGTTTCATGTACAGTTCTGAGGGCTGCTGAACCTGCTCCTTTTGGTACATCATAGTAAATTATGGATTAGTTGCAACATGTTCAATCTCAAATTTTAGATTTGTTGCGATGACTGCTTGGTCCGTTGTTCCTTTTTCAAATCTCTCTTTTATAAAATAATGTTCACTTGGCAGTTTACTTAAGATTTGTTACAGACATTACATTGATCCTAACCTTTTTTTGTTCCTTTTTACCAGTTTGCATCAGGGAGCCTAGAAGGGCCTATAAGATATTAAGACGTAGGACCAAATTCCTGTACTCGAGGCTAACAGTGGTTTTACGTTAGTTCGAGTTTCTAGATGAGATTGCTCGGTAACAGGTCAAATTGGGCTTGTAAATTTTTTGCTGACAACATGATTAGTTGATCTATACAAAAATTACAATCAATCTGAAGCTTTATAATAAAATCTCTGGCCTTGATGAGCCCGCACATTTGTCGCGGTGCATCCTTGACCTACAATCATCCAGTTCCACATTGTAGTGAATGAATCAGGAGGCTTTGATCTGTATTATGATTATTTAATTTTGTTTCTATATTTAGTGATTGTATGAATCTGGGCAGTGTATTGGGTCCCATTGTAGGACAGAAAGCTCATTTCTAATAGAGATAGTGTTAGTCAATTGTATGCTTAATATGTCAAAGAAGAGTTTTGATGTTTCATCTAAATGCCTTTAAAACAGTTTTATGTTACCAGTAACAGCTTGATGCTCCTAGATTTTACCTCTAACATAACTCATGAACAATACTCATATGAAGTTACTTCAACATGTGGGTTGTGACATGATTAATTATACATCACAAACTTGGTGCGGTGATATCATGCCACCCAACATGAATCATTATACTGTTGGATATGTATACAAAAGCAAAAAAAACTATGGTATATATTCATTTATATAGTTTCTTTTCATAACCGTCAACCATTATCATGGATGGTATTCTGTAGAAGAAATGTTTACATAAAGGTGTTTAATTAGTTAATGAGCATGTGTCGGGATTGCTTCAAGTTTTAACAGGTTTAAATCAAGGTAAGACTGGTTTAGTTTACATTTATTATATATGAAAAATAATATTTACATTAAATAGGTGTATTATTACTTAAAATCCGAATCTCTAATATGAACTCGTCTTATTAAATATATTTTTTACCTTGCAAGTAATTGAAAAATATGTTAGATAAGAAATCCAATTGTAGCATATAACTTATTAACACAAATGGTTATGCAGTTTTCCCTTCACTAATGATAGATGTATTATTACTTCAAATCTGAACATGTAATATGAACTCTGTCTTATTAAATACATTTTTTCCTTACAAGTAATTGTAAAAATATGTTAGATAAGAAATCCAATTGCAGCTTATAACTTATTAACATAAATGGTTACTCTTCCCTCTTCACTAATGATATATCTGCCGATCTCGGTAGGGTTGACAGACTATAATAAACTGTTCGGTGTTAGCTCTTAAAATAAAGAAAGAAAGGAAAAAAATATATATAATTGTAAATATAAGGTAAGCTATGCCATATATAACTAGAAGCATACCATTATAGGCTTGCTACATTGAAAGCACTTAGATTCATCATTAATGAACACAAATGCAGAAACTTCAAACCAAAACTAGGCTCATAGGAAAGAGAATCGAGTATGTACACTAAAAGGATTTGATTCTCAGGTAACCTGAATCAAATTTTTGTCTGAAGAATGTATCGTCTCGTTCGACTGGAACAAAAAAGTGCCACAACACCAAGATAGAAGCTAACAAAGAAGCTTACAAAGAACACCCAGATGGATATCAGTCCCTCATCTGTGTCTTCTTTAGATGTTCCACCGGGCACCAGCGGAAGGCTTGCCCTGTTACATCCTTCCCCGGATGACTCCAGACACAATTTTGGATTCCCAGCGAATGCACCTGGAAATTTTCGATACCCTTGTTTCTCAGGAACAAATCCTGAGAAGCCGTTGTAAGACAAATTCAAGAGTGTCAAATCCTGAAGGCTGGAAATGTTGCCTGGAATCTGACCCATCAAAGAATTATGCGACAAGTCTAAGGCCCTTAAGCTCAACATCTTATCCAAAACTGGAACCTGACCATCAATAAAATTACAGGATAGATTCAGGTATTCCAGACCTTGTAGTTCAAATAGACCCTCTGGAATTCCTCCATGCAGCAAATTATTGGATAAGTCGATTCCAACTGTTGAAAGTAGATCATAGTTAAAGTTTAATTCATTTGTACCAGCAACAGCCACAGAAATTTTGATCACCACATTTCTCGTAGGGACTAGTGGTCTTGCAGGCGTGTTTCTACCTATATCACCACTATTGAAATTTAAGCTAGTGTTGAAGTTACCGTCTGGTATGAAGCCTGTGAACTTGTTGGTTGAAAAATCCATCATTTGAATTGCTTCGAATGAGAACAACCAAGTGGGAAGAGTTCCGCTGAGTTTGTTCCGAGCAATGGAAAGATACTTAAGATTCGACCATTTGGTTATTGCATCACTCAAAGCACCCGAGAGATTATTGGAGCTGAGGTCTACAATTTCCAACGATTTCAAGCCAGCCAATGTCAATGGGATCTCACCAGAGATCCTGTTGCTGCTTATATCAAATATCTTCAAGCTATCCAGCGCATCAAGCTCTGGTTGAATTTCACCAGAAAGGTTGTTGTTATTAACTATCAATGCCAGTAGCTGAAAACACCCAACAATGTTTAAAGGAATCGAGCCTGACAACATGTTGTGCGAGAGATCAATCACTTGGAGATACGTCAAGTTTCCTATTCTTGCTGGAATTTCCCCAGTCAGGAGATTGTGAGAAAGAAACAATGCCTGCAAGCTTTTCAGCTCAGTGATCTTCAAGGGGATTTTTCCCGAGAACTGATTGTGAGAAAGGTCAAGAAGTACAAGCCCTGACTTCTCTGTGGTCTCGGCAATCTTGCTTGGTAGAGGACCCGATAAATCATTGAAACTCAAGTCCAACACAAGAAGCTTTTCCATAAACACAAGCCTTGGAGAAATCTCATAATTTAAGTGATTAAATGACAAATTCAGATGTGTCAATGCTTGAAGCGAAGCAATACAAGTAGGTATCCCACCGACAACAGAATTGTTAGCTAATTTTAAGAGAGTTAGAGACGGAGCAGATGCAGAAAAACAAGGCAAAGTGCCTGAAAACTTATTCGACCCCAGATTAAGATAAACCAAAGACTGATAAAAATCATGAACATTTCCCAGTAAGTAATTGCTTTCAACATCCAAATATGTCAACGACTTCAAGTAAAACAAGCTTTCGGGTAATTCACCATGAAATGAGTTAAAACTCATATCAAGCTTCTCCAAATTCAAAGAGAAATTCCCAACCCACCACGGAAAGTAACCCCCCAACTGATTCTCACTCAAAACAAGTTCCCTCAAGCTCCTAAGCCTCATCAATGTATCAGGCACATTCCCTAGAAATCGATTCCGACTAAGATCAAGAGTCTTCAAACTATGCAAAGCTCCAAAACACAATGGGATTGAACCAGTGAAGTTGTTATGAGACAAACTCAAGAATTCAAGATATGACAACTTACACAAACTGGGATGAACTTGGTCTGACAAGTCCATACCAGTCAAGTTAATAGACACAACACGACCGGTCTGGTTTTCGCAAACCAAACCAGTCCAGTTGGTGCAACTAGACCCACCCCAGGTGGATAACCTCTGGTCAGGGTCCTGAACCAATGACCTAAACATCAACAGTGAGGTTTTATCATCTGGGTTCAGATCAAAACCCTCAGATGGGCATGACCATGATGATACCATCAACAACAACATGAGTACAACTAAGTGTAATTCAAGGCCTTTATAGGGGTAAAAAGGTAAATTCCACTTCAGTTCCATGTCTGCAACAAGTTACTAGTACACAACACTAGTTCAGTTACAACAAGCCAAGCTAATCTAACCTTAAACTACACAAATTTGACAAAAAGAGAAACAACCCAGAAGAGTTTAAGTAGCAAAAGATGTAAACAAGAGCATCAAAGGAGTGAAAAAGCAGATAATGCATACACGAACATATAAAACATGTAGAAGAAGAGTAGCGTTGAGAGACACTTACTAACAAAATGGAGTAAAGTTGGTTCTACAAGATGGTAGAGATAGACTAAGCGAACAAAAACACAAACAGTTCAAAGAAATGGAATTGCTAAAAGTTGATATAGAAAAAGAAAGAGAAAAAAGAAAAAGCTTATTTTGTTTATTCTTTTTCTCTTTTTTCTTTGTTCCCGGTCATTGTTTGCAGTGGAGCTCTTCTACTTTTATGCCTTTGCAAATGGTGATTTGGGCCTCCCCTCGGCCCATATGTTTCTCAAGCTGGGCTTGCGGATAAAAATGTACGTGAATTTTAAAGGAGGCTAACATTATATAGGGATTTTTGAAAATTTTGAAGCCTTCATAGCAACGGCAAAAGGAAATCGAAAAATCTGTTGGAAACATCTTTGACTGATTGGATTGATATTAGTTTTTGGCTTCAGAGAGGATTTATATCTGTGACCTCAACTTCGCTTACATCATTGCTTAATATAATCAATAATGCACTCTTACATTAGTGTTTACATCACTTAGTAATAATACATATAATTATTACAGACATAATAATGACTGACACACATATGACTTTGACATTTTGGATAAAAGAAAATCTATCAATATCTTGGAGAGTGATGGTTATTATCATATCGTATTTATGACTACACAATTGATATAAGTTAGATAGTAATTATTGGTGTAGATATTCTGATTTGTGAATTTCGTGATTCATGAATTAAGAGTTAATTGTTAATAACAACTCTGTAGTTAATTTTTTATTTTGAGTTAATTTTTTAATATTAAAATTTATTAAAGATTAAGGTTTGGATTATAAGAGTTAATGTAAAGAAAAAATTACTTCATTGGAATTTATTTTTGTTGATATTTTTTTGGTGTTTGTACTGTGTTTATCATTTCCGTTTTAAGTTAATTGGGTTTGGTTATATCCAACATCATTCAGTTTATTTTCCTGAGTCATATAATTACATAAATTTTGTATGGGCACATTAATGCTTAATAATCTAATTGCTGCGATCCAATAATCTACAAATTTCAAAGGTTTGTTGCTTGTGTTTTACCTTAGTGGTAGACAATTAACACACCCGAGTTCTTTGAGAACTTGGGTTCAACACCCAAATAATGCATCCACTATGTGGTTATCTTTCCATCTTATATGGACCATCTTCCCATCATTGTGTAGATCGACCTCTTCATATGTGAGTTACTTTTCGGACCGTGTCATCAGTGTCTCATCTCATATAGTTTCAGTAGTCCTCTGTGCTAATCCCAATGATTAAAAAATATATATATATCTTTCGTAACTATCCTATTATATATATAGCAAGTATGCAATAGCTAGATCCTTGTTTTATATCATATTAGGTGAGCTGTCCAATCCAATCTTATAATTGAACTTAATGATGTTCATAAATTATGGTGCATTGGACCATATGTACAAAAGTCTAGTTGTATCGTTTAGTATCGATGTAAAGTGTAAACTCATTCCAGACTACAAATTTATCTTAATAAGCAAAATCTAAATCACGAAAGTATAAGTGGTTGCAGGCAGCGTTGGAGATTGACACCTCTTGAATAAGTAGAGATTTAAAAAAAGGTTGTAGAAGTATGGCATACTAGTTCTATATAGTGAGAGTTGTTTGTAACTGATAATCTCACCCTAATAAATGTTACACTCTAAAAAGTAAATTAATAACCTAAATTTTTAATTTTATTTTGGGTTAAAAATTTAACCAATTGAAATCGGGTGGATAACAAATTTACCTACTCTTGCCAGCCCATGACATTCATGTGACATAACCCAATGAAAGACAACTGGTGTGAGCATCATGTTCACCATTTTAACATTTGAAATTTTGTTTATATATATATATATATACATACATACACTTCAAATGATTTCTTAGCATATACAACTATAAAATCAGTGGATAATCTGGATGTTGAGCCCGAAAATAGCATCATGGGCCGTATGTAAAAAAATGAAGACCAGTAAAAGTCTGGTGGACTAACAAGCCCAAAGGTCCAGACAAAGAATGAAACAGTGCAAAGCTTATTGCACCGTCAACAAGATTCCATGCGTAGTGAAATTTTGGAGATACTGTCAGTGGCGTGTAAAACTCACAAACTACCTTTGGCTCAGACATGGGTTCCCTGCATGCCTGGCAGTGTTCTAGGCTACCGTGGTGGTTTGAAGAAGAGCTGTAGTAGCATTGATGGTAGCTGCTGTATGCATGGGGCAAGTCTGCATGTCCACAACAGATATGGCGTTCTACGTGGTAGATTCTCACATGTGGCGTTTCCGGGAAGCTTGCGTTGACCATCGCTTGCAAAAGGGTCAAGGGAGGGCATTTTTCTCCCTCGGCGCTTGCTTCTCCAGAGTCTTAAGGTCGAGTCTGGAATTGAAGTCAAAGAGGATGAAGTTCATGTTTATGAAGATGAGAAACAAGTTGACAGTTGAATCTATTCGAATTCCCCAGTCTAGAAGCTCTCCAACATTAATATTTTAATTGCTGGGAGGCTTAAAGATGCTGAGAAGAGCCTTGGTGGTATGCTCATGTACTTTTAAATTATTGCTTTAGTGCTTTCTGAGATGCTTAAAATTTTATTTATAAGAGAATGCTAGAATGTTTTTGCCTATATATGTAGCAATTAAGATACATATTTTTCTGAGTAAGATTCTTGCATTACAGTTTGTCCCACAACAATGAAGCGTATCTGCAGGCAGCGTGGGATCTCTAGATGGCCATCGCACAAGATCCACCAAGGTTAATCGTTCGCTTACTAAACTAAAGCCCGTAATTGAATCTGTCCAAGGTACTGACTGAACATTCGGTTTAACTCGTCTTGTAATCAACTAGTCCGCTCCCAGTCGCTGTTGGTTCAATTTCTTGGCCTTCTGGTTTGAATGGTGCCAATCGACAGTACTCACCTAGCTCTAAACCCTGTGATCCTCTGGGTGAAAAGAATGAATCTCCCACTTGCAGAACACCGGGTATTGATGGACAGGCCGTGGTGGAAGATCAATGGTCAGGAGGAAGGATATTGAATCATAAGGAAACTGCTCATGAGCACACTGTGCACTCCGGAGAAATAAATAAAGGCTCAAATCATAACTGCATTTTGATTGCCTTTACTGGTTTTAGTCTCTGGAGTTCAAACATTTTCTTTGCTGCTGGTAGTCATAACTTGCAGACTTTTGTGCATCTTTTTCATTTGGATGTCAAATCTCAGGTTGTTAAATTGCATGCTTTAATTTTTAGAAACTAATGGAAGCAATGCAATACTTCCAATCGAGTGACAAAAACACTCGAGAGTACTAGACAATTTATAGAGGGAAATATAACCTCTTTAAGTCACAAACATAACACATTATAGCATCATGATACACAGTCCTAAGCATTTAAAACACACAAAATTCAGATTCGAACAAAAAGTTGTAGCAAGACATGACCTCTTGATTATTGCATCATACTATGGTCTATATAGAGAGATAAAAAAACCATCCCTAGGTAGTGGCTAGATAAAACGCAACAGCCAGTAAGTAACTATGTCGAGTCCTACGAGGGTACGATGATGATCGGATGGGTGGAGAGACCAAGTGCATCATGCTCCACTGATACGAGAAACATGAATCCATGATGACCACTTTGAACTAGACATAGCTACTTCTCCCATGACTACTTGTTTTCTTGCTGCCTTAATTCATTGAGTGAACTTGTAATAACAGACATACAATAGCAACTGGGCCATTGGAAACAAAGTGCCTGCCCATTTGGAATCTGATTCCAAAAAACACTAAAAAATAAAAACAAGCATTCAGAATAAATTATTCTTATACTGTTACACAAACCATACATGTATATTTCTATCCTGTATAACTCATGCTGTTCTATTGATTTCTAAATTAAGAAACCTTTTCCAAGTGCATCACAACCACAAGATTGAACCAATTAATAGGCTTAAAATAACTAGTTGCATTAAGTCCCAATAGAATGGAATTGGTAAATAAAAATAATTCAATAAACGCAGAATAAATTTATCGAATAGGTTGAGAAATAATTAGGCTACATTGTAGCCTTAGATTAATCATAGTTATGAGTATCATAGCCAGTAAAATGATAAGGAACAACATTTTATTCAAAGAAAAGAATAAAATTTAATCACTGTGTTGAAAGAAATCGGAGATGATTCCTCCTAGCGTTCTTCACTTGCTCTGAAATTAACTTCTTCTACTTATTGGATTCCCTTCACTGCACCCAACAATTTAAAGCCCTCGGCTTTAATACCTGTGCAGAACACTCCAAAATCATCAAATAAACCGTATTCTACTCCAGTTTTCATCACAAAAAGCTTAGATTGAACTCACAAATCAAGAATTTAGTTTCAATAAATTACATGAATCTCACCCACAAATCAAAGATTAAATTTTTGCATGAAAGGAAATTTAAGATTTCTTTCTTTCTCGCTTGCTTGAAAGGAAACTCACTTACGTGTATCTCACTCACAAACTCAAATTCCCTTTCTTTCTTTTTCCTGAAAAATTTACTAATCAATGATGAAAATGAAAGATGAGCAAGTTCAATTAAATGTTGCTACCGAAATTATTATACACTTTATTTTATCTATTAAATAAAAAATAATAAATATAATAAAAGTGCTTAAAAAATGATCCTTCAACATTATCACAAATCACAACACTATAATCCAAACAGCAAGACAGCCATAAAAAGAAAGCCGAAAACATATTGTTATTATCATCACTTTGTTCATCAGACTTAGTTTAATAATATAAGTTTTCTTCTCTCATCTCACCGTGATGTAATCTGTCAGCTTCCATTTATCATCCAAACAGAAATTTATCTCTTTATCATCCAAGTCACCAAAACAACTTTCCCTCACTTCTTCATCATCACAATCACGACAGCAAAGTCAACAGAAAAATATAAAATAATTTAACATCGAAAATCTTATCAATTAATGATAATATATATATATACATATAATGATTTCTTAACGAGACATTTATGGTAATTTATCACTATGCATTCAAAACAACAAAATTATTTCTAATAAACATCTAATGCACTCTAGAATAATGGTAAATATCTAATACTTTTGTCTAAATTTTTCATTCAATCATTTGTGGCAGTTGATATATGTCATTCTCATAAACTGTCTTGCAAACCTCAAACCCAAATTTTAATGACATATTAGCTGCCATAATATGTTAGATAAAAAAGTTGGACAGTATTATTACACACTTGCAAAATTCTTTTTTAAAATTTTTTATGCTCAATTTAGAATTTATTAGAATTTGATAGATTTTTTTAAATAATAGATTTTGATGAAATTCACAGACTTTATAGATCTATATTTGACAGGACCCATATCGATTCCTCCTTTTAGTTTAGGAGAATCCCATGAAAATTGAAGAACCTATCATAACTTCTCTTTTGAGTCCAGGAAGATGCCATGAAAACTGTGATCTTTTTAAATAAAAACTGAATTTACTGAAATCGTTTTATAAAAAACTCTTGTAAATCTCATGGTTGCCTAATAAATTTAATCTGAACACAATCGAATATCTGTACGTTTCTTGTGTTGGACCCCTGGGCTGAATATTTAAAATATTCATAAACTATCTGGTAAAAATATTCAATCTATGAAAGTATTATTTAAGCATATTTAAGAAATCTGGTTAATTAAAAATAATATACACAAATGTAAAAATGTTTCTATTTAAAAATAATAATGATGCATTTTCTTATCATAATGTGACCATTATCACAATATGAAATAATTTATATAAATTTTCAACAGATACCAAGAAAAGTGGGTGTTATAAAAGAGTGAGCATTAATGCTTGGTGAGTAGATATAACTTTTTTAAAAATATTTGTAATGGCCCGTCCTAGTCTGGACCAGGGCTTATCTGGCTGCTAGGCAAACCCTCTAAGCCCAGGATATCTCAGTCTCCCAACCGATTTCTTTCGCCTCCTCAGACACTCGAACACACGACTTAGGGGCTAAGTACTTGTGAGAAATATGTTTGGTACCAATTGAGTTATATCCGTGAGACCAGCGGTTAAAGTGACAGTTGGGGGAGGTGTGGCGTAGCCAGCAAATCTCGTGGTGGGGACAATACCTAGAATAGGTGGGACAACCTGGAGGGGACCCACAATATTTTTAAATAAAATATAACATATTACTGGTAGTAATAAATAAGTCTCAATAGTTATTGTACATTCATATCTAAACAATAAAATTGAATTCAAATCTCACATCGTAGTAAAACTGTAAATATCTATATGAATCATTTTTTTGTAACTTTATGAAACATATTCTACAACTATAATCTGTAATGCTTTTCTGAAATCTCTTTTGGAACTGTACAATCTTCTCTGATTTGACCATCACGCTTCAAGCTCAGACTTTTGTCAACGGACTTATGACTCTTGTACACGTGTGGGTCCCTAGTCTCCATCCAATGGATAAAACTTCTTTGAAATCTTTTTAAGTAAAACTAATATTCTAAATCTCTTTCTTATATATAACATCTGTAATATGAAAATTTATACCAATTAGTACACAAAGAAATCTGTTATATGTGCTTGAGATATTCAACACATAAATAGAGCGAGAGCTAACATATACCATACACATGTTGAGCAACTCAATGACTCTCCCAATATCTGCTATACACATTTGGGCAATTCTAAGATTTACACATATGTAGCTTGACCGTTAAATGAGAGGGTACAATCTTGGTCTTCTGAAAATATCTTTATTTTTCTTTCAAATCTTAAAAAATTTCCTTATACAAATATATACAATTCTTTTTCTGAATATGCTTGTAATTCTGAATAAACACTTTTCTCAAAATATAAATCGATACTCTTTCTCGAAACATAAAATAAATATTACTTAAAATATTTTGAATATTTCGTATAATAAACTCAAGCAGAAAACATAAAATTTCGATTGGAATCTCTAAAATATATATAATGCACATATACTTAATAAATTCTCATTTCAAGATAAATATAATCTTCTTCTATTAATACGTCTTTTAAAATACATATATCACAATAATAACTCAAAAGCATTTTATATAATTGAATCGTAAAACATAATCAATAATCAGTAACGTCAATTAACTAATTAAATCATTTAATTTTGAAAGTAATAAAAACCTTAAATATAAATAAATCTAATCAATTAATTTGATTAAAACAAAACTATCTACTCACATAATTCATTTACTTATTTATGGATCTTAAACGAGTTTTCATCTAATTTCTCATAATCTTAGATCTACTTTAAAATCACCTTAACTCAATTTAGAACTTATGGAAAAATAACTAATTTCCTAGATTCCAAATCCCATTGAAATAAAATCACATAAACTCAATTTAGAACTTTTGGGAAAATGAACTAATTTCACCACTTTCTCGAGTACCCATGATTCTTATATCTTCTCAATCTGTTGTGCCTCTATCTCACCCTCTCTTTCTTTCATGCTTTTGACTGCCTCAAGCCTCTCTTTTGTCTCCTTCAAATGACTAATTCATCTTGCCTTATTTCATTTTGCATGGCACCCATGTGTTCTTTCTTTGCACAGCCACCATGTTCCAAAAATTATGGACTTTTTGTCCAATTGCCAATATTATTATTATTTTATACACTTAGGTTGGGCCAAATTGGTAACAATAAATTGGGTTTTCATTAATCTTCTAGGTCAATTTGGATTCTAGTATTACAATATTGATTTTATTAGAATTATTTAAGAAATCCAATAAAATTTTTAGGGGAATGACAAGATTGTGTAATAAACTTTTTTCTTCAAAAAAATCATTTTAAAATCCATCAAAATCTATCATATAATGAACTTTGTGAAATTAATGACATTTTTAATACACCTAGATTAATGGTTTTCATACAAATCTGGATTGAATATACCCAAATATCAATAAAATCCATTGAAATCTAAATTGACTACGTATGGTGGAACTATCATCGCTCACCATGCGTTAAGAAATATTCCACGAATGTAAAGGGCGACAGACTCGATCTCCCTTGATGTTAGTAAGACTATCCCTCCCAATACTATGTCATACACCATGGAGTATACCAGTCTGGTCTAAAGCTAGAAGGTCACACTATAAAGGCTTAGGTCATCCACTAGGTTTGAAAACCTTTTCTATTTTTTCTATTAGTGAAAACTATTTCTTTATCATGCTATAAAATAAACAATGTGTGATGCATACCATATATATAAATAAACTATTTATTCTGAAGCTAAAATATAAAGCAATTAAACGAAAATAAACTAAAAGTATTTAAAATAATTTCACACTCACAACTTGTTTTCGAACTACTTCACTTCGGCCTTTAGCGATCCTCCTCTTTGCCTCAGCGACCTTCTCTATATCGTTATGCTATCTACACTTAATTACAGGGGAATCTTGATTTAGCTCGTAAGTTACATCACCTTAAATCAGCTCTCACTTCTACTTCACTCGAGCTCGCAGTCCCTAAGATTTAATATTTAACTGGAGCTTGTTTAGCTCGAGCTACAAGCTCCAGCTCGCTGTAAGCTCTACCACGCGAGCTACTCAGCTCTACCTAGTTCACTCTAAGCTCGTCCTATGTGAGTTCATAGTCTCAGCTTAACCCACACGAGCTCATGCTTAGCTCAACTCAAACAAGCTCCTTTACTCAGCTCAACTCGGATCGAGGGCATCTTCCTCTCTCTACGAGCTCGCTTAACTCATCCTTTTTAGCAAGCTGTTGCTCTCTTACTCAGCTCAGCTCGCACAATGCAGTTCCTACCTCTAACTAGCTCGTCTTATCGAGCTTCTACCTTAGTCCAACTCGGACAGGCAGTAAGATGAGTTGAGACTTTACTCAGCTCGCTCCTTGCGAGCTCAGTCTTTAGGTCAGCTCGACCAGCACACTACAGAGAGCTACGGGTATCCACCTAGCTCGCATCTCTCGAGCTCCTATACGATCTCACGCAAGCTCACTACTAGCACTTCTTTTTTCTAGATTTTACACACACAACATTTTTTCATCTCGGACCTCAGAACTCCACAAACATCTACTTAACAACATAACACCAGATCTCATTTTAACTCAGGTCACGACCTCACACGTCTCATGACCCAACTAAATTATTCTACCTCAAAATCAACACAAATTAACTTATTTCTGAGCCACAGTACTTACCAAGCTTTTCCTCAGCCTTCGGTCTTGTTCTCCAGCTTACGAGCTACTCAAACTCCAAATCTACTACATAGAAATCTTGTCAGTTTTAGCTGAAGCTCAAAGACTTATCTCAAAAGATCCTTCACCCAAATAATACCATAGACAACTTATTCTTACCAGATCTGGTTCTCATATTAGCTCCTCACTTTCTAGCGGCTTAGTCTTCTTCACAAATGGCGAAAAATGGCGGTAGCAGCTTGTCTCCCTTTCTTCTCGTCGAGCTCTCTCTCCTTCCATCTTTCTCCCTTTCTCCTTCTCTCTCTTTCTCTTTCTCTCTCTTTTTCTCTTTACTCGGTATCTCCTTTCCACCGACACAACCTCACACGCCTATTTATAGGCGTGGGTCAAGCGCGTCCTTCACCCTTGAGCTTCCTGAAAATTATGAAATTGTCACATTCTAGAGAATTCTTTCAAAAATATCTGATATTTTTCTTTTACACCCCTCAACTTTTATAATTTATATTTATTTTTAAATATTTTTGAAAATTTACAAATACTAAATTTTTACTGTTAAATACTTAAAACCCTTTTATTTATTTCTCTAATGGAGTACATTAATATATTTCTTTATTTCGTATATATGTACAGTAATATCCTCGGAAGAAGGTATTACATTCCAATTGATCCCAAATCTCCAGCTACCACACAAACCCCTTTTTAAACACCTACAATAATAAAAATCTAATAAAAATGGAGACGGAGACCCATCTCTACCACTATAAAGACAAGGCAATCCAGATCGTTGAACACGATTTGGGTCGTCTAACACCTTCGATCTCCCTACCATCCACCACAAACACCTTCAAACTGCTGCTCTTTTTCAGGCCAATAGAGAGGCATGATCGCTTAGTTACGGCAACCCCAGTCCCAAGGCAAACCAACTCTGCTTCATCAAGGATGTTGCTAGAGTCATTGGGGGCATTTAATTGGCGGTGACAATGGTGGAAAAGTTGAAGAGGAATATGGAAAATGATGAGTGAAAAAAATGAAAAACTAATTAAGATTCTTTAAAGCTATTTATCATTATTATATTGGTTAATTATTTTTCAATACTTCAAGAAGAATGTACTATGTCTAAAATAGTCATTAAATATATCATTTTCCATTCATTTTTAAATAGAACTTGTTTTTGTGTAGTTTTAAGTACAATAAAACAATTTTCATTAATTTTAATTTTTTTTTTGTATATTAATCTAATTTATCATATACGAACATTATAAGTAAATCTCGGACATACGGAATTACAAGTATTCATCATTTCGGAGATACAGAATTGTAATTATCTACCATTGACTCTGTTATTGAATATTCTACACCATCATTGCAAAAAATAAAAAATAAAAAGAAAAGCAAATTTAGGAACAAACTAAACATTTATTCATTTATCCAATTCAAAAATATATCAAACTAAATAAAATAGACATGCATATTTTTCTAAATAAAATATTTCGCAGGTTTTCTTTGTCCAGCTTATTTTTCTGACATGAATAAGGAGCTCAAAGGATTAAGGTTCCTCGCTGAACTTGTTGATTTTGCAGTATATAACATGACTATGATTTTTAATTGAATACCATAGTACTTTTCGCCTCACATTTTTATTCGAAGGGACAATTACATTGAAACAAAAGATTACAAAATTAACTGCCACTATAACTTAATTGTTAAAGAAAATTATTAAAAAAAAAATTGGGCTACTGCTATTGACCATCAAATAGCTATGCCATTGTCACTGTTTTTTTGATGTTATACTGCTTTTTATTTAAGATAAATGACTTGGAAATTGTGGTCTTATAAGAATGTTTAATGCTCACCTTCAGAAGCATTTCTTTTGTGATTCTGTTATAGAAAAAGCTCCATTATTCTAGTCGTTGTTGAAAGATGCAGTGCAAGTTATCTAATTTTAACATTGTTCTCTATGAATTTCGCATCCAGATGTGTTGTAATGCATGTTCTTGAGAAGCTTGAGGTGTGTGTTTTCTTATTTCTTTTTTCTCCCTTGGTTCATCTAGCATATTTTCTTATGCCGTTGCCAAAGTTGCACTGCAAGTTATCCAATTTTAACTAGTCTGGTTTTCGATTCACATATAAAGTCAATGTTTGAGTGTTTAACTGAATTCGCAGAAAGTTGTTAGAAGTTGGATTGTTTTTGAATGTTAGTGGTTGAGCTAATTTTTTGTTTTCATTTGTTTCCTAGTTTTTTGCTTTGATGCTTTTATTTTTTACATGTGCATGTGATAAAATTTTCCATTTAAGGGTTTTGGTTCTTGAAGAAGTTTACTCGCATAAATTACAAGGAAAGGCTCTCAACCAAGAACTTAATTCTTAATTTCTGAATCTTTCCATACAAACTCGATCTCCTTTATTTTTTATTCCCAATTAGTATATGTGCCCTAAGTTGAATTAGGGGGAAAGAAAAAACTTGATTCCTTTGTATTTAAGTTTCCTTTCAATCAAGAATTTAATTCCTTAATTGTGAATCTTTCCAATACAACTCATTTTCATTTTCGATTAGTGAATGTGCTTTAAGTTGCATTTGAAAAGAAATTTAGTGAAGGGAACTTGATTTATGGATAGAAATAAAGAACTAAGTTTCTTATAACGAAGAACTCAGTTATTGATTTGATAATATTTCCAAAATGGAACTTGATTTCTTTTGATTTTCATTCCTAATTAGTAGTAAAATTTGGAAAGAGAATTCGGATAGAAGGCTTGATTCCTTGGATTGAAAGAGGGAGAAAAGGACACATTTACTAATTAGAAATCATTGGGACTGAAATTAATTCTTATTTTGTAATTCCTGTACTTGCTAAAAATCATTAGGTATCAAATATTGTTACATGGATCCTACACACAATCAGAGAATAAATTCCCTTTGGAAAGAAAACTTAATTCTCATATCTCACGTGAGAAATCAAGTTCCCTTTTGTGATTCATTTTCCAATGGAACTTGATTTATTTTGATTTTAATCTGGACTAGTAAATGTGCCTTAAGTTTCCTTTCAACCAAGAACTTAATTCTTGATTTATGAATCTTTAATTCTAATGGAACTTGATCTCTCTCATTATCATTCTTGCTTTGTACATACACCTTAAGTTGCATATATGGAAAGAGAACTGGCAAAAGGAGCTTGATTCCTTAGATGGAAAAAGAGAATTAAGTTTCCTTTCAAAAATGGAACTTGTGAATGTTTTCAATGGAACTTGATCATCTTAATTTCTAATTTGTTAATGTTTCCAATGGAACTTGATCACCTTTTATTTTCATCCTACATTAGTAAGTTCCTTAGGAAAAAGAAAGAAAGGGAATTTGATTTCTTACCATAAAAGAAATAAGTTTACTTTGAAACAAAAACTTAATCCCTAATTTGTGAGTAATTTCCACATAATTTGTTGAAACTAATCAATCTATTTCCATAATTATTTCATTGCATAATATTACAAAAAAGACAATGTTAAAATTAGATAACTTGCACTGCAAGTTTCAACAACAACTAGAACAATGGAGCTTTTTTGTATAATAGAATCACAAAAGAAATGCTTCTGAAGGTGAGCATTAAACATTTCTACAAGAACAAAACTTCCAAGTCTGTTATGGAAATATTATGCAATGAAATAATTATGGAAATAGAATGCAATTTAATTTCAATATAATTTAAAGGAAGTTAAAAGTTTAGATTTGAATGGATTCCACTAAAATCCAAGTGTATCCAATCTAGATTTATCTTTTCTACTATATTGATTGTGCAATGAAATGATTATGGAAATATATTGATTAGGGGGATGCATTCAATTTAAGATTTTATTAGAATTTAAAAGATTTTAAAAGTCTGGATTTGAATGGATTCTATTAAATCTAAGTGTATTCAACACATATTTATCTTTTCGGCAATATTAATTATGCAATGAAATAAGTTTCATGATTATTGTAGAAAAGACAAGAGTGGCTAGCATATTATACCATATATACACACACGCACACAAAATTTTTATATATAAATATGCAAATCTCATGACAACTGCAAAACAAAAATAATTTGCCCATCATGTTGGCGACTAAGAAGAATTTTGTTCTCGTAGCTCTATATTGTCTTCTCTTTGTTAATCAGCTACAATTTCATCAATGTAAGTCTTCAAACATGTTGCATGTACATCTTTTTCGTAACAATTTGGATAAAATCATTTGTATAAATATGAGTCAAACATCATCTAGTGATCGATATGACTTATAAAATTTTATTATTCATCATGTTTGCAACTACGTACATACAATTTCATGCTTGTGAGTCTCTTTTATTAACTGCAATTTTTATTAATCTAAGTCTACAAACATGTTGCATATACATTTTTTTTTTTACAATTTCAATAAAATTTTTTCCACAAATATAAACTAAAAGTCATCTTTTTCGATGTAAATATTAAATTTTATTGTTTAACATAGAAGCAATGTTGTCGTTAAAGAAGGGTTAGACTATAATAACTTAAAATCTTGACATAAAATATTGACTTTGGCATCCATCCGACCGTTTTGTCTTAATCCAAGGGTGAAAGAAGTGAATGATTTTAAAATTAATAACAACCATATGACTAAGGAAAAATGGATGGATAAATGTTGAAGTCAGTTTTTTAAGTCAAGATTTTAAGTTATTCCAACTTAACCCTTAAAATAATTAGAAGTTATGTAGGTTCTTTTGATTTCTAAATATAATGATTTTGAATTTGACAAGAGAAAGAATCACTTTCAATGATTTTGTCAACTCTACCTCACTCGTTTTTTCTTTGGTTAATTTTTCCCATAACCAGGTCGGGTGAATATTGGTGATAGCAAACTTCAACTCCATCAGAGAAAATGCGTCAAACATTCAATAGTTGTAGTCGAATGGTGCTGCGTTCAAGATTGGACTATTCTAAAATGTTTTGATACCTCAGCAAATTGCATAGCGAATTGTTGTCCATGCACTAATTGAATGTCTATGTTACTAAACTATGCATTACTTTTACTATCAATTATAAATAAAGCATAGTCTAAACTTGCGCAAACCTCCCTTATTGTTTACTTTTATTTTCTTTTTATTTTTTTTTTTAAAAAAAAAATCTTATTTTTACTTTTCATCCATTAAAGGATAATGGTTAATAGGCAAAAATGTCAATTTCTTGCTCAATCTATTAATAATATATAAGATTAAATAAATAGAGATATGTACTCCATCTTTTAGTTAAAAAAAATAAGGAGACATTGAAAAACTTAGAAAACATAATTATTAAGTTAAATTACTAGTAATAACATTTATTACTGTTTCAAAAAAAATAACATTTATTACTAGATAATTTAAACTTAATAATACTTGTAATTATTTTGTAAGGCAAAAATTATTTTTATCTATAAGTGATATGAAATTATAAATCTTTTACTAATCTTTATATTTTTGACTTCTTCATATTGACTAAACTTTTGATTGTTTAACGTGACAAAAAATATAAGTTAACTATTTACTCTTTATATTAAATTATTGATAAATATATTAAATTTTGTACATTTTTCTATTGACTTTGGTATTATGATTGTGATGATGATGAAGTTAGGGAATGATGTTTTGGTGATGTTGATGATAAAAAAATAAATTTTTGTTTGGAGGTTAAACGGAAAGATCAAAACTGACAAATTTCATAATTAGGTGACGAACAGAGAGATGAGAGATGAAAGATGAAAACTTTTATATATATATATAAATATATATATATACACACATATTTTGGTTCAAAAAGGGGATAGAAGCCCAAAAAGAGAAAGAAAAACACTAATGGAGAGCTTGAGTTCTCTGATGATCAAAGCTGAGAAGAAACTCTAAGAAAGAGTAGTGCACAGAGTTAGATCCTCCACTGTCATATCAAGACTGGCTTTTGCAGGCCAATTAGTAGCTTGATTAGCATCTTGAGGCACAAAAAGTAATTTTACATGCCAATCTTTCCTCATGGTATTCCAAATGTCCAAGAGAACAGACTTAAAGTACATTGGATTAGGATCTGAATGCAAAATCAAATAAATGGCTTTTTTCCTATCTGATTCCACCAAAACTGCAAGAAGATGTAAATCCTAAGCAAGATGAAGATCTCTCCCAATATCCCTTAACTTAGCTTCTAGAACTATGCAAATATCAAAAGAACTCATAAATCCCCTTATAAAAATGCCTTGATCATCACAAAGTAGACCCTCAATTGCAGCTCTTCCAATAGCTCTTTCCAAAGTACCATCAATATTTAATTTGACCCGTTCAAAAGGAGACAGATTCTAACAACATATAAAGTTCGGAGCAATAGAAGTAGGAAACTTACTATAACAGTGTCTCTCAGTAGCATAGATAACAAAAGTTTGTTTATTAATAAGATAAGATCCTTTCACAGGTCTAGTAAAATCTGGATCATGCACTGCTTGGTTCTCTCAAAACTAGAGGAAATAGCATGTAATTGTAAAGGTAGGGGGCTAGGATCCTTTTGTAGTTAGATTTTTCAACACCTATTCCTCTCTTTCAACACTGAAAAACCAAATCCTCTAATTTTGGGGAATAATTAATCTTTATCCATATATCAAAGGCAAAACTATAATTTCTCAAAACATACATATCATCTTAAAAAATATTACCACAAAAAGCACAAGAGTTAGAAAGAAAAAGACTCATCCATGCTTTCCTTTTATTCGTTAATAGTCTGCCATGCTGAAACTACCAAAGAAAGAGTCGCATTCTCTGGGGAGCTTTCACCCTCCATAAAACACCCCAAACTTTGTCCTTCTAAACACAACTACTACTCATAAAGGAATTATAAGTATATTTCAAGGAAAAGTGCCCATCATTGGAAGCCCTCTAGAGAGGACGATCCACACTCGCATCTTAACAAGGAAGAGAGGACATTGCAAAAAGAAGACATTTCCCTTCAAGCAAATAGTTCCTTAAAAGAGACCAATCTCATCCCTCATTAGCTCTAACCAAATCAATCATCTTAGCATTTAATAAATCAGGTGACACAATATTCATGCGTGTTAAACTAAGTTTAAATGATGAACAAAGTGATAAAAACAATATATTCTGACTTTCTTTTAAGGAAAAATTTCATTTTCACTATAATAAAATAGGCTATTCATACCACAATATCCCCGGACACTAAAGGCCCAGTAAGGATACAATTTTTTAATAAAAAATAATAATAAATTAAATATCTATACCATGCATTAATGACTCGGTATGAATAATATTTATTTTATTTAAAAAAAAATAAATTTAATTATCCATACTGGGCATTGATGGTTGGGTATGGATAATCATGATGTTTTTTAAAAATTTAGTTAAGTATCTACATCGGCCATAATGGCCCGGTATGTACAGTATTTTTCTGATTATCCATACTGGGCCAATTGTTGCCCGGTATGAATAATGATTTTTTAATATATTTTTTATTAAAAGTTTCTTGTATCAAGCGTTCAGTGGCCCACTATAAAAAAAGCCTGGCGGTGGTAGTCTGCGCACCCTTACCCCCTGCCCCCCTTATTTCATCATTTTCTTTCTCCATCGACCTTTTTCTCTCACATCATCTCTCTACCAAGCCCTCGTCACCCCCCTCCCACTTCACCGGCTGTTTGTCGCTATGATAGCCATGCCATCCGCCGCTATCATCGATCACAATTTGCTTCGACATACTGATGATCTTCACTCCCACAATCCCTCAGTCTGAAGAATTACATGACTTCACTAACCAACGCCGAATTCTCGGTACCTTTTCGCTTTCTTTTTTGCACTAAATTCTTTATTCTCTCTAATTAAGGTTTACAATCTTCAAGCATACCCAATTTTTTCAATGTTGTTTCCAATTTCCCTTTTCTCGTTATTGGTCTCATCAGCCTTGTGTTTTCCTTTCACGAAAATTATTTCAAGCTCAAGTATTTGAAAAAAGAGATTTTACTTTCTTTTAATTAAAAATTTATCTGCTGATTGTGTAATTTTGTACCCAAAAGCTTGCAAGGTGAGCTTTAGGGTTAGGCGGTTTTCTTCATTGGTGTGGTGACCGTTGGCATTGGATCATCCTATTAGCATCTCAAGCCTGATGATGCTCAGCTTGTGTGGGACCGTTTGCCTGTGAGTGAGTTTCTGCTGTTGTTTAAATTAATTATTATTTGGTTGTGTATTTTATGTAATGTATATAAAAGATTTTTAGATTTGGGAATTGTAGATGACTGTTGCATTTTTGTTGACAATTGCCATTTTTATCATTGAAAGGGTTGATGAGTAAAAGGGAATCGTGTCTCTTGTACCTCTACTTTTCGTGGGTGTCGTTAGTATTTTGTACTGGAGGTTATAATCTTCACTTCGTCGTTGTGCTGGTTATATGTGATTTAATGCTTTTGTAGATAGATAACAAATTGCTGAATGATGCCTTGTTGCCTTATGCGCTGGTCTAGTTTGTTCCTTGCATTGCCATTCCATTGATGGCTATTTTGCTGCCTCCAATGTACACACATTCCATATATTGGCTTTGGGCGGCAGGTTTTTCTTTTTTATCATATGGGCTCCTCTGTTATGTTTGGGGTAGGATCCTCCTACATTTGTATTACTGATTCTAAATTAGAATTTATACTTGCAGGATTTTATCTTTTAGCTAAGGTGGACGAAGCATTGGATAAACCAATATACAAATGGACTCATCATATTGTCAATGGCCATACTCTTAAGCATCTATGTGCTACAATGGTTCCTGTCTTCCTAACACTTATGCTTGCTAAGTGAAGTATAGCAATAGGTATTGTTTCTACTTCTTTTTGATAAAATTATTTCTTTGATGTCAGGTGTCTGTGACTTCTGTGTTTAATGTTTGGTCATACTGATGTAGACTTTGGTATGACCTTTACTTGTCTTAGCCAAATATATTAATTAATGAATACCAAGTAACAGATATGATTTTTTTTTTTTTTTTTTTTTTATAAGAAACAAATTTGAAAAGGAATAGTCCTTACAAAAAGCCACTGTGACTTTGATTTATTGTAATCAAGCTTGTTTTAGCAATGCATGTTTCTTGATGCTGCTACTGCTTCTTTGAGGTATCGAAATGGAAACAACATATTTGTATATTGAGATGTACACATTTCAAAGGAAGAATTTATATTTTCATATGAATTTGTGCTCTATGTGTGTGTGTGTGTGTATATAGATATAAATAGATATATTTTTATGTGTATATATATATATATAGCGTTTGTGGAGAGAGGGAGTCTTTATTTCTGTTAGTTCTATTGTGAAATTACTTTAGTTTGCTTGTGAATTACATTTTTGGGAAGTTCGAAAAATAGGAAAAACTCTATCAAAACTTTTGTAAAATTGATTAAGTTTATATGTATTATTTTATATATTGAGTTTGTTACTAATATATGTTATCTGCATAAAATTTTTAGATATCGGTCAATGGTACATCTAGTGGTATGTCTTCAAGTGAATGGAGTGGTGAGAATAAAAGAAAGAGAAGGGGTCCCAAGTGATTATATTTATGTTGTTAATAACATTTTCAAGTGATTATATATAAATGGATTTTTTATGTATGTTATAATATTATTTTTATTTTAATATAAAATTATATATATTTTCTTAAAAAAATATGTAATATGAAATGGGTGTACATACCGGGCATGTGCTTGGTATGGATATGCTTATCCATATCTGGTACGTATATGCTTATCTATATTGGGTGGCTCGATATGGATAAACGTATCCACAAGTCAACCCATTTTAGATGTGTATCCATACCGAGCATAGCTCGGTATGGTTACCCTTATCCATACATTGCCAATAATTATACTAGCTCTATTCATACTGGACGGAGTGTCCGACATGGATAGTCAACCATATTGGGCATTGCAGGTATGGGTACCTATTTTTGTTGTAGTGTTTAGTTCCTAATGTGTAGCAAAATATTACTTTTTACTCATTTATGCGTTTTGAATTCCCATCATTTCTAATGTTTTGGATTTTCATCAAATTGGTTCTTTTATCAGTTGATTGTTAGTGAAACTTAACAACTGGAAACGTATTTTGGTCCTTCTATTTCATTCACTATTTGGAATGAATAAAAAAGAAAAAAAAAACTTGAGATCTTCGTTCTGTAACGTCTATCGAAAACTATACCAAGGAATGATAAAAGGTGCTTTATAAGGAGAAAAAAAGTGCTTTTGTTTTTTGCACTACTATCGACATGCATATGCTTATAGACCAACATACATACAGGTTTCAGACAGTCCTTGTTTTGCTTTGTGGCCGTCATTTGCAGTAGCACAAAAATGACAATTGATAATGGTCGATCAACAACCAATTTTTACCATTGAATTAAAGTCTTGCTTATCTATAATCTACATAGTTTTTAATGTCTTGTTGATGGTCGATTACATAGCTACCCTTGTTAAGGATCAATAGTAGAAAAGTCATGTTGGATTGTGTTCCATATTTACCTCTTATTGCATGTAGCACAAAGAGAGAGATCTTGTTTTGAATGGGAATAGAATAGGGTTTTCCTTAACTTTGGTTGTGTGTTGCATTGAGATTTGAGAATAATTTTTCAGGGTCTTTCACTAGTTGAGTTTTTAATATCTTTCCTATTTACTTAAAAAATATTTAATTTTAATAGATTGTTTGTTAATATATTTATAAAAGAGGTTTATTAACAAGAAATATAAAAAAAAAGTATAAGCTTGTAATAAAAAAAATGTAGTAAAAGTAACTAAAATATTATAAGAGTATATGAGATATATTATTTTATTTATGAAAAAGTTTATAAAGATGTTTCGTAGAATTGTAAATTAGACTTTAGGTTGATTTTTTTAAAGAGGTATTTCAATATTTAAAATGCTTTTCTTGGATTGATATCAAACATTGAAAAAGCTTTTGACATGACAAACATATTTTCTTCACTACCAAACACACACTAATAAGATAAACATAAAGAGACTCAAAAATTAGGTCATAAAAAGACACAATAATGCAACATGTGTGTACTGTCACGCCCCGATATTTATTTCTATATGATTAGTATTCATTAATTAATGAATTGAATGCACAAGTTGGATTAAATTGGATTTGAGTGCAATTAGTGTGATATGTATATATTTATTTGTTTAGGGAATTTATTATTATTGGAGACATTTTTTTTTTCTTTTCTAGTAAGGAATTTAATTGGAGATTAAATGAGAGAAATGAAATGATGGAAATTATCATTGGATAAGAAAATGAGTACCATTAGAATGCATTGCATGAAAATTTATTTTGGACCAATAGGAATTTGCCAACATAAAAGTCAAAGGTGATGGGAACTAATTGCATTTTTATAAGTGTGTAGTTAGATAAGTTAGTGGAAGCATGAGTTGGCACGAATAACCATGAAATGCAAGCATGTGTGACAAGGGACATAGAGGAAATTAATGAGATAGTTTGGGATAAAATTGAAAAGCAAAAAAGAGTAGTACATAAAGTGAAGCCATGGCTTGAAAAATCATTTCTTCTTCCTCCATTGTCGTCCACTTCAAGCTCTCTTCTTCTCATTTTTTTTTTTCAAATTTCAACCCCCAAATCACTCATTTATCTTGATTATTACCTAATATACCTATTCAAGACCCAAAATCCACCAAAACCTATCAAAAATTCAAGTTGGATTTTCTCTAGTAAGGGTGCAAATTTAAGGTATGTGATGTGAGTTTTAGTTTGAGAGTTAGAGGAAGGTTAGTAAGCATATAGATGCATTCTTAAGCATAATTAGCAAGTCATGCTTGTATTTAAGTTAGTTGATTGTTTTTAATGTCAATAAATGCATTCTTCTGAAACCCTAAGTGTGGGTTTACCTTAAGGAATTCAAAGGAAGGATAAGAAAAAGTTATAAGCTCTCCTTGGAGGTGTGACTAACCTAGAGATCAAGCCCAAAAGGTTGGTGTATACTTCCTTTGAAAATCCAATTATTAGTAAGGTTCAGTATTAAAATTTTTTTGAAATTCTATGAATTTGATTCAATTGTTTTAGTAACTATATTTGAATGTTGATTATATGTTATTTGAGTATGTTTTGAATGATGTTTGGAGTAGAAAAAAAGTTTAAAACAAAATTTTGAAATATGAAAGGGGTTTGGCCGAATATAAGCTAGAGAGAAACTTAAGGGTATTTTTATCATTTCATACTTATTTACGTGTTAATCAATGATATTTGAATAATTTATGTGATGAATTAGTGAAGAAAACATAAAGTTTTCAAAATGACCCCTTATGGTTGAATTAGACATGACCACGGTTCGGTTCGAACCGTGCGATTCGAACCGAACCATCACTGTAGAACCGGAACTGGAACATAAGGTTCTGGTTCTGATTTGGAACAGAATCGGAACCGTCACTGCAGCGGTTTTGGTTCCGGTTCTACCCTTAAAGGAATCGGAACCGGAACTGGAACCGTCGGTTCAAAGAACCGGTGGAATCGAAACCGCCTTGAACCGACGGTTCCGGTTCTTAAATAAATTAAAAAATAAAAAACGAAAAAAAAAGGCAAAAGCCATCTGGAAACCCAGACGGTCTGGGTTTCCAAACCCATATGGAAACCCAGACGGCTTTTGGGTTTCCAGATGGAAACCCAGATCTGGGTTCTGGGTTTCCAGGTGGAAACCCAGACGGCGTCTGGGTTCCCAGAACCCAGATTGACGCCTATCTGGCTTCCCAGAACCCAGATCAGCATCGATCGGGGTTTTCATGGAAACCCAGATCGGCGTCTGGGTTTCCCAGACGCTGATCTGGGTTCGGTTGGTGAAGAAAACAAACAAAACAAAGAGAAGAAGAAGAAGAGAGAAGAGAGAAAGAGAAGAAAACAGAGAAATAGAAAAAAAGAAGAAGAGGGAGAATCGGAGAAGAGGAGAAAAAGAGATCAGACAAGAGAGTCAGAGTGACTCAGAGGGAGAGAGACAAAGAGAGGAGAGATAAGAGAGAAGAGTGAGTCAGTGAGGATAAATGGGTAATGGATTTTATTTGGTTTGTGTATAAATTTATTTTTTAATTTTAAAATATAATTTAATATTACCTTTTAAATTTCAAATTATCATTTTAAAAAAAGGTTCCAGAACCGGAACCGAAACCGTTATAGAATCGGAACTGGAACCGGAACCGGAACCTGAACCGTTATAGAACTGTCGGTTCCAGAACCGAACCGGAACCGTGTTAATTCGGTTAAGGTTTCGGTTCTAGCTTTTTTAGAACCGGAACCGGAGGTTCGAAACCGGAACTGGAACCGAACCGAACCCTGGTCATGTCTAGGCCGAATGTATACTGGTTTCGTATCTAAGGGTATTTTTGTCATTTCATGCTTATTTATATGTTGATTGAATGATATTTGAATGGTTTACATGATAAAATATCAAGTGGAAAGGAAAATTTGAAAACCATTTTCCTTTGGTCGAATGTAGACTAAAGGAAGATAAAAGTTGTTTTGCTAAATTTTGATGATAAAACTAGGGGTAAAATGGTCATTTGAAATAGCTAAAAGTGACGCTCCGAAGAATTTCGAAAAATGGATTCAAAAATGTGATTAAACGTTTACCCAATAAAAGTTTTTTCTAATTTAAAAATTTGTTAATTTTGGAAAGTTAGAGGGCTCGAGTAAAACTAGATACCGGTAGATGGGGATTGATAATTGATATGCTAATAGAGTGATTATTAGCAGTATTATACCGTTATAAATGTATACGAATTTTAAAGTTACGGACCTTAAGAGGCAACGAGTATCCGATTTCGAAATGGTAAATTTATGTGAAATATAATCCGACGGGTAAACACCGAGTGTCCGATATCGGGGAAATCCATTTTCGATCCAAAATATCGTGTCAGAATTTACAAATAACTCTAAATATTGATAGAGGTAATAATGTGAATATGTTTGATATTTGATTCCGGAAGGTCAAATTGTATAATTTTTAAATTGTTTGATTCATTGTATGTTTATTATGAAAGTTTGATAATTGTGCGCTTCATTATAGTACAATGTTATATTTTCGAAATAATTATGATTTCAATATTATATATATACATCTACTAAGTAAAAATACTTAGCGCGCGTTGGATTTGCACTTGCCACGTGCAGGTAGTTGAGTTGGGCTTTGTAGATAAAGACGAAGACGACATATCTGTAGTATTCTTCACGAGTCACATCTATCCTCATTTTTGGGTAATGATCATTTTGTATTTCACATGTATATCTTCATGTGCATGTTCATGAAAATGTGTATTTCATTAAAGTGTAATTTTTGTAAAGAATAAATTGTATAAAGTTTGTAATGTTTTGTAAATTATGTAAATTGAGTGGCAATTATGATTTGAATTGTGTTAGTTTTCATGAAATTTGAAATTGTAAAGAAATGATTATTATATATATTTGTGTATATTTGTGTGGTGAAGTGCGTTTGGAAACGGATGGGAGGTCCGAACGGAAGTTGAGAAAGAATTTGTTTAGAAGTGTTATATTCTTTATAGTTTTTTTAATTTTGGGCTTTTAGAAAAATAGACGAAACTATATCGAATTTTCTATAAAATAAAATAAACAAAGAAATAATTTTTAGTAAGAAATGTAATATCCTCCGTCTCGATTCTCAGACCACTGGGAGTCGGGGGAAGGATGTTACATGTACCATCTTGTGTTTATATATACTTTTTATTTTTCATTTTAATGGGCATGACCCATCACTTAAAATATTATTATTATTATTATTAAAAAAAAATCTCAACCATTGTTTGATATTTTTACCAATCTATGTAAACTTTTCATTTTCGATCTCTATAACATTTTTCCTTTTAATCTAACTTAATTTTTTTCAAAAATATCCTCTAATAAAATATTTATCCACAAATTTCTCTACTTCTAAAACCTGAACCAAATCAAATTAATAATGATAAATTAGATTTCAATTAATCTCTTTAGTCCAGTTAGATTAGGGTCTTACACCATTCAAATCTAGACTTTTAAAATTATTTAAATTGTAATGAAAGCTTAAATTGAATGCATCACCCTAATCAATCTATTTCCATAATTATTGCGTTGCATAATATCGTAGAAAAGGCAATAAGTGGCTGGCATATTATACCATACCATATATATATACACACACACAAAAAATTCTTTTAAAATTCTTTAAATTGTAATGAAAGCTTACATTGAATACATCGCCCTAATCAATCTATTTCCATAATTATTGCATTGCGTAATATTGTATAAAAGGCAATAAGTGGCTAACATATTATACCATATACACACACACAAATTCTTATATATAAATATGTAAATCTCATGACAACCGTAAAACAAAAATAATTTATCTATCATGTTTGTGACTAAAAAGAATTTTGTTCTCGTAGCTCTATTTTGTCTTCTCTTTCTTAATCAGCTACAATGTCATCAATGTAAGTCTTCAAACTTATTGCATGTACATCCTTTTCGTTACAATTTGGATAAAATCATTTGTTTAAATGAGTTAATTAAAATTTTATTATTTATCATGTTAGCAACTATATACAACTTCATGCTTCTGAGTCTCTTTTATTAACCGTAATTTTTATTAATCTGAGTCTACAAACATGTTGCATGTACATTTTTTCTATTACAATTTTAATAAAACTTTTTCCACAAATATAAACTAAAAGTCATATTTTCTGATGTAAATGTTAAATTTTATTGTTCAACACAAAAGCAATGTTGTCCTTAAAAATGGGTTAAACTAGAATAAGTTAAAATCTTGACTTAAAAATTTGATTTAAGCATTTATCTGACAATTTTTCTTAATCTAAGGGTGAATTAATGAAGTGAATGATTTCAAAATTAATAACAACCATAGGACTAAGAGAAAAGGGATAGATAAATGTTTAAGTCAGTTTTTCAGTCAAGGTTTTAAGTTATTTTAACTTAACCCTTAAAATAATTAGAAGTTAAATAGGATCTTTCAATATTTCTAAATATAATGATTTTTGAGCAAATTATAATTTAACAACCCAGTTAAAACGCTTTCACAGGCGGAGCAACAGTTTCAATATTATTACAATTTACTCTCCTACCGTTATCCAGATTCGTTACATTTAACGGTAAACAGTATCAAAACAGGGAAAAGACAAAATTGCCCTTTGATTAAGTTGACCAGTTGACCAAATATAAATTATGGTCAACTCAATCTCTCATTCTCTCTTCCTGTCATTCTTCTTCTTCTTCTCCCCGCTTCTCCTTCTTCTTCCTTTCTTCCGCTTCTTCTTCTTCCTCGGAGTAAACCCGATCTGGGTTCACTCCGACGAACCCAGATCTGGGTTCGTGACGGACGAACCCAGATCTGGGTTCGCCAGATCTCGCTTCTTCTTCTTCTTCCTTTCTTCCCGCTTCTTCTTCTCCTCCGGTCATTCTTCTTCCACTTCTTCTGCTATTCTGCTTCCTCTGAGTGAACCCGATCTGGGTTCACTCCGAACCCAGAATTCGCTTCTTCTTCTTCCTTTCTTCCCGCTTATTCTTCTTCTCCTATCATTCTTCTTCCGCTTCTTCTGCCATTCTTCTTCCTCGGAGTGAACCCGATCTGGGTTCGTGAAAACCCAGAACTGGGTTCTCAGGGAGAACCCAGAGATTTTGGGTTCTGGGTTCTGGGTTCTTCCTGAGAACTCAGAATCTCATATTTTGGTTTTTAATTTTTTTTCAAATTTTCTTCAGATTTTGGTTTATTGAATTGGTGATTGTTTGGGTTGATGATTATGTTTAACCGGTGATTTTTTGATGGTGAACCAAGAAGATGATGGATTGAAATGATAGATTGAAGAGAATGGTAGAAAATTAATGGATTGAAGCTAATGATCGAACAGAATGGGAGAAAATTAAATAAAATCAAATTTAACTTTTACTTTTGATTTTATTTAATTGTTTTTATATTCTTAAATTGATCTCTACTGTCCATATTGAGATAATATGGACGGTGGAGATCTGATTAATATTTTTTATTTAAATTATTTAAAAAATTTTAAAATTTATTTTGAAAAATTAAAAATAAGGTTAAAAGATAATTTTGTCCCTTACATAGTCAATTTTAACATAAAAAAGTTAACGATGGAGGGTAAATTGTAATAACATTGAAACTGTTGCTCCGCCTGTGAAAGCGTTTTAACTGGGTAACTAAATTATAATTTGCTCTATTGAATTTGACAAGAAAAAGAGTCAGTTTCAATTATTTTGTCAACTCTATCTCACTCTTTTTTACTAATTTGTCTTTTTTTTTTTCATTGGTTAATTTTTGTCATAAACAAGTTGAGTGAATATTGGTGATAACAAAATTCAACTCAATCAGATAAAATGTGTCAAACGTTCAATATTTAAAATCCAATGGTGTTGCGTTCATGGTTGGTTGATGCTAAAATGTTTTGATTCCCCACAACTTTGCCATGCGAATTGTTGTCCTTGCACTAATTAAATTTCTATGTTTATGCATTACTTTTACTATCAATTACAAATAAAGCATAGTGTAAACTTGCACTAACCTCTCTTACTGTTACTTTTCTTTTTCTTTTTTCTTTTTTTTGAAAAAAAAAAAATCTTATTGTTACTTATCATCAGTTAAGGGATAATGGTTATTAGGCAAAAATGTCAATTTCTCACTCAATCTATCAATAATATATAAGATTAAACAAATAAATAAAAATAAGTACTCCATCTTTTAGTTAAAAAGATAAGGAGACCTTAACAAAATAAGAAAATATAATTATTAAGTTAAATTACTAGTAATAACATTTATCACTAGATAATTTTAACTTAATAATATTTGTAATTATTTGTAAGGAAAAAATTATTTTTATCTCTAAGTGATATGAAATTATAAATCTTTTACTAATCTTTATATTTTCGACTCGTTCAGATTGACCAAACTTTTGATAGTTAAACGTGACAAAAAATATAAGTTAACTATTTACTCTTTATATTAAATTATTGATAAATAAATAAAATTGTTTTACATTTTTCTATAGACTGTGATATTGTGATTGTGATGATGATGAAGAAATTAAGGAATGATGTTTTGGTGATGTCGTTGATAAAGAGATAAATTTTTGTTTGGATGATAAATGGAAAGATGAAAACTAACAGATTTCATAATTAGGTGATGAACAGCGAGATGAGAGATGAAAACTTATATTGAATTAAGTTTAAATGATGAACAAAGTAATAAAAATAATATGTTTTGGCTTTCTTCTAAGGAAAATTTTCATCTTAGTCCCTAACATGTAGCGAAATATTATTTTTTAATCATTTATACGTTTTGAATTCTCGTAATCCTTTACATTTTAGACATTCATCAAATTGCTCATTTTTTTAGTTGACTGTTAGTGAAACTTAACAGTTAGAAAGGTATTTTGGTCTTTTTGTTCTATTCACTATTTGGAATCAATTAAAAAAAAAAAAAAATTAGATCATCGTTCTATAACATGTATCGAAAACTATGTCAGGGATGACGGGACCCTTCCCGAATCCCTCCTCTAGACCCGAGAAAGACCCCGTAGCACTCTGAAAGAATTCTCACGAACCCTACACTCAACCCGAAGGAATCCCGTCAGGGCACAAAAAAATCATTTAGCTAGATATTTTAACTTCTTTTACAAGGTGACAGTGATAAAAATTTTGACATCATACCTTCTTTTCCTGAACTATGACATCCTGCAACTTTCAAATACAATTTATAAAAACACTTCTATGAAATCAATTTCTCAACTTCCAGAGCCTCCGGCTCATTTCTCACAACACAACCACAAACAAGTCAATAAAATTTGAACACTAAATTTCATAAAACGTTAATAAAACATTTTAACTAATGCATCAACTATTTCTTCAAAATATTTACAACTATGTACATCAACATATATATGATCAAAATAACAAAATATATACATGTAGTAGGTGTCGTCCTATACGTCCGCCTGCATGTCTGACTGAATCTCGTTGGCTAAACGACTAGTTCCTGCACATATGGGAGAATTTTTAAGAAAAACATTTAAAGAAAAATATGAGTTTATACTCAATGAGTGGTATAATCTTTATAAACTAAATTTTTTATTTTAAAAATTTCTAAATTTTTCCTAAAGACATTTCATAACTAAAAATATTTTTCTAAAATACTTTATATATCATAATCTGAAAATTATTCCGGCAACTCATTAAGAAATCTTTTTTTTCTAAAATACTTTATGAAATCTTTTCTTAAATTTTTTTCTGATGCTCGCTTAAATGGTAACTTAGGAAATATCTACTCTTGGCGTGATAATATATAAAATCTAGCTAACTACTAGGAGTTGGGATCTACCATGTGTAGTCATTGAAAGCGGGCTCACGCTGTGGACCGATTACACTACCCTTTACGTGTATACAGATCACTCATGCCTCGCTCACACAAGAGTCGACTAGACTCAAATCTCACTGACTGATTTCCTCTCATCTACCGTATTAAGCATAGGGCATTCGACCGGGTACTAAACTGGGGTTAGGGTAAACCATAGGCTAATAAAAATGTTTTTTCTTAATACACTAAAATATTCTAAATCTCAAGGTAGTAAGACTAAAATCTTTAATTCTAGCACATTCTCATATACATAAATAATAAACTAAAATCTTTATGCTAGAATTATAATGTAAATTCAATTAATAAATGAATAACTATTTATAATAAATTATTTTAACTTTACGATAAACTTTAAGAAAATATAAATGTTAAAAACTCAGTTCTACTCACTACAAATCTTCGGATAGAATCCGATCCTTCTCCGTATGCCTCCGAAACTCTCTGCTTTTATCCTAAAACATCAAATATCCATTTAGGGTCACTTAACTCATTCAAATAACATTCAAAATCAATAAAAATTCAATTATCTCTATTTATATCCTTTAACGCCTAAACTTTTGGATCTCAATTTCTATTCGATTGGGGTTTTCGAAATCCGTTTTCTCTACATGAATCCTACTTATTCTTTGCTAGGAATACCTCAATATACTCAATTTCATCATCGAAAACTCGGAATGAAAATCGACCGGATTCGCTTACTAACTAAAATCACTTTTCGCTTCGGATTTTCGATAACTTCAAAAATCAATCCTCTAGTGTTCTAACACCCAACTATTATCAAATAAACTGTTTCGAATGTTAAACGAATGCATTTCGAAGGGTTTCAAAAACCTCCCTTCAACTCGTCCGTTTAGCTCCGAAATCGATTCTAAACTTTTCGTTTTTGAAATCTAATTTCAAACGATTATTCCCTAACCTCTAAAACTTTCATCTAATATTTTAGAATAAAAAACGAAATAGAAACCCATAAAACCCATTTTTGATCGCGACTTCTCTCTCTCCTCTCACCTATTTTTCTTCCATCAAATCACTCACAAACCACACAAAAATCATCCTCACACCTCCCACTCATCATCCCTAAGCTCAGATTCAAAAAGAAAAGAAAAACAAAAATGGGTTTCATATGAAGTATCAAGCTTAAAACTGAGATAACTCACCAAATAGGCAACCTTTTGGCTTCAAATGTGTTGGGTTAGCTAGAGGAGATGATGAGGAACAACTTTCGTGGAAAAACCACGGTGAAATTCAGACCGGATCACCTTCTCTTCTTCCCTCTCTCTCTTGGCGTCACTCTCCCACTCTCTCTCTCTCTTTTTCTCTTATTTTCACATCCAAATGAGCCTAAATAAGACAAAATCACTTATAGTTATACTATTGATTAATTACCATAAAGTCCCTCAGGGAAATCTCACTTAATAACCTCAAACTTTCACTAATCTCACTAGTGCCCAAAAATAAATAATTTTATATTCTATTGGTCCACTTGACACATTCTAGTCCACTTATTTCTTCAACCAATCCTTGGATAACATGTGGCACAACCATAGCCACTAATGTTAAAAGTCACTTATCTCTTTTTTCATTGGTTGAATTAAAATATCTTTTACTTTATTCCGTGAGCTCACTTCGATTGATTAACACATAAATCTCTCATAATCACTTGTAATCGTACCGGGGTCAACCAATTGACATCTGACTTGCCATATGAAAATATAATAAACCTTAAATAACACTACTAAAGACCTACGATTCGACCGTAACTCAATTCGAATATTTCTAATACTATAAAATAATAAATCTGGGTGAAGGCTTACAAGGGAAGGATAAAATGAGCTTTTGTGAGGAGAAAAAAAAAGTTCTTCTGTTTTTCTCACTGCTATTGAAATGCACATGCTCATAGACGAACATAGAAGAAAGTCTTACCATGTTTTGCAAGATATACTTCCCTCTTAATACAAATAAAGAAGCGGTTCAAAATCATATGAATTAACTTTTAGTACAAATGTAAGGCCCGAATCCTAATGGACTCGATCGAATTTTAAAAACATAAATGGGGCTCAAATGAATAAGTCAAGGAGATCCAATTAAAGAGCCCAAATTGAAGATTAATGCAACCCTTTTCTTTGCAAAATGCACTCATTTTTTTTTTCTAAAGAAATCATAAGGGCTCATATTAGAGACAATTAGGCTGTGGGCTTTAAAAAAAAAGAAATGAAATGAAATGATAACTCCATACAATGATTGAAATAGAGAGTGGGCCAAGAGACTATGAGAGGGAGAGATGTTGGTGGGTTGAGAAAAAGAAAAAAAAAAAAAAAGCAACGGGTATTATTTAATCATGCATTGCATGATGAGGCGCCAGACTACTAGCATAAGAAAGGGGGATCAACAGTCACAGTGGTGGCATAGTGGCAGCACCACGCCTTGCTCTTACTTATGGGTAAGGTTTGATTCACCATGGTCACAAATTTGTGACCAAATTTCCTTCCATTTTTAGAAAGCTTTCCTCCCTTCCAAGAATTATAGTTCCGAGCTGTACCATTAGAGTTCTGATTAAAAGAACTCGGTATGAAGTGTACTTCTAATATCTATGAGATATATGTCAAAAAAAACAAAAAAGAGGGGTTAAGGCTGTCACACGATAATAAAAAAATATACATATGCACTCATATAAACCAAGTTCAATTAGAAGCATAACAAACACAAGGACAAAGCACGAAGAGCAAACAACAAGAAGAATAAACAACAAACAGAAGAAAGAAATAAGCAAAAGGAAAAGGAAAAATAATAATAATAATTGGATTAGATTTTGGTTGATTTTGGTGTGTAGTTATTTCAATTTTAGATTCAATTTTCTGATTTGAATAAACTTGATGCATTTTCAAAGCAATACTCTAACTTGGTGAATTTTTTTGATGTATCAAGTTTTCTGTTCTCATAGATTACTTGGAATCAAAGAGACAGCTCTTGAACACGAATTTTTAGACATTTATGGTTACGATAAGTTTAATAGAAATTAGAAACGGATCTCTCTATGCTCAGTGGTATGTTATGGTTCTATTTGAATGTCCTATTTAGATATCACTAACTTAGTGAGATTTATGGGAAAAAAATAATAATTGGAGCAGATTTTGGCTGATTTCAGTGTGCAATTACTTCAATTTCATATTCAATTTTCTGATTGGAATCAACTTGATGCATTCTCAAAGCAATACTCTGACTTGGTGAATTTCTTTGATGTATCAATTTTTCTATTCTCATAGATTACTTGGAATCAAAGAGACGGCTCTTGAACATGAATTCTTGGACATGTATGGTTACGATAAGTTTAATAGAAATTAGAAATGGATCTTTCTATGCTCAGTTGTATGTTATGGTTCTATTTGAACGTCCTCATTAGATATCACTAAATTAGTGAGATTTATGAGGAAGCAAATCTAATGTTTTTAATTCAGTTTCGTTCTTTTTGTTTTCTTGTCTAATTTACAGACAAGAATTTGCTCTATAATTGCGTAATTAACTAATGCCAACTATTAACATATGAAATGAGGCAATTACAAATAACAAACATACACTGCCTAATATCCACTCTGGTTTCACTGGAAGTGGTATATTGCGGTGTATTTTGTTTCACAATCTGTTGGGTCTATGTGGTGATATGGGTAGCATGGATGCATATGTTGTAATAATTACAGTGGTTGTTCTCAATTTTACAAGAAAAATAGAATCAATTTTACATTTAAAAGAATTATTTTTTTGTTTCTTTAGGAAACTTTTTTTTTTTTTGAAACTCTAGATGCGATGTAGCTGCTTGAACTTGAATAATTATCAAACTGAATGAAGACTCTACTATTAGACGTATTGTGAGGTCAAAGTATTTAATAATTACGAACATGTACATAATTTTATTGTAAAAAAAAAAAAACAGTACTTATTGTTTAAAAGGCACGTGCAATGGTTTTTTTTTTGTTTTTTTCTTCCCAGCAGTAAGCACAAGTTTTTATATGGTTAAAATGATTCCACATTTGTTATTCAAATACTTGGGTTGGTTATCTATTATAATAATAAATAAACACTAAAAAATATATTGAAATAAATTCTTACTTTTAATTTAAACCCAGATCATTGAAAATAATTTTTGAAGCAATTACTATCACGTAATATAGTTTAGCAATAAAGACGTTTCATACATTTGGTAATATTTTAATTTTGAATCCCTCCATATGGTATCTTCAATTCAAAATAATAATAATAATTATTATTGAAGCAAGTGGTGAGAGAACTTGTTTACTATATTCACAATAGATAAATGAGTGTTTTATTAAATATATTTATCAGTATATATAAAAAGTATGTTATATGATTAAATTTTCAAATTGTGCTAAAAAATAGCCAAAGGACTAGAAAACCCAATAAGAGCATCATAGGCTAACCAGCCTAAAGGCCTAAGTATGAAGCAATCTAAAACCCATCGTATCATGACATATCAACTGGAACACCAAACGATTCAATTGCGCTAAGAGATTGAATCAGCTTGGGATAAGGAGCTCATATAAGGCATAGCTTGAGGTTGTAGTCATACAGTAGCCCATTGCATGTCAGCAACTTGTTATTTTCATAATAGTGAGAAAAACTTGAAAACGGGAAATTTTCTACAAATTGGTAGAAGCTAGCATATTTTTTTGTTTCAATGAATCTCTGGAAAGAGGAAAAGAACTTCATCAAACACAAAGATTTCTATAATACATAGAAAATCTCCTTGAACGGAAAGTTATTAGAACTGTATTATAAATAAAATATTGATACAATTAATTGTAGTTTGATTTAATATCTAAGTGTTTAATATAGTTTCATATAAAATAGGAAAGAGAAATTTTTACATTTCGTATATTATAATAGCCAAATTCTATGTAGATGACGAACCCCTCTTCCTTATACAACTAGGCAGCCCACTCGACAACCTCATGATGGTCTTCTAGTCGAGATCTACTCCAGTTGAAAGGTTTCTGTAAAACTAAACTTTTTTCTTTCTACTGAAAACCTTTTTAAAACTCTTAGAATTTCTTTTCAAACGGAAACGGATGAATTTTTTTTTTTTTTTAATGAGTATTTGCAAAACTGGGTTTATAAAACTGCCAGTAGCATAATGATTGTTTTTCTAAAAGTTCTACCATGTAAAAACATAATAGAAAACTTGTGCACTTCAAAAACCACACAATCTCCACTTCTAAGCCTCAGACTCTCTTTTCCTTTTCACAATCAATCACAAATATGATTTCAATTTAAAAGACAATTCGAAAATTACTGAACTTACATAAAAACATTATGCATGCATAGTTTTAAAACATAATACAAAAGTATAAGTGCATATATCTTCCAAAATAATATTTACAAAATGTGCATCAAGTCTTAAATAGTTATGTATGTACATGATATTTCAAAAATAAACTAGTATAGTAGCGTTGTGTCTTCAGCCAACCTGCACGTTCGATGAAGCTCTTTCTGATTGTTGGCTTACGTTTGCACCTGGGGAGAATTTTGATCAAAAACGTAAAAAGAATAGTAAATATTTAAACTCAGTGAGTGGGTAAACTTTTTAAATGACGATATTTGTTTTTAAAATATATATCCTCCTAAAATAAACTTACCTGTTTGGATAAATCGAACACTTAAAGACTCGGATCACCCATATGAAACTTCCCTTATTTTCTTCATCTTCTTCTTCTTCTTGTTTTTCTTCTTCTCACTGTTTTTTAATTTTTCTTGCTGCTGAGCAGCCTCTATGTTTAATTTGCTTCCAAGGACCAATATATATACACTACATCATGCTCATTCATTCTTATCATTCTCATGCCATTGCCTCATGTTAGCCACTTCTTTTTATTATTATTATTATTATTTTCTCAATTTAAAAGGACCCAACCCGGATTACCTCTATAGAGATTCGAGTGGAGCCCTCCCGGCACCCCACAGAATCCTTGCAGTCTTTATCCAGGTGACTCAAAAGGACTCTGTGAAGCAAAGCCGTAAAACAATTTCATTTCTTAATCATTTAAAAATTAGGGTGGAAAAATTTCGGCAGCACAACGGCTGTTTCTCCGATATTTCCAATCTTTTCAAACACCTGTAAAATAATTTATAAATATTTCTAAATGCATACATTCTTTTCACTTCCAAATGAGACCTCAGGTCCATCTCAAAATCAATGTTCAATCACAAATCAAGTATTCAAAACCAAAACCATTTCAAATTTAAAACATTCCATATGCATGACATCGTAATCGTTATTATAAAACTTAAACATGTACATTACACTAAATCCGTTATACATCAAAACAGTTACTTTAATTTCACAGTGACGGTCGTTTGATAAGCTCGCCTATCCTTGAATTGAAGATTTATCATCTGGAGGACTCGTACCTACGCTTGAGGAGGTTTTAAAAAGAATAAACAAGAAAATAGTGAGCTAAAAAGGCTCAATGAGTGTTACGCATTTCTAATTAAGCTTTCCTTTAATATCCTCTCTAAAATCCCTTGAAAGAGTTCTAAGTTCCATAATAAGTTGTTCAAAACATGAATTTATATATATATGCTTGAAAAACAAGATTATATGCATCGCAAAAATTCATTTCCGTAACATACCTCATTTGAAATTCATTTGTAACATAATCATAAATTTATAAATCGTATCCTCAGTCATAAATCATGTATCCAATGGGACCTAGGGAAATCATGATCATCGCCTGGTCCTAGGACACCGGTGGTAGGGACGGTCAATCTCAGTCATAAGCTACTATGCCGCGGAATGTTACCTCACTGCACATAGGGCATTAGTCATAATAATACCTTATATACGCATAGAGGGCGACATGACAGACTAGATCCCCCCCATAATTAATGGACTTTCCCCCATGGATATGTCATACGCGCAATAAGGCACTTCGGCCGCATAATAGTCGTATCTCAGTCATATAATGGGGATTAGGGTAGCCATCGGTTTTGAAAATTATCTTTAATTTTTCTTAAGAATTACATTTACATGCTAAAATAATTGTTGTAAAACATATTTCTTCGATTAGAAATCAAAACATAAAAGTGCATTTCAATAATAATTTACACGATCAACATTGCTTAGATGCATATATAAAAACATTTATAAACGAGCATCATTCATATAAATTCATTTAAATATTAAAAATATTTCAATCTTTCATGAAAACATAGTAATCATGGTGCATTTATCATTTCATAAAATAATTTACACTCACCGATTTCTAACTCACGGAAACTTCCCGAATTTCTACTTCGCGATGCTTCCTTAACTTCGATTTCCTTCGCCTTATCGATACCTATAAAATTTAACATTCTAATAAAAACCATAAACGTTAAATATTTCGCGATTATGAAAAGTTTTATCGCGAGTTATTCTTTTTAACCATTCGCGCGATTCTTTCCGTTTCAATTTAAACTCAACGTCAAACAACTTATTATTTCATTCAATACATGCAAAACTAATATTCGAGCACTTCGATACACATAAATGAAAGTCATGGCAGCTTACTAAACGTTTATTTGCTTTTCGCTGCGACTTTTAGAATCAACAATTAATCACGTTTGCTTATAAAGAAAGCTATCTAAGAGACTCTAACATAATTCAATTCGTTCTAACGTCAATATTTATCGTTTTAACCACCCCAAACACATATCATGGCAGCCTACTAACGTCATATCAATTTTTAAATTTGACAAGGAAAATCACAACTAAACGCGTTCGCATGAAAACAAACATTATCCGAATCACCCGAAAACGATTTCTCGATTATCAAACGACTATCCGATCCTTTAAAATACACCATTATGTATCATTTTTCAAGATGACGAACTCAAAAGTAAAATTATAACATAACAACCCTTAAATCTTTACATAACAGCCCCTACAACATATTTTTCACACAATTCCAAAATCGAAAATCATCCAAAATCGCATTAACATTTCAACCGAAGAACCTCCGCACTAACGAGATTCTAAATCCTAAAACCCAATCATAACATTATCAAATATCATCCAAAACTCATTTTAACTATTTTCCATCAAAATGAAATTAATACAACTCACTATACCTTTCGAAATTCACTTCGAAACTTCGAAACGATTGTGCAAAGGTGCTGTCCACATTAATGCTTTTATCTGCGAGTTCCCTTCAGTCCAAATTAACTTGCAACCAATAAAAACCAATCGAAACGTCAACACAAAACCAAAAGGGACAGCACTTACCTTGGTGTGAGCTGTTATTCGCTTCGAAACAACTTCCACACGTTCGCGATGGCAAAACGGTGGCAAAATCACTCACGACAGCAGTTTGCATGTGTTGATTTCCGTCAAAAACAAAACCCACACATCCTTGACAACAAGTTAATGCCAAATGGAAACTCACGGCAATAGCTCACACACGGCAGTAGCAGGAGCTCACGACAGTCAACAGTAGCTCACGGCAGCAACTCCTCATGGCCTGACAGCAGCTGATAGTCCCTCCTTGCTTGCATGCACGATTAGATTCTCCTCGTGGTTTGCTTGGATGACACATGTAGCTGCTGGTTTGAAGGTGCTACTCGTTCCTCTCGTCCCTTCACTCACGATTTTAGACTTTCCTTGCAAGCACGAGCAGATCTCTCACTCTCGGGTTGATGGCTTCTTGATTTCACGAGCTCTCCCTCTCTTAACTTACACTTTCGATTTTTTTTTAAGACAAAGGGGGCTGACCGAATGCTTGCAATGGCCGATCTCACTCACTCACTTAACTCTCTCTCTCGGTCTCTCATTCTCTGTCTCTCACTCTCTCATTCTCTATCTCTCTCGGCCACAATGTTTCTCTCTTTTGGTGAATGTTGACCGAATATGAAAAATGAATGTTTCTAGTTTTTCTCTTCCTTGATTGCTTTTCATTTGATTATATATATATTTTAATGGTCATCTTACACTTGTTACTTTCCTCCATAACCACTATACACTTGTCTTTTAGATATTGGTTCTTCCTCCACTAACATGCCATTTGTCCAATATGCATTCTTTCTTTGCATGTACAACACGTGTCCATCATTCACCAATTTTATTTCTTCCATGTATTCTCCCATTTTGATTCCAAAATCCAACTCGTTTCCGTCCGTCCGAAAATCCGTTTATAATTCGATTTCGTTTTCGCACATTCGGAATTATTTTAAAATTTTGAATCCGTCTCCACGTACTCGAAATTATTTTATTATTCTAAAATAAATATTTCGAACATTTCCGGACTCGAGAATTATATTTTTTCGATCGAAAACGCGATCCATCGGAAAAATAATTCGCTCTCCGACAAACGAGGTTTTGGGTTTTACACAATTGGTCCCACCACTAACTCATAAATATTTTTATTTTAATGGACATGACTCACCACTTATATTATTATTCTTATTATAAAAAAATCTCAACCATCGTTTGATTTTTTTGCTAACCTATGTAAATTTTCATTTTCGACCCCTATCACCTTTTTTCCTTTTAATATAACTTTTTTAATTTCTTTTATAAACATCCTTCAATGGAATAATTATCCACAAACTTCTGTACTTCTAAACTTGAACCGAACCAAATTAATAACAATAAATTATATTTTAATTAATCTTTTTGGTCTAGTTAGATTGAGGTCTTAGAACATCTCTAATGTAAATATGAATTATCTTTTTTTAAAAAAATAGACATATCATCAATATCAAGAAAATATGCATCCTACGTGGCATAAATATGGATTGATAGACACTCAAGTCTAAAAAGACTCTCCAATGCTATTCTGTTTATTTCAATGATAAATAGTCAAACAATAATATATCATTAAAGTAAATTATCATAAAATATTATTTGATGGAAGTTTCATTCATTTATTACTGACATGGTTATCTAGAAGACTCTCTAGAAATAGACATTGAGGTTGACAGTCTCTATTTTCTTTTTTGCTATATCAGCTTGATAGTGGTTATGAAAGTTTGTATTGGAGAGGTTAATTTTATCCTATGTGGTATTCCATTTGTTTACAATTCATACTTACATTAGAGATGCTCTTACACCATTTAAATCTAGATTTTTAAAATTATTTAAATTACAATAAAAGCTTAAATTGAGTACATCACCCTAATCAATCTATTTCCATAATTACTGCATTGCATAATATTGCAGAAAAGGCAATAAGTGGCTGGCATATTACACCATACCATGTATATATATACACACACAAAATTCTTTTAAATTTCTTTAAATTGTAATAAAAGCTTAAATTGAATATACACCCCTGATCAATCTATTTCCATAATTATTACATTGCATAATATTGCAGAAAAGGCAATAAGCGGCTGACATATTATACCATACCATACACACACACACACACAATTCTTATATATAAATATGTAAATCTCATGTCAACTGTAAAACAAAAATAATTTATCCATCATGTTGGTGACTAAGAAGAATTTTGTTCTCGTAGCTCTATTTTGTCTTCTCTTTGTTAATCAGCTACAATTGCATCAATGCAAGTCTTCAACCATGTTGCATGTATATCCTTTTCGTTACAATTTGGATAAAATCATTTGTATAAATATGAGTTAAAATTCATCTAGTAATCGATATGACTATTAAAATTTTATTATTCATCATGTTTGCAACTATATACAATTTCATGCTTGTGAGTCTCTTTTATTAACTGTAATTTTTATTAATCTGAGTCTACAAATATGTTGCATATACATTTTTTCTGTTATAATTTCAATAAAAAATTTTCCACATATATAAACTAAAAGTCATCTTTTTTGATGTAAATGTTAAATTTTATTGTTTAACACAGAAGCAATGTTGTCCTTAGAAAAGGGGTTAGACTAGAATAAGTTAAAATCTTGACTTAAAAAACTGACTTCAGCATTTATCCGACAATTTTTTCTTAATCCCAAGATGAATGAAGTGAATGATTTCAAAATTAATAACAACCATAGGATCAAGAGAAAAGGGATAGATAAATGTTGAAGTCTGTTTTTTAAGTCAAGATTTTAAGTTATTTTAACTTAACCCTTAAAATAATTAGAAGTTAAATAGGATCTTTCAATATTTCTAAATATAATGATATTGAATTTGACAAGAAAAAGAGTCAGTTTCAATTATTTTGTCAACTCTTTCTCACTCATGTTTTCTAATTTGTCTTTCTTTTTTCTTTGGTTAATTTTTGTCATAAACAGGTCGAGTGAATATTGGTGATAGCAAAATTGAAATCCACGAGAAAAAATGTGTCAAACGTTCGCTAATTATAGTCCAATGGTGCTGCGTTAAAGATTTTGTGGTTGGAAAATGTTTTGATTCCCCAGAACTTTGCCATGACAATTGTTGTCCATGCACTAGCTGATTAAATTTCTATGTTACCAAGCTATGCATTACTTTTACTGTCAACTACAAATAAAGCATAGTGTAAACTTGCAGTAACCTCCCTTATTGTTGCTTTTCTTTTTTTAAAAAAAATAAATAAATCTTATTGTTTCTTTACATCAGTTAAAGGATAATAGTTAATAGGCAAAAATGTCAATTTCTCACTCAATCTATTAATAATATACAGATTAAATAAATAAATAAAGATAAGTACTCCATCTTTTAGTTAAAAAAAAAATAAGGAGACCTTGAAAAAATAGAAAATGTAATTATTAAGTTAAATTACTAGTAATAATATTTAGTACTGTTTCAAAAAAAAATAACATTTATTACTAGATAATTTTAACTTAATAATATTTGTAATTATTTGTAAGGCAAAAATTATTTTTATCTCTAAGTGATATGAAATTATAAATCCTTTACTAATCTTTATATTTTTGACTCATTCAGACTGACCAAACTTTTGATAGTTAAAGGTGACAAAAACTATAAGTTAACTATTTACTCTTTGTATTAGATTATTGATAAATAAATTAAATTGTTTTACATTTTTCTATTGACTTTGGTATTGCGATTGTGATGATGATGAAGAAGTTAGGGAATGATGTTTTGGTGATGTCGATGATAAAGAGATGAATTTTTGTTTGGATGATAAATATTGGAAAGATGAAAACTGACAGATTTCATAATTAGGTGATGAACAAGGAGATGAGGGATGAAAACTTATATTAAACTAAGTTTAAATGATGAACAAAGTGATAACAACAATATGTTTTAGCTTTCTTCTAAGGAAAATTTTCATTTTAGTCCCTAACGTGTAGCGAAATATTACTTTTTTACTCACTTATACGTTTTGAATTCTCGTCATTCCCAACATTTTAGAATTTCATCAAATTGTTCCTTTCGTTAGTTGACTGTTAGTGAACCTTAACAACTAGAAAGGTATTTTGGTCCTTATATTCCATTCACTATGTGGAATTAATTAAAAAAACAAAAAACTTTAGATCTTCGTTCTGTAACATGGATTGAAAACTATGCCAGGGAAGGATAAAAGGAGCTTTTGTGAGGAGGAAAAAAAAAAGTTCTTTTGTATTTTTCACTGCTACTGAGATGCATGCTCATAGACGAACATATATACAGGTTTCAAGCAGTCCATGTTTTGCTCTGTGGACGTCATTTGCAGTTGCACAAAAATGGCAATTGATAATAGTTGATCAACAGCCAATTTTTACCATTGAATTAAAGTCTTGCTTATCTAGAATCTAAAAAGTTTTTAATGTCTTGTCGCTGGTAAGTTACATAGCTACCCTTGTTAAGGATCGATAATAGATGAGTCATGTTGGATTATGATAAAGTTGGATTTCCATATTTACCATTTACTGCATGTAGCACGAGGAGAGAGATGTTGTTTTGAATGGGGATAGAATAGGGTTTTCCTTAACTTTGGCTGTGTGTTGGGTTGAAATTTGGTCTTTTACTAGCAGAGTTTTTAACCACAAAATTTATTATCTTTCCTATTTAATTAAAACATATTTCATTTTAACAGATTGTTTGTTAATATATTCATAAAAGAGCTTTATTAACAAAAAAATATTAAAAAAGGTATAAGCTTGTAATAAAAAAAATGTAGTAAAAGTATCTAAAATATTATAAGAGTATTTGAGATATATTATCTTATTTATGGAAAATATTTATAAAGATGTTTCATAGAAGTGTATATTAGAGTTTACGTTGATTTTTTAAAGAAGTATTTCAATATTTATTGGTTTTTCTTGGAGTTATTATTATGATGTATAGACGTTATTGCGAGATATACTTCACTCTAAATACAAATAGAGTAGCGGTTCAAAATCATATGAATTAACTTTTAGTGCAAATGTTAGGCCCGAATCCTAATGGACCCGATAGAACTTTAAAAACATAAATGGGGCTCAAATGAATAAGTCAAGGGGGCCCAATCTTATAGCCCAATTAAATAGCCTAAAATTTAAATGGGCCATTTTTTTTAAAAGAGCCCAAATTGAAGATTAATACAACACTTTTCTTTACTAAATGCATTCATTTTTATTTTTTTTTATAAGAAATGGGTGCATGTTAGAGACAAACATATGTGGGCTTTAAAAAGAAAAAAAAAAAAAAAAGAAACGAAATGAAACGGCCATAATGTGATAGAAGTAGAGAGTGGGCCGAGAGAGTGTGAGAGAGAGATGTTAGTGGGTTGAGATTGTTAAACATGCAACAGGTTTTATTTAGTCATGCTTTGCATGATGTGGCGCCAGACTACTGGTAGAAGAAGGGGGATCAAGAATCACAGTGGCGCCACAATGGCAGGGCCACGCCTTGCTCTTACTTATACGCAAGGTTTGATTCATCATGCTCACAAATTTGTGACCAAATTTCCTTCCCTTTTTGGGAAGGTTTCCTCCCTTTCAAGAGGTTTAGTTTCGAGTTGTACCATCAAAGTCTTAATTAAGATAACTCGTTATGAAGTGTACTTGTAATATATGTATGAGATATATGAAAAAAAAAAAGATGGATTAAGGTTGTCACACAATAATAAAAAAATATGCACATGCATTCATGTAAACCAAGTTCAATTAGAAGCATAGCAAACACAAGGACAGAGTAGGGAGAGCAAATAACAAGAAGAATAACAGTAAACAGAGGAAAGAAATAAGCAAAAGGAAATGGGAAAAAAATAATAATTGGAGTAGATTTGGGCTGATTTCAGCGTGTAATTACTTCAATTTTAGATTCAATTTTCTGATTTGAATCAACTTGATGCATTTTCAAAGCAATACTCTGACTCGGTGAATTTCTTTGATGTATTAGTTTTTCTATTCTCGTAGATTACTTGGAATCAAAGAGACAGCTCTTGAACATGAATTCTTGGGCATTTATGGTTACGATAAGTTTAATAACAATTAGAAACGAATCTTTCTATGCTCAGTGGTATGTTATGGATCTATTTGAACGTACTCGTTAGATATCACTAAATTAGTGAGATTTATGAGAAAACAAATCTAATCTTTTTTCACTTAGTTTCGTTCTTTTTGTTTTCTTATCTCATTTACAGACAAGAATTTGCTCTATAACTGCATAATTAACTAATGCCAACTGTTAACATATGAAATGAGACAATTACAAATAACAAACATACACTGTCTAATGTCCACTCTGGTTTAGCTGGAAGTGGCATATTGCTATGTATTTTGTTTCACAATCTATTAGGTGTATGTGGTGATCTAGGCAGCATGGATGTATATGTAGTAATAATTACAATGGTTGTTCTCAATTTTACAAGAAAAATAGAATCAATTTTACATTTAAAACAATTATTCTTTTGTTTCATTAGGAAACCTTTTTTTTTTTTTTTATGAAATACCAGATGCGGTGTAGCTGCTTTAACTTGAGTCATTATCAAATTGAATGAAGACTCTACTATTAGGCGTATTGGAGTGTATTGTTAGGTCAAAGTATTTAATAATTATGAACAAGTGCATATTTTTTTGTTGTAAAAAAAAAAAAAAAAAAAAAAAAGAGTATTTATTGTTTAAAAGGCACGTGCAAGGTTGTTTTTGTCTTTTTTCTTCCGAGCAGTAAGCACAAGTTTTTATATGGTTAAAATGATTTCATATTTGTTATTCAAATACTTGGGTTGGTTATCTATTAAAATAATAAAAAAACACTAAAAAGCATATTGACATAAATTCTTACTTTTAATTTAAACCCAGATCATTGAAAGTAATTTTTGAAGCAATTACTATCACGTAATATAGTTTAGCAATAAAGACGTTTTATACATTTGGTAACATTTTAATTTTGAATCCCTCCATATGGTATCTTCAATTCAAAATAATAATAATTATTATTATTGAAGCAAGTGGTGAGAGAACTTGTTTACTATATTCACAATAGACAAATGAGCGTTTTATTAAATATATTTATCAGTATGTATAAAACACATGTTATATGATTAAATTTTCAAATTGTGCTAAAAAATAGCACTAGGACTAGAAAACCCAATAAGAGCATCATAGGCTAACCAGCCTAAAGGCCCAAGTATGAAGCTGTCTAAAACCCATCGTATCATGACATATCAACCGGAACACCAAACGAGTTCAATTGCACTAAGAGATTGAATCAACTTGGGATAAGGAGCTTGCATTAGGCATAGCTTGAGGTTGTAGTCATAGAGTAGCCCATGGCATGTCATCAACTCGTTATTTTCATAATAGTGAGACAAACTCGAAAACGTAAAATTTTCTACAAATTGGCAGAAGCTCGCATATATTTTTGTTTCAATGAATCTTTGGAAAGAGGAAAAGAACTTCATCAAACACAAAGATTTCTATAATACATAGAAAATCTCCTTGAACGAAAAGTTATTAGAACTGTATTACAAATCAAATATTGACACGGTTAATTATATTTTTATTTAATATCTAAGTTTTTAATATAGTTTCATATAAAATAGGAAAGAGAAATTTTTACTTTTTCTATATTATAATAGTCAAATTGTATGTAGATGACGGGCCCCTCTTCCTTATACAACTAGGCAGCACACCCGACAACCCCACGATAGTCTTCTAATCGAGATCTACTCCAGCTGAAAAGTTCCCGTGAAACTAAACTATTTTTCTTTCTACTGAAAACTTTTTCAAAACTCTCAGAATTTCTTTTCAAACGGAAACTGATGGAATTTTTTTTTTTTTTTTAATGAGTATTTGCAAAACTGGGTTTATAAAACTTCCAATACCACAACGGTTGTTTTTCTAAAAGTTCCACCATCTAAAAACATAATAGAAAACTTGTTCACTTCAAAAACCACACAATCTCCACTTCTAAGCCTTAGACCCTCTTTCCCTTTTCGCAATCAACCACAAATACGATTTCAATTTAAAAGACATTTCGAAAATCATTGAACATGCATAAAACATTATGCATTCATAGTTTTAAAACATAATACAAAAGTATAAGTGTATATATCTTCCAAAATAATATTTACAAAATGTGCATCAAGTCTTAAATAGTTATGCATGTACATGGTATTTCAAAAATAAACCAGTACAGTAGAGTAGTGTCGCGTTTTCAGCCAACCTGCACGTTCGACGAAGCTCCTTCTGATTATTGGCTCACACTTGCACCTGGGGAGGATTTTGATCAAAAACATAAAAAGAATAGTGACAAGCCCCTTTCTAACTACTAGTTAGGCGACCTGCCCGGCAACCCCACGGTGGCTCCCCAGTCGAGATCTGCTCTGACTGGAAAGTTCCCGTGAAGCTAAGCCTCTTTTCTTTGCTAAAATATTTGAAATCCTTTTGATTCTGAAAAAGAGTGGGAATTTTGTTCGTTGAAAATAACTTTATGAAAATAGGATTTTCACAGAAAACCGACAGCACAACGGCTGTTTTTCTAAAATTCCACCCTGTAAAATATCTCATAAAACCTGTATAATTGTATTCACAAACAATTTCTATAATCAATAGGCCTCCGGCCATTTTCAAACTCATAATCATGCAATTAAGCAGAAGTAACTTGAATAAATCTTAAAAACGACATGCATGATATTTACATAAAATCCTTAACTCAAAATAATATTTAAAGAAACTAGAGAATCTGAAAAATGATATTAAATACAATACATGATGCTCTGTTAGAAAATAGTGCAGTCTAGTCACGCGTGTCTAGCTGGCCTGTCCGTATCCTGTCCGTCCGAAGGAGATACGTCAACCGCGCTACTAGCACCTGCACCTGAGGGAGGTTTTTAAGAAAACAGGAAAACAGTGGTGAGAATAACTCAGTGAGTGGGTAAGTTTACATAAACTGTACTTTTGCTTAAAAATACTATTCCTCCCAAAAATAGATTGGAAAACTATTACTTACTTACTTTTCCTGAAAACTGTAAACTCGTTTAAAAGCTGCGAAAGTTATTTATCAAACTTTTCTTAAAACTTTTCTTATTTTCTTACTAGCCTTATCTGGCAACCCAGGGAAATCTTGTCCTTCGTGACGGTGCGAAGACACGCCACTAGGATAGGGGAACTCTCACCATGTGTAGTCGCAGATGTGGATACAACTCTGGGATCGCGAATCCCTCCAACATCAGGCAGATCTACACTATCCCATACGTTCAGAGGGTGACTGACAGACTCGAACCCCCATTGTTAGTAACTCCCCCCAACTACCGTACACGTATGGAATACTTTCAGCCGGGTGTAATCTTAGGGGTTAGGGTAAACCATAGGCATATATAAAATGAAATCTCGGCAATATGCTATAATATCGCAAAATAACTTTCACAAATACTATCTCTATGCATGTATATAATTTTAACTTGCTCAATTACTTTACTGAAGAATATAAACATATTCATAGCATAATCTTTAAAGCTATACATGCATTTATAGATGATAAACTGAAAACTATAAACTTTTACTAGAATCTCAAAACCTTTTACTTGCTAAAAGTGATTGCATTCAATGACAGAATGTATGAAAACTTTTAAAAATCCACACTCACAACTTGCTTCCAAAATACTTATCACTGCTTCCCATTACGGCTCTCGTTCGATTCCCGATTCACCTACAATTGATTTTGATCGAGATGTCGTTAAAACATAACTCGCGCGTAACTAAACTTTAAGCCATACGAGGATTTATAAACACAATAATTCAAGCGACTATCCTCACACGATAACATAACGGAAAACTCATATTCGCACTCGAAAACTATTTTTAACCGATTCGTTATCGCGACTTAAAATACTCGAAACTCTATGGTTATCATCAAAACAACACGCAACAATCAAACCTATAGTTTTGATGCAAAAACATCACTTAACATTACTTCAAAACAACTTATATTTGTCGAACTAGCGTACACGATTAATTGGGGCAGTTTTGATGTCAAAGTAACTTATAATTCTAAACCAAAACAGCATGCAAAACTGCACCAGAACAGCGTGCAAACGAACTGTCCCGAAAACAGCACGCAATATCACGCTTCGACAGGCCACAAACAGCACATTTACTGCTCACAAAACAGCCCTATAACAGCTCATTATCTTACCTTAAATCAGCATAAAAGCTGCACCTAAAATCAATCCTGAATCACCATAAAAACTGCACAAAACGAGCATACAGAAACTACGCATGACGAGCATAAAAACTGCACATGACGACAGCCCGCAAAAACTTAATTGCATTGGGATATGCTCGCTTAAATCAACTCTAATCATTCGTACGCTTACTACTTACTTGAAACAACTCAACAAAAACAAAAGGGGACAGCACTTTACCCAAGAAGCGAGCTGTTCTCAGCTTCGAAATAGCTTCCGATCGGCGACGACTTATTCGCGGCAGCAAGCTTCTTCTTCTACCAGCAACTGGCATCTTTTCTTGCTGTTCCACTTCAAGTCTGAATGTATAATTCACGGACAGACTTGACAGCAGCTCTGCACGGCAGCTTCAGCTCTCATGACAGCCTAGCAGCAGCAAGGACAGCGCCTGGCAGCAGCTTTCACAGTCAGGCAGCAGCAACAACGGCAACAGCCAGCAGCAGAACAGCTCCAACTCGGCAGCAGCTACACTTTCACGCCAGCAGTAGCTCGACAGCAACGTGACAGCTCTCCTTCAGCTTGCATGCACGCTCAGCCCGCTCCTGGATTGCTCTGATGCTACATGCAGCTGCTGGATTGAAGATGTTGTCGCTCCTCTCATCTTTTGCAGCTCACGGCTTCAACTCAGCTTGACCTCACGCCAGCAGCGAGGACGACAGCATCTACAGCAAGGTGGAACTCACGCTGACAGCAACTCTTCACCGACGACAGCAACGGCAGCAACTCCAACTCAGTTCTTCAGTTCACCTTGCTTGCATGCCATATCAGCTTGCTCCAGCTTCTCCTAGCTTGCATGCACGAGCTGGAACTCCCTCAAGCTTGCATGTACTCTTTCACTTCAGATCTGAAATGGATTCTTGGCCTGACCACTGATCGGCAGCAGCTTACAATGGCAGCACTTGAAAACGATGGCAACAACAGCACGACCTCACGCCAGCAGCTTCTCACCGGCGACAATGGCAGCAGCTGTCACGATCTGGCAACAGCAGCTTCAACACTAGCCAACAGCAGGGACTTCATCACGGTTGCACCAGCACTTTCACGCTGACAGTAGAACAGCTCAACACACAGCAGCAGCAGCTACCACACCACGCCAGTAGCAGCAAGACAGCACCGGCGACAGCAATGGCAGCAACAGCCACAGCAACGAGACAGCAGCTTCCCTTCGCCGGTAGCAGCTCACGTTGACAGCACCTGGTTCAACAGCTTCAGCTTCATGCCAGCATCAAAACCGTTCCAGCTCGGCAGCAACCACCTTCACGCCAACAGCAGCTCACTTTCGGTTTGAATGATGACCGAGCGTAGCATCTTCCTCTCTTTTTGTCACTTTGGATGCTGTTTTGAAATAAAGAAGAAGAAGTTGACGGATTGTTGGCTTGGATTCGGTTTTTGATATGAGTAAAATGGAGACCGAATGATTGATGTCTCTTGTGACCGTTTATGCCATAATTTTCTTTCTTCTTTTTTTTTTTTTTTTTTCATCCAATGCATGTGTGACACGTGTCACCAACATGCATTCTTGTTTTGTTTTTTTTTTAAAAAAAAAAACCAAGCTCGGATTCCTTTTCCGTCCGTCCATCCTAGAATCCGCTTTTTAATCGCTTTCGCCTTTGGAATAATTTATAAATTCCGAACCCGTCTTCGCGAACTCGAATTTATTCCTCTAAATCGAAAATAATTATTCCAATTATTTCCGGACTCGATATTTATATATTTTCGATCGGACGCGATCCATCGGAAAAATATTTCGCTCTCCGACGAACGCGGTTTTGGGTTTTACAATTCACCCCTCCTTATAAAAATTTCGTCCTCGAAATTTACACAACTTACTAGCTCAATTGGTAGCAGGTGTGCTTCCCATTTGTCTAAGACCCTTAGGGCATGGGTTCGAGCACCTGTGGAGGCGAAAGAAATCGGTGAGGGGGGCCGAGATATCCTAGTGAGTGGGCGAGAGGGGCAAACCTGGAGGAGCCCGAGGGGACCCAGTATAGGCAAATCCCAGACCCCACAATAAAAAGACGCCTTTTTATTGTGGGGTCTGGGATTTGCCTATACTGGGGTCCCCTCGGGCTGCCCCAGGTTTGCCCCTCTCGCCCACTCACTTGGATATCTCGGCCCCCCTCACCGATTTCTTTCGCCTCCACAGGTGCTCGAACCCATGCCCTAAGGGTCTTAGGCAAATGGGAAGCACACCTGCTACCAATTGAGCTAGTAGCTCAATTGGTAGCAGGTGTGCTTCCCATTTGCCTAAGACCCTTAGGGCATGGGTTCGAGCACCTGTGGAGGCGAAAGAAATCGGTGAGGGGGGCCGAGATATCCAAATGAGTTGGCGAGAGGGGCAAACCTGGGGCAGCCCGAGGGGACCCCAGTATAGGCAAATCCCAGACCCCATAAATAGTGAGTATTTAAACTCAGTGAGTGGGTAAACTTTTTAAACTACGATATTTGTTTTTAAATTATATATCCTCCCAAAATAAACTTACCTGTTTGGATAAATCAAACACTTAAAAACTTAGATCACCCATATGAAACTTCCCCTATTTTATTCTTCTTCTTCTTCTTCTTCTTGTTTTTCTTCTTCTCACCGTTTTTTAATTTTTCTTACTACTGAGCAGCTTCTACGTTTAATTTGCTTCCAAGGACCAATATATATACACCACATCATGCTCATTCATTCTTATCATTCTCATGCCATTGCCTCATGTCAGCCACTTCTTTTTATTATTTTTTTTTCTCAATTGGTCCCACCACTAACTCGTATATATATTTTTATTTTAATGAGCATGACTCACCACTTATATTATTATTATTATTATAAAAAAATCTCAACCATCGTTTGACTTTTTTGCCAACCTATGTAAATTTTTATTTTCGACCCCTATGACCTTTTTCCTTTTAATCTAACTTTTTAATTTATTTTAAAAACATCCTTCAATAGAATAATTATCTATAAACTTCCGTACTTCTAAAATTTAAACCGAACCAAATTAATAAAAATAAATTATATTTTAATTAATCTTTTTGATCTAGTTAGATTGAGGCCTTACACCATTCAAATCTAGATTTTTAAAATTATTTAAATTATAATAAAAGCTTAAATTGAATACATCACCCGAATCAATCTATTTCCATAATTATTGCATTGCATAATGTTGCAGAAAAGGCAATAAGTGGTTGGCATATTATACCATACCATGTATATATACACACACGCAAAATTCTTTTAAATTTCTTTAAATTGTAATAAAAGCTTAAATTGAATACATCACCCTAATCAATCTATTTCCATAATTATTACATTGCATGATATTGCAGCAAAGGCAATAAGTGGCTGGCATATTATACCATACCATATATGTATACACACACGCAAAATTCTTTTAAAATTCTTTAAATTGTAATAAAAGCCTAAATTGAATACACCCCCCTAATTAATCTATTTTCTTAATTATTACATTGCATAATATTGCAGAAAAGGCAATAAGTGGCTGACATATTATACCATACCATATACACACACACACAATTCTTAGATATAAATATGTAAATCTCATGTCAACTGTAAAACAAAAATAATTTATCCATCATGTTCGTGACTAAGAAGAATTTTGTTCTCGTAGCTCTATTTTGTCTTCTCTTTGTTAATCAGCTACAATTTCATCAATGTAAGTCTTCAACCATGTTGCATGTATATACTTTTCGTTACAATTTGGATAAAATCATTTGTATAAATATGAGTTAAAAGTCATCTAGTAATCGATATGACTATTAAAATTTTATTATTCATCATGTTTGCAACTATATACAATTTCATGCTTGTGAGTCTCTTTTATTAACCGTAATTTTTATTAATCTGAGTCTACAAACATGTTGCATATACATTTTTTCTGTTACAATTTCAATAAAAAATTTTCCACAAATATAAACTAAAAGTCATCTTTTCTGATGTAAATGTTAAATTTTATTGTTTAACACGGAAGCAATGTTGTCCTTAAAAAAAGGGTTAGACTAGAATAAGTTAAAATCTTGACTTAAAAAATTGACTTCAGCATTTATCCGACAATTTTTTCTTAATCCCAGGATGAATGAAGTGAATGATTTCAAAATTAATAAAAACCATAGGACCAAGAGAAATTGATAGATAAATGTTGAAGACGGTTTTTTAAGTCAAGATTTTAAGTTATTTTAACTTAACCCTTAAAATAATTAGAAGTTAAATAGGATCGTTCAATATTTCTAAATATAATGATATTGAATTTGACAAGAAAAAGAGTCAGTTTCAATTATTTTGTCAACTCTTTCTCACTCATGTTTTCTAATTTGTCTTTTTTTTTTTTTCTTTGGTTAATTTTTGACATTAACAGGTCGAGTGAATATTGGTGAAAGCAAAATTCAAATCCGTGAGAAAAAATGTGTCAAACGTTCGCTAATTATAATCCAATGGTGCTGCGTCCATGATTTCGTGCCTGGAAAATGTTTTGATTCCCCAGAACTTTGCCATGAGAATTGTTGTCCATGCTACTGATTAAATTTCTACGTTACCAAGCTATGCATTACTTTTACTATCAATTACAAATAAAGCATAGTGTAAACTTGCAGTAACCTCCCTTATTGTTGCTTTTCTTTTAAAAAAAAATAAATAAATCTTATTGTTTCTTTACATCAGTTAAAGGATAATAGTTAATAGGCAAAAATGTCAATTTCTCACTCAATCTATTAATAATATACAGATTAAATCAATAAATAAAGATAAGTACTCCATCTTTTAGTTAAAAAAAAATAATAATAAGGACACCTTGAAAAAATAGAAAATATTATTATTAAGTTAAATTACTAGTAATAATATTTAGTACTGTTTCAAAAAAAATAACATTTATTGCTAGATAATTTTAACTTAATAATATTTGTAATTATTTGTAAGGCAAAAATTATTTTTATCTCTAAGTGATGAGAAATTATAAATCCTTTACTAATCTTTATATTTTTGACTCATTCAGATTGACCAAACTTTTGATAGTTAAATGTGACAAAAAATATAAGTTAACTATTTACTCTTTGTATTAGATTATTGATAAATAAATTAAATTGTTTTACATTTTTCTATTGACTTTGGTATTGCAATTGTGATGATGATGAAGAAGTTAGGGAATGATGTTTTGGTGATGTCGATGATAAAGAGATGAATTTTTGTTTGGATGATAAATATTGGAAAGATGAAAACTGACAGATTTCATAATTAGGTGATGAACAAGGAGATGAGGGATGAAAACTTATATTAAACTAAGTTTAAATGATTAACAAAGTGATAACAACAATATGTTTTAGCTTTCTTCTAAGGAAAATTTTCATTTTAGTCCCTAACGTGTAGCGAATTAATACTTTTTTACTCACTTATACGTTTTGAATTCTCGTCATCCCTAACATTTTAGAAATTCATCAAATTGCTCCTTTCATTAGTTGACTCTTAGTGAAACTTAACAACTAGAAAGGTATTTTGGTCCTTATATTAAATTCACTATGTGGAATTAATTAAAAAAAAAATCTTTAGATCTTCGTTCTATAACATGGATTGAAAACTATGCCAAGGATAAAAGGAGCTTTTGTGAGGAGGGAAAAAAAAAATTTCTTTTGTATTTTTCACTGCTATTGAGATGCACATGCTCATAGACGAACATATATACAGCTTTCAAGCAGTCCATGTTTTGCACTGTGGACATCATTTGCAGTTGCACAAAAATGGCAATGATAATAGTTGATCAACAGCCAATTTTTACCATTGAATTAAAGTCTTGCTTATCTAGAATCTAAAAAGTTTTTAATGTCTTGTCGCTGGTCAGTTACATAGCTACCCTTGTTAAGGATCAATAATAGAAGAGTCATATTGGATTATGATAGAGTTGGATTTCCATATTTAGCCCTTATTGCATGTGTAACGAGGAGAGAGATGTTGTTTTGAATTGGGATAGAATAGGGTTTTCCTTAACTTTGGTTGGGTGTTGGGTTGAAATTTGGTCTTTTACTAGCAGAGCTTTTAACCACAAAATTTATTATCTTTCCTATTTAATTAAAATATATTTCATTTTCACATATTGTTTGTTAATATATTCATAAAAGAGCTTTATTTACAAAAAATATCAAAAAAGGTATAAGCTTGTAATAAAAAAATTGTTGTAAAAGTATCTAAAATATTATAAGAGTATTTGAGATATATTATTTTATTTATGAAAAATATTTATAAAGATGTCTCATAGAAGTGTATATTAGAGTTTATGTTGATTTTTTTAAAGAAGCATTTCAATATTTGTTGGCTTTTCTTGGAGTTATTATTATGATGTATAAACATTATTGCGAGATATACTTCCCTCTGAATACAAATAGAGTAGTGGTTCAAAATCATATGAATTAACTTTTAGGGCCAATGTCAGGCCCGAATCCTAATGGACCCAATAGAACTTTAAAAACATAAATGGGGCTCAAATGAATAATTCAAGGGGGCCCAATCCTATGGCCCAATTAAATAGCCCAAATTTTAAATGGGCCAAATTTTTTTAAAAGAGCCCAAATTGAAGATTAATACACCCTTTTCTTTACTAAATGCATTCATTTTTTTTTTTATATAAGAAATCATAAGGGTGCATATTAGAGACAAACATATGTGGGCTTTAAAAAAAAAAAAATGAAATGAAATGAAAAGGCCATAGAGTGATAGAAATAGAGAGTGGGCCGAGAGAGTGAGAGAGAGATGTTAATGGGTTGAGATTGTTAAACATGCAACGGGTTTTATTTAGTCATGCTTTGCTTGATGAGGCGGCAGACTATTGGCAAAAGAAGGGGGATCAAGAATCACAGTGGCGCCGCAATGGCAAAGCCACGCCTTGCTCTTACTTATGGGCCAGGTTCGATTCACCATGCTCACAAATTTGTGACCAAATTTCCTTCCCTTCTTGGGAAGTTTTCCTCCTTTCCAAAAGGTTTAGTTTCAAGTTGTACCATTAAAGTCCTAATTAAGAGAACTCGATATGAAGTGCACTTGTAATATATGTACGAGATATATGTCAAAAAAAAGATGGATTAAGGTTGTCACACAATAAAAAAAAATTATACATATGCACTCATGTAAACCAAGTTCAATTAAAAGCATAACAAACACAAGGACAAAGCACGGAGAGCAAACAACAAGAAGAATAACAGTAAACAGAGGAAAAAAATAAGCAAAAGGAAATGGGAAAAAAATAATAATTGGAGCAGATTTGGGCTGATTTCAGCGTGTAATTATTTCAATTTTAGATTCAATTTTCTGATTTGAATCAACTTGATCCATTTTCGAAGCAATACTCTGACTTGGTGAATTTCTTTGATATATCAATTGTTCTATTCTCATAGATTACTTGGAATCAAAGAGACGGCTCTTGAACACAAATTTTTGGACATTTATGGTTACGATAAGTTTAATAGAAATTAGAAATGGATCTCTCTGTGCTTAGTGATATGTTGTGGTTCTATTTGAACGTCCTCTTTAGATATCACTAAGAGCATCTCCAATGCAAATATGGATTGTCTTTTAAAAAAAATGGACACATCATCAATGTCAAGGAAATGTGCATCATATGTGGCATAAATATTAATTGATAGACACTCAAGTCTAAAAGGGCTCTCCAATGCTAGTCTATTCATTTCAATAATGAATAGTCAAAGAATAATATATCATTAAAGTAAATTATTATAAAATATTATTTTATGGAAGTTTCAATTATTTATTGCTGACATGGCTGTCAAGGAGGCTCTCTAGAAATAGACATTGAGGTTGATAGTCTCTATTTTTTTTTTTTGCCACGTCAGCTTGATAGTAGTTATAGAAGTTTGCATTGGAGAGTTTAAATTTTAACACTCTATCAATTTATCCTACGTGGCACTCCATTTTTTCACAATCCATACTTGCATTGGAGATGCTCTAACTTAGTGAGATTTATGGGAAAAAAATAATAATTAGAGCAGATTTTGGCTGATTTCAGTGTCCAATTACTTCAATTTCATATTCAATTTTCTGATTTGAATCAACTTGATGCATTTTCAAAGCAATACTCTAACTTGGTGAATTTCTTTGATGTATCAGTTTTTCTATTCTCGTAGATTACTTGGAATCAAAGAGACGGCTCTTGAACACGAATTCTTGGACATTTATGGTTACGATAAGTTTAATAGAAATTAGAAACGGATCTTTCTATGCTCAGTGGTTGTTATGGATCTATTTGAACATCCTTGTTAGATATCACTAAATTAGTGAGATTTATGAGAAAGCAAATCTAATGTTTTTTTACTCAATTTCGTTCTTTTTGTTTTCTTGTCTAATTTACATATAAGAATTTGCTCTATAACTACATAATTAACTAATGCCAACTATTAACATATGAAATGAGACAATTACAAATAACAAACATACACTGCCTAATGTCCACTCTGGTTTAGCTAGAAGTGGCATATTGGGGTGTATTTTGTTTCACAATCTATTGGGTGTATGCGGTGATCTGGGCAGCATGGATGTATATGTTGTAATAATTACAGTGGTTGTTCTCAATTTTACAAGAAAAAAAGAATCAATTTTACATTTAAAAGAATTATTTTTTTGTTTCATTAGGAAACTTTTTTTTTTTTTGAAATACTAGATGCGGTGTAGCTGCTTTAACTTGAGTCATCATCAAACTGAATGAAGACTCTATTATTAGGCGTACTGGAGTGTATTGTTAGGTCAAAGTATTTAATAATTACGAACAAGTGCATATTTTTTTGTTGTAAAAAAAAAAAAAAGTATTTATTGTTTAAAAGGCACGTGCAAGGTTGTTTTTGTCTTTTTCTTCCGAGCAGTAAGCACAAGTTTTTATATGGTTAAAATGATTCCATATTTGTTATTCAAATACTTGGGTTGGTTATCTATTAAAATAATAAAAAAACACTAAAAAGTATAGTGAAATAAATTCTTACTTTTAATTTAAACCCAGATCATTGAAAATAATTTTTGAAGCAATTACTATCAGGTAATATAGTTTAGCAATAAAGATGTTTTATACATTTGGTAATATTTTAATTTTGAATCCCTCCATATGGTATCTTCAATTCAAAATAATAATAATTATTATTATTGAAGCAAGTGGTGAGAGAACTTGTTTACTAGATTCACAATAGATAAATGAGCATTTTATTAAATATATTTATCAGTATGTATAAAAAACATGTTATATGATTAAATTTTCAAATTGTGCTAAAAAATAGCACTAGGACTAGAAAACCCAATAAGAGCATCATAGGCTAACCAGCCTAAAGGCCCAAGTATGAAGCTATCTAAAACCCATCGTATCATGACATATCAATCAGAACATCAAACGAGTTCAATTGCACTGAGAGATTGAATCAACTTGGGATAAGGAGCTTGCATTAGGCATAGCTTGAGGTTGTAGTCATAGAGTAGCCCATGGCATGTCATCAACTCGTTATTTTCATAATAGTGAGACAAACTCGAAAACGCGAAATTTTCAACAAATTGGCAGAAGCTAGCATATATTTTTGTTTCAATGAATCTCTGGAAAGAGGAAAAGAACTTCATCAAACATGAAGATTTCTATAATACATAGAAAATCTCCTTGAACGGAAAGTTATTAGAACTGTATTACAAATCAAATGTTGACACGGTTAATTGTAGTTTGATTTAATATTTAAGTGTTTAATATAGTTTCATATAAAATAGGAAAGAGAAATTTTTACTTTTTCTATATTATAATAGTCAAATTGTATGTAGATGACGGGCCCCTCTTCCTTATACAACTAGGCAGCCCACCCGACAACCCCACGATGGTCATCTAGTCGAGATCTAGTTCAACTGAAAGGTTTCCGTGAAACTAAACTATTTTTCTTTCTGCTGAAAATTTTTTCGAAACTCTCAAAATTTCTTTTCAAACGGAAACTGATGGAATGTTTTTTTTTTTAATGAGTATTTGCAAAATTGGGTTTATAAAACTTCTTATTCCACAACGACTATTTTTCTAAAAGTTCCACCATGTAAAAACATAACAGAAAACTTGTGCACTTCAAAAACCACACAATCTCTACTTCTAAGCCTCAGACCATCTTTCCTTTTTCACAGTCAACCACAAATATGATTTCAATTTAAAAGACAATTCGAAAATCATTGAACTTACATAAAAACATTATGCAAGTTTTAAAACATAATACGAAAGTATAAATGTATATATCTTCCAAAATAATATTTACAAAATGTGCATCTTAAATAGTTATGCATGTACATAGTATTTCAAAAATAAACAGGTACAGTAGCGTCGCGTCTTCAACCAACCTGCACGTTCGACGAAGCTCCTTCTAATTGTTGGCTCACACTTGCACTTAGGGAGGATTTTGATCAAAAACATAAAAAGAATAGTGTATTTAAACTCAGTAAGTGGGTAAACTTTTTAAACTACGATATTTGTTTTTAAAATATATATCCTCCCAAAATAGTTTGGAAAACTAATAATTTATTTCGAACTGCTAAAAACTGTAAATCTAGCATATAGCATATAAATGTTTCTGCTTGAAATTTGATAATAATTTCATAAATCGTAAATTTTCTTGTTTTCTAAACCTCACATCTAATGATATGTCTTTCTTTCTGAAACTTGTCTTACAACCAAGGAATGATACTTATGTAGTCGCAAATGCGAAAACTTTAGGATCGCGATTCCCCCCTAATATCAAGCAGATTTACACTATACTATATGTGCAAAGGGTGACACACTGACTCAAACCCCCTAAGTTAGTGACTCTCCCAATCACTCTGCCATACACGCATATGGTACTTCGACCGAATATAACTGGAGGGTAAACCAAAGACATTTAAAATCCTTTCAATATGCTTAAAATTTTGTCTTTCACTTGGCTTGAAAACACATTGATTTATCTTATAAGTATTCTATTCTCTAGTATATGGTTTATAACCAAAATACTTCATTTCTAAGGCAAAAGCCTAAAACTTATCAAATATCCTTAGCATATCTCTTCCATGCATGTATTTCACTCAAACTTACTAATTTGCTTTACTTCTAAAATAAACATATTTATAACATAAATTTAAGAAACTATACATGCATTAAAAAAATAATAAAAAAATAACATGTTAAAAGCTTGATCGATAAAACATGATAAATCAGATACTAACATAAATATTTGCAATTATAAATAATCAATTGATAACATTCATAAAAACTTTGTAAACAACCATACTCTCTACTTGCTACCCAATTTAGCAATTCACTCCTTCAAACCCTTCTTTAGCTCGTCGCTTCACCTACATTTTAATACAATCATAATTTTCGTTTAGAACTTACACACGTATCAACATATAAATATCTAACCATACAAGGATATCAAAATACCATTTTTCAAGTCGTACCAACTTCAATTATTCGTACATAATTTTCATTCGAATTTCTTAACACACAAGCATGTAAAACACTTCAATTTAAGCCTAAATTTCATACTAACGCATTAAGCGAAAATTTTGAATCATCCTACTCATTTTGGCCAAACTTAGACCAACTTTTATAACATCAATCCTATTCAATTTTTCTCATTGTAATTACACTCAAACACAAGTAATATGGTATAAATTTAATTTAAATCCATAACACACCGCATTTGTGCAAATATGAAAAGTTTAGCCATGAAATGACTAGTTGACATTCCAATGGATTTCCTTCCTATTTCATGTTAATTTTATCATCAATATAACTTGTGAAATCATTCAAATCATTCAAAAATAATTGTCTAACACTTTAATACACTCATAATCGACATGGCAGCTTATATACCAAAGTTTTGCTTATAATTTCAACCTCAAAACTTGACATATTATCACATCCATATGCATGAAAACCACTTAAATAAAATAAACTCCATTTGGACTATTTCAACACTCCTTGGCCGAACCACACACAAGCATAACTTCAGCATTTCTTCAAGATCCACATTTGCGTGCACATCATAATCTCATCATATTTCATGGCAAAATAACTAAACTCAAATTAAACTATTAAATCCCATCATGGCTAAAAGGTACAAGCAAACCAACATCAACTTTCCTTCAAATCTTACATTAAACTCACATGCAACACAACATCTACAATTTTGAGGTCTTAATTCCTTAAACAAAATCATAAAATCACAAAGAAACTATAAATCCAAACATTTACATAAACAATTTCATAAAAACTAGATTCTTACCTCTTAGAAGCAACTTAGAATGGATGAACTTTACTCTTATTTTTGCATGCAACCTTTGCATGTGTTGAAAGCACTCAAAGAAAGCTTTAAAATCATCAAATGAAGCTACTATATTTGATTCCCTATCATGGCTAAGACACCCCTTTTTCTCTCTTATGGTGGCCGAATGCCCCTCTCTTGCAAATGTGTTTCTCTTTTGATTTTTCTCTTCCAAATTTTCACTTATACAGTTCTTACATCTTGTTTACACTTGTCATTCATGCAAACTCTCCTTTTTGCCACTTGTCCAACCTGCATTCTCTTTTCACACCACATGTCCCACATGCATGTGTTCTTTTTCATGCATTCTTGCCATTTGTCATGCACGCATTCTCTCTTTCATTCCTTGCATGCCAACTTCCATGCATTCCATCCATACTTTCCAATTTCCTAAAATACTCTTGTTCATGTCTTTTACCATTCAATATAATCATGCCATTTTTGATAATTTTCTTGGTACTAAATTTTATTTTAAACCTTAATAAATCTCTATATAAATTTTTGGATTCGAAATTATAGTCTACTTGGGAATTATACTAATATTAAATTTCACATCCAGGCACCCAAATTTACTTTATTACAGCCTAATTAATAAGAAGGGCATTTTTGTCCAATAAGTTTCGGATCACTTATAATCTATTCAAATAGACTCATTTTTTATCCGTTACAATTTTTTTAGTCTCTAATATCTAATTTTAGAAATTTACAATTTTCATGGTCCGTTTCTCAAAAATTACTATTCACTCAAAAATACTATTCACCGAAAAAATTTTCTCACAATAAAAGAAAATTTCCATTTCCCCAAAAATCACTATTCATTCAAAAATACTATTTATACGAAAATATTATTAATTAAAAACACTATTCATCATAAAAATAAATTATTTTTCATAAAATTTTGGGTTTTACATTAGACAAGGAACCTAACACAATATAAAAAGTCTTTCGTATGTACAAACAAGCATTGTGCATCCCGACGTGCTTGCCACCATCCTAAAAGATATCTTATACATTGGTCAGCATTCTCTCTCCTAATAGAAACTATGCTTCCCAATAATAACATAACCGTGGATGCAAACATTATTTTTTAGGTCGCATTACCACGTTTAAAACTTGCTTGCCTCCTTCGTTTCCTTATCTCTCTCTCTCTCTCTCATACATCTCTATTATTTTATTGTATTTCTTTACATTCAATCTGTTTTTCTTTTTGCTTATCATATTAACACTGTCATCGTATTTCACTTAACTCCTTGAATTTCATTCTAATCACCGTTTTTATATTGGTGTTAATTGATTTTTAACATCAACATTACTCAGACTTTTAATAATTAATATCACATTATTTGAAAATTAATAAATAATTAAAAAGGAAACAAGATCTCACTTTTGTAAAAACCACAAAAGAAATTGAAATTAAACAAATAAACTAGCACCAATGTGGCAACTTACCCCAATAATTCTCATACCATAAAAGCACCCACTCAATTCTCCTCCAAATCATAAACCAAACAAAAATGAAACAAAACAAAACAAAATCTCCTCCACCCCCCGCAATGGAAAATAATGTCAGTCTACCATAACGTTTTAGAATATTAGCCAAAATACCCCCTACTATTAGTGAAATAATTGTTTCATCCAAACCAAAAGTGGTATTGAACCAAAATTAAGAAAATACGAAAATACCCTTACATTTTAAAAATAATATTATAATATATTTAAAATGTAGTAATAATGATTAATAATAATTTTTTTTTATAGAAGATTAATAATAATAATTAATCGTCTAAAAAAACAACAATATATAGAAAATTTTCAAAAGTATAAAATATAAACCAATAAAAGCTTTTGTTCTTCAATATTTTAAATTAAAATTAAAATTAAATTAAAACCAAAACGATGTACCAGATCTTCACAGTTAGAAGATCTAGGCTAGATTTTTTAACTTTGCATTAAAAAAAAAACAAATTAAAACTACAAAAAACAATTAATCACAACAACACCAAAAAAAAAAAAAAAAAACACACACACACACACATGTCGTGCAAAATCGTAAGTGAACGAACCAAACAAGTAATAAAGTGATGAGATAAGTATCGTCTCACGAGAATTGTTGTTAATTAATACCCAAAATTAAAATAACTCAACTTTTATTTAATAGACGAAATTGGAGGTGAAAACTAAAAATAAATTTAAATGCAAATGTAAATAAATAAGAATTAATTCAATGAATGAAAATTCTAAGGTTTTGATTTCACCATAACTAATATGTTCCTCCCCTTTGTTTTTTTTAACAAAAATTAATTATCCGGTTGCTAGTCAAGATTCTTTGAATTATTCACATAGCCCCTCCTGAGGTCTAAGGAAAATACCCTATAAAGCTTAACTGTTATGTCCCCATGTAAGTTAAAACATTAACTGATTTATTAAGATTTATGGATCTCTTTTATAGACTACACAAACTATGTAGATATATTCCTATCCTGTATGTAATTTATGACATTCAATACAATGAACTAGACACATAAATCAGCTTCCGCTATCATTATGATTAACAATTCAACTAAATAGTGATCAGTTATTTAAAAGCATTAAACACAGTATTAAATGCATCAACCAAGATAAAAAAATCCTTAATTTAAATTGAACAAAGAATTGGAACATCAAAGTTAGGCTACATTATAACCTTAGAAAAAATAAATCTACTCCATATTAGAATTTACGAAGACTAGAAAATTAAACATAATAAAATATAAGAAAACTTAGTGGATTGAAGTTTCGCCGTAGAATTTCTTCCTCTACTTTGCTTCTCCTCTCCAAGCTCTCTCTCTCTTTCTCTAAACCACTTGTTGTTTTGGTTTTTGATGGAATACTTGGAATGGTGATTCTAAGGCCTATTTATAGGCAAAGTTCACCTCCAATTACATCATCGCATGCATCATCTTTTCCTAATTTTTCACCCTTCTGCATCATCGCTTACATCATGGTTCACCTATCTCATTCAAGTCAACTTTCATATTACATCATTCTTACATCATAATTTTCATTACATCATTCCTTACATTAGCATGACATAATATTTATTTTTAGAATACTCGATCTTTAAACTGCGATAACTTCTTTATGCGATCTCTAATTCGAGTAATTCTTGAGGCGATGAACTGCTTCGAATGTCATTCATTTTGTAGCGATGATCTTGTCTCGAACAATAGCACTTGGTGGGGTCCACATGCGCTTCTTCACCAATTTTATTCTGAAAATAAAAAATATAAAAATATGAAATAATTTACTTAATAATAATAAAAATATCAAGAACTAATCAAGAATTCAAGTTTAAAAAGATAAAATAACTCTACAAAAATAGAGTTATCACACCCCCAAACTTAAGATTTTGCTTGTCCTCAAAGAAAACTAAAACTAACAACCTAAGCTAAAAACACAAAAATTAAAAACACAATCCATTTTAGTAGGTAAACACGATAGCATTGAGCGTATACCACAAGCCTTTAAACCCCTAGGTGTCCCCAGTAGGAGGAGTTGTGTCTCCTGAGGGTTTACCAGCAACGATACCCCAAACGTTAAAAGATTCTACTCATAACTCATCAACATCTCACTAAATATAAATTAACAAAAATCTCATATATGCATGATCTTGTATCAGAACTAAAGATAAGTCACTAATGATCTAAAACAGAATCATCAACAATCTCACACCACTCTCAAAGTAATTTCATTTCAAAACATCATATTCACATGTCATGGACTTATTTCATCTCGACTCTAATCCTCACAAGATATTTCTCATAACCCTCATAAATCCTAAAGCAAACACTCATGCAATCATATGTGATAGAGGTTGTGTAAAGGCATACCAAACGTCATTTACATCACATATGATTGCATGAGTGTTTGCTTTAGGATTTATGAGGGTTATAAAGGCATAGCAAACGTCATTTACATCATATATGAATATAGACGTTTAAAAAGAACTGCACTTTTAAGTGAATAGATCTCATGATTGGAGTCAAATATTAAGAACGTAGATAGAGTATGATGACATACTTCAACTCTCAAATTGGACTTCCTTTTGAAGATCAATAGGTTTTATTAAATATTGTATTTGGGTTATGGTTAATTGATATGTAAGAAATTTTAAGGTACAGGTTCAACAAGAACAAACTTCTATCACATACTTCATTTATTCTCTTTAATTCATCACAACTTCTATTTTTTTTTTTTTTTTTTTGTTTATTTTTTTTTTTGTTTTACTTCTACGTCTCCTTATACATCTAGGCATTATAAACTTGTGCTTCTCATATATATATATATATATATATATATATATATATTTTCACAATGCTATTTAGAAATACATTTCTTTTAATGTATATACCTATGTATATATCATATAAATGTTAACCTTTCAATTCCCTTCTCCTTTTTCACTTCATAGTATGATCCCAACCTTCATAAGGTATGACTAAATTAAAGGCTTAATAGGGTGATTTAATAAAGGTAAATAAAGAAAAATGTTTAAAGTGTTTGGCTTCAAAGGATTTATAGTGTATCTCAATTCAAAGTAGGAAGGTAGACTTTTATGGAGTAAAAATTACCTATATTACTTCTAAGAAATCGATCCAATTTTCAAATCAAAGCAACTTATGTTATCTGCAATGATGATTTGTTCTTTAGTATTCAATGCAAAACCTATAGAGATCATCTATTAAGAACAAAGTGAAGAGTATTTAAGAGTTGAAACAAATAAATCTCCCAAAAAGAAACGTTTAAAAAGTTCAAATCCTCACCAAGGGTAATCTCTACTAATAGTCCACAATTTATGTAAACATGATATTCATCCACTCAATTAACTAAGATCATGGCATTCAAAAGTCTCAAATCATGCAAAGATGTTCATGGCTATTCCTTAGTAAAGATATTCAACCAAAAACATGCATTAAGACTCCATTAACAAACACAAAGTAATTAGTCAACTTGTTAAGGCAGAAGGAAAAAAAAAATTAATGAAAAAAAATAATGAAAATTTTTGCAATTTTTGTAATTTTTTTGAAATGAAAACAAATATGCGTATCAAAAGCACAAAAGTACTCCTTACTCTGCCATCTTTTGGTTTCAACTCGGACCAGTTTTTAAATCTTATGGTTTTAATAATAGCAAACTCTATCCTCCAAACTTATTTAAGACAGTGTCCCAAATGTCTAGTAAGATAAAAAGAAGAAAAACTCAAATGGAAATACTATTAATAAAACTATAAGATAAGAAAGTTACAACCAGGGATTAAGATCTAGTGCACGCTTCTTGTTACCGCTTGCTTCAGAATCCCAAACCATTTGCGACATGATTGGATCAACTTTGGGCACAAAATCTTACAGTTGGTCAATCAGTTCATCAGCACTTGAAGTTGAGACTAGAATGCGTCTGTTTGCTTGAGTCATAAAACCCTGTTCCACAGCATGATCAAGAAAAGTCAATAAACAATTATAGAAACTGTTACCATTAAGCAAATCTAATGGCTTTTTGTGAATGTTGAGATGGGTCCAAGATGCAATGTTGAAGATTTCTTCAAACGTTTCCAAATCACCAGGTAACGTGATAAAGACATCAGCATTGAGTAACATGTATGCCATTCGCCCATGTATGCTCGTGACTTGAAACTCATTACTTATACTCATACCGATGATATCTTTCCTTTCTGCTAAAGGCTTTACTATGATACCTAGGATTCTGCTGCCTGTAACATTTGTAATTACCACAACAGAACCCCTCAGTCCTAAATTGCCTCCCTCATACACCAAATCTATGTTTCGGGCAGCTAAAGTCTTACCAAGTTCAACTGCTGCTTTTGAATATTGTATACTCATACCAGACTTCGGGCTACAAAAAATACAGATAGTTTTGAATTTACTACTAGAGGTCTATGCCATTTTTTTTTTCATTCAAAACTAATTATTTGTTATCAGCAATAAATGCTCATTTAAAGAAAATGAAAGAGTAAAAGAACAGTTCTATGATGCTAAATAGTTGTGATTAAGGGAAAAAAAAATGTTAGGTGTAAAAATGTCAAAAGAAAGCACAATCTTCAAAAAAACAATTAATACAAGTTGTTAAAAATACAAAATTTAAAATGTTAGATAAAGAAATGTTAAAAAGTAAACACAATTATCAAAAAAGTTTGAAATAAGCTAAAAAAAAATCCAAAATAGTTGGTGAAGAAACGTCAAAGTAAACACAATAATCTAAAAAGTTTGAAACGAACTAAAAATCTAAAATGACAGGTAAAGAAATGTAAAAAAGTAAACACAATTGTCGAAATGTTTGAAACAAACTACTAAACAAAGAAAAAAAAATGATGCTATAGTAGTTGTGATTGTGGCTCACATCTTTCTCTGGTTTTATGTCCAGAAACGGCTTAAACACCTTCTATGAATTAAGGATCGGCTTCTCATCCAGTTTTCTTATAAACTGGCAAATAGGGTCTTTTAAAGTCAGATTCCCAAGACTATAACGTTGTTTCTCTTTATTAAATAACTCTCATAAATCTAAAGGAATGCATTGAACTTTCCCGCAATGATGCATCTCAAGAGTCTTAAGGATATTATCCAGAGACTCCTTACTTAGCCCATCCTTTATGCATTTAAGTTTATCTTCTCGATTTATGGATAAATATCTAGGATTTTTACAACATGTGTCGCAGTTCCATCTTGCACACTTATGGCAGACTCTCATTCTCTTAGCTCTCCTTTTATTTGAGTAAAAACTTCTTCCCAATCCTAGTAAACGTTTAATGAATGAATCATTCAACTCACCTGCTAGACGTACCTTAGCTTCGATGATCCACCGAATATGCTCTAGAAGACATAAACATGTTAGTGCCCTTATTCTTTCAACTCTGTACTTGTAAATCTTTCTGAGTACATCTTGAGACAGAATAGGGAAATGATTTTTGAGTACCACGAAACTTGCCTCCATCTCTAAAAGAGAAAAGAAAATTATAAAGAAAAACAATAACACACAAACAAAAGAAAACTAGGTAAGAAAGAAATACTTGGGTTGCCTCCCAAAAAGCGCTTAATTTATAGTCGTTAACTTGACTATAGAAAAACGCTTTAAGTTGGGTCTGAAAGCGCGATGATGGATTTCTGTTGAGGCTCTCCACCATCCATGTAAGCTTTAAGTCTTTTTCTGTTGACTTTGAATCGATGATCTGGAGTGAACTTCCTGTTTAGGATACATTGATCATACCACTTTTTGATGCGTTCTTTGCAAAACTTAGCATTTTCTTTGATACATTCATCCACTACATCTACCCTCATGCAGTTGCCAACATCATATGGATGTTTGAGCGCTTTTAGCACATTAAAGGTCACTTCTTCATCTTGAACTCTTAGTATAAGTTGACCTTTCTGTACATTAATGAGAGTTCTTCCTGTTACTAAGAATAGCCTACCCAAAATGATGGGTATTTCTTGATCTTCCTCCATGTCTAGCAAAATGAAATCCGTAGGAAATATGAACTTATCCACTTTTACCAATACGTCTTCTATAATTTCCCTTGGATACTTGATTGATCGATCAACTAGTTGTAAAGATACTGTAGTAGGTTTTGCTTCTCTAAAGCCTAGTTTCCTGAAAATAGAGGGCATTAAGTTAACGCTTGCACCAAGATCACATAATGTTTTATCAAAGAATGAATCACCAATGGTGCAAAGAATTATGAAACTCTCCGGATCTTTAAGTTTGGGCGGTAGCTTTTTCTACAAGATTGCATTACATTCTTCAGTCAAAGCTACCGTTTCATGTTCTTCTAGCTTCCTTTTATTTGATAGGATTTCTTTCATGAACTTCACATAACTGGGCATCTGTTCTAGAGTATCTACAAAAGGAATATTAATTTGTAATTTCCTAAAACCTTCCAGAAATTTAGAAAATTGTTTATCTACTTTTTGCTTCTGGAATCTCTGAGGGAAGGGTAATGGTGGTTTGTATGGTGTCGAATTGTCTGGAAAGAGCTTTGACTTTGACTTTTCTGGTTCTTTTTGTTCAACCATCACTTTTTCTTCGATTTTGCTAGATTCTTCTTTTTCGTGTGATCTTTTGATAGGATCCTTAAACATTTTACCGCTTCGTAATGTGACAGCCTTAACGTGCTCCCTAAGATTGGTCTCTGTGTTGCTTGGTAAGGTTCTTTGAGGTCTTGTAGTCAACAGATTTGAGATTTGACCCATTTGTACCTCTAGATTACGAATGGAAGCAGCTTGATTCTGGAGCGTGATGTCTATTCTCGTAATAAATTGATTAGTCCTTGCGGTGAGCTGAGTGAGTGCTTCTTCAAGCAACGGTTTGTTGGCCTGCTGCTGTTAAAGTGATGGTAGATATGGTTATTTGGGTTGATCATTGTTTTTCCATGAAAAGTTTAGATGATTCCTCCATCCTGGATTATATGTGTTGGAGTATGGGTTATTTTATTGTCTGTTGCCCACAAAAAAGGTTTGACTTTTCTGGTCTTCATCACATTGCCCATTGAAATAATCCCCTCCACAAAAATCATAAGATACTGACTGAGTATGAAAGGCATTAGTTGTTAAGTTTCTGAGTTGCTTAGCTAATGTCTCAACCTGAGCAAAAAGTTTAGTTAAAACATCATTTTCTTGTATTCCGAAAATTTTTTTCGGAACTGTTCTTTCTGATGGCCATTGATAGGCATTTGTAGCCATTTCTTCTAATAAATACCAAACGGCTTGTTGAGGTCTTTTCAAAAGTGCTCCACCAGCTGCGGCATCTACCAATGTTCTTATGGAACTTCCTAAACCATTGTAGAATGTGTGCAACTGCAGCCAGTCAGCAATTCCATGGTGTGGGCACCTTCTTAGCAGATCTTTGAATCTTTCCCATGTTTCGTACAATGACTCTCCATCAAATTGTCTGAATATGGCTATCTAGGTTCGTAGTCTTACAGTCTTGGCTGGTGGAAAGAATTTGACTATAAATTTTTATGCTAAGGTATCCCATGTGGTAATACTCTCTGATAGTAAAGAGTTGAGCTAGCTTTTGGCTTTATCTCGAAGAGAAAACGGGAACAATCTCAATCGGATGGCGTCATCAGTAACACCATTATGCTTAAAAGTATCACAGATCTCCAAAAAACTATCAATGTGAGCATTTGCATCATCGTTTGAAGCCCCACTAAACTGGTTGTTTTGCACCATCTAGATAATTACTGGCTTAATCTCAAAATTGTTAGCAGTAATAGTCGGTCGTTGTATTGCCGAAGCATTACCCACTCTGGGTAGAGCATAATCTCGTAATGCTCGAATATTTTCAACATTTATTGATACAATATTTTGTGTGTTGCTTGGTCCTTCGGCCATATCTACAAGGACAGCACTTGCAGCTTTGCTTGTTTCTTTCCGGTTCTTGCGGCAAGTTCTTTCAATTTCTGGATCAAATGGTATCAAAACTTCGCCCCCGGACTTTCTCGTATACCAGAAAAATCACAAGCAATAAAGCAAATAAAATAAATAAATGACTAAAAAAAATACCAAATTAAAATTTGAGTTACGTAATATTAGTACTAATTTAAATAAACAATCCCCGGCAACGGCGCCAAAAACTTGTCGTACAAAATCGCAAGTGGACAAGCCGAACAAGTAATAAAGTGATGAGAGAAGTATCATCCCACGAGAATTATTGTTAATTAATGCCCAAAATTAAAATAACTCAACTTTTATTTGGTAAACGAAATTGGAGGTGAAAACTAAAACTAAATTTAAATACAAATGTAAATAAATAAGAATTAATTTAATGAATGAAAATTCTAAAGTTTTGATTTCATCATAACTAATCTGTTCCTCCTCTTTGTTCTTTTCAACAAAAATTAATTATCCGGTTGCTAGTCGAGATTCTCTGAATTATTTACATAGCCCCTCCGGAGGTCTAAGAGAAATACCTTATAAAGCTTAACTACTATATCCCCATGCAAGTTAAAGCATTAATGGATTCATTAAGATTTATGGATCTCTTTTATAAACTACTCAAACCATGTAGGTATATTTCTCTCATGTATGTAATTTATGACATTCAATACAATGAACTAGACACATAAATCAGTTTTCGCTATCATTATGATTAACAATTCAACTAAATAGTGATCAGTTATTTAGAAGCATTAAGCACAATATTAAATACATCAACCAAGATAAAAAAATCCTTAATTTAAATTGAACAAAGGATTGGAACATCAAAGTTAGGCTACATCATAACCTTAGAAAAAATAAATCTACTCCATATTAGAATTTATGAAGACTAGAAAATTAAACATAATAAAAGATAAGAAAACTTAGTGGATTGAAGTTTCGTCGTAGAATTTCTTCCTCTGCTTTGCTCCTCCTCTCCAAGCTCTCTCTCTCTTTCTCTAAACTACTTGTTGTTTTGGTTTTTGATGGAATACTTGGAATGGTGATTCTAAGGCCTATTTATAGGCAAAGTTCACCTCTAATTACATCATCACATGCATCATTTTTTCCTAATTTTCTACCCTTCTGCATCATCGCTTACATCATGGTTCACCTACCTCCTTCAAGTCAACTTTCATATTACATCATTGCTTACATCATAATTTTCATTACGTCATTCCTTACATCAACATGACATAATATTTATTTTTAGAATACTCAATCTTTAAACTGCGATAACTTCTTTATACGATCTCTGATTCGAGTAATTCTTAAGGCGATGAACTGCTTCGAATGACATTCATATTGTAGCGATGATCTTGTCTCGAACAATAGCACTTGATGGGGTCCACATGTGCTTCTTCACCAATTTTATTCTGAAAATAAAAAATACAAAAATATGAAATAATTTAATAAAAATATCAAAAACTAAGCAAAAATTCAAGTTTAAAAAGATAAAATAAATCTATAAAAATAGAGTTATCAACACGCACGCATCTATCTGACAAACAAAACCCATATTTCATCTAATAACATCAAAAGTTTAAATGCACAAAAGGAAGCCAAATTTCATCCAATTACATGAAAACCCAGATTTCATCAATTACATCAAACCCAAATTTCAAATGCATAAAACCCATTAATCTCTGCAATTACATCAAACCTACTGTTACATCAAAAATTCATCTCATTACATCAAACCCACAAAACCTAATAATCATTCATCTAGTAATAAAAAAACCTAGGAACAGTGCCCACAGATCCACCTCTGCACTGCCATATCGCTCCACGATGATAGTAAACAACCTATCGTTCCTCACCGTCCTCTCCATCTCCTTCACAAACTGTGTCAGGAATAGTGCTTGCATGATTTGATCTACCTCTGCACCACTGTACCACTTGATACAACAGCACATAAGCTGTCGTTCCTCACCATGCTTTCCATCACCTCCATGAACTGGTACGTCGTGAATGCCACGTTGAAGATCCTGGTGAAGAACAAACCAACATCACCTCTTGTATAATCAAACTCAATGGCGATGTAAAGGGATAGTGGCGGTAATAGGTTAGGGTGGCGTGTTGAGTGGTAATGGGGTTAGGTTTTTGAATGGTGATAGTGGTTTGGTTAGATAAGAGAGAGAAAGAAAATGAGAGAGAAAAAGTAATGGTAGAGAGAGAAAGTAGTGGTGATGAGAGAGAGAGTAATGGGTGGTGATATGTGATAAAAGAGAGGCATGGATGGGTATGGAATTTTTTTTATTTAGTTTTTATTGTTTTTTCCTTTCTTATTTATTTAAAATTTTAACAAATGGTTTCTAACTATCATCTATAGTGTTTTAAAACTCACTACTAGCGACTTGATCGGTGACCAAATGAGCAGCGAGTAATCGGTGAGTATTGTGTGATGAGTAAAATATAATTTTTAAAGTTTGAAAATATAAACTGATATTTTTATAAACATCAAGGGCCATGGTGAAATCATCCACACTATATTTTAGGTTGATTGGTCACGATCAACATCTCAAACCCTCGTCTTCTCTCTCTCTTTCTCTCCCTTTTACTCCCTCTCTGGTCTCCTCTCTCATCCATTTTCTCTGCTCGATAGGCCATTGTCGTCACTGTTTTTGTTTTGTTCAAGTGCACCATCACCGTTGCAGTTCAAGGGCGGCGTCGTCATCGTCGTTTTGAAATCAAGAATAGCCACCATCGTCAAAGTCGAACCAATCTCTCTTCATTATCATTGGCCATTTAAATCTCCTTCTATCTCCTCTATAACAACCAGTCTCCTCCTCTCTCTCTTAATGTTGTCAACATCTTCCTTTCAGTTGTTACCATCATCTTTTTCCCTTCAAGTTGTTGACGACACAAGTGAGTGATTATTTCTCTAATTTTTCTTTTATGTGTGTTATTTGTTTTGCTGGCAATATTAGATTTTGAGGATGATTTTGGGTGACATTTAAGATGATTTTCGACCGATTTTATAATGATTGGACTCGCTAAGTCAACCAATTTGAGTCAAGTTAGGCCGAGTTGAGTCGAGTTGGGCCGAGTGTTTGCCTCCAATGAGCAGGACCTCCGATCTGGGGGTTCTTGGATCAGCACTCCACCGATCTACAAGAACCCAATGAGAACTCGGCGAAATTCATCGAGTTTTTAAATAATGGTTATCCATATATGTCATCAAAGCCAAATGACGTTTTTACTCTTAAAACTAACGGATCAATTACTTTATTTATGGATTCACTATTCCATGTAACGGTTGGGTTGTTTTGACTATTATTTTCAAAATCATGGGTGGTTTGATATTATTGTCAATTCTAGGGGGGTAAATTAATAAAAACCCTTCTTGGATTGATATCAAACATTAAAAAAGCTTTTGACTTGACAAAAAGCGTTTCTTCACTACCAAACACACACTAATAAGATAAACATAAAGAGACTCAAAAATTAGGTCATGAAAAGACAAAATAATACAAAATGTGTCTACCATCTTGTGTTATAGTTAGTAATGGATTGAACGGCAATATGTGATTGGGTTGGACATGCAATTAATGATGCAAATTTATCATATTGAATTTTCATTATATTTTTCAATGAGGTGATTTGCTTTTCAGATTCTACAAGATTCTTCTTTACATTGTGCATATTTGAAGGAAAAAGGCAAGCACTTCGACAGATTCCACGAACATGATTTGCATGTTTGACGTTTGTGAATCACACTTAAGGAAAATGGTACCTCTACTTACATCACTTGTATCTCTTTCTCTGGATTTTCATGGATCCCACCCCACCCCCTCTTTTTTCTTTTCTTCTTATTTTCACATTTTCTTCAGGAAGTTTATTAAGAAATTATGATTTACTCAAGAAAATAAATTCTCTAGTATATACCAATTATGAAAGGCTATGATTTTTGGTTTATGTCCCAAATGGTGCAGTTCAAAAAAAAAAAAAAAAATCTTTCATAAGACCGTCCCATGATTAATATGGTGCGACGGACTAATGAGATGAGTAAGAGAAAAATGAAAGACTAATGGGAAGAGTAAAAGAAAATGAAATGATGCAATTTTATTATTCTATCGCACCACATCAGTTGTAGAATAGTCTCATAGATGATTTTTTTTCAAAAGAAATAGGTTCGTGTTGGAAAGTGCAATGGTTTTGTTAAATCTTGATCAAAGATGAGGAATGCTCAAGGTATTCACAATGTAGCAGGGGAAAAGAATCGTGATGCATACTTATCTTATGATTATGTTGATGCCCGTCTTACCCCACTTGGTTGGCAGCACCTAATCACTTATCAAATGTTGAGTCATTATTAGCATTTAGCTTTATGATCCTTTTAATTGTGTAAACCTAGAATATATACTTCTTGTACTACTGCCATGGTAGCGTGGGAATTGTTAATTATTCGTTTTTTTTTTTTTCAAAAGATGATAATCAATCCATATGGTTTCATATTAATATACAAGTTCAAAAATCATCAATTAAAGACACGACACAAAAACTTAATTATTAGATATAGAAGAAATGAAAGGCTTATGGTTTCACATTGATAATGGTGAAGTGTTCAACTCTAATAATATTGATGGTGAAACTAATCAATGAATGGCTTGTTGAAAAGGGTTCGCTAAAATTAGGTCATCAATCCATTCTAGGAACAGTATAATTTTAATTAATAATAGTGATCGAATAACAGTCATAATCTTCTTAGTAACAAAATCGGAGATGATCATGAATTTTATATGACATAATTAGGCTCTACACATTTTTGATTAAACAAGCGGTACTCCGAGTAGGCCATTCTATACTACATGTTTGAATCAAAACTTCAAAAAGTAATGAAAAGATTCTCTACAAATCACTATTTTATTTTATGATGTATTTGAACCTACTTTAAATTGGAAAAATAAAACTTTTGAATGAAAATGGTTTTATAAAAATATCTGCGTTTGATTTTGTTTAGTAGAATTCATGTAATTTTAATAAGTACATATACTTCTTAACTTCTATTTAAAAAGAAAAAAAAAAGCTATTTCAAATAAAAAATTAATTAACAATAAGATTAATTAAAAAATTTATCAATACTTCGCTAATATACTTCTAAAAAACTTTAATTCAAAAATATTTTTCTTAATGTTAAAAGCAATTTAATTAGTGTTTTGTTAAGATTCTATTTGACATTAAAAATAAATAAAGAACAACTTTATAAACAAGGAAAATCCCAAGAATACCTTTAACTTTTGATAGATTTTTTATTTTCCTTTATATAATTTCATTTTTAACCAAAATATCGTCTGACTATATAATAAACACTCAAATTACCCCTTAGAGACATATGAAAGGATGATGATATATCTGTTAGTAATAGATTTCGTGAGGTGGACATGGTGGACCATTTAACTCCAGGGAAAAGATAAGGCAAAGCAATAAAAATGGATTTTGCTTGAGGGTAAACATGGTAAATGGGCATAGAAAATAAAATTTATATATAAGATGAATGGTTTTGATGGTGACACGTCACCAAAACCTTGGACTACATGTGGAAAAAAACCCAGTGGGGTGCCATTTGAACTAACCAAGGACCATCTTCGTTCTTAACTGTGCTCTCCATTTGGCACCAAACCCTATACTGTTAATGCGCCACCATTATCGCCACTCATATTTTCTTGCTTGCATGTTCCCCGATTGCTAGTCTAGTGTGTTTGTTGGTTGGTTTGAGGCTATTGAATAAGGGTTTAGAACTGGGTGGTGTGAAGGAATTGGACCATCATTGACAGTGGAGGGAATGTAAGCTTTTAACAAATTTTTACGTTTGAAATGAGGGATGAACTGGATTTTGTTTTTTTTGAGGGTTTGTATGTTGTTAGGGTTTTTTGTGAAAAATAATTGGGGGTTTTTCGATTGCACACTTAGAGAGGCACGACCGCTTCGTTATGACGAACCCCAGTCCCGAGGCAACCTAACTCACCTCCATCGGAGAGGTTGCTCAAGTCGTTAGGGGCGTTCAGCTGGCGACGACAATGGTGGAAGTTACCGGCAAACAATCCATTGGTAGTTATCTTTATTTAGTTAGTTTTAACATCAGTTTTTTATGTTGTCTACATTGTTTATTTGTTAAACCATTTCAACCTACACCAGCAATAGTTCTATGATATTAAATGGTTCATGCTGATGTAGATCTTTAGCTTAACTTCAATTTTATCAGTTTTTTTTCAACTTTTTGTTTTCTAGTTTTTGTTAAAATGTCAGTACATCAATATACCATAAACATAAAATCTACTCGGATATAAACCATTGAAGCAGCAAGCATAACACATACAGGGAGAAAAGATCGTCCAATAAGGCAAAATATATATCAATTACAAGGTGTAAAACAGTTGAGTTGTCAAAAATAATGAGTACAGCAACCCATTTTTGACAGTGTATAAACTATCAAATCTCACCTAATTATTGAACTAAGTGCAACTTAATTAAACTAATACATCTCAGACCATTAAAAAAATAACTAAATATATTTCAGTCAAAACTAAACATTACACATGGACCATAACAAAAAAATTACAAAACAGATATATCTGTAACATCAAGCTTTCCAGCAGAAGCTTGCATCAAACGAAAACAACAACATGAACATCTACAATTTCAGAAAGTACAACAGTAGCTTTGGAGTCTCTTTAGACAAATTTTAATTCAACACTCCTTAAAATTTTTCTTGGAGACTCCAGGCTTTGCCTTTAAAGCCATGAATGGACCCGAGGGCAATGCTTTGGTAAAAATATCAGCCACCTGATCTTCAGACCTGCAGTGTTGCATCTCAATCTCTCTATTCCTTTCAGCCTCTCTGATGGCATGAAATTTTACATTGATGTGTTTTGTCCTGCCATGATGCACAAGATTCTTTACCATCGCAATGGCCGACATATTGTCACACAAAATCACACAAGCACTGGTCTGTTGAAGCTGCAAGTCATTAAGAATCTTCCTCAACCATAAGGCTTGATTTATAGCAGTAGCAGCTGCAATATATTCAGTCTCTGCAATAGATTGAGCAACAACCTCCTGCTTCTTTGACTACCTAAAGAGAATGCAAAGCCAGTTGTGCTTTTTGAGTCATTTAGTGATCCTGCCCAATCACTGTCAACATAAACAATCAATTTTCCCTCACTCTTCTCATACCATAAACCATAATCTAGGGTGCCTTTCAAATATCTAGGAATCCTCTTGCTAACACTTAAGTGTGTGAGACTTGGAGCATGCATAAACCGAGACAAAAGGCTTGATGCATACATCAAGTTTGGTCTAGTGGCAATGAGATACAACAAGCTACCCACAAGACTTCTATAATGACTTTCATCAACCTTTCCATCACCATCCATCTTTTTAAGCTTCTCATTGACATCAAATGGAGTAATCTCATTACAATTTTCCATTTTAAATTTTCGCAATATATCAATCCCATATTTTCTTTGAGCAAGGAAAATATCACTCTTTTCTTAATGAATCTCCATGCCAAGGAAATAGTTCATCTCATCAAGATCTGTCATTTCGAACTCAGCCAGCATACACTTCTTGAATTCCAGAATTCTAGCTTTATCACCTCCAGTCAACAGCAAATTATCTACATACAGAGATACAATTATCTTAGCCCTATTTCCATCTGTCTTGACATACAAAGTGGCCTCATTTTGGCTTCTTTTAAACCCCATTTGCATAAAGTAGGAGTCTTTCCTACTGTACCAAGCCCTAGGAGCCTGTTTCAAGCCATACAAGGCTTTATAAAGCTTGTAGACATCCCCTTCATGATTGGCAATGATGAAACCAAGAGGCTGCTCTACATAAATTTCTTTTTGAAAGGTTCCATTCAAGAATGCTGACTTAACATCCATATGGTACATGGTCCATCCATTTTGAGCAGAAATTGCAGCAAGTAATCTTATTGTCTCATACCTAGCCACAGGAGCAAACGTGTCTCCAAAATCCACCACTGGAACTTGAGAGTAGCCCTCAACAACAAGTCTTGTCTTGTATTTATTTATAGAACCATTAGGATTGAGTTTGGTCCTATAAACCCATTTGACTCCAATGACTTTTCTGTCATTTGGCCTTTGAACCAGTTCCCAAGTCTGGTTTTTATTGATCATCATCTGCTCTTCCTTCATGGAAAGCTTCCATTCATCCATTTAAGCAGCTTCTTCATAGCAAGAAGGCTTATTGACCATCATGTTACATCTCTCATAAACATCATCAAGTGACCTAATCTTCAAAATATGAGAATCAAACTCAGCCACTGCACCATCATCAAAATCAGATTCATTGCTTGAATCTCTATCACAATCTGCATTCATATTAGGCCCCAAATTTACTTGTGATTGCTTCACATCTCTTTCAACTACATTTTTCTCCCAATTCCAGTGTGCATTCTCATCAACCTTAACATCCTTGCATACTGAAATCTTCTTTGTTTTCAGATTATACACTCTATAAGCCTTGGAATTCACAGCACAACCCAATAAAATACCCATTTCTGCCTTGCTGTCAAGCTTTGTTCTCTTTGCATCTGGAACATGCATATAGCAAATAGAACCAAAGACTTTTAGGTGCTTTACAGTAGGTTTGAAACTTGACCATGGTTCCATAGGTGTTACATCTATCACTGCTTTTGTAGAAAGCCTATTAAGAATGTAAACTGAAGCATACATAGCTTCTACCCAGAATTGCTTAGAAAGCCTCTTCTCTGCCAAAAGGCTTCTAGCCATTTCCATTACAGTCCTATTTTTTCTCTCACACATGTCATTCTGTTGAGGAGAATATAGTACTTTCAATTAATGTTTAATGCCTAGATTCTGACAAAATTCTCGAAACTTGCTTAAGGTATATTCACCTTCATTATCAGTTTTAAGCTTTTTCAACCTACAATCACTTTCATTTTCTACCATTGCTTTAAACCTTTTAAACATGTCAAAGGTCTGTGATTTGTTGTTCAAAAAATAAACCCAAGTCATCCTGGTTAGACCATCAATAAAAAGTAAGAAATACAGACTTTGGTTTAAGGATGGAGTGCTCATAGGTCCACACAAATCTGAATGCACTAGTTCTAATTTGTGTTTGGCTCTAATAACTCCTCCTGAAACATAAGGCTTCCTGTGTAACTTTTCAATCTGACATGAACTACACAATTCCTCGATTCTGTGCAAATCCGGCAGCCCCTCAACCATACCCTTCTTTTGAATATAATTCAAGGCTTCAAAGTTGAAATGGCCTAATCTTTTGTGCCATAAGTCAGATTCATCATGCTTAGATATAAGGGCCTTTTGTTTGACTTGATTGAGGTCTATGGGGAAGCTATTGTCATGCATCCTAACCCTCACAATTTCAGATTTCTTAGAGTCTAAGATGATACAAAAAATTCCCTCAAATATCAATGAATAGCCCCTCTTCAATAGTTGTGCAACACTAAGTAAATTCTGTGCCAAATCAGGTATGTATAATACATCATCTATAATCTTAGGACCTGATTTAGTTTGAATCAAAATTTTACCTCTTCCAACAACTTTCATAGTGTTACCATTCCCCAGCTTCACTGTTGTTGTTACATTCCTGTCAAGTGTGGTGAACAGGCTTTCATCTTGAGTCATATGGCTTGTGCACCCACTGTCAACATACCAAGTCTCTGTAGAAGCTGTCATAAATTCTTGTGACATCGTAAACAAGTGATCATGACTGACATGATCATCAGTATAGTTAGCTTATTGCATAGGCTGTCGAGTTTGTTGACTTTGCTTGGCCCTGCAATATTGTTCCTTGTGTCCCCATTTCTTGTAGAATGTGCATTGAACTTATGGTTTCCCTTTGTACCAGCAATCCCTTGCAAGATGGTTTGTTTTCCTGCAAGTGGTACATGGTGGAAATTTTGCTTTTGGACTAGATTCTGAACTTACTGCATCTATCTTGCCTTTGCCTTTGTTGTCACCATTTTTATTCTTGAAACCGATCTTCTTTTGATTTCCTTTGCCTTGATACTTTCCTTTATTTTTAGCAAGGAGAGCCTCCTCCATATCACCATCATTCCTCAATGCAAGCCTCTGTTCTTGAGCTTATAGTTTGGACACCATTTTTGAGACTGTTAATACTCTCAAATTACATGATTCTTCAATAGCAATAACTTTTGCCTCAAATTTATCAGGCAAACTTACCAACATTTTCTTAACTACCTTGTAGTCCTCTACTACATCACCATACAATCTCATTTGGTTCACCAAATCTAACAGCTTGGATGAGCAGTCCTTTACTATCTCAGAATCCTTTATTTTCATATTCTCAAACTCCCTTTTGAGTGTCAACAGCCTCATTGACTTCACCCTCTCACTGCCTTCGAACCTATTCTTCAATTCATCTTATATTGATTTTGGAGTTTCAAGGTGCATGATACTTGTAAAAACTGAGTCAGATAGGGCAGAATGTAAGTATGTCACTGCCTTGTCCTTCTTCATCTTCTCTTCTTCATGCTGTTTCATCTGAACAATAGTAGGATCTACTCTCAATGGAGGAACTTGCTTGTCATCTTCTACATACTCCCATAACCTGAAGGCTTTAGATAGGACTTTATCTTCACTGTCCATATCTAATAGTTTTCCCCAGAAAATTGAGGAACATGAAAGCCTGAATTGCTTTCAGTAGCTATGTCTGCACTCATGGTTGTTTAACACTCACTCTCTAGTATTTGAAACCTCACAAGCACTCAATAAACTGAACACAAAACCTCACATCCCCTCAAGAATAGAGCTCTGATACCACTGTCAAAATGTTAGTACATCAACATACCATAAACATAAAATCTGTAAACCATTGAAGCAGCAAGCATAACACACATAGGGAGAAAAGACAATTCCTCTCTATTTCATCGTCCAATAAGGCAAAATATATATCAGTTATAAGGTGTAAAATAGTTAAGTAGAGCTGTCAAAAACAATGAGTACAGCAGCCCATTTCTGATAGTGTATAAACTATCAAATCTCACATAACACCACTAATCATTGAACTAAGTGCAACTTAATTAAACTAATACATCTCAGACCATTAAAAAAATAACTAAATACATTTCAGTCAAAACTAAACATTACACATTGACCATAACAAAAAAATTACAAAATAGATATATATGCAACATCAAGCTTTCCAACAAAAGCTTGCATCAAACGAAAACAACAACATGAACATCTACAATTTCAGAAAGTACAGCAGTAGCTTTGGAGTCTCTTTAGATAAGTTTTAATTCAACAGTTTTTATGTTTTTTAGGATACTGTTTTTTTCTTTTATGGAGGTCCTTTCAATTTATACTTCTGTGAAACTAGTTGTCTTACCAACTCAATCTTAGTATATGTAATCCATGTAACAGTTGGTTTTTGACCATCTTTACTACAATGTTTGAGTTCATATCAGAGCACAAGTCTAAAATTTTTGTGAATCATTTTACAAATCTCCTACATGAAATTGTTTTATATTCATTTACTCTCTGCCTGATAATTGATATATTCATCCCAGAACTTTCATTTAAACCTATTGTCAAACAGTGGTTAGTTTTACACTTTTTTTTTTTTTTGGTGAGGTGGGGTTGGGTGGTGGGATGGCGTTTTCGCTCGGGGCGGAGAAGAATCATTTTTAGTGTCTATTATACCTATTATGAGATGTATACAATGTCCTGATACCTTATTCACTCTTAATTTTTGATGTGATAGTTTTTTAGGACTATATGTTGTGATTATCTGATTTAGAGTAAATGACATCCTGCTTGCAGTAGTGGTTGATGCTTGAGATCTGTTTTCAATTTACTTGCTGTTTTCGAATTCAGTTGTTTTCTTGAGTATACACATTAACACTTGAGGAATCTTTTTCGTGTCTTTGCAGGACTCCCCTGTCTTTAACTCTATCAATAGTCTTTGCAGGATCTTTTTCTTGAGTATACAAGTAGTACTGATCCAAGGCTTTATCTTCGAGAAACAAATCCAATGTTTGATGCTAGTCCAAAACAAGAACTGCTGACAGCTTTCAGATTATTTACAGGTCTGTGTTTTGGAATTGGGGCTTTTTTCTTTTTTGAGTGTTTGCATACTTATGGTCTGTTGATTTTTGGCTTAATTAGCTATGCTTGAAAATCTCACATCTGAAGAATATAATATGGTGGGAGTTTTGAGAATCCCACATCTGAAGAATGTAATGTGGTGGAAGTTTTGAGAATCCCACATCTAAATAATGTAATGTGGTGGGAGCTTTAATGGCTATAAATAAGCTCTTTAGCTAATTAGTTTTGTATCACAAATAAGAATTGCAAAAGATCCATATACTTGTATTATTGTTATTTTCTCCTCATTTGTTTCTGGATTTTAGGATCTTACCCAGATTTTGTAATATTTTATTTTGAAGTTAGTGAAAGTTTTCAGTAGCGCCCGTGGACGTAAGTTTTATACTGAACCACATAAATTCCTGTGTGTTCTTTCCTTTTTCGTTTTGCATTTATTTTTCTGCTTCATTAGTAGTTGTTATTTATATTTAATAGCTAGCATTAGTAGTTGTGTATTCGTTTAATTTTCGTTGTACACAACAAGTGGTATCAGAGCTCTAGGTTTCCATTAATCTATGAAATAGTCTAGAGGATCAGTTGGCTATTAAATATTTATTTATAGAGCTTGGGTGTCATTTTGAAATAGTTACAATTTAGGAAAACTCTGTCAAAAAGACTTTAATTGTCTAAGAAGACTAGATTTTAAGTGGGACCTTTTGTGACCCCTCCAGCCTTTCCTGGGAGCTTATATTTTGAGTACTATTCATTTGATCATCAAGCTATTGGCATAAAAATTTTTGGTGTAAAGCAGAAATGGCAGCATCTTCGTCTTCACATGTAAAAATTGAAGTAGAGAAATTTGATGGTCGAAATAATTTTGGCCTATGACAAAGCGAAGTTACGAACGTCTTGTATCAATAAGATTTGGATATTGTTCTAAAAGAAACAAGACCAGAGAATATTGAGGAAAGAGATTGGGAGAGGCAAAATACGAAGGCATGTGGTTTAATTCGCTCATGTCTCTATAGAGAGCAGAAGTATCCGTTCATGAAGGAAACCTCTGCTAGTTGTGGAAGGCACTAGAGAACAAATATATGGAGAAAATGAATGAGAATCGGCTATATTTGTTGAAGAGGCTTTACCGTCTTCAGTTAAAACCAGGTTTAAATATTAGTGATCATATTGATAATTTCAACCGTTTGTTAGCTGATTTGTTGAATTTGGATGAAACATTCAAAGATGAGTAGAAGGCCATGTTGTTGATAGAATCACTTTCTGATAAGTTAGATCATTTGTGCATTACATTTATTCATGGGAAAGAAAAATTATCTTTTGAAGAAGTACGTGCAGCTTTGCTTAATTATGAAATTCATAAGAAAGATCAGAAAGAGAATAGGGATGAATCAACAGAGGAGTTTACAATTAGGGGAAGAAGTAAGAGTCGAAAACAAGAAAGAATGGGCAGATCATAGTCAAGGAAAAGATCTGATAAAGATGAATGTGTCTTTTGTCATAAGAAAGGGCATTGGAAGAAAGATTGTCCGAAGTTACAGAAGAAAGATAAGGGTAAGGGTAAAACTACTTCCGATGCATATGTAGCTGAACATGAGAAAGAAGATTTTGTATTGGTTAGTCTATCATCAACATCTGGATCTGGTGAGTGGATTTTAGATTCGGGTTGTACTTATCATATGTGTCCTCATAAGGAATGGTTCTTCAACTTCGAAGAGTTAGATTGTGGAATTGTGTTCATGGGAAATGATAACTCATGCAAAACTAAGGGGATAGGTTCAATTCGACTGAAGAATCACGATGGATCGACCAAAGTTTTGACAGAAGTTCGGTATGTACCAGATTTGAAAAAGAATCTCATATCATTGAAAGCCTTAGAATCTAAAGGCTACACGGTATCTATCAAAGATTGAGTTATAAGAGTTGTATCTGAGGCTTTGGTGGTAATGAAAGGTACATGGAAGAACAACTTATACTATTGTGATGGTAGTACAGTTACTGAATCAGCAGCAGTAGTATTAGTAAAGGATGCTCATTCAGATATGATCAGGTTATGGCATATGCGTCTGGGACATGCAGGTGAGAAAGCTTTAAGCAATTTGGTGAATCAAGGCTTGTTAAAAAGAGTAAAAACTTGCAAGTTAGATTTTTGTGAACATTGTGTTCTAGGAAAGCATACCAGAGTGAAGTTTGCAACTGCAGTTCATGATACTAAACGTATTTTGGATTATGTTCACTCTAATGTGTGGGGACCCATTAGGATAGCCTCCTTGGGTGGTAAATACTATTTTGTTACATTTGTTGATGACTTTTCCAGAAGAGTTTGGGTATACACAATGAAGAAAAATGATGATGTACTTGGGATTTTCCTTAATTGGAAAAAGATGATTGAGACTCAAACTGGGAGAAAGATTAAGTACCTCATAACAGATAATGGAGGTGAATATTGCAGTAAATCTTTTAGAGAAGTATGTCAAGATGTGGGTATTATACGTCATTTTACAGTTAGACACACACCACAACAGAATGGGGTGGCAGAACGCATGAACCGAACGTTGCTGGAGAAAGTTTGGTGCATGTTGTCCAATGCTGGGTTGGGTAAGGAGTTTTGGGCTGAGGTAGTGACTTATGCATGTCATCTCATTAATCGCTTACCGTTAACAACGATTGGTGGTAGAATTCCATTGGAGATATGGTCTAGAAAGCCTGTTACTGATTATGATTCTTTACATGTCTTTGGTTGTTCTGCTTATTATCATGTAAAGGAATCTAAATTGGATCCGAGAGCAAAGAAAACTATATTTATAGGGATGTCTTCAAGGGTGAAAGGGTATCGTCTTTAATATCCAAATTCGAAGAAGATAATCTTTAGAAGGGATATTACTTTTGATGAGTCTTTAATGCTAAAAAAGAAAATAGAAGATATTGTTAAGGGTAATCCGCAACAGGTGGAGTTTTTTCAGAAACAGATAGAGTCAACAAATAACCCAGCTAGAATTGTTGATGCAGATGATAACACTCCTATGACAGAGTAGGTTACTGAAGAAGAAGTAGAAGAAGAGGTTCCTACCCAAGAACCTTCACATCAACAAGAATCAATTGCAATAAAAAGGCCAAGATGTGAGATTCACAGACCTGCTCGTTTTGTTGATATAGTGGCCTATGCACTTCCAATTATAGATGATAATGTTCCTTCTCCTTATAGAGAAGCAGTCCAATGTTCTGAAGTTGATAAGTGGAAGAAAGCTATGGATGAAGAAATGCAGTCTCTTCGGAAGAATGAAACTTGGGAGCTAGCTTAACTACCGAAGAATAAGAAGACAATTGGGTGCAAATGGGTGTTTACTAAGAAAGAGAGATTTCTTAACAAAGAAGATATCTGCTACAAGGCAAAGTTGGTGGCGAAAGGCTACACTCAGAAGGAAGGGATTGACTATAATGAGGTATTTTCTCCAGTTGTGAAACACTCTTCCATTAGAATTCTATTGGCCCTTATAACTCAATTGGATTTGGAACTAGTTCAAATGGATGGATGTAAAAACTGTATTTTTATATGGTGATTTGGAAGAGGAAATCTATATGACTCAGTCAGATGGATTCAATTGCTGGTAAAGAAAATTGGGCTTGCAAATTGAAGAAATTGCTTTATGGTTTGAAACAGTCTCCGAGACAATAGTATAAGCGATTTGATCAATTTATGATAGGACAAAAATACACCATAAGCAAATTTGATAATTGTGTATACTTTCAAAGGCTACAAGATAGTTCTTTCAACTACTTACTCTTATATGTTGGTGATATGCTGATAGCGTCTAAGAGTAGAGTGGAGATTGAGAAGCTAAAAACTCAATTGAATTCAGAGTTTGAAATGAATGATTTGAGTGAAGCTAAGAAGATTCTCGGTATGGAGATTAGTAGAGATAGAGGAAAATGCAAGGTTTGTTTGACTCAGAAGTAATATCTGATGAAGGTCTTACAACGTTTTGATGTATCTGAACAGTCAAAACCTATAAGTACGCCACTTGCTCCTCATTTCAAGTTGAGTGCATCATTATCTCCGAGTACTGATGAAGAACAAAAGTATATGTCTCGTGTTTCGTATTCCAATGCAGTTGGTAGCCTGATGTATGTTATGGTATGTACAAGTCCTGACATTTCGCAAGCGGTTGGAGTTATGAGCAAGTATATGCATGATCCTGATAAAGGACATTGGCAAGCTATGAAATAGATTTTACGGTACTTGTTAAAAACCGTAGATTTTGGTTTGGTATTTCAGAAGGAAAATTCACTTGATCAGTTTGCAATTGGATATATAGATTCAGATTATGCTGGTGATTTGGATAAATGACGATCAACTACTGGATATGTATTCACTCTTGTGAAAGCTCCAGTAAGTTAGAAGTCTACTTTACAGTCAACAGTTGTTTTGTCTACTACAAAAGCAGAGAAAATGATAATGACAGAGGCTGTGAAGGAAGCAATTTGGTTATAAGAATTACTGGTAGAGTTGGGAGTGGGACAGAAGAATATTACTATTTATTCAGATAGTCAAAGTGTCATTCATTTAGCAAAAAACCCGGTATTCTATGTTCGCACCAAGCGTATTAATGTCCGATATCATTTTATGCGGGAAATTTTGAGTGAATGATCGATTCTCTTATAGAAAATTGGGACTGCTAATAATCCTGCATATATGATGACCAAAGTGGTGACAACAATCAAGTTTAACCATTGTTTGGACTTGATCAATATTTTGTAAGTCTAAAAAGACATATATGAAAGCATTGCTGAAGGCTAATACGCCAAGGTAGAGATTTATTGATTTTTGGCTTAATTAGTTATGCTTGAAAATCCCACATCTGAAGAATATAATGTGGTGGGAGTTTTGAGAATCTCACATCTGAATAATGTAATGTGGTGGAAACTTTGAGAATCCCACATCTAAATAATGTAATGTGGTGGAAGTTTTAGTGGGCTATAAATAAGCTCTTTAACTAATTAGTTTTGTATCCCAAATAAGAATTGCAAAATATCCATATACTTGTATTATTCTTGTTTTCTCCCCATTTGTTTCTGGGTTTTGGGATCTTACCCAGATTTTGTAATATTTTACTTTAGAGTTAATGGAAGTTTTTAGCAGCGTCTGTGGACGTAAGTTTTATATCGAACCACGTAAATTTTGGTGTGTTCTTTCCTTTTTCGCGTTGTATTTATTTTTCTGCTTTATTAGTAGTTGTGTATTCGTTTAATTTCCGCTGCGCACAACATGGTCATCTCTTCTTCTTTACATGTTTACACGACCATGTTTTTGCAGCATCTACTCTCAATGTGCTGCTGTTTTGTTTTCTTTTCGCTTTGTTTACAGTTATTTACTTATTATTTTGATGATGTTTACGTGCGCAATAGTTTTGTGGGACCTTGATTGGTTAATGTGATTATGTAGAAGCAAAATACTACATTAAGTGAGTGAATGTGCAATAGTTTTGTGTTCTTTCATGCAATGTTTTGTTTCCTGCAAATCTGCCTACTCTTTGGTCACATGCTCATATTCTAGGTGTTTTCCACTGAATATACGTGCCAAGTGTAATGACTGAGAGTGACCATAAACCTCAACGCATTAATAAATATGTCAAATGATATACGCAACTAAAGAAACTATGATGGCAGATTTATAATTTATTTATGGACTATAACACCTTATCTGTTATCTCCCATGTAAAAATTAAGTGTTGTTTCTTGCATACATGCCTTATCTTCTGTAAATAATGAATATGTATGTTTGCACTTTATAAAATAACACTTCTTTTTTTTTCTGGGACAACTATAAACTAACACTTATTCAAAAATATATATATTTAAAATAAAAGAAAAAATGTCACTAGATGATACTTTTATATATTGGATTGATAATCTTATCTTATTTCAATAAAGTTAACAATTAAATCTCAAACCTTTTTTTTTTTTTTTTTACACAAATACTCTTAATAAAATTGGTGAGAATACTATATTTTTTGAAAAATGACTCAATTGTTACATTTGTTGTAAGAATATTTAGGTATTTTTACACATGATTTAGGACTCAATTGTTATATTTTTTGAAAAAAAATATAAATGTTAAGTCATTAATTTAATATGCTATTTTTGTACTTGTCCTTATATAAAATAACACTTAAAAACAGTTTTTTTTTTTTTTTTGGAAGAAGAATAAGAAGAATATTCGTTAAAAAAAATGATTCCATCAGAATTTTAAAAAATAAATAAATAAAAATAAAAATTAACGATCATATAAATCACAAATAACTTAAATCAACTTATATTAAAAATAGATGACGATGGATGACCTAGATATTTGTCTAGTTTTCCAAGTGAAAGCTTTGTTATTTGTTTTTCAATATTTCCAATTTCATTAAGCATTTAAGAGTGTCTTCCAGAGCAATAATTTTGTAAATAGTGTTATTAATATTTGCGGCAGATTAGAGGATGTAGGGGAGATTCTTTTAGATATGGTATAATACCAAGAGATCATATTCATTTGACTGAGTTTTCTAAGGGCTCATGCAATGGAAGTTAGTAACCTAATACCCTTCAGTGTCCCTTCTGTTAACAGCAGTTTTATTGAATGCAAAAGCAGAGCCAAAAGCTAGCCATAAGTTTTGACGCAAACCTTATTACACATGCCAAAGAAAATGTCTGGGAACCTTTAATAATTTGGATAAATATAAAAATAACAAATTAAATTAATGACTTAATATTTATGTCGTTTTTCAAAAATATAATAATTGAATCCTAAATCATGTGTAAAAATATCAAAATATAATTACAATAAATATAACAATTGAGTCATTTTTCAAAAAATATAGTATTCTCACTAATTTTATCAAGGGTATTTGTGTCAAAAAAAATAAGGTTTTGGACTTAATTGTTAACTTTATTGAAATGAGATAAGATTGTTAATCCAATATATAAAAGTGTTATCTAGCTGATTTTTATTAATTTCTTTTTTCTTTTACAAACCTACTAAAAGATATACTACGTAAAATACTTTTGTCCCACGACAATCATATCCAGCGATATTTTTCACTATCAGAAATGACATCTCCATAAAATCCAGACCTAATAAACATGAAGCAAAGGAATTCAGAAAAGAGTCAAAGACATCTCCAAAGAATATTTTTATGAAGTGCAACAAGAAAAGCACAAACATAAGGATATACTCTTCCAGTCTTCCTACTACTCATCAACAGGATTTCAATGCTTAAAAAGGACAAAGTGATTTGAATCCTAACTAAAGAGATAGCCATATAACATTCAAGAGTACTAAAAACACTCCGAAATATATGGAGCACATATGTTCATATTTCTCAGTGACAACACGAGGTGGCAACTGAACCATAATTTAATGAATTAATCATGCAGGCTGCTGGTTTTCTGGAGTGATTTCTCTATGAGATGCATTAGTTTACAGCGTATGATCCGTCCCCATCAAGATATATACTCTGATACCAACAACCATAATGGCCATAAATTGGCATGATGCAAGGATAGAAGACATAACAGGTGCACCAAGAACCTAAACCATCCATTGGGGAAGGGAGTCACAATTAAACAGACAAGTAAACCGAGAAGTTATAAGTAAGCATAATTTGTAGATTTCAGAGAGTGCGAATGATAAAAAAGAAGAACGACAACAAAAAAATAAAATCCATAAGCTAACTCATTTGAGAATGTAGTTGTTAGGAAACATATGCAAATTTGATGAACCTGATCCATTTTGCGGTGGATCTGCGAGTAGAGGATCCTCATATTTATTTTTATCAGAAACTGTTTCATTTGGGTCATCAACTACAGAACAGCCATTAATCCCAACAAATTGAACGAAATCAGTACTTGACAAAAGTAACCCATTAATTTAAGGATTTCATTGAAGAAAACACCCCCACCCTAGGAACAGGTCACTTGGCAAACAAACAGTAATTGGAAAACAAGATGAGAGAAAATGCTTGGAACTTAGCATATCATATACAAAAACAGCATATGTAATTAAAGCCATTAAAAGAGTCATCATGGAACAACATAAACAGATAAAAGAGCAAGAGTGAACCAGACCTGAGTCATTTTCAAAGTGGAGAGATTACATTATAGTATTATTATTTTATTATTTATATGGTTTTTTTTTTTTTTGAGAGATAATTATATGGTTATTTTAATTGTAATTTTAATTTCTTTCCATTTATTTATGTCGGGGTGATTAAAATTAAGTTTAGAAGTTAATAGGAGATTAGGATTGAGTGCATGTGGGAGCCGCGCTTTGATTGGTGGGTTTGATTCGTTTAAAAGGAAATTAATCTGGAGAAGAAGATTAGGAAGGCATGCGTGTGATTGTAAGAGTAGGGAAGACACGTTCGTGCAAGCCCATCAACATTTCTCTGGAATGTAAGAAGATTAGGAAGACAGGTGCATGCAAGACCTACTCTTTGCTTTGGATTTTATTATTTATTATTATTATTATTTTTTGGTGCAAATATCTAAAGCTAATTGCAATTCATATGAATAAGAATTGATGTATATAAAAAATAAAAAATAAAAAATACCTGCAATTTTGATTCAAAATACTCAGGTGACTAGTGTATCAAATTACACTCATGGTTTAATTCAACTCATCCGGCAACGATTTGCAATTAAGTATAAACCATGAGTGCATACATTTGAAATGAATAATAACTAGCAAAAAGCACTGATCAAAGCCCATAATGTGGATGAATGCTAGTAAAATCAAGCAGTATTAACTCGTTTACGACCTTCAACTCACATATATAATTACAGACCATAGTAACTTCAATCCAAAAGTAAAATAGTATAAGTGCAAGCCGTGAAGCGCATTGCTTATGTTATATTTATACGACGGCACAATAGCTCACAGCACTTACTAAAAGTTTTAGATTGCATCAACGCTGGTTTATTTTAGCTCATTGTAGTATACAAGAAGAAGAAGAAGAAGATGGTTTTCAAATATTGAAAATATGATAATCGACATCAAGAGTTGTGATGCAACGGGTATAAAAAGGACCCCTATGGTCAACGAATAATTCCTTTATGCATTTTATAAAACACTGATGTTTCATTACAGCATAAACTTATGTATTATCATTGACAAAAACAAAATTATAGTGCTCCAAACTAAGCTTTAATTCAGAGCTTACATTTGAGGCATGACAGTGAGAGCAGAGACAAGAAGTTCATTGTATTCATGATAAAAGGATACAAAGAGATACATAAGTCAGATAAAATGAACCCACCCCTCCAGCACCAGCAGCCCTGGCAGGAGCGAAGAGAACATTAGCTTTTCTCAGAACATCAGCTGCTTCAGGGGTACATGATATGTTCGAACATAGGCAACAAAATAATATGTGATATCCATCAAATTTTATTTTATTTTGCTATAATTTATCATCATTAATTATTTACCGAGTCTTTCTTATGGTCACTATATATATATATATATATTTATATGTATGTATGTATGTATGTATGTATTAAGACAACTTTAAAAAATGTTCATGAATATCCTTCAATCGATTACCTATGTCTTGAAACAACATACATTATTATTACTTTTTATTCCCTTTATATTTTTTAATTTCTCTTAATATTAATCATCAAAAAATACAATCAAATGAGGCTGATCCGATGTTATATTTCTCACACTCATATCACTAAAGTTGTGAGTCTAAATTATACTTCTCTTTTTCAATTCTAAATTACTTGTAATAACTCAAATCAAAGAAAATATCATAAAAAAATTTTGGTGAAACAAGTATATCATTTTCCTAGTTATGTAGAAGACTATAAGTACCATAGTTACAAATAATAATTTTCTATTCTAGATAGTCAAACACTTATGTAAGGGTCGAATCTAAATGGGATCCAGTAGAATTTTGTAATCATGAAATAGAACTTTAATGAATAAGCTAGAAAGGGTCAAATTAAAGAGTCCGATTGAAGCAATAAAAATAGTCAAAGAAATACCTTATGGAGCCCAAAATTAAGTGGGCTGAACTTTTAGTGCGACTAGTTAAAGAAAAAAAAAATGAGAAGGCAATGTAACAGATTGAAATGCAGAACGGGCCGAGAGGGCAAGTCAAAGAGAGACGTTGGTGGTTGAATATTTTATGAAAATAAATTGCCTGGTGTTGGTCTATTGGACGTGTTTGTTGCACGATAAGGCAATAAAATAAAAATAGAAACAAAAGCATGGTGGCCAAATTTTTAATTCAAAGAGACAGGTGTCTCATGCCATAAAAAATTTTGAATCGGTCGCATATATATTATTTGGAAAAGAGTTAATTAATTTTTTAGCTTATTTTAATTAAATTGATTTATTATACTTATTTAAATTTCAGATTTTATTTATTTAATTGTTGCTAGAATAAAATTATTTAATTAGTCTATTAATTTATTGATTATAAAGTATGATTTATAATTTGATTATAGAATATTGATTTATATTACGAAAAAAAAAAGTATTTATTGAGAATTATATTTATATTTAGAAATAGAATTATATAATTTGTATATGAAAATGACTTGAGATTTGTAAATAATTGAAATGAGACTTTTTAAACACCAGGACTATGCCCCTTCCCTCTAACAGTAATCAGGCTTCACATGTTGAGTTCTAGAGAGTCGTCCAACATATGTATGACAAATGTCTGAGGAGTTAGAAAGTCACCCAACACGTGTATGACCAGATGTTATCCCTTAATCTGCGTATGTATTGAGTATCTTCACCATATATGATCAGATGCCCTAAGTACTAAACTGGTGTAGGTCGAGCTGTTATTAGTATACAAAAATGATCTATACAGCTATTTGTAGTATACAAAAATGATCTATACAGCTATGTCTAAATTAATATGGATAATTCAAATTTTATTTTCATTACCAGTTTGATGATATGCTACTTATTATTGAAAAGAAATGATTATTTAGTTTTTAAAAAGTTATATCCACTTACTGAGCATTCGCGTTCACCCTTTTATATTTTTAAAAAACTATTTCTCAAATAACCATTAGGTCTCAACGAAAATCTTTGAACAGGAAGAGTTGGGTCACTTGATTAAATAATGTGAAGAATACAAAATTTGATATTGTGTATATATTTTGTATATTACATGACATCTAGATATGTGTGTGTACGTCTATTACTTTAATATTATAAAATATTTTATTACCCGTAAGTTGTGTTCATGTTTTTGCTTTTAAGTGTGCAAATGATATATACATACTTTATAGTTATGTTTTAATATGGAAGCAAGTTTGTTTTATATGTTTTACATGATATTGCTTATATTTTAATAAGATTTGGAAGAGAGACGAGAGATTCTGAGTAATTAAGATTTGAAATATTTTAGAAGTGTTTATTTCGCTTATTACAAGGTGAAATTATTGGATAAATAGCAATTATATTACCGAAATTTTTATTAAATTACCATATGTATTGACAGATTTTTAAACGATTTTTTATCAGAAAGTTATAATTGCATACAAATTATAGTTTTCAGTATATCATAGGGTCTTCTTGGACTCAAAATAGATAGGAGTCAGAGAGTGTCTTGTCAACACACACACACACACACATATATATATATATATATATGCATATATATACATATATATATATATATATATATCTTCCATAATAATATGCCATATTTTGAATGGTTGGCATAACATATTCTTCTGTAATTCATTTGGGACTTGGGGGAGGACAACAATTACTTATAAAGTCATGATGTTAACATGTTAATAGGAAGAAGAACTTATCATTGAACAATATTAACTTTTATTAGAAATTTTCTGAAGGGTTCTTTTGACCTTTGTGCTAATGACCCAAATTAATTATTCCAATACTTAATTGTCAAAGAAAATAAGCTTTCTTCGTTAAACATAACAATATATATAATCATTCAAAAATTAAAATTGATGAAACTAATAACAGAGACATTAGAGATAAATGAAACTAGAATGCAGATCATGAGAAATGGGGTGAGGGTGATGGTATAGAATAGACCCCGTCTGACGCGACAGTTTATGTAGTTGTTATCCCTGTACAAGATTAATATATATAAATATATATATATATATGTATGTATGTATGTAAATCCAGATTTTTTTTTAAGTAAATAAAATCCAGATTATATTAGGTAGAAAAGTAGAGTAATCTATTTTTGTTTATAAAATAGTTGGAAAATGAGAAGTGGAAGCATTCTCGACAATCTTTAGTCTTCAAGAAACATAGTTTCACCATCAGCCTTTTTATGTCCATCTTCCCCTATAATACATACATACATACATACATACATACATATATATATATATATCTATAAAGATTGATGGAGAAGGTATATTAAATTCAGATAACACTATATATATATAGTGTTCTCTGAAATCTCCATCAATCTTCGTGTGTATATATATATATATTATGGCAGGGGGAGGGGAATTAAATTAAAAAAAAAAAAAAAACTATCCACACTTTATGTTTTAGGATAAGAATGAGATTTGAAATTACTCCTACTAATTTTGTTAATTAGCGTTTAAACCGAAAAATCTTATCATTATATAGAATATGAAAACTAAAGAAGTTTTATGGACTTTTGAAAAATACAATCCTGATAATAGGCAATATTGGAGTGTACATTCAAGTTGCATGCATGGTTTGCATGGTTTGCTTCCTCCTCTTTGTGATAGAGGTCCAAAATCGTATCCTACTCACAAATATATATATATATATATATATATATATATATACATACATATATATATATATATTAAAAGCAAAAGTATGAAAATACTTATTTCTCATGTTGTAGTTATACGAGCCAAAAAAAATTGCGGGACAAGTCTCTAACATTTTGGCATATGTTTTTTCAGTAAAAAGAAAAAAAAGAAAAAAAAAATAGTTGAGTGATCTTGAAAATATTATAAGAACAATTGAAATTGAAGTGGGGTAATAGTAAATCTCTCACATTTATTTAAGTAAAATTATTAATTTTAATCATATCCCCTCTCAACTTCCAAATTTGAAATAGCTTGACCCAAAAAAAAAAAAAAAGGCAATGAAAACTTCTCTTATTTTCTTTTATTTTTGAAATATGTCATAAATTTCTTGTTTAAGATGTAGTTGATACAAAATGAAAATGTTTATATGTACTTATATTACTATTATAAAACTCGACGAGTAGGTCCAATTACTAATCGAGAACTTGATCAACAAGGTTCTGTTGACTCGAGAACTACCAAATCCGGGGATCTACTCGTTGGAGATGAGTAATCACCGAGTTGGGTTAAGTCAGTCAACTCGATGAGTACTCAATTCGAGCCAAATTTTATGAAATAAGTTTACTCAGTAAACACTCAATTAACTTAACGAGTACTCGATTTAGGTCAACTCGTTAAGTATTGTGTTAAAGTTGTTTTTAAAATTATATGAAACATGTTTTATGATATTTTGTGGTCATATGATTGTATTTGACTTTATAATTTTTTTTAATATTTTTTTTTTACAAATTTTACTGTCGATCAATGGGTTGACCGTTGACCGATGGTTAAACCAAATACTCTCTAGTAGTTGAATACTTGCTACTCAATAGATTATCGACTAACTAACGACTAGCAAGCTCTGAAATATTACCTTATATTTAGGCAACATATGAAAAGTCAATTAATTATATTAATTTGAGGGAGACTTTTGCATCTATTGGTTTTCTCTCTTGGTGTCATATGTATAATGTGGTTGTTAGAATTTAATAGTTTGATTAGGTCTTGAATTAAATATTAACCTAAAATCTTGAGTTAATAATGTCACTATCTAGTATTAGGGTAGAATTTATATTACAATGAGAATAACTATGATTTTCAAAATTCTGAAAATATATACCAGATTTTAATTAAATTATGACATGATCTTTTAAGAAACAAATAATACTTTTTAGATAGATACAGTAAAAGCAATTTTTTCACGGACCAGACAATACTATATAAATTTTTAATGTTGGTGTGTTTGTATTTGAATGTTTGGCTGTTAGTGGAAGAGTAGACCGTGAGATTACGTGTGTGTGTGTGTGTGTGTGTGTGTGTGTGTGTGTGTGAGTGATGAGGGAAAATGATGGTAAGATTACATGGGTTGCCAAGTACGGAAAACGATGAATTATAAAATAAATAAATAAAGCACATTTCGGATTGTATTATTTTCTGTTTTGTATAGATGTTCTGACATTTGTAAAAATTAGGGAAATGAATTTAAATTTATCCTTTACCTTTCTACGTATGCAGGGATGTTTTATAGGGCCAAGGATATTTTGGTCTGGCTCTAACATGCCTATTTTATTAGACTATAAAATATGAGACTATAAAGCTATAGGTAGCTTGATCACAATGTAAAGGCCCCCTTCAAATAATCTGTGTTTTTTCTTGCCTCATCAATCACCATCCATGGACCATGTGGATGCTTATGTGATGCCATCAACTTATATAGTAATTGCTCTGCATATTTGTTCAAGGCATTCCTTTTATGCACCATTGAGGACAAAATAGCGAATTCGATCTCAAATTATGCAAAATAGCTATTCCCTCTAACAATTTCAGTCTCATTTATTATAGTACAAGTTCTTAATAGGTTTACGATATAAGCATTTGGTAATTGTTAGAAAATTTTAGTTTTGATGAATGTTCAAGTTTGAACTTCCATCCATCATTTGTTTAGAAGCTAAATGAATGATAAAACAAGTTATTCTAAAGATTCAACTTTCATGCATGTAGAATTAGGAGATTCATTTAATGTATGATAAAACCGCATTGTTTTTTTTTATTCTTACATTAAGGGGGAAAGTGAAGTGATTGATTTTGTTCAAAGTCCTTTAATTCACCCATTCAAATACCTTATATATATATATATATATATATATATATATACATGTATATATTTTCCAAAGTAAAGTGGCATCTCCAAAGATGAAAAGAGAAAAACTAACTGTAAGTTTGCAACACACAAAGGCAATTGAAGGGTTTTCTATCATGCATGTTTAGTCTTTTGAGAAGCAAGAACAATTATTTTCCTCGCAGAACAAATTAAGGATCCATGTACATTTTCATGTCCATCCCAACTAATTTTATGAGCAAACAGCCCTCTAAACGTGAATTAGTCTGCAGATTATGGGCTGGTTATAGAGTTAAGTTTTTTATAATTTGTTTTCTCTTTTGCGGCCTAGTTGTTGTTAAAGTTAAAACCATATCTGATTGCTTTGCCTTGATACTTAACATATGACAACTATGAAATGAATCGCTTGCCTTCGTTTTTTTTAAAGTGATTCGTTCAAACAACTAATACACTGCTCAAGATTTGCAGTCACATGCTTCCTCCTCCTCTTGAATAATGGAATGAGCAAAATGCACAGAACCCCCCTCAGGTAAAACTTTAAATATCCATAATCAAAGTTTAGTTTTTATAACACAATACCCTCGTTTTAACGGTCAAAAGGAGTTAAATATAACGGTTAACTGTATTATGTGATAAAATGATGAAAATGACCTCAGAATCACCTCAACATCATCATCAAATTCGAACCCAGTATCATCATCATCATCAACAATAAATCAACATCATCTCAGATCATCATCATCAAATTCGAACCTAGAATCATCATCATCAACAATAAATCATCATCACCTCAAAATCATCATCAAATTCGAACCCAGAATCATCATCATCTCAAAATCATCATCATCAACTATTAAATCATCATCATCTCATATTATCATCATCAAATTCAAACCCAGATAAAATCTGGGTTCGACGAACCTAGACGTCGAACCCAGATCTAAACCCAGACCAGACGTCTGGGTTCTGGGTTCGTCGAACCCAGACGAAACCAAATTTGGGTTCATCGAACCCAGACCCAAATCTGATCTGGGTTCGAAATGAAGAAGAAGAAAAAGGTGGTGGAGGATGGTGGTCTCTGGTGGAGGATGGTGGAGACGACAGAAAGAGAAGGAAAATGAGATGAAAATGGTTTTAATAACTTTTATTATTAGTAAATGACGAAATTACCATATATATATATATATATATCTGTGTGTGTGTGTGTGTGTGTGTGTGTGTGTGTGTGTGTGTGTGTAGGTATATTCTATAATATAGTTGGAGTATCAATACAATTAACAAAAAAATGATTGATTGCATTCTAAAATTTTTTATTATAATTTTTATATCTTTATTATAGTTGATTGCAACTAAACATATCTAATTATAATCAGTAAATGTGATTTTGCCTCTTGATTGCGATAAATATGATCTGATTCATTTAGTTATAATCAGATTAATAAAGATATAATAAATTACATCAACAATTTAAAATGCAATTATTATTTTTTTTTTTTCCTTTATCAAGTGTATCAGACCCTAAGTATACCCAAGGGGACTTGATATATACGTACATACGTATATACATATATATATAATATACATGCATGTATATAGTACTTCTACCCTTAAGCAATATTAATAATTTTTTTATTAATAGAAAACATAACACATCAAAGTTGTAAAGTAATAAAAAATAATAATATGAGGTAAAAAGTTAATAAAATAAGGGAAAAATACAAAAATAACACATTAAATTAATGACTTAACATTTATGTTCTTTTTCAAAAATTGTAACAATTGAGTCATAAATCATGTGTAAAAATACCAAAATATCTTTATAATAAATATAACAATTAAGTCTTTTTTCAAAAAATGTAGTATTATCACCAATTTTATCAAGAGTATTTATGTCAAAAAAAAAGGCTTGAGACTCAATTGTTAACTTTATTGAAATGCGACAAGATTATCAATACAATATTTAAAAGTGTCATCTAGTGATATTTTCTCATAAAAATAATCAAGTAAAAATGATTAATCAAAATTAATTCTAATACACATATAAAGTAGGAACAAAATAAATAAATAAAACAAATGTCTGGGAAGGGATAAGAGTTTGTTATTTGTAAAAATAAAGATGAAATGAGAATTCGGCAGTTCATTAAATGAAAAAAGAAAAAATACTTTGTTTTTGTTTGTAAGAGCTTCCAAAACTTTACAACGTATTCAAATACTTTCGCCAGCAGCTGTCTCTAAAAATCACGCCAAACAAATCAAAATTTCATGATAAAACACAAATTTGATATATTTCTAAAATCATAAAGATTCAACAAATCAATGAAAATTTTATCGCCTCTTAACACAAGTGATGATGTCCTCCTCATCCTCTAAAAGATAAAACCAGACTTTTAGTGTAAAATGTATTAAATGCCCCTACTTAAATTATTTTGCACTTTATCTTATCAATTAAATAAAAAATTTAATAAATATAATAAAAGGTTTTAAATAAATAATCCTTAAACAATATCACAACCAGGAGACAAACATTAAAAGAAGGGGAAATTTCAATTAATTCCTAACGTTAAGTGAAATATTACATTTTTACTCATCTAAGCATTTTGAATACGCATCATCTCTAATGTTTTAAAAATTCATCAATTTAGTCCATCTGACTGTTTAACTATTGATCAAACATGATGAAAACTATGTAAAGACTAAAATGTCGTTAATCATTTTTTTATTTTAATTAAATTAAAACAAAAAAATAAAAAAAATAAATTTAATAATTAATTTTTTAAAATGTAATTTAAAAAACTAAAATTTTAAAATCAAAAAAAAAAAAAAAGATTAAATCTCTACCATCCATTACAATTATGGACGGTAGAGATTTTGTAGAAAAAAGTTTTTAAAAAATAAAAATTTAAAATTCTTAAAAAAAGAATGAAAAAAAAGAAAAAAAGAAAAAATAAGAAGAGATCTTTAACCTTTGAACATATGAGTTTCCAGACCTAGAACTTCAAAGGTTGGAAATATCTTCATCTCTAAAATCCAAAACAAAAAATTAAAAAGAAAATCAAATCCTAAAAGATTCAATAGCAAATCTAGATTCAAAAAAAAAAACACATCTTCCTTTTTTAACCCAAATTTTATCACTAAACCCAAAAAAAAAAAAAAAAAGTGGATGATCAGTCTTTGTCACACACCACACAGCACACACCCACCACATAGCCACCATCGCCACTACACCACATAGTCACCACACCACACACCCACCTATGATAGGGAGAAGAAAGAAAAGAGGTTAGGATCGTGGCTAGTTTGGGACGATGGTTATGGTGGTGGTCCGAATCGGTCGATTCTTCATTTTCCTAATTGCTATCAATTATGTTTTGATGACCTTCAATGAGGATTGAATAAGCGGTGGTATGATGTCGTTGTTGGCATTTCATAGTTCATCCATCTACGAATTTTAGTGGTAGTGTTGTCATGCCTTTGCTGAGCCATAGAACCCTAATCCGGTAAGTGTTTTATAGAAAGAGAGTTAGAGTTTTGAGATATTTGATTTTCTTTGAAGAGAAAAGAAAAGTTTATATGATAAATCTTTTGAATTGCTATAGGTGTCTCAGCCTCCCTCTGATTCGGTTTCTAGCCCTTGTATATTTCTTGGTCGCGATTTCATGGGATAATTAGGTTTTCCATTTGTAAATTTTTGGGATTTGAATTCAGAACCTTATTATTATTATTATTATTATTTTAAGTTTTGTTCGAAGTTTTTTTTTTTTCTTTTTTTTTAATTCTAATTCTTAAAAAATCTGATAAAAAGAAGGTTTTTTTTTTTTATTTTTATTATGTTTTTAATTTTAATTTATTTTACATTTAATCTTTACTTAATTAAATATTCACCATTTATCATAACTTTAATGGATGGTGGATATCTATTTAAAAAAAAAAAACTTTTCATATAGTGAATGGAACAAAAGAACCAAAATATCTTTCCAGCTATTAAGTTTGACTAACGGTTAACTGAATGAAAAACTAATTTGATGGATTTATAAAATTTTAGGGATGACAAGAATTCAAAATGTATAATTAAATAAAAAAGTAATATTTTACTAAACGATAAGGACTAAAATGAAATTTCTCCTTAAAAGAAAGCCAAAACATATTCCTTAAAAAGTACTATCACTTTGTCTGAAGACTGAATAATGATATTAAAGACTGAATAATGACTGAAACATGAAATCTTAACAACAAGTTTTTTTTTTTCCCCTCACCTTTGAACATGTTGTAAACTTGTTTCTTTTTTAAATTTAAAATTGTTTGAAAACTAGTAAGTTGATATTTATACAATTTTTACTATTTATTTTTATGTAATTTTAAATAATTTAATACAAATATCTGAAAATAAATAAATTAGTAAATTCTAAAACATTTTTTTTTATGTACATATTAATAAAATTTTATCCATAATTAAAATATGGTTAAAAAAAGTAGTATTAACCATATATGTATATTTAAATATGTTAATATATTTGAGAAACCAACTAAAAAATAAATGTTTAAATTGTAAATTAAAATATATTAGTTTGATTCAACTACAATTTAGGATGAGATGTATTTAGATTTTTTTTTTATAATATATTCTTTATAAGTATCAAGGAAAAAAAAAAGTAAAAAATTAAGTAATTTAAAATTATAACCAATTTGAAATTATGTTATTTTGGGAAGAATAGTTTTAGAATAAAAATTTTTAAATATTATTAAGTAATTTGTAATTAAGTGAAAAATAAAAATTCTTACTTAATTTTTTTAATTGTTTTTTTGATAGTTTTAAGTGATTTGACCACTTAAAATAACAAATGAAAACAACTTAATAGGTGCAATTCGATACTATTAAGTCTTAAGTAGAAAAAACAAATGACCTCTAAGTTTTCATCTTTTATCCCTCTGTTCATCATCTAATTAAGAAATTTGTCAGTTTTCATCTTTCAATTTATCATCCAAACAAAAATTTCTCTCTTTACCATCCATATCACCAAACCATCATTCCCTAACTTCTTCATTTTGATCACAATCACAATACCAAAGTCAATAGAAAAATGTAAAACAATTTAATTTATTTATCAATAATTTAATATGAAATAAATTACATTTTTTGTCACATTTAACTATCAAAGTCCGGTTAATCTGAACAAGTCAAAAATATAAAAATTAATAAAAGATTTATAATTTCATATCACTTAGAGATAAAAATAATTTTTCCTTACAAAATAATTACAAATATTATTAAGTTAAAATTATCTAGTAATAAATGTTTTTTTTTTTTTAATCAGTAATAAATGTTATTACTAGTAATATAACCGAATAGTTATATTTTCTTTTTTTTTAAGGGTCTCCTTATTTTTTAACTAAGAAATAGAGTACATATCTTTATTTATTTATTTAATCTTATATATTATTAATAGATTAAGTGAGAAATTGACATTTTGCATATTAATCATTATCCTTTAACTGATAAAAAGCAACAGCAAGATTTTCAAACCATTTCAAAAAACAATAAGATTTTTGAAAAAAAAAAAAAAAAGAAAAGTAACAATAAGGGAGGTTTGCACAAGTATAAACTATGCTTTATTTATAACTGATAGTAAAAATAGTGCATAGTTTAGTAACATAGAAATTTAATTAGTACATGGACAACAATATGCCTTGCATTTTTCTGGGGTATCAAAACATTTTTCATTACTCCAATCTTGAACGCAGCACCATTGGACTATAAATGAATGTTTAACACATTTTCGCTGATGGAGTTGAAGTTTACTATCACCAATATTTATCCGACCTGTTATGAGAAAAATTAACCAAATAAAAAAAAAAAGACAAATTAGAAAAAAGGAATGAGATAGAGTTGACAAAATAATAGAAACGGACTCTTTTTCTTATCAAATTCAAAATCATTATATTTAGAAATATCGAAAGATCCTATATAACTTCTAATTATTTTAAGGGTTAAGTTAGAATAACTTAAGATTTTGACTTAAAAAACTGACTTCAACATTTAAACATCCCTTTTCTCTTAGTCCTATGGTTGTTATTAATTTTGAAATCATTCAGATCTTTCACCCTTGGATTAAGACAAAATGGTCGACAGGATGCTGAAGTCAATTTTTTAACTCAAGATTTTAAGTTGTTCTAATCTAACCCTTTTTTAACTACAACATTATTTTTGTATTAAACAATAAAATTTAACATTTACATCGGAAAAGATGACTTTTAGTTCATATTTGTGAAAAAAAAAATTATTGAAATTGTAATAGAAAAACTGTATATGCAACATGTTTGTAGACTCAGATTAATAAAAATTGTAGTTAATTTTAGACTCACAAGAATGAAATTGTTTATAGTTACAAACATGATGAATAATAAAATTTTAATAGTCATGTCGATCAGTAGATGACTTTTGACTCATATTTATACAATTGATTTTATCCAAACTATAATGAAAAAGATGTACATGCAACATGTTTGAAGACTTACATTGATGAAATTGTAGCTGATTAACAAGGAGAAGACAAAATAGAGCTGTAAGAACAAAATTCTTCTTAGCCGCAAACATGATGGATAAATTATTTTTGTTTTACGGTTGTCATGAGATTTGCATATTTATTATAAGAATTTTGTGTGTGCCTATGTGTGTGGTATAATATGCTGGCCACTTATTGTCTTTTCTACAATACTAATTATGTAATGAAATAATTATGAAAATAATCCCTAATTATTTCATTGCATAATTAATATTGCAGAAAAGATAAAATCTTGCAGAAAAGATAAAATCTAGATTGAATATATATAAATTTCAATGAAATCCATTCAAATCTAGGCTTTTAGATTTCTTTAAATTTTACTGAAATCTTAAATTAAATTATTAATCCCCTAATCAATCTATTTCCATAATTATTTCATTGCATAATTAATATTGCAAAAAAGAGAAATCTGAGTTGAATATACTCATATTTAAGTGGGATTCATTCAAATCTAAACTTTTAAGATCTTTTAAATTCTAAAGAAATCTTACATTGAATAGATCCCTAATCAAAATATTTCCATAATTATTTCACTGTATAATTAATATTGCAGAAAAGACAAATCTGGATTGAATATACTCAGATTTCAATAGAGTCCATTCAAATTTAGACTTTTAAAATCTTTTAAGTTATAGTGAAATGTTAAATTGAATACATCTCCTTAAAGTTTAAAGCATCTCCAATACTATCATGAATTGTATTTTGAAAAAAATATCATATCATCGATGTTAAGACATTTGTTTTCTACACGACAAAGATATTATTTGATAGATAATCAAATTAAAAAATTATTCTTCAATACTTTTATGTATTTCTATTTAATGCTTCCATATTTTTAATTTAATGCTTGCATTTTTTTTTATTATACTTTTAATTAGATTTAAAAATTAGAATTAATTAATTATTGATTTGTTGACGTAGCCGTCTAACACGCCCTCTATAAATAGATTGTTATGTAGATAATGTCTTTTTTTTTTTTTTGCTATCTCAACTTGATATTGATGAGTGATAATTGTATTTGAGAGGTTTTATTGAGTAAACGATGTCAAATAGCACTAAATAACTAGTGTCATGTTTAACTAACATCGAAGAACTAGAATGAGTTTTTCTAGCACCTCCCTGAATAAAAAAGAATCTAATACCTTAACTTATAAGTAAGAGTTCTCTCTCTCTCTCTCTCTCTCTCTCTATTAGTTCTCTCTCTCACGCTCCTCCATCTCTCTTATTGTTTCTTCCACCATCGCCATCGACTAGTAGCAGTAAAGCCTCCTCCTTCATTGCTGGTGACCAACCAATACCTTCATCTTCACCTTTTCATTTTTTATTTGCTTCTGGGTTGAAATCCTCCATCATCGTCCACCTACCATTATCTTTTATTTTTTATTTTATAAAACAAACTAGTTCAAGCCAAACTCAGATGATTCTATTTTTTAATTTAATTTAATTTTTTTTATTTCATCCCCCTCTTCTGATTTTATTTATTATTATTATTATTATTTGTGGATGTTGTTGATGAATGTGGTTATTGTTAATGTTGTTGATAATGTTTGCCAAGATCCCTTTAGATTCCTATCTTGAATTCGAAAAGACCCTATGATATGCTGAAAACGTATATGCGATTCTATACTTTCTGATAGGAATAATTTGAAAATCTAACAATTCATAGGGTGGATTAATAAAAATTTCAGCAACACATTTTTCCAATAATTCCACCATTGTAATACACAAAAATTCAACTCTTCTAAAATATCTCAAACCTGAACTACATAGGATCTTCGGTCCCTTTTTGAAATCATATTTCAAATATGAATATTATCATATGAAACACATAAAACAAATTTGCTTTTATATCAAAACATAACTATAAAGTATGTTTATATTATTGGCAAACTTAAAGGCAAAAACATGAGCAAAATTAACTGATACTTAAATATTTTATCATATTAAAGTGTAAGTAAACACACACATACCTAGATGACATGGAATATACAAAATACATATACAATATCAAAATATTATTTTCTTGCATCATTTGATCGAGTGGTCTGTCTCTTCTTGTTCGGAGATTTTCTTTAAGACTTGATAGTTACTGTCGTGCAAAATCGCAAGTGGACGAGCTGGACAAGTAATATAATGATGAGAAAAGTATAATGTCCAAAATTAAAATAACTCAACTTTTATTTGGCAAACGAAATTGGAGGTGAAAACTAAAATTAAATTTAAATGCAAATGTAAATAAATAAAAATTAATTCAATGAATGAAAATTCTAAGGATTCTGTTCCCCCCCTTTGTTATTTTTTTAATCAAAATTAATTGTCCAGTTGCTAGTCGAGATTCTCTATACATATCCACTCCTGGGGTCTAAGGAAAATACCCTATAAAACTTAACTGCTATGTTTTTTTTCAAGTTAAAACATTAATGGATTCATTAAGATTTATGGATATTTTTTATAGACTACACAAACCATGCAGGTATATTCCTATCCTGTATGTAATTTATGACGTTTAATACAATGAACTAGACATATAAATCAGCTTCCGCTATCATTATGATTGATAATTCAACTAAATAGTGATAAGTTATTTAGAAGTATTAAGTACAGTATTAAATGCATCAACCAAGATAAAAAAAAATCCTTAATTAAATTGAACAAAGGATTGGAACATCAAAGTTAGGCTACATTATAACCTTAGAAAAAAATAAATCTACCCCATATTAAAATTTACAAAGACTAGAAAATTAAACATAATAAAAGATAAGAAAACTTAGTGGATTGAAGCTCCACCGTAGAATTTCTTCCTCTGTTTTGCTCCTCCTCTCCAAACTCTCTCTCTCTTTTTCTCTAAACTAGTTGTTGTTTTGGTTTTTGATGAGATCAATGGAATGGTGATCCTAAAACCTATTTATAGACAAAGTTCACCTCCAATTATATCATCGCATGTATCATCTCTTCCTAATTTTTCACTCTTTTACATCATCACTTACATCATAGTTCACCTACCTCATACAAGTCAATTTTCATATTACATAATAGCTTACGTCATGGTTCACCTACCTCATGCAAGTCAACTTTCATATTACATCATTCTTTACATCAGTATGACATAATATTTATTTTTAGAATACTCGATCTTTAAACTACGATAATTTTTTTATGCGATTTCTGATTCGAGTAATTCTTGAGGCGATGAACTGCTTCAAATGACATTCATTTTGTAGCAATGATCTTGTCTCGAACAATAACACTTGGTAGGGTCCACATGCGATTTTTTCACTAATTTTATTTTGAGAATGAAAATTGAAAAAATATGTAATAATTTATTTAATAATAATAAAAATATCAAGAACTAAGCAAGAATTTATATTCAAAAAGATAAAATAACTCTATAAAAATAGAGTTATCAGTTACCTAGGAAATGATTTTTTTTTAAATAAAAAAAAAAAAAAAAGATGAGCACTAATGCTTAGTGAGTGAATGTAACTTTAGAAAACTAAATAAATCATTTATTTTCAATAATAATTGACATAACATAAAGTTAGTAATAAAAATAAAATCCCAATGATCTATATTCAATTGTATCTAAAAATAATATTGAAATCACATCTTATATCACGATAAACCATAAATATCTGTCTGAATCATCTCTGTTTGCTAAAAAAAAAAAAAAAAAAACTCTCAATCTACACCAATCTAGTGCCTAAGAAAATCTATCGTATATGATAGAGATACGTAATATACATGCAGAGCGAGGGATAACATTTGCTATACATGTGTTGGACGACTCAATGACTCAGACATATGTCATATACGTGTTGGGTGACTTAATGTCTCTCAAACATCTACTATACATGTGTTGAACAACTTTCTAGGACTTACATACATGTTGCCCGATGACTGTTAGAGGAAAGTGTACAGTCTTAGTGTTTTAAAAGTCTCACTTTAATCGTTTCCAAATCTCAATTCATTTTCATATATAGATTTGTATAATTCTATTTCAAACATAAATAAATTTCTTAATAAATATTATTTTCAAACGTAAGTATATGATACTTAAATTATTCTGAATTTTTCATATAATAAACTCAAGTTGGAAAGCAATCAATTCTGATTGGAATTTCTAATACATAAACATATATATGTATAAAATTAAATTCTAATTTCAAACATAAAACAAAATTAATAAATAATTTATTTTTAATAATTCATAAATAATAAAAATCTGAAATATAATTATAAATAATCAATATAAAATAAATAAAATGATCCACTTATGTTTTAGGTTTTAGGCTTTATTTGGAATTACTAGTAACCTATATTATCCGTGGGTTCTTTTTCACCTAAAAGCAATACAAAAACCTATTTAGAATCCATAAAAATCAAATCAGAAAATTGAATTTGACTTTATTGCACACCAAAATCAGCCCATATGTGTCAATTATTATTCCCTTTTATTTTTCTTTTTCCGCTCACTTTTCTGTTGTCTAGTTTTAAGTCCTCTGCTTTCGAATCTGTACGGATACTTAGCTTATAACTGACCAGATATCTATGTATATATAAATTAGCCATTTCCATCACTTTCTTTTATGGCTGATTTGCATATTCAAGCTCCAAGTACCTTTTCTCATTAAAAAAAAATATATATATATTATTATTATTACTTTACCTCCTAAAATTGATAATAATATCAAATCACTTCTAATTTTAAAAATAATAACCAAAAACATGGTCGATGAATTCGGTCAATAAAGCAATGATTCCATTAAATGTGAGGATAAAAAGATAATTGGAGATTAAAATGAGCAATGGCTTCCAACTGGATGGCAAACCTAATAACATATTATATTAATAAAATTAAATGAACACCACTCAGATGTTGCCACATCGTGTGAAAGATGGTCCAGTTGAAAAACTCAAAACCCACTTCTTCCTCAAAATTTCCATATACCTCCATGCCCCTCACTTGTGGTCCTTTCGTCTCCTAAGGAGGACCACAACTTTGCGCCAAAAATACTTAGAACGTCCATTGTATCGACATTTGTTGGTAGTGGTCAACCAAGTTCGCTGCTTCTAACCCATAGAAAGTTATCTGAAGAAAGCCAGACTTGATGGGAAAAGGCATTGCTGGTGGTGGAAGAAGGCAAGGTGAGGTTTTTTATAGGTAATATTTATGCTTCGTATGTCATAACTATTGTTAGAACATACATGCATGATTGTGTGGTTGATCTATTAGCTTCAATGTCTGTTGGTCATGGATGATTTTGGATTAGGGTTTGAACAAAATTTGAGATTTTTGTAATCTTTGAACACTTGTGGTAAATTAGAACTGGGTATAGTGGGTTTTGTACATGAGGGTGGTAAGATAGCGGGTATCGTGGGTTTCATATTTGTGGTTTGAACTTCGTGCCCTTGCTATTGCTGCATTGATGATGCAAATGGGGTGTGATGGGGTGTTCCTGAGATGGAAATGTTGCATTGAACAGGGGTCTTCGTACCACTATTGAAAATTGTAGATTATGGAAAACAAGTATGAATGGATAAACTGGATTCAACATAACCAAAAACAAAATTTCTCTCTATTTTTACTTCTTTTTAGTTGATTTATTTTATGTTATGTCTGTTATTTTTGGTCACTTTAGAGTTGTATGAATAGAAAAGAAACTTGGGTTTCGTTTTCCTTTTAAGTTTCTTTCTGTTTTCCTGCAATATTTTTCTAGGCAACCAAACTGACCAATTTGGGTTCCTGATAAACTAGTTCTAATGTTTACATTTTAATCTTGATACAGCTATGAATTTTGATTTACTGTACCATTCATTATGTGTCTATTTAAAATGCACAATAAATATTATCAGGCTAATATTACCAGGTTATGCCTATGACCACTTAATATGTCAGTAATTATAAAGCCAAAAACATATTTAATGTAAATATTTTAATGAATATAAAGAAAGTGTATTTCACATTAATGTTTTAAAAAAACTGTACATAGCACTTTTTGACTCCTTTTTCTTTAGTTTAGTTTTATTTTTAGAAATTAATTTTTACATGTTTAAACATTTCTGAATTTCATTCCAAAAATAGTCATTTACTGGTTTTATTTTATTGATATGTGCCTAACATTTTCTTAATATATATATATATATATATGTTAATTTTTCTAAGCCAAGCCATAATCCCTAATTATTAATCGAGAGTCTCAAAAATACAAGTATAAATGGATAAACTGGATTCAACATAAACTAGATTCAGGTAGCAGGTTGCATCCTGGATGGAATCTAGATCGTAGGTTGCAGCTTGGATGGAATCCAGGTAGCAGGTTCTTGGCTCCGATAAGCCAAACTATTTCTAATGAGTTATTAAACAATATGTTAATTTGACCTTTTAATGTTTATAATTTAGCTGTTTGCTGGCCCTTTTACTTTGACCCACTTCTTACATTCTTTTAAATATTTTTTCTTTTATTATTCAAATAATTCAACTTAAAAAGTTATATAATATATAACTTTAATGATGAATGTTAATGGATATTTTACGGTGCATTTATGATGCCATTTTTTTTTTGGCTTGCAAAAGATGAGCTTGATGAGCTTCAAAATTGTTTTGTTTTCCTTGGTGTGTGGAAGTGTGTGTTTGATCTGTTATAAGATGTGTGTGTGTGTTTGTGAACTGGCAGCTGAAGTGTGTGTGCATGATGGGGAGTTTGTTTTGATTTATTATCAGGTGTATGTGTGTGTGTGTGTTTGTGAGCATGGTATAAGTGCATGAGATATTGGGAGTCTATTTTGATTACTGTTATTATATAGGAAGTGTGTGAGAATGGAAAATGTGTTTGAAGCATGACAAAAGTTTGTTTTGATTTGTTAACAGATGCCATTGCTTTCCTTTTATAAGCAGTGTGGTTTTGTTATCATTGTAGCAAAGATTATATATAAGGCGTAAGCTGTAATTTAGAGTTGCTAAAGTTGTCATTTGCAGGGGGGCAGATCCAGACTCTTTTGTTTCTCCCATAACAGTCCAACAAGGGTATTTTCAGCTTTTACCTTTTTTGTCACAAAACCACCTAAAATGTGAATGGAAACTGCTTTTGGTTGACCGTAGAGAGTTTTTTGGCTAATATATTGAAAAATTGGGCTCAATTGAGATTATTTTTTATTTTAGAGGAATTTTTAGATTTTTCCCTAAAAATAAACCCACCATCACTTGCTTTTGTCCACCACCCAACTTGTTTATTTTAATATCAAACACGGCTTTTGCCTTGCTTATATTATATTTATACATATATATATATATATATATATATATTTCTTTGATTCCACTTTTGCTCTCCTTGACTTTGTTTTGAAATTTGCTTGTCTTAATTTTTCTCTGACCGCCTCCTGATCTCATTTTATTGTGTTTTATCGATTAAAGCCATTTTAATTGGGCCTGCTTGGCGCCTACCAATTTGGTGGACACTCGGCCCAATAAAACCTTTTTTTAAAACCAAAATTTGGGTTTTAATAATTCTTATGAGCTCATTAGGATTTGGACTTTACAATATTGTTACGGGAGAATGGATGAAATAGACTATTGATGATGTTAATGATATATTCACAGCGATTCGAAATCGCCCTAGCTGTTGTGTGTGTGTTCCGCGTCTTATATTGAGTGTCTTCAATATAGGCGTGGACCACGCAACATGAGGGTGCGGACCATGCACATGAGTTACCACTCACCATGAGGGCGGGAACCATTCTTCATGAGGGCGTGGGCCACTCACATGAGTGCGTAGATCACATGTATGCGTGTGGTCAGTGCGCGGACCACATACCATGAGGATGCAGACCATGCATACGAGGGTATGGACCATAAGCATTAGGGCGCAGACTACTGACTCGTGATGTCGAGAATAAAATTTGATTGGGTTTTCTAAAATTTTAAAACAAGGGGAGTTTTTTTGTCATTAAAAAAAGTTTTTTGTTGTTGTTTTAGCACTAAAAAACTGGTTGTATGTTTTACTAATACTAAAGAATTGAACTTATGTTTTCTAGCATATTTTTACTATTCAATTTTTTTAGTGACAAATCTGTCCTAGTTTACTCGTATAAATTTTTAGTTCTGGAAACCAAAAATAAGATGTGGGTCATGTCCTGGCCATATGGTGTGGGACCTGCTCATAAGGCGCACTAATATTAGAGTGCTTCATGCATTCTGCGTGCTAATTTTAGGGCATGTTTGGCCCGTGCCCTAATATTGGTTGTGATTCACGTCCTCTTTTTTTCATTTTTTTAATTTAAATTTTCATCCATGTTATTCATGTCCTCTTTCGTTCATCCAATTTATTTTTGTTCTAAATTTTCGTTCATGTTTTGTGTTAAAAACATGTTATGTGTTCCTATGAGAAAAGACATGTTTTTGTCACAACTCATCCAACATCTTCAATAACATCATCAGTTATCCATTTATTTCATCCATTCTCCCACGACAACAATATCAACAATAACTACATTCATTAACAACATCTAGAAAAAAATTAAAATAAAATCAGAAAAGGGATAAAATAAAATAAAATAATCAAATCAAATAAAAAAAAAATCAAAACCATCTGGTTTTGACCAACCCAAAACCAGATGGTTCTTCCATCAACATCCCAAAAACAACATCATCACCCAAAACCAGCATCCCTAAAACCCTTCCATCAACATCATCACTCATCCATTTCATCCATTCTTCTGCAACAACATCAACAACTATATCCACAGAAATTTAAAAAAAAAAATAGAAAAGGGGATGAAATAAAATCATAAGAGAGTGGTTCTGGGTTTGAACTCAGAACCATGTGGTTTTGGGTTTAAAAAAAAAAAAAGGGGAAGATGAAAAAAAAAATGATGATGGAGGAGGTTGTTAGTCGATGACAATGGAGAAGGAAATGGCAATGTAGAAATGGTAGGGGTAGACAGGGGGAGATGGTATGGAGAGAAGGAGAGAAGAGGGAGGTGATACAAAGAGAGGGAGAGAAAACCTAGATATGTATATATGTCTTTTTAAATAAGGGTATTATGGTCTTTTTATTTAGAGAGATGTTAGAAAAGTTGATTCCAATTGTTTGGTGCTAGTTAAACATGAAATCAGTTATTTGGTGCTATTAGGCATCGTTTACTCTTAAAAACAAAAAGGTGTTAGAATTATAAGTTCAGTTTTTTGGTGCTACTAAAACATACAATCAGTTTTTTAGTGCTAAAACGAAAAAATAAACAAATTTAGGTTTATTTTATTTCAATGTCTATTCATTATATGTGATATGTAATTTTTTCATAATTCATGAGAGGATTGCTAATGCTCTTATTCATTCATTTTAACTAGCATAATGTGAATAGCCGCTTTGAAACTTTAAATATCAAGTCACTTCAATTGTTCTTCAGTTGGTATCCGAATTCCTGGAATCCTAACTAACAATTGTTTATTTGTTAAGACACTTCACTTGAGTAAATTATTTTAGCTTCAAATTTTTTTAGCTTCCGCAAAAGCATATTTGACAAACTTTGTCAACTTCGTTTAAAGACTCTGACCTCATTATTAGACACTGCACTTGCGGCTCAAACATTTTGGTGCAAATATCTAAAAGCTAATTGCAATTCATGTGAATAAGAATTTAACTATAAAAAAACATACCTACAATTTAGATTCAAAATCCTCAGGTGACCAGTACATCAAATTACCCTCATTGTTTAATTCAAATTCTCCTACAAGAACCTGCAACTAAGTAGAAAACATCAGAACATATATTTGAAATGAATAAATAACTAGCAAAAAGCACTGATCAAAACCCATAATGTGGATGAATGCTAGTACAATCAAACAGTATTAGCTCGTTTACGACCTTCAACTCACATAACAAGTTATGGACCAGAATGACTTCAATCCACAGGTAAAATAGTAACTGCAAGCCGTGAAGTGCATTGCTTATCTTATACGACGACGCAATAGCTCACAGCACTTACTAAAAGTTTTAGATTGCATCAACGTAGGTTTATTTATTTCATCGACAACAAGAAGAAGATGGTTTTTGAATATTGAAAATACAATAATCAACATCAAAAGTTGCGATGTAACCAGTTTAAAAAGGACCCCTATGGTCAACGAATAATTCTTTTATGCATGTGTAAAACAGCGATGTTTCAATACACTTATGTATTATCATTGACAAAAACAAAATTATAATGCTCCAAACTAAGCTACAATTCAGAGCTTGCATATAAGGAGATACATATGCCAGATAAAATGAACCCACCCCTCCATCACCAGCAGCCATGGCAGGAGCGATGAGATCACATTAGCTTTTCTTGGAACATCAGCTGCTGCAGGGGTACATGGCATCTTTGAACTTTGTACCTAGGCAACAAAATAATATGTAATATCTATGAAATTTAATTAATTTTTCAACAAAAAAGAATCGTTGTGAACAGTTTTTGTTCAATAAAAAAAAATTCAAATGATGCTAAATTGCTAATAAAAGCCAAGCCAAGAAACCTCATGTAGGAAATTACTTCCTTGTACAAGTATTCAGCAACCAAATTAATGGCATCAGTCAGATCGATTTCATTTTGAGAAGCACAGGGAAATGTAACGTTGCATCTTTCATTCCAAGGTTTTGCTTCATCAAAGTACTTTGACCGAGCATAAGTCTTTGAGAAATCCCTGAAGATGCCACTGGACAGAGCGGGCCAATCCAAAACAATCAACATTGCATAAGAAAATATGCTAGATGAACCAAGGGAGAAAAAAGAAATAAGAAAACACACACCTCAGGCTTCTCAAGAGCATGCATTGCAATCTTTCCAGAACCATTTACAGCACATCTGGATGTGAAATTCATAGAGAACAATTTTAAAATTAGATAACTTGCACTGCAAGTTTCAACAACAACTAGAACAATGGCACTTTTTCTGTAATAGAATCACAAAAGAAATGCTTCTGAAGGTGTCATTAAAAAAAAAAAAAAAAATGCTTCTGAAGGTGAGCATTATACATTTCTATAAGAACAAAACTTCCAAGTCATTTATCTTAAATACAAGGCAGTGCAACATCAAAAAACAATGACAATGACAATGGCATAGCTATTTGATGGTCAATAGCAGTAGCTCATTGTTTTTTTAAATAATTTCCTTTAAAAAGGTGTAGTGGCAGTTAATTTTGTACTCTTTTGTTTCAATGTAATTGTCCCTCTGAATAAAAATGTGAGGCGAAAAGTACTATGGTATTCAATTAAAAATCATAGTCATGTTATGGACTGTAAAATCAACAATAAAATATCTTATCACTTAAACCAAATAGTTACAAATTAAAAACAAAAATATATTCTAACCAAACAATACTTAGCATGTATAATCTAATTTAAATAGGATAAAAAGTCAAATTAAGAGAAGATTTAAACTCATGATATAATAATGTGCTATATATTTGACTTTTGACCTAAAATTATTTAAATTAATGATGGAAAAAGAATTAGCATGGTAATCAGACTAGGATGTGGAATTACTTTTGACATTGCTCTCTCACTCTCTTTTTCTCTCTCAGGTCAGTTTTTTAATTCATGTTTTGTGTTTACAATTTTTTCAATTTTAGTGTTGTTTAAGTCCATATTTGTTTTGATTCTTGGATTCTGGTAGATCTGTATGAAAGAAATTTAGTTAAGTGGAACGGAGGAAGAAATAATTTTTAATGCGTTGTTAGTTTTGCGGTTTTTGAAATGTGAAAAGATGATGTTTGCTTGGGTTTTGATTTGTATAGCAATGTTTTCATGAACCATTTATTTATATATGGTTCTGTGAAGGTAGATTTCATGTACATTGAAGTTAAATTTATGGTTTATGTGCAAGTGTGGAAAGTTCAGTTCTGCTTTATAGTTTGTCTATTCAGAATATGAGTTTAGAGTTTGTTGACACTCAATTTTGGTCAACCCGGTTCTCCAAGCCCAATACCTGCGAAACGACAAACTACCAACAGAGCAAGAATGACCGAAACCAAAACAAGTAAGACACAACGGGTTTTTACGTGGTTCGGCAAAACAATGGCCTACGTCCACGACAATTACCCCTTTTTTCTCTTTCAGAGTAATAGTATATATTTCAACTTGTTCCTTACACTGAGTTTTTTTATCTCCTATTTATAGTGGAGATGTTACAATTCAAATAGGTTTAAGAATCTTACAGATAAAGTAAAAAATAATATATATTAATTGAGATAATATCTCCCAAGATTATCTCTGCCGCATATATAGCAATTACCAAGAATGTCGTGATTTAATTTGCATGAGAATAGGTAAGTTAGCTCATTTCCTGATTTGAATTGATTCGTCTTTCAGAAGGTCAACTGGTCAACTCTAGCGAACAGCTTGTTTCGAGATCAGATATTGCACCAAACAGGCAGACTACTTTAGCGATCAGATGTGGTGTCGACGAGTAGATTGTTTCAACGATCAGGTGTTTCTACCATCGATCAGACGAGCAGTTTTAACCGTCCTTCTGACTATCGAGCAGACGAGAAGACTTTCTGATTGCTGCGATAACTTCTAAAGGGCACTTGTCGAGCAGCCTTTTGATCACGAGTAGATTATCTTTATGCTCGGTCAATCGGTCAAACCCTTTATTCAGTCAATCTAAACACTTAGCGATTTTAAGGCGATCAATCACATAATCAGGTGTGCTCGGGTATACCGGTTAATGAATGGCTATACCCCTTCCTTTGACTTCTAACCATTTTGACTAACACTTTCTGGGCTTCTTCCTATAAAACGACGCATTGGGTCTCATCCGTGGGCTTTTTCCATTTTCATCCATAGACACCAAAATACCCACAACAGAGTTTATAGAATCAGATGATGATAATGTGTTATATGTGTATGTATGATAGGAACTGAGAGCAATCAACCAACTTTCCATCTGTTGAGTTGTTGGCTGATCCTAACATTTAATTGAAGAGGGTAGAAATCATTAAAAGTAGTCTAGAAGATTACCTCTTGCTCAAGTATTTCTTTCGATCGTTAGTTTGAATTCCTCGTACACTGGGACAAGAATACAAACGTAGGTGACAAAAAGTAAATTTTAATGAAATGATAATACATGAATACAGTAAAAAATTAATCAAAATAAAGATACTAATGCTTACATGATAGGTGGTGAACAGAAAAATATAAATACCCATATAGCAGCTTGGCAACCCAAAAAGGACGAATGATAATGTAAAGGCGCAGCTTTTTGATATGTTATTACATTTTCAAAGGATGTAGGTAGAAAATAAAAAAAAAAAAAAAATGTAGGAGTTGCAACTTACAAAGGAAAAACAGTTTCCCTCACATAAACAGTAGTGTATATATTTTGGAGAATTCTATACCAAACTTTTTAGATTCAATGGTGGAGGCTCATCATGACAGTTTTCTGTGTGAGCCAAAATTAAAGCTAACTGAACTGCAAATAAAATTTGAACAACAAGCTTACGGCCATACAAAATCGAAAAATCCTTAACCACATAAACTAGCAGATAAAGCTGTAATTTTAGGGACGACAAGTTGATTTTCATGATGATACTGACGACAAACAAGGGAGAATATAATATCAAGTATTAGGATAAAGAACTAAAACATGCAAATATCTCTTTTCTAAAATAGAATAAAGAATTACCTGGAGCTATTGTTGACTCATCTGTCTCATCATCCTGTTCAATATACCTCCTACGGTACTCATAATGAAATAAAAATAATCTTAATACATTGTCGAATAACGCTATTTTTTTTTTCTTTTTACTTAAAAGCCATACGCCACAACGTTAGAGACTTGTCGCATGTTTTTTTTTTTGGCTTGTATAACTACAACACAAGAAATAAGTCTTTTCATATTTTTTTTTCTTTTAATATATATATATATATATATATTTGTGAGTAAGATATAAATTTGGATCTTGATAACTCTATTTTTATAGAGTTATTTTATCTTTTTAAACTTGAATTCTTACTTAGTTCTTGATATTTTTATTTTTATTAAGTAAATTATTTCATATTTTTGTATTTTTATTTTCAGAATAAAATTGCTGAAAAAAAGCGCATGTGGATCCCACCAAATACTATTGTCTGAGACAAAATCATCGCTACAAAATAAATGTCATTTGAAGCAGTTCATCGCCTCAAGAATTACTTGAATCAGAAATCGCATCAAAAAGTTATCGCAATTTAAAGATCGAGTATTCTAGAAATAAATATTATGTCATGCTGATGTAAGGAATGATGTAAACAATGATGTAATATTAAAGCTGACTTATATGGGGTAGGTGAACCATGATGTAAGCAATGATGAAATATGAAAGTTGACTTGAATGAGGTAGGTGAATGATGATGCAAGCGATGATGTAAAATGGTGGAAAATTAGGAAAAGATAATGCAAACGATGATATAATTGGAGGTGAACTTTGCCTATAAATAGGCCTTAGAATCACCATTCCAAGCATCTCATCAAAAACCAAAACAATAAGTAGTTTAGAGAAGGAGAAAGAGAGCTTGAAGAGGAGGAGCAAAGCAGAAGAAGAAATTCTACAGTGAAGTTTCAATCCACTAAGTTTTTCTATCTTTTGTTATGTTTAATCTTTTAGTTTTTATAAATATTAATTTAAGCATGTAGTAATTTTGTTTTTTAAGATTATGATGTAGCCTAACTTTGATGTTCCAACCCTTTGTTCAATTCAATTAAGGATTTTCTATCTTGGTTGATGCATTTAATACTGTTCTTAATGCTTCTAAATAACTTATCACTATTTAGTTGAATTATTAATCATAATGATAACGGAAGCTGATTTATGTGTCTAGTTCATTGTGTTTAATGTCATAAATTACATATAGGATAGGAATATACTTTCACGTTTTGTGTAGTCTATAAAAGAAATCCATAAATCTTAATGAATTCATTAATGTTTTAACTTGCATGGGAACATAGCAGTTAAGTTTTATAGGGTATTTTTCTTAGACCTCGGGAGGGACTATATGAATAATTCAGGGAATCTCGACTAGTAACGGGATAATTAATTTTTGATTAAAAAGAACAAAGGGGAAGAACAGATTAGTTATGGTGAAATCATAATCTTAGAGTTTTAATTTATTGAATTAAATTCATTCATATTTTGTAGTTAAATTTAGTTATAGTTATCAACTTATTAAATCAAATTGCGTTTGCCAAATAAAAAGTGAGTTATTTTAATTTTAGGCATTAATTAACAATAATCCTCGTGGGACGATACTTATCTTATCACTTTATTACTTGTTCGGCTCGTCCACTTGCGATTTTGCACAACAGATCTCCACCACAAAAAGGAGCTAAGGAAGCAAACCATGTATGCAATTTGAATGTAAACTCCAATATTGCCTATTATCGGGATCATATCTTTGAAAATTTCATGTTCTATATAAGATTTTTAGGTTTAAATGCTAATTAACAAAATTAGTAGGAGTGATTTCAAATTCTACTCCTATTAAAAAACATAAGATGTTGGTAATTTTATTTGAATTTAATTCCTCTGTCCCCTCCACCCAAAAAAAAAAAGATAGTTAGTTTTTTTTTTTAATTTAATCTTCCTTCTTCATTAATCTTTATACACACACACACACACACACACATATATATATAAGCACATAATCAATCTAGTGGAAATTACCAGAGGCCATTTAAAAGGGTGATTTTTGTTTTTATCTATTACTTTTAAAGAAATTGTTTTTAACCCATTTTAAAAGGGTAATTATTGTTTTTATCCATTATTTTTAAAATTGTTTTTAACCATGTAACAAATTAACTTCATCATATAATCAAATTATCCATAAACCCCTGAATTTCATCCTATAATCAATTTATCCATAATGCCCCTACACAACCACTTCGTTACAGTGAGCCCCAATCCGAAGGCAACCTAACTCGGCTTCATCGGAGAGGTTGCTCGAGTCATTGGAGCTGTTTAGCTGGCGGCGACGATGGTGGAAGATTCACCATCAAGCAATCCATTGCTTGGAGGCTTACCCAATGCTAGGGGTTTGGTTTTCCTCCTCCGGGGGCTCATGGGGTTAGTTATTTAGACTAGTTTATTATCTTTATGTAGTCACTTTTGATATCAGTTTTTTATGACGTTGTCTACCTTATTTATCTGTTCAGCCATTTCATCCTACACCAACAGCAGTTCCATGATATCAAATGGTTCATGTTGATGTAGATCTTTAGTTTAACTTCAATTTTATCAGTTTTTTTGCTGCTTTCTGCTTTCTGGTGCTTGTTTTTGTTTAGATACTGTTTTTTTGCTTTTGTTGAGATCCTTCAGTTTATACTTTTATGAAACTAGTTGTCCTACTCCTATCAATTCAATCTTTGTATATGTAATCCATGTAAATGTTGGTTTTTGACCATTTTTACTACAATATTTGTGTTCATATCAGAGCATAACCCTAAATCAGAGATTGAAAATTTGTGTAAAGATTTAAATCTTATTACTGGGTATTTGATTTTCCTCTTACTTAGGGTTTCGGGTTGTTGTTTTTAAATTTGTGTAAAGAAAGGTGAGGATCAGAACGACTAGCTTCGTGTCGGAGGCTTTTGTTATTTTTTCAATCTCAAAGATTGCCAATATTATCCATATGTAGTATATACTCAAGGTTTGCTAAAGTCACTCACTTGATATCAGTAATAAGATTCAAATCTTTATACAAATTTCCAATAACCCATCTAGCTTCTAGGCTTTTGAGGACGTATAGGTATGCTTAATTTTCAGCTTGCTTGATATCACTCTCTTATTCAACTAATGTCATCTACTTGAAAAATATTTAAAGTTACTTGTCAATATTGTCACCTATAAATGTAATTAGTGTACAGCATACCTATACGTCCTAAAAAACCTCCGACAAAAAGCTAGCCGTCTTTACACAAATTTCCAACAACTCATCTAGACCAATCAAGATTCGAAACACCGGCCAAGAACCCATCAAAAATTGGTCGAAAATTAAGGCTTTTGAGGACGTGTAATTAGTGTACTTATATTTTATTAAAAAGCTCAATTTCAAAAATTGAGCTTTTTAATAAAATATAAGTACACTAATTACATTTATGGGTGAAAATATTGGCAAATAACTTTAAATATTTGTTAAGTAGATAACATTATATCACTCTCTTATTCAGCTAATGTTATCTACTTATTTAGGGTTTCGGGTTGTTGTTTTTAAATTTGTGTAAAGACGGCTAGCTTCTAGTCGGAGGCTTTTGAGGACGTATAGGTATGCTTAATTTTCGATCAATTTTTACACATGGATATTTTTCAAATTGAACTTTTTAATAAAATATAAGTACACTACTAGTCGTCATGATCCTCACCTGAATCAAATAACCAGTAATAATATTTAAAGTTACACAAATTTTCAACAACCCATCTAGACCAATCAAGATTCAAAACAACGGCCAAGAACCCATCTAAAATTGGTCGAAAATTAAGCATGCCTATATGTCCTCAAAAGCCTCCGACAAGAAGCTAGCCGTCCTGATCCTCACCTGAATCAAATACCCAGTAATAAGATTCAAATCACAAATTTCCAAAGACCCATCAAGACCAATCAAGATTCGAAACAACAGTCAAGAACCTATAAAAAATTAGTCGAAAATTAAGCATACCTATACGTCCTCAAAAACCTACAACAAGAAGCTAGTCGTCTTTACACAAATTTTCAATAACCCATCTAAACCAATCAAGATTCGAAACAACGGCCAAGAACCCATCAAAAATTGGTCGAAAATTAAGCATACCTATACGTCCTCAAAAGCTTCCGACAACAAGCTAGTTGTCTGTACACAAATATCCAACAACCCATCTCGACCAATCAAGATTCGAAACAACGACCAAGAACCCATCAAAAGTTGGTCGAAAACTTTTTAATAAAATATAAGTACACTAATTACATTTATGGGTCATTGGTCTAGATGGGTTGTTAGAAATTTATGTAAAGATTTGAATCTAATTACTGGGTATTTGATTTTCCACTTATTTAGGGATTCGGACAAAAATCTCCGACAAGAAGCTAGCCATCCTGATCCTCACCTGAATCAAATACCTAGTAATAAGATTCAAATCTTTACACAAATTTCTAACAACCCATCTAGACCAATCAAGATTCGAAACAACAGCCAAGAACCCATGAAAAATTAGTCGAAAATTAAGTATACCTATACGTTCTCAAAAGCCACCGACAAAAAGCTAGCCGTCCTGATCCTCACCTGAATCAAATACCCATATACGTCCTCAAAAGCCTCCGACAAGAAGCTAGTCGTCCCGATCCTCACCTGAATCAAATACCCAGTAATAAGATTCAAATCTTTACACAAATTTCCAATAACCCATTTAGACCAATCAAGATTCGAAACAATGTTGACAGCCGGAGGCTTTTGAGAACGTGTTGGTATGCTTAATTTTCGACCAATTTTTATATATAGATATTTTTGAAATTGAACTTTTTAATAAAATATAAGTACACTAATTACATTTATGGGTGACAATATCGACAAGTAACTTTCAATATTTGTCCCAGTAATAAGATTCAAATCTTTACACAAATTTTCAATAATCAAAATTTGAAACAACAACCAAGAATCCATTAAAAATTGGTCAAAAATTAAGCATATCTATACGTCCTCAAAAGCCTCCGACAAGAAGCTAGCCGTCTTTACACAAATTTCCAACAACCCATCTAGACCAATCAAGATTCGAAACAACGGTCAAGAACCCATCAAAAATTGATCGAAAATTAAGCATACCTATACGTCCTCAAAAGCCTCCGACAAGAAGCTAGCCGAATAAGAGGAAAATCAAATACCATATGTAGTATATACTCAAGGTGCTTTTGAGGACGTATAGGTATGCTTAATTTTCGATCAATTTTTACACATGGATATTTTTCAAATTGAACTTTTTAATAAAATATAAGTACACTACTAGCCGTCCCGATCCTCACCTGAGTCAAATAACCAGTAATAATATTTAAAGTTACACAAATTTCCAACAACTCATCTAGACCAATCAAGATTCAAAACAACGGCCAAGAACCCATCAAAAATTGGTTGAAAATTAAGCATACCTATACGTCCTCAAAAGCCTCCGACAAGAAGCTAGCCGTCCTAATCCTCACCTGAATCAAATACCCAATAATAAGATTCAAATCACAAATTTCCAAAGACCCATCAAGACCAATCAAGATTTGAAACAACAGTCAAGAACCCATAAAAAATTGATCGAAAATTAAGCATACCTATACGTCATCAAAAGCCTACGACAAGAAGCTAGTCGTCTTTACACAAATTTCCAATAACTCATCTAGACCGATCAAGATTCGAAACAACGGCCAAGAACCCATCAAAAATTAGTCGAAAATTAAGCATACCTATAAGTCTTCAAAAGCTTCCGACAACAAGCTAGTTGTCTTTACACAAATATCCAACAACTCATCTCGACCAATAAAGATTCAAAACAACGACCAAGAACCCATCAAAAGTTGGTCGAAAACTTTTTAATAAAATATAAGTACACTAATTACATTTATGGGTCATTGGTCTCGATGGGTTGTTGGAAATTTATGTAAAGATTTGAATCTAATTACTGGGTATTTGATTTTCCTCTTATTTAGGGTTTCGAACAAAAGCCTCCGACAAGAAGCTAGCCGTTCTAATCCTCACCAGAATCAAATACCCAGTAATAAGATTCAAATCTTTACACAAATTTCCAACAACCCATCTAAACAATCAAGATTCGAAACAACAGCCAAGAACCCATGAAAAATTGATCAAAAATTAAGTATACCTATACGTCCTCAAAAGCCTCCGACAAAAAGCTAGTCGTCCTGATCCTCACATGAATCAAATACCCAGTAATAAGATTCAAATCTTTACGCAAATTTCCAATAACTCATCTAGACCAATCAAGATTCGAAACAATGTTGACAGCCGAAGGCTTTTGAGAACGTATGTGTATGCTTAATTTTCGATCAATTTTTATATATGGATATTTTTGAAATTGAACTTTTTAATAAAATATAAGTACACTAATTACATTTATGGGTGACAATATTGGCAAGTAACTTTCAATATTTGTCCCAGTAATAAGATTCAAATCTTTACACAAATTTTCAACAATCAAAATTTGAAACAAGGACCAAGAATCCATCAAAAATTGGTCAAAAATTAAGCATATCTATACGTCCTCAAAAGCCTCCGACAAAAAACTAGCTGTCTTTACACAAATTTCCAACAACCCATCTAGACCAATCAAGATTCGAAACGACGGTCAAGAATCCATCAAAAATTGATCGAAAATTAAGCATACTTATACATCCTCAAAAGCCTCCGATAAGAAGCTAGCAGAATAAGAGGAAAATCAAATACCATATGTAGTATATACTCAAGGTGCTTTTGAGGATGTATAGGAATGCTTAATTTTCGACCAATTTTTACACATGGATATTTTTCAAATTGAACTTTTTAATAAAATATAAGTATACTACTAGTCGTCCTGATCCTCACCTGAATCAAATAACCAGTAATAATATTCAAAGTTACACAAATTTCCAACAACCCATCTAGACCAATCAAGATTCAAAACAACGGCCAAGAACCCATCAAAAATTGGTCGAAAATTAAGTATGCATATACGTCCTTAAAAGCCTCCGACAAGAAGCTAATCGTCCTGATCCTCACCTGAATCAAATACCTAGTAATAAGATTCAAATCACAAATTTTCAAAGACCCATCAAGACCAATCAAGATTCGAAACAACAGTCAAGAACCCATAAAAAATTGATCGAAAATTAAGCATATCTATATGTCTTCAAAAGCCTACGACAAGAAGCTAGTCGTCTTTACACAAATTTCTAATAGCCCATCTAGACCAATCAAGATTCGAAACAACGGTCAAAAACCCATCAAAAATTGGTCAAAAATTAAGCATACTTATACATCCTCAAAAGCTTCCGACAACAAGCTAGTTGTCTTTACACAAATATCCAACAACCCATCTCGACTAATCAAGATTCGAAACAATGGCCAAGAACTCATCAAAAGTTGGTCGAAAACTTTTTAATAAAATATAAGTACACTAATTACATTTATGAGTGATTAGTCTAGATGGATTGTTGGAAATTTATGTAAAGATTTGAATCTAATTACTAGGTATTTGATTTTCCACTTATTTAGGGTTTCGGACAAAAGCCTCCGACAAGAAGCTAGCCGTCCTGATCCTCACCTAAATCAAATACCCAGTAATAAGATTCAAATCTTTACACAAATTTCTAACAACCCATCTAGACCAATCAAGATTCAAAACAACAGTCAAGAACTCATGAAAAATTGGTCAAAAATTAAGTATACCTATACGTACTCATAAGCCTCCGATAAAAAGCTAGTCGTCCCGATCCTTAACTGAATCAAATACCCATATACGTCCTCAAAAACCTCCGACAAGAAGCTAGTCGTCCTGATCCTCACATGAATCAAATACCCAGTAATAAGATTCAAATCTTTACACAAATTTCCAATAACCCATCTAGATCAATCAAGATTCGAAACAATATTGACAACCAGAGGCTTTTGAGAACGTGTTGGTATGCTTAATTTTCGATCAATTTTTATATATGGAAATTTTTGAAATTGAACTTTTTAATAAAACATAAGCACACTAATTACATTTATAGGTGACAATATTGGCAAGTAACTTTCAATATTTGTCCCAGTAATAGGATTCAAATCTGTACACAAATTTTCAACAATCAAAATTTGAAACAATGACCAAGAATCCATCAAAAATTGGTCAAAAATTAAGCATATCTATACGTCCTCAAAAGCCTCCGACAAGAAGCTAGCCGTCTTTACACAAATTTCCAACAACTCATCTAGACCAATCAAGATTCAAAACAATGGTCAAGAACACATCAAAAATTGGTCGAAAATTAAGCATACCTATACGTCCTCAAAAGCCTACGACAAGAAGCTAGTCGAATAAGAGGAAAATCAAATACCATATGTAGTATATACTCAAGGTGCTTTTGAGAATGTATCGGTATGCTTAATTTTCGACCAATTTTTACACATGAGTATTTTTCAAATTTAACTTTTTAATAAAATATAAGTACATTACTAGTCGTCCTGATCCTCACTTGAATCAAATAACCAGTAATAACATTTAAAGTTACACAAATTTTCAATAACTCATCTAGACCAATCAAGATTCAAAACAACGGCCAATAACCTATCAAAAATTGGTCGAAAATTAAGCATATCTATATGTCATTAAAAGCCTCTGATAAGAAGCTAGCCGTCCTGATCCTCCCCTAAATCAAATACCCAGTAATAAGATTCAAATCACAAATTTCCAAAGACCCATCAAGACCAATCAAGAATCGAAACAACAGCCAAGAACCCATCAAAAATTGGTCGAAAATTAAGCATACCTATACGTCCTCAAAAGCCTACGACAAGAAGCTAGCCGTCTTTACATAAATTTTCAATAACCCATCTAGACCAATCAAGATTCGAAATAACGGTCAAGAACCCATCAAAAATTGGTCGAAAATTAAGCATACCTATACATCTTCAAAAACTTCCGACAACAAGCTAGTTGTCCTTACACAAATATCCAACAACCCATTTCGACCAATCAAGATTCGAAACAACGGCCAAGAACCCATCAAAAGTTGATCGAAAACTTTTTAATAAAATATAAGTACACAAATTACGTTTATGGGTGATTGATCTGGATGAATTGTTGGAAATTTGTGTAAAGATTTGAATCTAATTACTGGGTATTTGATTTTCCTCTTATTTAGGGTTTCGGACAAAAGCCTCCGACAAGAAGCTAGTCGTCCTGATCGTCACCTGAATCAAATACCCAGTAATAAGATTCAAACATTTACACAATTTTCTAACAACCCATCTAGACTAATCAAGATTCGAAACAACAGCCAAGAACCCATCAAAAATTGGTCGAAAATTAAGCATACCTATACATCCTCAAAAGCCTTCGATAAAAAGCTAGCCGTATTGATCCTCACCTGAATCAAATACCCATATACGTCCTCAAAAGCCTCCAACAAGAAGCTAGTCGTCCCGATCCTCACCTAAATCAAATACCCAGTAATAAGATTCAAATCTTTACGCAAATTTCGAACAACCTATCTACACCAATCAAGATTCAAGACAATGTTGACAGCCGGAGGCTTTTGAGAACGTGTAGGCATGCTTAATTTTCGACCAATTTTTATATATTGATATTTTTGAAATTAAATTTTTTAATAAAATATAAGTACATTAATTACATTTATGGGTGACAATATTGGCAAGTAACTTTAAATATTTGTCCTAGTAATAAGATTCAAATCTTTGCACAAATTTTCAACAATCAAAATTTGAAACAACGGTCAAGAACCCATCAAAAATTGGTCAAAAATTTAGCATATCTATACGTCATCAAAAGCCTCCGACAAAAAGCTAGCCGTCTTTACACAAATTTTTAACAACCCATCTAGACCAATCAAGATTCGAAACAACGGTCAAAAACCCATCAAAAATTGATAAAAAATTAAGCATATTTATACGTCCTCAAAAGCCTCCGATAAGAAGCTTGCCGTCGTCCTGATCCTTGCTTGATTCAAATATCCAGTAATAAGATTCAAATCATTACACAAATTTTCAACAACCCATCTAGACCAATCAAGATTCGAAACAACAGTCAAGAACATATCAAAAATTGGTCGAAAAGTAAGCATATCTATACGTTCTCAAATGCCTCTGACAAGAAGCTAGCCGATGCAAGATTCGAAACAATGGCCAATAACCCATAAAAAATTGCTCGAAAATTAAGCATACCTATACGTCCTCAAAAGTTTCCGACAAGAAGTTAGCCGAATAAGAGGAAAATCAAATACTCGGTAATAAGATTCAAATCTTTACACAAATTTCCAACAACTCATCCAGACCAATCAAGATTCGAAACAACGGTTAAGAACCCATCAAAAATTGATCGAAAATTAAGCATACCTATACGTCCTCGAAAGCCTTCGACAAGAAGCTAACCGTCTTTACACAAATTTTCAACACCCCATCTAGACCAATCAAGATTCGAAACAACGGCCAATAACCCATCAAAAATTGGTCAAAAATTAAGCATACATATATGTCCTCAAAAGTCTCCAACAAGAAGCTAGACATCCTGATCTTCACCTGAATCAAATTCCCAGTAATGAGATTCAAATCACAAATTTCTAACAACTCATCTAGACCAATCAAGATTCGAAACAACGGTCAAGAACAAATTGGTCGAAAATTAAGCCTTCCTATACGTCCTCAAAAGCCTCCGACAAGAAGCTAGCCGTCGTCCTGATCCTCATCTGAATCAAATACCAAGTAATAAGATTCAAATCATTACACAAATTTCCAACAACCCATCTAGACCAATCAAGATTTGAAACAACGGTCGAGAACCCATCAAAAATTGGTCAAAAATTAAGCATACCCATACGTCCTCAAAAGCCACCGACAAGAAACTAGCCGATGCAAGATTCGAAACAACAGCCAAGAACCCATCAAAAATTGGTCGAAAATTGAGCATACCTATACGTCCTCAAAAGCCTCCGATAAGAAGTTAGCTGAATAAGAGGACTATCAAATACCCAGTAATAAGATTCAAATCTTTACATAAATTTTCAACAACCCATTTAAACCAATCAAGATTCGGAACAACGGTCAAGAACCCATCAAAAATTGGTCAAAAATTAAGCATACCTGTACTTCCTCAAAAGCCTCCGATAAGAAGCTAGCTATCTTTACACAAATTTTCAACAACCTATCTAGACCAATCAAGATTCGAAACAACGGCCAAGAACCCATCAAAAATTGGTCGAAAATTAAGCATACCTATACATCCACTAAAGCCTCTGACAAAAAGCTAGTCGTTCTGATCCTCACCTGAATCAAATACCCAGTAATAAGATTCAAATCACAAATTTTCAACAACCCATCTAGACCAATCAAGATTTGAAACAACGGCCAAGAACTCATCAAAAATTGGTCGAAAATTAAGCATACCTATACGTCCTCAAAAGCTTCCGACAAGAAGCTAGCCGAATAAGAGGAAAATCAAATATCCAGTATTAAGATTCAAATATTTATACAAATCTCCAACAACACATCTAGACCAATATAGATTCGAAACAACGGCCAAGGACCCATAAAAAATTGGTCGAAAACTAAGCATACATACACGTCCTCAAAAGCCTCCGACAAGAAGCTTGTCGTCCTGATCCTTATCTGAATCAAATACCTAGTAATAAGATTCAAATCACAAATTTTCAACAACCCTTCTAGACTAATCAAGATTCGAAACAATGGCCAAGAACCCATCAAAAATTGGTTGAAAATTAAGCATACCTATACGTTCTCTAAAGTCTCCGACAAGAAGCTAGTCGTCGTCCTGATCCTCACCTAAATCAATTACCAAGTAGATAACATTAGCTAAATAAGAGAGTGATATCAAGCGAGTGAGATAGCATTAGCTAAAGAAGATAGTGATATCAAGCGAGTGACTTTTGCAAACCTTAAGTATATACTACATATGGATATTTTTGAAATTGAGCTTTTTAATAAAATATAAGTACACTAATTACATTTATGGGTGACAATATTGGCAAGTAACTTTAAATATTTGCCAAGTAGATAACATTAGCTGAATAAGAGAGTGATATCAAGTGAGCCGAATAAGAGGAAAATCAAATACCCAGTAATAAGATTCAAATCTTTACACAAATTTTCAACAACTCATCTAGACCAATCAAGATTCGAAACAACGGCTAAGAACCCATCAAAAATTGATCGAAAATTAAGCATACCTATACGTCCTCAAAAGCCTCCATTTTCAATCTCAAATATTGCTAATGTTATCCTCAAAAGCCTATCAACCTTGAGTATATACTACATGTGGATATTTTTGAAATTAAACTTTTTAATAAAATATAAGTACATTAATTACATTTATGGGTAACAACAAACCATGAGTTCTTGGTCGTTGATTAGTCTAGATGGGTTGTTGAAAATTTGTGTAAAGATTTGAATCTTATTACTGGGTATTTAATTTTTCACTTATTTAGGGTTTCGGGTTATGAGTGTAACGTCCCAAAATTTTCTAAGATTTTTTTTTAGAATATATATATATATTAATATATATATTGTAGAATAATGAATTTTATTTTCAATTGAGATTAAAATAAAATTCAATGAGTGGCATAAAGGTAATAAAGTAGTTATTTTTGGGCCTAAGATGGAATAAGAAATGAGATAAAATATCAAGTTATGAATATTTATTGTCTGAGGGGTCTAAATGAGATTTTTAAAAAAGTTTAGGGGTCGAAATAGAATTTTAAAATTTTGAGGGGTCAAAGTATAAATTGACAAAGTAAAAATTTATCAAAATAAGATAATAGTGCCGCCACTATTCATTATCTTCTTTCTCTCGCCCGAGTCGCTTCTGTTAACAGATTTTTATTTTTTTTATTTTATTTCTTTATTTCTCTATTTATTTAACCTTTAATCACCATTTTTAACCCATTTTCTAGCCAAAACACCTAGATCTAACTTCATTCAAGTTATTGGGTGCTTAAATCTTAACTTGAAAAGTTTATAGTAAAGTGAAATTCGGGTAAGTCAATTTTTTTATCCATTTAAGAGTTCAAATTATGTAGAAATTCATGTAGAAGCATGTTAGAACACTTAGGAAACATTAATAACATCATATGATAGTTTAATCTCTTCTCAAGCATGATTTTCTTTAATTTTTCAAACCCTAGGTCATGAGGTGCGTGCATCCGGTCCCAAAAATTCCAATTAAATATTGTAGGGATTATTTGGGAGCTTATAGAAGCTATCAGAAAGTCCAAAGGTTGGTGTACTCGTATTTATAAAAATTATGTTTATTAATTCCGAATTTTAATATATATATATTACTGTGATAGTTGATTAAATTTTTTGTTTGAGATATTAAATAATTTTGGGTGTTAATTATATGTTATTTGATGAATTTATTTGAAGAAAAATGATTTCGAAACAATTTTCGAAATTAAAATCCCCTATAGTCGAAATTGATGTATAAATATTATAGGAGTATTTCCTTCATTCCGCTTTCCTTGATGTGTTAATTATGTGATGTGTTGGTGGTATGTTTGATGAATTTAAGATTTGGAATGAAAAATTTGAGAATATCCTATTTTAGGATCGACTTAAAATATGAGAAAAGAGATAATAATTTTATTAAGATGTGATAACAAGATTGGGGACGAAATGGTCATTCGAAATGACCACGAGTGGTACCCCGAAGAATCTAGAATAATAGATTTAACTATGAAATAAAAAGTTTACGCGATTAAAGTTTTGTTAAAAATTTAAATATTTTGTAATTTTGAAAAATTTAAAGGACCCTAGTAAAATTAGTCACCGATAGGTGGGAATTGGTAGTTGACTAGCCAATAGGGTAATTACTAGTAGTACTGCACCGTTACGATTGATCACAGACATTGTATGATGGACCTTGAGAGGCACCGAGCGTCCGATCCTGAAATGGAAACAGATTGTGATATGTGACCCGGTGGATAGTCACCGAGCGGTCGATGTCGGGGTGATTGTTTATTCTGGCAGGTAGCCACCGAGTGACCAATGTCAGGAGACCCGTTGTCGATCCATGGTATCGTGATAGACTTTACGAAGGGCTCTAATAAATTGAATAAAGAAAATCTTGTAGATTTATTTGATAATTGATTTTGCAAGAATTAGATTGTAATTATGCTTGCAACAAAATATGTTGAAAAGTCACATGATTATGATTTATTTTGTGAAATTGTGTACCGTGTGTTTTATCGATAAATAAATTATGATAGTGTATATTGTTTTAAATTTATGCTTTATTTTGAAAATAAATATGATTTCAATATTATATGAGTACACCCACTGAGTCGAAAGACTTAGCGCATTGGATTTACCGCGCGCAGGTAGTTGAATAAGGCTTGAAATAAAGACGAAGATAAACTAGCTGCAGCTCCCCTCAAGTTACATTCGCCCTCATCATTTTGGTAATCACCATTTTTGTGTTGCAGGAGTATCATATTGTGGCTCCCATCTTGTCATGTGTATTTTGATAGCGTTGTAAATTTTGTAAACAAATTTGTATATATAGTATATCACTCATGATAAATCCTGTAAATTATTCGCTGAAAAAACAAAAAAGGGTTTTATATGGTGTTATTTTTGTAAAATGTTTAAATGTTAAAAGAAATATTTATCATTAAATGTTTGTGTGTTGAAGTGGGTTGGAAACGAACGAAATGTCCGAAACAGGAAGTTGAGAAATGAATTGGTTTAGAAGTGTGTTTTTCTCTACAGGTTTAAATTTTGGATTTTCAGAAAAACAGAGGAAACTTTGTCGAAATTTCATTAAAATACAATCAAAATTTTTGAAAACGAAATTGTTATAAAAGAAATTTTGAAATAAGCAAAAGAGTAACATCCTACGCCTTAATCCTCGCACAGACGGGAATGTCGGGGTAGGGTTGTTACATTTTAGTGGTATCAGAGCATAGGTTCAAGCATTCCTAGCCTTTGTGATTTGCGAAAAAGATGTATTGTATTTGTGTGTTAACATGTGTTGCATATAGAAATAATATAGGGGATGTGACTCTGATCTATAGTATTGTCTTCTATCTTGAATAGTTTAGAGTATGGATCTCTTTGATGCCCAGAGGACTGAGGGTGTGGATGAGAGTAGGCAGGGCAGTCCTGCCAGTGTAGCTGGTAGTGCATCTGGCGAGTCATCGAGCCATAGGACGGTAAGGCCTGAGGGCCAGGATTAGCAAGCCTTTATGCGGCAGATGGCGGAGATTTTCCAGCAAATGGCTCGCGCTACACCTCGAAGGTCTGCGATCGAGAGGCTTACAAAATATAGACCTGTAGACTTCTATGGTAGAAAGGATGAAGATGCGTCCGCAGCGAAAAACTGGTTGGAGTGGACAGAGCGGATTATCCAACAGCTGCACTGTACACCAGAGGAAAGTTTAGAGTGTGCAGTTTCTCTTTCGCAGGAGGATGCATATCATTGGTGGATGTCCATTTCTCACTTAGTACGGCTTGAAGAGCGGACATGGGAGTTTTCCCGAAGGGAGTTCCGAAGGAGATACGTCGGCCTATCCATGTTGACGCCATGAAGAGAGAGTTTATTAATTTAAAGCAAAGACAGATGTCTGTGTCAGAATATGAGCGGGAATTTACCCGGTTGAGTAAATACGCTCGGGAGATAGTAGCGACGGAGGCAGATAGGTGCCGAAGATTCAAAGATGGTTTGAATGATTACATCCGTTACCAGCTTATAGCTTTGCAGATAGAAGATTTCTCGAGAATGATCTCCGCAGCTTTAAATGTTGAAAAGGTAAAGAAAGAAGAACAAGATAGAAATGATCAAAGTCAACAGAGACGGGGCCCAAGGTAGTCCATTTCATCCCAGTCACCTAGTAAGAAATTCAAAGGTCCCTCGTCAGGTGGTCAGTCTCAGCAGCAGCATCAAAGACAGAGTCAGGGATCTTCTGCTAGATCCGCTCAGTCTTCGGCGTTAGTTGCTAGTTCCCCAGGTAGTGCAATTAGAGGATCAGCCTTGCAGCCGTGTGAGCATTATGGTAGGAGGCATTCGGAAGAGTGTTAGAGGTTGACTGGAGCATGTTTCAAATATGGGTCCCATTCCATGATCATTTTCAGAAGGATTGTCCAAAGAACAAACCCGCACCTGTTTCACAACCTGAGAAATCAACGCCTACAGTTTCAAGAGGCCGGAGGCCTAGTCAGCCAGGAGCTGAGGGGAGCAGTAAGAGAGAGGCTTCAAAGGCAACAAGGAAAGCAGAGTCCCGGACGCCAGCCAGAGCCTATGCCATCAGGGCTCAGGAGAAGCAAGATGCTCCAGATGTGATTGTGGGTATGATTTCAGTATTTGATGTTTCTGTGCATGCATTGGTAGATCCAGGTTCGACTCATTCATATATGTGCATTACCATCCCTAGAGAGAGGAATCTTCAGGCTGAGGTTACGAGTCATGAGGTGTTGGTTAGTAATCCCTTAGGTCAGTGTGATCGTAGATAGGGTATTCCGAGAGTGTCTGATTCGGATTCAGGGATATAATTTTCCAGGGGATCTAATGGAATTGCCTTTTCGGGAGTTTGATGTGATATTGGGGATGGATTGGTTATCCAGGCATCAGGCAGTGATAGACTGTTGCGCTAAAAGATTATCGTTGAAGACTGGGGATGGAAAAGAGATCACTTTGGTGGGCGAGAGGTCAGATTTCCTCTCTAATGTCATTTCAGCCACAACCGCCAAGAAATTGATTAGAAAAGGGTGTGTAGCGTTTTTGGCACATGTGGTCGATTCCCAGAGAATCGGATCAAGTAGTGAGGATATTCCCACTGTATGTGATTTTCCAGATGTGTTTTCGGAAGAGTTACCGGGTTTACCGTCGGAGAGAAAGGTAGAGTTCGTGATTGATGTGATGCCAGGAACGAATCCAGTAACTATTACCCCTTATAGGATGGCACTTACTAAATTAACAGAGTTGAAGATTCAATTGCAAGAATTATTAGATAAGGGATTCATACGACCTAGTGTATCGCCGTAGGGAGCACCAGTGTTGTTTGTGAAAAAGAAGGATGAGTCGTTCAGATTATGAGTGGATTATCGACAATTGAATAAGGTTACAATCAAGAATAAATATCCCTTGCCTAGAATCAATGATCTATTTCATCAGTTGAGAGGAGCTTGTGTATTCTCAAAGATAGATCTTCGATCCGGGTACCATCAGTTGAGGGTGAAAGAATCGGATATTCCGAAGACAGCCTTCCGAACGAGGTATGGGCATTATGAGTTTGTAGTGATGTCGTTTGGATTGGCGAATGCACCCGCAGTATTTATGGACCTAATGAATCGTATTTTTCGTCCGTATTTAGATCAGTTTGTGGTTGTATTTATTGATGATATTCTGGTGTATTCAAAATCCTCAGATGAGCATGATCAGCATCTCCGAATAGTGCTGCAGACGTTGAGAGAAAAGCAGTTGTATGCCAAGTTGAGTAAATGCGAGTTCTAGTTGAGTGAGATCGCATTTTTAGGACATATTGTATTTGCGGACGGTATTAAGGCCGATCCTAAAAAGATTGAAGCGATTCTGGAATGGAAGGCTCCGAAGAATGTTACAGAAGTTCGTAGTTTTCTGGGTTTGGCCGGGTATTATAGACGGTTTGTGAAAGGGTTTTCTTCAATAGCAGCTCCATTGACCAAGTTGCTTCATAAGAATGTTAGATTCGAGTGGTCAGATAGATGTCAGAAAAGCTTTGAAAAGCTTAAGGCAATATTGGTTGAGGCTCCGATTCTTACCCAGCCTATATCCGGTAAGGATTATGTGATCTATAGTGATGCCTCTCATAGTAGGCTTGGTTGTGTATTGATGCAGGAGGGTAAGGTGGTTGCTTATGGTTCTAGACAGTTAAAGAATCATGAAAGAAATTATCCAACGCATGATCTGGAACTAGCAGCCATCATTTTTGCTTTAAAGATAAGGAGGCATTATCTGTATGGAGAGAGATGTTATATATATACGGATCACAAGAGTCTTAAATATCTATCTTCTCAGAATGAGTTGAATTTAAGGCAGAGAAGATGGATGGAGCTGTTGAAAGATTATGATTGCATCATTGACTACCACTCGGGGAAAGCAAATGTGGTAGCTGATGCGTTAAGCCGAAAATCTTTGGTTGCTTTGAAAGCTATGAATGCTCAGTTGCAGATGACAAAAGATGGAGTGTTGATGGTAGAATTACAAGTTTAACCTAGTCTCCTTCAGCAAATTCAAGAAAAGCAACAGCAGAATAAAAAGTTTGTAGAAATTAGTAAGCAAATTCAAGAAAGAAATGAGACTAAGTTTGCGATCAGAAAGGATTGTTTGTATTTCAGGGACAGGATCTGTGTTCCAGATGATGATGAATTGAAGAAAGCAATTCTGTCAGAAGCCCATGGCAGTCCCTATTCGATGCACCCAGGTAGTTCGAAAATTTATCAAGATTTGAAAGCTCAGTATTGGTGGTTTGGCATGAAGAAAGATGTGGTGAATTATGTGAGTAAATGTATGACGTGTCAGCAAGTGAAAGCTGAGAACCAAGTCCCTTCAGGTTTACTTTAGCCGATATCAATTTTGAAATGGAAATGGGACCGAGTTACCATGGATTTTGTCGTCGGTTTACCTCTTTCGAGGAGCAAACATGATGCAATTTGTGTAATAGTAGATCGGTTGATTAAGTCGGCACATTTCCTCCCCATTAGGATAAATTACTCATTGGATCAGTTGGTAGAGTTGTATATTAGAGAGATAGTTCGATTGCATGGAGTACCTGTTTCCATCATATCTGATAGAGATCCGAGGTTTACATCGAGATTTTGGAAGAAATTTCAAGAAGCTTTGGGCACGCGATTGAGCTTCAGTACAGCATTTCATCCGCAGACTAATGGGCAATCCAAGAGAGTAATTCAAGTGCTTGAAGATATGCTTAGGAGCTGTGTTATTGATTTTGAAGAAAGTTGGGTGGAGCATTTTTCGTTGGTGGAATTCGCTTATAACAACAGTTATCAGTCGAGTATAGAAATGACACTGTATGAAGCTCTGTATGGACGGAAATGCAAGACGCCTCTGTGTTGGACTGAATTGGGTGAAGACAAACTGATAGGACCAAAAATTAATTAGGCAGAACGAAGAGAAAGTAAAGTAATCAAGGAAAGGTTGAAAGCTTCATCCGATCGTCAGAAGTCCTATGCAGATTTAAAAAGGAAGGATATCGAATATGAAGTCAGAGATAAAGTCTTCCTCAAGGTATCTCCGTGGAAAAAAGTGCTGAGATTCGGAAGAAAAGGTAAGTTGAGTCCTAGGTTTATCGATCCATACGAGATTATTGAGCATGTGGGACCGGTAGCCTATCGACTAGCTTTACCATCGGAATTAGAAAATATTCATAATGTGTTTCATGTATCGATGCTGAGGAGATACAGATCAGATCCTTCGCATGTCGTGCCAGCCGAATCTATTGAAGTGTAGCCTGACTTATCCTATCAAGAGAAGCCTGTGAAAATCTTAGATCAGGAACTTAAAGAACTGCGAAACAAGAAGATTCCCTTGGTTAAAGTTCTCTGGCGAAATCATAAAGTCGAGGAAGATACTTAGGAAAGTGAAGAGACGATGCGACTACAATATCCGCAGCTTTTTGGATGAGGTAAATTTTGCGAACGAAATTTCTTAAAAGGGAAAGAGCTGTAATGTCGCAAAATTTTTTAGGATTTTTTTTTAGAATATATATATAGTAGAATAATGAATTTTATTTTCAAGTGAGATTAAAATAAAATTCAATAAGTGGCATAAAAGTAATAAAGTAGTTAGTTTTGGGCCTAAAATGGAATAAGAAATGAGATAAAATATCAAGTTATGAACATTTATTGTCTGAGGGGTCTAAATGAGATTTTTAAAAAAGTTTAGGGGTTGAATTAGAATTTTAAAATTTTGAGGGGTCAAAGTGTAAATTGACAAAGTAAAAATATATCAAAATAAGAGAATAGTGCCGCCACTATTCATTATCTTCTTTCTCTCGCCCGAGTCGCCTCTGTTAACAGATTTTTTTTATTTTATTTTATTTCTTTATTTCTCTATTTATTTAACCTTTAATCACCTTTTTTAACCCATTTTCTAGCCAAAACACCTAGATTTAACTTCATTCAAGCTATTGGGTGTTTAAATCTGAACTTGAAAAGTTTATAGTAAAGTGAAATTCAGGTAAGTCAATTTTTTTATCCATTTGAGAGTTCAAATTGTGTAGAAATTCATGTAGAAGCATGTTAGAACATTTAGAAAACATTAGTAACATCATATGATAGTTTAATCTCTTCTCAAGCATAATTTTCTTTAATTTTTCAAACCCTAGGTCGTGAGGTGCGTGAATCCGGTCCTAGAAATTCCAATTAAATATTGTAGGGATTATTTGGGAGCTTATAGAAGCTATCGAAAAGCCCAAAGGTTAGTATACTCGTATTTATAAAAATTATGTTTATTAATTCTGAATTTTAATATATATATATATATATATTACTGTGATAGTTAATTAAATTGTTTGTTTGAGATATTAAATAGTTTTGGGTGTTAATTATATGTTATTTGATGAATTTATTTGAAGAAAAATGATTTCGAAATAATTTTCGAAATTAAAATCCCCTATAGTCGAAATTGATGTATAAAATATTATAGGGGTATTTTCGTCATTTCGCTTTCCTTGATGTGTTAATTATGTGATGTATTGGTGGTATGTTTGATGAATTTAAGATTTGGAATGAAAAATTTGAGAATATCCTATTTTGGGATCGACTTAAAATACGAGAAAAAAGATAATAATTTTATTAAGATCTGATAACAAGATTGAGGGTAAAATGATCATTCGAAATGACCACGAGTGGTACCCCGAAGAATCTAGAATAATAGATTTAAATATGAAATAAAAATTTTACGCGATTAAAGTTTTGTTAAAAATTTAAATATTTTATAATTTTGAAAAATTTAAAGGACCCTAATAAAACTAGTCACCGGTAGGCGGGGATTGGTAGTTGGCTAGCCAATAGGGTAATTACTAGCAGTGCTGCACCGTTACGATTGATCACAGACGTTGTATGATGGATCCTGAGAGGCACCGGGTGTCCGGTCCTGAAACGGAAACAGATTGTGATATGTGACCCGGTGGATAGTCACCGAGCGGTCGATGCTGGTGTCACTGTTTATTCTGGCGGGTAGCCACCGAGTGGCCGATGCCAGGAGACCCATTGTCGATTCATGGTATCGTGATAGACTTTACGAAGGGCTCTAATAAATTGAATAAAGAAAATCTTGTAGATTTATTTGATAATTGATTTTGCAAGAATTAGATTGTAATTATACTTGCAACAAAATGTGTTGAAAAATCACATGATTATGATTTATTTTGTGAAATTGTGTACCGTGTGTTTTATCGATAAATAAATTATGATCGTGTATATTGTTTTAAATTTATGCTTTATTTTGAAAATAAATATGATTTCAATATTATATGAGTACAGTCACTAAGTTGAAAGACTTAGCGCGTTGGATTTACTGCGCGCAGGTAGTTGAGTATGGCTTGAAGTAAAGACAAAGATAAACTAGCTGCAGCTTCCCTTAAGTTACATCCGCCCTCATCATTTTGGTAATCACCATTTTTGTGTTGCAGGAGTATCATATTGTGGCTCCCATCTTGTCATATGTATTTTGATAGCGTTGTAAATTTTGTAAACAAATTTGTATATACAGTATATCACTCATGATAAATCCTGTAAATTATTCGCTGAAAAAAAAAAAAGGTTTTATATGGTGTTATTTTTGTAAAATGTTTAAACGTTAAAAGAAATATTTATCGTTAAATGTTTGTGTGTTGAAGTGGGTTGGAAACGGACGAAAGGTCCGAAACAGGAAGTTGAGAAATGAATTGGTTTAGAAGTTTGTTTTTCTCTACAGGTTTAAATTTTGGATATTCAGACAAACAGAGGAAACTCTGCCGAAATTTCATTAAAATACAATCAAAGTTTTTGAAAACGAAATTGTTATAAAAGAAATTTTGAAATAAGCAAAAGAGTAACATCCTACGCCTCGATCATCGCACAGACGGGAACGTCGGGGTAGTGGTGTTACAGTGAGGACAATCAAATACCCAGTAATAAGATTCAAATCTTTACACAAATTTTCAATCTCTTATTTAGGGTTTTGGGTTGTGAGGAAAATCAAATACCTAGTAATAAGATTCAAATCTTTACACGCCAAGAACTCATCAAAAAGTGGTCGAAAATTAAGCATACCTAAGAGAGTGATATCAAGCGAGTGATTTTAGCAAACCTTGAGTATATACTTTTGTCAAATACTCAGTAATAAGATTCAAATCTTTACACAAATTTGATTGGTCTAGATGGGTTGTTGGAAATTTATGTAAAGATTTTAATCTTATTACTGGGTATCGGAGGTTTTTGAGGACGTATAGGTATGCTTAATTTTCAAAATAAGATTCAAATCTTTACACAAATTTCCAACAATAAATCTAAACCAATTAAGATCCTATACGTCCTCAAAAGTCTCCGACAAGAAACTAGCCGTCTTTACACAAATTTCCAACAACTCATCTAGACCAATTAAGATTCGAAACAACGGTCAAGAACCCATCAAAAATTGATCGAAAATTAAGCCAAGAACCCATCAAAAATTAAGCCTCCGACAAATCTTTACACAAATTTCCAACAACCCATCTAGACCAATCAAGATTCGAAACAACGGTCAAGAACCCATCAAAAATTGGTCGAAAATTAAGCATACTTATACATTCTCAAAAGCCTCCAACAACAAGCTAGCTGTCTTTACACAAATTTCCAACAACCCATCTAGACTAATCAAGATTTGAAACAAATAAAAGAGTGATATCAAGTGAGTGACTTTAGCAAACCATCTATGGGTGACAATATTGGCAACATTTGAGATTGAAAAAGTAACATTAAATATTTGTCAAGTAGATAACATTAGCTGAATAAGAGAGTGATATCAAGCGAGTGACTTTAGCAAACCTCGAGTATATACTACATATGGATATTTTTGAAATTGAACTTTTTAATAAAATGTAAGTACACTAATTACATTTATGGGTGACAATATTGACAAGTAACTTTAAATATTAATTATATACTACTAATCAAGATTCGAAATAACGGTCAAATCTTTACACAAATTTCCAACAACTCATTTAGACTTGTTCTTAGCCGTTGACTAGTCTAGATGGGTTGTTGGAAATTTGTGTAAAGATTTGAATTTTATTACTGGGTATTTGATAAGATTCAAATTTTTACACAAATTTTCAACAACTCATCTAGACCAATCAACGGTCAAGAACCCATCAAAAATTGGTCGAAAATTAAGCATACATATACGTCCTTAAAAGCCTCCGATAAGAAACTAACCATCTGAATCAAATACCTAGTAATAAAATTCGAAACAATGGCCAAGTCTAGATAGGTTGTCGAAAATTTGTGTAAATATTTTATCAAGATTCGAAACAACGGCCAAGAACCCATCTAGACCAATCAACGGCCAAGAACTCATCAAAAATTGATCGAAAATTAAGCATACCTATACGTCCTCAAAAGCCTCCGACAAGAAGCTAGCTGTCCTGATCTATTTTTTATGGGATCTTGACCGTTATTTCGAATCTTGATTGGTCTAGATGGTTCAAAAATTAAGTATACATATACGTCCTCAAAAGCCTCCGACAAGAAGCTAGCCATCCTGATCCATTTTTTATGGGTTCTTGGCTATTATTTCGAATCTTGATTGGTCTAAATGGGTTGTTAGAAATTTGTGTAAAGATTTGAATCTTATTACTGGGTATTTGATTCAGACCTATACGTCCTCAAAAGCCTTCGACAAGAAGCTAGCCGTCCTGATCCTCACCTGAATCAAATACCTAGTAATAAAATTCAAATCACAAATTTCCAACAACCCATCTAAACCAATCAAGATTCGAAACAATGGCCAAGAACAAATTGATCGAAAATTAAGCATACCTATACGTCCTCAAAAGCCTCTGACAACTCGCTTGATGTCACTCTCTTATTTAGCTAATGTTATCTACGAGGAAAATCAAATACCCAGTAATAAAATTCAAAGCTTTACATAAATTTTCAACAACCCATCTAGACCAATCAAGATTCGAAACAATGGTCAATCTTTACACAAATTTTCAACAATGCATCTTTTATAGGTTATTGGCCGTTGTTTCGAATCTTGATTTGTCTAAATGGGTTATTAAAAATTTGTGTAAAGATTTGAATCTTATTACTGGGTGTTTGATGGGTTGTTGAAAATTTGTGTAAAGATTTGAATTTTATTACTGGGTATTTGATTCAGGTAAGGATCAAACGGCTAGCTTCTTGTCGGAGGTTTTTGAGGATGTATAGGTATGCTTAATTTTCGACCAACCCATAAATATAATTAGTCATCTAGACCAATCAAGATTCGAAACAACGGTCAAGAACCCATCAAAAATTAATCGGAAAAGCCTCCGACAAGAAGTTAGCCGTCCTGATCCTCACCTGAATCAAATACCCAGTAATAAGATTCAAATCTTTAGACAAATTTTCAATAACCCATCTAGACCAATCAAGATTTAAAACAACAACCAAGAACCCATCCAAAATTGGTCGAAAATTAGGCATACATGTACGTCCTGCAAAGCCTCCGACAAGAAGCTAGCCGTCTTTACACAAATTTCCAACAACTCATCTAGACCAATCAAGATTCGAAACAACGGCCAAGAACCCATCAAAAATTGATCGAAAATTAAGCATACCGATACGTCCTCAAAAGCCTCTTGAGTATATACTACATATGGTATTTGATTTTCCTCTTATTCGGCTAGCTTCTTGTCGGAGGCTTTTGAGGACGTATAGGTATGCTTAATTTTCGACCAATTTTTGATGGGTTCTTGGCCGTTGTTTCGAATCTTGATTGGTCTATATGGGTTATTTAAAATTTGTGTAAAGATTTGAATCTTATTACTGGGTATTTGATTCAGGTGAGGATCAAGACGGCTAGAATCTTGTTGGAGGCTTTTTTAACCAATTTTTTATGGGTTCTTGGCCGTTGTTTCGAATCTTGATTGGTCTAGATGACTAATTACATTTATACTCAGTAATTAGTGTATCTATATCATTATACATCCTGATCCTCCGACAAGAAGCTAGTTACTTTTTACTTAAGGTTTTGGGTTTAAAATCAAGCAAGTTACTAGATTCAAATCTTTACACAAATTTTCGACAATTTTCAACAACTCATCTAGACCAATTAAGATTCAAAACAACGGCCAAGAACCCCTCAAATATTGGTCGAAAATTAAGCATACCTATACGTCCTCAAAAGTCATATTAAAATCTTTACACAAATTTCCAACAACCCATCTAGATCAATCAAGATTCGAAACAACGGTCAAGATTCTTTTTATTCGAAACAACGGCCAAGAACCCATCAAAAATTTATCGAAAATTAAGCATACCTATACGTTCTCAAAAGCCTCCGACAAGAAGCTAGCCGAATAAGAGAAAAATCAAATGCCCTAAAGATGATACCGTTGTTAATTTTCGGAGCTAACTTTACACAAATTTCCAATATTGTATAGAAGCATAGCTATACGTCCTCAATATTTTCAAATAATTTACGGACAAGAAAATCACTACTTGACAAATATTTAAAGTTACTTTTTCAATCTCAAATGTTGCCAATATTGTGCTTCTTGTCGGAGGCTTTTGAGGACGTATAGGTATGCTTAATTTTCGACCAATTTTTAATGGGTTCTTGGTCGTTGTTTCGAATCTTGATTGGTCTAGGTGGGTTATTGGAAATTTGTGTAAAGATTTGAATCATTTTTTATGGCTTCTTAGCCGTTGATTGGTTTAGATGGGTTCTTGGCCGTTGTTTCGAATCTTGATAAAATCTTTACACAAATTTCCAACAACTCATCTAGACTTGGCCGTTGTTTCAAATCTTATTACTGGGTATTTGATTCAAGTGAGGATCAGGACGACGACTAGCTTCTTGTCGGAGGCTTTTGAGGACGTATAGGTATGTTTAATTTTTGATCAATTTTTAATGGGTTCTTGACCGTTGTTTCGAATCTTGATTGGTCTAATTGGTTGTTGGAAATTTGTGTAAAGATTGTGTAAAGATTCAAAAATTGTGTAAAGATTCGATTCAATTTGAACCAATGTAAGATATGTGTAAAGATTGTTAATCAAGTAAATAAATGTTTGAATCTTATTTTATGTAAAGAACCCATATACATAAGAGGGTTAGATGGATAATCAATTGACGAATAAGAGGAAATTATTCCCAGTAATAAGATTCAAATCTTTCATTTTATCCAACAACTAATCTAGACCAACCTATTGATGGTTCTTGTCGGAGGCTTTTGAGGACGTATACTATACGTCCTCAAAAGCCTTAATTTTCGACCAATTTTTGATGGGTTCTTGGCCGTTGTTTCAAATCTTGATTGGTCTAGATGGGTTATTAAAAATTTGTGTAAAAATTTGAATCTTATTACTGGGTATTTGATTTTCCTCACAACCCGAAACCCTAAATAAGAGATTGGAAATTTGTGTAAAGATTTGAATCTCTTGATTGGTCTAGATGAGTTGTTGGAAATTTGTGTAAAGATTTTCTACTTGACAAATATTTAAAGTTACTTGCTAATATTGTCACCCATAAATGTAATTAGTGTACTTATATTTTATTACCCAGCATTTCAAAAATTGTGACCAATCAAATACTCAAATCCCCTAAATAAAATTTTATTGGAATTCTGTTCCACATCTAGTTTGGGTATTAAGTGGGATTTACAAACAAATAAGAAAAATTTTAAATTTTTTATAGGGTGTGCGGACAAAAGGGGTGTACACACCATTTTTTAGAGGTGGAATATCGCCACTCATGTGCTTTTGATTTCATGCCCACAATTGACCCTTTTCATTATGAAAATGTGCATTAATATTGGGGGCTACGGCCCACTTACAAAAATATATATATAATGGTCAACCAATATTTTTCAAATTTGGGCTCACTAACAAAATTCAACCTACGTAAAATGTGAACTTCAATTAATCTTTGAGATCCACTTGGATTTGGATTTTATATCTATTTATATACTAAAGACACTTCAATTTAAAAATTAAATTTAACCAAACATTTAAAACATTCTATTTTATTTTAATATTATTAATTTCAATGCAATTCTTTTTTCAAAAAAAAAAATGAATTGAATAAATTGTTAATAATTCCCAGTGTAACTATATACATATAATTTAAAATTCTTAATGTTAAAGACAAAAAAATAAAAAACTGCAAGTTTGAATCTAATTAGAAAAATGGTTATTATCATTTTACCCTCTAGAATTGAAAATAATATTAAACCACCACTGGTTTTGAAAATATTAACTAAAAAGGTCCAACTGTCAATTAGAACAATAAATTGATCAAAAAAATAACGATACCGTGAATTCCAAAGGTATAATCGTCAATGTCCTTATTAGGACAGTTGGATTGAAAAAAAAAAATCATTAAATTTTTCTGTCAGTCACTCTCTCTCTCCCTCTCTTTCTCCTTCCTCTGTCACTCACACACTCTTTCTCTCTCTCTTCTTCTTCTTCTTCTTCTTCAATCTCTCAAATCATCATCAGATCTAGAAAAACCACATTCATCAGGTCCACTCATCAGTACTGGAAGAACGATCAACAACCCTTGGCTCGAAATCACCAAACCGCGATGGAGTGAAGCCATTGAAGCTATGTTTCAGGTCCATCAGCTCAAACACACCCACCACCTGTGTTTTGGAAAGTCATCGCCGTCGTTGAAGCTCTCCAGAAATCGATTGGTGCTTATACGGAGGCAAAAGTGCAGACAGAATCCAATGGTCTCCATCGCCGACAACTTCACCGTGTTCAACCTCGCTAACTTTGATAAGGAGAAAAACTGGATCTATTCCATCGACCGCCCATCCAGCATTCTCGATCTCCAAAAATTAGTTGGTGCTTGTGTGGGTTTGATTTGGCTGTGATTGGGGCTCCATTGAAGCTCTGGTTTCTTGCTTTTCATCCACTAGTTTGTTCTCTTTGATCTCTGTTGTCCTTTGTATGCTTCTCTGTTGCTTTCAGTAGAGTTTAAATCTGTTGGCTCTATCTGTTTTGATGCGTTTGAGACCAAAAAAATTGATGGTGTTCGGTTGCAGAGAAATGGATGGAATTTTTTGTTTTCCAGGTCTGAATAGATTTGTTTGATTTTTTTGGGTGTTTGGTTGTAGAGATATTGATGAAATTTTGTGATTATTAGTGGATGGAGTGTTTTATTTTTGTTGTATTTGTGTTGGACTTTGTGATTTTTTATAATTTTTGTGATTATTTATTTCTGTTGGTAGATCTGGGTTTGAACCCAGATCTTCAACATTACGTTGAAGATCTAGGTTCAAATCCAGATTTTCAATCTGGTTTTATTTATTTCTTTTTAATTTACTATATTTGTTAAGATTAATATTAATATTTTAAAAATTAATGTACTACCATTTGACCATTAAGATTATTTTTTATGAAAATTTTTTTATAATTAATTAATTATAATAAAAAAATTAATTTAAGAAATTAATTTAATTTAATTCAATTTAACAAATAATAATAGTTAATAAAGATTTTTATTTATTTTATTTTGGTTATGAAAGGGTAGTTTGGTAATTGAGTAATTTATTTTATTTTTTATTTTTTAATTTTTTAATATTATAGGGGTGTTTTGGTCTTTTGATGTTTTGTCAAAACCACTAAAATTTGGATAGAAACCGCTTTTAGTTTATGGTAGGGGGTTTTCTGACTAATATTTTTAAAAGTTTGAGTTAATTGAGGCTATTTTCGTTTTCAGAGGGTTTTTTGGATTTTTCCCTTGGAAAAATCTAATCCATTATTTTTATTTTTTGTTACAAATAACTCTCCACTTTAGTTTTTTTTTTTTTTTTATATATCATTCTTTATTACTTTAGAATCAAACAAAATTTTAAATTAGTCGGGGTAAAAAAAAAAAAAAAAAGACATTTTATGATGTGTAAATGCAAAAGAGGAAGATAAGTAATGTTGGATTCTAAAAATTGGTCTGTATTATCTTTAGAACTTCTTTTTCATCTTTCCTAGTAAATTTAGTTAAGGTTAACAATTATTATTAATAAAAAAATTAAAAATATTTGGGGTTTATCAAACTCTTTTCAATTAAATCCAAATATGAATTAAGTTGTGTTTAAAGTTGTGAATCAAACTATTTGAATCTTTATATGTTCTCAAAAATCTATTTGCAATTTCAATAGAAATCTCCTTATTTTTGTTCAATATGTTATACTTAAAATTGACAAAAAAAAAAAAAAATTCTCATGTAAAGAGAAAATAGCATTGTTTTCAAAGCCGCCTTTCAATTTTTTTTTTCTTTTTTTTTACCATTAAAACAAAGATCTCTCTTCCAAATGCCTATTTTTCATCATTTTATTTTTAATCAATTATGTTTGGATTTCAAACTAAATATGTGATGATTGTATCGGTTACTTCTGTACATACTTTTTCTTTTCACTTTGAGAAATGAGAAATTGAATTTTGAAACTTTAACTTTGTTAAGAGATAAGATTATCACCTAATTATACTTGCATCCATGTCTTTTTTATTCACTTACCAACGTATTTGTTAACTTTGCATGGATAAGAACTCTTAGGCCATGTTCATTATATGGCTTTAGACTGGTTTTGGATAAAGTCCAATCCAAACCTATGTTTGGTAAGAGCATGGGATTGGGTTTCACCAATCTCACCTTTATTTTCTATGAGTAATTTATCCAAATTTATGTCCAAATAATGTAACATATAAGTTGTTAAGATCCTATTAATTATCAGATTATCCTATAATTTATAATATCTTAATAACTTACATGTTACATCATTGGAACATAGATTTGGACAAAATTTTTAGAAGACCTAGCATTACTCATTTTTTTGTCTCACTATCGTGGGCTAAATAAAACACACGATACAAATGGGATAAAATAAACCCATCAACCACCTCCCATTTAAAAATATATATATAAAAAATCAAAATCGAAGAAGACCTACTGATCCGGCAATTAGTCAAGGAAGAAGAAGTACTAGAAGAAGAAGAATCAGAAGGGTAGCATGCATGTAGTTGACCGACGGGCAGTGGAGGAGTCTATAAGGTATTGCCAGTGTGATCGGGTTTGGACAAGGTGTAAGCGGCAATGCACTGGTGAGAAACATGGAGAATGAGGATAATTAGCGATGACGCGGCCAGCTCTGAACGTCTCGTCAAGTTGAACATCATCCACTGCCCGCCACTTACTGCTTTCTTCTTCCTTTTGGCCGTACCACCAGGCTCCATCAGCTACGCCAATGATGGCACTGCTTCTTGCAGCTTCTTCTTTTAGCGTTCACCTTCTTCTTCTTATTCCCAATGGCCAATTGTTAGCTTTTTGAAAACAGGTTTTTGTTTTTTGTTTTTTGTTTTTTTAGTTCTTTAATAATTTCAAAAATAAGTTTGTTTATTTTTAAAATAATTTAATTATTTAATATTAATTTTATCTCATCCCACATTACACCAAACATATCATACACTAATTTATCTAATCTCATACTACACCAAATACATCACAACACTTATTTATCTAATCTTATCATATCTTATCCAATTCAATCCAATCCCATGAAAATAATCAAATTCTATCATGTGTGCCAAACGAGTCCTTCTCTGTATACTAAATTAATTTTATGATTTTTTATGGTCTTCTAACATATTTATATACGAGCAATTGCCATAAAGACTTAGATATTATTGGAACATTTGCTTCCATACCCTTTGGCGACGATTCTTGATATTGAATGATTCTTGATAGTCCTTCCGCTTGACTTATACCCTTTGGCGATAAGGCATGCTTTATATCATTCAACGGTTCCATCAGGGTTATATTTTATTTTATATACCCACTTGGAACCTACTGCTTTCTTTCCTCTTGATAATTCTACCAAACTCTAGGTGTGGTTGACTGCCAAGGCTTTCAATTCCTATTGCATGGTGTCTAGCCAGTCCACATGTTGCATGGCTTCTTTGAAGTTGGTGGGTTTTGTTTCTAGAATCCTATATCCTGCATTTAAAGATGACATGTTGTTAATTGATGTATTAATAAAGACAGTAGTTTTATCTAGCATATAAAGTGCGATTGGCATAAGCTCTTTTATAAAAGAATTTTGAGACACTTTGACATAGTGCAAGACATAATCATTGTACTTTGTAAGCATTCGCCTTTCACGGGTTGGCCTTCTTTCATCATCATATGGTGCCTCACTGATTTGGTTGTCTACTGTAAGGTCGATGATCTTGTCTGTAGAATTATTTGTGATATGCTCTTCATGATCAATTTCTTGGTCAAAGTCCTCCTCAATTCCTGTTTGGAATTTTATTGTCTTCATAAGACAATGTTTGATCCATAGATGAATTACCAAATCAATGCTACATTGACCTGCTTGTTTCTTCGTTTAATGCCTTTTCTACCTACCCAATATCATTTTGCTGAAAAGGAAATATTTTCTCATAGAAAATTACATCCCTAGTCTCATAAATCCTTTTGTTCTTCGTATCTAACACTTTGTACTCTTTCCTGCCCATGTTATATCCCAAAAAGGTGCATTTTCTTGCTCTTACATCAAATTATCCAATGGCTTGGGGTTAACATAGGCATCCAAAGACACGAAGATGTTTATAATTGGGTTTTTCGTTAAACACTATCTCATATGGAGATTTTCCCTATAGTTTGGGCGTTGGGAGCAAATTTATAAGATGAGCTGCCATTAAAATGCATTCATCCTAGTATCTTTGTGGAAGATTTGATTAAAATCGAAGAGCTCGACCTACGTCAAGGAGATATCGATGTTTTCTCTCTACTACACTGTTTTGTTATAGTGTATATAGATAAAACGTCTGATGGAGCATTCCTTGTTTTGAGAGAAATTTTTTGAAGCCATTTGAAAGGAACTCAACTGCATTATCTGATCTTACCTTCTTTACTTGTTTATCAAATTGAGTTTTGACCATCCTAGTGAAGTGCTCAAATAAAAATGGTGCTGCCCTTTTTGTTTTTATATTGTTTTTATAAGATAAACCCAAGTACTGCATGATCAATCATCTACAATGGTTAGAAAATAAGATGCACCCAAATGTGCGCTTATACCATATGGTCCTCATGTATCTAAATGAACAAGATCAAAAATTTCTTTTCATTTATTATTCGAAATAGAAAAAATATTTCCAGTTTGTCTAGCTCGAGGAGATGTATCACAAGGATCAAATTTATTTTCTGTTGAAAAATCAACATCAAAAATAGTTTTAGGTCCCTGAAATGGAATGTGCCCAAGCCTTCAGTGTAGGATGTCTACATTAGTCTTTCTATTGTTGGTGTGCACTTTATTCTTCATGTCCCTATCGAAATAATAAAGACCCTCTTGCATTTTACCCACTCCAGTCATCCTTTTGGTTGCTAGGTCATACATGTAACATTTATTAGGAAGAAAAGAAATGTTGCAATTTAAATCTTGTGTTGGTTTTCTAATTAATATCAAATTGCATTTAAAATCAGGTAAGCATAAAACATTTTGCAAGCAAATATTTTGTGCCAATTCTACAGTTCTAGCTTGTTTTGCAAGAGCTATATCACTATTTGACAATGAGACTTGAATTTGACTTACTCTTTTTGCAATGAATTTTAGTAGCATGACATCTGAAGTAACGTGATATGATGCCCCATTATCTTAAATCCACTTTCTATGATTTTTTGTGGGTTAAATGTCAGAACATCTATACAACGGAAAATAATACAATCCAGATATCCCTTTTTTTTTTCACTCATCATTTTCCATATTTGGCAACCCACGTACGTAATCTCACCATTATTTTCCCTTATCACACACACAAAATCTCACCATAATTTTTACAAATGTTATAACATCCAGGCAAGTGATAAAACATAAAATAATGCAATCCAAAAATGGTGTCTCCTCATGTGTGACACCTCTATAAATATAACCTTAAAATGGTCTCTCTCTTCACAATTACTTGAAAAGTTCTCCTCGCGTGTTTTATTTGTTCTTCTTGATCAGCTTGTTCTTCTTTTACGTATGAATGAGTAAAAAATGATAATAATGTTTAATATGATGAACAATTGTATGTATACTCTTTAAAAAGATTAAATACAGCATGATGAAATAATGTTTCAATCAAACATACCTTACTGATGCCATGAAGACCTTTCCGCCTGCAGAGAAATCAACGATAGAAACAAATCACTTGGATAAATCCATCCGTACACCAAACTCAAACCCAGAAATTAATTAACAAGTTATTTGGTGATGAAATCAATCTGACTAACATAACAACCACTTACAAGTTCTCTTCTTACCTTGTTTTTCTTTCCAACACCTCCCATTCTGCAGCAAGTGCTCAGACCATGACGGTTTGGCTGACAAAGCAAAAAGAATGAGACGAGTAGCAAACGAAAGAAAACAGAATAAAATAAGAGCAAGAGACAACTCACGACAAATGGCCGGCGAAAGGAGTGAAGGAGGTGAGAGAGGATGGTGGAAAGTGCCACACACAGCAACTTAGAACTGTTTCGTATTATCCCGTGGGTAGTGTTACTGAAAAATGGCAAGTAACAGTTGAGAGAGGAGAAGGAGATTGAGCAAAGAGCCAGACGTATAAGAAGAAGAGGGGACTGGGTAGAAGAATGAGAGAGACGAAATGGGCAATGAGCAAAATGAAGTGGGAGGCAGTTGCGCATTTGGAAAACCAAGTGGTACAGCAGTGGTTTTCAGTGAGTCTGATATGTAGAGAAAAAGAGTCGTGCATGGGTTTTACGTACAAATTAATGTGAGTTGGTGGGTGGTTTACAATCACAAATTGCAGACATGATTACTACGTATATTAATTCATTTACCATATTCAAGACAAAACTATCTTTTAAAGCTATATTCAAATTATTTTACGTACAAATCAATGTGAGTTGGTGGGTGGTTTAAAATCACAAATTACAGACATGATTACTATATATATTAATTCATTTACCATATTAAAAAAACTAGAACTAAAAAGGCATATCTCATTTGTCATTTCTGTAAACCCTAGCTAGCTGCCATTCTCAGTCTCTCTCTCAAACCTCTAAACTCAAACCCTAGCCGATTATATCTTCTCTCTCTCTCTTCCTATTTCTTTCATCTTAAACCGGCTAGTTCCTTCACTGTCGACACCGATCTCTGTTTCTTCTTCAATATTTCTTCTTTTTTGTGCGACGATCGAAGGAGATTGACGTCGATCTCTTATGCTAGGAAGAGATCGGCACCGATCTCTTCTTCTACTGGTGATGATGCAGCGGATAGTTGTGGGTTAGTGAGATGATGCCATCCGTAACTGTGGCCTTGTAGGTTGGTGATGACGTAGATGTAGAGAGAGAAAGAAGGAGGTTAGGGGTGGAGAGAGAAGAGGGGATTGGACTGGTGGGGTTGGTGGTGACCACCAGTGACTAATTGCTTTGGGCTTGGGAGTTTTCTGGATGCCCTTGTTGATGGGTTTGGGTATTTGCAGATGTAGAGAGAGAAAGAGGGAGGTTGGAGGTAGAGAGAGAAGAGGGGACTGGACCAGTTGTGACCGACAATAACTGGGTTTTCGGCTTGGGTTTGTTTTTTTTTGGGGGGGGTGGGCGGTTAGGGGGCTTTGTTTTGGGCTTGGTTGTTTTCTTGAAGGGGCTTTTTTTATGGGTTTGGGTTCTTCTTGAGGGATTTTTTTTTTTTATAGGCCTGGGTGTTGTCTGAAGGCCCGTTCAAAGGTCCAAATTGATATGGACAAACCCGAACCAAACCAATGAATTGATCGAACCATGTTAGGGTTCTATACCTATTTTCAAGTGGGATCTGTTTTTAAAGTAAAAAACCAATCAATATCGATTTTTGGTCGGGTTTTCTCCAAAACCGACCTGACCCGACTCATGCTCACCCCTAGATGTGTATATAATGATCCTGTGAGTAATTGGTGTTAGGACCAACTCTAATCATAAATGCTTTATCTATTCACTAAATACAGCCCCTTTGCAAGTTTGTGAGGGCTCGAGAGAGAGTAGTTGGTTAGAGGAACAAAAATAAATACCTTTTTAAACTTATCTTTTAAGTTTATTTTAATATTGTATCGGTTAAAAATATCTTAATATAAGGTTTAAAGTAAATATTATCATTTATTTATTTTAATTAAGGTATATAGGTAGAAGTTCTAATAATTATTTTCCATTTTTTATTTAAAAATTCGAAAGATGTTTTCAAATACTAGTCTAATATTAACATAACCAAAATAATGATAATATTGAAAATATTTTTTTATATATATATAATTATGTATACTTTCTATCTTTCATTGCTATTATACAACTATGTAATCAATTGGATCACATGTAGTATGGTAGATACAATTTCAATGAGAAGACATTGGAGGCCCACCAAAGAATACAAGTCACAATCTCTCCAAAAATGTTTTTTTCATTCAAAAAGTGCATAAAAAATGTATTATTCCTTTTCCTTTTTGAGTTAATAGTTGGTGTACCATTATCGAACACTTTATTATGGGTTTGCTTTCAAACATGAAAATATTTAGGCATCAATACCTATCAAGTCTAAATAGAATCCCTATTTGGCTCCACCTTTTGACTTTGTCCTTCTATTTCTTCAATCATGCATTAATTTTGAAAGATGAGTTTCACCTAGAGGCTCCCTAATGCTTTTTATGATTTTCGAGATGTTTGTTTATATGTAATGGTTACATTATTTTTTAAAAAAATTATATAATAGTTATATTATTTTATTACTCATGTCTTTTTTAATATATTGTATGATAATTATAAATTAATGTCTACACCATTTTAAGTAAATTTTTAATTAAAAAAAATTGAACATCTAACGTTAATTTCATCAACATGAAAGACTTAGGATGGATCATACAAAAGTTAAATAAAAGACAAATTTTGATTTGTGTTTGAAAGGTTTATTGTAATTGTTAAAATAATAATAGATATTTTCATAAATTTATAAATCTAACTAGTTATATTTATATTTTATCCTAACTATAGTAAATGTTAGCAAATTTTTCTTTGATCCAAAATGTCCAGATTTATCATCTAATTCATGTCTAATTAATTAAAACATATGAATTAATTATGCATAGGATGGTTTCTCATTTTTTAATGGGTTATTTGGACCACCAAAGGAAAAAATAGGAAAAAAAAAAATTATGTACCAATGCTCTCTAATCCAACGCTTGCTATAACTACTCAAATTTTTGGACAAGGATTCTCTGTTAATGTTGACATGATGCTAATTTTTTTATGAGGATAATTTAAATATAAGTAATGTATGAGAGAGAAAAAATCTATAAATCTTGATCATTCATGTTTTTAAATGCTGATATGTCATTAGATTATCAAAATATTAAAAAAAAAAAGATAATAGAGAATCTTTATTCCAAATTTTAACCTTTACTTATTTTTTAACTCTATTCCTATTCGCCAATTTTGTTAGTATTTGGCTTGCATGATGATGCCCAACCTTGGCGTGAAGAGGAACGTAGTACCATGTCCATGTGTATAGCCTTCTTGATAAAAACATGAGCAATAGGTCTAAGTAAAAAAAAAAAAGCCTACTATTGGTATCAAGTTTAAGTGAAGTTTAAAAACAAACTAAAAAAACTTTAAAGTTTTTATGGGATGTGCAAATAAAATGGGTGTACATATAATTTTTTAGGGTGGAAATATCATCACTCATAAGTAAAACTGGGGGCTCACTAAAGTTGTATGTACAGCCTTTTTATATAAACCCTATTGAATATAATTTTTTAAAAATTATAATTTATAACTGTAACTCACTACACTTTTTGAGTTTCTGCATGGCTGGAATAGTAGCTCCCCTGTTCCTGTCATGTTCTTTAATTGTAGCTCACAAATTAGAATATTTGATAATCACTCGTAAAATATAAATAAATCACTACATGTTGTAGATAGAGTCACGGTATATGAAAGTTTTGTTTTCTTCTCTCTCTTTTTCTCACAGTTCGCTTTCATTTTTAATCTCCCTTTTACTTTTTTGTGTTTTTGGGTGGTTCTTTTTCTCTTTTTAATCTCTCTTTCTCTCGCTCTTTTTTTTTTTTTTAATCCCGTTTTGGGCTTCTCTTTTTTTAAAAAAAAATCATATTTTTAACAAATTTTTGGATTTTTTTTTTTTAAATTATGATGAGTTTTAGAATTATCTGAATATCTCTACTTAAGAGATATACAATTCTTGGAAAGATCAATGATAGTTTCTTTCTGTCTTCTCTCTCCACAGGATTAATTAAAGATTCTTTCCGGGATGTACACATACCAACTATGCTGGGTTGAGGATCCTATTTCTAGATGTGCACGGACACCAAGAAAAATGAGAAGACTGCAATACATAATCCTAAACTTAGAAAACCATAATTCATGTTTGAAAGCGATCAAAGAAAAAATGTTGTTTGAAAAAGACCTTTATTGAAAAGTGTTTCTTAGAATAAGCATTTCCATGACATGTTAGTAAACAAGTGGAGTAATATGATCAATCGTGTATGTTGGAACTATTAAGAGGTTGTTCCAACCACAACCACCGTCTGTAATTTGTTCCAACCACAGCCACCATCCAATACCTGTACTAATACTCATAAGTTTACCTCACAATGCGAAAGGGATTCTCACTACGTGAACGAATTATGATTACTCCAATTAAATGTTAAGATCAATCAACAATTCAACAGATGGAAAGTTGGTTAGATTATATTTTTGTTTTTAATTTGTAACTATTCGTTTTAAGTGACAAGATTTTTTATTGTTGTATAAGAGGTATGTACGTCTCATACCGAAAGTTTGAGGATAATGAAAAAGTGCTTTTATTTGTTTCCATTTAAAAAACAAATTTAGAATTTTTATCTTTTAGTGAATTTGAAATGTTTCAAATATAATTTCTTACGTTAAAAAATGTATGAAATCTTATACCAAAGAAGCACTATTGGGGAGATGAGTTTAATTTATATTTAATGTAGTGTTGTTGTCATCCATGCTACTAATAATTTATAAGATTAAATAAATAAATGGATGGAGGGGATACATACTCCATCTTTTAGTTAAAAAATAAGAAGGCCTTTCTAAAAAAACGAATATGAGAATACAATTATTAAGTTAGTATTATCTAGTAATAACATTTATTACTAGATAATTTTAACTTAATAATATTTGTAATCATTTTGTAAGGCAAAAATTATTTTTATCTGTAAGTAACATAAAATTATTAATCTTTTACTAATCTTTATATTTTTGACTTGTTCAGATAGACCAAACTTTTGATAGTTAAACGTGACTTTGTATAAGTTAACTAAAAGTAGTCCCTATAATAAATTATTGATAAATAAATTAAATTATTTTATATTTTTCTATTGCTTTGGTATTGTGATTATGATGATGACGAAGAAGAAGTTAGGGAATGATGTTTTGATGATGGTCGATGATAAAGAGATAATTTTTCGTTTGGATGATAAATGGAAAGATGAAAACTATGTGATGAATAGAGAGATGAGAGATGAAAACTTACATTAAACTAAGTTTAAATGATTAACAAAGTGATAAAAACAATATGTTTTTGGCTTTCTTTTTATGGTTCTTCTGGTTTTATGACAGAGTGGTGATTTGTGATATATAATGTTGAAGGATTATTTATTAAAAACCTTTTATTACGTACATATATTAAATTTTTTATTTAATTGATAAAATAAAGCGTAAAATAATTTAAGTTGGGGCATTTATGACATTTTACACTAAAAGTCTAGTGGACGTTTTATCTTTTAGATGATGAGGAGGACATTGTCACTTGTGTTAGGAGGCTATGAGTCTTTTCATTGATTTGTTGAATCTTTATGATTTTAGAAATATATCAAATTTGTGTTTTATCATAATATTTTGATTTAATTTGTTTTCGTGATTTTCAGAGGCAGCTTTTGGCGACAGTATTTGGATATGTTGTCATAAAAATCTTTATGATGTTTAGAGACAAACCTCAATGAGCTATTGTGTAATACCTTCTTATTAAAATATATAGGTTTTATTTGATGTAAACATGAGTCCTATTTATGTCTAACCCCTGAAACCATTAAGTTTTATTAAGGTCAACGGATGGTTGGACCAAATCGATGTATTTTCCATACTTTAGAAACCATGTATCTAATTTCGCGATTCATAGGTAAAATATTATCTGTTTTTGAAACTCCAGGGATCTAGATTAAATTTGCCTAAAATTAATTGCAAAAATTTCAAAAAATATTTTCTGTATTACTGGTCCTAAGAGGGTCATGAGAGCCCATGCACCAGTGGTACTATCATGGGAGTCAATTGTATGCTCGTCTGGATGCTCTTGTTTTTCTTTGATGAATTAAGAAGTCATAAAGTCCATATGACCTCATCATTGTCACCACAGCATGATGAGTTAAACCATCATTGCTAATACTACTAACTAGCATAGTGAAAAGTCAGGGAGTTTTTACACCACAAGGTTATATGAACTAGTTGAATATCACCAGGAACCCGGTCTATATAAATTGTTCACTTCTGTTGCTCTTTTATGATGTAAGATTATTCATCAGTCAGCTTGAGTTTACATCTTAGGAAAACTTGTAACTTTCAGCATATATAATCAGAAATCAGAACAGATGAGATAGTTTGCCTAAAAGTTTTTACTAAGTGTAATAAGCTAGTTTGAAAAGAAAATCTCCAGGTAAATACCTAAAATTCTTTAAGTTAAAAAGTTGGAGATAAATTACAACCAACAAGGAAAAAATAATAATAATAATAAAACAGAGAAAGTAAGAACAAGTAGCCGCATTTATCCTAAGAGGTGTGATGGGAGGCCACCACTAGTACTATCATGGGAGTCAGATGTATGCTCTTGCCTGCATCTACTTACAATTGACAACTCACAAACTTTAGAAACCATTTACAAACTTTTTCCAAGAAACCAGTGACATCAATTCAGTTTACATTGCAAGTTTTTTCTCGGTGTGTGCACTCCTTTGTGCTTTGTAGTGGGAGAGGCTTTGGAATTTTGCTTTATTATTGTAATCTCAATTCATTTTGGAAATTTCTAAGTTGTTTCCATCCAATATATATAAATTTTTAGGTTCACACCAGTTATTTTATTACATGTGTAATACTAAAGTGTTAAAATTTTTTACTCAAATTCATAGCAGTAAATTTGCTAATGTTTTTATGTTTTCTTTACAAATATTATAATTAATTTGAAGTTTGAGGGAGAAGAATGCAACTCGAATCTATAGATTTTAAGCTATTAGTATAAGAGCATATGATTGGATGAACCTCATCTTGTTTCAATATGTGAGTTTAATAGTATGTTATTTATCACATTATCATGTAATCTATACAAGGCTAATAATTCATATGTTTTAAATAATTAGACATGAATTAGATGATAAATTTAGACATTTTAGATCACAGAAAAATTCACTAACATTTACTATATATCGTTAGGATAAAATACAAATACAACTAATTAGATTTATAAATTTATAAAAACATCTATTATTATTTTAAAAATTACAATAAACCTTTCAAACACAAATTAAAAGTCCTCTTTTATTTAACTTTTGTATGATCCATCATAAACCTTTCATGTTCATGAAATTAACATTAGATGATTCAATATTTTTTTACTAAAAATTCATTTAAAATGGTGTAGAAATTAATTTATAATTATCATACAATATATAAAAAAAAGGACGTGAGTAATAAAATAATATAACTATTATAAACAAACACTTTGGAAATCACAAAAAGCATGAGGGAGTCTCTAGATGCAACTTATCTTTCAAAATTAATGCATTATCGAAGACATGGAAGGACCAAAGTCAGAAGGTTGAGCCAAATAGGGATTCCATTGGGACTTGATTGGGATTGATGCCTAAATATTTTCATGTTTGAAAGTTCAAACCAATCCCATATTAAAGTGTTTTGGACCCATCTCTTTTCTTTAGACAAAGCTACTTGTCTGTAGCCCACTGGTTGTACGATCATTCTCATTAGATTTTATGGCATACCAACTATTAACTCAAAATGGCAAAAAGAATAATGCGTTTTTTGTACACTTATTGAATGAAAACACATTTTTGGAAAGATTGTGACTTGCATTGTTTGGTGGGCCTCCAGTGTCTTCTCATTGAAATTATATCCATATATTTTTTAAGATCTAATTTATTATATAGTTATACAATAACAATAAAAGATAGAATATACACAATTATATATTTAAAAAAAAGTACAAGTATTTTCAATATTATCAATATTTTGGTTCTATTAATTTTATATTAATATTTGAAAACATCTTTCGAATTTTTAAATCAAAGATAGGAAATAATTATTAAAATTCTTTCTATCTATAATATAACACTCACACCATAATTAAAATAAATAAATGATAATATATATCTTATATTAAGACATTTTTAACCAATAAAATATTAAAATAAAATAAAATAAATTTAAAAAAGGTATTTATTTTTGTTCCTCCTCCTGTCAAAAACCAACTACTCTCTCTCTTTGACTCGGGCCCTCGCAAACTTACAAAAGGGTGGAAAATGGTTTATGATTACAGTTGATTATTTTCCTCCTCCTGAAAAATTTAATTTGATTATTTTGTGAAAATGACTTGTTTGATGCATCAGGAGACCCACCTCACATGCCTCCACCGATTACTTGCTGCAAAAGAGAAAATGAACTGGTGGAGACCCACTAAAAAATGTAGGGGTTTTGACAGCAAACCCTAACTAGTAGAAGAAAACTAGTAAGAAAGAAATTGTAAAGCAGAAGCAATTACGTAGGCATGTGATTATCAGAATAATGTCTTTGGACTCTTTTCTATCGTTTTCTATAAGTGCCCGACTTCATCGATTCACTACACTTTTGTGTGTCACATTTTGAGGTAATTGGTTGGTCAGAAGTCTTTGTCGAAGCAGGATTTTGACATGGGTTAGACTCACCTAGCTACACGTCACATGTTATCAGCAGTTCCCAACTCCTCATCAAACAACATCACTCTGAGTATAGTTCATCCTCTCTAGACCAAACAAAACTCAGACTCAAAGCCACCCACCAAGTCACCTGGATTTGTATGTAAAATAATTTGAATATAACTTTTAAAAAAATTGTTTTTTCTTGAATATAGTTATTGTATAATAGTAATCGTGTTTGTCATTTGTCATTCTAAACCATCCATCAACTCACGTACAAATTTTGTATATATAACCTACAGTGTAATTAAAATAAATAAATGATAATATTTATCTTAAACCTTATATTAAGATATTTTTAACCAATAAAATATTAAAATAAAATAAAAAAAATAAGTTGAAAGTAGGTATTTTGGGATAATCCCAATAAAACTAATATAATTTATAAAAATATTTATTTTATCATTTATAATTTTATTTTTATTTAAAATTCTTTTTGATATTAATAGAAATATTTAAAATATAATATTCTCTAAAAACGTATAAAACAATGATAATATCTCCTATAATTATGGATTTATGATAAAATTATGAAATAAAATAAATATTTTTTATTAATTTATTAAGAAATATTTTTTAAAAAAATTTATAGATGATTAAATAGATATTTTTATAAACAATTATAATACTTCTACGAACCACGGTAGCTATTTTTTGATTATCCGAAGGTATTTTTGTTCCTCGTCGTGGCTGGAACCAGCTACTCTCCTTTTTTTTTACGAACACGTCTCTCTTCTTTTGAGGAAGCTACTTGTCAATAGGTCCACTCACTGGCTGTCCGATCATTCCCATTAGATCTTCTGGTACAACAATTATTCACTACAAAAGAAAAAAATAATACCTTTTTGGTACACTTCTTGAATGAAAATACGTTTTTGGAACGATTGTGACTTGCATCCTTTGGTGGGCCTTTCGAATGTCTTCTCATTCAAATTATACCGATCATACAACAAGTGATTCAATTTAGTACATAATTTTACAATGGCAATAATAAATAGAAAGTATACACAATTATATATATAAAAAAAAAGCACAAATATTTTCAATATTATCAATATTTTGGTTCTATTCGAAATTTTTAAATAAAAGATAACAAATAATTATTAGAATTTCTTCTATCCATAATATAAATATAATATTCACATCATAGTTAAAATAAATAAATTATAATATTTTCCTTAAACCTTATATTAAGACATTTTTAACAAATAAAATAAAAAAATAAGTTTGAAAAGGTATTTTTGTTCCTCCTCCTGTCAGAAACCAACAATTCTCTCTCTTTTTTTGACTCACAAACTTTCAAAAACATTTATGATTACAGTTGGTCCTAACACCAACTACGGACGGGACCGTAAGTGCTATGCATTGATAGAGTAGAAAATGGTTTTGCAGAGGGTTTCTTCACACTTGTCCAATGTCTACTTCCACTGATCACAACATCTTTTTGTTGTTCTTGTTTCTCAACCAGCAGTTGCCACTTCTCATATCATTGTTGTTGTTGTTGTTGGGGTGGTGGTGGTGGTGTTTTAAGGATATGTAACTTCCAAATTAATAAATTATTTTTTTAAAAAATCTATTTTTTTTTAAATGGTCCTAATTGAAGTATAATGGTAAGTTTTTGAGGAGGACCACTAATGTCTTTTTTAATTGTTCTAACACTAAGAATTAAACAGAGGCAGATGGAGGAAAAGGGTGGTTGTGACTTAACCCACTCGTTAAAAACACTTGTACATTTTGCACAAAAGATTACCATCCATACACTTTCACTTTCTATGCCACTTCTAAAAAGTTTGGTTGAACACATTTTGTGTCTGTCTTTTGTTAACAAATAGCAACTGCCGTCCTGAAATTGAATATGTAAAACAATCCGTGAAAACAAAAATCTCCTGCCACTGCATGTGATGATCAGAATAATGTCTTTGGACTCTTTTCTATCATTTTCTGTAAGTGATCGACTTCATCGATTCTCTACACTTTTTGTGTATTGCATTTTGAGGTCATTGGTTGGTTGGAAGTCTTTGTTCTAACCAGGATCTTCACATGGGTTGGGTTGGACCCACTACACGTCACATATCATCATGGAGTTCCCAACTCATCAAACAACATCACTCTTGAGTGCATATACAATGTAGTTCATCCTCTCTAGATCACTGCACCACCTGTTTCTCTCTATCAGTCTCACTCAAAGCCACTGCTGCCCCACCTGGTTTTCCAAATCCACATGCTGCCTCCCACTTTATTTTGTTCATTGCCCATTTCTTCTCTCTCATTCGTCTACCCAGTCCCCTCTTCTTCTCACACGTCTGGCTCATCTCCTTCTTTCTCAACTGTTACTTGCCAGTTTTTAGTAACACTACCCACGGAATCATACAAAACAGTTCTAAGTTGCTGTTTGTCTGGCGCTTTCCACCATCTCCTTCCCCTCTCTCGCCTTCTTCACTCCTTTCGCCGGCCATTTGCCGTGAGTTGTCTTCTTCGTCTTTTTTTCTTCTGTTTTCTTTCGTTTGCTCCTCCTGTCATTTTTTTCTCTTTGTCTGAGATGTGTTGGAAAGAAAAAGAAGGTAAGAAGAGAACTTGTAAGTGGTTATTATGTTAGTCAGATTGATTTCATCTCCAAATATAACTTGTGGAATTAGTGTTTGGGTTTGGGTTTGATGTACGGATGGATTTCTCTAAATGACTTGTTTTATCATTGATTTCTCTGCAGGTGGAAATGGCATCAGTCAGGTATGTCTGATTAAAACATTATTTCATCATGCTGTATTTTTCCATTTTAAAGAGTATATATACAACTGTTCATCATATTAAACATTATTATCACTTTTTTACTCATTCATGTGTTGCAAAGTCTGTTTTTGGGTTGTCAACTTCTCATATCACTATTGTTGGTGTTGTTTTCTGTGATACTTGTTCAACCAGCAGAAACATGAGAATGACTCTTGGCATGATATCCTTACTCTTGTGTTTGTGCTATGCATATGATATCCTTACTGTTGTTGGTGTTATTGTTTGATTTGCATTTTTTTAAAGTTTTTTCACTTATAACATAATTTCGGGTCTCCTCCTAAACCCTCAGGTACCAAAGCTGAGGCTCCTCCTAAACCCTCTCTCAAGCTCAGAGCAAAACTAAAGTATGGTGTAATATTCTTTAGGTAATTGCTTCTTGTGCACTTTTTTATCAAACTTCAAAGTGCATCTAGACATTCTTTGTCTTTTCTTGTCAAAAAAAAAAAAAGGTTTTATCACATTTTGCATTGTGGGAGGTCGAATTAGGGTAGGTCATAGGCTCAATTATTGGTTACATTCTTGTTAATTGTTAAGTCTATTGTGTTGTATCTGAATAAGAATTTGTCTTGGAATGATTACTCCTTTTTTTTTTTTTTTATTGTGGTTACAACTTTCAAGTTGAATTTTCTAGTATTTACTGTTGTCAAACATTGAGTATATAAACTTTCATTTCTTTGACTGTTTTAAAGCAATTTTTGCAATCTTTGAACAAACTTTTTTTTCTGATTAAAAAAACAAAACTATTTTTCTTTAACACAGTACAAGTTCCTCTTCGATACTTTGAAGACTTGTTAATTCTATACTTTCTATGCTAGTCTTTTTGTTTCCTAGCTATTTTTCTTGTGTTTAAGTGAGCGAGCTCGCAAGAAGAAAAGAGAAAGAAAGAGGAAGAGAAAAGGTGCTTCGTATGTTTTCTGGTGATATGCAATAGTAATTATAATAACCTTTTTCCCACTTCTCATGTCGTTGTTAGTGTTGTTTTTGAGATACTTGTTCAACCAAAACCTTAGTTTCATTGGCTTTATTATCATTTCTTTATAGGATGTGTTTTGTTACAAGGGATTGGATAAATCCCAATCTAATCCAATTTTTGGTGGTTGCATGGATTGTATTTCTCTAATCCCATTCAACCATTTCATCCTAAGCATGTTGGCGAGATAAATTTAACTCATCCATCAACATGAGACACTTTTTGGTTTCACCTTTTTTTTTTTTTTTCTTTCTTACATTAATTATATAAAACATTAAATTTATTTTTAATATTATTGTTATATACATTATTAAAATATTAAAAAATAATAATAAAATAAATATTATTTTAAAATTAATTTCTTTTTACCATGCCACATTCATCGAAAACACACTCTTTTTCGAAACAAAGAAAAGAGGGGGCCTTAAAACCATCCATTTTAATCAAATTAATTTTAGGTTAAATGAGTCATAAGGTGAAATTTAGTGATGGAAAAAATCTTTAAGAGAAGTCTGAAATCATAAATAAAATGGCAAGGATAAGACATCAAAATGTATTAATATTGCATTGGGCCTGAAAATAATGAAGCTGAATCCGGAAATGGTATGATAGTGACGTACATGTGCACGGGATTCTAAATTATTTGGTTTTAAAAAAGTTGATTTACTTATACTAACTTTCTCCAAGTTTAGAAACCATCGACATCAACTCAGCTTACACTGCAAGTTGCCTCCTCCCAAGGTTTTTTCCCTGCTGCATGTAGGTGTCTATATAGTCTGTGCGTGTGTTTATTTGAACTGTCTGTGTTGCTTTCGTTGTTTACTTTTATAGACCGCTAGGTTGTCTCTTTTGGCTCGCTCTTGCTTTCTCTCTCTCTCTCTCGTTTTCGTTTCAGCTCCTTCAAGTTCTCACTGTTTGGAGTAGTGGGTAAGTTTTGGTTTTGATGTTTTGATATGAGGTTTGATTGGTTTGTATGATTTTTGCGTCTGGTTTTGATGATGGGTTGTGTTGTTGAGAGAACAAAATCGAAGGAAGCTTTTTGAGGGTTGAGTTTGGTGCATTGATGTCTTTTTTGGTGGATTTTATTTGTAGGAGGAAGCATTTAGACAAATGGGGGTTTTTGAATTTTGGTTGATGAGTTTATCTGGGTTTGGAATTTTTTATAATGTTTTTAGTTTTGATCTAGCAGTGATGGAACCATCAAACATGTAGCTAGACTTGCATTTGCCAGAAGTTTTTTTTTTTTTTAGTTTTGATCTGACAGTGATTTTTCTATAATGTTTTTAGTTTTGAGCCTCAATGCATGTAAATATCCTTACTCTTGTGTTTGTGCTATGTATATGTGTTTGTGTGTGGGTGTTATTGTATGATTAGCATTATGCACACAGGCTCCTAAACCCTCTCTTAAGCTTAGAGCACAGCAAATAAAGTATGGTGTGATATTCTTTAGGTAATTGCTTCTTGGTCACCTTTTTATTTCTATCAAACTTCAAAGTGCATCTAGACATTCTTTGAAACATTGAGTATATAAACTTTCACATCTTTGACTGTTTTTAAGTATGTTTGCCATCCTTGAAACTCTTTTTCTGATTAAAAAACAAAACTATTTTTCTTTGACACAGTACAAGTGCCTCTTCAATACTTTGAAGACTTGTTAATTCTATAAATTCTGTACTTTTTTTTTTTATTTCTTAGCTATTTTTCTTGTGTTTAAGGGACCGAGCTCGCAAGAAGAACAGAGAATGGAAAGAGAAACAGAAAAGGTGCTTCGTATTTTTCTGGTGATATGCAATAGCAATTATAATAATTTTTTTACTGCACAAATTTTTTACAGATATGTATAGTTGTAATAATTTAAGCATCTCCTATTTTATCGTTATTGTCATTAAACACATCTGATATCCTGAGGGAAATGCATTTTGAGAGTGTGAATTAAGCTTATACCATGGCTCTAATTCTTCAACAAATGTAGCTTTTAATTAAGCATATAGATAAGATACTAACAATGGGGAGTAATAGTTTTGAAGTTTTTGTATCATACTTGTTTTCAATAAATACCCTTTTTGTAGACAACTTAATCTCTCTGTGACTGGCTGTTCCTTAAGAAGCATATGATGATGTTTATCTTTATAGTCTTGTTGGTTAGTATAGTTAAAACACAGATACTGGCTGATCAAATTTTCATTTATAACTTCTCTACCACATAATTATGTCATTTTTTCTCATTACTAGGAAAGAATTCGAATTGGCAAAGAACTGGTGGCAGCAAAGTGGATTGAGGAAGAAAATGAAAGGAAATGATCTGTCTTCATCTGATGTAAATTATGTATCATGAATCAATTCTGTGTGGCATATTTTCCCTTTTCTTGCAATAGCTTAATTCATTTTCCATCGAAATGATACGATTGCTTTGCCTCAGTACAATGGCCTTGTGGAAAGCAATCGTATCATTTCGATGGAAAATGAATTGAGCTATTGCAAGAAAAGGGAAAATATGTCACACAGAATTGATTCATGATACATAATTTACATCAGATGAAGACAGACCATTTCCTTTCATTTTCTTCCTCAATCCACTTTGCTTCCGTGAGTTCTTTGCCAATTCGAATTCTTTCAGCAAGGGAAATTAGTGCTTTGCATTGATAGAGTCTCAAAAGTAGAAGTCACGGCTAACTACAGATAATGCTTTTGCAGAAACACTTGTCCAATGTCTGCTTCCATTAATCAAAACATCTTCTTTGTTTCTCCACCACTCTGTGAGTGGAAGCTCAACCATCAGTTGGCACTTCTCTGTCACTGTTGTTGGTGTTGTTTTCTGTGATACTTGTTCAACCAATAGTTTCACCAGCCATAGCTACTTTTTGCCAGGTAACAAATTCTTAGACCCCAGATAAGTTTTTGCCAGGCACTGTAACATTTACTTAGTTGTTAGATGTATCAAACAGGTTTTGATATGTATTAACATTTCAATCTTTGTGTTTTTACTAATCAGGAGCCGATGATCAGATACAAAACAAATTCTCCAAACAACAATGAGCAGATCACCTTCTGACTGACCAGAACCACAGATAAGTTATGTGTATGCTTTGGTGAAAAATAGACTGGATAGCAAGTCTAGAAAGTAAAATGTTTAATAGTTACTGAATTAAGTTTTCCTTTTGATTCATGAATTTGTGGTAAGGTATTTGGTTTTTGAATCCCGGGTGCAAATTACTCTGAATAATCTATGCAAGTATAAAGTTCTCATGCTAGTGGATTGCATCAATGTGTAAAGGACTTGTTAAACCACTGATTTCAATTCATGCTCTAATTCTTCAACTACTGTTGAATCTTGATTTACATAAAGTAAAAGTTATTGAGCTTTTAAATATCAAAAACTATTTTTAATTTTTACCCAAACAGCTTTTAAAATGGCTTTTGTGTTCAAGAAGCCAATAAATGGCTTCTGTGTGACATCCCAAACAGGGCCTTAAAGGTACATCTTTGGATACTCTACGGTCTAGTATCTTCACTTGTAAAATTCTAGCAGAAACCAAGTTTTGCTTTTTCTTCATTGGAGTACCTTAAAATCATCATGACATGTACATGTTGATAGTATCATCATACATACACGTTCATCTTTCTTTGATTTTAATGTTATATATGCTTGTTGATGTTGTTGTTGACTTGTTACATGTTTTTGGCTTTGTGGGGACTGTTTGGAGTTGTTGTTTATGTAGTTTAGTTGTTTCTGATCAATTTGGTCAAGTTATCTACTTTATGGAGTGTTTGAGCTGAATTTGATGTGGGGTTGTTTTTAGATGTCATCAAGTGTCTGTATGTGTGATTTTTCAGTTTCTGGTTTCAAAAATTGTTACTGGGTTTGGAATCTTTGTGCTTGATCTTGAAAATTCCCTTTTGTTAAACAGGGTTGATGATGATGTTGTTGCATGTTGACTTTGTTGGAATTGTTTAAAGTTGTTGTCTTTGTAGTTTTGTTAGTTTCTAGCTTGGTCAATTTGTGTATTTTATAGTGTTTTAGCTGAATTTGATGTGGGGGTTATTGGATGTCATCAAGGTGTTTTTATGTGATTTGTAACTTGGTTGATTCATGTATTTTAGGCTTCTTTGTTTTTAATCTTGATGGTTCCCTTTTGCTAATAACATATATATAAGGAAAATCAATCTTAAAATAAAATTACAATAATTTGTTAGATTTTCACCAAGTTCCTTGCTTTTCGGTTTCCTCGGTGACTGTTTTATAACATACGTGTTTGTGATAATCCCTGACAGAAATGGAGCGCAGATTGGTTTGGTCTGCTTTCTGTTTATGGATGTTGACATGCTTGCTTCTTCTTCCTGCTTCCTCTAGTGGAGTAGTGAGGATTGGAGTGAAGAAGCAACGGTTTGATCTTCATGCCATAAATGCTGCTAGAATGGCCAGACAGGAGGCTGTTGCAGGAGCTGGTGGCAAGGGAACGATCAAGTATATAGGCAAGTCAGATGAGGATATGGTTCCTTTGAAGAACTACATGACTGGTCAGTACTTTGGAGGGATTCCCAAAAATTTTACTGTCATCTTTGATACTAGCAGTTCCAATCTTTGGGTTTTGTCTTCAAAGTGCTACTTTTCCGTGAGTTCTCACTAAATTTGTGTCTAGTTTTTATGCTCTATTTGAAAAAAAATGTATGGACTAATAGCTCATCTCTATGTGCAGATTGCCTGCTATGTCCATTCTAAGTATAAGTTGAGCAAATCTAGTACATATATCAAGAATGGTAAATAATTCCAGCTTCTTGTACTTTGCATATAATCTTGAGCATGGTGGGGGTAGATATAACTGAGCATTTGTGATGTTAAATTGTGTGATTAATCTGAATTTTTTCTTGTTTGTTGTGCTTTCAGGAAAAGCATGTTCAATAGCTCACGGATCTGGATCAATTTCTGGTTTCTTCCGTCAGGACAATGTTGAAGTTGGGGATATTGTTGTCAAGGACCAAGTGGGTTCCTTTCCCTGAGAGTTTGATATCTAAATGAGTTTATTTATTGGTTATAGCAATGCACTAATGTTCGTGCTTGTAAATTGTTCTTATTTAGGTCTTCATTGAAGCAACAAAAGAAGTAAGTCTCACTTTTGTGTTGGCAAAATTTGATGGGATATTTGGACTTGGGTTCCAGGAAATTTCAATTGGTGATGCTGTGCCAGTATGGTATGATTCTTTTCAAGCATTGATGGTTAATGTTGTTATGAGTTCATTGTAACAGGATAAAATATTAATCGGTCTCAAGTCTTTTGGTGTCTTGGATAAACTGATTCATAATAAAAGTGCAGGTACTGGTGAAGCAGGTGTTGGATCGAAATTCTCACTAAAACAAAAATAAAACTTTTACAACACTCAAAACACTTCACAATACAAAGCTTTGCTTTGTTTCTCACACACTCACTAGAAGCTTTGCTTCTCTTATGTTTTCTTCTTCTTTGTGATGCTTAGACCTCATGCAAGAGGGGCTATATATAGTACTAGAAAATTAATCTAAACCATTCAAATTAACAAATACAAATAAATCATAACCACACAATTTCACCAACCAAACAAATACTTTTAAATTGACTCACCTAACCTTACACCTAACCTTACACCTAACATTATACCTAACCTTAGAAGGTTCTTCTTGATGGACTTGGGCTTGGTAATGGGCTTGGAAATGGGCTTGCTCAAAACAAGTTTATATTTTCAACACCCCCTCTTAAACTTGTTTTACCATGCCAAGCAAACTTCTTAATCTCGCAAAATCTTCAAACTTTAGTGGTTTGGTGAAGATATCTGCGATCTGATCCTTTGACCTTACGTATTCCATTTGCACATTTCTTTTTGCTATGCATTCTCGTATAAAGTGATAACGAGTATCGATATGTTTGCTTCTGTCATGGAACACCGGATTCTTTGCTAAGGCGATGGCTGACTTATTGTCTACACAAATCTCAGTTGGTTCTTCTTGTGGCAAGCTTAATTCCTTCAATAAATTTCTGAGCCAAATTGCATGACAAACACACGAAGTAGCAGCTACGTATTCGGCTTCACAGGTGGATAGTGTGACAATGGGTTGCTTCCTTGACATCCATGTGAAAGCTGTGTTTCCCATGAAGAATGCAAACCCACTGGTGCTCTTTCTATCATCTGTATCTCCACCCCAATCGCTATCGCTATATCCAACAAGTTTGAAGTCATTTGAAATTGAATAGAACAAGCCAAAGTCAATTGTACCTTTGATATAGCGAAGGATTCTCTTAGCTGCCTTGAAATGGGTAGTTATTGGATTCTCCATATAACGACTCACCAGTCCAACTGCATAAAGGATGTCAGGTCTTGTACAAGTCAAGTACCTCAAACTTCCAATCAAACTCTTAAAGAGTGTTGGATCCACCTTTTCTGCTTCATCATGCTTAGATAGTTTGACTCCACATTCCACCGGTGTGCTTATTGGATTGCAATCATCCAACTTGAATTTCTTAAGTATCTCCCTTGCATAGCTTTCTTGGGAGATAAAGATGTCATCTTCATTTTGCTTGACTTCGATACCAAGGTAGTATGCCATCAATCCGATGTCGGTCATCTCGAATTCCTTGGCCATTGCTTTCTTGAATTCTTCAAAAAAACTTGGATTGTTACCGGTGAAGATTAAATCATCCACATACAAACATACAATCAAAACATCTCCATCTTTGAATTTGATGTAGAGAGCATGTTCATGAGGACATTTGGTGAAGCCATTCTCTTTGAAGTATTTGTCAATCCGATTGTTCCATGCCCTTGGTGCTTGCTTCAACCCGTAAAGAGCTTTCTTTAGTTTTAGAACCTTGTCTTCGTGGCCTTTGACTTCATAGCCTGATGGTTGCTGAATGTAGACTTCTTCTTCAAGGACTCCATTTAGGAAGGCGGATTTTACATCCATCTGATGAATCTTCCACTTATTCTGAGCTGCCAAAGAAATTATTAGTCTTATAGTTTCTAATCGAGCAACAGGAGCAAATACCTCATCATAGTCAATTCTAGCCTTTTGACTATAGCCTTTTGCAACAAGTCTTGCCTTGTGTTTTTCTATCTCTCCCTTAGCATTTCTCTTTGTCTTGTACACCCATTTGACACCAATTGCTTTGTGTCCTTTTGGAAGTGTTACGAGCTTCCAAGTATCATTCCTTTCAATGGACTTGATTTCTTCATTCATTGCATCTTTCCACTTCTTATTTTGTACAGCTTCTTCAAAGCTCACTGGTTCGGAATCAGCAAAGAGACAGAAAAGTGTGAGATTATCAGGTTGTTCAGTTACCTCATAAAAATCTTGCAGGCTTCTTGTACGCTCCACATCTCTTTCATTCAGAAATGATGGTGGTGAGTTTCCATTATCTGTTGAGGCTGGTGATGCTGGTGGTGTAGTTGGTTCTTGTTCTGCTTGCTCCATTCTTGGTTGCTCCTCCTTCTCTTCTTCAAAGTGGGGAAGGAAACTGTAATCTTCATCATGTGTTTTCCAATTCCATGTGCTTTCTTCATCGAATACAACATCACGGCTGATGATAGTCTTTTTATTGTTTGGATTATACAGCTTGTAGCCTTTAGAGTAATTATCGTACCCAATGAAGATGAACTTCTCACTTTTATCATCAAGCTTACTTCTTCTCTCGTCTGGTACATGTACATGAGCTATGCTTCCAAAGACTCTCATGTGGGAAATACCTGGCTTCCTTCCATTCCATGCTTCTTGTGGTGTCTTTCCCAACACACTTTTTGTTGGAGATCGATTTGATAGGTATACAGTGCAAGCTACAGCTTCCGCCCAAAATTCCTTCGGTAATCTTTTGCTTTTCAGCATACTTCGTGCCATATTGAGAATTGTTCTGTTCTTTCTTTCTGCAACACCGTTTTGTTGAGGGGATCTCGGAACGGTTAGAGGACGTCTGATTCCATTTGTTTCGCAGAACTCTCGGAACTCTTTTGAGGTGAACTCTCCTCCTCGATCAGATCTCATTTCTTTTATCTGGTAGCCACTTTCTTTCTCCACAGCAGTTTTAAATTTCTTGAATACTTCAAAGACTTCTGATTTCTGTTTCAAGAAATATATCCACGTTTTTCTTGAAAAATCATCAATGAAGATAAGGAAATAATTACTATTACCGAGAGAGCTTGGCTTGATTGGACCGCACACATCAGTATGGATGAGCTCAAGTGGTTTCTTGGCTCTTGATTCTGACTGTTTTGGGAAACCTTTTCTGAATTGCTTCCCAAGTAGACACCCTTCACACAGTTGGTCAGGATGATTAATACAAGGTAGTCCTTTCACCATTTCCTTCTTAGACAACATTTCCAATCCTCCAAAGTTGAGATGCCCAAATCGAAGATGCCATAACCATGATGCATCTTTGTAACAAGCTTTCAAACACTTTGCAACATCATTTTGAATGTTCAACGAAAACATTCTATTCTTTGACATTTTCACTTTAGCAATTAAATTTCCTATGTCATCTCTTATAAAAAGACTACAATCTTTCATGTGAATATCATAGTCTTTTTCTAAAAGTTGACCTAAACTCAAGATGTTGCTTGTCATGTTGGGCACATAATAAACATTTGAAATCAATTGGTGACTACCATCTTTAGCACGAATAAGAATATTACCTTTTCCTTCCACCGGAATTTTAGAACTATCTCCAAATGAGACGTTGCCACTCACAGATTCGTTGAGCTCTATGAACATGTTTTTCCTTCCACACATGTGGTTGCTCGCACCAGTATCGAGATACCAAGTATTCTCTTGGTCACCATCATTGCCTCTATGTGCTAATAACAGAATTTCTCTCTCCTCTGCTCTTACTTCCACAAAATTAGTCTTTTCTTCAACCTTGTTATTTGGAGTTCTACATTCTGAAGCATAATATCCAAACTTCTGACAATTATAACACTGAACTTGAGATTTTTCGTACCTCGTGTTCGAATTGGCTCTCCCACGACCTTTTGTTGAATTTTCTCCTCTCTCATGGCTATTGTTGGAATTGTTGTTGTTATAATTCCAACCTCGTCCACGACCACGACCTGTACCTCGTCCTCGGCTTCTTCCTCTGCCTCGACCACGTTGGTATCTCTCGTGGCTTTGGATTTCTTCCTTCTCTTTGAGTTGGGACTTGAGGAGTTGTTAATTGATACCTTGCCTCCTTTTATGCTTTTCTTCGTAAGCTTGCAACGATCCTTGAAGTTGCTCAATTGTCATGGTTGTCAAATCTTTAGTCTCTTCTATCGTCACAACGATATATTCAAATTTGGAATCCAACGAGCGGAGTATCTTCTCCATTATTCTGGTATCTTCCAGTGTCTCACCGTTTCTTTTTAATTGATTAGAAACGGTTAACACTCTTGTGAAGTAGTCAGAAATAGATTCAGATGCTTTCATATGTAATGATTTAAACTCACTTCTTAAAATCTGAAGACGAACTTTCTTCACTTGTTCAGATCCTTTGCAAGAGGTTTGTAGTTTATTCCACGCTTCTTTAGCGGACTTTGCACTTGAAATTTTCTCAAAGCCATCATCATCTAATGCTTGATAGATGAGATAGAGAGCTTTTTTGTCTCCCTTCCTTGAGTCTTTTAAACTATCCTTTTGAGTTTGGGATAGTGTCGACTCATCTTCTGATTCGGTGTAGCCTTTTTCTACGACCTCCCAGACATCGTGTGCTCCAAGAAGTGCTTTCATTTTGATACTCCAATTATCATAGTTGTCGTTCTTGAGTGTTGGAACTTGAAAGGATACCATACCATTAGCCATACCTTTTAATATGTTTAGAATTTCGAAATTCTGATTGCACGGATGGATTCAGAACGTCGAGAAACTTCAACCAGAACTTGAACCAAAAAGTCAACTTTTGGTCAACGGTCAAAGTCAACGGTCAACTCGGTCAAAGTCAACGGGACCTGTTTGGCTTTTGTCAACAGCGGCTCGGCTCGGCTTCGGCTTGGCTTGGCTCTGCTCGGATTCGGCTTGGCCTGTTAACTCGGTTCAACTCGTTTGAGTTGACTCAGTTTTCTGCAGCGATTTTTCGGCGGCGCGTTCGGGGGCGTGGGACCTCCGATTGGGATGATTTTTGCGGCGTTGTGCTCCTCTCGTCGAGAGCTTCGATTTGGTATATTACAAGACACTTAGCCTTGCTCTGATACCACTTTGTTGGATCGAAATTCTCACTAAAACAAAAATAAAACTTTTACAACACTCAAAACACCTCACAATACAAAGCTTTGCTTTGTTTCTCACACACTCACTAGAAGCTTTGCTTCTCTTATGTTTTCTTCTTCTTTGTGATGCTTAGACCTCATGCAAGAGGGGCTATATATAGTACTAGAAAATTAATCTAAACCATTCAAATTAACAAATACAAATAAATCATAACCACACAATTTCACCAACCAAACAAATACTTTTAAATTGACTCACCTAACCTTACACCTAACCTTACACCTAACATTATACCTAACATTATACCTAACCTTAGAAGGTTCTTCTTGATGGACTTGGGCTTGGTAATGGGCTTGGAAATGGGCTTGGTAATGGGCTTGAAAATGGGCTTGCTCAAAACAAGTTTATATTTTCAACAGCAGGGTCTTCTAGGTGATGAAGTATTATTGTTCTGGCTCAACAGAGATCCTGATGCTGATGTGGGTGGTGATATTGTCTTTGTTTTTATTTTTTATTTTTTATTTTTTTTTGAAATAAAACACCACCAAAACCAATCTCGCCACCCACATCAGCATCGGGATCTCTGTTGACGAAAAACATTATAAGGGGAAGCACACTTATGTACCTATTACACTAAAAGGTTATTGGCAGGTGAGTGAACCACAATAGATTATCTTTAAATGTCTGTCCTTGTTATCCATGAAAGTTAAAACTAATCTTTAGATGTCATTTTGTCTTTTTGCAGTTCAATATGGGAGATTTTCTTATTGGAAACCAATCAACAAGTTGATTCACAGAACTTTTTATCTTCTTCAATGATAGAACCGTGCCATAATTAATCAGCTTATTGTTAGTAGTTAATTTATTATAGAAAACACAGCAGACTTATAACTATTTTCTGGCATATAATAGCATCCTAATGGCCCTTCATTTTATTTGTTTTTGTCCCTCGTTTTTTCAAAATTCTAATTCGCTTTAATTTCTGGTATTGTTAAAAACTAGCATACATGCAATTTCTTACCATTTTTTCAAGTTCAAGACAACACACTTTGATTGCTTTGTGCTCATACATCAGAGTAATCAGACATTAAAAGTCACTTTCGACTTTATCAGATGTTTGCGCAGGGGGCTGTGCTGCTGTTGTGGATCCGGGAACATCCTTACTTACTGGTCCAACAGCATGAACTTTCGTCTTTTGATGGTTTATTTATTAAAAGACTTTTAGGCTTAGTCAGTTATCTTTGATTTGTTTTCTTTGTTATTTTATTATTATCGTCTTTGGAGTTCAACTAATTAGCCATAATTTTCAGCCTGTTGTGACTGAAATTAATCATGTCATTGGAACTGAAGGGGTTGTTAGTTCCGAATGTAAAAAAATTTTTCCTCAATATGGAGACTTGATATGGGAACTCTTAGTATCAGGGGTGCATTTATTTGCTTACTTTTCTCTGTTATAATATGTTTTAGAGCTCTATATATGAGCCCGGTTCAAGATTCAAGGAATTTTTTTGTAAAGATTTTCAGGTGCATATGTTCACAGATTGGTTTATGCATGTTCAATGGTGCACAATATGTAATGTTAGGATTTTCATTTAGGTTATATCTTTTATTAGGGATTTTCGTTTGGCTTATGTTTCCATGACGTTAATTTGTTTGTTTTCTTGCTCATTCGGTGTCTTAAACCATGTCTACAGACTATGTGCTGGAGCAGGAAATGGAATTGAAGCTTTAGCAGCAATTCTTATGGAATTTAAAGGTTTGTGGCATATAATTTTTTTGACAGTGTTGTTTTAGTAGTCCTTCATGTTGCTAATTTTCCTCTTCTTTCTCCTAATATTCACTGGGACATGTTTTTATGTTGGTGCTTTATGTTAGAAATTCACGCGGGCGAGAGTGGATTAAATACTTCCAAGCGATGCTTTCAAATAATGCTTTCTCCCTCCACAGGTATATGTATAAACTCTTCTTTTTAGTGTCATTTGACAATGTATTCAGATTATTTTTATTTCATTATGAGTACTGTAGGAGGTCTTGTCCAATCACCATCACACATAGTTGGGTTTGATGACTCCTGCATTGCAGCATTGAAGCTTTTGACTTAGCTTATTTTAAAAACAAGTGTTTAAATGTCACAATGATTCATTGTTCTCATTACATTTTCCCTTTAGCAAATCCATTTCTTCGTCGCTAATTACGTTGATTTATGTTAAACAGGATGATGATTCCAAGTAATTCATTTTTCTATTTTAGAAAAGAGATATTTGAATGTCTTGGTTCTTTACCCTAATACTATATATTGATATTCTCCGTTGTTTGTCATCAGTATCATCATGAAATTCAACTGGTCGTGCTTAAAATTAAAGATTTATCTGCTAGTTTTCATAGTTGAGGATTTTTCGATTTCACATGGGCATAAGCTTGTTCAAATTTCTTTTGCAGTTCAGCTGGCTTTAATTCTCGCTCACACAGAAAACTATCCTGATGAACCTCCACTATTGCATATAAACAGGTTAGTATGTTACTGTACAAGTAGGTTTAGTTTGCATAAGATTACTGTTGGTATAGAATTCTCCAAAATATATGCACTTTACTGTTTATGTGTGGGAAACCGTTTTCCTTTGTAAGTTGCAACTTCTACATTTCTTTTATTATCTACCTTCATCCTTTGAATATGTAAATAACATATCAAAAAGTTGCACCTCTACATTATCATTTGTCTTTTTTGGGTTGCAAAGCTGCTATATGGGTATTTAGATTTTTCTGTTCACTTGCGCATCATGTAACCATTAGGATCTTTATTCTGATTAATTTTTTTACCGTATTCATCTATTATCATTTCATTGAAATTTACTTTTCGTCACTTGCGTTTGTATTCTTGTCCTAGTGTACAAGGAATTCAAGCTAACAATCGAAAGATAAACTTGAGCAAGAGGTAATGTTCTAGTCTACTACCCCAAAGTCCACAGACAACATTAAGAACTATTGGAACATAATTTGCTGTGTATGGTAATGATTAAATTTCATTTTATCTAGTGGAACAGCTATTGGTAAATGATAAAAACTATACATTTAGTAGGTGAAGACATGGTGAAGACATGTGTTCTCTAAGTAGTTCTATAGCTTACCATGTGATGTATAGTTGTCTGAGATATCCTAATTTTGACAATTACTTGCATTTTACAGGCATCTGAAAATTTTGGTATGGCCATGGTCTACACACTGGTTACATCAGCTAAGAAATGGCTGCAAGAAATATATAGCCAAGAGACTGGTGCCAACAATGCTGCTGTTGGAGAGGCGGAAAAAGATGATGTATGGCCTTTTTTTTTTTTAATTTCCTTTGGCTTACACTGCTCTGGTTATATATAGTAACTAAAATAAAGTATGTAGACCATTTTAATCCAAGCTTTCCTAAGCAACTACAGTTGCAAAATCCCAAAATGGTGTTCAAGCCATTGACAGTTGAACAAACCACAAAGTCTTTAGGATGGTGAAAATGAAAATAACTAGAGTTGGTGAGGTACTTAACAACATTATATGTTGAAGAAAGGTTAATATTCATGAATTGAGTTATGTTAAGGTCAATCTTGGTGATAGAGCTACGTTATAGAGTCTAAGCATTGTTCCATTGAGATTTATTTGAATGTAGTGGTATGATGTCTGCTGCTCATTACTGCCCTTCTCATTTTTAATTTATTTCCAAATTGACTGTGGATACGAAGAACATTCTAAAAGGACTTGATATCATAAATTGGTATTGTTATGTAGCTAGCTGGTTACCGTACCTTTTCTCCGTGTTCAAGTTGGAGGGAAATCTCTTGACTATTTAGCTCATGATTCCAGAGGAGTATAGCATCTGACTTATACCATAACGGAGATAATTCTTATGATATGTGATTGAAGGGTATTGCATTTTTTCTGTTCTTCATGTTTTATTTAATACTTCCTTGATAATTAATCTTTCTTGGGATATTTTTTTGTTAAATAGCTGTATGGTATAAGCTGCTTCATTAACTACTTTTCTTATTGTAACAGGTAATTATACCACATGAAGAACCTGTTGCTGTTGAGACATTTTTGGCATGGAGGGAGAATGGTTTTAGAGTGAGCCATGTGAGTTTAGATTTTTCTTTCCCATTCGTTTCCTTTTGTTTCCTTCCCTTTTTTCGTTGAGAGCATCAGGGATAATTCCCAATTCTTGAGGCATTTTACCATTGCAATATATGAAAATGGTTCATAAAATGACATAAAATAGGTTTGGATTTTCTATAATTTTCTACTTCTAAAAAAAAAAAAAGGTTCACGTTCTCTTCACCCTCTTCATTTAGAACTTTCTTGGGTTATTGTATATCTGTTTTGAAGTCCAAAGGCAAACAATGGTTTGAAAAATGCTTTTAATTTTTCTCTAACTTTGCTTCTCCATCTTCTACTTGTTCTTCTTAAGCTATGGTATCAATTGAAAAAAAAAATGAACATATATTGTTTGCAATCTGGTTGGTATCGTAGGTGGGTTGTTTTCTAAAAGTTTCTCCGGACAACAAAGTATCAATAGTGGTTTGGTTTTTGCAATTTTGTTTATATTTATTGTGTTTCTTTAGTATCTATTGAGATATGTTAATTTGTTTTTACACCAAATGCATGCACATAATTTTTATTGGCTTCCTTGAACTCCATGAATTTTTCTTTATATTTTGTATTCCTGATGCATATTATTCTATTTTTTTGTTTGATTAAATTGACGTGAATTTTTTCTCTTATTTTCATGGAATATCATTTCAAGGTTCCTATTCCTGTAAACAATGTAAGCTTGGTTTATCTCCTTGAGATTTTTTTTTTTTTTAATCAAAGGAACAACCTTGATATTTTAAATTTCAATAAAACACTTCTATACAAGAGAACTTTGATATATGTAGAGATTTTTTTAATTAAATTTTGTAATAAAATTATTGTGTATGAAGATTTTTTATAAATATTAAAAGATTTTTTTAACTAAATTTTAAATTTAGTGTGAAGCCAATTTTTATTCAAATAATGAAAAGGGGATCAGTGGAGCAATTCTCACCATTTCTACACTTGACAATCATAGTTAACAATATGGTCTAGATGATTTATGAACTATCAATGGTGGACCCAAATAACATCCTGGTCTTGACCATAAATGCTGATGGCACAGCCTTAGAATTTTTCTACATTGGTACCTTATTGTTCTACTTAGACAAGAAGAGGCTCAAAGCCTATATAGTTTTGCTTGTTGAGCTTATAATCTATCGCCCTCCTTATTCTAGTTCTAATCTATTCCACAATATCAAGAAGCGTTTCATGGTTGTTGGTATCATTTGCATTGTGTTCAACATCATGATGTATGCTTCTTCATTATCCGTCATGTTCAGTCTTCTCATCATTGACAGTAATATAATTACTTACTCTTGTTTGGTTTACTTAATTGTTTAACATTTAATGGTGCACAAAGTAGTGATTCGGTTTATTTATTTATTTATTTGTATTTAATAACTTAGAAACTAGTGATTATCACAAAAAATATGAAGCACGTGCTGTTTTCCTCTCTTGGTTCGTTTGGTAATGGTGTTGTTTGGTTCACTTATTCTTTCCCTTCATTTGATAAATATATCATTGTAAGTTCTTATCATTTTCTGTTTATCAAAGTCTACTATGTGTGAAATCCACATACATTTCTCATTGCAATGAGCTTAGTTGCATGAAATATTTCCAATAAAATATGTTGAAAGCAGAGTGGTACAAATTAATTTGATTTTTGTTATTTCTTTTTTTGGAACTCCTCAATTGCTTTTAATACGTTTTTGTCTTTCATGTTTTGAAATCAGATTCCAAATGGTTTGGGTATTTTGTTTTCAATAGGCTAGTTGCTATTGTATGCCTAGTATTACAAGTCCACTTAATGAATTAAGGTAGCAAGATAACAAGCACCTATAGGAGAAGTAAATACGTTTGAAGTAATTGTCTAGTGACACAAGGAAAATTGGCATCGCAGTTCAAAGTGCTCATCAATGTTTTGAGATCAATGGCGGCCTCAAAACTGTGATATGACTATTTTCAACTATGGTGCCAATCTTTTTTGTCACTATACAATTACTTAAGACGTATCTACTTCTCCCATGGGTGCTTGTTTTCTTGCTTTCTTAATTCGCTGAGTGGACCTATAATAGCCGGTGTACAATAACAACTGACCATTGAAAATAAAATACCTAATTCATTTGGACTCTGGTTACAAAACATAAAAAACAGAATCATATTAAAAACAATTAAGAAGTTTTTAAAAAAGAAATCACCAAAGTCAACTTTCTTTGTACTACCTTGTTTTCAACATATTTTATTGGAAATATTTCATATAACTAGGCTCATTATAATGAGAAATGCATGTGTATTTGACATATAATAGACTTATAATAACAGAAAATGATACGAACTTACATTGATATATTTATCAAATGGGAGGAAGGAATAAGTAAACCAAGCAACACCATTACCAAATGAACCAAGAGAGAGGAAAAATGACATGTGCTCTGTACGTTGTGTGATAATCACTAGTTTCTGCATCATTAAATGTAAAAAAAATTAAATAAACCGAATAACTACTTTATGCACTATTAAATGTTAAAAAATTAAGTAAACCAAATAAGTGTAAGTAATTATATTATTGCCAATGATAAGAACACTATGCATGATAGATAATGGAGAAGCATATATCATGATGTTGAACACAATGCAAATGATATAAACAACCATGGAGAATTTCTCGGTATTGTGGAGTAGGGTTAGGACTAGAATGAGAAAGAGGGCGATGAATATCAACTTAACTAGCAGAACCAGATAGACTTTGAGTCTCTTCTTCTTGTCCGAGTAGAATAAGAAGGTGCTAATATAGAAAAATTTTAAGGCTATGCCACTGTCATTTATGGTTAAGATTAGGATATTATTTGGGTGCACTATCAACAGTTCATAAATCGTCTGGACCAAACAGTTGACTAGTGTTACCAAATGTGGAAATGGTGAGAATTGCTCCATTGACCCCCTCTTCATTGTTTGAATAAAAGTTGGCTTGCACACAAAATTTAATATTTAGTTAAAATATCTAGTAATATATATAAAATCTCCATACATAATAATTTTATTACAAATTTTAGTTAAGTAAAATCTTTATATGTACCAAAGTTTCCTTGTATACCAAGTGTTTTATTGAAATTTAAAATAGAAAGGTTGTTCCTTTGATAACAAAAATAAAATCTCAAGGAGTTAAGCCAAGCTTATATTGGTAATAGGAATAGGAACCTTGAAATGATGTTCCTTGAAAATAAGAGAAAAAACTCATATCAGTTTAATCAAACAAAATATAAAAATTGAAAAAAAAAATATATATATATATACATAGTAACAAGCATCATGAACACAAAAAAAAAATTTCATGGTCAAAGAAGCTAATAAAAAGTTACGTGCATGCATCTGGTGTGAAAGCAAATTAACACATCTAGACATATACTAAACAAACATAACAAATATAAATAAAATTGTAGAAACCGAATCACTATTGATTATTTTGTCGTCTAGAGAAGTTTTTAGAAAACAACCCATCTATTATGCTAACCACATTGTGAACAATATGCTCTTTTATTGATATCAAAACTCAAGAGGAACAACTGGAAGATGGAGAAGCAAAGCTAGATAGAAATTAAAAGCACTTGTCAAACCACTGTTAGCCTTTGAGTTTCAAAATTGATATATGACATCTCATGAATGGTGCAAATGATAATGGTGAAGTGAACATGAACTTTTTTTTTTCTTTTAGAAATAAAAAATGATAGAAAATACAAACCTAATTCATGTCATTGTACGAACCATTTTCATATATTGCAGTGATAAAATGATCTCAAGAATTGGGAAATATCGTTAATGCACTCAACCAAAAAAACAAAAAAAAAAAAAAAAAAGAAAAAGAAAAAAGGAAAACGAAGGAAACGATGGGAAAGAAGAATCTAAACTTACTTGGCTTGCTCTAAAACTATTTAAAGTATTTTAAGCAAAATGCTTAAAAAAAAAAAAAATCCAGTTACCAAAAACTCAATATTTCCGACAACTGGAAACCCATGAAATGTAGAAAACACGACATTAACCCAGAAAAATGAAGATCTCCACCCCATCTCCATTTGCATGGAGCCCTTTCGGTGTGTTATGTGCAAGAGGTGGGGGGAAAACTTGGATCACCTTTTTCTTCATTGTCCCGTGGTCGGCTTGTTATGGAATGAGTTATTGTCTTTACTTGGACTGAGGTGGGCAGCCCCTAATTATGTAGGTGCTTTTTTATTGGAAGATTTTGGAGCCTTAGGAGGAGGTAACAAGGCTAGGATTCTTTGGAACTGTGGAGTTTTCGCTATAATATGGGTTATTTGGGAGGAAAGAAATAGAAGAATTTTTGAAGAAGTCGAAGAGGAGAAAACCTTTTTAAGGGATAAAGCGTTTTACTTGGCTTCGCTCTGGGCATCTTCCAGTGAAGAATTTAAACATTTGTCCCTCTCTCTTATTTTACTAGATTGGAAGGCTGCTATTAGTTGATTGTTTCTTCCAATCTTGCATTTAGGTTTAGACTTCGTTTGTCTGTTTTAAGGTGGACTTCTGGTTCACAGGTGTATTTTATTTCTTTTATTAATAAAGTTTTGTTTCCTATCAAAAAAAAAATCTCCATGGAGCCGGAGATCCAAGATCAAACATTATCGTATCCATAGAAATCAAATCTTCAAATTTTTGAAAAAAAAAAAAAAAATGAAAAGAAAAAGGTGGAAGATTTGGTTTTTCGATCTCAGATCTTCAATCCCCTAACCATCAATAACCATGCAAACCCCTTTCCAATTGATCCCAAATCTCTGGTCACCACGTGAACCCCTTTCCAAACACCCTACAACCACAAAAATCCGACAGATATGGAGATGGAGACCACCCATCTGTACCACCACAAACACAAGGCAACCTAGATTGTTGAACACGATGTGGGTCTCCCAACACACCTTCGATCTCCCCACCATCCACCACAACCGCCTTCGAACTGCTGCTCTTGTTCAGACCATTAGAGAGGCACAACCGCTTCGTTACGGCAAGCCCCAGTTCCAAAAGGCAACACAACTCAGCTTAATCGGAGAGGTTGCTCTAGTCATTGGGGTGTTTAGCTGGTGACGGCGATGGTGGAAGATTCACCAACAAACAATCCATTGCTTGGAGGCTTACCCAAGGGTGGGGGTTGGGTTTTCCTCCTCTAGAAGCTCATGGGGTTAGTTATTTAGCCTAGTTTATTATCTTTATTTAGTCAGTTTTGATACCAGTTTTTTATGGCATTGTCTACATTATTTATCTGTTCTTCAGCCATTTCAACCTACAGTAGCAGCAGTTCTATGATATCAAATGGTTCATGCTGGTGTAGATCTTCAGTTTAACTTCAATTTTACCAGTATTTTTGCTGCTTTCTGCTTTCTAGTGTTTGTGTTTGTTTGGATACTGTTTTTTCTTTTCTTGAGATCCTTCCAGTTCATACTTCTATGAAACTAGTTATCCTACCAACTCAATCTTGGTATATGTAATCTATGTAAAAGTTGGTTTTTGACCATTTTTTACTACAATATTTGAGTTCATATCAGAGCACAAGTCCAAAATTTTTGTGGATCATTTTACAAATCTTCTACATGAAATTGTTTTATGTTCACTTACTCTCTGCCTGATAATTGATATATTCATCTGCAGAACTTTTATTTAAACCTATTGTTAAACAGTGGTTTTACACGTTTTTTATGAGATGTATACAGTGTCCTAATATCTTATTCTCTCTTAATTTTTCATTTTTGATGTGATAGTTTTTGATGATTATATGTTGTGATTATCTGATTTAGAGTAAATGACATCCTGCATGCAGCAGTGGTTGATACTTGAGGTCTGTTTTCAATTTACTTCTTGTCTTAAGATTCAAATGTTTTCTTGAGTATACACATTAACACTTGAAGGATCTTTTTCGTGTCTTTGCAGGATTTGCCTGTCTTTAACTATATCAGTAGTCTTTGCAGGATCTTTTTCTTGAGTATACAAATAGTACTGATCGAGGGCTCTATCTTTCAGAAACAAATCCAATGTTTTATGCCAGCCAAAAGTGGGAACTGCCGAGAGCTTTCAGATTATTTACAGGTCCGTGTTTTGGATTTAGGGGTTTTTTCTTTTTTGGTGTACTTTTGGTTATCTTCTTCTTTACCTGTTTACACGACCATGTTTTTGCAAGATCTATTCTCAATGTGTCGCTCTTTTGTTTTCTTTTTGCTTTAAGTACAATTATTTACTTTTTCGATGATGTTTATGTGTGCAATAATTTTGTGGGATCTTGATTAATTAACGTGATTAAGTGGAAGGAAAATACAACTTTAAATGAGAGTATGTGCAATAGTTTTGTGTTCTATAATGCATTGTTTTGTTGCCATGATTTTTTTTACTAGTTAAGTGGTATGTGGGGGAGATTGTACGAATTAAGTGACTGTATGTCCGTGTCGAAGGTTTAGAAATTCTTTCCTTGGAATTTTGCAGATTTAATCAAAAGGGTTACCTTTATGTAATTTCTTATGTCTCAAAATTTTGTTGTCTATTTAGTGTGCCTTAATGATAGCTAGCTGCTTTGGTGAACAGATTTAATCAAGTAGATGGTGTCATCTCTGCATGGCCTTTTTATTGCTTGGAATAAATGAATTAATGGGTGGAAAATGAAATTTTAATAAATAGAATCGGGAGATGCTTTTATTCTTCCCCATTATAAGTTACTTGATGAATAAATAGAATAAGAATTGACCATTAAAAGAGTTATTTTTCATCACGATAGCCTATGACAAGCTGCATTTTCTTAGTGTTACTGAGCCCGAGTTTTTGAAGGATGCAGTTGAGCTTGACATCCATATCCAAACTGATAAAGATAATGAAATTGTAACTATAATGGAAACTTTATGAGTTTTAGAAACTGTTTTCTTTAATGGTATTGCTTCCAGTGCTGGTCTTACAGTCTCCTGTGTTTCAGTGCAATGATACTAGCATTGCCATGACTCTGTAAGAACTTGTTAACTATTTCTTAACTAGTATATAGTACAGAACGTAACTATAAAGTTCCTGAAAGTAATAGGAGAAATAGTACACACATACTATATTATAGTATTTAAAATGCTTTTATCAATTATTGACGATGAATTCAATTGGTAAATTTTATTGGGGTTTTGTTTCTGCATTCTTAGTTTTTGGTTGAGAACTTACCTAAAACTTTTGACCTTGCGTTATAGATTTTGTTATCAATGAATCGCTGAGGGAAGACTATTTGATTTTGTGGTGGATTTTTACTTTTATGTGCTGACTAGATCTTTGAAATAGATAGTTACATTTTTCTGAACCGAAATAGTTAGTTACTTATGTTCATTTTCTATAGTTGTTGATTGAGAGATTACACAATTGAGCAGTAAATTTAATGGTGGTAACTATTTGTCACACCCTAGCCTGAAAGTCAAGATATGAACTCACATACTATCAAATAACTTTTAAATAAGATATGAACTCACATACTATCAAATTACTTTTAAAAATTCAAGAAAAATGTATTTATAAATAAATATAATTGTTAAAGTTCTTAACCAACATAAATAAATTCTTAAGCATATTCGAATGATATATAAGCTTATTTCCTAAGGAATCAAGAATTACTACTGAAATATCAATCCATCCAAGCCGCAATAAAGAACTCACATACTATCAAATAACTTTTAAAAATTCAAGAAAAATGTATTTATAAATAAATATAACTGTTAAAGTTCTTAACCAACATAAATAAATTCTTAAGAATATTCGAATGATATATAAGCTTATTTCCTAAGGAATCAAGAATTACTACTGAAATATCAATCCATCCAAGCCGCGATAAAGAACTCAATTATTTGAAATCACAATATACTAATTGAGTCTGAAAACTCAGTAAACATACTAATTGGTATGATTTTTTTTTTTTTTTTTTTATCATAACATATATAAAAGAACTAGTCATTTCACAAATAAGAAAACTATAAATTTTATATTCATAATCAAAGTTATCAAATCAGAAACTTATCGTGTATCATAATAGATTTTTTAGGTTCCCTTCATAATTTACTACATAATAGTACTTTCATAACATAAAATAGGGCTAAAGTCACCTGTTGGCAACTAATGTATATAGGGCAAGCGCAAGTGAGGAATTAATTTTCGAAAATAGAACACTCGTGCTCGAAGGTGAAAGCCAAACCCTCATTGTGATCAATGAGTCCTGCCACATTTACTGATTCGTCAACACACAAATGTGAAGACTCATTAGCTCCCAAGATGCTCAGGGACACTTTCCATGTACTCACTTATACATAATAAATCACATATCATATAAGGTTAATACATGTGACAGAGATGCCTACTAGCAGTAAAGTAGTAAAGAATAAAAGTAAGTCTAGATAAACATTACTTAATGGTACCATTTAATCACATATTTTTATAACATAAAATTTTTTTAAACATAATTTTGAAAATATATATAATTATTGTGATTCCAGTTTTGAAAATAATTTAGTATACTTAACCTTTAATAATTCTAAAGTAAACAAACTCTTCACGAATCAAATGGTCCAAACCTTAGCATAAATTAAAACAATCACATGTCACGTATAAATCAAACTCAAAATAATGTCTTAGGACTGAAATTAGGGCTATCAAACATCCTCTTAACTAAAAACCTATAATTGGAGCCAACCAGTACTGTTTTGAAATCTGTGTGGTATTCGGTTTATGATTTTTAGTAAATTGTAAACAATCTGAAAAATTATGAAAATTTTCAAAAATAAATAAAATCTGAAAGTGCCGTAATCAAATTTATTTTCTAAAGTATTGTGATCTATCTTCCAATGGACAGATTAAGATATACTTAAATTTGGAATTTTTTAAATTTTCTATGGATCTCCGTTTCACTTAAAATTTTGTAGAAATAAAATACACTCATTCAGAAGTCTAAAATACAATTTTTGATAGGAAAATAATGCGAATAGGTATTTTTTTTTTAAATATTTTCGTATTAGGATTTACATATGTTGTCTCCTACTAAACGTATTCAACATTTCGAATAAGAAAAATTATAACTTTTAAAATATGACTTCGAAAATTCCATACAAACTTAGTATTTTTTCTTGTTAGCCTAGTTAAGGGCGTAGTTAACTTGAAAAATCCCGCAACAAATTGCCTATAATACCTAACCAATCCTAAAAAACTTCGAACGTCCTTCACATTGGTTGGTCTAGGCCAACTCACAATAGCCTCACCCTTGTTTGGGTCTACAAAAATTTCTTCTTATGACACTACATGCCCAAGAATGCAATGTGATCCAACCAAAACTCACATTCGGAAAACTTTGCAAACAAATGCTTCTCTCCAAGTGTTTGCAAAATTTGTCTTAAATGTTTTTTTATGTTCTTCTTGACTTCTAGAATAAACTAAGATGTCATCAACAAAAACAATCGCAAATTTATCTAGAAAGTCCTTGAACACCTGATTCATGAGATCCATAATAGTTGCAGGAGCATTTGTTAACCTAAATGGCATCACTAAGAATCCATAGTGTCCATTCCTCGTTCGAAATGCAGTTTTAAGGATATCTTTATTCTTGATCTTTAATCGATGATAACTGATTCGAAGATCAATTTTAGAAAAAACATTCGCAGCTGATCTAACAAGTCCTCAATTCTTGGAAGGGGATACTTACTTCTTACTGTCACGCAATTCAACTCGCGATAGTCAATACACAACTTCATGCTTCCATCCTTCTTTCTAACAAAAAGTACTCTTGTGTGCCTTATAGTGAAACAGTAAGACGAATGAAACTTTTATCAAGCAACTCCTACAATTGTTGCTTGAGCTCTTGAAGTTCAGTTGGTGAAATACAATAAGACGTTTTAGATATAGGGTTTTTACCACGATGAAGATCAATTTTAAACTCGATCTCTCTATCCAAAGGAATGCCAAGTAAGTCCTCCGGGAGTAGATCTGGAAATTCACTAGCTACTTAAACATCTTGAAGTTTCACTTCACTTCTCTTAGTGTCTACCACACTTGCTGAGTAGCCCACACAATCCTTTCTAAGGTACTTTTGAGCTTTAAATGCCAAGAATACTAGTAAAGGTGGACACAAACATGTGCCTACGAAACTAAATGCATACTCACCTGGAGGTTAAATACAATCTCCTTCTCATAACATTTCACATTAGTATGATAAGCAGACAGCCAATCCATGCCAAAAATAAGATCAAAATCATACGTCTAAGATAATCAAATATGCTTTTAATGCCTTATCCCCCAACTAGACTTAACATGATCTCAACAATTCTTTGCATATAAATATTGTCTTGAAGGGGTGGCAATACAAATCAGAAACTCTAATATCTCAGGTATACAACAATCAAGTCTTGGAGCAAAAGTGCGTGAAATAAAAGAACGAGTAGAACCAAAGTCAAATAGTACAAAAGCAAATTGTCTAGATATGGAGATAATACTTAACACCACAACAACACCTCTCTGACCAGCTTTACCGGGTGTTTCCATAATCTTAAACTATAAAGTGTTGAATAAAAAGACAATTAATCTCTCACTAAAGTGATTAACGCAAATATACATAAGCCTAAATCAACTAAAAGCTTACAAATCCTAAAGAATTGACATTTCGCTTGGTTCTCAAAATAATTTCTAACTAAAAGTATACTAAATCCTATAACCGTGCTCCGATACCAAAACTGTCACACTTTAACACGAAAGTCAAGATATCAACTCACATACTATCGTATAACTTTTAAAAATCCAAGAAAAATGTATTTATAAATAAATACAACTATTAAAGTCCTCAAGCAACATAAATAATTTCTTGAGAATATTCGAATGACATATAGGGTTATTTACTAAAGAACCAAGAATCATTGTTGAAATACTGATCTATCCTATACGTGATAAGGAACTCAATCATTTGAAATCACAATATATTAAGTGAGTTTGAAAACTTAGTAAGCGTACTAAATGATATTAGTTATTTATTTATTTATTAACATAACATATATAAAATAAATATTCATTTCACAGATATGAAAACTATAAATTTTATATTCATAATCAAATTTATCAAATTAGAAACTTATCGAATATCATAATAAATTTTCTAGGTTCCCTTTATACTTTACTGCATAGTAGGCCTTTCATAACATATAATAGAGTCAAAGTAACCTGTCGACAACTAATGTGTATAGAGCAAGCGCACGTGAGGAATTAATTTTAAAAGACAGAATACTCATGCTTGAAGGTAAGAGCCAAACCCTCGTTGTGATCATCAACGAGTCCTCCCACATGCACTGATTCGTCGATATACAAGTGTGAAGGCTCATTAGTCCCTAGGGTATCTCAGAAACACTTTCCATAAACTTATATATGCATAATAAATCACATATCACATAAAGTTCACACGTATAACAAAGATGCCTACTAGTTGCAAAAAATAAAAGTAAATCCAGACAAACATTACTTAATGATACCATTTAATCATATATTTTTATAGCATAATAACTTTCTAAACATAATTTCAAAAACATATATTGTTGTAATTCCAGTTTTGAAAATAGTTTAGTATACTTATCTTCCAACAAATTCAAAGCAAACAAATTCATCACGATTCAAACCTTAACCTAAATTAAAACAATCACATGTCACATATAAATCAAATTCAAAATAATGTGTTAGGATTGAAATTAGGGCTATCGAATATCTTCCTTAATTGAGAACCTAAAATTAGAGCCAACCAGTGTTGTTTTGAAATTTGTGCAGTGTTTGGTTTATGATTTTTGGTAAATTGTAAACAATCTGAAAAATTATAAAATTCTTTAGAAACATGTTAAACATACATATCTTACTCCATAAAAATTTTTGGAAATAAATAAAATTTGAAAGTGTCGTAACCAAATTTATTTTCTAAAGAATTGTGGTTTGTCTTCTAGTGGACATCTCAAGATATGCTTCAATTTGGAATTTTTTGAATATTCTGCAGACCTTCGTTTCACTTAAGATTTTGCAAAAATAAAATACACTAATTCAAAAGTCTAAAATACAATTTTGATAGGAAAATAATGTGAATGGGTATTTTAAAAATATTTTTGTATTAGGATTTACACATCTTGTCTGATATTAAACACATTCAACACTTAGAATCATAACTTTTAAAATACCATTTTGAAAATTCTAAGATTTTACAATGTAATATCTAATATGTTTATAAACAATTATATAAAATTTGAGAATTTTCATAAAAGTAAAACTTAATAAAACATATTTCGTAATCAGACTATGTGCAGAATATTACAAAATTTCAACACTCTTTTCTCAGAAAGAAAAATCTATAGAAACACATATACTTAAGATATTTTTATGAAACCAATTTTATTTGAAAGATTAGAAGGTCTAATTAAGAATAAAAAAGCCATCATCTCAAAATTAAATACACACACAACTTATAATTTTAAAAGTAAACACTGGTTAGTCTACACTTACATAAATTTAATAAACCAATACTAGCATAAAAAGAAATTAATATACTTAAGGTTTCTTTTTCTTCAAAACAATATTGATCAAAGAATTTATTCTCTAAGCATTTAAATAAAATATATTAAAAAGAAATATGATAACAAACCTTGTAAAGTCTTTTTGATTTCTAAACTAAATTTCTTTCAAAAAACTTTATAGAAATTATTTTGCAAGAGCAAAGAATTTTTTTTTTTTCTTTAAACATGGTGTTGAATGTCTAATGAAGAGGGGAAAGGATTTTATAGATTATAGTTTCCTATTCTTATCAAATCACCTTACCCTTTTTTAATTTAAATAAAATAAATTTGAAAATTTAATCTAGTTAGAAAATCTTATCAAATACAAATTTTTATTTGACTATAACTCCTACAAATTTAAATATTGTTTTTTTTTAAAAACAAAATATCATTAATTTATTTTTACTTAAACGTTTAGGAAATAATTTGTGTGCTACACAATTCCTAAAGAGGTTGATCCAAAAAAAAAAGAAGTGAAAGGTTGATGCATTGCTTTTAAGTTGGTGTGGTGTAATCTCTCCAAGGTTAGACTCAAAAGTTGGCATTAATGTACCATTGTTTTCCCACTTTTTAAATTGGTTGACATTGTAATTTTTATGGTATATTATGATCTTCTTGTGCTTATGAAATCAAAGGTATTGGGACTTCCATCACATAATATGAAGAAGGGAGAACTATTGCCAAATAAATTGGTTTCTATAAAGGAACCTACTCACATGTATATTGAGTGCCTTGCACTGCCTGCTGTTCCTTTAGGCTTCAATAGGTGGCTGATATTTGTTTTTCCAATAAATCTACCTACTTTTCAATCATATTCTAGCTTCCCAAAGCGTTTTCCACTGAATATATGTGCCAAGTGTCATGACTAAGTATAGTTTGAAAATGCACACCTAGGTGCGCACCTAGACGCGAGTTGCAGCGCGGCACACCGTCGGCCAAACACAACCCCTTCAATGAGGTGTGTGCCTCACCGCCGGCGGCACAGAAGCCTAAGGCAGGCCTTAGCAAACACTAGTTGTAACTAGCGCTCCAGTACTCAAAACTAACAATCTGGGGCGGTTTCATGGTTACAATGAAGAATACGGTGAGGATTAAGAAGAAAAAAAAAGACAAAAACGAAGAGGGTGAACAAAGCAAAGACGAGGAGGGAGAGAAGGAGGGGAAATTACAATGAAGCAAGGGAAAGACTAAAGGAAGAGAGAGGGTGAGGAAGTGTGACGAGTGGGGAATAGTGATTGCTAACCCTAACATGTCAAAACATTTATATATATATATATTGTAAATAATCATCTAATTTATGATAAAATATACAATTGAACCCAAAAAAATTATAAATAACTCTCTAATTCATTATAAAATACCAATTAAACCCAAAAAAATTATAAATTACCCCCTAAGTTATGATAAAATACTCAATAAAATCCTTTGATTTGAAAAATAAATTAAAAAATTCCTATAATTATATATACATATATAAAAAAGATCCTAATTTTATGATTTTATAATTTTTTAAACTTTCTTTTGTAAAGAGGTGTGCCTCATGTCCCAAAGGCACACCATCTCGGGCTCCATGACCCTTTGTGTCTCGCTGCACCTTGGGCTTTTTAAAACTATGGGATTGAGAGTGACTATAAATTTCCACACATTAATATACATGTCAAATGATACGTGCAACTAAAGAAACTATGATGGCAGATTTATAATTTATGTATGGACTATGATGCCTTATCTTTTATCTCCCATGTAAAAATTAAATATTGTTTCTTGCCTGCATGCCTTATCTTCTGTAAATAATGAATATATATGTTTGCACTTTATAAAATAACACTTTTTTTTTTTTTGACAACTATAAAATAACACTTATTAAAAAAAAAAAACTATAAAATAACACTTAAAAACATTTTTTTTTGGAAGAAGAAAAATATTCATTAAAAAAAAGCAAAACAAAATGATTCCATCAGAATTTTAAAGAATAAAAATAAAGGATCAAATAAATCACAAATAACTTAAATCAACTTATAATAGATGTGCATGGATGACCTAGATATTTGTCTGGTTTTCCAATTGAAAGCTTTGTTGTTTGTTTTCAATATTTCAAATTTCACTTAGCATTTAAGAGTCTTTTCCAGAGCAATAATTTTCAAAATATAGTGCTATTCTTAATTTTTGCAGCAGATTAGAGGATGTAGGGGAGATTCTTTTAGATATAGTATAATGCCAAGAGATCAAATTCATTTGACTGAATTTTCTAAGGGCTCATGCAATGGAAGTTAGTAGCTTAATACCGTCGAGTGTCCCTTATGTTAACAGCAGTTTCATTTTTATGCAAAAGCAGAGCCTAGCCATAAGTTTTGAGGCAATCCTTATTGCACATGCCAAAGAAAATATCTAGGAATTAACCTTTAATAATTACAAACAGTTAAGAAATCAGCCAAATAAAAGTGGAGCCTAGTCTCACATTGGAAAATAAGCAAGCTTGGATGGATTTTTCAAGCTTGTAGAAGGAGTCCAATGCTTTTGTTTCTAATTGTTCCGGTCAAAAGACACTTTAAGTATTGTGTTTGATTTTAGTTAAATTTTTTTCTTGTTCTTATTTTAAAATGTAAAAATGTTCGAATTAATATATACTTTGAAGCATGTGGATGTATTGGGGTAGTGGAATGTGAAAAAATAATCTGTATGATTGTAATAATTTTTTACATAGTGACTTTTCTTCTGACAGTCATGATTTTTTCTTATGTTTTAAAGTTTTCCACGTAAGTTTTTGTGTTATTATTATTATTATTGTTTTATATTTTATTTCTTTGTTTTTGTGTTTTGGTGATTGTTATTATCTTATATTTTATTTATTTTTTATTTTTTATATTCTTATAGATGATAGGTTTTAGATGAGGTTTTGGAAGACAATTTTCCTAACACAAACCTACTAAAACATATACATGTGTCTCAAAAATACTTTTGTCCCACAATAATCATAGCGTTTGGGGCCCATCCAGTGATATTTTTCACTATCATCTCCATAAAACCCATACCAAAATAAACATGAAGCCTAGGAATTCAGAAAAGTGTAAAAGACGTCTCCAAAAATATTTTATGAATTACAACAAGAAAAGCCCAAGCATAATGATACTCTTCCAGTCTTCCTACTACTCATTACTAGGATTTCAATGCTTAAAAAGGACAAAGTGATTTGAATCCTAACTAAAGAGATGGCCATATAACCTGCAAGAGTACTAAAACACTAGAAAAATATGGAGCACATATGTTCATATTTCTCAGTTAGTGGCAACTAAACCATAATTTCATGAATTAATCATGCAGGCAGCTGGTTTTCTGGAGTAATTTCTCCATGAGATGCATTAGTTTACAGCATATGATCCGTCCCTATCAAGATATTCTGATATCAACAACCGTAATGGCCATAAATTGGCATAATGCAACGATAGAAGACATAACATGCACCAAGAACCGAAACCATTCATTGGGGAGGGGAACGTCACCATCTTGATCTGTTCATTAATAAAAAAAAAAAAAAAAAAAGAACAGTTGTAAATGTCATGATTATATAATGAGGTACGTTAAAGATAAGAAAATTTTAAAGTTTTAAAAATAGAAAGTGTTATTATTATTTTTTCCTTGACATTTAAGAGATCGTTATTTTCTTTCTCGATGTTTGAGGAAACATCAAAACAAAATACGTTCTGCTGATACATTGATGTTAAAAAGTAGTGTTTTGATATTATCCACCCTTTAGAAAGATAAATTTAACCGTCACTTCATTAATATTAAATTAATTAAAATAACATTAAAGTCTAAGTGAATGCTAAATTTGTTCTTTTAAAAGATTGATAGTGTCATAACACCACCTTTTAACATTAGTATAAAAGCAAATGGTATTTTGATGTTTCCTCGGGAAAATGATAATAACTCAAATAAAAATTAAAACAACAACAACAACAATAAATAAACAAAGAAGTTATAAAGTAAACTTAATTTGTAGATTCCAGAGAGTGCCAATGATAAAAAAGAAGAATGACAACCAAAAATAAAATCCATAAGCTAACTCATTTCAGAATGCAGTTCTTAGGAAACACATGCAAATTTGATGAACCTGATCCATTATGCGGCGGATCTGCGAGTAGAGGATCATCCTCATCTTCATTTTGATCAGAAACTGTTTCATTTGGATCATCAACTATAGAAACAGCCATTGATCCCAACAGATTGAACAAAATCAGAAGGTGCTGGTGGATATACAAACAAACAGTAAATAAGATGTAAATAAACAGATAAACTTCAGGAACCAGGTAAAAGCTGCAATCATCACTTAGAAACAGTCATTAATGGAAACCCTTATGGAGGCCTAAGTGTTGAATAATAATTCAAAATTACGTAGCTTTTGGTCCAAGTCTGTTAGCCAAGTATGAGTCAAAGTTTGTTGTTTTGTTTTTTCTGTTATGTTACTGTTAGCAGATATTGAGCAGATATTGCTCAACTTAGTTGCTATTTTTCAGTTTTTCAGTTGCTTTGTAAGCCTATAAATAGGTCTGTTTTATCAATGAATAATGTGTCCATCAAACATTTCTCATAACTCTTATTATCCCTACTGTTTTTTATAGAGCAATATTTATTTGTAAAGTGCAGTTCTAGTTGACTTTTCCAACAAAATTTGGTATCAGAGCTAGGTTCTTTTATATTGGGCAGAGTGTTGATGTTTTGAGAGCTAGCATGGCAAACATGGCAATTAATGGAAATTCTGTCAGCATGTCGCAGCCTTTCATACCAATTTTCAAAGGGGAGCAGTATGAGTTTTGGAGCATTAAAATGAAGACATTGTTTAAGTCTCAAGACCTTTGGGACTTGGTTGAGTACGGGTATGCTGATCCAGATGAAGAGCAGAAGCTGAAAGAAAACAAGAAGAAGGACTCAAAGGCATTGTTCTTCATTCAACAAGCTCTTCATGACACAGTTTTTTCAAGGATTGCAGCAGCAACTACATCAAAAGAAGCTTGGACAATACTCAAAAATGAGTATGAAGGTTCGTCGAAGGTAAAAACAGTAAAACTCCAATCCCTTCGCCGTGAGTTTGAAACAATATTCATGAAAAATAATGAATCAGTTCAAGATTTTTTGTCTAGAGTTTCTGCAGTTGTTGGTCAAATGAAATCATATGGTGAAAAACTTAAAGATGAAACTGTAGTTTCTAAAGTTTTAAGGAGTTTAACTCCAAATTTTGATCATGTTGTGGCTGCAATTGAGGAATCAAAGGACTTGTCTGTTTTTTCATTTGATGAACTAATGGGTTCTTTACAAGCTCATGAAGCTAGGATGAAAAGATCACTTGAAAGGATTGAAGACAAGGCATTTCAAGTGAAGGGGGAGTCATCCAAAGACACAACAAGAGAAAGTGGTACTAGCAGAGGTGGATTTCGTGGTAGAGGCCGAGGCCGAGGCAGAGGTAGAGGCAGAGTCAAAGGTAGAACTGCTGAACATGATGGACAAAGGCAGTCATCAGGTGAAAATAAAGGCTACAAGAATAGTTTTCATTGTAATTATTGCAACAAAAATGGGCATACTGAAGCATACTGCTGGATTAAAGAGAAACAAGCAAATTACACAGAGGAAAAACAAGAGGAAAGTAAGTTGTTTATGACTTATTCTAATGGTGATAGCTCTAATGACGTATGGTTTTTGGACAGTGGATGCTCTAATCATATGTCAGGCATGAAATCAATTTTTAAAGAGCTTGATGAGTCATTCAAGATGCAAGTTAGGCTTGGGGACAATAAACAGCTACAAGTTGAAGGAAGAGGAACTGTTGCTGTCAAAACAAGTAATAATGGGGTAAGACTCCTACATAATGTTTATTTTGTTCCCAGTCTAGCTCACAACTTACTGAGTGTGGGGCAATTAATCACTACTGGGTATTCAGTTTTGTTTGATGATGGTGCATGTGTTATTAAAGATAAAGAATCAGGTCTGTCAATTGTTAATGTTTGTATGACAGAAAATAAAATGTTTCCTCTTGATGTTTCTTATGTTCAAAATCATGCTTTGGTTGTTCAAAAGAAAAATGACAGTAGCGTGTGGCATTTTAGATACGGGCATCTAAATGTTAATGGTCTGAGATTGTTGAGTCATAAAGGTATGGTTTTTGGGTTACCTAAAATTGAATCAATTGACTCTTTATGTGAAGCATGTGTTTATGGAAAGCAATCAAGAAAGTCATTTCCTATTGGAAAAGCATGGAGAGCCTCTAGTTGTCTTGAGTTAGTACATGCAGATTTGTGCGGGCCTATGAATACTCAATCTTTTGGTGGAAGTCGATATTTTCTGCTCTTTACAGATGATTATAGTCGAATGAGCTGGGTATATTTCTTGAAATTTAAATCTGAAACTTTTGAAAATTTCAAGAAATTCAAGGCATTGGTGGAGAAGCAAAGTGACTGTTTTGTAAAAACCCTTCGAACAGATAGAGGTGGTGAGTTTTTATCTAATGAATTTAAATTTTTTTGTGAAGAAAATGGTATTCATAGGGAATTGACAGCACCTCACACTCCGGAGCAAAACGGGGTTGCCGAACGAAAGAATAGGACGATTGTTGAGATGGCAAGAAGTTTATTGCTAGCAAAAAGTCTTCCAAATTGTTTTTGGGCTGAAGCTGTGGCAACAGCAGTCTACATACTCAACATTTCTCCCACAAAGGCAGTGCCGAATCGAACTCCGTATGAAGCTTGGAAGGGCAGGAAACCACAAGTAGGTCACCTAAAAATTTTTGGTTGTATTGCATATGCTTTAGTAAATTCTCAATGTAATAAACTTGATGGAAAATCTGAAAAATGTATTTTCATCGGTTATTGTCCTCAATCTAAAGCATATAGGTTGTATAACCCCATTGTTAGCAAGGTGATTATTAGCAGGAATGTAATTTTTGATGAAGATGCAAGATGGGATTGGTCATGCAGTGAAGCAAAAACTCAGGTTCAGGTTCCAATTCAATATGAAGCTTCTCCAACACCAAATGTTGTTAATCCAATCACCACAAATTCAGCAGCATCCTCTCCTGGAAGTTCAAGAAGAAGCAGCTCATCATCTGAAGAAATTCCTCCAAGAAAAATCAGATCCTTAAATGATCTTTACAACTCTACATTTGCCTTATTTATTACTGATCCAACTTGTTTTGAAGAGGCTGTAGAGAAGGAAGAATGGCGCAATGCAATGAAGGAAGAGATCATAGCAATTAAAAAAAATGAAACTTGGGAGTTGGTAGAGTTGCCGAAAGGAAAAAACATCATTGGGTCTTAAATGGGTATTTAAAACTAAATACCATGCAGATGGAACAGTGCAAAAGTACAAGGCGCGATTTGTTGCGAAGGGATACTCACAACAAGAAGGAATCGATTTTACAGAAACTTTCTCACCGGTTGTTCGCTTTGAAACGGTAAGAATGTTCATAGCCTTGGCTGCCCAATTATCTTGGCCTATTTACCAATTTGATGTGAAGTCAGCCTTTCTAAATGGTATGTTGGAGGAAGAAGTATATGTTACTCAGCCTCAAGGTTTTGTAGCAGAAAACAATGAAGACAAGGTTTTAAGATTGAAGAAAGCTCTTTATGGCCTGAAACAGGCTCCAAGAGCATGGTACAGCAAAATAGACTCCTATTTTCAGCAAAATGGATTTGATAGGAGTGAGAACGATCCTGCACTTTACTTGAAGAAGCAAGGTAAAACTGATTTTCTGATAGTTTGTCTTTATGTTGACGATATGATTTACATGGGATCTTCTCAGTCTTTGATAGCAGAATTCAAAGCTTGCATGATGAAGAGTTTTGAGATGACGGATTTAGGTTTGTTGCATTATTTTCTCGGGCTTGAAGTGAAACAAAGTGAAGCAGGTATTTTTGTTTCTCAAAAGAAATATGCAACAGACATTCTTAGGAGATTCAAGATGGTTAATTGCAAAGTGGCTGCTACACCTATGAATACAAATGAGAAGCTGATACTTGAGGATGGCACGCAGAAGATTGATGCAAAAAATTATAGGAGTTTGGTTGGAGGTTTGATTTATTTAACACATACACGACCTGATATTGCATTCTCTGTAGGAGTTGTTTCAAGGTTTATGCAATCTCCTACCAAGCATCATTTTGGAGCAGCCAAAAGAATCTTACGATATGTTGCTGGAACACTTGGCTATGGAATTTGGTATACTAAAGTAGCTGATTTCAGGCTAGTTGGCTTCACTGACAGTGATTGGGCAGGTTCCTTGGATGACAGAAAAAGTACTTCCGGAATAGTTTTTAGTCTTGGTTCTGGAGTCATTTCATGGAGCTCAAAGAAGCAAGATACAACAGCATTATCATCTTCAGAGGCAGAGTATATTGCTGCGAATTCCTCAGTATGTGAAGCAATTTGGTTGAGAAGATTACTTACTGATTTTCATCAAGAACAAAATGAAGCAATTGAAATATTCTGTGACAACAAGTCTACAATTGCAATGACTAAAAATCCTGTATTTCACAGAAGGACCAAGCACATTGAGCTCAGGTATCACTTCATCAGAGATATGGTAGCAAGGAAAATAATTGAGTTGAAGTTCTGCAGTACAAATGAACAAGTGGCAGACATCTTTACAAAATCACTTTCATCTGACAAATATTTTTTCTTTCGGTCACAACTTGGTGTATGTAGTTTTGAATCAAGGGGGAGTGTTGAATAATGATTCAAAATTACGTAGCTTTTGGTCCAAGTCTGTTAGCCAAGTATGAGTCAAAGTTTGTTGTTTTGTTTTTTCTGTTATGTTACTGTTAGCAGATATTGAGCAGATATTGCTCAACTTAGTTGCTATTTTTCAGTTTTTCAGTTGCTTTGTAAGCCTATAAATAGGTCTGTTTTATCAATGAATAATGTGTCCATCAAACATTTCTCATAACTCTTATTATCCCTACTGTTTTTTATAGAGCAATATTTATTTGTAAAGTGCAGTTCTAGTTGACTTTTCCAACACTAAGTGTCACTATGCTTAGATTGACAAGCAGTTGTTAATTCAAAATCAAAGACCGTAGGGATTTTATATAGCGCTTTAACAACGTCAACACAAAATCCACCAAAACAATTTTAAAAGCTTAAAAATCCTCCAAAAAAAAAAAAAAAAAATCTGCTTCGAATAATCTGAGCACATACAAAACCTCATAAGAATAACAAGAAGCAATTGTTTTTTGTTTGTTGTTATTGTTATGGAGGTTCTGTACGTGCTGGGATTGTTTGAATGAGAATTTTTTTTTTTTTTTGGAAGTGTGTAGATATGTTATGGGTTGTTTAGGTACCATGTTTGAAGTTGGTTAGATGCTATATACAACAAGCAAACTCCAATCGATGACAAAGAGAACAAACGTCCTCACTAGAACACCACCACCGGAGCAAACAACGACGGACGAACAATTCGTCCATTTCAAATACGGAGTTTCGATCTGCATTTGAAATAGAGTCTCTTTTCTAGAGAGAGAAACAGTGCGAAATGCCCATTTTCAGAGAGAGAAATGAAAATGGCGGGAGAGGAGCAAGAGTGAACCAGACTGAGTCATTTTCAAAGTGGAGAGATTATATTATATTATTATTATTATTATTTTTCTTTATATGGTTATTTTAATTGTAATTTTAATTTCTTTCCATTTATTTATGTGGGGTGATTAAAATTGAGTATAGAAGTTAATAGGAGATTAGGATTGAGAGGGAGCAGCTCTTTGATTGGTGGCACACGTGTAATTGCAAGAGTAGGTAAGACACATGCATGCAAGACCAACTCTTTGCTTTGGATTTTTTTTTTTTTTTTTTTTGGTGGGTTGCAAATATCGAAAGCTAATTGCAATTCATATGAATAAGAATTGAAGCATAAAAAAAACATGCCTGCAATTTAGATTCAAAATCCTTAGGTGACCAGTGCATCAAATTACACTCATGGTTTAATTCAAGTTTTCCAGCAACAACCTGCAAGTAAGTAGAAAACATGACAACATCAATTTGAAATAATGAATAACTAGCAAAAAGCACTGATCAAAACTCATAATGTGGATGAATGCTAGTACAATCAAGCAGTATTAGATTTTATAGGACCTTCAACTCACATGTATATATAGTTATGGATCACAGTCACTCCAATCCACAAGTAAAATACTACTTTGACCCAGCATCATGCATTAAGGCTAAAAGTCATAAAACATATACATGTACTATCACATATTCCCACTGTATTTAGATGGTATATCAAAGGGATATTAATTACCAGACCATAGCCAGTAGCTTCAGTCCCAAGGCTAGAGCCAGACCAAAATATCCTTGGCCTTCATCACAACACAGACACACACGTAATCTCACCATAATTTTTACAAATGTCATAACATCTATACAAGTAATAAAACATAAAATAATACAATTCAGAATGGTCTCTCCTCACGTGTGACACCTCTATAGATGTAACCTTAAAATGGTCTCTCTCTTCACAATTACTTGAAAAGTGCTCTGCAAGCTCTGGCCCCACACCAAGCCTCTTCTCGCGTGTTTTACTTGTTCTTCGTGATCAACTTGTTCTTCTTGATCAGCTTGCATCCATTGTACCGTCAACCGAGCAAACAGTTCAAAATGTGGTTGGTGTCGTAGAGAACATCATTTCAGGGTTCCTATTCTTGTCATCAAGGTAAGCTTCATTAATTGCCTCTAACATATTACTAACCACATGTTGGATGTTTCTGCCTAAAATGTTTTAACAAAAACTTTTGTGTGCAGGCCTACTTTTATTCAAATAATGAAGAAAAAATCAGTGAAACGATTCTCAACATTTTCATACTTGGCAACCCTTGTCAATTGCATGGCTTAGTTTGTGTATTGACTGCCAATGATGCATCCAAATACCGTCCCAATGTTGACCATAAGCGCCGGTGGCACAGTCGTAGAATTTTTCTACATTGGTACCTTCTTGTTCTACTCAAACAAGAAGAAAAGGCTCAAAGTCTGTCTCGTTTTGCTTGTTGTGTCTTCTCATTCTGATCCTAACCCTACTCCACAATACCAAGAAACACTCCATGGTTGTTGGTATTATTTGCATTATGTTCAACATCATAATGTATGCTTCTCCATTATCCGTCATGGTTAGTCTTCTCATTATTGACGGTAATATAATTATTCTTGTTCGGTTTACTTAATTTTTTTACATTTAACGGTACATAAACTGGTGATTACTGCAAAAAATGTGGAGTACATGTCATTTTTTCTCTCTCTTGGTTCATTTGGTAATGGTGTTACCTGATTTACTTATTCCGTCCTCCCTTTTGATAAATTTATCATTGTAAATTCTTATCATTTTCTTTTTTTTTAAGTCTACTATGTGTTAGATGAACTCTCCAATTGTTTTTAGTACGTTTTTGTGGTTTCGAATCAGATTTCAAATGGGTTGGGCATTTTGTTGTCAATGGCCCAGGTGTTATTGTATATCTACTATAACAGGTCAACTCAACGAATTAAGGTAGGAAGAAAACAAGCACCCATGGGAGAACTAGATATGTCTAGCTAGTGGAGCGAATTAAGGCAGCAAGATTGAAAATGGTCATCATTTGAAGCATGGCTCAGACACAAGTAGATATGTCTAGTGGATCCTTCGCGGGTGTGCTTTCATTTGCAGGGCTACCTTTCATTTGAAGTATTGACATTGTTTTACATAAGTTGGAACAAAGCATCAATTTTTGTTTCTTTATTTATTTTGTGCTTGTTAATTTATAGAAAAAGAAGAAAAGCAGAACTACTTTGCACACCATTTTAACACTAGCTTTCAAGTCCATATATAAAAAAGATCAGAATTATTGATCCTTTATTAAGTTGTGTTCAATTAAATTATTGAGAAGATTCTTGATTAATCTAATTTCAATGGGTTCATGAGACACCTGTCTCTTTGTATTAAAGATTGCAAAGAGATAAAAAGTCTTATCGAAGAGTCTCTCTCAGTTTCTAGTGAGAGAAAAACCTTTAAAGAGACACATTTTATGGGAGTGATTTTTCGGTTAGATCCGGACCTATTTTCTTGTTTTTGAGTGTTTCCTGCCATCTTCTTTCCTTGTTCTTCTCCTTCCCTTTCCTTTCCCTTTTGGAGATACAAAGACCTCCCTAGATAGAGAGAGAAGAAAAGGCTTCGTCGAAAGGGTATGGATCCAGATGATATATGGATCCATCCCTCAAAAACAAGTTTTGTTTTGCAGTATCTGGGTTCTAATGACTCTTTTTGTTTGATTTCCAGTAGTTGTTTCTACGGTTTTCCAGATCCAGCTCAGAGGTTGTCGCTTTTTGTCCTTGGGTGAAAATCAACAGTCATCTCTAGCTTTCTTGCAACCAGATGTAAGAGCAAACCTAGATCGCTTCAGTAGTTTTTGTAGTTCATGCTGCTTTGGTAAAAGGAGGCTATTTTCTCTTGTATCTTTTGTATTGTTACAATTTTCACTTTGTGTTTTAATGTTTTCATGGGTTAATTAGGGATGTTAAGGTTTGATGTAGGTTGGTTGGAATCAGTTATGTCGAGTCATTTCCATGCTTGAAATCGTAGGACCTTCTATCTAGTCACCTTAATTCTGTCTTCTATGGAGGATTTGATCTGCATGTATATGGTTGTTTTTTGTATTCCTAAATTTGGTTGGATGTCCGTTGGTTATATTCTCAGTATGGCCAAATTTGGATGAATGTTAATGAATATCCATTTTGTTTAAGAAAAAAAAAAAAAATTTGGCCACCATGCTTTTGTTTTTGTTTTTATTGCCTCATCATGCAACAAACATGATCCGTAGACAAAGATCTGTCGCTTAATTTTTTGGGTTTTATTGAAATCTAACCCTTTTTTGATAACTCATTTGAAAAATAACCTTTTTTTTTTAAATCTCAACCTCAAGGTAAAAAATCTCAACCTCAAGGTAAAAAATCTCAACCTCTAGGTTTGGAATCCTAACTTTCAGGTTGTGAGCCATAGTGTTAATTTAAATCAATCTCAACTTCAGGGTTGAGATTTTATCAACCTAAAAAAAAAGGGTTAATTTTTAAATTGACTTTAAAAAATGGGTTAGTTTATACATTTTCTCTATTTTCTTAAAATATACAACCCACCAACATCTCCATTTGACAAAAAAAAAATCTCTCTTTTACTTGCTCTCTTGGCCCGGTTCTCCATTTCAATCCATTACATTGCCTTTCCAGTTTTTTTTTTTCTTTTTTTTTTTGTTTTTTAACTTGGCTCACTAAAATTCGGCCCACTTAATTTTGGTCTCTGTAAACTATTTCTTGGCTACGGTGACGATTGGCTCAAGCCCAAAAAGTGTTATTCTTTCTGTTCATTTCTAATAATTTGATCACTTTTCTAATTAATTCTAGGATAACACTACATACTAATTGAAAATTTATTCATATATCATTTGATTTAAAAAAGAAAAAACAAAAAACTTTTTCTTATTTCCATAGATGATATTTTCCTTCAATCTCTTCTTCGATGGAATTACTTTCTTCTCTGTCCAGTATTGCTTACTTGACTCCCGACTTGCACACTAAAGATCTGCTCAGAAAAAAGACAGAGAAGAAGAAAACCCCAATAGTCTCATGAGAGTTGACAGGTGAGAAGAATATATAACTGTATTTTAATTTTTTAATTTCTAAATTTTTGACGAATTTTTAATCCTTATGATGATATTTGATGAAACATATATCTAAGACATTGAAAGCGGACAAAATTAATAAAAACCTTAATTTTTTACCAGTTTCCTATGGTTAGTTTGGATAACGAAGACAAGATCGAATGAGAGAAATGAGAATACATTTACATAGATCGTGCAATAGTTATAATTGATGGCTGTGGGAAAGATATGGTTGACAGATGTTGCATGATTTCATAGAAGGGATAGGATGGGATTACGGGCATTGTTCTTCGAGCATTTAGCAGAAAGCCTTGCCAACCTATCAAATTCTTTATTTGCAATATCCATGTCACGATCAGGAAGACTGGATGTGTAAGGTTACAATTCAAGTAGATTCAAGAAATTAATTAAAATTTAATTTATTATTATTGATTTGATTTTGTTCAAGTTTAGAAATAAATAAGTATATGGATAAATATCTCTTGAAGGATATTTTTGAAAGAAATTAAGAAAATTTGGTGTGAAAAGGTAAAGATTATAACAAAACATGGGGTGTAGAATGTAAATTTATAAGTTGATAATTGTGGTGGGTCACCTTGATTGAAATTAAGAAAATAAATAAATAAATGGTAAAACTAGTTGCCAATTTAGACAAAGAAAAAAAAATGGAGAGTTGAGGTGGATATTAAATAATGACAATTTTTTTATAAAAAATTTAGGGGTGGTATGGGAACAGTGGGATGAGATTAATTAAGAGATAGTGTACACGCACGCGCATGCGCGCGCGCACACACACACACATATATATATATATATATATATATATTCATAAGCAAATCAAATACACTGATCCATATAGCAAAAATTAGAGAAAGAAAAGAAAAGAAGAAGAAGAAGGTCATGTGCGAGAAAATATATTTGAGAGCAAACGTTTGGTGTGTAATTGTTTTAGTTTCAAATTCAATTTTCCGATTGATTTTTATGAATTTTAAATAGGTTTTTATGTTGGTTTTGGGTGGAAAAGAAATCAAGGATAATATGGGTGCTATTAATTCGAAATAAAGTTTGAAATTTAATGTGTTAGTGGATTGTTTTATTCAAATTGAATTAATTGTTTATAGTTATTTATATTTTATATTTTTGTTAATTATAATTATTATAGATCGTGAAAAGAGCCACATGATGTAAAATGCATTAATATTATAAATAATAGAAATATTTTACATTAGTGTATATTACTTTTAATTTACCATATTTTGTAAATATATTTCTAGAATAGATTTGAAAATGAAATATTTTTCTAAGTATTCTATATTTTATATATACAATACATGGTTCAGCACGAGAAATGTTAAGATTTTTTTTTTTTATTTGTTCAATTTATATTTTAATGAGCAAGGTGACTGTTAGAATTACGATGATTATTTCAAATGATTTTTAGTAAATCTAGATTTTAATCGGAAATATCAAAGCTTTCACGGGATTCTCTCGGACTTGAGGAAGGAATCGAATCTAGCCCTATAAGATGAACTTATTTAATATAATTTACAATGATGATCCTACTCCATAAACGTGGCTTTGATCTTGTTAACTTTTAATTATAAACTTCTTTTACGAATATTTATTATTTATTAGTTCTTAACGCATATAGTGAATAATGTGTGGAGTATATTTTAGTCCCTAATTTAAATTTTCAAGTTTCGCCCCCGTGTGCTCTCAAATTTCTCATTTAATAGATCCTCCGTAGGCCGCATCAAGTGAAGACACAGAGAGTTAATGAAGTATTGCCGAAAATGTTTGATTGGTAATTGGTTTTACCACGCAGTTGCTGTGATGGTGTATGTGGAGCCTCTTAATTGCTAGTGGTTTATGACAAAACAAAAACGACAAAAAATATAATAGATTATTAAACATGAAAACAGACCATTACCTACTCCATTGAACGCATAATGGCAATTAATGACCTATTTCATTGAAAAAAACTACAGCAGCGTCAACTTGAAAGTCTCCCACTTGTCCAGCGGAAATTTCTCCCGCCTTTCCTTGGAGAAAAACTATAGCATCCTCAACCAATCTTCCGCATTGAAGTAGACATTTGGGCTCTGTGACGCACTTATTAGTACATCTATATCCAACCATGGTAGGGAAAATAAAAAAAAACATGCATAGAGATCACTAGATATGTCTGTTAAATCAATCTTGATGCGCATGACTGTTTTGACTTGTCTCTAACTCGAGGCCCACCACTCATTAAACAAATCAATCTTGATGCGTATGAGTCTTTTTTTCTTCGAATTTATTAGCATATCAAAATCCAATTTTATATATTTAAAAAAAAAATCCAATTTTATATAAATATTACATAATTCAGGATCAGTTCTGCTCTCAAAACTGTGTCATAATAATTCTATGGCTTCTTCTTCTTTTTCTTCTCCTTGCTCTGACAATACTCATACAGTGAGGTATGATGTATTTTTTAGTTTTAGGGGTGAAGACACTCGCAATACTTTTACCGGTCATCTCTATTCGGCTTTGTGCAGAAGAAAGATCAAAACTTTCATTGATGATGAACTCGAGAAGGGTGATGAAATTTCTCCAACACTCTCAAAAACGATTGAAGATTCAAGTCTTTCCATCGTTATTCTCTCCAAAAACTATGCTTCTTCAACATGGTGTCTGAACGAACTTCTAAAGATACTTGAATGCAAGCGTTTAATGGGACAGATTGTATTACCAATTTTCTATCATGTACTCCCATCGGATGTAAGGAAACAAAGTGGGAGTTATAAGGAAGCATTTGCTAAGCATGAAAAATGCTTCGGGCAGACAAATGATAAGGTCTCAAGTTGGAGGGCCGCTTTGACTCAATTAGCTTCTTTATCTGGTTGGGATATACAGCAGCATCATGGGTACGTATGTCCAAACCATATAACTTTCTTTTTCCTCACAGATTACTAGCTACCTTTAATTGGCCCTTGTCCAGCTTGTCAAAGACTTTAGTTATCTTGATTGCTTATTTCTAATATTAATTTTGTTACAATAGTTGGTGTCAAAAAACAACAAAATTTTATGTTTACTATAATAATATGACATTCTCGTAAATCAGTAAGGTTAAAATTGATCGATCTATCTCAATTACATGATTTTATGTAAGTTGTTATAAATTTCAAAATTAAATGGAAACACTGCATTTGTTTGCTTATTTTATGTTAGGACTTGTTGCGAATTATTTTTGTTTTATTCCATGTGTTACTACATTCATCCACATGACAGTACACACAATGTATTTGAAACTTGAAAAATAGTGAAAGAAAATCACAAAACATATCCGGTTTGCAACAAAAGATGATCTAGATCTCTTATTGTTCAACTGGAGATCGGATTTCTATCACTAAAACGGAAGGAAATCTCAATTCACGATATAGTTTGTCTTGTCCATTTCTTTTTCTCTTTGTTTTCTCTACTTCTCTCTCTGTTTTAGTTTATCTTTTTGATGCAGGTCTTTTTTTTTTTTTTTTTTGGTTATTACGAAAGCCAACTTTTTTCTTTGTTTACAAAACATCCTTTTTATATGTTTGAGAGTGAGAGTAGTTCATTAGTTAATTGCCAATAACTGCATTAGTAGTTATTCGATTTCATCCAAAAATAAAAAATTATCTTTTGGGTCTTGGATTCGGGTTTGGGTCATATGGGTGGACCCGACCCAACATCCAATTAACCCAACACCATCTGATAAATTGATTTTCATAGAACTTGCCAATCCTGATCAATATTTGATATGTTGATTGCTATCAATTTGTTTAATATCTCTAGTTAATTATTTCTTCTTCTTTTTTTTTTCTAATCCTAGTAAAATCAGACAAAAAGACTGTAGATTATATTCAGTAATTACACACTCTTTAATATTTTTTTTTTGTAAAATGAAGAAGATATTTGATTGAACCAGAACTTCTATTAAAGAGGAAACGTTGAGCTTTATTTTTTATTAGAGAGAAGAAACAAAAGATCTATTGACATGCGAATGGAGGAACTTGAACTAAGCTGCAACTGTTCAAGCAGCTTTTCACACTACTTACATTTTTATTCGGAGAGCATGTACGAAATCGAAAGATAACTTTTTACTCGTTAATTTGCCGTTTGATTCTTTTTAGAGACATATTGTCGGTGAACAGATAACTTGATTGGTGATCCTGTAATTTCATTTCCTTTTGATAAATAGATCATAAAAGCTCTTGTAATAAAATTGATGCTTTTGAGATTGCTAACCTACCAACAAATTTTTCTACGTTAATAATAATTTGTTCAAATTTTTCTTCATGTTTTGACAGGGCTGAGTCTGAATTTATTGAGAACATTGTGAAAGCCGTCTTAAAGAAATTGAAGCATATGTCATCATGTGATTATTTGAATGGCTTGGTTGGAATTTTATCACATATAGAAAACGTTGATTCATTGTTATCCATTGAAACAATAGATTTTCGTATCCTAGGAATTTGGGGCATGGCTGGTATAGGCAAGACAACTATTGCAAGAGCTATGTTCAACCGAATTGCCAATCAATTTGAAAGTTGTTGTTTTCTTGCAAACATTAGGGAAGAGTCTGACAAATGTGGTCTAAACAATTTGCAAGAAAAGTTACTTTCTGAAATATTAGAGGATCAAAATCTCAAATTAAATGCTTTCACAATAAACAGGTTATACCGCAAGAAGGTCCTTATTGTTCTTGATGATGTAAACAATACACAACAGTTATCATATTTAATTGGAGATCGTGGTTGGTATGGTCGTGGGAGTAGAATTATCATAACATCTAGAGATAAACAAGTGCTTAACAATGGTGTTGATAGACTATACAAGCTTAAGGAATTAGACTATCATAATGCTCTTCAACTGTTTAGTTTAAATGCCTTTAAGCAGAGCTATCCTAGAGAAGATTATATGGCACTATCAAATCGAGTTGTCTTCTATGCAAAAGGCAATCCATTAGCTTTGAAAGTTTTGGGTTGTTTTTTACAAGGTAGAAGTAAGCAAGAATGGAAAAGTTTGTTAAATAAACTTAAAAAGTGTCCCAACTTAGAGATTCAAAATATGTTGAGAATAAGCTATGATGGATTGGATGATCAAGAAAAAGACATATTTCTTGATATTGCATGTTTCTTCAAAGGGGAACATAAAGATCATGTAATAGCTATCCTAGATGGGTATGGTTTATCTACTGAAATCGGAATAAGAGTTCTTATTGATAAATGTCTGATATCTATCACAGAAAATCAGTTATTGATGCATGACTTGATACAAGAAATGGGTCATAATATTGTACTTCAAGAATCTATAAAAGAGCCCGAGAAACGCAGTAGATTATGGGATCCTCAAGATATTTGCAATTTATTCAAGAAAAATAGAGTAAGACCCTATTGCATTATAGCCTTTATTGTATTTGAGGTTTTAAGAAATACAAAGCTTAGACAATATTATTTACACAGATATCTAACTTTATGCAACTTCCATTGTTACATATAAGAAGCTATAACGTTAATCTAATCTCTCTATTTGATTTTGTTGTCAGGGAACTAATGCAGTTGAAAGTATGTCTCTAGACTTATCGCAAGTAACTAGGTTACACCTAAAATCCGATGCTTTCATGAGTATGCATAGACTTAAATTTCTTAAATTCTATAGCTCTCATTATAATAAAGGCAAGAAAGAGAATGATAAGGTGCACCTATGTGAAGGTCTCGAATTACTTCCCGATGAACTGAGATATCTCCATTGGCACAGATACCCTTTGGGATCTCTGCCACCTGAATTTAACCCCGAGAACCTTGTTGAGCTTCAAATGCATCACAGTAATGTCGAACACCTATGGAAGGAAAATCAGGTGCGTTTAACATTCACGTAATTTTCATTTGTTGTTTGCATTTCAATCTCATTGATACTTGATTAATTGGTTGAAGCCATATCTCTTTTGTCATAGCATTTGGAGCACTTGAGAAGGATTGACCTTAGTTACTCGCAACATTTAACTGAAGTTCCAAACCTTTCTGGAGCATCAAATCTTCAAATTATGGTTCTTAATGGTTGCTCAAGGCTTACTAAGTTTCCTGAGATTTCATGGAATATAAAGAAGTTACATTTAGACCGAACTGCAATAGAAGAAGTTCCGTCTGCAATTGGGTGTCTCAATCAACTTGTCTCATTGGAACTGAACTATTGCGAAAGGCTTAAGAATCTTCCGAGCAACATTCGTAATTTGACATCCCTCATTCAACTGAGTCTCCGAGGTTGCTCAAGCATCACTGAGTTCCCAGAGATATCAGGGGATATAGTAAATTTGTATTTAGATTCGACTGCTCTAGAAGAAGTGCCATCTTCAATCGAGCATCTCACTAAGCTTCAGAGCCTGAGTCTTCAAAGTTGCAAAAGGCTAAAGAGAGTTTCAAGCAGCATTTATAAATTAGAATCTTTGTTATATGTTTATCTCGGGGGCTGCTCAAAATTAGATGAATTTCCAGAAGTGCTGGAGACTAAGGGAAGTCTAGTGGGGCTTTATTTAGCTGGAACGGCAATAAAAGAATTGCCTGCGTCAATTGAACTTCTGCCTAGACTTCGAACTCTGGATATAAGTTACTGCAAAAATGTAGAAAGTCTTCCAAACAGCATTTGTAGTATGAAATCTCTTTCAACGCTTGATCTCTCTGGTTGTTCTCGTGTTGACAAAATACTGGAGGACTTGCCATTATCTTCATCATCTGGCTTATGTGCTTTAAAACGATTGAAACTAAGTCAGTGCAACCTATTAGCATTGCCGAGTGCTCTTATCTGCTTATCCTCCCTGGAGCGATTAAATATAAGTAAAAACAATTTTGAAACCTTAAACTTTAAACCATTTTCTTCTCTGATAGCTCTCAACATCAGCCATTGCAAGAGACTTCAATCCATAGAAGAGTTTCCCATCCCATCGTGTTTACAAGAACTAGAAGCACATCAATGCAATTCTTTGGAAACTTTACCAACTTCAAATGTATTCTTCACTGGGAATTGGAATTCCCCACAGTGTTCTATATATTCTAATTGCTTGAAATTGGATGCCAATACACGTGCACATATTTTGGCAGATGCACAACTAAGGATTCAAGTTTTGGCAACTAAGGCTCGTGGGACTGCGTCAATGAAAGATTATCTAGAGGTACTCTCTGTCTTTCTTTTAAATGTCACAGCTGGATGATTTTGTGGTTATAATGTCGCTAAACTTGGGTCTTCGTTGAACTCCTTTTTTGTTGATAAAGATGAAAAAATATTGTTGGGTGATATGATTTTTTTTTTTTTTTTTAAATTTTTACTTAAAGGATTTCTTTGTCAGACCATATCGAATTGCATTATTTTTATAAGATTGAATTGAATTGAAATAAATCAATCATCACATATCATCTTGTAATTAACTCACATATTACGTTCTTTCAAAAAAAAATTAATTCCAGATGAAAATGTATGTAGCCCAAAAGATTTGCTTCTTTTAAAAAAGTTATGCAAGTGAAAGAGTTAAAGCGAATCTTGCACATCCAATTTACTTTAAAGGTCACTCGATAACGGATTATTTTAATTCCACAGAAGGATAAGGCAGGAGCTTCAGTTAGCATTTGTTTTCCTGGAAATGAAATTCCAGAATGGTTCGGCCATCAACATATGGGATCAAGAGTGATAGTAGAGCTGCCTCCGCATTGGTGTAGCACCAAGTTCCTGGGGTTTGCTCTTTGTATAGTCGCTGCATTTGAGGATTGCAAATATTTCGATTTCTGTTTCAATTGCAGATGTTATTTCTTAACCAAGGATGACGAGTTGCATGAAATTCTTTGTGACTTGAGTAGTATAGGCATAGACGGAAGACTCGAATCCCTCGAGTCAGATCACGTGTTTATGCTATACGCTCAGGGGCTATCTGTTGTATTTCAAAGAGATGATGAAGAGCATAATTTGAACGTATACTCATCCTGCCGTGAGGCTCTCTTTGAATTCTCTCCTGTGGATATGGGCCTGCAACCATTACCAAACTGCAAGATAAAGAAGTGTGGAGTCCATCTACTATACTTGGATGAGGAATATACACAAACAAGTGGAGATAACAGCCTTAATGAAGAAGGCCCTGTTGAAAGGGGAGGAGATGGCATCTCTAGATCTCATGTGGAAAATCAAGAGGATCCCAACTCTAAAACATTGCAAGAAACAGAACACGACACAGAGTCGGAGGTCGATACCCTCCTATTGCGTAAAAGCAGAGTGAAACTCATGATCAAGAAGGTGTTTTTGGTTGGACTTGCTCTTTTTCTCTTGTGGTGGGTTTTATTGGGTAAGTATCCCTCTGTAAAATTTCCATCTTTGTTGAAGAGGGATAAAAGGATATGTGGATGTTGTTATTCTATAAAACTTATTTTAATTGTTGTGTCTGTAGATGTGGAGCTGAGGTCGGGCTTGATAAAGAAGATAGCATGAGAGGAAGGTATTATAAGTGATACAAAGATAAAACATCTTCAGAGGTGAAAATTAAAGAGCACAAAGAGCAATAGATATATCAGCTGGCGATACAAAACTGGCTGTAATTGCCTCTGAAATCACATTGCATGCGTTGAAGTTTGCTATCAAATTTCTCTATTACCCTTTCATGAATTTATGTATGTATTTGTGTGCTGATATAGTTTTTTTTTATTTTTATTTTTTGATTTTGTTTTTCTCTCTCTGTGTGAAGGTCTCACTAAAAGTGAGGTATCAAAACAGCATGCTTGCCTGCTGTGCATGAGGAATTTAGTTTGTTCCCGATCATGATGTTCTGTTCAGTATCCTTTCCATGCTTTGAAGTTGCACATGCACGGGATGGTAGAGAGGATGGATGGCAGCCCCTTACTGAAACTGAATCCAGATGTCTCATTCTTCTCTGGTGGATGGTGGTCTTGGCGTTCTCATACGTGATGGGGCAGGGCTGGTTATGGCTACATGCTTGCCAATGGCCTTGTGTTCCCAGTGGCTGTTGATGTGACGGAGGCAATAGCTGCGTGCAAGTGAAGTGACTCCCTTTGGCTCGAGAAAATGGTCCTTCCCCATTTCGTGTTGAGTTTGATCCAGCATTAACAGTTGTGAATTTCATTATTGGAAACAGTTATTAGTAACGTTTTGGAATTATTGACAGCTTTGGTGTCCTAGATGTTCGATTCATTCATCACCAAGCCAATTGTGTAATTTATGCTTTGGTTAAGTTTACTTTGTTTGTTGATTGTGATCTGGCTTGGATTTCAACAAGTTTCTCACTTCATTGTTTAGCTGAATGGGATTCAAGATAATGTGTAATTCATTTTGCAATGAGATTAGACTGAGTTCATTTGGTGTGCACACAATTGAGTTCGAGCCTGATCAAGTGTTATGAGAATGTAGTGAAGAGCTCTTATCCACAATTAGCGTTCAACATTCAAGGCCGAGCATGCTGGATATTCTTTTATTAGCAGGGTATCTTCTGCGTTCAAATAATTATTCTTGCACTAGTAGCCTACTTACTAGTAACATACTACCATCTGATCTTTCCAGATATTTGCATTGTTTTTCTTTAGTCTTGAGCATTGCTGATGATTTTGTTTTTGCACCTTTAATACTCTTTGTTCTCTGGCTTTTAATTCCCTTTTGTCTCATCACCACAACTATATAGAAAAAGTAGAACTTAAGAACCGCACACACGACACATCCAAATTGAAAACCTCTCAAAAAAGGGCACTCGTAGTCGTGAATTGACGTAATTAATTATTCTACCATAAAAATTATTGTTGACGTTCGATATCAGTCAACTTAGATTCATTGAAGTCCAGTACTATAACTAATAAGAAGCAAAATGAAATGAATGAGTAAATAAGAGGAAGATCAATAGACACAAGATTTTTTAAGTGGTTTGGCTCAAAAAATGTCTACGTCCACTGTTGTCTCTCAATATTTCAACAAATTAACGGTACTCAAAGTGTTATTCCTTTCTATAATGAAATTCCTCTCCTATTTATTGAGAAAGGAAGGCGTTACAGTAATACATAATAAAACAAAATAAAGTAATAATGATTAATTACATTTTCAAGACCGACAACTATAACATTTGTCAAAGTCTCCTGAAAAAACATGGTTTAGATGTTAAACCCATGTCGGTTAGGTAAGATTTCTTTAATTCATGCTGTAATCTTTGACGGACTGACGTATACGACACGTCTGGAGCTATATTTTGTCTGATAGTACTGACTGTAGCTGACTTATAATCTAAGAGGTGTGATAGAAACGAGCTCACTCCCCCGAGCTGGGATGCACGAGATTGACGTGCTGTGAACATGGCAATGCGAAGTGCTATCTGAGTTTTGCAAGCTGATTGTCTTGACGAACTGGATCATCAACAGGTTGGGCTTTAGTTTATTAGGCCTGCCGAGCTTTTATCTCTTTGGTGCTGAGCCATTGGGGCTTACTAGCCCATTCTTTTAGGTCACTGAAATATGTATAACAATTATGTTATGGACTTCAACCAGCACAAGGAAACAGAGAACAAGTAGTAAATTCCATAGAAACAATTAGTAGTTGCAAACTGAAATCCTATATATACGCCACCAACCACAAAATAAAACTGCAATTCCCGCCAAGACTATCTTCTTCATCATCTCAATTCAAAGATCAGTGTCTATCTCAGATGCATTTGCCCTCTGTAGGTTGCATCAAGTGAAGACAGAGAGTTAAAAGTATTACCGAAAATGTTTTATTGGTTGCTTTACCACTCTGTTGCTTTGATGGTGTTTGTGGAGCCTCTTAAATTTTTATTTTTTATTATTATATGCAAATATTATATATACAATATAATTTATAAAATTTTAGAAATATGATCCCGAACTAGACCCTAACTCCGGAAGAAGTGATTTATATAGTATGAAAAAATTACCTACGCCCTAATTGTTAATGGTTTTTCTCCACTTTCACTAGTGAGCGATGTCATATGACAAACAAAAACGACAAGAAATATAATAAATTGTTAAAGACGAAAATAGGGCCGCGTGCTTGTGTAAAACATTACCCACTCCATTGACCACAAACGCCGACGACGTGGTCATTTCTGTGGTCAATGGAGAAAAGCTATCTCAAACCAATAATCCCCAACAAAGTGGCTATTTTTGTAAACTCGGTGGATGAGCACCATATATTATTGTAATAATTTTGAGTCAGTTCGTGACCGACTGAGCACATACATATATATATATATAACTCAGTTGGTAATGAAAGATTTATGGGCCAAGCTTGCCTTTTACCATTTTCAATCTCTCTCAATTTTTCTTATTTTAATTTTATTGTCATTTCGTTGTGTCATGCAAGTAGCTGACTTGCACGATACTTGTTGGCTTGGAAAGCTTGACTATTTTGGCTCCTACAGATACATGTACCCTCCATGGAAAATTACACTTCTCCTGTTTACGGACACACACTCTCTCTCTCCCCCGTTACTATCAATTTCACTTTATCATTGTTTTTTTATTTTATAATACATTATTAATACGGTTCAAAACTTAAAGTTTTGGATCTATCCACTCATAACCTAAAGTTTTAAATTTCAATTTATTAGTACCTGAAATTCTTGATACTCTTAACTCTAACTTTAACTAAAAAGTCTAACCATGCCAATCAAAGTAATGCACGATCCTGCCGACTAAATCTATATACGACTCTACCGACTCAATTATTGTGCTAACTTCGTTCATAATTATTATTGTGCATTATATGTCCAACTATCTGATTTTATTTATTTATTGTTATGCATTATATGTGCGGCTCTGCCGATTTTATTAATCGTTATTGATATATATCATATGTCCGACTCTGCCGACTTTATTAATTGCTATCTATAGACATTATATGTGTGGTTGTGCCGATTTTATTAACTGTTATTGTTATACATTATCAGAACTTGAAATTTTGGATTTCAATTAATAGAACTTGAAATTTTAAATTTTAAATTTAATTATAACCAGAAGTTTTAAATTTTCAATTTAATTAGAACGAAAAGTTTATATTTTAAATTTTTTTAAAACCAAAAGTTTTACACTTCAGATTTCAATAAGATTATAAATTTGATATCCAATTTATCTATTAGCACCATAAGTTCTATAGCCCTGATTTATTTGAAACCAGAAATTCTAGTTAAATTTCAATTAAATTTTGTTGAATTTCACACTCAATATGAATAATTGTATATGTCAAATAATTATAGTTGCCTAAAGTAGCATAATCAACCCTTGGCTTATTTTATAGAAAGAGTGTGCTTTTTTATCATGGGTGTAAAACACGAAGGCAATTAAATACATTAGATTGTGCTTTACGTTTAAAGCCAATGTTATGCATATACATATGCATATAAAGCTATGTAGCTCTCTTAGGCTATGAAAAATTAAATAATTAAAATCCAAACGCATTTGATCTTGTGATATTAAATTCTTACTTTTTGCATATGATATAATAGTTCCATCATATTCCCTTTAATAGATTAGATTATCGATGAATCCAGGTTTTTATATTTTATTTTAAATTTAGAACCAAAAGTTATAGATTCTCAATAAATTTATCCTTAATTTTATTTAGATATTAAAACTAGAAGTTTTAGATTGATAAACATAATTTATATATATTTATTACCCTTAAATATAGATTTATTAGTCCAATTTTGTGTTGAATTTATTTTAATTAGTTGTGTTTTTGGTGAAACAAAAATAAAAGAAGATTTATGTGATGAATGAGGAAAAATTACAATTTTGATTAAGTCAAAATCCAAGTCAATCAAGAATTCAATTCTTGCCTAAAATTATTTGTCAAACAATTAGGAAATTAGTTGAGACAAGAAAATAGATCAATGAAGGAAAAAGCAAATTTGGAAGCAAATCAAGAAAAGAAGAAAAAAAGTAGCAGATTTTGAGAGAAAAAATCAAAGCTCACTATGTAGTTTTATGGAAAGACCAAAAACGGTATCTTACTATTGAGGCAGTTTTCAATTTACAAATTGAGACTAGTAGCAATAGTATAAAAGAGAGATTGTTGGAGGAGCCGCTAGAGCTTGGGGACAGAAAATATTAGAAGACAAAAGAGCAGCTTTGGTGGAGAAGAAAACAAGTCAAAAGAGGAGCAGGCTGGCAAGATTGTGTTGAACTGAGATTTGGAGCAGATTCAGACGTGGACTTAGACAGTTTCGACAAGATGTTAGGTTTTAATTCTCTTTTTGTTCTTGTTATCATCATGTTTGTTTAATTTTCTTTTCTAAGGTGTAGGATGAAACCGTTATTAGCTTTGTAATGATTTTGTTGTTTGAATATTATTATCAATTTTGTTTTTAATGTTTAATAATTCTTAGTTTCATCAATTGATAAAATAAAAATGGTTTCACCTTTAATATCAAGTATTTTTGGTTGTTACAAAATTATTTTATTAATTTGACTTTGAATTAAAAATTTTAAATATAAGATTTTTGATTATTTGTTTTTCAATATTAGATACATATAATACTTAGATCTTATAAATTTCAAGTCTTGAAATAAGAATTTACATAAGATTCATTTTTAAAACTTAATTGATAAATCCTGAGAAAACAACAGATTGATTTCTAAGTTGTTTCTTTAATTTTTTATAATAATATTTTGAATAGTAAAACCTTATAAGTTGATAATTGTGGATTCTGAACCTCAAATTTCTCGTTTATTAGTTGAATTTTACAATTTAATCTTGTTTTGTTAATCTAGAATTTTATTTACTTTAGTTTTAATTAATTCTCAATTTTCAAGCATTATTAACTAAATTAGAATTAAATTTAATTTGGATTTAGATTAATATTTTCTCAATCTCTGTGGATCGACCTCGTACTTACATAATCTATTTTACAATAGACTCGTGCACTTGCGAGTACTAAAATTTGCACAACATAGATCTTTACAACACTACAAGTAGTTCTAGAGTACAACTTATTTAGACTTTGAAACCAAAAATTTCAAATTGCAATGTAAAATGAGAATCAAATTTCTGTTTGCTCCAATTGTTATTTCTACTACTTCATCTCTCCCTTCTTTCAATTTATTTAATTTATTTATTCTCTGTTTTATAATTAATCTCACACTTATATTAGTTAATTTTTTGGGTCATTGAAACTAGCAAAAAAAAAAACTCCCCTAGAAGTGGAATATTTATAACGTCAAACATGACAAGGGTAAAAATATATAGAAAAAACCCTCAAAAATTATGAAGATATTTGTTTCAGATGTGGTGTACCTAGACACGCGTATCTGTCGTACGACCAAGCACATGGTTTATCTGTATCAAATCTCTATAAAGGGGAAGGAAAAAAAAAATTGATAGAAATTTTGCAGATCAAGATGATGATTCAATAAACATTACAAGTTTAGATATGTCAGATTTCTTTGATGATGTAGACAAAAATAGATCACTTTATTGGTGATGGAAATGCTCATATCAATTAAGATCATATCTGTACCATAAAATTTATTTAAAATGTTCAATTTTAACTTGAAGTTCTTAAACAAATTAAAGGAATTGATCTGATTAGGAAAAGAATTCAATCTTAATTCTACCAAGACCTGAAGTTTTGAGTTACTATCAAATTTAGATATGTAATTATGAAATACAATCACATCATAGCTTAAAACTTTGGTTTTTAAGGTAAAGAGCAAGATGCAAAAATTAGGTACATGACATATATTTTTTTATGCCTTAATTGATTATTAAATATTCATCACAATTCAATATAATTGTATTTTGCTAAATTTTTATTATAATCTATCGAATATTTGTACTTTTTGGTAAAAGATCCATTTATATTATTAAAGAAATATATATAATCACAAAACAAATGAAGTTGGATGATTGAAATAGTTCGTACTTTAAATTTGTTCCTAAAGTTGCATGTTAGTAATTATAGGTTTAAGAAACCATTTATCTCACATGATTAAATCAAGTAAGAACATTCCCTGAAACGAATGTTAAATCACCTAATAGTCGTGTTATGGTTAATAAAATCTCGATGATCATAATAAATTTTAACCACTAGAAGTGGAATTCACACCAAAACAAAATGAGAAAAATGCTTACTATTGACAGAATATGAAATTAAATAGTTATTTATCTAAAGCATACATAAATACCATATTAATTTTTTACCAATTATATATAAAGGCTCTAAAAGAGCAAATTGCATATTACAAAGTAAAAAACAACAGTGTTGTATAAGTGAAACTACAAAGTAAAAAATAACGGTGTTGTATAAGTGAAACTTTGTTATTTTAATAGATCCTATAAGAATTTGTTTAGATATACATTAAGAAAAGTATATCGTATTATTTATATTGTCAGATGCTATAAATATATTTTATGACTGAGACTATCATATGATCATAAGTAAAATATGATTAAGAATTGTGACAAACCAAAAGTTTTTTTCATCCGATGATATAAAGAAAATAATGCATCAAATTATTGGAAATAACATATATATCCATTATGGAACCTGAATATTCTTGTCTAATAAATGTTCGTGAAGGACAATATTTGGTATCATAATTCGGTTCCTGAAGGACATTATGTGACATTGTATTTTTGTCGCTGAAAAATAATTTGGCAATCTTACATATCCTTACAGGATAGTAGATAGTATCAATAAATCTTAAAAAAATATTATGATAATACAAATAAGTCCATGAAAGATAACAACATAAGGTCAATATATAAATTTTCTCATCGTTATGGAGAGAACATGAATAAAATTTAATGACGTAAAATTACAACTGACATGCATCATATTTATATTATGACACTTATTGTATGTGTCATGTGAATATAAAGTTCAAAAGACCATTCATTTGTGAATTGTATATTCGAATGATTTTATACTCATTAGCAATATATTAACCCAAGTAATTATTCCTGAAGAACAATTTATGTAAATGGTCACTGTTGACATGAATAATTGGTCAACGTTGGTTCGTCGATGCCCAGACTGCAAGCTGACTAAAATAAAGCAAATAGAAGATAAAAGGAGAGGCAAAGAAGAAGAAGAAAAACACAAGATCTACGCAGTTCAACCTTAACAATGGCCTATGTCCACAGTGCCGGCTCCAGTGAGGAGAGACAATCACTGTTATTATATATGTTTTGTGGTTACAACGAGAGAGAGAGAAGGGAAAGAGAAGACCAAAGAGGATCTGAGAGAGGGAGAGACTAATCCTCTTTACAATGATTTTACTTCTATTAATAAAGAGGGGAAGGTGTTACAGTTGTAATACAAATTGGAAAGCATTTATTAGCAATTGACTTCCCAAACTGACATTCTTGATTCTCGAGATTTGATATTATCTTTTGATTTGGTAGTTGAGATCTCCGGAAATCATGCTGCTACCATTCTAAATGAGACATGGCGTGCACATCACGCTATCCGTGAGCTGGCTCTGTTCTGGAAGAGCTGGAGCTCACTGAGAAGCACGAGCTAGAGCTCACTAGGTGGCTTTGCTTGTGACCAGCGACTCGTGATGGAGCTTCATTTATACGAGCTAAGGTCATGACCAAATTGGCACGTGTAACAATGAACTGCTTGTTCTATGCGAGCTCGTTATAATGAGCAAGATGCTTCTATGCGCCTGTACCCGAGCTATTATGCGACCTCAATTCTGTTGCATGCTGGGCCCTTATCTACTGGGCTACTTCATTGGATCATTTTTCTGAGTCTTTGGGCTTTTACCAGCCCATTTTGCGTAACCTAAAAATACCTACAACAGTAACAAATAAATAATTCATCACACACAGAAGTGTGAAAGTAAATGTTATTGTAGTGTCATTATCCCCTAAAGTGAACAATAAAAGATTATGATCATTTTAAAGATTACACTCGAGCTATATGTAATCTTCATCATATAAATAACAACTCCGAAGAGTTAAATAATTTTGAAGAGATAGAACTTTTTGAATGAGGAACAAAGTTGTATAATCTCCCCCTATGAAACTCACAAAAGGGATCTTAATTTGCATATGTAAAGGTGCATATACCCAAACTATAGATATTGTAGTTTACCGTAAAAATATGTGAAAGTTTACAGTAGCCCCTAAAAAAGCATGTGTTCTGAAAACTTGAAGAAAATAAAGATCTTATATATTTTATTTATTTGCATATTGTTGTGTGTATTTTTGAATACCCCAAATGAGTTAGTAAAAACTCCAAGGTCTAACAGATAAAAGCCCAATTTATCAAACTCTAGCTTGCGGAAGCAGTCCAACTGAATATTGGATGGGCAATCCATATGTGAGCAGACCAGTAAATAGATGGACGAACACGAGCTCATCCAGGATGAGCTCCCAGCTCGTCCAGGATGAGCTCCCAACTCTCAGGATGAGCTCCCAGCTCGAGCTCGCAGGCATAAGCCATCAGCTCCCAAGATGAGCTTCCAGCTCGAGCTCGCAGGCATGAGCATTCAGCTTCCAGCTCATCAACTTTCAGCTCATCAGCTCTCAACTCATCGGCTTCCAGCTCATCAGCTTCCAGCTCATTAGCTCGTCCAAAACGACCTCATGAGCTCGTTTTTTATAAGCTCCGCTCCGTTTAGATCAGAACCAGCTCACGCGATGACGTGACGTGCACGACCAACCATGTCAGATATTACAGCCTGGATTACGAAGATCTTATCTAGCCCATTTGAACTAGCCCATTTGGATCAACCGTCTAAGCAATTTGCTTTAACAACTGTCAGGCGTATTTAATGCAACCCAGACATTAACTGTCATCATCACTGTATTTTAACTTATTAGGCACCACTGTAGTACCTCCCTCTCTCTATAAATAGGGGTAAGAATTATTGTAAAAGAGAGTTCTCTTTGTTCTCTCTCTCTCTCTATAACCAGAAAATATAGCAATAACAGTGACTGTCTCTCCACCATCGGAGCAGGCACCGTGGACGTAGACATTTCCCTTAGCCGAACCATGTAAAATCTGCGTCTTTTTCTTCCCCTCTGCCTCCATTCTCTTGCTTTTATTCTATTTTTCATTGATTCGCAGTCTTGGACTTAAAGAACTTTGTTGACTAGATCCCAACGTCAACACATATTACAGAATAATGATGAGGATATTAAATCATAAATTATGAATAAATGTCAGCATAACAATTGTTGATTAAAACAAAGGCAGAGTTATACTTATATAATCTAAATAAGACTCGTCATATGGACGTTTAAAGACATCATATGTTTCGACCAAAATAATTATTCATATGAAACTTGAGATATCTCAATTCAAAGGGTTTACTGTAGAAACCCAATATTGACAATGTGAAAATAAATTGTTTTATAGTTAATTTCATATGATAAGAATAATCATTGAAGAATTTAAAACACCTGAAACATATAAACCAAAGGCCAACAATATTTATAAGTTGTAATCGTCTTTATATGGGTTGAAACAATCTGGGTGAATGTGATATAATAACCTTAGCGAATACTTGATAAATGAAAGATATATTAATGATTTTATATGTCCATGTGTGTTCTTTTGCCATTGTCGTAGTTTATATTATGAATTTAATTGGTAATTCTGAAGGGCTCCTAAGAATTGCTGAATATTTTAAAAGAAAACTTAAAATGAAAAAATTTAAGCAAATAAATATTATCTCAACCTGAAGATCGAGTATAAATCAGATAAAGTATTTATCTATCAACAAGTATATATTGAAAAAATTCTAAAAATTGATAAAGTTCATTCATTGAGTACCCTTATGATTGTTTGGTTTCTTGATCCTTAAAATGATCCATTTCGATCTACAGAAGATAATAATATATACTTGATCCAGAAATATCATATCTATATGCAATTGATATTTTATTATATTTAGTATAATGTATTAGATCGAATATTATTTTTTTAGTAAATCTATTGGCAAGATTCAGTTCTGAAACAACATGACAATACTAGAATAAGTTCAAATAGATTTTCTGTTATCTTCGTGGAACAACAGATTTGGGGATATTCTACTCAAAATCTGCTAGTTATACAGAAAATTCATGGCATTCCAATAAGTGAGACTTTTACCCTGATCACTTTCATATTGCTCAACCTTATAAAACAAGGTAAGCACGTTTATGGTTGAGATATATTATTTGTCATATTTAAAATACATGCAAGTTTCTCTCATTTGTATCACTCAAATTAAAGACTCGTTTTTGGAAGAATATTATCATAAAGAGTGTCTCATCAGAGTGAGCACTCTATCAGGGGGAGTATTCTTTTAGGAGGAATATATTAAGTTAACATGGACGTATGTACACTGTATTCATTTTTCTTTCAATCAGGTTTTGTCTCACTGAATTTTCTTGACAAGGTTTTCAACGGGATAGTATCTGTAAGTATATCCAAATACTATTGAATTTAGAAGACTATCGTATTTTTGATCTAGTAGATCACGAAATATACTTAACTTAGGTTTTTATCTCATTAGGTTTTTACTAGTAAAATTTAAAGATAATATAATAGTGTGATCCAAGGGGTACTATGGTAAACTCAATGGATAAATACCATATATTATTGTAATAATTTTGAGTAGGTTAGTAACGGACTGAGCACCTTTATATATATGTAACTCATTAGGCAATGAATGATTGATGGGCGTAGAGTGCAAGCGAGGGTTAGTGGAGTGGTAAAACACTCCATCCCCTCCCCATGACTTGCCAGTCTTGAGTTCAATTAGGCACACCCCACCTCTATTAATAAAAATATATGATTTTCTCCTATATCTCCTACTCAAATATAATTAATTTCCAATCATATAAGAATCGTTTATCCAGACCGTAATATCAGTATATTTTTATCTTGATCTCGATTGTTTTCTTGATTAATTTTAGTATTTTAAAAAATATATATATGAAGAAATATTTATGAGCCAAGTTTGCCTTTTACCATTTTCAATTTCTTTCTTGAATTTTCTTATTTTAATTTCATTGTCATTTCGTTGTACCATGTAAGCAGCCGACTTGCACAGTACCTGTCGGCTTGGAAAGCTTGGCTATTTTGGCTCCTATAGATACATCATACGTGTACCCTCCACGGAAAATTACACTTCTCGTATTTAACACACACACTCTGTCTCTCCGTCATTATAAATTTCACTTTATTGTTATTTCTATATTTTATAACAGCTGAATGGGCTCTGTAACACACTTAGATGCATTTATATCTAACCATTAAGAAAAGAAAAACAAAAAACAAAACATGGGAACCCACTGGGCAAGTCATGTCACGTCAGGCAAGTTCAGAAGAAATTTCCATTAAATAAATTTTGATGCGCGTGAGTGTTTTGACTCGGCTTCAACTTACGAGCCACCGCTCCTAATTATTTCATCTTCTTTTGTTCTTCGAATTTATCAGCATATCAAAATCCAATCTTACATAAATATCATATACTGGGTTAGTAAAAGTTCAAAATCAGTTCTGCCCTCAAAATTGTGTCGTAATAATTCTATGGCTTATTCTTCTTCTTCTTCCTCTTCTTCTTCTTCTCCTTGCTCCGACAATACTCGTACAATGAGATATGATGTGTTCCTTAGTTTCAGGGGTGAAGATACTCGCAATACTTTTACGAGTCATCTCTATTCAGCTTTGTGCAGGAAAAAGATCGAAACATTCATTGATTATGAGCTTAAGAAGGGTGATGAAATTTCTCCTGCACTCTCAAAAACAATTGAAGATTCAAGTGTTTCCATTGTTATTCTCTCCAAAAACTACGCTTCTTCGACATGGTGTCTGAACGAACTTCTGAAGATACTTGAATGCAAACAAACAATGGGACAGACTGTATTACCAGTTTTCTATCATGTACTCCCATCCGATGTAAGGAAACAAAGTGGGAGTTATAGGGAAGCATTTGCTAAACATGAAAAATGCTTCAGGAAGACAAAAGATAAGATCTCAAGCTGGAGGGCCGCTTTGACTCAAGTAGCTACTTTATCTGGTTGGGATATAAAGCAGCATGATGGGTACGTTTGTCCAAACCATGTAACTTTTTTTTTTTTCCTCACTGAATTACTGGCTACCTTTAATTGGCCCTTGTTCTACTTGTCAAAGAGTTCAGTTATTTTGATTGCTTATTTCTAATATTAGTTTTGTTACAACAATTGATGTTAAAAAAATAACAAATTTTGATGTATATTATAATAATATAACATTCTCGTATATCAGTAAGAGTAAAACTGATTGATCTATCTCAATTATATGATTTTATGTAAGTTGTTATAAATGTCAAAAGTAAATGGAAGCACTGCATTTTTATTCATAAATAAATAAATAAATGGAAACACTGCATCTGTTTGCTTAGTTTATGTTAGGACTTGTTGCGATTTCTCTTTGTTTTATTCCATCTGATAAATTGATTTTAGTAGAACTTTCAAATCCTGAATATTTGATATCATTTTTTTCCCAAAAGAAAACCACATAATATCTCCACTTAATTATTTCCGTTCTTTTTTTCCCTTCTTAGTAAAAGTAGATCATAGAAAGATTATAGATCATATTTAAGATTAATGTTAGATTTTTCAAATTTTTTATCTAAATTATATGCTTAAATGATGTGATATATGAGTTATTAATATCATATAAATTATAAGATGATGTGATAATTAATAAGATATTGACAATTCATATGTCATATCATTTAAATAAAATATTTAAAAAATTTAACGTTACTTATTTAATAATTACTAATTACACATTCTTTAATATTTTTCTTTTTAAAATGAAGAAAGATATTTGATCGAACCAGAACTACCATTGAAGAGGAAATTACACTGAGCTTTATTTTTAATCAATGAGAAGAAAAGAAATATCAATTGATATGCTAATGGAGGATCTTTATTTTTAATTTTATTTTTTTAAAGTGTTTGGAATATTTCTCCAGACACAGAAAACTTAAAGTATTAAAGTTTGGAAGAAAAAGTGAAAAATACTACAATTTTCAAAAAGAAAACACACTAGAAATTAAACACAACCAATTATGACTAAAGTAAAACTATCCGACCTTAATTCACTGGGTGGCTAGTTGAGTATTTAAATCAAGTGTCGGGCTGGTCAAACTTGAATTGTTGGGCTTGTAATTCCTTTTGGATCAAATGGCTAAAATGGGCTGGAACATCATATGGTTGCCAAGGAAATATTTGCTGCCTTTGAATCATATGGGCATCAAACCCGAACCTCCACTACAGAGGAAACATTGAGATCTGTTTTTAATCAGAGTGAAGAAAGGAAACATTAATTGATCTGCTAATTGAGGAACTTGAATCAAGCTGCAACTCTTCAAGCAGCTTTTCCCTTTACCTATAATATTTTTATTCTAAGAGCACGTACAACATTGGAAGATAACTTTGATTTTTGCTAGTTAATTTGTTGTTTGATTCTTTATGGAAACGTATCGTGAGTGAACAGATCATTTGAAGGGTAATTGTGTAATTTTGTTCTTTTCCAAAATGAACATGCTTTTGAAGTTGCCAACCTACCAACAAATTTCCTACGTTAATATATATATTTTTTCGTGTGTTTGACAGGATTGAATATGAATTTATTGAGAAAATTGTCAAAGCCGTTTTAAAGAGAGTGAAGCATTTGTCATCATGTGATTCTTTGAATGGCTTAGTTGGAATTGTATCACATATAGAAAAGGTTGATTCATTATTATGCATTGAAACAACAGATCTTCGTATTATGGGAATTTGGGGCATGGCTGGTGTAGGCAAGACAACTCTTGCAAGAACTATGTTCAATCGAATTGCCAATCGTTTTGAAAGTAGTTGTTTTCTTGCAAACATTAGGGAAGAGTATGATAAATTTGGTCTAAACTATTTGCAGAAAAAGCTACTTTCTGAAATATTGGAGGAACAAAATCTTGAACTAGATGCTTTTACAATAAAAAGACTATATCGCAAGAAGGTTCTTATTGTTCTTGATGATGTAAATAAAGCACACCAGTTAAATTACTTAATTGGAGATCATAGTTGGTATGGTCCTGGGAGTAGAATCATCATAACATCTAGAGATAAGCAAGTGCTTAAGAATGGTGTTGATAAATTATATGAGCTAAAGGAATTAGACTATCGCAATGCTCTTCGGTTATTTAGTTTAAATGCCTTCAAGCAAAGCTATCCTAGAGAAGATTACATGGCACTATCAAATCGAGTTATCTATTACGCAAAAGGTAATCCATTAGCTCTTAAGGTTTTGGGCTGTTTTTTACAAGGTCGAAGTAAGCAAGAGTGGAAAAGTTCATTGGATAAACTTAAGAAGTGTCCTAACTTGGAAATTCAAGAAATGTTGAGTATAAGCTATAAGGGATTGGATGATCAAGAAAAAGAAATATTTCTTGATATTGCATGTTGCTTCAAAGGGGAGGATAAAGATCACGTAATAGCCATTCTAGATGGATATGGTTTATCTACTGAAATTGGAATAACTACTCTCGTTGATAAATGCCTCTTAATTGTCACTGAAAATAAGTTGTTGATGCATGATCTAATACAAGAAATGGGTCATAGTATTGTACTTCAAGAATCTATAAAAGAGCCGGAGAAGCGCACTAGATTGTGGGATCCTCGGGATATTTGCAATATATTCAAGAGAAATAGAGTAAGATCCAATTGCCTTTATAGATCTTCGTTGTGTTTGAGTTTTTAAGAAATACAAAGCTTAGACAATATTATTTACATGGATATTTAACTTTTCGTAACTTTGATTCTTATTTATAAGAAACTATAACCTAATCTCTATTTGACTTTATTGTCAGGGGACGAATACAGTTGAAAGTATCTCTCTAGACTTATCACAAATAGATGAGCTGCACCTAAATTCCGATGCATTCATGAGTATGTCTAGACTTAAATTTCTCAAATTCTATAGTTCTAACTACAATAAAAACAAGAAAGAGAATGATGAGGTGCGTCTACATCAAGGGCTTGAATTACTTCCTGATGAGTTGAGGTATCTCCATTGGCATAGATACCCTTTGGGATATTTGCCACCTAAATTTAACCCAGAGAACCTTGTAGAGCTTAAAATGCAACACAGCAATGTGGAAAACCTTTGGAAGGAAAATCAGGTATTATTAACATTGTATTGTTTTCATGTGTTGTATGCATTTCAATATGATTGATAATTAATTAATTGGTTCTGTTTTGTCATAGCATTTGGAGAAGTTGAGAAGGATTGACCTTAGTTACTCACAACACTTAACTGAAGGCCCAAACCTATCTGGGGCATCAAATCTTCAAATTATGGTTCTTGATGGTTGCTCAAGGCTTACCGAGTTTCCTGAAATTTCTTGGAATGTCAAGGAGTTGCATTTAGGCCAGACTGCAATAGAACAAGTTCCTTCAGCAATAGAGAGTTTTAATCAACTTGTCACATTGAGATTGAACGGCTGCAGCAGGCTTAAGAATCTTCCTTGCAATATTCGTAACTTGACATCCCTCGTGGAGCTTAGTCTCAAAGGCTGCACAAGTATCACTGAGTTCCCAGAAATCTCAGGAGGTGTGATTTATTTATATTTAGATGAGACTGCGGTAGAAGAAGTGCCATCATCAATCGATCGTCTCACTAAACTTAATTGGTTGAGTCTTAGAAAGTGCAGAAAATTAAAAAGAGTTTCAAGTAGCATTTTTAAATTAGAATATTTGGTAATTGTTTACCTCAGTGGCTGCTCAAAACTGGATGACTTACCACAAGTGTGCGAGACTAGGCCAAATCTAAGGTCGCTTCATTTAGATAGAACGGCCATAAAAGAATTACCCGAGGCCACTGAACTTCTACCTGGGCTTGAAGATCTGAGCATAGGATACTGTAAAAACATAGGAAGTCTTCCGAATAGCATTTGTAATTTGAAATCACTTACAATGCTTGATCTCTCTGGCTGTTACGGAGTTGCCAAACTGCTGGAGGACTTGCCAGTATCTTCATCATCAAGTTTATCTTCTTTACAACGATTGCAACTAAGTGAATGCAACTTGTTAGCACTGCCGACTGCCCTTGCCAGCTTATCCTCTTTACTGGATTTAGATCTAAGTGGAAACAATTTTGAAACCCTAAACCTTAAACCATTTTCTTGTCTAGAAGAGCTTAATATAAGCCATTGCAAGAAACTGCAATCTTTGCAAGAGTTTCCAGTTCCATCGCGCCTACAATGTTTACAAGCACATCAATGCATTTCTCTAGAAACTTTACCATCTTCAAATGTAGTCTTCACTGGGAATTGGATTTCCCAACAGAGTTTCATCTATTCTAATTGCTTGAAATTGGATTCCAATGCACGGATAAGTATTATGGCAGATGCACGGTTAAGGATTCAAGTTATGGCGACTAAGGCACGAGGGACTTTGTCAATGGAAGATTATCTGAAGGTACTCTCTCTCTATGTTTCTTTTGGATTTCTCCATTGATGATTGTAATTGTTAATATAGATGAGAGAACAATATTAGATTCTTGAAATTCATAACAAAATACTTTGACATATGAAGTGTATTTAACATGTTATTGCATGTTTATGTAGCAAGTACAAGTCATGTCACAACAATTAAGCATAAATTGAAATAAAATATTTTGAAGAATCTAATATTATTCAAGATGAAAATGAAAATGCTTCCATTGAATAGTTAGGTAATTAAAACAAATTAATCTTGCTTATTTCCAATTCATCTTTAGAAGTCACTCGTTAACAAATGATTTGATGGCACAGGAGTATGTGAAAGGAGCTTCATTTGACTTTCGCTTTCCTGGGAAAGAAATTCCTGAGTGGTTCAGTCATCAAAATAAGGGATCCTTTGTGATACTAGACCTGCCTTCACATTGGTGTGGTACCACGTTCTTGGGTTTTGCTTTTTGTATTGTAGCTGAATTCCAGGATTGTGACTATTTTAGTTTCTGTGTCAATTGCAAATGTTATTTCGCAACGAAAGATGGTGAGTTGTATGAAATTGTTTGTGACTTGAAGTGCCAAAGAAAACAAGAAAAACTTGGATTCCTAGAGTCAGATCACGTGTTTATGCTATACGCTCATGGGCTGTCTGCCGTAGTTCAGATAGATGATGGAGAGCATAATTTAAGCATCTACTCATCCTGCTGTGAGGCTCTCTTTGAATTCTCTCCTGTGGATATCGACCTACAACCATTACCGAACTGCAAGATAAAAAAGTGTGGAGTCCATCTGCTGTACTTGGAAGAGGAAGGTACACAAAAAAGTGGTGATGACAGCCTTAATGAACAAGGACTTGGAGGAGTTGGCATCTCGAATGTGGAAGACAAAGCGGATCCCAACTCTACAACAATGACGGAAACAGGGCACAACTCAGAGTCAGCGGTTGATACCCTATTGTTGGCTGAAACCAGGGTGAAAATGGTGTTTAAGAAGGTTTTCTTGTTAGGATTTGCTCTTTTTTCTTGTCTTTTTTCTTGTGGTGGTGATTAATGAGCAATGCAAGTAAGTATTTCTCTGTTTTTTATTCTTTATTGAAGAGTGCTAAATGGTTTTGTGGATGCTGTTCTGTTATTAAATTTATTTTGTTTGTTATCTCCGTAGATATGGAACTGAGGTTGAGGTTGATAAAGACGATAGCATGAGAAAAAAGGTATTAGCTGGCAAAACAAAATTATTAGCACTTGTGATTGCCTTTGAAGAGGGTTTTTCATCACATTGCATGTTTTCAGATTTCTGTATTACGCTTCCTTCATAAACTTATGCATGTATATGTGTGCTAATTTAGTTAGTTTTTTTCTCTCTGCAAATCTCACCGAAATTGAGGTATTGAAAAAATAAATAGGATGCTTTGTCTGCTGTGCTTGAGGTATTTAGTTTGTTTCCGATGTTAATGTTTGTCCATTGTGCTTTCATGCTTTGAAGTCGTGCAAAAGTCTGGGATGGCAGAGAGATTAGGTGGCAGCCCCTTCTCAAAGAGTTCAAACTGAAGCCAGATGTCGTAGTAGCTTTGAATTCTTCTCTTGTGGATGGCAGCAGACTTGATGTAGTCATACGTGATGAGGCAGTGGTGGTTATGGCTACATGCTCAAGACAGCTAGGTGTTCCCATGGCTGATGGTGTGGCGGAGGAATAGCTGTGCGCAAGGGACACCTCTTGGCTTGGGAATATGGTCTTTCCCTAGTATGTGTTGAGTTTGATCCAGCAACAGTTGTGAATTTCGTTGTTGCTAGCATCCCATTGGTAGTAATTATTGCTAACATTTTGGAGAATATTGACAGCTTTGATGTTCTAAATATCCGATTCAGTCATCATTCAACTAATCATGTAATTCAGCGTTGTATAAATTTTGCTTCGTCTGTTCATCATCAAGTGGCTTGGATTGACGAAGTTTCTCACTTAATTGTTTAGTTTGTGCTGATCATATTCAGAATAATAAGTAGACTGAATTACAATTTACCCCCCTAATTGAAACGCTTTTACGGGCGGAGCAATGCTTTCATCTTTATTACAATTTATCCCTCTACCGTTAATGAATTCAATTACACTTAACTGAGAGAGGGGTAAAATTATCTTTTGATATTAATTTTATTATTATTTTTTTTATTCAGTTACAATCATAATCTCAACCATTCAACAAATTAATGAAAACCCAAAAAATAATCTCAAACATCATCAACCATCATCAATCAACTAGCCAACTTCATAATCCCCTTCTAAAAACCCAAAAAGTGACTTCAAACATCATCCATCAAACCCAACATTATCAATCTCCCACAAAACCATCAAACCCAACATCATCTAGAATCAAAACCATCAAACTGGAAACTGAAAAAAATATATATATACCCAGATTCTGGGTTCATCGTGAACCCAGAATCTGGGTTCATCAGAGTGAACCCAGTCTGGGTTCACGAACGAACCCAGTTGGGTTCGTCACGAACCCAGATCTGGGTTCTCAGGAACCCAGATTTGGGTTCCTGATGAACCCAGATATGGGTTCGTCAGGAACCCAAATCTGGGTTCTTGAGAACTCAGATCTAGGTTCCCATCAGCAAACCCAGATCTGGGTTCGTCAAGCGAACCCAGCTGAGTTCGTCAAGAACCCAGATCTGGGTTCTTGAGAATCCAGCTGGGTTCTTGAGAACCCAGATCTGGGTTCGTGACGAACCTAGAGAAGAATAACAGAAGGGAAAAAGAAGAAGAAGGGAAGAAGAAGAAGAAACGGAAGAAGAGGAGAAGAAGAAGAAGGGAAGAAGAAGAAGAAGCGGAAAAAGAGGAGAAGAAGAATGAGAGGAAGAGAGAGAACGGTAGAATGAGAGACAGATGAGTTGACCGTAGTATATAGTTGGTCAATTGGTCAACTTCAGTCAAAGGGTAATTTCATCTTTTTAATATTTTTGTATCGTTTGCCGTTAAATGTAATGAATCTTATTAACGGTAGGGGCGTAAATTGTAATAAAGATGAAAGTATTGCTCCGCCCGTAAAAGCGTTTCAATTAGGAGGGTAAATTGTAATTCAGTCTAATAAGTAATTCATTTGGCAATAAAATTCCCTATTTGAAATTGATAGCATCGAACTTGTGCCATCCCCCAAACTCTGTATACTTTACCTGAAAATTGGTTATATTGAACTTAATTGGATGTGCACAAAATTGGGCTTAAGAATGTATTAAAGTCATCTGAAATGGTTTAGATAGCAACTAGCGAGCGACAATGTTTAAATTTATTTATTAACTTAGAAAAGTTGACATAAGAGTTTATTAGTATAGCACCATTGAAATGTTAAATAGGAAAGCATAGGTGACAAAATTTAGCAGTAAAAAAGGTTTTCTAAACTGAAGTGGCATGAAAGATAATTTATCTGTTAGCTTTTAGCAATTGACATAAGACATTAGGATCTTAGAATTTTATGATTTTCACAGTAATAAAATGTAATTTAATTACATACCTGAATCCATATGCAAACTTAGATTGATGATGAAGAGGAAATGAAAACTGTGTTTCTCTCTCTTGAACCTTTTTTTTTTCAGTAAACACTCAATTGATTGATGATAAATTGATAATATGTTACCACTATTTATAAGATAGAGAGAGGACCGGTTTAAAAAGAATTCATTCACTTAATTAATGTACATCCATCAATTTACATAATTCTTTATTGAATTAAAAACATTCAAACTTCTAAAACGAATGATCATTTGAATTCCTTAGCTTAATTTGGTTTTAATGACTTCATTCATTAATATATTTATTAAACCTTTATGAATATTAATCACATATAGCCACATCCAACACTATCTACTAGCATTCAGCAACATTCAAGACATGGCATGATGGATATTGCTTTATTAGCATGGGCCATGGTATCTTAAGCATGCTAATAACTTTTTCTTCATCAAACAAATAAGCATAGCATTTTGTGTAAAACAAGCCTTCAAAAAAATCATAAATGGGAATTTTTAAGATGACACGTTGACACTCCCAAGTTACGTACAAGCACTGACATCTATCATCTTTTCAGAGATTTGCATTGTGTTTCTTTAATCTTAAGCTTTGCTGATGATTTTATCTTTGTATGTTTAATACTCTCTTGCCTTGGTTCTTTATTACCCGCCGTCACATCTCTATAGACCACATGTTAACATATTCATTTGCCCAAAATGACTTTGGTACTCTCGAGTCTCAAGAACCACACCGCATGTTTTGATGAAATTTATACCATGTTTAAAACGGATATAAAAATAAAATATTTTAATTTATATTTGATATGAATATCATTGTATATAATTAAGGTTGGGATTTAAGTCTCTTATATTAAAATTAATTAATGAGGATGATCTAGTAATTTAAATGATTCATTAAATCTCATGACATATTTTTTCATAATCACTTTAATTACAAAAGTAATTCACCCCATTTGTTTCTTAAAATCGTTGTCAAATCTACTCAAATTATTAAATAATCAATTTAAAAAAAAAAAATTATCTACACTTTTTTTTATGAAAAATTATTAAGTAATCAGATTTTAATTTCTCAAAAGTGTTAAATAGTCTTACATCAGTTAAATAAATGAATTTATATTAGCTTATAAAGTAAGGATAAACCTCCAGTCATAAGCTAACTTTTGAAGTGAAATTAAGTCCAAGACCTTTTTTTAACATTGTGTCAAAGTTGGACAGACCCTATCCAAGTTACATGATTCAAATTCAGTTGCATTGTATTGATTTATAAGATAAAGATAAATTTTCATTCATAAGCTAACATTTATAATAGAGTTAAATCCAATGCTTTTTCTTACAATAAGTAACACAAAATGAGGCTTTTAGACTGGTTAGGAACAAATTCAAAAGAAGCGTCCATACAAGCACTGTAACGCGTATATGTTACCAAATTAAACATTGTTTTTAAAGCTTATTCTTTTTTCAACAAATAACCGTTTTAGTTTAAGGAAATATAGATTCAAGTAGTCAAACAAAAAAACAGAAAAAGGAAAACGTGAAATGAAGAATTAGAGTTGATAAATTCTTTAAGATGTATGCTGGAAAGAGAAGGACTGTAAAGCAAAGCTTTTTCGTGGAATTACCTGATGCATTAACAAACGTTAGCAATTTCATCTTCAAACTTCTGCCTCATGTCCACCTCTATCTTCATCCTTTTATTTATAATTAACTCAAGTTACATGTGCAGATTGAAGTATTTAATTACTGAAAGAATTCCAAGTTGTTTTACATTTTCGTGCTTGGTATCTAGAAGCCTATATTTATGCCAATGGAAATTAAGCTACCTAATTATTGAACTAAATCTGTTGAGTGATTCACCAAACATTTTCCACAACAAATGATACTGGGATTTATCAGCCTGGCAACATAATTTAAGGCTAAAACATGATAAAATGTTCATGGTCACTTGTTTCCTGACTATTAAATATTTGCTTTATAGAATGCACGTGACTTTTGTTTTTTTTCTTAAGTTTTTGCTCCAGATATTTAAATAAACTTGCCTAATCAATTGTATTCCTATTCTAAAGGAATTTGTTAGATGTGCTGCGATTTTTAGCATCATGACTAGGTTGCCTTGCTTTATTTTCATAAACTTTATCAACTTTCAATTTATAAATCAGCTACATATATATGTGAGCTGATAGTCGAATAAATATATATATATATATATATATATATATATATATATACATCTTGACTGAAACATATCAATTTCTTTTAGTGTTTTCTGTTGGATCGAAATTATCACTAAAATAAAAATAAAACTTTTACACTCAAAACTTCACAATACAAAGCTTTGCTTTGTTTCTCACACACTCACTAGAAGTTTTGTTTCTCTTATGTTTTCTTTTTCTTTGTGATACTTAAACCTCATGCAAGAGGGGCTATATATAGTGCTAGAAAATTAATCTAAATCATTCAAATTAACAAATACAAATAAATCCTAACCACACAATTTCACCAACCAAACAAATACTTTTAAATTGGATTATTGACTCACCTAACCTTACACCTAACCTTAGAAGGTTCTTCTTGATGGACTTGGGCTTGGTAATGGGCTTGCTCAAAACAAGTTTATATTTTCAACATTTTCTCTGCTGTATCAGCTCTGTTCGTCTCCATTTTTTTTTTTTTTTGGTTCTTCTTGTTAGTTACCATCAGACCCAAAAGTTTAAGCTGATAGGAAAGGGCCTAACTATAGTATTTAAGACTTGAGGTTGACACGTGACACGCCCCCTGACGTGTAACGTGGACAGATGATAGATGACGGACACATGCTACACGCCTCCTACCGTATAACATGTGTAACGAGATGATATTGAGATAAAGGGGGGAGAGAGGGTTTGAACCAGAGACCTCCAAGCTCTGATACCATGTTAGTTACCATCAGACCCAAAAGCTTAAGCGGATAAGAAAGGGCCCAACTATAATATTTAAGACTTGAGGTTGACACGTGACATAAACTATCACTGACTCTTTTCTAGCCCATCTTGATGGTTTGATGCTCATTTCTCCCAGTTTATAGTGGTGCCGTTGTTTAATTAGTCGTCCACATACAGCGGTCTTTTTATGAGAGTGACTGGAAGTTTATCTGTCCTTTTCTTCTTCTCATTTTTATAGTCATAATCATTAATTATCTCTTATGAATTGAATTTCAAGTTGACTTACATATATATATATATATATTTTAGGGAAGTTGACTTATATTTTTGAAATGTTCAATGGATTAATTATCTTTTAATTTCTCGGAACTTCCCTGGATAAAAACTATAGGGGCCTCAACCAATATTCTACAATAAAGTAGCTATATTGGCTTCGTAACGCATTTAGACCAATCATGATCAAAAACAAAAAAGCCTATGGGTCACAATAAATTCAAAAGAAACCTCCATTTAGTATAATATAGAATACAAAATCAATTTCGACGTTCATGAACCATGCGTATTGTACATCTTGACTCGTCTCTAACTCGCTAGTCATGAGTCATTGTAAACTAATGTCCTCTTCCTTTTTTCTTCGAGTTTGATAGCACATCAAAGCCGCCATTTTGTATGTATAAATAACATATTGTGGGTTACAAAAAGAGTACATGATCAGTTCTGCTATCAAAATTGCGTCCTAGTAATTTTATAGCTTCTTCTTCTTGCTCTTACAATGCTCGTAAAATGAAATATGATGTGCTCCTTAGTTTTAGGGGTGAAGACACTCGCAATACCTTTACAAGTCATCTCCATGCAGCCTTGTGGAGAAGAAAGATTGAAACATTCATTGATAATGAACTTAAAGAGGGTGATGAAATTTCTCCAGCACACTTGGAAGCAATTGAAACTTCATGCCTTTCTATCGTCATTCTCTCTCGAAACTATGCTTCTTCAACGTGGTGTTTGAATGAACTTCTGATGATACTTGGATACAAGAAAGCAAAGGGACAGATTGTGTTACCGATTTTCTACCATGTGCTTCCAACGGAAGTAAGAAAACAAACAGGAAGTTATGCGAAAGCATTTGCTGAACATGAAAAATGCCTCAAGAATACAAAAGATAAGGTCTCCAGCTGGAGGGCAGCTTTGACTATGGCAGCTAATTTATCTGGTTGGGACATAAAGCAGCATGATGGTACGTATTTTGTAAGTATAACTTTCTCCTCTGTTTAATTATTATTTCTTACTGAATTACTAGTTTCCTCTAATTTGCCTTTCATCTATTTCTTTAAATGTCCTGTTAAATGTTCAGCTATTTTAATATGAAAATATCACTATATGGCGCAATGAGATAATATTTTTTGGCCTCATCTCATAGTTCCTTTTTACATTTTGGTCCCAAGGGTTATATTTTGGACAAATTAATTTATCACTAAATGGCTTAAATAGATAAGGAGGTAACATTTGTCTTACCTCAGTATTTTTAACATTTTAGTGCCAAGGGTTATTTTCTTGGACAAGACCATCATCTTCTACTTCTTTTTCCTCTTCTATTGCTCTTCATTGGAAAAATGCAGATTTGCAAATGCAATTCTACATTCATGGTAGGAAATTTTGTCTTGAGTCATTATCACTTCTCTTGTCGTGTATCATGACAAGAAAAATTATATCTGTGTTTTTCTAGTGAGGAGTATTGCTCCTTGTCGGAGATGAAAAAGAAGAAAATTTACTGAAGAATATGCCAAATGAAGAGAAGAGAGATTCCGACAAATATATTAGAGATGTTAAAATTAGTTTTTTTAAAGGATATATTTGTCCATTAGGACTCAAATGTTAAAAATAATGAGATAAACAGAAATGTAACACCTTGATATTGTATGCCATTTTTGTCTTTATGCCTATTTTAATGGCTTACTATATTTAATATGGCATTTTCGTAAAATTTAATGTCACCTATAATAATATGACATTTTCTTATAACTGACCCTCTTTCTTCTTGCTTCCATTTTTTTTCTCTCCCCATCTTCCACCATTTATCAACCCTTATTCTTATATTCTCTTTTTTCAATGTCATTTTTCATGGAATTAAACTTTATTGTGGTGCTCATAATAGTAATTTGATTTGTTCTTTGTAGTGAAAAATTGATTTGAATGTTTGAATTTACAGGCTTTCTAGCTTAATGATATTTTTTTTTTTTTCTGAGTTAGATTCATAAGATTGTTTAAACCAAAAATGAAAAACAACACAAAACTCAAATTTGGAAGAAAAATTAAAAGGTGAAAATACAAAAAATACCAACACAAGAATGTCAAAATTTGTTTTTAGCCATATTTTTATAAATATTCGTTTTCAATCCCTCAAACAAATTAATTGCACCATATATCTACTTTACCCAAATTACCCTTGTCTAACTTATTCTCATTCTCTATTATTTATAGTATGTGGTCTTTAACTTCATTTGTTGATTGTTTTAGTTTTGTTGGGATTTTTTTAGTATTTTTTTTGCTATTTTTTGAGTTTTTTTTTTTTTTTTTTGTATTTGTATTTGATATTGGGTATTAATACTTAAGGTTAGATTTGGTTGAATTTGGTTTGAAAATGAGGATTTCTAGTGAAATGTAGTATCCAAGATGATGATTAGGTGAGTTTTAATGGAAATTAAAACTGGGTACCGAGATTTAATATATATTAAAACTCGGTTAATAAAACCTGGTACCGGGTTTTATTGCATATTAAAATTCGATATCGGGTTTAAATAGAGCGGTTTTAATTAATTGATGATAATTTGGTAAATTCGGATACGTAAAAAATGAAAATAGTTTGTTTGAGGGTCCAAAGATAAATTTTCATTAAAAAGTGAGTACAAACAACTTTTTTTCATTTCTTTTCGGATAAAAGTGAATTTGTTCCAAAGATTTAAGGATTTAAATGACTTGTGCGAATTTTCTTTGTTTTATTCCATCCTATATATTGATTTACATAGAAAATTCAAATCCTGAATATTTGATATATGTTGATTGCTATGAATATGTTTCCAAAAGAAAACCACATAATATCTCCAGTTAATTATTTCTGTTATTTTCCCTTCTTAGTAACATCAGATAGTAACACTATGGACTATATTTAGTAATTACACATTCTTTAATATTTTCTTGTAAAATGAAGAAGTTATTTGATTGAACCAAAACATCCATTAAAGAAGAAACGTTAAGCTTTGTTTTTAATAAGAGAGAAGAAAAGAAACATCAATTGATCTACTAATGAAGGAACTTGAACTAAGTTCTTCAAGCAGCTTTTCACATTACCCTTTAACATATTTATTATGAGAGCATGCATGTATGAAATTGGAAGATAACTTTGATTTTTTCTAGTTAATTTATTGTTTGATTCTTTATAGAAACATATTGTCAATGAGCAGATAATTAGATTGGTGATTCTGCAATTTCATTTCTTTATGAAAAATTGATGCTTGTGAGGTTGCCAACCTACTGACAAATTTTCCTATATCAATAATAATTTCTTCAATTTTCCTTCGTGTTTTGACAAGCTTGAGTCTGAATTTATTGAGGATATTGTGAAAGCCCTCTTAAAGACATTGAAGCATATGTCACCATGTGATTATTTGAATGGTTTGGTTGGAATTTTACCACATATACAAAACATTGATTCATTATTATGCATTCAAACAACAGATTTTCATATCCTAGGAATTTGGGGCATGGTTGCATGGTGTAGGCAAGACAACTATAGCAAGAGCTATGTTCAATAGAATTGCCAATCAATTTGAAAGTTGTTTCTTGCAGACACTAGAGAAGAGTCTGATAAATGTGGTCTAAACAATTTGCAACAAAAGTTACTGTTTGAAATATTAGAGTATCAAAATCTCAAACTAAATGCTTTCATAATAAACAGGTTATATCGCAAGAAAGTCCTTATCGTTCTTGATGATGTAAACAAGACACAACAGTTAGTATATTTGATTGGAAATTGTAGTTGGCATGGTCTTGGAAGTATAATTATCATAACATCTAGAGATAAGCAAGTGTTTAAGAATGATGCTGAGGGACTACACGAGCTTAAGGAATTAAAATATCATATTGCTCTTCAACTGTTCGGTTTAAATGCCTTCAAGCAATGCTATCCTAGAGAAGATTATATGGTGCTATCAAATCAAGTTGTCCACTATGCAAATGGCAATCCATTAGCTTTTAAGGTTTTGGGCTATTTTTTGGAAGGTAGAAGTGACCATGAATGGAAAAGTTTGTTAAATAAACTTAGAAAATGTCCCAACTTCCAAATTTAATATTTGTTGAGAATAAGTTATGATAGATTGGATGATCAAGAAAAAAAAAATATTTCCTGATATTGCATGTTTCTTCAAAAGGGAGCAGAAAGATCATGTAATAGCTATCTTAGATGAGTATAATTTTTCTACTGAAATTGGAACAATTGTTCTTGTTGATAAATGTCTCTTATCCATCACAAAAAATAAGTTAATGATGCATGATTTGATACAAAAAATGGGTCATAATATTGTACTTCAAGAGTTTATAAAAGAGCCGGAGAAACATAATAGATTATGAAATCCTCAATATATTTGCAATTTATTCAATAAAAATAGAGCAAAACTCAATTGCATTATAGCTCTTCATTGTACTTGAAGTTTAAGAAATACAAAGCTTGGACAATATTACTTTTATGGATATCTAAAATCCAATTGCACCTAAAATCCAATGCTTTCACAAGTATGCCTAGACTTAAATTCCTTAAATTCTATAGCTCTCATTATAATAAAGGCAAGAAAGAGAATGATAAGGCACACCTATGTAAAGGCCTCGAATTACTTTCTGATGAGCTGAGACATCTCCATTGGCACAGATACCATTTAGGATCTTTGCCACCTGAATTTAACCTCGAAAACCTTTTGAGCTTCAAATGCATCACAGTAATATCGAATAACTTCGAAAGGAAAATCAGGTGTGTTTAACATTTACATAAGTTTCATTTGTTGTATACATTTCAATCTCATTGATATTTGATTAATTGGTTAAAACCATATCTCTTTTGTCATAGCATTTGTTGTAATTGAAGGGAATCGGGTTGTTTCGTGCAGATAATTGGACTTTATTGGGCTCCAATTGGAGGTAATTAGGCTTAAAAATATTATGGGTTGTGTTTATTTTATTAATCAGGCCTTAGTTAATTTATTATGTTTAGTTTATTTTACTATTTTAGAATTATATTATTTGGATTAAGGCATTTAATTTAATTTAAACTCAAGTGAGTATATTTAGTTAAGTCCAGTTGTTAAGGGGTTAGAGTTTCATATTAGAGTTTTATTTCTTTACCTATAAAAAGGTTTGTAACCATAAACAAATATAACAATGATGATATAGCCAACTTCTTAATTAAAAGAAGAGATATATATATTTTTTTTCATTATTAAACATATGATCTTATCAAACTATACTTATGGTGATTAAACATTATTTATCTCTCATTTTCGCATATCTTTCTTGGGAGTAACGTCAATATTTTTCTTATAATTTTGATTATAAATTGAATTCTAATTATTTAGGTTAAAGTTCTTTATAACTTTAATTTTTTATTGATATATAATTAATAGATTAATTTTTTTTATAGATCTATTTTAATCTTTTAATTTGATTATAGATATCATATTTTTATATATGGGATTTATATCAATTGAAATTAAAGCTTTAGATATTAACTACTGTTTGGTTATGTAATTTATTTATTTTTCTTTCTCTTTCCTAACTTATTTATTTTAGGGTTTTTTTTTTTTGGCTAATTGATTGTGTTGGCCGAACATCGCTAAATATCATCAGCCAATGTTCTTTTCTTTTGTTTCTTGAAGTCTTGTTATTTTGTGTCTTGTTATCCGCTCCTCACATCCATCACCCATCAATTAAATTTATTTTTTATTATCTTTTTATCTTTTGTTTCTTGTTGTCCGCACGTCAACACATCACCCATGTTATATATATATATATATATATTTTTTTTTTTCTTTGGTTTCGTTGGTCTCTTTTGCTTTCTTATATTTGTCTGTTTCATCATTGGTTTTTTTTTTTTCTTGTCGTCTTTTGTTTTGTCTTGATCCACAAAAATCCGCAGGGCACCCGTCTTCAATCTCAAATTTTGATTCACTATCGGCCGATTCTTGAATTTTATTTCTTGATTGATCTTAAAAGAAGGAGGAAAAAACAAAAAGAGAGGTTTGAAACGCACGAGGATATATTTTATGGTACACCAACATCTTTCGAACTTTTAAATAAAAGATAAAAAATAATTATTAGAATTTTTTCTATCAATAATATAATAATTATATTATAATTAAAATAAATAAATAATAATATTTATCTTAAATCATATATTAAGATATTTTTAATTAATAAAATATTAAAATAAAATAAAATAAAAAGATTTGAAAATGATATTTTTGTTGCTCCTGTCAGAAACCAACTGCTCGCTTCCTTTTTTACCCACAAACTCGCAAAATGGTTGTTGACACGTCTTTGGATTTAGATAAAGCATTTATGATTGTTGTTGGTTCTAACAGCAACTACTGACGGCATCATAAGTAGTTTGCATTGAAAATGGTATCGCAGAAGGCTATTCACACTCTGTCCAATGTCTGCTTCATTGATCACAATATCTTCCTTTGCCAATGCCAGGATATGGGTTGGACGTCACATGTCATCAGCAATTCAGCAGTTCCCAACTCATCAAACAACGTCACTCTGAGTATAGTTCATCCTCTCTGGACCAAAATTTGTACGTAAAATAATTTGAATAAACTTTTATAACTTTTTTTGTCCTGAATAGAGTAATAAATTGACATATGGTAGTAACATGTCTCTCATTTATGATTTTAAACCACCCACCGACTCACATTGTGGCTTGTGGGTTACTCACTCAACGCACTGTTGCACCATCTCTGTCATTCATCTGCTCTCTCTACCCAGTCCCCTCTTTTTCTCCTCTCTGTCAGACGTCCATCTCCTTCACTCTCAACTGTTACTTGCCATATTTTAGTACCAATACCCACGCAATCATACAAAACAGTTCTAAGTTGCTGTTTGTGGCCCTTTCCACCATTTCCTTCTCCTCTCTCACCTCCTACACTCCTTTTGCCGGTCGCTTGTGGCTCCTTTATCTGCCGCCGTGAGTCGTCATCTTCCTTTTCTTTTCTTCTGCGGAATGGGAGGTGATGGAAAGAAAAATAAGGTAAGAAGAGAACTTGTAAGTGGTTAGTGAGATTGATTTTATTTTCTAGTATGTTGACAAAGTGTTCATTTTTACAGGTTAAGACAGACTATTCGGAGTAGAAAAAAGATTTTCTTTAAGTTCATACTCTGAGCAATCTTCTTTAATCATATTGATTTTCATAATAAATATAATGCATTGATCACATTATCTCCTCTTGATTAGATTGTTATATTTATTAGATTTATGATGTATCTATTCGCTCATAATAAAAAAATAATAATATATTTTTTGTTCACCTTTTAAATGAAATTACACATTTTTTAAATGTTTGTGACTTGTATTCTGTGATGGTCCTCCGATATCTTTTCATTGAAATTATATATATTATTCTACGTGTGATTTAATTTATTATATGATTGTACTGTAGCAATGAAAAATAGAAAATATACCTAATTATATATAGAAAAGAAAGTAGCTTATATTATTAATATTGTCAATATTTTGATTCTATTAACGTTAGATTAATATTTAAAAATATTTTTCGAATTTTTAAATAAAAGAAAAAAAATTTTCTACCTATAATATAATATTTACACATAATTAAAATAAATAAATAATGATATATATTTTTAACCAATAAAATATTAAAATAAAATAAAATAATAAATTTAAAAAAGGAATTTTTGTTCCTCCTCCCCGTCTGAACCAACTTCTCTCTCTCTATCAAAAAACTTGCAGAAAAGTTGAAAATGGTTTATGATAACGGTTGATTATACCTCCTCCTTAAGAATTTAATTTGAGAATTTTAAGTGATTGTGATCATGACTGAAAATGACTTGTTGGATGCATCAAGGGGCCCATCTCACATGCCAACACCAATTACTAACTGCAAAAGAGTAAATGAACTTCTCTCAAAAAAAAAAAAAAAAAGAGCGAGTGAACGAACTTCTCTAAAAAAAAAAAAAAAAGGTGAGTGAACGAACTTCTCTCACAAAAAAAAAAAGGTGAATGACCTGTCACCTAGTGTCTGGGATCAATGATTATGTACAGCGAAAATTAAACAAATATATAATTATTAATACTGACTATTAAATATAAATATTAAATATTAATAAAATAAAAAAAAATAAATATAAAGTAAAAAAGAAAAGAACATATTAGAATATATGTAGTTCAGTATAAAATTTACATCCACGGATGTTGCTGAAAAATTTTACTAATTTTAAAGTAAAATATTATAAAATTTGGATAAAATCCTAAAATTCAGAAATAAATTGGAAGAAAATAATAATAATATAAGTATATAAATCTTTGAGGGAATTGCACAACACTCTCCCGAGGTTTGTCAAAAAACAGATGGAAATATATTTATCCATTAATTACACGGAACCCCCATGCTTAACAGTGGTTTTTGTCACCGTTAACTAAACCAAGGACATTTTGGTCCTTTCACCGTGTCTCTCTCACTGTCAACCCTCTCAGTCTCTCTGTCTCTTCTCTGTTCCCTCTCCTCCTTCTCTTTCTTCAGTTTTTTCCTCTGCACAGCTCAGTTCGTCTCCATCGTCGCACAGCTCCACCATCGTTTCTCCAGTCCGTCCGCCCGTCTCCATCGTCGCACAGCCCCATCGTCGCACAACCCCACTGTCGTTCCTCCAGTCCGTCCGTCTCCATCGTCGTTCCCCAGTCCGTCCGTCTCCATCGTCGCACAGCCCCACCGTCGTTCCTCCAATCCGTCCGTCCTTCTCCATCGTCGTTCCTCCAGTCCGTCCTCTTCCATGTCCACCGTCGCACGAATTTGGCTTCTGGTTCCTTCAGTTCGTCCTTCTCTTCCATCTCCACCGATTGGATTTTTTTGTGTTTGTCTGTTGTTATTATTTGTTGATTTGTTTATATTGTTGTGTTGATGATATTGTTGTGTTGCTGACATTGATGATATTTTTTTTTTGTAAGATCTGGGCAAATCTTGAAGATCTGGACCTAGATTGTTGTAAACTTGAAGTTGAAGTTGGATTTAAATGCATTTGATTAAGAATAATTGTTGAAGGTTGTTAATTTTTTTTTTTTTTTAATTTTAAGTTTTTCTTTGTTTTTTTAAGATCATGAGGGTATTATAGTCATTAACTTCAAAATTTAGTCAAACCGTTAAAGTTGACGGATGATATGGGGGTTTGATGTAATAAAAAGATAAATATGTTTTTATGTGTTTTTTAACAAACCTTAGGGGGGTTTCGTGCAATTACTTCATAAATCTTTTGTAATTTTTATTTGAGATACAAAATTCATTAGTTAAAGAGCTTATTTATAATCTATTAAAGCTTTCATCATATTACATTCTTTAAATATGAGATTCTCAAAACTTCCACTACATTATATTCTTTAGATGTAGGATTTTCAAGCATAGTTAATTAAGTTAAAAATCAACAAATCTCTACCTTAACGTATTAGCCTTCAGCAATGCCTTTATATATGTCTTTTTAGACTTTCAAAATATTGATCAAGTCCAAACAATGGTTGAACTTGATTGTCGTCATCATTTTGGTCATCATATCTGTAGGATTTTCGGCAGTCCCAATTTTTTGTAAGAGAATCGACCATTCACTCAAAATTTTCCGCACAAAGTAATATCGGATATCAATATATAAAATTTTCCGTATAATGTGATATCAGACATCAAAAAGAGTTAGTGGATGAACTTATCTAAAAAAAAAAAAAAAAAAGTTGAATGATCTATGAGTTAGTGTCTCAGGGATCAATTGTTGTGCGCAGCGAAAATTAAACAAATATACAAGTATTAATATTAGTTATTAAATATAAATAATAAATATTAATAAAGTAGAAAAAAAATAAATACAAAGTGAAAAAGAAAAGAACACATCATAATTTACATGGTTCGGTATAAAATCTACGTTCACGGGCGTTGCTGAAAACTTCCACTAACTTCAAAGTAAAATATTACAAAATCTGGGTAAGATTCCAAAATCCAGAAATAAATTTGGAGAAAACAAAAATAATACAAGTATATGAATCTTTTGTAATTCTTGTTTATGATACAAAATTAATAAGTTAAAAAGCTTATTTATAGCCCACTAAAGTTTCCATCATATTACATTCTTCAGATGTGGGATTCTCAAAACTTTCACTACATTATATTCTTCAGATGTGGGATTCTCAAAACTCTTACTACATTATATTATTCAGATGTGGGATTTTCAAGCATAGCTAATTAAGCCAAAAATCAACAAATCTCCACCTTAACGTATTAGCCTTCAGCAATGCCTTCATATATGTCTTTTTAGACTTTCAAAATATTGATCAAGTCCAAACAATGGTTGAACTTGATTGTCGTCACCATTTTGGTCATCATATCTGCAGGATTTTCAGCAGTCCCAATTTTCTGTAAGAGAATCGATCATTCACTCAAAATTTCCCGCATAAAGTGATATCGGACATCAATATGCTTGGTGCGAACATGGAATACTGGATTCTTTGCTAAATGAATGACACTTTGACTATCCGAATGAATAGTAATATTCTTCTGTCTCATTCCCAACTCTACCAGTAATCCTTGTAACCAAATTGCTTCCTTCACAGCCTCTGTCATTGTCATATACTCTGCTTCTGTCGTAGACAAAGTAACTGTTGACTGTAAAGTAGACTTCCAACTTACTGGAGCTCTCGCAAGAGTGAATATATATCTAGTAGTTGACCGTTGTTTATCCAAATCACCAGCATAATCTAAATCTACATATCCGATTGCAAACTGACCAAGTGAATTTTCCTTCTAAAATACCAAACCAAAATCTACGATTTTTAACAAGTATCGTAGAATCCATTTCACAGCTTGCCAATGTTCTTTACCTGAATCATGCATATACCTGCTCATAACTCCAATTGCTTGCGAAATGTCTGGTCTTGTAGACACCATAGCATACATCAGGCTACCAACTACATTGGAATATGGAACACGAGACATGTACTCTCGTTCTTCATCAGTACTCGGAGATAATGATGCACTCAACTTGAAATGAGGAGCAAGTGGTATACTTACAGGTTTTGATTGTTCAGATACACCAAAACGCTGTAATACCTTTATCAGATATTGCTTCTGAGTCAAACAAACTTTGTTTTTTCCTCTATCTCTACTAATGTCCATACCGATAATCTTTTTAGCTTCACCCAAATCTTTCATTTCAAACTCTGAACTCAACTGAATTTTTAGCTTTTTAATCTCCACTTTGCTCTTAGAAACTATCAGCATATCATCAACATATAAGAGCAAGTAGATGAAGGAATCATCTTTTAGCCTTTGAAAGTATACACAATTATCAAATTTGCTTCTGGTGTATTTTTGTCCTATCGTAAATTGATCAAATCACTTGTACCATTGTCTAGGAGCCTGTTTCAAACCATAAAGCGATTTCTTCAATTTGCAAGCTCAATTTTCTTTACCAGCAATCTTGAATCCATCTGACTGAATCATATAGATTTCCTCCTCTAAATCACCATATAAAAATGCAGTTTTTACATCCATTTAAATTAGTTTCAAATCTAGTTGAGCTACAAGGGCCAATAGAATTCTAATGGAAGAGTGTTTCATAACTGGAGAAAACATCTCATTATAATCAATCTCTTCCTTCTAAGCGTAGCCTTTCGCCACCAACCTTACCTTGTAGCAGACATCTTTTTTGTTAGGAAATCTCTCTTTCTTAGTAAACACTCATTTGCACCCAATTGTCTTCTTATTCTTCGGTAGTTGAACTAGCTCCCAAGTTTCATTCTTCCGAAGAGACTGTATTTCTTCATCCATAACTTTCTTCCACTTATCAATTTCAGAACATTGGATTGCTTCTCTATAAGTGGAAGGAACATAATCATCTACAATTGGAAGTGCATAAGCCACCATATCAGCAAAACGAACAGGTCTGCGAATCTCACGTCTTGGCCTATTTGTTGCAATTGATTCTCGTTGTTGTGAAGGTTCTTGGGTAAGAACCTCTTCTTCTACTTTTTCTTCAGTAACCTCCTTTGTTATAAGAGTGTCATTATCTGCATCAACAATTCTAACTGGATTATTTGTTAACTCTATCTGTTTCTGGAAAAACTCCACCTGCTTCCGAGTAGACTCCACCTGTTGCGGATTACCCTCAACAATATCTTCTATTTTCTTTTTCAGCATCAAAGACTCATCAAAAGTAACATCCCTATTGAAGATTATCTTCTTTGAATTTGGATATAAAAGACGATACTCTTTCACCCCTGAAGACATCCCTACAAATATAGCTTTTTTTGCCCTTGGATCCAATTTAGATTCCTTTACATGATAATAAGCAGAACAACCAAAGACATGTAAAGAATCATAATCAGTAACAGATTTTCCAGACCATACCTCAAATAGAATTCTACCACCAATCGCTGTTAACGGTAAGCGATTAATGAGATGACATGCATAAGTCACTGTCTCAGCCCAAAACTCCTTGCCCAACCCAGCATTGGACAACATACACCGAACTTTCTCCAGCAACGTTCAGTTCATGCGTTCTGCCACCCCATTCTGTTGTGGTGTGTGTTTAACTATAAAATGACATACAATACCCACATCTTGACAGACTTCTCTAAAAGATTTACTACAATATTCACCTTCATTATCTGTTTTGAGGTACTTAATCTTTCTCCCACTCTGAGTCTCAATCATCTTTTTCCAATTAAGGAAAATCCTAAGTACATCATCTTTTTTCTTCATTGTGTATACTCAAACTTTTCTGGAAAAGTCATCAACAAATATAACAAAATAGTGTTTACCACCCAAGGAGGCTATCCTAGTAGGTCCCTACACATCAGAGTGAATATAATCCAAAATACCTTTAGTATCATGAACTGCAGTTGCAAACTTCACTCTCGTCTGCTTTCCCAGAACACAATAGTCACAAAAATCTAACTTGCAGGTTTTTACTCCTTTTAACAAGCCTTGATTCACCAAACTGCTTAAAGCTTTCTCACCTGCATGTCCCAGACTCATATGTCATAACCTGATTATATCTGAATCAGCATCCTTCTCTGATACTACTGCAGTTGATTCAGTAACTGTACTACCATCGTAGTAGTACAAGTTGTTCTTCCTTGTAACTTTTATTACCACCAAAGCCCCAAATACAACTCTCATAACTCCATCTCTTATAGATACCGTGTAGCCTTTAGATTCTAAGGTTCCCAATGATATGAGATTTTTTTTCAAATCTGGTACATACCGAACTTCTGTCAAAAATTTAGTCGATCCATCGTGATTCTTCAGTCGAATTGAACCTATTCCCTTAGTTTTGCATGAGTTATCATTACTCATGAGTACAATTCCACCATCCAGTTCTTCGAAGTTGAAGAACCATTCTTTATGTGGACACATATGATAAGTACAACTCGAATCTAAAATCCACTCACCAGATCCAGATGTTGATGATAGACTAACCAATACAAAGTCTTCTTCCTCATGTTCGACTACATATGCATCGGAAATAGCTTTACCCTTACCCTTATCTTTCTTCTGTAACTTTGGACAATCTTTTTTCCAATGTCCTTTCTCATGACAAAAGGCACATTCATCTTTATCAGGTCTTTCCCTTGACTGAGATCTGCTCATTCTTTCTTGTTTTCGATTCTTACTTCTTCCCCTAACTATAAGCATCTCTGCTGATTCATTCCTATTCTTTTTCTGATCTTTTTTATGAATTTCATAATTAAGCAAAACTGCACACAATTCTTCAAAAATAATTTTTCTTTCTCATGAATAAGTGTAATGCACAAATGATCTAACTTATCAGGAAGATATCCTATCAATAGCATGGCCTTCTGCTCATCTTTGAAGTTTTCATCCAAATTCAACAAATCAGCTAACAAACGGTTTAAATTATCAATATGATCACTAATATTCAAACCTGGTTTCAATTGAAGACGGTAAAGTCTCTTCAACAAATATAGCTGATTCTCATTGCTCTTCTTCATATATTTGTTCTCTAGCGTCTTCCACAATTTACTAGCAGAGGTTTCCTTCATGAACGGATACTTCTGCTCTTTACAGAGACATGAGCGAATTAAACCATATGTTTTCGTATTTTGCCTCTCTTAATCTCTTTCCTCAATATTCTCTAGTCTTGTTTCTTTTAGAACAATATTCAAATCTTGTTGATACAAGACGTCCGTAATTTCGCTTTACCATAGGCCAAAATTATTTCGACTATCAAATTTCTCTACTTCAATTTTTACATGCGAAGATGAAGATGCTATCATTTCTGCTTTATACCAAATTTTTTTTTATGCCAATAGCTTGGTGATCAAATAAATAGTACTTAAAATGTAAGCTCCCAGAAAAAGCTGGAAAGGTCACAAACGGTCCCACTTAAAATCTAGTCTCCTTAGACAATTATAGTCTTTTTAGACAATTATAGTTTTTTTGACAGAGCTTTCCTAAATTGTAACTATTCCAAAATAACACCCAAGCTCTATAAATAAATATTTAATAGCCAGCTGATGCCCTAGACTATTTCCCAGATCAATCGAAACCTAAAACTCTGATACCACTTGTTGTACGTAACGAAAATTAAACAAATACATAACTGCTAATGCTAACTATTAAATATAAATAACAAATACTAATAAAGCAGAAAAAAAATAAATGCAAAGCGAAAAAGGAAAGAAAACACCAGAATTTACATGGTTCGGTATAAAACCTACGTCCATGGGTGCTGCTGAAAACTTCTACTAACTCCAAAGCAAAATATTATAAAATCTGGGCAAGATCCCAAAACCCAAAAATAAATGGGGAGAAAACAAGAATAATACAAGTATATGAATTTTTTGCAATTCTTGTTTGGGATACAAAACTAATTAGCTAAAGAGCTTATTTATAGCCCACTAAAGCTTCCACCATATTACATTCTTCAGATGTGGGATTCTCAAAGCTTTCACTACATTATATTCTTCAGATGTGAGATTCTCAAAACTCCCACTACATTATATTCTTCAAATGTGGGATTTTCAAGCATAGCTAATTAAGCCAAAAATCAACACCAACAACATCACTCCTACTTCCTACTTTATTTTGCTCATTGCCCATCTCTCTCATTCGTCTGCTCTCTCTACACAGTTCCCTCTTCTTATTCTCTCTCTCACACATCCATCTCCTTCTCCTCTCTCAACTGTTACTTGTCATTTCTTAGTAACACTACCCACGCAATCATACAAAACAGTTCTAAGTTGCTGTTTGTGGCTCTTTCCACCATCTCCTTCTCCTTTCTTACCTCTTACACTCCTTTTATCGGTCGTTTATGGCTCCTTTATCTGCCGCCGTGAGTCATCATCTTCCTCTTCTTTTCTTCTGCGGAATGGGAGGTGATGGAAAGAAAAGTAAGGTAAAAAGAGAACTTGTAAGTGGTCAGTGAGATTGATTTTATCTTCAAGTTTGTTGACAAAGTGCTGATTTTAACATGTTAAGACTGGACTACCTAGCAAAGATTGGTGTAGTGAAAAGGAGAAACAAAGCTGGAGATAGAGAAAAATTAAGAAGGCTTTTTAAATAAGAGATAATTGTAATATTTATCTTCTAATTGTTGGTTTATTCTATACAGTTTAGATAAATATCATTTTATCTATTCTATTAATTCTACTAGTAAAAACGTGAATTGAGACTGATACGGATTGGGGAAAGATAAAATTACCCTTCAATGATAGAAAATGTCTGAAAAAGTAAAATTAACAAAAAAATAAATGTACTACTAAATATTTAATATAAAAATATTAAAAATTATTAGAATATAGTAAAATAAAAATATCAAAATAAAAAAAAAAATTATTAACAGTTTATTTTAGTCTCAATTGTTTGTCCCTATCTCTATGATAGATGGGTTAGGTTAAATTTAAAAATTATCTTTAAAAAATACGATTCCAATTAAATTCAAAAATTATCTTCAAAAGTACTTAAAATGAAAAATAGAAATTCAGTCATAGGAAACTCAAGGTTTTTTATGACTAAAACCCTAGATTTTTTGAGTTTTCAGCCCTTGAAACCTAGAAAATAAGTGAGAGTAAATTATTGGAAATCCTTCAGACATTTGCTTTATTACAATCGAAAATGACTTTTATCTTTTATAACAATTACCTCTCATCTACTAACGGTTTGATCATAATTGATCGTTTGTGATAATTGAAAAATGATAAAATAAAGTAAAAAGATGAGAATACCCTGATTAATTAATTTTATAAATTTTAAATTATAAAATAATTAAAATTTAATAAAAATAAAATAATGAAATGAGAATACAAAAATTAAAAAAAAAAATCTTTAATATTTTAAAAAACCCACCCAGATCCCTATCTGTCTCCTCCTTCAGTCTCTTTCTCTTCTCCTGCTTCTTTTTCTTCATCTTCGTCACCAGTCTCTCTCACTCTCTTCTCCTTTTTCTCCTTCTTCTTTTTATTTTCATCTTCTCATTCTTTTATCCGGATACCCAAATCGACGTCTGGGTAATGGGCGTCTGGGTTTTTAAACGAAAACCCATACATCGATTTGGAACCCAGATTGATGTCTGGGTTTTCGTCTGAAAACCTAGATATCGATATGGGTTTTCAGATCTGGAAACCCAAACCAATGTTTGGGTTCCTAGACGGAAACCCATACATCTGTTTGGGTTCCTAGATCGATCTGGGTTCTAGATCGAAAACCTAGCTCGATCTGGGTTTCTGAACGTAGATCGATGTTTGAGTTTCCAGACGTCGATCTGTCTTCGAAAACCCAGACGCCCAGATATGAAAACCCAAATGGTGTTGATGATGATTGTGTTTCTTGTAGATAGTGTTGATGATGAAATTCTTGGGTCTGTTTGATGATGATGGTAGTGGTTTTTGTTTGGAGATGATAGTGGTTTTGTTTGTGTTGATGATTGATGATGTTGGAATGTGTTGATGATGTTGGAACAGACAAGATGAACCCAAACTGTTGATGACCCAGAAACCTATGTTGATGAACCTAACCACCATCAATTTTTTTTTTATCATTTTTCTATTTTTTAAATATATTTTTTTAAAATTAATCTAGATCGTCGATCTTTAAGATGAATGGTTTAGATTCATTTGAAAAATTTTTAAAATAATTTTTATAGTTTAAATTTAATTTTTTTAAAATTTTTAAATATTTAAATTTTAAATATTTTTAAGTTTTAAAATTTTAAATTATTTATTAATTAATATAATTTTTTAATAAAAATAAAAATTAAATAAATTGACTAAAATGTCCCTACTACAGTTAAGTTTTATGGTCAAACCGTTAGGAGAGGGAAGATTATTATTATAAAAGATAAAAGTTGTTTTCGATTGTAAAAACGTAAATGTTTGAAGGTTTTCCAGTAATTTGCTCAAATAGGTGGTGCAGTGAAAATTTATTTTGAAATCGAAACGAGTAAATCATAAATGAACGGCACAACTAAAACTTCAAGTTTTATTATTAAAAGAAATAATGAATAAATTATTAAACATAAACAATTCAAGCTTAATAGGACTCTAATCCTCAACTTTAAAGACTTAATACTATTAAACTATTAGAAATCCTAAACTAATAAAGAAACTTACCAGCTGCAGATTTGCCAACAAGATGAGTGACTGTATAACACTAACTGTGCTTCAGGCTTCAAAAATGAAAAAATTGGTGCATTGACAAGTCCGTGATGCGTTCACTTGATACTTCTTGCACTGACAATCAACATTGTTTTAATTATAAGAGCAACTCAAAGTCTCAAACGTAACACCATTTTAACATAAACCATGAAATTGGTATTCAACACATTCCAATGTAACATCTTTTTGTAACTTTCGAGGTAAAATTTGATTCATTAGCTACGGCATAACATCAAATTTGATGTCAAGCTAACATTAAATGGGTTGTTGTCAAACTGAAGCTAACATATAAACCACGTGTCCTTTTTTTTTTTTTTTTTAAATTTCAACAATATTATAATAATTTATGTTTCATTTGTGCCATTTATAATATTTAATATATTTGTATAATTTAATTAATAATTAAAAATAGAAATTAAATTATTATAAAAAAATTTATACTCTCGAAAATATTTAATTGAGATCTTTAAAATAATTATAATATTGAATATATTTTAATATTTATTATAAATAATATATTAATATAAATTAATTAAATTATTTAATGTATTTTTTTAATTATGTGAGTAATTAATAATTTTTTAATATATTGTAACTAATTATTTGAGAATTAAATTTTATACCAAATGAGTCCATGTTTTGTTGTTATGGTGCGATTTCTTCATTCCTACGCAACCATTTTATTTCATGTTGACATCCGGTGGATTAAATTTTTCCCATTTTATTTCATGTTGGTATTTGATGGATTAAATTTATCCCATCAACACGAGACATTTTTTTTTCATTATTTTATTTTATTTTTATATTAATTATATAAATATATTAAATTTATTTTTAATAATATTATTATGTACTTTACTAAAATATTAAAAAATAATATATTTCAATCATAATAAAATGAATATTATTTAAAAATTAATTTCTTTTTACCCTACCACATTTATAGAAAACACACTCTTTTTCAAGACAAAGAAAAAGGGGGCTTTAAACCATCCATTTTAATCAAATTAATTTTTGTCAGGTTTAGATGAGTTATATAGTGAAATTTAGTGATGGAAAAAAAATCTTAAGAGAAGTCTGAAATCATAATTAAAATGGCAAAGACAAGACATCATAGTGTATTAATATTACTTTGGGCCTGAAAAAGAAATCTCATCACTCATGACCTCAAAAGCACATTATAATTTAATCTTGATGAAAACAGTATCACCTTTGTCATTGATACAAAAACTTTAAATTTATAGTATACCTTTGTCATTGATGCAAAAACTTTAAATTCATACAATTGGTGGATCCAAAAATTTATGTTAGGAAGGCACTTTATAATAAAGTAAGATAAAATAAAAAATTAATGATAAAAATAATTATAATTTATATTTTTTTTTATTTATGAATTTTATCATGTAAAATAATTTATGTATAATAAAATATAATTTATACCAATAATCATGAATAAAATCAAGATTTATTAAGATTAAACAATATTATACGTTTCACTATCATAATATTGATAAATATATACTCTCATAATAAAGAGAGAGATCTCTCTTTATATATACCAGTAAATGCATATGATAAATCTTAAATTATTAATTCATAAACATGAAGAAAGAGTGTAATAACTAATTAAACTATAAATGGAGATATAATTCACACCTAATTAAATATATTTTTACTTTTAAAATTTAGTCATGATAAACGTGATGTATTTCATGGAAAAAAAATCTCCTATTAGTTTAATCAATAAAAATTAAAAAAAATAAAATAACAAGCATCGGATTACAAAAAATAAAATAAAAAAAATTTATGGAGTTTAAAGAAGCCAAAAAAAAATTACTTGCATATATCTAGTATAAAAACAAATTAATACATTTAGACGTATAATAAAGAAACATAACAAATATAAATAAAATTGTATAAACCAAACTATTATTCATCATTCCGTTGTCAAAAAAACCTTTTAAAAAATAACGCAGTATGATGCCAACCACGTTACAAACAGTGAGCTATTTTATTGTTATCATGGCTCAAGAAGAATAAATAGAAGATGGAGATACAAAGCTTACAGAGATATTAAAAGCATTTTTCAAAACGTTGTGCCCTTCAAAACAGATAATACAACACTTAAGAAAAAAACAAAAAAAAAAAAAAGGTTCAGATGAAAAGGGTGAAGTGAACGCGAATATTTATTCTTTTTAGAAGTAAAAAATGTAAACCTATTTTATCTCATTATATGATCCATTTTCATATGTTGTAAAGGTAAAAGTAGCCTCAAGAATTGATAAATATCCTTAATGATCTCTGCCACCACAAGCACAAGGCAACCCAGATCGTCGAACACGATGTGGGTGTTCCAACACCTTCAATCTCCCCACCATCCACCATAACCACCTTCGAACTGTTGCTTTTGTTCAGGCCATTAGAGAGGCACGACCACTTCGTTACGGTGAGCCCCAGTCCCAAGGCAACCCAACTCGGATTCATCGGAGAGGTTGCTTGAGTCGTTGGGGCCATTCAGCTGGCGGCGGCGATGGTGGAAGATTCACCAGCAAACAATCCATTGCTTGGAAGCTTACTCAAAGCTGGTGTTTGGGTTTGCCTCCTCTGGGGGCTCATGGGGTTAGTTATTTAGCCTAGTTTATTATCTTTATGTAGTCACTTTTGATATCAGTTTTTTATGATGTTGTCTACTTTATTTATCTGTTCAGCCATTTCAACCTACACCATCAGCAGTTCCATGATATCAAATGGTTCATGCTGATGTAGATCTTCAGTTTAACCTAAATTTTATCAGTTTATTTGCTGCTTTCTGCTTTCTAGTGTTTGTGTTTGTTTAGATACTGTATTTTTCTTTTGTTGAGATCCTTTCAGTTTATACATCTATGAAACTAGTTGTCCTACTCCTGCCAACTCGATCTTGGCATATGTAATCCATGTAAAGGTTGGTTTTTGACCATTTTTACTACAATATTTGAGTTCATATCAGAGCACAAGTCTAAAATTTTTGTGAATCATTTTACAAATCTCCTACATGAAATTGTTTCATATTCAGTTACTCTCTGCCTGATAATTGATATATATATTCATTCCCAGAACTTTTATTTAAACCTATTGTCAAACAGTGGTTTTACACTCTTTTCATTTTGGTGTTGGAGGGGGGGTTGTGGTGGCGCCGGTTGGGGAGGAAAGAAGCATCTTTAATGTCTATTATACCTATTATGAGATGAGATATATACAGTATCCTGATATCTTATTGACTCTTAATTTTTCATTTTGATGTGATAGTTTTTAATGATTATATGTTGTGATTATCCGATTTAGAGTAGATGACATCCTGTATGCAGCAGTGGTTGATGCTTGAGATCTGTTTTCGATTTACTTGTTGTCTTAAGATTCAATTGTTTTCTTGAGTATACGCATTAACACTTGAAGGATCCTTTTCGTGTCTTTGCAGGATTCCCCTGTCTTCAACTATATCAATAGTCTTTGCAGGATCTTTTTCTTGAGTATACAAATAGCACTGATCCAGGGCTTTATCTTTCAGAAACAAATCCAATGTTTTATGCCAGTTGAAAGCAGGAACTGCTGAGAGCTTTCAGATTATTTACAGGTCTGTGTTTTGGATTTGTGGCTTTATCTTTTTCAAGTGTTTGCATACTTTTGGTTACCTCTTCTTCTTTACTTGTTTACACGACCATGTTTTTGCAAGCTCTACTCTCAATGCATTGCTGTTTTGTTTTCTTTTTTTCTTTGTCGACAGTTATCTACTTACTTGGTGATGTTTAAGTGTGCAATAGTTTTGTGCGATCTTGATTGGTTAATGTGATTAACTGGAAGGAAAATAATCCTTTACTGTATGTGCAAAAGTTTTGTGTTCTTTCATGCAATGTTTTGTTGCCATGATTTTTTTTTTTACAAGTTAATGGTATGCGGGCGAGTTTGCATCAATTGAGTGTATGGCAGTGTCGAAGGTTTAGAAATTGTCTTTCCTTGGAATGTTGCTGATTTAATCAAAAGGGTTGCCTTTATGTAATTTCTTATGTCTCAAATGTTTTTAGTCTTTTGTATAGAGATTAGTATTCCTTAATTTGGTGAATGGATTTAATCAAGTAGATGGTGTTGTCTCGACATGGCCTTATTACTTGGAATAAATGAGTTAATGGGTGGAAAACGAAATTTTGATACAAGCTGCCTCGATTGCATTATTACTTGTATTAAGTAGGTTAAACATTTGATATTGAGATTTTTAAGACAAGCTGCAGCTCCTAGTATTGCATGTGAAGAGAGAACATTAGTTCATTTGTTAAGGCTTGTAGAGATAAAATCCTATAAATGTTAAACAAATGTTTTTATTTGCTCTTAATATTTTCTTAGTTTTTGGTTTTCAAGTGTATGGGTGTTGCACATGCCACCTTGATGTGTCCATAAATACATGGCCGCAGTATTTGGATGGTATTGTTGACAAGTTTCTTTTCTTTTGCAAAAACGAATGTGCCTTTTTTATTAAGTGCTAGACCTTGAAGACGACCCTTCTATGGTGACTTTTAGAATCAGGGAGATGCCTTTATTCTTCCCTGTTATAAGTTACTTGATCAATAAATAGAATGAGAATTAACCATTAAAAGAGTTATTTTTCATTACAATTAAAGCCTTTGACAAGCTGCATTTTCTTAGTGTTACTGAGTCTGAGCTTTAGAAGGATGCAGTTGAGCTTGACATCCATATCCAAACTGATAAAGATGATGAAATTGTAACTATAATAGAAACTTTATGATTTTTAGAAACTTTTTTCTTTAATGGTATTGCTTTCAGGTACTGGTCTTACAGTCTCCTGTGTTTCACTGCAATGATACTAGCATTGCCATGAGTCTGTGAGAACTTGTTAATAATCTCTAAACTATAGCACAGAACGTAACTGTAAAGTTCCTGAATTTAATAGGAGAAATAGTACACATGATAGAGTACATTATTTAAAATGCTTTTATCATTTATTGACGATGAATTCCGAAAAAATCAGACTTCGCCATAAAAATTATCAAGCAGAATCTAAGTTCTCCTATCATACATACACATATAACACGTATCATCATCATCTGATTATACTCTAAATTCAAATTCTCAATAAATAAACTATAAAGCAGAATTGAACTCGACACATTTGCACATAAACCATAAATTTAACTTCAATGTACACAAAATCTACCTTCGATATTAAGCACAGAACTGTATATAAATAAATCATTCATGAAAATATTTCTATACAAATCAAAACCAAAGCAAACATCTTTTCACATTTCGAAAACCACAAAACCAACGCCGCATTAAAAATTATTTCTTCCTCCGATCCAATTAACAAAATTTCTCTTATACAGATCTATAAGAACCCAAGAATCAAAACAAAATGCAAACAAATATGGACTTAAACAGCACTAAAATTGAAAAAACTGTAAATACAAAATATGAATTAAAAAAACTGACCAGAGAATGAGAGAGAGAGCGCATTAGGTCAAAATTAAGTAATTTTAAATCCTAGTCTGATTACCATTCTAAATCTTTTTCCATCATTGATTTAAGTAATTTTAGATCAAAAGTCAAATATATAGCACATTATTGTATCATGAATTTAAATCTTCTCTTAATTTGACTTTTTACCTTATTTAAATTAGATTATGACATGCAAAGTATTGTTTGGTTAGATTATATTTTTGTTTTTAATTTGTAACTATTTGGTTTTAAGTGATACGATCTTTCATTATTATATAAGAGGTTATCTCGTATTTTAAGTGATACGATCTTTCATTATTATATAAGAGGATATGTACTCGTTTCGAAGTTTGAGGATAATGGAAAAGTGCTTTTATTTTTCCATTTGAAATTCAAATTTAGAATTTTTATCTTTTAGTGAATTTAAAATATTCCAAATATAATTTCTCACATTGAAAAAAGTATGAAATCTTATACCGATGAAGCATTATTGGAGAGATGAGTTTAATTTATATTTAATGTAGTATGAAAATTTAAAAATAATAAATCAAGTACAAATTAATCTTGGAACAGTCAGTGTCACCATAGTAGAAAACTTTTAATTATAGCAAAGCATTGGATTAGAAAGCATTGGTAAATATTTTTTTTTTTCTTTTCCTATTTTTTCCTTCGATGGTCCAACTAACCCATTAAAAAATGACAAACCATCCTATGCATGAGAGTTTTTCAATTTTGGAAAGCTATGATGGGGTTGGGATAAGCTTCTTTAATACTTCATTTTCCATTTTCAGTTTGCTACCTATGATTATACAAACTAATACATCTGTGAAACCTACAATAATATCTCCTCTATCCAGTTGTGCCAATTACCCTTAGACCTTGTTTACTGTTTTAATCGTTTATGGTGATATATGCCACACACGTGATACATAAAAATTAAAATAAACCAATGAGCATTCTCAAATTTGTGTAGTATGCTTTTCTCTCTATTTCCGTTATGATTATTGGCTTCATACTAAAAATTGAAGAACAAGTTAAACCAGAATACAACCGATTTTTTTTTTTCTAATAATTCATTACAGAGATTATCATGTTTACCCAATTTAATTAGATTTGTGAAATCTCCAAATCCCATTTTTATAAATGCATTCAAGAAATTCAACTGATAATATGTTTACTTTATCCAATTATTACGAATAATTTCGAACCCTAATTATTTGATATCTTGATTGTTTAGTGTGGGATTACAACACAAGTTTTTACCCTATTAGTAGTATATGCCAAACACAGCCTTGGGTAGTTGTAAAATTAGATGGGAAGAACTAGTGATTAATTTAAGAGAAATTAAAATTCTGACAACTTTCAGTAGATTGAACTTTAGGGATAACCTTGTAAGGAATTGGGTCTGGTCCGGTTGAGGATGGCTTTGGCTTTCGTGCTTCACGTGGGTTGTTGAGTGAAACGTGTGAAGGAGTGTTGTGAGGTATTTTCTGACATTTTTTAAAGGTTTTAAACACGTCTTTGAACAACAATAAAAAGAAGACACGATTGAGGATAAATTGTTTTGAAGAAAGTGAGAATGATGAAAACCAAGATAATAATCATAAAAGACAACGAGACAATTGGATAACGGGCAAGTCGGGTTAATTCATGAAGGCAATTGGACTTTATTGGGTTTCAACGGGAGGCCAATTGAGCTTCAAAATATTGTGGACAGTGTTTATTTTATTAATTGGGCAGCAACGATAATTATACCTCTAAAATTGTATTTGCACCTCAACATGGTATATTTATTAAAATCCAATATTATCTTTAAAGGAAATTACTAAAAATAGTAAATAATTTGTAACTATATCCATAAATATTAATAATTTTCTCATGTATATGATAAAATCAGATTATTTTCTCACATCCTTAATTTCTATTTCAAATACTAATTTCAAATATCAAATAATTTTTAAGGAAATAAATTAATTGTAAAATATTGAAAATGAATGAAAATCATGATGAAATTATTATATTTAGTTAAAAAGAGAAAATAAAAATAGTTAACATATTTGAAAGAAAAAAAAAAAAAGATTATATATCAAGTAAGTTTGTTTTATTCCAAATAAGGAATCAATTGATTAGTTCAAACTTCTTTCTTCATAATACAATATATTCATTGAACCATGATAAAAAGTTATACATTGATCGAAGAGTAAGAAACTTATTTGAATGCTGTCATATTACTCTAAAAATTAAACTCAATCAAAATAAAACTCTACATTTTTAAATTCTAACTTCTCTAAATTAATTTTGTTTTTATTCAAATATCATTTTTTTAAAGAATATAAATTAATTATAAAGTGTTAAGATTAATTTAAAATCTTCTTAGGAAATTGATGTTAAAATTTTTGTAAGAATACAAATTAATTGTTTGCATGCTATCATATAACTTTAAAAGTTAAACCCAACTAAAATAAAACTCTCTATATCTTTTCAAATTCTAACTTTTCCAAATTAATTTTGTTTTTATTCAAATATTTTTTTTTAAATAATATAAATCAATTGTAAAGTGTGAAGAATAATTTAAATTTTTTTTAAGAAATTGATGGTAAAATGATAAGTTTTAAATCAATTATTATTAGAAGAAAATTATAATCTACTTATCTATAGGAAAAAAAATCTTAAAATTTTAACAAAATTAATTTAATAATAAAATAATTATTGTGGGTTGTACTAACAAAAATATAGTACAAAAATAATAAAAGAATAAAAATATTGGTATTAATGGGGATTTATTTACAAACTAGAGACTTTTCATAATTTTGATGAGGTGCATTTATGAAAGAGATGTACATACAATTTATAAGGGGTAGAAATATCGCCACTCTTTATCATGTTTAGTTTATTTTATTATTTTAGAATTATATTATTTGGACTAAAATATTTAATTTAATGTAATTTAATTTAAACCTAAGTGAGTATTTTTAGTTAAGTCAAGTTATTAGGGGGTTAGGGTTTCATGTTAGAGTTTTATTTCTTTACATATAAAAAACCTTGAAACCCTAAACAAACATGATGATGAGGTAGTCAACTTCTTGGTTAAAAGAATAGAGATTTGTTTCTTTTTTGTTTATTGTTAAACATATGATCTTATCAAACTATATTTGTGACGATTAAATATGACTTATTTCTACCTTCTCACCACTTTTTTGGGAGTGACGTCAATATTTTTCTTTTATTATTTTTGTTCTTGATTGATCATTGGATCAAAGTTATTTATAACTTTAGTTTTTAATTGATATATAATTAACGGATCAAAATTCTTTTTTTTTTTATAAATATATTTTAATCTTTCTTGGAACTATGTTTTGATTTAATTATGAATATCATATTTTTATATTTAGGGTTTATATCATTTGGTATCAAAATTCTGATTAATTAATTAAAATTTGATTATTTGATTATTTTCAATTTATTTCTTTGTCGCGCATCACCATCATCATCCATCAATGTTTCTTTTCTTTTGTTTCTTGTAGTCCGCACCTCCCCATCTTTCATCAATCAATTTAGCTCTTATATAGTCTTTTGTTCTTAGTGTTCTGCAAGTCCAAACATCCACCACATCTTTCATATATAATTTTTCTTTTGCTTCCCCTAATCGTGCGCCATCCATCACATTATTTATATAAAGGTCCTTAATGGTGAGGGTCTACCAAACTCTAAAGTCTACCAACTTTCCATATCTGTAAGAAAAATTAGACTTCACCGTAAAAATTATAAAGCAGAATCGACCTTCTTACATGAAAATTAATTGTGCTTCGCGTGGGTTACAATTTAATCTTCGACCAGTGACTGTCCCCATAGAAGAAAACTTTTAATTATGCTTCCCGTGGGTTCTGAGGTCTAACGCTTTTAATTTTCATCGGTTTGTAGAAAAAGCGTAGGCTTTTGATTAAGACATGGTTGGTCCCTTATATGGAAATTGAAAATTTTTATTAAATTGGACGATCATTTGTCTCTACCTACCCAACCCAATTCCATCTCTCTAACTCTAAAACAAATAGTTTACTCACCATTTCTGTAAAAAAATTTGTGTATTTTATGACAAGTTTTGAGGACAAATTAAAATATATTTTTTGTGTCGAAAGCCTCTCAACATGTGTTTGTATAAATTAAAAGAAATATGACTGTACACATACATGTAAATAATTTTTTGTTAATAAGAATTTTATTGACTTCTTTATCCAATGATGAATTTTGTTGGCACATTAATAGATCTACGCAAATCATAAAGTTTTTCTGGTGCTTTCAAATAGACAAAAATCCATGTTTAGACTATATCGATCCTACTTAATCAAATTCATGTTACTATATAATTTTTGCATTATTGTAAAGTTGAATATAATGGTCCTAATGGATAGTACTAAACCCTCATAATTTCCAATTAAACCGTTGCCAGATAGAGCTGCCCAAATCAAGATTAATTATTTGGCCAAGTGTGGGTTCAGTGTGCCCAATTTTTTTGTACTATACACGTTCCTCTCCATGCCAAGGTTGGGCACTAACATGCAAGCCAAATATTAACAATATTTGAGTAGTCATAGCAAGCAGTGGATTAGAGAGCATTGGTACCCAATTTTTTTCGTTTCGTTTTTTGTCCTTTGGTGGTCCTACTAACCCATTGAAAAATGGGAAAGCATCCTATGCATGAGAGGTGGTGGTTATGGTTTTCCAAATTTGGAAAGCTATGATGGGGTTAAGATAATCCTATTTGATGCTTCGTTTTCCATTTTTAACTTTGGCTCACATGCACTGGTCACCCATTCATTATCATGATTTGCTCTACCAAGCAATCAATTTTCAATTACTCTTCCCACCATGATAAACACTCGTCAGTTTTGTTTCTTGCAATGAAGAGGGAATATTAATTAAGGATTTTATTGTAATTCTATTTTTTACTAAACTTTTAATAATCTAATAACATATTAACATAAAAAATAATAGATGACCAAGATTGTTAACTTTTTTCTCTCATATATCACTCAAACTCAAACTTTTCTTAAAAGGGGATACGCTTTGAGGAAAGTGAAAATCATAAAAACGAAGATAATAATAATGAAAGACAATGGGACAATTAGATAACAAGATAATTAAAGGTAATCATTGGACTTTATTGGGTTTCAAAATATTATGGACTGTGTTTATTTTATTTATTGGGTCTTAGTTAATTTATTATGTTTAGTTTATTTTATTATTTCAAAATTATATTATTTGAATTTAATTTAATTTAATTTAAACCTAACTGAGTATGTTTAGTTAAGCCTAGTTGTTAGAGGGTTAGGGTTTGATATTAGAGTCTTATTTCTTTATATATAAAAAGACTTATAACTCCAAGCAAATATAATAACGATGATGTAACCAACTTATTGAGAATAGGGATTTGTTTCTCTTTTGTTTGTTGTTGAACATGTGACCTTGTTAGAATATGTTTATAGCAATCAAATATGACTTATCTTTCAAATTTTCATATTGGTTTTGGGAGTCGTGTCAATATTCTTCTTTTATAATTTTGGTTTTTAATTGAGTTTCAATCATTTGATCAAAATTTTTTATAATTTAAGTTTTTGATTGATATATAATTAATATGTCAAATTTCAATTTTTTTTATAAATTTATTTTAATTTTTTTGATCGTATTTTAATTTAATTATGATTACCATATTTTATATAGAAGTTTCACATAAATTGGTATCGAAGTTTGGTCATATTTGATTATTTTCAATTTAATTTCGTTGTCGTGCATCACCATCATCATCCATCAATTTTTCTTTCCATTTGTTTCTCGTAGTCCGCGTCTCCCCATCTTTCACCAATCAATTTAATTTTTCTAGTCCTCAATGTCCTGGACGTCCATCCATAGTTCTTCGAGCTATCTCTAATGTATAATATCAAATTTTATATTATTTTAATATCAATATTAAATTTTTTGACATCAAATTTTTTTTTACTCTAATATACATGACATCAAATTGATATAAAAGGTATAATCACAGAATATTTATAAAAAAATAATTAAAAATTTAAAAATATATTAAAATATATTCAATATTATACTCATTTTAAATATCTCAATAAAATATTTCAGATAATATTTTTTTGGTAATAATTTAATATATACTTTGAATTAAATTAATTTATTGATAAATTATATTTTTTGATGTAATGAATAGTGAAATTAAATTAATTTATTGATAAATTATATTTTTTGATGTAATGAATAGTGTAATACAAAATTTGATATTATATTTTTTTTTTTTGAAAGTCAATATTATATTATTAATTAACATAAAAAATTACCTAAAAGTTGTTGCTTTTTATCACATCAAAAAGTAAAATTGTATCGAATAGATGGTTTACACCAATTTGATGCAACATTAGGGTTGCCCTTACATATATAACTTTTCTTTTGGTTCTCGTGATCCGCATAGCACCCGTCACCATATTTTTATGTACATAATTGATTGAAGTGCAGTACCGACATCAATCAATCATGAATATTTATTTTCTTTCTCTTGTCTTCCTGCGGTGCCCACATACATCTCGAGTATTAAAAATTTGGATTTTCATCAAATTCATAACAGTAAACTGTTTTCATTTTTTCTTTAAAAATATTATAATTAATACAAAATTAGGGAAAGAAGAATAATTTACATCTATAGATTTCGTGATACAAATATAAAAACATATGATTGGGTGAATTTAATCTTATTTCAATATGTGAGTTTAATTATGTTATTTATCACATCATATGTGATCCATACAAGTCTAACGATTCATATGTTTTAATTAATTAAACATGAATTAGATGATAAATTTGGACATATTAGATTTAAGAAAATTTCAATTTGGACATATCATATCAAAGAAAAATTCATTAACATTTACTATAGTTAGGAAAGAAAGTACAACACAACTAGGTTTGTAAATTAATGAAAACATCTATTATTATTTAAAAATTAGAACAAACCTTTCAAACACAAATCAAAATTCTTCTCTTATTTAACTTTTATATGATCCATCATAAGCCTTTTATATTGATGAAATTAACATTAGATGACTCAATTTTTTTTATTAAAAATTTATTTAATATAGTATAGAAATTAATTTATAATTATCATATAATATATAAAAAAAGGTAAGTAATAAAATAACTATTATATATATATTTTTTAAAAAAGTATAATCATAGTATACAAACAAACACTTTTGAAATAACAAAAAGTACGAGGGAATATTTACGTGAAACTCATGTCTCAAAATCAATGCATGAATGTACACACCCGATCCCATAGTATGAAAAGTAGCTTTTCAATAAAGTGTTTTGGACACATCTATCTTCTTTTGAGAAAGCTACTTGTCTCTAGCCTACACCCGAACCGACACTAAGAATGATAATTAATAATCATCATGTTGCTTCTTCATTATGATGGTACAAGCATAAGCTATCTGATTCATAATAAATGTGAGCAATGCTTTCGACCCATCACCCACTCTTGTTTGTACCATCATTCTTATTAGATTTATGGCACACCAACCATTAACTGAAAATGGAGAGGGAATAGTACATTTTTTGTACTTTTTTTTGAATGAAAATACATTTGGGAAAAGATTTTGACTTGCATTATTCGGTGGTCCTCCCATATCTTCCCATTGAAATTGTATCTACCATACTACATGTGATTCAATTTATTATATAATTGTATAATAGTATTGAAAGATAAAAAGTATAAAAAACAAAAGTACTAAATATTTTTAATATTATCAATATTTTGATTCTATTAATGTTAATTAGTATTTAAATTTTTTTCGAATTTTTAAATAAAAGATAAAAATAATTATTAAAAATTCTTCTATCTATAATATAATATTCACGTCATAATTAAAATAATTAAATTTATGATAATATTTACCTTAAACTTTATATTAAGACATTCTTAACAATAAAATATTAAAATATTTTAATATTCAACATATTTAAAAATAATATTTTAATATAAAAATATAAAAATAAAATATAAAAAATAAGTTTATAAAATGTATTTTTGTTCATAGAACATAGAAACCAACTACTCTCTCCTCTTCTTTTTTTTTTTTTTTTTTTTTTATAATTAAGTAAATTTTATTCAATAATGGCAAACACAGTTATATTGAAACTAGGAAAAATACCAGTGACACTGACAGATTACCAAAAAAGTGTTGAAAATATAAACTTATTTTTTGAGCAAGCCCATTACCAAGCTCAAGTCCATCAAGAAGAACCTTCTAAGGTTAGGTATAATGTTAGGTGTAAGGTTAGGTGTAAGGTTAGGTGAGTCAATTTAAAAGTATTTGTTTGGTTAATGAAATTGTGTGGTTATGATTTATTTGTATTTGTTAATTTGAATGGTTTAGATTAATTTTCTAGTATACTATATAGCTCCTCTTGCATGAGGTCTAAGCATCACAAAGAAGAAGAAAATATAAGAGAAGCAAAGCTTCTAGTGAGTGTGTGAGAAACAAAGCAAAGTTTTGTATTGTGAGGTGTTTTGAGTGTTGTAAAAGTTTTATTTTTGTTTTAGTGAGAATTTCGATCCAACAAAGTGGTATCAGAGCAAGGCTAAGTGTCTTATAATATACCAAATCGAAGCTCTCGACGAGAGGAGCACAATGCCTCAATAATCATCCCAATCGAAGGTCCCACGTGCCCGCACGCGCCGCCGAAAAATCGTTGCAGAAAACTGAGTCAACTCAAACGAGTTGAACCAAGTTAACAGGCCGAGCCGAATCCGAGCCGAGCCAAGCCAAGCTGAAGCCGAGCCAAGCCGCTGCTGACAAAAGCCAAACAGGTCCCGTTGACTTTGACCGAGTTGACCGTTGACTTTGACCGTTGACCAAAAGTTGACTTTTTGGTTCAAGTTCTGGTTGAAGTTTCTCGACGTTCTGAATCTATCCGTGCAATCAGAATTTCAAAATTCTAAACATATTAAAAGGTATGGCTAATGGTATGGTATCCTTTCAAGTTCCAACACTCAAGAACGACAACTATGATAATTGGAGTATCAAAATGAAAGCACTTCTTGGAGCACACGATGTCTGGGAGGTCGTAGAAAAGGGCTACACCGAATCAGAAGATGAGTCGACACTATCCCAAACTCAAAAGGATAGTTTAAAAGACTCAAGGAAGAGAGATAAAAAGGCTCTCTATCTCATCTATCAAGCATTAGATGATGATGGCTTTGAGAAAATTTCAAGTGCAAAGTCCGCTAAAGAAGCGTGGAATAAGTTACAAACCTCTTGCAAAGGATCTGAACAAGTGAAGAAAGTTCGTCTTCAGATTTTAAGAGGTGAGTTTGAATCATTACATATGAAAGCATCTGAATCTATTTCTGACTACTTCACAAGAGTGTTAACCGTTTCTAATCAATTAAAAAGAAACGGTGAGACATTGGAAGATACCAGAATAATGGAGAAGATTGTTGTGCAAAATCGCAAGTGAACGAGCCGAACAAGTAATAAAGTAGTGAGAGAAGTATCGTCCCACGAGGATTGTTGTTAATTAATGCCCAAAATTAAAATAACTCAACTTTTATTTGGTAGATGAAATTTGAGTGAATGAGTTGATAACTATGATTAAATTTAATTGCAATTGAAAATAAATGAAAATTAATTCAATGAATAAAAATTCTAAGATTATGATTTCACCATAACTAATTTGTTCCTCCCCTTTATTCTTTTTAACAAAAATTAACTATCCAGTTGCTAGTCGAGATTCCCTGAATTATTCACATAGCCCCTCCCGAGGTCTAAGGAAAATACCCTATAAAGATTAACTGCTATGTTCCCATGCAAGTCAAAACATTACAAGATTCATTAAGATTTATGGATCTCTTTTATAGACTACACAAACCATGCAGGTATATTCCTATCCTACATGTAATTTATGACATTAAATACAATGAACTAGACACATAAATCAGCTTCCGCTATCATTATGATTAACAATTCAACTAAATAGTGACCAATTATTTAGAAGCATTAAGAACAATATTAAATGCATCAACCAAGATAGAAAATCATTAATTGAATTGAACAAAGGTTTGGAACATCAAAGTTAGGCTACATCATAACCTTAGAAAACAAATCTACTCCATAATAGAATTTACAAAAACTAGAAAATTAAACATAACAAGAGATAGGAAAACTTAGTGGATTGAAGCTTCACCGTAGAATTTCTTCCTCTGCTTTGCTCCTCCTCTCCAAGCTCTCTCTCTCTTTCTCTAAACTACTTATTGTTTTGGTTTGTGATGGAATGCTTAGAATGGTATTCTAAGGCCTATTTATAGGCCAAATTCTCCTCCAATTACATCATCGATTGCATCATCGTTTCCTGATTTTCCACCATTTTGCATCATCGCTTGCATCATCTTTCATCTACCCCATTCAAAGTCAACTTTCAAATTGCATCATTGCTTACATCATCGTTCACCTACCCCAGTCAAGTCAACTTCTATTACATCATTGCTTACATCATAATTTTGATTACATCATTTCTTACATCAGCATGACATAATATTTATTTCTAGAATACCCTATCTTTAAACCGCGATAATTTCTTTATGCGATCTCCGACTCGAGTAATTCTTGAGGCGATGAACTTGCTGCGAATGATATTCATTTTGTAGCGATGATATTGTCTTGAACAATATTACTTGGTGGGGTCCACATGCGCATTTTTAACCAATTTTATTCTGAAAATAAAAATAAAAGAAATATGAAATAATTTACTTAATAATAATAAAAATATTAAGAACTAAGCAAGAATTCAAATTTAAAAAGATAAAATAACTCCATAAATATAAAGTTATCAAAGATACTTCGCTCGTTGGATTCCAAATTTGAATATATCGTTGTGATGATAGAAGAGACTAAAGATTTGACAACCATGACAATTGAACAACTTCAAGGATCGTTGCAAGCTTACGAAGAAAAGCATAAAAGGAAGCAAGGTATCAATGAACAACTCTTCAAGTCCCAATTCAAAGAGAAGGAAGAAATCCAAAGCCACGAGAGATACCAACGTGGTCGAGGCAGAGGAAGAAGCCGAGGACGAGGTACAGGTCGTGGTCGTGGACGAGGTTGGAATTATAACAACAACAATTCCAACAATAGCTATGAGAGAGGAGAAAATTCAACAAGAGGTCGTGGGAGAGCCAATTCGAACACGAGGTACGAAAAATCTCAAGTTCAGTATTATAATTGTCAGAAGTTTGGACATTATGTTTCAGAATGTAGAACTTCAAATAACAAGGTTGAAGAAAAGACTAATTTTGTGGAAGCAAAAGCAGAGGAGAGAGAAATTCTGTTATTAGCACATAGAGGCAATGATGGTGACCAAGAGAATACTTGGTATCTCGACACTAGTGCGAGCAACCACATGTGTGGAAGGAAAAACATGTTCATAGAGCTCAACGAATCTGTGAGTGGCAATGTCTCATTTGGAGATAGTTCTAAAATTTCGGTGGAAGGAAAAGGTAACATTCTTATTCGTGCTAAAGATGGTAGTCACCAATTGATTTCAAATGTTTATTATGTGCCCAACATGACAAGCAACATCTTGAGTTTAGATCAACTTTTAGAAAAAGGCTATGATATTCACATGAAAGATTGTAGTCTTTTTATAAGAGATGACATAGGAAATTTAATTGCTAAGGTGAAAATGTCAAATAATAGAATGTTTTCGTTGAACATTCAAAATGATGTTGCAAAGTGTTTGAAAGCTTGTTATAAAGATGCATCATGGTTATGGCATCTTCGATTTGGGCATCTCAACTTTGGAGGATTGGAAATGTTGTCTAAGAAGGAAATGGTGAGAGGACTACCTCGTATTAATCATCCTGACCAACTTTGTGAAGGGTGTCTACTTGGGAAGCAATTCAGAAAAGGTTTCCCAAAACAGTCAGAATCAAGAGCCAAGAAATCACTCGAGCTCATCCATACTGATGTGTGCGGTCCAATCAAGCCAAGCCCTCTCGGTAATAGTAATTATTTCCTTCTCTTCATTGATGATTTTTCAAGAAAAACATGGGTATATTTCTTGAAACAGAAATCAGAAGTCTTTGAAGTATTCAAGAAATTTAAAACTGCTGTGGAGAAAGAAAGTGGCTACCAGATAAAAGCAATGAGATCTGATCGAGGAGGAGAGTTCACCTCAAAAGAGTTCCGAGAGTTCTGCAAAGCAAATGGAATCCGACGTCCTCTAACCGTTCCAAGATCCCCTCAGCAAAACGGTGTTGCAGAAAGAAAGAACAGATCAATTCTCAATATGGCACGAAATATGTTGAAAAGCAAAAGATTACCGAAGGAATTTTGGGCGGAAGCCGTAGCTTGCGCAGTATACCTATCAAATCGATCTCCAACAAGAAGTGTGTTGGGAAAGACACCACAAGAAGCATGGAATGGAAGGAAGCCAGGTATTTCCCACCTGAGAGTCTTTGGAAGCATAGCTCATGTACATGTACCAGACGAAAGAAGAAGTAAGCTTGATGACAAAAGTGAGAAGTTCATCTTCATTGGGTACGATAATTACTCTAAAGGCTACAAGCTGTATAATCCAAACAATCAAAAGACTACCATCAGCCGTGATGTTGTATTCGATGAAGAAAGCATATAAAATTGGAAAACACATGATGAAGATTACAGTTTCCTTCCCCACTTTGAAGAAGAGAAGGAGGAGCAACCAAGAGTGGAGCAAGCAGAACAAGAACCCACTACACCACTAGCATCACCAACCTCAACAGATAATGGAAACTCACCACCATCATTTCTGAATGAAAGAGATGTAGAGCGTACAAGAAACCTGCAAGATCTTTATGAGGTAACTGAACAACCTGATAATCTCATACTTTTCTGTCTCTTTGCTGATTCCGAACCAGTGAGCTTTGAAGAAGCTGTACAAAATAAGAAGTGGAAAGATGCAATGAATGAAGAAATCAAGTCCATTGAAAAGAATGATACTTGAAAGCTCGTTATACTTCCAAAAGGACACAAAGCAATTGGTGTCAAATGGGTGTACAAGATAAAAAGAAATGCTAAGGGAGAGATAGAAAAACATAAGGCAAGACTTGTTGCAAAAGGCTATAGTCAAAAAGCTGGAATTGACTATGATGAGGTATTTGCTTCTGTTGCTCGATTAGAAACTATAAGACTAATAATTTCTTTGGCAGCTCAGAATAAGTGGAAGATTCATCAGATGGATGTAAAATCCGCCTTCCTAAATGGAGTCCTTGAAGAAGAAGTCTACATTCAGCAACCATCAGGCTATGAAGTCAAAGGCCACGAAGACAAAGTTCTAAAACTAAAGAAAGCTCTTTACGGGTTGAAGCAAGCACCAAGGGCATGGAACAATCGGATTGACAAATACTTCAAAGAGAATGGCTTCACCAAATGTCCTCATGAACATGCTCTCTACATCAAATTCAAAGATGGAGATGTTTTGATTGTATGTTTGTATGTGGATGATTTAATCTTCACCGGTAATAATCCAAGTTTTTTTGAAGAATTCAAGAAAGCAATGGCCAAGGAATTCGAGATGACCGACATCGGATTGATGGCATACTATCTTGATATCGAAGTCAAGTAAAATGAAGATGGCATCTTTATCTCCCAAGAAAGCTATGCAAGGGAGATACTTAAGAAATTCAAGTTGGATGATTGCAATCCAATAAGCACACCGGTGGAATGTGGAGTCAAACTGTCTAAGCATGATGAAGCAGAAAAAGTGGATCCAACACTCTTTAAGAGTTTGGTTGGAAGTTTGAGGTACTTGACTTGTACAAGACCTGACATCCTTTATGCAGTTGGACTGGTGAGTCGTTATATGGAGAATCCAATAACTACCCATTTCAAGGCAGCTAAAAGAATCCTTCGCTATATCAAAGGTACAATTGACTTTGGCTTGTTCTATTCAATTTCAAATGACTTCAAACTTGTTGGATATAGCGATAGCGATTGGGGTAGAGATACAGATGATAGAAAGAGCACCAGTGGGTTTGCATTCTTCATGGGAAACACAGCTTTCACATGGATGTCAAGGAAGCAACCGATTGTCACACTATCCACCTGTGAAGCCGAATATGTAGCTGCTACTTCGTGTGTTTGTCATGCAATTTGGCTCAAAAATTTATTGAAGGAATTAAGCTTGCCACAAGAAGAACTAACTGAGATTTGTGTAGACAATAAATCAGCCATCGCCTTAGCAAAGAATCCAGTGTTCCATGACAGAAGCAAACATATCGATACTCGTTATCACTTCATACGAGAATGCATAGCAAAAGGAAATGTGCAAATGGAATACGTAAGGTCAAAGGATCACATCGCAGATATTTTCACCAAACCACTAAAGTTTGAAGATTTTGCGAGATTAAGAAGTTTGCTTGGCATGGTAAAACAAGTTTAAGAGGGGGTGTTGAAAATATAAACTTGTTTTTTGAGCAAGCCCATTACCAAGCTCAAGTCCATCAAGAAGAACCTTCTAAGGTTAGGTGTAAGGTTAGATGTAAGGTTAGGTGAGTCAATTTAAAAGTATTTGTTTGGTTGGTGAAATTGTGTGGTTAGGATTTATTTGTATTTGTTAATTTAAATGGTTTAGATTAATTTTCTAGTACTATATATAGTCCCTCTTGCATGAGGTCTAAGCATCACAAAGAAGAAGAAAACATAAAAGAAGCAAAGCTTCTAGTGAGTGTGTGAGAAACAAAGCAAAGCTTTGTATTGTGAGGTGTTTTGAATGTTGTAAAAGTTTTATTTTTGTTTTAGTGAGAATTTCGATCCAACAAAAAGATCTTAAAAAGAGGATAAGCCTAGAGTTGTTAGCTTGTGAGTCAAATAGTTATTATTTTTTAAAATGGATTAATAGCTAGTAATATCAATCTCCTTATATATTACTCTGTAATGGTTCTAATTAAAGTATAATGATAAGTTTTGGAGGAGAATCACCAATATTTTTAATGGATCTAACACGTTGGATGGTTGGATATGATTCTAAATAGAAAGGGTGTGAAAAGTAGGGTGAGTGAAAGTAGTCTGTGTTGGCGTGTGATAGAATGAAAACGGAGAGTGATCGAGTGAAGTGGGATGAGAAGGATGGGTGTAGACTAGTAGAGTGGCCAGGCTTTTGTGTGTGAAAAGATTTGGTTAAATTGTGAGCTACAAGGTGTTAAAAAACTGGGATGGAAATATATTATAATATATTGAAACAGTGGGTTGTGAAAGTTTTTTGTTTTGTATCGTTTCTTGGTACAATGTACATGGGGAAGTGAATGCTTTATGTAGCCTACTTAATTATGAGGCTTCCAGTAGCTTCATAATTACATTTTGTTTATCTTCAATGTTCTACGTCAATCAGCAAAAGCTTGCGTATTAACTTCAACATAGCACTAATAATTAAAGAGCGGCATGGGTTGCATCCATCTGCATGTCACATGTCATCAGCAGTTCCCAACGCATCGAACAACGTCACTTACACGTATATGGTTCATCCTCTCTAGTGTAAGCCCACTGCGCCACCTGGTTTTCCACGACATGTGGGTTATGGAAGCTTTTTTCTCAGCTGTAGGCGTCTATATTGTCTCTGTGTGTGTGTTTATTTGAACCGTCTGTTTTGCTTTCGTTGTTTGCTTTTGCAGACAACTAGGTTTGCTCTTTTGTCTCGCTCTCTCTCTCTCTCGTTTTCTTTTCAGCTCCTTCTTTGGAGTAGTGGATAAGTTTTGGTTTTGATATTTTGATATTAGGTTTGATTGGTTTGTATGGTTTTTGCTTCTGGTTTTGATGATGGGTTGTGTTGTGGAGAGAACAAAAAGGAAGCTTTTTGAGGGTTGAGTTTGGTGTATTTTTTGTAGGAGAATGCATTTAGACAAATGGGTTTTGAATTTGGCTGATGAGTTTATCTGGGTTTGGAATTTTTTATAATGTTTTTAGTTTTGTCTAGCAGTGATGGAACCATCAAACATGTAGCAGGACTTGCATTTGCCAGAAGTTTTTTGTTTCTTTAAGTTTTGATCTGACAGAAATTTTTTATAATTTTTTTACTTTTGAGCCTCAATGGATGTAGATATCCTTACTCTTCCGTTTGTTCTATGTATATGCGTTTGTGTGTGGGTGTTATTGTTTGATTCCCAGTATGGTTATTTCTGCTCAGGTACCAAAGCTGAGTCTCCTAAATCCTCTCTCAAGCTCAGAGCACAACAACTAAGGAATTGTGTTATATTAAGTGCATTCTTTTGCAATCTCTTACTTTGTTCGTTGGACTCTAATTGCTTCTTGGTCACTTTTTTTTTTTATCAAACTTCTAAGTGCATCTAGAGATTTTTGGTTTTTTCTTGGCTACAAACAACTGGTTTTGTGTTGTCAAAAAAAAAAAATAAAGGTTTTGTTACATTTTCACATAGTGGGAGGTCGAATTAGGGTAGATCTTAGGCTCAAATATGGCCTAGAGCAGAATAAAGCTGTTATAGTGTGTTAGATTCTTGGAAATGGTCTGTCTTAATCTGATGTAAATTATATATCATGCATCAATACCGTGTGACATATTTTCCCTTGTCTTGCATTAGCTCAATTCATTTTCCATCGAAATTAGTGCTTTGCATCGATAGAGTTTCAAAAGTAGAAGTCACGGCTAACTACAGAAAATGCTTTTGCAGAAGCACTTGTCCAATGTCTTTTTCAATTGATCACAACATCTTCTTTGTTTCTCCACCACTCTGTCTCTGTGTGTGGAAGCTCAACCAACAGTTGGCACTTCTCATGTCACTGTTGTTGGTGTTCTTTTCTGTGATACTTGTTCAACCTATAGTTTCTCCAGACATAGCTACTTCTTCCTAGGTAACAGATTCTTAGACCCCAGATAAGTTTTTGCCAGGCACTGTAACATTTACCTGGATGTTAGAATTCTTAGCTGTTAGACGTATCAAACGGGTGTGTTAACATTTTAATCTTTGTGTTTTTACTAATCAGGAACTGACGGTCAGATACAAAGCGAATCCTCCAAAAACCAATGAGCAGATCAGCTTCTGAGTGACCAGAACCACAGGTAAGTTATGGTGTGCTCTGGTGAAAAACAGATTGGATAGCAAGTCTAGAAAGTATAATGTTTAATAGTTACTGAATTAAGTTTTCCTTTTGATTCATGAATTTGTGGTAAGGTATTTGGTTTTTGAATCCTGAGTACAAATTACTCTGAATAATCTATGCAAGTATAAAGTTCTCATGCTAGTGGATTGCATCAATGTGTGAAGGACCTGTTAAACCATTGATTTCAATTCATGCTCTAATTCTTCAACTACTGTTGAATCTTGATTTACCTAAAGTTATTGAGTTTTTAAATATCAAAAACTCTTTTTAATTTTTACCCAGACAGCTTTTAAACTGGCTTTTGGGTTCAAGAAGCCAATAAATGGCTTCTGCGTAAAGCTACTTCTGTGAATGCTCTACAGTGCATATTAGCTCACTTGTAGTGTCTTCACGTGTACAATTCTAGCAGAAACCAAGGTTTGCTTTTTCTTCTTTAGAGTACCATAAAATCATCATCACATGTACATGTTGATAATATCAGCATACATACAGGTTCATCTTTCTTTAGTTGTAATGTTATATATGTTTGTTGATGTTGTTGTTGACTTGTTAAATGTTTTGGCTTTCTGGGGACTGTTTGGAGTTGTTGTTTATGTACTTTAGTTAGTTGTTTCTGATTAATTTGGTCAAGTTATCTACTTTATGGAGTGTTTGAGCTGAATTTGATGTAGGGTCGTCATTAGATGTCATCAAGTGTTTGTGTGTGTGATTTTCATTTTCTGGTTCCAAAAATTGTTACTGGGTTTGGATTCGTTGTGCTTGATCTTGAAAATTCGCTTTTGTTATACAGGGTTGATGATGATGTTGTTACATGTTGAATTTGTGGGAATTGTTTAAAGTTGTTGTCTTCGTAGTTTAATTAGTTTCTAACTTGGTCAATTTATGTATTTTATAGTGTTTTAGCTGAATTTTATGTGGGGTTATTGGATGTCATCAAGGTGTTTTTATGTGATTTGTAACTTGGCTGATTCATGTATTTTGGGCTTCTTTGTTCTTAAAATTACAATAACTTGTTAGTTTTTCACCAAGTTCCTTGCTTTTCGGTTTCCTTTGTGATTGTTTTATAAGGTGCTTGCGATAATCCTTGACAGAAATGGAGCACAGATTGGTTTGGTCAGCTTTCAGTTTGTGGATGTTGACATGCTTGCTTATTCTTCCTGCTTCCTCTAATGGAGTAGTGAGGATTGGATTGATGAAGCGACATTTAGATCTTCATGCCATAAACGCTGCCTGAATGGCCAGACAGGAGGCAGTTGCAGGAGCTGGTGGCAGGGGAACGATCAAATATTTAGGCATGTCAGATGAGGACATAGTTCCTCTGAAGTACAGGCATGGATGGTCAGCACTTTGGAAGTATTTAAGCAGTGGTGGTTTTGTTTTGCATAATTCAGGGTATATTGGTTGAGTGATGGTGGGGTTAATTTTGAGTTAGGATTTTCATTTAGGTTATATTTTTTATTAGGGATTTTCGTTTGGCTTATGTTTCCATAAGATTGTTTTGTTTGTTTTCTTGTTCATTTGGTGTCTTAAACCATGTCTACAGATTATGCGCTTTGGCTGGAGATGGAAATTGAAGCTTTAGAAGCAATACTTATGGATGAATTTAAAGGTTTGTGACATATATTTTGTTCGACAGCATTGCTTTAGTAGGCCTTCATGTTGCTAATTTTCCTCCTTTCTCCTAATATGCACTGAGACAAGTTTTTCTGTTGGTGCCTTTATGTTAGAAGTTCACGCCGGTGAGAGTGGATTAAATACTTGCATGCAATGCTTTCAAATGAAGCTCTCTCCCTCCACAGGTATATGCATAAACTCTTGTTTTTAGTGTCATTTGACAATGTATTCAGATTATTTTTATTTCATTATGAATACTGTAGTAGGTCTTGTCCAATCACCATCACACATAGTTAGCTTTGCTGACTCCTGCATTGCAGCATTTGAAGCTTTTGACTTAGCTTATTTTAAAAACAAGTGTTTAAATGTCACAAGGATTCTTTGTTCTCGTTTCATTTGCCCTTTAGCAAATCCATTTCTTCCTCTCTAATTACCTTGATTTATGTTGAAGTTGAACAGGATGATGATTCCACGTAATTTGTTTTTCTATTTTAGAAAAGAGATATTTGAATGTCTTGGTTCTTTACCCTAATACTATATATTGATATTCTCCGTTTGTTGTCAGTATCATCACGAAATTCAACTTGTCATGCTTATAATTACAGCTTTATCTGCTAGTTTTTGTAGATGAGGATTTTTCGATTTTGTATGGGAATAAGCCTATAGTTCAAATTTCTTTTGCAGTTCAGCTGGCTTTAATTTTCGCTCACACAGAAAACTATCCCGAAGAACCTCCACTATTGAATGTAGAAAGGTTAGTATGTTACCGTACAAGTAGGTTTAGTTTGCATAAGATTACTGTTGGTATAGAATTCTCCAATATATATACACTTTACTGTTTATGTGAGGGAAGCCGTTTTTCCTTTGTTAGTTGCATTACTTCCTACATTTCTTTTTATTATCTACCTTCATCCTTTGAATATGTAAATAACATATCAAAAAGATGTACCTCTACATAATCATTCATCTTTTTTGGGTTGCCAAACTGCAGTATGGGTATTTATATTTTTCTGCTCACCGCCCCTAATGTAGCATTAGGATCTTTGTTCTGATTAAATTTTTACTGTATTCATGTGTTATCATTTAATTAAAATTTACTTGTTGTCACTTCCGTTTGTATTCTTGTCCCAATATACGAGGAATTCAAGCTAACGATCTAAAGAAAAACTTGAGCAAGAGGTAATCTTCTAGACTACTTTTAATGCTCAGTTTATAGGCAATGTTTTTAGCTTGTCAGACAGCGTAGTATGCTTGTATATGAGATTCCCACAATGAATTTGAAATATTCCGTCACTTATGTTTGAGAAATGAAATTACATATGGATTCAACTATTAAAAATCAAAGATTACATTGGCATTGGCTGTAACCCCAGAGTCCATAGACAACATCAAGAACTATTTATTACATATTTATGTTGGGGATATTGCAACATAATTGGCTGTGTATGGTAATAATTAAATTTCATTCTCCTGTGGAAGTGCTATTGGTAAATGATAAGAACTATACATTTAGTAGGTGAAGACATATGTTCGGTGTGTAAGTAGTGTTCTATAGCTTACCATGTGATGTATAATTGTCTGAGATATACTAATTTTGACAATTACTTGACTTGCATTTTACAAGCATCTGAAAGTTTTGGTATGGCCATGATCTACACACTGGTTACATCAGCCAAGGAATGGCTGCAAGCAATATATAGCCAAGAGACTGGTGCTGACAATGCTGCTGTGGAAGGGGCGGAAAACGATGATGAATCGCCTATTGTTATTTCCTTTGGCTTACACTGCTCTAATTATATATGGTAACTAAAATAAAGTATATAGACAATTTTTATCCAAGCTTTCCTAAGCAAACTATGGTTGCAAGATCCCAAAATAGTGTTCAAGCCGTTGACAGTTGAACAAACCACAAAGTCTTTAGGATGGTGAAAATGAAAATAACTAGAATTGGTGAGATACTTAAGAACATTATGTGTTGAAGAAAGGTTAATCTTCATGAATTGAGTTATTTTAAAGTTAATATTGATGATATAGCTATGTTATAGAGTCTTAGCAGTGTTCCGTTGAGATTTATTTGAATGGAGTCGTATGATCTCTGCTGCCCATTACTACCCCTTTCTCATTTTTATTTCCAAATTTTGGCTATGGATATCGTTCTAAATGGACTTGATATCATAAATTGGTATTGTTATGTAGCTAGCTGGTTACCTAACCTTTTCTTCATGTTTAAGTTGGAGGGAAATCTCAACTATTTAGCTCATGATTCCAGAGGAGTATAGCATCTGACTTATACCATAAAGGAGATGATTCTTAATATGAAATGTGATTGAAGGGTGTTGCATTTTTTTTGTTCTTCATGTTTTATTTTCTACTTTCTTGATAATTAATCTTTCCTTAGATTTTTTTTTTTTTTTTTTGTTAAATAGCTGTATGGTGTCAGTTGCTTCATTAACAACTTTTCTTCTTGTACTAGGTAATTATAACACGTGGAGAACTAGAGGCATGGAGGGAGAGTTAGCTTTAGAGCAAGTCAAGTGAGTTTAAATTTTCTTTTTTCCCATTCGTTTTCTTTTGTTTCCTTCTCTTTTTTTGTTGAGAGTATTAAGGATATTTTCAATTATTAAGGTCATTTTACCACTACAATGTATGAAAATGCTTTAAACAATGACATGAAATAGATTTGAATTTTCCGTCATTTTTTATTTATTAAAAAAAAAAAAAAAAACATTCACGTACACTTCATTCTCTTCATCTAGACCTTTTTTGAAGTGTTGTATATCTGTTTTGAAACTCACAGGCATAGTGGTTTGAAAAGTGCTTTTAATTTCTCTTTAGTTTGCTTCTCTATCTTTACTTGTTTTTCTTAAGCTATGGTATCAATGAAAAAACAAATTGTTCGTAATGTGGTTGACATAATAGGTGGGTTATTTTTTAAAACTTTTCTAAACAACAAAATGATCAATAGTGGTTTAATTTCTACAATTTTGTTTATATTTGTTGTGTTTCTTTAGTATATGTCTAGATGTGTTAATTTGTCTTTACATTAGATGCATGCACGTAACTTTTATTGGCTTTTTTAAATTCTATGAATTTTTCTTTATTTTTTGTATTCTTAATGCTTATTATTTTTTATTTTTTTATTTTTATTTGATTAAATTGATGTGAATTTTTTCTCTTATTTTCAAATAACATCATTTCGGTTTTCTGTTCATATAACCAATGTAAAATGGGTTTAACTCCCTGATATTTTATTTTGTTTCATTTTATTTTTTTACCAACGGGACATCCTTCTTATTTTAAATTTCAATAAAACACTTATGTACCAGGGAACTTTGGCACATGTAGAGATTTTTTTAAACTAAAATTTGTAATAAAATCATTATGTATGAAGATTTTTTTATATATATTAAAAGATTTTTTACTACATTTTAAATTTTGTGTGCAAACCAACTTTTATTCAAATAATGAAGAGAGCGATCAATGGAGTAGTTCGCATCATTGTTACATTTGGCAACCTTAGTATATTGTATGGCCTTGGTGATTTATGGACTGTTGATGACACATTAAAATAATAATTTCGTCCTGATAATGAATATTATTGGCATAGGCTTACAATTTTTTTACGTTGTCATTTTTTTGTTATGCTCGAACAAGAAGAAACGGATCAAAGTCGGTTTAGTTTTGCTTGTTGAATTGATATCAATTCCCTTCATTTTCATTATGGTTTTAATCGTACTCCACAACGTCAAAAAACAGTCAATGGTTGGTATCATTTACATTTTGTGCAGCATAATGATGTATGTTTTTCCATCATTCAAATGATATCAATAACCATTGATCATTTCTCAGCATTGAGGAGTAGAATTAAAACCATAATGAAAAGGAGGGCAATGGATATCAATCCAACAAGCAAAACTAGATTGATTTTACTCCGTTTTTTCTTCTTCGAGTACAACAAAAACGTGGTAATGTAAAAAAAATTGTAAGCTTGTGCCAATAGTGTTCATGATCAAGATGAAAATATTATTTTGGTATTCCATCTGTAATCCATAAATCACCTAAATCATACAATTGACTAGGGTTGTCAACTATGAAAATGGTTAGAACTGTTCCATTGACTCTCTCTTCATTATTTGAATAGAAGTTGGCCTACACAAAATTTAAAATTTAGTTAAAAAATCTATTAAATAAGTATAAAAAATCTTCGTACGTAATGATTTTATTACAAATTTTAATTAAAAAAATCTCTACATGCCAAAATTTCTTTATGTATGAGTGTTTTATTGAAATTTAAAGTAGGAAGGTTGTCTGTGGTTAAAAAAAAAAAATCAAATCCTAGGGAGTTAAACAAATCTTGCATTAGTGACAAGAATAAGAGCCCTGAAATGATGTTTCCTTGAAAATTAAAGAAAAAAACCCACATTAGTTTAATCAAACAAAAATATAAAAAATCAAATTCTTGGAGTTCAAAGAAGCCATAAAAGTTATGTGCATGCATTTGGTATAAAAACAAATTAATCAATTTAGACATATAATAAAGAAACATAACAAATATAAACAAGATTGGGAAAACCAAGTTACTATTGATCACTTCGTTGTCTAAAGAAGCTTTTAAAAAACAATCCACCTATGTTATCAACCATATTTCGGACAGTGTGTGCTTTTATTGATACTATAGCTCAAGAAGAACGAAGTATAAGATGGAGAAACAAAGCTAGAGAGATATTAAATACACTTTTCAAACCATTGTTTATGAACGCTTCAAAATAGATAATACAACACTTCAAGAAAGGTCTAAATGAAAAAGGTAAAGCGAACGTGAACTTTTTTTTTTTTTTTAAGAAGTAAAAACTGATAGAAAATACAAACCTATTTTAAGTTGAACCGTTTTTATACATTGCAATTGTAAAAATGAGCTCAAGAATTAGGAAATATCTTTAATGATCTCCAAAAAATAAAAAATAAAAAATAAAAAATGAAACTATTGAAAACGGATGGGAAAGATAAATTTAAAGTCTCTTGACTCACTCTAAAACCAACAAGTAGAAGATGGAGATGGAGACCCATCTTTGCCACCACAAACACAAGGCAACCCAGATAGTCGAACACAATGTGGGTCTCCCAACACCTTTGATCTTCCCCCCATCCAGTACAACCGCCTTCCAACTGCTGCTCTTGTTCAGACACTAGAGAGGCATGATCGCTTCTTTACGGTGTGATCGCTTCTTTACGGTGTGCCCCAGTCCCAAGGCAACCCAACCTAGCTTCATCAGAGAGGTTGCTCAAGTCGTTGGGGGCGTTTAGCTGGCGGCGGCAATGTTGGAAATCACCAGCAAACAATCCATTGCTCGAAGGCTCACCCAAAGTTAGAGGTTGGGTTTTATCGCTCTAGTGGCTCATGGGGTTAGTTATTTAGCCTACTTTATTATCTTTGTTTAGTCAGTTTTGAAATCAGTTTCTTATGGCGTTGTCTACTTTATTTATCTGTTCAGCCATTTCATCCTACACCAGCAACAGTTCTATGATATCAAATGGTTCGTGCTGAGGTAGATCTTCAGTTTTAATTTCAATTTTATTAGTTTTTTTTGCTGCTTTCTGCTTTCTGCTTTCTAGTGTTTGTGTTTGTTTGGATACTGTTTTATTTTTGTTGAGATCCTTTCAGTTTATACTTCTATGAAACTAGTTGTCCTACTAACTCAATCTTGGCATATGTAATCCATGTAAAGGTTGGTTTTTGACCATTTTTACTACAATATTTAAGTAGTCATAGCAAGTATCAGATCACAAGTCTAAAATTTTTGTGAATCATTTTACAAATCTCCTACATGAAATTGTTTCATATTCACTTACTCTCTGCTTGATAATTGATATATATATTCATTCCTAGAACTTTTATTTAAACCTAGTGTCAAACAGCGGTCGGGTACACTGAGCCCACACTTGGCCAAATACTCTTGATTTGGGCAGCTCCGGCAACGATTTAATTGGAAATTAGAAGGATTTAGTACTATCCTCTAGGACCATTACATTCAATTTTACAATAATGTAAAAATTATACTGTAACATGAATTTGGTTAAGCACGATTAATACAATCTAAACATAGATTCTTGTCTATTTAAAAGCACCAAAAAACTTTATGATTTGCACAGATGTAATAATGTGGCAATAAAATTCATCATTATAAAGAAGTCAATAAAATTTTTATTAATAAAAATTTATTTACATATGTATATAAAACTATTTCTTTTAATTTATACAAACACATGTTGAGAGGCTTGCGACATAAAGAATATATTTTAATTTGTCGTCAAAACTTGTCATAAAACACACATAATTTTTTTTTTTTAAAAATGGCAAGTAAAATATTTGTTTTAGAGTTAGAAAGATAGAATGAGGTTGAGTGGGCAAAGACAAGTGATTGTCCAATTCAATTAAAAATTTCAATTTCTATGTAAGGGACCAATCATGTCTTAATCAAAAGCCTACGCTTTTTCTACAAGCCAGCAGAAATTAAAAGCTTTAGACGTCACAACCTATATGAAGTATAATTAAAAGTTTTCTTCTATGGGGACACTCATTGTTCGAAGATTAAGTTGTAACCCACATGAAGCATAATTAATTTTCATGCAAGAAGGTCGATTCCGTTTTATGATTTTTACTATGAAGTCTAATTTCTCTTACGGATATGGAAAGTTGGCAGGATTTAGAGTTTGGTCGATCCATACCATTAAGGACCTTTATATAAATATGGTAATGGACGATGTGTGGATCAGCAGAAACAAAAGAGAAATTATATTATTGGGCTTCAATTGGAGACCAATGAGGCTTCAAAATATTATGGACTATGTTTATTTTATTAATTGGGTCTTAGTTAATTTATTATGTTTAGCTTATTTTATTATTTCATAATTATATTATTTGAATTGAGACATTTAATTTAATTTAAACTTAAATGAGTATGTTTAGTTAAGTTCAGTTATTAGAGGACTAGGGTTTCATGTTAAAGTTTTATTTCTTTATATATAAAAAGATTTGTAACCCCAAGCAAACATAGCAATGATGATGTAACGAACTTTTTGAGAGTAAAGATTTGTTTTTCTTTTGTACATTATTGAACATATGATCTTATCAATCTATACTTCTAGCAATCAAATATTACTTATCTCTTTCATTTTCATATCGTTTTTTAGAGTGACATCAATATCTTTTTTGTATATTTTGATTATTAATTGAGTTATAATCATTAAATCAAAGTTCTTTGTAACTTAAGTTATTGATTGATAAATAATCAACGAGTCAAATTTTAATTTTGTTTTATAAATTTATTTTAACTTTTCTTGAATTGTATTTTAATTTGATTATGATTATGGTATTTTATATATCAGGTTTACATTAATTTGTGTCGGAGAATCGGTTAATTAATTCATATTTGATTATCTTATTATTTTCAATTTAATTTCGTTGTCGTGCATCACTATCATCATCCATCAATTTTTCTTACCATTTGTTTCTCGTGATCTGCGTACCATCCATCATCATATTTTTATACATATATAATTGATTGAAGTGTAGTACCGACATCAATCAATCATGAATATATATTTTCTTTCCCTTGTGTTCTAGCATTGCCCACGTACATATCGAATTTGCTAAAAAAATTTATTACATATGGAATAGTAGAGTATTAAAAATTTGGATTTTTTCTCAAATTCATATCTGTAAATTATTTTCATTTTTTCTTCAAAAATTTTATGATTAATACAAAATTTGGAGAAGAAGAATATAATTTAGATCTATAGATTTCATGATACAAGTATGAGAGCATATAATTGGATGAACCTCATCTTATTTCAATATATGAGTTTAATTATATTATTTATCACATCATGTGATCTATATAAGCTTGACAATTCATATGCTTTAATTAATTAGATGATATATTTGGACATATTAGATCAAAGAAAAATTCAATTTGGACATATTAGATCAAAGAAAAATTCACAAACATTTACTATAGTTAGAAAAGAAAGTACAAATCCAACTAGTTATGTAAATTAATGAAAACATCTATTATTATTTAAAAATTACAACAAACCTTTCAAACATAAATCACAATTCCTCTTTTATTTAACTTTTATATGATTTATCATAAGCCTTTCATGTCGATGAAATTAGCATCATACAATATATAAAAAGGAGGTAAGTAATAAAATAACATAACTATTATATATATAATTTTTTTAAAAAAAATTATATAACCATTGCATATAAACAAACACTTTCGAAGTCACAGAAAGCATGAGAGAATCTCTACATGAAACTCGATCTTTCAAAATCAATGTATGATTGTACACACCCGAACCCATACTATGAACAAGTTGCTTCTTTAATGAAGTGTTTTGAACACATCTATCTTCTTTTGAGAAAGTTACTTGTCTGTAGTCTACACCCCGAACTCATACTAAGAATGATAATTAATAATCATCATGTTGTTTCTTTATTAGGATGGTACAACCATAAGCCACGTGACTCATAATAAATGTGAGCAATGCCTTGGACCTATCACCCACTCTTGTTTGTACCATCATTCTTATTAGATTTACAACACACCAACTATCAACTCAAAATGGAAAGGGAATAATGCATTTTTTGTACAATTTTTGATTGAAAATACATTTGGGAAAAGATTTTGACTTCCATTATTCGGTGATCCTTCGATATCTTCTCATTGAAATTATATCTACCATACTATGTGATTCAATTTATTACATAGTTGTATAATAGTATTGAAAGATAAAAAGTATACACAATTATATACAAAAAAACAGAAGTACTAAATATTTTCAATATTACCAATATTTTGATTCCATTAATGTTATATTAGTATTTAATTTTTTTTTTGAATTTTTAAATAAAAGATAAAAACAATTATTAGAAATTCTTCTACCTATAATATAATATTCACACCATAATTAAAATAATTAAATATATGATAATATTTACCTTAAACCTTATATTAAGACATTCTTAACCAATAAAATATTAAAATATTTTAATATTCAACATATTTAAAAATAATATTTTAATATAAAAATATTAAAATAAAATATAAAAAATAAGTTTACAAAATGTATTTTTGTTCCTCCTCCTTATTTCTACCAACTGCTCTCTCTCTTTATTTTTTTTTTTTAAAAAAATTAAGTAAATTTCATTCAACAACGGCAAACACAGTTACACATCATTAAAATCAGGAAAAATACTAATGATATTAACAAATTGCCAAAAAAGATCCCAAAAAGAGGATAAGGCTAGGTTTTTAGATTGTGAGCCAAATAGTTATTATTTCTGAAAATGAATTGACAGCTAGTTATACCAATGTCCTTACACATTACTCTTTAGTGGTTCTAATTGAAGTACAATGTAAGTTTCTAAGGAGAACCACCCATATTTTTAATGGATCTAACATGTTGGATACTTGATTAAAAAAATATGACTTACGTGGGATATGATTAGATTATTTACATGAGATTGGATTGGATGAGATATGATTGGATTAATTTAAATGCAATCTCATGTTTGATGACATTAGGATAATATAGGATTTAGATAAAAATTTTCAATTACTGAAATGAAAATTTTCATATATATTTCTATTTCCTCCATCTTCAAAATTTCCAACCCCCCTTCCCCCCACCCCCCCTAATTTCCTCCATCTTCACGGTTTTCAACCCCTCCACGGCACCTTCCCGCCAACCGTCGTCCCTCTCGCATCAGCCCCCAAACCCTTCCAAAACCACATCATTTCCAGCTATGAGACAGATGACAGAGGGGTCGGTGCCCTAGAACAAAGGCGGAGATGACGCAGAACTCAGCCTCGACGTGAGTTTCTGGTTGGAGGGTCATCAGACGGTGAAAGGTAAGCTGTTTGATCGGAGAAGACAGAGAACGGAAAAGGATGACCTGTACTAACGCGAATCGATATAAGGATGAGGGAGAAGTGAACGACGATGGCGGTGGCGGAGGAACTGGAGGAGAAGGAGGTAGAGAGAGAGACAGCAGATGTGGGATAAAATTAACCCACCATTTCAATGAGTTACAATTAATCCACTCTAATGAAATAAAATGGATGGTGGGATAATTTAGTGAATATCATTTAGTGGCACCAAATATGGGTTTGGATAAAAAATTTGTCCAAATCGAATTCCATCCTAGCAAGCAAACATAGCCTAAATGGAAAGGGCGTGGAAGTAGAATGAGTGGAAGTAGAGTGTGTGTTGTCGCGTGATAGAATCGAAACAGAGAATGATCGAGTGAAGTGGCATGAGAAGGATGTGTGTAGACTAGTAGACTTTTTGAGTGTGAAAAGCTTTGGCTGTATTATAATGTATATATTATAAATGTTGAAACGGTGGGTTATGAAAGTTTTTTTGTTTTGTATTGTTTCTTGCTACAATGTACATGAGGAAGTGAATGCTTTAAGTAGCCTCCTTAAATTATGAAGCTTCCAGTGGCTTCATAATTACAATTTGTTTATCTTCAGTGTCCTACGTCAATCAGCAAAAGCTTACGTATTAACTTCAACATAGGACTGATAATTAAAGAGAGGCATGGGTTGCATCCATCTACATGTCACATGTCATCAGCAGTTCCCAACGCATCAAACAACGTCACTCTGAGTGTTTACATATAGTGCATCCTCTCTAGTCTAAGACCACTGCACCGCCCGGTTTTCCACTACATGTGGGTTATGGAAGCTTTTTTCTCAGCTGTAGGTGACTATGTAGTCTGTGTGTGTGGGTTTATTTGAACTGTCTGTTTTGCTTTCATTGTTTGCTTTTGCAGACAACTAGGTTTGCTCTTTTGGCTTGCTCGTGCTCTCTCTCTCTCTCGTTTTCTTTTCAGCTCCTTCAACTTCTCACTGTTTGGAGTAGTGGATAAGTTTTTGCTTCTGGTTTTGATGATGGGTTGTGTTGTCGAGAGAACAAAAAGGAAGCTTTTTGAGGGTTGAGTTTGGTGCATTGATGTCTTTTTTGGTGGATTTTTTTTTTTTTTTTTTTTTTGTAGGAGAATGCATTTAGACAAATGGGGGTTTTTGAATTTGGTTGATGAGTTTATCTGGGTTTGGAATTTTTTATAATGTTTTTAGTTTTGATCTAACAGTGATGGAACCATCACACATGCAGCAAGACTTGCATTTGCCAGAAGGCTTTTTTTTTTTTTTAATGCTTTGATCTGACAGAAATTTTTTATAATGTTTTTAGTTTTGAGACTCAATGGATGTAGATATCCTTACTCTTCCGTTTGTGCTATGTATATGCGTTTGTGTGTGGGTGTTATTGTTTGATTCCCAGTATGGTTATTTCTGCTGAGGTACCAAAGCTGAGGCTCCTAAATCCTCTCTCAAGCTCAGAGCACAACAACTAAAGAATTGTGTAATATTAAGTGCATTCTTTTGCAATCTCTTACTTTGTTCGTTGGACTCTAATTGCTTCTTGGTCACTTTTTTCTATCAAACTTCAAAGTGCATCTAGAGATTCTTTGTTCTTTCTTGGCTGCAAACAACTGGTTTTGTGTTGTCAAAAAAAAAAAAAGAAATGGTTTCGTTACATTTTGCATAGTGGGAAGTCGAATTAGGGTAGATCTTAGGCTCAAATATTGCATCGAGCAGAATAAAGCTGTTATTGTGTTAGATTCTCGGAAATGGTCTGTCTTCATCTGTTATCATGCATCAATACTGTGTGACATATTTTCCCTTTTCTTGCATTAGCTCAATTCATTTTCCATCGAAATTAGTGCTTTGCATCGATAGAGTTTCAAAAGTAGAAGTCACGGTTAACTACAGAAAATGCTTTTGCAGAAGCACTTGTCCAATGTCTGCTTCCATTGATCACAACATCTTCTTTGTTTCTCCACCACTCTGTCTCTGCGTGTGGAAGCTCAACCAGCAGTTGGCACTTCTCATATCACTGTTGTTGGTGTTCCTTTATGTGATACTTGTTCAACCTATAGTTTCTCCGGACATAGCTACTTCTTCCCAGGTAACAAATTCTTAGACCCCAGATAAGTTTTTGCCAGGCACTGTAACATTTACCTGGATGTTAGAATTCTTAGCTGTTACTGTTAGATGTATCAAACGGGTGTATTAACATTTTAATATTTGTGTTTTTACTAATCAGGAACTGGCGGTCAGATACAAAGCGAATCCTCCAAAAACCAATGAGCAGATCACCTTCTGAGTGGCCAGAACCACAGATAAGTTATGTGTGTGCTTTGGTGGAAAACAGATTGGATAGCAAGTCTAGAAAGTATAATGTTTAATAGTTACTGAATTAAGTTTTCCTTTTGATTCATGAATTTGTGGTAAGGTATTTGGTTTTTGAATCCTGAGTACAAATTACTCTGAATAATCTATGCAAGTATAAAGTTCTCATGCTAGTGGATTGCATCAATGTGTAAAGGACTTGTTAAACCATTGATTTCAATTCATGCTCTAGTACTTCAACTGCTGTTGAATCTTGATTTACATAAAGTAAAAGTTATTGAGCTTTTAAATATCAAAAATTCTTTTTAATTTTTACCCAAACAGCTTTTAAACTGGCTTGTGGGTTCAAGAAGCCAATAAACGGCTTCTGTGGAAAGCCACTTCTGTGGATCCTCTACAGTCCATATTAGCTCACTTGTAGTATCTTCACTAGTACAATTCTAGCAGAAGCCAAGGTTTGCTTTTTCTTCTTTAGAGTACCATAAAATCATCATCACATGTACATGTAGATAACATCATCATACATACACGTTCATCTTTCTTTGGTTGTAATGTTATATATGTTTGTCGATGTTGTTGTTGACTTGTTACATGTTTTGGCTTTCTGGGGACTGTTTGGAGTTGTTGTTTATGTAGTTTAGTTAGTTGTTTCTGATGAATTTGGTTAAGTTATCTACTTTATGGAGAGTTTGAGCTGAATTTGATGTGGGGTTGCTATCAGATGTCATCAAGTGTTTATATGGTGATTTTTCAGTTTCTGGTTCCAAAAATTGCAACTAGGTTTGGATTCTTTGTGCTTGATCTTGAAAATTCCCTTTTGTTATACAGGGTCGAAGATGATGTTGTTACATGTCGTTGAATTTGTAGGAATTGTTTAAAGTTGTTGTCTTTGTAGTTTAATTAGTTTCTAACTTGGTCAATTTATGTATTTTATAGTGTTTTAGCTGAATTTTATGTGGGGTTATTGGATGTCATCAAGGTGTTTTTATGTGATTTGTAACTTGGTTGATTCATGTATTTTAGGCTTCTTTGTTTTTTTATCTTGATGGTTCCCCTTTTGCTAATAACATATATATGAGGAAAATCAGTCTTAAAATTACAATAATTTGTTAGATTTTCACCAAGTTCCTTGCTTTTCAGTTTCCTTCGTGATTGTTTTATAGCGTGTTTGTGATAATCCCTGACAGAAATGGAGCACAGATTGGTTTGATCAACTTTCAGTTTATGGATGTTGACATGCTTGCTTCTTCTTCCTGCTTCCTCTAGTGGAGTAGTGAGGATTGGATTGACGAAGCGACGTTTAGATCTTCATGCCACACACGCTGCCAGAATGGCCAGACAAGAGGCAGTTGCAGGAGCTGGTGGCAGGGGAACGATCAAGTATTTAGGCAAGTCAGATGAGGACATAGTTCCTCTGAAGTACATGCATGGATGGTCAGTACTTTGGAAGTATTTGAGCAGTGGTGGTTTTGTTTTGCGTATTTCAGGGTATATTGGTTGAGTGATGGTGGGGTTAATTTTTAGTTAGGATTTTATTTAGGTTATAATTTTTATTAGGGATTTTCGTTTGGCTTATGTTTCCATAAGGTTATTTTGTTTGTTTTCTTGTTCATTCGGTGTCTTAAACCATGTCTACAGACTATGTGCAGGGGCTGGAGATGGAAATTGAAGCTTTAGAAGCAATACTTATGGATGAATTTAAAGGTTTGTGGCATATATTTTGTTCGACAGCGTTGCTTTAGTAGTCCTTCATGTTGCTAATTTACCTCTTCTTTCTCCTAATATGCACTGAGAGTCTGAGACAAAGTTTTTCTGTTGGTGCCTTTATGTTAGAAGTTCACGGCAGTGAGAGTGGATTAAATACTTCTATTATGCAGTGCTTTCAACTAACGCTTTCTCCCTCCACAGGTATAAACTCTTTCTTTTTAGTGTCATTTGACAATGCATTCAGATTATTTTTATTTCATTATGAGTACTGTAGTAGGTCTTGTCCAATCAACATCACACATAGTTGGCTTTGCTGACTCCTGCATTGCAGCATTTGAAGCTTTTGACTTAGTTTATTTTAAAAACAATTGTTTAAATGTCACAAGGATTCTTTGTTCTCATTACATTTTCCCTTTAGCAAATCCATTTCTTCCTCGCTAATTACCTTGATTTATGTTAAACAGGATGATGATTCCAAGTAATTCGTTTTTTATTTTAGAAATGAGATATTTGAATGTCTTGGTTCTTTACCCTAATACTATATATTGATATTCTCCGTTGTTTGTCGTCAGTATCATCATGAAATTCAACTTGTCGTGCTTAAAATTAAAGATTTATCTGCTAGTTTTCATAGTTGAGGATTTTTCGATTTCGTATTGGCATAAGCTTGTTGTTCAAATGTCTTTTGCAGTTCAGCTGGCTTTAATTCTCGCTCACACAGAAAACTATCCTGATGAACCTCCACTATTGCATGTAAACAGGTTTGTGTGTTACTGTACAAGTAGGTTTAGTTTGCATAAGATTACTGTTGCTATAGAATTCTCCAAAATATATACACTTTACTGTTTATGCGAGGGAAACCGTTTTCCTTTATAAGTTGCAACTTCTACATTTCTTTTATTATCTACCTTCATCCTTTGAATATGTAAATAACATATCAAAATGTTGCACCTCTACATTATCATTTGTCTTTTTTGGGTTGCAAAGCTGCTATATGGGTATTTAGATTTCTCTGTTCACTTGCCCATCATGTAACCATTAGGATCTTTATTCTGATTAATTTTTTTTACTGTATTCATGTATTATCATTTCATTGAAATTTACTTTTTGTCACTTGCATTTGTATTCTTGTCCTAGTGTACAAGGAATTCAAGCTAACAATCGAAAGAAAAACTTGAGCAAGAGGTAATGTTCTAGATTACTACCCCACAGTCCACAGACAACATTAAGAACTATCGCAACATAATTGGCTGTGTATGGTAATGATTAAATTTCATTTTCTCTAGTGGAAGAGCTATTGGTAAATGATAAGAACTATATATTTAGTAGGTGAAGACATGTGTTCTCTAAGTAGTTCTATGGCTTACCATTTGATGTATAGTTGTCTGAGATATACTAATTTTGACAATTACTTGCATTTTACAGGCATCTGAAAATTTTGGTATGGCCATGGTCTACACACTGGTTACATCAGCTAAGAAATGGCTGCAAGAAATATATAGCCAAGAGACTGGTGCCAAAATATATGTAAATTATATATATATATAACAAAATATAAATTAACTCTTTCATAACTATATAATAATTGTATAAATCATGTATAGTAGCAACAATTGTTCCAACAATCATCTAAATCTAGTAGGGTTAATACACCTTATATGAAGTTGCCAATCTCTTTATCTGCTTAACTTTTTCTTTATCGTGTCCCAAAATCCGAAATGTTTATTCAATTTAACGAGTCAATGCACTCGTGTGTTAATTATTTTCTGAGTTGTCATGTAACGGTACTCTAAGAACTTGTATTTTATAAGCCACATGGAAGCAGTAAGTTATGTATCCTCGAAAAATGAATATGTCTAACAGAGAACAGATGATTTAACAATTGTTCTAATCTGTCAAATCATCTGTTCTCTGTTAGGCATATTCATTTTTCGAGGGTACATAACTTATTGCTTCCATGTGGCTTATAAAGTACAAGTTCTTGGAGTACTGTTACATGACAACTTGAAAATAATTAACACACGAGTGCATTGACTCGTTAAATTGGATAAACATTTTGGATTTTGGGACACGATAAAGATAAAGTTAAGCAGATAAAGAGATTGGCAACTTCATATACATCATATGGTGAATTAACCCTACTAGATTTAGATGATTGTTGGAACAATTGTTGCTACTATACATGATTTATACAATTATTATGTAGTTATGAAAGAGTTAATTTATTTTTTATTTTTGGTATTTTATTATTTTTCTAATTTTTTAAACATATGATTTTTGTTACCTTTATATTATATCTCAATAAAAACTGACAACTCATGCAGTTATTCGCTTAATGTGGCAAATGGACTTTTATAACATGTGACAAGTAAATTAAATCATTATGAATTTTATTATCAGTTGTCACATCTAATAATTAAGTTCTTGATCGAAAGAAAACACAATTCATCTTTCCATATGTAAGGGATCAAGTTCTCACCCTGCTGACTCGAATGCAATTTTAGCCCATGTTTATCAAGATTATGGTCTATTGGAAAGAGAATCAACAAAGGAAACTTGATTCCATAGAGTTGAGGGGGATTAAGAAATGTCTAAAGCTTTTTTATGATCTTTAGTATGGCTTTTCTGCAACATTTTTAATGTCAAAAGTTTTTTTTATGATGTTTTTGGTTGTTAGGCATCAAGTAAGAGCTTTTTTTAATATTAAAAAAACTATTTTGTAACCCCAGACTGGTGTACATCTCTTTTGAAATGATAGTTGATAGAAATAAATAAATAATATCTCAATTAGCTTAAAAAATGTACAAATGATTTTTATCGTGTACCAACTTTTTAACTATCAACAATAATGAAAACTACAAAAAAGATTATTTTACCTTTCATATTTATTTGATTGAGAAAAATTAAATCGTATAAGTTTTTATTAGATTTTTTTTTTAAAAATATGATAATAAACGAGTTAGAAGATTACTAAAGTCTCCCAAAATCATACACCCTTTCTATAATTTAAATATCTATTCCCACAAATGGGAGATAACTACTCACTTACACATTTCATTTAAATTAAGTTTTCTAGACCCTATTGAGTCCTTCACATATTCCACATGAGTAGGCATGGGTTTGTGAACATGTCAAAAAGCTTCAAGGGAAAAAGCTTTCAAATTTCAATTTAGTTATACCTTAGTGAATTTTTTGCTTTTGAGTATTGGTACTAGGCTAGGAGACATATCATGGGACTAATTGGGATATGACTTTGGTGGTATAGTTCGGGAACCAGTTGGGATATAACTGTAATACCCCAAATCCGAATCGGTCTAATAGGATATATAAATATATATATATATATATGTATATATATATATAACTTTTATTAAAGTTTAGGTGAGTTTCAAATAAAAAAAAAAAAAAAAATCAAAGGGTTTAATTAGAAACTTTTATTAAAAAGCCCAAAAAGAAAATAAATTAGTATGAGTCCAATTAGACTAGTAAGGCTCAATTAGCTCTCTGAACACACCCAATTTGTTTTCTAAATAAACCCACCTAAGGACAAACATGTAATAAGGAGGATGTAAGAAGGGTAAAATTGTCCACCATAAAAGTGAAGTAATTATAGGATTTTTGAAGGACAAAATTGGAAATGCAAAGGAAAGAATTTTCTAGAAAGGATAAAAATGAAAATAAAATATTATGGAAAGGGCAAAGTTGGAAATGCAAAGGGAATTGGGTTAGATTTTTATGAAATAAGTGATGGAGGAAAGTGATTAAGTGTATTAGTTTACGGCCATGTATGAATAAGTATATATATATGTGATTAAATGTGAAATAAAAAGTCATTTTCCATCCATTCAAACCCTTAGCTGAACACCTCTTTTCCAAATAAGAAAGAAAAACCAAAAGAAAGGAAGAAGAAAGAAAGAAGAAGAGAAAGAGATCAAGGAAGTTTGGACAAGAAATTTTGGTGTGAAATTAATTTCAATTTAGATTCAATTTTCTTAATTTAGTTCTTATAAACCCTAAAATAAGTTTTGGTGTTATTTTAGGTGAAAAAATGACACAAGGAGAAGACAAATACAAGTAGACTTCCATAAGGCTTAGAAGTAAACTAGTGAGTGGATATTTTTCCCTAACTTGATTTATGGAAGCACTTTCTCTATATTTCAACTTTTCTTAATTTTTGAAACTTAAATATGTGTTGTGATATAAGAATTTTGAGGTACATCTTAGTATTTTTAAACATGTTTTAAGATTTTGATATATATTTTATGAATTGAGAAAGATGAATTATGATTAGTAAGGATGTTGTATGAGAAATAAATTTAATTTAGAGTATTATTTTGGAAACTTTAAAGTATGTTTAGTATTTACAAATCTTAGATTGTATTTCCTAAATTCTAAGACATGATTTGTGGCTTATGAAGTATAGATTTTGTTTGAAATCATAAAGTACACTTTATAATTTATGAATTTAAGATTATGTCATGTGATTTTTAATGGTGGGTTAAACTAGAAACCATACCATTTTGGTTATTCCAAATTATGCTAGTTAACTTGTGAATTTATATTTTGTGTTGATTCTATAATCGGTTTATGATTTGACAAAGTAAACTATACCGTATGTTTTGTGAAATTATTTTTTGATATAAGAAAGTTTGTAATATGTTTTATAAGTGGTATGAAAAATTATGATTTTTGGCATATATATATGTGTATGCATGGATGAGATTTTGTTGGAAACTAAATTTTAGTATGGAAGGTTTTACAATAAGTATTTGGAATTTTACTTACAAAAGTGTTTTAGAAGAGATTTGAAACAAGAAAGAGAAATAAAAATATTTTCAGAATACTAAAGTGTACCCTCCCCTCTAATAGTCAGAGCAGGCTTCACGTGAGTAAGACCTAGAAAAGTCGCTTAATACATGCTAGTGTAGAGATCAGAAAGATGAGTCTTTGGGACTTAAGAAAGAGTCATTGAGTCGCCTAGCATATGAATGGTAGAGGTTATCTCCCGCCCTCTGCGTATGTGTCGAGTATATCCACCACGATGACAGAGTTCCTCGGGTGCTAATTTGGTATGGAATTCAAATCTAAATCTTATCTAGAGAAAATCCATGCAAATACATTTTTGTTATTATAGTCTGAAACTTATATATGATGTTAAGAGAGAGTCATTGAGTTGTTTAGCATGTGGATGGTAGAGATTATCCCTCACCCTCTGCGTATGTGTTGAGTATATCCACCACGTATGATAGAGTTCCTCGGGTGCTAATTTGGTGTGGAATTCAAATCTAAATCTTATCTAGAGAAAATCCATGCAAATACATTTTTGTTATTATAGTCTGAAACTTATATATGATGTTTTAGTAACAAGTTAATTATTCTAGAATATGAATTAATTAGATTTCACCTTTTTATATATTAATATTGTATTAATTTTTGTCATAAATGATTCGTTGGTTTTCTAAAAAATTTATCTACTCATTAGGCATTAGTGCTCACCCTTTTAAATTTTAAAAACCATTTTCCAGTGATCCGTCAGATCTTCGAGAAAGCATCCGAACGGGTAAAGGTGGGCCACTCGAGCAAGTGACGCATGAAAACTATATTTTGATATTGTTTATATGTATTTTGATCATTCCATAACACATATTGGTAGATGTGTATTGCATATATATTTATGCATTAGTGATATAAAGTATTGAAAACTTTTGTTTGTTGTGTAAACTTTTATCTTTGACACTACAAATATTATGATTTATACTTATATTTTATAGATATAACATTGTATTGGAATGAGAATTGGAAGTAGGACTGGAGATCCTAAATAGTTGAGAATGGAAATGAATTTTAGAAGTATATTTTTTCTTTGTCACGGGGTGGAAAGATTTAATAAATACTCGTTATGTTGTTAAAATTTTGTTAAACCACCCTATCCCTTATTGAGTTTTCTAAATGATTTTTGGAGGAGAAAATTTAGAATCCATATTTACTATTACAAAATCTTTTCGGATTCATGATACCAATCTGAAAGGGTCCTATCAATAACTCTGGCCGCCTGTCTGATTTCCATCCTCAGACCACTCATATCGATTGAATTAGACCTACTAGTAGCCTCCTCTTGACTGCCGATCAAACCATATACAATGGAAAAAAACTCCATTCAAGCTATTTTTATTCTTTTTGGTTGCTGAATCCAGTTAGTCTATTCCTCTTTTTCATGTTAATGATTTTTATTACTGTCATTTTTAATTTTATAAGCTAATATATTTGTACATCGTAGTTTATTCATTGGTTTAGATGCAAGTAGATTGACGAACGAAAATTGTTACATATCTTTTCGCAGTTATGTCATCGTTGAATTGGACCAATGTCATGGTGATGATTGCAAACGAACAACCAGCGTTAGATTGGACTAGTATCCTGGTGATAATTGCAAATGAGTGTGACGACTCAAATTATGTTAATTTTTAAGCAACATTTGGGTCGTATAATGTACACAGCTCATCTATGTGTCAAAGTTGTTCATCAACCTATAAACTTATGTACATCTCTCTTGGGATGATGAGTTTATAGAAATAAATAACTTGATTAAAATAATATCTCAATTTACTTAAAAAAAAAATGTACAAGTAATTTTTTGATAACCTAGATTTTTTTTTTTTCCCTCTTTTTATTGAAAGGGTACTGACTAAGGTTTTAAGCATAATAATATCACAAGCAACAAAAGAAATAATTTTACCTTACTATTAATCGATTCACTTAGAAGGAAAATTTTATTCTTATGACTTTTAGTTGGAAAGGATTTTTTTAAAAAAAAATATATATAATATATACATAAAAACTTCCCCTCTTAAGGCTTCAGCTATATCATTATTATTTTAATAAAACTAAAACACAATATATTATAGTTATAAAGTAATAAAAATAATAATATGAAGTGAAAATTTATTAAAATATTAGAGTGATAATGATTCATGAAAATTAATTCTAGTATACGCATAAAGTGAAAGAAAGTTAAAAATGAAAAAAAACAAATGTCAAGGATGGAATGTTAGGAGAAAATTGTGTCTTATTATTTATAAGAATAAAAGTGTGACGAAATTTATGAAAGATTCATTACAAGGAAAAAAAAAATCGTTTGTTTTATTTCATAAGAGCTTCCAAAATTTAGACAACTTTTATGACCATATACTCGAATACCCATAGCCGAAAGCTACTTTCAAAAATCATGCTAGATAGCTCACAATTTTGTAAATAAACATCAAACTTTAAAACTATCCAAATTCAAAAGAAAAATTCGATTTTAGCCCATTCCAAGGAAAATTTTGTTTTTATTTCCTCAAACAAATTAATTACACCTAATACTCCCTTTTGATTTAAGTAAACCTTAAATTGGAGATACCTAATGGAAAACTCTCCCATCACAGATGTCGTGATAGGAAAGTCTCTTATCTCGCTTGTCTATGATGCAATCATTAAAATTTTTAAATATCATGACAGGAGGCTTTCCCATCACTTTTGTCCATGATAAAAGGCTCTCGTCACACCTGTCTATGATGGGAGGCTCTCTTGTCATGATTGTTTGCGACGTGATGGTAGTGCCTCCCATCATGGACAAGCATGACAACAGAGTCTCATGTTGCGGTATTTTTTTAAATTTAACCATCGTAACAAGAGGCTCTCCTATCATGGATAAGCGTGACAGAGAAGCCTCCTATCACGGTATTTTTAAAATTTTGACGACAAAGTATTTACTCACAAGGGCATTTTGGAAATCATGATTTAGTACAATTTATTTGTTTAAATGGTTGAAAACAAATTTCCTTTTAAGAGCGGTTAAAAATGAATTTTGGTTTTGAAATGGGGGTGGTAGTTTTTCAAATTTCCGCTTCTATAAATCAATACACATCACACCATCTCTTATCACATGTAGTTATAAATGTTAGAAAAATAGGTATTATCCATTTTAAGGACCAGTTTTTTATTAGGTTAGACATCTTGATTGAATTGGATTAAGATGGATTTGTATATTCATGTGTAAAAATAGTGCTTAAATGAATGAGAAATTAAGCTTTAAAGTTGAGAGGTTTTGTCCTACTTTGAATGAATCTACAATTTTATTAAATTTTTAAATTGTGATTAAATATCGAGTTAATTACTATCTAAGTGTCATTGATTTGAAAAAGTTTGTAACTGCAAAATTTAAAGCCAATGATTTTGAAAGAGTTTGCAACTGAAAAATTACCGTTTAAATTTTTCAAATTACATCTTTAAGTGTCATTAAATTGAATTTATAACTGAAAAAAAATCAAAATTAATTTTTCATTGTGTAATTGTGAGATTGAATTGCATATTTGATTGTCATGAATGGCAAATTTGAATATTCAAATAGTAACCACATATGTTAATTGCAAATTTGAATTTTAAAACATAACTGCATGTATTAACTGTAGATTTGAGTTATCAAAACATAACTATTCATTTAGTTTAATGACTGGATTTAAATCAGTTGTAACAACAGACTCTAAATTGACTCCTATTCTTGAAGAGAAACACACTTGATATTTGATATCTCTTGCAAACAACTTGAGGTTTTTCTTTTTCTCTATCGTATATTCATTCTTCCACTCTAGATAAAGAATGTCTCAGTGATAGGTTTGAGTATAGTTTAGTTCACTAGACGATTTTTAGTTTAAATATTTATATTTTGGGAGACAGATGTTGAACTAATTGATTTGAAGCGAATCTGTTTTAAGGACACTGTAGTTCTAGTGTTTTACACAAACCTCGATTTGTTAATTTTTTCTGTTTTCTTTATATTGAATTATTGTTAATGTTTTTCCTATTTTCCAATTCCACAATCTTGCATATGATTCTTTTATATAAGTTCTTAATATCAAGTTGCAATTTGTTACTAGAAATAAGTGTAGTGGTATGGAAGTATATGTCTAGAAAATATTATGGTAAGAAAAAATTTAATATTTAAGTGTGTCCATTAGGATTTACCTCTCTTTCTTGAGAATTTACCTAGTGCACCATTCACGAACTACATTTACTGTTCCAACATGCAGTTATATGGTCGAAGATAATAAGGTTTTGCCCGATAATATATATTCTCATCTTTCAAGAGATTGGAGGTTCACTTTGGACTACATGCATACTAATATTTGATTTTAACAAGTCCTGATAGTATTCTAACATATTCAATATCAATTTAAAAAAAAAAAAAAAAGGGAAACCAAGTAATATGTGATACTTCACGGTTATTTAGAAGCTAATTTTAAAAGTTTATCAATGATGTAACATGATATTTACAATTTGAATATATATATATATTTGAAAATATTACCTACAATCCAATGATTTGAACATAGAATATATACTATCAAATTGAGTAGCCCATCAAGCCAAATTGGACACTAGCATTAGGTCTCTTTAAAGGTTTGAAATAAGTACGGAAGACTTTGTGTCATTTAAAATAATATTTATGTAGGAAACATTTATGATAGGTTTAATAATAATTTTGAGAAAGTTATTTTATTTTTTTGAAGGAAAGTCAATGATTAATAATAGTATACATATTTTAAAACAAACTTAAAGAAAAATTTATGGAAAGTTTATGATTAGACCTGCCCCACAATTGTCAAAGACTTAGAGCATCTCCAATGCAAATATGGATTGTCTTTTAAAAAAAATGGACACATCATCAATGTCAAGGAAATGTGCATCATATGTGGCATAAATATTAATTGATAGACACTCAAGTCTAAAAGAGCTCTCCAATGCTAGTCTATTCATTTCAATAATGAATAGTCAAAGAATAATATATCATTAAAGTAAATTATTATAAAATATTATTTTATGGAAGTTTTAATTATTTATTGCTGACATGGCTGTCAAGGAGACTCTCTAGAAGTAGACATTGAGGTTGACAGCCTCTATTTTTTTTTGTGCCACGTCAGCTTGATAGTAGTTATAGAAGTTTGCATTGGAGAGCTTAATTTTAACACTCTATCAATTTATCCTACGTGGCACTCCATTTTTTCACAATCCATACTTGCATTGGAGATGCTCTTAGGATAGCGTTTAAAGCAGTGAAAATATCAATGGATATACAGTCAAATTAAAATTATTACTATTATTATTTATATATACAGATTCTTTTAATTAAAACACTGAAATGCAATTCCAAATTAGAGCTATCAAAAATTGAAGTGAAAAAAGGCTCTCAAATGGAAAGAAGAACAATCTAAAAATTGTCCATATATTATTTATAAGAGAAGTGCACGTTCGAACACATGATTTTGAAAAAAAGGGTATAAATGTGGGATGGTTACCACTAACTATCCCACCTAGCGTAGAGTCAAAAGTCTCTTTTAGCTGCCATGATTATGCACATAAATAGCATGGCAGAACAATCTCTTGACCCAACAATTTTCTCTCACCATGTCATCACAATCAATAATGGATCCATAAGAATTATGAAATGCCAATCAACAATTTATAGGGCCCATAAAATCTCCTCCGATTATTTTCTATTTTTTTTTCCTATTCAGCTGACCATTTTCTTTTTTTGTTCTGCCGAAGCCTCAGGTTCTGTGTAGTTCAATTCGTCATCGGTTGCTTAAATATAAATATATATATATATATATGTATATATGTATATGCTTAGTGGCCTCCTCAAGTTTCTTAATCTAATATAATAATACAAAAACATTCTTGATAAATCAACAAAAGTAACCGTTGCTTTTCTTTTAAAAAAATTTGCCCCTAATTTAACCAATACAGGCCCATTTATCTCTTTATATCTTTTGTTTAATTAAAGCCCACCAAATTTGGGCTCGCTTAGGTCCACAACTTTAAACTCCATTTTTACTTTAATTTGGGTTCTCTTAAAATTTCGGCCGATTTTAAATTTTTTGGGCTCTATAAAGTATTGATTGGGCTTTCATAACTCTTATGGATCCATTAGGATTTATGCCTTACAATGTTTGTAGGAGTAGTCTGAATATTTCCAGAAATAGATTTTCGGAATATAGATCATAAGAAATATTCATATTATATATATATATAATACTTAATTTTGTTTTTACACTGGATTTTTAACTTATTTTGTATCAAATTTTTAAAATAAAAAAAGTAATATATTCATTCTCAATTCATTTACTTTTCTTATAATTGAGATTATATTAGTAATTGGAAGTTAGAGTCCAAAATTTAGTTAATATTTACAATATTTAAAATTTATGTTTGACATAAAATTTATAATTTTTTTTAACATCAAAATTAGTTTTTCCTTAAAAAAAAATCTCAACAGACCGTATTATTAATCATATTTATTATTCTAACGGAGCCCATATGATTCAATTCATATGCATTCATTGTTTTCCACTTTGTTTGATTGAAGATAAATGGTTTTCTTTTTAGATATTTACAATAAAAAGGGGCTGCTTCATGAGTCATGACTTAAGCATTCATGATAAACTTTAATAGATGAACAAGTAAATTAAATCATCAGTCATCTGGGTCTAGATATACATGACTAAGACTTGTTTCTCTTTGTTTGTTTTCCAGGTGGGACATATTTTAAGAAAATAATTAAAGGTAACATGTCTGTGAATCGTTATTAAAGTGACTAGAAGATATTATGTCTAAACAAGATTATATTCTTGCAATCACGGTTCTTGTACTATTTGTTACTTTTTCATTCATTTCTGTTGATGAATTACTGAAGCTCTCAAAATACGAATAAAAGCATGTAGATAATTAAGAAGTATAATATATATAATCATAATGGATACTTTTAGAATACAATATTAAAAGGTTTTAAAAACTTAATAGAACATGTTCTTTTAAAATTTAAAACTTTTATAAATTCTCTTATAACTAGATGGTGAGATTACATGTGCGCGTATGTGGGCGTGTGTGCTTAAGCATTTGCGTGTGCGTGGGCATGTGTGAGGGAAAATGATGGTGAGATTACGTGTGTTGCCAAGTATGTAAAATGATGAATAAAAAAAAGGAGTATATTTTGGATTGTATTGTTTTCTGTTGTATAGATGGTCTTTGTCTTTTTTCCATCATACTTATGCAGGAAAGTTTTACAGGGCCAAAGATATTTTTGGTCTAGCTAGCATGTCTATTCTTTCAAGACTTAAAAACATGAGACTACGAAGCCATGGGCAGCTTGATCACAACGAAAAAGGCACTCTTCAAATAATCTGTGTTTTTTCTTGCCTCATCAATCACCATCCATGGACCATGTGGGTGCTCATGTGATGCCATCAACATATACAGTAATTGCTCTGTATGGTTGCTCAAGGGGTTCCTTTTATGCACCATTGAGGACAAAATAGCGAATGTGATCTCAAATCATGCAAAATAGCTATTCCCTCCAACAATGTCAGTCTGACTTAATAATATTACATGTTCTAATAGGCTTAAATGATATTAGTAATTTGTAATTGTTAGAAAATTTTAATCTAGATGAATGCTAAATTTGGACTTTCATCCATAATTTGTTTAGAAGTTGAATGTATGATAAAACAGGTTATCACATATTGTTCTAAAGATTCAACTTTGATGTGGAATTAGGAATATTTTTTTTTTCCAAAGTAAAGTGGCATCTCCAAAGATGAAAAGAGAAAAACTAATTGTAACGCACCAAGGCAATTGAAGGGTTTCTATCATGCATGTTATGTCTTTTGAGAATGAAAACAGATATTTTCCTTGTAGAAAAAGTTAAGGGTCCATGTACATTTTCATGTCCCATCCAAACCAATTGTATAAGCAGACAGCCTCTAAACGTGACTTATTCTGCAGGATTATGGGCTGGTTTGAGAGTTATGTATTTTTTAATTTGTTTTCTCCTTTACCTGGCTAGTTGTTGTTAAAGTTAAAAACAAATATCATTGTTATTAAACCAAAAATGCATGCATGCTTTGCTTTGATACTTAACATATGACAACTATGAAATGCATGGCGTCCCTTCTTTTTTTGAAAGTGATTCGTTCAAACAACTAAAACGTTGCTCAAGATCTGCATTCACATGCCTCCTCCTCCTCTTGAATGATGGAATACCAAATTTTGATCAAATTTTCTGCCAAAAAATCTGTCATGGGCTGAGACTTTCAATATCACACATTAATAATGCTCTCTTATTCAGTCAACTTTTAGTTTTAACAATCTCTTTTCCAATACCACACATTAATAATTCTCTCTTATTCAGTCAACTTCTTCTATATTAGGCAACCAAGTATACCTTTTTGAAGTAAGAGCAAAATACAGTGGTTGCAAAATTGACCTGTATATATTGATAATGGAAATGAAAATGCATTGGCATCTTTTTAATCTAAATCTTTCCCTTCAATTTTCAATTTTTTAAGTACAAGTAATTCTCAACCTCACATGATCTTCCATGTGGATATTAACAGGTTGAATTAATAAATTAGACTTTTAAGATTCATTGAGAATTCCAAAATATTGATTTCATCACAGCCATTACTTTATCTTGATCAAAATATTACTGTGGGTACTTCACTTCAATCAATTATATATATATATATATATATATATATGTATGTATAATTGTGGTGATGGACATTGCGCGGATCACGAGAAACAAATGAAAAATTATATATATATATAAGAAGGGGTGGATGTTTGGACGTGCAGAACACTAGAACAAAAGACTAGAGAATTAAATTGATTGAAGATGGGGAGGCGCGGACTATGAGAAATAAAAGAAAAGAAAAATTGATGGATGCACCACAAAGAAAATAAATTGAAAACCATAAAATAATCAAATCTGAATTAATCAATTAAAGCTCTCATACTAATTTATACAAATCTCATATGTAAAAATACAACATCTACGATCAAATTGAAAAATAACTTTAAAAATAATTAAAATAATTTATTAAAAAAATAAGTTGTTAATTATATGTCAATCTAAAATTAAAGTTATAAAAAACTTTAAATCGATGATTAAAACTCAATCAAGAATCAAAATTATAAAAAAAAAAAAAATGATATTAACATCACTCTCAATAAAGAGATAAGATGAATCTACAAATATGTTGCATATATATTTATTTTGATACAATTTCAAAAATAAATTTTCCACGAGTATAAACTAAAAGTCATCTGTTTCCAATGTAAATGTTAAATTTTATTGCCTAACAGACAAGTTATTTTATTATATGTGTAATACTAGAGTGTTAAAAAGTTGTACTCATAAAAGGTTCTACTCAAATTCATAGCAGTAAATTTGCTAATGTTTTTATGTTTTCCTTAAAAATATTATAATTAATTTGAAGTTTGGAGAGAAGAATACAACTTGAATCTATAGATTTCATGATACAAGTATGAGAGAATATGATTGGATGAACATTATCTTGTTTCATTATATGAGTTTAGTGATATGTTATTTATCACATCATCATGTGATCTATATAAGGCTAACAATTCATATGTTTTAATTAATTAGACATGAATTAGATGATAAATTTGGACATTTTAGATCAAAGAAAAATTCACTAACATTTACTATAGTTAGGATAAAAATACAAATACAACTAGTTATATTTATAAATTTATTAAAACACCTATTATTATTTTAAAAATTACAATAAACCTTTCAAACACAAATCAGAATTCCTCTTTTATTTAACTTTTGTATGATCCATCATAAGCTTTAGATGTTGATGAAATTAACGTTCAATTTTTTTAAAAAAAAAAAATCATTTAAAATATATAGAAATTAATTTATAATTGTCATGCAATATATAACAGAAAGACGTGAGTAATAAAACAATATAACTATTATAAACAAACACTTTCGAAAACCCAAAAAACATGAGGGAATCACTAGGTGAAAGTCATCTTTCAAAATTAATGCATGATTGAAGAAATGGAAGACCAAAGTTAAAATGTGGAGCCAAATAGAGATTCTATTGGGACTTGATTAGGATTGATGCCTAAATATTTTCATGTTTGAAACCAAACCCATATTAAAGCACTCTATTATGCTACACCAACTATTAACTCAAAAAAGAAAAAGAATAAACATTTTTTGTTCAGTTTTTGAATGGAAATACATTTTTGGAAAAATTGTGACTAACATTCTTTGGTGGGCCCCAATGTCTTCTCATTGAAATTATGTCTACCATACTACATGTGATCCAATTTATTGTGATCCAATTTATTACGTTGTTGTCGTTGTACAATAACAATGAAAGATGGAAAGTACACATAATTTTATATATATTAGGAAAAAAACAAAAAAAGCACACATATTCTCGATATTATCAATATTTTGATTCTATTAATGTTAGATTAGTATTTAAAAAAATCTTTCGAATTTTAAATAAAAGATAAACATATAAGAGGAAATTACTAAAAACCCTCTGAACATTTATCTTATTACAATCGAAAACCAATTTTATCTTTTATAATAATGACTTTCCTTGTACTAACAGTTTGATCATAGTTGAACGGTTTAATCATAGTTGACCGTGAGTAATAAGGGTATTTTCGTCAATTTCTTTTATTTTTATTTGTCTTTTAAAAATTATATTAATTAATAAATAAATAAAAATTTTAAAACTTACAAATATTTAAAAATTAAATAATTATAAATTTTTAAAAAATTAAATTTAAACTTTAAAAAATAATTTGAAAAATTTTTTAAATGGATCTAAACGGTCTATCTCAAAGATGGACAACCAAGATCAATTTGAAAAAAATATATATATATTGAAAAAAAATAGAAAAATGATGATGGTTCTGTTAATCAACATTTCATTCATGGTGGGTTTTTAGATTCATCTGGGTTCATCAACAAATGCATGGTTTATCAAGAATAATCCAACATCATCAATCATCTACACAAACAAAAATCACTGTCATGTTCAATCAAAAACTATCTACAGATCAATCTAGGTTTCTGGGTTTCCAGATTCGAAACTCAGATTGAGCTAGGTTTCCGATCCGAAAACCCAACTTTTCCAGGCGAAAACCCAGAAATCTAGATCAATCTGGGTTTTCGATCTGAAAACCTAGAGACGCGCTTGTCTGGGTTCTTAGACGGAAACCCAAACGTCGATCTGGGTTTTCGCATATCGATGTCTGGGTTTCCCTATGGGAACCCATACGCATGATACCCAGATGTCGATCTGAGTATCCGGACAAGAGAAGGAGAATATGAAAATGAAATATGAAAATGAAATATGAAAATGAAGAGAATAAGGAGAAGAGAGGAAGAGAGAGAGAGAGAGACACTGGTGAAGAAGATGAAGAAAAAGAAGCGAAGAATGAGAAGCAGGAGAAGAGAGAGAGAGATCGAGGGAGGAGAGAGACGAGGGATCAAGGAAGGAGAAGCAGGACGAGGGATCTGCACCCTTTTTTAAAATTTTTTTATTTTTTTAAATATTAAAGATTTTTTTTTAATTTTTGTATTAGAAAATTAATCACCACCATCTATCAACATGATGAACGATGTAGATCTTATTTTATTATTTTATTATTTTTTAAATTTTAATTATTTTATAATTTAAAAATTATAAAATTAATTAGTCAAAGATATTCTCGTCTTTTTGCTCTATTTTATCATTTTTCAGTTATCTCAAATGGTTAACTATGGTCAAATCGTTAGTATAGGAGAGCTCATTGTTACAAAAGACAATTGTGCGAGGGTTTTAAGTAATTTCCTCAAACAAATAATCACTAGAATTTCTTCTACCTATAATATAATACTCACACCATAATTAAAATATATTTATCTATATAATCATATTGGTTATTATGGTTAGAGTTTTCCAATTTTGGAAAGCTACGATGGGATTGAGACAGGCCACTTTAATGCTTGATTTTCCATTTTTAATTTAGCGCACATGCTGCCCTAGTCACCCATTCATCATCATGAATTGCTCTACTGATCAATCAAGGTTCAATTACTCCTCCCCCTATAATAAAACACTCGTCAATAATCACTACTGCACGGCCCACCAACACTTTAATTTCTTGGAATTACCCTTTCTTCTCTCCAAAATTCTTCCTCACATTTCCATAAAATTAACAAAAATAAAATAGTCATCATGTTTGCGACCATGAAGAATTTTGCTCTCATGGCTCCATTTTGTTTCCTATTTGCTAGTCAGCTACAATTTCATCGATATAAGTCTTCAAACATGTTGCATATACATCTTTTTTGTTACAATTCCTTCATATAAATATAAGTTAAAAGTCATCTAGTAATCGACATGATTATAAAAATTTTACTATTCATCATGTTCGCAAATATGTTATACATTTTTTCATTCTTGTGAGTCTCTTTTGTTAACTATAACTTTTATTATTTTTGAAAAAATATATAATTTTTATTAATCTAAATTTACAAACATGTTGCATTTACAATTTTTCCTTACAATTTCAATAAAATTTTTTCCACAAGTATAAACTAAAAGTCATTTTTATCCGATATAAATGTTAAATTTTATTGTTTAACATAGAAGTAATATTGTTGTAGTTAAAAAAAATGTTTAGGCTAGAATAACTTAAAAAAGTGACTTCAATATTCATTCGTCCATTTTTTCATCCATTTTGTGTTAATCTCTGGATGAAAAAAATGAATGAATTTAAAATTAATAACAACCATAGGATTAACAGAAAATGAATGGATAAACATTGAAGTCACTTTTTTAAGCCAAGATTTTAAGTTATTTTTACTTGTCCCTTGTAGGATCTTTCAACATTCTAAATGTAATGATACTGAATTTGTCATGAAAAGAGTCAGTTTTGGTTATTTTATCAACTCTATCTCACTTCTTTTTTCTAATTTGTCTTTTTTTTTTTCTTTAATTAATTTTTTCATAAACAGGTCGAGAGAATATTGATGATAGCAAACTTAAAGGGGTCGGGAAGAAATGTGTCGAACATGCAGAGATAGGCACATATTGCTGCGTTGAAGAGTTTATTGTTTTAAAATGTAGTTTTACTAGCCTACCAGCATGCCATGAGTATTGTTGTCATCCATGCTACTAAATTTCTATGTTAATGTACTATGCACTACTTTTACTGTTAATTATAAATAAAGCATAGTGTAAACTTGCACAAACCTCCCTTATATTACTTTTCATCCATTAAAAGATAATGGTTAATAGGCAAAAATATTAATTTCTCTCTTAATCCATTAATAATTTATAAGATTAAATAAAAAAAATGGACAGAGATATGTACTCCATCTTTTAGTTAAAAAATAAGAAGACCTTTCAAAAAAAAAAAAAAAAAAACAAGTACGAGAATATAATTATATTAAAATATTTTTATGTTTTTGTTCCTCCTCCAGTCAGAACGAGTACTAACTCTCTCTCTCATTTTGACTCGGGCCTAAAAAAAACTTGCAAAGGAGTTGAAAACTGTTTGTGATTGTGATCATGATTGAAAGTGACTTGTTTGATGTATCAAGAGACCCTCCTCACATGGCTCCACCAATTACTAACAACGTAAGAAAAAATGAACTGGGACTTTTGACAGTAAACCCTAACAAGTAAGAAAGAAATTGAAAGCATGTGATTATCATAATAATGTATTTTGATTTCTTTCTATGGTTTTCTGTAAGTTCCCAACTTCATCGATTCTCTACACCTTTTTGTGTATTATGTTTTGAGGCAATTGGTTGGTTGAAATTCTTCATTGACTCAGGACATTCACATGCGTTAGACCCACCTACTGATGTCATCGGCACCCACTCATCAAACAGCATCACTCTGAGTAGAGTTCAGAGTGATTTGAATATATTTCTAAAAAAAATAATTTGAATATAACTTTTAAAAAAGTTTTTTGAATGTAGTTACTCTATAATAGTAATCATGTCTATCATTTATCATTCTAAATCACCCACCAACTCACGTTAATTTGTGGCCATTACCTCTTTGAGGATAGAATTTGGCGGGATTCACAATCTAGATGTATTTCTTTCTAGGTTTAATGGAAGTTTCTTTTCTTTAAATAAAAAAAAAAAATCTTAAATTAATTCGTACATAAAATTCATAAAATAATTAAAATAAATAAATTATAATATTTATCTTAAATTTTATATTTAGATATTTTTAATCAATAAAATATTAAAATAAATAAAAATAATAAGTTTAAAATAGATATTTGGGATAATCTCAAAAACCTCATTATAATTTATAAGTGTATTCATTTTATCATTTATAATTTTATTTTTATCTAAAATTTCTTCTAATATTAATAAAAATACGCACGATATCTCTTAAGATAATGCTCTTATAGTTATATTTTCAAGGTGACAACTCCTTTTCTATTTATTTCAACGGTGGATTTTTTTTTTTTTAACTTTAATGATTCACGAGATCCAACGGTGAGAATGAATTAATGCTCATGTAATTTACAATTTGGGAGATTTCGAATTGATTTTTTTTTTTTTTTTGGACCAAAATCAAAAGACAATAACACTTATCCTAAAGTGTCACGGTTAGAAAACACGTGTCATTGAATCCTATTGGTAGTCAAAATTATCATGCTAGAAGACTTTTTTTTTTCTTCTTTTTTTTTTATTTAATTCCTTATAATAAGATTGATTTTCAGATTTAATCTAACATTAGGCTTTTTATTTTTTATTTTTTACATAATAAATCTAGTTAGAATTCAAACTTCTCATATGGTCCTATTTCAAGTCTAATTATTTAATATTCTCTGGTTTGGAGTCTTTCATTAAGATGAGATTCACTTGTGCATGATTAAGAAGCATTGCATTATGGGAAATTTGATTAATTAATCTTTGTCAAGCTCATTAACATGTTTTTATGATTTTTTTAGTTATATTTATTTATTCAAATTTGAAACCATGTTTCATGTGCCCACTCTTCTAAGGAATTTATCATTTTTTATTGACTTGACAACAAATGAACATAACAATTGTAAAAAAAAAAAAAAAAAGGACACAACTTTAATTATAATCAACTAGTTAATATAATTAATAATATTCTATGTCAGAATTTAAACTTTAAATGTATATTATTGTCATGCCCTTCTCTATAAACTTGGATGGTCAAGGATCAAGCATCCTTGAATACATTATCATAATCTTTTTTTTTTTTTTAATCAAATTAATTACAGAGCAAAATAAATTTGTATACCAAATTTGAATTTTACTTTTAAAGATTGTTGGTGGTTTGCCATAATTTATACCACCAACATGTGAGATTTGGTGGTAAAAATCATAATAATGATATAATTTTGAGTTGCCGTTATCTCAGTTGTAATTAATTAATTTTTGCATCCAAGATATGTAAAGAAATTACCTTTCTACAATGTATAATTTGTATCCATTGTCACTATTTGAATACTTCATTATAAAAATCTAAAAACTAATAATGATATCTAAAATGAGATACGAATATCTACATCAGACAATTATAAATACATTGTCCGTCCAAACATTCACCATCAATTATAGTTTCTATTGTTCTGTACGTCCAAACATTCACCACTCCTTACATATATTATTTTTCTTTTGTTTCTCGTGAGCCGCGCACCATCCATCGTATAATTGATTGGAGTACAGAACCAACATCAATCAATTATGCAAATATATTTTCCAATTTTAAAAACCATTAACATCAACTCAGTTTACATTACAAGTTTTTTCTCGGTGTGTGCCCTCCTTTGCGCTTTCTAGTGAGAGAGGCTTTGTAGTTTTGCCTTATCATCGTAATCACTCAATTCATTTTGGAAACTTCAAAGTTGTTTCCATCCAATATATGTAGAATTTTAGGTTCACACAAGTTATTTTATTACAGGTGAAATAGTAGAGTACTAAAAATTTTTATTCAAATTCATAACAATAAATTTGCTAATTCGAAATTTGGAGGAGAAGAATATAACTTAAATCTATAAATTTCATCATACAATTATAAAAGCATATGATTGGATGAATCTCATCTTATTTCAATATTTGAGTTTAATAGTATGTTATTTATCACATCATCATGTGATCTATACAAGCTTAACAATTCATATACTTTAATTAATTAGACATGAATTAGATGATAAATTTGAACATTTTAGATCAAAGAAAAATTCACTTACATTTATTATGGTTAGGAAAAAAGTACAAATACAACTAGTTCTATCAATTTATGAAAATATCTATTATTATTTTAAAAATTATAACATACCTTTCAAACACAAATCAAAATTCCTCTTTTATTTAACATTTGTATGTACCATCATAAGCCTTTCATGTTGATGAAATTAACAATAGATGATTCAATATATTTTTTTTAATTAAAAATTCATTTAAAATGGTATAGAAATTAATTTGTAGGGCAAATTGTACAACCCCTAAGGTTTGACAAAATTGCACAAATATAACGATATTTAAGTAACCCACATTGACCTCTCCTGAGGTTTTAAAAACTTAACGCAAACCTCTCCTATTGTTAGTCAATTTTTAGTCAACCTCCCTTAAGTCAAAATTGTTAAGGGTAAAATGATCAATACACACCTTATAAATATTTTAATTTAATTAAAGTCGACGTCTGGATTTAGTCAACTAGGTTCGTTTATAACGCAAACTACAGTTTTGGGGTTTGTTGTAGTATAGTAGGCAAAACAGAAAGTAAAGGAAAAAAGGTAAAAAAAGAAACATGAACACCAGAGATTTTTAAGTGGTTCGATCCAAAAAGATGCCTACATCTACTGTTCACTCTCTCATTATTTCAGCAAAATGACAACACTCAAGAGATTGTTTATCTTCTTACAATGAAAATCTCTCCCTACCTATAGAAAATGGGAGATGCTACAATAAAAGATGTACAGTAAATCAAATTGTAATCATAAGTTTACGTTCAATACGGCTGACACTGTCAGGCCTAATTCTGTCAAAGCATGAATTTAGGTGGCTAAACCACTTGGGTTAAATGAGATTTTCGTAATCCAGGTTGTAATCTCTGACGGGATTGGCGTGTACGATACGTCTTGAGCTGTAATTAGTTTGATAGCTCTAACTGTAGTTGACTTGCATTCTGAGATATGTGACAGGAGCGAGTACCTTAGCAAGAAGGATAACCTATCAGACTAATGAACGAGTAGGGTTCTGTTGAACTGACTACATTAGGGGTTGCTGATAAAGGTGATGAACGAGTTGTACAACGATCTAGTATATTAACAAATAATCGACCTCATAGGCGAGCTGATAAGCAAGCATATGTAGTAAGGGCCAAGTAGATTGATCAATCAAATAAACGAGCTCATTCTCGATCTGATGAACGAGCACTTGAGAAAAGCTAATAACAAGCACATAGACGATCTGATATGCGAACAGATAAGTGAGAAGGTAGACAAATTGATAAACGAGCAAGTTGATGACTTGATAAACGAGCAGGTTAGCGATCAGACGGGCGAACAGAAAGATTGACAGATTGCTGGGTTTCTTGGGCTTTTGGGTCTCTGGATCCATACTTTGGACTTTCTTCGATCCAATCGGTTTGATTACGAAAATACCCATAATAATTAATAAATAAACTAAAAAAATTAAAAATATATATTTTTAATTAATAAAAAAATAATGTAATAACTAAACCCTTAAAAAAAGAAAGTCTTCATCTTCTACCTCTCTATCATCATTTTCCCTTCTCCATTTCATCATTTTTATCATCTATTTCTTTTTTTTCATTAAAATCATCATCTCCATCATTTTCATCAAATCAACATCATCCAAATCAATCATTATCATCAAATCAACTATCACTCAAATAAAAAAACTTTTAAAAAAAAAATCACCCTCTAGAGACCAAATTTGGTCTCCATCGTCGAAGACCAAATCTGGTCTTTGACGAGGGAGATCTGGAGACCAGTGGTCTCCATGCTAAAGACTGGAGACCACTGGTCTCCAGTTGCATCTCTAACAATAGAGATCGTCTCTTCAATAAAGACCATCTATCGTTAGAAATCTCTCCAACGATAGAGATGGCTTCATTATCAGAAGTCTCTAGCGTTAGAAACAGTCTCCAACGATGGAGACGGTTTCATGGTCTCCATGAGAGACTATTTTTTGGTCTTCCATGAAGATTTTTTTTGTTATATATATTTTCATATTTTTTAATTATCTAATTAAATTAAAAATATATAATATTAATTTTAAATTTACAAAAAATAACAAGTTTGACTTTAAATTTGATTTAAGAGATATTTTAATCTTTTTGTATATTTGATCGTTGACTGTGTGAATTTAACGGTGATTAATTAACAGTAACAGATATTTTTATTGAGTTTTTGAGACCTCAAGGGAGATCAGTGAAAGTTACTCAAACATCATTATTTTTATACAATTTCATCAAACATTTACCGAATTTGTGGAATTTATCCTAATTTATAATTATCATACAATATAGAAAATGAGGTGAGCAATAAAATAATATAACTATTATAAAAAAATAATATAACCATTGCGCATAAACAAACACTTTTGAAATCACAAAAAATGAAGGGGTCTAGGTGAAACTCATCATGATTGTACGCACCCGAACTCATACTACCACCAAGTGGCTTCTTCCATGAAGTGTTTTGGAGACATCACTCTTCTTTTGAGAAAGCTACTTGTCTGAACTCTACACCCGAATCCATACTCTGAGCAAGTAGCTTCTTTATTATGATGGTAAAACTATAAGCTACTTGTCTCATACTAAATGCATGCAATGCTTTGGACACATCACCCTCTCTTGGTTGTACCATCATGTCCATCAGATTTATAGCACACCATCTATCAACCCAAAATGGAAAAGGAATAATACATTTTGTACACTTTTTGAAAGAAAATACACATTTTTGGAAAGTTTGTGACTTGCATCCTGTGGTGGTCCTCCAATTTCTTCTGATTGAAATTATATCCACCATAATACATGTGATCCAATTTATTATATAATTGTACAATAATAAAGAAAGATAAAAAGTATACATAATTATATATAAAAAAGAAAGTTTGGTTCTATTAATGTTAGATTAATACTTAAAAACATTTTTCCAATATTTAAATAAAAGATAGAAAATAATTATTAAAAATAATATTCATACATAAATAAAATAAATAAATGATGATATATATCATGTCTTAACCAATAAAATATTAAAATAAAATTTAAAAATATGTTTAAAAAAGTTTTTTTTGTTCCTCCCCCTATCGGAAACCAACTACTCGATCTCTGTCTCTTTATGACTGAAAATGACTTGTTTTATGCAAAAGGTATACTTATAATGATATTCAAAATCGTAATTCATGAATACATGTAATCTTATCAGATTATATTCGTAATGATGAATTTAATTCTTCCTAATTACTCCAAGAAATCTAACCTCTTTGACTCTGGCCATGGACGAGAACTCTGATTGCAGCCATACCAAGAAACGCAAATATTGACAGCTTGAGAATCTCCATTGCCGTCCCTGCTTGGTCTAATTGCAGGCATTAATCATCAGACCATTTATCTTGCCAAAATTAACGACGTACCGCATTGACTGGTCTAAATTACAAAAACTTCAGTCAACTGTCTTTTAACCATAAGCATTTATGCTTACTAGCTATAATATCACGGCGTTCAGAGTAGATAGACAATGTCTCAATTTTTATGTACAATCTAAATGGATTATTGGTTGGAAAAGAATCCAAATCAATCTAAACCATTTAATACTAAATAAAGTCCTTTATTACAATTTTTTAATATAATTATAATGTGATAAAGCTATTTTGATAATAAAGAGAGAAAATTTCTCACACCTACAAATAATTGTACATAATATAACTCAAAACCCCAAATTTGACAATAACGGAATAAAATTTCTCATATATACTAATAACTGTGCATGATGTAACTTGTATCCCGAACACAAATGTGAAGAGAAATGCATTATTATTATTATTATTATTATTATTATTTAATTATCTTACTTAATTACTAATTTTACCCTTTAATTGAAACTCTTGGATTAGCTTCAATAATCACTCTTACAACCAATCTAAGGACTCTAATTGAACGATAAAATTAATAATTGAATAAAGTAGTCAAAATTTTTTTTTTAATATTTTTAATATTACTTATAATGTAATCATTTGAACGCGAGACATTGTTAAACTGAATAAAGAATCTTTACCATCAAACTATATTTAATGATGGTAAGTGCACCAAATTCTTAAACTATGAGTAGATATACTCTTTATTGTAATTAGTTTATGTTAATTTTTGGAATTTTTTTTTTTTAAACTAAGTTTTTGAATGTCATGCATAGATTTGGTTAATTGTATTGTATTGTATTAATTTAATTTGGGATAGGATTGGATAGTCTTGTACAATTGAAATGAACATAATTACATTACTCTCTTTCAGTTACTGTTTGATTGATTTGAAAAGTATCCCGCGGATTAATACGATCAATTGCATTATATTTTGTTTTTGGTCATATCCATTATTAATGAAAAGTTTTCTATTCTTTGGAAAATTTTCAATTTGTACTAGCTAGTCCAATAATGGAAAACGTGTAAGACTTTATCAGAAGCAAAAGAAATTAATTACCTACGTACCTTATTTATGGGTAAACTTAAAACGACTTCATCAATCAAGTTATGTGTTTCAGTTTTCAAATTCGGGATTTTTTAAAACAAATTCTTAACATTAAGAATCCCCTAATAACAAATTTGTAACATTATAAATTTATTTTTGGCATATATATATTTTATGGTAAGAAAGTCCTCAAATTTTTCTTTAAAAATTATTAATTAAAATTACATATTTTTAGTGGATCTCATCACTATGTAAAGTCAATTGAAAATAAGTGATGAAAATAAAAATCAACATAACACCTTAATTTATATTTATTTATGGTGTAAAGAATTACTATATGCGTGATGCCATAAGTAGATCATGTTATTTAACTAAAATGTTTCTATTAACGTCGGAAAATGGATCCTTAGTCAACGAGGTTGTTTACGGGCTTGAGCTACAATTTTGGGTTGTTAACGTAATGCATGCAAAGTGAAAAGAACATAAAAAAGCGGTCGGAGAAGAAGGAGAAGGCACATAGAGATTTTTAGAGTGGTTCGGTCCAAAAAGGTGCTTACATCAATTGTTCACTCTCTCACTGTTTAGGCAGAGTAACGACACTCAGAAATCTCTCCCTTTTTACAAGCGAATCTGTCCTCTATTTATAAAAAAGGGAACATGCTACAGTTAAACAGAATAAGAGAAAAGTATACAGTACACTGAAAACATAATGATGGACCACATTTAATGCGTCGGAATTTTGATTTAATGCGGCTGACAGTGCATTAAATGCGGTCAAATACACATTTAATGAGGTCGAACCCGTCATTTCAGGGTTTTTTCCAAGCGAGATTTCAGGTGGCTAATCCGGATCTTGACAGTAGTCTCTGACAGAGATGATATGCGTGACACGTTTTGGAGTTATATCCCGCATGACACTTTTGACTTCCGTTGACTTGGGAGTCTGAGGAGTATGACGGAGATGGACTTTTCAACAGATCAAATATCAAGCTTGCATGGCGGATCGACGAGTTTCTGATGAATTTAGCTACTTGGGGAATTGAGAAGACGGATTATGAATTGATACCTCTGTGGCTAGCCATGACAATAGGCAGGCGAACTTGTAAGTGAATAAGCGGATACACGGACGCGATCGAAAACCAGCGATCAGTCAGGCGGATCATCACGAAAGAGCGGGACTGGTGAACATATCTGACGGATGGTCGCTCTTGACGGATAACATAGACGAACAGAACTGTCAGACAAATACGACGAACAAAATGTCGGATAGATCGACGAATAGGCTGGCGAATAGCAATCAGCAGTCAGCCTGGCTGACGGGACCAACGGATAGGACAGGTGAGTATGACCAGCGGACAGACTCAGCTGACAGCCTGAGCGACTGCGAACAGCGGTCCAGCTGATTGATCGCGATCAGCGATCAGGATGGGAGATCACGGGTGGGGCCCCTTACCATGGAGATGGAATGGAAGAACTGTGGTTTATTGAGCCTTAGGGCTATTGGGCCTGCGCTGTAAATCTTTCTGGGTCTGACTATTCTGATCGTAAAAATACCCACGATAGTTTCCATCATGTGTAACTACTATAATGCCCTCGCATGCAAAATTCAACTCCACATTTATTAGTAAAACAAATTATGAGAAACAGGGCCCTTGGCGTGGAAACGTTTTAAGTTATTCGCGCCTCCATATCTTTTATCAATCAATTTAATTCTTCTAGGTTTTAGTGTTCTTTACGTACAAACATCCTCGACTTTGTATGTATATAAATTAATAAGTATAAAAATAATATATTAAATTAATAATTTAATATTTACATTATTTTTTAAAAAATATAACAATTGAACATATATTATATATTAAAATATCAAAATATTTTTATAATAAATATAATAATTGAATTCTTTTTCAAAAAAATACCGTATTCTCTTTAATTTTATTAAAAATATTTATATGAAAAAAATAAAATTTGAGATTTAATTATTAATTTTATTAAAATAAAATAAAATTATTAATCTAATTTCTAGAAAATATCACTATTTTCTCAATTTTCTTTTGTTTATTGTGATCCGTGCACCGTCCTTTGCCATATTAATATATATAATTGATTGAAGTGCAGTACCAACATCAATCAATCATGAATATATATTTTCTTCTTCTTGTCTTGCTGTCCCCCTCCAATTTCCATATCATCATCAATATTTTATTTACTTTAATTAGCCGCAAACTACTTAATTACAATTGACAACCGCTTCACTTATTTTTCCAATTTGCAAACTTTATACCATTAACATCGACTCAGATTACATTACAAGTTTTTTCTCGACGTGCCCTCCTTGGTGCTTCCCAATTAGGGTTGATAATTTGAAATCCAATATGACGGATCGATATAAAATCGATACGATTATTATGGATTAAGATTGAGTATAAATTAGTTGAATAAATAAACGGATCAATCTATCCAGCCCGTTTACTAATCGTGTCGGGTTCATATTTTCTTAAACGTGTAATGGGTTGACCCGTTTAACAAAGGTAAACATGTAATTTCATATTGAAGTGGTATTTATGTAATTTCAGTTGTAATATATACATTTTTATGTTTTGGATTGTATTTATAGATGATTATATTTTTTTAGGTTTTGAATTATATTCGTGGATTTAAGAGGTCTTGTGTATATTTATTTTAATATTATTTTTTATTAGATCTATATTAAAATTTAAATATATTAAATATGGTTAAATGAATCATAAATGGGTCATTAAATGTGTTGGCTATACGGGTCTCTAACGAGTCAATAAATGAGTCATTATATGTATCGGCTAAATGGGTTACTAATGGGTCAATAAACGACCCGTAAATAAACGGTTTATTATGTTATTTTCGTGTCGATCCATTAATAATCATGCCTTATTCGTGTTGAAAGAATTCGACTTGTTTATTAATCCTATCATGTTCGTGTTGGGTCAAAAATAATTGGATCGTATTCGTGTCGTATCTAACTTAACCCGTTAACCCGAATTGCCACCCCTATAATTCCAGTGAGAGAGGCTTTGTACTTTTGCTTTATCATCGTAATCTGTCAATTTATTTTGGAAGCTTCTAAGTTGTTTCTATTCAATAGATTTTGATTTTTAAGTTCACACAAGTTATCTGATTGCAGGTGGGATAGTAGAGTATTAAAATTTTTTACTCAAATTCATAACAGCAAATTTGCTAATGTTTTTATTTTTTCTTTTAATTTGAAGTTTGGAGGAGAAGAATATAACTTAAATCTATAGATTTCATGGTACAAATATGAAAGCATATAATTGGATGAACCTCATCTTGTTTTGATATTTGAGTTTAATAGTATGTTATTTATCACATCATTATGTGATCTATATAAACCTAACAATTCATATGCTTTAATTAATTAGACATGAATTAGATGATAAATTTGAACATTTTGAATCAAAGAAAAATTCACTAACAGTTGCTATGGTTAGGAAAAAAAGTACAAATACAACTAGTTCTACAAATTTATGAAAATATCTATTATTATTTTAAAAATTACAACAAACCTTTCAAACACATATCAAAATTCTTGTTTATTTAACTTTTGTATGATCCATCGTCAGCCCTTCATGTTGATGAAATTAACGTTAGATGAATCAATATTTTTTAATTAAAAATTCATTTAAAATGGTATAGAAATTAATTTATAATTACATACAATTATAAAAAAAAAGGTTAGCAATAAAATAATACAACTATTATATATATTTTTTAAAAAATAACAGAATCATTGCATATAAGCAAGCATTTTCGAAATCACAAAAAAGTATGAGGGAGTCTCCAGACGAAACTTTTCTATCAAAATTAATGCATGATTGTACACACATGAACCCATACTATGAGCGAGTAGCTTCTTTATTGTCATGGTACAGCCATAAGCTACTTGTCTCGTAATAAATGTAAGCAATGCTTTGGACACATCACCCACTCTTGGCTGTATGATCATTCCCATTGGATCGTACGGTACACCAACTATGGACATGATCACGATTATATTCGAACCATCCGATTCGAATCGAATCAAATTAAATGAATTGAAATCAAAATATAAGGTATTGATTCCGCTTAAAAACTGGATCGAAACTGTTATTACAGTGGTTCCGATTCCAATTCTTCTATTATTAGAATCGAAACCGTCGGTTCAAAGAACTGATGGAATCAGAACCGTTTTGAACCTGCGGTTCCGATTTAAAAAAAAAAAAATTAAAATTAAAAAGTGACAAACGATCACTTTTTTTTTTTCATTTCACCTTTCTCCTTAATTTAGCTTTTAACCTCCCTCTTTCCTCTTTTTATAAATACCCCTCCCATTCTTAATCTCTTCTCACACCTATATCTCTCAATCTTAACTTTCTTTCTCTCCATTAATCTCAACTCTCTCTCAATTTCAACTCTTAGTTTCAATATTCTCTTAATTCTCAATCTTCATTTCCTTTAATTTTTTTTTATTATATCTATAAATTATAATTTACAATTTATTTAAAGTTTTAAATTCTTAATTTATTATTTTTAAATTTTAAATTATCAATTTATAATATTTATAAATTTAAAATTTTCAATTTATAATATTTTTTTACTTATTAATTTTTATTTCAATTTATATTTTTAAATCTAAAATTTTAACTTATTAATTATTACTTTTAAATATCAAATTTTCAATTATTAAACTCCATGTAATAAAAGGTAAGAGAACTACGTGGGTTTTGATTAATCTAAAATTTGAGAAAATACGTAGGCAACTTAATTATGTTAATAAATTATGTGCAAGCCTAATATTTTTATTTTTTTTATTAAATCAAAGTTTAAATAATTAAATTTCTTATTTATTTTGTGTATAAATTTATTTTTTTAATATTAAAATATAGTTTAATATTAATTTTTAAATTTTATTTTTATTTTAAAAAAGTTTCAGAATCGAAATCGAAACCGTTATAGAACCGAAACCGAAACTGAAACAGGAACTAGAACCATTACAGAATCATCGGCTCCAAAACCGAACCGGAACCGTTTTATATCGATTAAGGTTTCAGTTCTAACTTTTTTAGAATCGGAACCGTCGGTTTGAAATCGAAACCAAAATCGAAACCGAACCGAACAGAATCATGGTCATGTCTAACCAACTATTAACTCAAAAGGAAAAAAAATAATACATTTTTAGTTTACTTTTTGAATGAAAATATAATTTTGGAAAGATTGTGACCTGTATTCTTTGTTGGGCTTCCAATATTTTCTCATTAAAATTATATCATCATATTATATGTGATCTAATTTATTACATAATTATATAATAATAATAAAAATAAGAATGGTACATAATTATATCTATATAAGAGCACAAATATTTTCAATATAATCAATATTTTGGTTTTATTAAAATTAAATAGCATTTAAAAATATCTTTCGAATTTTTAAATAAAAAATAAAAAATAATTATTAGATTTTTTCTACCTATAATATAGTATTCATACCATAATTAAAATAAATAAATAATAATATTTATCTTAAATTATATATGAAGATATTTTTAACCAATAAATATTAAAATAAAATAAAAAATAAAAAGTTCAAAAAAGGTATTTTTGATCCTCCTCCTGTCAGAAACCATTTACTCTCCCTCTCTCTTTGACTCACAAACCTGCAAAAGGTTGTTGACGGGTCTTTGTATTTAGATAAAGCATTTATGATTGTAGCTGATCCTAGCACCAACCGCTGACGGATCATAAGTGGTTTGCATTGGTAGAGTTGAAAATGGTTTTGCAGAAGGTTCTTCACACTGTCCAACGTCTGCTTGCATTGATCACAGAATCTTCTTTGTCCGATGCCAGGATATGGGTTGGAGTCATCAGCAATTCCTAACTCCATCGAACAGGCCACTCAGCGTATGGGTCATCCTCTCTAGACCATACAAAACTCAGGCTCGAAACCACGCGCCAACTCACATTAATTTGTACATAAAATAACTTTTAAAAAATTGTTTTATAGTAATGAATTAATATATGGTAGTAATCACGTCTGTCATTTGTGATTCTGAACCACCCACAAACTCATATTATGGGTTACTACCTTGCTCTTTTTTCTCTATATGTCTCAACACCACTGCCAGATCACCTGGTTTTTCAAATCAACAACTGCCTCCCATTTTGCTCATTGCCCATCTCTCTCATTCGTCTGCTCTCTCTACCCAGTCCCCTCTTCTTCTCCTCTCTCTCATACGTCCATCTCCTTCTCCTCTCTCAACTGTTACTTGCCATTTCTTAGTAACACTACCCACGCAATTATACAAAACCGTTCTAAGTTGCTGTTTGTGGCTCTTTCCACCATCTTCTTATCTTCTCTCACCTTCTACACTCCTTTTGCCGGTCGTTCGTGGCTCCTTCATCTGCCGCTGTGAGTCGCCATCTTCCTCTTCTTTTCTTCTGCGGGATGGGAGGTGCTGGAAAGAAAAATTAAGGTAAGAAGAGAATTTGTAAGTGGTTAGTGAGATTGATTTCATTTCCAAATAACTTGTGGAATTAGTTTTTGGGTTTGGGTTTGGTGTACGGATGGATTTCTCCAAATGACTTGTTTTATATCTTTGATTTCTCTACGTTTTTCTGGTTAAAACGTCATGCTAAATTTGACCTTTTTAAAGAGTATATATACAGTTCATCATATTAAACATGATTATGACTTTTTAAAATTTTTTTAAATTATTCATATGTTGCTAAGTTTGTTGATAAAGTGTTCATTTTTACATGTCTGCTACTACAGGTTCACCCAACAAATTAAGGCTGCCAGGAAAGCAGCAGCCATCTGTGGCAGGAGACCCATCCTTCTCACGCCACTTCACTCGATCATTCTCCATTTCCATTCTATCACACGGCAACACACACTCTGCTTCCACTACCCTACTTCCACACCTTTTCCATTTACAATCACATTTTTTTTAATTTAACCATCCAACGTGTTAGAACCATTAAAGGCACGGTGGTTCTCCTCAAAAACTTACCATTATGCTTCATTTAGAACCATTAGGGAGCATAGAAACTTACCATTATACTTCAGTTAGAACCATTAGAGAGCATTGTGGAAGGGCACTAATATTATTAACTATCAAGCCATTTCCAGAAATGGTATCTGCTTGGCTCATAAGCTATCATCCTTAACTTATCCTTTTTTAGGGATCTTTTTTGACAATCTGTTAGTGTTACTAGTATTTTTTTCTCGTTTCAATGATATGTAACTTTGTTTACTATTGTTAATGAAACTTTGTTTACTGTTGCTGAATGAAGTTTACTTAATTAAAAAAAAAAAAAAGAGAGAAAGTAGTTGGTTTCCGTGGGGAGGAGGAAAAAAAATACATTTTTTAAACTTATTTTTTATATTTTATTTTAATAGTTTTATATTAAAATATTATTTTTAAATATGTTGAATATTAAAATATTTTAATATTTTATTGGTTAAAAATGTCTTAATAGAAGGTTAAGTTAGATATTATCATATATTTAATTATTTTAATTATGGTGTGAATATATTATAGATAGAAGAATTTCTAATAATTATTTTCTCTTTTATTTAAAAGTTTGAAAGATGTTCTCAAATACTAATATAACATTAATAGAAACAAAATATTGATAATATTGAAAATATTTAGTACTTTCTTTTTTATATATAATTGTGTATACTGTCTTTCATTGCTATTTATGTAATAAATTGAATCATATGTAGTAAGGTAGATATAATTTCAATAAGAAGATATCGGAGTACCACAAAATAATGCAAAGTCACAATCTTTTCAAAAATGTATTTTTATTCAAAAAGTATGCAAAAAATATATTATTCCTTTTCCACTTTGAGTTAATAGTTGGTGTACCATAAATCTAATGTAAATGATGGTACGATCAAGAGTGGGTGGTGTGTCATAGCTCACATTTATTATGAGACAAGTAGCTTATGGTCGTACCATCATAATAAAGAAGCAACATGATGGTTATTAATTATCATTCTTAGTATGGGTTCGGGTGTAGTGTAGACTACGGAAAAGCAGCTTCCTCAGCAAAAGAGAGATGTATCCAAAATTACAATCAGGCATTAATTTTAAAAGATGATTTTGAAGGGAAAAAAAAATTATTATTATTGTTAAAAATAAAAATTTAAGGAACATCGAGTCTTAAAATTTTTATAAAATTTAAGAATTTTAGACCTATAAAATAATAAAATAATATAATATAATAAAATAAAAATTATATTTTTATCTTATGTATTGATCTCTGTTAATTATTTATCATTTAATTTTTCTTAATATGTTTTTACATCAAGAAATAAATCAAGAAATAAATGAATGAGTATAATTATATAAAATTGTATTTATTATTTATTAATTTTTTTTTTAAAAAAATAATAATTTTAAAAGATAATTAATGATTTTGGTTATATAGAGAATAAAGATATTCCGTATTATATCATAGAAAAAGACTTTTTCTTTCTGTTTTAAAGAAAGTTAAGCAAAATCAAAAGTAACTTCTATTAGAAAAAAAAGATAATTTTTTTTTTTATTTATACGTAATTATTTAATATTTTAATTAATTAAAATTAATATTAAATCTCATATTTATTAAAATTAAATTTTTATTTCATATAATAAAATTAATTCAAAATTAATTTATGTTATATTTTAAATTCGAACTTGTAACTCTTAATTAATTCATAATTAATTTATACCAGCGTCATTGTTGAGAATCGAATTCAAGACCTCTTATAGAATTAAATAAATAATTATTAATTTATAATTAATAATTAATTAATTAATTATTAAATAATTTAAATAATCAATAATATTCAAATACCAAATGAACGCAAATTTTGTTACTAATATAACAATTGTAATTAGATGGTTCAATTACAATATTCTATATACAAGTTTCTTATAGTGAAATGAATTATCAAGGGGATCCGATAAACCTACAGTTTTGATTTTCAATGATATCATAATTATTAATTAAACTCTTTAATTAAATAATTCACTATTATTAATTATTCCATTAAAAACCTAATATTGCACTCTCAAAACTACAGATATTTTTATACAATCTAAAATTTAATGTCTATTGATTTAATCACTACATATGATTTGATCATCTACAAATAGTTCATAATTAGAGTTAGGTTAAATTACCCCTCTAATTATTTATTTATCCTTAAGTACTATTAATTTTTTAATGAACAATATATCCATAACAATTTATAAATTTATCTTTCTGTTTGCATATCAATGGAAAGTTGAACCCTCTTATTACTTATTAAATCATATCCCTAAAGTACAAAATTATTGATTGGGCATCTACATTGATTTTATCCATGTAAATTAAATGATATAACTCAACAAGTAGGAATCTATAATACACTCATGATTAAGATCAATTCATATATAATCATCTAATTGATAAATATAAATATCTAAGTTTAATAAATATTAATAAGAAACTTATATTTATCGTGGTCCAGTCCTATATAATCTTTATTATAGAAGATGCCTCAATTTTCATATCACCACATGAATAGTCTTAGGTAAGACTATTGTACTAAATACGAAATTGACTGTAACTGTAGAGTTATCACAAATAAAATATCCAACTTCATTTACTTTCTAAAGATTCTTTAGATTATTTATCTCAAACTAAATCCACTTGTATATAATACTTATATGCTTAGTTTGAAATTACATCAGTAATCAATGATGTTTCTCATTATATGTATAATTTTTATAATTATATAAATCGAATAAAATGAATATTTTAATAATATTTATTAAATTCGTGTATATAATAATAAGTTCTTATGGCACAAACCTCAACAATACTTATTGTGATTTCGAAAGTGTTGGATTATATGTAATGGTTATATTATTTTTAAAAAAAAAAAAAATTATATAATAGTTATATGAGTGATCATACAAAAATTAAATAAAAGAGGAATTTTGATTTGTGTTTGAAAGGTTTATTATAATTTTTAAAATAATAATAAATGTTCTCATAAATTTATAAATCTAACCAGTTGTATTTGTATTTTTATCCCAATTATAGTAAATATTAGTGAATTTTTTTTTTTAATCTAAAATGTCCAAATTTATCATCTAATTTATGTTTAATTAATTAAAAAATATAAATTGTTAGGCTTGTATAGATTACATGATGATGTGATAAATAACATAATATTAAACTCATTTATTAAAACAAAATGAAGTTCATCTAATTATATATCCTCATACATGTATTATGAAATTTATAGAATTAAATTATATTCTTCTTCCCACATTTTAAATTAATTATAATATTTTTTTAAAAAATAATAAATTTATTGTCATGAATTTGAGTAAAAATTTTTAATACTATACTAGTCCTAGTCCACATGCAATAAAATTTTTTAGCAAAATTGAGATGTGTGTGGGCACCACGAGAAGACAAGATAAAAGAAAATCTGCGTTCCTAAGTTATTGATGTCGGTACCATACTTCAATCAATTGTATATATAAATATGGTGATGGATGGTGCACGGATCATGAGAAGAAAAAGAAAAATTATATACGTAAGGAGTGGTGGATGTTTGGACGTATAGAAAACTAAATTGACTGATGAAAGACGGGGGAGGTGCGGACTACGAGAAACAAAAGACAAAAGGAAAGAAAATTTGATGGATGATGATGGTGATGCGCGACAAAAAAAATCAATTGAAAACAATAAAATTGTCAATCTTGAATTAATTAATCTATCAATTGATGTAAACACAGTGTACGATCAAATTAAAATACAATCTCAAAAAAAATTAAAATAAATTTATAAAAAAAATTAACTCATTAATTATATATCAATAAAAAATCAAAGGTATAAAAAATTTTAACCCAATAGTTAGAACCCAATTACGAATTGAAATTATAAAAAATCGGTTTTATAATACCTAAAATCCATTCATAAGAAAGAAAAACAGTGAAAAAGATCAATATTATAGATGTTGAAAACCGAATCCATTTTTTTATTGTATCTAAAAAGTTAGTTAATGTAATAGCTTGGCCATTCATTTTGGTTATTCACTTCGATTTTTTATTTCGATTTTTTACTTTGGTTATTCACTTCTAAGGAAAATAATTACGAAAAACCGAACTGAAAAATCGAAATGAAAAATCAAAATGAATAACCAAACCAATGCCAACAACGCTGTTATCATCAAAATCAACCATTTTCAACTCAAATCCTACAAAATACAATCAAATCTAACATATTCTAAACCTAATAATCATAACCCAACATCCATAATACATGAAACATCTTAAAATTGCAAATCAAAATTAAAAAATACAACCTTTCAAATTAAAACTGTACTTTCACAAAATGTGGAAGCTCACCGACGGTCAGAGACCTTCTGGGAAGGTCAAAAACTTCGAGAGAATGCTCAAAAAAAGTGGATGTGCCTCATCGGGTTGAGATCGAGTTTCGATCTCACAAAATGGGTTGATTTTTGCTTTTGCTCGGTGATGAAAAATGTTTTCCATCGAGTTCTTCATAATATATAGATAGGAGCTGTTTCGTAATTTCACATTTCGATTTTTTATAAAATTATAACAGTTGAGGGTTTATGGATAATAATGTGTAGGAATATTATGGGTAATTTGGATATATGACGAAATTAATTTGTTTGAGGGGCTAAAATTATTTTTTTTAAATAGTGGGTAAAAACAAAATTGGTCCTTTTGAATTGGTATATCTGATAATTTGCACCAAATTTATTACCTAACGGAGAAGTTATTACATGTGTAATACTAGAGTATTAAAAAGTTCCACTCATAAAAGATTCTACTCAAATTCATGACAGTAAATTTGCTCATGTTTTAATTTTTTCCTTAAAAATATTATAACTAATTCGAAGTTTGGAGAGAAAAATATAACTCGAATCTATAGATTTTATGATATGAGAGAATATGATTGGATGAACCTCATCATGTTTCAATATATGAGTTTAGTAATTTGTTATTTATCACATCATCATGTGATTTATACAAGGCTAACAATTCATATGCTTTAATTAATTAGACATGAATTAGGTGATAAATTTAGACATTTTAGATTAAAGAAAAATTCACTAACATTTACTATACTTAGGATAAAAATACAAATACAACTAGTTAGATTATAAATTTATTAAAACATCTATTAGTATTTTAAAAATCACAATAAACCTTTCAAACACAAATAAGAATTCCTCTTTTATTTAACTTTTGTATGATCCATCATAAGCCTTCCATATTGATGAAATTAACATTAGGTGATTCAATATTTTTTTAATTAAAAATTCATTTAAAATGGTATAGAAATTAATTTATAATTGTCATACAATATACAAAAAAAGGGCGAAATGCATAAACTTTCCTTGACGTTTGGCGAAATTGCTCAAAAATGAAGATGTTTGGGTTACCTATACTAACCTCTCTTGAGGTCCCAAAAACTCAACAAAAACCTCCCTTTTTACTAGTCAACTCCAGTTGAATTCACATGGTCAATGGTCAAAGACACAAAAAGTCTAAAACACCCTCAAGTCAAATTTAAAGTCAAACTTTTTATTTTTTATAAATTTAAAATTAATATCATATATTTTAAATTTAATTTATTGAATAATTAAATGATTTTAAAAAAAATAAAAATAAAAAGTCTCGATTTGGTCTCCCATAAAGACGAAAAGTCTTCAGTGTCTCTACCGTTGGAGAGGGTCTCCAATGATGGAGCTGGAGGCCTCCAATGATGGAGATTGTCTCCATTGTTAGAATGGAGACCTTCACCTTTATTGTTGGAGGTCTCCAATGATGGAGACGGTTTTGTCACGCGTCTTTATTTCTGAAGACGAGTGGTCTCTGATGATAGAGACCAGTGGTCTCTAGATGGTGACCAGAAGACCAGTGGCCTCTGGCAACCGGAGACCATAACTAGTCTGTGAATTTTTTTTTTTTTTTTTTAATTTAATGTTTAGTTTGATGATGATGATTAATTTGAGTGATGCTGATTTGATGAAAATGATGGGAATGATGATTTTGATGAATATAAGACATGGATCATAAAAATTATGAAATGGAGAAGAAGAAAATGATGATGGAGAGGTAGAAGATGAAGTAGAGATGTAGAAGATGATTTTTTTTATTTTAGGGTTTAAATATTATATAATTATTTTATTAATTAATATTATTATTTTATTTTTTAATTAATTATATATCAAATTAAAATTTTTATAAGGTGTGTATTGACTATTTTGTCCTTGATAATTTTGATTTGATGAAGGTTAACTAATTGTTGACTAATAGTAAAGGAGGTTTGTACTGAATTTTTGAAATTTTAAGAATGATCAGTGTGAGTTATCTAAATATCATTATTTTTGTATAATTTTATCAAATTTCTGGGAAAGATTGTGCAATTTACTCATAAAAAAGGGAACATGAGTAATAAAATAATATAAGTATTACAAGCTAACACTTTGGAAACCACAAAAGGCACGAGGGAGCCTCTAGATGAAACTCATCTTTCAAAATTAATGCATGATCGAAGAAATGGAAGGATCAAAGTCAAAATGTAAAGCCAAATGGAGATTCTATTAGGACTTGATTGGGATTGATACCTAAATATTTTCATGTTTCTAACCAAACCCATATTAAAGCATTCGATGTACACCAACTATTAACTCAAAAAGGAAAAAGAATAAACATTTTTTGTTCACTTTTTGAATGAAAATATATTTTTGGAAAGATTGTGACTTACATTATTTGGTGGCCCCCAATGTCTTCTCACTGAAATTATATCCACCGTATTACATGTGATCAAATTTATTACGTTGTTGTTGTACAATAACAATAAAAGATGAAATTTTTCAAAAAAAAAAAAAAAACAATAAAAGATGGAAAATATACACAATTATATATATATATTTAAAAAAAAGCACACATTTTTGGAAAGTTTGTAACTTGCATTCTGTGGTGGTCTAATATCTTCTCATTAAAATTATATTTACCATACTACATATGATTCAATTTATTATATAATTGTACAATAGCAATGAAAGATAGAACGTATACTCAATTATATATAAAAAAGAAAGTACTGAATATTTTTCAATATTATCAATATTTTGGTTCTATTAATGTTAGATTAGTATTTAAAAACAACTTTCGAATTTTTAAATAAAAAATAGAAAATAATTATTGGAGTTGAACCAATTACTCTCTCACTCTCTTTCTGACTCCGGCCATAAAAAACTTGCAAAAGGGTTGAAAATGGTTTATGATAACAGTTGATTATTTTCCTCCATCATAAAAATTTAATTTGATTATTTTAAGTGATTGTGACCATGACTGAAAATGACGTGTTTGTTGCCCCACGTCATATGCCTCCACCGATTACCTGTTGCAAATGAGTGAATTAACTGTGACCAAAAATGTAGGGGACCGACAACATCACTCTTGACTGAATTTGACCTTTTAAAAGAGTATAGGTACAATTGTTCATCATATTAAACATGATTATCACTTTCTTTTTTTTTTTACTTATTCATATGTTGCTAAGTTTGTCGATAAACTGTTCATTTTTACATGTCGTGGTTTGTTTCTAACGCATAGGGCCTCTGATTCCATGTTTACTCCAATTAGATTATGTGAATGATTACAACTATGTTTTTGGAAAAATAATGGCTTTTTTGTAGGAGATGTTTACTGTGTTATAAAATATTTTGAGGGAAAATTGATTTTTTTGGGTTTATATATTTTGTCAATTTTATTTTTTTTTTGCATATTGTTACTATTAAAATCTATTTTTCATTATTAGAGATAACAAAAGGAGTATAATTGGATTTGTCTAAACTATAATAGGTAAATTAACAATTATATCAAACAATAAGGGTGTATTACAATTATTACTTATTTTAAGAATCCTTTAAATTTCCCTAGCTCAAACTTTGCTAGCTTCTCCATTCGTTTACTTGTTAACTTCCTTTTACCTCTAGCTTTTCTCCATTTCTAATTCTTCATCTTAAGTTATGAGACTAACACCAGACGAAAAAGCTAACAGTGTGTTTGATATTATAGGTGAGTTGTTATTTTTTTTTTTCAATTTTTATATTTTTATTTGATTAAACTAATATGAGCTTTTTCTTTTATTATCATGGAATTTCATCTGAGGATTACTATTCTTGAAACCGATGTAAGCATATCTTACCAAAAGAATAGTCTTTCTATTTTAAATTTTAATAAAATACTTATATACGGGAAAACTTTGGTACATATAGAGATTTTTTTTTTTTAAATTAAAATTTATAATAAAATCATTATGTACGGCGATTTTTTTATATATACTAAAAGATTTTTTAACTAAATTTTAAATTTTATGTGCAGACCAACTTTTATTCAAATAATCAAAAATGGGTTGGTACAATAGGACTTCACACCATTTATACATTTGGCAACTCTAGCCAATTGTACGTCCCGATGGATTTATGGACTACATATAAACAAAGTAATCTCTTCATCTTCATCGCAAATACAATTGGCATAGATTTACAATTTTTTTATATTACCAATTTCTTGTTGTATTCAGATAAGAAGAAACGAGTTAAATTCGGTTTAATTATGCCAATTGAGCTAATATCCATTGCCCTTCTTTTGATTGTGGTCATAATCCTAATCCACAATATAAAAAAAGGGGCAATGGTTGTCTGTATCACTTGCATTTTGTGCAACATGATGATGTATATTTTTTCATTATCTGACATGGTTAGTCTTCCACTAATATAATTATTTACTCTTGTTTAATTTACTTAATTTTTTCTATACCATTAAATGTAAAAAAAAATTAAGTAAACTAAACAAGAGTAAATAATTATATTAGTGGAAGACTAACCATATCAGATAATAGAAAAATATACATCATCATGTTGCACAAAATGCAAGTGATACAGACAACCATTGCCCCTTTTTTTATATTGTGGATTAGGATTATGACCACAATCAAAAGAAGGGCAATGGATATTAGCTCAATTGGTATAATTAAACCGACTTTAACTCGTTTCTTCTTATCTGAATACAACAAGAAATTGGTAATATAAAAAAATTATAAATCTATGCCAATGGTATTTGCGATCAAGATGTAGAGATTACTTTGTTCATATGTAGTCCATAAATCCATCGGATCGTACAATTGGCTAGAGTTGCCAAATGTTTAAATAATGTGAAGTTTTGCTGTACTGACCCATTTTTTATTATCTGAACAAAAGTTGGTCTGTATATAAAATTTAAAATTTAGTTAAAAAATATTTTAGTATATATAAAAAAAATCTCCGTATATAATGATTTTATTATAAATTTTAATTAAAAAAATTCTCTATATGTATAAAAGTTTTCCTGTATATAAGTATTTTATTAAAATTTAAAATAGAAAAATTATTCTTTTGGTAAGATCATGCTTTCATCGGTTTCAAGAATAGTAATCCTCAAATGAAATTCCATGATAATAAAAGAAAAAGCTCATATTAGTTTAATCAAATAAAAATATAAAAATTGAAAAAAAAAATAATAACAACTCACCTATAATACCAAACACACTGTTAGCTTTTTCGATTGGTGTTAGTCTCATAACTTAAGATGAAGAAGTAGAAATGGAGAAAAGCTAGAGGTAGAAGGAAGTTAACAAGTAAACGAATGGAGAAGCTAGCAAAGTTTGAGCTAGGAAAATTTAAAGGATTCTTAAAATAAGTAATAATTCTAATACACCCTTATTGTTTGATATAATTGTTAATTTACCCATTATAGTTAAGACAAATCCAATTATACTCCTTTTGTTATCTCTAATAATAAAAAATAGATTTTAATAGTAATAATATGTAAAAAAAAATAAAATTGACAAAATATAAAAGCCCAAAAAAATCAATTTTCCCTCAAAATATTTTATGATACAGTAAACATCTCCTACAAAAAGCCAAAGTTCGTTTTCCAAAAAAAATAGTTGTAATCATTCACATAATCTCCGACAAAAGGAGTGTAGGAGGTCAGAGAGAAGAAGGAGATGGTGGAAAGAGCCACGAACAGCAACTTAGAACTGTTTTGTATGATTGCGTGGGTAGTGTTACTAAGAAATGGCAAGTAACAGTTGAAAGAGGAGAAGGAGATGGACGTATGAGAGAGAGAGGAGAAGGAGAGGGGACTGGGTAGAGAGAGCAGACGAATGAGAGAGATGGACAATGAGCAAAATAAAGTGGGAGGCAGTTATGGACTTGGAAAAGCAGGTGGTGTGGCAGTGGTGTTGAGTGAGTCTGATATATATAGAGAAAACAAAGCAAGGCAGTAACCTTAATGTGAGTTGGTGGGTTTAGAATCACAAATGACAGATACTTTGGTTATATTAATTCATTACAATATTCAGGACAAAACAATTTTTTAAAAGTTATTTATGGACAAATTAATGAGGGTCGGTGGCTGGTTTTGAGTCTGAGTTTTGTTTGGCCTAGAGAGGATGAGCCATACTCAAGAGTGATGTTGTCGGTCCCCAACACTTTTGGTCACAATTCATTCACTCTTTTTTTTTTTTTTTTTTTGAGAGAAGTTAATTCACTCATTTGCAACAGGTAATCGGTGGAGGCATATGAGGTGGGGCAACAAACACGTCATGGTCACAATCACTAAAAATAATCAAATTAAATTTTTATGATGGAGGAAAATAATCAACTGTTATCATAAACCGTTTTCAACCCTTTTGCAAGTTTTTTATGGCCGGAGTCAGAAAGAGAGTGAGAGTAATTGGTTCAACTGGGGGAGGAACAAAAATAACTTTTTTAAACTTATTTTTATTTTATTTTAATATTTTATTCATTAAAGATGTCTTAATATAAGATATATATCATCATTTATTTATTTTAATTATATGTGAATATTATATTATTGGTAGAATAATTTCTAATAATTATTTTCTATCTTTTATTTAAAAATTCCAAAGATGTTTTTAAATACTAATCTAATATTAATAGAACCAAAGTATTGATAATATTGAAAAATATTCAGTACTTTCTTTTTTATATATAATTGTGTATACGTTCTATCTTTTATTGCTATTGTACAATTATATAATGAATTGAATCATATGTAGTATGGTAAATATAATTTTAATGAGAAGATATTAGAGGACACCACAGAATGCAAGTTGCAAACTTTCCAAAAATGTGTGCTTTTTTTTAATATATATATATATATAATTGTGTATACTTTCCATCTTTTATTGTTATCGTACAACAACAACGTAATAAATTTGATCACATGTAATACGGCAGATACAATTTCAGTGAAAAGACATTGGGGGCCACCAAATAATTCAAGTCACAATCTTTCCAAAAATATATTTTCACTAAAAAAGTGAAAAAAAAAAATGTTTAATCCTTTTCCTTTTTGAGTTAATAGTTGGTGTACCATAATCGAATGCTTTAATATGGGTTTGGTTAGAAATATGAAAATATTTAGGTATCAATCCCAATCAAGTCCTAATATGAAAATATGAAAGTATACTTTCCATCTTTTATTGCTATTATACAACAAAGTAATAAATTTGATCACATGTAATATGGTGGATACAATTTCAGTGAAAAGACATTGGGGGCCACCAAATAATGCAAGTCACAATCTTTCCAAAAATATTTTTTCATTAAAAAAGTGAAAAAAAAAATGTTTAATCCTTCTCCTTTTTGAGTTAATAGTTGGTGTACCATAATGGAATGCTTTAATATGGGTTGGTTAGAAATGTGAAAATATTTAGGTATCAATTCCAATCAAGTCCTAATATGAAAATATGAAAATATACTTTCCATCTTTTATTGTTATTGTACAACAACAACGTAATAAATTTGATCACATGTAATATGGTGGATACAATTTCAGTGAAAAGACATTGGGGGCCACCAAATAATGCAAGTCACAATCTTTCCAAAAATATATTTTCATTAAAAAAGTGAAAAAAAAAATGTTTAATCCTTTTCCTTTTTGAGTTAATAGTTGGTGTACCATAATGGAATGCTTTAATATGGGTTTGGTTAGAAATATGAAAATATGTAGGTATCAATCCCAATCAAGTCCTAATAGAATCTCTATTTGGCTCCACATTTTAACTTTGGTCCTTCCATTTCTTCAATCATGCATTAATTGTGAAAGATGAGTTTCATCTCAAGGCTCCCTCATGCTTTTTGTGATTTGGAAAGTGTTAGCTTATAATACTTACATTATTTAATTACTCACGTCCCTTTTTTTTTATGGGAAAATTACACAAATCTTACCCTGAAATTTGACAAAATTATATAAAAATAACGATATTTAGGTAATCCACACCGACCATTTTTGAAATTTCAAAAATTCCGCACAAACCTTCTCTACTGCTAGTCAATCATTAGTTAACCTTCATCAAATTAAAATTATCAAGGACAAAATGGTCAATAAACACCTTATAAAAATTCTAATTTAAAATATAATTAATTAATTAATTAAAAATAAAATAATATTATTAATTTATAAAATAATTATATAATATTTAAACCCTAAAAAATAAAAATCATCTTCTGCATCCCCACTTTATCTTCTACCTCTCCATCATCATTTTCTTCTTCTCCATTTCATAATTTTTATGATCCATATCTTGTATTCATCAAAAAAATTATATAATAGTTATATGATTGGTCATATAAAAGTCAAATAAAAGAGGAATTTTTATTTGTGTTTGAAAGGTTTATTGTAATTTTTAAAACAATAATAGATGTTTCCATAAATTTATAAATCTAACCAGTTGTATTTGTATTTTTATCCTAACTATGGTAAATATTAGTAAATTTTTCTTTGATCTAAAATATCCAAATTTACGATCTAATTCATGTCTAATTAATTAAAGAATATGAATTATTAGGCTTGTATATAGATTATATGATGATGTGATAAATAATATATTATTAAACTCATCTATTGAAACAAGATAAGATTCATCTAATTATATGTTCTCATACTTATATTATGAAATTTATAGATTTAAATTATATTCTTCTTCCTAAATTTTGAATTAATTATAATATTTAAAAAAAAATTAGCAAATTTACTGTCATGACTTTGAGTAAAAAATTTTAATACTATACTATTCGACATGCAATGATATTTTTTAGCAAATTTGAAATTCATGTGGGCACCGAAAGAAGACAAGAGAAAGAAAATATATATTCATAAGTGATTGATGTCGGTACTGCACTTCAATCAATTAAAAGAAAAATTATATATGCAAGTAGTGGTGAATTTTGGACGTACAAAACACTAAAAATCTAGAAGAATTAAATTGATTGATGAAAGATGGGGAGGCGCGGACTACGAGAAACAAAAGGAAAGAAAAGTTGATGGATGATGATGGTGAACCGTGACAAAGAAAATCAATTGAAAACAATAAAATAATAAACCTTGAATTAATTGATCAATCAATCAATGTAAACATAGTATCCCATCAAACTAAAATACAATCCCATTAATTATATTTCAATCCAGATCAAAATTATAAAAAATTTTAATTAAATAATTAGAATTCAATTAAAAATTAAAAATATAAAAAATAAAAAATATATAAATAAATAGGAGATAAATCATATTTGATCGTTACAAGTATAACTTCATAAAATCATCTATTCCACAATGAACAGGAGATAAACATATCTTTATTCTTTTAATCAAGAAATTAGCTACGTCATCATTATTATGTTTGCTTAGGATTATAAATCTTTTTATATGTAAAGAATTAAAACTTTAACGTGAAACCTTAATAAATTAACCCTAATAACTGGACTTAACTAAACATACTTACATAGGTTAACTAAATATACTTATTTAGGTTTAAATTAAATTAAATATCTCAGTCCAAATAATATGATTATAAAATAATAAAATAAACTAAACATAATAAATTAATTAATGCCCAATTAATAAAATAAACACAACCCATAATATTTTATTTAACTTTCAAACACAAATAAGAATTCCTCTTTTATTTAACTTTTGTATGATCCATCATAAGTCTTTCATGTTGATGAAATTAACATTAGATGATTGAATTTTTTTTATTAAAAATTCATTTAAATGGTATAGAAATTAATTTATAATTGTCATACAATATATAAAAAAAAAGATGTGAGTAATAAAATAATATAACTACCATAAACAAACACTTTCCAAATCACAAAAAGTATAAGGGAGCTTCTAGGTGAAACTTATCTTTCAAAATTAATGCATGTTGAAGGAATGGAAGAATCAGAGTCAAAATGTGGAGCCAAATAGAGATTCTATTGGGACTTACATATTTTCATGTTTGAAGCCAAACCCATATTAAAGCATTTGATTATGGCACACCAACTATTAACTCAAAAAGGAAAAGGAATAAACATTTTTTGTTCACTTTTTGAATGAAAATACAATTTTGGAAAGATTGTGACTTACATTCTTTGGGGCCCCCAATGTCTTCTGATTGAAATTATATCTACCATGCTACATCACATGTGATCCAATTTATTACGTTGTTGTACAATAACAATGTAAGATGGAAAGTACACAACAATTATATATATATTTTTTTTTTAAAAAAAAAGCACACATTTTGTTCTATTAATGTTAGATTAGTATTTAAGAAAATCTTTCGAATTTTTAAACAAAAGATAAAAAAATAAACACTAAAATTTCTTCTACCTATAATACAATGCTCACACCATAATTAAAATATGTTTATCTATATAGTCATATTGGTCATTATGGTTAAGAGTTTTCCAATTTTGGAAAGCTATGATGGCGTTGAGATAGGCCTCTTTAATGCTTCATTTTCCATTTTTAATTTAGCCTCACATGCTGCCCTAGTTACCCATTCATTGTCATGAATTGCTCTGCTGACCAATCAAGTTTCAATTACTCCTCCCACTATAATAAACACTCGTCAATAATCACTACTACGCGCAACACTTTAATTTCTTAGAATTACCCTTTCTTCTCTCCAAAATTCTTCACATTTCCATAAAACAAAAATAAAATAGTCATCATGTTTGCGACCATGAAGAATTTTGCTCTCTTGGCTCTATTTTGTCTCCTACAACTTCGTCAATATAAGTCTTCAAACATGTTATATGTACATCTTTTTTGTTACAATTCCTTTGTATAAATATGAGTTAAAAGTCATCTATTAATTGACATGACTATTAAAATTTTACTATTCATCATGTTTGCAAATATGTTACACATTTTTTCATTCTTGTGAGTCTCTTTTGTTAACTATAATTTTTAATTTTTTTAAAAAAAAGTATAATTTTTATTAATCTAAATTTACAAACATGTTGCATTTACAATTTTTCTGTTATAATTTCAATAAAATTTTTTCCACTAGTATAAACTAAAAGTCATCTTTATCCGATGTATATGTTAAATTTTTTCCGCAAGAATATTGATGACAGCAATATTAAAGGGGGAAGAAATGTGTCGAACGTGCAGACAAAGGCATATATTGCTGCGTTAAAGAGTTTATTGTTTTAAAATGTACTTTTACTACCCTAGCTACCAGCATGCATGGAGTATTGTTGTCGTCCATGCTACTAAATTATTAAAATATAATTATATTAAGATATTTTTGACCAATAAATTATTAAAATAAAAAAAAAAAGTTTTAAAAAGATGTTTTTGTTCCTCCTCGTCTCAGAACGACTACTAACTCTCTCTCACGTTTTGACTCCGGCCCTCAAAAAACTTGCAAAAGGCTGAAAATGGTTTGTGATTACAGTTGATTATTCTCCTCCTCCTGGAAAATTTAATTTGATTATTTTAAGTGATTGTGACCATGATTGAAAGTGGCTTGTTTGATGCATCAAGAGACCCACCTCACATGCCTCCACCAATTACTAACAACAAAAGAGAAAATGAACTGGGACGTTTGACAGTAAACCCTAACTAGTTAGAAAGAAATTGAAAGCATGTGATTATCATAATAATGTATTTTGACTCTTTTCTATAATTTTCTAGAGAATAAATTACTGAAAAATCTTCAAATATTTACTTTATTACAGTTGAAAACCACTTTTATTTTTGAGTCAATTGCACAACACTCCCCCGAGGTTTGTCTAAAAACAGCTGAAAATATAGTTATCCATTAATTACACAGAACCCCCATGCTTAACGGTGGTTTTTGTTACCGTGAACTAAACGAAGGACATTTTGATCCTTTCACCATGTCCCTTTTCACTGTCACCGATCAATGCATCACTTCCCACTCACTGTCAACACTCTCAGTCTCTCTCTCTCTTCTCTGTTCCCTCTCTTCCTTTTCTTTCTTCAGTTTTTTCCTCTGCACAGCTCCGTCCGTCTCCACCATCGTTCCTCCGTCCGTCCGTCCGTCTCCATCATCGCACAGCCCCACCGTCGTTCCGACCGTCCGTCTGTCTCCATCGTTGCACAGCCCCACCGTCTTTCCAACCGTCCGTCCGTCCGTCTCCGTCGTCGTTCCGTCCGTCCGTCCGTCTCCATCGTCGCACAGCCCCACCGTCGTTCCTCCAGTCCGTCCGTCTCCATCGTCGCACACCTCTAGTTCGTTCCTCCAGTCCGTCCTCTTCCATGTCCACCGTCGCACGGATTTGGCTTCTGGTTCCTCCAGTCCGTCCTTCTCTTCCATCTCCACCAGTTGGATTTCGTGGTGTTTGTCTGTTATTATTATTGTTGATTTGTTCATATTGTTGTGTCGATGATATTGATTCAAATGTGTTGATATTTTTTTTTTTTTAAGATTTGGGCAAATCTTGAAGATCTGGACCTAGATCTAGATCGTTGTAAACTTGAAGTTGGTTGTAAACTTGAAGATGGATTCAGATGCACATGAAGAATAACTGATGATGGTTGTTGATTTTTTTTTTTTTTTAATTTTAATTTTTTTTTTCCATGCTGCATATCGACGACGGCGAAGTCGTCGCCGTAGAGAAGGGGATAGGGAGAGGGGTCGGCGGCGACATTGGTGGCAGAGAGATCTGGTCGGGTTTGGGAGAACTTTGAGTGAAGTTAGATAGTTGGAATCATTTTAGGATAAAACGGTCATTTCATTGAAAATGTTGGTCAACTGTTAAAATGGAAGGAAGTTGACTAATGGTACGGGGGTTTGGTGTAATTAAAGGGTAAATATATTTCCATTTGTTTTTTGACAAATCTGGGGGAGGTTTTGTGCAATTACTTCTTTATTTTTTATAATAATGAGTTCCTCTATACTAGTGATTTGATCATAGTTGATTTTAAGAGTTAACTGTAGTAAGAGCGTTTTGAACAATTTATCTGATTTTTATTTTCTTTTAAAAATTATATTAATTAATAGTTTATTTACATTTAAAATCATTTAAAATTTTAAAAACTAAAAAATGATTTAAAAATTAAATAATTTTAAAACTATAAAAAATATATATATTTTTGTTTTAAATAGATCTAGTTCATCTTCCTCACACCATCCATCATCATAATCAAATGAAGTCTAGGACAATCCATCACCTTTCTTCATCGACCTTACCCAGGTTCAAAAAAAACAATTGAAGATCAATTTTCCTTGGGTTCCAAAAAACAATTGAACAATTGAAAAAAAATTAAAAACAAAAAACATGGTTTGCAGATGAAGTTGAAGATTTGAGTTTTAAACTCATATTTTCAATCTTCAAAAAATAAAAAGTTAGAAAAGAAAAAACAGTCTTTACCCTTCTTCATCAACCTTACCCGATCCATCATCTTCTTCATGAGCCTCACTATTCATCATCATCAATCAATCTTACTCGATCCATGACAAAAACAAATCTGTCAAAAATTAAAAAATCCATTATCAAAATATTGGGTCCACGATAAAGACTCGTTCTGCAGACCCGAACGGGTCTAGATTCCTCGGTAGAGACCAACTGGGTCTCTACATGAGAGTTTGTCGTTGTCCTTGAACTAAGCCAGGAGAAGTTGTTCCGGTTGATGATGGACGGACGACTGTCTGGGTTGGAAACCCAGATTGACATTTGGGTTTCCAAGCCCGGTACTAAGGAGACGTTTGGGTTTCGATCTGACATCAATCTGAGTTTTCAAATGGGAACCCAAATGCTCGATACTTAGACATCGATTTGGGTATCAGAGCAAGAGAAGGAGAAGAAAAAGAAGAGAAGAAGGAGAAGAGAGAGACAGAGGGGGATGTCGATCGGTGAGAAGATGAAGAAAAATAAGAGAAGAAGGGGAAGAGAGAGAGGGATCATGTGGATTTTATATATGGTAGATTGGATCTTCACCGTCCATTTCATCAAATGGACAGTGGAGATTGGATCTCTACCTATTTTTTTCTATAATTTTTTTTATTTTTTAAATATTAAAGATTTTTTTTAATTTTGATTTTTGAAAATTAATCACTACTAACTTAGTTTCGTTGTCGTTCATCACCATCATCATCCATCAATTTTTATTTCCTTTTGCTTCTCTAATCCGCGCCTCCTCGTCTTTCTGCAATCAATTTAATTTTTCTAGTTCTAAGTGTTCCATGCGTCCAAAAATTCGCCACCCCCCTTACATATATGATTTTTCTTTTGTTTCTCGTGATCCATCACCATATTTATAGATACATCAATCAATCAATTATGAATATATATTTTCTTTCTCTTGTCTTCTTGCGTTGCCCCCGTACATGTCCATCCACCGTCAGTATTTTAATCATCCAACCGCACCCTCACCAGACTTTTTACTCATCAAATTTCCGTACCATATCAATATTTTATTCACTTTAATTAGCCGCAAACTACTTAATTACAATTGACAGCCCTTTACCTGTTTTTCCAATTTACGTACTTTAGAAACCATTTACACACGTTTTTCCAATTTTAAAAACCACTAACATCAACTCAGTTCACGTTACAAGCTTTTTCTCGGCGGGTGCCCTCCTTTGCGCTTTCTAGTGGGAGAGGCTTTGTACTTTTGCTTTATCATTGTGGTCACTCAATTCATTTTGCAAACTTCTAAGTTGTTTCCATCCAATATATGTAGATTTTTAGGTTCACACAAGTTATTTTATTACAGGTGAAATAGTAGAGTATTAAAAATTTTTATTCAAACTCAAAACAATAAATTTGCTAATGTTTTAATTTTTTCTTTAAAAATATTTTAATTAATTCTAAATTTGGAGGAGAAGAATATAACTTAAATCTATAGATTTCATCATACAATTATAAAAGTATATGATTGGATTTCAATATTTGAGTTTAATAGTATGTTATTTATCACATCATCATGTGATCTATACAAGCCTAACAATTCATATGCTTTAATTAACTAGACATGAATTAGATGATAAATTTGGACATTTTAATCAAAGAAAAATTCACTTACGGTTACTATGTTTAGGAAAAAAGTACAAATACAACTAGTTCTATCAATTTATAAAAACATCTATTATTATTTTAAAAATTACAACAAACATTTCAAACACAAATCAAAATTCCTCTTTTATTTAACTTTTGCATGGTCCATCATAAACCTTTCATGTTGATGAAATTAACATTAGATGATTCAATATTTTTTTAATAAAAAATTCATTTAAAATGGTATAGAAATTAATTTATAGGGCAAATTGCACAAACCTCCACCTGAGGTTTGACGATATTACACAAAAATGATATCTTCCCAAAGGTTCTAAATCTTAGCACAAACCTCCCTTACTCAAACCTCCCTTACTGTTACTTAAACATTAATCAACCCCCGTTAAGTTAAAATTTACAAAGGGTAAAATGGTCAATATACCTAATAAATATTTTAATTTAATATCTATTTATTTAATTAATAAATAAACAAAATTAAAAATATATCTTTTAATTAGTAAAATAATAATATAATATTTAAATCATTAAAAAAGATATCTTCATATCTTACCTCTCTATCATTATCTTCCACTTCTCCATTTCATCATTTTTATCATCCATCTTTTATTTTCATCAAAATCATCATCTCCTTCATTTTCATCAAACCAACATCAATCAAATAAATCATCATCGTCAAACTAAAATATCACTCAAATAAAAAAATTTAAAGTTAATGAAATTAAAAAAAAAAAAATTCACCCTTTAGAGACTAGATCTGGTTTCCATTGCCAGAGACCGGATTTGGTCTCCGACAAGAGAGACTTGTGGTCTCCACGCCTCCAACGATGACTACATCGTTGGAAACTTCAAGCGATGGAGATTGTCTCCATCGTCGGAAGTTTCCAACGATAGAAACGGTCTCATGGTCTCCATTGAAGACCATTTTTTGGTCTCTCATGGAGACTTTTTTTTTTAATTTTTAATTTTTAAATAAATTAAAAATATATAATATTAATTTTAAATTTATAAAAAATAACAAGTTTGACTTTAAATTTGATTTGAAGGGTATATTTACTATTTTTGTATATTTGACCATTGATCGTGTGAATTTAACTGTAGTTGACTAATAGTAAAAGAGGCTTGTACTGAGTTTTTGAGATTTCATGGGAGGTCAATAAGGGTTATCTAAATATCATCATTTTTATATAATTTCGTCAAACCTTTAAAAGGTTTGTATAATTTGTCCTAATTTATAATTATCATACAAACTATAAAAAGAGATGAGTAATAAAATAATATAACTATTATATAATTTTTTTTGAAAAATAATATAACCATTGCATATAAACAAACACTTTTGAAATCACAAAAAACATGGAGTCTCTAGGCGAAACTCATGCATGACTGTAGACACCCGAACCCATACTACGAGCAAGTGGCTTCTTCGATAAAGTGTTTTGGACACATCACTCTTCTTTTGAGAAAGCTACTTGTCTGTAGTCTACACCCGAACCCATACTCTGAGTGAATAGCTTCTTTATTATGATCTTACAACCATAAGCTACTTGTCTCATAGTAAATGTAAGCACTGCTTTGGACACATCACCCACTCTTGGTTGTACCATCATTCCCATTAGATTTATCGTACACCAAGTATTAACTCAAAATGGAAAAGAAATAATACATTTTGTATACTTTTTGAAAGAAAATATATATTTTTGGAAAGTTTGTGACTTGCATTATGTGGTGGACCTCCGATATCTTCTCATTGAAATTATATCTATTATACTACATGTGATCCAATCTATTATATAATTGTACAATAACAATGAAAGATAGAAAGTATACACAACTATATATATAAAAAAGAAGTACTAAATATTTTCAATATTATCAATATTTTGGTTCATTAATGTTAGATTAGTATTTAAAAACATCTTTCAAATTTTTAAATAAAAGATAGAAAATAATTATTAGAAATTTTCTACCTATAACATAATATTCGCACATAATTAAAATAAATAAATAATTATATATGTCTTATATTAAGACATTTTTAACCAATAAAATTTAAGATAAAATTAAAAAAATAAGTTTAAAAAAGTTATTTTAGTTCCTCCCCCTGTCGGAAACCAACTACTCTTCTCTCTTTCTGACCCTGGCTATAAAAAACTTGCAAAAGGGTTGGGTTTATGATAACAGTTGATTATTTTTCTCCTCCTTAAAAATTTAATTTGATTATTTTAAGTGATTGTGATCATGACTGAAATGACTTGTTTGATGCATCAAGGGACCCACCTCATATGCCTCCACCGATTACTTGTTGCAAAAGAGTGAATGAACTTCTCTCCAAAAAAAAAGAGTGAATGAACTGCGACCAAAAATGTTGGGGACCAACAGCATCACTCTTGAGCATGGTTCATCCTCTCTAGCCCAAAAAAAAAACTCAGACTCAAAACCACCCACCGACTCACATTAATTTGTACATAAATAACTTTTAAAAAAATGTTTTGTCCTGAATATTGTAATGAATTAATATAACCGTGTCTGTCATTTGTGATTCTAAGCCACCCACCAAGTCACAATAAGGGTTACTACCTTGCTCTGTTTTCTCTAAATATCAGACCCATTCAATGCCACTGCTGCACCACCTGCTTTTCCAAATCCACAGCTGCCTCCCACTTTATTTTGCTCATTGCCCATCTCTCTCATTCGTCTGCTCTCTCTACCTTGTTCCCTCTTCTTCTCCTCTCTCTCATACGTCCATCTCCTTCTCCTCTCCAACTGTTACTTGCCATTTCTTAGTAACACTACCCACGCAATCATACAAAACAGTTCTAAGTTGCTGTTTGTGGCTCTTTCCACCATCTCCTCTCCTCTGTCACCTCCTACATTCCTTTTGCCGGTCGTTTGTGGCTCCTTCATCTGCCACCGTGAGTCGTCATCTTCCTCTTCTTTTCTTCTGCGGAATGGGAGGTGCTGGAAAGAAATATAAGGTAAGAAGAGAATTCGTAAGTGGTTAGTGAAATTGATTTCATCCCAATTGCTAATACGTATATGATTTTTTTGTTTTGGAATCAGGTTTCAAATGGACTGCTTTGCTTTCAATGGGCCAGTTTATATCTACTACCATAAGTCCACGATGCAAATGAAGGCTGCCAGGGAAGCGGCAGCTATGGCAGAGGAAACATCTGTGGCAGTAGAACCCACGGCTGAAGACATAACTAAAGATGGCAGTAGAAGAACTGATAGCAGAAGGAGGAGAGACGAGGGAATCACCAACGGGAGGAAGAGGAGACAGGCCAGAATCAACCACGGGAGGAGGAAGAGAACCGCCAACGAGAGAATCCGAAGCACCAGCGGAGGAAATTGAATAGTAAGTAGGTATGGCTGCTATTGCATGGCTCAAACACAAGTGTTATTGAGGTTCTGCTATTGGAAAGTTTCCTTGTCAAAATTTTGGTTTTGTCGACTTTTTTTTTCGTCCCTCGTTCTGGTTCCTCGTTAATTTAATTTTCTCCTCAGGTTTTGAAATGTGAGTATGCTGTCTGCTATTGCATTACCATTCTACCACACGGCAACACTCAATCCACTCACCCTACTGTCACTCCCTTTCCATTTACAATCATAAATAAATAAATATATATATATATTAGAACAATTAAAGACATGGGTGGTTCTCCTCAAAAATTTACCTTTATACTTCATTTAGAACCATTAGAGAGCATCGTGGAAGGATACTGATATTACTAGCTGTCAAGTCATTTCCAAAAATAGTAACTGCTTGGCTCACAAGCTAGTATCCCTAACTTATCCTCTTTTGGGGATTTTTTATGGCAAGTATTTTTCCTCGTTTTAATGATGTGTAAATCTGGTTAGTGTTATTGAATGAAATTCTGTTTACTATTACTGAATGAAGTTTACTTAATTTAAAAAAAAAAAATGGAGAGAGAGAGTAGTTGGTTTCCGTCGGGAGGAGGAACAAAAGTACATTTTTTAAATATATTTTTTATATATTATTTTAATATTTTTATATTAAAATTTTATTTTTAAATATGTTGAATATTAAAACATTTTAATATTTTATTGGTTAAAAATGTCTTAATATAAGGTTTAAGTTAAATATTATCACATATTTAATTATTTTAATTATGATGGGAATATATTAATATTATTTTCTAATAATTATTACATGTTGATGTTCATTTTTCCATTATCTGACATGGTCAGTCTTCCACTAATATAAATATTTACTTTTGTTTGATTTACTTAATTTTTTTATATTTAATGGTGCATAAAATTGTGGTTTAGTCTGTTTAATTTTTTTAATTTAATGATGCAGAAACAAGCGGCCGTTACAAAAAGCGTGGAGCATATGTCTCTCTTTAGCTCTGCTATTTCAGCTCTCAACAACATTACTTGGTTCATATTTTCCTTAGTACCCATTAGTAAATATCTTGCTGTAAGTTCTTATCATTTTCTCTTTTTTATAAAGTCTACTATGTATCATATGCACATGCATTTCTAATTGTAATGAACCTAGTTACATTAATACAAATTAATTTGACTTTGGTGATTTTTTTTTTTAAAAAAAAACTCCTCAATTGCTAATACGTTCATGATTTTTGTGTTTTGGAATCAGGCTTTAAATGGGCTCAATGCTTTGTTTTCTGTGGCCCAAGTGATATTATATATATACTACCGCAAGTCCACGCTGCAAATGAAGGCTGCCAGGGAAACGGCTGCTATGGCAGAGGACGCAGCTGTGCCAGGAGAACCCACGGCTGAAGACAGCTAACGCACAGATGGCAGTTTCTGCCATACGTCAATGTGTTCCTTAAAATGGTTCATGCCTTTTGTCTATCGTAACCACTTATTGCAGAAGCAAATACTTTATTATATAAATATAGTTTTATTGTTAAATATATTTTTTTCAATATGGCTACGTCCTTGCAAGAATATAATCTTGTTTAATCTAAACAAGATTATATTCTTGCAAGGACGTAGCCATATTGAAAAAAATATATTTAACAATAAAACTATATTTATATAATAAAGTATTTGCTTCTGCAATAAGTGGTTACGATAGACAAAAGGCATGAACCATTTTAAGGAACACATTGACGTATGGCAGAAACTGCCATCTGTGCGTTAGCTGTCTTCAGCCGTGGGTTCTCCTGGCACAGCTGCGTCCTCTGCCATAGCAGCCGCTTCCCTGGCAGCCTTCATTTGTGTTTTGGAATCAGGCTTTAAATGGGCTCAATGCTTTGTTTTCTGTGGCCCAAGTGATATTATATATATACTACCGCAAGTCCACGCTGCAAATGAAGGCTGCCAGGGAAGCGGCTGCTATGGTAGAGGACGCAGCTGTGCCAGGAGAACCCACGGTTGAAGACAACTAATGCACAGATGGCAGTTTCTGCCATACGTCAATGTGTTCCTTAAAATGGTTCATGCCTTTTGTCTATCGTAACCACTTATTGTAGAAGCAAATACTTTATTATATAAATTTAGTTTTATTGTTAAATATATTTTTTTCAATATGGCTACGTCCTTACAAGAATATAATCTTGTTTAGACGTCACATTTCTAGTCACTTAAATAAAGATTCACATTTAATTATTTTCTTAAAATATGTCCCACCTAGAAAACGAAAAACGAGAAACAAGTCATAGACAGATAGACACTTGTATATCTAGACCCAGATGATCGATGATTTAATTTACATGTTAATCATCTATTAACGTTCTTCATGAATGCTCAAGTCATGACTCATCAATGTACCCCCTTTTTATAGTAAATATCTAAAAAAGATGATATCCATGTTGGATGAATCTTAATAGGGATAAACTTATACCATAAACTAGAAACTCATATTAAATCATTCAGAATTATTGTAGAGAAAACATACATGAATCCATATTGATAAACTTGAATAGAATTAGATCTTCCACAATCAAATCTCCTTAGTTACTCTGTAATTTTTTTTTCTTAAATGGGGAAGGAGAAAGAGAGCAAAATATTATTGATTTGACTTGGAGACTATAACCCTTTATAATGTTTTTTATATACTAAACTAATTATGTTCCCATTAACCCTAATCCTATTAGTATTAGGTTTCTACACATTAAAGCCCATACCTATTAGATATTTCTAGAGCCTAATTAATAGATCACTTATTTGGCCCTATTAAAATAAATAACCCATAATATAATTGTTATTAAATATGTAAACCCACAATAAGAAATATAAAATATCCTAACAATCTCCCACTTGGGCTACATATGTTTCTTAAGATAATTATATTATCTATAATCTTAAGTGCGCACTAAAAAGTTATCCGTCCTGAAATATCCCTTTAGTAACAATCTAGTCCATCTACTATATTAGTATGAGATCAAAGAGACTTTTGTTACATTTATTTGTAACTAAACCCATCAATGGTCACCATACCAATTTATTCAATGACATAGATCTAGTATAGATGCGTAGCATGGAAATTACATGCAATGTGATATAAACATGCCTATTTCCAACTGATCCTACTTTAATCTTTAATGAGATCAAACACAAATAACATTCAAAGTTATAATTGAACCATATACTTTATTCTGCAGAAAATAAATATAGAATATGTCTATTACACAGAACATCAAAATACTAACTCCCACTAAACATGCACATCATCAACCAAAACAACACCCATATGAGCAGTGTGCTTATGAAAGACCTTAGGTGGTAATCCCTTAGTAAGCGGATCCCCAATCATAGAGTTTGTCCCAATATGTTCTATAGTCACCTAACGACTCTGAACTCTTTCTTTAACAACAAGAAACTTGATGTCTATGTGCTTAGATTTTATAGAGCTTCTATTGTTGTTAGAATAAAGCACAGCCGAATTATTGTCACAATATATCTTTAATGGTCTTTCAATAGAATCCACAACTTGCAGCCCGTGACAAAATTTCGCAGCCATATCCCATGATTAGATGCCTCATAACAGGCTATGAATTCAGCTGCCATGGTGGAAGAAGCTATGAGTGTCTGCTTAGCACTTTTTCAGGAAATAGCTCCACCAGCTAGCAGGTAAATATAGCCCGACGTGGATCTTTTACTGTCTTGGCATCCAGCAAAATCGGAATCAGAATACCCAATGATCTCTAAATGATCTGATCTCCGATATGTGAGCATGTGATCTTTTGTTCTCTGTAAATAACGCATAACCCGTTTGATTGCTTTCCAATGATCCATCCCTGAGTTACTTAAATATCTGCCTAACATTCCCACTATGAACGCAATATCTGGACGCGTGCATACTTGAACATATATTAGACTTCCTACAGCTGATGCATAAGGAATCTTTTGCATTTCTCTTTGTTCCAACTCATTTTTAGGGCACTGACTGAGACTAAACTTGTCTCCTTTAGCTACAGGGGTATCTCCTGGTGCATAACCTTTCATACCGAATCTATCAAAGACTCTTTCGATATAACTCTTTTGTGATAACCCAAGGATACCTTGATAGCGATCTCGTTGTATCTGTATGCCTAATACAAAAGAAGCGTCTCCAAGATCTTTTATATCAAAATTCTTTGTCAGAAATCTTTTGGTTTCGTGCAATAAGCCTATATCGCTACTAGCAAGTAGTATGTCATCGACATATAACACCAGAAATATGTATTTACTCCCACTGAACTTATGATATACACAATCTTCAACTTTATTTACCTCAAACCCATATGAGATAATAACTTTATGAAATTTGTGATACCATTGACGGGAAGCCTGTTTGAGACCATAGATGGATTTCTTCAATTTGCAAACCATTTTCTTTGGATCACCGGATACAAAGTTTTCTGGTTGCATCATATATATTGTTTCGTTAATGTCACCATTGAGAAACGCAGTCTTTACATCCATCTGATGTAACTCTAAATCAAAATGAGCCACAAATGTCATTATAATCCTAAAAGAGTCTTTCGTAGAAACCGGAGAGAAAGTCTCTTTATAATCAATACCTTCATTTTGAGTGAAACCTTTAGCAACTAGACGAGCCTTATATCTCTCAACATTGCCTTTTGAATCCCTTTTGGTTTTAAATATCCATTTGCAACTAATAGGTTTCGCACCTTCAGGAAATTCAACGAGATCCCAAACGTCATTGTTTTTCATGGAATTCATCTCATCATTCATGGTATTAATCCACTTTTGAGAATTAGAACTTTGTTTGGCTTGATGGAAGTTGGTTGGTTCATCTTCCATCACTCCTATATCAACTTCATGTTCTTGGAGAAAAACGATATAGTCATCCGGAATCGCACTTCTCTTTTCTCTAGTGGATCGTCTTAATGACATATTCTCTTGAGGTTGTTGAGTTTGTACTTCAGGTATAATTTCTTCATTTTGCACAGGGAGCTCTTCTACATTGTCTTGAAAATCTGGATTTATATTTTGAACAATGTCAAGGATAGAAGTCTGATCATTATTAATAGCAATAGTAGAAAGAGAAACAAATTCCTCTTCAAAAACAATGTTTTTAACCTTATCTCCCCCCACAAACTCAACTGCCTCAAGAAATCTCGCATTTTCCGTCTCAAAAAATGATCTAGTAGTGGGATTATAAAACTTGAAACCCTTTGACCGTTCAGAGTACCCAACAAAGTAGCAGCTTACAATTCTTGAGTCCAGTTTCTTTTCATTTGGCCTGTAAGGCCTTGCCTCAGCTGGACAACCCCAAATGTGTAAATGTTTAATACTAGGCTTCTTACCTGTCCATAATTCATAAGGGGTTTTAGCTACCGCTTTGCTCGGAACCCTGTTAAGGATATATGTTGCAGTCTTTAGTGCTTCTCTCCAGAGGGATTCTGGTAAAGAAGAATGATTGATCATACTTCTTACCATGTCCTTAAGCGTTCTGTTTCGTCTTTCAGCAACACCATTCATGCTAGGTTTGCCTGGTATTGTGTATTGAGGGACGATACTGCATTCCTTTAGGAATTTAGCAAAAGGTCCTGGACGTTGTTCACCGGATCCGTCATATCTACCATAGTATTCACCACCATGGTCAGATTTGACAGCTTTAATTTTCTTATCAAGTTGATGTTCAACTTCAACTTTGAAAGCCTTAAATACATCCAGGGCTTGAGACTTCTCATGTATAAACGTAATAAAATGTATAGGTACCCATACTTTGAATAGTCATCTATAAACGTAATAAAATACTATTGACCATTCCAAGAGGATGTAGGAAATGGTCCACAAATATCAGTATAAATTAGTTCTAAGACATCAGAACACCTGTTGGCACCTAATTTCTTAATGTTTGTCTGTTTCCCTTTAATACACTCAATACAGACTTCAAAATCTGTCAAATTAAGGGAATCAAGGATCCCGTCAGACACAAGCCTCTGAATTCTCTGTTTAGAGATATGATCTAAACGTTTGTGCCATAATGTGGAGGAATCCTTGTCAGTTAATTTTCGTTTTGTACCTCGTGAATTTATATGCAAGGTTTCATTAATTGATGCAATTGTATCCAACAAATATAGGTTATCATGCAAAAATAAAGAATCGGTACCAATAAGATTAGAATCTTGAAAAAGACTAAATTTATTATTTCCAAATGAACAAGAATAACCAAATTTGTTCAAAACAGAAATTGAAACCAAATTCCGTCTAAAAGACGGTACTATATAAATCTCTTCCAAATTCAAAAATTGATCAGTCTTTAATAATAACCTAAAAGTTCCTATAGTCTCTACTGCAACTGTTTTGCCATCGCCCACATAGATGAATCTTTCAGCATCACTTGGCTTCCGGCTCCACAGGCAACCCTGCATAGACACTTATGTGAGTAGTAGCACCAAAATCTATCCATCAAGTGTGTTTAGGTACAGAAGCTAAATTAACTTCAGAACAAACTAGATTGAGAAACATATCTTTCTTGACACGCCAGTTGGCGTATTTGGGACGTTCTTTCTTCATGTGTCCAGCTTTCTTACAAAAGTAACAGGTAAACTCTCCATCCTGTTTCTTTTGCACCTTATGCTGTGATGTCCCAACTGCAGCTTCTTTTCCTATTTTCCTTTTCTTGTCCTTAGAAATAGTTGCTAAGTTAGCGCTTTCAACACCTTCTCGCTTCAATCTTTCCTCTTCTTACACACAGTGAGATATGAGCTCGTTAAGAGTCCATTTATCCTTTTGAGTGTTGTAACTCACTTTAAACTGACTGTATTGTGCAGGAAGAGAAATCAAAACTAAGTGCACCAGCAAATCCTCAGACAGCTGTAACTTTAGTGCCTTTAGTTTGGAAGCGATATGAGACACCTCCATATTGTACTCTCTTATGTTCCCTTTTCCATTATACTTCATTGAAACAAGTTTCGCCAAATGGGTACTTGTTTCAACCTTTTCGTTTTTCGCAAAACGTTGTTTTATTTCCTCAAGGAACTTCTTAGCACTTTCCTCTTCGGACATAGAGCCCCTAAAAGTTTCCGGAATGGAACGTTTCATGATCATAAGACTCATACGATTAGAACGGTCCCACTCTCCATTCTCGTCGTTTCATCAGCGGAACTATTCTCATTAAGAGATGGAGGCCGTTCTTCCCGAAGCGCAATGTCAAGATCCATGCAACCGAGAACAATCATAACGTTCTCTTTCCAATTCTTAAAATTCGTGCTATTAAGCACAGGAATGGAATTAATATTGACAGATATTGTTGAAGCAGAAATAACTGAATCGAGAACAAAATCAAATACAGGCTCACAATCAATAATCATGTCACAACACAAAAAATATATATATCAATTAATAAATTCATACTTGACATGATTAAACTATTCCCATAATGGTGGGCCCTAAAATAAGATACCTAGCACAACATTGACATTTAGTCTTTGGACAGAAATATCAACTGTAAGTGGTACTCTCCGTGTAATAATCAAATATTGACAATTAATCCTGTCAAGTAGTAAACCTTTCTTTGGACCGATTTATTACTCATATGGAAAACTTAATAATTATCATATATTTATTACCACAAGTATGTCCATTATTTAGTCAAATAATAACCTTCCTTTGGGCCGGTCATTATTTACATAAATAATAAACATACACATCTTAATATTTCAAAATAAATAAATTTACATTATAGAGGTTACTTTGGCAACATATAATTTCAATTCAATTTATTTTAAAATATCAGACTATATATATTAAGATATATATATATTTTTCTTTCAATTGAATCCTCAATTAAACAAAGTGAATATATATATATATATATATATATATATGTATTTATGAATTACATCAAATTTCAATTGGAAACAAAAGCAAGCAATAATCACCGAATATATATACCAACAACCAAAAAAAAAAAATCCATAAAACTAAGAGCATCTGAAGTCGAATGGCATTAGAACCAGAGAGCCAAGCAAATGCACGTTGTACAACACAACACATGCACAACTTCATCTGAATCCACACAGCACAAGGAAACCAAAACAAAACAAAACAAGGCACAGCATCCATTAACTATATATATATTTGACAAATGGGAGAATTACCCACAACCTACCTCTAAATTTGATATTGGCAGGTGGGTATAACATTTTGAATTTTTTGCAATGTCATCCCCTGACTAACAGATGGGCTGGATTTGACCATGATGTGGTCACTTTGACCGTTCAAAAAATATTGAAAGACGAAACTACCCCCAGTCAGATTATCTTAGGTCTCTCTTTTTCTCTGCTTCTTCTCCTTCTTCTCTTCTATTTCTTCATCTTCTTCCAGTTTCTCTCCCTCTCTCCTCCTTCTTCTCTTCATTTTCATTTTCATTTTCATTGTCAGGGACGTCGATCGACATCTGGGTTCCCAGACGGAAACCCAGACGACGATATGGGTTTCCAGATCTGGAAACCCAGACTGTCGTCTGGGTTTCCGATCGAAAACGGAGACGACGATCTGGGTTTCCAGATCTGGAAACCCAGACGTCCTCTGGGTTTCCGATCTGGAAACCCAAACATTCTCATCTGGGTTTCCAGATCGAAAACCCAGACGTGGATCTGGGTTTCCAGAACCCAGATCGTCGTCTAGGTTTCCGATCTGAAACGGAAACCCAGAAGACGATCTGGGTTTCCAGATCTGGAAACCCAGATTGTCCTCTGGGTTTTCGATCTGGAAACCTAGACGTCCTCGTTTGGGTTTTCGATCTGGAAACCCAGACGTGGACGTCTGGGTTTCCAGATCGGAAACCCAGACGTGGATCTGGGTTTTCAGATCTGGAAACCCAAGTGGATCTGGGTTTCCAGATCTGAAAACCCAGATCGTCGTCTGGGTTTCCGTTTCCAATTGAAAACCCAGACGACGATCTGGGTTTCCAGATCTGGAAACCCAGATCCACGTCTGGGTTTCCGATCTGGAAACCCAGACGAGGACGTCTGGGTTTCCAGATCGGAAACCCAGAGGAGGATCTGGGTTTCAAGTTCTGGAAACCCAGATCGTCGTCTGGGTTTCCGTCTGGGAACCCAGACGTCGATCGACGTCCTAGACAATGAAAATGAAGAGAAGAAGGAGGAGAGAGAAAGAGAAACTGGAAGAAGATGAAGAAATGGAAGAGAAGAAGCAGAGAAAAAGAGAGACCTAATCTGACTGGGGGCAGTTTCGTCTTTTAATATTTTTTGAACGGTCAAAGTGACCACATCATGGTCAAATCCAGCCTATCTGTTAGTTAGGGGAGGACATTACAAAAAATTCAAAATGTTATACCCGTCTATTAATATCAAATTTAGAGGTAGGTTGTGGGTAATTCTCCCTTTGACAAATTAAAATGTGGCCATAATATATATATATATATATATATATATATTTTATTCTGCAAAATATGATCTGGTGGTTAACATAGCTTTACGAGTTGTCTTTCTTTTTTTTTATATTTTTTAAACAATATACTGTATATAGACAAAACGGCGACCACAGATTATATATATATATATATATATATCGCAGGACCCCACGATTTTTGACTTGAAAAAAACAGTAGACAACCATTGAAAACAGATGCAATAATGAGCGAAAACATCAATAAACTATATATATATATTCTTGAACCATATATTGCATGCATCAATTTCAACAATAATAATCCAAACTAATTAATTCTTCTATGATTCAATATGAACAGGCTCTGATATCACTTATTGGATGAATCTTAATACGTATAAACCTATATCATAAACTAGAAACTCATATTAAATCATTCAAAATTATTGTAGAGAAAACATACCTGAATTCATATTGATAAACTTGAATAGGATTGGATCTTCCACAATCAAATCTCTTTAGTTGCTCTGTAATTTTTCTTTTTGAATGGGGAAGGAAAAAAAGAGCAAAATATTATTGATTTGACTTGGGGACCATAACCTTTTATAATGTTCTTTGTATACTAAACCAATTAGGTTCCCATTAACCCTAATCCTATTAGTATTAGGTTTCTACACATTAAAGCCCATACCCATTAGATATTTCTAGAGCCCAATTAATAGATCACTTATTTGGCCCTATTAAAATAGATAACCCATAATATAATTGTTATTAAATATATAAACCCACAATAAGAAATATAAAATATCCTAACAATCCATGCCACTCCCACCAACATCAACAAGAATTTTTTATGTACAGATTGATTATATACCGTCAGACTTAAACTTTTGTTACCAACATGAAAGGAGAGGTGGACCAACCGTGTACGACACACAGAAGTGGTGTGAATGCCATTAGATTTTGTTATCATCATTAAAAAATTAAAATTGATGAAACTAATAACGCAGACGTTAGAAATAATTGAAAGAGAATGCACATCGAGAGAAATGGGGTGGGGGTGACGGTAGCATATGCCGTTTTATGAGATAGTTTTAATGCGTTTATTTTAATTACAGAAATTTATATGAAAATCAGAATGATTTGAAATTGAAATGATTTGAAATCGGAATAAGAATAAGTTGTTTAATTCAAGTACAGAAATCATAATCAAAATGAGTAGTATTCAAATTGAATTATTTACTTTATTCTAGAATCGGAATGAATTAGTTATAATTTACAAATATATCCTTAATTAACAATAAAAAAAATTATTAATAATATTATTGTAAGTATTTTATGTATCTATATTTTATTTTTTATTTTTCTTAATGTTAATGAGTTCCAACTATTCATAATATATTAAATCATATTATAATTTTTGTTTTCATTGTTTTTAAATAAAATTTTCATAATATTATATTTTTTCTCAAGTAAGAATATAATGGTCCAGTAATCCTTTGGGTTAATTCCGATCATTTAAAAAAAAAATAGCGAGGTGATGGGCTGCTTTTTCTATTCCCCAAATCACCTAACATTGAATAAACCTAATTTCCTTACATAATGAACACCACTCAGCTTCTAAGTTAATTGCTTTACTCACATTAGAAGCAACAACTTTCACCACCTTCACCTGCCATTTGAAGAGCATCAGATTCAAAGACTTTGAGGGAGGCACATGTTAGAGTACCATCTAACAAATTGTGTAACTAAAAAAACCACAAAAAATCACTATCACAAATAATTGAACGATAATTAATTAAATTAATATAGATCCAATTCAGTTAAAGCAGAGCAATGTCAAAAGCTATAAATATAGACTCAATTCAACGAAAGCAGAACAAAGTCGAAATCATAACGTATATTGTATTAATTACTAAATATGAATATATATATTTTATAATAAATTAAATTAATATATAAACTATAAAATTTATTAAGCACAAGTGTTTTTAACAAATATATAAGTTTGTGAGTTCAGGGTTCCTAATACTTACTTTACTCCCGCAACATATCTCACATCTTAATTCTTATGAACAGAATTCAATTTTCTAAAAAAACCCAGGTGTTGTTCATGCATCCATGGATTGAAGCATAGAATTGTAGACGCATTAACTATTTTGGGAATGGAAGTGAATAAATTTAAGTTTTATATTTAATTATTTATATAAGACTTCTTTTGTGTGTGTGTATATATATATATTCGTTAATTTTATTATAAATTAGTTAATTCATGAAGGTGAAAGATTGATTTTTCAATCACATATTAATGAAGCTTAGCGAATAAAATGCAAGAACCACATCAATGATCATGGTCAGCATTTGCCTTTTATCTTCTGGCATTTAGTATTAAATTTGAAAATTTTAATCTTCGCCTGTGGTGCCTCACATATAATTGTCATGTACGGATGACTTTTGTGGCTTTAATTGCCTGCTGTGTAGGGAAAGAATTATGTGAATGTGATGAAAGTTGTTGCTTTTCACGTAATTAAAGTAATTAATTTCGAAATGGAGTGGTGTTGGAATAGAAAATAGATTTATTGAATATCAGGTGCTAAATAGGAATGATAGTCCATCACTAACTTCATTTTTAAAATAATAGGTGCCACAAGATACATAAGTCAAAATATGTCACTTGTCACATTTGACTATTTGAGCATATAGTATATGGGCATGTCTAAGAATTGGACTGTACATGTTTTTTTTTTTTTTAAATAAATATATTGTAGATTGCATAAATGAGGAAATTAATTTGTCACATTTTATTAAAGTAATTAATTTCGAAATTGAATGATATAAATTGAATGGTGTTTGTATAAAAATTAGGTTTATGTAATGTCAGTTGATAAATAGAAATGACAGGGCATCACTAATTTTTTTTTCTAAAGTAACAGTAAGATACACAAGTCAAAATATGTCACTTGTCATACTTTACTATCTGATGGTATAGCATATTAGTCTGCATTGCATGTCTGCACATCGGATTGCATAAGTTTTTCTTTCTTTTTTTTTTTTAAAAAAAAAAAAAAAAAGTATATTGCAGATTGCACAAACTTTATCGATTTTTGTCCTAAAAGAAAAAAAAAAAAAAAACCTTATCGATTTTTTTTTTTAAAATCCAGGGGCACGTATCCCCCTGGCCCGACCCTGTGTTAGATGCACATCTTTAGAAAACTGAAATAAAATTATAAAATAAATTGAAAGTGAGCATTTGTCCACTCGGTGGACAATTAGGGTGCATGATAAAATTAAAACCTATTTTATAAACGGTTGCCATTGAATTTTACAATTTTACAATTGGTTGCAATTCAGTTATATATTTATATATGTAATTACCATGCTAGTCAAACTCCATTAACTCCATCCCACCAACTTTTATTATTTTTTTAATCAATGCATGTAAATAAAAATCAACTCTCTCTTTCTCTTTCCACTCACTCTGTCAGGTCTTATCGGTCACCGACTGACTGGTTTCTGTTTTTTCCTGCATAAAACTTGCATATGCATGTCCTGAACAGATTTAATAACAAAACATTTTTTGTTTAGAAGAAAATACTTAACGAGACTTGACTGTGTATCATTTTAAAGCGCATCGAAAATTTACTCCCATAAAATGAGAAAATGAGAGATATCTATCTATATAGTTATGGAAAAGTCATCCTTACAGAGTGAAAAAAACAGAAAATCCACTTGAACTTGTGACCTTTGCAAACAAAGGACAGATGATTTGACCATCTGTCCTCTGTTAGGTATATTATCAAATCATCTGTTCTCTGATAGGCATATTCATTTTTCGAGAACACATAACTTATTGCTTTCATGTAACTTATAAAATACAAGTTCTAGAAATACTATTCTAAGGCAACAGGAAAATAATTAACGCGAACACTAGAAAGCAGAAAGCAGCCAAAAAGAAAAAAATACTGATAAAATTGAAGTTAAACAGAGATGTACATCAGCATGAACCATTTGATATCATGGAACTGCGGCTGCCGTAGGTTGAAATGGCTGAACAGATAAACAAAATAGACAACGCCATAAAAAACTGATATCAAAACTGACTAACTAATCCCATGAGCCCCTAACCCCCAGCTTTGGGTAAGCCTCCAAGCAATGGATTATTTGGTGGTGATGCAGCCCGTGCATCATCTGTGTGTGATCCACAAAGAGAGTTTTTGTATCAGGATATGGCCAATTCAGGCTGTCAACACATCTGAAATGAATTAGCTCTCCCTTTGGACGCAGCCACCATAGCTCCAGTACATGAAGAATTTCATCGACATGAAAAGCCAATAATAGTCCTAAAATTTATCAGTTCCGTACGTCTGTATTTTTTATATATAGAAAAAATTATTTTCTATAATTAAAATAAGCATTAAAATGATATATATATATAAGAAAGTCTGCACTTAACAATAACTACGTGTAAAGTTACAGTGACGTATCCAAAAATCTATGTAGAAAGAGATATTTTTATATAATAATTATAACGCAAAAAAAATCAAATATATGAAATTTTCTTTATAATGTTTACTTTAATTGCTAGAAAGATATTATATAAAATAAAAATTGTTAAATACATAATCAGTAGAAGATATATAGTTTTACCCTTAAAAAATTGTAATCAAAATTTATTAAAAGTATAATTCTTGATATAAGTATAAAAACCAAAATGTATCAATTGTGAGTTGATTACATACTAGCTCTTTTCTCCTTAATAAGAGAAGTTCAAATTTCATATTACAAAAATAATAATAATAATAATTAATTTGAGGATATATCTCCTTTATAATTAGAATTGTTATTCAGATTGCGAATAAGTGTATATAATAAAACTATACACATTTATTATGAAAGTTACTAATCAAACTATAATTTTAGTCTTTATCTTATAAATGTATGTGGATTTATAATAAAATAGAATAAAATAAAAATTAAAGATAAAAATAAATGAGGAAAAAAAAAAAAAACGCATGTCATCAACGCTTTTCTATGTTTATGATAATACGTAGTTTCCCATTGGTTTAGAAACTTCCAAATATCCACTGGATCTGCTCTTATATGTAATATGTTAAGGTTTAGACAATTTAAAGATAAAATGATAATATGAATATATGATGAATTCATGTATGTAACTGTTGGATGATTTAGACCTGAAAATTTAAGTTTGTAGGTAAGAATCTAAACAATGGTATTTAAGCAATCTAATACATTCTCTTGTGTGTGAGAGACCAATAGGTTTGTCACGTTAAGCTAGCTCAAGTATACGCATAGATTGGCTTGAGAACAAAGAGATATATCATGTAAAAAGGTATTCATGTGAGGAAAAACTAGCAAACTCCAAAGTTTATACATATCGAAAAGGTAAGTATCCGAATAATAGTAGCACTCAAATGATAAGCTCCTGAAGTTGTATATATTGATGTTGTGTCATTCATCTCTCTCCAATTGTTGATGTAATATTAATTATCTCAACCTCAGGCACTTGTTAGTAGCCCTTAGGTTCTGAACATGGATTTGGATATATTCTCTTCATGTTTTTTAACTTGGGTTCTGAACAGGAAGAGAACGTTAGCCTTTGTAGATCTTATAGCAATAAAGGTGTTGTCGGCAATGACAGCATCAAAGTTTTGCAGTTTGAAGATGATAGCTCAATTTCCAATTTTAGTAATGCTGACAGTAGAATTGTTGCTTTGGATACCATTGTAGTCACGCTCACTACGCCATTTGTGTTAAATATACACTATTATATATTAAAATATACTATTTTTGAAATAGTTGTTAAATAAATAATTTTTTATTAACTTTTAAACAAGACTTGTTTTTGTGCAATTTAAAGTACAATAGAAGTATTTTCATTAATTTAACTTCTTTTTTTTTTTTCATATTTTACTCTAATTTCTAATATATAAACGTTATATTTAAATCTCGAAAAAATGAAATTATAAGTATCTATCATTTTGAAGATATAAAATTATAATTATCCATCATTGACTTAATTACTGTTATTGTAAAAAATGTAAAATGTAAAATGCAAATCTTGAAGCAAACTAAACATTTTTTCGTTCAAAAATATATTAAACTAAATAAAATGGACATGCATATTTCTCCAAATAAAGGTTTCCTTCTCCCAGCTTATTCTTTCAGACATGAATAATGAGCTCAAAGGACTAAGGTCCCCACTCCCCACCGAACTTGCTAAGTTTACAGTACATAACATGACTATGATTTTTAACTGAATACCATGGTACTTTTGGCCTGACATTTTTGTTTGTAGGGACAATTGCAGTGAAACAAAAAATTACAAAGTTAACTGCCACTATAACTTTTTGAAAGAAATTATAAATCAATGTTATGATTATGATTATAACAGTCATAGTTTCAAACAATCGTTGTCTATCTGGAATCTACACAGTGCAATCTACACAGTTTTTAATAGATTGTTTGTTAATATATTTATAAAAGAGCTTTATTAACAACAAATATATATATATAAAAAAGGGTATAAGCTTGTACTTAAAAAAAAAAAAAAGTACTAAAAGAATTTATAATAAAAGATAGCCAAAACAATACTATCATAATAAATCCAAAAAAAAAAAAGTTCTTAAATGTGGACATTAGTTAAACTATTAAAACGGTTTTGAGGCAATTAACAATTTTACTTTATAATAAAGTGAAAACCCCAAACAAAATCTATCATCTAATCGAATCTTTTTTTTTTTGAGAACAGGAAATTGTATTAAACACCGGAAAACCACAAAAATGGGAAGGAAATACATCTTGAGCTACTAAACTTTTGCAGTCAAAGTAGAAAGGCAATTATCATGTAGTGGGTGCGTTGAAACCTAAAGCCCAGTTTACGTGATTACATTGCTTGTGAACAAAAGAAAGAGGACGTATATGATGTGATATCCTGAATAATATTAATTAGCCTAGTGGAAGAATTTCTAATAATTATTTTCTCTCTTTTATTTAAAAGTTTGAAAGATGTTTTCAAATACTAATTTAACATTAATAGAACCAAAATAATATAATATTGAAAATATTTACTACTTTCTATTTTTTTTTATATATAATTGTGTATATTTTCTATCTTTCATTGTTATCTATGTAATAAATTGGATCCTATGTAGTATGGTAAATATAATTTCAATGAGAAGATACTGGAGGACCACCGAATAATGCAAGTCATAATCTTTTTAAAAATGTATTTTTCATTCAAAAAGTGTACAAAAAATGTGTTATTCATTTTCCATTTTGAGTTAATAGTTGGTGTACCATAGATCTAATGTGAATGATGGTACGATCAAGAGTGGGTGATGTGTCCAAAGCAGTGCTAACATTTATTATGAGACAAGTAGCTTATGGTTGTACCATCATAATAAACAAGCAACATGATGGTTATTAATTATCATTCTTAGTACGGGTTCGGATGTAGTGTAGACTACAAACAACTAGCTTTCTCAAAAGAAGAGAGATGTATCCAAAACTACTTGCTCATAGTATGGGTGGTTCGGGTGTGTACAATCATGCATTAACTTTGAAAGATGATTTTCACCTGGAGACTCCCTCGTGCGTTTTGTGATTTCGAAAGTGTTTATTTATATGTAATGGTTATATTATTTTTTTAAAAAAAATTATATAATAGTTATATGATTGATCATACAAAAGTTAAATAAAAGAGGAATTTTGATTTGTGTTTGAAACATTTATTGTAATTTTTAAAATAATAATAGATGATTTCATAAATTTATAAAACTAACTAGTTGTATTTGTATTTTTATCCTAACTATGGTAAATATTAGTAAATTTTTCTTTGATCTAAAATGTCCAAATTTATAATCTAATTCATGTCTAATTGATTAAAGAATATGAATTGTTAGACTTGTATAGATTATATGATGATGTGATAAATAACATACTATTAAACTCATATATTGAAACAAAATGAGGTTCATCTAATTATATGTTCTCATATTTGTATTATGAAATATATAGATTTAAATTATATTCTTCTTCCTAAATTTTGAATTAATTATAATATTTTTTTTAAAAAAAAAACATGAGCAAATTTACTGTCATGACTTTGAGTAAAAATTTTTAATACTATATTATTTTTTAATACTATACTATTCGACATGCAATGATATTTTTTAGCAAATTTGAGATTCATGTGGGCACCGAAGGAAGACAAGAGAAAGAAAATATATATTCGTAAGTGATTGATGTCGGTACTGCACTTCAATCAATTAAAAGAAAAATTATATGTGCAAGTAGTGGTGAATTTTTGGACTTACAAAAGACTAAGAACTAGGAGAATTAAATTGATTGATAAAAGATGGGGAGGCGCGGACTATGAGAAACAAAAGGAAAGAAAAGTTGATGGACGATGATGGTGATCCGCGACAAAGAAAATCAATTGAAAACAATAAAATAATCAACCTTAAATTAATTGATCAATCAATCGATGTAAATATAGTATCCCATAGACTCAAATACAATCCTATTAATTATATTTCAATTTAGGATCAAAATTATAAAGAATTTTAATTAAATAATTAGAACTCAATTAAGATTCAAAATTATAAAAAAAAATTAAAAAAGATATAAATAAATAGGAGATAAGTCATATTTGATCGTTACAAATACAACTTCATAAGATCATATATTTAATAATGAACAAAAGAGAAACAAATCTCTATTCTTTTAATCTAGAAGTTAGCTACATCATCATTATTATGTTTGTTTAGGGTTACAAATCTTTTATGTAAAGAATTAAAACTTTAACGTGAAACCCTAATAAATTAACCCTAACAACTGGACTTAACTAAACATACTTATGTAGGTTTAAATTAAATTAAATATCTCAGTTCAAATAATATGATTCTAAAATAATAAAATAAACTAAACATAATAAATTAACTAATGCCCAATTATTAAAATAAACACAACCCATAATATTTTATGTAACTTTCAAACACAAATCAGAATTCCTCTTTTATTTAACTTTTGTATGATCCATCATAAGTCTTTCATGTTGATGAAATTAACATTAGATGATTCAATTTTTTATTAAAAATTCATTTAAAATGGTATAGAAATTAATTTATAATTGTCATACAATACATTAAAAAAAAAAAAAGATGTGAGTAATAAAATAATATAACTACCATAAACAAACACTTTCCAAATCACAAAAAGCATAAGGGAGCCTCTTGGTGAAACTCATCTTTTAAAATTAATGCATGTTGAAGGAATGGAAGGACCAGAGTCAAAATGTGGAGCCAAATAGAGATTCTATCGGGACTTGATTGGGATTGATGCCTAAATATTTTCATGTTTGAAACCAAACCCATATTAAAGCATTCGATTATGGTACACCAACTATTAACTCAAAAAGGAAAAGGAATAAACATTTTTTGTTCACTTTTTGAATGAAAATACATTTTTGGAAAGATTGTGACTTACATTCTTTGGGCCCAATGTCTTCTGATTGAAATTATATCTACCATGCTACATGTGATTCAATTTGTTACGTTGTTGTACAATAACAATGAAAGTGACTTGTTTGATGCATCAAGAGACCCGCCTCACATGCCTTCACCAATTACTAACTACAAAAGAGAAAATGAACTGGGACGTTCGACAGTAAACCCTAACTAGTTAGAAAGAAATTGAAAGCATGTGATTATCATAATAATGTATTTTGACTCTTTTCTATAAGTTCCCAACTTCATCGATTCTCTACACTTTTGTGTATTATGTTTTGAGGTAATTGGTTGGTTGAAAGTCCTCATTGACTCAGGATATTCACATGTTTTAGACCCACCCACGCGTCACATGATGTCATCAGCATCACTCTGAGGACAGTTCAGAGTGATTTGAATATATTTCCCAAAAAAAAAATTGAATATAACTTTTAAAAAAGCTGTCTTTTATATTAAGATATTTTTAATCAACAAAATATTAAAATAAAATAAAAAATTAAGTTTAGAGAAGGTATTTGGGATAATCCCAAAAAATCAATTGCAATTTACAAACCTGATTATTTTATTACTTATGATTTTATTTTTATATGAAATTTTACTAACCTTAATAAAAACATTCAAAATATTTTTTAAGATAATATTTTTGATAGTTATAGATTAATCATGAAATTATGAAAGGTAAAATAAATATTTTTTATTAATTTATTAATATTAAAAAATTTTAAATAAAAATAAAATTATATAAAATAAAATAAATACTTTTATAAATTATAATATATATTTAACATAATTACAAGATAATTTTGTTCCTTCTGTCACAGACCAACTGGCTTTTTATCATTTTTTTTGGACAAATCTCTCTTCTTTTAGAAAGCTAATTGTCCATTAGCCCATTCATTGGTACACCAAGTATTAACTCAAAAAGGACAAAGAATAATACATTTTTATACACTTTTTGAATGCAACCTATTTTAGTCTCTCTTGAAATTATATTTTAATTCGATTCTGATTATCATATATTTATATATAAGATACATTATATTTGTGTAAGACTTTCAGTTAATTAATTAATTATTTTTAATTTAGTTTCGTCGTCGCTCATCGCCATCATCCATCAATTAATTCTTCTAATGTTCTGTACGTCCAAACATTCACCGCTCTTTATATATATTATTTTTCTTTTGTTTCTCGTGATTCGTGCACCATCCCTCACCATATTTATATATATAATTTTATTTTCTTGTAGTCAGCGCCTCCCCATCTTTCTTCAATCAATTTTATTCTTTTTACTCTTTTGTTGTTAGTGTTCTGTGCGTCCAACTATCCACCACTCCTTACATATAATTGATTGAAGTGCAGTACCAACGTCAATCAATTATGAATGTATATTTTCTTTCTCTTGTGACTTGTCTTCTTGCGGTGCCCACTTACATGTCCATCCACCGTCAACATGTTAATCATCCAAACGCACCACCACCAGACTTTTTAGTTTTTACTCATCCAATTTCCGTACCGTATCAATATTTTATTCACTTTAATTAGCCGCAAACTACTTAATTACAATTGACAACCCCTTCACCTGTTTTTCCAATTTACAAACTTTAGAAACCCTTTACCCACTTTTTCCAATTTTAAAAACCATTAACATCAACTCAGTTTACATTACAAGTGTTTTTCTCGGTGAGTGCCCTCCTTTGCGCTTTCTGGTGAGAGAGGCTTTGTACTTTTGCTTATCATCTTAATCACTCAACTCATTTTGGAAACTTATAAGTTGTTTCCGTCCAATATATGTAGATTTTTAGGTTCACACAAGTTATTTTATTACAGGCGAAATAGTAGAGTATTAAAAATTTATATTCAAATTCATAACAGTAAATTTGATTTTCTTTAAAAATATTATAATTAATTCAAAATTTGAAGGATAAGAATATAACTTAAATCTTTAGATTTTATGATACAATTATGAAAGCATATGATTTGATGAATCCCGTCTTGTTTCAATATTTGATTTTAATAATATGTTATTTATTGCATCATCATGTGATCTATACAAGTTTAACCATTCATATGTTTTAATTAATTAGACATGAATTAGATGATAAATTTGGACATTTTAGATCAAAGGAAAATTCACTTACATTTATTATGGTTAGGAAAAAAAGTACAAATACAACTAGTTCTATCAATTTATGAAAATATCTATTATTTTTTAAAAAATTATAACAAACCTTTCAAACACAAATCAAAATTCCTCTTTTATTTAACTTTTGTACCGTCCATCATAAGCCTTTCCTGTTGATGAAATTAACATTAGATGATTCAATTTTTTTAATTAAAAATTCATTTAAAATGGTATAGAAATTAGTTTATAGGACAAATTGCACAACCCCCGATGTTTGGTGAAATTGCACAAATATGATAATATTTGAGTAACTCACATTAGCCTCCCTTAAGGTTCTAAAAACTTAGCACAAAACTCCCTTACTGTTAGTCAACCATTGGTCAACATCAGTTAAGTCAAAATTGTCAAGGGTAAAATAGTTAATACACACCTTATATATATTTGAATTTAATATTGATCAATTTTATTAATAAATAAACCAAAAAAATTAAAAATATATATTTAATTAATAAAATAATAATGTAAAATTTAAAATCTTGAAAAAAAAAAATATCTTCATCTTCTACCTTTCTATCATGATCTTCCCTTCTTCATTTGATCATTTTTATCATCCATATCTTATTTTCATCAAAATCATCATCTCTATTATTTTCATCAAACCAACATCACCAAAATCAATCATTATTATCAAACCAAATATCAGTCAAATAAAAAAAACTTAAACTTAATGAAACTAAAAAAAAAAAAAATTTCACCATCTGGAGACCAGATCTGGTCTCCATCATCAAAGATCAAATTTAGTATCCGATGAGGGAGACTTGAAGACCAATGATCTCCAGCATGGAGATCACTGGTCTTTTGGTCTCTATCACATGGAGGCCAGAAGACCAGTGATCTCCACGTTAGAGACCATTGGTCTCCAAGACGTGTCTTTAGCAATGGAGACTTAGGCAATGAAGATCGTCTCCAACACTAGATACCTTCCATCGTTGGAAGGTCTCCAACGATGGAGATGGTTTCATCGTCAGAAGTCTCCAACGTTAGAGAAGATCTTCAGCTATGGAGCAGTTTCATGGTCTCCACAAGAGACCCTTTTTTGGTCTCCCATGAAAACTTTATTTTTTTTTGGTATATTTATATATTTTTTATTCATTTAATTAAATTAAAAATATATAATATTAATTTTAAATTTACAATAAATAAAAAATTTGATTTTAAATTTGATTCAGAAGGTATTTTAGTCTTTTTATTTATTTAACGATTGAATGTGTGAATTTAACTGTGATTGATTAACAATAAGAGAGATTTATACTGAGTTTTTGAGATTTCAAGGAAGATAAGTGAGGGTTATCCAAATATTACTAATTTTATATAATTTCATCAAATCTTAATAGGATTTGTGTAATTTGCTTTAATTTATAATTACCATGCAACATACAAAAAGAGGTAAGCAATAAAGAAATATAACTATTATATAATTTTTTTTTTAAAAAAATAATATAATCATTGCATATAAACAAACACGTTTGAAATCACAAAAAACATAAAGGACCCTCTGGGTGACACTCATGCATGATCGTACGCAGCCGAACCCATACTATGGGCAGGTAGCTTCTTCCATGAAGTGTTTTGGACACATCACTCTTCTTTTGAGAAAGCTACTTGTCCGTAGTCTACACCCGAACCCATACTCTGAGCATGTAGTTTCTTTATTATGATGGTACAACCATAAACTACTTGTCTCATACTAAATGTAAGTAATGCTTTGGACCCATCACCCACTCTTGGCTGTACATCATTTCCATTGGATTTATCGCACGCCAACTATTAACTCAAAATGGAAAAGTACACTTTTTGAAAGAAAATACACATTTTTTTTAAGTCCGTGACTTAGCATTACGTGATCAAAGATATCTTTATAGAATATTTCATACATAATTTCTTAATTAATATTAATTAATTTATTTAGTATAAAATTTTATTCTCAAATAATTATTCACAATATATTACATAATTATTAAATACTTATATAGTTTTTTTTTTTTAAAAATTTTTTACAAAATATTATTTTTATTATATTTTCACCTAATTTTTTAATCACTTAATATTTTTTAATTTATTTTTATCCAACTAATTATTTATCTACCTCATTTTTACAAGTATTTATGTCATGTATTTTATTTTTAAGTTATGTTGTTGTTGTTGTTATTTATATATATTTTTTTATCATGTATTTTTAATTTTAGGTAATGAATTAGTCAATGTTATTGCTTTTTATTACATTATTAAGTTTTTGTATTAAAAATATTATCAATTCTATCAAGTAATTATTAAAATAATAAATTTTTATATACAAAAATAATTTAAAATGATATTATCTTAATATATTACTTATAATATATATTAAAAACTTAAAAATATATTAAAATATATTCAATATTATACTTATTTTAAAGATCTTAATGAAATATTTTTAACTGTATATATTTTTTATAATAATTTAACTTTTATTTATAATTATTAATCAAATTATATAAATATATTAAATATATTAAAAGATATAAAAGGAATTAGATTTGTTGTATTTATTAGATTGGGAATGATATTAAAATTTTGAAAAAATAAAAAAGTAACGGCCCACCGTTTTTGCAAATGGTGTTAGCTACAGTAGAACACCAAATTTGGTGCCCTACTGTAGCAGCAACACCAAATGTTGCATTGGGCTCGATGCTGGACATCAAAATGGTGTCCAGCATTGCAGCCCGTTTTGGCACCAAAATGGTGTTTAACACCATTTTGGTGCTACGCTGGAGCGGGTCTCATGTGCCTCCACCGATTACTTGTTGCAAAAGAGTGAATGAACTTCTCTTTAAAAAAAAAAAAGAGTGACTGTGACCAAAAATGTAGGGGACCGACAACATCACGCTTGAGTATGGTTCAAACAAAACTCAGACTCAAACCCACCCCCCGAATCACGTTAACTTGTACTGATAATAATAATGTCTGTCATTTGTGATTCTAAACCACCTACCAACTCACCTTAAGGTTACTGCCTTGCTCTGTTTTCTCTATATATCAGACTCACTCAACACCACTGCCGCACCACCTGGTTTTCCAAATCTACAACTGCCTCCCACTTTATTTTGCTCATTGCCCATCTCTCTCATTCGTCTGCTCTCTCTACCCAGTCCCCTCTTCTTCCCCTCTCTCTCATACGTCCATCTCCTTCTCCTTTCTCAACTGTTACTTGCCATTTCTTAGTAACACTACCCACGCAATCATACAAAACAATTCTAAGTTGCTGTTTGTGGCTCTTTCCACCATCTCCTTCTCCTCTGTCACCTCCTACACTCCTTTTGCCGGTCATTTGTGGCTCCTTCATCTGCCGCCGTGAGTCGTCATCTTCCTCTTCTTTTCTTCTGCGGAATGGGAGGTGCTGGAAAGAAAAATAAGGTAAGAAGAGAATTTGTAAGTGGTTAGTGAGATTGATTTCATCTCCAAATAACTTGTGGAATTAGTTTTTGGGTTGGGGTTTGGTGTACGGATGGATTTCTCCTAACGACTTGTTTTCAATAATTGATTTCTCTGCAGTTGAAAAGCTCTTCATGACAGTTAAATCTTCATGCTGAATTTGACTTTTTTAAGGAGTATATATACAATTGTTCATCATATCAAACACGATTATCACCTTTTTTTCAATTATTCATATGTCAAAGTTTGTTGACAAAGTGTTCATTTTAACATGTCGTGGTTTGTTTCTAATGCATAGGGCCTCTGATCTCATGTTTACTCCAATTAGATTATGTGAATGATTACAACTTTTCTTTTGGAAAAAGAAGTTTGGCTTTTTGTAGGAGTTGTTTACACTGTCATAAAATATTTTGAGGAAAAATTGATTTTTTTTTTTTTTTTCAGGTTTTATATAATTGAGGGTCAATTTTATCTTTTTGCATATTGTTACTGTTAAAATCTATTTTTCACTGATGGAGATAACAAAAGGAATATAATTGGATTTGTCCGTACTATAATGGATAAATTAATAATTAGATCAAACAATATGGGTGTATTAGTATTATTACTTATTTTAAGAATCCTTTAAATTTTCCTACCTCAAACTTTGCTAGCTTCTCCGTTCGTTTACTTGTTAACTTCCCTCTACCTCATGCTTTTCTCCATTCCTACTTCCTCATCTTAAGTTCTGGGACTAACACAACTAAAAAGCTGATAGTGTGTTTGGCATTATAAGTTAGGTGAGTTGTTATTTATTTATTTTTCTTTTTTATATTTTTATTTGATTAAACTAATATGAGCTTTTTCTTTTATTATCATTGAACTTCGTTTCAGGATTATTATTCTTGAAACCGATGTAAACATGGTTTAACTCTCTGGGATTTGTTTTTTTTTTTACTAGATGAAGGGTCTTCCTATTTTAAATTTCAATAAAACACTTGTATGCTAGGAAACTTTGGTATATATATAGAGATTTTTTCTTAATTAAAATTTATAATAAAATTATTATGTATGAAGATTTTTTTATATATGTTAAAAGATTTATTAATTAAATTTTAAATTTTATGTGCAGCCTAATTTTTGTTCAACTAATCAAGAATGGGTCAGTACAATGGGAATTCACACCATCTATACACTTGGTAACTCTAGCCAATTGTACGATCCGATGGACTACATATGAACAAACAAAGTAGTATTTTCGTCTTGATCGAAAATACAATTGGTATAGGTTTACAATTTTTTTATATTACCATTTTCTTATTGTATTTAGATAAGAAGAAACAGATTTAATTCCATCTAATTATGTTAGCTAAGCTGATATATCCATTGTCCTTCTTTTGATTGTAGTCAAGATCCTAGTGGCCACATTGTAGAAAAAGGGGTAATGGTTACCCGTATAACTAGTATTTTGTACAACACGATAATGTATGTTTTTCTATTATCTGACATGGTTAATCTTTCACTAATATAATTATTTACTCTTATTTAGTTTACTTAATTTTTTATATTTAATGGTGCAGAAAATTATGCTTTAATCTACTTAGTTTTTTTACATTTAATGATGGAGAAACAAGTGATTATCACAAAAAAACATGGAGCAAATTTCTTTTTTTAGCTCTGATGTTTCCTTTTTTAATGCATTGCTTGGTTTATATTTTCCTTACTATTATTTGGTAAATATTTGACTGTAAGTTTTTATCATTTTCTCTATTTTTAAAGCCTATTATGTATCATTTGCACGTGCATTTCTCATTGTAAGAAGCTTAATTATATAATTTCTATCTTTCATTGCTATCTATGTAATAAATTGGATCATATGTAGTATGATAGATGTAATTCCAGTGAGAAGATATTGGAGGGACCACTGAATAATGCAAGTTACAATCTTTTTAAAAATATATTTTCATTCAAAAAGTGCACATAAAAATGTAATATTCCTTTTGAGTTAGTAGTTGGTGTACCATAAATCTAATGGGAATGATGGTACAAACAGGAGTGGGTGATAGGTCCAAAGCATTGCTCACATTTATTATGAAGCAGGCAGTTTATGGTTGTACCATCATGATAAAGAAGCAACATGATGATTATTAATTATCACTCTTAGTATGGGTTCGGGTGTGTACAATCATGCATTAATTTTGAAGGACGAGTTTCACGTAGAGACTCCCTCATATCTTTTGTGATTTCGAATATATGCAATGATTATGTTATTTTTAAAAAATAATTATATAATAGTTATACGATGAATCATACAAAAATTAAATATAAAAGGAATTTTGATTTGTGTTTGAAAGGTTTATTGTAATTTTTAAAATAATAATAGATGTTTTCATAAATTTATAAATCTAACTAGTTGTATTTATATTTTTATCCTAACTATATAGTAAATATTAGTGAATTTTTTTTTGATCTAAAATGTCCAAATTTATCATCTAATTCATGTCTAATTAATTAAAGAATATGAATTATTAGGCTTGTATAGATTACATGATGATGTGATAAATGAAATATTATTAAATTCACATATTGAAACAAGATGAGGTTCACCTAATTATATGTTCTCATACTTGTATTATGGAATTTATAGATTTATATTATATTATTCTTCTCAAATTTTGAATTAATCATAATATTTAAAAAATAAAAACATTAGCAAATTTACTGTCATGAATTTGAGTAAACATTTTTAATACTAATTCCACATGTAATAAAATTTTTTAGCATATTTGAGGTGCATGTGGGCACCGCAAGAAGACAAGAGAAAGAAAATATATATCAATAGAAAATATATATTCATTCTTGCGACAGGAGAAAGAAAAGATATATTCATAATTGATTGATGTCGGTACTACACTTTAATATATTATATATATAAATATATAAACGAGAAATAAAAAAAATAAAAATTATATATGTAAGGAGTGGTGGATGCTTTGGACGCAGAACAGTAAGAATTATAAGAATTAATGGTACGTTTACTTCACTTGGAGGAATTAGAATGATATGAAATCAGAATGAAGTATTGAAATCAGAATAAATTATTTACTTCAATTGTAGAAATCGATATCAACAGTATTACTATTGAACTGTTTACTTTGCTTTAGAATTGGATTTAATTAATTATAAGTCACAAAAATGTCCTTAATTAAAATTATGAATTAATTATAATAGTGTGTAATATTTTATTATAATACTGCATATTATAATAAAAAACTGCATATTATTTTAATAGTCCACTATAATAATTAAGAAATTGGTGATGAAAAACCAATGATATGCAGTTTTTTATTATAATATATATATTTTTTAATATCAAATAAAATAGGCTTTTCTTTATTCTTTAAAGAAGGATATAAGAAACTTTTTATTTTGACAAAGGGAATGAGAATTTCATTCTCATTCCACAATCTCAAATCGGGGTGAACATTTTCGAGTTAGGTTGAGTTAAAAATCTCCCAACTCAATATTGGTTGGTTTAAAAATTTTTCAACCCAACTTAATTCAATAAATTTTTCAACTCAACTCAATCCAACCCAATAATAATCCGGTTGATTTGGGTTGAGTTGATCGAATTAGATTTAATCCACCATGAAGACATAAAAAGTTTAATTAGTAACTCTTTTAATCTTAGCAATTTGATTATAAATAAAACGAATACAAATAAATATTCAATGATTCAAAATAAAAGATTTAATCTATCACAGAGATTATTATTGATCTTCATTTTTAGTAAATATTCTTTTAAAAAAAGAAGAAAAACTTGGATTTAGAACTAGAGATAGACATTTGTCGGGTTGGATTGGGTTAGATTAAAAATTTTTCAACCCAACCCAACCCAATTTAACTTTTAATTTAACCCAATCTAATTCATCCCAATTTTTTTTAAATATTTAACCCAACCCAACCCTATAAAAAGTGGTCGGGTTGGGTTGGGTTTGTTGGGTTGGATTAGAGATGCTCACCCTTAATTTTAAATTGATGTGGGACACACACTTTTATTCTCATTACAGAATGAATTTTAAATAAATAAATGATATCAATCAATTTCATTTCCCATTCCTATTCATTAATTCATGAAGTAAATACACGATAAATTGATTAATGAAAAATGGGAAGGCGCAAACTACGAGAAATAAAAGGAAAGGAAAATTGATGGATGATGCTGGTGATGCGCGACAAAGAAAATCAATTGAAAATAATGAAATAATCAATCTTGAATTAATTAATCTATCAATTGATGTAAACATAGTATATGATCGAATTAATATACAATCTCAAAAAAGATTAAAATAAATTTATATAAAAAAAATTAACCCATCAATTATATATCAATCAAGGACTAAAGTTATAAAGAATTTTAACCTAATAATTAAAACTCAATTAAGAACCAAAATTATATAAGGAATATATTGATGCCACTCTTAAGAAAGATACAAGAAGGTGGGAGATAAGTCATACTTGATCGCTACAAGCATAACTTGATAAGGTCATATATTTAATAATGAACAAAAAAGAAACAAATATCTATTCTTTTAATCAAGAAGTTGACTATGTCATCATTATTATGCTTACTTAGGTTTACAAATCTTTTTGTAATATGTTTTATAAGTGATATGGAAAATTATGATTTTTGGCATATATATGTGTATGCATGGATGAGGTTTTGTTGGAAACTAAATTTTAGTATGGAAGGTTTTACAATAAGTATTTGGAATTTTACTTATAAAAGCATGTAGCACAATAAAACCACATACTATTTGCTCTGGTGGGGCTTTAAATATATTATCGAAAGTAGTTTGTCCGAAGTCTTAATAAAAACTAATTGCTATAGAGTCTTTGAATTAATGACATAACAAACTGAATTTCTTTGAATTAATGACATAATCAAGATATATATACAACAAAAATGGCATAATAAGCGTGACTACAACAGTATACAAAGCACCAATTCTACTGTCAGCATTACCAAAATTGGAAATTGACCTATCATCTTCAAACTGCAAAACTTTGATGCAGTCATTGCCAACAACACCTTTATTGCTACAAGATATACAAAGGCTAACGTTCTCTTACTGCAATAAAAACAGCCTGCAAGTAAGAAAGCATGAAGAAAGTACATCCAAATCCATGTTCAGAACCCAAGGGCTACTAACAATTGCCTGAGGTTGAGATAATTAATATGGCATCTGAATTTTAACAATTGGAGAGAGATAAATGACACAACATCAATATATACAACTTCAGGTGCTTATCATTGAGTGCTACTATTATCCGGATACTTACCTAATCTACATGTATAAACGTTGCAGTTTACTAGTTTTTTCCTCAGTTTACAAGTATCCGGACACTTAACCTTATCAGTTCTATGATATCAAATGGTTCATGCTGATGTACATCTTCAGTTTAACTTCAATTTTATCAGATTTTTTTGCTGCTTTCTGCTTTCTAGTGTTTGTGTTTGTTTGGATACCCTTTTTTTATTTTGTTGAGATCCTTTCAGTTCATACTTCTATGAAACTAGTTGTTATACCCAATCTTGATATATGTAAACTATATACATATATGTATGTATATAATTAGAACAATTATCAAATCATCTGTTCTCTGTTAGGCATATTCATTTTTCGAGGGCACATAACTTATTGCTTCCATGTGGCTTATAAAGTATAAGTTTTAGGAGTACTGTTTCATGTTAACTTGAAAATAATTAACGCACGAATGCATTAACCCGTTAAATTGGATAAACATTTGAGATTTTGGGACACGATAAAGATAAAGTTAAGTAGACAAAGAGGTTGACAACTTCATATACATCATATAGTACAGGACATCATACAGAAATGAAATTGGCCATTCTTTACATCCATTAAAGGAAACCATAAGCCACATCACCATGATAACAATAAAACAAATATGTAGACTTGAAAGAAACAAATTAAAAAAAAAAAAAAAAAAGGGAAAAGAAGAGCTACGTATTGCAGACTTTGCAGTTCAGACATAGTGTCAATTTAAAACAATTAAAAGGAGACGAATAGCCTCATCTAACGTAAACAACACCATATTATTTCAATCATACATGGCTGCATGAGGAATCATTTTAATGTGATCCAATAATTGCTAAAAAACGATTAATTTTTCCAGCCAACTGAAAAGTAACCAAGCTCTCATTGGAGATTTTCTACAATAAAAATCTCCAATAGAAACTTACCACACAGCAATAAGTAACCCTGCCAGCTGCCTGGAGCCTACACGTTCAAATGTTGACCCTTCATCCAATTAAATATCTTTATCATCAAGTTTCTCCTGTTTAAAATAAAAGGCAATTTTGCAGTTGCTTAAGTCCTTTAACCACTATGTTTGTAATATTAGAAACTACTTTCAAGTTCTAATTCTTAAAACAAGATTTTCACATTTCTAATTTTCTCCCAGAACAAAGTGCATGCTCGACAGAGATTAGGCCTTAAAACTTTGCATGGTTTCCTAGATCACCCTATCGAAGTGCTTGAAAGTTTTTTATAATTGTTCCACTTCAGCTAAATGACCCATGTCCCACATCATACATGAATTTATATGCACTTGACCCAAGCATTTTGATATGCACTTTGAAGTGAACTTGACACTTGCATATGTCTGAAATAAAAGGAAATTCAATTGGCATATTCCCCCACCTCAAACAGGATGTTTAACAATATGCAGCTTAGAAAGTAGCAGAGTCCAACGTAAACTAGGAAGCCTCTGTTAACTTTATGGATTTCAAATGCAATATGACAGCACACTTGATGAGAAAATTCTGGTGAAGACATCTTACTGTTTCTTTTGCAGCAGACATAGCAAGAACACCAGCACCCATTTCAACTTCTACCAAAACAACAACAACAATACCAACATCTGAAGCTGCAGAACCAAGCTAGGATATAAGTGAGCCACGAGAAGCTCTCCCTTGTCCAACATTCCATGTACCAGACAATATTTTCAAATTTTCTATCAGTGTATATAGAAATTCCTTCCCAAACAACTCCGAAAACAATTTGATTTGTCCAGTTTTCTTGGTAATATATTTGCTCTCTCAAGAAATTATTTTCATTTTCTTTTAGACGATTGTTATAAAACGGACGCAATTTTTAGACTTTCATGATCTCATCACAATTTAGGAAACAACTAAAAGCAAAATATTTGAGTATTACACAAGCAGAGAAATACATTTAATTTTCTCTCTGCCATCGATCTTCTCGATCCCCTACATTTATTTAAGTACATTTATTTAAGTATTATTATTATTTCGAAAGCTTCCAGCTATATGTGTCATTTGTTAATGGTCCTAGTACAATGGATGTAGGATCGTTCAATAGAGAGACAAGGCACTTTAACACTAAATACTAGGCGCAATTACAAGTGCAAGAAATTAAAATAAAAAATTAAGATTTGATTAATTGAAACTAAAAGCCCTTCAATTAATTCTATTGACACATTAATTTTAAAGACACTTCAATTTAAAAATTAAATTTAACCAAATATTTAAAACACTCTATTTTATTTTAATATTATTAATTTCGATGCAATTCTTTTTTTAAAATGAATTGAATAAACTGTTAATAATTTCCATTGCAACTATATACATATAATTTAAAATTCTTAAGATTAAAGACAAAAAATAAAAAAACTGTAATTTTAAATCTAATTAGAAAAATCGACTCCTTCATTATGCTTATTTTTTGTTACAAATAATTCTCCACTTTATTATTATTGTTATTAATATTATTATTTTGATATCATTCTTCATTACTTTAGAATCGAACAAAATCTTAAATTAGTGTAAAAGAAAAGACATTTAATGATTTGTAAATGCAAAAGAGGAAGATAAGTAATGTTGGATTCTAAAAATTGGTCTGTATTGTCTTTAGATTTTTTTTTTTTTTTTAATCTTTCCTAGTAAATTTAGTTAAGGTTAAAATTGTTATTAATAGAAAAAACTAAAAATATTTGGGGATTATCAAGCTCTTTTCAATTAAATACAAATATGAATTAAGTTGTGTTTAAAGTTGTGAATCTAACTTCTTAAATCTTTATATGTTTTCAAAAATCTATATGCAGTTTAAATAGAAATCTTCTTAATCTTGTTCAATATGTGATACTTAAAATTGAACAAAAAAAGTTCTTATGTAAAGAAAAAATTGCATTTTTTCAAAGCCGCCTTTCAATTTCTTTCTTTCATTTTTTTTTTCTTTCACCATTCAAACAAAGACATCTCTTCCAAATGCACTATTTTTCATCATTTTTTTTAATCAATTATGTTTGGATTTCAAGCTACATATGCGGTGATTTGTATTAGTTACTTCTTCCACAAATATATATATATATATATATATATATTATTTTGGGAAATGGGAAATTGAATTTAGAACCTTAACTTTGCTAAGAGATGAGATTACTACCTAATTATATTTGCAACCACGTCTTTTTATTCACTTCTCAACAGATTTGTTAACTTTGCATAGATGAGAAAACTCTTATGTGTGCATTGAAGTAGCTATTGGATGATTCTTGATGGTCTTCCTACATATTTATATGCCAGAAATTGCCATGGAGACTTAGATGATTGTTGGAACAATTACTTCAAGAGGTCATTGGACATATTAGATTTGGGTAATTACACAGAAGTATATGGAGCCAGTTTATCAATTATTATATATTAGTGTACCCTTGACTAAGTTTGACTAACACTAACCTAACGATAAATTTAACTTTTCATGAGTAGGATGATCTTTTCTATGTCAAAATTACTTGGCCCAATCACAAGCTGCCATATCATCACATATATTTAAATTATTTAAATAATTAATAATTTAAATATCATTAACAACATTAATATTTGTTATGAGTATTTTGTGACATATTTGATGAGTTGATAAAAGCCCAAATTCTTGGTCCAACTGGGTCAGGCCTAATTACAACCAGCCCATCTGGAGAAGTGAATAGTCCTATTTTCTAGCGACCTCGCGGCTTGAAGTATGTTCAAAAGACTAGTGCAAAATGGGGATTCACACGAACGTATAGTTTACAGCATAGGAACTGCTCAGAAGCTAATAGCGGAGTCGAGTTCATCCCTTGTTGGGCGCAGCGCGGAGTCCGCAGAGTGCACATCGTCAAAAGAATCTCACAATATGCTCATACTGTGTTATTACGTGACTGAGGCTATTAGTCATTATTCACTCCTTTTTATGCACTCCAATCCGCCCAAAACTCCACTTCGCTCAAGATCATGTCAAGTCATAACATTACTTGTCTTGCATGCCAAGTCATAACATTACTTGTCTTGCACGCCAAGCTTGTCAGAGATTACAGTTCAGATACAGAAAACCATACCTAACCCACGCGGGTTAGTCATCTATATCTTCCACCTGTCCCTAGCATTTAATGCAATCCGGCTGCATTAAAATTAAGTCAGGTGCATTAACTATTATAATCATTTTGTTTTAACTCATTACTTATCGTTGTAGCTCTTCTCCTTCTATAAATAGGAGAGGCTTCTTCAATGTAACCTAAGAGAGTGAAATACTTAGAAAAATTGGTTGTTACTCAGTCAAAATACTGAGAGATCAACAGTGGATGTAGGCAAAGTTAGCCGAATCACTTAAACACCTTCTTATCCAGTATTCTACCTTTGTCTTCTTTACTCCTGCTATTTATTCTTTTATGCTATATCTGTTATTTATGCAGTGTTGAGCTTGAAGAACTTAGTTGACTAGTTTTATACGTCAACAATATTTAAATTAAAAGATTTTTTTTTAAAAAAAACCCAAAGCCATTAGAGGTGCCATCGTTCTAGTGACGATTTAGCAAATCTCTTCGTTGGATCCTCACCGACAGTCTCCTCTTTGGTGGTGGAGGAGACAATTAGGTCAAATAATTTTAACATGAAAAAAGGTCATCCTACCCTTGAAAATTTAAATTTGTCGTTAAGTTGTGAAAAATTAAAAACTGAGAAATTCAAACAATAACAAAAGTGAAATCAACATGAACACAAGGAACGAAAATACAAGAAACTGAGAGCATTTTATTAATAGGAAATGTGTGTGTGTAACTAACTAGAAAGCAATACAGAGAACATTGCCTTATATAGGTAGTTAAAAGGATGTCCAGCTTGGCAATATCAATGGACAGAAAATGATAGATAATCAATGGCTAGGATGATATTGAGCTGGAAGGACTCTGTCTAACAGCCCCCCTCAAATTCATCTGGGAAGAATCAAAGATAAATTTGTCTTTGAGAAGATCATACCTACTGATTCCTAGTGGTTTAGTAAGTAAATCTGCAAGTTGGTCCTCTGTTGGAATATATCGAACATCCAACACATGTGCTTCAATTTTTTCTCTAACAAAATGCAAATCTAGCTCAACATGTTTTGTGCGTGAATGAAGAACAGGATTTTTAGCTAAAGCACCTGCACTAACATTATCACACCATATGACAGATGGTTTGACAATAGATACTCCAATTTCAATCAATAAAGCTTGCATCCATAGTATCTCAGCTGCTGCTTGTGCTAAAGCCCTATACTCAGCTTCACAACTGGATCTAGCTACCACCTTTTGTTTTCTTGAGCTCCATGACACTAAATTACCACAAAAATAAAGACACCAACCACTAGTTGATCGTCTATCGTCCAAATTACTTGCCCAGTCCGCATCAGTAAAGCATTCAACAGATAACAAAGCAGAAGAATCAAAAGACTTAAATAAAAGATCATGTGAAAGTGTGCATTTAATGTAACATAGGACTCTTTTACAAGCCTGCCAGTGAACCACAGTAGGAGCTGTAAGGTACTGACTCAAGCGATTTACAGCAAATGAAATATCTGGTCTAGTGTTTGTTAAGTATTGTAAGGCACCTACAACACTTCTATAGAGAGTAGGATCATAAAATGGTTCACCATTTGACTTTGTGAGTTTAACACCAGTACTCATTGGAGTAGGACTGGAAGTGCAATCCAACATTCTAGTTTTTGATAGTAAATCTTGAGCATATTTTGTTTGTGTGAGATATAGACCATATTCATTTCTTTTAGCCTCAAACCCCAAGAAACAGCTCAATGATCCCAAGTCTTTCAAAGCAAACATCTTATTAAGATCATACACAAATTTGGTCATAAGATTAGAATTGTTGTTTGTAAGTAGGATGTCATCTACATAAACAAGCAAAATGACCAAATCATTGTTTTCTTTAAAGATGAACAGTGAAGTATCTGCCCTTAAGTTATAGAATCCCCACTCAAGAAGTACTCCTTTCAGCTTATCAAACCAAGCTCTTGGAGCTTGCTTCAAACCATAAAGGGATTTATTGAGTTTGCATACAAAAGTAGGATGACTAAAACTCTCAAATCCTTCAGGCTGGGACATGTACACATTCTTCTTAAGCTCTCCATTTAAGAAGGCATTATTGACATCTAATTGTCTGATATCCCAACCCCTTACAACAGCCAGAGAAATGACAATTCTAATGGTAGCAGATTTCACCACAGGACTGAAGGTCTCCATATAATCTACCCCAGCATTTTGATGAAATCCCTTAGCTACTAACCTTGCCTTGTGCCTTTGAATGGATCCATCTGAGTTAAATTTAACTCTGAAAACCCATTTGTTACCAACTATATTCATGTTAGGAGTAGGAGGAACTAACTGCCATGTATTATTGTTAAGTAATGCCTGAAATTCAGCATCCATAGCAGCCTTCCAGTGAGGTAACAATAAAGCATCTTTAACTGATTTTGGTTCAGATGTAAGTGAAGTTGGTAATGTGGAACTGAAGGCTTTAGGCTTTAGTGTACCTGTTTTTGATTGAGTGATCATAGGATGGATGTTGATGAACTGGTTTTGAGGTTGGGGTGTAGATGATGTGGTAAGGGCTGGTCTGATATTTGTAGTGGCAGGTGAGTGTTGTTGAGTTTCATGTGCTGTTGTAGGATCCACAGTACCATAGGGGTCTTGATTTAACATTGAAGTAGGAAGACTAAAGAAAGACTTGTTAAAAGAAAATGATGAAGAGAAAATTGATTTGTAAGGAAATTCCTTTTCATTAAAGGAAACATGCCTAGAAATGTATATTCTACCACTAGGATGAAGACATTTGTAACCCTTGTGTTTATCACTATAGCCAATGAACACACACTTGGATGTATGAAAATCAAACTTATGAGAATTATAAGGCCTAATGAAAGGAAAGCAAGCACAACCAAAAGTTTTGAGGAAATGATAGTTAGGAAGTTGATGAAACAATCTTTGATATGGGAATGTATAATCAAGTAATGGAGTAGGTAAACAATTTATGATGTATGTCGCAGTATGAAAGGCCTCCCACCAGAAAGTTAAGGGTAGATTAGCTTGAGATAAGAGTGTAAGACCAATTTCTATTATATGTCTATGTTTTCTTTCAGGGGTTCCATTTTGTTGATGAGTGTGAGGACAAGAATGTCTAAAGGTAATCCCTATATCTTTGAAATATGGTTCAAGTGGTCTGTATTCCCCACCCCAATCACTTTGAACACATTTGATTTTCTTGTTGAAAGTTCTTTCAACCAACCGTTGAAAATGTATAAAAGTTTGTTTTACTTGAGCTTTAGTTGAGAGGGGATAAATCCAAGTATAGCGAGTATAGGCATCAATAAAATTGATATAGTATCTATAGCCTTGAGTGGAAAGGTGAGGTGAGGGTCCCCAAACATCTGTAAAAACAAGGTCAAGAGGTGAGGTATATACTGTGTTTGATCTGTCAAAGGGTAGTTTGTGTTGCTTGCTATATTGACAAGCATCACAAAAGTCTAAGGAATTTGGTGCAGTACAAGGCATGTGTAAAGCTTTTAAGATTTGTTTTAGGACTGGAAATGATGGGTGGCCTAACTTTGTGTGCCATACATGCATATCAAAGTTTTTATTTGAAAACAAAGCACAAGTATTTTTAGTATTATTATGCAAAGAATTTGAACTAATGGAATACAAAGATGCTAAACTGACAGAAGCAATGTTATCAGCAGCTTTAGACACATTACTATCCCCATTATTGCAATCAAAAGAAGTAGCTAAACATGATTTTTGATAAGGAAAAGAAGAATCTAACACAGAACATACTGACTTTTCAGGCAAGACTGTTTTGAACTTGAAATTTGAGAAATTGACTTCAAGTTGGTAAAGACCATTCTTCAAGCCCCCTTGCAGCAGTGTTTTCCCTGAATCCTTGTCCTTTATAGCACAAAAGTCAGCATGAAACTCAACAAACACATTGTTATCTTTTGTAAATTGTGATATACTAAGTAAATTTTTGGTTATGGAAGGAACATGTAGAATATTGTTCAAAAATAAATGTGTTTTTGGTGATGTATGTGTATGTGTATCAATAATGGATGAGCCTATGTGTGAAATGTTTAGTTTTGCCCTATTACCTATTGTCAACTTCTCTGAACCTTTGAAATCAGCCTTTGATGCAAGATTGTGACTGTTTGAGGTGACATGATGGGTAGCTCCACTATCAAGATACCATGAAGGATCCACCATAATACTTGGAGAGGCATAAAGAGCATTAGGATTGGGCTGTTCACGAAGAAAAGAAACCTGTTGATTCTCTCCTGAGTCTTGAATTGATCCAAAATCAGAAAAACCTTGATATCCAATTGAAATAGACATCCTTCCAAGCTGATTTAAATAGGCTTGAGGTTGATAAATCTGCTTTGGACCACTCATTCTATGCTATTGCTGCTGTGACTGAAAATTCTGCAATGAAAGCCCTTGAAAACCTTGATCAAATCTTTTGTAGCAAGCTGAGACTACATGACCCATTTTGCCACATAACTGACAAACAATCCTTGATCCAGGTCTATTACTCATCCTGCCGCGACTTCTTCCTCTGAATCTATTTCCTCTAAAATTCCCTTCTCTAAGGCTTCCACCATAAGACACATTAGCATTGACATGACTTACATCAAACTGTTCTATAGCATTATGTTGAGCTAAACGTGTCTCATAGTTCATTAACATAAATTGCACCTCTTGTAATGTAATCGAATCTTGTCTTGAAGTGATTGCAAGAACTACAGGATCATACTCGGGACCAAGCCCTCCTAAAATGTAAGAGATCAGATCTTCATCTGACAATAACAATCCAGCAACAACAAGACTCTCTCCAAGATTCTTAATTTTCATCACATAATCGCTTATAGACATAGCACCTTTCTTAGTTCCATCCATTTCCATCTTAATCTGAAGAATTCTAGCCTTGGATTGTTGTGCGTACAATCTCTCTAAAGTTGACCAGATTTCATAAGCTGTAGTGTAGTATGTGACTTGACCAAAAACAGCTTCACTTAAGGTGGAAAACAACCAACACACTATCAATTGATCAGTCTTTTTCCAAGTCACGAAATCTTCATTCACTACTTGTTCTATTTCTTCAGATTCACTAGACCTAACACTAACATATTTTGGTGGTGCTAATTTTGGATAAAGCACATAATCTTCTAAATCGAATGCCCTAATTGCGGGTAACACTTGCAATTTCCAAAAATTATAATTGTTTTTATTAAGTTTGATCGGGAGCTTGAAATTCAGATTTGAAGCAAGAGGATTCACCTGTGATTTCGACATCTGAGACGAACTGGAGCTATCGCCTTTCTGCAAACTCACTTCTTCCATGACTGATCTTTACCACAAAGCTTTGATACCATATAAAATTAAAAACTGAGAAATTCAAACAATAACAAGAGTGAAATCAACATGAACACAAGGAACGAAATTGCAAGAAACTGAGAGCATTTTATTAATAGGAAATGTGTGTGTGTAACTAACTAGAAAGCAATACAGAGAACATTGCCTTATATAGGTAGTTAAAAGGATGTCCAGCTTGGCAATATCAATGGATAGAAAATGATAGATAATCAATGGCTAGGATGATATTGAGCTGGAAGGACTCTGTCTAACAAGTTGGTGTTAGTCAAACTCGGTCGAGGGTTTTAATGTGTAATAATCAATAAACTAGTATCATGTATAATTGAAGTTTCGACAAATGTGAGGATGCTTATATGTAATTAACCCTATTAGATTTAGATGATTGTTGGAACAATTGTTGCTACTATACATGATTTATACAATTATTAAGTAGTTATGAGAGAGTTTACATTTTGTTTTTGGTTTTTTATTATTCTCTAATTTTTTAAACATATGATTTTTGTTACCTTTATATTATAGCTCAATGAAAACCAACAAGTTATACCCTTAATGTGGCAAATGGACTTTTATAACACATGACAAGTAAATTAAATCATTATGAATCTTATTATCAGTTGTCACATCATAGGTTAAACTTAAGTTGGGCTATAAAAATTGTAATGTCTAACATTGCTCTATTAATAGTATATTGTAATCAATATGTATCTTTCGTATAATCCTAATATTATATTGTTTCAAAATGTTTACTAATTAAGAATTTTTGTAAGGAAAAGAGAACTTATTATGTTTTCAAAAAACTATGAATCTTATATATAGAACAAGAATTAAGTTCTTGATCGAAAGAAAACACAATTCCATCTTTCCATGTAAGGTATCAAGTTCCTACCCTGCTGATTCGCTTTCCAAATGCAATTTAGCCCATGTTTATCAATTAGGAGTAAAAATCGAAAGAGATTATGGTCTATTGGAAAGAGAATCAACAAAGGAAACTTCATTCCCTAGAGTTGAGGAGGATTAAGAAATGTCAAAAGCTTTTTTACAATCTTTAGTATGGCTTCTATGCAACACTTTAATGTCAAAAGCTTTTTAATGATCTTTTTGGTTGTTTGGCATCAACTTGAAGAAGAGTTTTTTTTTAATGTTAAAAAAGCTATTGTGTATATCTATATGACTTTTCAACAACCCCAGACTTGTATACATCTCTTTTGAAGTGATGAGTTGATAGAAATAAATAAATAATATCTCAGTTAGCTTAAAAAATGTACAAATAATTTTATGACAGACCAACTTTTTAACTATCAACAATAATGAAAACTACAAAAAGGAATATTTTACCTTCATATTTATTTGATTGAGAAAAATTTAATTGTATAAATTTTTATTAGATTTTATTTTTAAATATGATAACAAACGGGTTAGAAGATTACTAAAGTCTCCCAAAATCATACACCGTTTTTATAATTTAAATATCTTCTCCCGCAAATGGGAGGTCACTTACGCATTTCATCTAAATTCAGTTTTCTAGACCCTATCAAATCCTTCACATATTCCACATGAGTAGGCATGGGTTTGTCAACATGTCAAAAAGCTTCAGGGGAAAAAACTTTCAAATTTCAATTTAGTTGTACCTCAGTGAATTTTTTTTTTCTTTTGAGTATTGGTACTAACCTAGGAGATATATTCTGAGATCAGTTGATATATGATTTTGATGGCATAGTTCGGGAACAACTCTCAAGAAATGGAGGGGAGGAACCTACATCAAGTGACGGGATAACCTATAACATGTGGGGGAAAGAACCTGCAAATTTGTGGGGGATGGGTGTAGAGCCCACTACCTCATGAAAGTAGATAGCGATAGTGGTCTTACCAGTAGACCACTCCCCGAAGTTGGTACCTCAGTGAATTTGAGCAAGACATGGGATAGGTTGATGATTTTGTAGTTTTATTTTAGAATATTAATTATATGAGAAAATTATAAATTGTGATACATGGAATCGAAAAATCAAATAATAATAAAATGCATTTATCAAGTAATCTTATGTTTTTGTTTTCTTTTTGTTAGAGATAAAAAAAAAAAAACCTAATTTTTTTTTTTTAAAAAAAATATTATTTTATAGTGTTCGGTTATCCATTTAAATTAAACTAAAATATTTTATTACTCCAAGTGGGGTGGCCACCCCCACCACACCTTTGACTTGGTTGCAAATGTCACGAGTTCGAGCAGATTTTCTATATTTCCCACTTTGTGAGGATGACTTTCCTAAAACTGTGTGGATAAACATCTCTCATTCTCTCTCATCTTCTAGAAGTAAATTTTCGAGTTGCATTTTAAAATGATATATTAGCCAAGTCTCGTTAAATATTTTCTTCTAAAAAAAAATGTTTTGTTATTAAATCTATTCAGGACATGCTTATGCAAGTTTTATTTTTATACTACTGTTTTCACTAAGTAACTCCGAATGCATTTTTATGTGTTGGCTTTAAGGGTTAACGGGTGTGGAGCAACGAACGACTTTTAGAATCTGGTTTAAGCTATTATTTACTTGTGCTGATGCAGTCGGTTTGATGCAGTCGGTCGATGTAATGGATTGCTCATTGCTCATTGCTTGTTGGAGTGTGGATGAAGAGAAGCTTGAGTTAGTTCTAGGATCATTGACTTCATGAGACAGTGTACATGCGACAATCACCTTAAAGCATGGGTGAAGGCTTCAGGTATCCTTGGAGGGCCAAAGAACGCATCGCCGACCATAATTTCACCCAAATAATCCAAGAAAAGATTCAGGACAGCAATGACTACTTACTCTTCGATGGCCCAAGATCATGTTGGAAGTAACAAATCAAACGATATTTTATGTGCACGTGATCAAGACCAAGTCTTCAAAATAACAGAAAAATCGAGTCTTAAGTTAGCTACTCTGTTTTCCTACCAACTTCCTTGTTATCTTTATCATTTATTTAGGCTTGTTTTTAGCATTCTGTTTGTTATTATCTGTTAGTTGCACAACTCTTCTATAAAAGAGTCAATGATCAAATAATGATGTATGAGTTCGTATTTTTGTTGAGTAATAAAAATCATTAGTTCTCAAATTTTTCAACTTCTTTCTAAAAAATAAACACCAACAAAGTGGTATCAGAGCCTGTTCTCTTCTTTGTTTCTTGTTTCATTTTTTTCTCATGGCATCAAACTTGGTCCAGCTTCAAGTTCCTAAGTTAACAAAAGAAAACTACGAAAGGTGGTGTATCCAGTTCAAAGCCTTGTTCGGTTCACAAGAGTTGTGGGAGATAGTTTGTAATGGTTATGTCGAACTAAGTCCAGAAGTTGAAGTTCTCTACACTGCTGACTAGAAGAATACTCTTAGAGATCAACGGAAAAAAGATAAGAAGGCTCTTTTTCTACTGTACCAAGGATTGGAGGATGATACGTTTGAGAAAATTTCTGAAGCAACAAGCAGCAAGGAGGTCTGGGACAACTTGAACACAATTTATAAAGGAGTTGAAAGAGTAAAGAAGGTAAGATTGCAGACTCTCAGAGGTGAGTTTGAAGCAGCTCACATGACAAAAGGAGAATCAATCTCAGATTATTACTCACGACTTATTGCAATTGTCAATCAAATGAAGAGGAATGGAGAAAAGCTTGAAGATGTTCGTGTAATGGAGAAGATACTGAGATCTCTCACTTATAATTTTGAGCATGTAGTAACAGCTATAGAGGAGTCAAAGAATCTGGAGACGATGAGTACAGAGGAACTTTTAGGTTCTCTGAGAGTTCATGAACAACGTATAGGAAAGAATTCTCAGTCAAGTTCAACGGATCAAGCATTGGAATCAAAACTCACTTTTGACAATTCAAATCGTGAACATGTTGGAGGGCATACTTCTCAACGTGGAGGGGCATCTTCTCGTGGACGAGGTAGAGGTCGCGGAGGATATGACAGAGGTAAAGCAAATGTTCAATGTTTTCATTGTCGAAAATTTGGACATTATTCTTTTGAATGTTCCAGCAAATCTAAAGATCATGCCAACTTAGCTGAAGCCTCTAATGATATTGATGAAGAACCAACTTTGCTGATAGTACATAAAGAATCTGTTGAGCAAACGAATGTCTGGTATCTTGATTCTGAAGCGACCAACCATATGTGTGGCCGAAAGGAATGCTTTGTGGATCTTGAAGAAGAATTTGGTGGATCTGTATGTCTTGGAGATGGCTCGAAGTTGCTGGTTGCAGTGAAAGGAAAAATTCAGGTTTATAAAAAAAAAGGAAAAATGATGCATATTTCTGATGTCTACTATATTCCTAATATGAAGAGCAACATTCTTAGTCTTGGTCAGTTGCTTGAGAAAGGTGATATTATCCCTATGGAAGAGAATCAACTCCATCTACGAGATGCAGATGGACAACTTATTGCTCGGGTACAAATGTCGAAGAATCGTATGTTTCCTCTACACTTACATACTACAAATGAACATTGTTTTCTTGGAATAACTGAAAGTGAGTCAGAGAAATAACATTTACGATTTGGACACCTTCATTTCAATGGACTAAGGTTGTTATCTTCAACTGGTATGGTGCATTGATTGCTGAGCATTGAATTGTCAGATCGTGTATGTGAAGGATGTGTACTTGGTAAGCAATCTCGTCTTCCTTTTCCCAATATGTCTTCATGGAGAGCACATGCACACTTGCAACTTGTACACACAGATATTTGCGGACCAATCGAACCTTATTCTTTTGGTGGAAGTAAATACTTCATAAGTTTTATTGATGACTTTAGCCGAAAGGTATGGGTTTATTTTCTTAAAGAAAAAATTGCTGCATTAGCTGTATTTAAACAGTTCAAATCTCTTGTAGAAAATGAAAGAAAGTGTAAGATTGTGACATTAAGATCTGATAGAGGTGGAGAGTACACTTCAAATGCATTTCAAGAGTTTTGCAGGGAACATGGTATATGACATCAGCTAACAACTGCTTACACCCCACAACAAAATGGGATTGCAGAACGGAAGAATCGTACCATACTTGACATGACAAGAACTCTACTCAATGAGAGAAGATTACCAAAACAATTTTGGGCTGAAGCGGTTGCTTGTTCTGTTTATCTTCTCAATCGATGTCCAACAAAAAGTGTCTGAAATATAACACCGCAAGAAGCATGAAGCGGTTATAAGCCTAGTGTTGGTCATTTGAGGATTTTTGAGTGTATCGCATATGCTCAAATACCTGATAGCAAAAGAAAGAAATTGGATGGTCATGGTGAGAAATGTATTTTTGTGGGTTATAGTGAAGAATCGAAAGCATATAAGCTCTACAATCCATTAACAAAAAAATTAGTGGTGAGTAGAGATGTTGTCTTTCATGAGGCAGCAACTTGGGACTGGAGCGGTGACAATGATAAGGGTAAAAATATTATTGAAGATGCAACAATAGTCCATGAAGATGCAGCAGCGGATCAATCTGTAGCAAGGGGTCAATTAGTTTCAACTACTCATACAATACAATCACCATTAGCCACATCGTCTTATGCAGGCAGCAACAACTCAAACTGTAGCAGCAATTCTCATGCAGGCAGCAGCAATTCAAACACCAATTCGAGTTCTCCAAGTAGCAGTTCATCTCCAGTCAAGGCCAGAAGTCTTCATGACATTTACAGAACCACAGACGAAATCGAAAAAGAGGCTACAAACCTGTTTTGCTTGTACGTTGACCATGAGCCCATTAATTTCAAAGAAGCTATGACAAAAGATTGCTGGAAGGCTGCTATGGAGGAAGAAATAATGGCTATCAACAAAAATGATACATGGGAATTAACCACACTTCCACCAAATCAACAAGCGATTGGAGTCAAATGGGTATACAAAATTAAGAGAAATGCTGATGGTAGTATTGCTCGCTACAAAGCAAGACTTGTAGCAAAAGGTTACAAGCACAAATATGGAATTGATTATGAAGAAGTTTTTGCTCCAGTGGTTCGATTTGATACAGTAAGATTACTTTTTTCTCTTGCTGCGTCTCATAGTTGGAAAATATACCAACTTGATGTTAAGTCAGCCTTTCTCAACGGAATTCTTACAGAAGAAGTATATGTCCATCAACCAGAAGGTTTTGAAACAAAAGGTGAAGAACACAAGGTTTACAAATTAAAGAAGGCGTTGTACGGTCTGAAGCAAGCTCCACGTGCATGGAATTCTCGCATTGATGGTTACCTTCGTCAAACTGGTTTTGATCAGTGCCCATATGAACCTTGTGTTTATGTAAAAAATAATATTGATGTTGAATTTCTAGTTATCTATCTATATGTGGATGATCTTTTGTTTACAGGCAATAGTGAAAGATTATTCACAGAGTTCAAACAAAATATGTTTGATGAATTTGAAATGACAGATAATGGGCTTATGTCTTTCTTCTTGGGGTTAGAGATTCGACAAGAGCAGAATGGAATATTTGTGTGTCAACAGAAATACACAGATGAGTTGCTGAAAAAATTCAAGATGAGTGATTGCAGTACTGTTGTAACTCCTGTCACTACAGATATTCAGCTGTCAAAGAAAGGAGATGGTAAGCTTATTGAATCAACATTATTCAAAAGCTTGATTGGAAGTCTCAGATATTTAACTGTGACAAGACCAGACATTGTTTATGGAGTTAGTCTTTTGAGTCGTTACATGGAAGTGCCAAGAGAATCACACTGGCAAGCTGCAAAAAAGATTTTGAGGTATGTGAAAGGCACACTTAATTTTGACATTTTTTATGCTTATGGAGAGGATATAAAACTTGTGGGATATTCTGATAGTGACTGGGGTCGAGATCCTGAAGAAAGAAAGAGCACAACAGGTTATGTTTTTTATCTTGGCTCAACAGCATTTACTTGGGCATCTAAAAAACAACCTATTGTGGCTTTATCTTCACGAGAGGCTGAATATGTGGCAGTTTCATTTACTGTATGTGAAGCCATATGACTAAGAAATCTTCTGGCAAGTCTGAATCACACACAAGAAGGATCTACATTGATACATGTTGACAACATATCAGCAATTAAACTTTCAAAAAATCCCACTCAGCATGGAAGAAGCAAGCATATTGATACTCGTTTTCACTTTCTCAGAGATCATGTGAAGCAAAAGACAGTTGAGCTGGTGTATTGTCGTACAGAGGAACAAGTAGCAGATATCTTCACTAAGCCACTGTCATCCGAAATCTTTATCAAATTGAGAACATTGCTTGGGATGAAGGCTTTTTGATTTGAAGGGGGATGTTGGAAGTAACAAATCAAACGATATTTTATGTGCACGTGATCAAGACCAAGTCTTCAAAATAACAGAAAAACTGAGTCTTAAGTTAGCTACTCTGTTTTCCTACCAACTTCCTTGTTATATTTATCATTTATTTAGGCTTGTTTTTAGCATTCTGTTTGTTATTATCTATTAGTTGCACAACTCTTCTATAAAAGAGTCAATGATCAAATAATGATGTATGAGTTCGTATTTTTGTTGAGTAATAAAAATCATTAGTTCTCAAAATTTTCAACTTCTTTCTAAAAAATAAACACCAACAGATCAATGGTCCCCTCCTACTATATATCATTCCAAGTAAATTACAGTCTGATTTGGCCAAAGCAAAGACATAACTTGGACCTTGTTAGAATGCTACTATGATCTCTCTGCCTAAACATTCCAGTGTGATTTGGAAATCAATCATTCCATATGGTTTTTACTCCTTACATATAATTCATTTTCTACATTTGAATTCTTTTGACCGCAATTTCATTGGTATGTTCATTAAAATGAGAAATTCATTATTATTTATGAGGATGTGAAGAACAAAGATCTTAAAAAGCAACAGAATTTTCTGTTAGGAGTTTAATATTTGATGACTTATCCATGAAATCTTTGTACAAAATATTTTTCTTATTTGTAGCATTCTAGCATATATATGCAATGGACTATGAATTTTTGTCATCTATTTCAATGTAGGAGATCTTTTTTGTTACCATCTATTTCTTTTTCCTTTAGAGCATTTGTACCATATTACTTCCAGCTTTTTTATAGTGCATGTTTTGTGGTTGGATTGGAGAAAGGTTGGCAGCTGTGCCTGTGATTTGAAATTGATTACTGATTCCATGCATTTCTGCAGAACATGATTAGCAATAGAGGCTTCATTTTTTACTGAACAAAAATGAAGCACGCAAGTGAACATATGTGTTTACTGAGGCGGCCAGTGAGTTTTGGTTGCTGGGAAAAATCCTGCGCTAGCAAACTTATCTGAATCTTTGCTGGCTACTTATCCTGGTAGCCGATGCTCTCGCAAGTGTTTTGATAAAAAAAAACGTGTAAAAAAATAAACAATTTGGTCTCTGTGCAATGTTAAAAAATGATTCATGTTAATAGTTTCTTAGAACATAGTAAGAAGCAAATAATGCAAAGATATTCATTGAAAGAAATAATCAAGAAAAGAACCAGATTTTGATTATGTAAATAGGAATATAAAACAAAAAGTGCTTTCTGGTTCTGTACGTCTGTTCCATTATCAAAGGAAATCTGTATACAGACTGCTTTCACATTATTTCTCATAAAATTGGGCTCACTAACTAGGAAGTATTAAAGCCATTCCAATTGATGTCTTCACTCTTCATACACAGCAAGATCACCTTGTGGTCAACATTGTTGATTTCACCGAAACTATTAAAAAGACCCACCCAACAACTGTTTTATTTTCTTAACCCTTTAGGGACATGCTTATGTGCCTGTAAACGAAGAAACATCTCCACAATGCAGCTGATTGATAACCTGGGCAAGGGTGACAATCTCACCATAAACAGCATACTCACATTTCAAAACCCGAGGAGAAAATTAAATTAATGAGGAACTAGAACAAGGGAGGAGAAAAAAGGTGACAAAACCAAAATTTTGACAAGAAAACTTTCCAATAGCAGAACCTCAAGAACACTTGTGTTTGAGCCATGCAATAGCAGTCATACCTACTTACTATTTAATTTCCTCTACTGATGCTTCAGTCTCTCTCGTTGGCGGTTCTCCTCCTCCTCCCGTGGTTGATTCTGGCGTGTCTCCTCCTCTTCCCGTAAGTGATTCCCATGTCTCTCATTCTTTTGCCATCAGTTCTTCTATTGCCATCTGTGCGTTAGATATGTCTTCAGTCTCCTGCCATAGCTGCTGCTTCCCTGGCAGCCTTGATTTGTTGGGTGGACTTGTAGTAATAAATATATAATATCAATTGGCCCGCTGAAACAAAGCACTGAGCCCATTTGGAACCTAATTCCAAAACACATTAATCATGAACGTATTAGCAATTGAGGAGATTCAAAAAAAAAAAAAAAAAATCACCAAAGTCAAATTAATTTGTACTAATGCAATTAGGCTCATTACAATGAGAAATGCATATGCATATGATACATAGTAGACTTTATAAAAAAGAGAAAATGATAAGAACTTACAATAAGATATTTACTCAAGGGTAATAAGGAAACCAAGTGATGTTGTTAAAAGCCGAAACAACATAGCTAAAAAAAGACATATGCTCCACGCTTTTTGTGATAGCCACTTGTTTCTGCATCATTAAATGTAAAAAAATTTAAGTAGACCAAACCACAATTTTCTGTACCATTAAATATAAAAAAATTAAGTAAATCAAACAAAAATAAATACTTATATTAGTGGAAGACTAATCATGTCAGATAATAGGAAAATATACATCAACGTATTGCACAAAACACAAGCAATGCCAGCAACCATTACCTGTTTTTCTCTAGTGTGGACTAGGATTATGACCACAATCAGAAGAAAGGCAATGGATATTAGCTCAACAAGCATAATTAGACCAAATTTATTTCATTTTTTCTTGTCCGAATGGAACAAGGTGGTAATATAAAAAAATTAAAAACCTATGCCAATGGTATTTGCGATCAGGATGAAAAGACTACTTTTTTTGTATATAAGTAGCCCATAAATCTATCGGGCCGTACAGTTGGCTAGAGTTGCCAAGTGAATGAATGGTGTGAAATCCTGATGTACTGGCTCATTCTTGATTATCTGAACAAAAGTTGGCCTGCATACAAAATTTAAAATTTAGTTAGAAAATCTTTTAGTATATATAAAAAAATCTTCATAAATAATGATTTTATTACAAATTTTAATTAAAAAAAAAAATCTTTATAAGTATCAAAGTTCTCTTGTATACAAGTGTTTTATTGAAATTTAAAATAGAAAGACTATTCTTTTGGTAAAAAAATCAAATCTCACAGAATTAAACTAAGCTTACATTGGTAGCAAGAATAATAATCTAGAAATGACATTCCATGATAATAAAAGAAAAAACTCATATCAATGTAATCAAATAAAATTATAAAAATTGAAAAAAAAAAATAAAGTAACAACTCACCTATAATGCCAAACACACTGTTAGCTTTTTCCATTGGTGTTAGTGTCATAACTTAAGATGAAGAAGTAGAAATGGAGTAAAGCTAGTAACAATTAAAAGAATGGAAAAGCTAGCAAGCTAGAGGGAAGTTAACAATTGAATGAAGAAGGTAGCAAGGTTGAGCGACAAGTCAATAGAGACGTTAACAAGTAAACGACTGGACGACCTAACAAAGATAGATACAGGGAAATTTAAAGGATTGTTGAAATAATTAATAATTCTAATATACCCCTATTATTTGATCTAATTACTAATTTGCTTGCTTAGTTTGGACAAATCCAATTTTACTCTTTCTATTTTCTTTGTTAGTGAAAAATGGATTCCAACAGTGATAGTGTGTGAAAGGAAGAATTTGACCCTTAATTATAGCAAAGCTGAAAAAATAAAATTAACAAAAAGATCAATTTTCCCTTAAAATATTTAACATAAACATATTAAAAATTATTAAAATATGATAAAAAAATAAAAAAAAATTACTAACAGTTTCTTTCTATCTCTACCGTCCATCTCTATGATAGACAGTCAAGATTAAATTCCAAAATGATTTAAAAAAAAAAACTTAAAATTAAAAAAAATTCAATTGAGACAAAAATACATTAAAATATGCATTGACAAGTTCATGATGCTTTCAATTGGTACTTCTTATACTGACAATCAATATTGTTTTATTTCTAAGTCCATGTTCTGTTGGTATAGATATAGTATCCATTCTTTAGTAGGTCACCGGTTTGTTGGCTATCGAGTGGCACTTAAGATAGAAGCCAGTGTCTTTTTAGGATTTCTCCAAGATATTTCGTGTAATTTTGAGCACGTGCTTTGCTTGTGGCCCGTTGGTGCCGGCTTGTCTTACTGTAAAGATAACAGTTCATATAAGACTAGTGATATACAAACAGCAGCTGATACGCACAATTTTCTTCTATTTTCTTTGTCCATGATCATCCTCTATCAAGTGTATAGCATGACTACAGCCTATTGGGAGAAAATGCAAGTGGCATTACTACGCGAACTATGGAAATTATTACAACCTTACATTTCAAGAGCATGTGCGAGAGGACAAACACCATTTGATTATATACATGTTCTTTCTTCCTTCAGGTTATAAGGGTTCATGATTTTGTGTCTCATTGTCTCTGCTCCGTAAGAAGTTGAGGTCATTCAGTAACCGGTGGCGCACTGTGGACCTCTGAACTCTTTGTTCAAAGGCACCTCGACCTGATCAATTACTTCGTGCCCTACCTTGACTCTTATTAAATGCATCTCAAAGTAAAACAAATAATACAATAAGAGAGGCATTGTGGATTGATAAAATCTCACCTGAGAAAATTGGACATTCTCCACGAAAAAATATTTATATTAAATAATAGCTTATACATTAAAGTTATAGTGATCATTATAGTTATATATTATATATATATGGATTATTTTATTATTATTATTATTATTAAATATTTTTAATTAGACTAATAAAAAAATATTTTTTAATTTTTTGGGAAAAACATGAAAAACACCAATCAATTAAATTGATAAAATAAGAAGATATATGCGTGTGTTTTTCATTTTCAGATGAAAATCGATAAAAATAAAACATTACCAAACGATTTTTAGTCACTAGATGATTATCCCATTCCCACACTTGTTATTTTCTTTGTAGATATAATTGAGAATAACTCTATCTTGTTTTGTTTCACCTGTTACTTTACTGTCCACGAGCACGTACGGTGGGTTTCATTGACAAACATTTACAATTAATGATGCTTTTGGAAATTGTTACTTGGATAAACCATCTAGTGACCATGAAACTGGCTCATGATCTTTCACTATCAAGTATTATGGTAGAAGTAAGAGCCTCACTATGGCCCATTGGGAGAAACTGCATCCATTAACGCTAGTGGCATAATTATTTGGGATATGGAATTTATTAATCTTAGCAACCAATAACTGACTTCATTTGAGGGTTTTCGCCCAACTTGTTGACAAAGACATCGCACTATCGTAGACTCCGAGAGTCTACGTTCTATTCATAATCCAAGGAAACATACTATAAGCTCATGTTGAGCCCAAAATCAACGTATAGCAAAATGGCAGGGAACTTATTCTAGTATCTAATCAATATTTTTATTTTAAAAATGAAAGAATTACTTAAAAGCTTTTGAAAATATGCCTTGTTACAAATAGAAACCACTTTTGCTTTTTATAATAGCAACCTCCCATACACTAACAGTTTAACCATAGTTGATCGTTTGATATAACTGAAAAAATGGTAAGAAGCTCATTTTCTCTTATTTTTATTTTTTTAAATTATATTAATCAATAAGTTGTTTGGATCTCCACCGTCCATCTGGATGTCAGAGATCCATTTAAAATAATTTTGAAATTAAAAAAATAAAACATAATTTTAAATTTAAAAAATAAGTTTTAATATTTTCTTAAAAATAAAAACAATGGATTCTCATCGTCCATCTCTGAAATGGACGGTGAAGATCAAAAGAATAAAAAAAAAAAAAAATCAAAACAATAGAAAAAAAAAAGATAAATGAAAAAATTAGGAACATCACAAACCCAGATCAACAGACCGGATCTATTCTTCTTCTTCTTCATCTTCATCTTGTTCTTTTTCTTCATCACAAACTCAGAACCCAAACAATATCATCTTAACCTCTCAACACAAACACACCTTTAAGGTCATACATACACTCATTCCCTCTTTCCCACCGCATCTATGGTGGCTCTTGTTCTTGTTCTTCTTCACTTGTTTCAGAACGACTATGGTTGTTACAGCTCTGTGATGGTTATCGCACACAAACGGCCATACACACATTAACGGCCATGGTTTTCACAACTCTGTGATGGAGACCCAGATAGTCTTCATCGAGGAGACCCAAGATCCGTTCGGGTCTCCGTCGATAGAGATTTGAACTGGTCTCCACCATCGGGAGACCACCCATCATTTTTGTTAATGGATTTTTTAATTTTTGATAGATTTGTTTTTGTGATGGATTGGATAAGGTTGATTGATGATGAAGAATGGTGAGGTTGATAAAGAAGGGTGAGATTTTAATTTTTGATAGATTTGTTTTTGTTATGTTATTTTTGTGATGGATTGGGTAAGATTAATTGATGATACAAAATGGTGAGGTTGATGAAGAAGATGATGGATTAAGTAAGGTTGATGAAGAAGGGTGAGATTGATTTTTTTTTTTTTTTTTTCATTTTTGAAGATTGAAGATCTAGGTTTTGAACCCAAAGCTTCAACTTCATCTTCAAGCCAAGTTTTTTGTTTTTAATTTTATTTTTCAATTGTTCAATTTTTTTTTTTTAACCTAAGGAAAGGTTGATCTTCAATTGTTTTCTTGAACTTGAGTAAGGTTGATAAAGAAGGGTGATGGATTGTCAAAGGCTTCATCTGATGATGATGATGATGGATGGTGTGAGGACGATGAACTAGGTCCACTTTTTTTATTTTTGGTTTTTAATTTTTTAATTGTTCAATTTTTCATATATATATATATTTTATTTTTCCAAATTGATCTTGATCGTCCATCTTTTAGATCTATTTGAAAAAAAAATATTTTTTAATTTAAATTTTTTATAATTAAAATTTAATTATTTTAAAATTTTAAAATTTTAATTTAATTTTTTATTTTTTTAAATTGATCTTGACCGTCCATCTTTCAAATGGACGGTTTAGATCCATTTTAAAAAATATTTTTATATTTAAAATTAAATAGATATCAACCGTTCATTTTTTAAATGGATAATTGAGATTTTTTAAGTCTTTTAATCTTTTTCCTATAAAAATAGGGGTAACTGTGTCATTTCCATCAAAATTTAGTTAATAAGGGCCAGTATCGTCTTTTTGCTCTATTTTATCAACTTCTAGTTATCTCAAACGATCAAACCTTAGTCTAAGGGAGGAGGCTGTTACAAAAAGCAAAAGTGGTTTTTGTGTGTAATAATGTATATATTCATAGGCTTTTCAAAAATTCTCTCTTTTAAAACTATTTTTGGTACTCTTAACAAATGTTCTGTTGTGATGCTAATTAATTTAAGATATATCTTTCCAATTAATTAGCCTTTACTATGCTAATTAATTTAACAAAAATTCGGTCACTGCTCTTCGCTTCTACCGCCCTCACCACCGGTTGCTAAGGGATTTAGGGTTCGCTTAAGTTTAATTTTTTTTTTTTTATTTACTCTTATGTTATGTCAGATAGATATCTCATTAACTTTAGATACTTTAAATTATTACTCAAATCCAATCAAACCATCTAAGCAGAGCGTAGCACTTTAGACAGCCTAGGTGCCAGACACTAGGCGGTTGGCCCAACATTTTCTACAACATTGCTTGTTGGAGGTTGTTCCCAAATGAAGTATAAAAATAATAAGAATATATATATACATAAACAATAAAACTTAAAATAAATTGAAATTTAGAATTATTTAAATTTCCTATGTTTTTTTTTTCATATTTTTATGCCTTTCGTGATATAATTGAAGAATTAAACAAGGATTTTTTTTAATTTTTTTTTTTTTTAAATTTTTACTCTCATCATTGACAGTGACAGTATCCATGACGCGTCGTTCATGGTGAGTTCGGCCTATTCCAAGTCCAGGTTTAGCTGCGATCTACGAAAGCCCAAAATGAAATAACAAGATTTTGGACTTCTATTGATAATCAGCCCATCGCTTTATCAATTCAAGGAAGCCCATGATATTCAGCGTCACCAATTTTATCTCTAATTCATCTATCTAATGTGTACGTTTAAATTACTTAACCCATCTAGGCTGTAAATGATGTGCCTGAATCATTCAGACATTAATGTATGTCCCTCGCTACAAAACACGAGCTATCTACCCATTCATCCACAATCAGTAGAAGCACTATCATACATTCTCAGTAGAAGCACTGTCATTAGCTCACTTATGCCATAACATGGAAAAATCTGCAAGGCCGCCTCCCATTCTTGATAATATAAAAAGAAGACAACGCGTGGATCATGAGAGAGTGTTTTCCATTATTATATGAATTTATATCTCCTCCAGAAGTTTATTTGTCATCCAATTAGTCATGGCTTGACCCAGCAAGTCATGCAGAGATATTAAAATAAAGAGACAACGCATTGATTGCTTTCATGTCATTAATTATTATGCGGGCTTTACAGCCTGCTAACACCGGATTTTACCCCAATATTAACAACAGAGAAGGGCAAAGGAAACTGCACAAGTCATGACTCCAAGCACCACCAAAACTTCAACTTGACGTGCCCAAACAAACTTTGGTCTCACTAAATTACTCGGTTGTTGGACTAATGCTTCATCATTTTACCAAGAATATGCAGGAAACTAACCTTTGCGTTAATACTGTCATTGTATCACAATCTTTGTTGTTTTAGTCAATAACTTCTGAGTCTCAGCACAAACGAAAAATAATAACACTATCATTCAAGTACCAGCTGCACACTATTGAGTGTGAAGTCAATGGTTGAATCGGCTTAATTTAGTCAAATAAAGCAGAGTTCACTAAGGTAGTTCTTAAGAGTTATAATGTCACTATTACATCATGCCAGTTTGGAGTATCTAGTTATATAGGCTCACCCACTTCTAGCTCAAATTCAGATTTCCAAGATGCATGTTTCCACTTATATTGATCAGCTTTATCAGATAATCTATTAGAAATGCAGTCAGTGTAATCTAAATAATTTTTACGTTCAGCTTGTGATGAGAAATCCTGCATTAGACTAGTCAGAAGTTGTGCTGAAAATGGGCAAGCGGGATAGGTGCAATGGTTAGCTCCCCACCCCCATCCCCGCCCGCGCCCGCAAATACATCAAGGTTATGGATTCGATTCACAGCCTCCAACTAATATGTGGATAGTTTTCTGACTCTATATGAGTAGCTCTCTCTCACTTTTGGAAGCTATAATCTGGGTCATGTTTCAAAGTCCCATCTCAGCTGGTTCTGATAGCATTTTGATTTGGTTCTAGTACTGAAAAAAAATAAAATAATAATAAAAGAAGTTGTCTTGAAATGGCATTACACTATTGGACAATTTATAAAACTTGTCACGTGGAGCATTTGTGGTATTTATGGTCAACGTTGAGTGTAGAATGGCAACAATATTCCATCTGTTTGCGAGCTCTTTCTCTTTACTTCATTCTGAATTGAAAATAGTTCAGTAATCTCCCTTGCTAAATGCCCTCTTTTCTTAGGAGCGTGTTTTTTTTTTTTTTTTTTAATGAAATCTTATGATGCGTTTATTTCACATAGAGGAATCAGAATAATCTGAAATCAGAATAACTTGGAATCAGAATAAAGTATCGAAATCAAAATAAGTTATTTACTTCAACTGCAGGAATCAAAATCGGAATCAACTATATTCCCATTGAGCTGTTTACTTTACTTTGGAATCGAAATTGATTAATTAAAAGTTATAAAAATACTCTTAATTAAAATTATGGATTAAAATAGTGTACATTTTTTTATTATAATATGTAGTTTTTTTAATATCAAATAAAAAACTCTATATTATTTTAATAGTCCACTAACTTAGTGTACAGTTTTTTATTGTAATATGCAGTTTTTTTTTTTAATACCAAGTTAAAAATTGTATAATATAATAAAAAAAATTGAATATTATTTTAATAGTCAACTATAATAGTTAAGAAATTGGTGATGAAAAACTAACGATGTACAGTTTTTTATTATAATATCCAATTTTTTTTTAATATCAAATGAAATAGGTTTTTCTTTATTTTTTAAATAAGGGTATAAAAGACTTTTCATCTTGATAAAGAAAATGAGAATGGATTCCCAAGTGGGTTTGAGGGAATGAGATTCCTATTCCACAATCCCAAATTGATGTGGGGGCCACATTTTTATTCTCATTACGGAATAAATATTAAGTAAGTAAACACTATCAATCAATCTCATTCCCTAATCTATGAAGTAAATACACCATTATTGTTAATATGTATAAAGTATAAATATATGTGAATCTAAAATTGGAGTAAGGATTCTCTATTAATCTTTTGTTCATACTAATTTTTTTATGAGAGTAATTTAAGTTTAAGTGATGCATCTAATAATATTGGCCATCCACTTTTTTAAATGTTGATGTGTCACTAAATTATCAAAAATTAACCAAAAATAAAATGATAGAGAATTTTTGCTCCTAAAATTGATAGGATTTTTAAACACTTGTGTTGGTATTCAAAAAAAGAGAAAAGAAAAATTAAAAAAAAAAAAATACTCAAAGATAAAAAAAAAAAAAAAAAAAAAAAAAATTATAACTGATGGAAGATCTTTGATGGAGATGAATTTGAATATTTCTGACATTAGGTTGTTTTTATCATTTTCTCTTAGTAGGCCATACTTGACCAAGACATGAAATCATGGTCCCAAAGCCCAACCAACACATGAGAAAATATTAAATTATAGCCCTGTATCAAATTCTGATTACTACTGTATTAATGAACAAGAAGCATCAGACAGGAGGTTGTCTGTGATAATTTTTCAGTAATCATTTTCATATCAGGAACAACTTATCTTAAAAATTCAATTGCCATGTCCCCTACAAAAAGTAAACGACATGTTGTCCATGTAGAGAAACACAAAAAATGTATTTTAATAAAAGTATACTATGCATTGCAAAATTGTTACCTAATATTATGGCAAATTGGTCGTCGATCCTCATTTGTTTCCCCAATTTTTATTCTCGTTCAAAATATGTTCCTTTTGCTCTGTTTGGCTGTGTGAGCTTTTGGCTATTGTCCTTTTTCTTTTCCTGCTGTGCTCAAGTTTTAGGCATTTATGTGTCAATTGTAAAGCCTAAATTGCTTTACGCTTTTTATTTTGTCTTTAGTAATGTAATTTTTCAGCTGCTTAGACAACTTAGTACTACTTAAGTTTTTTATAATAATAACATTAACAATAAAAGCACGAAATTATTGAGTGATATTCAATTAAAATGTCTGAGAACTATTGGAACCTCAGTTCACCAAGACCAAAAAACAAAGTTCAGTACTCAAATTTATTTCTAATAACGCTTTACGATGAGGCAGAGTAGCCTAAATTTGATATGTCAAGTACAAAACTGAACCAAGTCATTCCCCTGAACTAGCAACAACAGGACATACCACAAATGCAGTAGACAGCAGCTATGCTTAACAAACAAAAACGAAATACTCTGAAATGAAATACCTTAATTACACTGCATAGAATTTAGCTATGTTTGATAGCCCAGAAATTTGAAGAATGTCAGCATCACTTAACAAGCCATTCAGTCTCAAGAGAAAGAGTAATAAGAGTTGAGATAACTTCCAAAAAGCTGATCAAATTCTATTTATGAATAATGAGCACCTGAAGCGAGGTGGATGAAATTACACAGCATGGAATTTGGTTATGTTTGAAAGTCTCTAACAAAAGCACAATGAAAAAGCTCAAGATTATGCATTCACAGTGGTGATCACCGGGCATTAATCCAACATGAACATATCAAATTCCACTACCCCAGAAATTTCTCCCTAAGGGTGCACAATTTTGCCACGACATCTGTCATCTTTATTCTTTCAGCTGGAGATTTCTCTGAGCAGACAACCCCAATTCCCAGCACAGCAACCAAGCACTCCTTAGTTCTGTCTCTTCCTTCTCCTTGTTTACAAAATGTTTCGGCATTTTGGATGCCAGATCCCACTGGCAGAAGCACTGAAGGATCAACAATCTCCATCACGCTTTCTGGTAAAGCCATCTTGACGAATTCATGGAGAGTCTGGCCATCATTGAACATGCTATCTGTTGGCCTCTTTCTTGTAAACATCTCTAGCACGAGAATTCCATAACTGTATACATCTCCTAGACTGGATAGTTCACAACTCATACCATACTCTGAAAAATACAATGTCAACTCATCAAATTATAAATAGATATTATAAAATTCTAAATCAATATAAGACATGAAAGATTTACCTGGGGCTACATAACCAATGGTTCCTTTTATTGCCATTGAGCTTGACTGCTCACTTGCATGATTTGATATAAATTTTGCTAATCCAAAGTCACTTACATGAGCAACCATGTCATGATCAAGTAGAACATTGCTTGGCTTTAGGTCGGCATGAACCATTGGTGGTTGGCAATGATGATGAAGATACTCTAAAGCGGAAGCTACATCAATGGCTATGTTTAGCCTTTGAAGTAGACTCAAACTATTTGTGTCGAGTTGATCTTGTTGTCGGTGTAGCCAGTACTCTAAACTTCCATTTTCCATGTATTCATACACTAAAGCCTTAAAGTCAGCCCCATTAAAATCTATGCTTGAACAAACAGTGATGATTTTGATGAGATTTTGATGACGAATGTTTCTTAATGCTGCACATTCAGCCATGAAACCCTTGAGAGCTCCTTTTTGCTGAAGATTAATAATCTTCACAGCAACTAACATTGAATCTTCACCCAACATTCCTTGATACACTAAGCCAAAACTTCCTTGTCCAATCATGTTCGAAGGTGAAAATTCATTAGTTGCCTTACTTAGCTCTGCATAAGATATCATGGGAAATTGTTCTTCTATACTAGAAGAATTTTGCTTCAATTTCTTTGATCGAGTAATAACCATGATGAAGCATGCTGCTGATAAGATCAGAATTGAAGCAATCACAGGAATAATGACTTGGAGATGTGGAAATTTTGATTTCTTCGACCCTCTTGAGTGGCATTGAGGCAAATGCAATTCAGCTATACCCCCACAAAGCCTTTTATTGCCAGTGAGTGAAAATTTTGTTGTTTTGTTGAAAACACCTTTTGTTGGCACTTCTCCCTCAAATGCATTATAAGATAAGTTCAAAAATTCCAAAAATGATAACTTTTCAAGATATTCAGGAATTTGGCCCGATAAATTGTTAGAAGACAGATCTAGTTCTTTTATGCTTTTCAAAGAACTAAACAGAGGAATGTTTCCGCTAAAAGAATTGCCATGCAGGTTTAGAGATTCTAAACTTGAGCAATCACTGAGAGTAACAGGAATCTCACCAAAGAATAAGTTCTTAGAAATATTTAATACGACAAGATTCCTCAAGTTGCCTACTTCTAAAGGAAAAAGGCCACTCAAAAGGTTGTTTGATATGTCTAGAGCAAGAGAGAGGGTTAATATTTCAAGAATTTGATGAGGCACAATACCAGTGAGCTTATTTTTGTAAAGAAACAACTTTATCAAGTTTTGACAATTTCCAAGAGAAGATGGTATATGGCCCTGCAGATTATTGGAATTCAATTCAAGTACGGATAGGAGTGTCAAATTACCTAGAGAGCTAGGAATATTCCCTTGTAAGTTATTTCCACGCAGGGCTAACACCTGTAAGCTCTTTAGCATACCAATACCATGAGGAATTATGCCCGATAGCTGGTTATACTCGACATCAATCATATTTAGGTTAACTAAATTTCCTATATCAGGAGGTATGGTGCCAGATAAGAGATTCGACCATATCGATATTCCATTCACTGTTTTTGAGAGATTGGCTATGGAATGTGGCAATATTCCTCCAAATTGATTATCGTAAAAAGCAAGCACTTTTAATTTACTGCAGTTAGCTAGAGAGGTGACAAATCCAAGGTCACCAGTTGACCTTGTTCCTAAATTATTTATGCCCATATTAATCCATGATAGATTACTAAGGCCACTAAAATCAATGGACACACTTCCTATGAAATTATTCATGCTGATGTCAAGTTCTTCAAGGTTTGAAGCATTGGATATTGAATTTGGGAGAGAACCAATAAAATTATTGTCACTAATAACAAATCTTCTTAGGTTTGGCAGAGTAAAACCTATGTTAGATGGTAAACTTCCATTAAACCTATTGGACAAAAGAAAAAGAAGCTCAAGAGAAGAGATATTATAAATTGATGGAGGAACTGCACCAAAGAACTCATTGATACCTAAACTGAGACCCCATAACCTGTTTAGTCGGCCAAGAATTTCAGGAATTCTCCCCCCAAAGCTATTCTCTTCTATTACGAATGCTTGCAAAGCTGAAAGCTTACCGATCGAAGTTGGAATTTGTCCAGTTAGATGATTTACACTAATATACAGGTCCTCAAGCTTCAATAAGTTGCCAATCTCTATTGGGATTTCGCCAGTAAGGTTGTTTCCATCGGCATAAAAGTTGATAAGACTAGAGCAATGGGACAAATTGGTTGGAATTGTGCCTGAGAAAAGAATTATTGATCAGCCATAAGGTTGTTTGAATCTTGATGAGATGAAAACATTTAAACAATTGGTTAGAACTGTACCTGAGAAGGAATTATTAGACAATGCTAGAGTTTCAAGCCTGAATAAACGACCAACTTCATCAGGAATTTCACCATAGAATCTGTTGTCCTCAAGATGGATTGACCTGAGGAAGCTTAGGTTCCCTATAAAAGGTGATAGGCGACCTCCAATGCTTCGATTTCTTAAGTCCAAATTGGTGATCCTTCGGTGCTGACGACCACATGAAATACCGGTCCAAAGACAAAAGGGTACAGAATTGTTTCATGAGTTTGTGACTCCTAATGCATCATGAAGTTGTGCTTTTATGGCAAGTAATGCCAAACGGTCTGTCTCATTTGGTTTCACTGTGGCAATTGAGAGGGTAGAAAAGATATAGATTAGCAGCAAGTTGAAGCACCATGGAAGAATGGTAAGATAGCTAGTGGAACGATGCATATTCGCAGGGCTTGGATTTTTCGCTCAGAATCTGGGTGCTTATTTCATGCTGGTGTGACAGATCTTGACAGGCAACGTCGAGCATTTATGGTGCTCATTTTGATAGGCAACGTCGTTTGTTCCTTGCTAGAATTCCATGACTCTCTACATTTAGCACAAATCAGTTAGCTATCTGTCAGCATCTCTCTTTCCTTGTCAATAACAGTAACCGCAACATCTGGAATCTTCAAGGCAACCCTCCACAATTGAATATAATTGAAGTATGAAACAACATTTTTGTTCATACTCCCACCTTTAAATAATAGCACACATTAAGTGAGAAAATTCTTTAATACACCAGATGCAATACCATGTATAATAATATCATAACACGTGGCATAAATAACTTAATAAAAATCCTAAATAATAATATTAAAAAAGATGTGAATTTTTGAATTAATATTGAAAACCTTAAATGGCCTTTTTTAGCATTAGTAATTACAAATTATAATTTACGGATTAAAGCAATAGTTTTAGAATGAAAGACACAGAATATGGTCTTTTCTGTCGTTTGTTTGCAAATTATTTCACTCGTTTGTGAATTGTAGTTTCTAAAAACAGTAAAGCTATGATAACTCATTTTAGTTTTTCAATACCAATTTCAAAACTTTCACCTTTATTTATACTATAAAAAGATTTCGATAACCAATTATATATGTTTTTCATGGCATATAACATAATTTTAGTAGCCGAATTCATCATATTCTGCTACTACAATTAATGTACTGCATCTGGTTCTAATTCTAGTATCAAATCATTGCTAAATCACATTTTATTAACCTCAAAAGTAAAATCAAATAATAATATATCAGCTCTTTAACACATGCTTTTACGTGTAAGACTAATGGACTTACCATGTGACTCAAGTGCAAATGCAAACACACAATAAATTTATATAACAAACAAATTTAAATTTTGTCACCTAGAAAGTTCGAACCATGACTTTTGGGACATGTCAAAGTTTTGATACCATGCTAAAACCAACAAACCAAAATTTTTAAGTTTTTAGATAAGAGCTTAATTAATGATATAAGACTTTCTAATATATAATTTTATACCTTTGTTCAGGAAAAAAATTGTCATCATTCAATTACCCACTGGACTCCCCTATATTGAAGTTTTTGCACATGTTTAGTAGTTCTTTATACAGTTGAAGAATTAAATAGTCTTGCTTTATTAGTATTCATTTCAATGAGTCTTCATGAAGCATCATGGACGATGGCCTGAACAAATCCAAGTCCAGGTTGTTAACATACAATTAATTCGATTAATCAAATCAATATTTTCCATTCGTGTAATATATTATTTTGTTTCAATGAGCTAGTCGCTGGTTGGGCTTTTATTTCGTTGGGCTGGTCCATTGGGTTTTTACTAGCCCATGTGTCTGGTCCCAAAAGTATTTATAACAATTTGCATAAGGAAACTCGGTAATGTAAAATTAATTAACAATTAAAGAACTCAATATTTTTTGTTTGTCTAAGGTAAGAAATCATTTTTCAAACAAAAAAAAAAAAAAAATCATTTTAAAACAATTAACATATTAAATTAAAAAAAAAAAAAAAAACAATTTTCCCTCTTCTTCAAACTTGGTGACAATGGTATTTTCTCTTTCACGACTTTGAAAATTTATTATGCTTAGTTTGAATCAGGACCCTGTTAGTTTCGTCATTCAACTGAGGCCTTGCATTGATATTCAGAGATAAATTTTCTTTCTAACTAGGATTTAGGCTAGCTTTTGATGCCAGAGTATAGTAATATCTATGAAATGAACAAAGAAATTAATAAGATATGTGATCATAATCCTAATCCTAATCCACATGTGAGAGCATGCAGAAATTAAATTTTCAGTGTAGAAATTTTACATTCAGTGCTCCTTTTTAATGATTTCTTGTGTAGTTTTAACACAAAGACCATTCAACAATCATATCATATAATCCTAATCAACATTTGAGACCTTGCAGTGCACATGGTCACTAATTGAAATGAAGTATATTAAAGATGAAACAGTGCAGGAGATGAAATCGTATATAATCCTAACTATATATCATATGTACGGAGATTAAATTTCTGAAATGTAGAAATTTTTAGTATCAATGTTCTTCCTTTTAATGATTACCCGTGCGGTGCGGTTGGATCACAAACACCATGAAATTAATGATATCCTTGTTTCTCATTTAGTTTTCATGGGGACCATAACATTGTCTGTACTTGCTAAAAGTTATTACCAATAATCGTCGGCTCCACCACCCACTCAAATCCACCTTTGATTGCATGAGTCAGTCAAGCAGAGTTCAAAAGGTAGTGAGATCAATCCCATATATTAAATCATATTAATTAGAAAAGTTGACTAAGATCATGCACTATCAAGTGTAATGGTAGAAGTAAGAGCCTCGCTATGGTCTATTGGGAGAAAATACATCCATTAACGCTAGTGGCATAATTATTTGGGATATGGAATTTATTAACCTTAGCAGCCAATAACTGACTTCATTTGAGCGTTTTCGCCCAACTTGTTGACAAAGCTATTGCACTATCGTAGACTCCTAAGGTCTATCAGCTCATGTTGAGCCCAAGATCAACCTATAGCAAATGGCAGGGAAGATAATTGGGCTTATTCTAGTGTCTAATCATTGTTAGGATATGGAATTTATTAACTTTAGCGGCTAATAACTTATCATTTAATGAGTTTGAATTGAATTCATTAAGTCAATTTTATTTATTTTTTAAGTGATTATATAACTTAAAATTGTTAAAAAATAATTTAAAATAAATAGTTAGAAATTCTAACTTATCACTTAATACCTAATCATTTAATCATAACTAAAATATTTTCTTCCATAACCATCCTTCTAAAAAAAATACTTATTTCAAATTTTATCTATTGACATATGTCTCAAAGTAACTTTATGTGTGTGAGTTTTTTGGAGCAATTTTATAATTTCAAGTTTGGATGGACTTTATTGTAATTTTAGAAAGTCTCTTAATATATATTGTTGTATTGTTAAGAGAGTTGTAAGTGTGAAAAGTGTATAGAAAGAAATTGTGAGAAAGTTACGTGTCTCTACAAATTGAGAGAACAAATAGACCCTAACATTGAGAGCTTGTAAGGTTAGAAGATTGAGATCTAGTGGGAGAAGATAGCTTTTGAGTGGAGATAATATTTTATAACCTTGTTATTTTCATACTTGTGAAATCGGTGACCTCTGTAAATATAGTCATATTGATGAACCACGTAAAAATTTCTCCTATTGTATTATGGTTTGATTTACTCTTAACTTTATTTTGTTCTTGCTATTATATTGATTAGTTATTGTATTTGTATGACCATTCAAATAAAATTTTAAGTGTTACTAGTGTTGTTAGGAGTTGTTTTCCAAAAGTTCAATAAAGGTCCTAAGAGAACATTAATGTGTTTGTTGTTGGGCCGCACCTTCCTCCTATATTATCTTCATTAATATCCTATAAATTATCATTTTTCATATATATTGTTATTAGTAACTTTTTTTTTTTGATAAAACTGTTATTTGTAATTTGAATCTCTATATTTATATAACAATTATAATGACCTATATTTTACAACTTAAAAAGAATGTATAAACTATATGAACTTAATATTTTCTTAAACTATTATTGTTTAAAACAACATATACTTATTATTATTGTTATTATTATTGAAACTAAAACATATACTTTTTATTATTAATAAAAACTACATACATTTTTGAAAAATTAAAAATATATAGATAACTTTGGTTCAGATTTATTAAATGATTTGTGGGGGATGGGTGTAGAGCCCACTACCTCATGAAAGTAGATAGCGATAGTGGTCTTACCAGTAGACCACTCCCCGAAGTTGGTACCTCAGTGAATTTGAGCAAGACATGGGATAGGTTGATGATTTTGTAGTTTTATTTTAGAATATTAATTATATGAGAAAATTATAAATTGTGATACATGGAATCAAAAAATCAAATAATAATAAAATGCATTTATCAAGTAATCTTATGTTTTTGTTTTCTTTTTGTTAGAGATAAAAAAAAAAAAACCTAATTTTTGTTAAAAAAATATTATTTTATAGTGTTCGGTTATCCATTTAAATTAAACTAAAATATTTTATTACTCCAAGTGGGGTGGCCACCCCCACCACACATTTGACTTGGTTGCAAATGTCACGAGTTCGAGCAGATTTTCTATATTTCCCACTTTGTGAGGATGACTTTCCTAAAACTGTGTGGATAAACATCTCTCATTCTCTCTCATCTTCTAGAAGTAAATTTTCGAGTTGCATTTTAAAATGATATATTAGCCAAGTCTCGTTAAATATTTTCTTCTAAAAAAAAATGTTTTGTTATTAAATCTATTCAGGACATGCTTATGCAAGTTTTATTTTTATACTACTGTTTTCACTAAGTAACTCCGAATGCATTTTTATGTGTTGGCTTTAAGGGTTAACGGGTGTGGAGCAACGAGCGACTTTTAGAATCTGGTTTAAGCTATTATTTACTTATGCTGATGCAGTCGGTTTGATGCAGTCGGTCGATGTAATGGATTGTTCATTGCTTGTTGGAGTGTGGATGAAGAGAAGCTTGAGTTAGTTCTAGGATCATTGACTTCATGAGACAGTGTACATGCGACAATCACCTTAAAGCATGGGTGAAGGCTTCAGGTATCCTTGGAGGGCCAAAGAACGCATCGCCGACCATAATTTCACCCAAATAATCCAAGAAAAGATTCAGGACAGCAATGACTACTTACTCTTCGATGGCCCAAGATCATGTTGGAAGTAACAAATCAAACGATATTTTATGTGCACGTGATCAAGACCAAGTCTTCAAAATAACAGAAAAATCGAGTCTTAAGTTAGCTACTCTGTTTTCCTACCAACTTCCTTGTTATCTTTATCATTTATTTAGGCTTGTTTTTAGCATTCTGTTTGTTATTATCTGTTAGTTGCACAACTCTTCTATAAAAGAGTCAATGATCAAATAATGATGTATGAGTTCGTATTTTTGTTGAGTAATAAAAATCATTAGTTCTCAAATTTTTCAACTTCTTTCTAAAAAATAAACACCAACAAAGTGGTATCAGAGCCTGTTCTCTTCTTTGTTTCTTGTTTCATTTTTTTCTCATGGCATCAAACTTGGTCCAGCTTCAAGTTCCTAAGTTAACAAAAGAAAACTACGAAAGGTGGTGTATCCAGTTCAAAGCCTTGTTCGGTTCACAAGAGTTGTGGGAGATAGTTTGTAATGGTTATGTCGAACCAAGTCCAGAAGTTGAAGTTCTCTACACTGCTGACCAGAAGAATACTCTTAGAGATCAACGAAAAAAAGATAAGAAGGCTCTTTTTCTACTGTACCAAGGATTGGAGGATGATACGTTTGAGAAAATTTCTGAAGCAACAAGCAGCAAGGAGGTCTGGGACAACTTGAGCACAATTTATAAAGGAGTTGAAAGAGTAAAGAAGGTAAGATTGCAGACTCTTAGAGGTGAGTTTGAAGCAGCTCACATGACAAAAGGAGAATCAATCTCAGATTATTACTCACGACTTATTGCAATTGTCAATCAAATGAAGAGGAATGGAGAAAAGCTTGAAGATGTTCGTGTAATGGAGAAGATACTGAGATCTCTCACTCATAATTTTGAGCATGTAGTAACAGCTATAGAGGAGTCGAAGAATCTGGAGACGATGAGTACAGAGGAACTTTTAGGTTCTCTGAGAGTTCATGAACAATGTATAGGAAAGAATTCTCAGTCAAGTTCAACGGATCAAGCATTGGAATCAAAACTCACTTTTGACAATTCAAATCGTGAACATGTTGGAGGGCATACTTCTCAACGTGGAGGGGCATCTTCTCGTGGACGAGGTAGAGGTCGCGGAGGATATGACAGAGGTAAAGCAAATGTTCAATGTTTTCATTGTCGAAAATTTGGACATTATTCTTTTGAATGTTCCAACAAATCTGAAGATCATGCCAACTTAGCTGAAGCCTCTAATGATGTTGATGAAGAACCAACTTTGCTGATAGTACATAAAGAATCTGTTGAGCAAACGAATGTCTGGTATCTTGATTCTGGAGCGACCAACCATATGTGTGGCCGAAAGGAATGCTTTGTGGATCTTGAAGAAGAATTTGGTGGATCTGTATGTCTTGGAGATGGCTCGAAGTTGCTAGTTGCAGGGAAAGGAAAAATTCAGGTTTATAAAAAAAATGGAAAAATGATGCATATTTCTGATGTCTACTATATTCCTAATATGAAGAGCAACATTCTTAGTCTTGGTCAGCTGCTTGAGAAAGGTGATATTATCCATATGGAAGAGAATAAACTTCATCTACGAGATGCAGATGGACAACTTATTGCTCGGGTACAAATGTCGAAGAATCGTATGTTTCCTCTACACTTACATACTACAAATGAACATTGTTTTCTTGGAATAACTGAAAGTGAGTCAGAGAAATGGCATTTACGATTTGGACACCTTCATTTCAATGGACTAAGGTTGTTATCTTCAACTGGTATGGTGCATGGATTGCCGAGCATTGAACTGTCAGATCGTGTATGTGAAGGATGTGTACTTGGTAAGCAATCTCGTCTTCCTTTTCCCAATATGTCTTCATGGAGAGCACATGCACACTTGCAACTTGTACACACAGATATTTGCGGACCAATCGAACCTTATTCTTTTAGTGGAAGTAAATACTTCATAAGTTTTATCGATGACTTCAGTCGAAAGGTATGGGTTTATTTTCTTAAAGAAAAAATTGCTGCATTAGCTGTATTTAAACAGTTCAAATCTCTTGTAGAAAATGAAAGAAAGTGTAAGATTGTGACATTAAGATCTGATAGAGGTGGAGAGTACACTTCAAATGCATTTCAAGAGTTTTGCAGGGAACATGGTATATGACATCAGCTAACAACTGCTTACACCCACAACAAAATGGGATTGCAGAACGGAAGAATCGTACCATATTTGACATGACAAGAACTCTACTCAATGAGAGAAGATTACCAAAACAATTTTGGGCTGAAGCGGTTGCTTGTTCTGTTTATCTTCTCAATCGATGTCCAACAAAAAGTGTCTGAAATATAACACCGCAAGAAGCATGAAGCGGTTATAAGCCTAGTGTTGGTCATTTGAGGATTTTTGGGTGTATCGCATATGCTCAAATACCTGATAGCAAAAGAAAGAAATTGGATGATCATGGTGAGAAATGTATTTTTGTGGGTTATAGTGAAGAATCGAAAGCATATAAGCTCTACAATCCATTAACAAAAAAATTAGTGGTGAGTAGAGATGTTGTCTTTCATGAGGCAGCAACTTGGGACTGGAGCGGTGACAATGATAAGGGTAAAAATATTATTGAAGATGCAACAATAGTCCATGAAGATGCAGCAGCGGATCAATCTGTAGCAAGGGGTCAATCAGTTTCAACTACTCATACAATACAATCACCATTAGCCACATCGTCTTATGCAGGCAGCAACAACTCAAACTGTAGCAGCAATTCTCATGCAGGCAGCAGCAATTCAAACACCAATTCGAGTTCTCCAAGTAGCAGTTCATCTCCAGTCAAGGCCAGAAGTCTTCATGACATTTATAGAACCACAGACGAAATCGAAAAAGAGGCTACAAACCTGTTTTGCTTGTACGTTGACCATGAGCCCATTAATTTCAAAGAAGCTATGACAAAAGATTGCTGGAAGGCTGCTATGGAGGAAGAAATAATGGCTATCAACAAAAATGATACATGGGAATTAACCACACTTCCACCAAATCAACAAGCGATTGGAGTCAAATGGGTATACAAAATTAAGAGAAATGCTGATGGTAGTATTGCTCGCTACAAAGCAAGACTTGTAGCAAAAGGTTACAAGCACAAATATGGAATTGATTATGAAGAAGTTTTTGCTCTAGTGGTTCGATTTGATACAGTAAGATTACTTTTTTCTCTTGTTGCGTCTCATAGTTGGAAAATATACCAACTTGATGTTAAGTCAGCCTTTCTCAACGGAATTCTTACAGAAGAAGTATATGTCCATCAACCAGAAGGTTTTGAAACAAAAGGTGAAGAACACAAGGTTTACAAATTAAAGAAGGCGTTGTACGGTCTGAAGCAAGCTCCACGTGCATGGAATTCTCGCATTGATGGTTACCTTCGTCAAACTGGTTTTGATCAGTGCCCATATGAACCTTGTGTTTATGTAAAAAATAATATTGATGTTGAATTTCTAGTTATCTATCTATATGTGGATGATCTTTTGTTTACAGGCAATAGTGAAAGATTATTCACAGAGTTCAAACAAAATATGTTTGATGAATTTGAAATGACAGATAATGGGCTTATGTCTTTCTTCCTGGGGTTAGAGATTCGACAAGAGCAGAATGGAATATTTGTGTGTCAACAGAAATACACAGATGAGTTGCTGAAAAAATTCAAGATGAGTGATTGCAGTACTGTTGCAACTCCTGTCACTACAGATATTCAGCTGTCAAAGAAAGGAGATGGTAAGCTTATTGAATCAACATTATTCAAAAGCTTGATTGGAAGTCTCAGATATTTAACTGTGACAAGACCAGACATTGTTTATGGAGTTAGTCTTTTGAGTCGTTACATGGAAGTGCCAAGAGAATCACACTGGCAAGCTGCAAAAAAGATTTTGAGGTATGTGAAAGGCACACTTAATTTTGACATTTTTTATGCTTATGGAGAGGATATAAAACTTGTGGGATATTCTGATAGTGACTGGGGTCGAGCTCCTAAAGAAAGAAAGAGCACAACAGGTTATGTTTTTTTATCTTGGCTCAACAGCATTTACTTGGGCATCTAAAAAACAACCTATTGTGGCTTTATCTTCACGTGAGGCTGAATATGTGGCAGTTTCATTTACTGTATGTGAAGCCATATGGTTAAGAAATCTTCTGGCAAGTCTGAATCACACACAAGAAGGATCTACATTGATACATGTTGACAACATATCAGCAATTAAACTTTCAAAAAATCCCACTCAGCATGGAAGAAGCAAGCATATTGATACTCGTTTTCATTTTCTCAGAGATCATGTGAAGCAAAAGACAGTTGAGCTGGTGTATTGTCGCACAGAGGAACAAGTAGCAGATATCTTCACTAAGCCACTGTCATCCGAAATCTTTATTAGATTGAGAACATTGCTTGGGATGAAGGCTTTTTGATTTGAAGGGGGATGTTGGAAGTAACAAATCAAACGATATTTTATGTGCACGTGATCAAGACCAAGTCTTCAAAATAACAGAAAAACTGAGTCTTAAGTTAGCTACTCTGTTTTCCTACCAACTTCCTTGTTATCTTTATCATTTATTTAGGCTTGTTTTTAGCATTCTGTTTGTTATTATCTATTAGTTGCACAACTCTTCTATAAAAGAGTCAATGATCAAATAATGATGTATGAGTTCGTATTTTTGTTGAGTAATAAAAATCATTAGTTCTCAAAATTTTCAACTTCTTTCTAAAAAATAAACACCAACAGATCAATGGTCCCCTCCTACTATATATCATTCCAAGTAAATTACAGTCTGATTTGGCCAAAGCAAAGACATAACTTGGACCTTGTTAGAATGCTACTATGATCTCTCTACCTAAACATTCCAGTGTGATTTGGAAATCAATCATTCCATATGGTTTTTACTCCTTACATATAATTCATTTTCTACATTTGAATTCTTTTGACCGCAATTTCATTGGTATGTTCATTAAAATGAGAAATTCATTATTATTTATGAGGATGTGAAGAACAAAGATCTTAAAAAGCAACAGAATTTTCTGTTAGGAGTTTAATATTTGATGACTTATCCATGAAATCTTTGTACAAAATATTTTTCTTATTTGTAGCATTCTAGCATATATATGCAATGGACTATGAATTTTTGTCATCTATTTCAATGTAGGAGATCTTTTTTGTTACCATCTATTTCTTTTTCCTTTAGAGCATTTGTACCATATTACTTCCAGCTTTTTTATAGTGCATGTTTTGTGGTTGGATTGGAGAAAGGTTGGCAGCTGTGCCTGTGATTTGAAATTGATTACTGATTCCATGCATTTCTGCAGAACATGATTAGCAATAGAGGCTTCATTTTTTACTGAACAAAAATGAAGCACGCAAGTGAACATATGTGTTTACTGAGGCGGCCAGTGAGTTTTGGTTGCTGGGAAAAATCCTGCGCTAGCAAACTTATCTGAATCTTTGCTGGCTACTTATCCTGGTAGCCGATGCTCTCGCAAGTGTTTTGATAAAAAAAAACGTGTAAAAAAATAAACAATTTGGTCTCTGTGCAATGTTAAAAAATGATTCATGTTAATAGTTTCTTAGAACATAGTAAGAAGCAAATAATGCAAAGATATTCATTGAAAGAAATAATCAAGAAAAGAACCAGATTTTGATTATGTAAATAGGAATATAAAACAAAAAGTGCTTTCTGGTTCTGTACGTCTGTTCCATTATCAAAGGAAATCTGTATACAGACTGCTTTCACATTATTTCTCATAAAATTGGGCTCACTAACTAGGAAGTATTAAAGCCATTCCAATTGATGTCTTCACTCTTCATACACAGCAAGATCACCTTGTGGTCAACATTGTTGATTTCACCGAAACTATTAAAAAGACCCACCCAACAACTGTTTTATTTTCTTAACCCTTTAGGGACATGCTTATGTGCCTGTAAACGAAGAAACATCTCCACAATGCAGCTGATTGATAACCTGGGCAAGGGTGACAATCTCACCATAAACAGCATACTCACATTTCAAAACCCGAGGAGAAAATTAAATTAATGAGGAACTAGAACAAGGGAGGAAAAAAAAGGTGACAAAACCAAAATTTTGACAAGAAAACTTTCCAATAGCAGAACCTCAAGAACACTTGTGTTTGAGCCATGCAATAGCAGTCATACCTACTTACTATTTAATTTCCTCTACTGATGCTTCAGTCTCTCTCGTTGGCGGTTCTCCTCCTCCTCCCGTGGTTGATTCTGGCGTGTCTCCTCCTCTTCCCGTAAGTGATTCCCATGTCTCTCATTCTTTTGCCATCAGTTCTTCTATTGCCATCTGTGCGTTAGATATGTCTTCAGTCTCCTGCCATAGCTGCTGCTTCCCTGGCAGCCTTGATTTGTTGGGTGGACTTGTAGTAATAAATATATAATATCAATTGGCCCACTGAAAACAAAGCACTGAGCCCATTTGGAACCTAATTCCAAAACACATTAATCATGAACGTATTAGCAATTGAGGAGATTCAAAAAAAAAAAAAAAAAATCACCAAAGTCAAATTAATTTGTACTAATGCAATTAGGCTCATTACAATGAGAAATGCATATGCATATGATACATAGTAGACTTTATAAAAAAGAGAAAATGATAAGAACTTACAATAAGATATTTACTCAAGGGTAATAAGGAAAATATTAACCAAGTGATGTTGTTAAAAGCCGAAACAACATAGCTAAAAAAAGACATATGCTCCACGCTTTTTGTGATAGCCACTTGTTTCTGCATCATTAAATGTAAAAAAATTTAAGTAGACCAAACCACAATTTTCTGTACCATTAAATATAAAAAAATTAAGTAAATCAAACAAAAATAAATACTTATATTAGTGGAAGACTAACCATGTCAGATAATAGGAAAATATACATCAACGTATTGCACAAAACACAAGCAATGCCAGCAACCATTACCTGTTTTTCTCTAGTGTGGACTAGGATTATGACCACAATCAGAAGAAAGGCAATGGATATTAGCTCAACAAGCATAATTAGACCAAATTTATTTCATTTTTTCTTGTCCGAATGGAACAAGGTGGTAATATAAAAAAATTAAAAACCTATGCCAATGGTATTTGCGATCAGGATGAAAAGACTACTTTTTTTGTATAAAAGTAGCCCATAAATCCATCGGGCCGTACAGTTGGCTAGAGTTGCCAAGTGAATGAATGGTGTGAAATTCTGATGTACTGGCTCATTCTTGATTATCTGAACAAAAGTTGGCCTGCATACAAAATTTAAAATTTAGTTAGAAAATCTTTTAGTATATATAAAAAAATCTTCATAAATAATGATTTTATTACAAATTTTAATTAAAAAAAAAATCTTTATAAGTATCAAAGTTCTCTTGTATACAAGTGTTTTATTGAAATTTAAAATAGAAAGACTATTCTTTTGGTAAAAAAATCAAATCTCACAGAATTAAACTAAGCTTACATTGGTAGCAAGAATAATAATCTAGAAATGACATTCCATGATAATAAAAGAAAAAACTCATATCAGTGTAATCAAATAAAATTATAAAAATTGAAAAAAAAAAAAAAAGTAACAACTCACCTATAATGCCAAACACACTGTTAGCTTTTTCCATTGGTGTTAGTGTCATAACTTAAGATGAAAAAGTAGAAATGGAGTAAAGCTAGTAACAATTAAAAGAATGGAAAAGCTAGCAAGCTAGAGGGAAGTTAACAATTGAATGAAGAAGGTAGCAAGGTTGAGCGACAAGTCAGTAGAGACGTTAACAAGTAAACGACTGGACGACCTAACAAAGATAGATACAGGGAAATTTAAAGGATTGTTGAAATAACTAATAATTCTAATATACCCCTATTATTTGATCTAATTACTAATTTGCTTGCTTAGTTTGGACAAATCCAATTTTACTCTTTCTATTTTCTTTGTTAGTGAAAAATGGATTCCAACAGTGATAGTGTGCGAAAGGAAGAATTTGACCCTTAATTATAGCAAAGCTGAAAAAATAAAATTAACAAAAAGATCAATTTTCCCTTAAAATATTTAACATAAACATATTAAAAATTATTAAAATATGATAAAATAAAATAAAAAATTACTAACAGTTTCTTTCTATCTCTACCGTCCATCTCTATGATAGACAGTCAAGATTAAATTCCAAAATGATTTAAAAAAAAAAAACTTAAAATTAAAAAAAATTCAATTGAGACAAAAATACATTAAAATATGCATTGACAAGTTCATGATGCTTTCAATTGGTACTTCTTATACTGACAATCAATATTGTTTTATTTCTAAGTCCATGTTCTGTTGGTATAGATATAGTATCCATTCTTTAGTAGGTCACCGGTTTGTTGGCTATCGAGTGGCACTTAAGATAGAAGCCAGTGTCTTTTTAGGATTTCTCCAAGATATTTCGTGTAATTTTGAGCACGTGCTTTGCTTGTGGCCCGTTGGTGCCGGCTTGTCTTACTGTAAAGATAACAGTTCATATAAGACTAGTGATATACAAACAGCAGCTGATACGCACAATTTTCTTCTATTTTCTTTGTCCATGATCATCCTCTATCAAGTGTATAGCATGACTACAGCCTATTGGGAGAAAATGCAAGTGGCATTACTACGCGAACTATGGAAATTATTACAACCTTACATTTCAAGAGCATGTGCGAGAGGACAAACACCATTTGATTATATACATGTTCTTTCTTCCTTCAGGTTATAAGGGTTCATGATTTTGTGTCTCATTGTCTCTGCTCCGTAAGAAGTTGAGGTCATTCAGTAACCGGTGGCGCACTGTGGACCTCTGAACTCTTTGTTCAAAGGCACCTCGACCTGATCAATTACTTCGTGCCCTACCTTGACTCTTATTAAATGCATCTCAAAGTAAAACAAATAATACAATAAGAGAGGCATTGTGGATTGATAAAATCTCACCTGAGAAAATTGGACATTCTCCACGAAAAAATATTTATATTAAATAATAGCTTATACATTAAAGTTATAGTGATCATTATAGTTATATATTATATATATATGGATTATTTTATTATTTTTAATTAGACTAATAAAAAAATATTTTTTAATTTTTTGGGAAAAACATGAAAAACACCAATCAATTAAATTGATAAAATAAGAAGATATATGCGTGTGTTTTTCATTTTCAGATGAAAATCGATAAAAATAAAACATTACCAAACGATTTTTAGTCACTAGATGATTATCCCATTCCCACACTTGTTATTTTCTTTGTAGATATAATTGAGAATAACTCTATCTTGTTTTGTTTCACCTGTTACTTTACTGTCCACGAGCACGTACGGTGGGTTTCATTGACAAACATTTATAATTAATGATGCTTTTGGAAATTGTTACTTGGATAAACCATCTAGTGACCATGAAACTGGCTCATGATCTTTCACTATCAAGTATTATGGTAGAAGTAAGAGCCTCACTATGGCCCATTGGGAGAAACTGCATCCATTAACGCTAGTGGCATAATTATTTGGGATATGGAATTTATTAATCTTAGCAACCAATAACTGACTTCATTTGAGGGTTTTCGCCCAACTTGTTGACAAAGACATCGCACTATCGTAGACTCCGAGAGTCTACGTTCTATTCATAATCCAAGGAAACATACTATAAGCTCATGTTGAGCCCAAAATCAACGTATAGCAAAATGGCAGGGAACTTATTCTAGTATCTAATCAATATTTTTATTTTAAAAATGAAAGAATTACTTAAAAGCCTCTGAAAATATGCCTTGTTACAAATAGAAACCACTTTTGCTTTTTATAATAGCAACCTCCCATACACTAATAGTTTAACTATAGTTGATCGTTTGATATAACTGAAAAAAATGGTAAAAAGGTCATTTTCTCTTATTTTTATTTTTTTAAATTATATTAATCAATAAGTTGTTTGGATCTCCACCGTCCATCTGGATGTCAGAGATCCATTTAAAATAATTTTGAAATTAAAAAAATAAAACATAATTTTAAATTTAAAAAATAAGTTTTAATATTTTCTTAAAAATAAAAACAATGGATTCTCATCGTCCATCTCTGAAATGGACGGTGAAGATCAAAAGAATTAAAAAAAAAAAAAAATCAAAACAATAGAAAAAAAAAAGATAAATGAAAAAATTAGGAACATCACAAACCCAGATCAACAGACCGGATCTATTCTTCTTCTTCTTCATCTTCATCTTGTTCTTTTTCTTCATCACAAACTCAGAACCCAAACAATATCATCTTAACCTCTCAACACAAACACACCTTTAAGGTCATACACACACTCATTCCCTCTTTCCCACCGCATATATGGTGGCTCTTGTTCTTGTTCTTCTTCACTTGTTTCAGAACGACTATGGTTGTTACAGCTCTGTGATGGTTATCGCACACAAACGGCCATACACACATTAACGGCCATGGTTTTCACAACTCTGTGATGGAGACCCAGATAGTCTTCATCGAGGAGACCCAAGATCCGTTCGGGTCTCCGTCGATAGAGATTTGAACTGGTCTCCACCATCGGGAGACCACCCATCATTTTTGTTAATGGATTTTTTAATTTTTGATAGATTTGTTTTTGTGATGGATTGGATAAGGTTGATTGATGATGAAGAATGGTGAGGTTGATAAAGAAGGGTGAGATTTTAATTTTTGATAGATTTGTTTTTGTTATGTTGTTTTTGTGATGGATTGGGTAAGATTAATTGATGATAAAAAATGGTGAGGTTGATGAAGAAGATGATGGATTAAGTAAGGTTGATGAAGAAGGGTGAGATTGATTTTTTTTTTTTTTCATTTTTGAAGATTGAAGATCTAGGTTTTGAACCCAAAGCTTCAACTACATCTTCAAGCCAAGTTTTTTGTTTTTAATTTTATTTTTTCAATTGTTCAATTTTTTTTTTTAACCCAAGGAAAGGTTGATCTTCAATTGTTTTCTTGAACTCGAGTAAGGTTGATGAAGAAGGGTGATGGATTGTCAAAGGCTTCATCTGATGATGATGATGATGGATGGTGTGAGGACGATGAACTAGGTCCACTTTTTTTATTTTTGGTTTTTAATTTTTTAATTGTTCAATTTTTCATATATATATTTTTTATTTTTTCAAATTGATCTTGATCGTCCATCTTTTAGATCTATTTGAAAAAAATATATGTATATTTTTTAATTTAAATTTTTTATAATTAAAATTTAATTATTGTAAAATTTTAAAATTTTAATTTAATTTTTTATTTTTTTAAATTGATCTTGATCGTCCATCTTTCAAATGGATGGTTTAGATCCATTTTAAAAAAATATTTTTTATATTTAAAATTAAATAGATATCAACTGTTCATTTTTTAAATGGATGATTGAGATTTTTTAAGTCTTTTAATATTTTTCCTATAGAAATAGAGGTAACTGTGTCATTTCCATCAAAATTTAGTTAATAGGGGGCAGTACCGTCTTTTTGCTCTATTTTATCAACTTCTAGTTATCTCAAACGATCAAACCTTAGTCCAAAGGAGGAGACTGTTACAAAAAGCAAAAATGGTTTTCGTGTGTAACAATGTATATATTCATAGGCTTTTCAAAAATTCTCTCTTTTAAAACTATTTTTGGTACTCTTAACAAATGTTCTGTTGTGATGCTAATTAATTTAAGATATATCTTTCCAATTAATTAGCCTTTACTATGCTAATTAATTTAACAAAAATTCGGTCACTGCTCTTCGCTTCTACCGCCCTCACCACCGGTTGCTAAGGGATTTAGGGTTCGCTTAAGTTTAATTTTTTTTTTTTTTTATTTACTCTTATGTTATGTCAGATAGATATCTCATTAACTTTAGATACTTTAAATTATTACTCAAATCCAATCAAACCATCTAAGCAGAGCATAGCACTTTAGACAGCCTAGGTGCTAGGCACTAGGCGGTTGGCCCAACATTTTCTACAACATTGCTTGTTGGAGGTTGTTCCCAAATGAAGTATAAAAATAATAAGAATATATATATACATAAACAATAAAACTTAAAATAAATTGAAATTTAGAATTATTTAAATTTCCTATGTTTCTTTTTCATATTTTTATGCCTTTCGTGATATAATTGAAGAATTAAACAAGGATTTTTTTTAATTTTTTTTTTTTTTTTAATTTTTACTCTCATCATTGACAGTGACAGTATCCATGACGCGTCGTTCATGGTGAGTTCGGCCTATTCCAAGTCCAGGTTTAGCTGCGATCTACGAAAGCCCAAAATGAAATAACAAGATTTTGGACTTCTATTGATAATCAGCCCATCGCTTTATCAATTCAAGGAAGCCCATGATATTCAGCGTCACCAATTTTATCTCTAATTCATCTATCTAATGTGTACGTTTAAATTACTTAACCCATCTAGGCTGTAAATGATGTGCCTGAATCATTCAGACATTAATGTATGTCCCTCGCTACAAAACACGAGCTATCTACCCATTCATCCACAATCAGTAGAAGCACTATCATTAGCTCACTTATGCCATAACATGGAAAAATCTGCAAGGCCGCCTCCCATTCTTGATAATATAAAAAGAAGACAACACGTGGATCATGAGAGAGTGTTTTCCATTATTATATGAATTTATATCTCCTCCAGAAGTTTATTTGTCATCCAATTAGTCATGGCTTGACCCAGCAAGTCATGCAGAGATATTAAAATAAAGAGACAACGCATTGATTGCTTTCATGTCATTAATTATTATGCGGGCTTTACAGCCTGCTAACACCGGATTTTACCCCAATATTAACAACAGAGAAGGGCAAAGGAAACTGCACAAGTCATGACTCCAAGCACCACCAAAACTTCAACTTGACGTGCCCAAACAAACTTTGGTCTCACTAAATTACTCGGTTGTTGGACTAATGCTTCATCATTTTACCAAGAATATGCAGGAAACTAACCTTTGCGTTAATACTGTCATTGTATCACAATCTCTTTTGTAGTTTTAGTCAATAACTTTTGAGTCTCAGCACAAACGAAAAATAATAACACTATCATTCAAGTACCAGCTGCACACTATTGAGTGTGAAGTCAATGGTTGAATTGGCTTGATTTAGTCAAATAAAGCAGAGTTCACTAAGGTAGTTCTTAAGAGTTATAATGTCACTATTACATCATGCCAGTTTGGAGTATCTAGTTATATAGGCTCACCCACTTCTAGCTCAAATTCAGATTTCCAAGATGCATGTTTCCACTTATATTGGTCAGCTTTATCAGATAATCTATTAGAAATGCAGTCAGTGTAATCTAAATAATTTATACGTTCAGCTTGTGATGAGAAATCCTGCATTAGACTAGTCAGAAGTTGTGCTGAAAATGGGCAAGCGGGATAGGTGCAATGGTTAGCTCCCCACCCCCATCCCCGCCCGCGCCCGCAAATACATCAAGGTTATGGATTCGATTCACAGCCTCCAACTAATATGTGGATAGTTTTCTGACTCTATATGAGCAGCTCTCTCTCACTTTTGGAAGCTATAATCTGGGTCATGTTTCAAAGTCTCATCTCAGCTGGTTCTGATAGCATTCTGATTTGGTACTAGTACTGAAAAAAAATAAAATAATAATAAAAGAAGTTGTCCTGAAATGGCATTACACTATTGGACAATTTATAAAACTTGTCACGTGGAGCATTTGTGGTATTTATGGTCAACGTTGAGTGTAGAATGGCAACAATATTCCATCTGTTTGTGAGCTCTTTCTCTTTACTTCATTCTAAATTGAAAATAGTTCAGTAATCTCCCTTGCTAAATACCCTCTTTTCTTAGGAGCATGTTTTTTTTTTTTTTAATGAAATCTTATGATGCGTTTATTTCATATAGAAGAATCAGAATAATTTGAAATCAGAATAACTTGGAATCAGAATAAAGTATCGAAATCAAAATAAGTTATTTATTTCAACTACAGGAATCAAAATCGGAATCAACTTTATTTCCATTGAGCTGTTTACTTTACTTTGGAATCGAAATTGATTAATTAAAAGTTATAAAAATACTCTTAATTAAAATTATGGATTAATTATAATAGTGTACATTTTTTTATTATAATATGTAGTTTTTTTAATATCAAATAAAAAACTCTATATTATTTTAATAGTCCACTAACTTAGTGTACAATTTTTTATTATAATATGCAGTTTTTTTTTTTTTTAATACCAAGTTAAAAATTGTATAATATAATAAAAAAAATTGAATATTATTTTAATAATCAACTATAATAGTTAAGAAATTAGTGATGAAAAACTAACGATGTACAGTTTTTTATTATAATATCCATTTTTTTTTTTAATATCAAATGAAATAGGTTTTTTTTTTATTTTTTAAATAAGGGTATAAAAGACTTTTCATCTTGACAAAGAAAATGAGAATGGATTCCCAAGTGGGTTTGGGGGAATGAGATTCTCATTCCACAATCCCAAATTGATGTGAGGGCCATATTTTTATTCTCATTACGGAATAAATATTAAGTAAGTAAACACTATCAATCAATCTCATTCCCTAATCTATGAAGTAAATACATCATTATTGTTAATATGTATAAAGTATAAATATATGTGAATCTAAAATTGGAGTAAGGATTATCTATTAATCTTTTGTTCATACTAATTTTTTTATGAGAGTAATTTAAGTTTAAGTGATGCATCTAATAATATTGGCCATCCACTTTTTTAAATGTTGATGTGTCACTAAATTATCAAAAATTAACCAAAAATAAAATGATAGAGAATTTTTGCTCTTAAAATTGATAGGATTTTTAAACACTTGTGTTGGTATTCAAAAAAAGAGAAAAGAAAAATTAAAAAAAAAAAAATACTCAAAGATAAAAAAAAAAAAAAAAAAAAAAAAAATTATAACTGATGGAAGAACTTTGATGGAGATGAATTTGAATATTTCTGACATTAGGTTGTTTTTATCATTTTCTCTTAGTAGGCCATACTTGACCAAGACATGAAATCATGGTCCCAAAGCCCAACCAACACATGAGAAAATATTAAATTATAGCCCTGTATCAAATTCTGATTACTACTGTATTAATGAACAAGAAGCATCAGACAGGAGGTTGTCTGCGATAATTTTTCAGTAATCATTTTCATATCAGGAACAACTTATCTTAAAAATTCAATTGCCATGTCCCCTACAAAAAGTAAACGACATGTTGTCCATGTAGAGAAACACAAAAAATGTATTTTAATAAAAGTATACTATGCATTGCAAAATTGTTACCTAATATTATGGCAAATTGGTCGCCGATCCTCATTTGTTTCCCCAATTTTTATTCTCGTTCAAAATATGTTCCTTTTGCTCTGTTTGGCTGTGTGAGCTTTTGGCTATTGTCCTTTTTCTTTTTCTGTTGTGTTCAAGTTTTAGGCCTTTATGTGTCAATTGTAAAGCCTAAATTGCTTTACGCTTTTTATTTTGTCTTTAGTAATGTAATTTTTCAGCTGCTTAGACAACTTAGTACTACTTAAGTTTTTTATAATAATAACATTAACAATAAAAGCACGAAATTATTGAGTGATATTCAATTAAAATGTCTGAGAACTATTGGAACCTCAGTTCACCAAGACCAAAAAACAAAGTTCAGTACTCAAATTTATTTCTAATAACGCTTTACGATGAGGCAGAGTAGCCTAAATTTGATATGTCAAGTACAAAACTGAACCAAGTCATTCCCCTGAACTAGCAACAACAGGACATACCACAAATGCAGTAGACAGCAGCTATGCTTAACAAACAAAAACGAAATACTCTGAAATGAAATACCTTAATTACACTGCATAGAATTTAGCTATGTTTGATAGCCCAGAAATTTGAAGAATGTCAGCATCACTTAACAAGCCATTCAGTCTCAAGAGAAAGAGTAATAAGAGTTGAGATAACTTCCAAAAAGCTGATCAAATTCTATTTATGAATAATGAGCACCTGAAGCGAGGTGGATGAAATTACACAGCATGGAATTTGGTTATGTTTGAAAGTCTCTAACAAAAGCACAATGAAAAAGCTCAAGATTATGCATTCACAGTGGTGATCACCGGGCATTAATCCAACATGAACATATCAAATTCCACTACCCCAGAAATTTCTCCCTAAGGGTGCACAATTTTGCCACGACATCTGTCATCTTTATTCTTTCAGCTGGAGATTTCTCTGAGCAGACAACCCCAATTCCCAGCACAGCAACCAAGCACTCCTTAGTTCTGTCTCTTCCTTCTCCTTGTTTACAAAATGTTTCGGCATTTTGGATGCCAGATCCCACTGGCAGAAGCACTGAAGGATCAACAATCTCCATCACGCTTTCTGGTAAAGCCATCTTGACGAATTCATGGAGAGTCTGGCCATCATTGAACATGCTATCTGTTGGCCTCTTTCTTGTAAACATCTCTAGCACGAGAATTCCATAACTGTATACATCTCCTAGACTGGATAGTTCACAACTCATACCATACTCTGAAAAATACAATGTCAACTCATCAAATTATAAATAGATATTATAAAATTCTAAATCAATATAAGACATGAAAGATTTACCTGGGGCTACATAACCAATGGTTCCTTTTATTGCCATTGAGCTTGACTGCTCACTTGCATGATTTGATATAAATTTTGCTAATCCAAAGTCACTTACATGAGCAACCATGTCATGATCAAGTAGAACATTGCTTGGCTTTAGGTCGGCATGAACCATTGGTGGTTGGCAATGATGATGAAGATACTCTAAAGCGGAAGCTACATCAATGGCTATGTTTAGCCTTTGAAGTAGACTCAAACTATTTGTGTCGAGTTGATCTTGTTGTCGGTGTAGCCAGTACTCTAAACTTCCATTTTCCATGTATTCATACACTAAAGCCTTAAAGTCAGCCCCATTAAAATCTATGCTTGAACAAACAGTGATGATTTTGATGAGATTTCGATGACGAATGTTTCTTAATGCTGCACATTCAGCCATGAAACCCTTGAGAGCTCCTTTTTGCTGAAGATTAATAATCTTCACAGCAACTAACATTGAATCTTCACCCAACATTCCTTGATACACTAAGCCAAAACTTCCTTGTCCAATCATGTTCGAAGGTGAAAATTCATTAGTTGCCTTACTTAGCTCTGCATAAGATATCATGGGAAATTGTTCTTCTATACTAGAAGAATTTTGCTTCAATTTCTTTGATCGAGTAATAACCATGATGAAGCATGCTGCTGATAAGATCAGAATTGAAGCAATCACAGGAATAATGACTTGGAGATGTGGAAATTTTGATTTCTTCGACCCTCTTGAGTGGCATTGAGGCAAATGCAATTCAGCTATACCCCCACAAAGCCTTTTATTGCCAGTGAGTGAAAATTTTGTTGTTTTGTTGAAAACACCTTTTGTTGGCACTTCTCCCTCAAATGCATTATAAGATAAGTTCAAAAATTCCAAAAATGATAACTTTTCAAGATATTCAGGAATTTGGCCCGATAAATTGTTAGAAGACAGATCTAGTTCTTTTATGCTTTTCAAAGAACTAAACAGAGGAATGTTTCCGCTAAAAGAATTGCCATGCAGGTTTAGAGATTCTAAACTTGAGCAATCACTGAGAGTAACAGGAATCTCACCAAAGAATAAGTTCTTAGAAATATTTAATACGACAAGATTCCTCAAGTTGCCTACTTCTAAAGGAAAAAGGCCACTCAAAAGGTTGTTTGATATGTCTAGAGCAAGAGAGAGGGTTAATATTTCAAGAATTTGATGAGGCACAATACCAGTGAGCTTATTTTTGTAAAGAAACAACTTTATCAAGTTTTGACAATTTCCAAGAGAAGATGGTATATGGCCCTGCAGATTATTGGAATTCAATTCAAGTACGGATAGGAGTGTCAAATTACCTAGAGAGCTAGGAATATTCCCTTGTAAGTTATTTCCACGCAGGGCTAACACCTGTAAGCTCTTTAGCATACCAATACCATGAGGAATTATGCCCGATAGCTGGTTATACTCGACATCAATCATATTTAGGTTAACTAAATTTCCTATATCAGGAGGTATGGTGCCAGATAAGAGATTCGACCATATCGATATTCCATTCACTGTTTTTGAGAGATTGGCTATGGAATGTGGCAATATTCCTCCAAATTGATTATCGTAAAAAGCAAGCACTTTTAATTTACTGCAGTTAGCTAGAGAGGTGACAAATCCAAGGTCACCAGTTGACCTTGTTCCTAAATTATTTATGCCCATATTAATCCATGATAGATTACTAAGGCCACTAAAATCAATGGACACACTTCCTATGAAATTATTCATGCTGATATCAAGTTCTTCAAGGTTTGAAGCATTGGATATTGAATTTGGGAGAGAACCAATAAAATTATTGTCACTAATAACAAATCTTCTTAGGTTTGGCAGAGTAAAACCTATGTTAGATGGTAAACTTCCATTAAACCTATTGGACAAAAGAAAAAGAAGCTCAAGAGAAGAGATATTATAAATTGATGGAGGAACTGCACCAAAGAACTCATTGATACCTAAACTGAGACCCCATAACCTGTTTAGTCGGCCAAGAATTTCAGGAATTCTCCCCCCAAAGCTATTCTCTTCTATTACGAATGCTTGCAAAGCTGAAAGATTACCGATCGAAGTTGGAATTTGTCCAGTTAGATGATTTACACTAATATACAGGTCCTCAAGCTTCAATAAGTTGCCAATCTCTATTGGGATTTCGCCAGTAAGGTTGTTTCCATCGGCATAAAAGTTGATAAGACTAGAGCAATGGGACAAATTGGTTGGAATTGTGCCTGAGAAAAGAATTATTGATCAGCCATAAGGTTGTTTGAATCTTGATGAGATGAAAACATTTAAACAATTGGTTAGAACTGTACCTGAGAAGGAATTATTAGACAATGCTAGAGTTTCAAGCCTGAATAAACGACCAACTTCATCAGGAATTTCACCATAGAATCTGTTGTCCTCAAGATGGATTGACCTGAGGAAGCTTAGGTTCCCTATAAAAGGTGATAGGCGACCTCCAATGCTTCGATTTCTTAAGTCCAAATTGGTGATCCTTCGGTGCTGACGACCACATGAAATACCGGTCCAAAGACAAAAGGGTACAGAATTGTTTCATGAGTTTGTGACTCCTAATGCATCATGAAGTTGTGCTTTTATGGCAAGTAATGCCAAACGGTCTGTCTCATTTGGTTTCACTGTGGCAATTGAGAGGGTAGAAAAGATATAGATTAGCAGCAAGTTGAAGCACCATGGAAGAATGGTAAGATAGCTAGTGGAACGATGCATATTCGCAGGGCTTGGATTTTTCGCTCAGAATCTGGGTGCTTACTTCATGCTGGTGTGACAGATCTTGACAGGCAACGTCGAGCATTTATGGTGCTCATTTTGATAGGCAACGTCGTTTGTTCCTTGCTAGAATTCCATGACTCTCTACATTTAGCACAAATCAGTTAGCTATCTGTCAGCATCTCTCTTTCCTTGTCAATAACAGTAACCACAACATCTGGAATCTTCAAGGCAACCCTCCACAATTGAATATAATTGAAGTATGAAACAACATTTTTGTTCATACTCCCACCTTTAAATAATAGCACACATTAAGTGAGAAAATTCTTTAATACACCAGATGCAATACCATGTATAATAATATCATAACATGTGGTATAAATAACTTAATAAAAATCCTAAATAATAATATTAAAAAAGATGTGAATTTTTGAATTAATATTGAAAACCTTAAATGGCGTTTTTTAGCATTAGTAATTACAAATTATAATTTACGGATTAAAGCAATAGTTTTAGAATGAAAGACACAGAATATGGTCTTTTCTGTCGTTTGTTTGCAAATTATTTCACTCGTTTGTGAATTGTAGTTTCTGAAAACAGTAAAGCTATGATAACTCATTTTAGTTTTTCAATACCAATTTCAAAACTTTCACCTTTATTTATACTATAAAAAGATTTCGATAACCAATTATATATGTTTTTCATGGCATATAACATAATTTTAGTAGCCGAATTCATCATATTCTGCTACTACAATTAATGTACTGCATCTGGTTCTAATTCTAGTATCAAATCATTGCTAAATCACATTTTATTAACCTCAAAAGTAAAATCAAATAATAATATATCAGCTCTTTAACACATGCTTTTACGTGTAAGACTAATGGACTTACCATGTGACTCAAGTGCAAATGCAAACACACAATAAATTTATATAACAAACAAATTTAAATTTTGTCACCTAGAAAGTTCGAACCATGACTTTTGGGACATGTCAAAGTTTTGATACCATGCTAAAACCAACAAACCAAAATTTTTAAGTTTTTAGATAAGAGCTTAATTAATGATATAAGACTTTCTAATATATAATTTTATACCTTTGTTCAGGAAAAAATTTGTCATCATTCAATTACCCACTGGACTCCCCTATATTGAAGTTTTTGCACATGTTTAGTAGTTCTTTATACAGTTGAAGAATTAAATAGTCTTGCTTTATTAGTATTCATTTCAATGAGTCTTCATGAAGCATCATGGACGATGGCCTGAACAAATCCAAGTCCAGGTTGTTAACATACAATTAATTCGATTAATCAAATCAATATTTTCCATTCGTGTAATATATTATTTTGTTTCAATGAGCTAGTCGCTGGTTGGGCTTTTATTTCGTTGGGCTGGTCCATTGGTTTTTACTAGCCCATGTGTCTGGTCCCAAAAGTATTTATAACAATTTGCATAAGGAAACTCGGTAATGATTAAAGAACTCAATATTTTTTGTTTGTCTAAGGTAAGAAATCATTTTTCAAACAAAAAAAAAAAAAAAATCATTTTAAAACAATTAACATATTAAATTAAAAAAAAAAAAAAACAATTTTCCCTCTTCTTCAAACTTGGTGACAATGGTATTTTCTCTTTCACGACTTTGAAAATTTATTATGCTTAGTTTGAATCAGGACCCTGTTAGTTTCGTCATTCAACTGAGGCCTTGCATTGATATTCAGAGATAAATTTTCTTTCTAACTAGGATTTAGGCTAGCTTTTGATGCCAGAGTATAGTAATATCTATGAAATGAACAAAGAAATTAATAAGATATGTGATCATAATCCTAATCCTAATCCACATGTGAGAGCATGCAGAAATTAAATTTTCAGTGTAGAAATTTTACATTCAGTGCTCCTTTTTAATGATTTCTTGTGTAGTTTTAACACAAAGACCATTCAACAATCATATCATATAATCCTAATCAACATTTGAGACCTTGCAGTGCACATGGTCACTAATTGAAATGAAGTATATTAAAGATGAAACAGTGCAGGAGATGAAATCGTATATAATCCTAACTATATATCATATGTACGGAGATTAAATTTCTGAAATGTAGAAATTTTTAGTATCAATGTTCTTCCTTTTAATGATTACCCGTGCGGTGCGGTTGGATCACAAACACCATGAAATTAATGATATCCTTGTTTCTCATTTAGTTTTCATGGGGACCATAACATTGTCTGTACTTGCTAAAAGTTATTACCAATAATCGTCGGCTCCACCACCCACTCAAATCCACCTTTGATTGCATGAGTCAGTCAAGCAGAGTTCAAAAGGTAGTGAGATCAATCCCATATATTAAATCATATTAATTAGAAAAGTTGACTAAGATCATGCACTATCAAGTGTAATGGTAGAAGTAAGAGCCTCGCTATGGTCTATTGGGAGAAAATACATCCATTAACGCTAGTGGCATAATTATTTGGGATATGGAATTTATTAACCTTAGCAGCCAATAACTGACTTCATTTGAGTGTTTTCGCCCAACTTGTTGACAAAGCTATTGCACTATCGTAGACTCCTAAGGTCTATCAGCTCATGTTGAGCCCAAGATCAACCTATAGCAAATGGCAGGGAAGATAATTGGGCTTATTCTAGTGTCTAATCATTGTTAGGATATGGAATTTATTAACTTTAGCGGCTAATAACTTATCATTTAATGAGTTTGAATTGAATTCATTAAGTCAATTTTATTTATTTTTTAAGTGATTATATAACTTAAAATTGTTAAAAAATAATTTAAAATAAATAGTTAGAAATTCTAACTTATCACTTAATACCTAATCATTTAATCATAACTAAAATATTTTCTTCCATAACCATCCTTCTAAAAAAAATACTTATTTCAAATTTTATCTATTGACATATGTCTCAAAGTAACTTTATGTGTGTGAGTTTTTTGGAGCAATTTTATAATTTCAAGTTTGGATGGACTTTATTGTAATTTTAGAAAGTCTCTTAATATATATTGTTGTATTGTTAAGAGAGTTGTAAGTGTGAAAAGTGTATAGAAAGAAATTGTGAGAAAGTTACGTGTCTCTACAAATTGAGAGAACAAATAGACCCTAACATTGAGAGCTTGTAAGGTTAGAAGATTGAGATCTAGTGGGAGAAGATAGCTTTTGAGTGGAGATAATATTTTATAACCTTGTTATTTTCATACTTGTGAAATCGGTGACCTCTGTAAATATAGTCATATTGATGAACCACGTAAAAATTTCTCCTATTGTATTATGGTTTGATTTACTCTTAACTTTATTTTGTTCTTGCTATTATATTGATTAGTTATTGTATTTGTATGACCATTCAAATAAAATTTTAAGTGTTACTAGTGTTGTTAGGAGTTGTTTTCCAAAAGTTCAATAAAGGTCCTAAGAGAACATTAATGTGTTTGTTGTTGGGCCGCACCTTCCTCCTATATTATCTTCATTAATATCCTATAAATTATCATTTTTCATATATATTGTTATTAGTAACTTTTTTTTTTTGATAAAACTGTTATTTGTAATTTGAATCTCTATATTTATATAACAATTATAATGACCTATATTTTACAACTTAAAAAGAATGTATAAACTATATGAACTTAATATTTTCTTAAACTATTATTGTTTAAAACAACATATACTTATTATTATTGTTATTATTATTGAAACTAAAACATATACTTTTTATTATTAATAAAAACTACATACATTTTTGAAAAATTAAAAATATATAGATAACTTTGGTTCAGATTTATTAAATGATTTGTTTTTTGCTACATATATAATTTAGAATTAAAATACATAACAATTATTAGTTATAAGGATATAAACGTAAAAGTTTTTGTTTTCAGATAATTTTCTATTAAAAGAACAAACGAATTCAGAAATTAGAATGAAAAAAACAAACATATCATTTAGATTTTAGATTTCAAATTTCAGTCACTATTCAGTCTCCAGTAATATTCAAGATTATTGAGTCTTCAAATAAAAAAAGAAAAAACCCTTAGAATGTGAGATCTATTAAATAATACCTTATACATTAAAAAGAATATTTTAAAAATTATAGTGATTAAACTTACATATATTATATATATGGATTACTTATTTATTATGATTATTATTATTATTATTATTATTATTATTATTAAATATTTATAATTAGACTAATAAAAACATTTTTTTTCATCTTTTCCCAAAAAAAAAAAAGAAAAACACCAATCAATTAAATTGATAAAATAAGAAGATATATGTGTGTGTTTTTTATTTTGAAATGAAAATTGATAAAACATAAAACATTATCGAAGGAACTTTAGTCGCTAGATGATTACATTTTTTATATTATCTTTGTAAATATAATTGAGAATAAATCTATCTTGCTTTGTTTCACTTGTTACAGTACTTCCATGAGCATAGAGGGTTTCATTGACAAACATCTACAGTTGATGAAACTTTTCGAAATTGTTACTTGGAAAACCATTTAGTGACCGTTAAAGTGGCTCATGATCATCCACTATCAAGTATAATGGTAGAAGTAAGAGCCTCACTATGGCCTATTGAAAGAAAATGCATCCATTAACGCTAGTGGCATAATTATTTGGGATATGGAATTTATTAAACTTAGCAGCCAATAACTGACTTCATTTGAGGGTTTGCCCAACTTGTTGACAAAGCCATTGCACTATCGTAGACTCCTAAGGTCTGTGTTCTATTCATAATCCAAGGAATATACTCTAAGCTCAAGTTGAGACCAAAATCAACTTATAGCAAAATGGCAGGGAAGATACATGGGCTCTTATTCTAGTGTCTAATCAATGTTTTCATTTTAAAAATGTTTTCAATATTAATGATGTGCCCCAATAAACTTTTTTTATTAGTTCTGCAGTGTAATCACCAACACTATTGTTATGAGTAATTTTACGATCAAATCAATTGGGCCGAGGAAGATCCACAGTATGGGTCCAATGACCCAAAGACCCAGGGAATCTAGCAATCTGTCCATCCCTCTGATCGCCAGCCTGATCGCTAACCTGTTCGTTTATCTGTTCGACAATCTGCTCGTATACTAAGTTGTTGAACTGATCGTTAATCTGCTCGCTGATCAGCTCTGTCGCCTGCTCGATAATTCATTCACTCCTATGCTCGCCCATCAGATCGAATATGAGCTCGTTTATTTGGTCGATCAGCTGCTCGGCTCTTCCTGGACGAGTTCGCCAACCTGCTCGTTTATGAAGTCTTCAGCTCATTTATTTACCTAATAGCTGGAGAGTTCATTTGTGATCTGCACCAATAACTTCTAAGGTATCTAGTTCGACTTGAGCTTTGCTTGCTCGTTAAATCGATAGATTATTCTAATCGCTGAGGGGTTCGTCTCTGCCGTATCTCTCAAATCGCAAGTCAATAGATGTCAGAATTGTTAAGCAGATTACAGCTTAAGGCGTGCCATACACGCCAATCTCGTCAGAGATTATATCTTGGATTACGGGGATATCACCCAACCCGTGTGGGTTAGCCGCCTAAACCTATACTTTGGGCAAAATAAACCTGACATTGTCAGCCTCATTAAATATAATCCAGACGTATTAAATGTAACCCATCACTACAATATTGATTTACTATACATATTTTATTATGTTTTATTGTAGAACCTCCCATTCGTTATAAATAGGGGAGGATTTTTACTTGTAAAAAAAAGAGGACAATCTTTGAGTGTCGTTACTCTGCTAAAATAGTGAAAGAGTGAACAGTGGACGTAGGCATCTTTTTGAGCCGAACCACTTAAAAAACTTCCTAGTGTTTTCTTTTTCCTCTTTGACCTCGTCTCCTTTGATTCTTGCTTTGTTTACTACACAACAACAACCCAAAACTGTAGCTTGGGCCTTATACGAACTTGGTCGGCTAAATCTAGACGTCGACATTTTGCTTGTGTTGTATGTATTTTTGGGCTACCCCAAATGGGTTGGTAAAAACCCAGAGGCCTAGTAAGATAGTCTACTAAAATTGTCTCAACGAACAAGGGCCCAAATTACTGGTTCAAAGAAATGGGCATAACTTTGTGTTCGGTTGTTAGATTGCCTATTATAATATGTTTTCAAAAAGGAATTTTCGTGCTCTATAACGTGTTCCCTGATTGATGTCGTTTACGTCCTAAAAGTTGTTATTTTAGTTGATGTGTTCTTGAGGTTTACGTTTATAATCCTCTTATTCTTCTATTCTAAGCCAAAAAAAGTCCTAACAGCAAGAAGCAACAACAAGGTGCCCAGAGTTGCTTGCCCAGATCTACTCGCCTAGCTGTTCACCTAAAGTTGCTCACCCACACGTATTCATCCACCTGTTTAACTCCTGACGAGCTTTAGCTCCCTGACGACCTCTAGCTTCCCAGCGAGCTCGAGCTGCCCAGCGAGCTCTTGCCCACCTATAATAGTCCTAGCTCACGGACAGCGTGACGTGCACGCCAAGCCTTTCCTAAAATGGTAGCAGCATGATTTTCGGATCTCACCTACTATGTTAGAAGATACTGCCCAAATCCTAAAAGTCAAAGGTGTCAGTTATGGGAAGTCAATCAATATTTAATGCTTTCCTATTTGAGTTATACTTTTACTATAGCTCCTCCCCCTCTCTATAAATAGGGGTGGATTTTATTGTAAAAAGAGGGGCTGATTCTCTCTCTTTCTCTCTATTTCTTTCTCTGTAAACTAGAAAATAACAGTAATAATAATGACTGTCGCCCTTTATCGGAGTTGGCACCGTGGACGTAAGCCCATTCTTGGCCAAACCACATAGCTTCTGTGTCTTTTCCTCTTCCTCTGCCTCTCTCTCCCTCTCATCTCAACCCAAAACTGCAGCTTTGGCCTTAAACGAACCTTATCAGCTAAATTCAGACGTCGACAACTATTTTATCAAATCATATCAGTTATTATGCAGGTTTCAGGGGTCCGTAACTGTGCATTTCTAATAAGGAAAAATTGCTATCATCATTTAATAACCCACTGGGAGATTTATAGTTTAAAGAGTTTCAATTTTTTTTTCTTTCTTGTCTTTCTTTATATGCTAAAAGAACTAATCAATCTTGTTCTATTAGTAATAGTCTTGATGAAGCATCGTGCACGATGGATTGAGTTGAGCCAATCCAAGTTCCGGTATAGCTTGGAAATGAAACTTCATGCTTGAAACTCACCTTTGCGGAGGATTAAGCCTTTAATGTGTCAAGTCTATAATCAAATTTAGACTAGTGCTTATAATAATAACAATATTAATGTTGAAATAGAAATCTCTCTATAAGTGTCCATAAGCTTCAATATGCTAATAGATACTTGAATTTGCACTGACATACTAGACACCATGCTGACATGAGAAATCAGATGTGATAATTGTTAGATAGTCTCACATCTATTGAGAAGGTAATTTTATATGGTTCATAAGCTGAGAATAAATCTCCACTCATGAGCTAACTTTTGTTGTGGATCAAAGCTAGACCTAAGACTTTTTTGACAATAATAACTTCAAGGAAGTATGTAGAAGCCTCCAACGCAGCCTACAAACATCTATAAATAGAAAAGCGTTTTCATTTGTGATGTGTAAAGTAAGTGAAAATGGGTTGTGAGGTAAGAAAAGTGAAAGTTGAAAGTTATCCAGTTGTAAATACAAGACACTGACTCCAAACATCTATAAATAGGAAAGTGCATTCATTTATAATGTGTAACGCAAGTGAAAAGTGGTTGTGAGATAAGAAGAGGGAAAGTTGAAAGCTATCAAGAGTGGCAGACCAAGTAAGTATGTGACCATAAGATTGTAAAGTGTGTGTAAATAAGGTTGTCTTGTTAGATAGTTTCATATTGATTAAAGAAGAGAATTTGTATTGGTTTATAAGTTGAGGGTAAACTTCCACCCATGAACTAGCTTTTATGAAGTGTGAAGTAATAAAATCAAGTTTGAGCATTGGTTATCAGTTCTAAACATGTAAGAGCAAAACACAATAGGTTCCCAACAATGATTTCTTTTGTAAAAGATAAGGATTCCTTTTGTAAGTGCTTTGTTGCCAACAATTAATAATAAGAGCAAAACATAATCGACTGGTGTTCATATAAGAAAGCTAAGGACTACTGGATCCCCATTTCAGCAAGACCAAGTAACAAATCACACATATTCCCGGAATGTATATGTGTAATATATGAATTGTTTTAATATATGAATTGTAATATATGGATGTAGGATCGTTCAACAGAGAGACAAGGCACTTTAACACTAAATACTAGGCGCAATTACAAATGCAAGAAATTAAAATAAAAAATTAAGATTTGATTAATTGAAACTAAAAGCCCTTTAATTAATTCTATTGACACATTAATTTTAAAGACACTTCAATTTAAAAATTAAATTTAACCAAATATTTAAAATACTCTATTTTATTTTAATATTATTAATTTCGATGCAATTCTTTTTTTAAAATGAATTGAATAAACTGTTAATAATTTCCATTGCAACTATATACATATAATTTAAAATTCTTAAGATTAAAGACAAAAAATAAAAAAAAACTTTAATTTTAAATCTAATTAGAAAAATCGACTCCTTCATTATGTTTATTTTTTGTTACAAATAATTCTCCACTTTATTATTATTATTATTATTTTGATGTCATTCTTCATTACTTTAGAATCGAACAAAATCTTAAATTAGTGTAGAAGAAAAGACATTTTATGATTTGTAAATGCAAAAGAGGAAGATAAGTAATGTTGGATTCTAAAAATTGGTCTGTATTGTCTTTAGAAATTTTTTTTTTTTAATCTTTCCTAGTAAATTTAGTTAAGGTTAAAATTGTTATTAATAGAAAAAACTAAAAATATTTGGGGATTATCAAGCTCTTTTCAATTAAATACAAATATGAATTAAGTTGTGTTTAAAGTTGTGAACCTAACTTCTTAAATCTTTATATGTTCTCCAAAATCTATATGCAGTTTCAATAGAAATCTTCTTAATTTTGTTCAATATGTGAAACTTAAAATTGAACAAAAAAAGTTCTCATGTAAAGAAAAAAATTGCATTTTTTCAAAGCCGCTTTTCAATTTCTTTCTTTTTTTTTTTTTTTCTTTTACCATTCAAACAAAGGCATCTCTTCCAAATGCACTATTTTTCATAATTTTTTCAATCAATTATGTTTGGATTTCAAGCTAAATATGTGGTGATTTGTATTAGTTACTTCTTCCACAAATATATATATATATTATTTTGGGAAATGGGAAATTGAATTTAGAACCTTAACTTTGCTAAGAGATGAGATTACCACCTAATTATACTTGCAACCACGTCTTTTTATTCACTTCTCAACAGATTTGTTAACTTTGCATAGATGAGAAAACTCTTATGTGTGTGTTGAAGTAGCTATTGGATGATTCTTGATGGTCTTCCTACATATTTATATGCCAGAAATTGCCATGGAGACTTAGATGATTGTTGGAACAATTACTTCAAGAGGTCATTGGACATATTAGATTTGGGTAATTACACAGAAGTGTCATGGAGCCAGTTTATCAATTACTATATATTAGTGTACCCTTGACTAAGTTTGACCAACACTAACCTAATGACAAATTTAACTTTTCATGAGTAGGATGATCTTTTCAATGTTAAAATTACTTGGCCCAATCACAAGCTGCATATCATCACATATATTTAAATTATTTAAATAATTAATAATTTAAATATCATTAACAACATTAATATTTAAATTAAAAGATTTTTTTTTTTTTAAAAAAAAAACAAAGCCATTAGAGGTGCCATCGTTCTAGTGACGATCTAGCAAATCTCTTCGTTGGATCCTCACTGACAGTCTCCTCATTGGTGGCAGAGGAGACAATTAGGTCAAGTAATTTTAACATGAAAAAAGGTCATCCTACCCTTGAAAATTTAAATTTGTCGTTAAGTCGGTGTTAGTCAAACTCGATCGAGGGTTTTAATGTGTAATAACCAATAAACTAGTATCATGTATAATTGAAGTTTCAACAAATGTGAGGATGCTTCTATGTAATTAACCCTATTAGATTTAGATGATTGTTGGAACAATTGTTGCTACTATACATGATTTATACAATTATTAAGTAGTTATGAGAGAGTTTACATTTTGTTTTTGGTTTTTTATTATTCTCTAATTTTTTAAACATATGATTTTTGTTACCTTTATATTATGGCTCAATGAAAACCAACAAGTTATACCCTTAATGTGGCAAATGGACTTTTATAACATATGACAAGTAAATTAAATCATTATGAATCTTATTATCAATTGTCACATCATAGGTTAAACTTAAGTTTGGCTATAGAAAATTGTAATGTCTAACATTGCTCTATTAATAGTATATTGCAATCAATATGTATCTTTCGTATAATCCTAATATTATATTGTTTCAAAATGTTTACTAATTGAGAATTTTTGTAAGGGAAAGAGAACTTATTATGTTTTCAAAATACTATGAATCTTATATACAGATCAATAATTAAGTTCTTGATCGAAAGAAAATACAATTCCATCTTTCCATGTAAGGTATCAAGTTCCTACCCTGCTGATTCGCTTTCCAAATGCAATTTAGCCCATGTTTATCAATTAGGAGTAAAAATCGAAAGAGATTATGGTCTATTGGAAAGAGAATCAACAAAGGAAACTTGATTCCATAGAGTTGAGGGGGATTAAGAAATGTCAAAAGCTTGTTTACAATCTTTAGTATGGCTTCTCTGCAACACTTTAATGTCAAAAGCTTTTTAATGATCTTTTTGGTTGTTTGGCATCACACATCTATATGACTCTTCAACAACCCCAGACTTGTCTACATCTCTTTTGAAGTGATGAGTTGATAGAAATAAATAAATAATATCTCAGTTAGCTTAAAAAATGTACAAATAATTTTATGACAGACCAACTTTTTAACTATCAACAATAATGAAAACTACAAAAAAGAATATTTTACCTTCATATTTATTTGATTGAGAAAAATTTAATTATATAAATTTTTATTAGATTTTATTTTTAAATATGATAACAAACGGGTTACAAGATTACTAAAGTCTCCCAAAATCATACACCGTTTTTATAATTTAAATATATTCTCCTGCAAATGGGAGGTCACTTATGCATGTCATCTAAATTAAGTTTTCTAGACCCTATCAAATCCTTCACATATTCCACATGAGTAGGCATGAGTTTGTCAACATGTCAAAAAGCTTCCGGGCAAAAACTTTCAAATTTCAATTTAGTTGTACCTCAGTGAATTTTTTTTCTTTTGAGTATTGGTACTAACTAAGGAGATATATTATGGGATTAGTTGAGATATGACTTTGACTGCATAGTTCGAAAACAACTCTCAAGAAATGGAGGGAATGAACCCACATCAAGTGAAGGGATAACTCATAACATATGGGGGAAAGAACCTGCAAATTTGTGGGGGATGGATGTAGAATCTACTACCTCATGAAGGTAGACAGCGATAGTGGTCTTACCAGTAGACCAGTGGCGGATCCAGAAATTTATGTGATGGGGGGCACTTTTATATAATAATTATAACATTAAAAAACTAAATTATATGAAATTTTCCGTGTAATACTTCCTTCAATTGTTAGAATGATGTTATATGAAATAAAAATATTTAAAATATATAACCAGTAAAGGATATGTAGTTTTATTTTTTACAAGTTTATAAACAAAATTTCTTAAAATAATATTTTTAATACAAGTATAAAAACGAAAGTATACTAATTGTGAGTTGATTGTGCATTAACTTCATTTTTCTTAGTGAGAGAAGTTTAAATTTCATATTACTTAAAAAAAATGAATAAAAACTTAATTTAGAGATATGTCTTCTTTATGATGATATGATTGTAAATAAATGTATGTAATCAAACTATATATATTTATTATTAAAGTCAGTAATCAAGTTACATTTATATTCTTTTATTTAATAAACGTATGTGATTTATAATAAAGTAAAGTAAAATAAAAATAAAAGATAAAAACAATTATAATTCATATGAGTATTTTTATTTATGAATTTTATCATATAAAATAATTTCTGTAAAAGAATAATAATTTACACCAAATAATCATGAGTAAACCAAGACCTATTAAGATTAAATAATACTATATGTTTTATTTCTTAATTCGGGTGAACATAATATAATTTGCAATAAAAACAAATAATTTGAAATAAGTATAATAATTTGTGAAGTCAAAATGTTTTATATTTAAAGATCAGTTTGTAATAATGCAGAAAAAAAAAAAGAGTAAAAAGAAAAAACATGTTTGATGAGTAAATTGATTGAATCATAATAGGAAAAAAAATTGAGAAAAAGTAACATGTTTTAATAGAGAATGAAATTGAACCATGGTGGATAGAAGAAAAAAAAATATGGTCCATGCCAAAAAAAAAAAAAAATACATGCACATATTTAAGAACAAAACAAGTATTAGGAGTGAATAAAAAATTAGAAAAAAAAAAAAGTGATAATAATAACTCTAAAGGGGATTGAACCATGGTTTCCCCTAAAATAGAAAGTAGGCACAACCATCAAAGCTAGCATGTGCTTGTGCTTGATTTTAGAATGTTTTTTATATAATATATTAAATGACTGAAAATGGAGAAAAAGCAAAATCTCTTCAATGGGTTAGGAATTGAACCCATGACTTCACGAGAGAAAAGAGCGCGTGGAACCAACAACACCATTTTGTGCTAATGTCATATTGCCACATTAGATTTATATATTTAAATACTAAACTTAATTAATTTTTAAAAAATTTCAAGGGGGGCATGTGTCCCCCCGGCCCAATGGTAGGTCCGCTTCTGCAGTAGACCACTCCCCGAAGTTGGTACCTCAATGAATTTGAGCAAGACATGGGATAGATTGATGATTTTGTAGTTTTATTTTAGAATATTAATTATATGAGAAAATTATAAATTGTGATATATGGAATCGAAAAATCAAATAATAATAAAATGTATTTATCAAGTAATCTTATGTTTTTGTTTTCTTTTTGTTAAAGATAAAAAAAAACCTAAAATTTTTTTTAGAAAAATATTATTATATAGTGTTCGGTTATCAATTTTAATTAAATTAAAATGTTTTGTTACTCCAAGTTGGGTGGTCGAGTGGTGGCCACTCGCACCACACCTTTGACTTGGTTGCAAAGGTCACAAGTTCGAGCAGATTTTCTGTATTTCCCACTTTGTGAGGATGACTTTCCCACAACTGTGTGGATAGACATCTCTCATTCTCTCTCATCTTGTGGAAGTAAATTTTTGAGCTACGTTTTAAAATGGTATATCAGCCAAGTCTTGTTAAATATTTTCTTCTAAAAAAAAATGTTTTGTTATTAAATTTGTTCAGGACATGCTTATGCAAGTTTTATTTTTATACTACTGTTTTCAATAAGTAACTCCAGATGCATTTTTATGTGTTGGCTTTAGGGGTTGAGGGGTGTGGAGCAACGAGAGACTTTTAGAATCTGGTTTAATCTATTATTTACTTGTGCTGATGCAGTCGGTCGATGTAATGGATTGTTCATTGCTTGTTGGAATGTGGATGAAGAGAAGCTTGAGTTAGTTCTGGGATCATTGACTTCATGAGGTAGTGTACATGCGACAATCACCTTGAAGCATGGGTGAAGGCTTCAGGTATCCTTGGAGGGCCAAAGAACACATCGCCGACCGTAATTTGACCCAAACAATACAAGAAAAGATTCGAGAAAACAATGACTACTTATTCTTCGATGGCCCAAGATCAATGGTCCTCTCCTACTGTTAGGAGATAAACCCAGAAAGAAAGAAGAAGAAGAAAGTCGTAAAACACAATCAAGCACACACCAAACAAATAAATAAAAGAGACACAAGAATTTTACATGATTCAGGAAATTTCCTACGTCCACGGAGTGCACCAGCACTTCTTCCACTATCAAATTGATGATTACAAACTCACACTTTTGTCTCTCTCACTCTTAATCACGAATTTCTCCCTCACAAATCTCTCACACCTTCCTAAACTTGTCAATCTAAGTCTAAACCCTTAGAGACCCTTAATACATCATATAATCACCCTTATAAGACGTTTAACATGTGTATTTATAGGATAGGAACAACCTACAACTGATTCGGACTCAAAAACCTTAAAGAAATAAGAATTCGTGTAAAACTGACCACCGAACGTTGTTGGGGCGCGTGAGGGAGCATGACACCGTTTTTGGCTGCGATTTTTGCGGCGTTTGATTCATATCGAAATAAGCTTTCCAACAATATCTTATTTGCTTAAAACGGACTTCGTTTGGTATATTTTCGGGACAGATAAAGTTTGATCTATTTTTGAATCCGAATCCTTCTGGAATTCTAATTCTTTCAAGCTTCACAATTCTAACACCTACTATATATCATTCCAAGTAAATTGCGGTTTGATTTGGTGGAAGCAAAGATATAACTTGGACCTTGTTAGAATGCTACTGTGATCTCTCTACCTGAACATTCCAATGTGATTTGGGAATCAATCATCCCATATGGTTTTTGCTCCTTACATATAATTCATTTTCCACACTTGAATTCTTTTGACCGCAATTTCATTGGTATGTTCGTTAAAATGAGAAATTCATTATTATTTATGAGTATATGAAGAACAAGGATCTTAAAAAGCAACAGAATTTTATGTCAGACATTTAATATTTGATGACCTATCCATGAAATCTTTGTACAAAATATTTTTCTTATTTGTAGCATTCCAGCATGTATATGTAATGAATTGTCAATTTTTGTCATCTATTTCAATGTAGAAGATCTTTTCTGTTACCATCTATTTCTTTTTTCTTTAGAGCATTTTTACCGTATTACTTCCAGCTTTTTTATAGTGCATGTTTTGTGGTTGGATTGGAGAAAGGTTGGTAGCTGTGCCTGTGATTTGAAATTGATTACTGATTCCATGCATTTCTGTAGAACATGATTAGCAATAGGCTTCATTTTTTACTGAACAAAAATGAAGCTCGTAAGTGAACATATCTGTATACTAAGGTGGCCAGTGAGTTTTGGTTGCTGGGAAAAATCCTGCATCAGCAAACTTATCTGAATCTTTGCTGGCTAACTTATCCTGGTAGCTGATGCTCTCACAAGTGTTTTGATTAAAAAACGTGTAAAAAATATGAACAATTTGGTCTCTGTGAAATGTTAAAAAGTGATTCATGTTAATAGTTTCTTAGAACATAGTAAGAAGCAAATAATGTAAAGATATTCATTAAAAGAAATAATCAAGAAAAGAACCAGATTTTGATGATGTAAATAGGAATATAAAGAAAACAAAAAGTGCTTTCGGGTTCTGTATGTCTGTTCCATTATCAAAGAAAATCTATATACAGACTGCTTTCACATTATTTCTCATAAAATTGGGCTCACCAACTAGGAAATGTTAAAGCCATTCCAGTTGATGTCTTCACTCTTCATACACAGCAAGACCACATTGTGGTCAACATTGTTGATTTCACCGAAACTATTAAAAAGACCCACCCAACAACTGTTTTATTTTCTTAACCCTTTAGGGACATGCTCATGTGCCTGTAAATGAAGAAACATCTCCTCAATGCAGTTGATTGATAACCTAGGCAAGGGTGACAATCTCACCACAGACAGCATACTCACATTTCAAAACCTGAGGAGAAAATTAAATTAATGAGGAACCAGAACAAGGGAGGAAAAAACAAAGGTGACAAAACCAAAATTTTGACAAGAAAACTTTCCAATAGCAGAACCTCAAGAACACTTGTGTTTGAGCCATGCAATAGCAGTCATACCTACTTACTATTCAATTTCCTCTGCTGGTGCTTCGGACCCTCTCGTTGGCGGTTCTCCTCCTCCTCCCTTGGTTGATTCTGGCATGTCTCCTCCTCCTCCCGTAGGTGATTCCCACGTCTCTCCTCCTTCTGCTATCAGTTCTTCTACTGTCATCTGTGTGTTAGATATGTCTTCAGTCTCCTGCCATAGCTGCTGCTTCCTTGGCAGCCTTGATTTGTTAGGTGGACTTGTAGTAGTATATATATAATATCAACTGGTCCATTTAAAACAAAGCACTGAGCCTATTTGGAACCTAATTCCAAAACACATTAATCATGAACGTATTGGCAATTGAGGAGATTCAAAAGAAAAAAAAAATCACCAAAGTCAAATTAATTTGTACTAATGCAATTAGGCTTATTACAATGAGAAATGCATGTGCATATGATACATAGTAGACTTTATAAAAAAGAGAAAATGATAAGAACTTATAGCAAGATATTTACTTAACAGTAATAAGGAAAATATTAACCAAGTGATGTTGTTAAAAGCCGAAACAACAGAGCTAAAAAAAGACATATGCTCCACTTTTTTTGTGATAGCCACTTGTTTCCACATCATTAAATGTAAAAAAATTAAGTAGACCAAACCACAATTTTCTGCACCATTAAATGTAAAAAAATTAAGTAAATCAAACAAAAGTAAATACTTATGTTAGTGGAAGACTAACCATGTCAGATAATGGGAAAATATACATCAACATGTTGCACAAAACACAAGCAATGCAAGCAACCATTACCTGTTTTTCTCTAGTGTAGACTAGGATTATGACCACAATAAAAAGAAAGACAATGGATATTAGCTTAACTAGCATAATTAGACCAAATTTATTTCGTTTTTTCTTGTTCGAATTGAACAAGAAGGTGGTAATATAAAAAAATTAAAAACCTATGCCAATGGTATTTGCAATCAGGATGAAAAGACTACTTTCTTTGTATATAAGTATCCTATAAATCCATCTGGCCATACAGTTGGCTAGAGTTGCCAAGTGGATAAATGGTGTGAAATCTTGATGTACTGACCCATTCTTAATTATCTAAACAAAAGTTGGTCTACACACAAAATTTAAAATTTAGTTAGAAAATCTTTTAGTATATATAAAAAAATCTTCATAAATAATGATTTTATTACAAATTTTAATTAAAAAAAAAAACTCTATATGTACCAAAGTTCTCTATACAAGTATTTTATTGAAATTTAAAATAGAAAGACTGTTCTTTTGGTAAAAAAATCAAATCTCACAGAATTAAACTAAGCTTACATTGGTAGCAAGAATAATAATCCGGAAATGACATTCCCTGATAATAAAAGAAAAAACCCATATCTCAGTGTAATCAAATAAAATTATAAAAATTGAAAAAAAAAAATAGAATAACAACTCACCTATAATGCCAAACACACTATTAGCTTATTCCACTGGTGTTTGTGCCATAATTTAAGATGAAGAAGTAGAAATGGAGTAAAGCTAGTAACAATTAAAAGAATGGAGAAGCTAGCAAGCTAGAGGGAAGTTAACAATTGAATGAAGAAGGTAGCAAGATTGAGCGTTGAGTTAGTAGAGAGGTTAACAAGTAAAAGACTGGACGACCTAACAAAGATATGTAGAGAGAAATTTAAAGGATTCTTGAAATAATTAATAATTCTAATATACCCCTATTATTTGATCTAATTACTAATTTGCTTGCTTAGTTTGTACAAATCCAATTTTACTCTTTTTGTTTTCTTTGTTAGTGAAAAATGGATTCCAACAGTGACAGTGCACGAAATAAAGAATTTGACCCTTAATTATAGCAAAGCTGAAAAAATAAAATTAACAAAAAGATCAATTTTCCCTCAAAATATTTAACATAAACATATTATAAATTATTAAAATATGATAAAAAAAAAAAAAAAATTACTAACAGTTCTTTCAATCTCTACTGTCCATCTCTATGATAGACGGTCGAGATTAAATTTCAAAATGATTTTTTTTTTTAAAAAAAAAACTTAAAATACAAAAAATTCAGTTAAGATGAAAATACATTAAAATATGCATTGACAAGTTCATGATGCTTTCAATGGGTACTTCTTGTACCCACAATCAATATTGTTTTATTTCTAAGTCCATGTTCTGTTGGTATAGATACAGTATCCATTCTTTAGTAGGTCACCGGTTTCTTGGCTATTGAGTGGCACTTCAGATAGAAGTCAGTGTCTTACTAGGATTTCTCCAGGATATTTCGAATAATTTTGAGCACGTGCTTTGCTTGTGGCCCGTTGGTGCTGGCTTGTCTTACTGTAAAGATAACAGTTCATATAAGACTAGTGATATACAAGCAGCAGCTGATACGCACAATTTTCTTCTTGAGGTGATTAATATGATGAATTAAACTACATCTAAATCAGAATCCTAGAAAAGATTGGTAAAATATACAAATAGAGACATTAATACTTTAAGAATTTTAAACGGAAATGAAAATTATTGTAAAAAAAATGAAAATGAAAATTCAAGTTAATGTATTTTTAAAAACTGTTTTTCTAGGCATAAGAAAAGAGATACATTTGCATTTGATATAATATTTTGAAGTAGGAAAAACCTGGAAAAAGGGAAAAAAATAAAAAGAAAGAAAGGTTGTATTAATTTATTTTCTAAAAATACACGAACTTTTTTAAAAATAAAGTTTGGATTCATCAAGTCCTGTTCTTTAAATACAAGTTTTATCACTTTGTTTTCAGATTTATAAAATAAAAATGGGCTGGTAATTAATATCTCTTTGATACCATCTGTGTGTTGGTGGGTATATAAGAATTACAGTGGGAATATGTTTTATGACTTTTAGCCTTAATGCATGAAGGATCATTCATTCTCATATTTAATCGGGAATGTGTGATAGTACTATTTTACCTAGTAGAATATGCGAAATGAATTTAAATGTGTCTTTTTGTCTTCATATGTATGTAGGAATTTTAGCATGTATATTTTATGCATGTCTATTATATTAGACTATATGTGCCTATTTGGCATAGCTTTTGGACCCTCCAAAAGCTCTTCGTAAGCCCAAAATCTCGTTTGAATTTTCCAAGAAAAAGAGCTTATGATGTCTAAAAGCTCTTCAAGTGAGAGCTCCACCTACCCTGCTTTGCAAAGAAGAGCTTCTAGCAAATCAGGCTTTCCCCATAATATGGGACTGTAAAGCTATAGGTGGCTTGATCACAAAGAAAAAGGCCCCCCTCAAATAATCTGTGTTTTTCTAGCCTCATCTGTCCATCCATGGACCATGTGGGTGCTCATGTGATGTCGTCAACATATATAGTAATTGCTCTGCATTGTTGCTCACGACATTCCTTTTATGGACCATGGAGGACAAAATAGCAAATGTGACCTCAAATCATGCAAAATAGCAATTCCTTCTAACATACTTATTACATCACATGTTCTTAATGTTGTGCGCAGCGAAAATTTAAACGAATACACAACTCCTAATACTAACTATTAAATGTAAATAACAAATACTAATAAAGCAGAAATATAAATGCAAAACGAAAAAAAAAGAATACACCAGAATTTACGTGGTTCTGTATAAAACCTACGTCCACGGGCGCTGCTGAAAACTTCCATTAACTCCAAAGCAAAATATTACAAAAGCAAAATATTACAAAATCTGGGTAAGATTCCAAAACCCAGAAACAAATGGGGAGAAAACATGAATAATACAAGGATATGGATATTTTGTAATTCTTGTTTGGGATACAAAACTAATTAGCTAAAGGGCTTATTTATAGCCCACTAAAGCTCCCATCATATTACATTCTTCAGATGTGAGATTCTCAAAACTCCTACTACATTATATTATTCAGATGTGGGATTTCCAAGCATAGCTAATTAAGCCAAAAATCAATACTTAATAGACTTAAGTGATGTCGGTATTTGGTAATTGTTAGAAAAGCTTAATCTTGGTAAATGTTAAAATTTGGTTTGTAATAAATCTAACTCTTTAAAATTTGGCAAACATTATCCATGTTGGAATTTAAGTGATTTAGAAATTTAGTTTGTTATACCATTAATTCAAAGACTCTATAGCTATTAACTTTTAATAAGATTTCGGACAAACAACTTTCTATAATATATTTAAAGCCCCACCAGAGTAAATAGAATGTGGTTTTATTGTGCTACATGGTTTAGTATATTTTTGATGTTTGTGGGAGTGGCATGGATATCACGTCTTTAGATATTTACTATAAAAAAGGGGGTGCATTGATGAGTCATGACTTAAGCATTCATGAAAAACGTTAAAAGTTGATTAACATGTAAATTAAATCATCAGTCATCTGGGTCTAGACATACATGTGTCTGTGAGTCGTATGACTTGTTTCTCGTTTTTCGTTTTCTAGGTGGGACATATTTTAAGAAAATAATTAAATGTGACATAAGTGTGAATCTTTACTTAAGTGACTAGAAATGTGACTTCTAAACAATATTATATTCTTGTAATAATAAAACTATATTTATATAATAAAGTATTTGCTTCTGCAACAAGTACTTGTTGTCATAGACAAAAGGCATGAATCATTTTAAGGAACACATTGACGCATGTGCAAGTACTGTTATCTCAAAATAGCATTTTGAATTTAAAAAAATATATATTAATTTATTAATTCTTTTGATATAAAAACAAATACATATTCGTTCCAAACTTATTACATGTATTTTATTGTTTATATTTATATTTTTATTCAAATATTTCATATGTAATAATTTTATTTTATATATTAGATGTGAAATTTTACTTAAAATTTTCATATTTTCCTTTCTTTTTTTTATAATAATCTTAGTTGCATAATATATTACTTAAATTGAATATGTTTGGTGTTTTTTTTTTAATGCACATTTTAATTTAAAGTATGGTACTAATTATAAATTATGATCATCAAAATATAAATTATAGATATCTAAAAAAATATTGTTAGTGCTATAGTATTATTACGCTATAATTTATATTTAATAAATTTAGCTTAATTTTACTTGTATTTTATGTTTCCTTCATTTTTTATTCAATTATTTTTATTTTTATTTTTATTTATTTATAATATGAATCTTAATAGGTAAATAAAATTTGTTATACCTTTTTTGATTATGTAGATCTATAATTTTTTTAATATACAAAATATTTTTATATCATCGAAGTTTATTTAAAAGTTTTATTTTAGCTCACGCTTGAGTAAATTTCTGGCTGCATTACCGAGTGAAAGAAAATAAGAAACTGGAGTGAAAGAAAAACCAGAGATTAAGTATATAAATATATAATTGAATGGCAACCAATTGTAAAATTGTAAAATTCAATGGCAACCGTTTATAAAATTGGTTTTAATTTTATCATGCACCCTAATTGTCCACCGAGTGGACAAATGCTCACTTTCAATTTATTTTTTAATTTTATTTTAGTTTTCTAAAGATGTGCACCTAACACAGGAACGGGCAGGGGAACACGTGCCCCTGGATTTGAAAAAAAAAAAAATCGATAATTTTTTTTTTCTTTTCTTTTAGGACAAAAATCGATAAAGTTTGTGCAATTTGCAATATTTTTTTTTTTTAAAAAAAAAACTTATGCAGTCCAGTTCGCAGACATGCAATGCAGAGCAATATACTCTACCCTCAAATAGTCAAATGTGACAAGTGACATATTTTGATTTGTGTACCTGTTATTTTAAAAAAGAAGCTAGTAATGGACTGTCATTTCTATTTACCACCTAACATTGCATAAACCTAATTTCTATACTGTTGACGTCGAAAGCTAGTCAATAAGATTCTTCCGAACCCAATGCTCAGTATATTCAAAATGGTGCAATGAACTAGTGAATGATGAAAGAAACAGACGAAGGGAGAACGGACACAGAAGTTTTAAAGTGGTTCGGCTCAAGATATGCCTACATCCATTGTTTCTCTCACTATATTTTGACAGAATAACAGCACTCAAAAAGTCTCTCTCTTTTTACAATGAAAATGACCCCCTATTTATAGAAGGGGAAGCATAATTAAAAATAATTAAGCTGACAAACAATGATGATGTACATTTTTCAAGATTGACAGTCTTGTAAAGTCAATTATAATAGCACTGGGCCTTGACATAACCCATGCTTAATTAGTGAAAATTTCTCAAATTACACTGTCATTAGGTGGAGTAATCTTTCTTAATGTGTACGACACAACATATTTTTGTTTTGAACTAATACTGGACGGACTGGAGCTGGGCAAGCTGAGGCTGCTGGGAATAATTGGAGGTTTAAATAGTTGAACGATTTCAGCCTAACGAGCTTGACGTTGCCAGAATATCACTCATGCGATTTTCGACCTGCGAGCTGGTAGTCTGGACCATTTATATTGGGCCTGCCTGCTGGGTTAGTTTACTAGGCTTTTTGGGCCTTTATCAGCCCACTTTGGGTAATCCAGAAAATACCCATAACATATACGAACACCACTCAATTTACACCACTCAATTTCGAAATTAATTACTTTAATCAAATGTGACAAATTAATTACCTAATTTGTATAATCTGCAATATATATAACCAAGTGAATTTGAGCAAGACATGGGATAAATTGATGATTTTGTAGTTTTATTTTAGAATATTAATTATATGAGAAAATTATAAATTGTGATATATGGAATCGAAAAATCAAATAATAATAAAATGTATTTATCAAGTAATCTTATGGTTTTGTTTTCTTTTTGTTAGAGATAAAAAAAAAAAACTTGAATTTTTTTTTTTAAAAAAGATATTATTATATAGTGTTCGGTTATCCATTTCAATTTAACTAAAATGTTTTGTTACTCCAAGTGGCATGGCCGAGTGGTGGCCACTCCCACCACACCTTTCACTTGGTTGCATAGGTCACAAGTTTGAGCAGATTTTCTGTATTTCCCACTTTGTGAGGATGACTTTCTTGTTGATTTTGGCTTAATTAGCTATGTTTAGGAATCCCACATCTGAAGAATGTAATGTAGTAGGAGCTTTAGTGTGTTATAAAGAGAATTTCACATCTGAAGAGTGTAATGTGGTGGGAGCTTTAATGGGTTATAAATAAGCACTTTAACTAATTAATTTTGTATCCCAAAATAAGAATTATAAAAGATTCATACACTTGTATTATTCTTGTTTTCTCCCCATCTGTTTATGGGTTTTGGGATCTTGCTCAGATTTTGTAATATTTTTCTTTGGAGCTAGTAAAAGTTTTCAGCAGCACCCGTGGACGTAGGTTTTATACCAAACCATGTAAATTCTGGTTGTTCTTTCTTTTTTTTGTTTTGCATTTATTTTTCTGTTTTATTAATATTTGTTATTTATATTTAATAGCTAGCATTAGTAGTTGTGTATTCGTTTAAATTTTCGCTGCGCACAATAATTAGTATCAGAGCTCTAGGTTTCGATTGATTTGGAAAATAGTTTAAGGCGTTAACTAGCTATTAAATATTTGTTTGTAGAGCTTAAGTATTGTTTTGGAATAGTTACAATTTAGGGAAGTTATGTCAAAAAGACTATAATTGTCTAAGGAGACTGGATTTTACGTGAGACTGTTTGTGACCCCTCAAGCCTTTCTTGGGAGCTTACTTTTTGGATACTATTCATTTGATCACCAAACTATTAACATAAAATTTTTTGGTGTAAAGCAGAAATAATAGCATCATCATCTTCGCATGCAAAAATTAAAGTGGAGAAATTTGATGTCGAAATAATTTTGGCCTATGGCAAAACGAAGTTATGGACGTCTTGTATCAACAAGATTTGGATATTATTCTGAAAGAAATAAGACTAAAGAATATTGAGAAAAAAGATTGGGAGAGGCAAAATGTGAAGGTATGTGGTTTAATTCGCTCATGTTTTTGTAGAGAGCAGAAGTATCCGTTCATAAAGGAAACCTCTACTAGTAAATTGTGGAAGGCGAGATAAAGAATAAATATATGAAGAAAAGCAATGGGAATAGGCTATATTTGTTGAAGAGGCTTTATCGTCTTCAGTTGAAACCAGGTTTGAATATTAGTGATCATATTGATAATTTCAACCATTTGTTAGGTTATTTGTTGAATTTGGATGAAACCTTCAAAGATGAGCAAAAGGCTATGTTATTGATAGAATCTCTTCCTGATGAGTTAGATCATTTGTGCATTACACTTACTCATGGGAAAGAAAAATTGTCCTTTGAAGAAGTGTGTGTAACTTTGCTTAGTTATGAAATTCGTAAGAAAGATCAGAAAAAGAATAGAGATGAATTAGCAAAGACGCTTATAGTTAAGGGAAGAAGTAAGAGTCGAAAACAAGAAAGAAATGATAGATCACAGTCAAGGAAAAGACCTGATAAAGATAAATGTGTATTTTGTCATGAAAAAGGGCATTGGAAGAAAGATTGTCTGAAGTTATAGAAGAAAGAAAAGGGCAAGAGTAAAGCTACTTCCAATGCATATGTAGCCGAACATGAAGAAGAAGATTTTGTGTTGATTAGTCTATCTTCAACATTTGGATTTGGTGAGTGGATTTTAGATTCGAGTTGTATTTATCATATGTGTCCATATAAGGAATGGTTCTTCAATTTCGAAGAGTTAGATGGTGGAATTGTGCTCATGGGCAATGATAACTCATGCAAAACTAAGGGGATAGGTTCAATTCGACTGAAGAATCATGATGGATCTACTAGAGTTTTGACAGAAGTTCGATATATACCAGATTTGAAAAAGAATCTCATATCATTGAGAGCCTTAGAATCTAAAGGCTACATAGTATCTACCAGAGATGGAGTTACGAGAGTTGCATCTGGTGCTTTAGTGGTAATGAAAGGTATAAGGAAGAATAACTTATACTACTACGATGGTAGTATAGTTACTGAATTAATAGTAGTAGTGTTAAAGAAGAATGTTGATTCAGATATGATCAGGTTATGACATATGCGTTTGGGACATGCAGGTGAGAAAACCTTAAGTAGTTTAGTAAATCAAGGTCTGTTGAAATGAGTAAAAACCTGCAAGTTAGATTTTTGTGAACATTGTATTCTAGGAAAGCAGACGAGAGTGAAGTTTATAGTTTCAATTCATGATACTAAAGGTATTTTGGATTATGTTCACTATGATGTGTGGGGACCTACTAGGACAGCCTCATTGGGCGGTAAACACTATTTTATTACATTTGTTGATGATTTTTCCAGAAGAGTTTGGGTATACACGATGAAGAAAAATGATGATGTACTTGATATTTTCCTTAATTGGAAAAAGATGATTTCAACTCAGACTGAGAGAAAAATTAAGCACCTTAGAACAGATAATAGAGGTGAATATTGCAATAAATCTTTTAGAGAAGTTTGTCAAGATGCGAGTATTATACGTCATTTTACACACACCACAATAGAATGGGGTGACAGAATGCTTGAACCGAACATTGCTGGAGAAAGTTCAGTGTATGTTGTCTAATGCTGGGTTGGGCAAAGAGTTTTGGGCTGAGGCATTGATTTATGCATGTCATCTCATTAATCGCTTACCGTCAATAACAATCGGTGGTAGAATTCCATTAGAGGTATAGTCTAAAAAACCTGTTATTGATTATGATTTTTTATATGTCTTTGGTTGTTTTGCTTATTATCGTGTAAAGGAATCTAAATTGGATTCGAGGGCAAAGAAAGCTATATTCGTGGGGATGTCTTCGGGGTTGAAAGGGTATTGTCTTTTATATTGAAATTTGAAGAAGATAATCTTCAGTAGAAATGTTACTTTTGATGAGTCTCCAATGCTAAAAAAAAAAAAAAAATGGAAGATATTGTTGAGGGTAATCCGTAATAGGTAAAGTCTACTCGGAATCATATGGAGTTTTTCCATAAATAGATAGAGTCAACAAATAATTCAACTAGAATTGTTGATGCAAATGGTGACACTCCTATGACAGAGGAGGTTATTGAAGAAGAAGTAGAAGAAGAAGTTTCTACCTAAGAACCTTCATAGCAACAAGAATCAATTGCAGCAAATAGGCCAAGACGTGAGATTCGCAGACCTGCTCGTTTTGTTATATTATGGCCTATGCACTTCCAATTGTAGATGATGATGTTCCTTTCACTTATAGAGAAGCAGTCCAATATTCTGAAGTTGATAAGTGGAAGAAAGCTATGGATGAAAAAATGCAGTCTTTTCAAAAGAATGAAACTTGGGAGCTAGCTCAACTACCGAAGAATAAGAAGATAATTGGGTACAAATGAGTGTTTACTAAGAAAAAAGGATTTCCTAACAAAGAAGATGTCCGCTACAAGACAAGGTTGGTGGCAAAAGGCTACGCTCAAAAGGAAGGGATTGACTATAATAGGGTATTTTCTCCAGTTGTGAAACACTCTTCCATTAGAATTCTTTTGGCCTTTGTAGCTCAATTAGATTTGGAACTAGTTCAAATGGATGTAAAAACTGCATTTTTACATGGTGACTTGAAAGAGGAAATCTAGATGACTCAGCCAGATGGATTCAAGATTGTTGGTAAGAAAAATTGGGCTTGCAATTTAAAGAAATTGCTTTATAGTTTGAAATAGTCTCCTAGATAATGGTACAAGCGATTTGATCAATATATGATAGGACAAAAATACACCAGAAGCAAATTTGATAATTGTGTATACTTTCAAAGGCTACAAGATGGTTCTTTCATCTACTTGCTCTTATATGTTGATGATATCCTGATAGCTTCCAAGAGCACAGTGGAGATTAAGAAGCTAAAAACTCAGTTGAATTCAGAGTTTGAAATGAATGATTTGGATGAAGCTAAGAAGATTCTCGGTATGTAGATTAGTAGAGATAGAGGAAAATGCAAGGTTTGTTTGACTCAGAAGCAATATCTGATGAAGGTATTACAGCGTTTTAGTGTATCTGAATAGTCAAAACCTGTAAGTACGCCACTTGCTCCTCATTTCAAGCTGAGTGCATCATTATCTCCGAGTACTGATGAAGAACGAGAGTACATGTCTCGTGTTTCGTATTCCAATGCGGTTGGTAGCCTGATGTATGCTATAGTATGTACAAGACCTGACATTTGCAAGCAGTTGGAGTTGTGAGCAGGTATATGCATGATCTTGGTAAAGGACATTGGCAAACTATGAAATGGATTCTACGGTACTTATTAAAAACCATAGATTTTGGTTTGATATTTCAGAAGAAAAATTCACTTGGTCAATTTGCAATCGGATATATAGATTCAGATTATGTTGGTGATTTGGATAAATGACGGTCAACTACTAGATATGTATTCACTCTTACGAGAGCTCCAGTAAGTTGAAAGTCTACTTTACAGTCAACAGTTGCTTTGTCTACGACAGAAGTAGAGTATATGGCAATGACAAAGGCTGTGAATGAAGCAATTTGGTTACAAGGATTATTGGTAGAGTTGGGAATGAGACAGAAGAATATTACTATTCAATCAGATAGTCAAAGTGCCATTCATTTAGTGAAGAACCTAGTATTCCATGTTCACACCAAGCATATTGATGTCCGATATCACTCTGTGCGGGAAATTCTGAGTGAAGGGTTGATTCTCTTACAGAAAATTGGGACTGTTGATAATCCTACAGATTTGATGACCAAAGTGCTAACGATAATCAAGTTCAACCATTATTTGAACTTGATAAATATTTTGAAAGTCTAAAAAGACATATATGAAGGCATTGTTGAAGGCTAATACGCCAAGGTAGAGATTTGTAGATTTTGGCTTAATTAGCTATGTTTGGAAATTCCACATTTAAAAAATTTAATGTGGTGGAAGTTTTAGTAGGTTATAAAGAGAATCCCATATCTGAAGAATGTAATGTGGTGGGAGCTTTAGTGGGTTATAAATAAGCACTTTAACTAATTAATTTTGTATCCCAAAACAAGAATTACAAAAGATCCATATGCTTGTATTATTCTTGTTTTCTTTCCATTTGTTTTTGGGTTTTGGGATTTTGCTAAGATTTTGTAATATTTTCTTTGGAGTTAGTGGAAGTTTTCAGCAGCGTCCGTAGACGTAGGTTTTATACCAAACCACGTAAATTTTGGTGTGTTCTTTCTTTTTTCGCTTTACATTTATTTTTCTGTTTTATTAGTGTTTGTTATTTATATTTAATAGTTAATATTAGTGGTTGTGTATTCGTTTAAATTTCTGTTGAGCACAATATTTCCCACAACTGTGTGAATAGACATCTCTTATTCTCTCTTATCTTATAGAAGTAAATTTTCGAGCTGCGTTTTAAAATGATATATCAACCAAGTCTCGTTAAATATTTTCTTCGAAAAAAAAATTGTTTTGTTATTAAATCTGTTCAGAACATGCTTATGCAAGTTTTATTTTTATACTACCATTTTTAATAAGTAGCACTGGATGCATTTTTATGTGTTAGCTTTAGGGGTTGAGAGGTGTGAAGCAACGAGAGACTTTTAGAATCTGGTTTAATCTATTATTTACTTATGTTGATGTAGTCGGTCTGATGCAGTCGGTCGATGTAATGGATTGTTCATTGCTTGTTGGAGTGTGGATGAAGAGAAGCTTGAGTTAATTCTAGGATCATTGACTTCATGAGGCAGTGTACATGCGACAATCACCTTGAAGCATGAGTGAAGGCTTTAGGTATCCTTGGAGGGCCCAAGAACGCATCGCCAACCGTAATTTCACCCAAACAATACAAGAAAAGATTCGGGAAAGCAATGACCACATACTCTCTGATGGCCCAAGATCAATGGTTCCCTCCTACATATATTATTCCAAGAAAATTGCAGTCTGATTTGGCTGAAGCAAAGACATAACTTGGACCTTGTTAGAATGCTACTATGATCTCTCTGCCTGAACATTCCAGTGTGATTTGAGAATCAATCATCCCATATGGTTTTTACTCCTTACATATAATTCATTTTCCACAATTGAATTCTTTTGATAGCAATTTCATTGGTATGTTTGTTAAAATGAGAAATTCATTATTATTTATAAGGATATGAAGAACAAGGATCTTAAAAAGCGATAGAATTTTCTGTTAGGGGTTTAATATTTGATGACATATCCATAAAATCTTTGTACAAAATATTTTTTTTATTTGTAGCATTCTAGCATGTTTATGTAATGATCTGTGAATTTTTGTCATCTATTTTAATGTAGGAGATATCTTTTTTGTTACCATCTATTTCTTTTTCCTTTAGAACATATATACCGTATTACTTCCAGCTTTTTTATAGTGCATGTTTTGTGGTTGGATTGGAGAAAGGTTGGCAGTTGTGCCTGTGATTTGAAATTGATTACTGATTCCATGCATTTCTGCAGAACATGATTAGCAATAGAGGCTTCATTTTTTACTGAACAAAAATGAAGCACGCAAGTGAACATATGTGTATACTGAGGCGGCTAGTGAGTTTTGGTTGCTGGGAAAAATCCTACGCCAGCAAACTTATTTGAATCTTTGCTGGCTAACTTATCCTGGTAGTCGATGCTCTCGCAAGTGTTTTGATAAAAAAATACGTGTAAAAAAATGAACAATTTGGTCTCTGTGAAATGTTAAAGAGTGATTCATGTTAATAGTTTCTTATAACATAGTAAGAAGCAAATAATGCAAAGATATTCATTGAAAGAAATAATCAAGAAAAGAACCAGATTTTGATGATGTAAATAGGAATAAAAAGAAAATATAAAAGTGCTTTCTAGCTCTGTATGTTTGTTGCATTATCAAAGGAAATCTATATATAGACTGCTTTCATATTATTTCTCATAAAATTGGGCTCACTAACTAGGAAGTGTTAAAGTCATTCCAGTTGATGTCTTCACTCTTCATACACAGCAAGACCACTTTGTGGTCAACATTATTGATTTCACCGAAACTATTAAAAAGGCCCACCCAACAACCGTTTTATTTTCTTAATCCTTTAAGGACATGCTCATGTGCCTGTAAACAAAGAAACATCTCCACAATGCTGTTGATTGATAACCTGGGCAAGGGTGACAATCTCACCATAGACAGCATACTCACATTCAAAATCTGAGGAGAAAATTAAATTAATGAGGAATCAGAATAAGGGAGGAAAAAAAAAGGTGATAAAACCAAAATTTGACAAGAAAACTTTCCAATAGCAGAACCTCAAGAACACTTGTGTTTGAGCCATGCAATAACAGCCATACCTACTTACTATTCAATTTCCTCTGCTGGTGCTTCGAACTCTCTCATTGGCCATTCTTCTCCTCCTTCTGTGGTTGATTCTGGCATGTCTCCTCCTCCTCTCGTGGGTGATTTCCACGTCTCTCCTCCTTCTGCTATCAGTTCTTCTACTGTCATCTGTGAGTTAGATATGTCTTCAGTCTCCTGCCGTAACTGCTCCTTCCCTAGCAACCTTGATTTATTGGGCGGACTTGTAGTAGTAGATATATAATATCAACCGGCCCACTGAAAACAAAGCACTGAGCCCATTTGGAGCGTAATTCCAAAACACATTAATCATGAACGTATTCACAATTGAGGAGATTCAAAGAATAAAAAAATCACCTAAGTCAAATTAATTTGTACTAATGCAATTAGGCTCATTACAATGAGAAATGCATATGCATATGATACATAGTAGACTTTATAAAAAAGAGAAAATGATAAGAACTTACAATAAGATATTTACTCAAGGGTAATAAGGAAAATATTAACCAAGTGATGTTGTTAAAAGCCGAAAAAACATAGCTAAAAAAAAGACATATGCTCCACGCTTTTTGTGATAGCCACTTGTTTCTGCATCATTAAATGTAAAAAAATTAAGCAGACCAAACCACAACTTTCTGCACCATTAAATGTAAAAAAATTAAGTAAATCAAACAAAAGAAAATACTTATATTATTGGAAGACTAATCATGTCAGATAATTGGAAAATATACATCAACGTGTTGCACAAAACACAAGCAATGCCAGCAACCATTACCTATTTTTCTCTAGTGTGGACTAGGATTGTGAACACAATCAGAAGAAAGCAATGGACATTAGCTCAACTAGCATAATTAGACCAAATTTATTTCGTTTTTTCTTGTCCGAATAGAACAAAAAGGTGGTAATATGAAAAAATTGAAAACCTATGCCAATGGTATTTGCGATCAGGATGAAAACACTACTTTCTTTGTATATAAGTAGCCCATAAATCCATCGGACCGTACAGTTGGCTATAGTTGCCAAGTGGATAAATGGTGTGAAATCCTGATGCACTGACCCATTCTTGATTATTTGAACAAAAGTTGGCCTGCACACAAAATTTAAAATTTAGTTAGAAAATCTTTTAGTATATATAAAAAAATCTTCATAAATAATGATTTTATTACAAATTTTAATTAAAAAAAAAAAACTCTATATGTACCACAGTTTTCTTGTATACAAGTGTTTTATTGAAATTTAAAATAGAAAGACTGTTCTTCTGGTAAAAAAATCCAATCTCACATAATTAAACTAAGCTTGATTGGTAGCAAGAATAATAATTAAGAAATGACATTCCCTGATAATAAAAGAAAAAACCCATATCAGTGTAATCAAATAAATTATAAAAATTGAAAAAATAAAATAGAACAACAACTCACCTAGAATGCCAAACACACTGTTAACTTTTTCCACTGGTGTTAGTGCCATAACTTAAGGTAAAGAAGTAGAAATGGAGTACAACTAGTAACAATTAAAAGAATAGAGAAGTTAGCAAGCTAGATAAAAGTTAATAATTGAATGAAAAACGTAGCAAGGTTGAGCAACGAGTCAGTAGAGAGATTGACAAGTAAAACACGTTGTGATCTCTCTGCCTGAACATTCCAGTGTAATTTGGGAATCAATCATCCCATATGATTTTTACTCCTTACATTTAATTCATTTTCGACACTTGAATTCTTTTGACAGCAAATTTATTGGTATGTTCGTTAAAATGAGAAATTCATTATTATTTACGAAGATATGAAGAGTAAGGATCTTAAAAAGCGACATAATTTTCTATCAGAGGTTTAATATTTGATGACCTATCCATGAAATCTTTGTGCAAAATACTTTTGTTATTTGTAGCATTCCAGCATGTATATGTAATAAACTGTGAATTTTTATAATAAAATAAAATTATAAAAATTGAAAAAATAAAATAGAACAATAACTCACCTAAAATGCGAAACACACTGTTAACTTTTTCCACTGGTGCTAGTGCCATAACTTAAGATGAAGAAGTAGAAATGGAGTAAAGCTAGTAACAATTAAAAGAATGGAGAAGCTAGCAAGCTAGATAGAAGTTAACAATTGAATGGAGAAGGTAGCAAGGTTGAGCAGCGAGTCAGTAGAGAGGTTGACAAGAAAAAGACACTGTGATCTCTCTGCCTGAACATTCCAGTGTAATTTGGGAATCAATCATCCCATATGATTTTTACTCCTTACATTTAATTCATTTTCGACACTTGAATTCTTTTGACAGCAATTTTATTGGTATGTTCGTTAAAATAAGAAATTCATTATTATTTATGAAGAAATGAAGAGCATGAATCTTAAAAAGTGACAGAATTTTCTGTCATGGGTTTAATATTTGATGACCTATCCATGAAATCATTGTTTAAAACATTTTTGTTATTTGTAGCATTCCAGCACTTATATGTAATAAACTGTGAATTTTTATAATAAAATAAAATTATAAAAATTGAAAGAATAAAATAGAACAACAACTCACCTAGAATGCCAAACACACTGTTAGCTTTTTCCACTGGTGTTAGTGCCATAACTTAAGGTGAAGAAGCAGAAATAGAGTACAGCTAGTAACAATTAAAAGAATGGAGAAGCTAGCAAGCTAGATAGAAGTTAACAATTGAATGGAGAAGGTAGCAAGGTTGAGCAACAAGTCAGTAGAGAGGTTGACAAGTAAAAGACACTGTGATCTCTCTGCCTGAACATTCCAGTGTAATTTGGGAATCAATCATCCCATATGATTTTTACTCCTTACATTTAATTCATTTTCGACACTTGAATTCTATTGACAGCAAATTTATTGGTATGTTCATTAAAATAAGAAATTCCTTATTATTTACGAAGATATGAAGAGCAAGGATCTTAAAAAGTGACAGATTTTTCTATCAGGGGTTTAATATTTGATTACCTATCCATGAAATCTTTGTACAAAATACTTTTGTTATTTGTAGCATTTCAGCATGTATATGTAATAAACTGTGAATTTTTATAATAAAATAAAATTATAAAAATTGAAAAAATAAAATAGAACAACAACTCACCTTAAATGTCAATCACACTGTTAACTTTTTCCACTGGTGTTAGTGCCATAACTTAAGATGAATAAGTAGAAATGGAGTAAAGCTAGTAACAATTAAAAGAATGGAGAAGCTAGCAAGCTAGATAGAAGTTAACAATTGAATGGAGAAGGTAGCAACGTTGAGCAACGAGGCAGTGAAGATGTTGACAAGAAAAAGATACTGTGACCTCTTTGCTTGAACATTCCAGTGTAATTTGGGAATCAATAATCCCATATGATTTTTACTCCTTACATTTAATTCATTTTCGACACTTGAATTCTTTTGATAGCAATTTTGATGGTATGTTCGTTAAAATAAGAAATTCATTGTTATTTATAAAGATATTAAGAACATGGATCTTAAAAAGTGACAGAATTTTCTGTCACAGGTTTAATATTTGATGACCTATCATGAAATCATCGTATAAAACATTTTTGTTATTTATAGCATTCCAGCACGTATATGTAATAAACTGTGAATTTTTATAATCAAATAAAAATATAAAAATTGAAAAAATAAAATGGAACAACAACTCACTTAAAATGCCAAACACACTGTTAGCTTTCTCCACTGGTGTTAGTGCCATAACTTAAGGTGAAGAAGTAGAAATAGAGTACAACTAGTAACAATTAAAAGAATCGAGAAGCTAGCGAGCTAGATAGAAGTTAACAATTGAATAGATAAGGTAGCAAGGTTGAGCAACGAGTCAGTAGAGAGGTTGACAAATAAAAGACACTCTGATCTCTCTGCCTGAACATTTCAGTGTAATTTGGGAATCAATCATCCCATATGATTTTTACTCCTTACATTTAATTCATTTTTGACACTTGAATTCTTTTGACAGCAAATTTATTGGTATGTTCATTAAAATGAGAAATTCATTATAATTTACGAAGATATGAAGAACAAGGATCTTAAAAAGCGATAGAATTTTCTGTCAGGGATTTAATATTTGATGACCTATTCATGAAATCTTTGTACAAAATACTTTTGTTATTTGTAGCATTCCAGCATGTAAATGTAATAAACTGTGAATTTTTATAATCATATAAAATTATAAAAATTGAAAAAATAAAATAGAACACCAACTCACCTAAAATGCCAAACACACTGTTAACTTTTTCCACTGGTGTTAGTGCCATAACTTAAGTTGAAGAAGTAGAAATGGAGTAAAGCTAGTAACAATTAAAAGAATGGAGAAGCTAGCAAGCTAGATAGAAGTTAACAATTGAATGGAGAAGGTAGCAAGGTTGAGCAACGAGTCAGTAGAGAGGTTGACAAGTAATAGACATTGTGATCTCTCTGCCTGAATATTCCAGTGTAATTTGGGAATCAATCATCCCTTATGATTTTTACCCCTTTCATTTAATTCATTTTCGACACTTGAATTCTTTTGACAGCAATTTTATTGGTATGTTCGTTAAAATAAGAAATTCATTATTATTTATGAAGATATGAAGAGCATGAATCTTAAAAAGTGACAGAATTTTCTGTCATGGGTTTAATATTTGATGACCTATCCATGAAATCATCGTATAAAACATTTTTGTTATTTGTAGCATTCCAGCACGTATATGTAATAAACTGTGAATTTTTATAATCAAATAAAATTATAAAAATTGAAAAAATAAAATAGAACAACAACTCACCTAGAATGCCAAAAACACTGTTAGCTTTTTCCACTGGTGTTAGTGCCATAACTTAAGGTGAAGAAGTAGAAATAGAGTACAGCTAGTAACAATTAAAAGAATGGAGAAGCTAGCAAGCTAGATAGTAGTTAACAATTGAATGAAGAAGGTAGCAAGGTTGAGCAAGGAGTCAGTAGAGAGGTTGACAAGTAAAAGACAGTGTTATCTCTCTGCCTGAACATTCCAGTGTAATTTGGGAATCAATGATCCGATATGATGTTTACTCCTTACATTTAATTCATTTTCGATACTTGAATTCTTTTGACAACAAATTTATTTGTATGTTCGTTAAAATAAGAAATTCATTATTATTTACGAAGATATGAAGAGCAAGGATCTTAAAAAGCAACAAAATTTTCTGTCAGGGGTTTAATATTTGATGACCTATCCATGAAATCTTTGTACAAAATACTTTTGTTATTTGTAGCATTCCAGCATGTACATGTAATAAACTGTGAATTTTTATAATAAAATAAAATTATAAAAATTGAAAAAATAAAATAGAACAACAACTCACCTAAAATGCCAAACACACTGTTAACTTTTTCCACTGGTGTTAGTGTCATAACTTAAGATGAAAAAGTAAAAATGGAGTAAAGCTAGTAACAATTAAAAGAATGGGGAAGCTAGCAAGCTAGATAGAAGTTAACAATTGAATGGAGAAGGTAGCAAGGTTGAGCAATGAGTCAGTAGAGAGGTTGACAAGAAAAAGGCACTGTGATCTCTTTGCCTGAACATTCCAGTGTTATTTGGGAATCAATCAACCCATATGATTTTTACTCCTTACATTTAATTCATTTTCGACACTTGAATTCTTTTGATAGAAATTTTATTGGTATGTTCGTTAAAATAAGAAATTCATTATTATTTATGAAGATATAAAGAGCATGGATCTTAAAAAGTGATAGAATTTTCTGTTAGGGGTTTAATATTTGATGACCTATCCATTAAATCATCGTATAAAACATTTTTGTTATTTGTAGCATTCCAGCACGTATATGTAATAAACTGTGAATTTTTATAATCAAATAAAATTATAAAAATTGAAAAAATAAAATAGAACAACAACTCACCTAGAATGCCAAATAGATTGTTAGCTTTTTGCACTGGTGTTAGTGCCATAACTTAAGGTGAAGAAGTAGAAATAGAGTACAGCTAGTAACAATTAAAAGAATGGAGAAGCTAGCAGGCTAGATAGAAGTTAACAATTGAATGGAGAAGGTAGTAAGGTTGAGCAACAAGTCAGTAGAGGGGTTGAAAAGTAAAACACACTGTGATCTCTCTGCCTGAACATTCCAGTGTAATTTGGGAATCAATCATCCCATATGATTTTTACTCCTTGCATTTAATTCATTTTCGACACTTGAATTCTTTTGATAGCAATTTTATTGGTATGTTCGTTAAAATCAGAAATTCATTATTATTTATGAAGATATGAAGAGTAAGGATCTTAAAAAGCGACAGAATTTTCTGTCAGAGGTTTAATATTTGATGACCTATTAATGAAATCTTTATACAAAATATTTTTCTTATTTGTAGCATTCTTGCATGTATATGTAATAAACTGTGAATTTTTATAATCAAATAAAATTAATAAAATTGAAAAAATAAAGTAGAACAACAACTCACCAAAAATCCCAAACACATTGTTAACTTTTTCCACTGGTGTTAGTGCCATAACTTAAGATGAATAAGTAGAAATGGAGTAAAGCTAGTAACAATTAAAAGAATGGAGAAGCTAGCAAGCTAGATAGAAGTTAACAATTGAACGGAGAAGGTAGCAAGGTTTAGCAACGAGTCAGTAAAGAGGTTAAGAAGTAAAAGACACTATGATCTCTCTGCCTGAACATTCCAATGTAATTTGAGAATCAATCATCCCATATGATATTTACTCCATACATTTAATTTATTTTCGACACTTGAATTCTTTTGATAGCAATTTCATTGATATGTTCGTCAAAATGAGAAATTCCTTACTATTTATTAATATATAAAGAGCAAGGATTTTAAAAAGTGACAAAAGTTTCTGTCAACGGTTTAATATTTGATGACCTATGCATGAAATCTTCGTACAAAATATTTTGCTTATATGTAGCATTCTAGTATGTCTATGTAATAAACAGTAATTTTTATAATCAAATAAAATTATAAAAATTGGACAAATAAAATAGAACAAACATTCACCTAGAATGCAAAACACACTGTTAGCTTTTTCCACTGGTGTTAGTGCCATAACTTAAGATGAAGAAGTAGAAATATAGTACAGCTAGTAACAGTTAAAAGAATGGAGAAGCTAGCAAACTAGATAGAAGTTAACAATTGAATGGAGAAGGTAGCAAGGTTCAGCAACGAGTTAGTAGAGAGGTTGACAAGTAAAAAACACTGTGATCTCTCTGCCTGATTATTCCAGTGTGATTTGGGAATCAATCATCCCATATGATTTTTATTCCTTACATTTAATTCATTTTTGACACTTGAATTCTTTTGACAGCAATTTTATTGATATGTTCGTTAAAATGAGAAATTCATTATTATTTATGAAGATATGAAGAGTAAGGATCTTAAAAAATGACGGAATTTTGTGTTAGGGGTTTAATATTTAATGACCTATCCATGAAATCTTCGTACAAAATATTTTGCTTATTTGTAGCATTCCAGCATGTATATGTAATAAACTGTGAATTTTTATTATCAAATAAAATTAAAAAAATTGAAAAAAAAAATAGAACAAACACTCACTTAGAATGCCAAATACACTGTTAGCTTTTTCCACGGGTGTTAGTGCCATAACTTAAGATGAAGAAGAAGAATGAAGAACAGCTAGTAACAATCAAAAGAATGAAGAAGCTAGCAAGCTAGATAGAAGTTAACAATTGAATGGAGAAGGTAGCAAGCTTGAGGAACGAGTCAGTAGAGAGGTTGACAAGTAAAAGACATTGCGATCTCTCTGTCTGAACATTCTAGTGTAATTTGGGAATCAATCATCCCATATGATTTTTACTCTTTACATTTAATTTATTTTCGACACTTGAATTCTTTTGACAGCAATTTTATTGGTATGTTCGTTAAAATGAGAAATTTATTATTATTTATGAAGATATGAAGAGTAAGGATCTTAAAAAATGACGGAATTTTGTGTCAGGGGTTTAATATTTAATGACCTATCCATGAAATCTTCGTACAAAATATTTTGCTTATTTGTAGCATTCCAGCATGTATATGTAATAAACTGTGAATTTTTATTATCAAATAAAATTAAAAAAATTGAAAAAAAAATAGAACAAACACTCACTTAGAATGCCAAATACACTGTTAGCTTTTTCCACGGGTGTTAGTGCCATAACTTAAGATGAAGAAGAAGAATGAAGAACAGCTAGTAACAATCAAAAGAATGAAGAAGCTAGCAAGCTAGATAGAAGTTAACAATTGAATGGAGAAGGTAGCAAGCTTGAGGAACGAGTCAGTAGAGAGGTTGACAAGTAAAAGACATTGCGATCTCTCTGTCTGAACATTCTAGTGTAATTTGGGAATCAATCATCCCATATGATTTTTACTCCTTACATTTAATTCATTTTCGACACTTGCATTCTTTTGACAGCAATTTTATTGGTATGTTCGTTAAAATGAGAAATTCATTATTATTTATGAAGATATAAAGAGTAAAGATCTTAAAAAGCGACGCAATTTTCTTTTAGTGGTTTAATATTTGATGACCTATTCATGAAATCGTCGTACAAAATATTTTTGTTATTTGTAGCATTCCAGCATGTATTTGTAATAAACTGTGAAATTTTATAATCAAATAAAATTATAAAAATTGAAAAATTAAAATAGAACAAAAACTTGCCTAGAATGGCAAATATAATGTTAGCTTTTTCCACTGGTGTTTGTGCCATAACTTAAGGTTAAGAAGTAGAAATGGAGTACAGCTAGTAACAATTAAAAGAAAGGAGAAGCTAACAAGCTAGATAGAAGTTAACAATTGAATGGAGAAGGTAGCAAGGTTGAGCAACGAGTCAGTAGAGAGGTTGACAAGTAAAAGACTCTGTGATCTCTCTGCCTAAATATGCCAGTGTAATTTGGGAATCAATCGTCCCATATGTTAGGACCAAGTTCTTTATGCTTAAGAATATATATAAATATCGATAAATACGTCAAATGTGATTGTATTTTTAAAATATTACACAGTTGTGAGAAATTTTTTTATGTGATGCAAGTGAACAATTATGAGTCTAATTGAATGTTTATGAGGTTAATTTGATGAATTGATAAGGGTGGAATATTTTAGAAATACTCTTGAGAGAAATAACGGTTAATTTTATCGATATTAAAATTGTTATGAAAATTTATGGATTGGACGTATTTATTTTTATGAAATAATTTTTTTATGAGAAATATAAGTGATGAGGATTAAAAGAGGTCATTAAGAAGTGTTAATTATAGATTAAAAATGAGTATGGACATGATTGAAAATGGATAAGTGAAGTTCATAAAAATAGTAATAAAAGAGGGGTAAATATGTAAAAAGTTGATTGAAATTTAAGCAGGCATAATTGAGAAAAGTTGAGGGGCGTTTGGACAATTTATTAAGCAAATAATTGGGTCTTCTTCCAGCTCAGATCTGGCACAGCAAACACGCTCAAAGCAGACCCGAAATCTGACCGAAGACAAACTCCCACTCTGCAATTTTCAGTAGCTCTCTCTCGGCAATTTATGCTTAAGAATATGATGGAATGTGAATACGTGTTGGAACCGAAAGAAAATCGCGTATTGTGTTATTGCGTGATTTGCGACTAGGATGAAGAGCAGCTGGTTATAAGTTGAATTTGGGTGATTTTAAGTTGATTTTAAGGTCTTAAGCATGTACTTGAATGTGTAATTGAGTGTGATTAAGTCATAGATGATAAATTGCCTTTCATGGAACGCATTTAATACTCAAAGGTAACCATGCGGATGTATTACGTACAAGCTGTCCCATTTGTATTTTATTTTATTTTGGTGGTTCCAAGTATGTGTTTAAATGTATTAGGACATGGAAACATCATGGAAATGAATAGTAATGGTTAAATTAAGATAAGGGCATGTAACGGAAAGAATATTGCTTAATTAGTTTGAGAGATTGTTAAGGAAAATTCTATTATCATTAGAGTTGTATTTGAAGAGAATTTTGAATAAAAGTTGGTGATTAAATTTTAGGTGAATTGGAAACTCTTCGAACGGAAACGGAGACCTGTAGGAAGTGAAGGAGGTTCTTTGAATCGAAAGTTAACGGACGGAAATAAGTTGTGAGTGTAAAACTATATATATATATGTTTCGTTTAAATATATAATTGTATATATATATATGTTTCTTTAAATATATATTTGTATATATATATTTTATATATGTTTATGAATTGAATGAAATTGTTGAATATGTAAATGATTGGAATTTCGATATTAGGTTTAAGAAAAATATTTAAAGGGTAAAGGTTTTAAAATTAAGGTTTCGACCTTAAGAAAATTTTGACGGGCAAATGTTTATGGAATATAAAAGAAATAGTTGTAGTTTTCAAATGAAATGTTGTATATAAAAGGATTTTTAGCCGATGGTTACCCTAAACCCTATCATGACTGAAATGATTGGATATCGACCGAGATACTTTAAATATGTAAAGGTTTACGGGTAAAGTAATAGGTTACTAACTAAAAGAAGGGATATGAATTATAGGATTGCCTTTACACATTATAAAGTATTATGACTGTTACCCTGCGCGCAAGACGTGATTTTATTCGCAGCGTAGTAGTTTTATGACTAGAAATGGATCGTCTCGCCACCGTCGCTTTTAGGTCGGTTGGTGAATTATTTCCCTGGGTTCCACTGGGTGTGATTGAAATGTTATCAAATGATATAAAATGAATTGATAAATGTAATGAAATGTTTTATTTATTTATGTAAATGTTATGATTTTACTAAAATATGTTGAAAGGTATTTTGATATTAAACTGCACACTCATTGAACTATTTTTAGCTCACTCTTTCAAATGTTTTAATAACATTTTCAGGAATTGAGGTTAGGGAGCAGTCTGAGCATCCTCCAGGGCAGTCGTAGGCGGCCTACTTGTAGAAGACGATGACTTGAAAATATGTATATAATTTTTGGGCTGTAAATATGTCAAATTATGGTTTTGATACTTGCATCATTATTTTTGTATTGTATGTACGTATATGCATAATTAAACTCTGAACTACGAGGGCTTTGATCCTCTGTAGATAATTGAGGTACGTAGGCGTTTGGGACTACCCAAACTCAAGCCCAAAATATTTCAGAAAATATTTTTGAAATGTACATTATGCATATGTTTTGTTTTATGGATAAAAATGATTCTACTGAAAGTTTTTAAATGTTGTTGTGGTTGAATTATGGTGGACTTGAGGTTCTGAAAATGATAGTGGAGAAAATGAATGAATTTTAGAAGTGTTTATGATTTTAATTGCAGGTTTTGTAAAATTGGGATGTCCGAAAAACAGAGAAAATTCTGTCCGTTTTTCTGCAAAATTTTTAACTGAATAAATTATTTATTGGTTTTAATAAAAAAAAAATTTCCCACCACATTTTCCAGTAGTTGATGAAAAGAATAAATGTTTTAATCGGGTTCACTCCACGGATTCTTAAGTTAATTGTTTAAAGAAAAGGTTTTTGAAGTCCGTTAAAGTGTCGGGAGGGCTTCTCACGGATTCAAGAGATTAAATCCGGGCTGGGTCCCTTTACCATATGATTTTTACTCCTTACATTTAATTCATTTTCGACACTTGAATTCTTTTGACAGCAATTTTATTGGTATGTTCGTTAAAATGAGAAATTCATTATTATTTATGAAGATATGCAGAGCAACGATCTTAAAAAACGACAGAATTTTCTGTCAGAGGTTTAATATTGGATGACCTATCCATGAAATCTTCGTACAAATTATTTGGCTTATTTGTAGCATTCCAGCATGTATATGCAACAAACTGTGAATTTTAATCATCAAATAATATTATAAAAATTGAAAAAATAAAATAGAATTACAACTTACTTAGAATGCCAAACACACTGTTAGCTTTTTCCATTGATATTAGTGCCATAACATAACATGAAGAAGAAGAAATGGAGTACAGATATTAACAATTAAAAGAATGAAGAAGCTAGTAAGCTAGATAGAAGTTAACAATTGAATGGAGAAGGTAGCAACGTTGAGTAATAAGTCAATTGAAAGGTTAAGAAGTAAAAGACACTGTGATCTCTCTGCCTGAAAAATCCAGTGTAATTTGGGAATCAATCATCCCATATGATTGTTACTCCTTACATTTAATTCATTTTCGACACTTGAATTCTTTTGACAGCAATTTTATTGATATATTCGTTAAAATGAGAAATTCATTATTATTTATGAAGATATGAAGAGCAAGGATCTTAAAAAACGACAGAATTTTCTGTCAGGGGTTTAATATTGGATGACCTATCCATGAAATCTTTGTACAAATTATTTGGCTTATTTGTAGCATTCCAGCATGTATATGCAACAAACTGTGAATTTTTACCATCAAATAATATTATAAAAATTGAAAAAATAAAATAGAATTACAACTCACTTAGAATGCCAAACACATTGTTAGCTTTTTCCATTGATATTAGTGCCATAACATAACATGAAGAAGAAGAAATGGAGTACAGATATTAACAATTAAAGAATGAAGAAGTTAGCAAGCTAGATAGAAGTTAACAATTGAATGGAGAAGGTAGCAACGTTGAGTAATAAGTCAGTTGAAAGGTTAAGAAATAAAAGACATTGTGATCCCTCTGCCTGAAAAATCCAGTGTAATTTGGGAATCAATCATCCCATATGATTGTTACTCCTTACATTTAATTCATTTTCGACACTTGAATTCTTTTGACAGCAATGTTCGTTAAAATGAGAAATTCATTATTATTTATTAACATATGAAGAGCAAGGATCTTAAAAAGCGACAGAATTTTCTGTTAGGGGTTTAATATTTGGTGATCTATTCATGAAATCTTTTTACAAAATATTTTGCAAATTTGTAGCATTCCAGCATGTATATGTAATAAACTGTGAATTTTTATAATCAAATAAAATTAGAAAAATTGAAAAAATAAAATAGAACAAACATTCACATAGAATGCAAAACACACTGTTAGCTTTTTCCACTAGTGTTAGTGCAATAACTTAAAATGAAGAAGTGGAATGGAGTACAACTAGTAACAATTAAAAGAATGGAGAAGCTAGCAAGCTATATAGAAGTTAACAACTGAATGGAGAAGGTAGCAAGGTTGGGCAACGAGTTAGTAGAGAGTTTAAGAAGTAAAAGACACTGTGATCTCTCTGCCTGAACAATCCAATGTAATTTGGGAATCAATCATCCCATATGATTTTTACTCCATACATTTAATTTATTTTCGACACTTGAATTCTTTTGACAGCAATTTCATTGATATGTTCGTTAAAATGAGAAATTCATTACTATTTATTAATATATGAAGAGCAAGGATCTTAAAAAGCGACAGAATTTTCTGTCAGCGGTTTAATATTTGATGACCTATGCATGAAATCTTCGTACAAAATATTTTGCTTATATGTAGCATTCCAGCATGTCTATGTAATAAACTGTGAATTTTTATAATCAAATAAAATTATAAAAATTGGACAAATAAAATAGAACAAACATTCACCTAGAATGCAAAACACACTGTTGGCTTTTCCACTGGTGTTAGTGCCATAACTTAAGATGAAGAAGTGGAATGGAGTACAGCTAGTAACAATTAAAAGAATGGAGAAGCTAGCAAAGTAGATAAAAGTTAACAATTGAAGGGAGAAGGTAGCAAGGTTGAGCAACGAGTCAGTAGAGAGGTTGACAAGTAAAAGACACTGCGATCTCTCTGTCTGAGCATGCCAGTGTAATTTGGGAATCAATCATTCCATATGATTTTTACTGCTTACATTTAACTCATTTTCGACAATTGAACTCTTTTGACAGCAATTTAATTGGTATGTTCGTTAAAATTAGAAATTTATTATTATTCATGAAGATATGAAGAGCAAGGATCTTAAAAAGCTACATAATTTTCTGTCAGGGGTTTAATATTTGATGACCTATCTATGAAATCTTTGTACAAAATATTTTGCTTATTTGTATCATTCCAGCATGTTTATGTAACAAACAGTGAATTTTTATAATCAAATAAAATTATAAAAATTGAAAAAATAAAATAGAACAACAACTCACCTAGAATGCCAAACACACTTTTAGCTTTTTCCACTGATGTTAGCGCCATAACTTAAGATGAAGAAGTAGAAATGGAGTACAGCTAGTAACAATAAAAAGAATGGAGAAGCTAGCAAGCTAGATAGAAGTTAACAACTGAATGGAGAAGGTAGCAAGGTCGGGCAACGATTTAGTAGAGAGGTTAAGAAATAAAAGATACTGTGATCTCTCTGCCTGAACATTCCGGTGTAATTTGGGAATCAATCATCCCGTATGATTTTTACTCCATACATTCTATTCATTTTCGACACTTGATTTCTTTTGACAGCAATTTTATTGCTATGTTCGTTAAAATGAGAAATTCATTATTATTTATGAAGATATGAAGAGCAAGGATCTTAAAAAGCGACAGAATTTTCTGTCAGGGGTTTAATATTTAATGACCTATCCACGAAATCTTTGTACAAAATCTTTTGCTTAAATGTAGCATTCTAGCATGTATATGTAACAAACAATGAATTTTTATAATCAAATAAAATTATAAAATTTGAAAAAGTAAAATAGAACAACAACTCACCTAAAATGTCAAACACACTGTTAGCTTTTTTAACTGGTGTTAGTGCCATAACTTAAGATGAAGAATTAGAAATAGAGTACAACTAATAACAATTAAAAGAAGAGCGAAGCTAGCAAGCTAGATAGAAGTTAACAATTGAATGAAAAAGGTAGCAACGTTGAACAACGAGTTAGTAGAGAGGTTGGCAAGTAAAAGACACTGCGATCTCTCCACCTGAACATTCCAGTGTAAATTGGGAATCAATCATTCCATATGATTTTTACTCCTTACATTTAATTCATTTTTGACACTTGAATTCTTTTGACTGCAATTTCATTGATATGTTCGTTAAAATGAGAAATTCATTATTATTTATTAATATATGAAGAGCAAGGATCTTAAAAAGTGACAGAATTTTCTGTTAGCGGTTTAATATTTGATGACCTATACACGAAATCTTCATACAAAATATTTTGCTTTTTTGTAGCATTCCAGCATGTATATGTAATAAACAGTGAATTTTTATAATCAATTAAAATTATTAAAATTGAAAAAATTAAGTAGAATAAACACTTACTTAGAATGCCAAACACACTGTTAGCTTTTTTCACTGGTGTTAGTGCCATAATTTAAGATGAAGAAGTGGAATGGAGTACAACTAGTAAGAATTCAAAGAATGGCAAAGCTAGCAAGTTAGATAGAAGTTAACAATTGAATGGAGAAGGTAGCAAGGTTGAGCAACGGATCGGTAGAGAGGTTGACAAGTAAAAGACACTGCGATCCCTCTGCCTGAACATTCCAGTGTAATTTGGGAATCTATCATTCCATATGATTTTAATCCTTACATTTAATTTATTTTCAACACTTGAATTCTTTTGACTGCAATTTCATTGATATGTTCGTTAAAATGAGAAATTCATTATTATTTATTACTATATGAAGAAAGATCTTAAAAAGTGTCAGAATTTTCTGTCAGGGGTTTAATATTTGATAACCTATCCATGAAATCTTCGTACAAAATATTGTGCTTATTTGTAGCATTCCAGCATGTATATGTAACAAATAGTGAATTTTTATAATCAAATAAAATTGTTAAAATTGGAAAAATAAAATAGACCAAACACTCACGTAGAATGCCAAACAAACTGTTAGCTTTTTCCATTAGTGTTAGTGCCATAATTTAAGATGAAGAAGTGGAATGGAGTACAACTAGCAAGAATTCAAAGAACGGAAAAGCTAGCAAGTTAGATAGAAGTTAACAATTGAACGGAGAAGGTAGCAAGGTTGAGCAACGAGTCAGAGGAGAGGTTGACAAGTAAAAGACACTGCGATCTCTCTGCCTGAATATGCCAGTGTAATTTGGGAATCAATCATCCCATATTATTTTTACTCCTTACATTTAATTCATTTTCGACACTTGAATTGTTTTGACAACAATTTTATTGATATGTTCGTTAAAATGAGAAATTCATTATTATTTATTAATATATGAAGAGCAAAGATCTTAAAAAGCGACAGACTTTTCTATCAGATGTTTAATATTTGATGACCTTTGCATCAAATCTTCATACAAAATATTTTGCTTATTTGTAGCATTCCAGCATGTATATGTAATAAACAGTGAATTTCTATAATCAAATAAAATTATAAAAATTGAAAAAATAAAATAGAACAAACACTCACCTGGAATGCCAAACACATTGTTAGCTTTTTTCGCTGGTGTTAAAGCCATAACTTAAGGTTAAGAAGTAGAAATGGAGTACAACTAGTAACAATTAATAGAAAAGAGAAGCTAGCAAGCTAGATAGAAGTTAACAATTGAATGGAGAAGGTAACAACGTTAAGCAACGAGTTAGTAGAGAGGCTGACAGGTAAAAGACACTGCGATCTCTCTTCCTGAACATTCCAGTGTAATTCGGGAATCGATCATTCCATATGATTTTTACTCCTTACATTTAATTCATTTTTGACACTTGAATTATTTTGACAGCAATTTCATTTATATGTTCGTTAAAATGAGAAATTCGTAATTATTTATGAAGATATGAAGAGCAAAGATCTTAAAAAGCGATAGAATTTTCTGTCAGGAGTTTAATATTTGATGACCCATCCATGAAATCTTTGTACAAAATATTTTACTTATTTGTATCATCCAACATGTTTATGTAACAAACAGTGAATTTTTATAGTCAAATAAAATTATTAAAATTGAAAAAATAAACTAGAACAACAACTCACCTAGAATGCCAAACACACTTTTAGCTTTTTCCACTAGTGTTAATGCTATAACTTAAGTTGAAGAAGTAGAAATGGAGTACAGCTAGCAACAATTAAAAGAATGGATAAGTTAGCAAGTTAGATAGAAATTAACAACTGAATGGAGAAGGTAGCAAGGTTGGGCAACGAGTCAGTAAAGAGGTTAAAAAGTAAAAGACACTGTGATCTCTCTACCTGAACATTCAGTTGTATTTTTGGAATCAATCAACCCATATGATTTTTACTCCTTACATTTAATTCATTTTCGATACTTGAATTCTTTTGACAGCAATTTTATTGCTATGTTCGTTAAAATGAGAAATTCATTATTATTTAAGAAGATATGAAGAGCAAGGATCTTGAAAAGCGACAGAATTTTCTGTCAAGGGTTTAATATTTGACGACCTATCCACGAAATCTTTGTAAAAAATATTTTGCTTATTTTTAGCATTCCAGCATGTATATCTAATAACCTGTGAATTTTTATAACCAAATAAAATTATAAAAATTGAAAAAGTAAAATGGAACAACAACTCACCTAAAATGCCAAACACACTGTTAGCTTTTTCTGCTGGTTTTAACGCCATAACTTAAGATGAAGAAGTAGAAATGGAGTACAGCTAGTAACAATTAATAGAATTGGGAAGCTAGCAAGCTAGATAGAAATTAACAATTGAATGGAGAACATAGCAACGTTGAACAACGAGTCAGTAGAGATGTTGACAAGTAAAAGACACTGCGATCTCTCTACTTGAACGTTCCAGTGTAATTTGGGAATCAATCATTCCATATGATTTTTACTCCTTACATTTAATCATTTTCGACACTTGAATTCTTTTGACAGCAATTTCATTGATATGTTCGTTAAAATGTGAAATTCATTATTGTTTATTAATATATAAAGAACGAGGATCTTAAAAAATGACAGAATTTTCTATCAGCGGTTTAATATTTGACGACCTATGCATGAAATATTCATACAAAATATTTTGCTTATTTGTAGCATTCCAGCATGTATATGTAATAAACAGTGAATTTTTATAATAAAAAAAATTATAAAAATTGAAAAAATAAAATAGAACAAACATTCACCTAGAATGCCAAACACACTGTTAGCTTTTTGCACTGGTGTTAGTGCCATAACTTAAGATGAAGAAGTGGAGTGGAGTACAGCTAGTAACAATTAAAAGAATGGTGAACCTAGCAAGCTAGATAGAAGTTAACAATTAAATGAAAAAGGTAGCACGGCTGAGCAACCAGTGAGTAGAGTGGTTCACAAGTAAAAGACACTGCGATCCGTTTGCCTGAACATTCCAATGTAATTTGGGAATCAATCATCCTATATGGTTTTTACTCCTTACATTTAATTCATTTTCGACACTTGAATTCTTTTGACTGTAATTTCATTGATATTTTCGTTAAAATGAGAAATTCATTATTATTTATTAATATATGAAGGGCAGGGATCTTAAAAAGCGACAGAATTTTCTATCAGCGGTTTAATATTTGATGACCTATTCATGAAATCTTTGTTCAAAATATTTTGCTTATTTGTAGCATTCCAGCATGTGTATGACAGACCCCTTTCTAACTACTAGCTAGGCGACCTGCCCGGCAACCCCACGGTGGCTCCCCAGTCGAGATCTGCTCTGACTGGAAAGTTTCCGTGAAGCTAAGCCTCTTTTCTTTTCTAAAATACTTGAAATCCTTTTTATTGTGAAAAAGGGTGAGAATTTTGTTCGTTGAAAATAACTTTATGAAAATAGGATTTTCACAGAAAACCGGCAGCACAACGGCTGTTTTTCTAAAATTCCACCCTGTAAAATAATTCATAAAACCTGTATAATTGTATTCACAAACAATTTCTATAATCAATAGGCCTCCGGCCATTTTCAAACTCATAATCATGCAATTAAGCGGAAGTAACTTGAATAAATCTTAAAAACGACATGCATGATATTTACATAAAATCATTAACTCAAAATAATATTTACCAAACTAGAGAATCTGGAAAATTATATTAAATACAATACATGATGCTATGCTAGAAAATAGTGCAATCTGGTCACGCGTGTCTAGTTGGCCTGTCCGTGGCCTGTCCGTCCGAAGGAGATACGTCAACCGTGCTACTCGCACCTGCACCTGAGGGAGGTTTTTAAGAAAACAGGAAAACAGTGGTGAGAATAACTCAGTGAGTGGGTAAGTTTACATAAACTGTACTTTTGCTTAAAAATACTATTCCTCCCAAAAATAGATTGGAAAACTATTACTTACTTACTTTTCCTGAAAACTGTAAACTCGTTTAACAGCTGCGAAAGTTATTTATCAAACTTTTCTTAAAACTTTTCTTATTTTCTTACTAGCCTTATCTGGCAACCCAGGGAAATCTTGTCCTTCGTGACGGTGCGAAAACACGCCACTAGGATAGGGGAACTCTCACCATGTGTAGTCGCAGATGTGGATACAACTCTGGGATCGCGAATCCCTCCAACATCAGGCAGATCTACACTATCCCATACGTGCAGAGGGTGACTGACAGACTCGATCCCCCCAAAGTTAGTAACTCCCCCCAACTACCGTACACGTATGGAATACTTTCGGCCGGGTGTAATCTTAGGGGCTAGGGTAAACCATAGGCATATATAAAATGAAATCTCGACAATATGCTATAATATCGCAAAATAACTTTCACAAATACTATCTCTATGCATGTATATAATTTCAACTTGCTCAATTACTTTACTGAAGAATATAAACATATTCATAGCATATCTCATATAAAAATATACATGCATTTATAAACGATAAACTGAAAACTATAAACTTTTACTAGAATCTCAAAACCTTTTACTTGCTAAAACTGATTGCATTCATAAAACAGAATGTATGAAAACTTTTAAAAAAATCCACACTCACAACTTGCTTCCAAAATACTTATCACCGTTTCCCGTTACGGCTCTCGTTCGATTCCCAATTCACCTACAATTGATTTCGATCGAGATATCATTAAAACATAACTCGTGCGTAACTAAACTTTAAGCCATACGAGGATTTATAAACACAATAATTCAAGTGACTATCCTCGCACGATAACAAAACGGATAACTCATACTCGTACGCGAAAACTATTTCCAACCGATTCGTTATCGCGACTTAAAATACTCGAAACTCTATGGTTATCATCAAAACAACACGCAACAATCAAACCTATAGTTTCGATGCAAAAACATCGCTTAACATTACTACAAAACAACTTATATTTGTCGAACTAGCGTACGCGATTAATTGGGGCAGTTTTGATGTCAAAGTAACTTGTAATTCTAAACCAAAACAGCATGCAAAACTGCACCAAAACAGCGTGCAAACGGCACCAAAACAGCATGCAAACGGCACCAAAACAGCATGCAGAACTGCACCAAAACAGCATGCAAACGGCACCAAAACAGCATGCAACATCACGCTTCGACAGGCCACAAACAGCACATTTACTGCTCACAAAACAGCCCTATAACAGCTCATTATCTAACCTTAAATCAGCATAAAAGCTGCACCTAAAATCAATCCTGAATCACCATAAAAACTGCACAAAACGAGCATAAAGAAACTGCGTATGACGAGCATAAAAACTGCACATGACGACAGCCCGCAAAAACTTAATTGCATTGGGATATGCTCGCTTAATTCAACTCTAATCATTCGTACGCTTACTACTTACTTGAAACAACTCAACAAAAACAAAAGGGGACAGCACTTTACCCAAGAAGCGAGCTGTTCTCAGCTTTGAAATAGCTTCCGATCTGCGACGACTTATTCGCGGCAGCAAGTTTCTTCTTCTACCAGGAACTGGCGTCTTTTCTTGCTGTTCCACTTCAAGTCTGAATGTATAATTCACGGACAGACTTGACAGCAGCTCTGCACGGCAGCTTCAGCTCTCATGACAGCCTAGCAGCAGCAAGGACAGCGCCTGGCAGCAGCTTTCACAGTCAGGCAGCAGCAACATTCACGTCCAGACAGCAGCAACATTCATGTCCAGACAGCAGCAACACAGCACCTGGCAGCAGCTCAGCTCGGCAGCAACTCAGCTCAGCAGCAACTCAGCTCGGCAGCAACTCGGCTCAGCAGCAACTCAGCTCACGGCAGCAAGCTGACAGCAGCTGGTCAGCACGTGCAGCACCAGGCATGGCGACAGCAACGTGACAGCAGCTTCCCTTCGCCGGCAGCAGCTCACGCTAACAGCACCTTGTTCAACAGCGGCAACAGCACACAGCAAAGGCAGCATGGCAGCTCTCTCGCTGACAGCAGCTTCTTACCTGGTGACAGCAGCTTACCTTGCTTGCTCCAGCTTGCTCAGATCTGCTCAAGGATGAATCAGATGTTGCATGTAGATGCTGGCCCTCTCTTGATCTCTCTATCTCTCACGAGCAAGGAAGAATGAGGCAGAAGAAGAAGTTGAATGCTCTCGGCCTCTCTCTAAACTTCAAGAGCAGCAACTCTTGTCTTCAGTTTCTGTTTTGAAATGAAGAAGAAGAAGTTGGCGGATTGTTGGCTTGGATTCGGTTTTTGATATGAGTAAAATGGAGACCGAATGATTGATGTCCCTTGTGACCATTCATGCCATAATTTGCTTTCTTTGTTTTTTTTTTTTTTTTTTTCATCCAATGCATGTGTGACACGTGTCACCAACATGCCTTCGCTTTATTGGATTCCATGCATTCTTGCTTTTTAATTTCCAAGCTCGGATTCCGTTTCCGTCCGTCCGTCCTGGAATTCGCTTTTTAATCGCTTTCGCCTTTGGAATAATAAATAAATTCCGAACCCGTCTTCGTGAACTCGAATTTATTTCTCTAAAGCGAAATTAATTATTCCAATTTTTTTCGGACTAGATATTTATATTTTTCCGATCGGATGCGATCCATCGGAAAAATATTTCGCCCTCCGACGAACGCGGTTTTGGGTTTTACAGTGTATGTAATAAACAGTAAATTTTTATAATCAAATAAAATTATAAAAATTGAAAAAATAAAATAGAACAAACAGTCACCTAGAATGCCAAACACACTGTTAGCTTTTTCCACTGGTGTTAGTGCCATAACTTAAGATGAAGAAATGGAATGGAGTATAGCTAGTAACAATTAAAAGAATGGAGAAGCTAGCAACCTAGATAGAAGTTAACAACTGAATGGAAAAGGTAGCAAGGTTGGGCAACGAGTCAGTAGAAAGGTTAAGAAGTAAAAGACACTGTGATCTCTGTGCCTGAACATTCTAGTGTAATTTGGGAATCAATCATCCTATATGATTTTTACTCCTTACATTTAATTCATTTTCGGCGCTTGAATTCTTTTGACTGCAATTTTATTACTATGTTCGTTAAAATAAGAAATTCATTATTATTTATGAAGATATGAAGAGCAAGGATCTTAAAAAGCGACCAAATTTTCTGTCAGAGGTTTAATATTTGATGACCTATCCATGAAATCTTTGTACGAAATATTTTGCTTATTTGTGTCATTCCAGTATGTTTATGTAACAAACAGTGAATTTTTATAATGAAATAAAATAATAAAAATTGAAAAAATAAAATAGAACAACAACTCACGTAGAATGCCAAACACACTTTTAGCATTTTCCACTGATGTTAGCGCCATAACTTAAAATGAAGATGTAGAAATGGAGTACAGCCAGTAACAATAAAAAGAATGGAGAAGCTAGCAAGCTAGACAGAAGTTAACAACTGAATGAAGTAGGTAGCAAGGTCGGGCAACGAGTTAGTAGAGAGGTTAAGAAGTAAAAGATACTGTGATCTCTCTGCCTGAACATTCCGGTGTAATTTGGGAATCAATCATCCCGTATGATTTTTACTCCATACATTTTATTCATTTTCGACACTTGATTTCTTTTGACAGCAATTTTATTGCTATGTTCGTTAAAATGAGAAATTCATTATTATTTATGAAGATATGAAGAGCAAGGATCTTAAAAAGCGACAGAATTTTCTATCAGGGGTTTAATATTTAATGACCTATCCACGAAATCTTTGTACAAAATATTTTGCTTATATGTAGCATTCTAGCATGTATATGTAACAAACAATGAATTTTTGTAATCAAATAAAATTATAAAATTTGAAAAAGTAAAATAGAACAACAACTCACCTAAAATGCCAAACACACTGTTAGCTTTTTTAACTGGTGTTAGTGCCATAACTTAAGATGAAAAATTAGAAATAGAGTACAGCTAATAACAATTAAAAGAAGAGCGAAGCTAGCAAGTTAGATAGAAGTTAACAATTGAATGAAAATGGTAGCAACGTTGAACAACGAGTCAGTAGAGAGGTTGGCAAGTAAAAGACACTGCGATCTCTCTACCTGAACATTACAGTGTAAATTGGGAATCAATCATTCCATATGATTTTTACTCTTTATATTTAATTCATTTCGGACACTTGAATTCTTTTGACTGCAATTTCATTGATATGTTCGTTAAAATGAGAAATTCATTATTATATATTAATATATGAAGAGCAAGGATCTTAAAAAGCGACAGAATTTTCTGTTAGCGGTTTAATATTTGATGACCTATACACGAAATCTTCATACAAAATATTTTGCTTTTTTGTAGCATTCCAGCATGTATATGTAATAAACAGTGAATTTTTATAATCAATTAAAATTATTAAAATTGAAAAAATAAAGTAGAACAAACACTCACTTAGAATGCCAAACACACTGTTAGCTTTAGTGCCATAACTTAAGACGAAGAAGTAAAATGGAGTATAGCTAGTAACAATTAAAGGAATGGAGAAGCTAGCAAGCTGCTAGAAGTTAACAATTGAATGGAGAAGGTAGCAAGGTTAAGCAACGGCTCGGTAGAGAGGTTGACAAGTAAAAGACACTGCGATCCCTCTGCCTGAACATTCCAGTGTAATTTGGGAATCTATCATTCCATATGATTTTTACTCCTTACATTTAATTCATTTTCGACACTTGAATTCTTTTGACTGCAATTTCATTGATATGTTCGTTAAAATGATAAATTCATTATTATTTATTACTATATGAAGAGCAAAGATCTTAAAAAGCGTCAGAATTTTCTGTCAGGGGTTTAATATTTGATGACCATCCATGAAATCTTCGTACAAAATATTGTGCTTATTTGTAGCATTCCAGCATGTATATGTAATAAATAGTGAATTTTTATAATCAAATAAAATTGTAAAAATTGAAAAAATAAAATAGATCAAACACTCACGTAGAATGCCAAACACACTGTTAGCTTTTTCCACTGGTGTTAGTGCCATAACTTAAGATGAAGAAGTGGAATGGAGTACAACTAGTAAGAATTCAAAGAATGGAAAAGCTAGCAAGTTAGATAGAAGTTAACAATTGAATGGAGAAGGTAGCAAGGTTGAGCAACAAGTCAGAGGAGAGGTTGACAAGTAAAAGACACTGCGATCTCTCTGCCTGAATATTCCAGTGTAATTTGGGAATCAATCATCCCATATTATTTTTACTCCTTACATTTAATTCATTTTTGACACCTGAATTGTTTTGACAGCAATTTTATTGATATGTTCGTTAAAACGAGAAATTCATTATTAGTTTGGAAGATATGAAGAGCAAGAATCTTAAAAAGCGATAGAATTTTCAGTCAGGGGTTTAATATTTGATGACCCATCCATGAAATCTTTGTACAAAATATTTTACTTATTTGTATCATTCCAGCATATTTATGTAACAAACAGTGAATTTTTATAATAAAAAAAAATTAGTAAAATTGAAAAAATAAAATAGAACAACAACTCACCTAGAATGCCAAACACACTTTTAGCTTTTTCCACTAGTGTTAGTGCAATAACCTAAGATGAAGAAGTAGAAATGGAGTACAGCTAGCAACAATTAAAAGAATGGATAAGCTAGCAAGCTAGATAGAAATTAACAACTGAATGGAGAAGGTACCAAGGTTGGGCAACGAGTCAGTAGAGAGGTTAAAAAGTAAAAGACATTGTGATCTCTCTGCCTGAACATTCAGTTGTAATTTGGGAATCAATCAACCCATATGATTTTTACTCCTTACATTTAATTCATTTTCGATACTTGAATTCTTTTGACAGCAATTTTATTGCTATGTTCGTTAAAATGAGAAATTCATTATTATTTAAGAAGATATGAAGAGCAAGGATCTTGAAAAGCGACAGAATTTTCTGTCAAGGGTTTAATATTTGACGACCTATCCACGAAATCTTTGTACATAATATTTTGCTTATTTTTAGCATTCCAGCATGTATATCTAAAAAACTGTGAATTTTTATAATCAAATAAAATTATAAAAATTTAAAAAGTAAAATGGAACAACAACTCACCTAAAATGCCAAACACCCTGTTAGCTTTTTCAACTGGTTTTAGTGCCATAACTTAAGATGAAGAAGTAGAAATGGAGTACAGCTAGTAACAATTAATAGAATTGGGAAGCTAGTAAGCTAGATAGAAGTTAACAATTGAATGGAGAAGATAGCAACGTTGAACAACGAGTCAGTAGAGATGTTGACAAGTAAAAGACACTGCGATCTCTCTACCTGAACATTCCAGTGTAATTTGGGAATCAATCATCCCATATGATTTTTACTCCTTACATTTAATCATTTTCGACACTTGAATTCTTTTGACAGCAATTTCATTGATATGTTCGTTAAAATGTGAAATTCATTATTATTTATTAATATATAAAGAACGAGGATCTTAAAAAACGACAGAATTTTCTGTCAGTGGTTTAATATTTGACGACCTATGCATGAAATATTCGGACAAAATATTTTGCTTATTTGTAGCATTCCAGCATGTATACGTAATAAACAGTGAATTTTTATAATCCAATAAAATTATAAAAATTGAAAAAATAAAATAGAACAAACATTCACCTAGAATGCCAAACACACTGTTAGCTTTTTCCACTGGTGTTAGTGCCATAACTTAAGATGAAGAAGTGGAGTGGAGTACAGCTAGTAACAATTAAAAGAATGGAGAAACTAGCAAGCTAGATAGAAGTTAACAATTGAATGAAAAAGGTAGCACGGTTGAGCAACCAGTCAGTAGAGAGGTTCACAAGTAAAAGACATTGCGATCCCTTTGCCTGAACATTCCAATGTAATTTGGGAATCAATCATCCCATATGGTTTTTACTCCTTACATTTAATTCATTTTCGACACTTGAATTCTTTTGACTGCAATTTCTTTGATATTTTTTTTAAAATGAGAAATTCATTATTATTTATTAATATATGAAGAGCAGGGATCTTAAAAAGCGACAAAATTTTTTGTCAGTGGTTGAATATTTGATGACCTATTCATGAAATCTTTGTTCAAAATATTTTGCTTATTTGTAGCATTCCAGCATGTGTATGTAATAAACAGTAAATTTTTATAATCAAATAAAATTATAAAAATTGAAAAAATAAAATAGAACAAACACTCACCTAGAATGCCAAACACACTGTTAGCTTTTTCCACTGGTGTTAGTGCCATAACTTAAGATGAAGAAGTGGAATGGAGTACAGCTAGTAACAATTAAAAGAATGGAGAAGCTAGCAACCTAGATAGAAGTTAACAACTGAATGGAAAAGGTAGCAAGGTTGGGCAACGAGTCAGTAGAAAGGTTAAGAAGTAAAAGACACTGTGATCTCTCTGCCTGAACATTCTGGTGTAATTTGGGAATCAGTCATCCCATATGATTTTTACTCCTTACATTTAATTCGTTTTCGGCGCTTGAATTCTTTTGACTGCAATTTTATTACTATGTTCGTTAAAATGAGAAATTCATTATTATTTGTGAAGATATGAAGAGCAAGGATGTTAAAAAGCGACAGAATTTTCTGTCAGGGGTTTAATATTTGATGACGTATCCATGAAATCTTCGTACAAAATATTGTGCTTATTTGTAGCATTCCAACATGTATATGTAATAAACAGTGAATTTTTATAATCAAATAAAATTGTAAAAATTGAAAAAATAAAATAGATCAAACACTCACGTAGAATGCCAAACACATTGTTAGCTTTTTCCACTAGTGTTAGTGCCGTAACTTAAGATGAAGAAGTGGAATGGAGTAAAACTAGTAACAATTCAAAGAATGGAAAAGCTAGCAAGTTAGATGGAAGTTAACAATTGAATGGAGAAGGTAGCAAGGTTGAGCAACGAGTCAGAGGAGAGGTTGACAAGTAAAAGACACTGCGATCTCTCTGCCAGAACATTCCAGTGTAATTTGGGAATCAATCATCCCACATTATTTTTACTCCTTATATTTAATTCATTTTCGACACTTGGATTGTTTTGACTGCAATTTTATTGATATGTTCGTTAAAATAAGAAATTCATTGTTATATATTATTATATGAAGAGCAAAGATCTTAAAAAGCAATAGACTTTTCTGTCAGAGGTTTAATATTTGATGACCTATGCATCAAATCTTCATACAAAATAGTTCGCTTATTTGTGGCATTTCAGCATGTACATGTAATAAACAGTGAATTTTTGTAATCAAATAAAATTATAAAAATTGAAAAAATAAAATAGAACAAACACTCACCTAGAATGCCAAACACATTGTTAGCTTTTTTCGCTGGTGTTAAAGCCATAACTTAAGGTTAAGAAGTAGAAATGGAGTACAGCTAGTAACAATTAATAGAAAAGAGAAGATAGCAAGCTAGATAGAAGTTAACAATTGAATGGAGAAGGTAACAACGTTAAGCAACGAGTCAGTAGAGAGGCTGATAAGGAAAAGACACTGCGATCTTTCTTCCTGAACATTCCAGTGTAATTCGGGAATAGATCATTCCATATGATTTTTACTCACATTTAATTTATTTTCGACACTTGAATTTTTTTACAGCAATTTCATTGATATGTTCATTAAAATGAGAAATTCGTAATTATTTATGAAGATATGAAGAGCAAGGATCTTAAAAAGTGATAGAATTTTCTGTCAGGGGTTTAATATTTGATGACCCATCCATGAAATCTTTGTACAAAATATTTTACTTATTTGTATCATTCCAACATGTTTATGTAACAAACAGTGAATTTTTATAATCAAATAAAATTAAAAAAATTGAAAAAATAAAATAGAACAAACATTCAGCTAGAATGCCAAACACACTGTTAGCTTTTTCCACTGGTGTTAGTGCCATAACTTAAGATGAAGAAGTGGAGTGGAGTACAGCTAGTAACAATTAAAAGAATGGAGAAGCTAGCAAGCTAGATAGAAGTTAACAATTGAATGAAGAATGTAGCACGGTTGAGCAACCAATCAGTAGAGAGGTTCACAAGTAAAAGACACTGCGATCCCTTTGCCTGAACATTCCAATGTAATTTGGGAATCAATCATCCCATATGGTTTTTACTCCTTACATTTAATTCATTTTCGACACTTGAATTCTTTTGACCGCAATTTCATTGATATTTTGGTTAAAATGAGAAATTCATTATTATTTATTAATATATGAAGAGCAGGGATCTTAAAAAGCGACAGAATTTTCTGTCAGCGGTTTAATATTTGATGACCTATTCATGAAATCTTTGTACAAAATATTTTGCTTATTTGTAGCATTCCAACATGTGTATGTAATAAATAGTAAATTTTTATAATCAAATAAAATTATAAAAATTGAAAAAATAAAATAGAACAAACACTCACCTAGAATGCCAAACACACTGTTAGCTTTTTCCACTGGTGTTAGTGCCATAACTTAAGATGAAGAAGTGGAATGGAGTACAGCTAGTAACAATTAAAAGAATGGAGAAGCTAGCAACTTAGATAGAAGTTAACAACTGAATGAAAAAGGTAGCAAGGTTGGGCAACGAGTCAGTAGAAAGGTTAAGAAGTAAAAGACACTGTGATCTCTCTGCCTGAACATTCTGGTGTAATTTGGGAATCAGTCATCCCATATGATTTTTACTCCTTACATTTAATTCGTTTTCGGCGCTTGAATTCTTTTGGCTGCAATTTTATTACTATGTTCGTTAAAATGAGAAATTCAGTATTATTTGTGAAGATATGAAGAGCAAGGATATTAAAAAGCGACAGAATTTTCTGTCAGGGGTTTAATATTTGATGACCTATCCATGAAATCTTCGTACAAAATATTGTGCTTATTTGTAGCATTCCAGCATTTATATGTAATAAACAGTGAATTTTTATAATCAAATAAAATTGTAAAAATTTGAAAAAATAAAATAGATCAAACACTCACGTAGAATGCCAAACACACTGTTAGCTTTTTCCACTGGTGTTAGTGCCGTAACTTAAGATGAAGAAGTGGAATGAAGTAAAACTAGTAACAATTCAAAGAATGGAAAAGCTAGCAAGCTAGATAGAAGTTAACAATTGAATGGAGAAGTTAGCAACGTTGAATAACGAGTCAGTAGAGAGGTTGACAAGTAAAAGACACTGCGATCTCTCTGCTTGAACATTCCAATGTAATTTGGAAATGAATCATTCCATATGATTTTTACTCCTCACATTTAATTCACTTTCGACACTTGAATTCTTTTGATAACAATTTTATTGGTATGTTCCTTAAAATGAGAAATTCATTATTATTTATGAAGATATGAAGAGCAAGGATCTTAAAAAGCGACGGAATTTTCTGTCAGAGGTTTAATATTTGATGACCCATCCATGAAATCTTTGTACAAAATATTTCACTTATTTGTAGCATTCCAGCATGTATATGTAATAAATTGTGAATTTTTATAATCAAATAAAATTATAAAAATTGAAAAAATAAAATAGAACAACAACTCACCTAGAATGCCAAACACAGTGTTAGCTTTTTCCGCTGGTATTAGTGTCATAACTTACGATGAAAAAGTAGAAATGGAGTACAACTAGTAACAATTAGAAGAATGGAGAAGCTAGCAAGCTAGTTAGAAGTTAACAATCGAATGGAGAAGGTAGCTACGTTGAGCAACGAGTCAGTAGAGAGGTTAACAAGTAAAAGACACTGTGATCTGTCTGCCTGAACATTCCAATGCAATTTGGGAATCAATCATGCCATATGATTTTTACTCTTTACATTTAATTCATTTTCGACACTTGAATTCTTTTGACAGCAATTTTATTGGTATGTTCGTTGAAATGTGAAATTCATTATTATTTATGAGGATTTCAAGAGCAAGGATCTTAAAAAGTGACAGAATTTTCAGTCAGGGGTTTAATATTTAATGATCTACCCATGAAATCTTTATACAAAATTTTCTGCCTATTTGTAGCATTTCAGCATGTTTATGTAATAAACTATGAGTTTTTATAATCAAATAAAATTATAAAAATTGAAAAAATAAAATAGAACAACAACTCACCTAGAATGCCAAACACACTGTTAGCTTTTTCCACTGGTGTTAGTGCCACAACTTAAGATGAAGAAGAAAAAATGGAATACCGCTAGTAACAATTAAAAGAATGGAGAAGCTGACAAGTTAGATAGAAGTTAACAATTCAATGGAGAAGGGAGCAAGGTTAAGCAACGAGTCAGTAGAGAGGTTAACAAGTAAAAGACACTATGATCTCTCTCCCTAAACATTCCAGTGTAATTTGAGAATCAATCATCCCATATGATTTTTACTCCTTACATTTAATTCATTTTCGACATTTGAATTCTTTTGTCAACAATTTTATTGGTATGTTCGTTAAAATGAGAAATTCATTATTATTTATGAAGATATGAAGAGCAAGGATCTTAAAAAGCGACAGAATTTTCAGTCAGGGGTTTAATATTTGATGACCTATCCCTGAAATCTTTGTACAAAATATTTTGTTTATTTTTAGCATTCCAGCATGTATATGTAATAAACTGTGAATTTTTATAATCAAATAAAATTATAAAAATTGAAAAAATAAAATAGAACATCAACTCACCTAGAATGCCAACTCATTGTTAGCTTTTTCCACTTGTGTTAGTGCCATAACTTAAGATGAAGAAGTAGAAATGGAGTACAGCTAGTAACAATTGAAAGAACGGAGAAGCTAGCAAACTAGATAGAAGTTAACAATTGAATGGAGAAGGTAGCAAGGTTGAGCAACGAGTCATGAGTAGTGAGGTTAACAAGTTAAAGACACTGTAATCTCTCTGCTTGAATATTTCAGTGTAATTTGGGAATCAATCAACCCATATGATTTTTCCTCCTTACATTTAATTCATTTTCGACACTTGAATTCTTTTGACAACAATTTTATTGGTATGTTCGTTAAAATGAGAAATTCATTATTATTTATGAAGATATAAAGAGCAAGGATGTTAAAAAACTACAGAATTTTCTGTCAGGGGTTTAATATTTGATGACCTATTCATGAAATCTTTATACAAAATATTTTTCTTATTTGTAGCATTCCAGCATGTATGTGTAATAAACTGTGAATTTTTGTCATCTATTTCAATGTAGGACATCTTTTTTGTTACCATCTATTTCTTTTTCCTTTAGAGTATTTGTACCGTATTACTTCCAGCTTTATAGTGCATGTTTTGTGGTTGGATAGGAGAAAGGTTGGCAGCTGTGCCTGTGATTTGAAATTGATTGCTGATTCCATGCATTTCTGCCGAACATGATTTGCAATAGAGGCTTCATTTTTTACGGAACAAAAATGAAGCACGCAAGTGAACATATGTGTATACTGAGGCGGCCTGTGCGTTCTGGTTGCTGCGAAAAATCTTACGCCAGCAAACTTGTCTGAATCTTTGCTGACTAACTTATCCTGGTAGCCGATGCTCTCGCAAGGGTTTTGATAAAAAAACGTGTAAAAAAAATGAACAATTTGGTCTTTGTGAAATGTTAAAAAATAAGGTGATAAAACCAAAATTTTGACAAGAAAACTTTCCAATAGCAGAACCTCAAGAACGCTTGTGTTTGAGTCATGCAATAGCAGCCATACCTACTTACTATTCAATTTCTTCTGCTGGTGCTTCGAACTCTCTCATTGGCCGTTCCCCTCCTCCTCCCGTGGGTCATTCCCACGTCTCTTCTCCTTCTGCTATCAATTCTTTTACTGTCATTTGTGAGTTAGATATATCTTCAATCTCCTGCCATAACTGCTCCTTCCCTAGCAGCTTTGATTTGTTGGGTGGACTTGTAATAGTAGATATATAATATCAATCGGCCCACTGAAAACAAGGCACTGAGGCCATTTTGAACCTAATTCCAAAACACATTAATCTTGAACGTATTAGCAATTGAGGAGATTAAAAAAAAAAAAAAAAAATCACCAAAGTCAAATTAATTTCTACTAACGCAATTAGGCTCAATACATTGAGAAATGCATTTCTCAATACATTGAGAAATGCATGTGCATATGATACATAGTAGACTTTATAAAAGAAGAAAATGATAAAAACTTACAGCAAGATATTTATTTAAGGGTAATAAGGAAAATATTAACCAAGTGATGTTGTTAGAAGCCGAAACAACAAAGCTAAAAAAAGACATATGCTCCACGCTTTTTGTGATAGCCATTTGTTTCTGCATCATTAAATGTAAAAAAATTAAGCAAACCAAACCACAATTTTCTGCACCATTAAATGTAAAAAAATTAAGTAAATCAAACAAAAGTAAATATTTATATTAGTGGAAGATTTACCATATCAGATAATTGGAAAATATGCATCAACGTGTTGCACAAAACACAAGTAATGCCAGCAACCATTACCTATTTTTCTCTAGTGTGGACTAGGATTATGACCACAATCAGAAGAAAAGCAATGGATATTAGCTCAACTAGCTTAATTAGACCAAATTTATTTCGTTTTTTCTTGTCCGAATAGAACAAGAAAGTGGTAATATAAAAAAATTGAAAACCTATGCCAATGGTATTTGCGATCAGAATGAAAAGACTACTTTCTTTGTATATAAGTAGCCCATAAATCCATCGGACCGTACAGTTCGCTATAGTTGCCAAGTGGATAAATGGTGTGAAATCCTGATGTACTGACCCATTCTTGATTATTTGAACAAAAGTTGGCCTGCACACAAAATTTAAAATTTAGTTAGAAAATCTTTTACTATATATAAAAAAATCTTCATAAATAATGATTTTATTACAAATTTTAATTAAAAAAAAATCTCTATATGTACCAAAGTTTTCTTGTATACAAGTGTTTTATGGAAATTTAAAATAGAAAGACTGTTCTTTTGGTAAAAAAATCAAATCTCACATAATTAAACTAAGCTTACATTGGTAGCAAGCATAATAATCTAGAAATGATATTCCCTGATAATAAAAGAAAAAACCCATATCAGTGTAATCAAATAAAATTATAAAAATTGAAAAAAAAAAATAGAATAACAACTCACCTAGAATGTCAAACACACTGTTAGTTTTTTCCACTTGTGTTAGTGCCATAACTTAAGATGAAGAAGAAGAAATGGAGTAAAGCTAGTAACAATTAAAAGAATGAAGAAGCTAGCAAGCTAGATAGAAGTTAACAATTGAATGGAGATGGTAGCAAGGCTGAACAACGAGTCAGTAGAGAGGTTAACAAGTAAAAGACACTATGATCTCTCTGCCTGAACATTCCAGTGTGATTTGGGAATCAATCATCCAATATGATTTTTACTCCTTACATTTATTTCATTTTCAATACTTGAATTCTTTTGACAGCAATTTTATTTGTATGTTTGTTAAAATGAGTAATTCATTATTATTTATGAACTCATGTAGACAAATGATTTTGAAAAGCGACAGAATTTTCTGTCAGGGGTTTAATATTTGATGACCTATCCATGAAATCTTTGTACAAAATATTTTTCTTATTTATAGCATTCCAGCATGTATATGTAATAAACTGTGAATTTTTGTCATCTATTTCAATGTAGGAGATCTTTTTTGTTACCATCTTTTCTTTTTCCTTTAGAGCATTTGTACCGTATAACTTCCAGCTTTTTTATAGTGCATGTTTTGTGGTTGGATTGGAGAAAGGTTGGCAGCTGTGCCTGTGATTTGAAATTAATTGCTGATTCCATGCATTTCTGCAGAACATGATTAGCAATAGAGGCTTCATTTTTTACGGAACAAAAATGAAGCACGCAAGTGAACAGATGTGTATACTGAGGCGGCCAGTGAGTTTTGGTTGCTGGGAAAAATCCTACGCCAGCAAACTTATCTGAATCTTTGCTCGCTAACTTATCCTGGTAGCCGATGCTCTCGCAAGTGTTTTGATAAAAAAAAGTGTAAAAAAATTGAGCAATTTGGTCTCTGTGAAATGTTAAAGAGTGATTCATGTTAATAGTTTCTTAGAACATAGTAAGAAGCAAATAATGCAAAGATATTCATTGAAAAAATTAATCAAGAAAAGAACCAGATTTTGATGATGTAAATAGGAATATAAAGAAAACAAAAAGTGCTTTCTAGTTCTATATGTCTGTTCCATTATAAAAGGAAATCTACATACAGACTGCTTTCACATTATTTCTCTTAAAATTGGGCTCACTAACTTGGAAGTGTTAAAGCCATTCCAGTTTGTGTCTTCACTCCTCATACACAGCTAGACCACCTTGTGGTCAACATTATTGATTTCACCGAAACTATTAAAAAGACCCACCCTACAACTGTTTTATTTTCTTAACCCTTTAGGGACATACTCAAGTGCCTATAAATGAATAAACATCTCCACAATACAGCTGATTGATAACCTGGGCAAGGGTGACAATCTTACCATAGACATCATACTCACATTTCAAAACCTGAGCGGAAATTAAATTAATGAGGAACCAGAATAAGGGAGGAAAAAAAAAGGTCATAAAACCAAAATTTTGACAAGAAAACTTCCCAATAGCAGAACGTCAAGAACACTTGTGTTTGAGCCATGCAATAGCAGCCATACCTACTTACTATTCAATTTCCTTTGCTGGTGCTTCGGATTCTTTCGTTGGTCATTCTCCTCCTCCTTCCGTGGTTGACTATGGCATGTCTCCTCGTCCTCCCGTGGGTGATTCCCACGTCTCTCCTCCTTCTGCTTTCAGTTCTTCTACTGTCATCTGTGCGTTAGATATGTCTTCAGTCTCCTGCCATAACTGCTCCTTCCCTGGCAGCCTTGATTTATTGGGTGGACTTGTAGTAGTAGATATATAATATCAACCGGCCCACTGAAAACAAAGCACTTAGCCCATTTGGAACCTAATTCCAAAAAACATTAATCATGAACGTCTTAGCAAATGAGGAGATTAAAAAAAAAAAAAAATCACCAAAGTCAAATTAATTTGTACTAATGCAATTAGGCTTATTACAATGAGAAATGCATGTGCATATGATACATAGTAGACTTTATAAAAGAAGAAAATGATAAAAACTTACAGCAAGATATTTGCTTAAGGGTAATAAGAAAATATTAACCAAGTGATGTTGTTAAAAGTCGAAACAACAGAGCTAAAAAAAGACATATGCTCCACGCTTTTTGTGATAGCCACTAGTTTCAGCATCATTAAATGTAAAAAATTAAACAAACCAAACCACAATTTTCTGCACCATTAAATGTAAAAAAATTAAGTAAATCAAACAAAAGTAAATACTTATATTAGTGGAAGACTAACCATGTCAGATAATTGGAAAATATACATCAACGTGTTGCACAAAACGCAAGCAATGCCAGCAACCATTACCTATTTTTCTATAGTGTGGACTAGGATTATGACCACAATAAGAAGAAAAGCAATGGATATTAGCTCAACTAGCATAATTAGACCAAATTTATTTCGTTTTTTCTTGTCCGAATAGAACAAGAAGGTGGTAATATAAAAAAATTGAAAACCTATATCAATGGTATTTGCGATCAAGATGAAAAGACTACTTTCTTTGTGTATAAGTAGCCCATAAATCCATCGAGCCGTACAGTTGGCTAGAGTTGCCAAGTGGATAAATGGTGTGAAATCTTGATGTACTGACCCATTCTTGATTATCTGAACAAAAGTTTGCCTGCACACAGAATTTAAAATTTAGTTAGAAAATCTTTTAGTATATATAAAAAAATCTTCATAAATAATGATTTTATTACAAATTTTAATAAAAAAAAAAATCTCTATATGTACCAAAGTTCTCTTATATATAAGTATTTTATTGAAATTTAAAATAGAAAGACTGTTCTTTTGGTAAAAAAATCAAATGTCACATAATTAAACTAAGTTTACATTGGTAGCAAGAATAATAATCCAAAAATCACATTCCCTGATAATAAAAGAAAAAACTCATATCAGTGTAATCAAATAAAATTATAAAAATTGAAAAAAAAAATAGAATAACAACTCACCTATAATGCCAAACACACTGTTAGCTTTTTCCACTGGTGTTTGTGCCATAACTTAAGATGAAGAAGTAGAAATGGAGTAAAATTAGTAACAATTAAAAGAATGGAGAAGCTAGCAAGGTAGAGGGAAGTTAACAATTGAATGGAGAAGGTAGTAAGGTTGAGCGACGAGTCAGTAGAGAGGTTAACAAGTAAAAGACTAGACGACCTAACAAAGATAGATAGAGGGAAATTTAAAGGATTCTTGAAATAATTAATAATTCTAATATACCCCTATTATTTGATCTAATTACTAATTTGCTTGCTTAGTTTGGACAAATCCAATTTTACTCTTTCTGTTTTCTTTGTTAGTGAAAAATGGATTCCAACAGTGACAATGCGTGAAAGGAAGAATTTGACCCTTAATTATAGCAAAGCTGAAAAAATAAAATTAACAAAAAGATAAATTTTCCTTCAAAATATTTAACATAAACATATTAAAAATCATTAAAATATGATAAAATCAAAAAAATAAAAAATTATAACAGTTTCTTTCAATCTTTACCGTCCATCTGTATGATAGAAGGTCGAGATTAAATTCCAAAATGATTTTTTAAAAAAAAAAATTAAAAAAAAAAAAAAAATCAGTTCAGACGAAAATACATTAAAATATGCATTGACTAGTTCATGATGCTTTCAGTTGGTACTTCTTGTACTGACAATCAATATTGTTTTATTTCTAAGTCCATGTTCTGTTGGTATTGATACAGTATCCATTCTTTAGTAGGACACCGGTTTGTTGGCTATTGAGTGGCACGTAAGATAGAAGTCAGTGCCTCGTTAGGATTTCTCAAGGATATTTCGTGTAATTTTGAGCACGTGCTTTGCTTGTGGCTCGTTGGTGCTGGCTTGTCTTACTATAAAGATAACAGTTCATATACAAGCAGCAGCTGATACGCATAATTTTCTTCTTGAGGTGATTAATATGATGAATTAAACTAAATCGAAATCAGAATCCTAGAAAAGATTGGTAAAATATACAAATAGAGACAATAATACTTTAAGAATTTTAAACGGAAATGAAAATTATTTAAAAACAAAATGAAAATGAAAATTCAAGTTAATGTACTTTTGAAAACTGTTTTTCTAGGCATAAGAAAAGAAATACATTTGCATTTGATATAATATTTTGAAACAGGAAAAACCTGGAAAAAGGGGAAAAATAAAAGGTTGTATTAATTTATTTTCTAAAAATACACAAACTTTTTTAAAAATAAAGTTTGGATTCATCAAGTCCTGTTCTTTAAATACAAGTTTTATCACTATGTTTTCAGATTTATAAAATAAAAAATGGGCTGGTAATTAATATCTCCTTGATACCATCTGTGTGTTGGTGGGTATATAAGAAATACAGTGGGAATATGTTTTATGACTTTTAGCCTTAATGCATGAAGGATCATTTATTCTCGTATTTAATTGGGAATGTGTGATAGTACTATTTTACTTAGTAGAATATGTGAAATGAATTTAAATGTGTCTTTTTGTCTTCATATGTATGTAGGAATTTTAGCATGTCTATTTTATTAGACTATATAATATGGGACTGTAAAGCTATAGGTGGCTTGATCACAATGAAGAAGACCCCCCTCAAATAATCTTTGTTTTTCTAGCCTCATCTGTCCATCCACGGGCCATAGTTTTAAAAGGCACATCTAGGCGTCGGGCGCGGCTGGGCGCTATTCCGGTGCCCAGATGCCAGCAAGGGGCGGTGACCTGGATGATGCGCGCGCCTAGTCGCAGAAGACCCAGGCGCGCCTAGGCAGAGATGCTTGATTTAAATATCAGGCCCCAATTTTTTTCCCTTTTTTTTGCCCTACCCGACCCTCTCCCTCTCTACCCTGACCCTTAAGCCGCCGATGCTGACTTCCTACTACCTTCCAGTCGCTGTTCGCTAGCCATCCAACCTCATCCCGTCGCTGGTGACTATCCTACCTTCTCCTCTCATCTGTTTCAATTTTTTCAGCACTGTCTCTCTTGAACCCGACCCGAAAGCTGTCGATTCCTCTTCTAGCCGCCCTCCAACCATCGTCCAACCGCCGATCAGCCTCATCCCGCACCGGTAACTATTCTCTCTTCTTCTCTCATCAATTTTAGCTTCTTCTCAATTAACTGTCTTCAGTATGATTGTATGTTTGGGTTTTTTTCAGCATGATTTCATACTTGGATGATGTATTTTATAGGCTATTTTTATTGTTGATTCTCAAACGTAATTGGAGTGTATTTTTATGCTTGGATGATGTATTTTGTAGGCTGTTTTTATTGTTGATTCTCATGAGTATGATTGTATTTTGTATGTTTGGATAATGTATTTTGTAGGTTGTTTTTATTGTTGATTCTCATCAGTATGCTTGTATTTTGTATGCTTGGAATTTGGATGATGTATTTTGTATGATTGATGTTTTAGTTTCATGTATAATGTTAAATAATGAATGTATTTTGTAGGCTGTTTTTATTGTTGATTCTCATTAGTTTTATAGGCTATTTTTATGTTTATGTATAATGTGAATGTATGAATGTATTTTGTTTGCAACTGACTACTCTAGCTCAAAAGCCTTAAATACAATGTCAACTAGTACGAAATCCTCGGACCCTACATGGAACTATGTTGAGCTGCCAGATCCAAAAGATAAAAATACTATAAAATATAAACTTTGTGGTAAGATGACGAAAGGAGGGATCCATCGAGCAAAACAACAATTAGTGGGGGGGTGGGGTTCAGGAATGCTAAATGTTGTGAACGTTGTCCTGAACCTATAAGATAAGAGATGAAAGAGTATTTGCAAAAAAAAAAAAAAAAGAATGATAAGAATGAGCGTAACATGGAACCATTAGATGAGTATGAAATAGGTGAAGGGTATGATGATAAGCCACTAGTAGAACCACCTATAAGTTAAAGAAAAGGCCATAGTGGATTTAGTAGTGGAGTTAGTTTTAAGGGGCCAAAACAAAAAGGTTAATTGGATGTCTTTTTTACCCTCGACCCAGAAGTTACTATAAGGAAAGCGAAAAGAAAGCAGTTGACGTTGAATGAGATGGACAATGCAGCTAAGAAGGAGTTAAGAAGTCGAGCTTGTACAATGTTTGCTAGATGAATGTATGATGTAGACATTCCATTTAATGCACATCATATAATAGCTTTAAGGCTTTTATTGAATCAGTGGGCTAATAGGGTCCGGGTATGAAGCCACCTACTCCTCATGAAGTTAAGGTTCCCTTTCTAAAGCAAGAGGTAGAAAACACTCGTAAGATGATGAAAGATCATCAACAGGTGTGAGCTCAATATGGATGTTCAGTGTTATCAGACGGTTGGATGGATAGAAGGGAAAGGACATTGATTAACTTCTTAATCAATTCTCCTAAAGGAAGTATGTTTTACAAGTCTGTTGATGCCTCCGCCTATGCAAAGATTGGTGAAAAGATGTTTGAATAATTAAGTGATATTGTGGAAGAGATTGGAGTAAGTAATGTCATTCAAGTGGTGACGGATAGTGCTTCAAATAATGTTTTAGCAGGCATGAAGTCTATTTTTGTATTATTTATTTTGATTATAAATGAAACAATTTGGCTTTAAATTAGATGTGTACTAGTATTATTACTTTTTTTTTTTTTTTTGTAAATGATAATAGGAAAATTATTAGAAGCAAAATATCTCACACTCTTTTGGACATCAATTACTGCTCATTGTATCGATTTAATATTAGAAGATATTTTCAAGGTGCCCAATTTGAAGAAAATATTTGAGAGAGCAGTAATGGTTACTAGCTATATCTACACACGTCCTGGTTTGGTAAACATGCTAAGAAAGTTTACCAACAACAAATAGTTGCTCAGACTAGCAAAAACAAGGTTTGCAACTGCGTTTATCACTTTGGGCAGGATGAACAAGTTGCAAAGTAATCTCAGAAAAATGTTTACTTCCTATGAATGGCATATGAGCAAGTGGGCAAAAGAAGCAGGGGATAAAAAGGCATTAGAAGTGATTTTGATGCCTACTTTTTGGAGCAATATGGTGTTTGCTCTCAAGGTGACTAGCTCACTAGTGCATGTACTTCACTTAGTGGATGGTAAAAGGAAGTCTGCTATGGGATATATTTATGAGGCCATGGATAGAGCCAAAAAAGCCATTGCTACCTCTTTTAATGGGGATGAGGCTAGGTATACACCTATTTTTCGAATCATTGATAATAGATGGAATGTTTAGGTTTATCGCCCCTTACACACTATTGGATGGTACTTGAATCCGAAATACTTCAACAAGTATAATGGTGTCATTCATGAAAAGGTGAAGATAGGCTGTTATGAATGCTTAAGAAGGTTGGTTCCGGATCCTAAGATGCAAGACCAGATTGATAGTGAGATTCCAAAGTATTGAAACGCAGAGGGATTATTCAGAAACTACATGGCCATCAGAAAGAGAGCTAAAAAATCATCAAGTATATATATCACGTCTTATAAAATTAAAACAAATAAACTTCAGATTAAAGCTTAATCATTAATTCATGAATTTTAATTGACAACTGAATGGTGGAATGCATATGAAGATTCAGCACCAACATTGAAGAAATTTGCAATAAAAGTTCTTAGCCTCACTTGCAGTTCTTCTGGTTATGAACGTAATTGGAATGTGTTTGAAAATGTAAGTATATGTTGTTATCAGTTTTTTAAGCAATTTGTTCGTTTATTATATCTTATATCCTTCTTTATTTTTGTAACAAAAATTCTTATAGCTTCATACTAAACGAAGAAACAGGCTTGCTCAAAGTCGTTTAAACGACTTGGTATTTATGAAATATAATAGAGTTTTGAGACGTCGGTATGAAATGCGCGATACGATCAATCCTATCACACTGATCGACATTGATGAAAGCAATGAATTGTCAATAGGAAAGCTCAATCTGGAGGATGATAAAGATGATGAGAATGTTTTTTCGGATGATGATGGGTTGACATGGGGCAATATTGCTATGGCTGTAGGAGTTGGAAAGCCTAGCTATAGATTTAGATTAAAATCAGGTTCTTCATCAAGGCAACCAACAAAAACAAGCCAACAGATTGTTGAGGAAGAAGAAGAGGAAGAGAGAGAGGAAGAAGGATAAATAGAGGAAGGAGAAGATGAAGAGATGGGACAGGAGGATGATGATTTTGATGATGACTTGGAGGATGCGATTGATTGAATACTATGAATGAAGTTTTTTTGTGATTAGTGCTAGTCACTAGTTTTTGTTTGCATAATTAATTGCATTTTGGTGATGTTGTTTGTCTAGAAAACTTAGTTATTAACTCAGTCTTTAGTTGAACTTCGATGATGATTTATATTGTTTTCCTATGATACTTAGTTGTTAAACTTTGATGATGATAATGATTTTGATTATAATTAATGATTCGATGTTTATTTTATTGAATTTTATCTTATTATTGTTGGTTACTTATGAATTTCTAATATTTTGAGTTTTTTTTTTATAAAGTGTGTCTCACCTTGAAAAGGTGCACCTCGGGCTCCACAGTCTCTTTGTGCCTCGATGTGCCTTACCCCTTTTAAAACTATGTCATGGACTATGTGGGTGCTCATGTGATGCCGTCAACATATACAGTAATTGCTCTGCATTGTTGCTCACGGCATTCCTTTTATGCACCATGGAGGACAAAATAGTAAATGTGACCTCAAATCATGCAAAATAGCAATTCCTTCTAACATAGTTATTACATCACATGTTCTTAATAGACTCAAGTGATGTCAGTATTTGGTAATTGTTAGAAAAGTTTAATCTTGGTAAACGTTAAAATTTGGTTTGTCATAAATCTAACTCTTTAAAATTTGGCAAACATTATCCATGTTGGAATTTAAGTGATTTAGAAATTTTGTTTGTTATACCATTAATTCAAAGACTCTATACCTATTAATTTTTAATAAGACTTTGGACAAACTACTTTCTATAATATATTTAAAGCCCCACCAGAGTAAATAGAATGTGGTTTTATTGTGCTACATGGTTTAATAAAGAAACAAGTTCACATAAGAGTCATGCTATTTCTGTTAATTGTAGTACTACAATCAAATAAAATGATGTGAACTAAAAATTAGACCTTTTAGATTCATTGACAATTCCAAAATTTTGATTTAATCACAAGCGTTAATTTATCTTGATCAAGGTAAGCTACTTTTCACAAACTCTTTCTATGGAAAAAATGAAAAAATAATTAAGGTCATTATTATATTGGTCAATTATTTTTCAATACTTCAAGAAGAATATACTATTTTTGAAATAGTTGTTAAATATATCATTTTTCATTAACTTTTAAACAAAACTTGTTTTTGTGTAATTAAAGTACAATAGAAAATTTTTTATTAATTTAACATTTTTTTTTTGTTTACTCTAATTTATCATATACGAATGTTATACTGAAATCTCCAAAAAAAACATAATTATAAGTATCTATCATTTCGGAGATACAGAATTATAATTATCTATCATTGACTCAATTACCGTTGTTGTTAAAAAAAAAATGCAAATCTTGAAGCAAACCAAACATTTATTCATTCAAAAATATAATAAGCTAAATAAAATAGACTTGCTTATTTCTCTAAATAAAGGTTTCCTTTTCCCACCTTATTCTTTCCGACATGAATAATGAGCTCAAAGGACTAACGTTCCCACTCCCCACTGAACTTGCTAAGTTTACAGTACATAACATGACTATGATTTAACTTAATAGCATGGTACTTTTCGTCTAACATTTTTGTTTGTAGGGAGAATTACATTGAACAAAAAATTACAAAGTTAACTGCCACTATAACTTTTTAAAAGATATTATAAATCAATATTATGAGTATGATTATAACAGTCATCGTTTCAAGCAGTCATTATCTATCTAGAATCTACACAGTGCAATCAACACAGTTTTTAATAGATTGTTTGTTAATATATTTATAAAAGAGCTTTATTAACAACAAATATAAAAAAAGGGTGTAAGCTTATTAAAAAAAAAAAAAGTACCAAAAGAATCTAAAATAAAAGATAGCCTCAACAATACTATCATAATAAACCAAAAAAAAAAAAAAAAAGTGCTTAAATGTGGACATTAGTTAAACTATTAATTGTCATGGACGAATGACTTGTGTGGCTCCAATCGCCCATTGTGAAGGGAAATGATTGCAGGTGAAGGTGATAAAAGTTGTTGCTTCTAATGTGAGTAAAGCAATTAACTTAGAAGTTGAGTGGTGTTCCTTAAGTAAGGAAATTATGTTTATTCAATGTCAGGTGATTTGGGGAATAGGAATAGCAACCCATCACCTCGTTATTATTATTATTTTTTTTAAGGATTGAGATTGACCAAAGGATATCAGACTATCATATTTTTATTTAAGAATGAATATAATATTATGGAATTTTTATTTAAAAAACAATCAAAACAGAAATTATAATATGACTTCATATATTATGAATAGTTTGGAACTCATTAACATTAACAAAAATAGAAAATAAAATATAGATACATAAAACACTTACAATAATATTGTTAATAAAGTTTTTTTTTTATAATGTTAATTAAAGGTATTTTTGTAACTTATAATTAATTCATTCTGATTTCAAAGTAAAGTAAACAATTCAATGAGAATACTACTCATTTTGATTCGGATTTCTGTAATTGAATTAAACAACTTATTCTGATTCTGATTCCAAATCATTTCGACTTCAGATTATTTTTATTTTCATGTCAATTTTTGTAATTAAAGTAAACGCATCAAAACTATCTCGTCAAATGGGCATCTATTCTATATCATCACCCCCACCCCATTTCTCTCTATCTGCATTCTACTTTCATTTATTTCTAATGTCTGCGTTATTAATTAGTTTCATCAATTTTAATTTTTGAATGATGATAACAAAATCTAATGGCATTGACACCACTTCCATGTGTTGTACGCGGTTGGCCCACTTCTCCTTTCATGTTGGTAACAGAAGTTCAAGTCTGAATATAATATAATCAATCTATATATAAAAAATTCATTTTGATGTTTGTCGGAGTGGCATGGATATCACGTCTTTAGATATTGATGTAAAAAGGGGTGCATTGATGAGTTATGACTTAAGCATTCATGAAAAACGTTAATAGTTGATTAACATGTAAATTAAATCATCAGAGATGGGTCTAGACATACATGTGTCTGTGAGTCTATGACTTGTTTCTCGTTTTTCGTTTTCTAGGTGGGACATATTTTAAGAAAGTAATTAAATGTGACATAAGTGTGAATCTTTATTTAAGTGACTAGAAATGTGACGTCTAAACAAGATTATATTCTTGCAAGGATGTAGCCACATTGAAAAAAATATATATATATTTAATAATAAAACTATATATATATAATAAAGTATTTGCTTCTGCAACAAGTAGTTGTTGTCATAGACAAAAGACATGAACCATTTTAAGGAACACATTGACGCATGTACAAGTACTGTCATCTCAAAATAGCATTTTGAATTTAAAAAAAAAAATTAATTTATTAATTCTTTTGATATCAAAACAAATACATATTTGGTCCAAACTTATTACATGTATTTTATTGTTTATATTTATATTTTTATTCAAATATTTCATATGTAATAATTTTATTTTATATATTAGATGTGAAATTTTACTTAAAATTTTCATATTTTCCTTTCTTTTTTTTATAATAATCTTAGTTGCATAATATATTACTTAAATTGAATATGTTTTTTTTTATTCACTTTTTAATTTAAAGTATGGTACTAATTATAAATTATGATCATCAAAATAAAAATTATAGATGTCTAAAAAAATATTGTTAGTACTATAGTATTATTATGCTATATTTCATATTTAATAAATTTAGCTTAATTTTACTTGTATTTTATGTTTCCTTCATTTTTTATTCAATTTTTTTATTTTTATTTTTATTTATTTATAATATGAATCTTAATAGATAAATAAAATTTGTTATACCCTTTTTGATTATGTAGATATATAATTTTTTTAATATATAAAATATTTTTATACCATCTAAGTTTATTTAAAAATTTTATTTTAGTCCACGCTTGAGTAAATTTCCAGCTGCATTACCGAGTGCAAGAAAAATAAGAAACTGGAGTGAAAGAAAAAACAGAGATTAATTATATAAATATATAATTGAATGGCAACCAATTGTAAAATTGTAAAATTCAATGGCAACCGTTTATAAAGTTGGTTTTAATTTTATCATGCAACCTAATTGCTCACTTTCAATTTATTTTTTAATTTTATTTTATTTTTCTAAACATGTGCATCTAACACAGGGACGGGCCAGGGGGACACCTGCCCCTGGATTTGAAAAAAAAAAAAAATCAAATTTTTTTTTTTTTTTTTTTTTTTTTTTTTTTTTGCTTTTAGGACAAAAATTGATAAAGTTTGTGCAATCTACACTTCTTTTTTTAAAAAAAAAAAAAAAAAAATTGTGCAGCCCAGTTCGTAGACATGCAATATAGAGCATTATACTCTACTCTCAAATAGTCAAATGTGACAAGTGACATATTTTGACTTATGTACCTTGTTGTATCTGTTATTTTAAAAAAGAAGTTAGTGATATGCTGTCATTCCTATTTATAATCTGACATTACATAAACCTAATTTTTATACGAACACTACTCAATTTACACCACTCAATTTGGAAATTAATTACTTTAATCAAATGTGACAAATTAATTACCTAATTTATGCAATCTGTAATATATAAATTTAAAAAAAAAAAAAAAACTTGTGCAGTCCAGTTTGTAAACATGCAATGCAGAGCAATATACTATACTCTCAAATAATCAAATGTGACAAGTGACATATTTCGATTTATGTATCTTATTGTACCTATTATTTTAAAAAAAGAAACTAATGATGGGTTGTTATTCCTATTTATCACCTGACATTGCATAAATCTAATTTCTATACAAATACCACTCAATTTCAAAATTAATTACTTTAATCACGTTAAAAACAATTTCTTTCATCACATTCCTATTTATCACCTGACATTGAATAAATCTAATTTATTCACGAACACTACTCAATTTCGAAATTAATTACTTTAATCGTGTTAAAAACAACAATTTTCATCATCTTCACCCAATTCTTTGATATATGAATGGGTTGTGCATGGTTGCATGGGACTTGAAGAGCTTGGAGGGTGTACGTGGTACTGGCAAGTGTGTTGGACCAAGTCAAGTCTTACCCTGTTACTCAAGTCTTGTTTATTAGAATTAATAGCTCTAATATAGGATGTGGCACTGTTACTTTGCTAAAGCAGAGCAGAATCCAGTCCTTAAAGGTGTCTCAAGAGACCCACACTAGCCTTCATAACACTGCCAATCCAAATGTTAACCCCTTTGCCACAACTGAATCCTCCCATCCAGCTCAACAACCCTCCACCAGTCATACTACCCCAACAAATACCCAAAACCATCATCACCTCAAACTGAATTTTCCTAAGTTTAACGGAGAAGACCCGCAAGGGTGGGTTTACAAAGCAGAACAGTATTTTGAATTTAAGGAAGTAGCAACCGATCAACAAGTGCAGTTAGCCTCTTTCCACCTTGAAGGGATTGCACTCTAATGGCATAGGTGGTATGCCAAGTTCAAAGGGCCTGTGACTTGGAGTGAATTTACCAAGGCGTTGCTTCTCCGCTTTGGACCGACCGACTACGAAGATCCCTCAGAAGCACTCACAAGACTCAAACAAGTCACAACTGTTTCTTCCTATCAAGAGGAGTTCGAAAGGCTTACCCATCGGGTAGATGATTTACCAGAAAAATTTTTAATAGGCTGCTTTGTTGCAGGGCTAAAAGACGAAGTTCGGTTGGATGTTAAAATCAAACAACCCCGTTCCTTAACAGAAGCAATAGGGGTGGCGCGTTTGATTGAAGAACAAAACGGGTTGCAAAAAAAAGGAGTTACTCGTTCCAAACCGTCGATTTTGGGAGCTCCACCAAATCAGTGAATAATCCGCCAGGAATTTTAGGACCTTCACCTGCGTCTAAACCAGCTACTAGCAATAACCCAACAACCTTCAAGCGAATCACCAGTCAAGAAGCCAGAGAATGCAGAGAGAAGGGATCGTGTTATTACTGTGACGAGCAGTTTGTTCCTGGTCATCGTTGCCAGCGTCCGCAATTATTTATGATGGAGGATGTTGCGGCGGGTGAAGACAGGGAATTAGAGGTTCAAAGTGATCATCAAGATGTCGAGGTATTACCGGAAATATCATTCCACGCGATAGCAGGTACTGAACACCCTCAAACCATAAGACTTCCAGGTAAAATGAAAGGAAGAGAAGTGACGGTTTGATAGATTTAATTTGGTTACTAGAATAGGTAGAGAAGAAATACAGAAGAAAATAGAGGGAAAAGAAAATTATCTTATTCAACCATAACCCATACGAGTTCTCACCCATCTTCTAAATAGACTGTTGAACTAAGAAATAGGAACTACACTGGAAAGTAGGAGCACTTGCTGGACGGAAACAACAACCAGTACAACAAACTTAAGAGCACTAACAACAAACTTCCTTAATTTATTCCTATTAAATCAACCCACTAACAACAGTAGTTGGCAACAATAAAATATCAAAGGAAATGCTTAAGACTCGGTCCAAGCCTTCTCCATGCATGCAAAGAACGTAACACGGTTCTGGTGGATGGAGGAAGTACGCACAATTTTGTGGATCAATCACTGGTGCGAAAATATGGCATACCAGTAACCAATGGTCAAGCTTTCCAGGTCATGGTAGCTAACAGAGAAAAAATTAATTGTGTAGGGAGATGCTTAGCCTTACCTTTAGAGATCCAAGGATATCACATGAAGGCAGATTTCTACGTCCTCCCAGTTACAGCGTGCCCACTTGTCCTAGGCGTGCAATGGTTGGCGACGCTCGGACCAGTAGAAACAGATTACAAGTAACTCACAATGTCTTTCCTCGATGGTAACATAAAACGGACCCTCCAAGGCATGAAACAAGTAAGCATTGAAGCTCCCAGAGAAAAAGAATGTTACTACCTCCAGGGAACAAGTTTTTTCCTCCAGTTGTTGTTGGCACAAGGAGCCAACGAGGAACCAATGTATCCAACAGACCTGAGTCTCATTTTAGAGGAATTCAAGCAGGTATTTGAATCACCTACGCAGCCACCACCAACCCGAAGCCATGACCACCAGATTCCGCTACAATCCAATAGTGAACCAGTCAATGTAAGGCCTTATCGATATCCTTACTATCAAAAATCAGAAATAGAAAAGATGGTGTAGGAACTTCTGAGTTCGGGATTGATCAGACCAAGTCGTAGTCTATTTTCTTCACCTGTGTTATTGGCAAAGAAATCGGATAGGAGCTGGCGCTTTGGTCTCACGAATGCGCCTGCCACCTTTCAGAGTCTAATGAATGATCTTTTCAGACCTCACTTGCGTAAGTTTATCTTAGTTTTTTTTTTATGACAGTTTAGTCTATAGTAGCTCGTGGCAGGAACATCTACTGCACCTTCGGACAGTCTTGGAAACATTGAAGAAGCATCAGTTATTTGCAAAGCAAGCTAAATGCTGTTTCGGGGTACTTCAAGTAGACTACTTAGGGCACCTCATTTCAGAAAAAGGAGTAGCTGTGGATCCTAGTAAAATACAAGCAGTGCAGGAATGGCCGAGACCAACCACCACGAAGGGAGTTCGCGGCTTTCTGGGGCTTGCAGGGTACTACCGCAAGTTTGTTAGCAGCTTTGGAAGTATAGCTGCTCCTTTAACTCAATTGCTCATAAAGGAGGGATTTAATTGGACTGAGACAGCAGAGGAGGCATACCAAAAATTGAAAGGAGCAATGTCTTCACCACCAGTTTTGAGGCTCCCAGATTTCCCGCAACAGTTCGTTGTAGAAAGCGACGCTTGTGGACTAGGCATCGATGCCATTCTCTCTCAACAGGGGCATCCTATAGCCTATTTCAGTGAAGCATTAAAAGGGTCTGCATTGGCTTTGTCGACGTATGAAAAAGAAATGCTCGCTATCATTAAAGCCATTCGTAAATGGCGTCCATATTTGCCGGAACGTCTCAAAACAGACCAGAAAAGCCTCAAGTTTCTCTTAGAACAACGCATCACTACACCGATTCAAGCAAGGTGGCTTCCGAAACTCCTAGGCTATGATTATGTTATAGAATATAGGCGTGGACAAGAGAACCAGGGAGCTGATGCTCTATCCAGAAAAGTTGAATTCGACATGATGGCAGTGTCTTTGCCACAAGCAGACTGGTGGCTTACTCTACAACAAGAGGTGCAACAGGATTCTTTTTATAAACAACTTAAGCAAAAGAGCCTCAACCGACCTGAACCACTTTATGTGCAACATGGTGGGGTATGGTTTTTGAAAAATAAAATTTACTTGAGTCCTAATTGTTCTCTACTACCAGCCATTCTAGCAGATTGCCACGCCTCTGCTGTTGGAGGTCACTTCGGATATCACAAGACATTGTCACGTGTTCAACACAGTTTCACTTGGCCTGGCTTGCGAATTTCGGTCAAGCAATTTTTGTTACACTGTGATACATGTCAACGCTTCAAGAATGACAGTATGCGTCTAGCTGGTCTTCTTCAACCCCTCCCAATCCCAACCAAGGTGTGGATCGACATCTCCATGGATTTTATAGAAGGACTTCCATCGTCTCAAGGGTTTACAGTCATTATGGTGGTAGTAGATAGACTCACCAAATACAGCCACTTTGTTCCCCTTCGCCATTCCTTTACAGCAACCACACTAGCAAAGGCGTTTATTTCCGATATCGTCAAACTGCATGGAGTGCCTCAATCCATCATTTCTGACAGGGATAGAATTTTTGTTTAGTGCGTTTTGGTCGAATCTCTTAAATCATAACGAACAGAACTCAAAATGAGGTTACCACCCGCAAACAGATGGACAGACAGAAGTCACTAACCGTGTACTAGAGCAATACTTGCGATGCTTCGCAGGAGATTAGCCTCGGAAGTGGATTGACTGGTTGCCATGGGCCGAATTTAGTTATAATACAAGCCTTCACTCAGCTACCAAACTGACTCTCTATGAAGCTGTGTATGGTGTCCCTCCTCCAACTCTACTTCCTTACATTCCAGGAACAACACGCGTACAGGCTGTGGAAGAACATCTGCGTGATCGAACAACCATTTTGCGTGACTTGAAACGTAATTTAGTTCTGGCCCAAGAGCGGATGAAGAAGCAAGCAGACCAGCATCGTCGAGAGGTGCAATTTCAGGTGGGAGATTATGTTTATCTGAAGCTACAACCCTACCATCAAATCTCAGTGGCTTTTCGCAGCTCAGTGAAGTTATCTCCTAGGTTCTTTGGACCTTTTAAGATACTGGCTAAAGAAGGACAGGTTGCGTATCGTTTGGCCTTGCCACCAGTAGCCCGAATCCACGATGTGTTTCATGTAAGCTTCTTGCGAAAATTTCTGGGAAACAGACCTCCAACATTACCAACTTTGCCTCCCATTCAGGATGACTCCGTCATACTACCAATTCCAGAGAAAGTGTTAGGAGGGGGTAATGATATATGCATGGGTTGTGCATGGTTGCATGGGACTTGAAGAGCTTGGAGGGTGTACGTGGTACTGGCAAGTGTGTTGGACCAAGTCAAGTCTTATCCTGTTACTCAAGTCTTGTTTGTTAGAATTAATAGCTCTAACATAGGAGTAGTTGATTGTGGCACTGTTACTTTGCTAAAGCAGAGCAGAATAAGTAGCCCACATCTTCTCTTTGTTTGTTAAATTCTGTTAGTTGCGGATAGTGGAATAAACCACTATTGTTGCATTATAAATTGTCATTGCGTTATTGAATAAAGACAAGAAGATTTTTACCAACTCTGTCTCACTTCCTTTCTCTACTTCTTCTGATCTCTTCAAAGGTCTAAGAAAAACTCTCTTATCATTCTTTCCCTACACAGAAGGCAATTAAAGCCACACAAGTCATCCGTACATGACAATTATATGTGAGGCACCACAAGCGAAGATTAAAATTTTCAAATTTAATACTAAATGCCAGAAGGTAAAAGGCAAATGCTCACCATGATCATTGATGTGGTTCTTGCATTTTATTCGCTAAACTTCATTAATATGTGATTGAAAAATCAATCTTTCACCTTCATGAATTAACTAATTTATAATAAAATAAACGAATATATATATATATATACACACACACACACACACACAAAAGAAGTCTTATATAAATAATTAAATATAAAACTTAAATTTATTCACTTCCATTCCCAAAATAGTTAATGCATCTACAATTCTATGCTTCAATCCATGGATCCATGAACAACACCTGGGTTTTCAAGAAAATTGAATTCTGTCCATAAGAATTAAGATGTGAGATATGTTGCGGGAGTAAAGTAAGTATTAGGAACCCTGAACTCACAAACCTATATATTTGTTAAAAACACTTGTACTTAATAAATTTTATAGTTTATATATTAATTTAATTTATTATAAAAAATATGTATTTATATTTAGTAATTAATACAATATACATTATGATTTCGACTTTGCTCTGTTTTCGTAGAATTGGGTCTATATTTATGGCTTTTGACATTGCTCTGTTTTAACTGAATTGGATCTATATTAATTTCATTAATTGTTGCCCAATTATTTGTGATAGTGATTTTTCGTGGTTTTTTTAAGTCACACGATATGTTAGATGGTACTCTAACACGTGCCTCCCTCAGAGTCTTTGAATTTGATGCTCTTCAGGTTGGAAATCTTGTTAATGGTGTAGATTCGACTAGGCTAATTAATATTATTCAGGACATCACATCATATACGTCCTCTTTCTTTTGTTCACAAGCAATATAATCATGCAAACTGGGCTCAAGGTTGCAACGCACCCACTACATGGCAACTGCCTTTCTACTTTGGCTGCAAAAGTTTAGCAGCTCAAGGTGTATTTCCTTCCCACTTTTGTGGTTTTCCGGTATTTAATACAATTTCCTATTCTAAAAACAAAAAAAAAAAACAATTTCCTATTCTCAAAAAAGAGATCCGATTAGATGATAGATTTTGGTTGGGGTTTCCACTTTATTACAAAGTAAAACTGTTAATTGCCTCAAAACCCTTTTAATAGTTTAACTAATGTCCACATTTAAGAACTTTTTTTTTTGGATTTATTATGATAGTATTGTTTTGGCTATCTTTTATTTTAAATTCTTTTAGTAACTTTTTTTTTTTTTCAATTACAAGCTTATACCCTTTTTTTTTTTATATATATATATATTTGTTGTTAATAAAGCTCTTTTATAAATATAACAAACAAACTATTAAAAACTGTGTAGATTGCACTGTGTAGATTCTAGATAGACAACGATTGTTTAAAACGATGATTGTTATAATCATAATCATAACATTGATTTATAATTTCTTTCAAAAAGTTATAGCCACAGTTAACTTTGTAATTTTTTGTTTCACTGTAATTGTCCTTAATTACAAACAAAATTGTCAGGCCAAAAGTACCATGGTATTCAGTTAAAAATATGCATGTCTATTTATTTAGAGAAATATGCATGTCTATTTTATTTAGTTTAATATATTTTTTAATGAATAAATGTTTAGTTTGCTTCAAGATTTGCATTTTACATTTTTTTTTTTTTTTATAATAACGGTAATTGAGTCAATGATGGATTTTCATATTATACGGTTGGTTAAGTCCTTTAGCCACTATGTTTGTAATATTAGAAATTACTGTCAAGTTCTAATTCTTAAAATAAGATTTTCATATTTCTAATTTTCTCCCAGAATAAAGTGCATGCTCGACAGAGATTAGGCCTTAAAACTTTGTAAATTTTAAGATGTTGTTGTTGTTATTGTTGAATCTAATTGATGAGTTAATTGGATAAATAGTTAAACCTGTAAATGAGTATAACTATTAATTGTATTATCAGACGATGTATTATTATGATAAAAAATACTTATTTAGCCTAATAATATTTTAAATTTGAATCATTTTCCCCACAAGTAATATTAAAAGAAAATTACAAGTAACCTCTCCTCAAACTTTTTTTTTCTTAAATCATTGTTGTTAATACAAATAAAAGAAAAATAGCAAACTAATCGTGATAAGAAAATAAAAAATGAGAAAGAAGATGCTATATATTAATACAGAGAACAAATTGAAAGCTAAAAAGCAAAACCATGAATTATAACTAAAGTGAAAGTGGCTGTTTCCAGTGCAATGAAATGCCAGTGATTGAACAAAAGTGGTAGGAACAGCGTAGATTGAAGTGTCAGTCAAGTAATGGCCGTTGGATGTAATATAGAGATGTGTAGCTGACACAAATCGTTGGAAATATTTCATACTTTGGACACAAATAATATATTGTTAGATTTTTGTGTCATACCTTTGACACAAACAATTAGGTGAAAAAACAATTAGTTAGATAAAAATTATATGAGAAATTAATAATTTTTTTATACTATGCGTAATTATTTGATAATACGATTTAATAATGACTTGGATAATAAAATAGTTGGATAAAAAATTAGTTGAAAAAATAAATGGATAAACAATTAGTTGGATAAAAATAAATTAAAAAATATTAAGTGACTTAAAAATTAAGTGAAAATATAATGAAAATAATATTTTGTAAAAAATACAAAAAAAAAAAAATTATGTAAGTATTTAATAATTTTGTAATATATTGTGAGTAATTATTTGAGAATAAAATTATATACCAAATAAATAAATTAATATTGGTTAAAGAATTATGTATAGAATATTGTGAAGATACATTTTACACCAATTTAATGTCATGTACATTGGAATTAAAAGAAATTTGGTGTCAAAAAATTTGGTGTTGACACCAAAATTGTGTCAAATTTGATGTCAAACATTGAAGTTGCTCTTAGATCAATTCCAATGTTACACCAATTTGATGTAAAACACCAATTTAGTATCAACTACTCCTCCAATGTTCCACCAATTTGGTGTGATGACACCAATTTCAAGAAGATGTTTGGTGTATTTGCTACAGTATGACACTAAGGTGTCACACTATAGCAAACACCAAATTTGTGAATTTTGGGCCACATGCTTACTTTTTGTCTTCCAAATTTCCAACTATACCCCTTAACTAATAACCATAACAATTTTTATCCCATTTATATAATTTACCATAGTTAATATATTTATATAATTTGATTAATAATTAAAAATAAAAATTAAATTATTATAAAAATATATACCGTTGGAAAAATTTTATTGGGATCTTTAAAATGAGTATAATATTAAATATGTTTTAATATATTTTTAAGTTTTTAATATGTATTATAAGTAATATATTAATGTAATGTCATATAAATTATTTAATGTATATAAAAATTTATTACTTTAATAATTACTTGATAGAATTGATAATATTTTTAATGCAAAAACTCAGTAATATAATAAAAAAGCAATAACATTAACCTTACTATTACCTTAAATTAAAAATATATGATAAAAAAAATTATATGAGAAATTAATAATTTTTTAATGTTATGCGTAATTATTTGAGAATACGATTTTATAGTGGTTTGAATAATAAAATAGTTGGATAAAAAATTAGTTTAAAAAATGATATGGATAAAAAAATTAGGTGGATAAACAATTAGTTAGATAAAAATGAGTTAAAAAATATTAAGTGACTAAAAAATTAGGTGAAAATATAATGAGAATAATATTTTGTAAAAAATTAAAAAAAAATTATGTAAGTATTTAATAATTTTTTAATATATTATGAGTAATTATTTGAGAATAAAATTTTATACCAAATAAATAAATTAATATTGGTTAAAAAATTATGTATGGAATATTCTGTGAAGAGATACTTTTTACACCAATTTGATATCATGTATATTAGAGTTAAAAAAAATTTGATATAAAAAAATTTAGTGTTAATACCAAAATAGTATAAATTTTGGTGTATTCGTTGGAGAGGGTTTTAGACATAAATCAAATAGTAAATGTGAGGTAGGGTTATAAGTTCCATGTCAGTTAATACATTAATACTTAGATTTTTTTTATATCAGTTATTGAACATTTCACTTGATTTTAAAAAATAAAAAATTTAAAAAATTAAGTTATAGATAGTTTTTTGGAATTTAATCTTTTACCATAAAACATAAATAAAACATCATAGTGATAGGGTGGATGAGATTTTTGTTCTGTGGATAGAGATGTTTATTCATTATTATTATTATTGGTAAATAATGGTAATTGGATAGAAATGTGGAGTGGTTAATGGGTCTAGGCTTTTGAAAAAATATTATAAAAAACTTATGGCACATCCAAACTCAAATGGTTATAATTATTTTTTATATTTGTGATAACAATTTGCTGTATGTTGAGAAATTTAACCGTAATAGATATCTCCATAATTTTTTGGGTTATTTGATGCATTAAAAAAAGAAAAAAAATTGGAAAAAAAATAGAAATGGCATATGGTGGGCTATCTTGGTCAGCACCACAAAAGCCTCCACAGAAACAAAATCTGTCAACCTGTAATTGATGTTCTTGGTAATATATTTGCTCTTTGAAGAAATTATTTTCATTTTCTTTTAGACGATTGTTATAAAACGGACGCGATTTTAAGGCTTTCACGATCTCATCACAATATAGGAAACAACAAGAAGCAAAATATTTGAGTATTACACAAGCAGAGAAGTACATTTAATTTTCTCTTTGCCATCGATCTTCTCGATCCCCTACATTTATTTAAGTACATGCAATTTATTCTCAGTATTTATTTTTTTATCACATTATAATATCGAAAGCTTCCAGCTATATGTGTCATTTGTAAATGGTCCTAGTACAATGGATGTAGGAATTAGGATCGTTCAACAGAGAGACAAGGCACTTTAACACTAAATACTAGGTGCAATTACAAGTGCAAGAAATGAAAATAAAAAATTAAGATTTGATTAATGAAAACTTAAAGCCATTCAATTAATTCTGTTGACACATTAATTTTAAAGACACTTCAATTTAAAAATTAAATTTAATGAAACATTTAAAGCACTCTATTTTATTTTATTATTATTAATTTCGATGCAATTCTTTTTTTAAAATGAATTGAATAAACTGTTTGTTAATAATTTCCATTGCAACTATATACATATAATTTAAAATTCTTAAGATTAAAGACAAAAAATAAAAAAAATGTAAGTTTAAATCTAATTAGAAAAATAGACTCCTTCATTATTTTTATTTTTTGTTACAAATAATTCTCCACTTTATTATTATTATTATTATTATTTTGATATCATTCTTCATTTCTTTAGAATCAATCAAAATCTTAAATTAGTGCAGAAGAAAAGACGTTTTATGATTTGTAAATGCGAAAGAGGAAGATAAGTAATGTTGGATTCTAAAAATTGGTCTGTATTGTCTTTAGAACTTTTTTTTTTTTTTTTTTTTAATATCTTTCCTAGTAAATTTAGTTAAGGTTAAAATTATTATTAATAAAAAAATTAAAAATATTTGGGGATTATCAAACTCTTTTCAATTAAATACAAATATGAATTAAGTTGTGAATCTAATTGGATTCTAAAAATTGGTCTGTATTGTCTTTAGAACTCTTTTTTTTTTTAATCTTTCCTAGTAAATTTAGTTAAGGTTAAAATTATTATTAATAAAAAAAATTAAAAATATTTAGGTGTTTAAAGTTGTGAATCTAACTTCTTAAATTTTTATATGTTCTCAGAAATCTATATGCAGTTTCAATAGAAATCTTCTTAATTTTGTTCAATATGTTAAAATTGAACAAAAAAAGTTCTTTTGAAAAGAAAAAAATGCATTTTTCCAAGCCGCCTTTCAATTTTTTTTTTACCATTCAAACAAAGACATCTCTTCCAAATGCACTATTTTTCATCATTTTTTTTTAATCAATTATGTTTGAATTTCAAGCTATATGTGTGGTGATTTGTATTAGTTACTTCTTTTGTAAATATTTTTTCTTTTTATTTTGGGAAATGGGAAATTGAATTTAGAACCTTAACTTTGCTAAGATATGAGATTACCACCAAATTATACTTGCAACCACGTCTTTTTATTTACTTATCAACAGATCTGTTAACTTTGCATAGATTAGAAAACTCTTATGTGTGTGTTGAAGTAGCTATTGGATGATTCTTAATGGTCTTCCTACATATTTATAAACGAGAAATTGCCATAGAGACTTAGATGATTGTTGGAACAATTACTTCAAGAGGTCATTGGGCATATTAGATTTGGGTAATTACACAGATGCGTCACGAAGCCAGTCTATCAATTGCTACATACTAGTGTACCCTTGACTAGGTTTGACCAACACTAACCTAACGATAAATTTAACTTTTCATGAGTAGGATGGTCTTTTCTATGTTAAAATTACTTGGCCCAATTACAAGCTGTCATATCATCACATATATTTAAATATTTAGTAATTTAAATATCATTAACAACATTAATATTTGAATTAAAAAAATTAAAAGATTTTTTTTTTTTAAAAAAAAAACCCAAAACCATTAGAGGTGCCATCGTTCTAGTGAAGATCTGGCAAATCTCTTCGTTGGATCTTCACCAACGGTCTCCTCCTTGGTGGTGGAGGAGACAATTAGGTCAAGTAATTTTAAAATGAAAAAAGGTCATCCTACCCTTGAAAATTTAAATTTATCGTTAAGTCGGTGTTAGTCAAATTCGGTCAAGGGTTTTAATGTATAATAATCAATAAACTAGTATCATGTATAATTGAAGTTTCAACAAATATCAGGATGCTTCCATGTAATTAACCTTATTAGATTTAGATGATTGTTGGAACAATTGTTGCTACTATACATGATTTATACAATTATTAAATAGTTATGAGAGAGTTTATATTTTATTTTTGGTTTTTTATTATTCTCTAATTTTTTAAACATATGATTTTTCTTACCTTTATATTATAGCTCAATGAAAACCAACAACATATACCCTTAATGTGGCAAATGGACTTTTATAACATATGACAAGTAAATTAAATCATTATGAATCTTATTATCAGTTGTCACATCATAGGTTAAACTTAAGTTGGACTATAGAAATTATAATGTCTAACATTGCTCTATTAATATTATATTGCAATCAATATGTATCTTTTGTATAATCCTAATATTATATTATTTCAAAATGTTTACTAATTAAGAATTTTTGTAGGGGAAAGAGAACTTATTATGTTTTCAAAAAACTATGAATCTTATATATAGAACAAGAATTAAGTTCTTAATCGAAAGAAAACACAATTCCATCTTTCCATATAAGGGATCAAGCTCCTACCCTACTAATTCGCTTCACAAATGCAATTTAACCCACGTTCATCAACTAGGAGTAAAAATTGAAGGAGATTATGGTCTATTGGAAAGACAATCAACAAAGGAAACTTAATTCCATAGAGTTGAGGGGAATTAAGAAATGTCAAAAGCTATGTTACGATCTTTAGTGTGGCTTCTCTGCAACATTTTTAATGTCAAAAGCTTTTTTATGATCTTTTTGGTTGTTTAGCATCAACTTGAAGAAGAGCTTTCTTTAATATTAAAAAAGCTATTTTGTACATCGATATGACTTTTCAACAACCCCAGACTTGTGTACGTCTTTTTGAAGTGATGAGTTGATAGAAATAAATAAATAATATCTCAGTTAGCTTAAAAAATGTACAAATAATGTTATGACCGACCAACTTTGTAACTATCAACAATAATGAAAACTACAAAAAAGAATATTTTACCTTCATATTTATTTGATTGAGAAAAATTTAATCATATAAATTTTTATTAGATTTTATTTTTAAATATGATAACAAACGGGTTAGAAGATTACTAAAGTCTCCCAAAATCATACACCAATTTTATAATTTAAGTATCTACTTCTACAAATGGGAGGTAACTATTCACACATTTCATCTAAATTAAGGTTTCTAGACCCTATCAGATCCTTCACATATTCCACATGAGTAGACATGGTTTTGTCAACATGTCAAAAAGCTTTAGGGGAAAAAACTTTTATGTTTCAATTTAGTTGTATCTCACTGAATTTTTTCTTTCGAGTACTGGTACAAGCTCAGGAGACATATCCTAAAACCAATTGGGATATGACTTTAGTGGTATAGTTCGGGAAAAGCTTCCAAGAAACGGAGGGAAGGAACTTGCATTAAGTGGGGAGACAACCCACAGTATGTAGGGGAAAGAACCCACAATTTGTGGGGGGGTGGGACACATATAGAACCTACTACCTCGTAAAGGTAGAGGGCGATAGTGGTCTTATCAATAGACCACTACCCAAAGTTGTTATCTCAGTTACTTTTGAGTGAGACATGGAATAGATTGATGATTTTGTAGTTTTATTTTAGAATATTTATTATATGAGAAAATTATAAATTGTGATATATGGAATCAAAAAATCAAATTATAATAAAATGTATTTATGAAGTAATCTTATGTTTTTGTTTTCTTTTTGTTAGAGATAAAAAAAAAATCTGAATTTTAAAAAAAAATATTATTATATAGTGTTCAGTTATCCATTTTAATTAAACTAAAATGTTTTGTTACTCCAAGTGAGGTGGTTGAGTGGTGGCCACTCCCACCACACCTTTGCCTTCATTGCAAAGATCATAGGTTCGAATAGATTTTTCGTATTTCTTACTTTGTGAGGGTAACTTTCCCACAACTATATGGATAGACATCTCCCATTCTCTCCCATTTTTTGGGAGTAGATTTTTGAGCTGCACTTCAGAGTGATGTATCAGCCAAGTCTTGATAGATATATTGTTCTTAAAAAAAAAAAAGATGTTTTGTTATTAAATCTGTTCAGCACATACTTGTGCAAGTTTTATTTTTATACTATTGTTTTCAATAAGTAATTCGAGACGCATTTTTACATCTTAAAAATATAGAAGTTAGTTTGTTTTTTCGTCGAAAATTTGGTAAAACCAAAAGTAAAAAACAAGAAATCCTACCAAACACAGCCGCTCTTTTCCATACATATATGCCTGTCTAATTTCTATTCTCTCACCACTCACATCAATTGAATTAGACCCTACTAGTGGCCGAGACTGCCAATCAAACCATATACAATGGAAAAAACTCCATTCAAGCTATTCTTATTCTTTTTGTTTGCTGCATCCAGTTAGTCTATTGCTCTTTTTCATGTTAATGGTTTTTATTACATCATTTTTAATTTTATAAGCTAATATTTTTGTACATCGTAGTTTATTCATATAAGTAGATTGACGAACGAAAATTGTTTTACATTTTTTCGCAGTTATGTCATCGTTGAACATACAGGGAGCTGAAGCATTCAGGCCATTTCGTTGTCCTGGTATTCTGAATTGCACCCAAATTTGTCATGGCTTGTCCCGTCGTTGTCTTAATGGCCGGTGCATCTGTGAAGCTAAACCGCCCCCGGCAGCCACGATCAGTGTTGAATTGGACCAATGTCGTGGTGATGATTGCAAACGAACAACCAGTACTGTTGGATTGGACTAGTATCCTGGTGATAATTGCAAATGAGTGTGACGACTTAAATTATGTTAATTGTCAAGCAACATTTGGGTCGTATGATGTACAGAGCTCATCTATGTGTCAAAGGTTTTCATCAACCTATAAACTTATGTACATCTCTCTTGGGATGATGAGTTGATAGAAATAAATAAATTGATTAAAATAATATCTCAATTTACTTAAAAAAAATTTACAAGTAATTTTTTGATGACCTAGTTTTTATTTATTTATTTTTATTCAAAGGGTACTGACAAAGGTTTTAAGCAAATAATATCACAAGCTACAAAAGAAATAATTTTACCTTACTATTAATTTATTGACTTAGAAGGAAAATTTTATTCTTTATGACTTTTAGTTAAAAAGGATTTTTTTTTTTTTTTTTTTAATAATATACATAAAACTTCCGCCCTTAAGGCTTAAGCTAAATTATTATTATTTTAATAAAACTAAAACATAATATATTAAAGTTATAAAGTAATAAAAATAATAATATGAAGTGAAAATTTATTAAAATAGTAGAGTGATAATGATTAATGAAAATTAATTCCAGTATATGCAGAAAATGAAAGAAAGAGAAAAAATGAAAAAACAAATGTCAAGGATGGAATGTAGGAGAAAATTGTGTCTTATTATTTATAAGAACAAAAGTGTGATGAAATTTATGAAAGATTCATTACAAGAAAAAAAAAAATCCTTTGTTTAATTTCATAAGAGCTTCCAAAATTTAGACAACTTTTATGACCATATTCTTGAATACCCTACACCGAAAGCTCTTTCAAAAATCATGCTAGATAGTTCACAATTTTGTAAATAAACATCAATTTGATATATTTCTATCAAATCAATACACGACAAACCATCTCTTAGCATAGGTAGTTATATATATTTTTATTTTTCAAGAGATTTGGGGTTCACTTTTGACTAAACGCATACTAGTATTTGATTTTAAAAGATCTTGATAGTACTCCGATCTACTTGGTGCCAATTTAAAGAAAAAAAAATAAAATTAATACAGAAAAACAAGTAATATGTGATAGTTCACGATTATTTGGAAACAAATTTGAAAAGTTTGACGATATAATATGATATTTATAATTTGATTTTTATTTTTATTTTTTTGAAATATCACCTACAATTGCATTTAACATAGAATGTTATCAAATTCAACAACCCATCAAGTCAAATTGGACACCTGCATGAATTATAATTTTTAGGTCTTCTTAAAGGTTTGAAATAAGTATGTTAAAAATAATATTTATATTAAACATTTATGTAGGATATGCAGTCAAATTATTTATTTATTGTTCTCATCCTTATTTTTGTTGAAATCGTTCTTATCACTATTATTATTCAAAGTCACGAAGCACTATAAAATATGAACTTCATGACAATCGGAGAGAAGGATGTGTGCATGCAACAAGTATCTGATTATATTTTATACTAAATGATGCTTACTTTTTTCTACAATGCTGATGGTGTGATGACTTCAGACAACTATGAACTCTTAAGATTCTCCAAATAAGAAATACAAGAAGACCTTACACAAGCAACACTAAGACAATATTATAAGCTGTGAATTGTGATGTGCTTGCATCAACACAAAATTTATGCATAACATGCATGTATGAGCAACCTTAAGCAAATAAAAAATTGATCATAAAATAAGATTCATCGGCCAACTGTTAACAAACTAAACCATAAAAAGTCGGCAATGATGGATGCATCATTAGTAGATTTGTATAATAGCATGGCAGAAGAAATAGCGGTTACGAAGGAAATTATTATTATTATTTTGAAAAGATGGAGGGAAATAATTATTTGAGTCAAATTCACTTTTATAAACAAAAAAAAAAGAGAAAAATTTGTTTTTATCCTTTTTTTTATGATTTTTTTTTTATTACTCAAACAAACTATTTTTATTCTTTATTCAAGTTTGTCAAATTACCCTTAAATCAAAATTTAAGAAACAGAAAATTTAAATCCTGTATCAGATTTTAATGTGCAATAAAATTTGGCATTGGATTTTATTGCTCGTTGAATACCTGTGTATTTTATGGGGCTGATTTAAATTCAAACCAGATTTTATGGTCCCATAAAATCCGGTACTGCATAAAATTCGGTTGTCATCTTCAATGCTATATTTCATCGGAAAACTTAATTTTCAAGTCAAATTCAATCAAATCTAACTAAATTCAACCCTAAACATCAACACCCAACATCTAAAACACAAAATAATAATAATAATAATAATAAAATCAAAAATTAAAAAATCATTGAAAAACTTAAAAAAAAAAAAAATCCCAACAAAACTCAAACAATCAACAAAAGAAATCAAAGATCTCATATCATGAGCAACGGAGGAGGAAAACAAAAAGCAGGATAATTTGGATGAAGTGAATATATGATACAATTAATTTTTTTTTGAGGAGCAGAAAACGAATATTTTTAAGAGTATGGCTAAAAACGAAGTTTGACATTCTTGTATTGCTATTTTTAGTATTTTTCATTGGTATATTTTATTATTATTATTATTATTTTGAAATTCAATATTTTTTTAAAATTTATTTTTGTGTTATTATTATTTCTTTCAATATCATCGATGCCATCAGCATATATTTAGCTTATATAATCAAATTTCTCATTTTCGTTGCATTGAAAAAGTTTACAATTAAATTTGATAAAAAAAAAATCTTGAATGCTATTAGTATCCCTTTCACTTTTCGAGTTGAGATTTTCTTTTACAATCTAAAATTTTCTTTTACCTTAATTTTTCTTCTTGAAGGTATCTTTTACAATCTAAAATTTTCTTTTACCTTAATTTTTCTTCTTGAAGGTAATTCACCCTAAAAGTTTAAAATAAAAAAAGAAAAGAGAAACAAATATTAAGAAACTTCATTTTGTTCCTAATTTATCTTTCTAAATTTTTCTGGCACTTCTATTTTAAAGATACTTCAGTTTAATAACTAAATTTAATCAAACATTTAAAATTTTCCATTTTATTTTAATATTTCTAATTATTAATTTTGATGCAATCCTTTTTTCAAATGAATTTTGAATAAATCTTAATAATAATGCACATATAATTTAATATTCTTAAGGTAAACACAAAGAAAAAAAAAAAAAAAAATCTGTAAGTTTACTGGATGACGTTTGTGAAAAGACGTTTGTGGATCATTAATTGGCATGGGATCGTATAACCATATAAAAACACATATAAGCAAAACCTTTATAATATAAACTCTCATTGTAGAGTCAAAGTTCGTCGAACGAATAAGCCTTGCAATTACATGAAAAGTACATTGATTAACTTGAAAACATATTGACTTTATTTCTCCTCTCCCTTATTTTTATTTTAGTATTCAATTCATTTAGTCTGGAATTGGTCTCAGGCCTGATATAAAGCCCTAATACCATTAATATCATCGCTATGCAAACCCTTGGTGGCTCCAGGAGAGATGGAAGGATACATAATAGCTCCGGGAACTTGGCTGTGTCCTAGTCCAAGAAGGTGACCAATTTCATGCAATGCAACGGTTTCCAAGTCAAACGCACCTTGGGTTGCACCCACAGCATATCGCTCGTCTGCATCGTAGTGGAACCTCCCATCGGTGGGTGCAAATGCATGAGCTATGGTTCCACCTGCCCCGTCGAAGGGGCTCCCATCTCCATGATCACCACTGGCAAATCCGATCTTGAGGTCAGCCGTTCTGGGATCTTGAACTCTTGAAAATGTGAATCGTGTGCGAGCTTGCCAAGTCCGAAATGCTCGTGCCACAGGTTCCATGGCATTACTCCTAGTCCCTACAAGACAAACACGAGTGAATTGAAAAAAAGCAGATTTTATTCGTCTTTATCTCTTCAATAAGAATCAAACAATTGCATCATTTTGATCAATGAAGTGAAACTATTGATAAAACCTTCCATGATCTTTAATTATCTTGAAAATTAATTAACAATATACGCCAATTCCATGAAAAACATTGACTAAGAACTTTATATTACAAATTATGAAGATAGTACTAAATTTAATAAATCAACCATTATTAGATATATAGCTAAATTTTATATATATTACCTGAAAGAAATGCATAGGTTAAGTGTGTTTGGCGAAGCGGCCATCTTTGACGTCCTGGGAAAAAAGAGTAGTGAGCAATTGTATGGAGAGGGTGACCAGAGCCATTACTATGATGGTGATTTTTCTCTGCAGATCTCATCATGAAGTTTGTGCCATTAATAATATCTGCAACTCCACACCGAGGCATTGCCATTTTAGACAATGTTTTCTTGTCCAAAACTCCAGTGGAGTTCTCATGGAAATTGAGCTGGTAAGTTTTGATGGCTGACTGTAACAATTCATCAAAGTCATCATCGTTTTCGTGCTGTCGGTTCTCAGATTTCTTATAATCCAAGTAACCAAATTGTTCGAGATATTTCTTCAGCTGAAGGATGCCTTTAACCTTGTCACCTTTGTGACATCCTTGAAGAGGTTTTAGGAACTCGACCGGAGATTTCTCTTTAATACCTGCTGAGACTGACTGAGTAGAGAGGAGAGAGAGGAGAACAAGGAGGGCCAAAGAGAAGAGACAAAAAGATTTGGACACCATTGTTGTTAATTCTTGAGCAAAGAATATTAATTAGATTTTAGTTTGGTTATGAATTGTAGTTGATATTTTGAAGGGTATTTATAGTGTTTTTGTGAGGAATGTGAAAAGGATGTGATTTTCTTATAAGTTGAACGACTTCACATGCATATATATGAGGTTTTGTTAGTGTTTTTACACGGAGGAGTTGACTTCATTTTCCATGTATACAAACGATTACTTAATTAATCGAGTAACACCTTGAAAATATACGTAGTTGAATTGTTAGTACCGTTGGTAAATACCACAGCTCCTATGTCTTATAGCTTGAGTTTTATATCCAATCAAAACACTTCTCTTAACCAATTTATAGAGGTCAACCCACCACCCTTGTGTGGACCGATTTCTCCCATATAGGAGCAACTCCCTGTGTCACTCCACCAATGTCTCATCCTAATTGATCCCAATAGTCTCTTGAACTAGTCTTAGTAATAAAAAAAAAAATGCAAAATTTCTTAGTTAGGAATCAATTGTGTAATATAGAAAATAAAAATAAGATTTGTAATTTTTTATTTTGAAACTAATTATTAGACATTAAATTTTAAAAGTTAAGGAAGTGATCCAAATTACAACGTAGTTTTATGTCTAAATAATATAATGTGTGGTTTATCAATATCTTATTAATTAAATCATGAGATAATGTAGTAGACAATTAATATGATATTGATAACTCACATGTCATGTCAATTGTATAAAAAAATTTAAGAAATCTAGCTTTAATCTTTATAGATATGGAAACAATATTTAATTAATTAAGAGTAACATCTTGGAAATTTTATAGGAATTAATTTTGTAATTAATATAGAAATATGAAATTAGACATGTATATAATTTTAAGAATTGATAATGTAATTAGTAACACATTTTGAAAATACTTTAATAACAACAAGATCAACAATGAAAATTCATTTTAGTCTGTATTGAAATATTAGACACAGAATTTTGATACATTTTGATATGTATACATATATATATATACATAAATATATACATATATATATATATGAAATTTAGCTTGTTTTATGAATCCTACTTTGGAAACAGCTTTATCAAGATATGAATAATCAAATCATGATTGGTATTGATATTTTTACAGTTGCTGCTTCATTCGTCATGAAAATTTGGTAAACGTTGCAATTAATTTGGCATTTTTTCTGGTTTATTTTTCATTACCTTTCTGTAAATGAGTTTGAAATGTAGTTTTTTTTTCCCCATCATATACATAATTTCTTAATTTTTTATTTATGAATAAGAAAGAAATGGAAACGACTACAAGAACCAATAACCCTTAAAGTCTACCCTTGAAGACCAGGAAGAAATTAGCAGCATCAGGGAACGTTCCTAAATTGGAATATATTTATTTCAATTGTCAAAGGAAGACCCAGGTCAAAGGAAAAGTATTGATTCTATATATGATTATTATAATTATATTTCAATTCAATAATTTATACTATAATTATATCTAAAATAATGATGATAATATTAGTAATTAACTCATTAAGATGAATACTAGCTCAAAATTGTATGCTTATAGTAATTAACTCATTAAGATGAATACTAGCTCAAAATTGCATGCTTATATACTCTTGCTGTTAAGTTGGTTGTTTGCTCCATATTTCTAAAAATCTCGAGTTCTATTTTGTATATCAAAATATCGAATGTTAAAAAAAAAAACTGGTCACAGTTCAACACAAAGAAACACAAAATTTGACTTTTAAAGGCTTGAGTCTGCTTAGCAATGGAAGACTCCCATGACCCATCGTGCAGGTAGGGAAAGCTCGTTATATTGTCTTCTTGACTTTACATGTTGTCTGAGGTTAGTTTCGTCAAATTAACAATAAGATAATTGACTCAAATTCCACTCGCAGAAACAAAAGGTCTAGTAACCAAATTAAAGTCATTAGACCTTCAAAAAAAAAAAAGAAAAAAGAAAAATCAAAGTCATCTGCGAATAGTCAAACCGACTATTTAATTATCAATTGATTTGATCAATAGTCATTATTAATGTCCTCCACGACTAGCTACTTGTTCTTCGTTGATGGCGGCGTGATTGCCAAAAGATAAAAATTAAATAGGTAAATACCTGTTCTTCGTTTAGAGCAAATCTATAAATAATGTCAATGAACGGACCATACTAGTGGCATAGGAATGCGAATGAGATATGACGGATCCAATCTTATAGAAAGGGTTGCGAGGGAGATATCTTTTGCTTAATTTTGATGGTTTGTTTTTGACGAGGAAAAGAGACATTAAACAATGAAGCTGACCAAGATAGCAATATGACGATGCATGATACTAGTTAGCATATCCATATTCATGGATTGAGAGGAGTCCAATTAATGATCGTAAATGCATAGTATTCTTACCGTCTATAGAATTTCAAATAATAATAAATAGGAGAAAATAGTAAGAAATAGCACCAAAACCAAAACCATAATAAAACATAACCCAAAAACCATTAGAAAACTCAAAATCAAAAAGAAAAAAAAAAAGGTGGGTTTTTTAAAAAGTGCAATATTTTATAGTGGAGAAGTTTGCCTCCAAGACTTATTAAGTCCCTATCTATGACTTAATGGTCCCTTTTTTCTATTGACATGTTCCTTTTTTTTATGTCAATCTCTTTTCGTTTTCCATTTGATTTCAATTTTTTTTTTTTTTTACCTTTTTATGAAAGTTGATTTGTCTTTCGCAAGTAAGATTTACAATAAAATTCAAGATGTGAATATAAAAGAGAAGAAAAGTCTAAAGAAGAGAGAAGGAGGGACAAGAGATAAAAAAAAAAGAAGAAAAGAGAGAAAAATGGAATTTGTTGGTCTAAAACACAATTTGCAAGATTATTTTTGTCTTTAGGTTCTATAAAACCTAATATTATTAAGTTGATACCAATTCCACAAATTAAGACTCTAAAGGTACTAAATATTTAAGAAGCCCTAATAATAATAATAATAATAAAACCATTTCGAACATTCTAAAAAGAAAAAATTCAAAACCATCGCTTGCATAATATTGTGTAACTAGTTCTATAGTTCCATAAGATAACTTCAGAACTAGTTATATGATGCTACATAACTAATGATCTTGAACTTTTCTTCTCAAGGATTTCAGGACTATTGACGGTGAGGAGCTTGCATCACAAGGCCAATCTCTACACAATCATATTCTTTGTGATTAAAATAAGCAATTCATTGCGATTTGATATGTCCAATTTTCTTGGTAATATATTTGCTCTTTAAAGAAATTATTTTCATTTTCTTTTAGATGATCTATTTGACTACGGTATGAAATTTCTTGTAATTCAAGTAACCAAATTTTTTGAGGTATTTTTTAAGCTCAAGAAAGCCTTATACCTTGTCACCCTTTTGATATCCTTTGATCTGTTTCAATGCAACAGAGTCGCGCCTTTTAGATGATAAGATTGATTAAGCAGAGAGTAGAGATAGGAGGACAAGGAGGGCCAAGGAGTCAATAGATCTGGACGCCAGAGTTAATTGTAGTAGCAGAGAATATTACAAGTTGCTGATTTCGCTGTGACTTGTGATCCACGCTTAGATGAGTATTTATAGTCACTGCAAAAAAAAAAATAAAAAAAAAAGTTTTTACAAGCTTTAAAAAAGATCGTCAAAACCCCTTTACAATATTTATGAAAATATCCTAATGAAAGATGTAGTAAAAGATTGACACTTAAGTATTCAACTAAATGTCGTAGTAGATCATACTTACGAGAGCTAAAAAATGTCATATGAAATGAGTTTTAAAACCAGACCAATGCTTCAAATGAAACTATTTAATTTGAAAAACTATTTAAATTGAACCAAATCAAATATGACATTGCAATGATATGAATTGGTACTTTAACGCTAAATACGAGTGAAAGAAATTAAAATTAAAAATTAAGGTTTGATTAATGAAAAACTAAAAGCACTTCAATTAATTCTATTGACACATTAATTTTAAAGACACTTCAATTTAAAAATTAAATTTAACCAAACATTTAAAACACTCCATTTTATTTTAATATTATTATTTTCGATGCAATTTTTTTTTTTTTTTTTTTTGTGTAAATGAATTGAATAAATTGTTAATAACTTCCGGTGCAACTATGTACATATAATTTAAAATTCTTAAGATTAAAGATAAAAAATGAAAAAAACTGTAAGTTTAAAACTAATTAGAAAAATTGAATCCTTCATTATTTTTTATTTTTTTGTTACAAATAATTCTCTACTTTAGATTATTATTATTATTTTGATATCATTCTTCATTATTTTAGAATCGAACAAAATCTTAAATTAGTGGGGAAGAAAAGATGTTTTTATGATTTGTAAATGCAAAAGAGGAAGATAAGTAATGTTGGATTCTAAAAATTGGTCTGTATTGACTTTAGAACTTTTTTTTTTCCTAGTAAATTTAGTTGAGGTTAAAATTATTATTAATAGAAAAAAATTAAAAATATTTGGGGATTGTCAAATTCTTTTCAATTAAATAAAAATATGAATTAAGTTATGTTTAAAGTTGTGAATTTAACTTCTTAAATCTTTATGTGTTCTCAAAAATCTATATGCAGTTTCAATAGAAATCTTCTTAGTTTTGTTCAATAAGTTCTACGTAAAATTGAACAAAAAAAGTTCTCATGTAAACGAAAAATTGCATTTTTTCAAAGCCGCCTTTCAATTTTTTTTTTTTTTTTTTTGACCGTTCAAACAAAGACATCTCTTCCAATTGCACTATTTTTCATCATTTTTTTTTAATCAATTATGTTTGGATTTCAAGCTAAATATGTGGAGATTTGTATCAGTTACTTCTTCCGTAAATATTTTTTCTTTTTACTTTGGAAAATGGGAAATTGAATTTAGAACCTTAACTTTGTTAAGAGATGAGATTACCACCTAATTATATTTGCAACCACGTCTTCTTATTCACTCATCAACAGATTTGTTAGCTTTGCATAGATGAGAAAACTCTTATGTGTGTATTAAAGTAGCTACTGCATGATTCTTGATGGTCCTCCTACATATTTATATACCCTTGACCAGGTTTGACTAACACTAACCTAATGACAAATTTATCTTTTCATGAGTAGGATGGTCTTTTCCATGTTAAAAATTACTTGGCCCAATCACAAGCTACCATTTCATCACATATATTTAAACAATTTAAATAATTAATAATTTGAATATTATTAACAACATTAATATTTAAAATTAAATGATTAAAAAAAAATACCAAAGCCATTAGAGGTGTCATTGTTCTAGTGAAGGTCTGGCAAATCTCTTCGTTGGATCTTCACCAACTGTCTCCTCCATCATGGTGGAGGAGGCAATTAGGTCAAGTAATTTTAACATGAAAAAAGATCATCCTACCCTTGAGAATTTAAATTTGTTGTTAAGTCAGTGTTAGTCAAACTCGGTCAAGGTTTTAATATGTAATAATCTATAAACTGGCATCATAATTGAGTTTCCGACCATGCTTCTATGTAACTAACCCAATTAGGATTTAGATGATTGATGGAACAATTGTTGCTACTATACAAGATTTACACAATTATTAAATAGTTATGAGAGAGTTTATATTTGTTTATGGTTTTTTATTATTCTTCTAATTTTTTAAATCTATGGATTTTGTTACCTTTATATTATATCTCATTAAAAACCGACGACTCATGCAATTATACTTAATGTGGCAAATGGACTTTTATAACATGTAACAAGTAAATTAAATAATTATGAATCTTATTATTAGTTGTCACATCACAGGTTAAACTTAAGTTGGGCAATAAAAATTATAATGTCTAACATTGCTCTATTAATATATGCGAGAACCGTGATGAAATCCAATTTATCTCAATGAAATTTGATGTGTAAACATGTGAATTATAAGCAAAGTTAAATTTACATATAAAACGTTTAAAATAATTGGAGACATTAAAATCAACTCAAGATTAGAAATTCCTCACTATAGTAAGGGGGTCGCTTGTTTTTATTACTTTTCACTTAATAGGTCTGAATTACACATATTACATTATTTTTGTTTATTTTCTTAAGTGGTCAAACCACTTAAAACCACTCAAAACTCATTGAAAATAAAAAGTGAGAATTTTTTATTTTTAATTGAAATGTTAAATCACTTAACGGTTTTTTAAATATAGTAATGGTTATTTTAAATATATTATTTCAAATCTATCATTCTCAAAATAATATATTTCTAAATTTATCGTAATTTTATATTATACATATTCCTTTTAATGTTATTCCTTTTATGTTATTTTTATTTAAATATATAACAAAAATAATTCAACTTGAGAATATTTTGTTTATTTTTATTTAAATATATAAATTTAATTGCTTTACTATAATAATTTATGTATGTATATATAATTTTCAAAAAAAAAAATTACTTTGAATAATAATTAATCATATTTTAATTATGAATAAAAATATTATTAATATATACATAAAAGCGTTTTAGTATTTGCTAAATAATTTATTATAATGGTTTGTATTATTTTAAATGAAGTTACATAATAACTAATAATAAAAGGATAAAAATGTTAAATTACTAGTTTTCAGATAATTTTAACTTTAAAAAATAAATAAGAGTACTATACATTCAGAGGTAACAAAAATAAATAAATATGTCATTCAGATTTTAAGTTTCAGTCATTATTCAGTCTTCAATAGTATTGTTCAATCTTTAAATAAATAAACAAACGACCCCTAAATATATATATGTTAGAAAATTATCATGTATGTAATCAATATGTCTCTTTTGTATAATCCTAATATTATGTTGTCTCAAATGTTTACTAATTAAGAATTTTTGTGGGGAAAGAAAACTTAATATGTTTTAAAAAAATATGAATCTATTTGAATCTTATATATAGATCAAGAATTAAGTTCTTGATCCAAAGAAAACACAATTCTATCTTTCTGTGTAAGGGATTAAGTTCCTACCCTATTGATTCACTTTCCAAATGCAATTTAGCCCATGTTTATCAATTAGGAGTAAAAATTGAAAGAGATTATGGTCTTTTGTGAAAAGAATCAACAAAGGAAACTTGATGCCCTAGAGGTGAGTAGGATTAGTTAGAGTATGTTTAGTATGGCTTCTCTGCAACATTTTTAATGTCAAAGCTTTTTTATGATCTTTTTGGTTGTTTGGCATCAACTTAAAGGAAGAGTTTTTTTTTTAATATTGAAAAAGCTATTTTGTTCGTCCAAATGACTCTTCAACCACCCTAGACTTGTGTACATCTCTTTTGAAGTGACGAGTTGATAGAAATGAATAAATAACATCTCAATTAGCTGTCCAAATAATTTTATGACGGACCAACTTTTTAACTATTAACAATAATGAAAACTACAAAAAAGAATATTTTACTTTGATTGAGAAAAATTTTATCGTCTAAATTTTTATTGGATTTTATTTTTAAATATGATAACAAAAGAGGTAGAAGATTATTGAAGTCTCCCAAAATCATACACCGTTTTTATAATTTAAATATCTACTTTCACAAATAAGAGATAACTACTCACTTATGCATTTCATCTAAATTAAGTTTTCTAGACCCAATCAAATTAATCCTTCACATATTCCATATGAGTAGGCATAGGTTTGTCAACATGTCAACAAGCTTCAAGGGAAAAAACTTTCAAATTTCAATTTGGTTGTACCTTAGTGAATTTTTTCTTTTGAGTACTAATACTAGCTCAGGAGACATCTCTTGGGACAAGTTGGTGTCATTTTGACTTAATTAGCTATGTTTGAGAATCTCACATCTGAATAATGTAATGTGGTGGGAGTTTTAGTGGGCTATAAATAAGTCCTTTAGCTAATTAATTTTGTATCTCAAAACAAGAATTGCAAAAGATCCATATACTTGTTTTATTTTTGTTTTCTCCCTATTTGTTTTTGAGTTTTGCGATTTTACCTAGATTTTGTAATATTTTTCTTTGGAGTTAGTGAAAGTTTTTAGTAGCGGCTATGGACGTAGGTTTTATACCGAACCACATAAATTCTGATGTGTTCTTTCCCTTTTCACTTTGCATTTATTTTTCTGCTTTATTAGTATTTGTTATTTATATTTAAAAACTAGCATTAGTAATTGTGTATTCGTTTAAATTTTCGTTGAGCACAACAATTGGTATCAGACCTCTAGATTTTTATTGATCTGAAAAATAGTCTAGAGTGTCAGTTGGCTATTAAATATTTGTTTGTAGAGCTTGGGTGTTATTTTGGAATAGTTACAATTTAGGGAAACTATGGCAAAAAGACTATAGTTGTCTAAGGAGACTGGATTTTAAGTGGGACCGTTTGTGACCCCTCCAGCCTTTCTTGTAAGCTTACCTTTTGAGTACTATTCATTTGATCACTAAGCTATTAGCATAAAACTTTTGGTGTAAAGCAAAAATGGCAGCATCTTCATCTTCGCATATAAAAATTGAAGTAGAGAAATTTGATGGTTGAAATAATTTTGGCCTATGACAAAGCGAAGTTATGGACATCTTGTATCAACAAGATTTGGATATTGTTCTAAAAGAAATAAGACCAGGGACTATCAAGGAAAGAAATTGGGAGAGGCAAAATGCGAAGGCATGTGGTTTAATTTGCTCATGTCTCTATAAAGAGCAGAAGTATCCGTTCATGAAGGAAACCTCTGCTAGTAAATTATGGAAGGTATGAAGAAAAGCAATGAAAATCGTCTATATTTGTTGAAAAGGTTTTACGGTCTTCAGTTGAAACCAAGTTTGAATATTAGTGATCATATTGATAATTTCAACCGTTTGTTAGCTGATTTGTTAAATTTGGATGAAACCTTCAAAGTGAGCAGAAGGCCATGTTGTTGATAGGATCTCTTCCTAATGAGTTGATCATTTGTGCATTACATTTATTCATGGGAAAGAAAAATTATCTTTTGAAGAAGTGTGTGCAGCTTTACTTAATTATGAAATTTGTAAGAAAGATCAGAAAGAGAATAGGGATGAATCAGCAGAGATGCTTACAGTTAGGGGAAGAAGTAAAAGTCGAAAACAAGAAAAAAGGGGCAAATCACAGTCAAGGAGACCTGATAAAGATGAACGTGCCTTTTGTCATGAAAAAGGGTATTGGAAGAAAGATTGTCCGAAGTTACAGAAAAAAGATAAGGGCAAGGGTAAAGTTACTTCCGATGCATATGTAGCCGAACATGAAGAAGAAGATTTTACGTTGATTAGTTTATCTTTAAAATCTGGATCTGATGAGTGAATTTTAGATTCGAGTTGTACTTATTATATGTATCCATACAAGGAATGGTTATTTAACTTTGAAGAGCTAGATGGTGGAATTGTGCTCATGGACAATGATAACTCATACAAAACTAAAGGGATAGGTTTAATTCGACTGAAGAATCACGATGGATCGACCGGAGTTTTGACAGAAGTTCGGTATGTACCAGATTTGAAAAAGAATCTCATATCATTGTGAGCTTTAGAATCTAAAGGCTATACGGTATCTATCAGAGATGGAGTTATAAAAGTTGTATTTAAGGCTTTAATGGTAATGAAAGATACAAGGAAGAATAACTTGTTCTACTACGATGATAGTATAGTTACTGAATCAACAATAGTAGTGTCAAAGAAGGATGCTAATTCAAATATGATCAGGTTATGACATATGCGTCTGGGATATGCAGGTAAGAAAGCCTTAAGCAGTTTGGTGAATCAAGGTTTGTTGAAAGGAGTAAAAACCTATAACTTAGATTTTTGTGAACATTGTGTTCTGGGAAAACAGACGAAAGTGAAGTTTGCAGTTGCAATTCATGATATTAAAAGTATTTTGGATTATGTTCACTCTGATGTATGGGGACCCACTAGGATAGCCTCCTTGAGTGGTAAACACTATTTTGTTACATTTGTTGATGACCTTTCCAGAAGAGTTTAGGTATACACGATGAAGAAAAATGATGATGTACTAAGGATTTTCCTTAATTGGAAAAAGATGGTTGAGACTCAAACTGGGAGAAAGATTAAACACCTCAGAATAGATAATAGAGGTGATTATTGTAGTAAATCCTTTAGAGAAGTCTGTCAAGATGCAGGTATTGTACGTCATTTTACAATTAGATACACACCACAACATAATGGGGTGGCAGAACGTATGAACTGAACATTGCTGGAGAAAGTTCAGTGTATGTTGGCAAATATTGGGTTGGGCAAGGATTTTTAGGCTGAGACAGTGACTTATGCATGTTATCTCATTAATCGCTTACCATCAATAGCGATTGGTGGTAGAATACCATTGGAGATATGATCTGAAAAACCTGTTATTGATTATGATTCTTTACATGTCTTTGATTGTTCTACTTATTATCATGTAAAGAAATCTAAATTGGATTTGAGAGCAAAGAAAGCTATATTTATAGGGATGTCTTTAAGGGTGAAAGGGTATCGTCTTTTATCTCCAAATTCGAAGAAGATAATCTTCAGTAGAGATGTTACTTTTAATGAGTCTTCGATGCTAAAAAAGAAAATAGAAGATATTGTTGAGGGTAATCCATAACAGGTGGAGTCTACTTGGAAGCGGATGAAGTTTTTCCAGAAAAAGATAGAGTTAACAAATATTTCAGTTAGAATTGTTGATGCAGATGGTAACACTCCTATGACAGAGGAGGTTACTGAAAAAGAAGTAGAAGAAGAGGTTCCTACCCAAGAACCTTCATAGCAATAAGAATCAATTGCAATAAATAGGCCAAGACGTGAGATTCGCAGACCTGCTCGTTTTATTGATATGGTGGCCTATGCACTTCCAATTGTAGATGATAATATCCCTTCCACTTATAGAGAAGCAGTCCAATGTTTTGAAGTTGATAAGTAGAAGAAAGCCATGGATGAAGAAATACAGTCTCTTCAAAAGAATAAAACTTGGGAACTAGCTCAACTATAAAAGAATAAAAAGGTAATTGGGTGCAAATTGGTGTTTACTAAAAAAGAGGGATTTCCTAACAAAGAATATATCCGATACAAGGTAAGGTTGGTGGCGAAAGGCTACACTCAAAATGAATGGATTGACTATAGTGAGGTATTTTCTCTAGTTGTGAAACACTCTTCCATTAGAATTCTATTGACCCTTGTAGCTTAATTGGATTTGGAACTAATTCAAATGGATGTAAAAATTACATTTTTACATGGTGATTTGGAATTCACCATGTACTGATGAAGAACAAGAGTACACCATTTTTACATGTAGCTACGAATCGGTCATGGTGTTGGGGTTTGATGGTTGGATTTCTAGTTTGCGGGAGAATCGGTGGTAGTGTTAGGGTTTGACAATAGCTGGGTTTCCGGGTTTGTGTTTTCGGTGATGATAGGGTTTGACGACCATTGGTTTTGTGAGCAAAATCTCATATACTGGTTTGGGTTTTTAGTTTTGGTTTTTATTTGATTTTTAGTTTTGGTTTTTGATTTGGTTTCCTAATTTGTTTTTTATTTGAGTTTTTGATTTGGTTTTGTTCAAATGTGTGAATTTGGTATATATTTTGTGTTCAAAGACGAGTCTTTGTGTTTTGTGTTTTTTGGTATTATTGATGAAGGGGCGACAACGATGACGAGATGATGATGGTGATGGTGGTGGTGGTGGTGGTGGTAGGTGAAATGGAGGCTGGAGAGGAGGGATTTTAGGGAGGCGTCTGGAAACCCAAAATTCTGGTTCAGGTTTTCAACTGGAAATTCTGGGTATACAACAAAAAAAAAAAAAAAAATGAGAGAGGATGAGAGAAAAGAAATGAAAATGTATTTTCGTGTTTTGAGTTTTTTTTTTTAAAATTTAATATTATTATTAATTTAAAAGGTATTTTAGTCATTATAAGTGTTTGGAGGGTATGATAGGGATTTTGAGGAATCTTGATATGGGTATTTTGGTCATTTCATGGATTTGGATGGAAAATATTAACTTTTTGAACGAAAAGTTAATGGTAGAGGATGTTTTATCTAATAAAAAAAAAACCGTGGTCCTTTCACGTTTGGTTTACTTTTCAGGGGGAAAATTCATAATATCCCTTAAATAAATCACCAGTTATTTGATGTTATATAAACATGAATTCTATATATATATAAATATATAAAAAATAAAATTTCACTTATTTTTCATTATTTTACAAAATATATGAAAATACACCTATCATAAAATAAAACATTAAAAAGCACACCTTTGTTGTACAATCATACAATAAACATTGATCATTAAAAAGATACAGCATATCTAATCCAAAACAATGCATGACACACCTTTATTCGTTGTTAATTAATGTACGGAAAATGGTATATGGTTTGCTACGCAGCACAACGGTCTCGACTGTGAGACCTGGCCCGAACCCAAACAAGTCACCCCATTCCAAGCCTTCACCAGTGGTGGCTCTGCCTTCCTCCTTTGATTTCTTCCTCATTTCATCAAGTATAAAGAACACGGTTGGACCCGACATGTTACCGTATTCGCTTAGCACATGACGGCTCGCGCTTAATTTCTCATTTGTCAACCCCAGTTTTTCTTCAATCATTCTAAGAATGGCTGGTCCACCAGGATGAACTACATAAAACAATGTGTTCCAATCACTGATGCCAAACCGACCAAGTGTTTCAGTGCAACATTGAGCAATATTGTTGCCAATTGTGTTAGGAATGTCTCTACAGAAGCGACATGTCATGCCCACTTCACGTATACTTCCCATCACTTCATTTCCCGTGTCAGGAATAAGCGTTTGAGTGACTGAAACAAGTTGGTACAATGGAAACTCAATGCCAGTATCCGGCTTTGCACCTACAATGACAGCCGCAGCACCATCAGAGAAAATTGCAGAGCTCACTAGAATATCCAAGTTGGAATCGGACGGTGCATGAAAACACACAGCCGTGATTTCTGAGCACACGATTAGAAGGCGTGCACCGACATTATGTTCAGCAATGTCTTTGGCAAGACGAAGCGCTGTCCCACCTGCGAAGCAACCTTGTAGATAGATCATAAATCTCTGAACAGACGGTTGAAGACCAATGAGTCTAGTCAGCTGATAGTCGGCACCCGGCATTTCAATCCCAGAAGAAGTGCAAAAGATAAGGTGTGTGATTTTAGATATGGGTGGTTGGCCCCATTCTTTGATGGCTTTCAATGCTGCTTGCTTACCAAGTTCGGGTACTTCTGTTACCAGAATATCTTGACGTGCATTCAAGGATGGAGCATTGTGAATACTTATGTTTGGGTTCTCTTTGAAGATTTCTTCACTTAGTTACATGTATCGTTTCCTTATCATTGATTTCTCACCTATTAAATTCAATTCAACATGAAGTTTCAATACTTCTTTAACCAAAATAACCTCACAATGTATTATTAAAGGAAGAGAAAATCTTGAGTGCACCACGAATGCCATGGCAAGTCCCCCGTCATCCTAATGTGATTTTAAGGTTTTTTGTGTTATCATGCACAAACCACCTACCAAGTGGTTGGATAATTTTTTTATTCTAAAAGATTTACTCTTATCTAAAAACGTAAAAGGTGTAATTAATTTTCACTGAATTTAATCTTTCTTTCACCCTAAAAAAAGTAAAAATAAAAACTTCACCCTAAAAAAATAAAAATAAAAATGCACGACTCATGAGCATAGAATTTGGAGATTTGGGTGCAAATAACAATATTAAATTCTATATTACGTTCATGTCTTACTCATATTTCTATATACGTTCCCCACATAGCATTCAAATTCTAAATACAGGAATCTACGCGGTTTTGTTTTCTTTGAATCATTTGAGTGGTTTTTTAATCGTTGACATATATATATATATATATATATATATACACACAATGAACTCTAAATAGAAATTTAAATTTAGATGTACTCACAAATACGTTTGAACTTGTCTTTCAACTGAGTTAAGTGTTGCCTTTTAGTGATTCCAAAGTAAAAATCGGGATAATCAACTTGATAGAAAATGTTGGGTGGATTTACAGTTCCAATTGCCAATACTGCAGCCAGGCCCTCTGTTTGACGGCTCTCTTGGATACTTTGCGGGGAAGCCATATATGTAGACTGTAGTCGCCTGCTGTCTTTGGGTAGAAAATGAGGAGAGATATATAATGAGTTCTAGTTTTTTTTTTTTTTTTGAAAAGAAAGATATTTATAAAAAACAAACCCAAGAGCCCCCATATCAGGAGGGAACAGAAACATCCGACACAGCAAGCTGCATCAACCAAGGAGGGAATTTCCTCCTCCACACAGTAGGCGTCTTGAAACATAAAGCCCACGAAGCTAAATGGTGAGCAGGCCTGTTGAAATCCCTATGAACATGAGATATAGAACTAAAAGGGTGGGACGACATCAGAGATTTAATATCAAATACAATGTTAGCGATGTCAAGCAAAGACGAAGATTCTCCGGAACAAAGACGGACCACGATGAGAGCATCAGATTCCACAACAGCTGGGAGAAACTTGTGACAGATGGCCATCCGAACCCCCTGGAGAACCGCATAGGCTTCAGCTGCATCTACCTGAGAAACTAGACGCACAGGAAAACCAGCAGCCAACTGAATGTTTCCATAATGGTCCCGAATTATGACACCCAAACCAGCTTTCCTATTTCCTTTATTCAGTGCTGCATCACAATTAATTTTGAAAAGTCCAGTAGGGGGAGGAGTCCACGAACCTGGATGAGGCAGAAGTGCACTTGCAAGGAGAGGGTCTCGAGCAGCAGAAATTTCGGACATCCACTCACCAGCACGAAGCCAACAATCAACCGAAGGTTGAGATGAACCATTATGAATACTAGCATTTCTGTTATACCACACTAACCACGCTGCTACGATGAACTGAGCAACCAAAGAAACATCAATCGTGGAGAAAAGATAGGCAATTCGATCCATAAAATCCACAAACTTTAATCTGCAAAAGCTGGAGTCATAACGCAAAGGACAAGAACTCCAACTATTACCCACTGATTTGCATGACCATAGAGCATGATCAACTGTTTCAAATTCAGACACACACAGAGGGCAGACACCAGTATCCGAAATCTTTCTCTGAAAGAGGATTGCCTTGGTGGGAAGAATACCTTTCATTGCACGCCAACAGAAAATGCGGACTTTACCTGGGATGGGCAGAAGCCATATCTTCTTCCAACAGAACAATGAACCAGAAGAGGAAGATGCCAAACCTGAGACCATGGATTTGAAAGCAATCTTGTAGGCGCTCTTAACCGAAAATTGCCCCTGACGATCATAGTGCCACATGAATGAGTCCTGAACAGGGAAGGAACAAAGAGGAATGCTTAGAATTGCCTCAGCCTCTTCAGGGAGGAAATACGCCCTGACACGATCTTCAGCCCAACATCTATGCTCAGACAGGAGGTAGGTTCTAGTTTGTTGGTATTTATAGACAGCAAGGCTTCTGTGCAGCTTACTATTTTATTTTTATAAAATGAATTTAAGTTTGAGTGGTAAATTGAAAAATTGCAACCCACTTATAGATCAATCATGATGTGATATGATATGACCGATCAGTCATGGTCAATGAGATGGAGCTAAGTGACGAAATCTTTTCTGACCATCATTATTGATCTCTTCATCTAATAAAATATGTATTTAATAGTTTTTTTTTTTAATGAGTATTTAATAGAGCTATTATTTACATAGTAAATGGGTTATGTTTAACACTTTAATTATGATTTTAATATTCATCGATGTATTTTATTTTAATATAAATAATCTTCTTTTCTTTCTTGTTTTCATTTTAAAAGGAAAAAAAATGCTGACGGCAGAAATCCTTAATAGTTTAATTGCAAGAAGAGATCCACCAAATAGTCAATCTCACCTAATATTCCCAACTTTTCTATAATCACAATATTTCACTAATTTTCATTGATCATCTACTCTTAATAAATTTTACAAAACGCAACTTCTCAACTAATCCAATAAGTTGTTTTTCCTTATTTTAATTAAGCAAAATATAATGCTATCCCAATTTAAAATCACAAGCATTTAACCTTATTTAAGTAAAATGTCCTTATGGACCTCCATGGAGTTGTGGATTCAGGTTAGTAAATATGATTTAAAATAAAAGTTTGTCTCCAATCATCTACGAATATGAGCAAAATTTAGATGAACTGTCATCTTTTTATGTTAGACAAGAATCTCAACAAGAGAGCATAGTCTAAAAAAGAAAACAGGGAAAGGAAACAAAAAAGAATTGAAGGAAACTTACACAAACATATCCTGACTTATACCAATACCTCATACATATTCAAGTTTTGCCGAACATGCAAAAACATACCTTGACTAGAACTTTGACCGTTATCTTTAATAGTGGTTTAACACATGGAAGGGTAGAATGGTCATTATTTTTTCATATTAATTTTTAAAAATTTAAAATGAACAAATAAATAATAATACATAAAATAGGAGATTAAAAAAATAATAATTAAAAAAGAAGTTTTAGTGGTTAAACACTACTAAAATCTGGAAAGAAGGAGATCTTGAGATTTTTTCATATGTACCCTATCGAACATATCTTCATATTGGAAGAGATCTATTTGATATCTTCCATAAAATGCTGGCAGTAGCAGTGGTTCCATAAAACACTGGCAGAGGAAGTAGGACAGGGAGAGAACACAGATGAAAGAGATTAAAGGAGATGAGAGAGAATGATGGCGCAGTGGAAGCTCGGGAGATTGCCGACAATAGCAACACGCATAACAGAGGAGACTAGAGACGGATGGGCTGTAAGTCTGACTAAATAACTTAGTTTATCTCCACCAAACCCTCACCTTAAGGTCTTTAAAAAAAACCCCCACCTTAAAGCTTAATCAATTAATTAATAAATAAACTAATATCCAAAATTTAACTATGATTTATATGTTACGTTCTTCGCATGTGCATGGAGAAGGCTTGGACCTAGTCTTAAGCATTTCATATGATATTTTATTTATTTCATTATTGCCAACTATTGTTGTTAGTGATTTGATTTAGTAGGAATAAATTAAGGAAGTGCTGTTAAGTTTGTTGTACTGGTTGTCGTTTCCGTCAAACAAGTGCTCCTACTTTCCAGTGTTAGTTCCTATTCTTTAGTTCAGCAGGTCTATACGGTTGAATAAGAAATTTCCTTTGTCTCCTGCATTTCTTCTCTACCTATTTTAGTAACCAAATTAAGTCTATCATTATAGAACTGTGTAAGCTAATAATATCTAAGTAAACTAACATCTAAAATTTCTAAAATGCCCATATTATCAAAGTAAATTAATAATTAATAAGCAAACGATATATGATTTATCAAAGTACACTAACATCCAAAAATTCTAAAATATTCATATTATCACCTATAAATATGATTTACTTATCATTTTATAAGTAAATCAATATCCAAATTTAAAAATTAGATCATTACTAAATTAATTTTTTATACTTATTTCTCTAATATTGGTTCTAACTATCTTTTTCAATGTTTTGGATGATTTTATAAGTTAATTATTATTATTTTTTTGTTTGAAACATAATTTTGTCAATTGAAATTGAGATGACTGTCTTGATCGTCTCGAGACGACTGCCTCGCCTTATCAAGGCTTGATTGTCTCATCTCTTCTTTCGCCTTTTAAAACATTGAACGAGATTTGAGTCCAAAATCTTGAAGTAAAAGCTCTTAAGTGCCTGCATATACCAAAGGTTATGTTTGTTTATTTACATGTAACTTAGTGAGGTATTTAAAGGTTAATCGTATGTAACCTCTCTATGGGATCTGTTGTATAAATATTTAAATACTCATTTCCAATCAAAAGTGGATGGATAGATTTGATTTTAAGATGAACAATAGCATAAGAGTGACATCAATGATCAGCTAATCGTCTTTGTAGTTTAAGCTCTATTTCGCGTTGGAAATTGGTGATGAAGTATGAGGTTTGAATGCAGCTTCAATTAAAATTTAAGTTGTTACAGTTTCTAGGATTTTTTTTTTTGTTTGGATAACCAGTTTCTAGGATTTTTAATACTAGTGAAGTGAGTTATAAAAACAGCTGTAAAATTTTTATTCATTTCTACTTCAGTTTTTGTTTCATTGTGTATAACTTGTAAGAAAGATCTTCAGCACAGTTTTTGTCCAAAAATTATGTAAAATGTTGTTTTCCATAGATTTCATAAAAGATTATTTTAAATTTTTTACTGCTTACTGTGAGATAACAGAAGCCATGCCATGGCCACTAACATTAACCAATTCAGAAGCCATAGCAAACACAAAACTTGTGGAAAAAGAAAGAGACTGAGAAGAAGATGCATCAAATTTATACATAGAAAGCGCAGCCTTGTTGCAGCTCCATACTGTTGGTCAGCTGCAACAGACAATAGCTGTCCAGATGCAAATTAGCTTTGTGAAAACCATGGTAGATGAAGTGCTTATCATCTTGAGCAAAGGCCAAGATAACCAATGACACACCAAAAACTGCACAAAAAGTAAGCCAGGAGTTGCACCCATTGAATACATCAGACACTAAACTTCTAATCACAATGTTTAAACCTGTTAACTAATCTCAACCTCCTCAAAAATAATTATGATCATGCTATCTTTAACAAAATAATGTTTCAAAAACTATATCAGATACTTTTTTTTTTTTGGTAGCTTAACCAAAATTATGATAATTCTTAGAGAAGTACGATGCTGCAATATCTTGTGTTCGGCTGGTTCTAACTTAAGGAGACTACTATGATGTACACAATGTTTCTGGTTCTTTGCAAACCGCTAGTTGATGTACATATTCACATAAAAACAAGTTTATCGTTTACAAAATACAAGGTTAAGTTAAAGAAACATTCTGGTATTAAATTTAGTTCGCAGCAAGATAAAGATACAATGCTCATCATATTGTCTCTGCAATCTTTTCTGCTCTCCTTCTCCACTTTCAAACTGGCCATAGACTTCATCTTTACCTTGATTGCCCCGAGTCTTGGAGAAAAGATACGATACAAAGGAATGAAATTGTCTAAAGCAACTAATGGATCAGCTTGAAGCGGAGTTTTAGCAGAAGCATAGAATTCTTCAATTAACTACAGGTTCAACACCAACGTACATGACTAAGAGACATTGCATGACAATTTAAAGTTTATCATTTGCAGAATAAAGTTCAGAGTGTGAGAAGAATTCTGGATCAAAATTTGAAATTCAACACGAAAGAGAAAATCAGATGAGTGAGAACTAGAGTTTTAATATCACAGAAAGTAATTCTACAACGAATTACCTGTTCAACAACACAAATGTAAAAGAGGCAGTGGATGATACTTGAAACTTAAAACTTCTATGCCTTAGAACTCGGGAGTCTATTGCCGCATTTATTGTTTCGGCTTAGAGATAATTCTAGATGATTTGACAGTCCGGATTCTTACTCAGGAATGCACAAGTCACTTGAAAATTTGCTGATTCAACGACCAACTCTTAAGATTGAAGCAGTAGAAATGGTGCCAGCAGACCTACTGTCAAACAAGGAGGGAAATGACATAGTATTAGAAGCTTCATCACTTGCTGAGAACACGGCCTTCACAGTGCTATCTTGTGGTATATCTGGTAACTTGACATCACCATCCAGATACTGCATAACCTCCCTCATGCTAGGTCTTGCTGCTGGGTTAGGATGCGAGCAGTACAAGCCTAATTTCAGAACCAGCTCCATCTGCTCCGCTGCATAAGAACCTTCCAATTCTGGATCACTAGCATCAAGAATAGCTCCTCTATACCAGCAGTCAATAACCCAGTCAACCAAATTTGCTTGCTCAGGCAAGCCCTTTTGGTCTATACACCTTCGTCCGCAAGTCATTTCAAGGATAGAAACCCCAAAAGCGAATACATCGGAGCTGGTAGTGCCCTTTCCAGTTCTATAAAGCTCTGGAGCCATATAAACTGGAGTTCCAGCCAAAATCGTTGTTTCTAAAAATTGCAGTAAAGAACATGATTTATTTGAGAAAGAATACAAGAAGATTACAGAGCTCAAGCTCTGTTTTTTAATGGTAGAGGAAAACTGAAAATCTTTTATTTCATTTCTTTTCCAATACCACTTAAAACAGAAAGTTCACTTTATATACAAACTCAAACTTTAATCACAGCCATTGAAATCTAACTGAAAAATTACAGTCGTCGATCTATCACAATAACTCGATCAGTAAGCTGATTAATTTTGTTGACTTGTTACTGCAGTTGCTGACTTGACTGCAGTTGCTGACTTGAAGATTTTTGTTGCAATTGCTGACTGGACTTCACCCTTACATCCCCCCTCAAACTGAACTGAGGTGTTTGTACTAAGTTCAGTTTGGAACATAAAGTGCAAAACCTGTTGACTGAGAGAGCTTTGGTGAATATATCAGCAATTTGATCAACAGTGGAAATGTAGCGGACTTCTAGCTGACCTGCAGCAACTCTATCTCTAACAAAATGAACATCAACTTCGATATGCTTTGTCCTAGCATGAAACACTGGGTTTTGAGCTAAAGCTTTTGCCCCAGTGTTGTCACACCAAAGAACTGGACAGGTAGGAAGTCGAAAACCAAGTTCAGTGAGCAAGGACTGTAACCAGATAAGTTCAGTAGAAGCTTGAGACAATGACCTGTACTCAGCTTCAGTACTAGAACGAGCAACAACAGCTTGCTTCTTTGAACTCCAAGTAATCAGATTATTTCCAAGAAAAACACAGCAACCACTTGTGGATTTTCTATCATCCACAGAACTGGCCCAATCTGCATCACAAAAAGCTTGCAAAGTAAGATGAGTAGAGGGTTTGAACCAAATACCATGGCCTGCAGTACCTTTGAGATATCTTAGTACCCTTTTGCATGCTTGCCAGTGTATGATGGTAGGAGCTACCAAAAACTGACTCAATTTATTGACAATGAAGCTTATATCAGGCCTAGTATGTGTAAGGTACTGTAAGGCACCAATAACACTCCTATAAAAGGTCTGATCTGAAAAAGGCTCTCCTTCATGCAAAGAAAGTTTACAGTTGGGACTAACTGGAGAAGAACAAGGCTTGCAATCAAGCATATTGGTCTTTGATAGCAAGTCAAGAATGTACTTGGTTTGTGTGAGATGTAAACCAGAAGCATTCCTAAAAGCTTCAAAGCCAAGAAAATAACCAACGGACCCTAAAGTTTTGAGGGCAAAAGAACTGTTTAAATTGGAAATAACCTGTTGAACAAGTTGAGGATTATCACCTGTCACCAATATATCATCAACATAGATCAACAAGAGAATGATATGTGAGTCTTGATGCTTGTAGAATAGAGAAGCATCAGATCTGGAATTCACAAAACCCCACTGCAGTAAGGTAGATTTAAGCTTGTGAAACCAAGCTCGAGGAGCTTGTTTCAAGCCATACAAAGCCTTGTTGAGTTTGCAAACAAGATCAGGGTTGTTGACATCCTTAAACCCTTCAGGTTGCACCATGAACACCTGTTCTTGAAGCTCCCCATTTAAAAATGCGTTATTCACATCAATTTGCTGTATGTCCCAGCCTTGAGAAACAGCAAGAGTAAAGACAACTCTTATGGTAGAAGACTTCACAACTGGACTGTATGTATCAAAGAAATCCAAGCCAGGAATTTGATGAAAACCCTTGGCTACCAACCTTGCCTTATACTTTTGGATGCTACCATCAGGATTATACTTAGTCCTAAACACCCACTTATTGCCAAGAACACTCATATTAGAAGAGTACGGGACAAGAGTCCATGTGTTATTGAGCTGCAGAGCATGAAACTCTTCTTTCATAGCATTTAACCACTTAGGATCTTGAATAGCTTGCTTAACAGATGTTGGCTCAGAAGAACATGAAACTGTGTAAGCAGAAGTTAAAACTTTTGAGGGTAATGTACCGGTTTTGGACCTTGTAAGCATAGGATGAACTGACTTGGAACTAATAGCAGCAATTCCTTTAGACAAATGTAAATTTGAAGGCTTCACAGTTCCAGGATTTGTAAGATCAACAACTAGTCTTGGAGAAGACATATTCTGATTCTGACTAGATGAAGCAATATGATGACCACTATTACCAACATCTGAACTTGAGTATAAATTTGAACTTGTTCTATCATTAACTTGTGATGAAACAAGATGTAGCATTGAGAGAGGTAAACTCGAGGAAGAACTATCTTGAGTGCTAGTAGGCTGAGAAAATAGTTGAGGATAAGGGAATTCAAGTTCATTGAACTCAGCATGTCTAGAGATATACAGCTTGCCTGAGGGATGAAGACACTTATATCCTCTATGAAAAGGGCTATATCCAACAAATAGACACTTGGTTGTGTGGAAATCAAGCTTATGCTGTGAATAATACCTTAGGTAGGGGAAACAACTACACCCAAAAGTCTTCATAAAAGCATAATTAGGTTTCTTATGAAACAATTTTTGAAAAGGGGAAACCATTCCAATCACAGAAGAAGGTAGATTATTGATCAAAAATACTGCAGTGGCAAAAGCGTCAGACCAAAATTTTAATGGCATTTGTGCATGAGCAAGCAAAGTTAAACCAGTCTCCACTATATGTCTATGCTTCCTTTCAGACACACCATTCTGCTGGTGTATGTAAGGGCATGAAAATCTAGCTTGAATGCCTTGGTTTTTCAAGTAAGGTAAGAAAGCAACATACTCTCCTCCCATATCAGTATGTAATGCTTTTATTTGCCTATTGAATTGTAATTCAACATGTGTCTTGAACTCTAAAAAGAACCTTAATGCCTCTGACTTCAATTTGAGGGGATAAAACCATGTGAATCTAGACCAAGCATCAATGAAAACTATATAATACTTGCAACCATCAGTAGAAGAGTAAGGTGAAGGACCCCAAATATCTGAGTATATTATTTCAAGAGGATGCTTTACAGATATATCATGTCTGACAAAAGGCAATCTATGCATTTTTCCCATCTTACAAGAATCACAGAAAGATATTCCATTGATAGGAAAATTGAATTTTAAAGAACTTAAAACCTTTTGTAGCACTGGTAAAGCTGGATGGCCAAGCTTTGCATGCCAAATACTTGAGTTAGTCTTAGCAGCAAGCTGAGCATCAAACTTATTCTTGTTTATACAGGTAATGTTTGATGAGCCATCTAATCTATTTCCAATACTACTATCATCATTTACTGAAATCAAAGCAGAACTATGAGAAACTGAGGTAGAGTTTGTTGATGGAGTACCATATGAAGCTGAAGATTTATGGGTTGAACTTGTACTGCAGTGTTGAGTTAAACCAGGGAGCTTAAGATTATAAAGACCATCCTTAAGAGCTCCCTTGAGCAAGATTGTCCCTGTTTTCTTGTCCTTAAACACACAATAACTTCCATTAAACTCAGCAGTAATATCATTATCCTTTGTAATCCTAGAAATACTTAATAAGTTCTTTGTTATTCTAGGAACATGCAATATTTGATTCAACTTTATTGATTTCATAGGTCTAGAATTAGTATGTAAAATTGTATCACCAGTATGAAGGATAGACAGCTTGTTACCATTACCCATAGCAAGCTTTTCTTTTCCTTTGTATTCAGAATGAATTGCCAGGTTTGCCAAATCTGCAGTGACATGGTTTGTAGCCCCACTATCTACATACCATGAGGGATCATTAACAACTTCTGGTGTGGCAAGATAAGCTGAGCTTTGTGCAAGATGTGCATGAGATTGAGTGGCATTTTGATTGTTGAAATTTGCTCCTTGCTGATTTTGTTGAACCCGAGTGTTAGAGTTACCAAGTAAAGCTTGAAGCTTGAAACATTGAAGAGCAACGTGACCAGGTTTTTGACACACCTGACAGTATACCCTTTGATTGTTCCACCTACCACTACCATTCCTGCCTCCTCTATTTCTTCCACGTCCAGGACCTCTCCCAGCTTGATAACCTCCTCTCTGCCCTTTGTTTCCATCAAAACTAGTTGCTACATTTGCATTTGCAGAGGAGAGATTTATCTGAGATATAGAGTTGAGTTGTTCTATGCGTTGTTCATGCATCAAAAGTAGATAGTGTATATCTTGCAAGCTCATAGTCTTGATTTGAGAAGATACTAACACAACTACTGGATCAAATTCATGCCCTAATCCATTTAACACACTCAAGATCATTTCATGATCTGAGACAGGTTCTCCAGCAGTGGCTAAAGCATCACCAATAGTTTTCAACTTTAAAAGATAATCACTAATTGTTAAGGACTCCTTTCTAGTTGTGCTCAATTGTTGTTTGAGTTGTAACACTCTTACAATAGATTGCTGAGCATAAAGTCGCTCTAAGATTTGCCAAGCTTCAAGTGAAGTTTTGGAATGGTTTACCTGTCCAAGAACATCTTCGCTAATTGTAGAGAGAAGCCAACAGAGAAGCAACTGATCTGCACGCTTCCAGACTCTGAATTCAGGATTGATCCTTGTTTCTTTAACCACACCATCTTCGTCAAAATCTTCAACAAACTGATTTGGCATTGACTTGTTTTCAATGACAAAATCTTCCAATTCCAATGCTCTAATAGCAGCTAACACTTGTGCTTTCCAATTAACGTAATTGATTTTGTTGAGCTTGATAGGCAAATTAAAGTTCAGAGTCTTGGCTAGGGATTGAAAATCCATGGCTGAGAAAATTGATGAATCTTGATTGTTGTGATGCAATGAGGAGTTGGAACCAGAGGACATGATGACGCTAGTCGATCAGCTCTGATACCATAAAAATTGCAGTAAAGAACATGATTTATTTGAGAAAGAATACAAGAAGATTACAGAGCTCAAGCTCTGTTTTTTAATGGTAGAGGAAAACTGAAAATCTTTTATTTCATTTCTTTTCCAATACCACTTAAAACAGAAAGTTCACTTTATATACAAACTCAAACTTTAATCACAGCCATTGAAATCTAACTGAAAAATTACAGTCGTCGATCTATCACAATAACTCGATCAGTAAGCTGATTAATTTTGTTGACTTGTTACTGCAGTTGCTGACTTGACTGCAGTTGCTGACTTGAAGATTTTTGTTGCAATTGCTGACTGGACTTCACCCTTACAGTTTCTGGATTGCTACCATGATCGTACAGCCTAGCAAGGCCAAAATCTCCCAACTTACCATTTAGATTGACATCTAAAAGGATATTACCGGGTTTTATATCTCTATGTATAACCACTTGTTCCCACTCTTCATGGAGGTAAAGAAGGCCGGAAGCTACCCCTCTAATGATTTGGAATCGTTGAAACCAATTAAGGCTTGATCTTTTATTGCTATATAGAACCTTATCAAGGCTTCCGTTAGGCATATAATCATAGACCAACAGAAGTTCTCCCTTTCGCCTGCAGTAGCCATGGAGTCGCACCAAGTTTCGGTGCCTGAGCTTTCCCATGCTTACTATCTCAGCCACGAATTCCTTCATGCGTTGTTCTGAGTTATGGGAGACTTTCTTGACAGCAATTTCTAATTTAGAAGAAGGAATTACGCCTTTGTAAACCTTACCAAAACCGCCTTTTCCAATTAATTCCCCGTCTTTAAAACCTTTGGTTGCTTTGTATAGAGTCTTGTAAGAGAATCTTTGAGGACCATATTCTTTTTCCCAGTCTTCATATATTTCTTCATATTGTTTCTTCCTTAGCAAGTAAACAGCTCCAAATATTGTTGTCAGCACAACCACTAGTGCTAGAATTGAAACAATAATAATTATTTTTGGTAACTCACTTGCCTTTGCAGGTCTGAGAATTGAAGGAAATGACGGAAGCTTTGAAATATCAAGGTTTTGAGCTTGTCCACTTCTACTGAAGCTCCAGCCAAGAATATATTGGTCACTTTCACATGTACCAGTTGATGCTGCAAAACCAACATACATGGCGTCTAAGAGAATTTGAGAAAGATCAAGGCGAGTTGACAAGAGAGGCCTGCTCGGTTTTTGTGGGATGGTGATTGGAGCTAGTGTTACATTAAGTATTTTTTCTATGCCGCTGTAATCTATCCAAATCTGCATTGGCTCTCCACTTTTAAGAAACAAACTTTTGTTTTTTCCTTCTGACTCAGAATAATAAGCCGCTGGAGCAGATTCGATAGACATCAAGGAGTTCACATCGATTCCCACGTGATTATCATCTATATCATTGAATTCCGGGGATTGCACAGTATCAAGCTCAACCGCGAATATGTGGCTTTCAGGGTTGCCAATGCTTGAAGAATTGAACAAACCTAGAGAACTGCCTGATGAAGCAGAACGGAAGTCCATAGATGGTGAGATGACAAAAGCTATGCCATTACCAGAAAATAGATTAACATCAGGCACAGTTGCAAATACAAAATTCGAGGAAAATGAAAGTGATTGAGAGGAAGATAAGTTGTATTTGATCGGAGACGAATAGAAGGCATAACCTGTATTTAATTCTATGCTGGAAACGCTGGTTAGCTGCAATAAACCATTCCGGCGTATGTCCGCTGTTCCATCAAGACTCAGGTTGGCTTGACGAAAATCATTATAGACGAAGTGGAGGTTTTCATCTTGAGCCAAGGCCAATGAAAAGGTGATCAGTGTTAATATCAACTTCTCCCTTATACGAAGTGATTCAAGACTGTGAGCTGCAGCCATTAACAAATTATGATCAAGATGAACTCTCTTTGGGTTGAAGATCGTTATGTGGATGCTGTGTATGAATAATGTCTGTTATGTTTTCATTGTTTTCCACGTGGCAATCATGTAAGGGTGGTAGGTTGAGCAAAAGTCTCCTCCAAGAGCAATTTCCACTCCATGGGGTTGTCACCAAGGTTAATTTAATGTAGCGGGATGGATCAAACATCTTCTATCATGATTCTATCGTGTAACAAAGTTTACTATATGATATGATTGTGACAGAGATACATGCGCATCTGTTGCTTGGAAAATTCTTTCTACTTTAGTTAACTTCAAGGAAATTGGTCGTGGATGAGTTCTTACACCATGTAGGAAGATTTTTTATTTGTCTTTTAATGATGGAAAGGGATAAATAAATTCAATGAAAACTATACACACCTTATGTTTTGGAATAAGGGTGAAATTTGAATATTTGATCTTTTCGGATTAAAGAAAGTACTCAATCACTGGTATCAAAAGTCGGTGTGCACCATACGTTTTGGTTGGGTAAAGGATCGAACCATGGTAGCAAGAAAGAAAGAAAGACAAACACCATGCCATAAACACCTTTTTATATTTGTTTACACGGTATAGGAAGATTAATTATAATACTAATTACAAAAACATGTTTAAAAAAAAATGATAAATGTTTAATATGCTTTTAGAGTGTCATGTGATATATATATATATATATATATATATACATATACATACATATATATATAAAGGGAAGAATCGAAGAATGCAACTTTTGACACAAATTTAAACACAATTTATTGATCATTGGATGATGAAAATTTCAATGACTTAAGTCCATTTGTACATTTGTATATAATTTAATTTTATATTCTATCTCTCTCCTTTTGCTTCATAATTACATCACTTCTCATCTCTCTTATTAATATTTAAAATTCACCAATTAAAAGTAATTAATGTTGACATTTTTATTTATTTTTCTTCTCTCGCATACTTTATTAATTACATAAAAAGTAACATAATCAAAATTTATATTTATTATTATTATTTTTCTCTCATGAGCTTAATTGTTTCATTTCAACTATATGTTAACTTAGATTAAATTTAGACCAAAATTAGATTCCATACTATATGTTAACAAATTTGGAACCTATTGTCATCTAAATTTTATTCAAACTTTTGAGAATTACAACAACATTAATAACAGTAGGTTTTTAAAACCAATCACAAAAATAACAAAATTAACAATACAAGGCTTTGATTAAAATACCTAAAATAAAATATATGAATAATAGTCTTGATATATAGGAATGCTAAAACAAATAAACAAATTTTATTAACCATCAATAAAGAAGTAAAAACGTATTGAAATACATGAATCAGATCCCAACTTTGTAAAGCAAAAGGAGAGAGAGGGAAGAGTAATAGTGGAATTTTAGGAAATAGTGAGATAAAATGATGGGTTTTTAATCAGTAAGTTTTTAATATTAATTTAAAAATTAACTAATTTAAAAAAAAATTAAACAAAAATATCAACATTAATTGCTTTTAATTGGTAGGTTTTAATATTTATTGGAGAGAGGAGAAAGATAGAGGGTAAAATTAAATTATATACAAATATATGAGTTGATTTAAGATATTAAAATCTATTATTCAATGATCAATAAATTATATTTAAATTTATGTCAAAATTTATATCTTCAGTTATGTGGACCCAACAATACCAAGTCTCGTATTGAAATTTCCAAGCCTCTTCAATGTATACATTCAAAAGGGTGGACCCTGCAGTAACTATTACTTTTTAAAATTTTCAACCCTCTCGTACCTCACTCGCCCGTGGATCCTTAGTCAACAATACCTATACAAAGGCAACTGATCATACAAGTCAAAGAAGAAAGTAGAAGTCATAAATTATTGGACTAAAAATTAGTCTAATATGAGAACAAAAATTAGCCTGACTTGGTCCATATGAAATGTATAAGTCTAATATGTACGCATGAGTGATGGTGGTTTCAAAATTCAGCCAAGTTTTTTAACCCCTTACAATCTTTCATTTCATGTCCTTGTCAGAGAGACAATAAACAAAAGTTTGGTCCTTGAAGTCTCCTGTTTGTGCTTGGATGAATGCTTGCCTCTTGAATGTTCCATTTAAATTATGGTTGAATTGATTTGAATGTCACTTTCATTAATGTGGGTGTTCAATGTGAGTGTATATGTATATATATATATATTTGAACAAAAGATACATAGTATATTGATGTATCCATATTTTTCTATGGGAATGGATGATACAAGTGTAGGGGTATCTAAGGGACATGATTGTACCATAGTACTTGTGACTTGCTTTGGTGGTAAAAGCATGACCCATCCACAACCTATCCAAGTTGTAGGTTCAATCTCATTAAGTTTCACATTATGGACAATTTTCTTTCAAGGAGCATAGGTCATTCCCCCCTATATAGATTGCTCGCCCATTTTTGAAAGGAAATCCTCAGGTCGTTTTTCAGAGTCATATTACAATTAGTTTCGACAGCATCTTAGATAAAATATTAGTGCTAAAAAAAAAATACATGATTGTACTGCTTTTGAACCACTTAATTTTTAAATACCACTTGTTGTAGAAGCGATTAGTAGAGCACTTACTTCTGCATTTAGATTCTTGGATTTAGAGAAGCTAGTTGTTGGATTCCCGACAGGAGCCCGTTGAGGAGGTTTCATGTTTCAGCTTTAGCATGATTGACAGCAAAAGGGCTTCACGCGTTTCTTCCGTTCAAATCATTATTTGACTTATTTTAATTAGGAGAAACTTCATTTTACTCCTTGATATTTCGAAAAAAATATCAGATTTCTAAAGGTTTTTTTTTTTTAAAACAACTCTTTTCACCTTTAATTTTTTCAAAACTTTTCAAAAAAATCCAAATCGTCAGTCAACTGACGATCAACTTTGACAATTAGTTTGGACGGGAAGGGTAAGATGCTATTCTTGTATGAGTGACTAAGATTGTGACACATAGATGGTTAAGATTTAAAAAATATAAAAAATAAAAAGGCTTCAAATTATTGATTTTGGCTTAATTTGCTATGTTTGGGAATGCCACATATAAAGAATATAATGTGGTGAGAGCTTTAGTGGATTATAGATAAGCCCTTTAGCTAATTATTTTTGTATCTCAAAACAAGAATTACAAAAGATTCATATACTTATATTATTCTTGTTTACTTTTTATTGGTTTTTGGGTTTTAGGATCTAGCCCAGATTTTATAATATTTTTCTTTGGAGTTAGTGAAAATTTTCAGCAGCGCCCGTGGACGTAGGTTTTATATTAAACCATATAAATTCTAGTGTGTTCTTTCCTTTTTCGCTTTGCATTTATTTTTTTCTGCTTTATTAGTATTTGTTATTTATATTTAATAGCTAGCATTAGTAGTTGTGTATTCGTTTAAAGTTTCGCTGCCACAACAATTGGTATCAGAACTCTAGGTTTCGATTGATTTAAGAAATAGTCTAGGGTGTTGGCTGACTATTAAATATTTTTTTTGTAGAGCTTGATTGTTGTTTTGGAATAGTTACAATTTAGGAAAGCTTTGTAAAAGAAATTATAATTGTCTAAGGAGACTAGATTTTAAGTGGAACCGTTTGTGACCCCTTCAACATTTTCTGAGAGTTTACCTTTTGAGTATTATTAATTTGATCACCAAGCTATTAGCATAAAATTTTTTTGGTGTAAAGCAAAAATGACAGCATCTTCCTTTTCGCACGTAAAAATTGAAGTGGAGTTTGGCTTATGGCAAAGCGAAGTTACGGACGTCTTGTATCAACAAAATTTGGATATTATTATGAAAGAAACAAGACCAGAGAATATTGAGGAAAGAGATTAGAAGAGGCAAAATACGAAGACATATGGTTTAATTCGCTCATGTCTCTGTAGAGAGCAAAAATATCCGTTCATGAATGAAACCTCTGCTAGTAAATTGTGGAAGACATTAGAGAACAAATATACGAAGAAAAGTAATGAGAATCGGCTATATTTGTTGAAGAGGCTTTACCATTTTCAGTTGAAACCAAGTTTGAATATTAGTGATCATATTGATAATTTCAACCGTTTGTTAGCTAATTTGTTAAATTTGGATGAAACTTTCAAAGATGAGTAGAAGGTCATGCTGTTGATAGGATCTCTTCTTGATGAGTTAGATCATTTATGCATTACACTTATTAAATTGTCCTTTGAAGAAGTGTGTGCGGCTTTGATTAATTATGAAATTCATAAGAAAGATCAGAAAGATAAAAAAGAGAATAGGGATAAATCAGCAGAGGCGCTTACAGTTAGGGGAAGAAGTAAGAGTTGAAAACAAGAAAGAAGAGGCAGATCACAGTCAAGGAAAAGACCTGATAAAAATGAATGTGCCTTTTATCATGAGAAAGGCACATTGAGTAGTCGAACATGAAAAAGAAGATTTTACATTGATTAGTCTATCTTCAACATCTAGATTTGATTTTAGATTCGGGTTGTACTTATCATATGTGTCCACATAATGAATGGTTCTTAAACTTCGAAGAGCTAGATGGTAGAATTGTGCTCATGAGAAATGATAACTCATGTAAAACTAAGGGGATAGGTTCAATTCGATTGAAGAACCACGATGCATCGACCAGAGTTTTGACAGAAGTTCGGTATGTACTAGATTTGAAAAGAATCTTTTATCATTGGGAGCCTTAGAATCTAAAGGCTATAAGATATCTATCAAATATAGAGTTATGAGAGTTGTATTTGGTGCTTTGGTGATAATAAAAGGTATAAGAAAGAACAACTTGTATTACTACGATGATAGTACAGTTATTAAATCAACAACAGTAGTGTCAGAGAAGAATGTTGATTCAGATATGATCAAGTTATGGCATATACATTTGGGACATGCAGGTTAGAAAGCCTTAAGCAATTTAGTAAATCAAGGTTTGTTGAAAGGAGTAAAAACCTGCAAGTTAGGTTTTTGTGAACATTGTGTTATGGGAAAGTAGACGAGAGTGAAGTTTGCAGCTGCAATTCATGATACTAAAGGTATTTTGGATTATGTTCACTCTGATATGTGGGGACCCACTAAGACAGCCTCCTTGGGTAGTTTGGGTATACATGATGAAGAAAAATGATGATGTACTTGGGATTTTCCTTAATTGAAAAAAGATGGTTGAGACTCAAACTGGGAGAGAAATTAAGCACCTCAGAACAGATAATGAAGGTGAATATTACAGTAAGTCTTTTAGAGAAGTCTGTCAAGATGTGAGTATTGTACGTCATTTTATAGTTAGACATACACCACAACAAAATAGGGTGGCAGAACGCATGAACCGAACATTGCTGGAGAAGGTTCAATGTATATTGTCCAATGCTGGGTTGGGCAAGGAGTTTTGAGTTGAGGCAGTGACTTATGCATGTCATCTCATTAATTGCTTACCGTCAACAACAATCGATGGTAGAATTCCATTAGAGGTATGGTCTAGAAAGCCTGTTACTGATTATGATTCTTTATATGTCTTTGGTTGTTCTGTTTATTATCATGTAAAAGAATCTAAATTGGATCTGAGGGTAAAGAAAACTATATTTATAGGGATGTTTTTAGGAGTGAAAGAGTATCATCTTTTATATCCAAATTCGAAGAAGATAATCTTTAGTAGGGATGTTATTTTTGATGAGTCTTCGATGTTGAAAAAAAAAATGATATATTGTTAAGGGTAAGCCGCAACAGGTGGAGTCTACTCGGAAACAAATAGAGTTTTTCCAGAAACAGATGGAGTTAACAAATAATCCAACTAGAATTATTGATGCAGATGGTGACACTCCTATGATAGACGAGGTTACTGAAGAAGAAGTAGAAGAAAATGTTTCTACTTAAGAACATTCACAACAACAAGAATCAATTGCAACAAATAGGCTAAGACGTGAGATTTGCAGACTTACTCGTTTTGTTGATATGGTGGCCTATGCACTTCCAATTGTAGATGATGATGTCCCTTCCACTTATAGAGAAGCAGTCTAATGTTCTAAAGTTGATAAGTGGAAGAAAGCTTTGGATAAAGAAATGCAGTCTCTTCGGAAGAATAAAATTTGGGAGCTAGCTCAACTACCGAAGAATAAGAAGACAATTGGGTGTAAATGGGTGTTTACTAAGAAAGAAGGATTTCCTAACAAAGAATATGTCCGTTACAAGGCAAACTTGGTGACGAAAGGTTACGCTCAGAAGGAAGGGATTGACTATAATGAGGTATTTTCTCCAATTGTGAAACACTTTTCCATTAGAATTCTATTAGCCCTCGTAGCTCAATTGGATTTGGAACTAGTTCAAATATATATAAAAACTGTAATTTTACATGGTGATTTGGAATAGAAAATTTATATGACTCAGCCAGATGGTCAAGGTTGCTGGTAAGGAAAATTGGGCTTGTAAATTGAAGAAATCGCTTTATGGTTTGAAACAGTCTCCTAGACAATGGTACAATCGATTTGATCAATTTATGATAAGACAAAAGTACACCAGAAGCAAATTTGATAATTATGTATACTTTCGAAGGCTACAAGATGGTTCTTTCATCTACTTGCTCTTATATATTGATGATATGCTGAAAGCTTCTAAGAGCAAAGTGGAGATTAAGAAGCTAAAAACTCAGTCGAGTTCAGAGTTTGAAATGAAGGATTTAGATGAAGCTAAGAAGATTCTTGGTATGGAGATTAGTAGGGATAGAGGAAAAGACAAGATTTGTTTGACACAGAAGCAATATCTGATAAAGTTATTACAGCGTTTTGGTGTATCTGAATAGTCAAAACCTATAAGTACGCCACTTGCTCCTCATTTCAAGTTGAGTGGATTATTATCTCCGATTACTGATGAAGAACGAGAGTACATGTCTCATGTTCCGTATTCCAATGCTATTGGTAGCCTGATGTATGCTATAGTGTGTATAAGACCTGACATTTCGCAAGTAGTTGAAGTTGTAAGCAAGTATATACATGATCTTGATAAAGGACATTGGCAAGTTGTGAAATGGATTCTACGGTATTTGTTAAAAACCGTAGATTTTGGTTTGGTATTTTAGAAGGAAATTCACTTTGTTAATTTACAATCGGATATATAAATTCAGATTATGCTGGTGATTTGGATAAACCACGATCAACTACTGAATATGTATTCACTCTTGCGAGAGCTCCAGTAAGTTGAAAGTCTACTTTACAGTCAACAGTTGTTTTGTTTACAACAGAAGCCGAGTATATGGCAATGACCGAGGCTGTTCAAGAAGCAATTTGGTTACAAGGATTACTGGTAAAGTTGGGAATGAGACAGAACAATATAACTATTCACTTGGATAGTCAAAGTGTCATTCATTTAGCGGGAAATTCTGAGTGAAGGGTCGATTCTCTTACAGAAAATTGGGACTGCTGATAATCCTGCATATATGATGACCAAAGTGATGATGACAATCAAGTTCAATTATTGTTTAGACTTGATCAATATTTTGAAAGTCTAAAAAGACATATATGAAGACATTGCTGAAAACTAATACGCCAAGGTGGAGATTTGTTGACTTTGGCTTAATTAGATATGTTTGAGAATCCCACACTTGAAGAATGTAATGTGGTGAAAGTTTTAGTGAGCTATAAATAAACCCTTTAGCTAATTAATTTTGTATCTCAAAACAAGAATTGTAAAAGATTCATATATTTGTATTATTCTTATTTTTTTCCTATTTGTTTCTAGGTTTTGGGATCTGTCGACGTTTGGATTTAGCCGACTAGGTTCGTATTTTAGGTCCAATTTACAGTTTTGGATCGATGTTGTTGTCGAATAAGCAAAGTAAGAGGCAAAGGAGATGAGGTTAGAAAAGAAGGAGAAGACACCAAGAAATTTTTAAGTGGTTAGGCCCAAAAAGATGTCTACGTCCACTATTCACTCTCTCACTATTTTAACAGGGTAACAGCACTCAAAAGATTGTCCCGTTTTACAATAGGGGTCCTCCTTTATTTATAGAGAATGAGAGGAGCTACAGTAGAATGTAATAGAATAATGTACTGTAAATAAATATTACAATGATAGGCTGCATTTAATGCGTCTGAATTATATTTAATACGACAGACAGTGTCAGGTTTATTCTACCCAAAGCATGGGTTTAGACGGCTAACCCACGCAGGTTAGGTGAGATTCCCGTAATCCAAGTTGTAACCTCTGACAGGATTGGCGTGGATGGGACGCCTTGAGCTGTAATCCACTTGACAGCTCTAATTTCTGTTGACTTATGATTTGATAGACGGGGTAGAGGTGAACACCTCCAGCGAATAGACTACTCTGTCAAACTAGCGAACAAATAAAGTTCAAGGTAATTGGACGCCTTAAGGGTCATAGATGCAGATCATAGACAAGCTCTCAAGCGGTCAGATAACTCAACAGGCAAACGGCCTAAAAAACGAGTAGGAAGTGATGAGTGGTTGATTAATTCAATATACGAGCTCGGATTTGAGCAGGTAGGCAATCGCATAATCGAATACATGGACGAGCAGATAACCGAACAGGTAAGCGAGCCGAACTTGTTGATTGCCTCCATTTGACCATTGGCTTGCAAGTGATCTACCGCTGAGAAACTTTTAGTTATGCCAAGACTACTGCAGAATTTCAGGGACTACTCGCTTGTAAATTGGGTTCCATTATCTGTCACGAGCTGTTGAGGAACACCAAATCTGCAAATAATGTTGTCCCATATGAACTTTTCAATCTTCGTCGTAAAGATCTCAGCCAGTTCCTTCGCCTTCGTCCACTTAGTGATGTAATCAACATTTACAATGACATATTTGCATCTTGCTCAGCCTACTGGAAGAGGTCCGATCAAGTCCATGCCCCAAATGGTAAAGGGCCATGGGCTGATCATCTGTTGAAGATAGGCTGGGGGGTGCTCGAGGGACCTTAGAGAACTTTTGGCACTTATTGCATTTCTTTACCAAGTTGACGACATCCTGCTTCATAGTCGGTCAATAAAACCCTTATCTGAGTGCTTTTTGAGCTAGGGATAGCCCTCCAGCATGGTTACCACAATGCCCCTCATGTATATCCTTTAAGAGTTTAGTACAGTCCGACTCGTCGAAACGTCGGAGTAATGGAGCCGCGAAGCCCTCATTGTAAAGCACATCACCGTATATGCAGTACTTTGCTGCTCTCATTCGCAGACAACGGGCTTCTATCTTGTCCTCTGGCAGCTTTCCCTCTTGTAAATAGTTAACTAGCGGGCTCATCCATGAATTTGCTGCCACTACTAAGGTCATTACCTCACCATTGGGCTCGGTACTTGGCTTTGGCAAGAACTCCACTAGCACACTTCCAGCAAAGTCCATGTCCTAAGCTATAGCTAAGCGAGCTAGTGCATCTGCATGGGAATTCCGGGCTCGCGAGATCTGATTCAACTCATACTTCTTAAAAGTCCCCAACAGCTCTTGGACCCTTTACAGATAAACTGTCATCTTTGACCCTATGGCCTAATATTCGCCCCTTATTTGGCAGACCACTAGTTGAGAGTCATTGAATATTCTAAGTCGCTCAGCTTGCATCTTCTTGGCTAAGTAAAGCCTTGCCAATAGCGCTTCATATTCTGCTTCATTATTTGTTACTCTAAACCCGGATTTGAGCGCACAAAGGAACTTATTCTCGTCCGGGCTAATGATCAGAATCCCAGCCCTTGCATTCCGTTCGCTGGAGGATCCATTAACGAACAGCTCCCAGTATGGACGTTCAGAAGATCCGACTTCCTCATCCACAGGTTCGGTAAATTCGACAATAAAATCCACTAATGTCTGTCCCTTAATTGTCGACCTTGGCTTGAACTCGATATCAAATTGGATGAGCTCGGTTGCCAATTTGAGGAGTCGATCTGAGGTATCTGGTTTCTGGAGAATCTGTTTTAGTGTACGTTTGGTCAGAACTTCAATTTTGTGTGACTGGAAATAGGGACGTAGCTTCCTGGATGCCACCACTAGACAGTAGGCGAGCTTTTCCATTACGGTATATCTTGTCTCAACCTCTACTAGCTTTTTACTGGTATAGTATACAAGGACCTGAGCTCCATTTCCTTATTCTCGTACCAGCGCTACACTTAGGGCTTACTGGGATACCCCAAGGTAGATAGTCGGAGCCTTCCCTTCCATAGGTTTTGATAAGATGGGAGCCCGTCCCATATATTCCTTCAGCTGCTGGAACATAGCCTCGTACTCCTTCGTCCATTCAAAGTTTTTTGCCTTTTTCAATACTTTAAAGAATGGTGCACATTTGTCGGAGACTTTTGATACAAATCTGCTCAGAACAACCTGACATTAAACTCTGTATCTTCTTTATGTTTGTTGGCGACCTTATGTCCAGCAAAGCTAGGATCTTCTCTGGGTTAGTTTCGATTCCTCGGTTATTTACCATAAAGCTTAGAAATTTACCCGAGAAGACTCCGAAAGCACACTTAAGGGGGTTGAGCATCATCTGATATCTCCTCAAGATTTGAAACATCCCCTCGAGGTTGCGAACATGGTCAACAGCCTGCTTGGATTTCACCAGCATGTCGTCCACATATACCTCCATAGTCTTTCCAATCTGATCCTCGAACATCATGTTTACCAGCCTTTGGTAAGTTACCCTTGTATTTTTGAGTCCAAAGAGCATTACCTTGTAGCATACAAGCCATGGTCTATAGTGAACGAGGTGTGCTCTGATAACTCTATTTTTATAGAGTTATTTTATCTTTTTAAACTTGAATTCTTGCTTAGTTCTTGATATTTTTATTTTTATTAAGTAAATTATTTCATATTTTTATATTTTTATTTTTAGAATAAAATTGATGAAAAAGCGCACGTGGACCCCACCAAATGCTATTGTTCGAGATAAGATCATCGCTACAAAATGAATGTCATTCGAAGCAATTCATCGCCTCAAGAATTACTTGAATCAGATATTGCATAAAGAAGTTATCACAGTTTGAAGATCGAGTATTCTAGAAATAAATATTATGTCATGTTGATGTAAGGAATGATGTAATCAAAATTATAATGTAAGCAATGATGTAATATTAAAGTTGACTTATATGGGCTAGCTGAACCATGATGTAAGCAATGATGTAATATGGAAGTTGACTTGAATGAGGCAGGTGAACGATGATGCAAGCGATGATGCAAAATGGTGAAAAATTAGGAAAAGATGATGCAAACGATGATGTAATTGGAGGTGAACTTTACCTATAAATAGGCCTTAGAATCACCATTCCAAGCATCTCATCAAAAACCAAAACAATAAGTAGTTTAGAGAAAGAGAGAAAGAGAGCTTGGAGAGGAAGAGCAAAACAGAGGAAGAAATTCTACGGCGAAGCTTTAGTCCACTAAGTTTTCTTATATTTTATTATGTTTAATTTTCTAGTCTTTGTAAATTCTAATATGGAGTAGATTTATTTTTCTAAGGTTATGATGTAGCCTAACTTTGATGTTCCAATCCTTTGTTCAATTTAATTAAGGAATTTTTATCTTAGTTGATGCATTTAATACTGTGCTTAATGCTTCTAAATAACTTATCACTATTTAGTTGAATTGTTAATCATAATGATAGCGGAAGCTGATTTATGTGTCTAGTTCATTGTATTGAATGTCATAAATTACATACAGGATAGGAATATACCTATATGGTTTGTGTAGTCTATAAAAGAGATCCATAAATCTTAATGAATCCATTAATATTTTAACTTGTATGGGGACATAGCAGTTAAGTTTTATAGGGTATTTTCCTTAGACCTCGGGAGGGGCTATGTGAATAATTCAGGGAATTTCGACTAGCAACTGGATAATTAATTTTTGTTAAGAAGAACAAAGGGGAGGAACAAATTAGTTATGGTGAAATCAGAACCTTAGAATTTTTATTCATTGAATTAATTCTTATTTATTTACATTTGCATTTAAATTTAGTTTTAATTTTCACCTCCAATTTCGTCTACCAAATAAAAGTTGAGTTATTTCAATTTTGGGTATTAATTAACAACAATCCTCGTGGGACGATATTTCTCTCATAACTTTATTACTTGTTCGGCTCGTCCACTTATGATTTTGTACGACAAGCTCCTCATCTTCGAGATTCATTGGAATCTGATTGTAGCCTGAATAATCATCCATGAAGCTAAGGAGCTTATGCCCAGCAGTTGCATCTACTAACTGATTGATCCTAAGCAATGAGAAGCTGTCTTTCTGGCAAGCCTTATTTAAATCCGTGAAGTTAATGTAAGTTCTCCATTTCCCGTTCTTCTTTTTAACCAGCACGGGGTTAGCTACCCAGACAGGGTACTGGACTTCTCAGATGAATTTGTTTGCTAGGAGCTTGTCTATTTCCTCCTTCAGGGCATCACAGCGCTCTCGGGTCATCTGCCTCATTTTCTGGCAAACCGGCTTGAGGCGAGGATTGACGTTCAGCTTATGAGCCATTACCCTCAGATCAATCCCCACCATATCTCCATGATTCTAGACAAATACATCTAGATTTGCTTTGAGGTAACTGGTTAGCTGGGTCTTTATTTCTGGAACTAGGCTCTTGCCTAATTTAAGACATCTTGCAACATCTGTCTCACTGACTTAGATGCCTTCGAGCTCTTCCACTGAACCCATCGTCTGGTATGCATCAAATTCCCTATGGTCCAGATCATGGCTAGCCCTTGATGTGGTGATAGCCTGCAGCTCACACTCCGGACCCGTATCCACCTTCTTCCCAAGGACTCTCATTCTTATTGCATCCACATAACAACGACGAGCTAAAGACTGCTCACCTCGCACACACCTAATTCCATTAGAAGTTGAAAATTTTACTGTGAGAGCTCTGGTAGAGATGACCATGTCGAGGTCATTCATTGTAGGCATTCTTAATACTACATTATATACAGAGGGGGAATTAATGATAAGGAAATCTATAAGCACTGTTGACTGATGAGCTGCATTTTCGAGAGTAAAGGGTAATCTTATCTGCCCGGTAGGAGTGACTGAATCTCCAGTGAATCCGTATAGAGGCTCGGGGGATGACTTCAACTGCTCATCACCAATCCCCATCTGGTCGTAACACTCCTTGTACATCACATTTATCGAGCTCTCGGTATCGATCATTATCCTCTTGATTACCAAGTTTCCAATACGAGCTCGGATCACCAATGCATCGTTGTGCGGCAAGCGGACATCTCAGGTATCTTCTTCAACAAAAACAATCTCCTCTGATACCCTTTTAGCCTTTTTAGTAGGTCTTTCTGACTCTTTTTGGCCTGCAAGTTGGACGCGATTAGCCTCACGCACATATCGCTCCTGCGATCTGTTAGACGTCCCTGCCACCGAGGGACCCCTATGGATTGTTCTGATGGAAGGTCCCTGCTGAGGGTCAGGCTCTTGTTGAGTTTGGGCCAGTGGCTCTTACTGGCGTTGGTGAGGATGCTGCTGTTGAAATGGTTGCCCTGAAGGTCTCACAACATAATCCCTCAGGTGACCATTTCTAATCATCTTCTCGATAGCATCTTTGAGCGCCTAACAAGCTGAGGTATTGTGCCCTACTTCGTTGTGATAAGCACAAAACTTGCTCCTATCTCGGCATCCCTTAGGAGTCTGGATAGGGGTTGGTCTCCCGAAGTTCTCCCTATTTCTTTCGATTGCAAAGATCCTGTCCTAGGTGACAGGCCCCTTTCTAACTACTAGCTAGGCGACCTGCCCGGCAATCCCACGGTGGCTCCCCAGTCGAGATCTGCTCTGACTGGAAAGTTCCCGTGAAGCTAAGCCTCTTTTCTTTTCTAAAATACTTGAAATCCTTTCTTATTGTGAAAAAGGGTGGGAATTTTGTTCGTTGAAAATAACTTTATGAAAATAGGATTTTCACAGAAACTGGCAGCACAACGGCTGTTGTTCTAAAATTCCACCCTGTAAAATATCTCATAAAACCAATATAATTGTATTCACAACAATTTCTATAATCAATAGGCCTCCGGCCATTTTCAAACTCATAATCATGCAATTAAGCGGAAGTAACTTGAATAAATCTTAAAAACGACATGCATGATATTTACATAAAATCCTTAACTCAAAATAATATTTTTCAAAACTAGAGAATCTGGAAAATGATAGTAAATACAATACATGATGTTATGCTAGAAAATAGTGCAATCTGGTCACGCGTGTCTAGCTGGCCTGTCCGTCCGAAGGAGATACGTCAACCGCGCTACTCGCACCTGCACCTGAGGGAGGTTTTTAAGAAAACAGGAAAACAGTGGTGAGAATAACTCAGTGAGTGGGTAAGTTTACATAAACTGTACTTTTGCTTAAAAATATTATTCCTCCCAAAAATAGATTGGAAAACTATTACTTACTTACTTTTTCCGAAAACTGGATTCTCGTTTAAAAACATGTGAAAGTTACTAATCAAACTTTTCTTAAAACTTTTCTTATTTTCTTACTAGCCTTATCTGGCAACCCAGGGAAATCTTGTCCTTCATGACGGTGCGAAAACACGCCACTAGGATAGGGGAACTCTCACCATGTGTAGTCGCAGATGTGGATACAACTCTGGGATCGCGAATCCCTCCAACATCAGGCAGATCTACACTATCCCATACGTGCAGAGGGTGACTGACAGACTCGATCCCCCCAAAGTTAGTAACTCCCCCCATCTACCGTACACGTATGGAATACTTTCGGCCGGGTGTAATCTTAGGGGCTAGGGTAAACCATAGGCATATATAAAATGAAATCTCGGCAATATGCTGTAATATCGCAAAATAACTTTCACAATACTATCTTTATGCATGTATATAATTTCAACTTGCTCAATTACTTTACTGAAGAATATAAACATATTCATAGCATATCTCATATAAAAATATACATGCATTTATAAACGATAAACTGAAAACTATAAACTTTTACTAGAATCTCAAAACCTTTTACTTGCTAAAACTGATTGCATTCATAAAACAGAATGTATGAAAACTTTTAAAAAAATCCACACTCACAACTTGCTTCCAAAATACTTATCACCGCTTCCCGTTACGGCTCTTGTTGGATTCCCGATTCACCTACAATTGATTTCGATCGAGATGTCGTTAAAACATAATTCGTGTGCAACTAAACTTTAAGCCATACGAGGATTTATAAACACAATAATTCAAGTGACTATCCTCGCACGATAACAAAACGGATAACTCATACTCGTACGCGAAAACTATTTCCAACCGATTCGTTATCGCGACTTGAAATACTCGAAACTCTATGGTTATCATCAAAACAACACGCAACAATCAAACCTATAGTTTCGATGCAAAAACATCGCTTAACATTACTACAAAACAACTTATATTTGTCGAACTAGCGTACGCGATTAATTGGGGCAGTTTTGATGTCAAAGTAACTTGTAATTCTAAACCAAAACAGCAAGCAAAACTGCACCAAAACAGCGTGCAAACGGCACCAAAACAGCATGCAAACGGCACCAAAACAGCATGCAGAACTGCACCAAAACAGCATGCAAACGGCACCAAAACAGCATGCAACATCACGCTTCGACAGGCCACAAACAGCACATTTACTGCTCACAAAACAGCCCTATAACAGCTCATTATCTAACCTTAAATCAGCATAAAAGCTGCACCTAAAATCAATCCTGAATCACCATAAAAACTGCACAAAACGAGCATAAAGAAATTGCATATGACTAGCATAAAAACTGCACATGACGACAGCCCGCAAAAACTTAATTGCATTGGGATATGCTCGCTTAATTCAACTCTAATCATTCGTACGCTTACTACTTACTTGAAACAACTCAACAAAAACAAAAGGGGACAGCACTTTACCCAAGAAGCGAGCTGTTCTCAGCTTCGAAATAGCTTCCGATCTGCGACGACTTATTCGCGGCAACAAGTTTCTTCTTCTACCAGCAACTGGCGTCTTTTCTTGCTGTTCCACTTCAAGTCTGAATGTATAATTCACGGACAGACTTGACAGCAGCTCTGCACGGCAGCTTCAGCTCTCATGACAGCCTAGCAGCAGCAAGGACAGCGCCTGGCAGCAGCTTTCACAGTCAGGCAGCAGCACATTCACGTCCAGACAGCAGCAACACAGCACCTGGCAGCAGCTCAGCTCAGCAGCAACTCAGCTCACGGCAGCAACTGACAGCAGCTGGTCAGCACGTGCAGCACCAGGCAGCAAGACAGCATGGCGACAGCAACGTGACAGCAGCTTCCCTTCGCCGGCAGCAGCTCACGCTAACAGCACCTTGTTCAACAGCGGCGACAGCACACAGCAAAGGCAGCATGGCAGCTCTCTCGCTGACAGCAGCTTCTTACCTGGTGACAGCAGCTTACCTTGCTTGCTCCAGCTTGCTCAGATCTGCTCAAGGATGAATCAGATGTTGCATGCAGATGCTGGCCCTCTCTTGATCTCTCTATCTCTCACGAGCAAGGAAGAATGAGGTAGAAGAAGAAGTTGAATGCTCTCGGCCTCTCTCTAAACTTCAAGAGCAGCAACTCTTGTCTTCAGTTTCTGTTTTGAAATGAAGAAGAAGAAGTTGACAGCTTGCTTTAGATGCTCTCAGTCTCGCTCTCTCTCCATTTACTCATGAGCAACAGCTCACTTTCGGTTTGAATGATGACCGAACGTGATATTTGGTTCATTTGTCTATCAATATCATTTCTTCTTTTTTTTTTTTTTTTTTTTTTATAACTTTGTTTGACCGAATGATGGCTGTCTATTTGTGACCGAGCATGCTATCAATATTGCTCTCTTCTTTTTCAACATCACTACCTATATTAATAATAATTGTTTTGCTCATCCAATGCATGTGTGACATGTGTCACTCCCATGCACAAATTTTACTTCTTTAAGTCTCTACCATGCATTCTTGATTTAGCTTCCAAGCCCGAATTCCGTCCGTTCGTCCTGGAATTCGCTTTTGATTAAACCTCGGGTTTGCATTCTCGAAATTATTTAATAAATCTCGAGTCCGTCTCACGAACCCGAATTTATTTCTCTAAAACGAAAATAATTATTCCAATTATTTCCAGACTCGATATTTATATATTTCCGATCGGACGCGATCCATCGGAAATTATTTCGCTCTCCGACGAACGCGGTTTTGGGTTTTACAATTCACCCCTCCTTATAAAAATTTCGTCCTCGAAATTTACACAACTTTCATGCAATGCATTTCAGCACTCGAATTTATCAAACATACTCAATACTTTCTTCAATTAAAAAAATTCACAACTCGAATAACTGAGGATACTTACTTGTATCGAAACGATGCGGATACTGACTGCGCATCTGCTCCTCGTGCTCCCACGTGGCCTCTTCCACTGCATGATTCCTCCACAACGCTTTAACCAACGGAATAACTTTACTGCGAAGAACCTGATCTCTCCTATCAAGAATCTGAACTGGGGTCTCCTCATAAGATAGGTTCTCCTTGAGTTCCATTGGCTGCTCTGATAATACGTGCGAAGGATCTGCTATGTACTTACGGAGCATCGAGACATGAAATACATTATGGATCCTGGAAAGTTCTGCTGGTAGCTCAAGTCGATACGCTACCTCACCTACTCTGCCAATCACTTCGTAGGGACCGATATACCGAGGGCTTAACTTACCTCGCTTCCCAAAACGAATTATTCCTTTCCATGGAGATATCCGTAGGAATACCTTATCCCCAACCTGGAACTCCAAATCCTTCCTACGCTTATCTGCGTAACTTTTCTGACGATCCTGGGCTATCTTCAGATTGTCCCGAATAACTTTGATCTTATCTGTAGTCATCTGAACAAGCTCGGGCCCAATCAACTTTCTCTCGCCCATCTCATCCCAACATATCGGTGTCCTACACCGTCTTCCATAAAGTGCTTCATACGGTGCCATACCGATACTAGCCTGATAGCTGTTATTATAGGCAAACTCGATTAACGACAGATGAGAATCCTAACTTCCTCCAAACTCTATCACACAAGATCTGAGCATATCCTCTAAAGTCTGAATGGTACGCTCAGACTGACCATCTGTCTGCGGATGAAATGCTGTACTGAAATGTAATCGAGTACCTAATGCTTTCTGGAGGCTAGGCCAAAATCGGGATGTAAATCTCGGATCTCTATCTGATACGATCGACACTGGAGCCCCATGTAATCTCACGATCTCATCAACATACAACTTAGCCAATCGATCCAAGGAGTAAGTACTTCTGATAGGTAGGAAATGAGCTGACTTCGTAAGTCGATCTACTATCACCCAAATACTATCATAACCATTTCGACTCCGAGGAAATCCTACCACAAAATCCATAGTAATACGCTCCTATTTCCATTCTGGAATGGAAAGTGGCTGAAGAAGTCCTGATGGCCTCTGGTGCTCGGCTTTCACCTGCTGACAAATCAAACATCTTGACACAAATTCAGCTATCTCTCTCTTCATACCTTTCCACCAGTAATGCTCTTTCAAGGTATGATACATTTTCGTACTTCCAGGATGCATAGCGTATGCTGAGGAATAGGCTTCATCTAAAATTTCTTTCTTGAGTTCCATCACATTTGGAATACATAGTCTCTGTCTCATCCTCAACATACCATCATCCCTGACTGAGAAGTCTCCCTGCTGGCCTGACTATACGTCCTGTCTGATTTTAACTAACTGAGGATCCTGAATCTGCAACTCTCGGATTCTATCCACGAGTACCGGTCGAACTTGGAAAGTAGCTAACAATGCACCTGAATTTCCTACTTCCAATTTAACTCCCAAAGATCTCATCTCTACTAACAATGGAAGATACCCAGCTCTTAAATGAGCTACCGAGCTGGAGGGTCTCCTACTCAATGCATCGGCTACTACATTTGCTTTCCCGGGATGGTACTCTATGGTGCAATCATAATCCTTGAGCAGCTCTAACCATCTCCTCTGTCTCATATTCAACTCTTTCTGGGAGAACAAATACTGAAGGCTCTTATGATCTGTAAATATTTGACATTGAACTCCGTACAAGTAATGCCTCCAAATCCTAAGTGCAAAAATTACTGCGGCCAACTCTAGATCATGGGTTGGGTAATTCTGCTCGTGCTTCTTTAACTGCCTGGAAGCATAAGCTATCACCTTTCCATTTTGCATCAGAACACAACCCAAACCTTGCCTCGAAGCATCACTGTACACCACAAAGCCTTCATTTCCTGAAGGAAGAGTAAGCACTGGAGCTGTAGTCAATTTTGTTTTCAATTCGTCGAAATTCTTCTGACAGGCTTCTGACCACTCAAACTTTGCTTCCTTTCTGGTGAGCTTCGTCAAAGGAATGGCAATCTTAGAAAATCCTTCGACAAATTTCCTATAATAACCTGCCAAACCTAAGAAACTCCTAACCTCAGTTACGGTTGTAGGCGATTTCCAGTTCACAATCGCTTCAATCTTCTGAGGATCAACACTAATCCCATCAGCTGAAACCACATGGCCTAAAAATGAAACTTCATTCAACCAGAACTGACACTTGCTGAACTTTGCATACAATTGTTGCTCTCTTAATGTCTGTAAAACTAGTCTCAAATGTTCAGCATGTTCTTCCCTACTGCCCGAATACACCAATATATCGTCAATGAACACTATGACAAACTTATCTAAAAATTCATGGAACACCCGATTCATCAATGCCATGAATGCCGCTGGGGCATTGGTTAGCCCGAAAGGCATAACCAAGAATTCATAATGTCCATAACGCGTCCTGAAGGCAGTCTTAGGAATATCATCTCCCTTGATCTTCAACTGATGGTACCCTGATCTCAGATCTATCTTAGAAAACAACCTTGCACCTTGCAACTGATCGAACAGATCGTCGATCCTCGGTAAAGGATATTGATTCCGAATAGTCACCTTATTCAATTCCCGGTAATCAATGCACAATCTCATACTTCCATATTTCTTTTTAACAAAGAGCACTGGTGCTCCCCAAGGAGATACACTGGATCTAACAAAACCCTTGTCTACCAATTCTTCCAACTGAACCTTTAATTCCTTCAACTCTGGAGGTGCCATTCTGTACGGTGCTCTGGAAATTGGTGCTGTTCCCGGCATCAGATTAATCTCAAATTCAATATCTCTATCCGGAGGTAAACCTGGAAGATCTTCTGGGAACACATCAGAAAACTCTGCAACCACAGGAATATCTTCTAGCTGAGTCTCCCTCTCAGACGAATCTATCACATAAGCCAAATAACCTGTACATTGCTTCTTTAACATTCTTCTGGCGGTTATGGCTGATATGATATGGGATGGAAGCATTTTACGCTCTCCTCGGAATACTACATCTGACTCTTCAACTGAACTAAACTTAACTTCTTTCTGAAAACAATCCACTACGGCATGATGCGTAGCTAACCAGTCCATACCCAGTATAATGTCGAAATCACATATATCCAACAACATCAAACTAACTGGAAAGGATCTACCCCCAAGTACAATATCACAATCTCTACAAACACTCTCTGCTACTAAGGAATCTCCGGTAGGAGTAGCTACTATCATGTCGCACTCTAAGGGTTTTAACTTCATATTAACATGCCTTGCAAAACTTTTAGAAACAAAAGAATGCGTAGCACCAGGGTCTATTAAAACATGAGCATCAGAGTTGAAAACTATTACAGTACCTGTCACCACCTCTGGTGTAGCTTCAGCATCTTGCTGCGTTACTGCGAACACCCTGGCTTGAGTACGAGGTCTCCCTGATTGTCCTCTGGGTGGCAAACCTCTCCCAGCACCTCTTCCGGATTGAACTGTAGTCCCTAGTCCTCTCATCTGTGGACCTCTCTGATCCTGTGACTAAGCCCCGCTAAACTGCCCTTGAGTATACGGTCTCGACCCACTGGCTCCTCTTGTTCTCTGCGGACACTCAGACATAAAATGTCCCTCTTTACCACAACGATAACATCCAGTGCTACCCATATGACACTCTCCTCGGTGTGTCCTGTTGCATTTCCTACACGGCTCTATGCTTTGAATATTAACTCTGCTTTGGGGTCCTGATGGAGGCTTGACTGAACTCTGACTAGACACGACTCCCTGACTTCGATGTTTGCTACCTACCCATCTCGACTTGTCTCCAGTTTTCGGTGCCTTGTTGAAACCTCCTGAATACCAACCTGACCCCTGACTACGCTTCAATTTCTGCGTTTGCTCTTTGTCACCTATTGTTGTCCTTTCTACCCGTAAAGCTGCTTCAACTAACTGCCCATACTCTCTATGCTCTGCAGCTACCACATATGCCTTGATTTTCGGATTCAAGCCTTGCACAAACTTATGGCACTTGTTTACCTCATCATTAACTATAAACGGTGCCACTCGAGACAATTCAGTGAACTTCCTTTCATACTCTTCCACAGACATGTTACCCTGCACAAGACTGTAAAACTCCTCAATCTTTGCATCTTTGTATGCCCTGGGGTAGAATTTCTCATTGAACTCTTCTTTGAACTTTTCCCATGTAACCTGTTCGGTTGCTCTTCGCTTGACGGAATCCCACCAATCTCTAGCTGACGCTCGAAGTAAGAATGAAGCAATTGACACCTTTTGGAGATCGGTACATTCCATCTGTTCCAACACTCTTTCACTATTACCCAACCACTCTGTTGCAATTTCTGGACCACCTGTTCCGTCAAAAGCATCGGCACCAAGTTTCCTTGCCCTCTCAACGGTGGCGCTTGGTGCTCGAGGCCTTAGCCCTTGGATAATCTGGGCTAATCTCTCGATCGGATCCTGCTTAGGTTCTACTACTGGTGGCTCAACTGGAACCCCTGGCTGAGGATCATTGACAGACTCATTTACTTGCTCCCTTATTTCTGGAGCAGGAGGTGGAGCATTTTCAGCTGCTCTCCTTTTACGCGGACGACCGACGCGACGCATGACTCACTGCACGTGAACCAGATACTTAGTCATAAAATGTATGAGGTTTGAAAAATTTACTATGTAAATGCTTAGAAATCATGTAATGCATTTAAAATCTTTGCTCTGATACCAACGCTGACAGGCCCCTTTCTAACTACTAGCTAGGCGACCTGCCCGGCAACCCCACGGTGGCTCCCCAGTCGAGATCTGCTCTGACTGGAAAGTTCCCGTGAAGCTAAGCCTCTTTTCTTTTCTAAAATACTTGAAATCCTTTCTTATTGTGAAAAAGGGTGGGAATTTTGTTTGTTGAAAATAACTTTATGAAAATAGGATTTTCACAGAAACTGGCAGCACAACGGCTGTTGTTCTAAAATTCCACCCTGTAAAATATCTCATAAAACCAATATAATTGTATTCACAACAATTTCTATAATCAATAGGCCTCCGGCCATTTTCAAACTCATAATCATGCAATTAAGCGGAAGTAACTTGAATAAATCTTAAAAACGACATGCATGATATTTACATAAAATCCTTAACTCAAAATAATATTTTTCAAAACTAGAGAATCTGGAAAATGATAGTAAATACAATACATGATGTTATGCTAGAAAATAGTGCAATCTGGTCACGCGTGTCTAGCTGGCCTGTCCGTCCGAAGGAGATACGTCAACCGCGCTACTCGCACCTGCACCTGAGGGAGGTTTTTAAGAAAACAGGAAAACAGTGGTGAGAATAACTCAGTGAGTGGGTAAGTTTACATAAACTGTACTTTTGCTTAAAAATATTATTCCTCCCAAAAATAGATTGGAAAACTATTACTTACTTACTTTTTCCGAAAACTGGATTCTCGTTTAAAAACATGTGAAAGTTACTAATCAAACTTTTCTTAAAACTTTTCTTATTTTCTTACTAGCCTTATCTGGCAACCCAGGGAAATCTTGTCCTTCGTGACGGTGCGAAAACACGCCACTAGGATAGGGGAACTCTCACCATGTGTAGTCGCAGATGTGGATACAACTCTGGGATCGCGAATCCCTCCAACATCAGGCAGATCTACACTATCCCATACGTGCAGAGGGTGACTGACAGACTCGATCCCCCCAAAGTTAGTAACTCCCCCCATCTACCGTACACGTATGGAATACTTTCGGCCGGGTGTAATCTTAGGGGCTAGGGTAAACCATAGGCATATATAAAATGAAATCTCGGCAATATGCTGTAATATCGCAAAATAACTTTCACAATACTATCTTTATGCATGTATATAATTTCAACTTGCTCAATTACTTTACTGAAGAATATAAACATATTCATAGCATATCTCATATAAAAATATACATGCATTTATAAACGATAAACTGAAAACTATAAACTTTTACTAGAATCTCAAAACCTTTTACTTGCTAAAACTGATTGCATTCATAAAACAGAATGTATGAAAACTTTTAAAAAAATCCACACTCACAACTTGCTTCCAAAATACTTATCACCGCTTCCCGTTACGGCTCTTGTTGGATTCCCGATTCACCTACAATTGATTTCGATCGAGATGTCGTTAAAACATAATTCGTGTGCAACTAAACTTTAAGCCATACGAGGATTTATAAACACAATAATTCAAGTGACTATCCTCGCACGATAACAAAACGGATAACTCATACTCGTACGCGAAAACTATTTCCAACCGATTCGTTATCGCGACTTAAAATACTCGAAACTCTATGGTTATCATCAAAACAACACGCAACAATCAAACCTATAGTTTCGATGCAAAAACATCGCTTAACATTACTACAAAACAACTTATATTTGTCGAACTAGCGTACGCGATTAATTGGGGCAGTTTTGATGTCAAAGTAACTTGTAATTCTAAACCAAAACAGCAAGCAAAACTGCACCAAAACAGCGTGCAAACGGCACCAAAACAGCATGCAAACGGCACCAAAACAGCATGCAGAACTGCACCAAAACAGCATGCAAACGGCACCAAAACAGCATGCAACATCACGCTTCGACAGGCCACAAACAGCACATTTACTGCTCACAAAACAGCCCTATAACAGCTCATTATCTAACCTTAAATCAGCATAAAAGCTGCACCTAAAATCAATCCTGAATCACCATAAAAACTGCACAAAACGAGCATAAAGAAATTGCATATGACTAGCATAAAAACTGCACATGACGACAGCCCGCAAAAACTTAATTGCATTGGGATATGCTCGCTTAATTCAACTCTAATCATTCGTACGCTTACTACTTACTTGAAACAACTCAACAAAAACAAAAGGGGACAGCACTTTACCCAAGAAGCGAGCTGTTCTCAGCTTCGAAATAGCTTCCGATCTGCGACGACTTATTCGCGGCAACAAGTTTCTTCTTCTACCAGCAACTGGCGTCTTTTCTTGCTGTTCCACTTCAAGTCTGAATGTATAATTCACGGACAGACTTGACAGCAGCTCTGCACGGCAGCTTCAGCTCTCATGACAGCCTAGCAGCAGCAAGGACAGCGCCTGGCAGCAGCTTTCACAGTCAGGCAGCAGCACATTCACGTCCAGACAGCAGCAACACAGCACCTGGCAGCAGCTCAGCTCAGCAGCAACTCAGCTCACGGCAGCAACTGACAGCAGCTGGTCAGCACGTGCAGCACCAGGCAGCAAGACAGCATGGCGACAGCAACGTGACAGCAGCTTCCCTTCGCCGGCAGCAGCTCACGCTAACAGCACCTTGTTCAACAGCGGCGACAGCACACAGCAAAGGCAGCATGGCAGCTCTCTCGCTGACAGCAGCTTCTTACCTGGTGACAGCAGCTTACCTTGCTTGCTCCAGCTTGCTCAGATCTGCTCAAGGATGAATCAGATGTTGCATGCAGATGCTGGCCCTCTCTTGATCTCTCTATCTCTCACGAGCAAGGAAGAATGAGGTAGAAGAAGAAGTTGAATGCTCTCGGCCTCTCTCTAAACTTCAAGAGCAGCAACTCTTGTCTTCAGTTTCTGTTTTGAAATGAAGAAGAAGAAGTTGACAGCTTGCTTTAGATGCTCTCAGTCTCGCTCTCTCTCCATTTACTCATGAGCAGCAGCTCACTTTCGGTTTGAATGATGACCGAACGTGATATTTGGTTCATTTGTCTATCAATATCATTTCTTCTTTTTTCTTTTTTTTTTTTATAACTTTGTTTGACCGAATGATGGCTGTCTATTTGTGACCGAGCATGCTATCAATATTGCTCTCTTCTTTTTCAACATCACTACCTATATTAATAATAATTGTTTTGCTCATCCAATGCATGTGTGACATGTGTCACTCCCATGCACAAATTTTACTTCTTTAAGTCTCTACCATGCATTCTTGATTTAGCTTCCAAGCCCGAATTCCGTCCGTTCGTCCTGGAATTCGCTTTTGATTAAACCTCGGGTTTGCATTCTCGAAATTATTTAATAAATCTCGAGTCCGTCTCACGAACCCGAATTTATTTCTCTAAAACGAAAATAATTATTCCAATTATTTCCAGACTCGATATTTATATATTTCCGATCGGATGCGATCCATCGGAAATTATTTCGCTCTCCGACGAACGCGGTTTTGGGTTTTACACCAGGTGTCAAACAAGACGTTGTATGTATTGTAACGGCCCTGATACCGAGGTTGCTCTTGCCTCTGGTTACTCCTCGATCTAGGCCAATTTCTGGCCTTCTTTACAATCCAGTTATTGTTTCTTTGGCCCCTAAGGCTGTTTCCCCCATTGCTCATTTTTCTTCCCTGATTGGAGCTTCCAGCTTCATCCTTTTGGGTACTAGCCTTCTTAGGACCGAATGCTTCTTCCCATCTGATTTCTTTCTCTACTCGTTCGTAGAATTCCCCTAAGTTTTTTTACTGGGGATTTGTACATGCTCTCGTACAACATCCCATCTTTCCTCAAACCGCTGAGATAGTTGTCAAGATCCCCTCATCTGTCGGTTTTTCTACATTTGTCACCTCGCACCTAAACCTACTGATATTATCCCTTAACAGCTCACCGAGACATTGGAAGATGATAGCAAGGTGGTAAGGTGGCACGAGCTACCTTTTCAACGCCTTATACTGGTTTAGGAATTTCTACTGACATTCTTCCCAATTATTGATGCTGCAAGGGGGAAGATTCCTAAACCATGTTCGCGGAATATCCTCAAATGTTGCCGGGAACACGCGACATTTTACAAGAGAGCTAGTGGTCTGAAGATCCATCTGAATGTTGAAAGCGTCGAAATGGTCATAAGGGTCAAAGTTCCCTTTGTATTGTGGGATGTTGGGAACTTTGAATCTTGGTGGGAGCGGCTTTAGTTCGATTTTCTAGGTAAACGGGGTCCTTTCCCCGCTCTGACTTCTTTGTTCCTAGGCCCCAAGTCGCGCTTCAAGCTGCCGAACCCTTTGAAGGAGCTCCTCAACGAGTGGGCCCTGCATTTCAGTTTTTCTGACAGTGGACTATCTATCCCGCCTGTCTAGTCTGCTCGGGGAATGATGGCCTTGAGTCCTCGGTCCACGCCTATCTTTGAACTCTCTATCATTAGGCCTTTGCCCTACTCTACCTCCAAGGGTCGAGATCTGATCAGGATCGTGGCCAGTTCGCACAGGCTAGTGTTCATTGCGAATTCGCTGGAACCCAGCACTGGACCACACGCTAGAAGAATGAACTGATCCCTCTCACATTGACTCCCTGATGACTCTCTCATTCGCGGTAGGGTCTTCAGTGTGCCGTCATCGGGGAACATCCCTCCTCATAGTGGCCTGTGGTGGTCTTTGAGCGGCCTGGACTTGACTCCGAATTAATATCCTGACTTCGTTGGCCAACTACGCCATTGTAGTCTCCAGCACCTCTTGTCGTTGCTGCAATACCTGTATAACATCTGCTCCAGCAACATTAGGCACAGGCTGACGAGTAGGAAGGGGAGGTATCCTTAAGTATCCTCAGTCATGGGCACATTGGACGTCCCTACACTAACATTAGGTAGTCCCTTTATAGGTACACTATTCTGTCATTGATCCGAGGTCTCTAGGTGGTCATTAGTAGCGTCAGAATTCCTGGTGATCCTTCCTCTGACCATGGTGACTAACAAAAGAGCTCTGTAAGCTAAAAATAAAGGTGATGAAACTACAGATGGGCCATTCCTCTAGCGCCAAAAATGTTGACGTCTGGATTTAGTCAACTAGGTTCATATTTTAGGCCCAAGCTACAGTTTTGGATCGATGTTGTTGTCGAATAAGCAAAGTAAGAGGCAAAGGAGATGAGCTCAAAGAAGAAGGAGAAGACACTAAGAAATTTTTAAGTAGTTCGGCCCAAAAAGATACCTACGTCCACTATTCACTTTCTCACTATTTTGACAAGGTAACAACACTCAAAAGATTGTCTCGTTTTATAATGGGGGTCGTCCCTTATTTATAGAGAAGGGAAGGAGCTACAGTAAAATGCAATAAAATAATGTCCAGTAAATAAATATTACAATGATGGACTGCATTTAATGCGCCTGAATTACATTTAATGCGACTGGCAGTGTCAGGTTTATTCTGCCCAAAACATGGGTTTAGGCGGCTAACTCACGCTGGTTAGGTGAGATTCCCATAATTTATGCTGTAACCTCTGACGGGATTGGCGTGGATGGCACGCCTTGAGCTGTAATTCACTTGACAGCTCTGATATCTGTTGACTTGTGATTTGATAGACGGGGCAAGGGTGAACCCCTCCAGTGAATAGACTACTCTGTCGAACTAGCGAGCAAATAAAGCTCAATGTAATTGGACGCCCTAAGGGTTATAGATGCAGATCATAAGCAAGCTCTCAAGCGGTCAGATAACTCAACGGGCAAACGGCCTAAAAAATGAGTAGGAAGTGACAAGCGGTTGATTAATTCAGTATCCGAGCTTGAATTCAAGCAGGTAAGCAATCATATAATCGAATACATGGATGAGCAGATAACTGAACAGGTAAGCAAGCCGATCAACGAGCATGTTAGTGATCATCCAGACGAGTAGTCAAACAAACAAGTTAGCGACCAAGCGGGCAATCGGGAGGATGAACATATTGTTGGGTCACCCTTGGTCATTGGGTCATTGGGCCCATATTGTGGATTTCCCCGGCCCAATTAGCTTGGTCGCAAAAATGCCCATAACAGGATCTTACCCAGATTTTGTAATATTTTTCTTTGAAGTAAGTAGAAGTTTTCAGCAGTGTCCGTGGACGTAAGATTTATACCAAACCACGTAAATTCTAGTGTGTTCTTTCTTTTTTCGCTTTACATTTATTTTTTTGCTTTATTAGTATTTGTTATTTATATTTAATAGCTAGTATTAGTAGTTGTGTATTCATTTAAATTTTTGCTGCGCACAATAGTTGGGATATGTGAATTTTTTCCTTTTGAGTACTAGTACTAGCTTAGGAGATATCTCCTGGGACCAGTTGAGATATGACTTTAGTGGTACGGTTCAAGGAACAGCTTTCAAGAAACAGAGAATATAGAGACAACCCACAGCAAGTAAAGGAAATAATCCACAAATTTGTGGGGGACGGTGGTAGAACCCACTACCTCCTAAAGGTAGAAGGCGATAGTGGTCTTTCTAGTAGGCCATCTCGAAGTTGGTACCTCAATGAATTTTGAACAAGACATGGGATAGATTGATGATTTTGTAGTTTTATTTTACAATATAAATTATATGAGAAAAATTATAAATTGTGATATATGGAATTGAAAAATCGAATAGTAATAAAATGTATTTATCAAGTAATCTTAGGTTTTTGTTTTCTTTTTGTTATAGATAAAAAAAATCTGAAAATTAAAAAATATATATATATTATTATTATATAGTGTTCGGTTATCCATTTAAGCTATTCTTATATTTTTTGGTTGCTGCACCCGGTTAGTCTCTTCCTCCTTTTCATGTTAAATATGGCTTTTATTACGTCATTTTCAATTTTATAAGCTAATATATTTGTACATCGCAGTTTATTCGTTGGTTTAGATACAAGTAAATTGACGAACGAAAATTATTATATATTTTTTAGCAGTTAATGTCATCTTTGGACATGCCGAGAACTGAAGCATTCGGGCCATTTCGTTGTCCTGGTATACTGAATTGCACCCAAATTTGTCACGGCTTGTCCAGTCATAGTGTTAATGGCCGGTGCATCTGCGAAGCTAAACCGTCCCCGGCGGCCACGATCAGTGTTGAATTGGACCAATGTCGTGGCGATGATTGCAAACGAACAACCAGTACTGTTGGATTGGACTAGTATCCTGGTGATAATTGCAAATGAGTGTGACGACTTAAATTATGCTAATTGTTAAGCAACATTTGGGTCGTATAATGTACACAGCTCATCTATGTGTCAAAGTTGTTCATCAACCTATAAATTTATGTACATCTCTCTTGGGATTATGAGTTGATAGAAATAAATAAATTGATTAAAATAATATCTCAATTTACTTTAAAGAAAATGTACAAGTAATTTTTTGATGACCTAGTTTTTTTTTTTTTTTTTCCCTCTTTTTATTGAAAGGGTACTGACTAAGGTTTTAAGCATAATAATATCGCAAGCTACAAAAGAAATAATTTTACCTTACTATTAATTGATTGACTTAGAAGGAAAATTTTATTCTTTATGAATTTTAGTTGGAAAGGATTTTTTTTTTTTTTAATAATATACATAATACTTCCGCCCTTAAGGCTTAAGCTAAATTATTATTATTTTGATAAAACTAAAATAAAAAAAATAATATGAAGTGAAAATTTATTAAAATAGTAGAGTGATAATGATTAATGAAAATTAATTCTAGTGTACGTAGAAAGTGAAAGAATGGAAAAAATGAAAAAACAAATTTCAAGGATGGAATGTAGGAGAAAATTGTGTCTTATTATTTATAGGAATCAAAGTGTGATGAAATTTATGAAAGATTCATTACAAGCAAAAAAAAAAAAAAAATCCTTTGTTTCATCTCATAAGAGCTTCAAAAATTTAGACAGCTTTTATGACCATACACTCAAATACCCTAGGTCGAAAGCTACTTTCAAAAATCATGCTAGATAGCTCACAATTTCATAAAAAAAAACATCAATTTGATATGTTTCTATCAAATCAATACATGACAGACTATCTCTTAGCACAGGTAGTTATATATATTCTCATCCTTCAAGAGATTGGGGTTCACTACTAATTAAACACATGCTGATATTTTATTTTAATAGGTTCTGATAGTACTCTAACCTATTTAGTATTAATTTAAAGAAAAAAAAATAAAATTAATATGGGAAAACAAGTAATATGTGATAGTTCACGATTATTTAGAAACTAATTTGAAAAGTTTTATGATGTAATATGATATTTATAATTTGATTTTTTATTTTTTATTTTTGAAATATCACCTACAATTCAATGACTTGAACATAGAATGTTATCAAATTCAACAGCCCATCAAGTCAAATTGGACACTTGCATGAATTATAATTTTTAGGTCTTCTTAAAGGTTTGAAATAAGTATGGAAGACTTTACATGTTCTTCGTTGATGACGGCGTGACTGCCAAAAGATAAATGAATTTGAAATGTAGTTTTTTTTCCCTTCATATACATAATTTCTTAATTTTTTATTTATGAATAAGAAAGAAATGGAAACGACTACAAGAACCAATAACCCTTAAAGTCTACCCTTGAAGACCAGGAAGAAATGCAAACTTTGACTTTTAAAGGCTGGAATCTGCTTAGCAATGGAAGACTCCTATGACCCATCGTGCAGGTAGGATAAGATCGTTATATTGTCTTCTTGACTTTACATGTTCTTCGTTGATGACGGCGTGATTGCCAAAAGATAAATGAATTTGAAATGTAGTTTTTTTTTCCCTTCATACACATAATTTCTTAATTTTTTATTTATGAGTAAGAAAGAAATGGAAATGACTACAAGAACCAATAACCCTTAAAGTCTACCCTTGAAGACCAGGAAGAAATTAGCAGCATCAGAGAACGTTCCTAAATTGGAATATATTCTTGTTAAGTTGGTTGTTTGCTCCACATTTCTAATTAAAAATCTCGAGTTCTATTTTATTGATCAAAATATCAAATGTTCCAAAAAAAAGGGTCAAAATTCAACGCAAAGAAACACAAACTTTGACTTTTAAAGGCTGGAATTTGCTTAGCAATGAAAGACTCCTATGACTTTACAGGTAGGTAAATACTAGTGGCAAAGGAATGCGAATGAGATATGACAGATCCAATCTTATAGAAAGGGTTGCGAGGGAGATATCTTTTGGTTAATTTTGATGATTTTGATGCTGACCTAGATGGCAATATGAAGATGCATGATACTAGTTAGCATATCCATATTCATGGATTGAGAGGAGTCCAATTAATGATCGTAAATGCATAGTATTCTTGCCGTCTATAGAATTTCAAATAATAATAAATAAGAGAAAATAGTAAGAAATAGCACCATTTTTCACCACACTTGTGATAATAACACTAACTTAATAATTTTAGGTTTTGATAGCACCAAAATAATATGTATATTATTCAAAATGCCCTTTATTAAAAATGTAAGAACCTTTTTTCTCATCTTTTCTCTTTCTTCCTTCTCTCACAATTTCTATTTTTCTCTTTCTTTGTCCAATTTTTTTTTTCTCTTGCTCTCAACCCCTTTTCATCATCCAATTTTCACATTTTTTGTCAAAAACTTGAAACGAAGAAATAAATAATAAAAACATAACCCAAAACCATTAGAAAACTCAAAAAAAAAAAAAAAAAAAAAGGTAGGTTTTTGAAAAAGTGCAATATTTTATAGTGGAGAATTTTGCCTCCAATACTTATTCAGTCCCTTTTTTCTATTGACATGTTCCTTTTTTTTTAAAGTCAATCTCTTTTCGTTTTCCATTTGATTGCAATTTTTATTTTTTTCTCTTTTTATGAAAGTTGATTTGTCATTCGCAAGTACGATTTACAACAAAGAGAAGAAATTCAAGATGTGAATATAAATGAGAAGAAAAGTCTAAAGAACAGAGGAGGGAGAAGAAATAAAAAGAAGAAGAAAAGGGAGAGAAAAAGAATTTGTTGGTCTAAAACACAATTTGCAAGGTTATTTTTGTCTTTAGATTCTATAAAACCTAATATTACTAAGTTGATACCAATTCCACAAATTAAGACTCTAAGGTGCTAAATATTTAAGAAGCCCTAATAATAATAATAATAATAATAATAAAACCATTTTGAACATTCTAAAAAGAAAAAATTCAGAACCATTAGTTACATAATATTGTGTAACTAGTTTTATAGTTCCATAAGATAACTTTAGAACTAGTTATATGATGTTACATAACTAATGATCTTGAACTTTTCTTGTCAAACATTTCAGGACTATTGAAGGTGAGGAGCCCACATCACTAGGCCAATCTCTACACAATCATATTCTTTGTTATTAAAATAAGCAATTTATTGCAAATTTGATTTGTCCAATTTTCTTGGTAATATATTTGCTCTTTCAAGAAATTATTTTCATTTTCTTTTAGATGATCTATTTGGCTATGGTATGAAATTTCTTGTAATCCAAGTAACCAAATTTTTTGAGGTATTTCTTAAGCTCAAGAAAGCCTTTAACCTTGTCACCCTTTTGAGATCCTTTGATCTGTTTCAAGAATGCAACAGAGTCGCGCCTTTTAGATGCTAAGACTGATTGAGCAGAGAGGCCAAGGAGAAGAGCCAAATAGATCTAGACGCTATAGTTAATTGTAGTAGCAGAGAATATTACAAGTTGCTGATTTGGTTGTGACTTGTGTTCCATGCTTAGATGGGTATTTATAGTCATTGAAAAAAAAAAAAAAAAAGAGTTTTTACAAGCTTTAAAAAAGATCATCAAAACCCCTTTACAATATTTATGAAAATGGCCTAACGAAGGATGCAGTAAAAGATTGACACTTATTAATGTGTTCCACTAAATGTCATAACAGATCATACTTACGAGAACTAGAAAATGTTGCATGAAATGAGTTTTAAAACCAAATCAATGCTTCAAATGAAACTATTTAATTTGAAAAACTATTTACATTGAACCAAAACAAAATAAAATTGAACCAAATCAAATATGACATTGCAGTGATATCAATTGGAATATCCCAAAACTATATAACATTTAGATATAATTTTATCGTCACTTGTCATTTTACATGGACTACTAATACTTAACATATTAAAGTAGTCAATTGCTAAACATTGAATTAATTAACATCAAATAAGTGAGAGAACTTTTAAAAAGTTATTGCCTTCTTGTGCTAACTCTCTCAAAACTCAGAAATGGTAAACAATTTTCTGAACAATCTACATGCCTTGACATACAAAACACAATCCGTTAATTAGACTTATCTAAAAAATTATAAGCAGCATATCTCAACCTTCAGACCGTTGCCACAAGATTAATATCTAATCTTTCTTGTATTGCTCGTTTGTTTTTCTATTTCGAAAAGTTTGTCAAACTACTACATAATTTAATATAAACTTTCCTCTACCAAGCATTCTTGCAAACCTAGTTTCTTTTGTTAAACATTAAAGAGTATCCAACTCCGTAGTCCCTTTATGATGAGAATTTGTGATTATTCCTTTACTATGTCAATAGAGACTTGAAGATTATCTCATACGATTTCATAAAATGAGCTGTATAATTATTCTTTTCTTCATACATGCATTACAATAAAGGGTTCGCGAAAGCTATCAAATATTCAAATCTGAACGGGCATAAAATAAGCTGGCTACACAAAGTAATGTATCAAGAATAATGCTTATAAGCTTGCCAAGAATTTATTTATTATTTTTGGCAATGAAAATTATAATTATGTATAAAGAAATTGGATACTATTTCTGAATAAATCAATAATTTGAGACATACAAAACTAATCTTGTGAATTCAACTCATGAAATAAGAAAGAGCATGGCAATACCCATCTGTATATTTTGGCAGCGGCATTTCTGCAACAATTCTGTTTGCAGTAATGCTCGAGGAGAACTCAGCACTCACTTTAATTATCACTTCAGCCTATACAACAATGAAGCATACAAAATATCAGTAAGCTTCACAACAGGGACCATCAAACAATTACATTTTATATACTAAACACCACAGCAGTAGCAATTAAATGGAAGAAGTGAGCACAACTACTAATATACCAAAATAGCATCGTCCATCAAAACTCAGCAGAGAGAAAAAAATGGTCCTTCAAATTTTCCTAAAAGGTAATTATTTTGTAAAACATGTTTGCTCTAAAACAGAACATGGGTAATATACCAAACTTCATTTTGGCAATATCTGATTCGTGTTGTACTTTCTACAGACATCTTTTGTCTGATCTGGGTATTGTATGTGTTACAATTGGCAATGAAAATTATAATTATGAGAATTATTGTTTGAAATTTAAAGCAACCACCCATATATCTGACCAACAGAACCAACAAAATGAAGCATCTAGCATCCACTATGGGGAGGCAACACTACAAAGAAGAGCATAAGAGGACTATTTAATAATTTACACCGAAGATATTAAAAATAAGTTAAAAAATTCATGTCATTTTAAAGTCTTGAATATTTTTCAATAAAAACATGGAGGATACGAAGTGCTTAAAGCCTCACAGGGAGTATGAACTAAGTGAAACATAATAGAAAGAAACATGGCCTTATTGTCAGCTAGGTGATTTCTAGTTAGCCTAGGTGCACTGCTAGTTCACTTTTGTCTATGAGATGTCTTATCACACTCTGTTTTATGGAGGGCTAAATGTATCATGTTTTTTGCAATAAAATTTTTATATACAGAGTATTATATTGAGAATCTTGACTGATTAGGGAATTGGTGCATGTCTTCCGAGCTACATGTATATTAGCCATTTCGAGCCAAAAAGTCATGAGACAAATTTAATCATTTAACTGTTTCTAAGGCCAGATATCTTATCAAACCATAATCCACCATGTGAAGAAGTTTGACATATTTTCTCCTCGATTCCAAAATGAAAAGAAATAAATACAAATTAATTTCAACAAATCCGAAAGAGCAAAGAACCGTTAAATCGAAATAAACAAACTCACCAATTAATCTTACCAACATGTGAATCAAGAGTAGTGACTCATTCCAACTGAAGCGAATTCAGTTGGTCATATAACTCCCAAATCTATCATATCGCGGCTCCATAGGTAAACTAACTCACAGATGAGTCATGAGTGAATCAAATGATAAACTGACTTGAAAGAAAAATATATCAGATGAGTCATGAGTTAATCGCTAGCATGACCATATTTTCCAAATTAATTCTTCCTTTCCAGAAAGTCCTAGCAATGAAAAAGGTAATCAGACATTTTGAATTTTAGTTGGTAAGGAATGTACCAGATTTTAGATAATGTGAATTCTTCTCCCATCAATGTTGGGGGACATCAATACTACCTTATCACTCAATTTCCACAAAAGGATAAAAGCAATCAAATACCTGATAAAACATAAAAGTGAATAAAAGGAACTCCATTAAATACAAACAATCGAGCCAATTTCTATAAATGCAGGAACATAACTTTGCAAGTGCTCTGACAATGTTAAGTTCACCACATTATTGACGTACTCAGAAATCACGGTAGCAACTGCAGCACCACTGATGCCAAGATGAAGAGAAAATATAGAAATCGGATCCAATATTACTTTTAATAAGTTGTCAACCCCTGATGATTAACAGTAGACATATGTCATATGCATAATTTAAACTATAAAGAAATTAAAATACACATAGATAAACAGATGATGAGGGAGAAAAAGAGAAGAGCTATAATGCAATACTTGCCAACGGCTCATAAAGGTGTCTTCGCATCCATAAATCCATGAAAAGAACCTTGTACAGCAAGTGCAATTACAATGGGTGGAGCACTGAAGGCCCTACAAGTGAGAAACTTTTCAACTGGTACTCGCATCAGTGAATCCTAAACATAAAAAAATATAAGAGTACTGTTGGATAATAACAAATATTACAAAGACATAATATAATGTGTCATAAGACCACTTCTACATAAGATAACAAAACTAAAAGCCACATGAAACCAGATATGTATAGCTTTCCTTTCCAAAATTTACTGTGCTAGGTGTAATTATATCAGCTAGCTTTTCTAAACAACAACACAAAAAACTTTCTACATTGTATATCCAAAACACCAATATTCCTACACCGATAAACACATCCGCTCTATTTCTCAACTCATATAATTTAAGAGAATATTTTAGAAAAACATGCCTTGTTGTTCTCACTGCATTTAGATGGTATATATATAGTTATGGATCACAGTCACTCCAATCCACAAGTAAAATAGTACTTTGACCCAGCATCATGCATTAAGGCTAAAAGTGACAAAACATATAAATGTACTATCACATATTCCCACTGTATTTAGATGGTATATCAAAGAGATATTAATTACCAAACATTTATAACACTCCATTTTATTTTAATATTATTAATTTCGATGCATTTTTTTTTTTAAATGAATTGAATAAATTGTTAATAACTTCCAGTGCAACTATGTACATATAATTTAAAATTCTTAAGATTAAAGACAAAAAATGAAAAAACTGTAAGTTTAAATCTAATTAGAAAATCGAATCCTTCATTATTTTTATTTTTTGTTACAAATAATTCTCCACTTTAGATTATTATTATTATTATTTTGATATCATTCTTTGTTACTTTAGAATGGAACAAAATCTTAAATTAGTGGGGAAGAAAAGATGTTTTATGATTTGTAAATGCAAAAGAGGAAGATAAGTAATGTTGGATTCTAAAAATTGATCTATATTGTCTTTAGAACTTTTTTTTTTTTTTTTGCCTAGCAAATTTAGTTAAGGTTAAAATTATTATTAATAGAAAAAAATTAAAAATATTTGGGGATTGTCAAACTCTTTTCAATTAAATAAAAATATGAATTAAGTTATGTTTAAAGTTGTGAATTTAACTTCTTAAATCTTTAAGTGTTCTCAAAAATCTATTTGCAGTTTAAATAGAAATCTTCTTAATTTTGTTCAATATGTTCTACGTAAAATTGAACAAACAAAGTTCTCATGTAAACAAAAAATTGCATTTTTTCAAAGCCGCCTTTCAATTTTTTTTTTTTTTTTTTTTTTTTAACCGTTCGAACAAAGACATCTCTTCCAATTGCACTATTTTTCATCATTTTTGTTTAATCAATTATGTTTGGATTTCAAGCTAAATATGTGGAGATTTGTATCAGTTACTTCTTCCGTAAATATTTTTTCTTTTTACTTTGGAAAATGGGAAATTGAATTTAGAACCTTAACTTTATTAAGAGATGAGATTACCACCTAATTATATTTGCAACCACGTCTTTTTATTCACTCATCAACAGATTTGTTAACTTTGCATAGATGAGAAAACTCTTATGTGTGTATTAAAGTAGCTACTGCATGATTCTTGATGGTCTTCCTACATATTTATATACCCTTGACCGGGTTTGACTAACACTAACCTAATGACAAATTTATCTTTTCATGAGTAGGATGGTCTTTTCCATGTTAAAATTACTTGGCCCAATCACAAGCTACCATTTCATCACATATATCTAAATAATTTAAATAATTAATAATTTGAATATTATTAACAACATTAATATTTAAAATTAAAAGATTTAAAAAAAAAAAAAAAAAAAACCAAGGCCATTATAGGTACCATTGTTCTAGTGAAGATCTGGCAAATCTCTTCGTTGGATCTTCACCAATTGTCTCCTCCATCGTGATAGAGGAGGCAATTAGGTCAAGTAATTTTAACATGAAAAAAGATCATCTTACCCTTGAGAATTTAAATTTGTAGTTATGTTAGTGTTAGTCAAACTTGGTCAAGGTCTTAAGATGTAATAATCAATAAACTAGCATCACAATTGGAGTTTCGACAAATGTTAGGATGCTTCTATGTAATTAACCCAATTAGGATTTAGATGATTGATGGAACAATTGTTGCTACCATACAAGATTTATACAATTATTAAATAGTTATGAGAGAATTTATATTTGTTTTTGGTTTTTTATTATTCTTCTAATTTTTTAAATATATGGATTTTGTTACCTTTATATTATATCTCAATAAAAACCAACGACTCATGCAATTATACACTTAATGTGGCAAATGGACTTTTATAACATGTCACAAGTAAATTAAATCATTATGAATCTTATTATTAGTTGTCACATCACAAGTTAAACTTAAGTTGGGCTATAAAAATTATAATGTCTAACATTACTCTATTAATATATGCAAGAACCGTGATGAAATCCAATTTATCTCAATGAAATTTGATGTGTAAACATGTGAATTATAAGCAACGTAAAATTTACATATAAAACGTTTAAAATAATTGGAGACATTAAAATCAACTCAAGATTAGAAATTCCTCACTAGAGTAAGGGGTCGCTTGTTTTTATTACTTTTTATTTAATGGGTCTAAATTACACATATTACATGATTTTTATTTGTTTTCTTAAGTGGTCAAACAACTTAAAACTACTCAAAAATCATTGAAAATAAAAAGTGAGAATTTTTTACTTTTAATTGAAATGTTAAATCACTCACGATTTTTTAAATATAGTAATGGTTGTTTTAAATATATTATTCCAAATCCATCGTTCTCAAAATAATATATTTCTAAATTTATCGTAATTTTATATTATACATATTCCTTTTATGTTATTTTTATTTAAATATATAACAAAAGTAATTCAACTTGAGAACATTTTTTTTATTTTTATTTAAATATATAAGTTTAATTGCTTTACTATAATAATTTATGTATGTATATATAATTTTCAAAAAAAAAAATACTTTACAATAATAATTAATCATATTTTAATTATGAATAAAAATATTATTAATATATACATAAAAGTGTTTTAGTATTTACTAAATAATTTATTATAATGGTTTGTATTATTTTAAATGAAGTTACATAACAACTAATAGTAAAAGGATAAAAATGTTAAATTACTAGTTTTCAGATTATTTTAATTTTAAAAAATAAACAAGATTATTATACATTCAGAAGTAGGACAAAAAATAAATAAATAAATAAATATGTCATTCAGATTTTAGGTTTCGGTCACTATTTAATCTTCAGTCTTCAGTATTATTGTTCATTCTTCAGATAAATAAACAAACAACCCTAAATATACACATGTCAGAAAATTATCATGTATGTAATCAATATGTATCTTTTGTATAATCCTAATATTATGTTGTCTCAAAATGTTTACTAATTAAGATTTTTTGTAGGGAAAGAAAACTTAATATGTTTTAAAAAACTATGAATCTATTTGAATCTTATATATAGATCAAGAATTAAGTTCTTGATCAAAAGAAAACACAATTCCATCTTTCCGTGTAAGGGATTAAGTTCCTATCCCACTGATTCACTTTTCAAATGCAATTTAGCCCATGTTTATCAATTAGGAGTAAAAATCGAAAGAGATTATGGTCTTTTGTGAAGAGAATCAACAAAGGAAACTTGATGTCGTAGAGGTGAGTGGGACTAATTAGAGTGTGTTTAATATGGCTTCTCTGCAACATTTTTAATGTCAAAGCTTTTTTATGATCTTTTTGGTTGTTTGGCATCAATTTAAAAGAAGAGCTTTTTTTAATATTGAAAAAGCTATTTTGTACATCCAGATGACTCTTCAACCACCCTAGACTTGTGTATATCTCTTTTGAACTGACGAGTTAATAGAAATAAATAAATAACATCTCAATTAGTTGTCCAAATAATTTTATGACGGACCAACTTTTTAACCATCAACAATAATGAAAACTACAAAAAAGAATATTTTACTTTGATTGAGAAAAATTTTATCGTCTAATTTCTATTGGATTTTATTTTTAAATATGATAACAAAAGGGGTAGAAGATTATTGAAGTCTCCCAAAATCATACACCGTTTTTATAATTTAAATATCTACTCTCACAAATAAGAGATAACTACTCACTTATGCATTTCATCTAAATTAAGTTTTCTAGACCCAATCAAATTAATCATTCACATATTCCACATGAGTAGGCATGGGTTTGTCAACATGTCAAAAAGCTTCAAGGGAAAAAACTTTCAAATTTCAATTTGGTTGTACCTCAGTGAATTTTCTCTTTTGAGTACTAGTACTAGTCCAGGAGACATCTCTTGGGACCAGTTGAGATATGTGAATTTTTTCCTTTTGAGTACTAGTACTAGCTTAGGAGACATCTCTTGGGACCAGTTGAGATATAATTTTAGTAGCACGGTTTAGGGAACAGTTTTCAAGAAATAGAAAATAGAGAGACAACCCACAACATGTAAGGGAAATAATCCACAAATTTGTGGGGTACAGTGGTAGAACCCACTACCTTCTGAATGTAGAAGACGATAGTGATCTTACCAGTAGACCATCTCGAAGTTGGTACCTCAATGAATTTTTAGCAAGACATGGGATAGATTGATGATTTTGTAGTTTTATTTTAGAATATAAATTATATGAAAAAAAAAATTATAAATTGTGATATATGGAATCACAAAATCGAATAGTAATAAAATGTATTTATCAAGTAATCTTATGTTTTTTTTTTTCTTTTTGTTATAGATAAAAAAAATTTGAAAATTAAAAAAATATATATTATTACTATATAGTGTTCAATTATCCATTTTAATTAAACAAAAATGTTTTGTTACTCCAAGTGGGGTGGCTAGTCCCACCCCACCTTTGCCTTCATTGTAAAGGTCACAAGTTCAAGCAAATTTTTTGTATTTCCCACTTTGTGAGGGTAACTTTCACACAAATGTGTGGATAGACCTTTCCCATCCTCTCTCATCTTTTGGAAGTAGATTTTCGAAGTCGTGCTTCAAAGCGATATATCAACCAAGTCTTGGTAGATATATTGTTCAAAAAAAAAAAAAAAAAAAAAGAAAGATGTTTTGTCATTAAATCTGTTCAGGACATGCCTACGCAAGTTTTATTTTTATACTACTGTTTTCAATAAGCATTTCCAAACGCATTTTTACATCTTAAAAATATAGAAGTCAGTTTCTTTTTGTTTTGTCGAAAATTGGAAAAACCGAAAATAAAAAACTCACACCACTCAGATCAATTGAATTAGACCCTACTAGTGGCCTTCTCCTGACATTCGATCAAACCATATACAATTGAAAAAACTCCATTCAAGCTATTCTTATATTTTTGGGTTGCTGCACCCAGTTAGTCTCTTCCTCCTTTTCATGTTAAATATGGCTTTTATTACTTCATTTTCAATTTTATAAGCTAATATATTTGTACATCGTAATTATTCATTGGTTTAGATACAAGTAAATTGACGAACGAAAATTTTTATATATTTTTTAGCAGTTAATGTCATCGTTGGACATGCCGAGAGATGAAGCATTCGGGCCATTTCGTTGTCCTGGTATACTGAATTGCACCCAAATTCGTCACGGCTTGTCCAGTCATAGTGTTAATGGCCGGTGCATCTGCAAAGCTAAACCGTCCCCGGCGGCTACGATCAGTGTTGAATAGGACCAATGTCGTGGCGATGATTGCAAACGAACAACCAGTGTTGGATTGGACTAGTATCCTGGTGATAATTGCAAATGAGTGTGACGACTTAAATTATGCTCATCTTGTGTCAAAGTTGTTAATCAACCTATAAACTTATGTACATCTTTCTTGGGATGATGAGTTGATAGAAATAAATAAATTGATTAAAATAATATCTCAATTTACTTTAAAGAAAATGTACAAGTAATTTTTTGATGACCTAATTTTTTTTTTTTTCTCTTTTTATTGAAAGGGTACTGACTAAGGTTTTAAGCATAATAATATCACAAGCTACAAAAGAAATAATTTTACCTTACTATTAATTGATTGACTTAGAAGGAAAATTTTATTCTTTATGAATTTTAGTTGGAAAGGAATTTTTTTTTTTTTTAATAATATACATAATACTTCCGCCCTTAAGGCTTAAGCTAAATTATTATTATTTTGATAAAACTAAAACATAATATATTAAAGTTATAAAGTAATAAAAAAAATAATATGAAGTGAAAATTTATTAAAATAGTAGAGTGATAATGATTAATGAAAATTAATTCTAGTATACGTAGAGAGTGAAAGAATGGAAAAAATGAAAAAACAAATGTCAACGATGGAATGTAGAAGAAAATCGTGTCTTATTATTTATAGGAATCAAAGTGTGATGAAATTTATGAAAGATTCATTACAAGCAAAAAAAAAAAAATCCTTTGTTTCATCTCATAAGAGCTTCAAAAATTTAGACAGCTTTTATGACCATACACTCAAATACCCTAGGTCGAAAGCTACTTTCAAAAATCATGCTAGATAGCTCACAATTTCATAAAAAAACATCATTTTGATATATTTCTATAAAATCAATACATGACAGACTATCTTTTAGCACAGATAGTTATATATATTCTCATCCTTCAAGAGATTGGGGTTCACTTCTGATTAAACACATGCTGATATTTTATTTTAATAGGTCCTAATAGTACTCTAACCTATTTAGTATTAATTTAAAGAAAAAAATAAAATTAATATGGGAAAACAAGTAATATGTGATAGTTCACGATTATTTAGAAACAAATTTGAAAAGTTTGATGATGTAATATGATATTTATAATTTGATTTTTTTTTTTTTTTTTTTTTTTGAAATAGGAAGACTTTATATCATTAAAAATAATATTTATATAAAACATTTATGTAGGAAACATTTATGATAGGTTTAATAATAATTTTGAGAAAGGTCTTTGATTTTTATAAGCAAAGGTCATTGATTAGTAATAGTATACATATTTTAAAACAAACTTAAAAGAAAATTTTATGAAAACTCTATTATTAGACCTGCCCAACGATTTGCAAAGAGTTAGGACAGAGTTTAAAGCAGTCAATATATTAGCGGATATGCAGTCAAATTATTTATTTATTGTTCTCATCCTAATTGTTGTTGAAATTGTTCTTATCACTATTATTATTCAAAGTCATGAAGGAAAATGTCTCTTTCAGCGGCCATGGATTGTCCACATTTTATAATGGCATGGCAGAAGAAATAGCGGTTACGAAGGGAAATTATTATTATTATTATTATTATTTTGAAAAGATGAAGGGAAATTATTATTTGAGTCAAATTCATTTTTATAAAAAAAAAAACGAAAAATTTGTTTTTGTCCTTTTTTTACGAAATTTTTTTTTGATCACTCAAACAAACTATTTTTATTCTATACTCAAGTTTACCAAATTACCCTTAAATCAAAATTTAAGAAACATGGAATTTAAATCCCGTATCAGATTTTAATGTGCAATAAAATTTGGTACCAGATTTTATTGCTTGTTGAATACTTGTGGATTTTATGTGGCAGATTTAAATCCAAACCAGATTTTATGGCCCCATAAATCCGGTATTGCATAAAATCCGGTCATCATCTTTTATGTTGCATCTCATCGAAAAACTCAATTTTCAAGCTAAATCCAACCACATTTAACTGAATTCAACCCTAAACATCAGCACTCAACATAAAAAAAAAAAAGAAAAAAAAAAGAGTAAAAATTCATAGAAAAAACTCAAACAAAATCTCTACAAAACTCAAACAATCAACAAAAAATGTAATAAATCTGATATCCTGAGCAATGGGGAGGAGAACAAAAAATTTGGTACCAGATTTTCATGGAATTGGTTGCACCCACAGCCCATCGCTCGTCTGCATCGTAGTGGAACCTCCCATCGGTGGGTGCAAATGCATGAGCTATGGTTCCACCTGCCCCATCGAACGGGCTCCCATCTCCATGATCACCACTGGCAAATCCAATCTTGAGGTCAGCCGTTCTGGGATCTTGAACTCTTGAAAATGTGAATCGTGTGCGAGCTTGCCAAGTCCGAAATGCTCGTGCCACAGGTTCCATGGCATTACTCCTAGTCCCTACAAGACAAACACGAGTGAATTGAAAAAAAGCAGATTTTATTAGTCTTTATCTCTTCAATAGGAATCAAACAATTGCATCATTTTGATCAATGAAGTGAAACTATTGATAAAACCTTCCATGATCTTTAATTATCTTGAAAATTAATTAACAATATACGCCAATTCCATGAAAAACATTGACTAAGAACTCTATATTACAAATTATCAAGATAGTACTAAATTTAATAAATCAACCATTATTAGATATATAGCTAAATTTTATATATATTACCTGAAAGAAATGCATAGGTTAAGTGTGTTTGGCGAAGCGGCCATCTTTGACGTCCTGGGAAAAAAGAGTAGTGAGCAACTGTATGGAGAGGGTGACCAGAGCCATTACTATGATGGTGATTTTTCTCTCCAGATCTCATCATGAAGTTTGTGCCATTAATAATATCTGCAACTCCACACCGAGGCATTGCCATTTTAGACAATGTTTTCTTATCCAAAACTCCAGTGGAGTTATCATGGAAATTGAGCTGGTAAGTTTTGATGGCTGACTCCAACAATTCATCAAAGTCATCATCATTTTCGTGCTCTCGGTTCTTGGATTTCTTATAATCCAAGTAACCAAATTGTTCGAGGTATTTCTTTAGCTGAAGGATGCCTTTAACCTTGTCACCTTTGTGACATCCTTGAAGATGTTTTAGGAACTCCACCTGAGATTTCTCTTTAGTGCCTGCTGAGACTGACTGAGCAGAGAGGAGAGAGAGGAGAACAAGGAGGGCCAAAGAGAAAAGAGAAGAGGAGAATGTACTAAAAGAATCTAAAATAAAATATAGCTAAAACAATACTATCATAATAAATCCAAAAAAAAAAAAATGCTTAAATGAGAACATTAGTTAAACTATTAAAAGGGTTTTGAGGCAATTAACAGTTTTATTTTATAATAAAGTGAAAACCACAAACAAAATCACCCATCTAATCAGATTTTTTTGAGAAGAGGAAATTGTATTAAACACCAGAAAAATCACAAAAGTGGGAAGGAAATACATCTTGAGCTGTTAAACTTTTGCAGTCAAAGTGAAAAGGCCGTTGGCCATGTAGTGGATGCGTTGAAACCTAGAGCCCAGCTTATTATACAGTGACCTGCCTGATTATATTGCTTGTAAACAAAAGGAAGAGGACTTATATGATGTGATGTCCTGAATAATATTAATCAGCCTAGTGGAATATAGGCCATTAATAAGATTTCCAACTTGAAGAGTCTCATATTCATGTACTAATGATTTGTGTGGCTTTAATTACCCCGCTATGTAGGAAAAAGATTGCATGTGAAGGTGATGAAAGTTGTTATTTCTAATATGAGTAAAATAATTAATTTAGAAGCTGTTCCTATAACCCGAATGATCTGGTATTGAATAAACCCAACTTCCTTACGTAAGGAACAGCACTCAGCTTCTAAATTAATTTAAAACAGTTCTTACCTTATTTTTCTTTCCAGCACCTTCCATTCCGCAGAAGAAAAAGAAGAGGAAGGTGACTACTCACGGCGGCAGATGAAGGGGCCGCAAACGACCGGCAAAAGAAGTGTAGGAGGTGAGAGAGAAGAAGGAGATGGTGGAAAGAGCCACAAACAGCAACTTAGAACTGTTTTGTATGATTGCGTGGGTAGTGTTACTAAGAAATGGTAAGTAACAGTTGAGAGAGGAGAAGGAGATGGACGTATGAGAGAGGGGAGAACAAGAGGAAACTGGGTAGAGAGAGCAGACGAATGAGAGAGATGGGCAATGAGCAAAATAAAGCGGGAGGCTGTTGTGGATTTGGAAAAGCAGGTGGTGCGGCAGTGGCGTTGAGTGAGTCTGATATGTAGAGTAAACAGACCAAGGTAGCGTCCAAAGCATTGCTTACATTTATTATGAGACAAGTAGCTTATGGTTGTACCATCATAATAAAAAGCTACTTGCTCAGAGTATGGGTTCGGGTGTAGACTACAGACAAGTAGCTTTCTCAAAAGAAGAGAGATGTGTCCAAAACACTTTATGGAAGAAGCTACTTGCTCATAGTATGGGTTCGGGTGTGTACAATGATGCATGACTTTCACCGAGAGACTCCTCGTCCTTTTTGTGATTTGAAAAGCGTTTGTTTAAATGCAACGGTTATATTATTAATTTTTTTAAAAATAAACTATATAATAGTTCTATTATTTTATTGTCACCTCTTTTTTATATATTGTATGATAATTATAAATTAATTTCTATACCATTTTAAATGATTTTTTAATTAAAAAAATTGAATCATGTAATATTAATTTCATCAATATGAAAGGCTTACGATGGGCAATACAAAAGTTAAATAAAAGAGGAATTTTGATTTGTGTATGAAAGGTTTATTGTAATTTTTAAAATAATAATAGATGTTTTCATAAATTTATAAATCCAACTAGTTGTATTTGTATTTTTATCCTAACTATAGTAAATGTTAGTGAATTTTTTTTATCTAAAATGTCCAAATTTATCATGTCTAATTAATTAAAACATATAAATTATTAGGCTTGTATAGATCACATGATGATGTGATAAATAACATACTATTAAACTCACATATTGAAATAAGATGAGATTCATCCAATCATATACTCTCATACTTGTGTCATAAAATCTATAGATCTAAGTTATATTCTTATTCCCCGAACTTTGCATTAATTATAACGTTTTTGAAAAAAAAAAAATGAAAACATTAGCAAATTTACTGTTATGAACTTGAGTAAAAAAATTTTAATACTCTACTATTCCACATGTAATAAAATAACTTGTGTGAACCTGAAAATCTACATATATTGGATGGAAAAAACTTAGAAGTTTCCAAATGAATTGAGAGATTACGATAACAAAGCAAAAGTACAAAGCCTCTCCCACTAGAAAGCACAAAGGAGGGCACACACCGAGAAAAAAAAAAAAAAAAACTTGCAATGTAAACTGAGTTGATGTTAATGGTTTCTAAAATTGGAAAAAGTTTGTAAATGGTTTCTAAAGTTTGTAAATTGGAAAAACAGGCGAAGGAGTTGTCAATTGTAATTAAGTAGTTTGCGGTAATTAAAGTGAATAAAATATTAATGATGATATGGAAATTGGATGAGTAAAATGTCTGATCATGGATAAAATAAACTAAACATAATAAATTAACTACAGCCCAATTAATAAAATAAACACAGTCCATAATATTTTGAAGCCTAATTGGCCTCCGATTGAAGCCCAATAAAGTCCAATTACCTTCACAAATCAACCCGATTGCCTTCAATTACTCCGTTATCCAATTATCCCGTTATCTTTCATTATTGGTATCTTGATTTCTATCATTTTTACTTTCCTCAAGATGATTTCCCCTCAAATCGTGTCTCTTTTTAAGAAGAGTTTAATTTTGAGTGATATATATAAGGGAAAAAAAAATTAATAATATTGATCATCTATTATTTTTTCTATTGATGTATCATTATATTATCAAAAATTCAGCAAAAAATAGAATTACAGAAAAATTCTTACTTAATGTTCCCTCTTCATTGCAAAAAACAAATTTGACGAGTCTTTATTATAGTGGGAAGAGTAATTGCAAATTGATTGCCTAGCAGAGCAATTCATGATAATGAATGGGTGACCAGTGCATGTGAGCCAGACTAAAAATGGAAAATGAAGCATTAAAGAGGCTTATCCTAACCCCATCACAGCTTTCCAAAATTGGAAAACCATAACCACCACCTCTCATGCATAAGATGGTTTCTCATTTTTCAATGGGTTAGTGGACCACCAAAGGAAAAAATAGTAAAAGAAAAAAATTGTGTACCCATGCTCTCTAATCCAATGCTTGCTATCAATTATTGTTAATATTTTGCTTGCATGTTGGTGCCCAACCTTGGCGTGGAGAGGAACGCGTATAGTACAAAAAAAATTGGGTATACTGAAGTCTGAACCCAAACTTAGCCAAATAATCTTGATTTGGGCAGCTCTGGCAACGATTTAATCGGAAATTAGGAGGGTTTAGTACTATCCATTAGGACCATTATATTCAACTTTACAATAATGCAAAAATTATATAGTAACATGAATTTGATTAAGCAGGATTAATATAGTCTAAACATAGATTTTTGTCTATTTAAAAGCACCACAAAATTTTATGATTTGCGCAGATCTATTAATGTGGCAATAAAATTTATCATTGGAAAAAAAAAATCAATAAAATTCTTATTAACAAAAAATTATTTACATATATGTATATAAAATATTTCTTTTAATTTTACAGACACATGTTAAGAGGCTTTCGACACAAAGAATATATTTTAATTTGTCCTCAAAACTTGTCATAAAACACACATAAATTTTTTAAAAAAATGGCGAGTAAACTATTTGTTTTAGAGTCAGAGAGATAGAATGGGGCTGGGTGGGCAGAGACTAGAAGAGTTAAATTGATTGATAAAAGATGGGGAGGTGCGGACTGCGAGAAACAAAAGAAAAGAAACATTGATGGATGATGATGGTGAAGCACGACAAACAAGATAAAATCGAAAACAAGAAAATAATAGATCTTGGATTAATTAATCAGAACTCTGATAGCAACTGATGTTACCCTATATATAAAGATTAATTAAATAAAAACACAATCAAACGAAAGACTAAAACATATTTGTAAAAAAAAAAAAAATCCGTTAATTATATGTCAATTAAGAATTAAAGTTATAAATAACTTTGATTCAATGATCAATCCAGAATAAAAATTATAAAAGAAGAATATTAATGTCACTCTCAAGAAAGAGATGAGAAAGTAGGAGCAAGTCTTGTTTGATCATTACAAGTATAATTTGATAAGATCATATGTTCAACAATGAACAAAAGAGAAACAAGTTTTTATTCTTTTAATGAAGAAGTTGATTATATCGTCACTGTTATGTTTGTTTAAGGTTTCAAGTTTTTTATATATAAAGAAATAAAACTTTAACATGAAACGTTAGTCCTCTAACAACTGCACTTAACTAAAAATACTCACTTAGGTTTGAATTAAAGTAAATGTCTCAACTCAAATAATATAATTCTGAAACAATAAAATAAACTAAACATAATAAAGAGTGGCGATATTTCTACCCCTTATAAATTATATGTAAACCTTATCAAAATTACAAAAAGTCTCTAATTAGTAAATAAACTCCTATTAATGCCAATATTGTCATTCTTTTATTGTTTTTGTACTATATTTTTATAAGTACAACCCATAATAATTATTTTATTATTAAATTAATTTTACTAAAATTTTGAGATTTTTTCCCCAATAGACAAGATAAATAGATTATAATTTTCTTCTAATAATAACTAATTTAAAACTTATCATTTTAAAATTTTAAATTATTCTTCACACTTTACAATTAATTTGTATTCTTTAAAAAAATATATATATTTGAATAAAAACAAAATTAATTTAGAGAAGTTAGAATTTGAAAAAGCATGAGGAGTTTTATTTTAGTTGGGTTTAATTTTTGGAGTTATATGATAGCATTCAAATAATTTATTTGTATCCTTACAAAGATTTTACCATCAATTTCTTAAGAAGATTTAAAATTATTCTTAACACTTTACAATTAATTTATATTCTTTAAAAAAAATAATATTTGAATAAGACAAATATAATTTAGTGAAGTCAAAATTTAAAAAGGTATAAGTTTTATTTTGGTTGAATTTAATTTTTGGAGTTATATAATAGCATTCCAATAAGTTTTTTGTTATTTGATCAATGTGTAACTTTTTATCACGGTTCAACGAATGTATTATATTATGAAGAAAAAAGTTTGAATTAATCAGTGATTCCTTAGTTGGAATAAAACAAACTTACTTGATATATAAACTTATTTTTTTCTTTCAAATATGTTTTCCATTTTTATTTTTCCTTTTTAATTAAATATAATAATTTTATCATGATTTTCATTCATTTTCAATATTCTGTAATTAATTTACTTCCATAAAATTTGTTTGATATTTGAAATTATTATTTAAAATAGAAGTTAAGGATGCGAAAAAATAAACCGGTTTTATCATATACATGAGAAAATTATTAATATTTATGGATATAGTTACAAATTATTTACTCTTTTTAAGAATTTTCTTTAAAGAAAATATTGGATTTTTAAAATAGATCATGATGAGATGTACATAAAATTTTGTAGGGGTGTAACTATTGTTACTGCCCAATTAATAAAACAAACACAGTCAATAATATTTTGACACCCAATTGGCCTCCAATTGAAACCCAATAAAGTCTATTTGCCTTCACAAATCAACTCGATTGTCTTCAATTATCCCGTTATCCAATTGTCTCATTATCTTTCATGATTATTATCTTGGTTTTTATCATTCCCATTTTCCTCAAAATGATTTATTCTCAAATCGTATCTTCTTTTTATTGTTGTTCGAAAATGTATTTGAAACCCCAAAAAAAATGTCAGAAAAGACCTCATAATACTCCCTGACGTGTTTCACTCACAAGCCACGTGAAACATGAAAGCCAAAGCCATCCCCAACCGGACCGGACTCCATTCCTTACAAAGTTATCTCTAAAGTTGAATCTACTGTAGTTGTCAGAATTTAAAAATCTCTTAAATTAATTACTAGTTCTTCCCACCTAATTTTACTACTATCCAAGGCTGTGCTTGGCATATACTACTAATAGGGAAAAACTTGCATTGTAATCCCACAATAAACAATCAAGATATCTAAGTTCGAAATTATCCGTAAGATATGTTATCGGTTGAATTTCATAAATGCATTTATAAAAATGGGATTTGGAGATTTCACAAATCTAATTAAATTGGGTAAATATGATAATCTCTGTAATGAATTACTTGAAAAAAAAAATTGGTTGGATTCTGGTTTTACTTGTTCTTCAATGTCTAGTATGAAGCCAAAATCATAATGGAAATGGAGAGAAAAGCATACTACACAAATTTGAGAATGCTCATTCGTTTATTTTAATTTTTATGTATCACGTGTTTGGCATATATCACTATAAACAATTAAAACAGTAAACAAGGTCTAAGAGTAATTAGCACCACTGGATAGAGGGAGATATTATTGTAGGTTTCGCAGATGTATTAGGCTGCATAATCATAGATCGCAAACTAAAAATGGAAAATGAAGTATTAAAGAGGCTTATCCCAACCCCATCATAGCTTTCCAAAACTGGAAAACTTTCAAGCATAGGATGGTTTGTCATTTTTTAATGGGTTAGTTGGACCATCTAAGGAAAAAATAGGAAGGGAGAAAAAAAATTATGTACCAATGCTCTCTAATCCAATGCTTGATATAATTAAAAGTTTCTTCTATGGGGACACTCACTGTTCCAATATTAATTTGTACTTAATTTATTGTTTTTAAATATAAATTTAACTCATCTCCCCAATAGTGCTTCTTCGATATGAGATTCCATACCTTTTTTAATATGAGAAATTATATTTGGGATATTTCAAATTCACTAAAAGATAAAAATTCTAAATTTGATTTTTAAATGGAAAAAATGAAAGGGATTTTTCATTATCCTCAAACTTCCATATGAGAACATGACCTCTTATACAACAATGAAAGATCTTATCACTTAAACCAAATAGTTACAAATTAAAAACAAAATATAATCTAACCAAGCAATACTTAGCATGTCATAATCAGATTTAAATAAGGTAAAAGGTCAAATTAAGAGAAGATTTAAATTCATGATATAATAATGTGCTATATGTCCGACTTTTAATCTAAAGTTACTTAAATCAATAATGGAAAAAGATTTGGCATGGTAATCAGACTAGGATTTAGAATTATTACTTAATTTTGACCTAGCTCTCCCTCTTTCTTTGGTCAGTTTTTTATTTCATGTTTTGTGTTTACAGTTTTTTCAATTTTGGTGTTGTTTAAGTCCATATTTGTTTGTATTTGTTTTGATTCTTGGATTCTTGTAGATCTATATGAGAGAAATTTTGTTAATTGAAACGTAGGAAGAAATAATTTTTGTAATTTTTATAGTGTTGTTGGTTTTGTGGTTTTTGAAACGCAAAAAGATGTTTTCTTTGGTTTTGATTTGTATAAAAATGTTTTCATGAATAATTTATTTATATATGGTTGTGTGTTTAATATCAAAGGTAAATTTCGTGTACATTGAAGTTAAATTTATGGTTTATATGCAATTGTGTAGAGATCAATTCTGCTTTATAGTTTATTTATTGAGAATTTGAGTTTAGAGTTTATAGAATCAGATGATGATAATATGTGTTATGATAGGAGAAGGTAGATTCTGCTTCATAATTTTTATGGTGAAGTCTAACTTTTCATACATGAAAAGTTGGTTGGCTTTAGAGTTTAGTGGACCCACACCATTAGGGACCTTTTAATGAAAACAACTAGACTTATTTTTTATTCAATATATTGGGTCTTCAATGAACATAAATTTTAAAATGAACCAACCTCTTCATTGTTCGAACACACAAGATTGATCATATTACTCCATTTATTTACTAACATGTCATGGAAGTGCTTCTTCCCAAAAAACACGTTTCAATAAAGGTCTTTTTCAACAACATTTTCTCTTTGATCACTTTATTATGGTTTTCTAAATTTAGGATTATATATTGCAATCTTCTCATTTTCCTTAGTGTCTATGCATATCTAGAAATGGAATCCTCAACATAGCAAAATTCGTAGAACTATATCCTAAAAGGAATCTTTATTTAATTTTGTGGAAAGAGAAGACAAAAAGAAAATATCATTGATTTTTTCAGGAATTATATATCTCCAAAGTAGAGGCATTTAGATCATTCTAAAATTCATCATATATATATTTTAAATTCCAAAATTTTTTTAAAAATATATGTTTAATTTGTGAGACAAAAAAAAAATAAAAATAAAAAAAACTGAAAAAGAAATTAAAAAAGGATCAGAGAAGCCAAAACGAAAAAAAAAAGAAAGAGAGAGAGAAATTAAAAAGAGAAACAAGAAGTGTGTATCAACTTCAACACTACTATTCCAGCCATGCAAAAACTCTTTTAAGTGTAGTGACCCTTTTTTTAGATATATCTCTAGGGTTTCAATAATCAACTAACCACCATTAAATGAGTCAAGGGTCGTTTGTTTTTTTGTGTAAAAACTAAACAGTACTGTTGAAAACTGAATAATGACTAAAACCTGAAATCTGAATAATAATTTTTTTTTTTTACCCTGAATATATTATAAACTTATTTGTTTTTTAAATTTAAAATTGTCTGAAAACTAGTAAATTAACATTATACCATTTTTATTATTTATTGTTATGTATTTTTAATTAATATAATATAAATACTTGAAAATACATTATTTAATAAATTCTCAAATATTTTTTATATTCATATTAATAATATTTTATTCATAATTAAAATATAATTAAAAAATATAGTACGATTAATCATATTTATACATTTAAATATATTAATATATTTAACAAAAAATTAAAAAATAAATATTTAAATTGTAAATTAAAATATATTAATTTAATTTCAAGATAATTTGGGATGAGATACATTTAGATTTTACTTTTCAAAAAAATATTTTTTTAAGCATCAAGAATAAAAAAAATTCGAGTAATATAAAATTAAGATAAATTTAAAATTTTGTTATTTTGAAAAGGATTAATTTAGAATAAAAAACTTATAAATGTCATTAAGTGATTTATAATTAAATGAAAAGTTAAATTTTCTTACTTAATTTTTTTCATTTATTTTTTGATAATTTTAAATGGTTTAACTACTTAATAAAACAAACGAGAACAACTTATTATGTACAATTCAACACTATTAAGTATTCAATACAAAAAACACACAACTCAATAGTTCTCATGCAGCCAGCTTATAAAGCTTGTGTTAGATGGCTTGCAGATTCAAGGAAAATGGCTTTAAATAGTCTTTAATTTTTTTTTTTTTTTTTTTTTTTGTCCCGCAAAAGAGTTTGTGAAAAGTTGCTCACCTTGGTCAAGATAAATTAATAGTTGTGATGAAATCAATATTTTGAAATTCTCAATGAATCTTAAAGATCTAATTTATTAATTCAACCAGCTATTGTCCACATGGAAGATGAAGATCATGTGAGGTTTGAGAATTGCTTATAAAAGGAAAATTGAAAGGAAAGATTTAGATTAAAAAGATGCCAATGCATTTTGATTTCCATTATCTATATATACAGTTCAATATGCAAGCAGTGTGTTTTGTTCTCACTTCAACAAGGTATATACAGTTGCCCAACGTAGGAGAAGTTGACTGAACAAGAGCAAATTATTAATGTGTGATACTGGAAAAGAGATTGTTAAAACTAGAAATTGACAGAACAAGAGAGCATTATTAATTAATGTGTGATACTGAAAGAGTTTCAGCCCATGACATATTTTTTGGCATAAATTTGATCAAAATTTGGTATTCCATAATTTAAGAGGAGGCATGTGAATGCAAATCTTAAGCAGTGTGTTAGTTGTTTATCATAAATTAAGGGATTATTTATAATTTTTTTCGGGTTTAATTTGATATTTTATAGCACATTAGGGAGTTATTTATAATTTTTTTTATTCAATTGGGTATTTTATCATATGTTAAAGGTTATATATGTATGTATGTATGTATATATACACAAATTTTGACATGTTAGGGTTAGCCGTTACTCTTCCCCATCCATCACTACCGCACCCCCTCTCTTCCTTCACCCTCTCTCTTGCTTCAGTGTAATTTGCCCCCTTCTCTCTCTCTCTCTCTCTCCTTTTGTCTTTGCTTCCTTCACTCTCTTCGTTTTTGTCTTTCTTTCTCTTTAGTCCTTACTATATTCTTCATTGTAGTCACAAAACCACCACTGGAGTGCTGGTTACGACTTGTTTTTGCCAAGGAGCGCCTTGGGCTTCTACGCCATTGATGGTGAGGCACGCACCTCATTAAAGGAGCTGTGAATTGCTAGTAGTGGGCTGCATTACGATTCAAACTATGCTCAGTCATTACACTTGGCACATATATTCAGTGGAAAACACTTTGGGAAGCTAGAATATGACTGAAAAGTAGGCAGATTTGCAGGAAAAACAGATATCAGCCACCTGAAAAAACAAATATCAGCCACCTATTGAAGCCTAAAGCAACAGTAGACACTGCAAGTAGACATGACCACGGTTCAGTTCGAACTGTCCGGTTCGAATTGAACCGGGTCTTCAGAACTGGAACCGCTACTGTAACGGTTTCGGTTCCGATTTTTTAAATAATGGAACAGGAACTGTCGGTTCAAAGAACCAGTGGAATCGGAACCGCTTTGAACTGACGGTTTCGGTTCTAACAAAAAAAAAAACTACATCACTTTTAAAAAAAAAAAAATTAAAGTGATAGTTGATCACATTTTTTTTTTACATTTTACCCCCTCCCCTTAATTTCTCTTTAACCCCCCCTTTCCTCTATAAATACCCTTTCTATTCTTAATTTCTTCTTATATCTATCTCCCTCAATCTTAACTCTCTTTCTCTCCATTAATCTCAACTCTCTCTCAATTTTAACTCTTAGTTTCACTATTATCTTAATTCTCAATTTTAATTTCCTTTATTTTGTTTTAATTATATCTATAAATTATAATTTTCAATTTATTATTTGAAGTTTCAATTCTTAATTTATTATTTTTAAATTTCAAAATCTTATTTTATTATTTTTAAATTTCAAATTGTAAATTTATTTTTAAATTCAATCAAAGTTCAAATAATTAAATTTCTTATTTCTTTTGTGTATAAATTTATTTTTTTAATATCAAAATATAGTTTAATATTAATTTTTAAATTTTATCTTTATTTAAAAAAAGGTTTCGGAATCGGAACCGAAACCGTTGTAGAATCGAAACCGGAACCGGAACCAGAACCGTTATAGAACCATCGGTTCCAGAACCGAATCAAAACCGTTTTATCCCAGTTAAGGTTCTGGTTCTAACTTTTTCAGAACCGGAACTGTCGGTTCAGAACCGGAACCAAAACCGAACCGAACTGTGGTCATGTCTAACTGCAAGACGCTTAGTATACATGTCCGCAGGTTCCTTTATAGAAACCAATTTATTTGGCAATAGTTCTCCCTTCATCCTATTATGTGATGGAAGTCCTAATACCTTAGATTTCATAGGCACAAGAAGATCATAATATACCATAAAAATTACAACCTCAACCAATTTAAAACGTAGGAAAATAATTCTACATTAATGTCAACTTTTGAGTCTAACCTTGGTGAGATTACAACACACCAACTTAACAGCCATGCATCAACCTTTCACTTCATTTTTTTAATCAACCTCTTTAGTAATAATTACCACGATTATATTTACTACTCAATTGTGGAATCTCTAAATCAACAACTATAGAAAACGAACATAATTAACTATCTATTTCAAAGATCTATTCAGAACATAAAAGTAAAAATCCATCACAATATCAAACAGTCTTCCCTCAGCAATTCATTTATAACAAAATCTCTAACACAAGGTTAAAAGTTTTAGCTAAGTTCTCAACCAAAAACTAAGAATGCACAAACAAAACCCCAACAAAATTTACCAATTGAATTTTAGTCCCCACCAGCACCTTCACAATGCTGACAAACAATACTACATTTCGGAATTCATTGTCAATAAATGATAAAAGCATTTTAGATAATGTAATATATTATGTGTATTATTTCTCCTATTAAATCCACGAACTTTACAGTTACAGTCTGTGCTATAGTTTAGAGATAGTTAACAAGTTCTCACAGAGTCATGGCAATGCTAGTGTCACTGCAGTGAAACACAGGAGACTGTACGTAAGACCAGTACTGGAAGCAATACCATTAAAGAAAACAATTTCTAAAACTCATAAAGTTTCTATTATAGTTACAATTTCTTTATCTTTATCAGTTTGGATATGGATGTCAAGCTCAACTGCATCCCTCTAAAGCTCAGACTCAGTAACACTAAGAAAATGCAGCTTGTCAAAGGCTCTAATTGTAACGAAAATAACTCTTTTAATGGTTAATTCTCATTCCATTCATTGATCAAGTAACTTATAACAGGGAAGAACAAAAGCATCTCTCTGATTCTAAAAATCTCCATAGAAGGGTCGTCTTCATGAGCTAGCACTTAATAAAAAAGACACATTCGTTTTTGCAAAAGAAAAGATACTCATCAGTCATCACCAATACCATCCGAATACTGCGGCCTTGTATTTTATCTCTAACACCAAGGCAGCATGTGCAACACCCACACACTTGAAAACCAAAAACTAAGAAAATACAATGAAAAACAAGAAAATATTAAGAGCAAATAAACACATTTGCTTAACATTCATACAATTTTATCTCTACAAGCATTATCTCTCTTCACATGCAATACAAGGAGCTGCAGCTTGTCTTAAAAATCTCAATTTCAAATGTTTAACCTACTTAATACAAGTAATAATGCCATAGAGACAGCTTGCATTAAAATTTCATTATCCACCCATTAACTCATTTATTAATAAGGCCATGTAGAGACAACACCATCTACTTGATTAAATCCGTTCACCAAATTAAGGACTAATCTCTATACAACACAACAAAATTTTGAGACATAAGAAATTACATAAAGGCAACCCTTTTGATTAAATCAGCAACATTCCAAGGAAAGACAATTTCTAAACCTTAGACACTGCCATACACTCAATTGATGCAAAACTCCCCCACATAACACTGAACTTGTAAAAAAAAAAATCATGGCAACAAAATATTGCATGAAAGAACACAAAACTATTGCACACACACTAAAGTATTATTTTCCTTCCACTTAATCAAATTAACCAATCAAGACCCCGCAAAACTATTGCACACATAAACATCATCAAATAAGTAGATAACTGTCAACAAAGCAAAAAAGAAAACAAAACAGTAACACATTGAGAATAGATCTTGCAAAAACATGGTCGTGTAAACAAGTAAAGAAGAAGAGATAACCAAAAGTATGCAAACACTCAAAAAAGAAAAAAGCCCCAAATCCAAAACACAGACCTGTTAATAATCTGAAAGCTCTCAGCAGTTCCTGCTTTCGACTGACATAAAACATTGGATTTGTTTCTGAAATACAAAGCCCTGGATCAGTACTACTTGTATACTCAAGAAAAAGAACCGGCAAAGACTATTGATATGGTTAAAGACAAGGGAATCCTACGAAGACACGAAAAAGATCCTTCAAGTGTTAATGAGTATACTCAAGAAAACAATGACAAGAAGTAAATTAAAAACAGATCTCAAGCATCAACCACTGCTGCATGCAAGATGTCATCTACTCCAAATGAGATAATCACAACATATAATCATAAAAAACTATCACAACAAAAATGAAAAATTAAGAGTGAATAAGATATCAGGAGACTGTATACATCTCACAATAGGTATAATAGACATTAAAGATGGTTCTTCTCCCACGCCCCCACCCCAAAAAGAAAGTGTAAAACCACTGTTTGACACTAGGTTTAAATAAAAGTTTTTGGGCTGAATATATATATATTCATTTTACAAATCTTTGTGTATCATTTTACAAATCTCCTACATGAAATTGTTTTATATTCACTTACTCTCTGCCTATTAGTTGATATATATATATATATATATATATATATATCAACTAATAGGCAGAGAGTAAGTGAATATAAAACAATTTCATGTAGGAGATTTGTAAAATGATACACAAAAATTTTAGACTTGTGATCTGATATGAACTCAAATATTGTAGTAAAAATGGTCAAAAATAAACCTTTACATGGATTACTGATAACTTTATTTTTATAGAATTATTTTATCTTTTTAAACTTGAATTCTTACTTAGTTCTTGATATTTTTATTATTATTAAGTAAATTATTTCATATTTCTTTTATTTTTATTTTCAGAATAAAATTAGTTAAAAAAGCGCATGTGGATCCCACCAAGTGATATTGTTCGAGACAAAATCATCGCTACAAAATGAATATCATTCGCAGCAAGTTCATCGTCTCAAGAATTACTCGATTCGGAGATCGCATAAAGAAATTATCGCGGTTTAAAGATAGAGTATTCTAGAAATAAATATTATGTCATGCTAATATAAGGAATGATGTAATCAAAATTATGATGTAAGCAATGATGTAATATTAAAGTTGACATGAATAAGGTAGGTGAATGATGATGCAAGCGATGATGCAATATGAAAGTTGACTTTGAATGAGGTAGGTGAACGATGATGCAAGCGATGATGCAAAATAGTGAAAAATTAGGAAACGATGATGCAATCGATGATGTAATTGGAGGTGAACTTGGCCTATAAATAGGCCTTAGAATCATCATTCCAAACATTCCATCACAAACCAAAACAATAAGTAGTTTAGAGAAATAGAGAGAGAGCTTGGAGAGGAGGAGCAAAGCAAAGGAAGAAATTCTACGGTGAAACTTCAATCCACTAAGTTTTCCTATCTTTTGTTATGTTTAATTTTCTAGTTTTTGTAAATTCTATTATGGAGTAGATTTATTTTCTAAGGTTATGATGTAGCCTAACTTTGATGTTCCAACTCTTTGTTCAATTCAATTAATGATTTTCTATCTTAGTTGATGCATTTAATACTGTTCTTAATGCTTCTAAATAATTGGCCACTATTTAGTTGAATTGTTAATCATAATGATAACAGAAGCTGATTTATGTGTCTAGTTCATTGTATTTAATGTCATAAATTACATGTAGGATAGGAATATACATGTATGGTTTGTGTAGTCTATAAAAGAGATCCATAAATCTTAATGAATCCTTTAATGTTTTGACTTGCATGGGAACATAGCAGTTAGCCTTTATAGGGTATTTTTCTTAGACCTCAGGAGAGACTATGTGAATAATTCAGGGAATCTCGACTAACAATTGGATAATTAATTTTTATTAAAAAGAACAAAGGGGAGGAACAGATTAGTTATGGTGAAATCATAAACTTAAAGTTTTTATTCATTGAATTAATTTTCATTTATTTACAATTGCAATTAAATTTAGTCATAGTTTGCAACTCATTTACTCAAATTTTATCTACCAAATAAAAGTTGAGTTATTTTAATTTTGGGCATTAATTAACAACAATCCTCGTGGGACGATACTTCTCTCATCACTTTATTACTTGTTCGACTCGTCCACTTGCGATTTTGCACAACAATTACTATTAGGAGATTAACCCAGAAAGAAAGAAGAAGAAGAAAGTCGTAAAACACAATCAAGCATACACCAAACAAATAAATAAAAGAGACATAAGAATTTTACATGGTTCGGGAAATTCCCTACATCCACGAAGTGCACCAGCACTTCTTCCACTATTAAATTGATGATTACAAACTCACACCTTTGTCTCTCTCACTCTCAATCACGAATTTCTCCCTCACAAATCCTCTCTCACCTTCCTAAACTTGTCAATCTAAGTCTAAACCCTTAGAGACCATTAATACATCATATAATCACACTTATAAGACGTTCAACATGTGTATTTATAGGATAGGAACAACCTACAACTGATTCGGACTCAAAAACCTTAAAGAAAACGGATGAAGAAGAATTCGTGTAAAACTGACCACCGAACGTTGTTGGGGAGCGTGAGGCACGTTAGACCGTTTTTGGCAGCGATTTTTATGGCATTGGATTCGTATCAAAACAAGCTTTCCAACGATACCTTATTTGCTTAAAACGAACTTCGTTTGACCTACTTTCGAGACAGATAAAATTTGACTTTGTTTTTGAATCCGAATTCTTCTGGAATTCAAATTCTTTCAGGCTTCAAAATTCTAACAGTCTCCCACTTAAAGACTGAAACACATGCAATCATCAATTCTTCTGAATAGTAAAAAACAGTGCACTCAACTTCCTTTGCTTCAACCATGAAGACCAACTGAAGTTGAACACAGCTCCAGTTTCTCGATAGTCACTGGCTTGGTTAACATGTCAGCTGAATTTTTATTTCCGAGAATCTTCACAAGTGTCAACACTCCTTCATCCAACAAAGTACGAATGAAATGATATCGTAAACCTGTATGCTTAGTCCTTGAATGAAATTTCAAATTCTTGCCTAAGTGTATCGCACTCTGACTATCACTGTGCAACACATTCAACACTTGTTTGAACCCCAATTCTACTAACAGACCTTGTAACCAAATCAGTTTTTTGCTTGCTTCTGTAACAGCCACATACTCTGCCTCAATCGTAGACAAAGTCACAATCCTTTATATTTGGGAAACCCAACTAATGGCTGTCGCACCCAAAGTAAAAACGTACCCTGTAGTGCTCTTCCTGATCTACCTCTCCAGCAAAGTCAACATCAATATATCCTTGGAGCTTCAAATCACTCTTTTTAAAGTATAAACATTTTTCTGTTGTACCTCGTAGATATCTCAAAATCTATTTAACTGCCTACCAATACGGCTTGCCTGGATTGGGCATAAATCTACTAACTGCTCCCACTGCATGAGCAATATCTGGCCTCATGCAAACCATAGCATACATCAAACTTTCAATTGCAGATGCATATGGAACTTTATCCATGTATGCCCTTTTTTCATCTGTTTGTGGATACTGATCCTTGGAAAGTCTAAAGTGACTGGCTAGGGGAATTTTGACTGGTTTAGCATCACTCATGCTAAAGCGTTGAAGAACCTTACGAATGTACTCTACTTGAGACAATTGCAATGTACCTCTCTTCTTATCTCTGTTAATTCTCATTCCAAGAATCTGCTTTGTTGCCCTTAAATCCTTCATCTCAAATTCACTAGACAGTTGTTTCTTTAATCTGTTTATTTCTTCCAAATCTGCACCAGCTACCAACATGTTATCAACATAAAGTAATAAAATAATATAACTGGCACCAACCTTCTTGAAGTAACAACAATGGTTAGCATTACATCTCATGTATCCATTTTTTTGCATAAAACCATTAAATTTCTTGTACCATTGACGTGGAGCTTGCTTGAGGCCATATAAGCTCTTAGTCAACTTACACACCAGATTTTCTTTTTCTTTTTCCATAAAACCTTCTAGTTGCATCATGTATATCTCCTCCTCGAGATCACCATATAGAAAAGCGGTATTTACGTCTAGTTGCTCTAGATATAAATCTTCTGCCGCTACAATGCTCAAAACTGATCGAATTGTGCTCAACTTCACAACATGAGAAAATATATTGAAAACCCTTGACCACCGATCTAGCTTTATACATTTTACAGCCATCATGTTCTTGTTTAATTCTGAAGACCCATTTATTTTGGAGTGTTTTCTTACCCTTTGGTAACTTTGTCAACTCCCATGTACGGTTCAAATTTAAAGACTTCATCTCATCCTTCATCGCTAGCTCCCAATTGCTAGAATCATCTACCTAACATACCTTAGCATAGCATTCAGGCTCCCCAGCATCAATCAGTAGCAGATAGTTCAAGTCATACTTCTTGTTTGGTATTCGATGTCACTTGGACCTTTTCAGTATATTCGTTGGATCCTCTAATTCATCAAGGTATAAATCTGCAGTATCCTTTTCTGCTGGTTTTGAGTCTACACCTTCAGGCGTCGAAGTTGAAGTAGTGAGTGGTTCTTTTCCTGTAGTCTCTTTGGCTTCTAACTCCTTACCTAACTTAGGATTCTTACAAACAGACACATCATCATGATTAAAATAGTTAGGTTCAGATAACCCTCCACTAGAAGACTCTATAGATTTCCTATTTTATTACATAACTTTCTCATTGAAGATGACATCCCTACTCCTAATCATCTTTTTACTATTTTTATCCCAAAATTTATACCCAAATTCTTCATCCTCATAGCCAATAAAAGTACATTTAATAGATTTTGGGTCAAGTTTGTTTCTAGCATTATCACTAACATGGACATATGCTATACAACCAAAAACTCTAATATGAGAAAGTTTTACCTCCTAACCACTCCAAACTTCTTTGTGTAGTTTGAAATCTAAGGGTGTTGATGGACCACGATTGATCAAATAAACTATTGTATTGACTGCTTCTGTCTAGAACTGCTTCGGCAAACCAGCGTGTAGTCTCATGCTTCTAGCTCTCTCAGTCAATGTTCGGTTCATACGTTCTGCAACACCATTCTGCTGTGGAGCACTAGGCATGGTCCTCTCGAGACGAATCCCACTCTCAAAGCATAACTTTTTGAACTCAGAATCTTCATACTCACCACCATTATCGGATCACAACTTCTTGATCTTCAAACCGGTTTCATTCTTAACCATAGCCTTCCATTTCTTGAAAGCTTCAAACACCTTAGATTTCTACCTCAGAAAATAAACTCAAACCTTCCTTGAGTGATCATCTATGAAAGTGACAAAATAATATTTTTCACCAACTGAGAAAACTGGTACAAGTCCCTAAACATCTGTGTGCACTAACTCTAATTTCATTGTTTTTGGAGTTCTCCCAGCTTTCTTAAAGCTCACCCTTTTTTGCTTTCCGAAAACACAATTTTCACACATGTCTAGGTCAATCGATTTCAAATCTGACAACTTGCCATTAGAATGCATGACTCGTAATCCCTTAGCATTCATATGCCCAAGCCTCTGATGCCATAAGTTTGGATCATCTCTACTTTCATCTGCAGTAAATAAATCACGTCCATCTGTGGTTGTATAGAGAGTTCCAATCTTCTTTCCTCTGGCAATAGTCATAGCGCATTTCGAAATCTTCCACGCATCTTCAAAAAAATTGTCACATAACCTTGTGTTGCCAACTGCTCAATTGAAATCAAATTTTTCTTCAAACTAGGTACATGCCTTACATTATCTAGTTTCCAAATAGATCCATTTAGGTTAATCTTCACCTTTCCTTCACCTACGATGTCGCATGCCTTATCATTACCAAGATAAACCTTACCCAGGTTGCTTGCAACATATTCTTTAAAGAATTCCTTCCTAGAGGTAGCATGAAACGATGCTCTTGAGTCCAATACCCATGATTCAGTATTGCTTTCTAAAGAGCAAATTAAAGCATCATCTGAGCCTTCCGAAACATAGTTTGCACTAGTCTGACCATCACTTTCTTTCTTTGGAGCTTCAATTTTTCTTTTCCAAATACACCACTGATTGATTGGACGATACCCTTCCAACTTTCAGGCAACTGACTGAGGATGAGTAGGGCTTGTACTTCATTATCAAACTCGATCTTGACGGACATTAGTTGATCCGTAATCTCATTAAATGCATTCAGGTATTCTTTGAAGTTTTTATTTTCTGACATTCGGAGAGAAAAAAGTTTCTTTATCAGATATACCTTATTTGTCGTAGAAAGTTGTCCATAGAGATTTGATAAGGCTTTTATGAAAGACGTTGTCATGTCTTGATTCTTCACATTAAAGGCTACCGATCTCGATAGATTTAATCGAATCGCACCTAGGGCTTTACGATCTAAAACTTTTCAATCTTTATCTTTCATGTCTGCTGGCTTTTCTTTGAGCGGCAAGTACAAGTCTTTCTGGTATAAGTAATCCTCCATCTACATCTTCCAAAAACTAAAGTTCGTCCCATCGAACTTTTCAACCTCGTAATGGTCTTTCTCTGAACCCATATTCTTCCATTCAAACGAAAAACCAACTACTAACGAACCTGGCTCTAATACCAGTTGTTGGGAGATTAACCCAAAAAGAAAGAAGAAAAAGAAAGTCGTAAAACACAATTAAGCACACACCAAACAAATAAATAAAAGAGACACAAGAATTTTACGTGGTTAAGGAAATTCCCTACGTCCACGGAGTACACCAGCACTTCTTCCACTATCAAATTGATGATTACAAACTCACACCTTTGTCTCTCTCACTCTCAATCACGAATTTCTCTCTCACCTTCCTAAATTTATCAATCTAAGTCTAAACCCTTAGAGACCATTAATACATCATATAATCACACTTATAAGACATTCAACATGTGTATTTATAGGATAGGAATAACCCACAACTGATTCGGACTCGAAAACCTTAAAGAAAACGGATTAAGAAAAATCCGTGTAAAACTGACCACTGGACGTTGTTGGGGCGCGTGAGGGCGTGTTAGACCTTTTTTGGCAGCGATTTTTATGACGTTGGATTCGTATCAAAACAAGCTTTCTAACGACAACTTATTTGCTTAAAACGGACTTCGTTTGACCTACTTTCGGGACAGATAAAGTTTGACTCTGTTTTTGAATCTGAATTCTTCTGGAATTTAAATTCTTTCAGGCTTCAAAATTCTAACAATTACATATGCCAAGATTGAGTTAGTAGGACAACTAGTTTCATAGAAGTATAAACTGAAAGGATCTCAACAAAAGAAAAAAACAGTATCCAAACAAACACAAACACTAGAAAGTAGAAAGTAGCAAAAAAAACTGATAAAATTGAAATTAAACTAAAGATCTACCTTGGCACGAACCATTTGATATCATAGAACTGCTACTGGTATAGGTTGAAATGGCTGAACAGATAAATAAAGTAGACAATGCCATAAGAAACTGATATCAAAACTGACTAAATAAAGATTAAAGTAGGCTAAACAACTAACCCCATGAGCCACTAGAGGGGTAAAACCCAACCCCTAACTTTGGGTAAGCCTTCGAGCAATAGATTGTTTGCTCGTGATTTCCAACATTATCGTCGCCAGCTAAACGCCCCTAACGACTTGAGCAACCTCTCTAATGAAGCTAGGTTGGGTTGCTTTGGGACTGGGGTTTACCGTAACGAAGCGGTCGTGCCTCTCTAGTGGCCTAAACAAGAGTAGTAGTTGGAAGGTGGTTGTGGTGGATGGGCGGAAGATCAAAGGTGTTGGGAGACCGACATCGTGTTCGACCATCTGGGTTGCGTTTGTGGTGGCAAAGATGGGTCTCCATCTCCATCTTCTACTTGTTGGCTTTATAGTGAGTCAAGAGACTTTAAATTTATCTTTCCCATCCGTTTTCAATAGTTTCCTTTTTTTATTTTATTTTATTTATTTATTTTTTGAGATCATTAAGGATATTTCCTAATTCTTGAGGTCATTTTTACCATTGCAATTTATAAAAACGGTTCAACATAAAATAGGCTTGTATTTTCTAAATGTTTTTACTTCTTTAAAAAAAAAAAGTCACGTTTGCTTCACCCTTTTCATTTAGACCTTTCTTGAAGTGTTGTATTATTTATTTTGAAGCATTCATAGACAATGGTTTGAAAAGTGTTTTTAATATTTTTCTAGCTTTGTTTCTCCATTTTCTACTTTGTTCTTCTTGAGCTATGATATCAATAAAAGCACACACTATCCGAAATGTGGTTGATATCATAGGTGGATTGTTTTCTAAAAGCTTCTTTAGACAACGAAGTAATCAATAGTGGCTTGGTTTTCACAATCTTGTTTATATTTGTTATGTTTCTTTATTATATATCTAAATTTATTAATTTGTTTTTACACCAAATGCATGCACATAATTTTTATGGCTTTTTTGAACTCCAAGAATTTTTCTTTATTTTTTGTATTCCTAATGCTTGTTATTTTATTTGATTTTTTATACTTTTGTTTGATTAAACTAATGTAGGTTTTTTTCTTTAATTTTCAAGGAAGCATCATTTCAGGGCTCTTGTTCTTGTCACTAATGCAAGATTTGTTAAACTCCATAGGATTTGATTTTTTTTTTTTTTTTTAAACCACAAAAACAACCTTCCTATTTTAAATTTCAATAAAACACTCATACATAAAGAAACTTTGGCACATGTAGAGATTTTTTTAACTAAAATTTATAATAAAATCATTACGTATGAAGATTTTTTTATACTTATTTAATAGATTTTTTAACTAAATTTTAAATTTTGTGTGTAGACCAACTTTTATTCAAATAATGAAGAGAGAGTCAATGGAACAGTTTTAAAAATTTTCACATTTGGCAACCCTAGTCAACTGTATGGTCTAGGTGATTTTTGGACTACAGATGGCATACCAAAATAATATTTTCGTCTTGATCATGAACACCATTGGCACAGGCTTACAATTTTTTTGCATTACCACCTTCTTGTTGTACTCGGAAAAGAAAAAACGGAATAAAGTCAATCTAGTTTTGCTTGTTGGATTGATATCCATTGACCTCCTTCTCATTGTGGTTCTAGTCTTACTCCACAATGCTGAGAAACGGTCAATAGTTATTGGTATCATTTGTATGATGGAAAAACATACATCATTATGCTGCACAAAATGCAAATGATACCAACAACCATTGACCGTTTCTTGACATTGTGGAGTAGGATTAGAACCACAATGAAAATGAAGGGAATGGATATCAATTCAAGAAGCAAAACTTCACCGACTTTGATCCGTTTCTTCTTGTTTCAGCATAACAAGAAAATGATAATGTAAAAAAATTGTAAGCCTATGCCAATAGTATTCATGATCAGGACGAAAATATTATTTTGATGTGTCATCAGCAGTCCATAAATCACCAGGGCCATACAATAGACTAAGGTTGCCAAGTGTAACAATAATGAGAACTACTCCATTGATCGCTCTCTTCATTATTTAAATAAAAGTTGGTTTGCACACAAAATTTAAAATGCAGTTAAAAATCTTTTAATATGTATAAAAAAAAAAATCTCCTTACATAATGATTTTATTACAAATTTTAGTTTACAAAAATCTCTACATGTACCAAAATTCCTTGGTATACAAGTGTTTTATTGAAATTTAAAATAAAAATGATGTCCTGTTGGTTAAAAATTAAAATGAAACAAATTAAAATCTAAGGGAGTTAAACCCAGTTTACATTGGTGATAAGAACAGAAAACCGAAATGATGTTATTTGAAAATAAGAGAAAAAACTCACATCAATTTAATCAAATAAAAATAAAAAAAAATAATAAAAAATAATAAGATTAAGAATACAAAAAATAAAGAAAAATTCATAGAATTTAAAAAAGCCAATAAAAATTACGTGCATGCATCTAATGTAAAAACAAATTAACACATCTAGACATACACTAAAGAAACACAACAAATATAAACAAAATTGTAAAAACTAAACCATTATTAATCATTTTGTTGTTTAGAAAAGTTTTAAAAAATAACCCACCTATGATGTCAACCACATTGCGAATAATTTGCATTTTTATTGATACCATAGCCTAAGAAAAACAAGTAAAAGATAGAGCAGCAAAACTAAAGGGAAATTAAAAGCACTTTTCAAACCCCTATTTGTCTGTGAGTTTCAAAACAGATATATAATACTTCAAAAAAGGTCTAGATGAAGAGAATGAAATGTATGTGAACGTTTTTTTTTTTTTTTTTTTTTTTTTTTTTTTCAGAAGTGAAAAATGACATAAAATACAAATCTATTTCATGTCATTGTTTAAACCATTTTCATACATTGTAGTGGTAAAATGACCTTAATAATTGAAAATATCCCTTAATACTCTCAACCAAAAAAAGAGAAGGAAACAAAAGGAAACGAATGGGAAAAAAGAAAATCTAAACTCACTTGACTCGCTCTAAAGCTAACTCTCCTCCATGCCTTTAGTTCTCCACGTGTTATAATTACCTATTACAAGAAGAAAAGTTGTTAATGAAGCAACTGACACCATACAGCTATTTAACAAAAAAAAAAAAATCTAAGGAAAGATTAATTATCAAGAATGTAGAAAATAAAACATGAAGAACAAAAAAAATGCAACACCCTTCAATCACATTTCATATTAAGAATCATCTCCTTTATGGTATAAGTCAGATGCTATGCTCCTCTGGAATCATGAGCTAAATAGTTAAGAGATTTCCCTCCAACTTAAACATGAAGAAAAGGTTAGGTAACCAGCTAGCTACATAACAATACCAATTTATGATATCAAGTCCTTTTAGAACGATATCGAGAGTCAAAATTTGGAAATAAAAATGAGAAAGGGGTAGTAATGGGCAGCAGACATCATACGACTCCATTCGAATAAATCTCAACGGAACACTGCTTAGACTCTCTAACATAGCTATATCATCCAGATTAACTTTAACATAACTCAATTCATGAAGATTAACCTTTCTTCAACACATAATGTTGTTAAGTACCTCACCAATTCTAGTTATTTTCATTTTCACCATCCTAAAGACTTTGTGGTTTGTTCAACTGTCAACGGCTTGAACACTATTTTGGGATCTTTCAACCATAGTTTGCTTAGGAAAGCTTGGATAAAAATTGTCTATATACTTTATTTTAGTTACTATAAATAATTAGAGCAGTGTAAGCCAAAGGAAATAACAAAAAGCGATTCATCATCTTTTTCCGCCTCTTCCACAGCAGCATTGTCAGCACCAGTCTCTTGCTATATATTGCTTGCAGCCATTCCTTGGCCATACCAAAACTTTCATATGCTTGTAAAATGCAAGTCAAGTAAATATTAATAAGATACAAATGAGATACATGGCATAATTTATGAAGAACCCATAATATCAGCTTGTGCTAACTCTCTCATCAAAACTCAGAAATGGTAAACAATTCTCTGAACAATCTACATGCCTTGACATACAAAACACAATCCGTTAATTAGACTTATCTAAAACATTATAAGCAGCATGTCTCAACCTTCAGACTATTGCCACAAGATTAATATCTAATCTCTCTTGTATTGCTTGTTTGTTTTTATATTTTGAAAAGTTTGTCAGACTACTACATAATTTAATATAAACTTTCCTCTACCAAGCATTCTTGCAAACCTAGTTTCTTTTGTTAAACATTAAAGAGTATCTAACTCTGTAGTCCCTTTATGATGAGAATTTTGTGATTATTCCTTTTACTATGTCAATAGAGACTTGAAGATTATCTCATATGATTTCATAAAATGAGCTGTATAATTATTCTTTTCTTCATACATGCATTACAATAAGCTGGCTACTCAAAGTAATGTATGAAGAATAATGCTATAAGCTTGCCTAGAGTTTATTTATTATTTTTGGCTAGTACCTTATACAAGATATTAAAAACTATATAAAGAAATTTGATACTATTACTGAATAAATCTATAATTTGGGACATACAAAACTAATCTTGTCAATTCAACTCATGAAATAAGAAAGAGTATGGTAATACCCGGTAGTATATTTTGGCAGTGGCATTTCTGCAACAATTCTGTTCGCAGTAATGCTCGAGGTGAAGTCAGCACTCACTTTAATTATCACTTCATCTTATACAACAATATTAGTAAGCTTCACAACAGAGACTATAAAACAATTACATTTTATTATACTACACCACAGCCGTAGCAATTAAATGGAAGAAGTGAGCACAACTACTAATATACCAAAATAGCATCGTCCATCAAAACTTAGCAGAGAGAAAAAAATGGTCCTTCAAAATTATCCTAAAAGGTAATTACATTGTAAAACATGTTTGCTCTAAAACAGAACATGGGTAATACACCAAACTTCATGTTGGCAATATCTGATTTGTGTTGCACTTTCTACAAACATCTTCAGTCTGATCTGGCTCTTGTATGCGTTATAATTGGCAATGAAAATTATAATTATAAGCATCATTGTTTGAAAATTAAAGCAACCACCCATATATCTGACCAACGGAACCAACAAAATGAAGCCTCTAGCATCCACTATGGGCAAGCAACACTACAAATAAGAGCATAAGCGAAGGACTATTTAATAACTTACACCCAAGATATTAAAAATAAATTAAAAAATTCATGTCATTTTAAGGTCTTGAATATTTTTCAATAGAAACATGGAGGATAAAAAGTGCTTAAAGCCTCACTTATTAAAACCAGGGAGTATGAACTTAGTGAAACATAGTAGAAAGATACACCCAAATCATATGGCCTAGGTGATTTCTAGTTAACCTAGGTGCACTGTTAGTTCACTTTTGTCTATGAAATGTCTTATCACACAATGTTTTGTGGAGGGCTAAATGTATCATGTTTTTTGCAATAAAATTTTTATGTACGGAGTATTATATCGAGAATCTGGACTAATTAGGGCATTGGAGCATGTCTTCCGAGCTACATATATATTAGCCATTTTGAGCCAAAAAGCCATGAGACAAATTTAGTCATTTAACTGTTTATAAGACCAGATATCTTATCAAACCATAATCCACCATATGAAGAAGTTTGACATATTTTCTCCTCGATTCCAAAATGGAAAGAAATAAATACAAATTAATTCCAACAAATCCGAAAGAGTAAAGAACTATTAAATAAGAATAAACAAACTCACCAATTAATCTTACCGACATGTGGATTAAGAGCAGTGACTCATTCCAGCTGAGGCGAATTCAGTTGGCTATATAACTCCAAAATCTGCCATATCGCGGATCCATAGGTAAACTAACTCACAAATAAGTTATGAGTGAATCAAATGATAAACTGACTTGAAAGAAAAATATATCAGATAGAATATGGAGCTATATAAGCTCTTTAGACTTCCAAGTGGCCTCAAGCTTTTCCTTCAACATTTCTTCCTAGAAAAAAAGGGGAAAGAGAAAAAGAGATAACCAAAACTACATGCGAGAAACAAATTTCCACAGTCGAGCATAAAGTTTCAGTAAGTTCCTGAATACCATAAAGAACTTATAGTACTTGTCCTAGGGAAGAAAAAGGAAAGTAAGACCAATCTACCATAAATACTCAATCAATCTACAACTAATTGATAGCCTAACTGAATCAAAACTGTCACTATAAGAGAGCTAGCTTTAAAAATGATTACACCATAAATTACAGCACTGCTATGGCCCTGCCAATCAGAAGACCTACAATAAAAATGAAAATAATATATGTTTTGGCGGAAAAGTAAAAGAAGTTGTAGTATTGATCATACATGTACATAATGTAAAGTGCACTTAGTTTCCTCCAATGCCGACTAGCCAGCAGTCTTTTCACTTAATCATGTTAATCGCTAGCATGACCATATTTTCCAAATTAATTCTTCCTTTCCAGAAAGTCGTAGCAATGAAAAAAAAAAAAAAAAAAGTAATCAGACATTTTGAATTTTAGTTGGGGAGGAATGTACCAGATTTCAGATAATGTGCAATTCTTCTCCCATCAATGTTGGGGTATCAATACTACCTTGTCACTCAATTTCCTCAAAAGGATAAAAGCAATAATACCTGATAAATCATAAAAGTGAATAAAAGGAACTCCATTAAGTACAAACAATCAGGCCAATTTCTATAAATGCAGGAACATAACTTTGCAGGTACTCTGACAATGTTAAGTTTCCCACATTATTGACGTACTCAGAAATCACGGTAGCAATTGCAGCACCATTGATGCCAAGATGAAGAGAAAATATAGAAATCGGATCCAATATTGCTTTCAATAAGTTGTCAACCCCTGTTGATTAACAGTAGACATATGTCATATGCACAATTTAAACTATAAAGAAATTAAAATACACATAGATAAACAGATAATGGGGTATAATGGGGTAGAAAAAGAGAAGAGTTATAATGCAATACTTGCCAACGGCTCATAAAGGTGTCTTCGCATTCATAAATCCATGAAAAGAACCTTGTGCAGCAAGTCCAATTACAATGGGTGGAGCACCGAAGGCCCTCCATGTAAAAAACTTTTCAACTGGTACTCGCATCGGTGAATCCTAAAACATAAAAAATATAAGAGTACTGTTGGATAATAACAAATATGACAAAGACATAATATAATGAGTCATGAGACCATACTTCTACATAAGATAACAAAACTAAAGCGCCACATGAAACCAGATATGTATAGCTTCCCTTTCCAAAATTTACTGTGCTAGGTGTAATTATATCAGCTAGCTTTTCTAATCAACAACACAAAAAACTTTCTACATTATATATCCAAAACACATCCGCTCTATTTCTCAACTCATATAATTTAAGAGAATATTTTAGAAAAACATGCTTTGTTGTTCTCACTGCATTTAGATGGTATATATATAGTTATGGATCATTATCACTCCAATCCACAAGTAAATTAGCACTTTGACCCAGCATCATGCATTAAGGCTAAAAGTGATCATAAAACATATAAATGTACTATCACATATTCCCACTGTATTTAGATGGTATATCAAAGAGATATTAATTACCAGCCCCTAGCCAGTAGCTTCAGTCCGAAGGCTAGAGCCAGACCAAAATATCCCTGGCCATGTAATAATTTATAAGACCATACACCCGTCCTAGTACAATGGACGTATGATCATCCAACAGAGAGACGAGGTACTTTAACGCTAAATACTAGGTGCAATTACAAGTGAAAGAAATTAAAATTAAAAATTAAGGTTTGATTAATGAAAACTAAAAGCACTTCAATTAATTCTATTGACACATTAATTTTAAAGACACTTCAATTTAAAAATTAAATTTAACCAAACATTTAAAACACTCCATTTTATTTTAATATTATTAATTTCGATGCAATTTTTTTTAAGTGAATTGAATAAATTGTTAATAACTACCAGTGCAACTATGTACATATAATTTAAAATTCTTAAGATTAAAGATAAAAAATGAAAAAACTGTAGGTTTAAATCTAATTAGAAAATCAAATCCTTCATTATTTTTATTTTTTGTTACAAATAATTCTCCACTTTAGATTATTATTATTATTATTTTGATATCATTCTTTGTTACTTTAGAATGGAACAAAATCTTAAATTAGTGGGGAAGAAAAGATGTTTTATGATTTGTAAATGCAAAAGAGGAAGATAAGTAATGTTGGATTCTAAAAATTGGTCTATATTGTCTTTAGAACTTTTTTTTTTGGCCTAGTAAATTTAGTTAAGGTTAAAATTATTATTAATAGAAAAAAATTAAAAATATTTGGGGATTGTCAAACTCTTTTCAATTAAATAAAAATATGAATTAAATTATGTTTAAAGTTGTGAATTTAACTTCTTAAATCTTTATGTGTTCTCAAAAATTTATTTGCAGTTTCAGTAGAAATCTTCTTAATTTTGTTCAATATGTTCTACGTAAAATTGAACAAAAAAAGTTCTCTTGTAAACGAAAAATTGCATTTTTTCAAAGCCGCCTTTCAATTTTTTTTTTTACCCTTCAAACAAAGACATCTCTTCCAATTGCACTATTTTTCATCATTTTTTTTAATCAATTATGTTTGGATTTCAAGCTAAATATGTGGAGATTTGTATCAGTTACTTCTTCCGTAAATATTTTTTCTTTTTACTTTGGAAAATGGGAAATTGAATTTAGAATCTTAACTTTGTTAAGAGATGAGATTACCACGTAATTATATTTGCAACCATGTCTTTTTATTCACTCATCAACAGATTGTTAACTTTGCGTAGATGAGAAAACTCTTATGTGTGTATTAAAGTAGCTACTGCATGATTCTTGATGGTCTTCCTACATATTTATATACCCTTGACCAGGTTTGACTAACACTGTCCTAATGACAAATTTATCTTTTCATGAGTAGGATGGTCTTTTTCATGTTAAAATTACTTCGCCCAATCACAAGCTACTATTTCATCACATATATTTAAATGATTTAAATAAATAATAATTTGAATATTATTAACAACATTAATATTTAAAATTAAAAGATTTTAAAAAAAAAAAAAAACCAAAGCCATTATAGGTACCATTGTTCTAGTGAAGATCTGGCAAATCTCTTCGTTGGATCTTTACTGTCTCCTCCATCATGGTGGAGGAAGCAATTAGGTCAAGTAATTTTAACATGAAAAAAGATCATCCTACCCTTGAGAATTTAAATTTGTTGTTAAGGTAGTGTTAGTCAAACTCGGTCAAGGTTTTAATATGTAATAATCGATAAACTAGCATCACAATTGGAGTTTCGACAAATGTCACGATGCTTCTATGTAATTAACCCAATTAGGATTTAGATGATTGATGGAACAATTGTTGCTACTATACAAGATTTATACAATTATTAAATAGTTATGAGAGAGTTTATATTTGTTTTTGGTTTTTTATTATTCTTCTAATTTTTTAAACATATGGATTTTGTTACCTTTATATTATATCTCAATAAAAACTGACAACTCATGCAATTATTCACTTAATGTGGCAAATGGACTTTTATAACATGTGACAAGTAAATTAAATCATTATGAATCTTATTATTAGTTGTCACATCACAGGTTAAACTTAAGTTGGGCTATAAAAATTATAATGTCTAACATTGCTCTATTAATATATGCGAGAACCGTGATGAAATCCAATTTATCTAAATGAAATTTGATGTGTAAACATGTGAATTATAAGCAAAGTAAAATTTACATATAAAACGTTTAAAATAATTGGAGACATTAAAATCAACTCAAGATTAGAAATTCCTCACTAGAGTAAGGGGTCGTTTGTCACTTAATGTGTCAGAATTACACATATTACATGATTTTTGTTTGTTTTCTTAAATGGTCAAACCACTTAAAACTATTCAAAAATCACTGAAAATAAAAAGTAAGAATTTTTTACTTTTAATTGAAATGTTAAATCACTTAACGGTTTTTTAAATATAGTAATGTTTATTTTAAATATATTATTCCAAATTTATCGTTCTCAAAATAATATATTTCTAAATTTATCGTAATTTTATATTATACATATTCTTTTTAATGTTATTCCTTTTATGTTATTTTTATTTAAATATATAACAAAAGTAATTCAACTTGAGAACATTTTGTTTATTTTTATTTAAATATATAAATTTAATTGCTTTACTATAATAATTTATGTATGCATATATAATTTTTTTTTAAAAAAAATTACTTTGTAATAATAATTAATCATATTTCAATTATGAATAAAAATATTATTAATATATACATAAAAATGTTTTAGTATTTGCTAAATAATTTATTATAATGGTTTGTATTATTTTAAATGAAGTTACATAACAACTAATAGTAAAAGGATAAAAATGTTAAATTATTAGTTTTAAGATAATTTTAATTTAAAAAAATAAACAAGATTACTATACATTTAGAAGTAGCGAAAATATATATATATATATATATGTCATTTAGATTTTAAGTTTCAGTCACTATTCAGTTTTCTGTCTTCACTAGTATTATTCAATCTTCAAATAAATAAACAAACGATCCCTAAATATATATATATATGTTAGAAAATTATCATGTATGTAATCAATATGCATCTTTTGTATAATCCTAATATTATGTTGTCTCAAAATGTTTACTAATTAAGAATTTTTGTAGGGAAAGAAAACTTAATATGTTTTAAAAAACTATGAATCTATTTGAATCTTATATATAGATCAAGAATTAAGTTCTTGATCCAAAGAAAGCACAATTCCATCTTTCCATGTAAAGGATTAAGTTCCTACCTTATTGATTCTGAGAGGACCCTTCCCAAATTCCTCATCTGGATCCGAGAAAGACCCCGTAGCACCCGGTCGGGTACTAAACTGGAACTAAGGTAAACCATAGGCTATTAAATTTTTTTTTTCTTAATACACTAAAATATTCTAAATCTGAAGACAATAAGCCTAAAATATTTAATTATAACACATTCTCGTATACATAAATAATAAACTAAAATCTTTATGCTAGAATTAAAATATAAATTCAATTAATAAAGAAATAATATTTATAATAAATTCTTTTAACTTTAAAATAAACTTTAAGACAATATAAATAAAAACTTGTAGTTCCACTCAGTACACGTCATCGGATAGAATCCGAGCCTCCTCCGTATGCCTCCGGAAGTCTCCGCTTTTACCTTAAAACATCAAATATCCATTTAGGGTCACTTAACTAATTCAAATAACATTCAAAATCAATAAAAATCTAATTATCTCTATATATATCTTTTAACACCTAAACTTTCGAATATCAATCTCTATTCAACCGGGGTTTTCGAAATCAGTTTTCTCTACATGAATTCTACTTATTCTTCCCTAGGAATATCTCAGTATACTCAATTTCATCGTCGGAAACTCGGAATGAAAATAAATCGAATTCGCTTACTAACGAAAATCACTTTTCGCTCTGGATTTTTGACAACTTCAAAAATTAATCCTCTAGTATTCTAACACCCAACTATGATTAAATAAACCGTTTCGAACGTTAAACAAACGCATTTTGAAGGGTTTCAGAAACTGCCCTTCAACTCGTTTATTTAGCTCCAAAATAGATCCTAAACTTTTCGTTTTCGAAATCTAACTTCAAAAGATTATTTTCTAACCTCTAAAGCATCAATCTAATGCCTTAAAATCGAAAACGAAATAGGATCTCATAAAAAACCAATTTTTTTCCACGACTTCCCTCTCTCGTTTTATCTATTTTTCTTCCATCAAGTCACTCCAAAATTATACCAAAATCATCCTCACATATCTCTCTTATCATCTCTAATCTCAGATTCGAAAATAAATGAAAGAAAAAAAAAATGGGTTTCATACGAAGCATCAAGTTTAAAACTAAGATAACTCACCAAATAAACAACCGTTTTGCCTCAAATTTATTGGGTTAGCTAAAGGAGATGACGAGGAGCAACTTTCGTGAAGAAACCACGATAAAATTCTGACTGGATCTTTTTCTTCTTCTCTCTCTCTCTCTTGACGCACGAAACTTTTTTTTTTCTCTCTCTTTTTCTCTCTTGGCTTTCTCTCAATTCACGGCACTTCTCTCTCTCTTTTCTCTTTTAAATTCACGACCAAATATACCAAATAAGATAAAATTGCACATATATATTTTATTACTCAATTACTAAAAGATCCTTAAAAAAAATCTCACGTTATCACCTCAAACTTTTACTAATCTCACTAATGCCCAAAAATAAATCATTTTATATTCTATTGGTCCACTTGGCTTATTCTAATCCACTTATTTTTTCAACCAATCCATGGATGACACGTGGTACATCCATAACCACTACTTTTTAAATCACTTATCTCATTTCCTATTGGTTAAATTCCGTGAGCTCACCTCATTTGATTAACACGTAAATCTCACTTAATCACTTTGTAATCATACCGGGGTCAACCAAACGATATTCGACTTGCGATACGAAAATATAATAAACCTCAAATAACACTACTGGAGACCTATGATTAGACCGTAATTCAATTCGAATATTTCTAATACCATAAAATAATAAATCTGGGTGAAAATTTAACCTAAACACAATTTAATATACTATTCAATCCGAAAAATATTTTGAAAATATTTCATGGTTATCTAAACTTCAAATTGACCATGAAATACTCTAATTAGGTCCATTACCTCTTAATCCCATGCTTCGCGAAATTTTTGAATAGAGTTTAGGTCATGAAAACTCAATATTCGGAAAATAGTACAATTTGACCGGAATCTTCGGATCTCCTGAAACTTAATCAAACAGATTTCGTTTCATTTCGTTTCAATTCCCTCAAGGTCCATGACCTATTTCAGACATTTTCGGTTCTTAGGGTTTTTTTTTTCAAAAATCACTATTCATCCAAAAATATTTTCATTCGAAAATACTATTCACTGAAAGTTTTTGTTTTTCATCGAAATAAACTCCAAACTTTTCTATACCCTAATCGGGTCTTAAATTATTCTTTGACTCTATTTTCGGATCAATATTCCCTATCCTACTCATGTACACGGAATATAATAGAAAATCAGGTTCGGGATCTATCAGATTCGCTTTCCAAATGCAATTTAGCCCATGTTTATCAATTAGGAGTAAAAATCAAAAGAGATTATGGTCTTTTGTGAAGTGAATCAACAAAGGAAACTTGATGCTCTAGAGGTGAGTGGGATTAATTAGAGTATGTTTAGTATGGCTTCTCTGCAACATTTTTAATGTCAGGTTTTTTATGATCTTTTTGGTTGTTTGGCATCAACTTAAAGGAAGAGCCTTTTTTAATATTGAGAAAGCTATTTTGTACGTCCAGATGACTCTTCAACCACCCTAGACTTGTGTACATCTCTTTTGAAGTGACGAGTTGATAGAAATAAATAAATAACATCTCAATTAGCTGTCCAAATAATTTTATGACGGACCAACTTTTTAACTATCAACAATAATGAAAACTACAAAAAATAATATTTTACTTTGATTGAGAAAAATTTGATCGTTTACATTTTTATTGGATTTTATTTTTAAATATGATAACAAAAAGGGTAGAAGATTATTGAAGTCTCCCAAAATCATACACCGTTTTTATAATTTAAATATTTACTCCCACAAATAAGTGATAACTACTCACTTATGCATTTCATCTAAATTAAGTTTTCTAGACCCAATCAAATTAATCCTTCACATATTCCACATGAGTAGGCATGGGTTTGTCAACATGTCAAAAAGCTTCAAGGGAAAAAACTTTCAAATTTCAATTTGGTTGTACCTCGGTGAATTTTTCCTTTGAGTACTAGTACTAGCCCAGGAGACATCTCTTGGGACCAGTTGGGATATGTGAATTTTTTCCTTTTGAGTACTAGTACTAGTTTAGGAGACATCTTTTGGGACCAGTTGAGATATGATTTTAGTGGTATGGTTCAGGGAACAGCTTTCAAGAAATAGAGAATAGAGAGACAACCCACAGCATGTAAGGGAAATAATCCAAAAATTTGTAGGGGATGGTGGTAGAACCCACTACCTCCTGAAGGTAGAAGGCGATAGTGGTCTTACCAGTAGACCATCTCGAAGTTGGTACCTCAATGAATTTTGAGCAAGACATGGGATAGATTGATGATTTTGTAGTTTTATTTTAGAATATAAATTATATGAAAAAAGTTATAAATTGTGATATATGGAATCGAAAAATCGAATAGTAATAAAATGTATTTATCAATTAATCTTATGTTTTTGTTTTCTTTTTGTTATAGATAAAAAAAAAATCTGAAAATTAAAAAATATATATTATTATTATATAGTGTTCGGTTATCCATTTTAATTAAACAAAAATGTTTTGTTACTCCAAATGGGGTGGTCGAGTGGTGGCCACTCCCACCCCACCTTTGCCTTCATTGTAAAGGTCACAAGTTCAAGCAAATTTTTTGTATTTCCCACTTTGTGAGGGTAACTTTCACACAACTATATGGATAGACCTCTCCCATCCTCTCTCATTTTTTTGACGTAGATTTTCAACCGGTGCTTCAGACCGATATATCAACCAAGTCTTGGCAGATATATTGTTCAAAAAAAAAGAAAAAAAAAAGAAAGATGTTTTGTTATTAAATCTGTTTAGGACATGCCTACGCAAGTTCTATTTTTATACTACTGTTTTCAATAAGCATTTCCAAACGCATTTTGACATCTTAAAAATATAGAAGTCAGTTTTTTTTGTTTCGTCGAAAATTGGAAAAACAAAAATAAAAACTCACACCACTCATATCAATTGAATTAGACCCTACTAGTGGCCTTCTCCTGACTGTCGATCAAACCATATACAATTGAGAAAACTCCATTCAAGCTATTCTTATATTTTTTGGTTGCTGCACCCAGTTAGTCTCTTCCTCATTTTCATGTTAAATATGGCTTTTATTATGTCATTTTCAATTTTATAAGCTAATATATTTGTACATCGTAGTTTTTTCGTTGGTTTAGATACAAGTAAATTGACGAACGAAAATTGTTAAATATTTTTTAGCAGTTAATGTCATCGTTGGACATGCCGAGAGCTGAAGCATTCGGGCCATTTCGTTGTCCTGGTATACTGAATTGCACCCAAATTTGTCACGGCTTGTCCAGTCATAGTGTTAATGGCCGGTGCATCTGCGAAGCTAAACCGTCCCCGGCGGCCACCATCAGTGTTGAATTGGACCAATGTCGTGGTGATGATTGCAAACGAACAACCAGTACTGTTGGATTGGACGAGTATCCTGGTGATAATTGCAAATGAGTGTGACGACTTAAATTATGTTAATTGTTAAGCAACATTTGGGTCGTATGATGTACAGAGCTCATCTATCTGTCAAAGTGTGATGAACTTTATGAAAGATTCATTACAAGAAAAAAAAAATCCGTTGTTTAATTTCATAAGAGCTTCCAAAATTTAGACAACTTTTATGACCATATACTTGAAAACCCTAGACTGAAAGCGCGCTACTTTCAAAAATCATGCTAGATAGTTCACAATTTTATAAATAAACATCAATTTGATATATTTCTATCAAATGATCAGTACAAGACAAACCATCTCTTAACATAGGTAGTTATATATATTCTTATTTTTCAAAAGATTTGGGGTTCACTTTTGACTAAACGTATACTAGTATTTGATTTTAATAGATCCTGATAATACTCTAATCTATTTAGTGTCAATTTAAAGAAAAAAAATAAAATTAATATAGAAAAACAAGTAATATGTGATAGTTTACGATTATTTGGAAACAAATTTGAAAAGTTTGATGATATAATATGATTTTTATAATTTGATTTTTATTTTTTTATTTTTTGAAATATCACCTACAATGCAATGACTTTAACGTAGAATGTTATAAAATTCAACAACCCATCAAGTCAAATTGGACACTTGCATGAATTATAATTTTTAGGTCTTCTTAAAGGTTTGAAATAAGTATGGAAGACTTTATATCAAACTTTTTTTTTTTTTTGAAATAGGAAGACTTTATATCATTAAAATTACTATTTATATAAAACATTTATGTAGGAAACATTTATGATAGGTTTAATAATAATTTTGAGAAAGGTCTTTGATTTTTATAAGCAGAGGTCAATGATTAGTAATAGTATACATCTTTTAAAACAAACTTAAAAGAAAATTTTATGAAAACTCTATGATTAGACCTGCCTCACGATTAGCAAAGAGTCAAGACAGAGTTTAAAGCAGTCAATATATTAGCGGATATGCAGTCAAATTATTTATTTATTTTTCTCATCCTAATTGTTGTTGAAATTGTTCTTATCACTATTATTATTCAAAGTCATGAAGGAAAATGTCTCTTTCAGCGGCCATGGATTGTCCACATTGTATAATGGCATGGCAGAAGAAATAGCGATTACGAAGGGAAATTATTATTATTATTATTATTATTTTGAAAAGATGAAGGGAAATAATTATTTGAGTCAAATTCACTTTTATCAAAAAAAAAAAAAAGAAAGAAAATTTTGTTTTTTATTCTGTTTTTACGAAAAATATTTTTTATCACTCAAACAAACTATTTTTATTCTATACTCGAGTTTACCAAATTACCCTTAAATCAAAATTTAAGAAACATGGAATTTAAATCTCGTATCAGATTTTAATGTGCAATAAAATTTGGTACCGAATTTTATTGCTTGTTGAATACCAATGGATTTTATGGGGTAGATTTAAATCCAAACCAGATTTTATGGCCCCATAAAATCCCGTACTACATAAAATCCGGTTGTCATCTTTTATGTTGCATCTCATCGAAAAACTCAATTTTTAAGCCAAATCCAATCAAATTTAACTGAATTCAACCCTAAACATCAACACTCAACATTGAAAACACACACACACACACGAAATATATATATATATATATATATATATATATATAGAGAGAGAATACTCAAAAAAATCTCTAAAAAACTCAAATAATCAACAAAAGATGTAAAAAATCTCATATCATGAGCAATGGGGAAGGAGAACAAGAAAGCAAGATTATTTGGGTAAAGTGAGTATATAATGCAATTAATTTTTTTTGAAAAGCAGAAAATGAATCTTTTTAAAAGTATGGCTAAAAACGAAAGTTTGACATTATTATATTGGTATTTTTTATATTTTTCAATGGTATATTTTTGTATTATTATTATTATTATTATTTTGAAATCCAATATTTTTTTAAAATAATAATTTGCATTATTATTATTTCTTTCAATATCATCGATGCCATCAGCATATATTTAGTTTGTATAATCAAATTTCTCATTTTCATTGCATTGAAATATTTTACAATTAAATTTGATAAAAAAAAAAAAAAAAAATCTTGAATGCTATTAGTATCCCTTTCACTTTTTGAGTTGAGATTTTCTTTTACAATCCAAAATTTTCTTTTACCTAAATTTTTCTTCTTGAAGGTAATTCACCCTAAAAGTTTAAAATAAAAAGAAAAAAAGAAAAAAAAACAAATATTAAGAAACTTCATTTTGTTCCTAATTTATCTTTCTAAATTTTTCTGGCACTTCTATTTCAAAGATACTTCAGTTTAAAAACTAAATTTAATCAAACATTTAAAATATTCCATTTTATTTTAATATTTCTAATTATTAATTTTGATACAATCCTTTTTTCAAATGAATTTTGAATAAATCTTAATAATAATGCACGTATAATTTAATATTCTTAAGGTAAACACAAAGAAAAAACAAAAAAAAAAATCTGTAAGTGTACTGGATGACGTTTGTGAAAAGACGTTTGTGGATCATTAATTGGCATGGGATCGTATAACCATATAAAAACACATATAAGCAAAACACATAATATAAACTTTCATTGCAGAGTCAAAGTTCGTCGAACGAGGAAGCCTTGCAATTACATGAAAAGTACGTTGACTAACTTGAAAACATATTGACTTTATTTCTCCTCTCCCTTATTTTCATTTTAGTATTCAATTCATTTAGTCTGGAATTGGTCTCAGGCCTGATATAAAGCCCTAATACCATTAATATCATCGCTATGCAAACCCTTGGTGGCTCCAGGAGAGATGGAAGGATACATAATAGCTCCGGGAACTTGGCTGTGTCCTAGTCCAAGAAGGTGACCAATTTCATGCAATGCAACGGTTTCCAAGTCAAACGCACCTTGGGTTGCACCCACAGCATATCGCTCGTCTGCATCGTAGTGGAACCTCCCATCGGTGGGTGCAAATGCATGAGCTATGGTTCCACCTGCCCCGTCGAAGGGGCTCCCATCTCCATGATCACCACTGGCAAATCCGATCTTGAGGTCAGCCGTTCTGGGATCTTGAACTCTTGAAAATGTGAATCGTGTGCGAGCTTGCCAAGTCCGAAATGCTCGTGCCACAGGTTCCATGGCATTACTTCTAGTCCCTACAAGACAAACACGAGTGAATTGAAAAAAAGCAGATTTTATTAGTCTTTATCTCTTGGATAAGAATCAAACAATTGCATCATTTTGATCAATGAAGTGAAACTATTGATAAAAGCTTCCATGATCTTTAATTATCTTGAAAATTAATTAACAATATACGCCAATTCCATGAAAAACATTGACTAAGAACTTTATATTACAAATTATTAAGATAGTACTAAATTTAATAAATCAACCATTATTAGATATATAGCTAAATTTTATATATATTACCTGAAAGAAATGCATAGGTTAAGTGTGTTTGGCGAAGCGGCCATCTTTGACGTCCTGGGAAAAAAGAGTAGTGAGCAACTGTGTGGAGAGGGTGACCAGAGCCATTACTATGATGGTGATTTTTCTCTGCAGATCTCATCATGAAGTTTGTGCCATTAATAATATCTGCAACTCCACACCGAGGCATTGCCATTTTAGACAATGTTTTCTTGTCCAAAACTCCAGTGGAGTTCTCATGGAAATTGAGCTGGTAAGTTTTGATGGCTGACTCTAACAATTCATCAAAGTCATCATCGTTTTCGTGCTCTCGGTTCTCAGATTTCTTATAATCCAAGTAACCAAATTGTTCGAGATATTTCTTCAGCTGAAGGATGCCTTTAACCTTGTCACCTTTGTGACATCCTTGAAGATGTTTCAGGAACTCAACCTGAGATTTATCTTTAGTGCCTGCTAAGACTGACTGAGCAGAAAGGAGAGAGAGGAGAACAAGGAGGGCCAAAGAGAAGAGAGAAAAAGATTTGGATGCCATTGTTGTTAATTCTCGAGCATAGAATATTAATTAGGTTTTAGTTTGGTTGTGAATTGTAGTTGGTATTGTGATGGGTATTTATAGTGTTCTTTGTGAAGAATGTGAAAAGGATGTAATTTTCTGCTGACGAATGTGAAAAGGATGTGATTTTCTTATAAGTTGAACGACTTCACTTGCATATATATGAGGTTTTGTTAGTGTTTGGAGGAGTTGACTTCATTTTCCACGTATAGAAATGGCTACTTAATCCATTGAGTAACAACTTGAAAAATTTATGTCGTTGAGTCGTTAGCGCCGTTAGTAAATGTCACAGTCCCTATGTTTTGTGACTTGAGTTCTATATCTAATAAAAACATTTCTCCTAACCAATTTGTAAGGGCTAATCTATCACCCTTGTGTGGTCCGATTTCTCTCATATGAAAGCAGCTCTCCAAGCCGCGCCGCCAATGTGTCATCCTAGTTGGTCCTAATAGACTCTTGGGCTAGTCCTGCTAATTAAAAAAAAAAAAGCAAAATTTATTAGTTAGGAATTAATTGTGTAATATAGAAAATAAAAATAAGATTTGTAGTTTTTATTTTGAAACTAATTATTAGACTTTAAATTTTGAAAGTTGAGGAAGTGATCCAAATTAAAACATAGTTTTATATCTAAATGATGTGATATGTAAGTTATCAACATCTTATAAATCATAAGATAATATGATAGATAGTTAATATGATATTAATAACTCATATGTCATGTCATTTAGACAAAAAAAATTGAGAAATCTAGTCATAATTAGGAGTAACATGTTGGAAATTTTATAGAAATTAATTTTGTAATTTATATAGAAAATATGAAATTAGATGTGTATATAATTTTAAGAATTTATGATATAATTAGTAACACATTTTGAGAATACTTTAATAAGGACAAGATCAACAATGAAAATTAATTATTTTAGTCTGTATTGAAACATTAATTAGACACAGAACATTTTGATATATATATATATATATATAAATGTAGCTTGTTTTATGAATCCCTACTTTGGAAACAGCTTTATAAAGATATGAATAATCAAATCGTGATTGGTATTGACATTTTTACAGTTGCTGCTTCGTTTGTCATGAAAAATAAGGATCAATTTTATGAAATGTAGCATTACTGCACTTTATAGAAATAAATAACAGAAGATCTTAATTGTTTTTCATAACCCTAATTTGATAAACATTGCAATTAATTTGGCAATTTTTCTGGTTTACTTTTCATTACCTTTCTGTAAATGAATTTGAAATGTAGTTTTTCTTTCCCATCATTTACATAATTTCTTAATTTTTATTTTTATTTATCAATAAGAAAGAAATGGAAACGACTACAAGAACCAATAACCCTTAAAGTCTACCCTTGAAGACCAGGAAGAAATTAGCAGCATCAGGGAACGTTCCTAAATTGGAATATATTTATATATGTTTTAATTGTCAAAGGAAGACCCAGGTCAAAGGAAAAGTATTGATTCTATATATGATTATTATAATTATATTTCAATTCAATAATTTATACTATAATTATATCGAAAATAATAATGATAATAATAGTAATTAACTCATTAAGATGAATACTAGCTCAAAATTGTATGCTTATATACTCTTGTTAAGTTGGTTGTTTGCTTCATATTTCTAAAAATCTCCATTTCTATTTTATATACCAAAATATCAAATGTTCCAAAAAAAAATTGGTCAAAATTCAACACAAAGAAAAAAAATTTTGACTTTTAATGGCTTGAGTCTGGTTAGCAATGGAAGACTCCTATGACCCATCGTGCAGGTAGGGTAAGCTCGTTATATTGTCTTCTTGACTTTACATGTTGCCTGAGGTCAGTTTCGTAACATTAATAATATAAGATAATTGATTCAAATTCCACTCGCAGAAACAAAAGTTCTAGTAACCAAATCAAAGTCATTTGTGAAAAGTCAAACCGACTATTTAATTATCAATTGATTTGATCAATAATCATTATTATTGATTTGATCAATAATAATACTAGTGGTGTGTTTACTTCATGAATTGAAGAATATGATTGATTAATATTATTTACTTACTCAAAATTTATTTCGTAATGAGCATTAAACTATGGGTCCCACATCAATTTATAGTTATAAAATGGGAATATTATTCCTCCCAATCCACTTGAAAATCTCATTCCTATTTCCATTGTCGAGATGAAAAATCTTTTATACCATTCTTTAAAAAATAAAGAAAAATATGTTTTATTTTATATTAAAAAAAACTGTATATTATAATAAAAAATTGAACATCATTAGTTTTTCATCATCAATTTCTTAATTATCATAGTGGACTACTAAAATAAAATGCAGTTTTTTTTTTTTATTATAATATGTAGTTTTTTATTTGATATTAAAAAAAAAAAAACTACACCTAGGGAAGTGGACTATTAAAATAATATACAGACTATTAAAATAATATGCAATTTTTTTTATTATAATATGTAGTTTTTTATTTGATATTAAAAAAAATACATATTATAATAAAAAAACTACATACTATTATAAATTTATAATTCATCCATAATTTTAATTAAAAACATTTTTGTAACTTATAATTAATCTATTCCGATTCCAAAGCTAAGTAAACAATTTAATGAGAATACTGCTGATTCTGATTCGGATTCGTGTAGTTGAAGTAAACTACTTATTCTTATTTCGATACTTCATTCTAATTTCAAATTATTCTGATTTCAGATCATTCTGATTCTTATTTTGATTCCTTTAAGTGAAGTAAACACACTATAACTTAATAATTTTAGGTTTTCATAGCGCCCGGCTATGTATACTACTCAAAATGCCCTTTATTAAAAAAGTAAATAGCTTTTTTGTCATCTTTTCTTTTTCTTCCTTCTCTCACAATTTCTCTTTTCTCTTTCTCTCGCCATTTTTCTTTCTCTTGCTCTCACCCTTTTTCATCATCCAATTTTCACATTCTTTGTCAAAAACTTGAAACCAAGAAATAAATAATAAAAACATGACCCAAAACAATTAGAAACTCAAAATAAATAAATAAATAGGTTTTTGAAAAAGTGCAATATTTTATAGTGGAGAATTTTGCCTCCTCCATGACTTGTTAAGTCCCTAATTGTGACTTAATGGTCCCTTGTTTCTATTGACATGTTCAAATTGTAATTTCTTATTATTATTGTTATTATTTATATCAATATCTTTTGGTTTTCCATTTGATTTCATTTCCTTTTTCTTTTTATGAAAGTTGAATATTTGTCATTTGCAAGTGAGATTAATTTACAACAAAGAGAAGAAATTCAAGATTTGAATATAAAAGAGAAGAAAGTCTAAAGAAGAGAGAAGGAGAGAGAAGAAATTAAAAAAGAGAGAGAGAGAGAGAGAGAGAGAAGGAATTTGTTGGTCCAAAACACAATTTGCAAGGTTATTTATGTCTTTATGTTCTATAAAACCTAATATTATTAAGTTGATACCAATTCCACAAATTAAGACTCTAAAGGTGCTATTTTAAGAAGCCCTAATAATAATAATAAAACCATTTCGAACATTCTAAAAAGAAAAAATGCAGAAAACTATCGATTGCAATATGTTGTGTAACTAGTTCTATAGTTCCATAAGGAAACTACAGAACTAGTTATATGATTTTACATAACTAATGCTCTTGAACTTTTCTTGTCAAACAATTTCAGGACTATTGAAGGTGAGGACTCACATCGATCACTAGGCCAATCTCTACACAATCATATTCTTTGTGATTAAAATAAGTAATTCATTACGATTCGATTTGTCCAATTTTCTTGGTAATATATTTGCTCTTTCAAGAAATTATTTTCATTTTCTTTTAGATGATCGTTATAAAACCGACGCAATTTTTAGACTTTCATGATCTCATCACAATATAGGAAACAACTAAAAGCAAAATATTTTAGTATTACACAAGCAGAGAAGTACATTTGATTTTCTCTCCGCCATCGATCTTCTCGATCCCCTATAGTTATTGTAGTACATGGAAGTTATTCTCAGTATTTATTCTTTTATCACATTATTATATCGAAAGCTTCCAGCTATATATGTCATTTGTTAATGGTCCTCAAGCTCTATACAAAGCTCTAATACCATTAATATCATCTCTATGCAATCCCTTAGTCACTCCACTGGAGATGGAAGGATACATGATAGCTTTTTCAAATTGGCTATGCCCTAGTCCAAGAAGGTGACCAATTTCATGCAATGCAACAGTTTCCATGTCAAACGAATTGGGGGATGCACCGACAGACCATTGCTCATCTGCATCATAATGGAACCTCCCATCGGTTGGTGCAAATGAATGAGCTAGGACGCGACCCGGCCCATCGAACGGGTACCCATCTCCATGATCACCACTGCCAAAACCGATCTTGATGTCGGAATTTGTGGAATCTTCTACTCTCGAGAATGAAAACCGTGTGTTGGCTTGCCACGTTTGAAAAGCTCGTGCCACAGGCTCCATTGCATCGGCCCTAGTTCCTATCAGAAAATTGCGTAGGTGAATTGTTAGAATGTTTTATCCAATGCGTATTGATATTGATTAATAAAAAAGATTGACAATGTTTTAATATATAATAATACTTTTGATCAATGAAATGACGGTATTGATCAAAACTTCAACGGTCTCTGATTAATTTGAAATTTTATCTAGAATCATCAATACCATGAAAACCATAATTAATTAAGACCTTAATTATATTAATCAAGAGTAACTTAAAACTATTAATCATCAAGATTGTATGTAATGATTTTAACAAATTAATTCACGCTAATTAACTAGATAAATTCTATATTACCTGGAAGGAATGCGTAGGTTAAATGTGTCTGAGAAAGTGGCCATCTTTGACGTCTTGGAAAAAATGAATACTGTGCAACTGTTGGTAAAGGGCGATCTTTGAAAAAGGACTCGAAGGTTTTCTTGTCGTATATCATCAAGTTGGTGCCATTAACTATGTCTGCAACTCCACACCGAGGCATTGCCATTTTTGCCAATGTTATCTTGTCCAAAACTCCAGTGGGGTTCTGACGAAAATTGAGCTGGTAAGTTTTGACAGCGGACTCCAACAATTCATCAAATTCATCATCATTTTCATGGGCTACGGTATGAAATTTCTTGTAATCCAAGTAACCAAATTGTTTGAGGTATTTCTTGAGCTCAAGAATGCCTTTAACCTTGTCACCCTTTTTACATCCTTTGATCTGCTTCAAGAACGCAACAGGGTCATGCCTTTTAGATGCTAAGACTGATTGAGCAGAGAGGAGAGAAAGGAGGACAAGCAGGGCCAAGGAGAAGAGCAAAATAGATCTGGACGCCATAGTTAATTGTAGTAGCAGAGAATATTACAAGTTGCTGATTTGGCTGTGACTTGTGTTCCATGCTTAGACGGGTATTTATAGTGTTCTCGTGGGAACTGTAAAATGGCTTATTTGTCTTATAGTTGAGAGAGTGGCACACTACCGAATGATTTTGCCATAAATTCCACATGTTCCATTATCATATGCATTATTAAACTTTATCTATGTACATAAGTCTTATGACGTAGAAGAATTGACACAAGTGGACCCCAGTTTTCAACATGTATAAACATCGATTTTTTTACTTGCAAAATTTTACTAAAGAATTAGTTTTGTAATATATATAAAAATAAGAAATTAGATTTGTATTTTAAATAATCGAGGAATCATATTTAGTGTATACTTTGAAATTGTAGTTTTACAGAAACAACTGATATTTGAGAGAACTTAAGAAAAAGACATACATATCGATAGAGGGTAGTTGTAAGAAATTTATTTTTTTGCAATTTTCAAACTATATATAATTTGTATGGACCATTGAATTTAAATCTAATGTTCAATATCAACTGCATTGGCTATGCAGATCACAAGTAATAGCAAAACCCAATAGTTTTTATTTATAGAACCAATAATAATAATGATAATGACAATTCTTTTTTAAAAAAAAAAACCTTTGACAGTGATAACCAACAATCCATAAATTCAACCCCTAAAAGACTAGGAAGAATCAAACTGCAATATATAAGAATTTTCGTAAATTGGAATTTACTGAGTTGTTACTTGTTAGTAAGAAAGGAAGACCACTCGGCTTTAGGCTGATCATTTCATATTTAATTGTTGGCAACCCATTGTAGATGCATATAGATAATGAGTAATATTACTATATAGCTTAAAAAATTTATTTAAATTTATATTCAAATGATGTGGTAGATTAGTTGTCAACACCATATAAGACATTAAATGTGATGATTGATATATTAATTATAACTCAAATGTCAAATATTTGGACATGAACTTGGATACATTTTTTTATGCTATCTAGCATTACTTGCTGATGTACTAAACGTCCCAACTTGAGTTGTATAATTTAATATTTAATTAGATAATATTGTAATTGAAATATGTTAATACACTACTTCCTAGCTTAAAAGGTGTAACTTCTCATCTAATTTAGTGGTGTGCATCAAATCCCGTCATGCATATTTATAAGCATATATGAGAAGTCTTTTCTCTTGTTGTAAGAGTATATATCTTCCAACTATAAAAGTAGATTTTTGGATAATGTAAGTAAAAATTGATATCAACAAATTCCAACAACCTATTGATCTATTCTACATATGTCAGTTTTCAAAAACAAATAATTGAAATATATTAATAATGAAATAACAAAAATACAAATTCAAATATAAGTTAGGAGTTGAGAAGTTAGAGAAAATGGAGGTAAATAGCACTAATTTCCTCTCATTTTGTCATTGTCACTGAATTAATATTTTGAGTTTTAATATCATATAAAAGTAAAAGATATCCATTTTACTCATAATGAATGAGGACAAAACTCAAGCTCTCTTCTTTCCTTTTCTAAATCTCTCATTCTTTCATTTTCTCTAATTTTTTTGAGCCTACTGTTTGGACTCTCTCAAGAAACTTTTCTCTTTCTTCTTCTTCTCTGTTTCTTCTTCTCATTCTCTTTGTCATTTTTTCATGTGCAGCCATATGAGAAAATCATTGAGGATTTTGAAATTTCCATTTGAAGAAACTATGAGTTTCTTAAGTTTTGAATTTGTTAATAATTATTCGTCTAGGTCCCAAACCATGGGTCACTATTTTGAAACCTACCCATGTCAATTCCTTTCTCATTTTAAAAACAAGAATATAACAACATCAATTTCATCAATCCATTTTATAAACCCAAACTCGGATCGATTCTTTGCCATTACTATTGATTGCCCTTTCACTGTCACCTTCCACTACTACTAGTCAACCAATCGCTAGTTTTATTTTTTATTTTTTGTCATCTTCTACTTCCCCTTCCCGCCTAAATCATTGCTGGTTGTAAAGTTTTCTTCTCCCTTTTATATAACGGCAATTTTATGTAGAAATATGAAATAGTTGATATAAACTCAAACTATTGATTAAGGTGTCATTTTCCAAATCTACTCAATAAAGAGTGCCAGTGAAAAAATGGACTTCAGAAGTTAATTGTGTATGACCCAAAATTCCACACAAAGAAACAACTTTAAATGGCCTAATATTCTTCCTCATAATGCAAGGAATAATTAAGTAGAAGAATTCAAAGAACCAATCGTTGAGAAATAAAATTCATGAGTCGGAATCATTTTGTTAGTGTCGAAGACTCCTAGCTTGGAATTATTTTTATATTTATTTATTATTGTAATTTTTTTTTTCTTTTTTCTTTGCAGGGTTGATACGAAAAAGAGAACATGAGGCCATCAAACTTACCTTAATCAAGAATTACTAGCATATTTCAAGTGGTTACCTCCACAATAGATGAGGGATCTCCCCACGATTATTTTTCTATGATCAAGATGAAACTTGAGAATCCTCTCACAAATTTAGAGAAGGAAGTGCACAAAAATTCAGTAAAGCATTATTGTGATAAGTCATCTCTTAACTATATATCTAATTTGATATTACTTAACATTAGAAAAGAATTGGCCCAATTTCCACACCAAAATTAAAAAAATTAATTTGTATGTTATAATTTATAATGAGATAACATAATAATTAATAATTTTATTCAGATATCATCTGCCGTAAACATGTCTCGAATATGGATTATTATTAAATTGAATAAAGGTTTTTTTATCTTCAAGTTATAGTGAACGATAATCTAATAATTAATATTTGTTAATATTAAAATAATAAAAGTATATAAATTGAGAGTACTAGTATTACTGATTTATTTATATGTGAGAGTATACTCTGGTGCTTAATCAATAATAATTAAGTAGACTATATAACCCGAAATTCCACAAGAAGATATAAAATGGGTAATAATTAAGTACACTATATAACCCAAAATTCCACAAGAAGATATTAAACGGCTTAAAATTCTTCCTAAGCATGCAATACTTCAGTGGAAGAATTCAAATAGCCAATAACTGAGGAAATTCGTAATTTTGAATGTCTTTTTCACAGTGGACTCCTAGTGCGCGTGCAAGAAAATTGAGGTTATTTATTTATTTTTTAATACTCCACTATAATGTGCCTTCTTGATCTTGACCATATACGTATGGGTATCATGACAGACACCGCAAGAAACCAAACAAAGTCATTTCTCTGCAATTGTTTGGCTCGGACAGTGTGCTTTTTGGTAGACTTTTTTGACAGTAAAAATTATGTATTTGTAATACATTTAATTATAAAATAATGTAAATTTACCAAAAAAAATTATTCAAGTAAAGTGGCATGTGAGTTATTGATACCATATAAATCATGAAATGAGATGATATTACTATAATATTAACAACTCATATATTTTATTATTTGATCGAATGTTCTGAAGAATATAACATTACTCTTATTCATACTATATTTCAGAATACATTTTTTTTTTAAGAACATTAAATATATTTGAATAATTAAAATTGTTTTTCATATTATTCATTGTTATACAATAGATAATTAATTAATCCCATGCTTATTTGTTGATTGGTTTGAATCATCATTTTTTACAAATTAAATTGCCCTTCTTTATTTTTGTTTTTGTTTTTGTTTTTTTTTTGTTTTTTTGTTTTTTTTGAAAAAACTAATGCATAATAGGTTTGAAATTTATCAGAATTTACCAAAATCAATTACTATTTACACAGTAAAATATTTACTTTTATAACCAAGCGTAATCTACTCCCCAAAAAGGAGAAAAGCTCTCTAAAACACATTTGTAAAACGTGCATGCTGAAACTTGAACCCTCATCACTAGGGTGGATGGGAAGGCACATAGCGACTAGAGCTATGAGGTATGTGTATATAGCCATTCTTATTGACGATAACATATTTTTACTAAAAATAAAAATAAAAGTGTAGAGAAGCATATTGTCAAAATTATGTCAAATATTAGAAAGGAACTTCCCACACACTAAGTAATCTTGTGGCTTCATACAAGGAAAGGGATCGATTTACAAGCAAATTTGAAAAAAAAAGGGTGGTCGCAAACTTAATTTATTGTGGTTCTAGTCACTGAAATGACAGAGCTAGCAATTGATGATTTTCTCTTCTCAAACTAGAAAATGGAAAACTGGAAAAACCTCAAAGCCTATAACTTGTAGTAGTTAATCACTTAGGCGAGAGCCACTCCTCACAATTGATGCCTGCACTGGCTTGTGCTCCAATAAACTGGCATTTGGACTTATATAATCCTGATATTGATACCAAAAATCGGTCAACATCCAAATCGATGCAAATTGAATGCTTGACGTGAATGAATGAGTGTAGTTGTGGTGAAATAATGAGACGATAATGATGCAAGAAAATAAAAAAGAAGACCGGATAATTTTTAACGTGGTTCAACCTTTTGTATGATACCTATATCCATGGTTGTTTTATTTTTGGAAGGGAAGAATATATTTTAGTAGAGTCTCTATGAAGGTTTCTAAGATTACCTAGTATTGTTGTGTTGTTATTGTATGTTTTGTGCATGTGAAAGACTCTTTATACAATGTTAGAGTTTCTTGTTTACATCCATTTTTGTCACTAAAATATAGGATAGACTAAGATCTCTTTTCTATTTTGCATGGATCTATATTTATTACATTCATATTTGAATTATAGTGAAATCTCAGCAATTTCATTTATAAAGTGATCATTTTTTTAGTAATATGAGAATTTTCATGTTTATGGAATTCTCCACTGTAAGGAAAATGCGAACTACTGTGTTTTGAGTTGTCATTTCATTGCGTCTTTGAGTTGCTACATGTGCGAGTTGATCAACTCAGATTGCTTTGTGACTTCAGCAAAATCAGAGTCTTGCATGCTTATGCCGATATAGAATGTGATGATGTATCTTAGACTAATAAGTTTCTTAATGATTAGTTTTCCTATTTGGGCCTTCGGGCTTGCTAGTCTTTTGGGCCTTATTTGTGTTTGTAAGTCATGTGCTTTTCTGGGCACAAGATAGGCCTGACCACCCCCACCTACCCACCCCACCTCTCTAGCTTTCAACGTGAGCTGGTCGTACCTAGTTGTTTTGGAAGCTTAACATTTACATTTACATGAGTAGACCTACTCGATCAAATAGTTGTCAAGCATTAATCATAATTGTCACATCCTATTAACGTGACGTGTGCACGAACGAGGCACTATTTCACTTTATTTATGCAGACATGCATGATGCGAGACTTATCTGAAGACTGAACAATACTGCTCAAGACTGAAAGCTAAATAGTGACTGAAATATGAAATCTGATTGACATGTTTGTTTTTTCTTTTTTTACCTCTGACTGTATAATAATCTTGTTTGTTTTTTTAAGTTAAAATTATCTGATTACTAGTAATTTGACATTTATATCCTTTTATTATTAGTTGTTGTGTAATTTTATTTAATATGATACAAACAATTGTAATATATTATTTAACAAATATTAAAACATTTATATATATAATATTTTTATTCATAATTAAAATAAGATTAATTATTATAGTAGTATCAATTAAGTTTATATGTTCAAATAAAAATAAACAAAATAATCTTAAATTAAATTACTATTATAACAAAAGTTAAAATTATAACTTATATATATAGTATTTTTATTCATAATTAAAATAAGATTAATTAAAATAGTAGAGTCAATTAAATTTATATATTCAAATAAAAATAAATAAAATGGTTTTAAATTAAATTACTATTACAACGAAAATTGAAATTGTAAAGTAATATATATTTTCTGATATAATTAAACAAGAATAATCAAATACTTAAACAAATTGATTTATAATTTAGTATCTGAGTTGTTGCATAAACATTTTATCAATAAAAATTTTTACCAGAATTTAATTAGAGAAATATAGTAATCCAGTTATAAAAAAAAATTGATGTTAAGATGTTTAGGGTTTTTATTTTTCAATGTTGTTTGTTAAAGTATTAAAAGAAATTTTTATAATATAAAATTAAAATAAACTTGGAAACATATTATTTTAGGAAGGATAAACTTAGAATAATATATTTATAAATCATTAAGTGATTTTGTATTAAGTGAAAAGCAAAAAAATATTACCTTTTTTTTTTAAGTGATTTTTGGGTGGTTTTAAGTGGTTTGGCCACTTAAAAAAACAAACAAAAATCTCTTAATTAGCCAAATTCAGCATCATTAAGTGTTAAGTGCAAAAAACAAACAACCCCTTACTCCTAGCCATTGGATCCATGACGGTTATTATTACTTTAGATCTAGCGGTTATAGTGACGACTATATATAAGGAAAAAAAGACAATTTTTTTTTTTAATTATACACTTGAGATTTCTTGGACTACGTCTTCTTTCGGTTTCTTGTTAGTTTTCCCCTTTGTTCGTTCATTCCATCACCTACTCATTCTTTCCTCTACAGGATCATTTAAAGGTGAGCATTGTCTTCTTTCTCATTCTTATTTGTGGATTGATTCATGTACTTCATTTTTTTGTGGTTTTAACTTCTTTAAAACCTGTTGTCGGTTATGGCCCCAAAACTCTTTTTGAACAAGGCTCCCAAGAAAGAAGGTCTTGAGGAGACTTTCAATTTTGATGCCAGTTCTCCGCTTCCTTTTATCGGTAATCCTTCGACTCCTACTTCCGCTAATGAGAGTTCACTAAAGGAGAGGCTTAAACTCTTTGAATAGGGGGATACTTTGGCTGGACCTTTCCAACTTGCACAAGTCTTTACTCCTACAGTCGTTCCTTCCTCTACAGATAAGGAGAAGGTCATGTTAGAAAAATTAGATAAGAAGAATAGATAATCACATAAAAATAAAATTCTATAGACTCTCTAAATTATAACAAATTTGTAGTAGGAAAACAATAAATAAATTAAAAGCATTTGTGTTGAGGCTCATAATAACTACGGTATCCTTAAAACAAATTTGTTGTTCATCCTTAGAGTTGTTTAGCATTTGTCTCCTAAAAATACAATAATACCAACCAGACTTGTCTAACGAACTAAACAATATCTAAACCATTATCACTCTAAACACTTACAACTAAGAATAATTTTTGAGAGAAAATAGAAAGAAAAACAAAACAAATCCTCAGTTGTCTTTAAACAACTAGAAATGATTATGACAATTTATAATTTCTATATGGGCGGCTATAAAACTGATTTTAAATCAGCTATTAAACTAATTGGCGATTGCGTTTTCAAAATTCAAATTTTCATTTAACACCAACAACTACAATTTAAATATTCAATTTCGTAATTCAATTCTACCGTTAATACTTGTGGTTATAATTTGAAAAATTAAATTTGCAATTTAATTTTGTAGTTACATTTTTCCAAATTCAATAGTTGTATTCATGACACTTAATTCAATAGTAATATTTTAAAAATTAAATCTTCAATTCAATTTTTATTCATTCAAGCATCATTTTTTTTTTCATGAATCCATCTTGATCCATCTTAATCAAAATCTCTAACCTAATAAAAATGGGGTTCTTAAAATGAGTATTTATCTCATTTTTTCAACAGGTCACTGCTTCCTTAGGTGAAGCTCCTCCTTCTGCTGACGTCCCCATTGGTCTAGTTTGTTTGGACCTTATAAACAGGTTTGCTGCCTCGATAAGAAACTCTTTCTACAAGTCCACTGCTTTGGTCATGAAGATGCTTTTTGGGACCAGTTTATGTCTTCTATGGTCCGTAACTCTCAACAAGCCTTCTAATTAACTCAACTTTTCTCTTTACTTTCCTTCTTTAGTGTTTTTTTTTTTTTTTTGGACGTACTTCTTTTGAAAACTTATGAGGAGTGTTACAGGGTGGATTAATTTAAAAGCTAATTTAATTAAGTCAACCACCCCTACCCCCCACCTCTCAATCCCTAACGCATGCATGCACACTTTTGACAAGTTTCTCTCTCTCACACAGACACACACACACACACTTACTTTTGATGTTGTGAATGCAAGTCCCTCACACACACACACACTTGCTTTTAATGTTGTGAATGCAAATCACACACACATAGTTTTGATGTTGTGAATGCAAGTTGAAAAGAAAATACAAAACTCTTTTGATCTAACAAATTCTTTTTAAAAAATAAATGATAAATAATCGACTCAAGTTGATTAAAATTATTTTTTCATAAAATCAAATGGGGCAAATGTAATCATCTCTTTCTCCATTCTTATTCTCTAATCTATGAAGTAGACACACCATAAGATTTGTTCACTAATTAGGAATTTTTCAAGCGAAGGAGAACTTACTAAATTTTCAAGATACTATGAGAAAACAAATTACTTGAATATTAAACAAAGATCATATCAGAACGACAGAACCCTCCCAGATCCATATCCTGAATTCGAGAAGATCTTGAGATAGTAGAAAATTTTATGAATGCTAAACTTTTTAATCAAAAATCATTTTGGAAACTTGATAAGAAATAAGATATTTTAATAAAATTTCAGTAACATAACAACTATTTATTACACCATTCCACCCTGTGACAAAGAAAATATGCACTTCTAAAATTCATTTTCATCCTCAACTACTTGGAACTTCTGGTCTTATTTCCAATTCTCATTCCAACATAATATCAAACTCTTATAGAATATAAGTAAATTTATTTATAATATTCATAGTATCCAAAGTAAAAATTTACACAAACCAACAAAAGTTTTCCATACTTTATAATGCAAATGCATATGTGCATATGCGTAACCTATCTTCCAAGATGTATTATGGAATGTTCAAGATGTACACAAAAAACATCAAAATGTAGTTTTCATGCATTGCTTGCTCGAATGACCCACCTTCTTATACCTGTTCGGATGTTTCCTCTATAACCTGATGGATCCCTAAAAAATGGTTTTAAAATTTAAAAGGGTGAACACTAATGTCCAATGAATGGATAAAATTTTCAAAAGACCAATGTATTCTTTACGACAAAATTTAATGTACTATAAAACATACAAAAAGGTGAAATCTAATTAATTCATATTCTAGAATAATTAACTTGTTACTAAAACATCATATATAAATTTCTAACTATAATAACAAAAATATATTTACATGGATTTTCTCTATATAAGATTTAAATTTGAATTCCATACCAATTTGGTACCCAAAGAGCTCTATCATACGTGATGAATATATTCAACACATAGGCAGAGGGTTGGGGATAACCTCTACTATCCACATACTAGGCGACTCAATAACTCTCTCTCGTGTGCCAAAGACTAATCTCTTTGACCTTTGCTCTAGCTTATGTTAGGCGATTTCTCTGGGTCTTACTCACGTGATACCCTATGACCGTTAGAGAGGAGGTACGCTTTGGTGTTCTAAAAATATTGTTGTTTCTCTTTCTTGTCTCAAATCTCTTCTAAAACTCTTTTGCAAGTAAGGTTCTAAATACTAATTGTAAAACCTTCCATACTAAAGTTTAGTTTCCAACAAAATCTTACAGATGTATATATATGTAAAATTGTAGTTTTTCATGCGACATATTTCAAACTTTCATAAATAAAAAATAAATTCACAAAACTTGTGATATAATTCACTTTATCAAATCATAAAATCCATTTTAGAATCAATACAAATATAAATTCACAAGTTAATCAACATAATTTGGAATCGCCAAAATGGCATGCTTTCTAGTTTCATGGAATAATCAAAATGGCATGGTTTCTAGTTTCACCAATCATTTGAAAATCACAAATATAATCTTATTTTCATAGATTATAAAACATAGTTTATGGTTTTAAAGCAAAACTCACATTTTCGATGCCATAACTCACAAATTCTATAGTTCCTCCTCTTTTGTGAATGGACAATTCTACCCTTCTAACTTTCTTCTTTTTACACATCTATCCTTTGATGGGCATATTAGAAAACTAATTGGGTATGTTTAGAAAACTAATTGGGCCTTACTAATCTAATTGGGCTCACTTTCAATTATTTTCCTTTTGGGCTTTCAAATAAAAGTTTCTAACTAAACCCCTCGAAAATTTTTGTTTGTACTCCACCAAACTTTAAAAAGATATAAATATATATATATATATATATATATATATATATATATATTCTATTAAACCGGTTTAGATCCAGGGTGTTACAGATAAGGAATTAAGTTCTTACTTAAAAGAAAACATAATATTATCTTTCTATTTACGAGATTAAGGTCCCTACCCCTAATTCTCTTTCCACATATAACATAGCATATGCTTACTAATTGGGAATGAAAATAAAAGGAAATCATATTCAATTGGAAAGAGAATCATAAAAATAAACTTGATGCCTCAGAGGGAAGGGAGAATCATAATCATAAAGTTCTTAGTTGTAAAGAGACTCTATTTCTATCTTGAAATCAAGTTCCTTTTCCTAAATTTATTTTTAAATGGAACTTAAAACACATTTTCTAATTGAAAATGAAAAATCAATGGAAATCAAGTCCTATTAGAAATATTCACAAATAAGGAATTACATTTTTGATTGAAAGGAAACTTAATTACCAAGAAATCAAGTTGTCTTTCCTAATTCAATTTAGGGTGCATTTACTAATCAAGAATAAAAATCATAGGACAAATCACAAATAATCAACAATATTATCACAAATCACAACTCAATCAACAAATCTTAATTCAATCATCAAAACCACTAGATTTTTAGTGTAAAATGTCTTAAATGGCCCTACTTAAATTGTTTTACACTTTATTTTGTCTATCAAATAAAAAATTTCAATAAATATAATAAAACAGTTTAAACTCTTCTCAAAACCGCAGGAAAACCATAAAAATGAAAGCCAAAAACATATTGTTTTTATCGCTTTGTCCATCATTCAATCTTTTAATGTAGGTTTTCATCTCTTATCTCTCTATAAAATTTGTCAGTTTTCATATCTCCATTTGTCATTTAAACAAAAATTTATTCTTTTATCATCCAAATCACAAAAACATTTTTCCCAAACCCCTTCATCATCATCATCATCATAGTCACAATACCAAAGTCAAAAGAGAAATATAAAATAATTTAATATTGAAAATGTTATCAATTAATGACAATATAAAAAATAAAACATTGATTTCTTTACCAAACATTTATGGTAACATATAAAAATAACTATATTAACACATTCAAAACAACGAAATGATTTCCAATAAACATCTAACGCACTCTAATGATAGAAATCTGATACTCTTATCCAACTTTTTCATTCTATAGTATATGACAATTGATATATCATTCTTATGTCAGCTACCTTATCCACTTCAAACCTAAATTTTAATGATATATTAGTTGCTACGTAAGGTTAGATAAAAGTATTGAATGTCTATGATTATTTTGCAATTTAGTAGGGTAATATATATTTTTTTCCTCTTTAAAGAGGGTGTATTTAATATAAAATTTATTGGAGTTTTATGAATGTACTTTTAAGAATAGATTTTAGTAGAATTTAAAGATTTTATAAAACTCCATATTGAATTTGTTAAAATTATTTAAGAAATCCAATGAAATATTGAGGAGAATGATAAGATTTGTCATAATTTTTTTTTCTTTTTACAAAAATCACCTATAAATCCATCCAAATCCATATAAATTCATCACTTAAATGAAATATATGAAATTAATGAATTTTCTAATGCACTTAGATTTTGTTGGATTCCAAATAATTTAGAATTAAATACACTCAGATTTTATTGGATTTCATACAAGTTTGAAATGTATAATGGATTTTATATAAATTTTGATTGAATGCATATAGATTTCAATGCACTCTATTCAAATCTAGGTTAACTACACACAAAATTACTGTATATAAATATGCAAATCTAATCACAACCGTAAAACAAAAATAATTTAGCCATCACGTTTGCAACGAACAAGATATTTATTCTCGTGGCTTTGTTTTGCCTTCTATTTGTCAGTCAACCACAATTTCGTCAATGTAAGTCTTCGTACGTGTTGCATGTACATCTTTAATTTTCATTATTATTTGGATAAGTTCATTTGTGTAAATATGAATTATGTCAGATAGCAAAGAAAAATGCGAGTTTTCGAACTAATAGTAAAAAATTGAAATGGGTTTTTACAAAACTATTACTATTTGCAAACTATAATTCGCAACCAAAGGCAATAGTTTGCAAATAAAGACTGCTAACTGTGATTATTTATTTATTTATTTTCATGAACTATTGCCTTCATTTACAAATTATAGTTCATGAAGACTGATGCTGCTAGAAAAACTGAACTTAGTTCTCTAGTGCTAGTTTCAAAACTACCTCTTTTATTAGTGCTAGAAAAAGATTCTCATAATTCATCATGTTTGCAACTAATTACAAGTTGGTTCTCGTGTCTCTCTTCTGTCTTGTGTTTATTAGTCACCTATGATTTCATTAATGTAAGTCTCCAAATATCTTGCATGTACCTCATTTTTGTTATAATTTTGATAAATTTATATGTAGATATATGACTTAAATGTCATCTTTTGATCGACATGTCAACTAAAATTTTAATTATTCATCACGTTTGCAATTGTATACAATTTCATTCTTGTGGGTCACTTTTGTTAGCTCTAATTATTATTAATACGAGTCTAAAAAGATGTGGCATATACATATATATATTTTTTACAATTTCAATAAATTTACTTTTACAAATATAAACAAAAAGTCATATTCTCTGATGTAAATATAATCATCATATCATAAATTATTTTAACATATTGATATACTCAAATAGACTTTAATTCTAAAAATCAAATAATATAAAATAATTTATTTATTATTAAAACGGACTTGTCAACAACAATTTTGTAAATTATAATGTATGAAACTAGAAAGAGTTGACAAATTATCCAATTTAATAGGTAATGGGATTGAGAATCCTTGGCAAAATATTTATTTCCAAATTTTCCTATTGTTTTGGTTTTCAAATAGGAATAAAACATATTTTTAATATTTAATAGGTAATGTGATTGAAAATTTTTTTTTGAGGGTGCGGAGAACACCATTCCCATATTTAATAGGTAATATGATTCAATATGTTTGGAGTCCATATTTTTCATTCACACTACATATTTTCTAATATAAGTAAGTATACATTTTTAATGATTCTCATTCTCTAATCCTACGAATAAACATACGCTTAAATTATTTCTAACTTGACCCTTAAAAAAAAAATGAAGTTATATAGGATCTTTCGATATTTCTAAATGTAGTAATATTGAATTTGACAAGAAAAAAGGTCCGTTTCAATTTTTTTGACAACTTTATCTCTCTATCTCTCTCTTTTTTTTTTTTTTTTTTTTTTTTTTTTTTTTTTTTCTAACTTGTCTTATTTTTATTTTTATTTTTAATCATTCCCATAAACAAGTTGGGAGAATATCGGTGATAGGAAAATTGAATTGGCGGGGAGGGGTGGGGGTGGGGAGGCGTTGCTATGTATCAAAAAGTCGTCAACTTGGTATACGGATTTTCCCCCAAAATGTTTTAAACTTGAAAAGCAATGCCAGCAATATTGTAATTAGCCCTCAGTTTTTCTTTTCTGATAAGCAAGTGCATGTCCAAGATACTAATTATTTCTATGTTACTGAATTATGCACTATTTTTACCATCAACTATGAATAAAACATAGCAGAAACTTGTACAAACCTCCCTTATTGTTACTTTCCATACAGATAATGGTTAATATGTAAAAATGTTAATTTCTCTCTTAATCTTTTAATTAAAAGCGTAAGCAGACATTTCCAATAAAATAAGAAGAAAATAAATTATTAAGCTAAAATTATGTGATGACTCAGAAGTTGCTTCCCACCTGGTAAGCAGACCCAGCCCTTCCCAGTATCATTCCGTGTAAATACGGATAATTACCATTTAACCCTCCTATATGCAAGAATAAATTACATCTATAAATACAATTTTTCCCTAAAGTAGGAATATAAATAAAGTGTTATATTTTGGACCATATCATAGTATCCTATTGCAGTGGTTTTGACTGTTGTAAGTTGTACCGGTAATGTAAAAAAAAAAAAAAAGGTTAAAATTATATAATTATAACAAAATGTTTTACTGCATAATTTAACTTAATATTAGTTATTTTGTAAGGAAAAAAATTATTTAATCTCCGAGTGATTGAAATTATAAATTTTTTTTACTAATCTTTTTATTTTCAACTCGTATAAATTGACCAAACTTTTGATAGATAAATACAAGAAAAAAATATAGGCTAACTATTTATTTTTATATAATAATGATAAATTAATGACAAACTAATGATGAATCAATTAATTTTATTAATTTATGATAATATATTAATGATAAATAATTATTAATCAATTAATTTATTTAAATATTTAGGAGAAGGGTATTTTATTTTATTTTTTAACACAATTGATTGCTGATTGTTAATAATTGTTAATTGTAGGAATGTTTTTGTAGCAGGTCAATGGTTGCTTAAACCAATGTAGCCGTTAACATGCTATAAAAAAAAAATATATTTTTTTATTGACATGTCACAAAATATTTTTTTGTATTATGTTGTAAGTGAGTGGTTGCATTGGTTTAAACACACTGATCACATATGTTGGTGCATGATTCTATATCCCACAATCTCTCTCCTATCAAATAATTATATGGGTTGCCCCCTTTCCCCTCCACTTTGTGTGGGTCTTATTCTATCTATGTGTAGGGTGCTCCCTCTCATATGGAAATTGTTCCTTGAGTAGAGCCCTCTAATCAAATACCATACTTAAGCTTGACAAAATGGACAGGGTCTTCAGACTCGATCTTTACCCGTAATAATACCCGAACCACTTTTTTAAAGACACTTAAAGGAATCGGATCTAAAAAAACCTGCATATTGCTGGTAGGATATGGTTCTAATTGCGGATCTCTATCAAATCTGCAAAATACTCGTTGTTTATATACCCCCTACCTGTTTCCTTTTAAAAAAAAACTCTAACTTCTCAACTCTCACGACTCTCTCTCTCTCTCTCTAATCTCTATTGTCATCATTCCTCTGCTTGTAAAGCCCAAAATTTTCTTTTTTTATGAGAAATAAATTTTTTTTGGTAATTAGTATTTTTGAGTTAGTATTTCCGTGATAATAATGTTTCCGAGTGAAAAGTGATTTTTTGGGATACGGACCCCGAAAATTATAAATTTCTAGAATAGGTATTAAAGACTAGAGAAACTGAAGTGGATAAAAAATGAGTCTATTAGAATAGATTGTACGTGATCTTTAGATTATCAGACAAAAATACCCTTTTCAATTTTAGTACTGTACATGTACCGTATATATTATTTATGGAGTAATGTAGTAATTTAAAGTGCTCATGTGTGTAATCGAATTCTAATAGAATTTCAGGATTGTTAATTGAGTTATAGTAAAATTCTCAGATGGATCGAAAATAATTTCGAATACGAAATTTGAATGAAATAATGCATACGTGTGTGACAAGTGTCATGCATTTGAAGTAAAAGTGGGACAAATGGCACAAAGAAACTATGCATAAATGACAAGTGTTAACATGTGAATAGAAATGGATGACAAGTGGCATTAAATTATCAAAGATATATAAAATTAAAAACAAACATCAAATGAAACACAAACAAAGAGAAGAAGTGTTTGGCCAAAAAGGTTTGTCAGCCGAGGAGACCAAGATAGCAGTTAGTTTTGAGGATTTTAAAGCCATTTTTGTGTGTTTTCAACACATGTAAAAGGTGTACACAAGCTAAGGAGTAAGATCCATCCATTTCAAGTTGATTTCAAGAGGTAAGGTTTAAGTTTTTATGACTAGTTTATGTAAATCTTGAGGTCTTTGGTTTCTAATGGATGGTTTGGGATTTTATTGCATGGATTTAAAGTTAGGAGACCTCAAAATTATGGGAAAACAAGACTAGAGATTCAAAAACAATTGGTAAGCATACTAGTGGAAATGAAATTTTGATTTAAGTTTAAGTTGATGTTATTTATGACACTAGTAGTTTTACTATGAGATATGAAGTGATTTTGATGTGCATGCAGGTAAAAAACTTGTTTAAATACTGGTGATTGTATTTGCATGTGGTTTGGCCAAAGAAGGAATTCCATGGTCCAAATTGAGTTTAATTGATTTAAGAAATTTTATGCATGTAGATATGTTAAAACGTTGAGATTTAGTGTTAAAATTAAAAGCAAAAATATGTTATATCAAGTTGCCATATTTCAACCATGTTGAGTTTTAAGTGGTGGACAATTGTTTTTTGATGTTTTGAATGATTTTATGGCTTGTGTTGATGATGAATTAATCATGAAATTGAAAAGAAATTAATTGGATATCATAAGACACACCTCGCGGCCAAACTTTGTTTAATTGCACAAGTGTGATGTTTAATAGATTTGACTTGGTTTTACATCATTTGATATGTATATGAGTGTGATTATGATGAGAAAAATTGAATGAGATTGATGGTGTAAAAGTTGGTCAAGGTTCGACCAACATAGGATTAAATTGTTCAAAAATATTTTTCATGTATTGATACAGAATTGGGACTTCGATTGTGGTGTTTTACATATTTGGATGTTAAGGAATTCGAATAAAAAGTGTATGCGAATAATTAGGGTGGTTACAACTTGAAAAAGGGTGTTTCGAAATCCTTGTATAGCGAAACGTTTGTGTGTTGATGCATGTCTATCGAGATGTGTGTACGAATAATTTTGATTTTAACATTGCTTAAAGTAGAATGTGAAAATACATAGGTAACGTGGAGGCGAGGGAACTCGAAATTGTGAGTTATCGTGAGCTAGGAAAAGGTGAATGTCCTTTCAAAATGTTTCGATGCAATTATTTTCTATTCACTATGAATTTATGTGTTATGTTTAAATACATACATTGAAATGTTGAAAATTGATTTTAAAGTAAATACATTCAACATAAAAACCTCCTGTATGAATTTCAAAAAGTTTATGTGAATTATGGATTATATAATTAAAAGCAGCATGTATGAAAATATTTTTATAAGCCTATAGCATACCTTATAAATATCTCAAAAATTACTGGTAATGGTAGAGTACCCTAAGCAATGCAAGATTCCACTTAAAAGTGATGTAGAATTCCGCTCTACCATATACAAGGTATATTACAAGCCAGCTAACTACTTGAGTTATGTAGGATTCCGCTAGTAGCGATGTAGGATTCCACTAATAGCGATGTAGGATTCCACTATTTAGTTATCAAGCATATGGCTAGAGCGATGTAGGATTACGCTGAGAGCGATACAAGATTCCACTCTGCCATATACCTAGGGTGCCATGTGGTATTCAAGTATCAATGGTTGGCTTATTTCATAAAGAGAAATTTTTCAGAAAATTGTGTCACCACTACCTTTTATAGTTTCCAGCAAAGATAAAATAATACAGGCTGCTATATTATAATTCGGTTTTGAAAAGCGCTTTAAAATAATTTTTCGAAGTCAGAAATTTCTCTTTTTAATATGTTATTAAATTTCAGTATTATTATGTATGAATTATGTTTATATTGAATGTGTATGCATGCATTTGATTTAAATAAGGTTTTCAAAAAATGCATTTCAGTTTTATAGTATTGAGACAATTATGAAATGATATTAAAGTTTTAGGGAGATGTATTTTCAAAAGCATAGTGTGAATGAAAAATTTATGATACTCACTGAGCTCGTTTAGCTCACACCCTTAGTTTTTATATTGTATAAACAAAACCTCCCAAGTGTAAGTGTAGGTGTAGGTGTTTCGGTAGCAGGGACTCCAACTCTAAAGTAGTCGGACGACATCGTGTTCTACTGTGTAAATGTGTTTATACATGTATGATATAAATGCTTTTGAAAACCTGTATAATAACTTTTATATGTAATTGTATGTAATTTTTGGAAAACGTATTTATGCATGACATGTAAATGATTTTTAATTTGTCTTTTAAATTTGAAAGCATGTTTGTGATTGATCGTGAAAAAAGAAAAGATAGGCTGAGGCCTAAAAGTTGAGACTGTTATTGTTTTATAAGTGTATAGGTTTTCAATGAAGTTTTATAGGATGGAATTTAAAAAAAAAAAAAGAAAAAAATTGTCGTTATACTGCCAAAATTTTTATTAAACTAGGTTTTTTTTTTTTTTTTAATAAAAAGTTTCCATTCGCTTCCATTTGAAAAAAGATTTCTAAATAAGTTATAAAATTTTTTCAATAAAAGTAAAAGACTTAGCTTCACAGGAACTTTTCAGCCGAAACAGATCTCAACTGGAAAGCCATTATAAGGTTGTCGAGTGCGAGCTGCCTCATCGTAGAAGGAAGAGGGGTCGCATCATTATTTGGCTGCGCCTCTCTCTCTCTCAATTGCTGCCGTGGTATTGCTGACTACCAGAACATTTCTATCTCTCTCTTTTCAACGCCAACCAACAAAACGGAGGTCTATTTTCAAAATACCTGAGGTCTTTTAAATTTTTCTAGGTCTTTTGCATCTAGGTTTTGCTTCGATTCATCTATGCCTCCCAAGTCCTTAATAGCTTGTCGTTTTGTATCTAGGTTTTGTGCCTTTCGCATTTTTATGATATACTATCTGATTATTTTTGTGTTATTGATATTATTAATGTTTGGATACTTAGGATTGCTTTGAAGATCAACTTCAAAGCTTTTGATTTGTTTCGTATGCAGACGAAGTAGACATAGAAGATGAAGAAGAAGGAAAAGAAGAGGAAATGCATTCTCATTTTCTCTTTCATCGATTTCGTGTAAGTCTCTTTCTCTCTCTAGAATATGTGTTTTCTATTGATTTTCAAGATGTTGTTTGTTTCTGCATGTGATATGTATATACATATTGAAATGTAATTTCCATTTTATAGTGGATTTGACTTAATATCTTCAATGGAGCTAAGTTCTGACATGTGATTGTGTTGTTTGTGTCTATTTGGTGGTTTTATCAGCCAAAACAATCTCTGTTCTGTTTGATTTCATTAAAATCGTGTTTGTTTTGGAAATGAAAAGACTACTTTCTTTGTATATTAGTAGCCGATAAATCCATCGTGCCGTATAGTTGGCTAGAGTTGCCAAGGGGATAAATGGTGTAAAATCCTCATGTACTGCCATTCTTGATTATCTGAACAAAAGTTGATATGCACACAAAATTTAAAATTTAGTTAGAAAATCTTTTAGTATATATAAAAAAATCTTCATAAATAATGATTTTATTACAAATTTTAATTATAAAAAAAAAAATCTCTATAAAAGTTCTCTTGTATACAAGTGTTTTATTGAAATTTAAAATAGGAAGAATGTTCTTTTAATCAAATCTCACATAATTAAACTATGCTTACATTGGTAGCAAGAATAATAATCCAGAAATGACATTCCCTGATAATAAAAGAAAAAACCCATATCAGTGTAATCAAATAAAATTATAAAAATTGAAAAAAAAAAAATTAGAATAACAACTCACCTAGAATGCCAAACACAATGTTAGCTTTGTCCATTGGTGTTAGTGCCATAACTTAAGATGAAGAAGTAGAAATGGAGTAAAGCTAGTAACAATTAAAAAAATGGAGAAGCTAGCAAGCTAGATAGTAGTTAACAATTGAATGGAGAAGGTAGCAAGGTTGAGCAACGAGTCAGTAGAGAGGTTAACAAGTAAAAGACACTGTGATCTCTCTGCCTGAACATTCCAGTGTGATTTGGGAATCAATTATCCCATATGATTTTTACTCCTTACGTTTAATTCATTTTCGACACTTGAATTCTTTTGACAGCAATTTCATTGGTATGTTCATTAAAATGAGAAATTCATTATTATTTATGAAGATATGAAGAGCAAGGATCTTAAAAAGCGACAGAATTTTCTGTAAGAGGTTTAATATTTGATGACATATCCATGAAATCTTTGTATAAAATATTTTTCTTATTTATAGCATTCCAGCATGTATATGTAATAAACTGTGAATTTTTGTCATCTATTTCAATGTAGGAGATCTTTTTTGTTACCATCTATTTCTTTTTCCTTTAGAGCATTTGTACCGTATTACTTCCAGCTTTTTTATAGTGCATGTTTTGTGGTTGGATTGGAGAAATGTTGGCAGTTGTGCCTGTGATTTGAAATTGATTGCTGATTCCATGCATTTCTGCAGAACATGATTAGCAATAGAGGCTTCATTTTTTACGGAACAAAAATGAAGCACGCAAGTGAACATATGTGTATACTGAGGCGGCCAGTGAGTTTTGGTTGCTGGGAAAAATCCTACCCCAGCAAACTTATCTGAATATTTGCTCGCTAACTTATCCTGGTAGCCGATACTCTCGCAAGTGTTTTGATAAAAAAAAAAAGGTGTAAAAAAAATGAACAATTTGGTCTCTGTGAAATGTTAAAAAGTGATTCATGTTAATAGTTTCTTAGAACATAGTAAGAAGCAAATAATGCAAAGATATTCATTGAAAGAAATAATCAAGAAAAGATCCAGATTTTGATGACGTAAATAGGAATATAAAGAAAACAAAAAGTGCTTTCTGGTTCTGTATGTCTGTTCCATTATCAAAGGAAATCTACATACAGACTGCTTTCACATTATCTAGGAAGTGTTAAAGCCATTCCAGTTGGTGTCTTCACTCTTCATACACAGTAAGACCACATTGTGTATAAACAAATAAACAATTAATTTCACTGAAACTATTAAAAAGACCCACCTACAGCTGTTTTATTTTCTTAACCCTTTAGGGACATGCTCATATGCCTATAAACAAATAAACATCTCCACAATGCAGCTAATTGATAACCTGGGCGAGGTGACAATCTCACTACAGACAGCATACTCATATTTCAAAACCTGAGGAGAAAATTAAATTAATGAGGAACCAGAATAATGGAGGAAAAAAAAAGGTGATAAAACCAAATTTTGACAAGAAAACTTTCCAATAGCAGAACCTTAAGAACATTTGTGTTTGAGCCATGCAATAGCAGCCATACCTAGTTACTATTCAATTTTCTCTGCTGGTGCTCCAGACTCTCTCGTTGGCAGTTCTCCGCCTCCTCCCGTGGTTGATTCTGGCATGTCTCCTCCCTCTCGTGGGTGATTCCCACGTCTCTCCTCCTTCTGCTATCAGTTCTTCTACTGTCATCTGTGCGTTAGATATGTCTTTAGCCTCCTACCGTAATTGCTCCTTCCCTAGCAGCCTTGATTTGTTGGGTGGACTTGTAGTAGTAGATATATAATATCAATCGGCCCACTGAAAACAAAGCACCGAGCCTATTTGAAACCTAATTCCAAAACACATTAATCATGAACGTATTAGCAATTGAGGAGATTTAAAAAAAAAAAAAAAAATCACCAAAGTCAAATTAATTTGTACTAATGCAATTAGGCTCATTACAATGAGAAATGCATGTGCATATGATACATAGTAGACTTTATAAAAAAAGAAAATGATAAAAACTTAGAGCAAGATATTTACATAAGGGTAATTAGAAAAATATTAACCAAGTGATGTTATTATAGGTCGAAACAACAGAGCTAAAAGAAGACATATGTTCCACGCTTTTTGTGATAGCCACTTGTTTCTGCATCATTAAATGTAAAAAAAAAAATTAAGCAAACCAAACCACAATTTTCTGCACCATTAAATGTAAAAAAAATTAAGTAAATCAAACAAAAGTAAATACTTATATTAGTGGAAGACTAACCATGTCAGATAATTGGAAAATATACATCAACGTGTTGCACAAAACACAAGCAATGCTAGCAACCATTACCTATTTTTCTATAGTGCGGACTAGGATTATGACCACAATCAGAGAAAAGCAATGGATATTAGCTCAACTAGCATAATTAGACCAAATTTATTTCGTTTTTTCTTGTCCGAATAGAATAAGAAGGACATAATATAAAAAAATTGAAAACCTATGCTAATGGTATTTGCGATCAGGATGAAAAGACTACTTTCTTTGTATATAAGTAGCCCATAAATCTATCGGACCGTACAGTTGGCTAGAGTTGCCAAGTGGATAAATGGTGTGAAATCCTGATGTATTGACCCATCATTGATTATCTGAACAAAAATTGGCCTGCACATAAAATTTAAAATTTAGTTAGAAAATCTCTTAGTATATATAAAAAAAAATCTTCATAAATAATGATTTTATTACAAATTTTAATAATAATAAAAAAAAAATCTCTATGTGTACCAAAGTTCTCTTATATATAAGTGTTTTATTGAAATTTAAAATAGAAACACTATTCTTTTGGTAAAAAAATCAAATCTCACATAATTAAACTAAGCTTACATTAGTAGCAAGAATAATAATCCAGAAATGACATTCCCTGATAATAAAAGAAAAAACCTATATCAGTGTAATCCAATAAAATTTTAAAAATTGAAAAAAAAAAAAATAGAATAACAACTCACCTATAATGCCAAACACATTTTTAGCTTTTTCCATTGGTGTTTGTGCCATAACTTAAGATGAAGAAGTAGAAATTGAGTAAAATTAGTAATAATTAAAAGAATGGAGGAGCTAGCAAGGTAGAGAGAAGTTAACAATTGAATGGAGAAGATAGTAAGGTTGAGTGACGAGTCAATAGAGAGGTTAACAAGTAAAAGACCGGACGACCTAACAAAGATAGATAGAGGGAAATTTAAAGGATTCTTGAAATAATTAATAATTCTAATATACCCCTATTATTTGATCTAATTACTAATTTGCTTGCTTAGTTTGGACAAATCCAATTTTACTCTTGTTTTCTTTGTTAGTGAAAAATGGATTCCAACAGCGACAATGTGCGAAAGGAAGAATTTGACCATTAATTATAGCAAAGCTGAAAAAATAAAATTAACAAAACGATAAATTTTTCCTCAAAATATTTAACATAAACATATTAAAAATCATTAAAATATGATATAATCAGAAAAATTAAAAAATATATATATAACAGTTTCTTTCAATCTTTACCATCCATCTCTATGATAGAAGGTCGAGATTAAATTCCAAAATGATTTTTTTAAAAAAAAAAAAAACTTAAAAAAAAAAAAAATCAGTTAAGATGAAAATACATTAAAATATGCATTGACTAGTTCATGATGATAAATGAAATGAAAGGATTGAAGGAATAATAGTTTCATACTTCTTATTGATTGTGAGCAAAATATATATACAGAGAATTGGAGAGTATGGTAATTTACACAATGGCACAAAGTTAGGAAACTATCCTAAAATTAGGAGATTACAACCGATTACTTTCCTAGAATTAGGAGATTACAATTAATTACAAAATCAAGAGATGCAAAGAAAATCTATTACAATTAATTCACTAATACATGATGCGTTCAATTGGTACTTCTTGTACTAACAATCAATATTGTTTTATTTCTAAGTCCATGTTCTGTTGGTATAGATACAGTATCCATTCTTTAGTAGGACACCGGTTTGTTGGCTATTGAGTGGCACTTAAGATAGAAGTCAGTGCCTTGTTAGGATTTCTCCAGGATATTTCGTCTAATTTTGAGCACGTGCTTTGCTTGTGGCTCGTTGGTGCTGGCTTGTCTTACTGTAAAGATAACAGTTCATATAAGACTAGTGACATACAAGCAGCAGCTGATACGCACAATTTTCTTCTTGAGGTGATTAATATGATGAATTAAACTAAATCGAAATCAGAATCCTAGAAAAGATTGGTAAAATATACAAATAGAGACATTAATACTTTAAGAATTTTAAACGGAAATAAAAATTATTTTAAAAAAATGAAAATGAAAATTCAAGTTAATGTACTTTTGAAAACTGTTTTCCTAGGCATAAGAAAAGAAATACATTTGCATTTGATATAATATTTTGAAACAGGAAAAACCTGGAAAAAGGGGAAAAAAAAGGTTGTATTAATTTATTTTCAAAAAATACACTAACTTTTTTAAAAATAAAGTTTGGATTCATCAAGTCCTGTTCTTTAAATACAAGTTTTATCACTATGAATTCAGATTTATAAAATAAAAAATGGGCTGGTAATTAATATCTTTTTGATACCATCTGTGTGTTGGTGGGTATATAAGAAATACAGTGGGAATATGTTTTATGACTTTTAGCCTTAATGCATGAAGGATCATTTATTCTCGTATTTAATTGGGAATGTGTGATAGTACTATTTTACTTAGTAGAATATGTGAAATGAATTTAAATGCGTCTTTTTGTCTTCATATGTATGTAGGAATTTTAGCATGTCTATTTTATTAGACTATATAATATGGGATTGTATGTAAAGCTATAGGTGGCTTGATCACAATGAAGAAGACCCCCCTCAAATAATCTTTGTTTTTCTAGCCTCATCTGTCCATCCAGGGACCATACTTTTAAAAGGCGCATCTAGGCGTCAGGCGCGGCTAGGCGCTATTTTGGTGCCCGGACGCCGGCACCTAGACGATGTGCGCGCCTAGGCAGAGATGCCTGATTTAAATATCAGGCCCCAATTTTTTTCCCTTTTTTTTGCCCTACCTGACCCTCTCTCTCTCTACCACGACCTTCAAGCTGCCAATGTTGACTTTCTACCGCCTTCCAGTCGCCGTCAAATAGCCTTCCAGCCTCATCCCGCCGTCGGTGACTATCCTCTCTTCTCCTCTCATCTGTTTCAGCTTCTTCAGCACTGTCTCTCTTGAACCCGACCCGAAAGCTACCGATTCCTCTTCCAGCCGCCCTTCAACCACCATCCGATCGCCTATCAGCCTCATCCTGCATCGGTAACTGTCCTCTCTTCTTCTCTCATCAATTTTAGCTTCTTCTCAATTAACTGTCTTCGGTATGATTGTATGTTTGGGTTTCTTCAGCATGATTTCATGCTTGGATGATGTATTTTATAGGTTGTTTTTATTGTTGATTCTCAAATGTAATTGGAGTGTATTTTTTTATGCTTGGATGATGTATTTGGTAGGCTGTTTTTATTGTTGATTCTCATGAGTATGATTGTATTTTGTATGCTTGGATAATGTATTTTGTAGGTTGTTTTTATTGTTGATTCTCATCAGCATGCTTGTATTTTGTATGCTTGGAATTTGGATGATGTATTTTGCATGATTGATGTTTTAGTTTCATGTATAATGTTAAATAATGAATGTATTTTGTAGGCTGTTTTTATTATTGATTCTCATTAGTTTTATAGGCTATTTTTATGTTTATGTATAATGTGAATGTATGAATGTGTTTTGTTTGCAACTAACTACTCTAGCTTAAAAGCCTCAAATACAATGTCAACTAATACGAAATCCTCGGACCCTGCATGGAACTATGTTGAGCTGCCAGATCAAAAAGATAAAAATACTATAAAATGTAAACTTTGTGGTAAGACGAAAGGAGGGATCCATCGAGCAAAACAACAATTAGTGGGGGGGTGGGGTTCAGGAATGCTAAATGTTGTGAACGTTGTCCTAAATCTATAAGATAAGAGATGAAAGAGTATTTGCACAAAAAAAAAATAATAATAATAATGATAAGGATAAGTGTAATATGGAACCATTAGATGAGTATGAAATAGGTGAAGGGTATTATGATAAACCACTAATAAAACCACCTATAAGTAAAAGAAAAGGCCATAGTGGATTTAGTAGTGGAGTTAGTTTTAAGGGGCCAAAACAAAAGGGTCAATTGGATGTCTTTTTTACCCTCGACCCAGAAGTTACTGTAAGGAAACTGAAAGGAAAGCAGTTGACGTTGAATGAGATGGACAATACAGCTAAGAAGGAGTTGAGAAGTCGAGCTTGTACAATGTTTGCTAGATGGATGTATGATGCAAACATTCCATTTAATGTACATCATATGATAGCTTTAAGGCTTTTATTGAAGCAGTGGACTAATATGGTCCGGGTATGAAGCTACCTACTCCTCATGAAGTTAAGGTTTCCCTTCTGAAGTAAGAGGTGGAAAACACTTGTAAGATGATGAAAGATCATCAACAGGTGTGAGCTCAATATGGATGCTCAGTGTTATCAAACGGTTGGAATGATAGAAAGGAAAGGATATTGATTAACTTCTTAATCAATTCTCCTAAAGGAAGTATGTTTTACAAGTCTATTGATGCCTATGCAAAGATTGGTGAAAAGATGTTTGAATAATTAAGTGGTATTGTGGAAGAGATTGGAGTAGGTAATGTCATTCAAGTGGTGACGGATAGTGCTTCAAATAATGTTTTAGCAGGTATGAAGTCTATTTTTGTATTATTTATTTTGATTATAAATGAAACAATTTGGCTTTAAATTAGATGTGTACTAGTATTATTACTAACTAATTTTTTTTTTTTTTATATATATAAATGATAATAGGAAAATTATTGGAAGCAAAATATCTCACACTCTTTTGGACATCATGTACTGCTTATTGTATTGATTTAATATTAGAAGATATTTTCAAGGTGCCCAATTTGAAGAAAATATTTGAGAGAGCAGTAATGATTACTAGCTATATCTACACACGTCCTGGTTTGGTAAACATGTTACGAAAGTTTACCAACAACAAAGAGTTGCTCAGGCCAGCAAAAACAAGGTTTGTAACTGCGTTTATTACTTTGAGCAGGATGAACAAGTTGCAAAGTAATCTCAAAAAAATGTTTACTTCTAATGAATGGCGTATGAGCAAGTGGGCAAACGAAGCAGGGGATAAAAAGGCATTGGAAGTGATTTTGATGCCTACTTTTTGGAGCAATATAGTGTTTGCTCTCAAGGTGACTAGCCCACTAGTGCATGTACTTCGCTTAGTGGATGGTAAAAGGAAGCCTGCTATGAGATATATTTATAAGGCCATGGATAGAGCCAAAAAAGCCATTGCCGCCTCTTTTAATGGGGATGAGGCTAGGTATGCACCTATCTTTTTAATCATTGATAATAGATGGGATGTTCAGGTTCATCGCCCTTTGCACACTACCCGATGGTACTTGAATTCGAAATACTTCAACAAGTATAATGGTGTCATTCATGAAAAGGTGAAGATATGCTTTTATGAATGCTTAAGAAGGTTGGTTCTGGATCCTAAGATGCAAGACCAGATTGATAGTGAGATTCCAAAGTATTGAAATGCAGAGGGATTATTCAGAAACTACATGGCCATCAGAAAGAGAGCTAAAAAATCACCAGGTATATATATCACGTCTTATAAAATTAAAGCAAATAAACTTCATATTAGAGATTAATCATTAATCCATGAATTTTAATTGACAGCTGAATGGTGGAATGCATTCAGCACCAACATTGAAGAAATTTGTAATAAAAGTTCTTAGCCTCACTTACAGTTCTTCTGGTTGTGAACGTAATTGGAATGTGTTTGAAAATGTAAGTATATGTTGTTATGAGTTTTTTAAGCAATTCGTTCGTTTATTATATCTTATATCCTTACTTCTTTTTTTTTTGTAACAAAAATTTTTACAGCATCATACTAAACGAAGAAACAGGCTTGCTCAAAGTCGTTTAAATGACTTGGTATTTATGAAATTTAATAGAGTTTTGAGATGTCCGTATGAAATGCGTGATACGATCGATCCTATCGTATTGATCGACATTGATGAAAGCAATGAATGGTTAATAGGAAAGCTCGATTTGGAGGATGATAAAGATGATGAGAATATTTTTTTGAATAATGATGGGTTGACATGAGGCAATATTGCTATGGCTGCAGGAGTTGGAAAACCTAGCTATAGATTTAGATCAAAATCAGGTTCTTCATCAAGGCAACCAACAAAAACAAGCCAACAGATTGTTGAGGAAGAAGAAGAGGAATATCAAAGGTTAGATGCAGAAGAGGAAGAGATAGAGGGAGAAGGATTTCCAGAGGAAGGAGAAGATGAAGAGATGAGAGAGGAGGATGATGATTTTGATGATGACTTGGAGGATGCGATTGATTGAATACTATGAATGAAGTTTTTTGGTGACTAGTGCTAGTCACTAGTTTTTGTTTGCATAATTGCATTTTGGTGATGTTGTTTGTCTAGAGTAGGAAACTTAGTTATTAACTTAGTCTTTAGTTGAACTTCGATAATGATTTATGTTGTTTTCCTATAATACTTAATTGTTGAACTTTGATGATAATAATGATTTTGATTATAATTAATGATTTGATGTTTATTTTGTTGAATTTTATCTTATTATTGTTGGTTACTTATGAATTTCTAATATTTTGAGTTTTTTTTTTTTTTTTATAAAGTGTGCCTCGCCTTGAAAAGGTGCACCTTGCGCCTTGCACCTTAGGCTCCACAACTTCTTTGCGCCTCGATATGCCTTACGCCTTTTAAAACTATGCCATGGACTATGTGGGTGCTCATGTGATTCCGTCAACATATATAGTAATTGCTCTGCATTGTTGCTCACGGCATTCCTTTTATGCACCATGGAGGACAAAATAGCAAATGTGACCTCAAATCATGCAAAATAGCAATTCCTTCTAACATACTTATTACATCACATGTTCTTAATAGACTCAAGTGATGTCAGTATTTGGTAATTGTTAGAAAAGTTTAATCTTGGTAATGTTCAAATTTGGTTTGTTATAAATCTAACTCTTCAAAATTTGGCAAACATTATCCATGTTGGAATTTAAGTGATTTAGAAATTTTGTTTGTTATACCATTAATTCAAAGACTCTATACCTATTAATTTTTAATAAGACGTCGGACAAACTACTTTCTATAATATATTTAAAGCCCCACCAGAGTAAATAGAATGTGGTTTTATTGTGCTACATGGTTTAATAAAGAAACAAGTTCACATAAGAGTCATGCTATTTCTGTTAATTGTAGTACTACAATCAAATAAAATGATGTGAACTAAAAACTAGACCTTTTAGATTCATTGACAATTCCAAAATTTTGATTTAATCACAAGCGTTAATTTATCTTGATCAAGGTAAGCTACTTTTCACAAACTCTTTCTATGGAAAAAATGAAAAAATAATTAAGGTCATTATTATATTGGTCAATTATTTTTCAATACTTCAAGAAGAATATACTATTTTTGAAATAGTTGTTAAATATATCATTTTTCATTAACTTTTAAACAAAACTTGTTTTTGTGTAATTAAAGTACAATAGAACAATTTTTATTAAATAGTACAATAGAATATTAGTCCACTCCCCACTGAACTTGTTAAGTTTACAGCACATAACATGACTATGATTTAACTGAATAACATGGTACTTTTCGCCCAACATTTTTGTTTGTAGGGACAATTACATCAAAAAATTACAAAGTTAACTGCCACTATAACTCTTTAAAAGATATTATAAATCAATATTATGAGTATGATTATAACAGTCATCGTTTCAAGCAGTCATTATCTATCTAGAATCTACACAGTGCAATCAACACAGTTTTTAATAGATTGTTTGTTAATATATTTATAAAAGAGCTTTATTAACAACAAATATAAAAAAAGGGTGTAAGCTTATTAAAAAAAAAAGTACTTAAAGAATCTAAAATAAATATAGCCTCAACAATACTATCATAATTAACCAAAAAAAAAAAAAATGTGAACATTAGTTAAACTATTAATTGTCATGGACGAATGACTTGTGTGGCTCCAATCGCCCATTGTGTAGGGAAATGATTGCAGGTGAAGGTAATAAAAGTTGTTGCTTCTAATGTGAGTAAAGCAATTAACTTAGAAGTTGAGTGGTGTTCCTCAAGTAAGGAAATTATGTTTATTCAATGTCAGGTGATTTGGGGAATAGGAATAGCAACCCATCACCTCGTTGTTATTATTATTATTTTTAAGGATTGAGATTGATCCAGAGGACTACCGGACTATCATATTTTTATTTGAGAAAGAATATAATATTATGGAATTTTTATTTAAAAAACAATCAAAACAGAAATTATAATATAACTTCATATATTATGAATAGTTTGGAACTCATTAACATCAACAAAAATAGAAAATAAAATATAGATATATAAAATACTTACAATAATATTGTTAATAAAGTTTTTTTTTTATAATGTTAATTAATGGTATTTTTATAACTTATAATTAATTCATTCTAATTTCAAAGTAAAGTAAACAATTCAATAAGAATACTACTCATTTTGATTCGAATTTATGTAATTGAATTAAACAACTGATTCTGATTCTGATTTCAAATCATTTCGACTTCAGATCATTCTGATTTTCATGTCAATTCTTGTAATTAAAGTAAACCCATCAAAACTATCTCGTCAAATGGGCATCTATTCTATATCATCACCCCCACCCCATTTCTCTCTATCTGCATTCTACTTTCATTTATTTCTAATGTCTGCGTTATTAGTTTCATCCATTTTAATTTTCGAATGATGATAACAAAATCTAATGGCATTCACACCACTTCTATGTGTTGTACGCGGTTGGCCCACCTCTCCTTTCATGTTGGTAACAGAAGTTCAAGTCTGACTGTAATATAATCAATCTATATATAAAAAATTCATTTTGATGTTTGTGGGAGTGGCATGGATATCACGTCTTTAGATATTGATGTAAAAAGGGGTGCATTGATGAGTTATGACTTAAGCAATTCATGAAAAACCTTAATAGTTGATTAACATGTAAATTAAATCATCAGTCATCTGGGTCTAGACACACATGTGTCTATGAGTCTATGACCTGTTTCTCGTTTTTCGTTTTCTAGGTGGGACATATTTTAAGAAAATAATTAAATGTGACATAAGTGTGAATCTCTTTTTAAGTGACTAGAAATGTGACGTCTAAACAAGATTATATTCTTGCAAGGACGTAGCCACATTGAACAAAAAAAATATTTAATAATAAAACTATATTTATATAATAAAGTATTTGCTTCTGCAACAAGTAGTTGTTGTCATAGACAAAAGACATGAACCATTTTAAGCAACACATTGACGCGTGTACAAGTACTGTCATCTCAAAATAGCATTTTGAATTTTTAAAAAAATATATTAATTTATTAATTATTTTGATATCAAAACAAATACATATTTGGTCCAAACTTATTACATGTATTTTATTGTTTAATTTTATTTTATATATTAGATGTGAAATTTTACTTAAAATTTTCATATTTTCCTTTCTTTTTTTTTTTTTTATAATAATCTTAGTTGCATAATATATTACTTAAATTGAATATGTTTTTTTTTATTCACTTTTTAATTTAAAGTATGGTACTAATTATAAATTATGATCATCAAAATAAAAATCATAGATGTCTAAAAAAATATTGTTAGTACTATAGTATTATTATGCTATATTTCATATTTAATAAATTTAGCTTAATTTTACTTGTATTTTATGTTTCCTTCATTTTTTATTCAATTTTTTTATTTTTATTTTTATTTATTTATAATACGAATCTTAATAGATAAATAAAATTTGTTATACCTTTTTTGATTATGTAGATCTATAATTTTTTGAATATATAAAATATTTTTATACCATCTAAGTTTATTTAAAAATTTTATTTTAGTCCACGCTTGAGTAAATTTCCGGCTGCATTACCGAGTGAAAGAAAAATAAGAAACTGGAGTGAAAGAAAAAACAGAGATGAAATATATAAATATATAATTGAATGGCAACCAATTGTAAAATTGTAAAATTCAATGGCAACCGTTTATAAAATTGGTTTTAATTTTATCATGCAACCTAATTGCTCACTTTCAATTTATTTTTTAATTTTATTTTAGTTTTCTAAACATATGCATCTAACACAGGCACGGGCCAGGGGGACACGTGCCCCTGGATTTGAAAAAAAAAAATCGATAAAGATTTTTTTTTTTTTTTTTTTTTGCTTTTAGAACAAAAATCGATAAAGTTTGTGCAATCTACATTTTCTTTTTTAAAAAAAAAAAAAAAAAACTTGTGCAGTGCAATTTGCAGACATACAATGCAGAGCATTATATTCTACCCTAAAAAAGTCAAATGTGACAAGTGATATATTTTGAAAAAAGAAGTTAATGATGGGTTGTCATTCCTATTTATCACCTGACATTGCATAAACCTAATTTCTATGAACACCACTCAATTTCGAAATTAATTACTTTAATCACGTTAAAAACAATTTCTTTCATCACATTTCTATTTATCATCTGACATTGAATAAATCTAATTTCTACATGAACATTACTCAATTTCGAAATTAATTACTTTAATCGTGCTAAAAACAACAATTTTCATCACCTTCACCCAATTCTTTGATATATGCATGGATTGTGCATGGTTGCATGGGACTTGAAGAGCTTGGAGGGTGTGCGTGGTACTGTCAAGTGTGTTGGACCAAGCAAGTGTTGTTGGACCAAGTCAAGTCTTATCCTGTTACTAAGTCTTGTTTATTAGAATTAATAGCTCTAAGATAGGAGTTGTTAATTGTGGCACTGTTACTTTGCTAAAGCAGAGCAGAATAAGTAGCCCACATCTTCTCTTTGTTAGTTAAATTATGTTAGTTGTGGATAGTGGAATAAACCACTATTGTTGCATTATAAATTGTAATTGCGTTATTGAATAAAGACAAGAAGATTTTTACCAACTCTGTCTCGCTTCCTTCTCTACTTCTTCTGATCTCTTCAAAGGCCTAAGAAAAATTCTCTTATCAGTCGTATCAGAGCCTGGTTGGCTCAATATGGGTACAAGAAATCAAACCAATGCCGAGTTCCGCAGCGAAGTTCAGGAAATACTGGGGCGTCATGAGACCAGTATTTATGAAGTTCATTCAGTTCTACAAACTGTATTGACAGAAATCCAGTCCTTAAAGGTGTCTCAAGAGACCCACACTAGCCTTCATAACACTGCCAATCCAAATGTTAACCCCTTTGCCACAACTGAATCCTCCCATCCAGCTCAACAACCCTCCACCAGTCATACTACCCCAACAAATACCCAAAACCATCATCACCTCAAACTGAATTTTCCTAAGTTTAACGGAGAAGACCCGCAAGGGTGGGTTTACAAAGCAGAACAGTATTTTGAATTTAAGGAAGTAGCAACCGATCAACAAGTGCAGTTAGCCTCTTTCCACCTTGAAGGGATTGCACTCCAATGGCATAGGTAGTATGCCAAGTTCAAAGGGCCTGTGACTTGGACTGAATTTACCAAGGCGTTGCTTCTCCGCTTTGGACCGACCGACTACGAAGATCCTTCAGAAGCACTCACAGGACTCAAACAAGTCACCACTGTTTCTTCCTATCAAGAGGAGTTCGAAAGGCTTTCCCATCGGGTAGATGATTTACCAGAAAAATTTTTAATAGGGTGCTTTGTTGCAGGGCTAAAAGACGAAGTTCGGTTGAATGTTAAAATCAAACAACCCCGTTCCTTAACAGAAGCAATAGGGGTGGCGTGTTTGGTTGAAGAACAAAACGGGTTGCAGAAAAATGGAGTTACTCCTTCCAAACCGTCGATTTTGGGAGCTCCACCCAAATCAGTGAGTAATCCGCCAGGAATTTTAGGAGCTTCACCTGCGTCTAAACCCGCTACTAGCAATAACCCAACAACCTTCAAGCGAATCACCAGTCAAGAAGCCAGAGAATGCAGAGAGAAGGGATTGTGTTATTACTGTGATGAGCAGTTTGTTCCTGGTCATCGTTGCCAGCGTCCGCAATTATTTATGATGGAGGATGTTGCGGCGGGTGAAGACAGGGAATTAGAGGTTCAAAGTGATCATCAAGATGTCGAGGTATTACCGGAAATATCATTCCACGCGATAGCAGGTACTGAACACCCTCAAACCATAAGACTTCCAGGTAAAATGAAAGGAAGAGAAGTGACGGTTCTGATGGATGGAGGAAGTACCCACAATTTTGTGGATCAATCACTGGAGCGAAAATATGGCATACCAGTAACCAATGGTCAAGCTTTCCAGGTCCTGGTGGCTAACACAGAAAAAATTAATTGTGTAGGGAGATGCTTAGCCTTACCTTTAGAGATCCAAAGATATCACATGAAGGCAGATTTCTACGTCCTCCCAATTGCAGCGTGCCCACTTGTCCTAGGCGTGCAATGGTTGGCGACGCTCGGACAAGTAGAAACGGATTACAAGTAACTCACAATGTCTTTCCTCGATGGTAACATAAAACGGACCCTCCAAGGCATGAAACAAGTAGGCATGGAAGCTCTCGGAGAAAAAGAATGCTACTACCTCCAGGGAACAAGTTTTTTCCTCCAGTTGTTGTTGGCACAAGGAGCCAACAAGGAACCAATGTATCCAACAGACCTGAGTCTCATTTTAGAGGAATTCAAGCAGGTATTTGAACCACTTACGCAGCTACCACCAACCCGAAGCCATGACCACCAGATTCCGCTACAATCCAATAGTGAACCAGTCAATGTAAGGCCTTATTGATATCCTTACTATCAAAAATCAGAAATAGAAAAGATGGTGTAGGAACTTCTGAGTTCGGGACTGATCAGACCAAGTCGTAGTCCATTTTCTTCACCTGTGTTTTTGGTAAAGAAATCGGATGGGAGCTGGTGCTTTTGTGTGGATTATAGAGCTCTGAACAAGATCACCATTAAGGACAAGTATCCGATTCCGGTAATCGACGAACTACTGGATAAATTATATGGCTCCAAATACTATTCAAAACTGGACTTGCGATCCGGGTATCACCAAATCAGAGTTCACAAAGATGATATTGCAAAGACAGCGTTTCGTACACATGAGGGGCATTCTGAATTCGTGGTCATGCCCTTTGGTCTCATGAATGCCCCTGCCACCTTTCAGAGTCTAATGAATGATCTTTCAGACCTCACTTGTTTAGTTTATCTTAGTTTTTTTTTATGGCATTTTAGTCTATAGTAACTCGTGGCAGGAACATCTACTGCACCTTCGGACAGTCTTGGAAACATTGAAGAAGCATAAGTTATTTGCAAAGCAAGCTAAATGCTGTTTCGCGGTACTTCAAGTAGACTACTTAGGGCACCTCATTTCAGAAAAAGGAGTAGCTGTGGATCCTAGTAAAATACAAGCAGTGCAGGAATGGCTGAGACCAACCACCACGAAGGGAGTTCGCAGCTTTCTGGGGCTTGCAGGGTACTACCACAAGTTTGTTAGCAGCTTTGGAAGTATAGCCGCTCCTTTAACTCAATTGCTCATAAAGGAGGGATTTAATTGAACTGAGGCAGCAGAGGAGGCATTCCAAAAATTGAAAGGAGCAATGTCTTCACCACCAGTTTTGAGGCTCCCAGATTTCTCGCAACAGTTCGTTGTAGAAAGCGACGCTTGTGGACTAGGCATCGATGCCATTCTCTCTCAACAGGGGCATCCTATAGCCTATTTTAGCGAAGCATTAAAAGGGTCTGCATTGGCTTTGTCGACGTATGAAAAAGAAATGCTCGCTATCATCAAAGCCATTCGTAAATGGCGTCCTGGGGCGTCTCAAAACAGACCAGAAAAGCCTCAAGTTTCTCTTAGAACAACGCATCACTACACCGATTCAAGCAAGGTGGCTTCCGAAACTCCTAGGCTATGATTATGTTATAGAATATAGGCGTGGACAAGAGAACCAGGGAGCTGATGCTCTATCCAGAAAAGTTGAATTCGACATGATGGCAGTGTCTTTGCCACAAGCAGACTGGTGGCTTACTCTACAACAAGAGGTGCAACAGGATTCTTTTTATAAACAACTTAAGCAAAAGAGCCTCAACCGACCTGAACCACTTTATGTGCAACATGGTGGGGTATGGTTTTTAAAAAATAAAATTTACTTGAGTCCTAATTGTTCTCTACTACCAACCATTCTAGCAGATTGCCACGCCTCTGCTGTTGGAGGTCACTTCGGATATCACAAGACATTGTCACGTGTTCAACACAGTTTCACTTGGCCTGGCTTGCGAATTTCGGTCAAGCAATTTTTGTTACACTCTGATACATGTCAACGCTTCAAGAATGACAGTATGCGTCTAGCTGGTCTTCTTCAACCCCTCCCAATCCCAACCAAGGTGTGGATCGACATCTCCATGGATTTTATAGAAGGACTTCCATCGTCTCAAGGGTTTACAGTCATTATGGTGGTAGTAGATAGACTCACCAAATACAGCCACTTTGTTCCCCTTCGCCATTCCTTTACAGCAACCACAGTAGCAAAGGCGTTTATTTCCGATGTCGTCAAACTGCATGGAGTGCCTCAATCCATCATTTCTGACAGGGATAGAATTTTTGTTTAGTGCGTTTTGGTCGAATCTCTTTAAATCATAAGGAACAGAACTGAAAATGAGTTTACCACCCGCAAACAGATGGACAGACAGAAGTCACTAACCGTGTACTAGAGCAATACTTGCGATGCTTCGCAGGAGATTAGCCTCGGAAGTGGATTGACTGGTTGCCATGGGCCGAATTTAGTTATAATACAAGCCTTCACTCAGCTACCAAAGTGACTCTCTATGAAGCTGTGTATGGTGTCCCTCCTCCAACTCTACTTCCTTACATTCCAGGAACAACACGCGTACAGGCTGTGGAAGAACATCTGCGTGATCGAACAACCATTTTGCGTGACTTGAAACGTAATTTAGTTCTGGCCCAAGAGCGGATGAAGAAGCAAGCAGACCAGCATCATCGAGAGGTGCAATTTCAGTTGGGAGATTATGTTTATCTGAAGCTACAACCCTACCATCAAACCTCAGTGGCTTTTCGCAGCTCGGTGAAGTTATCTCCTAGGTTCTTTGGACCTTTTAAGATACTGGCTAAAGTAGGACAGGTTGCGTATCTGGCCTTGCCACCAGGAGCCCGAATCCACGATGTGTTTCATGTAAGCTTCTTGCGAAAATTTCTGGGAAACAGACCTCCAACATTACCAACTTTGCCTGCCATTCAGGATGACTCCGTCATACTACCAATTCCAGAGAAAGTGTTGGATCACAGAACCATTCAGAAGGGAAAGTATAGACCTAAGACTGAAGTTTTGATTAAATGGGCAGGAACTTCCGAGGACGATGCCACTTGGGAAAATCTGTGGACGATGCCCCGACTTTATCCTTGCGGACAAGGATACTGTTAGGAGGGGGGAATGATATCACTACAACAAAATGAGCCAACCATACCGGGCGGCCCACCCGGTGTGGTTGCGCCCAGTATGGATACTGGAAGTATCCATACCGGGCATCCGCCCGGTATGGATATTGTTAATGTCACGGGTCGTCACGGGTTGACCCGTGACATTAACAATATCCATACCGGGCATATGCCTGGTATGGATATTGGTAAAATTTTTTAAAAAAAAATAAATTATAGAATATATAATTTTTTTATTACAATAAAACAAATATAGTATAGAAATGATAAAAATTTATATAATTTAATATATAAACAACATTTAAATTACATAACAAAAAATTAAAGTATATTGTAAAATGTTAAAACAAATTACGTTATCAACAATGTTAATGTGCATTGTAAATTACAGAGTACATCTGTTGCACTTTGTCAAGGCACTTCTGCAGCTCTTTCTTCACTTCTTCCCTGATGAAGCGTGCAATCTCCACTTGATCTCCCTAACAACGAGTATTCAAAATAATTATCAGGCACCATATAGACAATTACGGTACATTACAACCAACAGAAAGTCATACACAATAATAAAAAAAAAAGTACATAAACAAAAGTTTTCATAAGAATCATAACTAAAGTCATGTGATGGAAAAAGGGAAGGTAAAACTGCTTTTTAAGGCCTAATTTACACCTCAATCCCGTCCATTAGATTGAAGACCAGTGTTAGCAATTGAACCACCCTAGGATTTATGATAAAACTCTAATGACATTTCAGATACAACTAAACTTACAACATTCATCCCTAAAACTATAACCACCCACATCAAAGGCTTGCGCATGAAATATATAAACAGAAGAAATGAAAAAGACTTGAGCCAAAAGACAAATTAAGCTACTGCAGAATTGTGTGTGCTACCCACAGTCCATTAGGGATTTTTCAAAGCAAGTGCCAAGTACTTAACCAACTACGGGTTCTGATAATTGTCAAAGCCTTCAAGACAAGTATAAAAAGATGCATTGTTCGAACTCCTCAAGACCCCTATATTTGCAAAACCTATAAGATGTTCTTCTCTATTATATTTTTCTTTCAAATCTCTACTACAATTCACAATTACAACCATCTTCCTTTCATAGCTGAGCCAATCTCACTAAATCAAAAAAATATGTAAGCAAATAAAGTACAGAAACAAATAAGCAACAAAAGTGAATATACAATCAAAGCAGAGTTAGACATACCCAGCTTCGAGAAGCAAAGTAGTGTCGGACGACTTGGCCCAAATAGCGACCTAAACGTTCTTGGGTCTGCGATGATTCTCTGCAGAAAGCCCAGCAATGCATGCACAGAAGACAACCAACAAAACGCACAACCCAGATCTAACACCACCCTCCATGTTGCGAAACATAACAGAAAGTCATGCCGACGATTTGACGGCAATCTGGCCGTCCAGTGGACGGAAGAAGAAGACGAAAAGGAGAAGAAAAGAAGAAGAAGAAGAAGAAGAGAGAACTCACCGGTGACGGTCAAGAAACGGAGGCGATCGGCGACGACATCGGTCAGCAACTGAAGCGGCGACGCTACGAAAAGGAGAAGAATGAGACCAAGAAGAAAAGAAGAAGAAGACGAAGAAAAGAGAACTCACCGGCGACGGTCAAAAAACGGAGGCGGTCGGCGACGACGTCGGTCAGCAACTGGAGCGGCAACGCTACTGCGTAGGGGCGGCTAGGGTTTTTAGAGAGAGAAGTTGTGAGAAAAAGGGATAGAGAGAGAAATATAATGTTGAAAATTAGGGGAAGGCTCGGGTAAATTACCCGAGCCCAGATTATCCATACCGGGCCGGTGACTAGCCCGGTATGGATAATCATATTTTTTTATTTTAAAAATTAAAAAAATTAAAAATTAAAAAATTAAAAAAATGGAGAAGAATGAAACCATTTTAAAAATTAAAAAAATATGACTATCCATACCGGGCCATTAATGCCCGGTATGGATAATCAATTTATAAAAATAAAATTCGTATTATTCATACCGAACCATCAGTGTCCGGTATAGATAAGTGATTTTTTATTTTTTAAATAATAGATAATAGATTATCCATACCGGGCCTTTAATGCCCGGTATGGATAAGTCATTTTTATTTTATTTTGATATGTTATAAGGTTATCCATACCGAGCCTTTAGTGCCCGGTATGGATAGTCCGGCGTTAATGCCCTGTTTTCTTGTAGTGTATGTGCATGGGTTGTGCATGGTTGCATGGGACTTGAAGAGCTCGGAGGGTGTACGTGGTACTGGCAAGTGTGTTGGACCAAGTCAAGTCTTATCCTGTTACTCAAGTCTTGTTTGTTAGAATTAATAGCTCTAATATAGGAGTAGTTAATTGTGGCACTGTTACTTTGCTAAAGCAGAGCAGAATAAGTAGCCCACATCTTCTGTTTGTTTGTTAAATTCTGTTAGAGGTTGTTTGTTTTTTGCACTTAACACTTAATGGTGCTGAATTTGGCTAATTAAAATATTTTTGTTTGTTTTTTTAAGTGGTCAAACCACTTAAAACCACCAAAAACCACTTGAAAAAAAAGTTACATTTTTTTACTTTTCACTTAATACAAAATCATTTAATGATTTTATAAATATATTATTTCAAACTTATCCATCCTAAAATAATATATTTCCAAGTTTGTTTTAGTTTTATATTATAAAAATTTCTTTAATACTTTAACAAACAACATTGAAAAATAAAAATCCTAAACATCTCAACATCAAATATTTTTTATAGCTGGATTACTATATTTCTCTAATTAAATTCCGGTAAGAATCTTTATTGATAAAATGTTTATACAACAACTCAGAGATCAAATTGCAAATCAATTTGTTTAAGTATTTGATTATTTTTGTTTAATTATATCAGAAAATATATATTACTTTACAATTTCAATTTTCATTGTAATAGTAATTTAATTTAAAACCATTTTATTTATTTTTATTTGAATATATAAATTTAATTGACTCTACTATTTTAATTAATCTTATTTTAATTATGAATAAAAATACTATATATATATATATAAGTTACAATTTCAACTTTTGTTATAATAGTAATTCAATTTAAAATTATTTTGTTTATTCTTATTTGAACATATAAACTTAATTAATTCTACTATAATAATTAATTTTATCTTAATTATGAATAAAAATATTATATATATAAGTGTTTTAATATTTGTTAAATAATTTATTGCAATTGTTTGTATCATATTAAATAAAATTACACAATAACTAATAATAAAAGGATATAAATGTCAAATTACTAGTAATCAGATAATTTTAACTTTAAAAAACAAACAAGATTATTATACATTCAGAGGTAAGAAAAAAAAACAAACATATCTATCAGATTTCAGATTTCAGTCACTATTCAGCTTTGAGTTTTTAAAAACACTGTTCAGTCTTCAGATAAAAAAATAAACGACCCCTTAGTTGTGGATAGTGGAATAAACCACTATTGTTGCATTATAAATTGTCATTGCGTTATTGAATAAAGACAAGAAGATTTTTACCAACTCTGTCTCGCTTCCTTCTCTACTTCTTCTGATCTCTCCAAAGGTCTAAGAAAAATTCTCTTATCATTCTTTCCCTACACAGCAGGCAATTAAAGCCACACAAGTCATCCGTACATGACAATTATATGTGAGGCACCACAAGCGAAGATTAAAATTTTCAAATTTAATACTAAATGCCAGAAGGCAAAAGGCAAATGCTCACCATGATCATTGATGTGGTTCTTGCATTTTATTCGCTAAACTTCATTAATATGTGATTGAAAAATCAATCTTTCACCTTCATGAATTAACTAATTTATAATAAAATAAACGAATATATATATATATATATATATACACACACACACACAAAAGAAGTCTTATATAAATAATTAAATATAAAACTTAAATTTATTCACTTCCATTCCCAAAATAGTTAATGCATCTACAATTCTATGCTTCAATCCATGGATCCATGAACAACACCTGGGTTTTCAAGAAAATTGAATTCTGTCCATAAGAATTAAGATGTGAGATATGTTGCGGGAGTAAAGTAAGTATTAGGAACCCTGAACTCACAAACCTATATATTTGTTAAAAACACTTGTACTTAATAAATTTTATAGTTTATATATTAATTTAATTTATTATAAAATATATATATTTATATTTAGTAATTAATACAATATACATTATGATTTCGACTTTGCTCTGCTTTCGTAGAATTGGATCTATATTTATGGCTTTTGACATTGGTCCGTTTTAACTGAACTGGATCTATATTAATTTCATTAATTGTTGCCCAATTTGTGATAGTGATTTTTTGTGGTTTTTTTTAGTCACACGATATGTTAGATGGTACTCTAACATGTGCCTCCCTCAGAGTCTTTGAATTTGATGCTCTTCAGGTTGGAAATCTTGTTAATGGTGTAGATTCGACTAGGCTAATTAATATTATTCAGGACATCACATCATATACGTCCTCTTTCTTTTGTTCACAAGCAATATAATCATGTGAACTGGGCTCAAGGTTTCAACGCACCCACTACATGGCAACTGCCTTTCTACTTTGGCTGCAAAAGTTTAGCAGCTCAAGGTGTATTTCCTTCCCACTTTTGTGGTTTTCCGATATTTAATACAATTTCCTATTCTCAAAAAAAAAGATCCGATTAGATGATAGATTTTGTTTGGGGTTTCCACTTTATTATAAAGTAAAACTGTTAATTGCCTCAAAACCCTTTTAATAGTTTAACTAATGTCCACATTTAAGAATTTTTTTTTTTTGGATTTATTATGATAGTATTGTTTTGGCTATCTTTTATTTTAAATTCTTTTAGTAACTTTCTTTTTTTTAATTACAAGCTTATACCCTTTTTTTTTTTTTATTTGTTGTTAATAAAGCTCTTTTATAAATATATTAACAAACAAATTATAACTAAAGTTAAAGTGGCTGTTCCCAGTGCAATGAAATGCCAGTGATTGAACAAAAGTGGTAGGAACAGCGTAGATTGAAGTGTCAGTCAAGTAATGGCCGTTGGATGTAATATAGAGATGTGTAGCTGACACAAAATGTAAACGTCTAAACACGTGTCCTGTCTTTTACTGTTTCAACGAAAACTCGGATGTACATTTTGCTCCCAATAAAAATTTGGGTGTTTTTGTTACGGTTGGACTTTGGTGTCCAACTCCAAATTTATTTTTGGGGGGTCGGGTGCTTACTTTTTCTTTCAAAATTTTAAAATTATGCCTCACTAATAAACAAAACAAATTTTATTCCTTTTATATCATTTAATATATTTAATATATTTATATAATTTGATTAATAATTATAAATAGATATTAAATTATTATAAAAAATATATATCATTGAAAATATTTCATTAAGATCTTTAAAATAAGTATAATATTGAATATGTTTTAATATATTTTTAAGTTTTTAATATGTATTATAAGTAATATATTAATATAATATTATTTAAATTATTTAATATATATATAAATTTATTGTTAGATTTTTGTATCATACCTTGGACAAAAACAATTGTTAGATTTTTTTTTATATTATTGTGTCATACCTTTGACACAAATAGTTGGAAATATTTCATACTTTGGACACAAATCATATATTGTTAGATTTTTGTGTCATACCTTTGACACAAACAATTAGGTGGAAAAACAATTAGTTAGATAAAAATTATATGAGAAATTAATAATTTTTTTTATACTATGCGTAATTATTTGATAATACGATTTAATAATGACTTGGATAATAAAATAGTTGGATAAAAAATTAGTTGAAAAAATAAAATGGATAAACAATTAGTTGGATAAAAATAAATTAAAAAATATTAAGTGACTTAAAAATTAAGTGAAAATATAATGAAAATAATATTTTGTAAAAAATATAAAAAAAAATTATGTAAGTATTTAATAATTTTGTAATATATTGTGAGTAATTATTTGAGAATAAAATTATATACCAAATAAATTAATTAATATTGGTTAAGAATTATGTATAGAATATTGTGAAGATACATTTTACACAAATTTAATGTCATGTACATTGGAATTAAAAGAAATTTGGCGTCAAAAAATTTGGTGTTGACACCAAAATTGTGTCAAATTTGATGTCAAACATTGAAGTTGCTCTTAGATCAATTCCAATGTTACACCAATTTGATATAAAACACCAATTTAGTATCAACTACTCCTCCAATGTTCCACCACTTTGGTGTGATGACACCAATTTTAAGAAGATGTTTGGTGTATTTGCTACAGTATGACACTAAGGTGTCACACTATAGCAAACACCAAATTTGTGAATTTTGGGCCACATGCTTACTTTTTGTCTTCCAAATTTCCAACTATACCCCTTAACTAATAACCATAACAATTTTTATCCCATTTATATAATTTACCATAGTTAATATATTTATATAATTTGATTAATAATTAAAAATAAAAATTAAATTATCATAAAAATATATACTGTTGGAAAAATTTTATTGGAATCTTTAAAATGAGTATAATATTAAATATGTTTTAATATATTTTTAAGTTTTTAATATGTATTATAAGTAATATATTAATGTAATGTCATATAAATTATTTAATGTATATAAAAATTTATTACTTTAATAATTACTTGATAGAATCGATAATATTTTTAATGCAAAAACTCAGTAATGTAATAAAAAAGCAATAACATTAACCTTACTATTACCTTAAATTAAAAATATATGATAAAAAAAATTATATGAGAAATTAATAATTTTTTAATGTTATGCATAATTATTTGAGAATAATATTTTATAATGGTTTGAATAATAAAATAGTTGGATAAAAAATTAGTTTAAAAAATGATATGGATAAAAAAATTAGGTGGATAAACAATTAGTTAGATAAAAATGAGTTAAAAAATATTAAGTGACTAAAAAATTAGGTGAAAATATAATGAGAATAATATTTTGTAAAAAATTAAAAAAAAAATTATGTAAGTACTTAATAATTTTTTAATATATTATGAATAATTATTTGAGAATAAAATTTTATACCAAATAAATAAATTAATATTGGTTAAAAAATTATGTATGGAATATTCTGTGAAGAGATACTTTTTACACCAATTTGATATCATGTATATTGGAGTTAAAAAAAATTTGATGTCAAAAAATTTAGTGTTAATACCAAAACAGTATAAATTTTGGTGTATTCGTTGGAGAGGATCTTAGACATAAATCAAATAGTAAATGTGAGGTAGGGTTATAAGTTCCATGTCAGTTAATACATTAATACTTAGATTTTTTTGATATCAGTTATTGAACATTTCACTTGATTTTAAAAAATAAAAAATTTAAAAAATTAAGTTATAAATAGTTTTTTGGAATTTAATCTTTTACCATAAAACATAAATAAAACATCATAGTGATAGGGTGGATGAGATTTTTGTTCTGTGGATAGAGATGTTTATTCATTATTATTATTATTGGTAAATAATGGTAATTGGATAGAAATGTGGAGTGGTTAAATGGGTCTAGGCTTTTGAAAAAATATTATAAAAAACTTATGGCACATCCAAACTCAAATGGTTATAATTATTTTTTATATTTGTGATAACAATTTGCTGTATGTTGAGAAATTTAACCGTAATAGATATCTCCATAATTTTTTGGGTTATTTGAAGCATTAAAAAAAGAAAAAAAATTGGAAAAAAAATAGAAATGGCATATGGTGGGCTATCTTGGTCAGCACCACAAAAGCCTCCACAGAAACAAAATCTGTCAACCTGTAATTGATGTTCTTGGTAATATATTTGCTCTTTGAAGAAATTATTTTCATTTTCTTTTAGACGATTGTTATAAAACGGACGCGATTTTAAGGCTTTCACGATCTCATCACAATATAGGAAACAACAACAAACAAAATATTTGAGTATTACACAAGCAGAGAAGTACATTTAATTTTCTCTTTGCCATCGATCTTCTCGATCCCCTACATTTATTTAAGTACATGCAATTTATTCTCAGTATTTATTTTTTTATCACATTATAATATCGAAAGCTTCCAGCTATATGTGTCATTTGTAAATGGTCCTAGTACAATGGATGTAGGAATTAGGATCGTTCAACAGAGAGACAAGGCACTTTAACACTAAATACTAGGTGCAATTACAAGTGCAAGAAATGAAAATAAAAAATTAAGATTTGATTAATGAAAACTTAAAGCCATTCAATTAATTCTGTTGACACATTAATTTTAAAGACACTTCAATTTAAAAATTAAATTTAATGAAACATTTAAAGCACTCTATTTTATTTTATTATTATTAATTTCGATGCAATTCTTTTTTTAAAATGAATTGAATAAACTGTTTGTTAATAATTTCCATTGCAACTATATACATATAATTTAAAATTCTTAAGATTAAAGACAAAAAATAAAAAAAAAATGTAAGTTTAAATCTAATTAGAAAAATCGACTCCTTCATTATTTTTATTTTTTGTTACAAATAATTCTCCACTTTATTATTATTATTATTATTATTTTGATATCATTCTTCATTTCTTTAGAATCAATCAAAATCTTAAATTAGTGCAGAAGAAAAGACGTTTTATGATTTGTAAATGCGAAAGAGGAAGATAAGTAATGTTGGATTCTAAAAATTGGTATGTATTGTCTTTAGAACTTTTTTTTTTTTAATATCTTTCCTAGTAAATTTAGTTAAGGTTAAAATTATTATTAATAAAAAAATTTAAAATATTTGGGGATTATCAAACTCTTTTCAATTAAATACAAATATGAATTAAGTTGTGAATCTAATTGGATTCTAAAAATTGGTCTGTATTGTCTTTAGAACTCTTTTTTTTTTAATCTTTCCTAGTAAATTTAGTTAAGGTTAAAATTATTATTAATAAAAAAAATTAAAAATATTTAGGTGTTTAAAGTTGTGAATCTAACTTCTTAAATTTTTATATGTTCTCAGAAATCTATATGCAGTTTCAATAGAAATCTTCTTAATTTTGTTCAATATGTTAAAATTGAACAAAAAAAGTTCTTTTGAAAAGAAAAAATTGCATTTTTTCAAAGCCGCCTTTCAATTTTTTTTTTTTAACCATTCAAACAAAGACATCTCTTCCAAATGCACTATTTTTCATCATTTTTTTTTAATCAATTATGTTTGAATTTCAAGCTATATATGTGGTGATTTGTATTAGTTACTTCTTTTGTAAATATTTTTTCTTTTTATTTTGGGAAATGGGAAATTGAATTTAGAACCTTAACTTTGCTAAGATATGAGATTACCATCAAATTATACTTGCAACCACGTCTTTTTATTTACTGATCAACAGATCTATTAACTTTGCATAGATTAGAAAACTCTTATGTGTGTGTTGAAGTAGCTATTGGATGATTCTTAATGGTCTTCCTACATATTTATAAACGAGAAATTGCCATAGAGACTTAGATGATTGTTGGAACAACTACTTCAAGAGGTCATTGGGCATATTAGATTTGGGTAATTACACAGATGCGTCACGAAGCCAGTCTATCAATTGCTACATACTAGTGTACCCTTGACTAGGTTTGACCAACACTAACCTAACGATAAATTTAACTTTTCATGAGTAGGATGGTCTTTTCTATGTTAAAATTACTTGGCCCAATTACAAGCTGCCATATCATCACATATATTTAAATATTTAGTAATTTGAATATCATTAACAACATTAATATTTGAATTAAAAAAATTAAAAGATTTTTTTTTTAAAAAAAAAAAAAACAAAACCATTAGAGGTGTCATCGTTCTAGTGAAGATCTGGCAAATCTCTTCGTTGGATCTTCACCAACGGTCTCCTCCTTGGTGGTGGAGGAGACAATTAGGTCAAGTAATTTTAAAATGAAAAAAGGTCATCCTACCCTTGAAAATTTAAATTTATCGTTAAGTCTGTGTTAGTCAAATTCGGTCAAGGGTTTTAATGTATAATAATCAATAAACTAGTATCATGTATAATTGAAGTTTCAACCAATATCAGGATGCTTCCATGTAATTAACCTTATTAGATTTAGATGATTGTTGGAACAATTGTTGTTACTATACATGATTTATACAATTATTAAATAGTTATGAGAGAGTTTATATTTTGTTTTTGGTTTTTTATTATTCTCTAATTTTTTTAAACATATGATTTTTCTTACCTTTATATTATAGCTCAATGAAAACCAACAACATATACCCTTAATGTGGCAAATGGACTTTTATAACATATGACAAGTAAATTAAATCATTATGAATCTTATTATCAGTTGTCACATCATAGGTTAAACTTAAGTTAGACTATAGAAATTATAATGTCTAACATTGCTCTATTAATATTATATTGCAATCAATATGTATCTTTTGTATAATCCTAATATTATATTATTTCAAAATGTTTACTAATTAAGAATTTTTGTAAGGGAAAGAGAACTTATTATGTTTTCAAAAAACTATGAATCTTATATATAGAACAAGAATTAAGTTCTTAATCGAAAGAAAACACAATTCCATCTTTTCATATAAGGGATCAAGCTCCTACCCTACTAATTCGCTTCACAAATGCAATTTAACCCACGTTCATCAACTAGGAGTAAAAATTGAAGGAGATTATGGTCTATTGGAAAGAGAATCAACAAAGGAAACTTAATTCCATAGAGTTGAGGGGAATTAAGAAATGTCAAAAGCTATGTTACGATCTTTAGTGTGGCTTCTCTGCAACATTTTTAATGTCAAAAGCTTTTTTATGATCTTTTTGGTTGTTTAGCATCAACTTGAAGAAGAGCTTTTTTTAATATTAAAAAAGCTATTTTGTACATCGATATGACTTTTCAATAACCTCAGACTTGTGTACGTCTTTTTGAAGTGATGAGTTGATAGAAATAAATAAATAATATCTCAATTAGCTTAAAAAATGTACAAATAATGTTATGACCGACCAACTTTGTAACTATCAACAATAATGAAAACTACAAAAAAGAATATTTTACCTTCATATTTATTTGATTGAGAAACATTTAATCATATAAATTTTTATTAGATTTTATTTTTAAATATGATAACAAACGGGTTAGAAGATTACTAAAGTCTCCCAAAATCATACACCAATTTTATAATTTAAGTATCTACTTCTACAAATGGGAGGTAACTACTCACACATTTCATCTAAATTAAGGTTTCTAGACCCCATCAGATCCTTCACATATTCCACATGAGTAGACATGGTTTTGTCAACATGTCAAAAAGCTTTAGGGGAAAAAACTTTTATGTTTCAATTTAGTTGTATCTCACTGAATTTTTTCTTTTGAGTACTGGTACAAGCTCAGGAGACATATCCTAAAACCAATTGGGATATGACTTTAGTGGTATAGTTCGGGAAAAGCTTCCAAGAAATGGAGGGAAGGAACTTGCATTAAGTGGGGAGACAACCCACAGTATGTAGGGGAAAGAACCCACAATTTGTGGGGGGGTGGGACACATATAGAACCTACTACCTCGTAAAGGTAGAGGGCGATAGTGGTCTTATCAATAGACCACTACCCAAAGTTGTTATCTCAGTTACTTTTGAGTGAGACATGGAATAGATTGATGATTTTGTAGTTTTATTTTAGAATATTTATTATATGAGAAAATATATGGAATCAAAAAATCAAATTATAATAAAATGTATTTATGAAGTAATCTTATGTTTTTGTTTTCTTTTTGTTAGAGATAAAAAAAAAATCTGAATTTAAAAAAAAATATTATTATATAGTGTTCAATTATCCATTTTAATTAAACTAAAATGTTTTGTTACTCCAAGTGAGGTGGTTGAGTGGTGGCCACTCCCACCACACCTTTGCCTTCATTGCAAAGATCATAGGTTCGAGCAAATTTTTCGTATTTCTCACTTTGTGAGGGTAATTTTCCCACAACTGTATGGATAGGCATCTCCTATTCTCTCCCATCTTTTGGGAGTAGATTTTTGAGCTGCACTTCAAAGTGATGTATCAGCCAAGTCTTGATAGATATATTGTTCTTAAAAAAAAAAAGATGTTTTGTTATTAAATTTGTTCAACACCTACTTATGCAAGTTTTATTTTTATACTACTGTTTTCAATAAGTAATTCGAGACGCATTTTTACATCTTAAAAATATAGAAGTTAGTTTTTTTGTTTCGTCGAAAATTTGGTAAAACCAAAAGCAAAAAACAAGAAATCCTACCAAACACAGCCGCTCTTTTCCATACATATATGCCTGTCTAATTTCTATTCTCTCACCACTCACATCAATTGAATTAGACCCTACTAGTGGCCGAGACTGCCGATCAAACCATATACAATGGAAAAAACTCCATTCAAGCTATTCTTATTCTTTTTGTTTGCTGCATCCAGTTAGTCTATTGCTCTTTTTCATGTTAATGGTTTTTATTACATCATTTTTAATTTTATAAGCTAATATTTTTGTACATCGTAGTTTATTCATATAAGTAGATTGACGAACGAAAATTGTTTTACATTTTTTCGAAGTTATGTCATCGTTGAACATACAGGGAGCTGAAGCATTCAGGCCATTTCGTTGTCCTGGTATACTGAATTGCACCCAAATTTGTCATGGCTTGTCCCGTCGTTGTGTTAATGGCCGGTGCATCTGTGAAGCTAAACCGCCCCCGGCAGCCACGATCAGTGTTGAATTGGACCAATGTCGTGGTGATGATTGCAAACGAACAACCAGTACTGTTGGATTGGACTAGTATCCTGGTGATAATTGCAAATGAGTGTGACGACTTAAATTATGTTAATTGTCAAGCAACATTTGGGTCGTATGATGTACAGAGCTCATCTATGTGTCAAAGGTTTTCATCAACCTATAAACTTATGTACATCTCTCTTGGGATGATGAGTTGATAGAAATAAATAAATTGATTAAAATAATATCTCAATTTACTCAAAAAAAATTTACAAGTAATTTTTTGATGATCTAGTTTTTATTTATTTATTTTTATTCAAAGGGTACTGACAAAGGTTTTAAGCAAATAATATCACAAGCTACAAAAGAAATAATTTTACCTTACTATTAATTTATTGACTTAGAAGGAAAATTTTATTCTTTATGACTTTTAGTTAAAAAGGATTTATTTTTTTTAATAATATACATAAAACTTCCGCCCTTAAGGCTTAAGCTAAATTATTATTATTTTAATAAAACTAAAACATAATATATTAAAGTTATAAAGTAATAAAAATAATAATATGAAGTGAAAATTTATTAAAATATAATGATTAATGAAAATTAATTCCAGTACATGCAGAAAATGAAAGAAAGAGAAAAAAATGAAAAAACAAATGTCAAGGATGGAATGTAGGAGAAAATTATGTCTTATTATTTATAAGAACAAAAGTGTGATGAAATTTATGAAAGATTCATTACAAGAAAAAAAAAAAAAATCCTTTGTTTAATTTCATAAGAGCTTCCAAAATTTAGACAACTTTTATGACCATATTCTTGAATACCCTACACCGAAAGCTCTTTCAAAAATCATGCTAGATAGTTCACAATTTTGTAAATAAACATCAATTTGATATATTTCTATCAAATCAATACACGACAAACCATCTCTTAGCATAGGTAGTTATATATATTTTTATTTTTCAAGAGATTTGGGGTTCACTTTTGACTAAACGCATACTAGTATTTGATTTTAAAAGATCTTGATAGTACTCCGATCTACTTGGTGTCAATTTAAAGAAAAAAAATAAAATTAATACAGAAAAACAAGTAATATGTGATAGTTCACGATTATTTGGAAACAAATTTGAAAAGTTTGACAATATAATATGATATTTATAATTTGATTTTTATTTTTATTTTTTTGAAATATCACCTACAATTGCATTTAACATAGAATGTTATCAAATTCAACAACCCATCAAGTCAAATTGGACACTTGCATGAATTATAATTTTTAGGTCTTCTTAAAGGTTTGAAATAAGTATGTTAAAAATAATATTTATATTAAACATTTATGTAGGATATGCAGTCAAATTATTTATTTATTGTTCTCATCCTTATTTTTGTTGAAATCGTTCTTATCACTATTATTATTCAAAGTCACGAAGCACTATAAAATATGAACTTCATGACAATCAGAGAGAAGGATGTGTGCATGCTTACTTTTTTCTACAATGCTGATGGTGTGATGACTTCAGACAACTATGAACTCTTAAGATTCTCCAAATAAGAAATACAAGAAGACCTTACACAAGCAACACTAAGACAATATTATAAGCTGTGAATTGTGATGTGCTTGCATCAACACAAAATTTATGCATAACATGCATGTATGAGCAACCTTAAGCAAATAAAAAATTGATCATAAAATAAGATTTATCGGCCAACTGTTAACAAACTAAACCATAAAAAGTCGGCAATGATGGATGCATCATTAGTAGATTTGTATAATAGCATGGCAGAAGAAATAGCGGTTACGAAGGAAATTATTATTATTATTTTGAAAAGATGGAGGGAAATAATTATTTGAGTCAAATTCACTTTTATAAAAAAAAAAAAAAAGAGAAAAATTTGTTTTTATCCTTTTTTTATGATTTCTTTTTTATTACTCAAACAAACTATTTTTATTCTTTATTCAAGTTTGCCAAATTACCCTTAAATCAAAATTTAAGAAACAGAAAATTTAAATCATGTATCAGATTTTAATGTGCAATAAAATTTGGCATTGGATTTTATTGCTCGTTGAATACCTGTGTATTTTATGGGGCTGATTTAAATCCAAACCAGATTTTATGGTCCCATAAAATCCAGTACTGCATAAAATTCGGTTGTCATCTTCAATGCTATATTTCATCGGAAAACTTAATTTTCAAGCCAAATTCAATCAAATCTAACTAAATTCAACCCTAAACATCAACACCCAACATCTAAAACACAAAATGATAATAATAATAATAATTAAAAAATCAAAAATTAAAAAATCATTGAAAAACTTAAAAAAAAAAAAAAATCCCAACAAAACTCAAACAATCAACGAAAGAAATCAAAGATCTGATATCATGAGCAACGGAGGAGGAAAACAAAAAGCAGGATAATTTGGATGAAGTGAATATATGATACAATTAACTTTTTTTTGAGGAGCAGAAAACGAATATTTTTAAGAGTATGGCTAAAAACGAAGTTTGACATTCTTGTATTGCTATTTTTGGTATATTTTATTATTATTATTATTATTTTGAAATTCAATATTTTTTTAAAATTTATTTTTGTGTTATTATTATTTCTTTCAATATCATCGATGCCATCAGCATATATTTAGCTTATATTATCAAATTTCTCATTTTTGTTGCATTGAAATAGTTTACAATTAAATTTGATAAAAAAATCTTGAATGCTATTAGTATCCCTTTCACTTTTCGAGTTGAGATTTTCTTTTACAATCCAAAATTTTCTTTTACTTTAATTTTTCTTCTTGAAGGTAATTCACCCTAAAAGTTTAAAATAAAAAAAGAAAAAAGAAACAAATATTAAGAAACTTCATTTTGTTCCTAATTTATCTTTCTAAATTTTTCTGGCACTTCTATTTTAAAGATACTTCAGTTTAAAAACTAAATTTAACCAAACATTTAAAATTTTCCATTTTATTTTAATATTTCTAATTATTAATTTTGATGCAATCCTTTTTTCAAATGAATTTTGAATAAATCTTAATAATAATGCACATATAATTTAATATTCTTAAGGTAAACACAAAGAAAAAAAAAAAAAAAAAATCTGTAAGTTTACTGGATGACGTTTGTGAAAAGACGTTTGTGGTTCATTAATTGGCATGGGATCGTATAACCATATAAAAACACATATAAGCAAAACCTTTATAATATAAACTTTCATTGTAGAGTCAAAGTTCGTCGAACGAGGAAGCCTTGCAATTACATGAAAAGTACATTGACTAACTTGAAAACATATTGACTTTATTTCTCCTCTCCCTTATTTTTATTTTAGTATTCAATTCATTTAGTCTGGAATTGGTCTCAGGCCTGATATAAAGCCCTAATACCATTAATATCATCGCTATGCAAACCCTTGGTGGCTCCAGGAGAGATGGAAGGATACATAATAGCTCCGGGAACTTGGCTGTGTCCTAGTCCAAGAAGGTGACCAATTTCATGCAATGCAACGGTTTCCAAGTCAAACGCACCTTGGGTTGCACCCACAGCATATCGCTCGTCTGCATCGTAGTGGAACCTCCCATCGGTGGGTGCAAATGCATGAGCTATGGTTCCACCTGCCCCGTCGAAGGGGCTCCCATCTCCATGATCACCACTGGCGAATCCGATCTTGAGGTCAGCCGTTCTGGGATCTTGAACTCTTGAAAATGTGAATCGTGTGCGAGCTTGCCAAGTCCGAAATGCTCGTGCCACAGGTTCCATGGCATTACTCCTAGTCCCTACAAGACAAACACGAGTGAATTGAAAAAAAGCAGATTTGATTAGTCTTTATCTCTTCGATAAGAATCAAACAATTGCATCATTTTGATCAATGAAGTGAAACTATTGATAAAAGCTTCCATGATCTTTAATTATCTTGAAAATTAATTAACAATATACGCCAATTCCATGAAAAACATTGACTAAGAACTTTATATTACAAATTATTAAGACAGTACTAAATTTAATAAATCAACCATTATTAGATATATAGCTAAATTTTATATATATTACCTGAAAGAAATGCATAGGTTAAGTGTGTTTGGCGAAGCGGCCATCTTTGACGTCCTGGGAAAAAAGAGTAGTGAGCAACTGTATGGAGAGGGTGACCAGAGCCATTACTATGATGGTGATTTTTCTCTGCAGATCTCATCATGAAGTTTGTGCCATTAATAATATCTGCAACTCCACACCGAGGCATTGCCATTTTAGACAATGTTTTCTTGTCCAAAACTCCAGTGGAGTTCTCATGGAAATTGAGCTGGTAAGTTTTGATGGCTGAGTCTAACAATTCATCAAAGTCATCATCGTTTTCGTGCTCTCGGTTCTCGGATTTCTTATAATCCAAGTAACCAAATTGTTCGAGATATTTCTTCAGCTGAAGGATGCCTTTAACCTTGTCACCTTTGTGACATCCTTGAAGATGTTTTAGGAACTCGACCGGAGATTTCTCTTTAATACCTGCTGAGACTGACTGAGTAGAGAGGAGAGAGAGGAGAACAAGGAGGGCCAAAGAGAAGAGACAAAAATATTTGGACACCATTGTTGTTAATTCTTGAGCAAAGAATATTAATTAGATTTTAGTTTGGTTATGAATTGTAGTTGATATTCTGAAGGGTATTTATAGTGTTTTTGTGAGGAATGTGAAAAGGATGTGATTTTCTTATAAGGAATGTGAAAAGGATGTGATTTTCTTATAAGTTGAACGACTTCACATGCATATATATGAGGTTTTGTTAGTGTTTTTCCACGGAGGAGTTGACTTCGTTTTCCATGTATACAAACGATTACTTAATTAATCGAGTAACAACTTGAAAAATATATGTAGTTGAATTGTTAGTACCGTTGGTAAATACCACAGCTCCTATGTCTTATAGCTTGAGTTCTATATCCAATAAAAACACTTCTCTTAACCAATTTATAGAGGTCAACCCACCACCCTTGTGTGGACCGATTTCTCCCATATAGGAGCAACTCCCTGTGTCACTCCACCAATGTCTCATCCTAATTGATCCCAATAGTCTCTTGAACTAGTCTTAGTAATAAAAAAAAAATGCAAAATTTCTTAGTTAGGAATCAATTGTGTAATATAGAAAATAAAAATAAGATTTGTAATTTTTTATTTTGAAACTAATTATTAGACATTAAATTTTAAAAGTTAAGGAAGTGATCCAAATTACAACATAGTTTTATGTCTAAATAATATAATGTGTGGTTTATCAATATCTTATAAATTAAATCATGAGATAATGTAGTAGACAATTAATATGATATTGATAACTCACATGTCATGTCAATTGTATAAAAAAATTTAAGAAATCTAGTATTAATCTTTATAGATATGGAAACAATATTTAATTAATTAAGAGTAACATCTTGGAAATTTTATAGGAATTAATTTTGTAATTAATATAGAAATATGAAATTAGACATGTATATAATTTTAAGAATTGATGATGTAATTAGTAACACATTTTGAAAATACTTTAATAACAACAAGATCAACAATGAAAATTCATTTTAGTCTGTATTGAAATATTTGACACAGAGCATTTTGATACATTTTGATATGTATACATATATGTATATACATAAATATATACATATATATATATATATATATATATATGAAATTTAGCTTGTTTTATGAATCCTACTTTGGAAACAGCTTTATCAAGATATGAATAATCAAATCATGATTGGTATTGATATTTTTACAGTTGCGGCTTCATTCGTCATGAAAATTTGGTAAACGTTGCAATTAATTTGGCATTTTTTCTGGTTTATTTTTCATTACCTTTCTGTAAATGAATTTGAAATTTAGTTTTTTTTTTCCCCATCATATACATAATTTCTTAATTTTTTATTTATGAATAAGAAAGAAATGGAAACGACTACAAGAACCAATAACCCTTAAAGTCTACCCTTGAAGACCAGGAAGAAATTAGCAGCATCAGGGAACGTTCCTAAATTGGAATATATTTATATATGTTTTAATTGTCAAAGGAAGACCCAGGTCAAAGGAAAAGTATTGATTCTATATATGATTATTATAATTATATTTCAATTCAATAATTTATACTATAATTATATCTAAAATAATGATGATAACATTAGTAATTAACTCATTAAGATGAATACTAGCTCAAAATTGTGGACAAGGATTCTCTGTTAATGTTGACACGGTGCTAATCTTTTTATGAGAATAATTTAAGTTTGAGTGATGTATGAAAGAGAAAAAATCTATCAATCTTAATCATTCATTTTTTCAAATGCTGATGTGTCACTAGATTATCAAAAGATTAACAAAAAAAATGATGGTAGAGAATCCTTACTCCAAAATTGTATGCTTCTAGTAATTAACTCATTAAGATGAATACTAGCTCAAAATTGCATGCTTATATACTCTTGCTGTTAAGTTGGTTGTTTGCTCCATATTTCTAAAAATCTCGAGTTCTATTTTATATATCAAAATATCGAATGTTTAAAAAAAAACTGGTGACAACTCAACACAAAGAAACACAAACTTTGACTTTTAAAGGCTTGAGTCTGCTTAGCAATGGAAGACTCCTATGACCCATCGTGCAGGTAGGGTAAGCTCGTTATATTGTCTTCTTGACTTTACATGTTGTCTGAGGTTAGTTTCGTAAAATTAACAATAAGATAATTGACTCAAATTCCACTCGCAGAAACAAAAGGTCTAGTAACCAAATTAAAGTCATTAGACCTTCAAAAAAAAAAGAAAAAAGAAAAATCAAAGTCATCTGCGAATAGTCAAACCGACTATTTAATTATCAATTGATTTGATCAATAGTCATTATTAATGTCCTCCACGACTAGCTACTTGTTCTTCGTTGATGGCGGCGTGATTGCCAAAAGATAAAAATTAAATAGGTAAATACCTATTCTTCGGTTAGAGCAAATCTATAAATAATGTCAATGAACGGACCATACTACCATAGAAATGCGAATGAGATATGACGATGCATGATACTAGTTAGCATATCCATATTCATGAATTGGGAGGAGTCCAATTAATGATCCTAAATGCATAGTATTCTTGCCATCCATAGAATTTCAAATAATAATAAATAAGAGAAATAGTAAGAAATAGCACCATTTTTCACCACACTTGTGATAATAACACTAACTTAATAATTTTAGGTTTTGATAGCACCAAAATAATATGTATATTATTCAAAATGCCCTTTATTAAAAATGTAAAAACCTTTTTTCTCATCTTTGCTTTTTCTTCTTTCTGTCACAATTTCTCTTTTCTCTTTCTCTTACCATTTTTCTTTCTCTTGTTCTAACCCTTTTTCATCATCCAATTTTCACATTTTTTGTCAAAAACTTGAAACGAACAAATAAATAATAAAAACATAACCCAAAACCATTAGAAAACTCAAAATCAACCAAAAAAAAAAGTAGGTTTTTGAAAAAGTGCAATATTTTATAGTGGAGAATTTTGCTTCCAAGACTTATTTAGTCCCTATCTATGGTTTAATGGTCCCTTTTTTCATTGACATGTTCCTTTTTTTTTTTTTTTTTTTTTTAATGTCAATCTCTTTTCGTTTTCCATTTGATTTCAATTTTTATTTTTTCTCTTTTTATGAAAGTTGATTTGTCATTCGCAAGTACGATTTACAACAAAGAGAAGAAATCCAAGATGTGAATATAAAAGAGAAGAAAAGTCTAACGAAGAGAGGAGGGAGAAGAAATAAAAAAAAAAAAAAAAAAGAGGAAAAGAGAGAGAAAAGGAATTTGTTGGTCTAAAACACAATTTGCAAGATTATTTTTGTCTTTAGGTTCTATAAAACCTAATATTATTAAGTTGATACCAATTCCACAAATTAAGACTCTAAAGGTGCTAAATATTTAAGAAGCCCTAATAATAATAATAATAATAATAATAATAATAATAAAACCATTTCGAACATTCTAAAAAGAAAAAATTCAGAACCATCAATTACATAATATAAGATAACTTCAGAACTAGTTATATGATGTTACATAACTAATGATCTTGAACTTTTGTTGTCAAACATTTCAGGACTATCGAAGGTGAGGAGCTCACATCACTAGGCCAATCTCTACACAATCATACTCTTTGTGATTAAAATAAGCAATTCATTGCAAATTTGATTTGTCCAATTTTCTTGGTAATATATTTGCTCTTTCAAGAAATTATTTTCATTTTCTTTTAGATGATCTATTTGGCTATGGTATGAAATTTCTTGTAATCCAAGTAACCAAATTTTTTGAGGTATTTCTTAAGCTCAAGAAAGCCTTTAACCTTGTCACCCTTTTGAGATCCTTTGATTTGTTTCAAGAATGCAACAGAGTCGCGCCTTTTAGATGCTAAGACTGATTGAGCAGAGAGGAGAAAGAGGAGGACGAGGAGGGCCAAGGAAAAGAGCCAAATAGATCTAGACGCTATAGTTAATTGTAGTAGCAGAGAATATTACAAGTTGCTGATTTAGTTGTGACTTGTGTTCCATGCTTAGATGGGTATTTATAGTCATTGCAAAAAAAAAAAAAAGTTTTTACAAGCTTTAAAAAAGATCATCAAAACCCCTTTACAATATTTATGAAAATGGCCTAACGAAGGATGCAGTAAAAGGTTGACGCTTATTAATGTGTTCCACTAAATGTCATAACAGATCATACTTACGAGAGCTAGAAAATGTTGCATGAAATGAGTTTTAAAAGCAAACCAATGCTTCAAATGAAACCATTTAATTTGAAAAACTATTTACATTGAACCAAAACAAAATAAAATTGAACCAAATCAAATATGACATTGCAGTGACATCAATTGGAATATCCCAAAACTATATAACATTTAGATATAATTTTATCGTCACTTGTCATTTTACATGGACTACTAGTACTTAACATATTAAAGCAGTCAATTGCTAAACATTGAATTAATTAACATCAAATAAGTAAGAGAACTTTTAAAAAGTTGATCGGGCTAAAATTATGCACGATTATATATTCTTAACCTATACTATTGTGATGAAAACTCGAGTAAAATAGGGGTGTTCTAATATTTTCTGAGTGTTTTGTGCAGAAATTGAATGTAGGGACTGAACTGTAAATTTTATAAATTTTTGGGGCAAAAGTATATTTTTTGAAAGTTTAGGGGCAAAAATGTAATTTCCAAAACTTGAGGGGAATTTTTTGTAATTTACCCCGCAGGTCATAGCTGCTGGCTGGTTTCCAGCAGCTCACACCAGCAGCTACCCGCGGGAAGCATACGCGAGCTTGTAGCCTGCGTCCAATGATTTTTTCGTGTTTTGCGCGTAAGTGACTTGCAGGCCAGCGGGAAGCGATCCAATCGTGCGTTGCAAAACTTCCTTACATATTTCACGCGTGGAGAATCACCAAGATTTTCTCAATTAATTTCTGGAAGATAATTTAGGCAATGAATCAAAGTTTTGAAGGAAATTCAAGCGGTCTTGCGGAGGATTTTTAATTAAATTGGTAAGCAGTCAAAGCAGTGATTGGAGCATTGACAGAGAGCAATTGGGAGGATTTTTCTGGAAGGAAACTTGCACTGGAAATTGACAGAGAATCAAGAACGAAAAGGGAAGTCAACCGATGCGTTCAAGAGGTTGCCCTACTCATATAAAATCATATTGTTGAGCAGCAGACAGGGGGCGGCAGGCAGAGAAAAAAGAAAAGTTTAGGTTTTTTTCTTTGATCGTTTTCTTTTGGAACGACAGCAGGAGGGTTCTTTTGAGTGTCGGCTGAGTGGAGTTTTCTTGAAGAAGTCTCTTTAGTCTCTCGTTCGGACGACAGCAGAGAGGGTTGAAGAAAGAGAGTCTCACTAGGTTCTTGTCATCGTCAACATTCAAAGCACTCAGAGAACGAGACATCTCAGACAACAAACACAGTGACTATTTCATTTTTTTATTATTTATTCTAATGTTGATTGTTGTTAATTCAATTTTAGACACTGTGTTATCCAGTTTCATGTCGAACTAATTTTATTTTCTAAGGCTACAATGTAGCCGATTTATTTCATCACCTATTCAATGAGTTTTGGATTAATAGATGATTGTTTTCTTTTATATTGTATTCTATTCTATTGGATCTTAATGCTGTCAATCAAATAAGGCCTGTTAATTGACAGATCTGGTGACTATGATGCGCTTGACAAAGGTATCATATGTTCGACGACAATAGAATAGCATAATCTGTGTAGGATAGACATATACCTATAGGATTATGTAATCATATGTGGGTAATTGAAGCTTAATGAGTCCAGATTAATTTAATCTATATAGACATATAATAGATTAATTATTCTGGATAATATTACTTGACTGATCGAAAGAGGCTGGTAATTGATTTTGAACTTTACCTGATTAATTACAAAATAAAAGTAATTATTTTTTAATAAAATGAGAATAGGTTGATGAAATAAAAAATGAAATTGTGCCTTAGATCTATAAATCTGCTGGTAGTCCCGTTATTTAATTTGATTGTGTATTTAAGTTTTACTTTTTCTTTTATTATTTTTCTTGTTTTATTATATTGTCATTCACCTTTATTTGAGTTTTGATAGTTTGAATAAAATTGTCTCAATCAATTTTGGTAATTGATATATAATATTTAGCAATTGTCCCTGTGGGAACGACCTTGATTTGCCATTATATTACATTGTGACCGTGTATACTTGCACGTGACCTATTGTAATTAGTGCATTAGGAATTTATCATCAAGTTTTTGGCGCCGTTGCCGGGGACAACGTGCTATTTTATAGTATCAATATCAATACTAGTTGAAACAATCTTACTTCAGACAATTTTATATAGTTTTTTTTTTCAGGTGCTAGCAGACGTTTTATGCGAAGGTCTAAAAGCGCCGAGTTATTGCCATTCGATAGTGAAATTGAGAGGACAGTTCGTGGAATAAGAAAAGCTAAGCGTTTGGCAGAACATAAAGTAAAAATGGGGGATAATCAAGCACATCCCGAGGGTTCTAAACCGCTCAGAGACTATTCCATACCAACCGTGGAAGGGATTCATCAAAACATTCGCTGACCAGCCATTCAAGCGAACAATTTTGAGATCAAACCGGCAACCATTCAAATGGTTCAATCAGCAGTGCAATTTTGCGGTTTACTCAATGAAGATCCAAATGAGCATATCGCAAATTTCTTGGAGATTTGTGACACCTTCAAGTACAATGGAGTGACGGACGATGCTATTCGGTTGAGGTTGTTTCCTTTCTCATTAAAGAATAAGGCAAAGGGCTGGCTGAATTCATTGCCTCGATCTTCTATCACTACATGGGATGAGTTGGCGCAGAAGTTCCTAGCCAAGTACTTTCCTCCAGCGAAAACAGCGCAATTGAGGAATGATATTGCTGCATTCACTCAGAGGGAAGGAGAATCATTATACGAGGCTTGGGAGAGGTTTAAGGAGATGCTTAGGAAGTGTCCTCATCATGGAGTTCCAGAATGGATGCAAATACAGACTTTTTATCAAGGATTATCAGAGGTTGGAAGGTCCAATGTGGATGCTGCAGCAGGGGGCGCTCTGTTAAAAAGAAATGTGGAGGATGCATTTGAGCTTATTGAAGAGATGTCCGCTAATATTTATCAGTGGCCTTCTGAGAGAACGAAATCTAGGAAATCAGTGGCAGGTGTACAGCATTAACAGCTCAAGTTTCTGCCTTGACTAAGAGATTGGATGCTTGCGGTATGGGCACAAGTGGTATTAATGCAATCCAAAGCTCATTTGTTAGTTGTGAAGAATGTGGAGGTGGTCATGCAATAGATAGTTGTCCGGGTAATCAGGAGTCGGTACAGTGTGTAGCCAACTATAACAGACAACACAATGATCCATATTCAAATGTTTACAATCCTGGGTGGAGAAATCATCCCAATTTCTCGTGGAAGCAAAATCAAGATCAAGCGTCACAATTGAAGGCTACATTTCCACCTGGTTTTCAAAGTCAACCACAACAAGTTCAACCTCAAGTCAAGAAGCCTTCAATGGAAGAAATGATGTTGCAGTACATGACGAAAACTGATTCTCTTATGCAGAATCAACAGAATATGTTACAGAACCAGCAGAATCAGCTTCAGAATCAACAGAATTAGCAAAATCAATTCCAAGCTCAACTATAGAACCAGAGTGCATCAATTCGAAATTTGGAAGTGCAAATAGGGCAGTTTGCTAATTCTATGAGCAATAGACCGTATGGAAACTTACCCAGCGATGCTGAGCAAAACCCCAGGAGGGAAGGCAAGGAGCAGTGTAAGGCTATCACGTTGAGGAATGGTAAGGAGCTGACTCAAAGTATAAGAAAATCTGCTGTGATGCCTAACCTATCAACGAAAGAAGAGGTAGTTGCAGAAAAGGAGGAGCTGAAGAAAGAGCAGAAGGATGACAAAGAGGGACCAGCAAAGCCAATGGGAGAAAAGAAAGTGTCTCAGATACCACCGTTATCATTTCCTCAGAGGTTTCAGAAGCAAAAACTAGACAAGCAGTTCTCGAAGTTTCTGGAGGTATTCAAAAAGCTGCATATCAATATACCTTTTGCAGAAACATTAGAATAGATGCCTAGTTATGTAAAGTTCATGAAGGAGATCTTATCTAAGAAAAGGAAGTTGGAAGAGTTTGAGGCTATAGCACTCACAGAAGAATGCAGTGCAATCTTACAACAGAAGTTACCTCCGAAATTAAAGGATCCTGGCAGTTTCACTATTCCGTGCAGAATTGGAGAGAATTTTGAAGGACGAGCCTTGTGCGATCTGGGGGCAAGTATCAACTTGATGCCTTTATCCATTTACAAGAGATTAGGTTTGGGGGAAGCTAAGCCAACATCAGTTACTCTTCAACTTGCAGATCGATCTGTGAAGAGACCTCGAGGTATAATTGAGGATGTTTTGGTGAAAGTGGAGAAGCTTATATTCCCAGTAGATTTCATTATCCTTGACATGGAAGAAGATCGAGAGATTCCTATCATACTGGGAAGACCCTTTCTAGCCACCGGTAGAACTGTGATTGATGTGCAGCAGGGCCAGTTAACAATGAGTGTACAAGATGAAGAGGTCACTTTTAATGTTTTCAAAGCTTTGAAATTTCCTAGTGACATTGATGAATGCAAAAGAGTGGAAGTGTTGCATGATTGTATTCAGGAGGTACACAATGAAGAAACTTCACTAGATGCCTTGGAAACCGCATTGTTAGATTCAAGTAAAGGAAATCGGGAAGAAGTCCAAGATTATTTGGAAATACTTGAAGCAGCTCCAAAGTATGAGGTGTTACATATGCATAATGCTCAGCCTCTTTTGGCATCGTCGATACTCAAGCCATCCATAGAAGAGCCATTCCCAACTTTAGAGCTTAAGCCACTCCCAAAACATTTACGATATGCTTATCTTGGGGAGGCGTCCACCTTGCCAGTAATCATCTCTGCAGCACTGAACGATGTTCAAGAAGAGAAATTATTGCGGGTGTTGAGAGAAAATAAGTTAGCTTTGGGATGGACAATCGCTGATATAAGGGGTATTAGTCCATCTTTTTGCATGCACAAAATCCTAATGGAAGATAACTACAAGCCAACTATTCAACCTCAACGCCGACTGAATCCAATTATGAAGGATGTGGTAAAGAAGGAGATAATTAAACTGTTAGATGCGTGTATCATTTATCCCATCTCGGACAATTCTTGGATCAGTCCAGTTCAATGTGTTCCCAAGAAAGGTGGAATAACGGTGGTGACAAATGAGAAGAATGAACTTATTCCAACGAGAGTGGTCAATGGCTGGAGGGTTTGTATGGATTACAGAAAGCTGAATCAAGCCACGAGGAAAGATCATTTTTCGCTACCTTTCATTGATCAAATGCTTGATAGGTTAGCCGGACATGAATTCTATTGCTTTTTGGATGGATACTCTGGGTACAACCAAATTGCCATTGCTCCAAAGGATCAGGAAAAGACAACCTTTACATGTCCTTATGGTGCCTTTGCCTACAGGAGAATGCCATTTGGATTATGTAATGCTCCCACAACATTTCAACGATGTATGATGTCCATTTTTTCTGAGATGGTGGAGCAATTCTTGGAAGTTTTCATGGATGATTTTTCGGTGTTTGGGGATTCGTTCGACTTGTGCTTGCAAAATCTTGCCAAGGTGTTGAAAAGGTGCACGGAGACTAACCTAGTGTTGAATTGGAAAAAATGCCACTTTATGGTTCAAGAGGGTATCGTTTTGGGGCATAAAATCTCAGCAAATGGTATTGAAGTGTATAGAGCGAAAATAGAAGTAATTGAGAAACTCCCACCACCTTCATCAGTCAAGGGAGTTAGAAGTTTTCTTGGACATGTAGGTTTTTACAGAAGATTTATCAAAGATTTTTCCAAGATATCAAGGCCATTATATAGTCTCTTGGAGAATGATGTACATTTTAAGTTTGATGAAGATTGTTTACAAGCGTTTGAAGTCTTGAAGAAGAAATTAGTAACAGCTCCTATTATCACTGCTCCAGATTGGAACGTACCATTTGAGTTAATGTGTGATGCCAGCGATTTTGCAGTAGGGGCTGTCCTTGGTCAGAGAAGGGGTAAGATTTTCCACACTGTTTACTACGCCAGTAAGACATTGAATGAAGCCCAAATGAATTACAGCACAACAGAAAAAGAATTGCTGGCCGTAGTATTTGCATTTGATAAGTTTAGACCGTATTTGATTGGGTCTAAAGTTGTAGTCTACACTGACCACTCTGCCATTAAGTACCTTGTAACCAAGAAGGATGCCAAGCCACGTCTGATCAGATAGGTACTGTTACTACAGGAGTTCGACTTAGAGATAAAAGATAAGAAGGGGATAGAAAATCAAGTTGCGGATCATTTGTCCAGATTGGAAGGGAATAGTGCAGATGATAAGACAAATATCAATGAGGCATTCCCCGATGAGCAGCTGTTCTCGTGTAGCAATGAAGAGGCACCGTGGTACGCAGATTTTGTTAATTTCATAGTGTGCAATGTATTTCCCCCTGACTTATCATTTCAGCAGAAGAAGAAATTTCTCCATGATGTGAAAAGGTATGTATGGGATGACCCATATTTGTTCAAGCAATGTGCCGATCAGATGTTGAGACGATGTGTGCCATATGAAGAGACTGACGATATTTTACGACATTGCCACTCGTCCAATTATGGGGGTCATTTTGGTGGAGAGCGGACTGCCATAAAAGTTCTGCAGGCTGGGTTTTACTGGCCGACGATTTTTAAAGATGCACGGAGATTTGTGCAAATATGTGATCAATGCCAGCGGACAGGAAATATTTCGAAGCGACATGAGATGCCGTTGCAGAATATTTTAGAAGTTGAGCTGTTTGATGTATGGGGTATAGACTTCATGGGACCTTTTCCGTCATCCTTTCAAAATCAGTATATTTTGGTGGCAGTGGACTATGTGTCGAAGTGGGTAGAAGCTGTTGCTACATCATCAAATGATGCAAAGGTTGTGACCAAGTTTTTGAAGAAGAATATTTTTACCAGATTTGGAACACCTCGAGCTATTATCGGTGATGGAGGTTCACACTTTTGTAATCGCCAATTTGAGAGTCTTCTTAAGCAATATGGGGTCACTCACAAGATAACAACCCCATATCACCCTCAAGCCAGTGGACAAGTGGAAATTTCAAACAGGGAACTTAAGGGTATTCTAGAGAAGACTGTGAGTAGATCAAGGAAGGATTGGAGTATCAAGCTTGATGATGCACTTTGGGCTTATCGAACTGCCTATAAAACACCAATTGGAATGTCCCCATTTCGGTTAGTGTATGGGAAAGCATGTCATCTACCAGTCGAGTTGGAGCATCGAGCTTTTTGGGCAATTAAGGCGTTGAATTTTGATTTGAAGAAAGCTGGTGATAAACGTCTTCTACAATTGGCTGAGCTCGAAGAAATCAGATTGGATTCATATGAGAATGCTCGCATCTACAAGGAGAAGACAAAGCAATGGCATGATAGGAAAATCTTAGCCAAGCATTTTGTACCAGAACAGCAGGTATTGTTATTTAATTCCAGGCTTAGATTGTTCCCAGGCAAGCTCAAATCCAGATGGTCAGGCCCTTTCATCGTGAAAACGGTATATCCATATGGAGCAGTGGAAGTTGAAGATGAGAAGACGAAGACTTCGTTCAAGGTTAATGGCCAAAGGTTGAAGCATTATTATGGTGGTGAATTGGATCGTCATAAATCCACTATCACTTTGGTGGATCAAAACAATTGAAGACAGATGGAGGTCGAGCTGAAGACTAAAAATCTAGCGCTTCTTGGGAGGCAACCCAAGTTTTCAAGTAACTCCTTTTATTTTTGCATTGTTTACTTTCTTTTATTTGTTTTTATATTTTTGTTTTGTTTTATCTTTTACCATTTATTTTCTGTTTGTCCACTATTTTGTGATTGTTTTTTTTTTTTGTTTTCTTTTCTTTCATATTTAAGTGTGTTTTATTTATATTTCATTTTATTTTCGTTCTCATGACTTTAGTTTTTCAAACATTGGGGACAATGTTTGGACTAGGTTTGGGGGTGGAAACATTCATATTTCAAACTTGATTAATAAATTGACCATGTGCTATCGAGAGGAGAGTTATTGCACTATGTGATTGGTAATCTTGACTAGGGAAGAGCCATGAAAGTCGTAAGCATAGTTTAATGTTATCAAAAACTTTGAGCCTAGTAGGAGAATGTAGAGATATTATGTATGCATAGATGTGATCTATTAGTGAAGACTACCACAGTGAGAACTTTTGAGCTATATCGTTTCATTTTAAAGGGATTATATTCATTTCCACTCTTAAACACTCTTCAAAATTTTTTCATGACTAGTTGGTCTCTTTAGGCTTTATTTGGACTTTAAGGTCAGAAATTCATTGCAATTCTTTATTAATTCTGAAGTTTTGAGTCGTTATGTGAACTTATTGACATGAGGCAGGCATGTGTGTGATTAACTCCAGAAAAAAGGCTAAGAAACCAAAATGTCCAAACCTAAAATATGTGTGCGCCTAAAACCAATTTAAAGCCAAACACATATTGGCCTTTATTTTCTTTCATCCTTACAATTTGTCCTTGTCCTAGCCAAAATTAAAAGATAATCCTTAACTTTGGAGCTTGGATTTATTTAAAAAATGGTTGGAAGAAATGAGTGTTGGGTGCAGAAAAACTCAGGTTTGGGGGAGTTATTAAGCGAGGACAACGATCTATTCAAAAAAAAAAAAAAAAAAAAATTTGATAACGAAATAAAGGAGACGTTGTTCAGTTAGAAAAATTGAGCTTAGTGTTAATTGCAATATCTTAAGAGATGGAATGAATAATCTTTGAAGGAGTTCAAGCTCCATTTTGTTGACCGTATTCCAGTTCTTTGTGAGCCAAAACCCCTAGCCCCAAAACTCCAGTTTGTCAAACTACTACATAATTTAATATAAACTTTCCTCTACCAAGCATTCTTGCAAACCTAGTTTCTTTTGTTAAACATTAAAGAGTATTCAACTCTGTAGTCCCGTTATGATGAGAATTTGTGATTATTCCTTTTACTATGTCAATAGAGACTTGAAGATTATCTCATACGATTTCATAAAATGAGCTGTATAATTATTCTTTTCTTCATACATGCATTAGAATAAAGGGTTCGAGAAAACTATCAAATATTCAAATTTGAACAGGCATAAAATTAGCTGGCTACACAAAGTAATGTATCAAGAATAATGCTTATAAGCTTACCTAGAATTTATTTATTATTTTTGGCTAGGACCTTATACAAGATATTAAAAACTATATAGAGAAATTTCATAATATTACTGAACAAATCAATAATTTGGGACATACAAAACTAATCTTGTGAATTCAACTCATAAAACAAGAAAGAGCATGGTAATACCTAGTAGTGTATTTTGGCAGTGGCATTTCTGCAACAATTCTGTTTGCAGTAATGCTCAAGGAGAACTCAGCACTCACTTTAATTATCACTTCAGCCTATACAACAATGAAGCATACAAAATATTAGTAAGCTTTACAACAGGGACCATCAAACAATTACATTTTATTATACTACACCATAGTAGTAGCAATTAAATGGAAGAAGTGAGCACAACTACTAATATACCAAAGTAGCATCGTCCATCAAAACTCAGCAGAAAGAAAATAATGGTCCTTCAAAATTTTCCTAAAAGGTAATTATATTGTAAAACATGTTTGAAAATTAAAGCAAACTTCATGTTGTACTTTCTTCATGTAACTTATTTTTACATGTTTGCTCTAAAACAGAACATGGGTAATATACCAAACTTCATTTTGGCAATATCTGATTCGTGTTGTACTTTCTACAGACATCTTTTGTCTGACTTGGGTATTGTATGTGTTACAATTGGCAATGAAAATTATAATTATGAGCACTATTATTTGAAAATTAAAGCAAGGACCCATATATCTGACCAACAGAACCAACAAAATGAAGCATCTAGCATCCACTATGGGGAGGCAACACTACAAAGAAGAGCATAAGAGGACTATTTAATAATTTACACCCAAGATAATAAAAATAAGTTAAAAAATTCATGTCATTTTGAAGTCTTGAATATTTTTCAATAAAAACATGGAGGATAAGAAGTGCTTAAAGGCTCACTAACTAAAACCAGGGAGTATGAACTTAGTGAAACATAATAGAAAGAAACACCCACATCATATGGTCTTATTGTCAGCTAGGTGATTTATAGTTAGCCTAGGTGCACTGCTAGTTCACTTTTGTCCATGAGATGTCTTATCATACTCTGTTTTGTAGAGGGCTAAATGTATCATCCATTTTTGCAATAAAATTTTTATATACAGAGTATTATATCAAGAATCTGGACAGATTAGAGAATTGGAGCATGTCTTTCTAGTTACATGTATATTAGCCATTTCAAAAAGTCGTGAGACAAATTTAGTCATTTAGCTGTTTCTAAGGCCAGATATCTTATCAAACCATAATCCACCATGTGAAGAAGTTTGACATATTTTCTCCTCGATTCCAAAATGACCAGAAATAAATACAAATTAATTTCAACAAATCCGAAAGAGCAAAGAACCGTTAAATCGGAATAAACAAACTCACCAATTAATCTTACCGACATGTGGATCAAGAGCAGTGACTCATTCCAACTGAGGCAAATTCAATTGGCGATATAACTCCAAAATCTACCATATCGCGGTTCCATAGGTAAACTAACTCACAGATAAGTCATGAGTAGATCAAATGATAAACTGACTAGAAAGAAAAATATATCAGATAGAATATGAACATATATAAGCTCTTTAGACTTCCAAGTGGCCTCAAGCTTTGCCTTCATCATTTCTTCCTGGAAAAAAAGGGGAAAGAGAAAAAAGGATAACCAAAAACTACATATGAGAAACAAATTTCCAGAGTCGAGCATAAAGTTTCAGCAAGTTCCTGAGATACCATAAAGAACTTATAGTACTTGTCCTAGGGAAGAAAAAGGAAAGTAAGACCAATCTACCATAAATACTCAATCAATCTACCATAAAGTGCACTTAGTTTCCTCTAGTGCCGACTAGCCAGCAGTCTTTTCACTTAATCTTGGTAATCGCTAGCATGACCATATTTTTCAAATTAATTCTTCCTTTCCAGATAGTCCTAGCAATGAAAAAGAAAAAAATAATCAGACATTTTGAATTTTAGTTGGTGAGGAATGTAACAGATTTTAGATAATGTGCAATTCTTCTCCCATTAATGTTGGGGGATATCAATACTACCTTGTCACTCAATTTCCATAGAAGGATAAAAGCAATCAAATACCTGATAAATCATAAAAGTGAATAAAAGGAACTCCATTAAATACAAACAATCGAGCCAATTTCTATAAATGCTGGAACATAACTTTGCAAGTACTCTGACAATGTTAAGTTTCCCACATTATTGACATACTCAGAAATCACGGTAGCAACTGCAGCACCAATGAAGAGAAAATATAGAAATCGGATCCAATATTGCTTTCAATAAGTTGTCAACCCCTGATGATTAACAGTAGACATATGTCATATGCATAATTTAAACTATAAAGAAATTAAATACACATAGATAAACAGATGATGAGGGAGAAAAAGAGAAGAGCTATAATGCAATACTTGCCAACGGCTCATAAAGGTGTCTTCGCATCCATAAATCCATGAAAAGAACCTTGTGCAGCAAGTGCAATTACAATGGGTGGAGCACCGAAAGCCCTCCAGGTGAGAAACTTTTCAACTAGTACTCGCATCAGTGAATCCTAAAACATAAAAAATATAAGAGTACTGTTGGATAATAACAAATATGACAAAGACATAATATAATGTGTCATGAGACCATACTTCTACATAAGATAACAAAACTAAAGCCACATGAAACCAGATATGTATAGCTTCCCTTTCCAAAATTTACTATGCTAGGTGTAATTATATCTACTAGCTTTTCTAATCAACAACACAAAAAACTTTCTACATTATATATCCAAAACATGCAACTCTATATTCCTACACCGATAAACACATCCGCTCTATTTCTCAACTCATATAATTTAAGAGAATATTTTAGAAAAACATGCCTTGTTGTTCTCACTGCATTTAGATGGTTTATATATATAGTTATGGATCATAGTCACTCCAATCCACAAGTAAAATAGTACTTTGACCCAGCATCATGCATTAAGGCTACAAGTCATAAAACATATACATGTACTATCACATATTCCCACTGTATTTAGATGGTATAAGAAAGAGATATTAATTACCAGCCCCGAGCCAGTAGCTTCAGTCCGAAGGCTAGAGCCAGAGAGGAGGTACTTTAACGCTAAATACTAGGTGCAATTACAAGTGAAAGAAATTAAAATTAAAAATTAAGGTTTGATTAATGAAAACTAAAAGCACTTCAATTAAGTCTATTGACACATTAATTTTAAAGACACTTCAATTTAAAAATTAAATTTAACCAAACATTTAAAACACTCCATTTTATTTTAATATTATTAATTTGGATGCAATTTTTTTTTGTAAGTGAATTGAATAAATTCTTAATAACTTCCAGTGCAACTATGTACATATAATTTAAAATTCTTAAGATTAAAGATAAAAAATGAAAAAACTGTAAGTTTAAATCTAATTAGAAAAATTGAATCCTTCATTATTTTTTATTTTTTGTTACAAATAATTCTCCACTTTAGATTATTATTATTATTATTATTATTATTTTGAGATCATTCTTCATTATTTTAGAATCGAACAAAATCTTAAATTAGTGGGGAAGAAAAGATGTTTTATGATTTGTAAATGCAAAAGAGGAAGATAAGTAATGTTGGATTCTAAAAATTGGTCTGTATTGTTCTTTAGAACTTTTTTTGTTTTTCCTAGTAAATTTAGTTAAGGTTAAAATTATTATTAATAGAAAAAATTAAAAATATTTGGGGATTGTCAAACTTTTTTCAATTAAATAAAAATATGAATTAAGTTATGTTTAAAGTTGTGAATTTAACTTCTTAAATCTTTATGTGTTCTCAAAAATCTATATGCAGTTTCAATAGAAATCTTCTTAATTTTGTTCAATATGTTCTACGTAAAATTGACAAAAAACGTTTTCATGTAAACAAAAAATTGCATTTTTTCAAAGCCGCCTTTCAATTTTTTTTTTTACCGTTCAAACAAAGACATCTCTTCCAATTGCACTATTTTTCATCATTTTTTTTTTTTTTTTTTGTAATCAATTATGTTTGGTGTAAGACTATTATCTCAGCAGGATCCTGTGCTAATCTCTTCAGTTGATCATCATACTAAACAGCAATACCAATCACATGATCAGCAACATCATGGTGACAGATTGCTGAATGGTTAGAGCAGGGGTTATTTTGCTGAATGGTCAGAGCAGGGGTATGGTTTATTAAGTGTGAGCTGAGCTGGCAGTTGTTCAGTTATTTTTGAATGGTTAGGATTAGTTTTGTTAAGTGATTAAGGGCTGAGATTTTGATTTAATTTTTGTATATATATATAGTGGTTCTTGTTCTAGATAGTTAATGACAATGAAAAACAGATCTGGCAATTTCTTTCATGTCTAATATCTTCAGTTTTTCTTCTTTCAATACATCAAGTTTCTGTTCTTGAATCCTGCTAAATCGTCACATGTTATCAGAGCCATAATTGACAAACGTCATTATGTCATCAGATTCACGATCCTCTTCTCTACATCATATGAATCAAGAATCATCACTTGCTTCTACCATGGATTTTCAATCTTTGGCTAAAACCTTGAATTTCAATCTGCCAATTAAGCTTGATAAGCTTAATTATGTCAATCGGAAAGCTCAAGTCTCTGCTGCAATTAGAGCTTTGGAGCTAGAAGACTTTATCACGGAGAGCAGATTGGTGCCTGAACAAGTGATTGAAGAGCTTGATGAAAATGGAGTGGTTAAAGAGACTCTTATCAATCCATAATATAGATCATGGAAGCGAGTAGATCAGCTCCTATTGTGTTGGCTTTTATCAACAATTGGAGAGGAAGTCTTGGGTCAGGTAAATCATTCTAAAACCTCTCTACAAGTTTGGCAAGTTCTTGAAAGGTTGTATTCACAACAATCTATGGTTAGAACTCTTCAACTAAGACATCAACTTCAATCAACTAGGAAAGAGTCTCTTTCTATTAGTGATTATATTTTGAAGTTGAAAACTATTAGTGATGCACTTGCTACTGCTGGTAAAGTAGTGTCAGATCATGATATGATTCTCAATGTGCGTAATGGTCTAGATCATGAATATGATCCCATTGTTGTCTTAGTTTCATCTCAAATTAAAACAATTAGTTTGCAAGATGTGCAATATCTTCTTTTGATGCATGAACAGCGCATAGAACGACTTAATTCTGTTTCTCAAGTGAATTTTGCTTCTCCTAATGTAAATAAGGCAACAAGCTTTGATGGACAAAAGGGACATAGAGGTGGATATCAGTCTAATAGAGGAGTAGGCCAAGGCAGGAATAAAGGAGGCAGAAATGGAAATGGAAGATGGAATAATCAAGGAATTTATTGTCAGCTTTGCAATGTTATAAAAGGTTTGATCAAACCTAGTTTGGAAATACTGGGGGTCAGTCTCAGCAAAGCCAACAGGATCATGGATATAATAGTCATAATAGAACAGCAAATCAAGCAAATGTGATACAGAGCTCAGCTTATCTTGCAACACCTGACATAGTAAATGATCCAGCTTGGTATGTGGACAGTGGTGCCACAAACCATGTCACAGCTGATCTTGGCAATCTAGCAATCCACTCTGAATACAAAGGAAAAGACAAGCTTGCTGTTGGAAATGGTAACAAGCTTTCCATTTTACACACTGGTAAAATAGTATTTCATACTAACTCAAAACCTGAAAAGCAATACATCTTAATGAAATACTGCATGTTCCAAATATAACAAAGAATCTTCTAAGCATATCTAAGATAACTAAGGATAATAATATCATATCTGAATTTAATGGTGACTCTTGTTTGTTCAAGGACAAGTCAACAAGGATGACTTTGCTCAGAGGAATCAACAAGGATGGTCTTTACAGCCTTAAGCTTCCAGCCTCTTCTCCATATGTCAGGTCTGCTCGAACTTCATATAAAACTCTATCAGCTACTCATAATTCAACGTTTTTACATACTGATAAGAATAAGACAGTAGATAGTTTTATTACAAGTAAGGATACTCTTGATGGCTAATCAAACAAGAATATTGTAGATAAGAATAAGTTTGATGCTCAGCTTGCTGCCAAGATTAATTCCAATATCTGGCATGAGCTTGGCCATCCTTCTCTTCCAGTACTAAAGAAAATGTTAAACAATTTGAGATTCAATTTCCATGTAAAAGGTGTTAGCTTCTGTGATTCTTGTAAGATGGGAAAACTTCATAGATTACCCTTTGAAAGGCATGATATAATTGTCAAGGAACTACTTGAAATAGTATATACTGATATTTGGGGTCCAGCTCCTTATACAGCTTATGATGGTTGCAAGTATTACATAATTTTTGTTGATGCTTTGACTAGATTTACCTGGTTCTATCCAATAAAACTTAAGTCAGAAGCATTACATATGTTCATTCAATTTAAGAAAATTGTTGAGTTGTAATTTGATCGAAAAATTAAAGCTCTGCACTCAGATATGGGTGGTTAGTATATAGCATTCATACCTTATCTAAAAAGCCAAGGCATTCAAACTAGGTTCTCTTGTCCATACATACATCAGTAAAATGGGGTATCTGAACGTAAACATAGGCATATAGTGGAAACTGGGTTGATACTTTTAGCTCATGCTAAGATGCCATTGAAGTTTTGGGTAGAAGCATTCACAACAGCTATTTTTCTCATCAATAATCTACCTTCACCAGTGACTAATATGGTTTCTCCTTTTGAGAAATTGTTTCATAAGAAACCTAACTATGCCTACTTTAAGACTTTTTGCTACAGTTGTTTCCCTTATTTGAGGTACTACTCTCACCATAAGTTGGATTTCCACACATCAAAGTGTGTTTTTATAGGCTATAGTCCTAGTCACAAAGGGTATAAATGCTTGCATCCTTCAGGAAGAGTTTATGTTTCTAGACATATTGAGTTTAATGAGCAAGAATTTCCCTATGATCAACTTTTTTCTGTTAAATCAAATACTTCTCATGCTGCTACATCTTCGAGTTTACCTTTAACAGTATTGGAATTAGCCTCTTGTCATAGTAAAAGTGCACTATCACCAGTTTCATCAGCTCAGTCAAGTTCTAATGTTCATCAAGAAGTTACATTTGTTCTTGCAAATTCTGATGCCTCTGCAGAGTGTCTCTAAGGTAGGACATCCAGCAAGTTGACATCAATAATGCTTTCCTTAATGGTGACCTTCAAGAGGAAGTTTATATGCATCAACCTGAGGGTTTTATAGATTCATCTCAACCTTCCTTTGTCTGTAAACTTAACAAAGCATTATATGGATTGAAACAAGCTCCTAGAGCTTGGTTTCATAAGCTCAAGACAGCTTTGTTACAGTGGGGTTTTATAAATTCCAAGTTGGATGTTTCCTTGTTCTACAAATATCAAGGTGCTCATGTCATTCTTCTTTTAGTATATGTTGATGACATCTTGATTACTGGTGATGATGTCTCTTTGATCAACAAGGTTATCACAGATCTCAACAATACTTTTGCTCTAAAAACTCTTGGCTCAGTGAATTATTTCCTAGGCTTTGAAGCTTATAGAAATAACTCAGGTCTGTATTTGACACAAACCAAATATATCATGGATCTCCTTTCTAGAACAGGAATGTTGTCCAGTAAACCTTGCTCATCTCCTGTTAGCACTGGTTCCAAATTGTCTCTACATGAAGGAGAACCGTTTTCATATCAAACTTTGTATAGAAGTGTGATAGGTGCTCTGCAGTATCTCACTCAAGCAAGGCCTGATATTAGTTTTATCGTTAATAAACTAAGTCAGTTTCTTGTGTCTCCTACTGTTCTTCACTGGCATTGTGGGGTCCACGGCAGCCCTTGTAGCTCAATTGGTACTCACCTCTCTAAGAATTTGGATTTAAGGGTCAAGAGCCAGGTTCGAGAGGTGGGGAAGGCGAAAGAAAACTCATCTTGACTGGGACAGTACCTTATGAGTGGCAAGCCACAGACCTGAAGAGGTTACAAAGGGCTGATGTGGACCCCACAGGCAAGCTTGCAAGAGGGTCATTCGTTATCTTAAAAGGACAGTAGGACATGGTATTCTTTTCAAGAAATCATCTCATCTTCGTTTGCAGGCATTTTGTGATGCAGACTGAGCAAGTTCTGTTGATGATAGGAAATCAACATGTGACAGTTGTATGTTTCTTGGAGATAATTTGATTACTTGGAGCTCCAAAAAGCAAACTATAGTAGCTCGTTCAAGCACTGAGGCAGAATACAGATCTCTTTCTCAGGCTTTTACTGAACTAATATGGCTACAGTCTTTACTATGTGAAGTTGGTTTTCCAATCAAGTCTTGTCCTGTGCTTTGGTGTGATAATACTGGTGCAAAAGCATTAGCTCAAAATCCAATATTTCATGCTAGAACAAAGCATATTGAGGTTGATGTCCACTTTGTTCGTGACAGGGTAGCTGCTGGACAACTAGAAGTTAGGTACATTTCCACCTCTGATCAGCTTGCAGATCTTTTTACTAAAGCTTTATCAACAACTCATTTTTGGCATTTGTGCTCCAAACTAAACTTGGTTGAATCACCCCAGTTCAATTTGAGAGGGGATGTAAGACTATTATCTCAGCAGGATCCTGTGCTAAACTCTTCAGCTGATCATCATACTAAACAGCAATACCAATCACATGATCAGCAACATCATGGTGACAGATTGCTGAATGGTTAGAGCAGGGGTTATTTTGCTGAATGGTCAGAGCAGGGGTATGGTTTATTAAGTGTGAGCTGAGCTGGCAGTTGTTCAGTTATTTTTGAATGGTTAGGATTAGTTTTGTTAAGTGATTAAGGGCTGAGATTTTGATTTAACTTTTGTATATATATATAGTGGTTCTTGTTCTAGATAGTTAATGACAATGAAAAACAGATCTGGCAATTTCTTTCATGTCTAATATCTTCAGTTTTTCTTCTTTCAATACATCAAGTTTCTGTTCTTGAATCCTGCTAAATCGTCACATTTGGATTTCAAGCTAAATATGTGGAGATTTGTATCGGTTACTTCTTCCGTAAATATTTTTTTCTTTTTACTTTGGAAATTGAATTTAGAACCTTAACTTTGTTAAGAGATGAGATTACCACCTAATTATATTTGCAACCACGTCTTTTTATTCACTCATCAACAGATTTGTTAACTTTGCATAGATGAGAAAACTCTTATGTGTGTATTAAAGTGGTTACTGCATGATTCTTGATGGTCTTCCTACATATTTATATACCCTTGACCGGGTTTGACTAACACTAACCTAATGACAAATTTATCTTTTCATGAGTATGATGGTATTTTCCATGTTAAAATTACTTGGCCCAATCACAAGCTACCATTTCATCACATATATTTAAATAATTTAAATAATTAATAATTTGAATATTATTAACAACATTAATATTTAAAATTAAAAGATTTAAAAAAAAAAAAAAAAAAAAAAACCAAAGCCATTATAGGTACCATTGTTCTAGTGAAGATCTGGCAAATCTCTTCATTGGATCTTCACCGTCTCTTCCATTGTGGTGGAGGAGGCAATTAGGTCAAGTAATTTTAACATGAAAAAAGATCATCCTACCCTTGAGAATTTAAATTTGTTGTTAATTTAGTGTTAGTCAAACTTGGTCAAGGTTTTAATATGTAATAATCGATAAACTAGCATCACAATTGGAGTTTCGACAAATGTCAGGATGCTTCTATGTAATTAACCCAATTAGGATTTAGATGATTGATGGAACAATTGTTGCTACTATACAAGATTTATACAATTATTAAATAGTTATGAGAGAGTTTATATTTGTTTTTGGTTTTTTATTATTCTTCTAATTTTTTAAATATATGGATTTTGTTACCTTTATATTATATCTCAATAAAAACCGACAACTCATGCAATTATACACTTAATGTGGCAAATGGACTTTTATAACATGTGACAAGTAAATTAAATCATTATGAATCTTATTATTAGTTGTCACATCACATGTTAAACTTAAGTTGGGCTATAAAAATTATAATGTCTAACATTGCTTTATTAATATATGTGAGAACCGTGATGAAATCCAATTGATGTCAATGAAATTTGATGTGTAAACATGTGAATTATAAGCAAAGTAAAATTTACATATAAAACGTTCAAAATAATTGGAGACATTAAAATCAATTCAAGATTAGAAATTCCTCACTAGAGTAAGGGGTCGTTTGTCACTTAATGTGTCTGAACTACACATATTACATGATTTTTGTTTGTTTTTTTAAATGGTCAAACCACTTAAAACCATTCTAAAATCACTGAAAATAAAAAGTGAGATTTTTTTACTTTTAATTTAAATGTTAAATCACTTAACGGTTTTTTAAATATAGTAATAGTTATTTTAAATATATTATTCCAAATCTATCGTTCTCAAAATAATATATTTCTAAATTTATCGTAATTTTATATTATACATATTCTTTTTAATGTTATTCCTTTTATGTTATTTTTATTTAAATATATAACAAAAGTAATTCAACTTAAGAACATTTTGTTTATTTTTATTTAAATATATAAATTTAATTGCTTTATTATAATAATTTATGTATGTATATATAATTTTTTAAAAAAAATTACTTTGCAATAATAATTAATCATATTTTAATTATGAACAAAAATATTATTAATATATACATAAAAAGTTTTTAGTATTTGCTAAATAATTTATTATAATGGTTTGTATTATTTTAAATAAAGTTACATAATAACTAATAGTAAAAGGATAAAAATGTTAAATTATTAGTTTTCAGATAATTTTAATTTTAAAAAATAAACAAAATTACTATACATTCAGAGGTAGTGAAAAAAAAAAAAAACAAATATATCATTTAGATTTTAAGTTTCAGTCACTATTTAGTCTTCTGTCTTCAGTAGTGCTGTTCAATCTTCAGATAAATAAACAAACGATCCCTAAATATATATATGTTAGAAAATTATCATGTATGTAATCAATATGTATCTTTTGTATAATCCTAATATTATGTTGTCTCAAAATGTTTACTAATTAAGAATTTTTGCAGGGAAAGAAAACTTAATATGTTTTAAAAAACTATGAATCTATTTGAATCTTGTATATAGATCAAGAATTAAGTTCTTGATCCAAAGAAAACACAATTCCATCTTTCCGTGTAAGGGATTAAGTTCCTACCCTACTGATTCGCTTTCCAAATGCAATTTAGCCCATGTTTATCAATTAGGAGTAAAAATCGAAAGAGATTATGGTCTGTTGTGAAGAGAATCAACAAAGGAAACTTGATGCCCTAGAGGTGAGTGGGATTAATTAGAGTATGTTTAGTATGGCTTCTCTGCAACATTTTTAATGTCAGGTTTTTTTATGATCTTTTTGGTTGTTTGGCATCAACTTAAAGGAAGAGCTTTTTTTAATATTGAAAAAGCTACTTTGTACGTCCAGATGACTCTTCAACCACCCTAGACTTGTGTACATCTCTTTTGAAGTGACGAGTTGATAGAAATAAATAAATAACATCTCTATTAGCTGTCCAAATAATTTTATGACGGACCAACTTTTTAACTATCAACAATAATGAAAACTACAAAAAAGAATATTTTACTTTGATTGAGAAAAATTTGATCGTTTACATTTTTATTGGATTTTATTTTTAAATATGATAACAAAAAGGGTAGAAGATTATTGAAGTCTCCCAAAATCATACACCGTTTTTATAATTTAAATATTTACTCCCACAAATAAGAGATAACTACTCACTTATGCATTTCATCTAAATTAAGTTTTCTAGACCCAATCAAATTAATCCTTCACATATTCCACATGAGTAGGCATGGGTTTATCAACATGTCAAAAAGCTTCAAGGGAAAAAACTTTCAAATTTCAATTTGGTTGTACCTCGGTGAATTTTTTTCTTTTGAGTACTAGTACTAGCACAGGAGACATCTTTTGGGACCAGTTGGGATATGTGAATTTTTTCTTTTTGAGTACTAGTACTAGCTTAGGAGACATCTCTTGGGATCAGTTGAGATATGACTTTAGTGGTATGGTTCAGGGAACAACTTTCAAGAAATAGAGAATAGAGAGACAACCCACAGCATGTAAGGGAAATAATCCAAAAATTTGTGGGGGACAGTGGTAGAACCCACTACCTCCTGAAGGTAGAAGGCGATAGTGGTCTTACCAGTAGACCATCTCGAAGTTGGTACCTCAATGAATTTTGAGCAAGACATGGGATAGATTGATGATTTAGTAGTTTTATTTTAGAATATAAATTGTATGAAAAAAATTATAAATTGTGATATATGGAATCGAAAAATTGAATAGTAATAAAATGTATTTATCAATTAATCTTATGTTTTTGTTTTCTTTTTGTTATAGATAAAAAAAATCTGAAAATTAAAAAATATATATATTAGTATTATATAGTGTTCGGTTATCCATTTTAATTAAACAAAAATGTTTTGTTACTCCAAGTGGGGTGGCCGAGTGCTGGCCACTCCCACCCCACCTTTGCCTTCATTGTAAAGGTCACAAGTTCAAGCAAATTTTCTGTATTTTCCACTTTGTGAGGGTAACTTTCACGCAACTATGTGGATAGACCTCTCCCATCCTCTCTCATTTTTTTGACGTAGATTTTCGAGCCGTGCTTCAGAGCGATATATCAACCAAGTCTTGGCAGATATATTGTTAAAAAAAAAAAGAAAGATGTTTTGTTATTAAATCTGTTTAGGGCATGCCTACGCAAGTTCTATTTTTATACTACTGTTTTCAATAAGCATTTCCAAACGCATTTTGACATCTTAAAAATATAGAAGTCAGTTTTTTTTGTTTCGTCGAAAATTGGAAAAACCGAAATAAAAAACTCACACCACTCATATCAATTGAATTAGACCCTACTAGTGGTCTTCTCCTGACTGTCGATCAAACCATATACAATTGAGAAAACTCCATTCAAGCTGTTCTTATATTTTTTGGTTGCTGCACCCAGTTAGTCTCTTCCTCATTTTCATGTTAAATATGGCTTTTATTACGTCATTTTCAATTTTATAAGCTAATATATTTGTACATCGTAGTTTATTCATTGGTTTAGATACAAGTAAATTGACGAACGAAAATTGTTAAATATTTTTTAGCAGTTAATGTTATCGTTGGACATGCCGAGAGCTGAAGCATTCGGGCCATTTCGTTGTCCTGGTATACTGAATTGCAACCAAATTTGTCACGGCTTGTCCAGTCATAGTGTTAATGGCCGGTGCATCTGCGAAGCTAAACCGTCCCCGGCGGCCACAATCAGTGTTGAATTGGACCAACGTCGTGGTGATGATTGCAAACGAACAACCAGTACTGTTGGATTGGACTAGTATCCTGGTGATAATTGCAAATGAGTGTGAAGACTTAAATTATGTTAATTGTGATAATTGCAAATGAGTGTGAAGACTTAAATTATGTTAATTGTTAAGCAACATTTGGGTCGTATGATGTACAGAGCTCATCTATCTGTCAAAGTGTAATGAAATTTATGAAAGATTCATTACAAGAAAAAAAAAAAAAAAAAATCCTTTGTTTAATTTCATAAGAGCTTCCAAAATTTAGACAACTTTTATGACCATATACTTGAATACCCTCGACCGAAAGCTAGTTTCAAAAATCATGCTAGATAGTTCACAATTTTGTAAATAAACATCAATTTGATATATTTCTATCAAATCAATACACGACAAACCATCTCTTAGCATGGGTAGTTATATATATTCTTATTTTTCAAAGGATTTGGGGTTCACTTTTGACTAAACGCATACTAGTATTTGATTTTAATAGATCCTGATAGTAATCCGATCTACTTGGTGTCAATTTAAAGAAAAAAAATAAAATTAATATAGAAAAACAAGTAATATGTGATAGTTCACGATTATTTGGAAACAAATTTGAAAAGTTTGATGATATAATATGATATTTATAATTTGATTTTTATTTTTTATTTTTTGAAATATCACCTACAATGCAATGACTTTAACATAGAATGTTATCAAATTCAACAACCCATCAAGTCAAATTGGACACTTGCATGAATTATAATTTTTAGGTCTTCTTAAAGGTTTGAAATAAGTATGGAAGACTTTATATCAAACTTTTTTTTTTGAAATAGGAAGACTTTATATCATTAAAATTACTATTTATATAAAACATTTATGTAGGAAACATTTATGATAGGTTTAATAATAATTTTGAGAAAGGTCTTTTGATTTTTATAAGCAGAGGTCAATGATTAGTAATAGTATACATCTTTTAAAACAAACTTAAAAGAAAATTTTATGAAAACTCTATGATTAGACCTGCCTCACGATTAGCAAAGAGTTAGGACAGAGTTTAAAGCAGTCAATATATTAGCGGATATGCAGTCAAATTATTTATTTATTGTTCTCATCCTAATTGTTGTTGAAATTGTTCTTATCACTATTATTATTCAAAGTCATGAAGGAAAATGTCTCTTTCAGCGGCCATGGATTGTCCACATTGTATAATGGCAAGGCAGAAGAAATAGCGGTTACGAAGGGAAATTATTATTATTATTATTATTATTTTGAAAAGATGAAGGGAAATAATTATTTGAGTCAAATTCACTTTTATCAAAAAAAAAAAAAATTGTTTTTTATTCTTTTTTTACAAAAAAAATTTTTATTACTCAAACAAACTATTTTTATTCTATACTCAAGTTTATGAAATGTAGCATTACTGCTCTTTATAGAAATAAATAACACAAGATCTTAATTGTTTTTTTACCCTAATTTGATAAACATTGCAATTAATTTGGCAATTTTTCTGGTTTACTTTTCATTACCTTTCTGTTAAAGAATTTGAAATGTAGTTTTTTTTTTTCCCATTATTTACATAGTTTCTTAATTTTTATTTTTATTTATGAATAAGAAAGAAATGGAAACGACTACAAGAACCAATAACCCTTAAAGTCTACCCTTGAAGACCAGGAAGAAATTAGCACCAGAGAACGTTCCTAAATTGGAAATATATTTATATTTTAATTATCAAAGGAAGACCCCGGTCAAAGTAAAAGTATTGATTCTATATTTGATTATTATAATTATATTTCAATTATATCTAAAATAATAATGATAATAATAGTAATTAACTCATTAAGATGAATACTAGCTCAAAATTGCATGCTTATATACTCTTGTTAAGTTGGTTGTTTGCTTCATATTTCTTAAAATCTCCATTTCTACTTTATATACCAAAATATCAAATGTTCCAAAAAAAAATTGGTCAAAATTCAACACAAAGAAAAACAAGAATTGACTTTTAATGGCTTGAGTCTGGTTAGCAATGGAAGACTCCTATGACCCATCGTGCAGGTAGGGTAAGCTCGTTATATTGTCTTCTTGACTTTACATGTTGCCTGAGGTCAGTTTCGTAACATTAATAATATAAGATAATTGATTCAAATTCCACTCGCAGAAACAAAAGTTCTAGTAACCAAATCAAAGTCATTTGTGAAAAGTCAAACCAACTATTTAATTATCAATTGATTTGATCAATAATCATTATTATTGATTTAATTAATAATAACACTAATGATGTGTTTACTTCATGGATCGAAGAATATAATTAATTGATAGTATTTACTTACTCAAAATTTATTCCGTAATGAGAATGAAAATGTGGATCTCACATCAATTTATGATTATAGAATGAGAATATCATTCCTCCCAACTCATTTGAGAATCTCATTCCTATGCCCTTTGTCAAGATGAAGAATCCCTTATACAATTCTTTAAAAAATAAAGAAAAATATGTTTTATTTTATATTAAAAAAAAAACTGCATAATATAATAAAAAATTGAATATCATTGGTTTTTCATCATCAATTTCTTAATTATCATGGTGGACTACTAAAATAATATACAGTTTTTTTTATAGTTTTTTATTTGATATTAAAAAAAAAAAAAAAAAACTGTACCTAGGTTAGTGGATTATTAAAATAATATGCAGTTTTTTTTTTTATTATAATATGTAGTTTTTTATTTGATATTAAAAAAAAAAAAACCTACATATTATAATAAAAAACTCTATACTATTATAAATTTATAATTAATCCATAATTTTAATTAAAGACATTTTTGTAACTTATAATTAATCTATTCCGATTTCAAAGCTAAGTAAACAGCTCAATGAGAATATTACTGATTCCAATTTCGATTCGTGCAGTTGAAGTAAACAACTTATTCTTATTTCAATATTTCATTCCAATTCCAAATTATTCTGATTCCTCTAAGTGAAGTAAACACATCATAACTTAATAATTTTAGGTTTTGATAGCACCTAGCTATGTATACTACTCAAAATGCCCTTTATTAAAATAGTAAAAAGCTTTTTTGTCATATTTTCTTTTTCTTCCTTTCTCACAATTTCTCTTTTCTCTTTCTCTCACCATTTTTCTTTCTCTTGCTCTCACCCTTTTTCATCATCCAATTTTCACATTCTTTGTCAAAAACTTGAAACCAAGAAATAAATAATAAAAACATGACCCAAAACCATTAGAAAACTCAAAATAAATAAATAAATAGGTTTTTGAAAAAGTGCAATATTTTATAGTGGAGAATTTTGCCTCCTCCATGACTTGTTAAGTCCCTAACTGTGACTTAATGGTCCCTTGTTTCTATTGACATGTTCAAATTGTAATTTCTTATTATTATTGTTATTATTTATATCAATATCTTTTGGTTTTCCATTTGATTTCATTTTCTTTTTCTTTTTATGAAGGTTGAATATTTTTCATTTGCAAGTGAGATTAATTTACAACAAAGAAAAGAAATTCAAGATTTGAATATAAAAGAGAAGAAAGTCTAAAGAAGACAGAAGGAGAGAGAAGAAATTAAAAAAAAAAAAAAAAAAAGAGAGAGAGAGAGAGAGAGAGAGAGAAAAGGAATTTGTTGGTCCAAAACACAGTTTGCAAGGTTATTCATGTCTTTATGTTCTATAAAACCTAATATTATTAAGTTGATACCAATTCCACAAATTAAGACTCTAAAGGTGCTAAATATTTAAGAAGCCCTAATAATAATAATAAAACCATTTTGAACATTCTAAAAAGAAAAAATGCAGAAAACCATCGATTGCATTATGTTGTGTAACTAGTTCTATAATTCCATAAGGTAACTACAGAACTAGTTATATGATGTTACATAACTAATGCTCTTGAACTTTTCTTGTCAAACAATTTCAGGACTATTGAAGGTGAGGAGCTCACATCGATCACAAAGCCAATCTCTACACAACCATATTCTTTGTGATTAAAATAAGTAATTCATTGCGATTCGATTTGTCCAATTTTCTTGGTAATATATTTGCTCTTTAAAGAAATTATTTTCATTATCTTTTAGATGATCGTTATAAAACGGACGCAATTTTTAGACTTTCATGATCTCATCACAATATAGGAAACAACTAAAAGCAAAATATTTTAGTATTACACAAGCAGAGAAGTACATTTGATTTTCTCTCCGCCATCGATCTTCTCGATCCCCTACATTTATTCAAGTACATGGAAGTTATTCTCAGTATTTATTCTTTTATCACATTATTATATCGAAAGCTTCCAGCTATATATGTCATTTGTTAATGGTCCTCAAGCTCTATACAAAGCTCTAATACCATTAATATCATCTCTATGCAATCCTTTAGTCACTCCACTAGAGACGAAAGGATACATGATAGCTTTTTCAACTTGGCTATGCCCTAGTCCAAGAAGGTGACCAATTTCATGCAATGCAACAGTTTCCATGTCAAACGAATTGGGGGATGCACCCACAGACCATTGCTCATCTGCATCATAATGGAACCTCCCATCGGTTGGTGCAAATGAATGAGCTAGGACGCGACCCGGCCCATCGAACGGGTACCCATCTCCATGATCACCACTGCCAAAACCGATCTTGATGTCGGAATTTGTGGAATCTTCTACTCTCGAGAATGAAAACCGTGTGTTGGCTTGCCACGTTTGAAAAGCTCGTGCCACAGGCTCCATTGCATCGGCCCTAGTTCCTATCAGAAAATTGCGTAGGTGAATTGTTAGAATGTTTTATCCAATGCGTATTGATATTGATTAATAAAAAAGATTGACAATGTTTTATTATATAATAATACTTTTGATCAATGAATGACGGTATTGATCAAAACTTCAACGGTCTCTGATTAATTTGAAAATTTATCTAGAATCATCAATACCATGAAAACCATAATTAATTAAGACCTTAATTATATTAATCAAGAGTACCTTAAAACTATTAATCGTCAAGATTGTATGTAATGATTTTAACAAATTAATTCACGCTAATTAACTAGATAAATTCTATATTACCTGGAAGGAATGCGTAGGTTAAATGTGTCTGAGAAAGTGGCCATCTTTGACGTCTTGGGAAAAATGAATACTGTGCAACTGTTGGTAAAGGGTGATCTTTGAAAAAGGACTTGAAGGTTTTCTTGTCGTACATCATCAAGTTGGTGCCATTAACGATGTCTGCGACTCCACACCGAGGCATTGCCATTTTTGCCAATGTTATTTTGTCCAAAACTCCGGTGGGGTTCTGACGAAAATTGAGCTGGTAAGTTTTGACAGCAGACTCCAACAATTCATCAAATTCATCATCATTTTCATGGGCTACGGTATGAAATTTCTTGTAATCCAAGTAACCAAATTGTTTGAGGTATTTCTTGAGCTGAAGAATGCCTTTAACCTTGTCACCCTTTTTACATCCTTTGATCTGCTTCAAAAACGCAACAGGGTCATGCCTTTTAGATGCTAAGACTGATTGAGCAGAGAGGAGAGAAAGGAGGACAAGCAGGGCCAAGGAGAAGAGCAAAATAGATCTGGACGCCATAGTTAATTGTAGTAGCAGAGAATATTACAAGTTGCTGATTTGGCTGTGACTTGTGTTCCATGCTTAGATGGGTATTTATAGTGTTCTTGTAGGGACTGTAAAATGGCTGATTTGTCTTATAGTTGAGTGAGTGGCACACAACCGAATGATTTGCCATAAATTCTACATGTTCCATTATCATATGCATTATTAAACTTTATCTATGTACATAAGTCTTATGACATAGAAGAATTGACACAAATGGATCCCAGTTTTCAACATGTATGAACATCGATTTATTTACTCGCAAAATTTTACTAAAGAATTAGTTCTGTAATATATATAAAAATAAGAAATTAGATTTGCATTTTAAATAATCGAGAAATCATATTTAGTGTATACTTTGAAATTGTAGTATTACAAAAACAATTGATATTTGAGAAAATTTAAGAAAAAGACATACATATCCATAGAGGGTAGTTGTAAGAAATTTATTTTTTAAATTTTCAAACTATATATAATTTGTATGGACCATTGAATTTAAATCTAATGTTCAATATCAACTGCATTGGCTATGCAGATCCTACATAGTAGCAAAACCCAATAGTTTTTATTTATAGAACCAATAATAATAATAATGATGGTAATTCTTTTTTTATGTAAAAAAAAAAAAAAAAAAAAAACCTTTGACAGTGATAACCAACAATCCATAAATTCAACCCCTAAAAGACTAGGAAGAATCAAACTGCAATATATAAGAATTTTCGTAAATTGGAATTTACTGAGTTGTTACTTGTTAGTAAGAAAAGAAAACCACTAGGCTTTAGGCTGATCATTTCATATTTAATTGTTGGCAACCCATTGTAGATGTATATAGATAATGAGTAATATTACTATATAGCTTAAAAAATTTATTTAAATTTATATCCAAATAATGTGGTAGATTAGTTGTCAACACCATATAAGACATTAAATGTGAAGATTGATATATTAATTATAACTCAAATGTCAAATATTTGGACATGAACTTGGATACATTTTTTTATGCTAACTAGCATTACTTGTTGATGTACTAAACGTCCCAACTTGAATTGTATAATTTAATATTTAATTAGATAATATTGTAATTAAAATATGTTAATACACTACTTCCTAGCTTAAAAGGTGTAACTTCTCATCTAATTTAGTGGTGTGCATCAAATCCCGTCATGCATATTTATAAGCATATATAAGAAGTCTTTTCTCTTGTTGTAAGAGGATATATCTTCCAACTATAAAAGTAGATTTTTGGATAATGAAAGCAAAAATTGATATCAACAAATTCCAACAACCTGTTGATCTATTCTACATATGTCAGTTTTCAAAAACAAATAATTGAAATATATTAATAATGAAATAACAAAAATACAAATTCAAATATAAGTTAGGAGTTGAGAAGTTAGTGAAAATGGAGATAAATATCACTAATTTCCTCTCATTTTGTCATTGTCACTGAATTAATATTTTGAGTTTTAATATCATATAAAAGTATCTATTTTACTCATAATGAATGAGGACAAAACTCAAGCTCTCTTCTTCTCTCTTCTAAATCTCTTATTCATTCATTTTCTCGCATGTTTCTGAGCCTACTGCTTGGACTCTCTCAAAAAACTTTTCTCTTTCTTCTTCTTCTCTCTTTCTTCTACGTCTCTTGTTCTTCTCATTCCCTTTGTCATTTTTTCATGTGCAGCAATATGAGAAAATCATTGAGGATTTTGAAATTTCTATTTGAAGAAACTATGAGTTTTTTAAGTTTTGAATTTGTTAATAATTATTCGTCTAGGTCCCAAACCATGGGTCACTATTTGAAACACTACCCATGTCAATTCCTTTCTCATTTTATAAACACGAATATAACAACATCAATTTCATCAATCCATTTTATAAACCCAAACTCGGATCGATTCTTTGCCATCACTATTGATTGCCCTCTCACTGTCACCTTCCACTACTACTAGTCAACCAATCGCTAGTTTTTTTTTTTTTTTTTTTGTCATCTTCTACTTCCCCTTACCCCCTAAATCATTGCTGGTTGTAAAGTTTTTTTCTCCCTTTTATATAACGGCAATTTTATCTAGAAATATGAAATAGTTGATATAAACTCAAACTATTGATTAAGGTGTCATTTTCCAAATCTACTCGATAAAGAGTGCCAGTAAAAAAATAGACTTGAGAAGTTAATTGTGTATGACCCAAAATTCCACACAAAGAAACAACTTTAAGTGGCCTAATATTCTTCCTCATAATGCAAGGAATAATTAAGTAGAAGAATTCAAAGAACCAATCGTTGAGAAACAAAATTCATGAGCCGGAATCATTTTGTTAGTGTCGAAGACTCCTAGCTAGGAATTATTTTTATATTTATTTATTATTGTAATTTTTTTTTTCTTTTTTCTTTGCAGGGTTGATACGAAAAAGAGAACATGAGGCCATCAAACTTACCTTAATCAAGAATTACTAGCATATTTCAAGTGGTTACCTCCACAATAGATGAGGGATCTCCCCACGATTATTTTTCTATGATCAAGATGAAACTTGAGAATCCTCTCACAAATTTAGAGAAGGAAGTGCACAAAAATTCAGTAAAGCATTATTGTGATAAGTCATCTCTTAACTATATATCTAATTTGATATTACTTAACATTAGAAAAGAATTGGCCCAATTTCCACACCAAAATTAAAAAAAAAATTAATTTGTATGTTATAATTTATAATAAGATAACATAATAATTAATAATTTTGTTCAGATATCATCTGCCGTAGACATGTCTCGAATATGGATTATTATTAAATTGAATAAAAGTTTTTTTATCTTCAAGTTATAGTGAACGATAATGTAATAATTAATATTTGTTAATATTAAAATAATAAAAGTATATAAATTGAGAGTACTAGTATTACTGATTTATTTATATGTGAGAGTATACTCTGGTGCTTAATCAATAATAATTAAGTAGACTATATAACCCGAAATTCCACAAGAAGATATAAAATGGCTAATAATTGAGTACACTATATAACCCAAAATTCCACAAGAAGATATTAAACGGCTTAAAATTCTTCCTGAGCATGCAATACTTCAGTGGAAGAATCAAATAACCAATAACTGAGGAAATTCGTAATTTTGAATGTCTTTTTCACAGTGGACTCCTAGTGCGCATGCAGGAAAATTGAGGTTATTTATTTATTTTTTAATACTCCACTATAATGTGCCTTCTTGATCTTGACCATATACGTATGAGTATCATGACAGACACTGCAAGAAACCAAACAAAGTCATTTCTCTGCAATTGTTTGGCTCGGACAGTGTGCTTTTTGGTAGACTTTTTGACAGTAAAAATTATGTATTTGTAATACATTTAATTATAAAGTAGTGTGAATTTATCAAAAAGTTTTATTCAAATAAAGTGACATGTGAGTTATTGATACCATGTAAATCATGAAATGAGATAATAGTTACTATAATATTAACAACTCACATAGTTTGTTATTTGATCGAATGTTTTGAAGAATATAACATTACTCTTATTCATACTATATTTCAGAATACATTTTTTTTTTAAGAACATTAAATATATTTGAATAATTAAAATTGTTTTTCATATTATTCATTGTTATACAATAGATAATTAATTAGTCCCATGCTTATTTGTTGATTGATTTGAATCATTACAAATTAAATCGTGTATGCTGAAACTTTAACCCTCATCACTAGGGTGGATGGGAAGGCACATAGCTACTAGAGCTATGAGGCATGTGCATATAGCCACTCTTATTGACGATAACATATTTTTACTAAAAACAAAAATAAAAGTGTAGAGAAGCATTTGTTGTATTGTCAAAATTATGTCAAATATTAGAAAGGAATTTCCCACACACTATGTAATCTTGTGGCTTCATACAAGGAAAGGGATCGATTTACAAGCAAATTTGAAAAAAAAAAAGCGTGGTCGCAAACTTAATTTATTGCGGTTCTAGTCACTGAAATGACAGAGCTAGCAATTGATGATTTTCTCTTCTCAAACTAGTAAATGGAAAACTGTAAAAACCTCAAAGCCTATAACTTGTAGTAGTTAATCACTTAGGCGAGAGCCATTCCTCACAACTGATGCCTGCACTGGCTTGTGCTCCAATAAACTGGCATTTGGACTTACATAATCCTGATATTGATACCAAAAATCGGTCAACACCCAAATCGATGCAAATTGAGTGCTTGATGTGAATGAATAAGTGTAATTGTAGGGAAATAACGAGACAATAATGATGCAATAAAATAAATAAGAAGACCGGATAATTTTTAATGTGGTTCGACCTTTTGCATGATGCCTATATCCATGGTTGTTTCATTTCCGGAGGGGAAGAATATATTTTAGTAGAGTCTCTATGAAGGTTTCTAAGATTGCCTAGTGTTGTTGTGTTGTTATCATGTGTTTTGTGCATGTGGAAGACTCTTTGTACAGTGTTAGAATTTCTTGTTTATATCCAATTTGGTCACTAAAATATAAGATAAACTAAGATCTCTTTTCTATTTTGCATGGATCTATATTTATTACATTCATATTCGAATTACAGTGAAATCTCCGCAATTTCATTTATAAAGTGATCATCTTTTTAATATAAGAATTTTCATGTTTTTGGAATTCTCCACTATTAAGGAAAATGCGAACTACTGTGTTTTGAGTTGTCATTTCATTGTGTCTTTGAGTTGCTACATATGCGAGTTGATCAACTCATATTGCTTTGTCACTTTAGCAAAATCAGAGTCTTGCATGCTTATGCCAATTTAGAATGTGAATATGTGATGATGTATCTTAGACTAATAAGTTTCATAACGATTCATTTTCCTATTTAGGCCTTCGGGCTTGCTAGTCTTTTGGGCCTCATTTGTGTTTGTAAGTCATGTGCTTTTCTGGGCACAAGATAGGCCGGATCACCCCCACCTACCCAGCCCCCCTCTAGCTTTCAACGTGAGCTGGTCGTACCTAGTTGTTTTGGAAGCTTAACATTTACATTTACATGAGTAGATCTACTCGATCAAATAGTTGTCAAGCATTAATCATAATTGTCACATCCTATTAACGTGACGTGTGCACGAACTAGGCACTATTTCACTTTATTTATGCAGACATGCATGATGCGAGACTTCCTCTTAGCCATTGGATCCATGCGTAGATCTAGCGGTTATAGTGACGACTATATATAAGGAAAAAAAGACATTTTTTTTTTTTTTTAATTATACACTTGAGATTTCTTGAACTGCGTCTTCTTTCGGTTTCTTGTTGGTTTTCCCCTTTGTTTGTTCATTCTGTCACCTACTCATTCTACCCTATAGGATCATTTAAAGGTGAGCATTGTCTTCTTTCTCATTCTTATTTGTGGATTGATTCATGTACTTCGTTCCTTTCTCTATAGATAAGGAGAAGGTCATGTTAGAAAAATTAGATAAGAAGAATAGATAATCACGTAAAAGTAAAATTCTATAGACTCTAAATTATAACAAATTTATAGTAGGAAAACAGTAAATGAATTAAAAGCATTTGTGTTGAGGTCCATAATAACTACGGTGTCTTTAAAACAAACTTACTGCTCATCCTTAGAGTTGTTTAGCATTTGTCTCCTAAAAATACAACAATACCAACCAGATTTGTCTAACGAACTAAACAATATCTAAATTATTATCACTCTAAACACTTACAACTAAAAATAATGTTTGAGAGAAAATAAAAAGAAAAACAAAACGGATTCTCGGTTGTCTTTAAACTACTAAAAGTGATTATGACAATTTATAATTTCTATATAGACAGTTATAAAACTGATTTTAAATTAGCGATTAAACTAATTAGCGGTTGCGTTTTGAAAATTCAAATTTTCATTTAACACTAACAACTACAATTTAAATATTCAATTTCGCAATTCAATTCTACAGTTAATACATGTAGTTATAATTTAAAAAATTAAATTTACAATTTAATTTTGTAGTTACATTTTTCCAAATTCAATAACTGTATTCATGACACTTAATTCAATAGTTATATTTTGAAAATTAAATCTTCAATTCAATTTTTATTCCTCCAAGCATCATTTTTTTTTCATGAATCCATCTTGATCCATCTTAATCAAAATCTCTAACCTAATAAAAATGGGGTTCTTAAAATGAATATTTATCTCATTTTTTCAACAGGTCACTGCTTCCTTAGGTGAAGCTCCTCCTTCTGCTGACGTCATAAACAGGTTTGCTTGGACCTTATAAACAGGTTTGCTGCCTCGATAAGAAATTCTTTCTACAAGTCCACTGCTTTGGTCATGAAGATGCTTTTTGGGACCAGTTTATGTCTTCTGTGGTCTGTAACTCTCAACAAGCCTTCTAACTCAACTTTTCTCTTTTCTTTCTTTCTTTAGTTTTTTTTTTTTTTTTTCGATGTACTTCTTTTATTATTGAGCAGCTCGTTCGTTCTCCTCATTATGAAAACTTATGACGAGTATTACAGGGTGGAGTAATTTAAAAGCTAATTTAATTAAGTCAACCACCCCTACCCCCCACCTCTCAATCCCTAACGCATGCATGCACACTTTTGACAAGTTTCTCTCTCTCACACAGACACACACACTTACTTTTGATGTTGTGAATGCAAGTCCCTCACACACACACACACTTGCTTTTAATGTTGTGAATGCAAATCACACACACATAGTTTTGATGTTGTGAATGCAAGTTGAAAAGAAAATACGAAACTCTTTTGATCTAACAAATTCTTTTTAAAAAATAAATGATAAATAATCAACTCAAGTTGATTAAAATTATTTTTTCATAAAATCAAATGGGGCAAATGTAATCATCTCTTTCTTCATTCTCATTCTCTAATCTATGAAGTATACACACCATAAGGTTTGTTCACTAATTAGGAATTTTTTCAAACGAAAGAGAACTTACTAAATTTTCAAGATACTATTAGAAAACAAATTACTTGAATATTAAACAAAGGTCATGTCAGAACTCCCAGATTCGTATCTTGAATTCGAGAAGATCTTGAAATAGTAGAAAATTTTATAAATGCTAAACTTTTTAATCAAATTTCATTTTGAAAACTTGATAAGAAATAAGATATTTTAATAAAATTTCAGCAACATAACAACTATTTATTACACCATTCCACCCTGTGACAAAGAAAACATGCATTTCTAAAATTCATTTTCATCCTCAACTACTTGGAACTTCCGGTCTTATTTCCAATTCTCATTCCAACATAATATCAAAATCTTATAGAATATAAGTAAATTTATTTATAATATTCATAGTATCCAAAGTAAAAATTTACACAAGCCAACAAAAGTTTTCTATACTTTATAATGCAAATGCATATGTGTATATGCAAAACCTATCTACCAAGACGTATTATGGAATGTTCAAGATGTACACAAAAAATACCAAAATGTAGTTTTCATGCATCGCTTGCTTGAATGACCCACCTTCTCATACTTGTTCGGATGTTTCCTCTATGACCTGACGAATCCCTGAAAAATGGTTTTAAAATTTAAAAGAGTGAGCACTAATGTCCAATGGAAGGATAAAATTTTCAAAAGACCAATGTATTCTTTACGACAAAATTTAATGTACTATAAAACATATAAAAAGGTGAAATCTAATTAATTCATATTCTAGAATAATTAACTTGTTACTAAAACATCATATATAAATTTTTGACTATAATAACAAAAATATATTTACATGGATTTTCTCTATATAAGATTTAGATTTGAATTCCACACCAATTTAGTACCCGAAGCGCTCTATCATACGTGGTGAATATATTCAACACACACGCAGAAGGTTGGGGATAACCTTTACTATCCACATACTAGGCAACTCAATAACTCTCTCTCATGTACTTACTTAAAAGAAAACATAATATTATCTTTCTATCTACAAGATTAAGGTCCCTACCCCTAATTCTCTTTCCACATATAACATAGCGTATGCTTATTAATTGGGAATGAAAATAAAAGGAAATAAGATTCAATTGGAAAGAGAATCATAAAAATAAACTTGATGCCTCAGAGGGAAGGGAGAATCATAATCATAAAGTTCTTAGTTGTAAAGAGACTCTATTTCTATCCTGAAATCAAGTTCCTTTTCCTAAATTTATTTTTAAATGGAACCTAAAACACATTTTCTAATTGAAAATGAAAAATCATGGAAATCAAGTTCTATTAGAAATATTCACAAATAAGGAATTACATTTTTTATTGAAAGGAAACTTAATTACCAAGAAATCAAGTTGTCTTTCCTAATTCAATTTAGGGTACATTTACTAATCAAGAATAAAAATCATGGGACAAATAAAAAATAATCAACAATATTATCACAAATCACAACTCAATCAACAAATCTTAATTCAATCATCAAAACCACTAGATTTTTTGTGTAAAATGTCTTGAATGAACCTACTTAAATTGTTTTACACTTTATTTTGTCTATCAAATAAAAAATTTCAATAAATATAATAAAAGAGTTTAAACTCTTCTCAAAACCACAGGACAACCATAAAAATGAAAGCTTGTTTTTATCACTTTGTCCATCATTCAATCTTTTAATGTAGGTTTTCGTCTCTTATCTCTCTATAAAATTTGTCAGTTTTCATCTCTCCATTTGTCATTTAAACAAAAATTTATTCTTTTATCATCCACATCACAAAAACATTTTTCCCAAACCCCTTCATCATCATCACAATCACAATACCAAAGTCAAAAGAGAAATATAAAATAATTTAATATTGAAAATGTTATCAATTAATGACAATATAAAAAATAAAACATTGATTTCTTTACCAAATATTTATGGTGACATATAAAAATAACTATATTAACACATTCAAAACAACAAAATGATTTCCAATAAACATCTAATGCACTCTAATGATAGATATCCAATACTCTTATCCAATGTTTTCATTCTACAGTGTATGACAATTGATACATCATTCTTATGTTAGCTACCTTATCAACTTCAAACCTAAATTTTAATGATATATTAGTTGCTACGTAAGGTTGGATAAAAGTATTGAGTGTCTATGATTATTTTGCACTTTAGTGGGGTAATTTTTTTTTCTTCCTCTTTAAAGAGGATGTATTTAAGATAAAATTTATTGGAGTTTTATGAATGTATTTTTAAGAATAGATTTTAGTAGAATTTAAAGATTTTATAAAACTCCATATTGAATTTGTTAAAATTATTTAAGAAATCCAATGAAATATTGAGGAGAATGATAAGATTTGTCATATATTTTTTTTCTTTTTACAAAAATCACTTATAAATCCATCCAAATCCATCACTTAAATGAAATATATAAAATTAATGAATTTTCTAATGCACCTAGATTTTATTGGATTTCAAATAAATCAGAATTAAATACACTAAGATTTTATTGGATTTCATACAAGTCTGAAATGTATAATGGATTTTATATAAATTTTGATTGAATACATATAGATTTCAATGGACTCTATTCAAATCTAGGTTAACTACACACAAAATTACTGTATATAAATATGCAAATCTAATCACAACCGTAAAACAAAAATAATTTAGCCATCACGTTTGCAACTAAGAAGATATTTGTTCTCGTGGCTTTGTTTTGCCTTCTATTTGTCAGTCAACCACAATTTCGTCAATGTAAGTCTTCGTACGTGTTGCATGTACATCTTTAATTTTCATTATTATTTGGATGTTCATTTGTGTAAATATGAATTATGTCGGATAGCAAAGAAAAATGCGAGTTTTCGAACTAATAGTAAAAAATTGAAATGGGTTTTTACAAAACTATTACTATTTGCAAACTATAATTCGCAGCCAAAGGCAATAGTTTGCAAATAAAGACTGCTAACTGTGATTTTTTTTTTTTTTGTTTCATGAACTATTGCCTTTATTTACAAATTATAGTTAATGAAGACTGATGCTACTAGAAAAACTGAACTTAGTTCTCTAGTGCTAGTTTCAAAACTACCGCTTTTATTAGTGCTAGAAAAAGATTCTCATAATTCATCATGTTTGCAACTAATTACAAGTTGGTTCTCGTGTCTCTCTTCTTTCTTGTGTTTATTAGTCACCTATGATTTCATTAATGTAAGTCTCCAAATATCTTGCATGTACCTCATTTTTGTTATAATTTTGATCAATTTATTTGTAGATATATGACTTAAATGTCATCTTTTGATCGACATGTCAACTAAAATTTTAATTATTCATCACGTTTGCAATTGTATACAATTTCATTCTTGTGGGTCACTTTTGTTAGCTCTAATTATTATTAATACGAGTCTAAAAAGATGTGGCATATATATATATATTTACAATTTCAATAAATTTACTTTTACAAATATAAACAAAAAGTCATATTCTCTTATGTAAATATAATCATCATATCATAAATTATTTTAACATATTGATATACTCAAATAGACTTTAATTCTAAAAATCAAATAATATAAAACAATTTATTTATTATTAAAACGGACTTGTCAACAACAATTTTGTAAATTATAATGTATGAAACTAGAAAGAGTTGACAAATTATCCAATTTAATAGGTAGTGGGATTGAGAATCCTTGGCAAAATATTTATTTCCAAATTTTCCTATTGTTTTGGTTTTCAAATAGGAATAAAACATATTTTTAATATTTAATAGGTAATGTGATTGAAATTTTTTTTTGAGGGTGCGGGGAACACCATTCCCATTTTATAACCTCAAATATGTGTGGAGTCCATATTTTTCATTCAAACTACATATTTTCTAATATAAGTAAGTATATATTTATAATGATTCTCATTCTCTAATCCTACGAGTAAACATACGCTTAAATTATTTCTAACTTGACTTAAAAAAAAAATGAAGTTATATAGGATCTTTCAATATTTCTAAATGTAGTAATATCGAATTTGACAAGAAAAAATGTCCGTTTCAATTTTTTTGACCACTCTATCTCTCTCTCTCTCTTTTTTTTTTTTTTCTAACTTGTCTTATTTTTATTTTTAATCATTCCCATAAACAAGTTGGGAGAATATTGGTGATAGGAAAATTGAATTGGCCGGCGGGGCGGAGGGGTGTTGGGAGGCATGGTTATGTATCAAAACAGTCGTCAACTTGGTATACGGATTTTCCCCCAAAATGTTTTAAACTTGAAAAGCAATGCCAGCAATATTGTAATTAGCCCTCAGTTTTTCTTTTCTGATAAGCAAGTGCATGTCCAAGATACTAATTAAATTTCTATGTTACTGATAATGGTAGAGTACCTTAAGCGATGCAAGATTCCGCTTGAGAGCGATGTAGGATTCCGTTCTGCCATATACAGGGTATATTACAAGCTAGCTAACTACTTAAATAATGTAAGATTCAGCTTGTAGCGATGTAGGATATTGTTACGTAGTTACCGGACATATGGCCAAAGCGATGCAGGATTACGCTTAGAGCGATACAGGATTACGCTTAGAACGATGCAGGATTCTACTCTGTCATATACCTACGATGCCATGTGGTATTCAGGCATCGATGGTTGGCTTATTTCATAAAGAGAAATTTTTCAGAAAATTGTATTGCCACTACCTTTTATAGTTTACGACAAAGATAAAATAATACAGGCTATTATATTATAATTCGGTTTTGAAAAGCGCTTCAGAATAATTTTTCGAAGTTAGAAAATTCATTTTTCAATATATTATTAAATTCCAGTATTATTATGCATGAATTATGTTTATACTGAATGTGTATGTATGCATTTGATTTAAATGAGGTTTTCAGAAAATGCATTTCAGTTTTGTAGTATTGAGACAATTATGAAATGATATTAAAGTTTTAGGGAGATGTATTTTCGAAAGCATAGTGTGAATGAAAAATTTATGACACTTACTGAACTCGTTTAGCTCACTCTTAGTTTTTATGTTTTATAAACAAAACCTCCCAGATACAAATGTAGGTATAGGTGTTTTGGTAGCAGAGACTCCAACCCCAAAGTAGTCAGAAAACATCGTGTGCTGTTGTGTTAATGTGTTTATACATGTATGATATAAATGCTTTTAAAAACTTGTATAATAATTTTTATATGTATTTGTATACAATTTTCAGAAAATGTATTTATGCATGACATGTAAATTATTTTCAATTTGTCTTTTAAATTTAAAAATATGTTTGTGATTGATTATGAAAAATGAAAAGATGGTCTGAGACCTAAAAGTTGAGACTGTTATTGTTTTAGAAGTTTACAGGTTTTCTATAAAGAAAAATGGTGGAATTTTTTAAAAAACAATCGTTATACTGCCAAAATTTTTACTAACCCAAGTTTTTTTTATTTTTATTTTTTTTAATAAAAGTTTTCATCTGCTTCCATTTGAAAAGAGATTTCTAAATAAGTTATAAAAGATTTTTAGTAAAAGTAAAACACTTAGATTCATAGGAACTTTTCAATCGGAACAGATCTCGACTGGAAGGCCATTGTAGGGTTATCGGGCACGAGCTACCTCGTCGTAGAAGGAAGAGGGGTTGCATCATTATTTGACTGCACCTCTCTCTCTCCATTGCTGCCATGTTATCACCCTCTCTCTTTTCATCGCCAACCAATAAAACCGAAGTTTATTTTCAAAAAACCTGAGGTCTTTTAAAATTTTCTGGGTCTTTCACATTTGGGTTTTGCTTCGATTCATCTATGCCTCCCAAGTCCTTCATAGCTTGTCGTTTTGTATCTAGGTTTTATGCCTTTCGCATCTTTATGATATATTATTTGGTTATTTTTGTGTTATTGATGTTTGGATACTTAGGATTGCATTGAAGATTAAGTTCAAAACATTTTCTCACTCATCGATTTCGTGTAAGTCTCTTTCTCTCTCTAGAACATGTGTTTTCTATTGATTTTCGAGATGTTATTTGTTTCTGCATGTGATATGTATGTATATATTGAAATGTAGTGTCCATTTTATAGTGAAATTGACTTAATATCTTCAATGTAGCTAAGTTCTGTCATGTGATTGTGTTGTTTGTGTCTATTTGTTGGTTTTATCAGCCAAAACGGTCTCTGTTCTATTTGATTTCATTAAAATCATGTTTGTTTTGGAAATGAAGTTTCATTGTAACTGCAAGTGGCATGTATTTGTTTGTCCACTTTGAAGATGATATTGGAAAACCATAATTTTTGGACTTGTGAATCCATCCAAATCACAAACTGATATGCTGAAAATTCTAATCAATAGATGGATACTTCATGTAGATATAAACTGCCAGCTGGTCTTAGATGTGATCAAATAAGCCCAATTATAGAGGTATCAAATATACGATGTTCTTTATGTTTGCCTTTGTATCTTCCATTATTCAAAGAATTAGTGGTCTAATGTTTTTAAAGTTCTAGAATCTATAGACCAAGAACTTAGTAGTGCAATGACAGTATGCAAAGAAATGACATCTTACCATGGGATACAATCATACAATCTATTCAACCGCTTAACAACACCAAATAAACTAAATATGGAAAACTAACTATTTCAAATGGCTACTTGATAAGTACAGGTGAAATCTTTTCTTGGAGAAATCACTTGCTCTAAAAGTACATAAGTTAACAGAGCAGAACAGTAAATTAGAAGAAACAACAATAATTATTTTCTATTTCCGAATCATCGTCTCTCATGCTGTCAGAGCTTCACTATGGAACCAACTCATTATTTTACTTCAACTACTTCTGATTTTCACTTCAACTACTGATTGCAGCGTCAATATGTTAATAACGCTTTTTTGTTGTCTGATTTCTGCTTCATAAATTTATGTGTTGATACGGTTCTGGCATTCTGCTTTATAGGACTGAGAACTGCTTTTAAGCAAGTGCTTTTGCAAAGTGCTTCGACTGATGGGTTTCTTTATTTATTTAGATTTTCTGTGGTATTATTTGTTGATATACATGATATATACAAATGTAAGTTACATTTTCAGGATATTTGAGTTGGAAAGCTTTAATGTGTATGAGTTTTGTGATGTGGTTTTTCGTTATTCCATTTTTGTAGTTTCATTATATAAATTTTAACTTAAATCTTACTTTGGAGCTAATCTTAGTTTCATTATATAATTTTTGTAGTTCTTTTGGAATCCGATTTTTCTTTATATGATTGTTCCCGTTTGTTTTCATTGTTTACTTAGTTTCATTAGATGGGCAAGTATAATATATAAAGTAAGGCTTGCCCTTTTCGAAATTTGATTTTATATCAACATTTTCGTAATGTTGTTGTGAGATATAAGCTGAGTGCATGCTGTTTTAGCTATAATCCAAGTATAGTACTTTTATTTAATGCCAAATGGGTGAATAATATATAGCTGGAAATCAGTAATTTCGACTTACCTGTATCTAGTGGTATAGTTGAAACCTTTTATATAACAACGCATGCACTTTCATCAAAACCAAATATTTTTGTTTTGTTATATTTTTTATTATTAATTGAATTATTTAAATATATTAGGTAGCCAAACAATATGACTAGTTGTGGAAAAAGTCAGATCAATACTTTGATTGAGGATAATGTTGTTTAGTACTTGGGGTAAATTCTTGAGTCCACATCATAGGAAATTACATTCTGATACCTTGAAAGCATTGATGTGTGTACAAAATTGGATATAGGCTCCACTTTGAGATATAAAAGTAGTTACAAATTTAATTACATTGTATATGTTACTCGTAATCTTTAATTAGTCATTAATTTTTCACTTGATTTATTCTATTAAGTGGTGTTCTGGAGGAAAAAATATATCATAAACAAAATAAAGAAGAATCATCATCATCTTGATTTTATTTTTTTATATTTATATTTATAATTTTTTTGTTATTTTGGAATGTAAATTAAAGATAAATTTTAACCTTTAATGTTATTTTTTGTTTAATTTTGATTGTGGCATGTTTTTTGTAAAATTTGGCAAAAATGCTTATGGAATGAATTATGTGATATGAAATTAGTTTAAATTGAACTAGTAGAACAATTTGTTTTTCTTTTTTTTTTTAAAAAAAAAATAATTAGGTTGGAATTTTGGACCCATTGAATTTCTAAGACTATGAAGAATTTTTGAGAAAATTATGAATTTATTTAAAAAAAAAAAAAAATAGATCAATCCGGGTTTAATCGAATCAACCTAGTCAAATCTAGACCTAACGCGGTCAAATTCGAATCTGGTGCTGGTTTAAGCAAACCAGTAAAATGCACGAGTCAAACCCTCAAATTAATTTGAGCACATGGGTAGGATTAAAAAAACATTGGAGGATTCAATACGAGTTTAAACCTTGTGTGAGTCCAAGCCCGCATTTTGCCATACTCGACTCTGAATTTGCATTAGGCATTGATTGGGAAGGAAAAAAAAAAGTGATACGAGCTAGAAAAATAAAAAAGGGAAACATAATTACTGTATAATAATGATAAACATCGGAATCAAATAGTTGAACATCGTCGTCTTGTATACATGAATGTGACACCATCCCCTGTACGAACACACACGAAGCCTTCAATAATTCAGCGTTTCTTTAATGCCCCATCTCTCAATCTCGTCCACAAAACCATCCTTTTTCTTTCTTCCCCCTCCCCCGATAAAAAATCTGCCCCATTTTCGATCCGTCACCCCCAGGGAGAGGAGTCAGTTTGGAGATCTTTAATGGGCTTAAACCACCTTGATCATCATCTCTCAAACTACCCAAAATGCAAACCAACTCCCTCCTCCTTGTGTTTTTGAATCTTCGAACTCCTCGACCCATCACTGCTTTCCACCTCCTCCTTATCTTCCTCCACTCCCTTTTCTGACTCCTTCCCTCTTTTCTTGCTAACCAATCGTTTTTCTCTTTCCACCGAAATTGCCGGATAAAAAAATAAACGAAACTGTGTCTCTGTGTGTGTGGGTGATTCAAGACAAAACAGTGTTGTCTGAAAAAGAGGGTGTTTGTTGTTGTGAGGATGGCGTCGGTGTTTATATATCACGTGGTGGGGGATCTGACGGTGGGGAAACCGGAGATGGCGGAGTTTTACGAGACGGAGACGGTGGAGGCGGCGATAAAGGCAATTGGGGAGTCGACGGAGTGTGGGATTCCGGTGTGGAGGAAGAAAACGCATGTGGGGTTTGAGAGTGGAGAGATGAGGCAGCTGAGGTTTGTGGGGATTCTTAATTCTTTCGATATTGTTTCGTTTTTGGCCAAATCTGATTGCTTGGAGGATCAAGACAAGGCCATGAAGACCCCCGTGTCCGAGGTAGTCCTGCCTAATAGCTCTTTGCTCCGACAGGTTGATCCTGGAACAAGGTTTGTCTTTTTTTTCCTTCTGGGGTTTTGATTTTGTTTTGTCTTCTTGTAACGTTGTGTGTTTTGATTGCATTTGTATACGTGTTAAGATATTTAAATTTGGTGATTGATGTGCCAAATGGTGGAGGGTGGTTTGATGTTCTGTTTGTATCTTTCGATTTGTTGTTTGAATTGGAGATGTATTGGTATTAGGTTACTTAATATTGGATGTGAGATTACTATAACTGTTGATGTTGGACTGACTGGCGATTTAGTTATGTTGTTTTGTTTACTATGTTGGATATTGGTGTAATGAGATTGCCGGTTTATAAGGATTTTTCTCTTTTTTAGTACTTATTTCACTCACATGGGATTGTAAGAGGATACATTTTACTGTGAAGTATGAGTGGATTGTATATGTATAATGTTGTTATGTTTAATCTTACACAGAGCTAAATAATGGTATTGTTTTTAAATCACAGCAATTATTTATTCATATTGTAGATAAGATCCCAGTAAGTGTTTTTTTTTTTTTCACTGCGTGATGTTTGTGGTGCTCTTTGTAAGCAATTATTGTAGTTGCACATATGATCTGTTTTCTTTGATTGATTTTGAGGCGGTGAGTGGAAGGGTTATTAGATGGCTAAATTGGATTGGGGTGGCATACTGGACATGTGCTTTGTTTTGTGTTAATATTTTCGTCCTTTGAAGGAATAAGATTTCCCAGTTTGAGGGGTTGATCTAATTCCAACTGGTTCTTTTAGTTTCAGTTATTTAAAGTAGGAAGTTAGTATCTGTCAAATAAACCAACAATGGTTTTCTAACACTCTAAAAGAAGTAGAACTACCTATTTACGTATTCATCAATAGTAGAAACCCCTTTCAATCTGTATCAGTTGGATTTACTTTTGTTTCGCTTTCTGTGGTTTCTGATGCCGTTATGCTTCATATGAATGTGCAGGAGGGCGTAGAAAGGTTATAATAACTGAAACACTATAACAACCATTTTAGCCTTTTTATAAGTTATACTTTGGGTTGAAAAAATATGCATTGGATTTAGGTGGAACAGGGAGAGGGAAGATGTAGGAAAAATGAAGTGCATAGCCCAGCATCAGTGATGATCTAGCCTCATTTTGTTACTTGTTCTTCCATTTGATTAACATCCTTAATCATTAGTGTGAAGCCTAAAATTTGATTTTCTAATACTTCATTCCTAGTCCGCATTAGCAACACTAGCTATATCAAGAAAACCAGAAGCTTTAAACATTACATTTTTCTAAGTGCACCCTTGAGAGAACTTTATGGATAAGGCTCTTTTAAGATACCTCAGAATACGATAGTCGTTGTTTTAGTGCTGGGATCTGCTGGCTAACAACTTTATAACAAATGTGATAACTTACTTAGTCCATGTCAAATATATAAGCCTACCAAACATCTAAATCTCTATGTTAAAGATGCATTGGTTTGTTGGAGTATGAAATAACAATTTAGTTTCCGTTCCAGAAGACTGCTTGTGTAGCTTCTTGGGGAGAGCACTTTACCTTCTCTAGGTCAAGCAGCTTCTAAACCAAAGAAATACTGTGAAACTCCAAGGTTGTTGATATGAAAACATAATCTTTGATGTTCTTAACAGTTAACGTTGCAATTTATTCTCTCCCCATGATCATATATCATCAATATGTCCTGTAGGAAAGGTTGAAATATTCTGACTATAATGATTAGTGTGGTGTTTCGAATGAAAGCTTGTAGATAAAATAGTGTATGGAAGGTTGAAATTTAAAATATACATTAGCATGTTCATTTACCAAAAACAGAAGCCCCATTCTTTATGATTTAATGTCTATCACATAGTTGTGGTTAAGGGATCATAATTGTAGATGTGTGCTTGTTGATTTCCTCGGATTGGACCTTAGCAAAACTTAATGTTATTATTCATTTCTTCTTGTAATATAAAGTTTATATGCGGGATTGAAATTTTGGTGGTTCTAGGAAAAATATTTATGCAAACAAATGTTATTGATAGGATAAATATTTGTAGATTGGTGTTGGTCATATACTGAAGAAAAGCCGTATTTGTTCTTGACGAGAAAGATCTAAGTGTCGCTTATAAATTTTTATATTGCCATTCTGAGTAATATACTTCTGGTTGCATTTCATGCGATCTTGGGCAGGAATAATGTTTTGAGTTCAAGGTCAAGGATCATTACATAAGATTCATTTTAAGGTTATGTCACATAGGCATCCGGTATTGGTTGGTTTAGTTTGAAGTTTGAACTAAACCAAGTCAACATATGATCGCTAATAAGTTTTTTATCTATGAACCAAACCAAACAAAATTGGGGCTTTGATTCAGTTCAGTTTCAGTGTTGGCCTTTGGAGACACAGTATGGGCTTGAACTAGAAAAAATAAATAAATCCCGAGACTAGTTGTTGACTGCTGACGGGAATGTTAGAGATATATGGATTCATCGTAACTCGCTGGACCTGACTATTGTCAGACAAGATGTTAGTTGATTATTTTTTAAAAATTTGGAGACATAAAACAACAAATATGTAAATTAAACAAAAAGGATGTTGATCAAAGTCAATATGAGAAACTTTACACTTGCAATGGACAAGAACACTTGCTTGTACCGAACAATTATAAACAAGTTTTTATAAGAAAAAATAATAAAGTTAATAAATCAGTATCATACAATTTTTAAAATAAAAAATCATAAGAAAACCTGAAGCTAACTTGGGTGAAGAAAAAATCAAAGAAGAAGTCACAAACAGCCACGGATGTTGATCTGCTTGTAGAGCGTGGTGTGTGAGGTTGAGGAGGTGTGAGAGATAGAAGAGGGTTGGGTTGGCACAGAAAGAATGAAAGGGAAGTAAAAATTTATGGTTTTTTACTTTCATTTTTTTGGATTGTTGGTTCGGTTTTCCATTTTCCAGTTGGAATAAAACACATAACTTCCTGAAAAACAGAACAGACCTGAACCAATTAAGCCTTTAAAATCAAACCAAACTGACTGGATCGATTCAGTATGTAAAATTATATGCAAATTGTCATTGCTGTAAGCATTATAGCATTCCAGCAGTAGGAAAGACAATAGACTTGTGTTCCAGTTGATGATAATCACGCAATGGTAATTTACTTGAGTGGATTAACATAGTAAATTTGGAATTAGTTGAATGTTTGGATGCAGTCATACCAGGAAAGTCTTGTAACTTTACATGAGGCAATCAATTTCTTAAACTATTCTAGAAGAACAAGGTGCTGAAAAATTTGCTGTAAGAACATATGTTTTTGTTAGAATGACAGTGCTTTTAATATGTTATTTGGATTTGATAGTCATACAGAAAATAAACTTTGGTTGTGAAGTGGTGTCCAATGTATGCATGTAGTGAGGCTTTGGTTACATTGGATGCTCATAAGTTCTTCAAATGGTAAAATTATAAAATTTGTAATTTCATTTTTACAATTGTGTTGCTATATCACAGACTGACTACTTATTGATTGGATGAAGTTTGTACTTTATATGTGATTTGCCTCTAAACCACTTCAGCATTTGTTTCCATTTTTTCAAAATATTTGTTTATTAAGATGTGGTTATATTTCCTAGTTGTATTCTGTATGGCGCAGAAATCCTAGTTTATCATGCATTGGTTTAAATGCATCTGATGTATTATGATGACACTGGTTTTGTAGTTCATTTTTCAGAGATGACCAAACTATTAACTTGTGAGTATTTAGAATTACTTCACATTTTGGTAGCGAGAAACACTTTCTTTTGATTTTGTATTATTTGCAATATAAAATGCAAACTGTTCTGATGTGTTTTAATTAGTAAGTGTTAAATTTAGATTGCACTTTATGATGCCTTATGTGTATAAGCTTTTTACGGATGTTATTTTGATTTTTTGTTCTCGTACCAGAGTGATAGATGCACTGGAGATGATGAAACAAGGAGTCAGACGTCTTCTTGTTCCTAAGAGTGTGGTATGGAAAGGCATGAGTAAAAGATTTTCAGTTATTTACAACGGGAAATGGCTCAAGAACAATGATTGCCCTAACAGCAGCAGCAACAACCTCACTGCCAATGCAAACCGCCCTTCCACATCCTCCACCACTTCTGTGCGTGATAAATTTTGCTGTCTTTCGAGGGAAGATGTCATACGTTTCATAATCGGTTGTCTTGGTGCTCTGGCTCCTGTTCCTCTCTCAACCATTTCTGCCCTTGGAGCCATTAACCCAAATTTCAGCTCCATCGAAGCCTCTATCCCAGCCATTGAAGTTACCCATAAACGGCCTTCTGACCCCTGTGCAATCGCTGTTGTGGAGCCTGCCCTGGATGGTCAGCACAGGATTATAGGAGAGATATCAGGATCGAAATTATGGAAATGTGACTACTTAGCTGCTGCATGGGCTTTAGCCAATTTCTCAGCAGGTCAGTTCGTAATGGGGGTGGAGGATAATATGACCCCAAGATCACTTGCTGATTATGCATTTAATTCAACAGGAGATAATAATATAGCCAATGGTGCTAATGCACCAAGGCCAAGAAAGTTCAGTAGTAGGAGCATAGGGTTTACCCCGTCCAGTCCAGGCTTTAACACCAACCGGAGTCACAGTTTCGGCATCAGCAGGAGCATGTACCGGGGTAGAAGTGCACCTTTGACGTGTAAAACCACAAGTTCCTTGGCAGCAGTAATGGCTCAGATGCTCTCCCATAGAGCAACCCATGTATGGGTGACACAAGATGAAAGTGATGATATTTTAGTCGGGGTTGTCGGGTATGCTGACATCTTGGCTGCTGTGACCAAACAGCCGGCCTCCATGATATCTTCTGCTCGATCTCCGGAGAAGTTCACAAATGAGATTCAATCTTGATATTTATCCATTCTTTTCTCCTAGTTTTGTAACCTAATTTTAAAGTGGTTGTACCTTTGCAGTCTAGCTTGATCTGCAACTTTATGCTATTTAGAATGCATAAAAGATTTTGGGACTGTGGGGTTATACGAGTTTCTTGATTGTTGTGTTATGTTGTGATCAAATAATCGAAATAAAACAATTTCGAGTGTGGTGCATGTATATATATACATACAATAGAAGTGCTACTTTCTTTTACTTTGGTTGTCCTGCTATTTCTTTTTCGTTTTGATTTATTACACAAAGCACGAGTATACTATATATTATATAGATTGTTGGACACTCTCTATCAGGGTCTTTAAGGTGCAATCCGAATTTGGAGCTCCTAAAAGAGAAAGAAGAGATTTACAGCGAATGAGAAAATTTCTCTTGATTCAAGGATTTTAGATGCAGATCAAATCACAAATCATAAATGTCTAGTCGAAATGGACAAAATTTTCATGGGTTGGATGACATTGCACCAACAGCCATATGCGGTTGTCCTGCTATTTCTATTCCTAAAAAGAAAGTATTTACAATTTTGTCTTGATAATGTTCTTATAAGTTGAATTTTGTGGCATAAATATATATTTTGACATTCCACAACTCATTTACTATATATGCAAAATGTGCATGAGTTGGAAATTGACCAGGTGGACTGAGTTTTCTCATTGACACGATGGCCTCCATTTATTAATAGTTAATTGTATTGAATTTAATTTCGAAACAACTTTTAGCAAATCAGTGTAACTGTCCCGAATTTCTCTATTTAAAAGAAATAAAAATATATCCGGATGAATAATATTTTTGAATAAATAATATTTTTGGATGAATAATATTTCTGAGTAAATAGTGATTTCTGAAAACAGACATTTCCTTAAGTTTTATGAGATAATTTTTTTTTTGTGAATAGTATTTCCGAACGAAAAGCGTCTGTGTTAATAGTTTTTTCAGGTGAATAGTTATTTTTGGAAAACGGACCTCGAAAATCGATGAAAGTGAATTTTCTGATAATAATATTTTCAGACGAAAAGTGTTTCGTGAATAGTAATTTTTAAAAAACAGATCTCACAAATCAAAAGGTTTCGAAATTAATATTAGAGACTAGAGAAACGGAAGTGGATAAAAAATGAGTCAGTTTAAAGTAAAACATAATAGTTTCCAAATTCGACCGGAAATTCGGAAGAATTTTCGAAAAAAAATTAAAAATTTAGAAAAGTATCTAAATGGGTATTAAAATGTTAAAGCTGTATTGTAGAAGCTTAAACGGTAATTCCGAAGGAGATTCGGATTGAAATTGAATCAATCCGAAAATCGTCAAAGTCAATTTAGTGAATTACAAAGAGTCAAAAAAGGGTATGGAACGACTTTTAAGGGTACCAAGGTTATTAGAAGTATGCAGGAAGTCTGAATATAGGTCCTGGTAAATTTTGAAAGAATTTCGAAAAAAGTTCTGGAAAAACCGAATTCGGGCGTTTCGAAAAAGTTAAATGGGGTTGATGTGATTTTTTTATATAATAATATATATAAATTAGTGGTGGGACCCATTGAAAAAAAAAAGATATATATACATATGTTAGTGGATAATGATGGAAAAATAATAATAATAATAAAATAATATAAAAAAAATGAAAAGTGAGGCGGTGGAAATGAGATGATAAAGATTTGGGAGGGTGGGGGTGTTTGTATATATATATATATATATATGTATGTATGTATTCTCTACAAAAGCAAGAGAAAGGGAAAAAAAAAAGACAAGAAGGAGGAAGAGAATATCATACAATCCAAGTGAGTTTTCATCAACTCTTACCCTAGATATTATCCTCAAATAATCAAGAGAAGGTGAAGAATATTTGGTAAGAAAAATTTAAGTTGTTTTGATGTTAATTAATGGTAATTTTTATGGGTTTTTAAAGATAGTTGGTATGGTAATTAATAGATAAAATTTTTGACTTGAATAGATGTGGATTAACACCAAACTAAGGTTGGAAGTGGCAAAAGGGCGTAAATCACATATTAATCAAAAGTTTTGATAAGTTAAGGGTTATGGGTTTTTGGTTATATGTTGAATTAAATTTATTTGAATTGATTTTTGGGGTGCTGAACGAGTTTTGAAGCATTTTGAGTGTTATTGATGTTGTTGGAAATGAAAAATGATGGATGGTGTGTGTTAGTGTGGTTGGCCAAAGAGTTTTGTGGTTGGGGTTTTGTAGTCTTTTGATGTTTGATGAATTGGCATGAAAATATATGTGAATTCAAGTTAATACATGTAAAGAAATTGAAAGAAAGAATTGGTTGGAAAGATTAGTGATGAATTCGGTTAGCGTAGGGATTTTTATGTGTTGAGTTGAATTTTGGATGATTAAGGTTGTTTTGGTAATGTTTTATGTGTTTTTGAATTACATGAAATTGAGTTTATGGAAGGAAAATAAAGTTAGAATTAATTGAATGTTAATTTGGTCATATACTACTATGTGTATAATATGAAAAAAAAAAAAAATTAGTCCCCTAGGCCAAATGCAAACTAGAGAGCAATCTAGGGGTATTTTTGTTATTTTCAACTTATTTATATGTTAAACCAATGATATTTGAATGATTTATGAAATGAAATAATGTTTGAAAAAGAAAGATTTCAAAATCCGATTCTTAGGTCGATTGTATGTTAGTTTTGATATCCAATGATGTTTTTGTCATTTTGTGTTTATTTCTTTGTTAATTAAATGATGTTTAAATGAATTATATGATGAATTAGTAAGTCGTTTGTTTTTTTGTCTGAAGATTGAACAGTGCTGCTGAAGACTAAAGACTGAATAGTGACTGAAATTTGAAATCTGAATAACATGTTTGTTTTTTTTTTCCCTTTTCTCTGAATATGTTGTAAACTTATTTGTTTTTTAAATTTAAAATTGTCTGAAAATTAGTAAGTTGACATTTATACCCTTTCTACTAGTTGTTATGTAATTTTAATTAATTTAATACAAACATTTAAAAATAAATAATTGAATAAATTTTAAAACATTTTTTATGTATATATTAATGATGTTTTATTAATAATTAAAATATGATTAAAAAATAGTAGTATTAGTCATATTTATATATAAATATTGTTAACGTCGGAAAATGGTTTCTTTAATCAACGAGGTTATTTTAGGGCCCAAGCTACAGTTCCGTATGTTCAGTAGAATACATGCAAAACAAAAGGAATAAGAAGGAGAGGTCAGAGGTGAGGAGAAGAGACACGAAGGATTTTTAGAGTGGTTCCGCCCAAAAAGATGTCTACGTCAACTGTTCACTCTCTCACTATTTTGGCAGAGTAACGACACTCAGAATCGGATCCCCTTTACAATGAAATTCGTCCCCTTTTTATAGAGAAAGAGGACATGCTACAGTAAAACAGAGTAAGACAAAAGTAAACAGTTAACTACAGTTACGATGATGGACAACATTTAATGCGTCGGGATCTAAGTTAATTGGGCTGACAGTGCATTAAATGCGGTCGAATATACATTTAATGCGGCCGAATCCGTCGCATCTGAGGTCTGCTCAAGAGAGATTTCTGGTGACTGGTTTGGATATGTCATGATGGGCTATCGAGATCTTGATTACAGCTTCTGGTTGACATAGCGTGCATGGCACGTTTTGGAACTGTTCTCTGTATGGCACTTTTGACTCTTGTTGACTTTGGACTCTTAGGAGCAAGGCGGGGATGGATCTTCCAACAGACGAAATACAAAGTCAGTTAGGAGAATAAATAAATCTCTGATAAGTCTAGTTACCTGGAGAGTCGAGGAGGCGGATTACGAGTCAACACGTCCGCAGCTGCTCATGACAGTGAGGCGGGCAATATCGCGAGTGAAAGAGCCGGTATACGGCCACGCTCAGAGGTTAGCGATTAGTTTAGCCGGATCATCTTAGGCAAGGGGGACTTGTTGAACATTTCTGATGGATGGTTCCTCTTGGCGGATATCTTGCATGGACAAAATCTGCGAACAGTCAGGCAGTCAATCATGGCGGATAATCTGGCGAGCAGGCTTAGCGGACACGGCCAGCGGCCAGCGGTCAGTCTGAGCGATGAGAGCCAACGGTCAGTGATTAGGACCAGCGGTCAAACTGAACAAACAAAACTGACGGAAAGATTGATAGTCAGAATGGCGGATGGGGATAATGATTAGAGCCAGCGCTCAGAATTGGCGCCTACGGTCAGAATCAATGGTCAGTCTAAAATGTAGGCCATCAGCGATCATGATGAGCGATCACAAATGGGCCATTCGTCAGGAAGGCAGATTGGGAGAGTTGGCAGATTATTGGGCCTTTGAGCCACTGGGCCTGCACTATAGATCTTTCTGGGCCCGATTATTCTGATCGTTAAATTATCCATAACATTAAGCCCCCTGGCTCTTGGTGCTTTAAAGAGGACCGGGAGCCATAGATTCCAAGGCGAGCAGATTAGGCGGGAACAGTTACAAAATGGAGGCAGTTACAGTACCTTTTGAATTCCACTTTATTGCCAGGCCACGTGGAGCTTCCCCAGACAACGGTTACGGGTCACACCACGCGCCGTACACATTTAATGCACATCTCTCAACTAACACGCTGCATGATGACAAAATCCCGAAAATCACGCCACGCCGTCAGATCGAGGGCGGTTACACAGCTGTCTTGATCCAACGGCTGGGGCTCAATTATTTTAAAAAGAGAAACGACGCCCCACTTTCTTCTTCTTCCGGCATTTTCAAGGATCACAGACACTTTCATCACTTTCTTTCTCTGCTTCGATTTTTCATCTCCGTTCAGTCGGTCTTCGTCCGTAACTACCGGTCACCACCACATTTGAGGTAAGGTTTTTTCTCTCTGCTCACATCGTTTTCGTTATTGCTATTTTTCATTCTCTGCATAGTACTTGCTTTCCTGAGAGTCTGGACCAGTTGGGGTGGATAGTCTCCGTATTGCTTCTGGTCCGGTAGAGTCTGGTGATAGTATGGGGTAATTTGCTCGGTTCTTTTCCTTTCTTTCCTCAATCTTAGGGGGGAAACTTCACTGAATGAGGCCCTTGTCTCCCCCTTCATGGCTTCCTAGGCGCACGGCTTGACGCTTAGGCTTAGTAGACTTAGGCTTCTTTTGTTTTTTGAGTCTGGTTGGCTGTCAGCAACCTAATTGGCTGTTTCTTTTGTAGATGTCAAGTCGTGGACTCCGATACCGTCGAGTCATATCTAGTGAAGAAAACTCTGAGGGAGGGGTCTTCTTAACATGGCGGGGATTCTTCGAGCGCAACCGCTCAGGGTAGTGGGGATACGCCGAGTTCCTCTGGTCGAGGGGAGACCTTTGCTTATTAGACCTTTTATCAACATGACTCCCAGATGACCCTTGATGAGCTTAAGACTGTGGCCGAGGCATACCATTTCCCTTACGGGTGTCGGGTCATGGTTCCTGCTCACCGCGACCACGCGGCTGATCCTCTTGACGGGTTCATATCGATCAGCCGTCAACATGTGAAATCTAGGTTTAGGTTCCCGGTTCCCTCATACTTGGTTAACCTGTTGAATGACTTGGAACTAGCCCCCTTCCAGCTGACACCAAACTCTTATGCCTAAATAACCACCCTGGCCTACATCTTTCTCAAAAACGGCCTTCTACCACCAACTTCGAATATAATACAGAGCCTTTTCTTCTTTAAGTCCACTACCAGTCCTCACGCCACAAAATGAGATGGTATCTATTACATAACCGCTCGTAATTCCCCCTATAAGGCATTCCTGCCACAGAATGTTTGCAAATCAAACGTAGGGGATTATAAGTCCCGGTGGTTTTATGCTTCCTGTCTGTCCCTGCTGAAACTCGTAAATTTCGGCTTTAACGACAATCCTGGTGAGCACATTTTTGCTCGATGCTGGAGCGCGTACACACACATCCTCATGCCCCATTATTACCGACATTTCCTCTCCCTGTATGCAGCTTTCATCAAGGGATCGGTCAATCTTTCAGACGAGGAAACAAAGGCGCTTAAAAGGTTCGCCGAGGTGAAGGACCCTGAAGACGATTACCTTCCATCCAACTTTTTTCTGGGGAAATACGGGCTCGCACTTGGAGCCGAAACCATACCTCTGAAATTGGCCCTGGACGTTGGAGAATGATAAGGTCGGGAAGTTAAATTTATCTTTGCAGGACCCGGAGAAGGCACTTCTGCCCCAGTCCCCAAGAAATCCAAAACAATGGTAAACCTCGAAATGACTTCTCCCCCGTCGTCGCCAACAGCTGAAATAAGAGAGCCCGACGTAGAGATAACGGGCTCGAAGGAGCCCCCAATGCAGGAGGCAGACCTTCTGGACACAGTGGTCGATCCGTCCACTAAGAGGCCGATAATGAAGTATAAAAGTGTGGCGAAGAAGACCGTGAAACAGATACCTCCACCAAAGGGTGCCGCCGGGAAGGGAATTTCAACTTCTGGGGATGAGTCGACTAGGCCCTTAGAGGTCGAAGGTGAGGACGAGGAGACCATGGAGCCCCCCTCTAAGCGTCTGAAGTCCAAAGGCAAGGGTAAAACGGCCATGACAGGAGGAACTGATGGAGGAACAACCCCTGAGGCTAATGCAGAGGAATACTTTGACGACTTGCTAGACCGGCTGCCAGCATTACTAGGACCTGACAAGCCGGATGTCTATCAGAAGCACATCCGCGGTGACCAATTGGTTAATTATGCCGCTCGTTGCAACGTGCTTGTAAGTCGTATTTCCTGCCTCGTTTTTGTACTTAACGCTCATACGTACTGCTTACATGCTCCCTTTCAGGTTTCGCTGGCTATGATGAAGATACGTCGGGACTTCCCCGACCTGGCAGGAGAAAAGGCTTCACTTGAGGAAGCGAACAAAAATCTGGAGACGGAGAACAAGAAACTCAGGGAGGAGTCTGAGGCTGATAAGAAAACTATTCGCGAGCTTGAGCAGAAACTTAAGGATGCTGAGAAGACCGCGGAGAATGAGAAGAAGCTTCGGTTTGCTGTTTCCTCCTCGCTTGCGAAAGCCACCGAGGACGTAAATAAGATCACCCGCGAGGCCATCCTTCAAAAGAAACGGGCTGATGATGTCGAGAAAAATAATGAGACGACGCTGAAGGATCTGACCGTGGTGAGGGATAAGCTTGCTCAGATACGGGAGGCGTATCGCAAGTCGAAAATTCGGGCCAAACAAGCTTGGAAAGAGGCAACTGATAAGACGAGCAGCAAATTCCTGTACACCTTGTGGCTATATCATCCTTAGCTGGATTTCTCATTCTTCAGGAAGGAAGCAGTGGAGGAGGTGAAGAAGTATGCGGTTCGTACTGCCAGAGACGCCCAAATAAAGGCCGCACAAGCTGCCCAGAAGGGGACAATTCCTCCAGCTTTGAAGAAGGGTTCTGAGTCTTCGTCCGCTCAAATCGGTGTTCCATCAACCCAGGGTGCCTCCTCCTCAGCTCGTCAAGGATTGGCAAAGAATGAGGGGCAAAGTTCATCTTTTCAAGGAACCCCCAGCCAAGGTGGCCCCTCCTCAGTTCCTTACGAATCAGTTCCGAGCGGAGGACAAAGTTCGTCTTTTCAAGGAACCCCCAGCCAGAAAGATTCGAAGGACACTCCTGCCAGCTCTTCGAAAGCCCGTCCGGATAAATAATTTTAACATTCTCCTTTGCTGCTAATAAGGCTCATCTTTGAACATCGATATCGTTGTAGTTACTATTTTTCTTTATTTTCAGAATGCTTCGTAATTATTGATTTATCGTTATCTCAGTGGGATTTCCTTCCATTTGCTCTGTTGCTTTCTTATCTTCATATATATTTGTAATCAGAGTAGATTACGAACAGGTATATCCTGCAAGATAAACAACAAATAAAAATAATAAAGGGGCTGATCGCCCTTGCATGTACCTTTGGGGAGGTACAATAAGGAAGGTTATACTTCGGGTAGCGGATATTTTTCCAGCAGATGGCCCTTAATACGAATAATAACCTGGAGGGCGAAAAATAATCCCAGAAGATGGGTAGATAACTTGACCTCCGCTATTGAACAGGTACCACCAGATTTTAGAGTAACAGGCCAATTGGCTTGCTTGTAGAAATTGACCCAAATGATGAATAAGTAGTCCTGTTCTCGTGCCATCACGTGGTTGTGACGCATCCAATATATACACATTCACAATATAAGGCAATATAGACAATGAGAAGTGTGCTGAGGAAGAGAAGAAACCAAACGGAGAATAAGCGGGTTGTTAACATGTTTTTCTGACCGTTGTCGGAGTTGATGAAGGGTTGCGCTCAGAAGGTAGGGGCCTGAGCATATACAACCGACTGCGCTCACAAGGTTAAACCTGAGCATTTACAGCAGGCTCGCTCACAAGACCGATACCTAAGTTATACGGTATAGTGATCCTCTCCAACTGAGCTCACAAGGTTAAACCTGAGCATTTATAGCGAGAGTTGTGGAGGTTGAAACCTTGGCTGCGCTCACAAGGCCGGAGTTTGAGCATTTACAGCGTAACGAAATGAACCTCTCCAGCTGCGCTCACAAGGTTAAACCTGAGCATTTACAGCGAGAGTTATGGAGGTTGAAACCTCGGCTACGCTTACATGGCCGGAGCCTGAGCATTTACAGCGTAATGAAATGAACCTCTCCAGCTGCAATCACAAGGTTAAACCTGAGCATTTACAGCGAGAGTTAGGCTGAGTGTTATGTCGATCGAGCCTTTACTCTTTGTTCGCGCGCGAGTGTGGAGGGGGAGGCCAATCAACGAGCGGCGATTAGGTGCGCAGGCTCGTGGCCGTTTTAGCCCCTCTTGCCTCGTGGGGCAATCAGATGTTGGAGCTTCATGCTGACGCTTTACCGTTTATGGTGGTGTACCTTAAATAAGAACACACACGAGCGTTTGATGTCAGTAATAATTCATAATAATTGATGGATAATTCTCATTATGTTTGTACACGGTTTGTTTTACATATGTAACAGAACGACAATAGTAAATAAAAATACAACATCCAGGTGTAATATGTCCTTAGATGAATGGCGTTCCAAGCCCTTAGTAGAATCGCTCCGTTCATGTCTGTCAGGTGGTAGCCTCCGTTCTTTAGGCTTTCGTGGACCACGTAAGGTCCTTCCCAGTTAGGTCTCAGTACTCCCTCACTTGCTTTGCGAGCACCAGGTAGGATTTTTCGTAGGACAAGGTCACCTGGTTTGAATTGACGTACCCGGACCTTCTTGTCGTAATGCTTGGCCATCCTCTGCTGGTAGACGGCCATCCTAAGGCGAGCGGCTTCCCTTGATTCTTCAAGTAAGTCTAAGCTGGCGACCAAGAGTTGTTTGTTGTCGTCGGGGTTGAAGCTGGCCCTTCGGTGGCTGAAGACTTCAAATTCTGTAGGAATCATGGCCTCGAACCCGTAGACCATTGAGAAAGGGGTCTCTTCTGTAGTACTGCGGGCGGTAGTGCGGTAGGCCCATAACACCTTCTGTAACTCATCAACCCATGCTCCCTTTCTAGCCTCAAGCTTAGTCTTCAGGATCTGTTTGATGATTTTGTTAACCGCTTCCACCTGACCGTTAGCTTAAGGGTGGTTGACTGCTGAGAAGCTTTTGACGATGCCAAGACTACTGCAGAATTCTTGGAATTGTTCACTTGTGAACTGGATCCCATTATGTATCACTAGCTGCTGGGGAATGTCGAACCTGTAGATGATGTTATCCCACACGAACTTTTCAATCTTTGTAATAGAGATCTCGGCCAGTTCCTTTGCCTCTACCCATTTTGTGAAGTAGTCGACTGCCACGACGGTGTACTTACACCTTACTCGACCCACCGAGAGAGGTCTAATCAAGTCCATGCCCTAGATGGCGAAGGGCCACGGATTGATCATCTGTCGGAGATAAGCTGGAGGCGCCCGGGGAATTTTAGAAAACCTCTGGCACTTATCACATTTCCTTACCAGATCAATGGCGTCCTTCTTCATGGTCGGCCAATAGAATCCTTATCTGAGCGCTTTCTGGGCTAAGGAGAGTCCTCCAGCATGGTTACCGCAATGCCCTTCATGTATGTCCCTCATCAACGCGGTGCATTCCGGCTCGTCAATACATCTGAGCAGGGGGGCGGAGAGGCCCCTTTTATAAAGAATATCGCCGTATATACAGTACCTTACTACCCTTATGCACAGACGGCGAGCCTCCATTTTATCTTCTGGCAGCTCTCCTTCCTGCAGGTAATCAACCAACCAGCTCATCCATGACTCCGCCGCCACTGTCAGAGCCATCAATTTCCACGTCGGATTTAATACTTGGCTTAGGCAAAAACTCCACAAGTATGTCTTTGGTGCAGTCTGTATCTTGAGCGGTCGCCAGACGAGCCAGTGCGTCTGCATGAGAGTTCTGGGCGCGTGGGATCTAGTTCAACTTGTATGTCTCGAAAGCCCCCAGTAACCTCTGAACCTCCTGTAGATAAGCTGCCATTTTTTATCCCTTTGCTTGATATTCACCTTTTATCTGGCAGACCACCAATTGCGAATCGTTGAATATTCTAAACCGCTCAACCTGCATCCTTTTGGCTAGGTGGAGCCCTGCCAGTAGTGCTTCATACTCCGCCTCATTGTTAGTCACTCTGAAGCCAAATTTAAGGGCGCAGAGAAACTTACCCTCATCAGGGTTAATTAACAGAATTTCGGCCCCCGCACTCCTTTCACAGGCGGATCCGTCCACAAAGAGTTCCCAATACGGTCCTTCAAAAGTTTCAGCTTGATCGTCCACGGGTCTAGTAAACTTAGCAATAAAACTCGCCAGTGCTTGCCCCTTGATCGCTGGTCTTGGCTTGAACTCGATGTCATACTGGGCAATCTCAATGGCCCATTTGATAAATCGGTCGGAGGTATCTAGCTTTTGAAGGATTTACTTTAACGGATACCTGCTCAAGACTTCAATTTTGTGCGTCTGGAAGTAAGGGCACAGTTTTCTGGATGCCATTATCAGACAGTAAACAAGCAGCTCCATCGGGGTGTATCTGGTTTCCGCCTCTACCAGCTGCTTACTGACGTAGTAGACCGGGACCTGTGCTCTATTTTCTTCTTGCCTTATCAGGACCGTGCTCAGGGCATGCTGGGATACCCCCAGGTAGACTGTCAGAGTTTCTTCTTCCTTTGGTTTGGTCAGCAACGGGGCACCCCCTATGTACTCTTTCAGTTGTATGAAGGCAGCTTCACACTCGTCAGTCCACTTGAAATTTCTGACCTTCTTCAGCACCTCAAAGAATGGAGCACACCTGTCGGAGGCTGTAGACACGAATCTGCTTAAGGCCGCTATCTGGCCGTTCAAACTCTGAATCTCCTTCACGTTGCTTGGCGATCTCATGTCCAGTAGAGCTTGGACTTTTTTTGGGTTGGCTTCTATTCCCCTGTTGTTCACAATGAAACCCAGAAATTTACCTGACGAGACCCCGAAAGCACATTTGAGGGGGTTGAGCTTCATCTGGTACTTCCTCAAGATCTGAAACATTCTTTCAAGGTCCTGGACATAATCAGCAGCTTTCTCAGATTTGATGAGCATGTCATTCACGTATACCTCCATGCTCTTCCCAATCAGCTCCTCAAACATCTTATTCACTAATCTCTGGTAGGTAGCCCTTGCATTTTTCAGACCGAAGGGCATTACCTTGTAGTAGTACAGCCCCCGATCAGTTGTGAATGATGTACACTCCTCGTTGTTGGGATCCATGGGGATCTGGTTGTAGCCTGAGTAAGCATCCAAAAAGTTAAGGAGTTCATGCCCTGCTGTCGTGTCTACTAGCTGATCGATCCTAAGCAGGGGGAAGCTATCTTTTGGGCAAGCCTTGTTCAGATCCGTGAAGTCTACACATGTCCTCCACTCCCATTCTTCTTTTTCACCAGCACGGGGTTAGCTACCCAGACCGGGTATTGGACTTCTCGGATGAACTTGTTAGCCAGTAGCTTGTCCACTTCCTCTTTCAGAGCCTTGCTGCGTTCTTGGTTCATTTGCCTCCTTTTTAGGCAGACCGGCCGGTGATGGGGGTCGACATTCAGCTTATGGGTCATCACATTCGGATCAATCCCTACCATATCTCCATGGTTCCAGGCAAACACATCTGCATTACTCTTAAGGCAGCTTGTCAACTGGGCCTTTACCTCCGGAGTCAAGCTTTTGCCCAGCTAGAGACATCTTGTCACATCCGCTTCACTGATCTGGATGTCCTCAAGCTTTTCCACAGGACCGATGTTCTGACATGCATCGAGTTCCCTAGGGTCCAAGTCGTGGCTTACCCTTGTTAAAGTGATCGTCTGTAACTCTCACTCCGGGACCGCATCTACCTTCTTTCCCTGGACTCACTTTCTGATTGTGTCTACGTAGCAGCGACGAGCCAAAGATTGCTCACCCTGCACATATCCTACCCCGTTGGGAGTTGGGAACTTCACCGCGAGGGCCTTGGTAGAGATGATCAGGTCAAGATCATTCATTGTAGGTCTCCCCATTACCACATTGTATGCCGAGGGAGAGTTAATGACGAGGAAGTCTATCAGCACCGTGGACTGTCGTGTGGCGTCACTGAGAGTTATGGGCAATTTAATTTGTCCAACTGGGACGATCGAATCTCCAGTGAAGCCGTAAAGGGGTTCAGGGGATGGTTTTAACTTATCGTCACCAATCCCCATCTGATCATAGCAGTCCTTGTATATCACGTTCACAGAACTCCTAGTATCAATCATGATTTTTTTGACTACCGAGTTATCGATTCGCGCTCTAATTACCAAGGCGTCATTATGAGGGAGACGGACATCCCGCACGTCTTCATCAGTATACACGATGTCTTCTGATACCTTCCAGGCTTTCTTGGCAGGTCTTCCCGACTCTCTCTACCCTACAGGTTGGACGCGTCTGGCTTCGTGCACAAACCGCTCCTGAGACCTGTTAGATTCTCCTACTCCCGAGGGTCCTCCATGGATGATATGGATAGTTCTGACAGAAGGCCCTTAAGTAGAATCCGGCTCTGACTAATTTTGTGCTGGCGGGTCTTCTAAACGCTGACGGGGGCGTTGCTGCTGGGATGGTCGCCTCGGGGGCCTCACAACGTAATCCCTTAGACGACCATTTCTGATTATCTCCTCAATGGCATCCTTGAGCGCCCAACAGTCTGAGGTATTGTGCCCTATATCATTGTGGTAGGCACAGAACTTGTCCTGTCTCTCCGTCCTTCGGGACCCTGAAGGGGAGCCGGTAGCCTGAAATTCTCCCTATTCTTCTCAATTGCATAGATTCGGTCTTGGGTATCTGACAGGGCACTGTATGTATTGTAACGGCTTTGGTATCGAGGTCGCTCCTGTCCCCGACTACTCCCCGGTCGTCGCCAATCTCTAGCCTTCTTGGCCACCTGATGATTTTCTCTTCGCCCCTCATGGTTGCTTCCTCCATTGCTCATTTTTCTTCCATGACTGGAACTACCAACTTCGTCCTTCTGAGAACCGGTCTTCCTAGGATTAGTTACCTCCTCCCATCAGATTTCCTTCTCGGCCCGCTCATAAAATTCTCCCAGGTCCTTCACAGGGGACCTATATATGCTCTCGTATAGCTTCCCATCTTTTCTCAATCCTAACGAGATGGCTGATAATACCCCTTCATCCATAGGGTTCTCCACATTCGTTACCTCGCGTCTAAACCTGTTAATATATTCTTTTAGTGGCTCACCTGGACGTTGACAGATGGTAAAAAGGTGACAGGGTGGCGCAAGCCGCCTCTTCAACGCCTTATATTGGTTCAGGAATTTCTGCTGACATTCCTCCCAATTGTTGATGCTGCGGGGAAGGAGGCTTTTGAACCATGTTTGCGGAATGTGTCCGAGCGTGGCCTGGAATACACGGCATTTCACAAGCGAACTTGTCGTTTGGAGGTCCATCTAGATATTGAAAGCGTCCAGATGATCATAGGGATCGGAGTTCCCTTTGTATTGGGGAATGTTGTGAACTTTGAACCTTGGAGGGAGCGGCTCCAACTCAATCTCTAAAGTGAACTGGGTTCTTTGTCCAATCTAGCCCCTTTGTTCCTACACCACGGGCCGTGCTTCTAGCTGAATGACCCTTTAGAGGAGTTCTGCAACTAATGTACCCCGCGTCTTAGTTCCTCCAATAGCGGAATGTCTGTCCCTTCTGCTTGGGGATCGGTTGTCTCTCACCCCCTGTCTTCCGGCATTAGGTCTCGGCCCCGTTCTGTCTGCGCGGGCCGGGATTTGATCATGATTGTGGCCAGTTTGCTCCTGTCGGTGTCCATTGCAGACCCGTGGAAGTCGAGCGCTAGAATGCACACTAACGTCCTTCCTAATCGCGTCAGGGTCTTCTGCATGCCTCCCTCGAGGAACCTGGGAAGGCTGGGCTTGCGTTCGGATTAAAGTCCTGACCTCACCAATGAACTGCGCGATTGTATTTTCTAGCCTCTCATGTCGCTGCTGCAACGCCTGTATTGCATCTCCCCCTGCAGTATTAGGCACAGGTTGACGGGTTGGGAGAGGAGGTATACCTTGAGCGTCCCCTATCACAGGCACGTTGGATGTCCCTGCACCAGCATTGGATATCCCTCCGGTAGACATAGCCTGCTGTTGGTCTGAAACTTCTTGGCGGTTTTTCGCTGCGTTGAAGTCTCTGGGAATCCTCCCTCTGATCATGGCGAACAAAGAAAAAGCTCTGAAAGCTAAAGAGTAGAAAGGTGACGAAATTGAAAATGAGCCCCTCATTCTAGCGCCAAAAAATGTTAAAGTCGAAAAATGGTTTCCTTAGTCAACGAGGTTGTTTTAGGGCCCAAGCTGCAGTTCCGTATGTTCAATAGAATGCATGCAAAACAAAAGGAATGAGAAGGAGAGGTCAGAGGCGAGGAGAAGAGACACGAAGAATTTTTAGAGTGGTTTGGCCCAAAAAGATGTCTATGTCCACTGTTCACTCTCTCACTATTTTGGCAGAGTAATGACACTCGAAATCGAATCCCCTTTACAATGAAATTCGTCCCCTATTTATAGAGAAAGAGGACATGCTACAGTAAAACAGAGTAAGATAAAAGTAAACAGTTAACTACAGTTACGATGATGGACAACATTTAATGCGTCGGGATCTCAGTTAATGCGGCTGACAATGCATTAAATGCGACCGAATATACATTTAATGTGGCCGAATCCGTCACATCTGAGGTCTACCCAAGGGAGATTTCTGGTGACTGGTTTGGATATGTCATGATGGGCTATCGAAATCTTGATCACAGCTTCTGGTTGACATGGCGTGTATGGCACGTTTTGGAACTGTACTCTGCATGGCACTTTTGACTTCTGTTGACTTGGGACTCTTAGGAGCAAGGCGGGGATGGATCTTCCAGCAGACGAAATACCAAGTCAGTTAGGAGAATAAATAAATCACTGATAAGTCTGGCTACCTGGAGAGTCGAGGAGGCGGATTACGAGTCAACACGTCTGCAGCTGGTCATGACAGTGAGGCGGGCAATATCGCGAGTGAAAGAGCCGGTATACGGCCACGCTCAGAGGTTAGCGATTAGTTTAGTCGGATCATCTTGGGCGAGGGGGACTTGTTGAACATTTCTGATGGATGGTTCCTCTTGGCGGATATCTTGCACTGACAAAATCTGCGAACAGCCAGGCGGTCAATCATGGCGGATAATCTAGCGAGCAGGCTTAGCGGACACGGCCAGCGGCCAACAGTCAGTCTGAGCGATGAGAGCCAACGGTCAGCGATTAGGACCAGCGGTCAAACTGAACGAACAGAACTGACGGAAAGACTGAAAGTCAGAATGGCGGATGGGGATAGCGGTTAGAGCCAGCGCTCAGAATTGGCGCCTGCGGTCAGAATCAATGGTCAGTCTAAAATGTAGGCCATCAGCGGTCATGATGAGCGATCACAAATGGGCCCTCCGTCAGGAAGGCGGATTGGGAGAGATGGCGGATTATTGGGTCTGCACTGTAGATCTTTCTGGGCCCGATTATTCTGATCGCTAGATTATCCATAACAAATACATTAATATATTTAAGAAAATAACTAAAAAAATAAATATTTAAATTGTAAATTAAAATATATTAGTTCAATTCTAAGATAATTTGGGATGAGATGTATTTAGGTTTTACTTGTCAAATATATTTTTATAAGTATCAAGAAAAAAAAAGGGAAATAAAAATTTGAGTAATATAAAGTTATGATAAATTTGAAATTATGTTATTTTGAGGAGGATATATTTGGAATAAAAATTTTAAATGTCATTAAGTGATTTGCAATTAAGTGAAAAGTTAAAAATTCTAACTTAATTTTTTCAGTTGTTTTTTGGCAGTTTTAAGTGGTTTGACCACTTAAAAAAATAAACAAAAATATCTTAATAGGTACAATTCAGCACTATTAAGTGTTAAGTGGAAAAAACAAACGGCCTCAAGTTGAAAGAAAAAGTTTACAAATTTTACCTCTTGATCAAATATGTGTATGAAAAGAAAATGATTGGTTTTGTTAAATTTTTATGCTAAAACTAGGGGTATAATGGTCAATTGAAATTGCTAAGAGTGAAGTTTTGAACAATTTCGAAAAATAGATACAAATACATGATTATATGTTTATACGATTTAAAATTATGTTTGATTTTAAAATACGTGAAATTAATTTGATAAATTGCAATAAATAATTGTTTAAATAAGATTTTGAGAAATTTCAAACAGAAACAGAAAAGAAACGGAAGGAAACGAACAAGTTTAATGTCTTGACCGAGCGTATATCAGAAGAATGGAACGAATGTTTTGAAAAGATTTGATGAAGTAATTGAATGCAAAATAGAGTTTTGTGATATTCCATATTAATAACTTGTGACTGAAATTGTGTTTATTGCTGTTTGAACGAAACTTTTACATATAGAAATAAAAGTTGTCAAAAATATGAAATTCATGGTAATTAATAAATTGAGAAAGGCTCGAGTAAACCTAAACATTGGTAGGTGGAGATTGGTAATGGATATGCAAATGAGGTGATATGTGAAATGAACTCTAGCGGGTAGCCACCGAGTGGTCAATGTCAGGAGAAACCTCGAAACCGATAGTGATATAAGACCCGGTGGGTAGTCACTAAGTGACCGATGCTGGGGACACTATTTATTCTGGCCGGTAGCCACCGAATGGCTAATGCCAGGAGATACATCGAAACCAATAGTGATATGTGAGCCGACCGATAATCACCGAGTAGCCGATGTCGGGGACACCGTTTATTTCTACAAGTAGCCACAGAGTGATCGATACTAGGAGAAACCCGTTTTTCAGTCCATAGTACCGTGTCAGTGCTTACAAAGGACTCTAAAAATAGTAATAAGGGCAACATAGTAAATGTGTATGACAAATGGTTTTGTAAAATTGAATTAGTATTAAGGGCAATATAGTAAATATGTAAGATAAATTATTATGTAAAGTTAAATTGGTTTTAAAAAGTTAAGTTGTAAAACTTTAATTTATTTTATTTTATTTATTATGTGTATTTTATAAAAGTTGATAAATTGTACATGTCATTTGATTTTAATGTTATATTTTTGGAAATAAGTATTGAATTATTGTTATTATATTATTATATTATATTCTGAAACCCGAAAAATGTCGAAAATGTGAGTTATGTTGTGTGTAATAATACTTTGTGACTTTTAAATTAAGTATACACCCAAGTTTTTATGTGTTTTATATGTGCAAGTATTAATAATTGATTTAATTGTGAATTTTGATAAAAGTTAGAGAATTTGGAAAATTTGTTTTATAATATGGTATTCTGAATAAATGATGAATGTAAAGTTGTATACATCCATTAAATAGAAATACTTAACGTGTTAAATTTTTCACACGTATGTTGAAAATTGGGTGCTGTAAATAGAGACAGATGAGAAGCTAACTGCCGCGCTTCTTGCGAATCACAATTCTTCCATATTTGATAGTTATTCTTTTGATATTGTATAGTAGTGTTAATGTATATGAAAATGCATGTACATGTACATGTATATGCAGTCTAAAGGTTTTGTAAATAATGATTATATCATTTGTATAAAAAGCTTTTGGTTTGTAAAGTGATTTTGTAAATAAATTGTTAATTATCTTTTAGTTAGTGTTTCATTTCAATTAAACTGATTTTTATTTAATGTTGTAGTTATAAATGTTTGTGTGATGAAATGATTTTAGAGTCGGACAGAGGGTTTGAAATAGGAGTTGAGAAAGTGAATGTATTTTATAAGTGTTTCTTTTGAAATCTGCAGAACCTTATAAATTTGGATTTTCAGAAAAATAGATGAAATTCTACCGGATTTTTCAGAAAATAAAACAAATGGTTAAATGAATTTTTGCAATAAATGCAATATTAATCATCAAATCTTTTAAATAAAATATTAGTAAGGTAGCATCCTCCAGATAGATTCTACGTTTCGATGGCAATCAAATGGAGAGTGTTACATCACAAATGAATAAAATATAGAAGTTTGATTTAGTTAAATAGAGAACTTAAAATTAGGTCATGTCTTGTTAAATAATAATAATAATAATTTAAAAAAAAAAGGTCCCTCCTTGCATATATATATATATAGTATATAATAACTTATATAAAAATAATAAAAATTTATCATTTCTTAGTTATAATTTACAAAATTATAATTTTAGTGACATTGTTACGACACACATAATTTATGCTGTCACCATGATGACAACAAATTGATTTCACCAAAACTTCACTTTTATATCATGAAAGAATCAGATTAATGTATCACTTTAACGATGTATGTTTAACAACATCATGCTTAAAGGGGTCATCAATTATTAGATTTGATGAGACATTTTTTATGTGGCTAATAATCGTGTCACCAACAAGCAATTTTCTAGGTAAAATTCTTTTTTTTTTTTATTTAATTTAGAGTATATTAGAATTTGATGAAATTCTTTTTTAATAATAGATTTTAATGGAATTCACTTATTTTATAGATTTTATGTTGGTTTTATTAGAATTATTTAATAAATCTAATAAAATCTTGAAGATTGAAAGTACAATTTTGTTATAAACGTTTTTCTTCATAAAAATCATTTTAAAATCCATCAAAATCTATCACTTAAATGAATCTATGAAATCAATAACTTTTTTAATACAATTAAATTTTATTGGATTTTATATAAATCCAAATTAAATATACCTATATTTTAATAGAATTTATATAAATCTGAATTAAATACACATAGATTTCAATAGAGTCCATTCAAAAATGGATTAAGTATACTTAAAATTTTAAAATCCTTTAAATTCCAATTAAATTTTAAATTGAATACATCCCTTATCAATGTATTTCCATAATTATTTCATTACAAAATATTACAAAAAAGACAATAAGTGACTGATATATATATATATATATATATATATGGGAACACACACACACACACAATTTTTATAAATGACACATTTTATAATACACTTAAATATGGATACACTACCAACTACAAATGACTAACTGAATACATCCCCCTAATCAACTATTTCCATAATCATTTCATTGCATAATATTACAGGAAAGACAATAAATGGCTTGCATATTATATATATATATATATACATATACAGTATTTTTATAACAAGAACTCCCTAATTTTAAAAAATTACGAAAAAAATCATTCAAATTTATCTATTATATTTTGATTAAATAAAAGAGAGAATTTGTTTTAAAAGAAATAATATAATAAATGAATTCGATCTGTTTCCCTAACTTTTTAAAGTTAGAGAATCTTCATTTTAAAAACTATATATATATATATATATATTGGACACACACACACACAATTCTTATATATAAATGACATATTCTACAATGTACTTGAGTATAAATATAACTACAACTACAAATGAGTGATTGAATACAACCCCCTAATTAACTATTTCCCTAATTATTTCATTGCATAATATTATAGCAAAGACAATAAGTGGCCAGCATATTATACTATATATACATATATACAGTGGTTTACATATGCATATATATATATACACATATATATAGCATATTATATTATATATAAATATATACATAAATATATACAGTGGTTTTAAAATGAGGACTCTTTAACTTTGAAAAGTTAAGGAAAATAAATCAAATTTACCCACTGTATTTAAATTAAATATGAGAGATAATTTATTTTAGGAGAAAGAATACAATAAATTTGATCGATTTTTCCTAACTTTTTAAAGTTAGTGAATCATCATTTTAAAAGCACTACAAACAGACACACATATACACACATATATAATGTTTTTATAATTAAGTATACTTGATTTTAAAAGTATGGACCAACTAATCAAATTAATTCATTGCATTTGAATTAAATAGATTGGAGAATTTATTTTAGGAAAGATAATGCAATATATGAATTTGATTAGTTGATCCTTACTTTTTAAAATCAAATATACTTGACTATAAAAACCCTATATTTATATATTTATATATAAAGAGAGAGAAAAAGAGAGAGAGAGAGAGAGAGAGAGTACTGTTAATCTTTCCAAATATTTTGTCCAAATGATATGGTATTTGAATTGTCAAAATTTTGTAAATTATAAGATGATGTGATAATTAATAGAATTTTGATAATTCATATGTCATACCATTTGAACAAAATATTTTAAAAGCCTTACATTACTTTTATATACATTAGCAATACTACATTACCCAAAAGTTTATCCATATTCATTACCCAAATGATATGATAAACTTATATATAATTACCACTTGCCAAATCATTTGGATTAAATTTTTAAACAAATTTTTAGAAAGTCTAACATTATTCTATATATATATATATTTATACACACAATTAAAAAAAAAAAAAGTCTTATGTATAAATAACATATTTTACAATGTATTTGAGTATGGATATATATAACAACTACAAATGACTGATTGTATTCTAAAATTACTTATTGTATTTATTATAATACTAGTTTTAATTGTACGTGCAAGGCACATACTTAACTTTGTATTCATTTTTCTTATCAAATAAATTTTAAGGTTAAAACAAATTATTAATTATAATTTATGTTAATATCACTTTCTTTCATGTACACAAAGAAGAAATCCAAACAACAGAATCCTTTGATATTACTACAATAGAGAACCCCTATATTGGCAAACACACAAAAAAGATGTATCCAGGGTTTTGTCAGCGACAGATACCCAAATAAATGCATAGAACCCAACTTTCTGCCACATAAAAGAATGTCTTCTCACCCTAAGTATTAAAAAATCGTTTTAATTTTTTCTTGTCAAATAACCCAATACATTGCTAGAATTATGCTCCCTCAAAGGGGTATAGCTTGTTCACTCTACCCAAAAAGAAAAAAATGCTGCATATAGAGAAGTATAGTTATGGTATAAACCACATCAACCTAGCTATCTTGATTAGTAAAGTAGAAGCAACACATGTTGTAAGCTTAATTTTTATCTTTCCCATAAGTATTCGGAATACCATTGATATCAAAGCCACAAGTTGACTTTACTTCTTAAATAAAAAAACAAAGCAATTTTTTTCAGACAAGCAAGTTTGCTCAAGCTCATGTCACCCATATAACTATGTCTCACACTAAGAATTTATGGCAGCCCCATGTGATTTTAAAAAAAAAAACTGGCAGCAAGAGACAAAAAATTTAGTCATGAAAGATTCCTAAGTATGTATCTGGCAAAAACAAAAATCTTTTTCTTAAATACACCATACATGCGAAAGACCTAAGAATATAATGGGTCTGACCATCAAAAGTACTCAAACAATTTAATTGATTCTAAGCGAGATAAGACATACAACTCAGATGCCCAAAAATAAAAGGAATAAAAAATTAGAGATAAAAAACCATAACCGATTAATGTGATTTGATGATCATAAACTTAAAACAAATTTGTTATAGCCTTACAACTCATTTCCAGATTCTCCTTGTATGCAAGAGAGCTGAAATCTGGCCCCATTGGTCCTTTCGATTCCGTCCTTAGTACTGCATCATCTCCCCCTCTCCTCTTCTAGTCATTTAATAGATAAAGCAAATGTCAACATTTCGACATAAATCACAAGATCCTAAATCAAAAAGACAAACAGACTCACCATAAATGAACCATCAAGCCAAGTTGGAAATAACTCTGACACAACATCAATAAATTTCTGCATTGCTTCTTCTGCTGGCATGGCACCCCTGCCACGTTTGCCTAACATAAATCAAATTATCAAAATAAAAAATTGATTTATCATTCACCCTCATAGCTTCAAAACCTAATCTCAAATTTACATACAACCCTCAATTAATACAAAACATATAAAATCAAATTCTATAGTACTTTAAACTATCTGTCTTTCCCATATATAAACTCCATCTACAAAAAATACTAATTCGGCATGAAAACACTCTGCATGGAACTCTAACTAACCAGACCAATTAACACCTATAAAGAAAGTATAAGCCATATTACAACCATTAGCTCACATGCTTCAATCAATGCATCCTCACTCAATAAGCCTTTCAAAAATCCAACTTCTCAATTCCCATTCGATCCCATAATCGCACCAATTCTTCGCGATTGCAACTATTGCTAGACACACTCCAAAATACCCACTACATATCACTCTCACTACCTCATTTTTACACATTCGAAAACTAAAACTAACACTACGCATATTCAATCCCACAAAAATCCAACTGTCCATTCGATCTCACAATCACACCAATTCTTCGCAATTGCTACTATAATGTGATTGCAATCAATCAACAACCCCTTAGACATATTCCAAATACGCACAACACATCACTCTCACTATCTCATTTCTTTCCTTTCTTCTTCCTCCTCTCCTCATCACTATCAAACCTTTCTTCTTCCTCCCCCGCTTCTTCCTCGACATCATCTACGATGAACCCATCCTTTTCATACTCATCATGCCCTTCTTCTGAAAAAATAAAAATTAAATTACATACATACATTAACAATGAACCAAGACAGAACTCCCAAAATAACAAACTCACAAGCCAAATAACAATATAAAAAATCCAAAACCACAAAACACTACCACCACAATTAAAACAAAAAACATAATACGCTATCACTAACAAAATAGTAAATTTCAATACTTTTCGACCAAATAATCACAAAACATATACTTAAAAACAACCAAATTAAAAAATTCCCCATATGATCAGTAAAATCTAATCATCTACTTAGTTTTATAATAGCACTCAAACTGCAACTTTCATTTTAAAAAAGAAAAACCCGCATCATCCACAACACCAGATCCAAAAACCCTAAAAAATATAAAAACAGAATCTAAAATACCCCAAAATTTCTAATCCCTTACCTAGATAAACCAAACCCATTTCCATTTTCCTCGAAACCATACAGTTAATAACTTCCATCCATTAAAAAAAAACCAAAAAAGAGTTGCAAAATTGACGGAATAAAAGGAAACCCTAGAGATAGATATCAAAAATCGAAACAACAAAAGCAGTGAAAGTTGAGAAAAGAAGAAGAGAATGCTAAGTGGGGTGACCTTGGTGAGGAGAAGATCAAAGTCGATGTCGGTATCGGAGGAGTGAGGCAAGCGGTCCTTGACAGTTCTATTGAACTTCTTCTTGTCAGCTCTAGAGAGTCTTTGATGGGATTTCACTTCAATTGATTTCTTGAACTTTTTTTTTTTTTTTTAAATAGATTTCTTGAACGTTTTTTATGAATTTCAGATTACATTAGAAGTTGATAAATGGGAGTTTTTGTTTGTAGCTTGAAAGCTTCTCGAGATTTTATCTAAGGATAAAATTATAATTTAACTTCTAAACAAATGTCAGGTGTGAAATTTTATACTATTTATGCCTCTCTTCCTTTTGTATAGAGTATAAGAAATATAATAAATAATTTTAAAATGTAATCAATCATTCCAGTTATCCAATTCATTCATATTCAAATATACTCAAGATGGCTCATATATATATATATGTATATATGCAAATCTAATGACAATCATAAAACAAAACAATCTACCCATAAAATGGAAATTGAACTTCATCTTTCAATTCAAAAGGGAGGAGACACTCAAATATTAAGGAGAAGACAAAGTTTTATCAATTCTAAAAGAATTTTGATATTATAAAATAGGTATAAATGAGGAGTACTTATAAAAATAGAGTATAATAAAATTAAACAAAAAAGGGTAATCTTAGTATTACGTGAAGTTTAAAAATAAATTAAAAAATTTTAAATTTTTTATAAAGTAAGCAGACAAAAGGGGTACAATTTTTGAGGAGTGGAAATATCGCTACTCTTAAAAAAAACTGGGATGAGATGGGTGGGTTGAGTTGAAAATTATAGTAAGTTGAGTTGAGTTGAAAAATTTTCAGCATAATCTCACCTCAAACCAACCCAACAAACGCTCACCCAATCCAACTCAATAAATGTCCACCTCTTTCTAAATCCAAGATGTTTTCATCTCTATAGAAGAACACTTGCTAATAATGAAGAGCAAGGATAGTTACATTTTTTTTTTTATTGCCTTTATGGTTCATGGATTGACCTTTTATTTATACTATTTAATGGGTTAAACTTTTATTTGTAATACTTTATGAATTATCTTTATTTGTAGGGATAATCTCACTTTTCCTATTGTAGTTTGACGTAATTGCTAATTAGCCTATGTGGTTTTAAGGAATCCCATTTTACCCCGTACCATTACTAAAATAATCAAAATAACCAAAATACCCTTATAGTTTTGTCATTCCACATTAATGATCAAATTTTGATTTTTAACTTCGATATTAACGACAATGGTTTTTATGAATATTTTCATATACCACAAAGGTATTTGACCTATTTCATAAATGGACAAATGAGATATTAACGATTTTCAAAACTACTAGAGTATTTAGGTATTATATCAAACTATATGAGGGAAAATAGGATAATCCCTTATTTGTATTTATTTGATGAACTGAACCTTTATTTATAATTGTTATTTATATTGTTTGAATTTATATGTAATGATGTAATATTAGAATATTATTTGTAATTATTATGAACTTTTTGATATTTTAACTAATGTTAAACCCGATCAATCTAACCCAACCTGATAATTATTAGGTTGGGTATTTGGTTTGGATTGGATTGAAAAATTTTCAATCCGATTTATATTGGATTTAGAGATTTTCAATCTAACCCAACTCATTCCAATCCGACAAATGCTCACCTCTAGTTGCCTTTCAAAATAAGATTATAGCTCTATGTTTTTTCCCACCCAAGCTTTGTTATCATTATAAGAACTTTGCAACCAAAAGTTGGATTTATTGGATATGATTTATTGAACTTAAAACTAGTTCAACTCGGTAAATAATTGCAATTTTCTCCCACCATGGCTGGACTACTTTGTTATTTGGGACTATTTTGTCCAGTCTCTCACAACAGTGCAACACACAAACAAAAGATTAGAAAAAAAATAATAAAAATTTTTCAATCCCGTCCTATCTGATAAACAAATGGCCATCACTGTACAAAAACCACTTTACATTAAGAGAAAATGATTTATAAAGCTCGTCTATTGACTTTCTTACAATGAATTTTCATGTTTAGAAACATTCAGTTGTCCGCTAGAGGCGTTGGATTTGGTGAAGACAGAAGTGGGTTTTTTTTTTTTTTTTTTTTTTTTTTTTGAGTGAGTGACAAAGAAGTGAGTTGATGGTACAAATTAATCAATTAATGAAACCCTCGACAGGCCAATTTGCCCAAATTTTGTTGAAAGAAAAATGGGTTGTCTGTTTTTAATATTTATTACTTAGCGAATCTATCAAATCACTTAAAATTATTTAAAAATAATTAAAAAAATTATAAGTCTAATTATCAAATCACATAATAATTTTTTAAATATATTACTTCAAGTTTATCCTTCTCAAAATAATGTATTTTTCAAATTTGTTATAATTTTATATTATGCATATTCCTTTTAATGTTATAACACAAATAAAAACCATAAAATTCTTTTCCTCAATTTTTCTTATATTTGGATTACTGTATTTCTTTGATCAAATTTCGATAAAAATATTTATTTATTTTTTTTATTAACTACTTGTGGAGTAACCTATATTGTGTTAGTTTAAATATATAAATTTAATATATTGTGTTAGTTTAAATATATAAATTTAATTTACTCTAATATAATAATTAATCATATTTTAATTATAAATAAAAGTGTTATAAACATATACAAAAAAGTGTTTAGTTTTTGTTAAATAATTTATTTGTAATTATTTGTATCATATTAAATGAAATTACATAACAACTAATAGTAAAATTGTATAAATGTCAAATTATTTGTTTTCATATAGTTTTAACTTTTAAAATAAATAAGATTACTATACATTCAAAGGTCAAAGGTAGGGTAAAAAAAAAAATGAAGAAATTTTAATTTTGTCCCTAACATTTGGTAAAATATTACTTTTTTACTAATGTTTGTATTTCGAATATTCGTCATCCCTAACGTTTCGAAAATATATCAATTTAGTCATTTTGTTAGTCAAATATTAGTCAACCTTAACAAGGAGATGTAGTTTGGTCATTTTAACTTGAATATATTTATGTATTTTTAATATATATTTAATATAATATACATTTTTATGTTTTTAATTTAATATATAAAAATATTTTTAAGTTGTTTTTTAAAAAAAAAACTCCATATGAGACCAGAAAATTGGTCTTCATGGGTCTCCCATGGAGACCATTCTCCTTTCGATGAGGGAGACTAGAAAATTGGTCTCTATCGCATGAGTGGAGACTAAGTCTTAAGCAATGAAGACTGGTTCGTCTAGAGAGGACTCTAATGAAGAGACCAACACTAGTCTCCATCTCCGGAGACCAGAATTGGTCTTTGATGATGGAGACTAAAGGGTCTCTACCATCGAAGGCCAATCTTTAATAGTGGAGACCGATTAGAGATGACTACCATCTCCATTTTTTTTTTTTAAATTTACACAAACATTTCTTTTAGATTTAGTTTGATGAAAGGTTTGATGTTGATGTTTAATTTGGGTGATGTTAGTTTGATGAAAATGATGGAGATGATGATTTTGATGAATGTAGAAGTTTAAATTGGAGATGAGAAAGATGATGAGAGATAAAAGATGAAGAATATATATTGTTTTAATTTTATATTAAAAATATTATTTTTTATTAAAATATTTATTAACAATAAATTGAATTAAAAAAAATTGATTAAATGATGTGTTACAATTTCATTGGAAGGTGATTAATGACAATTTTGTAATAATAGAGATTGTTATTTTACAATTATTGGTTTTTAAAAAGTTAATTACATCATTTTATCTATTTTAAATTATATCAAGGATAAATTCATATTTTTGTCATGTCTGTCATGTTTGACTGTCATTTTTTTTGTCAGAGTGACTAAATTGATACATTTTCGAAATAATAGGGATGACGGGAATTTGAAATACAACGTTAGTAAAAAAGTAATATTTTGCTAAATGTTAGGACTAAATAAAAATTTTACAAAAAAAAAAAAAAAAAAAAGTCATTTAGATTTCAACCACTATTCAGTTTTGCTTAACTTTCAACATTATTCAATCTTCTGATTAACAAAAAAAAAAAAAAAAAAAACCCGAGAAGTAGCTAAACATACTCACAAAACTTACAAGAAAAAGGTGATGTATTTTATAAAAGAATAAATCTATGAAATTGAACAGAAGAATAACTCACGGAGAGGAACTAAATCTCTTAAAGAAATTATAAAAGGATCAAAATGCTAACAGAAAGGGAAAGTTTGAAAGTAGACAGGGGATACAAACCAAAAAAAAAAAATTGAACACCTTAATTTAATTCTATAAGGTTACTTTTGGTATTTAATATAAGTTTATTGTGAAACATTAGATATTTTCTTTTTAAAATTCATATTTTTCTATTCATACTTATTTTTTAAATACTTATTTTATTTCAAAATACCCTGTTATCTTTCCACACTTCTTTTCTACAAACATTATATTATAAGAGAAATAAATTGGAAATTGTTTATTTGAAAGACTCTTATGTTTTATTTGTAAGACTTCTTTTTTTTTTTTTTTTAAATAATTAACTCATTTTAATGAATATTCATTCTATCATAAAAAGTAAAACTTAAAGATTGTAAGTTTAGAATTAATTACAAGTTTACTTTTTAATCATTGTGTTGTTTTGAATGGTTATCGGCACCAAAACTTAATTTATTCACCATTATATTTACAAACTTACAAATCATAATGTCCGAAAAAATAACAAAGTTTATTAAAAAAAAAAAATAGGAAGAAAAAAAATATACAAGATGAATCATAAGTATAACCTGATTGATAACTATAGCTCTCAACAAAGTTGAGGTCCCAATTACAAATACCCTCTCCAACATGTCAAGAAAAAACTAATAATAATAGCATATAAAAAATTCCAACTAAGTAATATTTATTCTTAGAGAGTCGGTTGTTATTACATTTTCGCTGGACTTTTAATATATTTTTAAAAAGATTATACATTGTCTTACTGCACAGGTGGGAAGTGCACTAGTGTTGATATCTTATGGCACTACGATAGCAAAGCAAGTTTAATACAGTAAAATTTATGGATTGCAAGGTTTTAAGTGTTGTATCTTTTGAAGTCCATGTTATATCATTTGATTCCATGTTGCAATGTCAGTAATGATATTCCAACAATTTTAATTGACAGTGCTTAGTGTAGGATTCTTATGGTGTGTTTACTTCATGGATTAAACAAAGGGAATGGAGAATGGGATTGATTGATGTTGTTTACTTACTTAAAATTCATTCCGTAATGGGAATGAAAATGTGGGCCCCACATCAATTTGGGGTTGTGGAATGAGAATCTCATTCCCCCCAACCTACTTGGGAATCCCATTTCCATTCCCTTTGTCAAAATAAAATGTCCCTTATACCCCTTTTTAAAAAAATAAAGAAAAATCTATTTATTTGATGTTAAAAAAAAAAAAAACTACATATTGTAATAAAAAATTGTGCACTATTAATTTTTCATCACCAATTTCTTAATTATCATGATGGACTAATAAAATAATATGTAATTTTTTTTTTATTATTATATGTAGTTTTTTATTTAATATTAAAAAAAAATTACATATTATAATAAAAAACTACACACCAAGTTAGTAAACTATTAAAATAATATTAAGTTTTTTTATTATAATATGTAGTTTTTTATTTGATATAAAAAAAAAGAACATATTATAATAAAAAACTACACATTATTATAATTAATCCATAATTTTAATTAAGGGTATTTTTGTAACTTATAATTAATTCATTCCGATTCCAAAATAAAGTAAACAGTTTAATGGAAATAATATTGATTCCGATTTTGATTCCTGTAGTTGAAGTAAACAACTTATATGATTCCGATACTTCATTCCGATTCTAAGTCATTCCGATTCCAAATCATTTTGATTCCTATTCCGATTTCTCCAAGTGAAGTAAACGTACCATTAATGTATTTATCATACTTGACTCAAATTCGCTTTTGATGGAACTTGATTGGTTTGATGAATAGTCTTGTAATTGAAGCTGGAATCGTTATTGATGATATTTGGGCCTTATATTTAGAGGTCGATGTTTGCAAATGTCAATATATCCATAGAAATGGCAACCGTTTGACACATAAGTTAGTTTCTATGACTCTTATCTCCTATAGGATTACTTGATCAACGCCTCTTGTATCGTTTCGGGGTCTCTTGATTATTAAGAGTTCCTTTTATTGAAAGTTCATATTGCATTTTTTTTAAAAAAAAAAAAAAAGATTATCAAGATATATGGTTTTTTTTAAAAAAAAAAAAAAAAACTGAAAAAAAAAAAGATTATCAAGATATGCGTTTTTTAAATATTATCAATTTATTTTACGTAACAGTGTCAGTTGAAATTCACTTCTGTAAATATCATTGACGCCATCAACATACTTTTAGTTTGTATCATCAAATTTCTCATTTTCATTGTATTGTAAATATTTTACAATTAAAATTGGATTGTGAGAAGAAATTCTCAACTCGAAAAGCAAAAGGAATACTGATAACATCAATTATTATTATTATTTTTTTTTTGTCAAATTAAATTTGGAGGGGGGGGCGGGGGGTGGTGTTGGGGGGTTGGGGGTTCGGGGCGGGGGAAGGTACTTCACCCTAAAAGTCTTTTTTTTTTTTTTTTTATTAAGAAAAAAGAAACAAATATTAAGACAGTTCATTTTTTTCCTAAATTATATTTCTAATCTTTTGACACTTCTATTTTAATGACACATAAGTTTAAAAATTAAATTTAATCAAATATTTAAAATACTCCATTTTATTTTAATATTACTAATTATTAATTTTGATGCAATTCCTTTTTTAAGAATTTTTTAAGAAATCAAATGAAGTCTTGAGGAGAAAGATAAGATTTTGTGATAAACTTTTTTTTATAAGATTTGGTGATAAACTTTTTTCTTCTTAAAAATCATTTGAAAATCCATCAAAATCAATATGTAAAATTAATGATTTCTTTAATACAATTAAATTTTATAGGATTTAATATAAATCTAAATTAAATACACCTAGATTTTCATAAACTTCATACAAATTTAAAGAGAATATATCTAGATTCCAACAGAATTAATTTAAATCTGTATTGACTATGTTCAAACTTTTAAAATTCTTTAAATTCCAATAAAATCATAAATTGAATACATCCTCCTAATCAAAATCTATTTCCATAGTTATTTGGTTACATAATATTAAAGAAAAGGCAATAAATGGCTGGCATATTTTACCTTATATATAAATATGCAAACCTGATTGCAACCGTCAAACCAAAATAATTTAGCCATCATGTTTGCGTCCAAGAAGAATTTTGTTGTCGTGGCTCTCTTTTGTCTTCTGTTTGTTAGTCAACTACACTTTCATCAATGTAAGTCTCCGAATATACTGCATCTACATCTTTTTTTTTTCCAGCTACGATATATTTATTTGTGTAAATATGAACTAACTAAAAGTCAATTTTTGACGGAAATGATAAAATATTTTGTTCCAATGGTTGCAACTATGTACAACTTCCTTATAGCGACTGTCTTTTTTTTTTATACAAACTTGTAGTGACTCTCTTTTGTCTTGTGTTCACTACTCTACTATAATTTCATTAATGCAAGTCTTGAACTAAAACCCGTCTTTTCTCTTGACTTGAATGTTAAAATTTTATGTTTAATGCAGAAGTTATTAATTAGGAGCTTTTGAAATCTGTAGATGTAGTGATACTGCTTTTGACAAGAGAATCAGTTCCCTTTTTCTTTTTTGATTAATTTTTCCAATAAACAGGTCAAGAGAATTTTGGAGACAGCAAAATCATTATAGGTCACCAGCGATGTGTCAAAACAAGGCGATTTATATTTATCAGTTACTTCTGCTGCACAGCTAATCCGGCAAAATGTTTCAAAACCAACAAAGAATGTATGGATTCATGTCCAAACCCCTAATTTTTTTCTGATTAGGACGGGCTTGTCCAAGCCTCTAAAGTTGTACTACTTTTATCATCAATTATCAATAAAGCATTATGTGCTTCTAATTTCTTGATCAAATATAAAATTTCTGGGTTACTTCACCAAACTATATCGAAGGGTTCTATTGCCACAAAGAAAAAAAGTTCTAGCGTCATCCATTTACTTTTTGTACTCATATTGAAAATTTAGAAATCAACTTTTATCTTTCTATATTTCTGAAATACTTTAATAACCTGCCGCTATTTGCTAAAAATTTCCATTTTCTGCTGTAAATGGCGTACCGTTCTTGCTGCAATTTCTTAAAAAAAGAAATTTGATTTCTTTTTTTTTTGTTTCTCCAATAAAAAAACAATATTAAACATTTAAAAAATCATATTTTAATGTATTCATAAGCCATCAGATTAATTCATTGTTCATCCATTCTTACAGTGATATATTAAGGTTATATATTTTAGTAATAATATTTTTCATTAAAATATGGGTGTTATGAAAATTTTTCGGATGGATCTATATATTTTATTATTTTATATACAATAGGGTACTGATATTACCACTTATATATATAGTTTACACAATCATAATTTATTAAAAATTAAATTAGAAAATTTTCTACAATATATGTGTGTATATAAAACCACTATTATGTGTGTCGATATCAGTTGCCTTACCTATCAAAATAAGATTATAGCTCTATGTTTTTTCCCACCCAAGCGTAGTTATCATTACAAGAAATTTGTAACCAAAAGTTGGATTTATTGAACTCAAAACTAGTTCAACTTGGCAAATAATTGAAATTTTCTCCCACCGTGGCTGGACTACTTAGTTGTTTGGGACAGTGCAACACATAAACAAAGGATTAGAAAAAAAAAAATTGTTCAATCCCATCCTATCTGGCCAAGAAATGGCCCTCACTGTACAAAACCACTTTACATTAAGAGAAAATAATTTTTAAAGCTCGCCTATTGACTTTCTTACAATGAATTTTCATGTTTAGAAAATGTTGGGTTATATGGATCTGGGTTGGGTTCACCCAAAATGGCTCAAAACCCAAACCTGAATCCAACATATAGTTGGATGATATTGATTAATTGTCATTGACAGTTTTGCTAACCGGTTTTTGGTGGTCTTATAACTGCATGCAACAGTTACTTTAATATATAAAATGATGGGCACTAGATTTTTTGGTGTGGGGGTAATATATACATACAAAAAACAAAACAAAGCAGGGAGAAGAAACCAAAACAAAGAGTAGAACACTAAGGGCAAGATATTTACATTGTGACTTATGTTTTCTTTCTGAATTTTGTGATTGAATTCCGACCCAATTGAACAACAAAGAAATCCAAATCAAACTTTGCTGCAAAAACGGATACGCCTTGCAATTTTTACTCATTATTTTTCATGCTTTAAATGTAATATATATACTGTTAAGATACAATGATTAATTTACAGAAAGGTTCAGTTGTCCGCTAGAGGCTTTGGATTTGGTGAAGAAAGAAGTGAGTTGATAGTACAAATTAATCAATTAACGAAACCCTCGTCAGGCCGATTTGCCCAAATTTTGTTCAAAGAATAAGTAGCTAAAAATACTCACAAAACTTACAAGAAAAAGGTTATGTAATGTAGAAGAATAAATCTATGGAACCGAACGGAAGAACTCAAGAAGAGGAACTAAATTTCTAAAAAAAATCATAAAAGGATCAAAATGCTAAAAGAAGAAAGGGAAAGTTTGAAAATAGATAGGCGATATAAGCCAAAAAAAAAAAATTGAACACCTTAATTTAATTCTTCAAGGTTACTTTTGGTATATAACGTATGTTTATCGTGAAAACATTAGATAATTTATTCTTACAATTCATATTTTGATCATAATTGACACTTCACATTAAATAATAAATTTTCTAAAGATATTTATTTTATTCCAAAAAATCCTTTTATCTTTTCACACTTCTTTTCTTCAAACGTTAAGTTATATTGTAAGAGAAATAAATTGGAAATTGTTTATTTGAAAGACTCTTATTTTTACTTCGCAAGACAGTGTATTTTCTTAAAATAATTTAACTCATTTTAATGGAGATTTATTCTATCCTAAAAAGCAGCAGTTAAAGACTGTAAGTTTAGAATTAATTACAATTTTACTTTTTAGTTATTGTGTTGTTTTGAATGGTGATCGGTACTGAAACTTTATTCACCATTATATTTATAAATGTACAAATCATAATATCCAAGAAGTAACAAAGTATATTAAAAGAAAGAAAAAAAAATATGTATTATAAATATAACCTGATTGGTAACTATAACTCTCCGAAAAGTTGAGGTCTCAATTACAAATATCCTCTTCCCCATGTCAAGAAAAAAAAAAAACTAATAATAAAAGCATATGAAAATTCAAAATAAGTAATATTTTATTCTTAGAGAGCTGGTTGTTATTGTATATTGGCATGACTTTTAATATAGTTTAAAAAAGATTATACATTGCATATCTACTCATACTTTAAGTGGTTAATGCGCTTTCCTTCATATCCATGGAAACGATTTGAGGTCGCCTTTAATTTTGCTTTTTTGAGAATTTAAAATCAAATTACTTCATAATTTAGGTGTAATAATGATGTTTAATAAATATTTTTAAATTGATTATTTAATAATTCGGTTGATTTGACAACAATTTTATGAACCAGCATAAAGATTTACTAAACAGACCATGCTACTTTTAATTCTTATAAGAATGTTAAATATCACCTGATTTTCTTGCTTTCACTGTCCCTTGACTGACCAAAAACAAAATGAAATTCACCTGGCTTCACTTCTGTTTGTTGGTTTGTTTGCCTTGCTCTCTATTTTTCTCATTCCTCTTCTGCCAAAAGTTGCAATGGAAATTGAATAGTCCCAGCCCGATCTGATCCAAATACTTATTGGGCCCAAGTCCAATCTGATTCAAACAGTGATCGGGCCTGAAATTTTCAGGTCAGATCAGCCCGGTCCTGCCCAATCGACACCTCTGCATTTAGAGTAACGATACTTGCATCCTTTAAAAATTCTATGTAAATCCTTTTTTATATTTACAGCTCATTAAAATTTTTGAAAAGTTCATATTTTGTAAACAAACCCATACATTACCAATTGTTTCCCTTCTTTTACTTTAATTATTATTGATAAATAAATTATTAAAATAACTAAAATAATTAAAATAAAACATTAAAAAAAATGAAAATGAAAAACCATCTAAGCAGCCGCACTTTGTTAGGTGAGGCAGCAGCCTCCTCCGTAGTCTTTCTCCTTAATCTTTTGTGGTGGCTACTGCATATACCTCTCTCTCTCTTTAATCGCTTCGTGTTTTATGCTTTGAAGATCTGCTTGCAAATTCTTTTGTCATTACTATTGTAATCATTTATTATTATCTTGAAAGAGTCTCCCACAGTTCCACTTTTTCATCTGGATTTAATTTTTTATATTCATTTAATTTTACTTTTTTATTAAACATGGTTTAGTGAGTAAGAATTCAAAAGTTAAATCGATAAAAAAAATAATAATAATGTTAATACCTTTTGATTAAGTGTGAGTAATTTAAATTAAGGATAGTGTTGGAATTTTAAAAATATATAAATCATTGATGTACATACAGTATTAAAGGAGTGCAAATATTGCCACTCCTACATACATTAACGCCAAATCAATAAAATTGCAAAAAGGGAAAGGAGTTATTAAGCAGAAAATGTGGATATTTTGTAATAGCTCATGGTCGCAAAGGGGCTGTGGTAAACAATTACAACCCCTCCCATGACAAGTCATGAGTTCAAGAGATTGTGCACCCATCTTCAAATAAAATGATAAGATTTTCTTTCATATATATGGGTTGTCTCCCACTCAAATATGGGTGACTCATAATTGTATGGGAGTCACTTATCTAGGTCGTGTCATTAGTGTATTACTAGCATGGTTCCGATTATCTTTTAGACTAGTCATAACTCAAAAAATAAAAAATAAAAAACTCATGGGCCACACTTGTCAATATCAATCCGCCAGAAAGCAATGTGGGCCTCATTTGTATGTTTGGTAAACTGTGAAGAGTGAAGAAAGATGAAGAGGTTCCAATGAGAATTGGATTTGGACCCGCAGAAGTAACGGATCCAAAATTAATACTAAGGGAGGCATTTCAACAAAAATATGAATATATATAAGAGATAAAAAAAGTGAATAATTATTATATATGGACATATAATTTTAATGTGATAAATGTATAAATTTGGGGTTTTAAGATTTATTGTTCGAATTTATATGTAAAGGCCAAACCAAAATTTAAAATATAAAAAACTGAGCAAAATTAGTTGGGCTCAAAGACAAAAATGACATAAAAATTTACGGAGTTAACATTTTTGTCTTATCTCATTATTTTTAACATTTGAGTCTTAACAAATAAATGTTTCGACAAAATTGTCTTTTGAAAAAATAAAACTAATCTCATCTTCATCAATTTCTTTCATCATCTAATTTTTTCTCTCTATCAAATGTCTTCTTGGCGAACTTTTTCCCTCGTATTGATATCTCTCTCTTCCTCCTCGTCCTTCCTTTTTTTTTCTTTTTTCTTTCTTCACTTCACCATATAAGATGTCAAATGAAAATGGATTTAGATGGTGAAAGAAATTTGAGATGATGAGGTTTTTTTCTTTCAAAGGACAATTTTGTTTAAAAAAAAAAAAAAAAATTCCTTTGAGATTCAACCGATAAAAACATTGAAATGGAACTTAGGGATTATTTATTTTTTCATTTGAAAACTGAATAATGTTGAAAATCACTGAAGACTGAATAATGATCGAAATCTGAAATTCGAATAAGATTAAAATTATCTGAAAACTAGTAATTTGACATTTATACTCTTTTATTGTTAATTATTATGTAATTTCATTTAATATGATGCAAATAATTATAAATAAATTATTTAACAAAAAGTTTTAAAACACTTTTATGTATATATTAATAATACTTTTATTCATAATTTAAACAAATAGTTTTAAGTTGAATTACTATTATAACAAAAGTTTAAATTGTAAAGTAATATATATTTTCTATTAAAATTAAATAATAATAATCAAATACTTAAAAAAAAAAATTGAGGATGAGATGTTTTAGGTTTTTACTTGTCAATAATGTTTGTTATAGCATTAAAAGGAATCTGTATAATTTAAATTTAGGACAAATTTAAAAATATATTATTTTGAGAATGATAGACTTAAGATATTATATTTAAAAATTATGATTTGGTATTCAGATAAAAGTTGAAAATTATAATTCTTTTTTTCAATAATTTTTAGGTAGTTTTAAATGGTTTAACCACTTTAAAAAGTAAACAAAAATAACTTAATAAATTAAATTTATACATATTAGGCGATAAATGCTAAAAACAAACAAACCCTTAAATGTTAATTCATTTAACAGGTATATATTATTTTTTGGTGTATAATTTAAAATTGTGATCAATTTGAAAATATATTATTTTAAGGAAGATAAATTTGAAATAATATATTTAAAAATCATTAAATGATTTGATATTAAAATAAAAGTTAGAAATTGTAACTTTTTTCGGTGATTTTTTTATAATTTTAAATAATTTGATCACTTTAAAAAAACAAATAAAAATAATTTAATAAATTTAATTCAGACATATTAAGTGATAAATGCTAAAAACAAACAATCCTTTGAACGTTAATTTACTATTGAAAAAAAGATATTTAGTGATATTTTCATAAATTTGAAAATAATTAATATTTAATAAAGGAATTGATATAGCTTCATCCTAGAATGGTTCTGCCGACGTCACTACTGACGTGACAGCATTTGAGTGTTAAATCTACTCAAGATTTGTCTATAGATTATTTTATATATAGGTTTAAAATTATTTACAATGAAAGATATCCCAGACCAAGTTACTGTATATATCCATTGTCCTCCCATGACCAAAAGCATCATATGAAGTCAACTTGATTGAACTAAAAAAAAAAAAACAACAGCAGCAACATGCAATTGCAGCAATTTACCAGGTTTCACTTCTCCTTCATGTATTTTCTTCTTCTCTATCTTCTGCTGCTGAAATTTACAATGAAAATGAAGAAGAAGCTGTCAAAAGATCTCAATTCCCAGATGGATTCCTTTTTGGCACTTCCACTTCTTCATACCAGGCATTTTTTTCTCTTCTTCTTCTTGTTTTCTTGGTTCCGCTTGATATATTATTTTTTTTCAATGAATTTTTGTATCGATGTCTTCTTTGTATCAATGATTTATATATTGAAGATTGAAGAAGGGCACCTTGATGATGGTAAGGGCCTCAACAACTGGGATGTTTTCACTCATGTCCAATGTAAATCCATTTATGCATTTCCATAATAGCTGGAATTTTATTTTTTGTTTATTATCTGTAGAAATATTTATATTTATCATATTATCAATCAAATTCTCCAGGAAACATAAAAAATAATGATAATGGGGATGTTGCTGATGACCATTACCATCTTTTCCGGGTAACTATTGTTATATTATTATTTTAACTTAATTATTACCTTCTACTTCATTCAGCATGAATTAATTTCAATTTCAACTTTATTAATTTGAACAGAAAGACATTGATTTAATGAGTTTTCGTGGGGTAAATTCATATAGATTTTCAATTTCATGGGCTAGAATTCTACCGAGTAAGTCCTGCAAACTGTTTATTAACATTTAATTTTATATACTTTCTTTAATTATTTGATAATTAATAATGTTCTTAAACTAAATTAATTGAATGCAGAAGGAAGATTTTGTCAAGGCTTAGTTTGGAATTGGTCAATCACAAAAGAATGTACTGGAGTCTTGTGGTACACCTTAGTGTAGGTGATCAAGAAAGTTGAAGTTGTTTAGTTGGTTAGTTAATTGTACAGATAAAAAAAAAAAAAATGAAAATACAAGTAGCAGTTTTCTCTCGTCAATTCTATTCTCTGAAACTCTCTCGTATCTCTATAGCTCAATAATATTCTCAATCTTTCATTGTATCAAAGTGCTGATCGATCAGTAGCCATGGAGTCTTCGCCAATATCTTCCTCAATGCCTTGATTCAATCAACATCAGAGTTTCAAGGAACCAGTACTTACGAAGAAACAACGTGAAGCACAACCACAATTTATAGCCAAAAACCTAAACTTCAATCTACCCATTAAATTGAATCAAGGTAATTACTCCTTCTGGAAAACACAAGTTTTGCCTATTATAAGAGCTTTTGATTTGAAACCTTTCATTTTTGGATTGACGAAGTGCCCCGATAAGTTTGTTGAAGTGTTAGATGAGGAATTAGGTCAAACAATTCAAGCTTATAGTGATGAATATCTTACATGGAAAAAGATTGATCAACTTTTAGTAAGCTAGTTACTTTCTACTTTGAGTGAATCGGTTTTAGGGCAAGTAACCCAGTGCGTGACATCATATGAAGTATGGTCTATTATTGAGAAGCTATATTCACAACAATAAATGGCTAGGATAACACATCTTAGAGGTCAATTACAGATGCTTAAAAAGGGAGTGATGAACATAACTGAGTATGTGGTAAAGATGAAAGGTATTGCTGAGTCATTGATGGCAGCTGGACAGATGATCACTGAAAATGATCTTGTATCATATATATTGGGAGGTCTCGGACCTGAGTACGACCCAGTTGTGGTCACAATCACTGCCAAACGAGGAGATATTTCACTTCAGGAAACTCAATTTCTATTGATGAGCTATGAATAAAGACTCGAACAACAAAACTCCACAGCCTTGATTGATGTCACTAATGTCTCTGCACACATGATTATTAGGAACAATAATAAGAGTGGTCAGTTTGGCAACCAAACAAGAGGAAATCAACCTTTTTCAGGCACTCAATTTCAATATAACAAAGGAAGGACAAGAGGCAGAGGCAGTAAAGGTAGAGGAGGTAGATTAAAGGTGGTGTGTCAATTTTGTGGTAGGCCTGATCATGTGTCAGCAGCTTGTTATCATAGATTTGATCAATCTTTTAGTGGGAATTTTGGTCAGAATTATGTAAATCAACCACAAGGCAACATTGCACAATAGATGGACTATCAATATTTCAATCCAAGTCATCATGTAATACCCCTACAAGCCTATAATGTCAACAACAACACAATGCTAGCCTCACCATCAACTACTACAGACCCCAACTGGTACATGGATAGTAGGGCTATTAATCATATCACTTCTGATTTCGGCAATCTGTCTTTAAGCAAATAGTACAAAGGTGGTGAAAGACTTGTAGTGGGTAATGGCCAATCACTTCCTATCTCTCACATTGGTCATTCTTTTATTCCTTCAAACACTTACAGTACTGCTCTTAGAATGAGAAACATTCTGTTGGTTCCAGAAATTACAAAAAGCTTACTAAGCATTGCTTAGTTAACAAAAGATAATCCTGTAGTTATTGAGTTTGATCATGATCTTTGTTTTGTTAAGGATAAAACAACAAAGAGAGTGTTGCTTCAAGGATTTCAGACCAATGGCCTGTACAAGCTCATTCTCCCAAAGCATAAAGTCTCAAGCCACTTGAATAGAAATGGTAAAAGTTTAACTACTACTTCTAGTTTTTCAAATGCTACTATGGAGTGTGATACTTCTACTTTTGAGATACCTGAGTGCAACACTTTTGAGATAAATAGGAGTGATTCTGGACTATTGAAAACTCCTAAAGATTTGTTGCCTAAACTGTGGCATCATAAGCTTGGCCACCCTTCTTTATCTGTTATGAACAATTTATTCAAAGTTTTGAATGTTTCTGGTTTTAATGTTGCTACTTAGATCACGTGTGATGCATGTAAGTTAGGAAAGGCACACAAATTACCTTTTACCAGGTCTGATCATGTAGTAAAGCATCCTCTTGAACTCATATCTGCAAATGTGTGGGGACCTTCACCTTATCCCTCCACACAAGGTTTTAGATACTATGTTAGTTTTGTGGATTGGTATACTCGTTACTGCTGGATCTATCCCATGACAAATAAATCTCAAGTGAAAACTATTTTTCCTATGTTTCACAAGTTGGTTGAGAGGCAATTTGGTAGATCTTTGAAAGGCTTGCAAACAGATAATGGAAGGGAGTTTTTAGTATTGAAGTCCTATCTAATAAATTACGGTATAATACATAGGATTAGCTGCCCTTATATTTATGAGCAAAATGGTATTGTAGAAATGAAGCATCGTCACATAGTTAAGGTAGGGCTCACCCTTCTAGCTCAAGCTCATTTACCCTTGTCCATGTGGTCGGAGTCTTTTCATACTACAGTCTACCTCATTAATCGACTTCCAACACCCATATTGGAAAATAAATCTCCTTATTGGTTTGCTTTCAAAAGAGAACAAAATTACTTAGATCTCAAGGTGTTTGGTTGCTCTTGTTTTCCATATCTCAGGTCCTACAATAAGCATAAATTTGGTTTTCATTCTTCCAAATGCTTATTTTTAGGATATTATGATCAAACAAAAGGTTTCAAATGTCTACACCCTTCTAGTAGAATTTATGTAACTCGTCATGTCTTATTCAATGAAATTGAGTTTCAATTTGCTGAGTTATTTCCTAATCCTTCTTCATATGGTCATACCTCTCATACAAAAATGCCTACAAATATTCATTTTATATCTCACTCACATAATCATGTTCCAAATGGTCCACCACCAGTTTATTCAACTTCACCACCAAAGACTATATCCATCTCTATTCATCCAATGACAACAAGATCTAAATTGGGTATCTATAAGCCTAAAGCTCTTCAAGTCCAACCTATCTCAGATTCTATACCAAGTACTGTCAATGAAGCCCTTGCTCATCCTACCTGGAAAGAAGCCATGCACGCTGAGTTTCTGGCATTACAAAAGAATCAAACATGAAGCTTGGTGCCTTATAAACCACATATACATGTCATTGGTTACAAATGGATTTTTAGAATTAAATATAAAGCTGATGGTACTATCAAACGGTATAAAGCTAAGCTTGTAGCAAAAGGGTTTGGACAAACAACAGGTTTGGATTTTTATGAGACTTTTAGTCCAATAGTTAAAGCTGCAACAATAAGGGTAGTTTTTACATTGGCTATCACAAATTATTGGGACATTCAAAAAGTGGATGTTAACAATACTTTCTTGAATGGTGAATTAAAAGAAGAGGTTTTCATGGCCCAACCAGAAGGTTTCGTGGATCCTTTAGCTCCATCCTCTATATGTCATCTTTATAAGTCATTGTATGGTTTAAGGCAGGCGCGCCTAGAGCATTGTTTGAGGAGTTAAAACCTACGTTGATGGCTAAAGGATTCACTAACTTTAAAGCTGACGGTTCATTGTTCATCTATAGGACAACTACAACTCTTCTATTAGTGTTGATTTATGTTGATGATATCTTGATCACAGGGAGTGATACAACTTTAATTACCAAGCTTATTCATGATATGAACACCTCTTTTTCGTTGAAATCTCTTAGATCTCTTCATTTTTTTCCTTGGTTTTGAAGTGATTCGCAATTCTTATGGCCTAGTTTTGAATCAATCAAAATATGCATAGGATTTGCTTCTCAAAACAGGTATGACAAAATGTAAACCTTACCCAACTCCTCTTTCTTCAAGTAGTAAACTCTCTGTCAATGATGGTGAACCATTTCAAGATGCTACTCTATATCGTAGTATTGTTGGTGCTTTGCAATATCTAACCTTGTCTAGGCCTGATTTGGCTTTCTCTGTCAACAAATTGAGTCAGTTTTTGAGTTCTCCTACTAAGATTCATTGGTTAGTAGTAAAGAGGGTTCTTCGATACATAAAAGGCACACTATCTTTTAGTATTTCTTTTACACCTACACCAAAGCTAAGCATAAAAGGTAATGCGGATGCAGATTGGGCGAGTAGTGTGGATGATCGTAAGTCCACAAGTGGGTATTGCATTTATTTTGGAGGCAATTTGGTTAATTGGTCTACCAAGAAGCAACATGTTATTGCTTGTTCTAGCATCGAAGCTGAATACCAAGCTCTTGCTTTAGCTACTACTGATCTGTTATGGTTCTCCAATTTATTTCAAGAGTTGCATATTAAGCTGCCATGTCCACCAGTGCTTTGGTGTGACAACTTGAGTGCTAAAGCACTTGCCCATAATCTAGTTTTTCATGCACACACTAAGCATAATGAAATTGATATGCATTTTCTTAAGGACATAGTCTTAAATGGGCAATTGGATATCAGGTATGTCCCAACCGATGCTCAAATAGCTGATGTGTTTACAAAACCGTTACTTATCTCTCATTTTCAACTTTTATCTTCCAAACCGATCACTGCTCCCGATCAGTTTCGTTTGAGGGGGAGTGATAGTAGTGTTGGAAATCATCTTCATTAAACTAAGTCTAGCATTAGCAACATAGAAAGTGATCAAGAAAGAAAGGCGATTGTGTCTCCAGGCTTAGTGAAACAAGCTTATCCAAACATGTTTCAACCAAGATTTTGTGATGACCAATTTTTCAAAACTAGAATCAAACTCACTGATCTAGATCAGTTCAGTTTGAGGGGGAGTGTCAAGGCTTAGTTTGGAATTGTCAATCATAAAAGAATGTATTGGAGTCTTGTGGTACACCTTAGTGTAGGTGATCAAGAAAGCTAAAGTTGTTTAGTTGGTTGGTTAATTATAGTATAAATAGACCTCCACATGTACAGATAAAAAAAAATAAGAAAACAATATACAAGTAGCAGTTTTCTCTAGCCAATTTTATTCTCTGAAACTCTCTCGTATCTCTGTAGCTCAATAATATTCTCAATCTTTCAAATTTGGTGAAGTTAATCCAATTGGAATCAGGTTTTATAATAATCTTATAAACCATCTCTTGCTTGGAGGTAACATCTTTTTTCAGGTTTAAATACAAATTAAATAACTTAAAAACCTTCTTTTTTCAATTTTTATAATTTCTTTGAAGATAATATAATCAGGAAAGACAAATATGCAGTTGGTGGTGCGGTGTAGTGGCACCTACCCCCTTCGTATGGCTCCTTTTGATTTTCTAGTTCAAAGTTTAAATTGCAGCATTCTCATATGGTGTGTAGGTGATTTTTTCACTTCATGTGGGTTGTCTTGTCTCTCCCATATTTGGGAGCTTTAATTTCAAATTATATCTGGTTTCTGAGTGATTTTTTCATTTCATGTGAGTTGTTTCTCCCATTTTTAAGAGCTTTAATTTCATATTGTATCCTAGTATCATAATCAGAAGAGTCCGACAGTGATGAATGTATTTATAATGTAAACAAAAAAAAGATGAATCTATTTGTTTTTATTTATTTATTTTTTTTGTCGGGAATTAAGCCATTTGCGACCATACACCATAACGACTTACCACAAGAACGGGAAAACAGATATGGGTTTTGGCTCAGTCCTCTAATTCAGTAAATCCCTGCTCTTACTCATTAATTAAGTTTTATATTGTTGTGCAGTTAACGGCATTCAATGTGTGTTTGTAATTTATCTTTCTTTTAAGTTAGACGTTAGAAGCAGTCGTGTCTTAACATGTTATTTTTGTTGGATATGAGTTACAGATTACAAGATAATGCTACTGCACATACGCAAAGTAAAGGAAAAAGGAAACAAAAACAAAAACAACAAATTACATCAAAGATACAATGAATAAATTTCTAAATATAAATTGAAGCAGCCGAGGCCTGTAAGAATTACAATGTCCTTAAAACGAATTCGCGGTGTATTGCGTTCGTCCCCTAGGATACAGTGGCTGAAACCGTCCGACGAACCGAATTGAATCTGATCTCTATCACACTGGAAGCTTAAATTAGAGTTAGAAGCTGTAAGCAAAGACCGAAGATTATGTTTTCTGGTCACTTCCTTTCTTCTTCAACTTGGATGCCAATTTAAATCATTCAACTTTGGGGAATTAAACTCTCTCAATTATAGTCATTATTTTGACTGTTACAATTCTGATTTAAAATCAGAATTTAATCACCTTAAATTAGAATTAAATTCTATCAATTATGGTCATTATTCATGGCTGTTACAATTCTGATTTAAAATCAGAATTTAAATACCTCTATTAACTAATAATTCAATTTCATCCATCATTCCATTAACGGTTACAAAATCATTAAAATTAATTTGTCATTAAAATTTGATTTGTTAACCGAAAATCATTAAAATCATGACTGTTACAATTCTTATTTTAAAATCATAATTTAAACACCTTTATTAATTCATAATTCAGTTACAAAATCATTAAAATTAATATGATTTGTTAACTCAAAATTATTAAAATCAATTAATGACAATTTAATTTTAAATTTAAACAAAATAATTTGAATGGAAAATAATATAAATCATTTTTCATCTTCCAATGTGGGATTAATGACCATTCCTTGCATCAGAGTGTGCATTTTGAGATTCAATTTCTCATTCATTTAATCCTAATTTTGAATGTATTACACTCCATTTCATTGCTCTTACAATAAAGAACATGAATCTTTCTTAATCTCTCATAATCAAGATTAAAATACATTTAAAAATTAACCATGAAAATGGTTATTTGTGACCATTTTCTAACAATTCTCCACATGAATGAAATTGACAGAGGAAACAAAATAAAGCTATAACACAATGACACTTATGACTTGGTGATAGAGCTCAACGGTCAAGATCTGCATAGAATAGGTAGGTGTTTATCTTTGAACCTTCCCTTGTGAGAATATATTTACTGTACTAGCTGATCAGTAGACGTGATATCTTTGAACTATTCTGCCGTTTGCGTAAATGATTATATACTCCACACAGATGTCTTCCTAATACAAATCGGTTCTCATTATTATGTTCGTTTTGGCCATGAACATATGTTTGGTTCTGTGAAAGTTTCTAAGAATTAAACCCCCACAATTCTATTTAGAAGCGGCCCCATTTCTCTTTTACATAGGTGATCTCTTAATTTAGAGTAACCCGCATTACTCCGCTTGGATTCTCGACGTATAAGGATCATTAAAAGCATAGCTTATCCTAACTCTACGAGTATCATTATCTCATCATAGGAATGGATCAGAGGATAACCTCTATATAGTGATACAACCAAGTCTTTACAATTAGGTTGTTCCATTGAACCTAAACCTTGGGATCTCCAGTCACATAGGTTGGGTTTTCCTTTGTATTGACTTATTCTTTCATGGGCTTCAGTCTCATTCCCTTAGATGATTTTTCAACCAACTCTTTATTTAACCCTTTGGTTAGCGGATCCGCAATGTTATCCTTTGACTTTACATAGTCAACCGAGATAACTCCAGTTGAGAGTAGTTGTCTCACGGTATTATGTCTACGGCGTATATGTCTAGACTTACCGTTATACATATTACTCTTTGTCCTTCCTATTGCAGACTGACTATCACAGTGAATGCAGATTGCAGGAACTGGCTTTGGCCACATTGAAATATCCTCTAAAAATTGACGTAACCATTCAGCCTCTTCTCCACACTTATCTAATGCAATAAATTCATATTCCATTATGGATTTGGCTATACACGTTTGTTTAGAGGATTTTCATGATACGGCTGCACCTGCTAGTGTGAAAACATATCCACTAGTAGATTTAAAATCTTTCATATCAGATATTCAGTTTGCATCACTGTATCCTTCTAAAACAGTCGGATATCTACCATAGTGCAACCAATAATTACGAGTAAACCGTAAGTACCTTAGTACTTTAACTATTGCTTTCCAATGATTAGTACCTGGATTACTCGTATATCTACTCAGCTTGCTAACTGTGTAAGCTATATCTGGTCTTGTACAACTTGTTAAGTATATTAGGCTCCCTATAACTCTAGAATATTCTAGCTGAGAGACACTCTCACCTTTATTCTTAGAGATATGTAAACTCATATCTATAGGAGTCTTAGACAAACCAGAATCATCTTTGTTGAATTTTTGAAATATTTTGTCTACGTAATGTGATTGACTTAATATAAGCCCATCTGATGTTCTTGAGATTTTTATTCCCAATATTACATCAACTAATCTCATATCCTTCATATCAAAATTTGAATTCAATATTTTCTTAGTATTTTTGATCATCCTATCATTACTACCAACAATGAACATGTCATCAACATAAAGACACAAAATAATATAACCATTTTCTGTGTCCTTAATGTAAACACATTTGTCACACTCATTGATTTTAAAACCATTTAACATCATTGCATTGTCAAATTTCTCATGCCATTGTTTTGGCGCTTGCTTTAAGTCATATAATGACTTTACCAATTTACAGACTTTCTTCTCATGTCCTGGAGCAGAAAAGCCCTCAGGTTGTTGCATATAGATTTCTTCATCTAAATCTCCATTTAAGAAAGTAGTTTTCACATTCATTTGATGTACTTCAAGATTTTGTAAAGTAACAATTGCAAGTATCATTCTAATTGACGTTATTATCGTTACAAGAGAATACGTGTCAAAATAATCTAGGTCTTCTCGTTGTTTAAAACTTTTAATAACAAGTCTAACCTTGTACTTGTCTATTGATCTATCTGCTTTCATTTTCCTCTTAAAAATCCATTTGTAACCAAGTGGTTTACATCCCGAAGGAAAATCCACTAGTTCCCAAGTATGATTTTGTAAAATGGAATCAATTTCACTTTGTATAGCCTTCTTCCATAATGGTCCCTCAGGAGAGTTTACAGTTTCTGTGAAAGTTTGAGGCTCACTTTCTAGGAAATAAGTTAAAAAATCTGAATCAAAAGATTTCTCTATTCTAACTGGTTTGCTATGTCGAGGTTCATTCTCAGCTTCCTGTTCTTCTTCGAGAGTCTCACATGTTCTTTTAGATGAACTTGACTCTTCATTAGATTTGCAAGGAAACACATGTTCAAAAAATGATGCATTCCTAGACTCCATCATCGTATTTTTATGTATATCTGAAATTTCAGATTTATACACAAGAAACCGATAAGCACTACTGTTTTCTACATATCCAATGAAAATATAATCAACTGTTTTTGGACCTATTTTCATCTTTTTTGGTATAGGTACAGCCACTTTGGCAAGACACCCCTACACTCGTAAATATTTATAGGAAGGTTTCCTACTTTTCCACAATTCATATGGAGTTTTATCTTACTTTTTTCGGGGAACCTTATTTAAAAGGTAATTACTACTCAAAATAGTTTCCCCCCACATGTTCTGAGGCAACCCAGAACTTATCAACATCGCATTCATCATTTCTTTTAATGTGCGATTTTTTCGTTCAGCAACCCCATTTTGTTGAGGTAAATAAGATGCAGTGGTTTAATGTATAATTCCATGTTGTGCATAGAATTCTGCAAATGACGCTTCATATTCACCACCACGATCACTTCTTAACATCTTAATTTTCTTATTGAGTTGATTCTCAACTTCATTTTTATAGAGAATAAATTTCTCTATAGCTTCATTTTTACTTTTAAGTAAATAAACATAGCAATATTTTCTACTATCATCAACAAAGGTAATAAAATATTTATTACCACCTCTTGATTGAACAAATTTTAAATCACACACATCACTGTGAATTAAATCAAGAGGTTTAGTATTCCTTTCAATTGTTTGAAACGATGACCTGGTTAATTTTGCCTCTACACAAGTGTCACACTTATACTTTGAATCAATATGGAATTTGGGTAAAAGTTCCAAGTTAATTTGATAGACCCCAAACCTGATTTTCTATTATATTTCATGTACTTGAGTAGGATAGGTAATATTGATCCAAAAATAGGGCCAAAGAATGATTTAAGACCCGATTAGGGTATAGAAAATTTTTAGAGTTTGTTTTGACGAAAAACGAAAACTTTCGATGAATAGTATTTCGGACAAAAACATTTTTGAATGAATAATGATTTTTGGAACAGAGCCCTAAGAATCGAAAATGTCAGAAATAGGTCATAGACCTTGAGAGAACTAAAACGAAATGAAACGGAATCCTTTTGATTGAGTTTCAGGAGATCCGAAAGATTCCGATCAAATTGCACTATTTTTTTAATATTGAGTTTTCGTGACTTAAACTTTATTCAAAAATTTCACGAAGCATAGGATTTAGAGGTAAGGGACCCAATTAGAGTATTTCATGGTCAATTTGAAGTTTAGATAACCATGAAATATTTTCAGAATATTTTTCTGATTGAATAGTATATTAAATTGCGTTTAGGTTAAATTTTCATCCAGATTTATTATTTTATGGTATTAGAAATATTCGAATTGAATTACGGTCAAATCGTAGGCCTCCAATAATGTTATTTGAAGTTTGTTATATTTTCGTATCGCAAGTCGGATATTGTTTGGTTGACCCCGGTATGATTACAAAGTGAGTAGGCGAGATTTACGTGTTAATCAAGCGAAGTGAGCTCACGGAATTCAACCAATGAGAAATGAGATAAGTGATTTAAAAAGTAGTGGCTATGGTTGTGCCACGTGTCATCTATGGATTGGTTGGAAAAATAAGTTGATTAGAATATGCCAAGTAGACCAATAGAATTGATTTTGGGGTACTAGTATAATTAGTGAAAGTTTGAGGTTATAAAGTGAGATTTTCTTTAGAGATCTTTTAATAATTAAGTATTAAAATATATATAATTGAGTTTTGTCTCATTTGAGACAATATTGGCCGTGAAATTAAAAGAGAAAAGGGAGAGATGGAATGGTTTTGATGTGATACTAGAGATGGAATGGTTAACTTCTCATCATGCCACAGTTGATTGCTTCGGAAAGGAAGTCAGATTCAGTACTCCAGAGGAACCAGATGTTGTGTTTAGGGGTGAACGCAGGATGCTTCCTTCGTGTATTATATAAGCTATGACAACTAGGAAGATGTTGAGGAAGCAGTGCATAGGTTATTTAGCTTATGTGGTGGACACTACAGAGACCGAGGCCAGATTGGAGGATATTCCCGTGGTTGGGGAGTTTACAGATGTATTCTTGGATGATCTTTCTGAGTTGCCATCAGACAGGGAGATTGAGTTTGAGATTAATTTGATTCCAAGGACAGCACCTATAGCCAGAGCACCCTACAGGATGGCACCTACTGAGTTGAGAGAGTTGAAAGTGCAGTTAGAGGAGTTAGTAGATAAGGGTTTTATCCGACCGAGTGTTTCTCCTTGGGGAGCGCCAATGTTATTTGTGAAGAAAAAAGATGGCAGTATGCGGTTGTGCATTGATTACAGGGAGTTGAATAAAGTAATGGTACGGAACCAGTATCCACTTTCTCGCATTGGTGATCTATTTGATCAGCTTCAGGGGGCTAGTGTGTTTTTGAAGATTGATCTAAGGTCCGGATACCATCAGTTGAAGATTAAGACAGAAGATATTCCCAAGACTGCCTTCAGGACTAGATATGGACCCTATGAGTTTTTGGTTATGCCTTTCGGGCTAACTAATGCACCCGCAGTATTTATGAATTTGATGAATAGGGTGTTTCATGATTTTCTGGATAAGTTTGTGATAGTGTTCATTGATGCTATTCTAGTGTACTCGGGCAGTAAGGAAGCACATGCTGAGCACTTGAGAGCAATTCTACAGACCCTGAGGGATTGCCCAGTTGTACGCTAAGTTCAGTAAATGTCAATTTTGGTTGGACAAGGTCTCTTTTCTCAGGCATGTAGTATCCGCAGATGGGATCGGTGTAGACCCCCAGAAAATTGAAGTTATTTTACAGTGGAAGCAGTCAGCCACAATTATAGAGGTCAGGAGTTTCTTAGGATTGACAGGGTATTACAGGAAATTCGTAGAGGGATTCTCCAAAATAGCTATTCCTTTGACGAAACTCACAAGAAAGGATGTTAAATTTGAGTGGTCAGAGGCTTGTTAGTAGAGTTTTGATGAATTGAAGGCTCGGTTGACCACAGTTCCCATTCTTACACTTCCTTCTGGGACAGAGGGATTTGTGGTATAAGATGATGCATCCAAACAAGGCTTAGGGTGTGTTTTGATGCAGAATGAAAAAGTAATAGCATACGCATCCCGACAGTTGAAGAAGCACGAGCAGAATTATCCAACTCATGATTTAGAGTTATCAGCAGTGGTGTTCGTACTGAGGATCTGGAGACACTATTAGTATGGAGTTTCTTGTCAGATTTTCACAGACCACAAGAGCCTCCAGTATTTACTCACGCAGAAAGAATTGAATATAAGGCAGAAAAGGTGGTTGGAACTGATTAAAGATTACGATTGCTCTATAGAGTACCATCCAGGAAAAGCCAATGTAGCGGCTGATGCTTTGAGTAGACAGCCTAGTAGCTCGGTGGCACATCTTAGAGCAGGGTACTATCCGTTGTTAAGAGAGATGAGATATTTAAGAGTTCAGTTGATGACTTCGGATTCAGGTGCATTGCTAACCACATTTCAGGTGAGACCGGTACTCTCAGATCGAGTCCGAGGGCTTCAAGATCAGGATTCTCAGTTGGTTACGATCAGACAAGGAGTTGAGTTGGGTAGAGGTCAGGACTTCTCAGTGAAAGAGGACGGTACACTGATGATGGGACAAAGATTGTGTGTTCCAGACTTGGCGGATCTTTAAAAAGAGATATTGGATGATGCCCATTCTTCAGCTTATGCGATGCATCCTGGAAGTACAAAGATGTACCACACCTTGAAAGAGCATTTCAGGTGGAAAGGTATGAAAAGGGAGATAGCTGAATATGTATCCAAGTGTCTGATATGTCAACAGGTTAAAGCAGAGCACCAGAGACCAGCAGGATTATCTCAGCCTCTTCCTATTTCAGAATGGAAATGGGAGCATATCACCATGGACTTTGTGGTCAGATTTTCGCGTAGTCAAAGTGGGTATGATGGTATATGGGTAATAGTTGATCGTCTTACGAAATCAGCTCATTTTCTACCCATCCGCAGTACTTATCCCCTAGATAGACTAGCCAGATTATATGTTGATGAGATTATCAGGCTTCATGGAGCTCCAGTTTCTGTTGTTTCTGACAGAGATCCTAGATTTACATCTCGATTTTGGCCTAGTTTACAGAGTGCCTTAGGCACTCGATTACATTTCAATACAGCATTCCATCCACAGACAGATGAACAGTCTGAGCGCACTATCCAGCCTTTAGAGGATATGCTGAGATCATGTGTGATGGAGTTTGGCGGGAGTTGGGATACTCATATGCCACTAATCGAGTTTGCCTATAATAATAGTTATCAGGCCAGTATCGGTGTGGCACCGTATGAGGCTTTATATGGGAGACGGTGCAGGACGCCATTAAGTTGGGATGAAGTGGGCGAGAGGAGATTATTAGGGCCCAAGCTTGTTTAGATGACTACAGATAAGATCAGGATTATTCGGGACAGATTGAAGATAGCTCAGGATCGTCAGAAAAGCTATACAGATAATAGAAGAAGAGACTTGGAGTTCCAGGTAGAGGATAAGGTATTTCTGAAGATATCATCGTGGAAAGGGATCATTAGATTTGGCAGATGTGGGAAGCTTAGTCCACGATATATTGGTCCTTATGAGGTGATCGATAGAGTTGGAGACGTGGCTTATAGTCTGGAGTTACCACTAGAGTTATCTAGGATTCACGATGTATTCCACGTCTCGATGCTTCGTAAATATATGTCAGATCCTTCACATGTATTGTCAGAGCAGCCAGTGGAATTGAGAGAGAACCTAACCTATAAAGAGGGTCCAGTTCAGATTTTAGATAGGAGGGATTAGGTTCTTCGTAGCAAGACTATTCCATTGGTAAAAGTCCAGTGGGAGAATCACTCAGTGGAAGAGGCAACATGGGAGCCCGAGGAGCAGATGCGAAGGCAGTACCCTTATCTTTTTTATTCAGGTATGTTATTTAAATTTCGAGGACGAAATTTTTTAAAGAGTGATGAATTGATAGACCCCAAACCTGATTTTCTATTATATTTCGTATACCTGAGTATGATAGAGAATATTGATCCAGAAATAGGGCCAAAGAATGATTTAAGACTCGATTAGGGTATAGAAAATTTTTAGAGTTTGTTTTGGCGAAAAACGAAAACTTTCAGTGAATAGTATTGTCAGATGGAAATATTTTTTGATGAATAGTGATTTTTGGAACAGAGCCCTAAGAACCGAAAATGTCCGAAATAGGTCATAGACCTTAAGGGAACTGAAACGAAATGAAACGCAATCCGTTTGATTGAGTTTTAGGAGATCCGAAAGATTCCGATCAAATTGCACTATTTTCCGAATATTGAGTTTTCGTGACTTAAATTTTATTCAAAAATTTCACGAAGCATAAGATTTAGAGGTAAGGGACCCAATTAGAGTATTTCATGGTCAATTTGAAGTTTAGATAACCATGAAATATTTTCAAAATATTTTTCGGATTGAATAGTATATTAAATTGTGTTTAGGTTAAATTTTTATCCAGATTTATTATTTTACGGTATTAGAAATATTCGAATTGAATTACGGTCAAATCGTAGACCTCCAGTAATGTTATTTGAAGTTTGTTATATTTTCGTATCGTAAGTCGGATATTGTTTGGTTGACCCCGGTATGATTACAAAGTGAGTAGGCGAGATTTACGTGTTAATCAAGCGAAGTGAGCTCACGGAATTCAACCAATGAGAAATGAGATAAGTGATTTAAAAAGTAGTGGCTATGGTTGTGCCACGTGTCATCTATGGATTGGTTGGAAAAATAAGTGGATTAGAATGTGCCAAGTGGACCAATAGAATTGATTTTGGGGCACTAGTATAATTAGTGAAAGCTTGAGGTTATAAAGTGAGATTTTCTTGAGGGATCTTTTAGTAATTGAGCATTAAAATATATATAATTGAGTTTTATCTCATTTGAGACAATATTGGCCGTGAAATTAAAAGAGAAAAGAGAGAGAGTCGGGTAGAGAGAAAGCCAAGAGAAAAAGAGGGAAAAAAAAAAAAAAAAAAAAAAAAAAAAGTTTGTGTGCCGAGAGAGAGGGAGAAGAGGAAAAAGATCCGGTCCGAATTTCGTCATGGTTTCTTCACGAAAGTTGTTCCTCGTTATCCCCTCTAGCTAACCCAACAAATTTGAAGTAAAACGGTTGCCCATTTGGTAAGTTATTTTAGTTTTAAGCATGATGCTTCGTATGAAATCCATTTTTTTTCTTTCGTTTATTTTCGAATCCGAGATTAGGGATGATAAGAGGGATATGTGAGGATGATTTTGGTATGATTTTGGAGTGATTTGATGGAAGAAAAATAGATAAAACGAGAGAATGAAATCGTGGAGAAAAATGGGTTTTTTATGGAATTTGATTTCGTTTTCGATTCTAATGCATTAGATTGATGTTTTAGATGTTAGAAAATAATCTTTTGAAGTTAGATTTCGAAAACGAAAAGTTTAGGACCTATTTCGGAGTTAAACGGACGAGTTGAAGGACGGTTTTTGAAACCCTTCGAAACGCGGTCGTTTAACATTCGAAACTGTTTATTTAATCATAGTTGGGTGTTAGAACACTAGAGGATTGATTTTTGAAGTTGAAGTGATTTTCGTTAGTAAGCAAATCCAGTTGATTTTCATTCCGAGTTTCCGTCGATGAAATTGAGTATACTGAGGTATTCCTAAGAAAGAATAAGTAAGATTCATGTAGAGAAAACGGATTTCGAAAACCTTGGTTGAATAGAAATTGAAATCCGAAAGTTTAGATGTTAAAGGATATATATAGAGATAATTAGATTTTTATTGATTTTGAATGTTAATTGAATGAGTTAAGTGACCCTAAATGGATATTTGATGTTATAGGGTAAAAATGGAGACTTCTGGAGGCATACGGAGGAGGCTCGGATTTTATCCGAGGACATGTTGTGAGTGGAACTACACGTTTTTATTTATATCATCTTAAAGTTTATTTTTAAAGTTAAAAGAATTTATTATAAATAGTTATTTATTTATTAATTGAATTTATATTATAATTCTAGCATAAAGATTTTAGTTTATTTTTTATGTATATGAGAATGTGCTAGAATTAAATATTTTAGGCTTACTGCCTTAATATTTAGAATATTTTAGTGTATTAAGAAAAAGAAATTTTAATAGCTTATGGTTTACCCTAGCCCCAGTTTAGTACCCGGCTGAATGTCCTATGCGTGATACGGTAGATGAGAGGAAGTCAGTCAGTGAGATTTGAGTCTAGTCGACTCATGTGTGAGCGGGGTATGAGTGATCCGTATGCACGTATAGGGTAGTGTAGTCGGTCCACAGCATGGGCCCGCTTTCGACGACTACACATGGTAGATCCTCACTCCTAGTGGTTAGTTAGATTTTATATGCTACCATGCTAGGAGTAGATATTCCCTGGGTTACCATTTAGGCGAGAATTAGAAAAGATTTTTAAGAAATGATTTCAGAAAGTTTTAGAAAGAAATTTAGAAGGAGATTCAAAAGCAGTTTTAAATGAGTTTTAGAAAGTATTTTTATAAAATACTTTCATTTTATTAAACTGTTTTTGAGAGAAGTTTAAGTGTAGAAATGAGTTTTAGTTTAAAAGTTACTACCACTCACTGAGTATAATCTCACGTTTTTCTTTAAATAATTTTCTTGAAAAATTCTCTCACAGGTGCAGGAACTAGTCGTCCAGCCGACGAGGTTCAGTCAGGCGTGCAAGCGGATGTATAGGACGACACCTACTACATGTATATATTTTGTTATTTTGATCATGTATATATGTTGATGTACATAGTTATAAATATTTTGAAGAAATAGTGGATGCATTAGTTAAAATGTTTTATTAACGTTTTATGAAGTCCAGTTTTCAAATTTTATTGACTTGTTTGTGGTTGAGTTGAGAAAGGAGTTGGAGGCTCCAGAAGTTGAAAAATAGATTTCATAGAAGTGTTTTTATAAACTGTATTTGAAACTTACCGGGTGGTATAGTTTAGAAAACAGACGGCATCCTGCCGAAATTTTTATTAAAAAGCGAAAAAATTTTATCACTGTCACCTTATAAAGGAAGTTAAAATATCTAGCTAAATGATTTTCAGTACCTTGACGGGGTTCCTTCGAGCTGAGTATAGGGTTCGTGGGAATTTTTTCGGGGTGCTACGGGGTCTTTCTCGAGTCCAGATGAGGGATTCGGGAAGGGTCCCGTCATAATTAATTTACGTAAAGTATCATAATTAACATATCCTAATCTACCATGTCATAAATTAGAAGACTCAAGCAGATAAGTAAAAGAACTTTTCTTATTCATATCATGTTTAACAGTAGTTACATTTAGCTTGAAAAACTCATTACAAATATAACCCCTACCCACATACATTCCACACTTAGACAAAATTACTTTATCTGACTCAAACACCATACGAAATCCATGCTTGCTTAGTAATGACCCAGACACTAGGTTCTTGCGGATTTCTGGCACATACAATACATCATTAAGAGTCAACTCTTTTCCAAAAGTCATCTTCAAGACCATCTTGCCTTAACCTTCAATGGTAGATGTAGCCAAATTCCTCATGAATAGCTTCTCATCATCTTCTCTAGTTTGAAAGGATGAGAACAAACCGTTGTCAGAACAAATATGTCTAGTGGCACCGGTATCAATCCATCATTCTCTTGGATTAGATCCAATCAGATTCACTTCTGACACAACTGCTGCAAGGACGATATCAGAAACATCCTTGGAAATATCATCAACCACGTTTGCCTCCTGGTTTTTTTTTTTCTTTGGCAACCTACACTCTGATAATTTATGACCTACCTTGTCACAATTAAAACACTTTCCTTGAAATTTCTTTTTGAAAATTCCTCCTTTAGGCCTCAATTTGGTCCCCTTGTATGCCTTATTATTTTTCTTTTTGGAGCTTTGACCATGCTCCACCACATTTGTCTTAACTTCCTGAGACTTTAAGGATTTCTTCTCAGAACCCCTATTGTCTTCTTCAATGCGAAGTCTAACAATTAGTTCCTCCATGTTCATTTTCTTTTGCTTATGCTTAAGGTAATCCTTGAAATCTTTCCATGCAAGAGGTAGCTTTTCAATAACAGCAGCTACTTGGAAAGTTTCATTGAGAGTTATTCCTTCAGAATGTATCTCATGTAAAATCACTTGGAGTTCTTGAACTTGACTAATTACTGTTTTAGAGTCCACTATTTTATAGTCCAAGAATTTGCCTACTACAAATTTCTTTGTACCAGCATCCTTGGTCTTATTTTTTTTTTCCAATGACTCCCATAGCTCCTTTGCTGTTTTCTTAGATGTGTATACATTATATAAGGAATCAACTAAACTATTCATTATATAATTTCTACACAAGAAATCAGAATGATTCCAAGCATCTATCGCACTAATGACTTGCATATCTAGCTCATCATCATTCTTTTTAAGAGTCTCTTCAGTCAAGAATCTAGCAAGGTTCAATGTAGTCAAGTAAAACAGCATTTTTTGCTGCCATCGTTTGAAAAATTGTCCACTAAATTTTTCTGGTTTCTCCAAATGATTCATTGGAACCGATACAGGCATAGTGGTAACAGGCATCACAGGAACACTTATTTGTGCAGGTGCAGATGTAAGTGCAGGTGCACTCATTTGAACCATATTTTGGTTTTCATCATTATTATTTGTAGAAATTGATGTCATTTTTCTGCAAAATAAATAAAATATTTATCAGAAAGACAATTTTTTATCAAAGAAACCAATCCAACAAATATATATATTTTTTTCTCTTAGTGTTTATATCAAATCCAAAATCTTAAATTTTAGTATTTAATATATAAACACAATTTTTCCAAAATCAATAGTTTAGTGTTTGTTCTAAACTCAAACCATAATTTCAGTGTATGTATGAAACCCAGAAACCACAATTTCAATGTTAAATACAAACCCGAAAACTGAGAAATCTATAATATTTATCAAACCCAAAATCTGAAATTTCAGCGTTTGAATGAACGAAAACAAATTTCTTGAGAAATCAATAATATTTATCAAACTCGAAATCTGAAATTTCAGTGTTTGAACAATTTTGTTGGAAAAATTTAAATCAAAAAAGTTTTAAAATTTTGTATAAGAAATCAAATTTTCCAGAAAAATAGTGGTTGAATATTTCAGCAGGGGAAAAAAATTTTTTTTTTTTTCTTTTTCCAATGGCCAACAAGAACTTAAGTCAAGGTTTTGAAAACAAGTTAGCACAATCCAGTAATCATTGGTAAGTTAGAAATTCGTTTTAAGCTGTTGGATATGAATTACAGATTACAAGATAATTCTACTGCACATACGCAGAGTAAAGGAAAAAAAAAAACAAAAACAAAAACAACAAATTACATCAAAGATACAATGAATAAATTTCTGAATATAAGTTGAAGCAGCCGAGGCTTGTAAAAATTACAGTGTTCTTAAAACGAATTCGCGGTATATTGCGTTCGCCTCCCAGGATACAGCGATTGAAACTGTCCGGCGAACCGAATTGAATCTGATCTCTATCACACTGGAAACCTAAACTAGAGTTGGAAGCTGTAAGTAAAGACCGAAGATTATATTTTCTGGTCACTTCCTTTCTTCTTCAACTTGGATGTCAATTTAAATCATTCAACTTTGGGGAATTAAACTCTCTCAATTATGGTCATTATTTTGACTATTACAATTCTGATTTAAAATCAAAATTTAATCACCTTAAATTAGAATTAAATTCTATCAATTATGATCATTATTCATGGCTGTTACAATTATGATTTAAAATCAGAATTTAAATACCTCCATTAACTAATAATTCAATTTCATCCATTATTCCATTAACAGTTACAAAATCATTAAAATTAATTTGTCGTTAAAATTTGATTTGTTAACCGAAAATCATTAAAATCATGACTGTTACAATTCTGATTTTAAAATCATAATTTAAACACCTTTATTAATTCATAATTCAGTTACAAAATCATTAAAATTAATATGATTTGTTAATTGAAAATTATTAAAATCAATTAATGACAATTTAATTTTAAATTTAAACAAAATAATTTGAATGGAAAACAATACAAATCCCTTTTCATCTTCCAATGTGGGATTAATGACCATTCATTGCATCAGAGTGTGCATTTTAAAATCCAATTTTTTATTCATTTAATCCTAATTTTGAATGTATTACACTCAATTTTATTGCTCTTACAATAAAGAACATGGATTTTTCTTAATCTCTCATAATCAAGATTAAAATACATTCAAAAATTAACCATGGAAATGGTTATTTATGACCATTTTCTAACAATTTTCATATAATATTATCGTGATATCTTACTTGATTACTTAAATTATTAGTTTTAATATAACAAATTTGTAGCATGATATTTAAGTAGTTAAAGAATTCTTATGACATAAAAGGTACTCTTTACTTAAAGTAAATCCATGAAGGATCAAACACATATTTAAAACTAGTGAAATAAATTCTTAAAAATGAAAAAAGTTAATAGATACTTGATAAGGTTTAAAATAAAGTGTGGTATATATATTAACGGTCAATACTTTTATTTAAATAAAGTTAAAGAATATTTAATTTTCGACATTTTTGGGTGCATATTTGGTCAATCAATTTTGTTGGCAAATTCTCTCAAACTTGAGGGAGTTAGAAAAGGAGCTGATGTTAAAGGTTACTTTTTATGGAGCATGATGGACAATCTAGAATGAATAGATGGTTTCTCTGTGGGATTTGGACTTTATTACGTTGATCGCAAAACCCTTCAAAGAATCCCCAAGCTTTCTGCTTCGTGGTACAAGAATTTCTTGATCAACAATGCCTCAGGATTTGAAGATATAGATCAACAACTTCATATAAGTTTACCCAGAATGAAAAAATTCGTTGTTACAGAATTACAAAATTATAAAAGAGTAGATATGTAATTAACTTTTATGTAATTTCATGACATAGATTAAACTCCAATGTGGTTGAAGGATATTTCAAGTGATTTTTTAACATGGAAAAACATGCATCTTCTACCATATTAAAGAAATCAAGTAGTTTAATTCTAAATTAATGTATATTTATATCCACTCATAGCTCAAGTGGTTGACACTTCCTTTTAACTCTATAGTGAAAGTTGCTTTCAAGTAGTACTCGCTTGATCCCCCCTAAGATTTCATCCAAAAAAAAATGTGTTAATTTATGTGTAATCTTAGGTGAATGCTTTTAAATAACTCCAAATCTTGCATATTTTTACCCAGTTTTTAGTGCAATTACAATCTCAGGGTCTTTATCACTGTGGCCATAAACTATTTTTTAATGTTCAAATAAAATATTGTATTCATCTAGTTTAAAATAAATAAATAAATTGTATTCATCTTAAATTTTTCAATTTTGGCACCCACGGAAGTACTTATGACATGAGTCCAAAACAGTTTTGTGGATCATGGCCCAAATTTTAAGTTTATAATTTTATTTTATTTTTTTTACAGAGTTTTTGGATTTAGGTTAAGCTAGATTAATTTAAAATCTTAATTTAAAAAAATGATTTCAATATCCATTTATCCATTTTTACTCAATCTAAAAGTTATTATCGATTTTGAATTTATTCACTTTTTTCACCATTGGATTGAGTAAAAATGAATAGATAAAAGTTAAAATTACTTTTTTAAATCAAGACTTTGTGTTAAAATATTTTAAACTCTTGGATTTTAAGTTAATTTACCATCGGATTAACTTAAAATATCGACTTAAAAAAAAACAAAGAACATTAGATCCATCCATCTATCTTCCACCAACTTTGACAATCTCGATTGTTCTTCTGTCAATCTTTATTGGTCTTCTGCCAATGTCTCGAATTTTTGACAACTGGGTAGCAGCATATTACTTGTCGAAGTGGATGTCTCACTCCGTTTCATTGCACAACCACATGCTTATATTCTCAATGATTTTTTTTTTTTTTTCGGTTTCAAACTCCTTCAATGAATTTTTTTTTTTTCTTTTTCTTTTTTCGCTCACACCCTCTCAATGAAATTTCCCAACGAATTAACACTTAATCTCTCAATGAAAGCATCAAATTATTGAGGAACTTTAGATCCAATAAGAACCTTATTCCCACCCAGTAACATGCCATAAACAAGATTGATTTGAAATCAATTAACCCACATAGTTGGGCAAACTGACCTTCTAAAATTAGATAAAAGAATTTACCTAACCCTAGCCCAAACAAATCCTAAAGTAAGGTCGAAAATCAACAAGTTAATTATCTAGCAATCTATAAGATTTTTCTAATTCTTCAAAGCAAATAACATACATAAATTCTAAAGTCTTGTGGCTATTATAATCTTATAATTTTTTGATAAACAAGATTTTCTATTAATAAAAAATAACTAAAAAAAATAGTATCAATCAATTAACGAAATAGTGTTAACTAATTTAAAGAAAACCTAAAAATGAATAAAATTTAAATTTAAAAGGAAATAATATTGATTCCTAAAAAGAAATGATATTCTTTAAAAGAAAATAATATCCAAACATAAAAGGAAATAATATCAATTCCTAAAGATTGATAATATTAAATCCTAAAAGACATAATATTAAATTTAAAAAGGAAAGAATACCAAATCATAAATGGAAATAGTTCTATTTAATAAAAGAAGTAAAATAGGAAATAATAAAAATAAATCTTAATTAAACTAATTCCTAAATTAGACAATTTCCTATATTAACATGTTGTTGACTTTTCATTGACCCTTACCTTTCGACAAAGGTTCTCAACAATTATCATTCCTTATAAAAATATAGTACAATAAAAGGGCATACTTATAAAAATATAGTACAAAATTAAGAAAAACGATATCCTTGGTATTAAGTGGCCTTTAAAAACAAACTAGAAAAATTTTAATTTTTTTTTATGGCAAAAATGGTGTACAAACAATTTTTGAGTGAAATACTCTTAACTTTATTATAAATTATTTTTTTCAATGATTATTTTAAAACTTATAACTATACGAAACTTGCCTCGAGTCCTATTATCTGTATTTATTAGGATGTGTGAGTGATTTTTCTTCTTATTGTAAAAATAAATATCTCTTTATTAAAGTAAAATTTCAATTGAATTGTTTGATCTTGACAGGTTCTATCAAATTCCTAAACATTTATGTCAGATTTCAGTATAATCAATTACAAAAAAAGAAAGATCTTAGTTTAAAAAAAAAAAGGGACATAATTAATGAAATCAAAACTAAAACAATTAAAATATCAGCTCAAAAAAAAAAACTAAAAAAAACCAAAACAATTAAAATAGATTCCAGACTTTCAATATTAACTATATGGCTGTTGCATACCAGCATTATATCAACTCTTGTATAACTGTAAAATCCATTAAAAGGATATTGTTGTCTAGTTTGAGTTCATAAATTAGGTACTTTAACTAATTAGAAAAGATCCTACCTTGATAAGTAATACATATATGCCAATGTACACATCTGTTCACTTTATTCCATCAAAAGAACTTAAAAAAAAATGAAAAATTAATTTTACTCTAATTTCATTGCTCTGCTAATTATAATATACCAAAACGATTTATAGAAAATATTAAAATTAATTAATTTGCATTTACATTGTAGTTGTATAACATAAAGGAGGCAACTAGCTAAAAAAAAAAAAAGGAAAGATTACTGAGAGGGACAACATTTTCTATCGCAGCCTTTTTTTTGTCAAAAAAATATTTCAGTTTACTAACTATAGATTGCACAATAAGCAATCAACACCGGAAGTGACACAACCCTGCAAAAAAAGTGAAAAAAAAAGCTGTTAATATTTTAAAAAAAAAATCATTTATTTCAATTAAACTTGTAAAATTAAAAATATTATAAAATAAAGTCTTCTATAAGATGGACATACCATTTGAAACATTTGTATTTATATATTTATTTTAAATGATGATATAATCGTAGAAACTCAGACGGAATCATAAACTAGTCTCGAATTTTTATTAAGCAGAATATCTCTCTATTTACTATTTTTCATAAGCAAAAAATTTTTTTAATACAAATTTTGCGTAAAAATCTCATTAACTTATGTTTATTTTTTACTATTAAATTTATTTTAATTTCTTGCAGGATGCTTCTTCTTAAAAAAATATCTAACTCCGTTTTTTAGTAGAATAAAAATTCATATATAAATTCCTATCCAGCTTAATTTAATCAAGTAAATATACAAACATAATGAGTATGTAATTCTCACTAAAAGCTATAATTGTTTATGCAGGCTAGAGCTGTGCCCGACTTACGCAGTGCTAAGCACATCTGCATGAATTCCATATTCTTTAGCAAAGATAAATGATGTGATGGATTGTGGGAGTGCTGCCAGCAAAAAGAATAAGTAAATTTTATTAATATAATTCTTAGGTAAATTAAGCTTTTATTTTTAAACAAAATGACATAAAAAAATAGTAAAATGAATTCAAATCTCAATTTCAGGATTTAATATCTGTAAGCATGCATAAATAAATGTGTAGAACATTTTGGAGTATAAAGTTTTTGTGATTATAAAATAATACATACACTGCATCGTCAACATAGTGTGCATTGAGTTTTTGACGCAAAATAGAATTCAGTCCGCAAACTTTTCAAGCTTCAGTCCTTCACTTGATCTATTTTATTCTAAATGACCATCATTTTGAAAGTGCTTTAAACGTGACTCAAAAGTATTTCCAAATTGTCAAAAGCGGTTTAGTGAACCGAGACCTCCAAATCTTGACGTAAGTAAAATTAAAGTAAACTATCTTCTCTAATTATAAAATGACTTCACAATTTAAGATGATCAAAAATAGATGGCTAAAATTAGGCCACAAAGTTATACTGGATTGATTTCTACAATTACTGACATAGAGGCCTCCACGATTAGTTTCTTGGGATCTAACAACCTGCAAAAATTGAACAATAAGGACAGAGTTAACTTAACATCAGGGTAGTGCAGGTAAAGGCATTTCGTCACTCAAGTTAAAATAGGAAATAAATATAGATGAGAGAAAGTAAGAATGAGCATATGAGTTGTTATTGTGGTGTACGACAAGCATGGAAAATATGGTTGTTGAGATGTCCTAGATGTAGTAGGGTAACGAGAATGTAATTGCTGTGAAATGAATAAGATGTCACGTGACAATATAGACTAGTTGTTAGCTGAATGTCTATGGAGAATTTGGTAAAATGATGGTGGGGTAAGAATGATGCCCATTTTCTCTTTGCTTGCTCCCTTTTTATATAAGTGGGGAGCGAAAAAGTTGTAAAGTTGTAACAACAGTTGAGGTCAAGGGATTGGTTTTCATGATCCTCACCCCTACTTAATTAGCGAATCCTCCATTAATTTGGTCAAACCTCTCATTAAAAAGACCTGAGCTGTTTGAACTTTAATACTAATCACAGGCTACTAGGATTCAAGTGGACTGAACTAGTAATCGGCCCAATTCTTAGGCCATTATTTGGGCTTTTCCTATAAACCACACATTGGCCTTATATTAGGCTGATTTTTATCATTATGGAAGTCAAGCTTGAATGACAAATTACCTCTTGATTGTTAGATGCACTACTGGTTGCATCCAACAATGTAAGTCTCGTTTGCTCTTTGAATTAATTTTGTCATATGCATCGCTAATTGCATCCAATGATATAAGTCGTGTTCGCTCTCTGGATTAATTCTGTTGAATTCATTGCTAGTTGCGTTTGGTGGTGTGAGTCACAGTTGGCTTGGATCCTTAAATCTTCAAAAACATATCGTTTTTGACTTTTAAACTCCCTAAGCTTGCAGGTGACCGCTAGTTGCAACCAACAATGTAACCTACAATGTAGGGGCAGGCCTAGCTTAAGGACAGACAAAGCATGTACAGCACCCCATGCAAACCTCACCCGTCCACCACGCCCCAAAAATTTTATGAAAATTATTAAGTATTAAATATTTAAATATAGAAATAAATATTATATATAGTTACGAAACAAATAATATCACAACAAGTTGATTGGTACCGATGGTGTGACTCCTTGACATTCGTGGTTTGAATCTCATTTTTCTGTATTTCTCTTGCTTTAATTTTTATTTTTTTCTTCCTTTTTTTTAAAAAAAAAATGACGATTATCGTATTTTTTCCATGACATCTGTGGTCCGAAGCTCATTTTTCCGTCTCTCTCTTGCTTTTGCCTTTATTTTTTTCTTTTTCTTTTTTTTTAAAAAAAAATGACGATTAGTGTCTGAATGGGGTTCGAACTGAACCATGGACTCGAAAAGTCATGGCAAAACCACTTGCTCACAAAGTTGATCTTCAAATTTGGGATATTGTGATTTCAAAATTGTTTATATCCAATGAAAATATATGATGTTGTTTAGTCTTAAGGTACTAGTTTATTTATAATTATTGATATATGAATTAGTTTTATTGTACATAAATTATTTTACATAATAATTAATAATTAAAAAAACTCATATGAGCTATACTTGTTTTTTATTTTATTTTTATTTTATTTTATTATAAACTGCTTCCCTAATGTAAATATCTGAGTCTGCCACTACCGTGATGCTCTCGAGTTGGTACTGCTTTTAAGCTTTGGAATTGTCCCAAAATTACCCAAAATGCTTCTAAAACTTGAAATCCTCCAAATCTTATTCACCTACATAAAATGACTTGAAAAACATTAAAAACACCCATAATTTGTTCAAGTGTTCATTACAAAAGACAAGATTACGAGGACGAAAACGTGTCATATTTTAGTCCGATCAATATGTAATTTAAGTATTTTTAAATTGAATAGTGCAAATTGTCACTGAAAAATAGATAGATACTAATAGACATCCAATTTAAAGGATATTTTTCATATTTTTGAAAAAGTTATGGAGCATTTTGATCCATTTGGACACAACAAAAAATAAGTGATATTTCCTGAAAATACGTGAGATGTTTAAAATTTCTTCTTAAATAAGTAAAAGGAAACGTAAATTATGAAAATACCATAAATATTTCATTGCAAAATGTAGTAAAAAAGGCATCTTTCATTAAAAAAATAGTAAAAAGACAATAAATGGTTGGCTCATATCCATACTTAAAAAAATAGTAAAAACAACCAAACTGTTGTATATAAATACACAATCTCATTGGCTACAATTAAACAAAAACACAAACAATTGAGCCATCATGTTTACAACTAAGAAGAATTTAGTTCTCGTGGCTCTCTTTTGTCTTGTGTTTGTTAATCAGCTACAATTTCATCTGTGTAAGTCTTCGAACTTCTCGCTTGTACATCTTTTTTTTTTTTTTTTTTCCCGTTACAATATATTTATTTCTGTATATATGAACTAATTAAAAAGTCTTTTTTTTTGAGAAATGTTAAAATATTTTATTCATAATGCGGTTGCAACCAAGTACAACTTCCTTATAGTGACTCTCTTTTGTCTTGTGTTGGTTACTCTACTGTAATTTCATTAATGCAAGCCTCTAAACATGTTGCTAATACATCTTTCTGTTACAATTTTAATAAATTTATTTCTAAAAATATGAACTAAAAGCCGTCTTTTCTGACGCGAATGTTAAAATTTTATGTTTAATATAGAAGTTATTAATTAGGATTTTTTGAAGTCTCTAGATGTAGTGATATTGTTTTTGACAAGAGAATCAGTTTCTAGTATTATTATTATTATTATTGATAATTTTTCTGATAATTAAACAGGTCAAGAGAATTTTGGAGAAAGCAAAATCATTATAGGGGGGACTCAATGTGTCAAACAAAAGCGGTTTTTATTTATCAATTACTACTGTTGCTCGAATAATCCTGCAAAATGTTTTTCTACAAAGATTGAATGCATGGATTCTTGTCCTCACCCCTAATTTTTTTTGCTGATTAGCACGGGCATGTCCAAGCCCCTAAATTTGGATATTATTACTATGTACTGCTTTTATTATTAATTATCGATAAAGCATTATGTGCTTCCAATTTCTTGATCAAATATAAAATTTTTGGTTTACTTCACCAAACTATCTTGGAGGGTTCTATTGCTACAAAGAAAAAAAGTTCTAGCTGAAAAAGCTTGATTATTGTGCGGTACAAAATTTTTATGAATGTTGTGACTCAAGAACTAATGTTGTAACACAAACAACTTAAACTGTTATAACATGATTAGAAACTGGATGTTGTAATACAATCAATTTAACATGTTATAACAGAAGCTGAAACAGAATATTGTAACACTAAAAAATAAAGACAGTAAAGTAAAAAAAACACACAAGCACATTTTTAATGTGGTTTGGATTTACTCTATGTCCACAAGATCTTGCACAGAGATATCAACGCATCAATGAACCCTTTCAAAGTACAACATAATCTTGTCTTACCCAACCTAAAACTCCATCCTAGAATTGTGACGCAATATGAGTACTCGTTCACTTCATGAATTGTAGCAAGCTCTTCTTATGTCTAATGGTTGACAACATCTTGAACTTCCTTCAGTCGTTGCAAACCTGTCTCCTCCCGAAAATGTAATTACTTTTCATCCCGATAAACATCTAGTTACAAATCTAGTTCAACTCGCTCACTTAATCTCATGAAAAATAACTTAGAGAATAGGCTCTCTAAGTTTTACAAGCAAACACTTAATATTACTCTCTAATCACATTGCTTGCTTGCTTTCTTCAACTTGATTCAATATTGTATTCATCGAAATTTTGTGCTTAATAAGAACTATAAGATAAAACAAGATTAAATCAGTAAATAAATTAGAAGTTTATCTAAAGATAAATGCCAAAAGAAATGAGAAAATAATCAACAAAAAAATAGATAAAATCCTATTTTTTAGCAAGATGATTATCATTTAAATTTTCTCTAAATAAATTATGAATCCTTATTTGACCAGGAGTTTCATTTCCTTGCAAAACAATTGATTATTTCTTTTTTATAGAAACTCAGAGATAATCACAATAATTAGTTTCCTAAAAGATAAAAGATAAAAATCAAAGATAAATACATTTATCTTTTTGAAAACTTAAGCTCTTTGACATTAAATCTAAAAATGAATAGATAATCTCATGAAAGATTTCATCAAAGTGGATAAATACAAGAGATAAAGTTGTCAAAGTAATATATCTAAAAAACGATTCTCATTTCTTATCTGAGTAATGTCAACCAAAGAATATCGTAACCTCAGTTATGTTTTGATGTTGCAACATGCACCATTCTTGATGTTATGATATAATAGCAGTTCATAAATTTTTTTGCTCAAAATAAGTTGCCTTATACCTATAAGATGTCAACAGTACTTATGCATATCAAGCTATGCATCAAACTAACCTCATTCATTTACTTTTTGTACTCATATTGAAAACTTAGAAATTAATTTAACTTTATATATCTTTAAAATACCAAAACTATCCTTATTATGTGTAATGTTAATCATTTTGTTTTTCTACACCCTTTTATTTGCTATTTTTTTTTTTTTTCAAGTTTCAAATATAATAAAATTTTTAGAGACAAACAAGCTTAACCATGAAATGCAACAATTTGCATTTCTTTTTTGTTCCTTAAACTGCAACAATACTAATGCATAATGTTGTCTAACAAACTGCCGCTATTTACAATAAGAAATTGCTGCAAATTCCTTATAAAAAGAAAATTGATTCCTTTTATTATTTTTTCTCCAATAAAAAAGCAATAGTAAACATTTAAAAAATCATATTTCAATATATTCATATGCTATCAAATTAATTCATCGCTCATCCAATCTTACAGTTATTTATTAAAGTTATATTTTCAAACTGTTATTCTTATTTTGATTCAAAATATAATGTTAGGTTTAGGATGAACTAGTGTGTGCAAAGAGTAAAAAATAGATTTTATTTTGTAATTATATAAATTTATCTTTTTAAGTAATTGTATACATAGATATTTTAGTAATAAAATTTTTCATTAAATGTGGGTGTTATGAAAAATTTTTCAGTTGGCTCGATATATTTTATTATTTTGTATACAATAGGGTACTGATATTACCACTTATATATATGGTTTACATAATCAGAATTTATTAAAAGTTAAAGTAAAAAATGTTATACAATATGAGTAAAATGCACAATACTCCCCCGAGTTAAACCTTTAAAGATGCGGAATCAATGTTTAGGTTTTATAACATATTAGCCCTAGTTTAACGGTCAAAATATGTCAATTGAAACGGTTGACCTTGTCATTGGATAAAAAGACGAAAATATCCTTCTCATTATAAATTAATATAAATTACCAAGAATAAAGACAAAAAAAATTGATGGAAAAGAGGCAAGAAGTGGTTGTTGTAGCTGCCATTTTGTAGTAAGTTTGCTTAAATTTTTTGACCTTTTTGCCCTTCTCAATTGAAGAAATGTCAGGATAAAAAACCAAATGATGACAAACAAAATTTTTTTTTTGGCCATTGGATATGGCCAACAGCCATATGACCGTTGGATACCCAACGGTCATATTGTTTGTGATGCCTATATAAGGTTGATGAAGGCTAAAACTTGTGCAATAAAATTGTCTTGTTTCTGGTGAATCAGTTTACTCATGAAATTGCTTCTTTACATTTATTTATTTTTTCTTTTATCCCTGGTGAATCCTTCTTTACATTTATTTATTGTTTCTTTTATATCTGGTGAATCCGTTTGCTTCCAGTTTTTGTTTGGTCATGAAATTGCTTCTTTACATTTATTTATTTTTTCTTTTATCTCTGCTGAATCAGTTTGCTTCCAGTTTTTGTTTGGTCATGAAATTGCTTGTTTACATTTATTTATTGTTTGTTTCTGTTTTTGCCTTCTTTTAAAAATCAATTTGCTGCAGATATTATTTCTCTCCAAACTTATTCATTCCACAAGCTAATGGATGTGTCTACTGATAGCAATAGTGGAGTGAATGGAGGTATTATCAAGTTCAAGAATAGAAGATGTTTTTGCAGATGGAAGGCATCAGTCAAAATTTCATAATCGCAAAGAAATCCTAACAAATTGTTTTTCAAATGTGAGCTTGGGAGATGCAACTACTATTCATTTTGGACACCTGATAATGAAGAATATCAAATAAAAACTCAAGGGGAGGATGAATAAGTAACTGAGACATAAAATATAAATCAAAACCATGGTTATATGCACTTCGAAGAGGAGTCACGATGCATGAGTAGCCACATGGAAAGGAAATTAGAGCAAATAGAAGCACAACTACACAATCATCGACTTATCCAAATCACTACTTTAATTTTCAGTTTTGTAACTATGCTTGTAGTAATAATGGGTAGGTATTAGAAGGGTTGTAAGTAATGCTGAAATAGAAATGATATTCATAACTGAGTAATCATACTATGCATTAGTAACAAAAATATAAGCAAGTTTGTGCAAATAAAAACGTATATACTGTTGTGCATGATAAAAACATGCAAACAAAAACATATATACTGTTATGCAAACATATATACTGTTGTGCATGATAAAAACATGCAAACAACTTTACATGTTGCCAAAAACAACCAAAAGCAACAGTATGTTGCAGCAACCAAGGCAAAATCAGTAAAAGCGTGTCTGCTTGTGTAGCAATCAAAGGCATAACAGTTTAGGGTGATGAGGTAACCTAACTGACAAAAACATTGAAACATGTTGTGCACTAAAAAACATATTTGAGGTACACAACAGACAAAGCATGTTGTTCATACTTGTTCAAGTTTGATGACGTTGAGATTGGCTGTGTTAAGAAGGCTGTGATGATTGAGACGATGGAGGTCTAGTTGGGGTTAGGGTGACTTGAGAAGAATTTTGTGAACCTTGACTTGTGAAGCAAAACACCTGTGATGGTGGTGCAGTAGAGGTTGTGGGTTGCTATATGAATGAAAATATCAGTAATCAACAATCAAACAAGAATGTGAAGGAAAAAAAATGAAACAACCAAAGTGAAAATGAAACAAACCTGAAATCGACTCTGCAACCTAGTGGTTATAGTAGTTGAAGTAGAAGGTGTATGAGATAAGGTACATGCTTGCATAAATATATAGTGTGTATTATCTAACTGTCAACCTATTTGTATAAGATAATAAATGATAACATACCTGATTTTGTTTGCTTTTGCTACTGGAAGGACTTTGTGGTGCAGTTGAGGTAAAAGCCTACAATTACAAGTTAAATAAATAAATGTGTAAAACCATAGCAAAGCATGCATTTACAATGAATGATTGCATAAATACCTGGTCATGTTTCCTTTTTCCAGTTGAAGGCCCCTTTACTTTGCAACTTCTTGCATTATGTCCAACCTGTTGACAAACATTACACCTCACACCCACTGATCTTTTCATTGGTACAGGTTCAGTAGCACCTCTTTTTCTAGACTTTTTCGGTCTGCCTTTCCTTCTTGTCTTTAATAGTGGCAGCAGTCTTGTTGACTCAACCTCAGGCCACGATCCTTCATCTGGAATGGCATGCATGAAATGGCTATAGGTCTTCATGTAAGCTGATTTCTTGTTGTAATTATGAAGATATGATTCAACCTCACCTCTAATTTTTGTAATACATCACATGTCATGTTTACAGGGAATCCCAGTGACCCCCCACAAACCACAACCACACGTTTTTTGATCCAAAAAGCACAACAAACTGCATACTACCATCAACCACCTCAAACTCCCATTCCCCACATCTGAGAGGATCGAAATACCTAGCTAGTTGTTGGTTTTTTTGACACAACCTATTAACTTTTGGAGGTATATCACATTCTCAAGTAAGCGCATTCTCATAACGTTGTCGAATACGACACATGAACATCTTCCTAATTGTTTCTAGCATTGTCATCAATGGAAGTTCCCTAGGCTTATTCAACCAGCTATTAAAGGTCTTCACAATGTTGTTGGTTATGTGGTCAGTTTTGGTGTAGGTATCAAACTCATGAATACTCCATAGGTGTAAGGGTATTTTCATTAAATAATCATAGGCCTCAGGTGACTCAACTTTGATATTTTCCATTGCTTGAGTGAAAGCAGGCTTATTGGAACTCCTAGCAGCTAGCGAATACAAGTCCTTTAGATAGTCAAGTTGGTATTTGTTGAACATATTCTGAATAATATGCCTACCACAGAACCTATTTCGATGGTTTGGCCAACAATCATCTAAAGCTAGCCTTATAACCTTTTGACGATCTGACATAAAGCAAATGGTTCGATCGTCACACTGACCAATGTGATGATATAACAACCTAAGGAACCAAGTCCATGTGTCCCTATTTTCAACCTCACACATCCCAACTGCCAAAGGATAGGTACCAAAATTAGCGTCCATAACTATGACTGACAAAAGGATCCCACCATATGGCCCTTTTAAGTGGCATCCATCTAATCCTATGAATGGTCTACACCCTTCTAAAAATCCCATTTTTTGACACTGAAAGCTGAGGAAAAATCTTTGAAAGTGGGCTGGAACATTTGGATCAGGGTTTACTTTACGAGCTGAAATAAAGGCAGATGTGCCAGGATTTGTATGCCTAAGTACATACCCATATCTATGTATCTTGTTGAAACTCTCCTTATGAACTTCATTGCCTATATTCAAGGCAATACTCCTAGCTCTATGCAGTGTGTATGTTGGCACATGTACCCCACATTTCCTAAAGACCATCTCTGCTAACACACTAACACTAATGGAAGGGTTTTGCTTAATCTCTCTCTCAAAAGTCTTTCCAATCCACTTACTAGTTACTTGGTTGTTTTTGGTAACAGAGAGACAAGTATGGTGATCAGTAATGGACTTCAATTGATAGATCCTATCAAATGTTGGAAACCCATACACTCTCCAGGGGCAGCCCACTACTTGACATCGACACTATTCTCCTTCTCTCATTTTTCACTCTGTCCAATCTGAAACCCTCTTGGATTGCATAATCTACTATCACATATCTGAAATGTCTAAAATTCATAAACAACTGTCCCTTTTACAACCTAATTTTCCCATCTTCTCTCACTGCAAAAGCTACCCTCGTAGTTCCTTTATAACCATCCTCTTCATCACTGCTACTGACCAAAATTGGGCACTCTTCATTGACATCAGATAGGTAATCTTGCTCACCTACGAGTTGGCCAACATTTTCAGCTTCTACACCATCACTACTATGGTCCTTTTCACTCAACCCCACATCCCTTTTCCCACTATCGGACTCCATATCATCATCACTATTCTCATCACTCTCAGCAAATGGTGAATAGGCACTGTCCTCGCTCTCAGATATATATCTGCCCTCAGTTAGAACACTTTCTGAATCATAAATCTGGTTAGACTGGTTCGGTTGGCTATTTAGTGATGGATTGGGTTGATTATTAAGTGGAGTTGGGTTGGCTCGGTGTTTGTGTTGGGTTGAGTGTTCTTGTTGGACTGACTACTTAGGTTGATGATATGGATCAGGGTATCTGGTTTGTAATGGGAGGTAGTCAACATTAAAATGCATCCTATTAACTCTCCTAACCTCAAACTCAGTCATCACATCCATTAAATCTCTCTCATTTTCTACTACTCTAATCCCATTCAACCATGGAATACGAACCTCTTGGTGAAATCGCTCCCCTACTATGGTTTTAACACCTAAACATTCTAACATGACACTATCCCAAAGAAATTTCAAGTTCATGTAATCCGCAGTACACCACCCAATTTCAAAAGTTCTACCTAGGAAGGTGGCACTCATATAAATTTTGAAATTCCTGCAACCAAAAAAATGCAACCACAGTAACTAAACAGTATATTTTAACAATATGTATACCAACCAGCTTCAACAATAACATAAAAGGAATGATATAAAACACCTTCAATAGTAACACGAACAACAACATAAACATTACAGAACAGAGCAACAAATACAAACCTCGACATAGACAAACTGAAACATACATCATAACAAACAATCGAATGATGACAAATTCATCAAAAATCACAAAAAAGAACAATTTTTTTTTCCATGTCCAAGGTTTTTTATGTCATAGAAGATCAAAAACAAAAAACTTGTTTTTGCCGTCACAAATCGAAAAATAATGTATGTAATCAAAAAATAATGCATTTTTTTCCTTTTCAAATCCATGTAAACAGATTCTTTGTAACACAAAATGAACAAGGACAAAAAAATTTTTTTTTCCTTCATCAATGGATCATACAAAATCATTGAATAAATTTTAACTGACATACTCACAAAATACAGAACAAAAGCAACATGCTTATGGAAAAAAAAAAATTCAAAAACACAACATGCATGTCAAAATTTAGTAGTTCAAAACCTTAGCACTCATAACAACAACTGATTACCAACATTTTTTTGAAAAATGAGGCCACCATAACATATTGCAAGCCTAACGACACCCATTAGCAAAGGTTTTCAATAAAAAATGTACCTTTCTCCTATACTGCAAGCCCAACGATCGTTTTCCTCCACTGTTTTCGTCAATACGATCGACTAACTACAACAAATGAGGCTGTTGATCAGGTTTTGCTTTGCTCTGATGATGGAAAGATTTTTTCTTTACCTTAGCTCACAGAGATTGGAAAGCATGAGAGAATGACATGGTGCATAAACAAACTCGCGCCTCTTCATTGCCTTTTTGTTATTTTTTATTATTATTATTTTTTTAAATCTGATTCACAATTAATGTGAACGACATCACAGCTGATTTTGTTACTTTTTTATTCTTTTAGTTCAAAAAAATCTGATTTACTTTTAATGTGTGTCAGTTTCCTAACATAATGATGAAATTACCCTTCATAAACTAACATCGATTAACAGCTACAAACGGCTGGGCGGTTAAGTTGTTATAAAGTCTAAACATTGACTCCGCGTCTTTAAGGGTTTACCTTGGGGGAGGGGGGTATTGTGCATTTTGCTTTATATAATATACGTGTGTAAACCACTATTATGTGTGTCAATATCAATTGCCTATAGATGGGCATCTGCAACCCGGCCAACCCAACAGACCCAACCCAACCGAACTATTTTTAATCGAGTTGGGTTAAGCTAGATCTTAAAAAATAACTGGAATGGGTTGGGTTGATGGGCTGAAAATTTTTAGAGTCCATCAACCCACCAACCCAATATAATTTTCAACTCTTTTTTTGAAACTCATATGTTGTTTTGTGCTATTTTTTGGGATTTCCACCTGAAAACTTCTTTATTTATAAATCATGCATGATGTAGAAATTCCTACATTGATAACTAATACGCATGTCAAAGTATACATTAGTTCACTTCCATCAAACGAAGTAAAAGGAAACGAAAAATTGATTTCACTGCAGTTATATTGCCCAAAATTAATCATAATATTCCAAAACATCTCAGGATTATTGAAAGGAAGATTTATAGAAATTATTAAAATAATTGAGTTGCACTTACGTTCTAGTTGTATAACAAATAGGAGCTAAAACTAAAAAAGAAAAATATATGTAACTAAGAGGGGCAACAATTTTCTACTCCTCCCTTTTTCTTACAAAAAAGGTCTCAATTTACAAACTCTAGAATTGCATAATAAGCAATCAACACTGGAAGTGATACCATCGTGCCAAAAATAACCCTGCCAAAAAAAAGTGAAAAAAATTTGTTAATTTATTAAAATAGAATCATAATTCAATATTTAAACTTGTGGAATTATAAAATAAAGTCTTCCACGAGATATAAACATACTATTTGAACCATTAATATTTATATATTTATTTTAAATGTTAATATGATAGTAGAGAAGGGGACGGAACCATAGCCTAGCACCAATTTTGTAATTAAACACAAAAACTTACTATTTATTATCATCAATAAGTTTCTTGATACAAATTTTGCTTTATGTTTATTTTGACTATTAAATTTTATTTTATTTTCTTGCAGGATTCTTCTTGTCTGACATCCTTTTTTAGTAGAATAAAGTTTCATATATAATTCATATCCAACTTAATTTAATCAAATAAATGTACAAATATAATGAGTATATAATTCTCACTAAGGACTATAATTGTTTACGCAGTTCAGAGATGTGCCCAACTTACGCAGTGCTAAGCACCTCTGCATGAAGTCCATATTCTTTAGCAAAGATAAATGATGTGATGGATTGTGGTAGTGCTGCCTGCAAAAAGAATAAATAAATTTTATTAATATAATTCCTAGGTAAACTAAGCTTTTATTTTTAAATAAAGTCACAGAAAAAAAAAATAGTAAAATGAGTTCAAAGCTCAATTGCAGCCATAGGATTTAATATTTGTACGCATGCATATATAATAGATTAAACGGCACGAACATTCTGGTGTATACAGTTTTTGTGATTATAAAATAACAGTCATATGCTGCATTGTCAACGTGTTGCCCATTGAGTTTTTGAAGCAAAATAGAATCCAGCCGCAAAATTTTGAAGTCCAGTTTCAGTCCTCCACTTGATCTATTTTATTCTAAATGCCCATGATTTTGAAAGTGCTTTTAACGTCACTGAAAAGTACTTCCAAATTGTCAAAAGCGGTGCAGTGGCGGCCTCCAAATCATGACGTAAAATAACAAAATAATAATAATAATAATAATAAACCTATCTTCTCTAATTATAAAATGACTTTACCAATTAAACGTGGAATGTTTTCGGGTTTGTGCACTTTCAAGTTCACAATAAAGTAGTAGAGTAAAAATTTAATTTAAAAACATCTTGTAATAAGAAAATGACTTTATCAACTAAAATAGCTGGACATAGTTTCAGATGTGTTTGAAAGTTTTTTTTTATTATCACATAAAACTACTTTCAAATAGAGGGGTTATATATATATATATATATATATATATATTAAATGTAAACTGAATCCTCACAAATCCTCTGTGAGAAATGATTTAATGAAAAATCTCTTATAAAAAGAAACCAACTTTTGAACTAATATACACTTGAGTAAAAGTTTTTTTAATATTATAAGTACACTTGAAATTTGTAATTCTCGAAACATTTTGATATAGATTTTAGGGTATTTGTATAAAATTTGTTTGTTTTTATTTTTTAATGATATTTGATTATAAAAAAGGAATAAAAATACTTACTAAAATTAAAACATATGAACAAGAAAACAACTAAAATAAAAATTTTTTGTTTTTATTTTTTTAATGATATTTGGTTAACCACTAACAAAAAAAAAAAAAAAACTCTAAAATTACTTTAAAATTACTTTGTTAAAAAGTATTATTCAGGATTCTACCTGAAGACCAAGTACACTCGGAATATCTTTTCATGTGGCTTTTTCAACATAATCTTTTGTACAGAAAATGGAATTTCACATGCAAACACTTTCTACAAAAGCATTCCAAACCACTTTACATGTGCTTTCCCTGAAATGAATAGTGCAATCATAAGTGATTTCGACCCTAATTCCACTATACGATGTCACAAATAAATAAGTATTAAAAAATTAAAAAAAAAAAAAGAAATTAATTTGTCAAGTTGGGAGGTGACTGATAATATAATAAGTTAAATTAAAAATACATAGATATAAAAAAAAAATTAAAAATACCTGAATAATGGCAACACGTAACACATCACCATGCAAACCCACAGCAATACACCCAATGGCCATGGCTGCTGGTCCAGCAATGAACTTCAAAATCATTCCAAACACAGTAAGACTAGGTCCACAAGCTATCAACTTTTCTTGCAAAGCCATAAATAGTCCTGCAAAAATAATAAAAATCACATTAAAAATATTCAAATTTCATAGCAAAGTCAAAAACAAATAAAGGAAAAGTAATTTCACTGACTACTTAAATATAACTCTGAATTTATATTAAATCTAAATATGCCTACATAAATGAGTAAATAAATCATATTTTTACAGATGTGAAGGTTGGAGAAATGTAACTCGAATCCTTAGTCTCATTAACGTAGATGTAAATGATTAATCACTTAGCCAACTTAAATTCCACCGAAGACAGATAATTACATATATGCCAATGTATGCATCTGTTCACTTTATTCCATTAAAAGAACTAAAAAAAAAAATTGAAAAATTAATTTTACTCTAATTTCATTGCTCTACTAATTATAATATACCAAAACGATTTATAGAAAATATTGAAATTAATTAATTTGCATTTACATTGTAGTTGTATAACATAAAGGAGGTTTAAAAAAAAAAAAAAAAAGATTACTGAGAGGGACAACATTTTCTATCGCAGCATTTTTTTTTTTTTTTAAATATCTCAGTTTGCAAACTATAGTTTGCATAATAAGCAATCAACACCGGAAGTGATACAATATATCATGCCGAAAATAACCCTGCAAAAAAAGAGAAAAAAAAAAGCTGTTAATATTTAAAAAACAAAATCATATATTTCAATTAAACTTGTAAAATTAAAAATATTATAAAATAAAGTCTTCTATAAGATGGACATACCATTTGAAACATTTATATTTATATATTTATTTTAAATGATGATATGATTGTAGAAACTCGGACGAAATCATAAACTAGTCTCGAATTTTTATTAAGCAGAATGTCTCTCTATTTATTACTTTTCATAAGCAAAAACTTTTTTTAATACAAATTTTGCGTAAAAATCTTATTTACTTATGTTTATTTTTTACTATTAAATTTATTTTAATTTCTTGCAGGATGCTTCTTCTTATAAAAATATCTAACTCCGTTTTTAGTAGAATAAAAATTCATATATAAATTCCTATCCAGCTTAATTTAATCAAATAAATATAAAAACATAATGAGTATATAATTCTCACTAAAAGATATAATTGTTTATGCAGGCTAGGGGTGTGCCCAACTTGCGCAGTGCTAAGCACATCTGCATGAATTCCATATCCTTTAGCAAAGATAAATGATGTGATGGATTGCGGTAGTGCTGCCAGCAAAAAGAATAAGTAAATTTTATTAATATAATTCTTAGGTAAATTAAGCTTTTATTTTTAAACAAAATGACATAAAAAAAATAGTAAAATGAATTCAAATCTCAATTTCAGGATTTAATATCTGTAAGCATGCAAAAATAAATGTGTAGAACATTTTGGAGTATAAAGTTTTTGTGATTATAAAATAATACACTGCACATAGTGTGCATTGAGTTTTTGACGCAAAATAGAATTCAGTCCACAAACATTTCAAGCTTCAGTTCTTCACTTGATCTATTTTATTCTAAATGACCATCATTTTGAAAGTGCTTTAAACGCGCGTGACTCAAAAGTACTTCCAAATTGTCAAAAGCGGTTTAGTAAACCGAGACCTCCAAATCTTGCCGTAAGTAAAATTAAAGAAAACTATCTTCTCTGATTATAAAATGACTTCACAAATTAATATGGTCAAAAATAGATGGCTAAAATTAGCCCATGAAGTTGTAGTGGGTTGATTTCTATAATTACTGACGTAGAGGCTGAACTCTACAATCAGTTTCTTGGGATCTAACAATTTGCAAAAATCGAACAATGAGGACAGAGTTACCTTAACACCGGGGTAGTGCAGTTAAAGGCACTTCGTCACTCAAGTTAAAATAGGAAATAAATGTAGATGAGAGAAAGTAAGAATGAGCATATGACTTAGTTGTTATTATGGTGTACGACAAGCATTGAAAATATGGTTGTTGAGATGTCCTAGATGTAGGAGGGTAACGAGAATGTAATTGCTATGAAATGAATAAGATGTCACGTGACAATATAGACTAGTTGTTAGTCGAGTGTCTGTGGAGAATTTGGTAAATTGATGGTATGATAAGAATGATGCCCCTTGCCTCTCTGCTTGCTCCCCTTTTATATAAGTGGGGAGCGAAAAAGTTGTAAAGTTGTAACAACAGTTGAGGTCAAGGGATTCGTTTTCCTGATCCTCGCCCCTGTTTAATCAGCGAATCCTCCATTAATTTGGTCAAACCTCTCATTAAAAAGACCTAAGCTATTTGAACTTTAATACTAATCACAGGCTACTAGGCTTCAAGTGGACTGAACTGGTAATCGGCCCAATTCTTAGGCCATTATTTGGGCTTTTCCTATAACTCACACACTGGCCTTATATTAGGCTAATTTTTACCATTATGGAAGTCAAGCTTGAATGAAAAATTACCTCTTGATTGTTAGATGCACTATTGGTTGCATCCAACAGTGTAAGTCTCGTTCGCTCTTTGAATTAATTTTGTCAGATGCATCGCTAATTGCATCCAATGATATAAGTCGTGTTCGCTCTCTGGATTAATTCTGTTGAATTCATTGCTAGTTGCGTTTGGTGGTGTGAGTCACAGTTGGCTTGGATCCTTAAATCTTCAAAAACATATCGTTTTTGACTTTTAAACTCCCTAAGCTTGCAGGTGACCGCTAGTTGCAACCAACAATGTAACCTACAATGTAGGGGCAGGCCTAGCTTAAGGACAGACAAAGCATGTACAGCACCCCATGCAAACCTCACCCGTCCACCACGCCCCAAAAATTTTATGAAAATTATTAAGTATTAAATATTTAAATATAGAAATAAATATTATATATAGTTACGAAACAAATAATATCACAACAAGTTGATTGGTACCGATGGTGTGACTCCTTGACATTCGTGGTTTGAATCTCATTTTTCTGTATTTCTCTTGCTTTAATTTTTATTTTTTTCTTCCTTTTTTTTTTAAAAAAAAAATGACGATTATCGTATTTTTTCCATGACATCTGTGGTCCGAAGCTCATTTTTCCGTCTCTCTCTTGCTTTTGCCTTTATTTTTTTCTTTTTCCTTTTTTAAAAAAAAAAAATGACGATTAGTTTCTGAATGGGGTTCGAACTGAACCATGGACTCGAAAAGTCATGGCAAAACCACTTGCTCACCAAGTTGATCTTCAAATTTGGGATATTGTGATTTCAAAATTGTTTATATCCAATGAAAATATATGATGTTGTTTAGTCTTAAGGTACTAGTTTATTTATAATTATTGATATATGAATTAGTTTTATTGTACATAAATTATTTTACATAATAATTAATAATAAAAAAAACTCATATGAGCTATACTTGTTTTTTATTTTATTTTTATTTTTATTTTATTTTATTATAAACTGCTTCCCTAATGTAAATATCTGAGTCTGCCACTACCGTGATGCTCTCGAGTTGGTACTGCTTTTAAGCTTTGGAATTGTCCCAAAATTACCCAAAATGCTTCTAAAACTTGAAATCCTCCAAATCTTATTCACCTACATAAAATGACTTGAAAAACATTAAAAACACCCATAATTTGTTCAAGTGTTCATTACAAAAGACAAGATTACGAGGACGAAAACGTGTCATATTTTAGTCCGATCAATATGTAATTTAAGTATTTTTAAATTGAATAGTGCAAATTGTCACTGAAAAATAGATAGATACTAATAGACATCCAATTTAAAGGATATTTTTCATATTTTTGAAAAAGTTATGGAGCATTTTGATCCATTTGGACACAACAAAAAATAAGTGATATTTCCTGAAAATACGTGAGATGTTTAAAATTTCTTCTTAAATAAGTAAAAGGAAACGTAAATTATGAAAATACCATAAATAGTTCATTGCAAAATGTAGTAAAAAAGGCATCTTTCATTAAAAAAATAGTAAAAAGACAATAAATGGTTGGCTCATATCCATACTTAAAAAAATAGTAAAAACAACCAAACTGTTGTATATAAATACACAATCTCATTGGCTACAATTAAACAAAAACACAAACAATTGAGCCATCATGTTTACAACTAAGAAGAATTTAGTTCTCGTGGCTCTCTTTTGTCTTGTGTTTGTTAATCAGCTACAATTTCATCTGTGTAAGTCTTCGAACTTCTCGCTTGTACATCATTTTTTTTTTTCCCGTTACAATATATTTATTTCTGTATATATGAACCAATTAAAAAGTCTTTTTTTTTTTTAGAAATGTTAAAATATTTTATTCATAATGCGGTTGCAACCAAGTACAACTTCCTTATAGTGACTCTCTTTTGTCTTGGGTTGGTTACTCTACTGTAATTTCATTAATGCAAGCCTCTAAACATGTTGCTAATACATCTTTTTGTTACAATTGTAATAAATTTATTTCTAAAAGTATGAACTAAAAGCCGTCTTTTCTGACGCGAATGTTAAAATTTTATGTTTAATATAGAAGTTATTAATTAGGATTTTTTTAAGTCTCTAGATGTAGTGATATTGTTTTTGACAAGAGAATCAGTTTCTAGTTTATTATTATTATTATTGATAATTTTTCTGATAATTAAACAGGTCAAGAGAATTTTGAAGAAAGCAAAATCATTATAGGGGGGACTCAATGTGTCAAACAAAAGCGGTTTTTATTTATCAATTACTACTGTTGCTCGAATAATCCGGCAAAATGTTTTTCTACAAAGATGGAATGCATGGATTCTTGTCCTCACCCCTAATTTTTTTTGCTGATTAGCACGGGCATGTCCAAGCCCCTAAATTTGGATATTATTACCATGTACTGCTTTTATTATTAATTATCGATAAAGCATTATGTGCTTCCAATTTCTTGATCAAATATAAAATTTTTGGTTTACTTCACCAAACTATCTTGGAGGGTTCTATTGCTACAAAGAAAAAAAGTTCTAGCTGAAAAAGCTTGATTATTGTGCAGTACCAAATTTTTATGAATATTGTGACTCAAGAACTAATGTTGTAACACAAACAACTTAAACTGTTATAACATGATTAGAAATTGGATGTTGTAATACAACCAATTTAACATATTATAACAGAAGCTGAAACAGAATATTGTAACACTAAAAAATAAAGACAGTAAAGTAAAAAAAACACACAAGCACATTTTTAATGTGGTTTGGATTTACTCTATGTCCACAAGATCTTGCATAGAGATATCAACGCATCAATGAACCCTTTCAAAGTACAACATAATCTTGTCTTACCCAACCTAAAACTCCATCCTAGAATCGTGACGCAATATGAGTACTCGTTCACTTCATGAATTGTAGCAAGCTCTTCTTATGTCTACTGGTTGACAACATCTTGAACTTCCTTCAGTCATTGCAAACCTATTTCCTCCCGAAAATGTAATTACTTTTCATCCCGATAAACATCTAGTTACAAACCTAGTTCAACTCACTCACTTAATCTCATGAAAAATAACTTAGAGAATAGGCTCTCTATGTTTTTTAAGCAAACACTTAATATCGCTCTCTAATCGCACTGTTTGCTTGCTTTCTTCAACTTGATTCAATACTGTATTCATCGAAATTTTGTGCTTAATAAGAACTATAAGATAAAACAAGATTAAATCAGTAAATAAATTAGAAGTTTATCTAAAGATAAATGCCAAAAGAAATGAGAAAATAATCAACAAAAAAATAGATAAAATCCTATTTTTTAGCAAGATGATTATCATTTAAATTTTCTCTAAATAAATTATGAATCCTTATCTGACTAGGAGTTTCATTTCCTTGCAAAACAATTGATTATTTCTTTTTTATAGAAACTCAGAGATAATCACAATAATTAGTTTCCTAAAAGATAAAAGATAAAAATCAAAGATAAATACATTTATCTTTTTGAAAACTTAAGCTCTTTGACATTAAATCTAAAAATGACTAGATAATCTCATGAAAGATTTCATAAAAGTGGATAAATATAAGAGATAAAGTTGTCAAAGTAATATATCTAAAAAACGATTCTGATTTCTTATCTGAGCAATGTCAACCAAAGAATATCGTAACCTCAGTTATGTTTTGATGTTGCACCATTCTTGATGTTATGATATAATAGCAGTTCATAAATTTTTTTGCTCAAAATAAGTTGCCTTATACCTATAAGATGTCAACAGTATTTATGCATATCAAGCTCTGCATCAAACTAACCTCATTCATTTACTTTTTGTACTCATATTGAAAACTTAGAAATTAATTTAACTTTATATATCTTTAAAATACCAAAACTATCCTTATTATGTGTAATGTTAATCATTTTGTTTTTCTACACCCTTTTTTTTTGCTTTTTTTTTTTTTTCAAGTTTCAAATATAATAAAATTTTTAGAGACAAACAAGCTTAACCATGAAATGCAACAATTTGCATTTCTTTTTTGTTGCTTAAACTGCAATAACACTAACGCATAATGTTGTTTAACAAACTGCCGCTATTTACTATAAGAAATTTGCTGCAAATTTCTTATAAAAAGAAAATTGATTCCTTTTATTATTTTTTCTCCAATGAAAAAGCAATATTAAACATTTAAAAAATCATATTTCAATATATTCATGTGCTATCAAATTAATTCATCGTTCATCCAATCTTACAGTTATATATTAAAGTTATATTTTCATACTGTTATTCTTATTTTGGTTCCAAATATAATGTTAGGTTTAGGATGAACTAGTGTGTGCAAAGAGTAAAAAATAGATTTTATTTTGTAATTATATAAATTTATCTTTTAACTAATTGTATACATAGATATTTTAGTAATAAAATTTTTCATTGAATGTGGGTGTTATGAAAATTTTTTCAGTTATTATTTTATATACAATAGGGTACTGATATTACCACTTATATAAATGGTTTACACAATCAGAATTTATTAAAAGTTACAGTAAAAAATGTTATACAATATACGTGTGTAAACCACTATTATGTGTGTCAATAGCAATTGCTTATAGATGGGCATCTGGAACCCGGCCAACCCAACAGACCCAACCCAACCGAACTATTTTTAATCGAGTTAGGTTAAGCTAGATCTTAAAAAATAACGGGAATGGGTTGGGTTGATGGGCTGAAAATTTTTAGAGTCCATCAACCCAACCCAATATAATTTTCAACTCTTTTTTTGGTATTTGTTTTAAAACTCATATGTTGTTTTGTGCTATTTTTTGGGATTTCCACCTGAAAACTTCTTTATTTATAAATCATGCATGATGTAGAAATTCCTACATTGATAAATAATACGCATGTCAAAGTATACATTAGTTCACTTCCATCAAACGAAGTAAAAGGAAACGAAAAATTGATTTCACTGCAGTTATATTGTCCAAAATTAATCATAATATTCCAAAACATCTCAGGATTATTGAAAGGAAGATTTATAGAAATTATTAAAATAATTGAGTTGCACTTACGTTCTAGTTGTATAACAAATAGGAGCTAAAACTAAAAAAGAAAAATATATGTAACTAAGAGGGGCAACAATTTTCTATTCCTCCCTTTTTCTTACAAAAAAGGTCTCAATTTACAAACTCTAGAATTGCATAATAAGCAATCAACACTGGAAGTGATACCATCGTGCCAAAAATAACCCTGCCAAAAAAAAAGTGAAAAAAAATTGTTAATTTATTAAAATAGAATCATAATTCAATATTTAAACTTGTGGAATTATAAAATAAAGTCTTCCACGAGATATAAACATACTATTTCAAGCATTAATATTTATATATTTATTTTAAATGCTAATATGATAGTAGAGAAGGGGACGGAACCATAGCCTAGCACCAATTTTGCAATTAAACACAAAAACTTACTATTTATTATCATCAATAAGTTTCTTGATACAAATTTTGCTTTATATTTATTTTGACTATTAAATTTTATTTTATTTTCTTGCAGGATTCTTCTTGTCTGACAACCTTTTTTAGTAGAATAAAGTTTCATATATAATTCATATCCAACTTAATTTAATCAAATAAATGTACAAATATAATGAGTATATAATTCTCACTAAGGACTATAATTGTTTACGCAGTTTAGAGATGTGCCCAACTTACGCAGTGCTAAGCACCTCTGCATGAAGTCCATATTCTTTAGCAAAGATAAATGATGTGATGGATTGTGGCAGTGCTGCCTGCAAAAAGAATAAATAAATTTTATTAATATAATTCCTAGGTAAACTAAGCTTTTATTTTTACATAAAATCACAGAAGAAAAAAATAGTAAAACGAGTTCAGAGCTCAATTTCAGCCATAGGATTTAATATTTGTACGCATGCATATATAATAGATTAAACGTCACAAACATTCTGGTGTATAAAGTTTTTGTGATTATAAAATAATAGTTATATACTGCATTGTCAACGTGTTGCCCATTGAGTTTTTGAAGCAAAATAGAATCCAGCCGCAAAATTTTAAAGTTCAGTCCTCCACTTGATCTATTTTATTCTAAATGACCATGATTTTGAAAGTGCTTTTAACGTCACTCAAAAGTACTTCCAAATTGTCAAAAGCGGTGCAGTGGAGGCCTCCAAATCATGACATAAAAAAGACAAAATAATAATAATAATAATAATAATAATAATAAACCTATCTTCTCTATTATAAAATGACTTTACCAATTAAACGTCGAATATTTTCAGGTTTGTGCACTTTCAAGTTCACAATAAAGTAGTAGAGTACAAATTTAATTTAAAAGCATCTTGTAATAAGAAAATGACTTTATCAACTAAAATAGCTGGACATAGTTTCAGATGTGTTTGAAAGTTTTTTTTGATTATCACATAAAACTACTTTCAAATAGAGGGGTTATATATATATATATATATTAAATGTAAACTGAATCCTCACAAATCCTCTGTGAGAAATGATTTAATGAAAAATCTCTTATAAAAAGGAACCAACTTTTGAACTAATAAACACTTGAGTAAAAGTTTTTTTAATATTACAAGTAAACTTGTAAGTTGTAACTCTCGAAACCTATAGATTTTAAGGTATTTGTATAAAAATTGTTTGTTTTTATTTTTTTAATGATATTTGATTATCAAAAAGGAATAAAAATACTTACTAAAATTAAAACATATTAACAAGAAAACAACTGAAATAAAAATTTTTTGTTTTTATTTTTTTAATGATATTTGGTTAACCACTAACCAAAAAAAAAAAAAAAACACTCTAAAATTACTTTGTTAAAATTTATTATTCAGGATTCTACCTGAAGACCAAGTACACTCGGAATATCTTTTCATGTGGCTTTTTCAACATAATCTTTTGTACACAAAATGGAATTTCACATGCAAACACTTTCTACAAAAGCATTCCAAACCACTTTACATGTGCTTTCCCTGAAATGAATAGTGCAATCATAAGTGATTTCGACCCTAATTCCACTATACGATGTCACAAATAAATAAGTATTAAAAAATTAAAAAAAAAAAAAGAAATTAATTTGTCAAGTTGGGAGGTGACTGATAATATAATAAGTTAAATTAAAAATACATAGATATAAAAAAAATAAAAATACCTGAATAATGGCAACACGTAACACATCACCATGCAAACCCACAGCAATACACCCAATGGCCATGGCTGCTGGTCCAGCAATGAACTTCAAAATCATTCCAAACACAGTAAGACTAGGTCCACAAGCTATCAACTTTTCTTGCAAAGCCATAAATAGTCCTGCAAAAATAATAAAAATCACATTAAAAATATTCAAATTTCATAGCAAAGTCAAAAACAAATAAAGGAAAAGTAATTTCACTGACTACTTAAATATAACTCTGAATTTATATTAAATCTAAATATGCCTACATAAATGAGTAAATAAATCATATTTTTACAGATGTGAAGGTTGGAGAAATGTAACTCGAATCCTTAGTCTCATTAACGTAGATGTAAATGATTAATCACTTAGCCAACTTAAATTCCACCAAAGACAGATAATTACATATTGTAAAATAGTTGAGTTTCATGTTTTTGTTTAATGATTTTTATAAATCAGCTGTAAGAATCACCTTGCAAGTGTTATAATAATAATAATAGTTTAATCCAAAAGTTAGGTTTATCTGGGAGCTAGAGATCTAAATAGTAGACAAAACATATGTTGATCAACTTTATAATATATTAATATGTCCACTCAAATGTAACGTATAGACAAATGGTAAATAATAAATACCAAATACACATTATAGCATTTGCATGCAATAAATAAAAATTTAAAATAAAATGGGAGAGGGTATTTAGATCCTTAACATGCTAGCTTTATATCATATTGGTAACCATAAAAAAGTTTTTGTTTAATGATTTTTATAAATCAGTAAGAATCACCTCAGAAGTGTAATAATAATAATAATAATAGTTTAACCCGAAAGTTAGTTTTATCTGGGAGCCAGAGATCTAAATAGTAGACAAAACATATGTTGATCAGCTTTATAATATATTAACACGTCCTCTTATATGTAACGTGGAGATAAATGATAAATAATAAATATCAAACACACATTATACCATTTGCATGCAATGAATAAAAATTTTGAATAAAATAGGTTTAGATCCTTAACATACTAGCTCTGATATCATATTGATAACCATAAAAAAGTAAAATTAAAAAAAAAAAAAAAAAAAAAAAGCTGGAATTTAAGTGACCATCGTCTGATACATGCCGGTAATCATTTAAACCAAAAGTTCAACATGATAGAGAAGAGCCATAGCATTTAAGATACAATTAATAAGATTTTTAACATGTTTACAATAATAATAATAATTTAAGAAGAAAGAGTTAATTAAAAGAATAAATATATCGAGTGAGTCTCACCCATGCTAAACATGGCAGTGCCTGTCCCAGCCTTTGACATGATGAGTATCGATCCTTCCATGATGCTTGGCATCTTAACATGCAACCTAACATATTACATATATATATCTTAATTATATGAGTAATCAAAGTAACTCTACACGTTTTCTTGCCAAGTCTACATCATGCAGCTAGTAGTTTAGATTATTTATGTGACTCGACTACGTATCAGCAGAACAGTTATCTAAGCAATAGAATTTGATAAACGTGGACATCCACAAAGTATAAAACTGAAGAATTTTCAATAAAAACCGAATTTTATAAATACCTGTTTGCTACGAATGCCCAAACAAGGCCAAGAATACAAGCATAAGAATTAGGATTCATAACCAGTTTGAGCCATACAGCCTTCATTAATGTCCAAAACTTTGGCCTAGAACTCTCCTCCACACTCACACTTCTCTCCAAATCCTTCGGCTCTTCAACTCCGGTATCCGAATTCGAAGAAGTTGTGTGTAACCCCGCACGTGCCCTTCGAAACTCAAGAATAAACAGCAAAATTGTCAGCCATATGATGCCTTGAATGACCGATGATTGAACAACAAGATCAACAGCCGCGGGGCCATACATGGCCTTGAGCAAGGGCACTCCTACAACAAGAGTATTAGTCAAAGTACACAAAGAGAAGCTAGTGATGGACCAGCAATAGCTTCCTTTGCTACTAAACTTTGCCCAAAATGCCAAGACCACCACAATGATGAGCTTGGAAATGGCATCAGCGGCAATGAAAAGATAATTCATTTGAAAAGGATCAACATGGGCTGTGAATTCAATGGTGAAAAGAGGGAGAGTGAAGTAGCAAACAAAGCGGTTTATCGCGTCACACTGTTCTGGGGTAAAGATCTTCCACCATTTCACTGAACCATACCCCAACATTAGGGCAACGTAGAGAGGCACCATTGCCACTATCACCTTGTAAACATCATCCCAACCTATCATTTTTTAGGGTTAGAAAAAGGGTTTGGTATAAAGAATTTCAATGTGAATATTGAAACAATGCATTTGTGTATGCTAATAGATGGACTATAGAGTGCGTATTTATGTGCGAGGAGGGAAAGCATGCACTCGTATTACTGTTGACATTATTAAATAGAATATGTTATGGTTTTGGCTTGGTGGGTGCGTATGTGATTCTATGCTGGATTCTTGAGTGCAAGGAAATGTTTTGTTGCTTTCACTAATAGTGGTGGCTTTTCTTGATGATGAGACGATCAGAAATCTTGCAATAGTATAAGGAATGAGGTCCAGCAAGTATTCCACCCACCTTTGCAAATAGAAATCTCTCATCAGGGTCATGGTTTTTCTTTTGTATTAATATTTATTGTTATTTTATTCTATGCATTGCGCAACCAAATGATACTTTAATCTATTGAAGCCAGCATAAAACTTTATAATGCTTATGTCGTCTAGATAGTGGCATATAATAATAGACATATATTATTAAAAAAACAGTATGACTGGAACATGAACCTAGTTTTTGTCTCAGTGTTTGAGAATTCAAAAGGCAAAAGTTTGTATATGCTTAATCTGGTAAATGAAATAGACAATATATTTTCAAAAAGAAAAAAATCTACAAGCCCTCCACAAAATAGAAAATAATATCACTTAACTCCATTTTTTAACATGAAAAATGAGTGGTTTCACATTAGTTTTATTTTCAAGAGATGAAAATAAATAGCTCAAATGCATAACTAAAGGCACTATTTGATTATAATTAGCGTGTACCTGCTACCACTTTCATGAACTATTATTATAAAGCTTTCTTCTTGAAAACTTAGGGATAAAAATGCACCAATGAAATCCCAATCGAATCATATAATTAGAAAAAGAATATTAAGATGTATTATCAGGCTATGTTATCAAACTTGTATAATGTAATGCTGATTTGAGAATCCAAATCCAAAACAAAAACGTCATAGGTATGATTCAATATTAATAATCATTGTTCGGTTGCTAGACTTAATAATAATAATAATTTTACCCTATATTGGGCTTCTCCAACGAATGCACCAAATAAAACACCATTTTGGTGCATTTTTGCCCTCTAATGTATGCGCCAAGATACCAATTTCGAGACACATTTTTTAGAGTCAATGAATAGTGTAACACCAAATTTGGTGTTGTACCATTCATAACACCAAATATATTTTTATTTATAAATTAATTTAATTAAAAATATATATTAAATTATTATAAAAAAATATTTCATTTAAAATAATTTGTTGAGATCTTTAAAATGAATATATTATTGAATATATTTTAATATATTTTAATTAAAAATTTATATATTAAATATTTTTTAAAAATATCATTTATATCAATTTGGTATAAAATATATTAGAGTGTAAAAAAATTTCATATAAGAAAATTTTGTATAGACATCAAAATGATGTGAAATTTGACGCCCACTGTCTCTTAAATTTTGGTCTTTATTTCACTTTTGCCGGATTTGACTTTGATTTGATTTATGAGAATTTTATGTACTCAAAAAGGTGGCATTTCGCAATATGTGGGTGTAAACAAGAATAAGTTCCAATTTGCATGCAGACCTAAATGTTGTCGTACAAGCCCATCAAATTCTTTAAATATTTTGGCTTTCAAGTCTACGGACTCAAACCCACTAAAAATTGTTCCTCTTCAACGGTTGTTGATGGGATGTCAACCTGCCTCTATAACTGGCTAGAATTTATTACATGTCTTTTTCTTATATATGCATGTTTGAATGGTTGAGGACACACCAATATATAATGCATAGTATTCTAGGGACAAGAATACTATGGTTGAGGACACACCAATATAATGCATAGTATTCTAGGGACAAGAAGAATTTCATTTTTTAAGAATAATTTGTTTTCCTGTCTTCTATTTACAGTTGTAATGCATAACGATACTTTTATGTTCATAGCACATAATTTCTATTAGTACATAACACGTAATTTCTATTAGAAGGAGACATCTTGACCTAAGAGTTTTGTTTATCCATGATTCTTAAGTGACTTTTAAAATTAAAATTCACATTTTCTTCTAACGGGTTTTACAGTTCAAGAATCACTAAAAGATAATATATATATATATATATTATGTCAATATTTTTATTTTTCTTAATATATATATTATATGACAATACACCATTGATGCAAATCTAATCCTATACCGATTATGAGTGACTCAAAACGGAGAATATATATCGTCTATTTAGCTTAAAAATTTTCTTATGTACTTCAATATATGCTCAAATATATGTGATTTTAGAATTTATTCCATATTACCTATATTATTTACCCAATGGTTACCATACATACACGTGCCTGCATGAATTCCTTAATTATTCTTGTAAATTGCAAAGCAATAATATTTTAAATCCAACGGCATTGCAAGAAATTACTTACACCAATAACTTAACTTCCAAGAACACTTAAAGGTCGTTGACAGAAGCTTCAGTGCACAAAGCCAATTGAAGAAAAAAAAATGATAAACAAAATCCTTGTTCAATTGAACCTGTTATTGATCACTCAGAAAGGATGCTTAGTTATTGTGTGGTTGAAGTTGAGTAAGAGAAGACAGCTTTTTTGTATATATATGTTTAATTAGTTGTCAAATGTTGCTAACAATAAATTAAAGAAGCACTTCCGCAATATAAAATATGAATGCGCTTTTATGGCTAAGTGGTAAATGACAAGTTCCTTTCGACTTCCTAGCCACTAATTAAAGAAATTCTATGTGTAAAACAACGTCAAAACACAATATTTGAATTGGTTAAAGTTATATAATTGATGGTTAACAAGAAAGACAACAAAACAAGAAGAAATTGATTTTGTCTACTTTTAATAAATTGGCTAAACATCCATCATCCATATAGTTGTACTGTGTTCATTGGGGGGCCCACACTAAATTTCACCCAATATGTGTACTTTATATTCGACAAGTTATTTCCACTTCACATATTGCCCCACCTGCATATGTAACAAATTTAACTTAATAAATATAATGTATGTAAAGGAGGAATGATCAAATGCAGAATTCCATATGGTTTTTTATACAAGATTTGACTAATGTTATATAATATGTGTTAATTACCATCAAACCCTTAAAGTTTAAGCTGATAAGAAATTACTCATTTATAGTATTTAAAACTTAAGGCTAACACATTGACACGTATCTTTATGTGCAACGTAGACAGATATCAGATGTTGAACACATATTAAACGCCACCTACGATATAACATGTGTAACATTGTTAGTTGCATATTATATTATTTCAATTTAATATCTTTTGCTTTTAGTGTGTTTTTTAATGAGTATTTAATCTAAAGTACGATAATAATTTATGATTGTCAATATTATTGATATTATAATTAATAAGTTTGATCATTTGATAAATAATGTTTTATTGATGTTTATTCTACGGTACAAACTATTTTTCTTTCTTCTAAGGAGTGTTCTAATATGGCACACACTGCAAAATGCATATTCAAATACGTGAATAAATGTATTAAATAAGTCGGACTTGAAAATATTGTTTAAGTAGTAATTGATAATGCTAGCAATAATATAACCGCTGTTAAGATTTTGAAGAAGAATAGGCCAAACATGTTTTGGACCTCATGTGTTACTCACACCATCAATCTCATGCTTAGGCAAATTTCTGAAGTTCATCAAAGTGATTGAACAAGCAAAGCATTTGACAATCTTCATTTATGTTGATCATCATAGAACTTTGACAATAATGAGGTCCTTTACAAGGAAGAGGGACATAGTGAGGCTAGAAAAGACTAGATTTGTATCTATTTTCCTTACTTTGCAAAGCTTTCTGAAGAAAAAAAAAATGCTTCAATGTTTAATATTGAGGAATGAGATAAGTGCAAATTCTCATAAAGTAGCAAAGGAAAATTGGCTTACTCAACTGTGATAAGTTTCGGCTTTTGAAATGGTGTGACAAGTTGTTTAAAGGTTTTTGCATATTTAATGAAAGTGTTGAAACTTGTGGATGAAGATTGAAAGTCATCAATGCCTTGGTTATATGGACAACTAAAAATGGCTAAACAAGACATTAGAGAGATAATAAATAATGTCGAAAATAATTGTCACCCTATCATTGAAATAACTGATGAGAAAAAAATAAAAAATCGGCTAAATTCTTTATTGCATATGACGGCCTTTCTATTAAATCTCTATTACCACTTCAAGGATCCAAACATTTCTCTTGAAAGTGAGTTGTTGGATGTCTTCATAGACTATGTGGAGGTTTTTTGTCATGGTGATCTATCCTCTCAAGATCAAATTATCATGCACAAATGGCTAAAGTATGAGAAAAATAATGGTGCTTTTGGGAAACCGTTGGCCTTTAAAAGATGTGACGATGATTCTAAGGATCTGGGTAAAAATCAAACATTCTAACTCATATAAATTGTTTTTAGTTGTTTTATCTGTTTACTAGTTACTATTATAGATTATATTTTTAGTATTATATTTATGAAAATATATCTCTTAATAACTAATTTTATATTTGATTAATTTCTATAGTGTAGTTAAGTGGTGGTACATGTTTGGAAGCCAAACACTTAACAAGAAAAAATTGGTACGTTGGATTCTTTCGTTGACCATTAGTTCATCCACATGTGAACGAAATTTGAGCAATTTTGAACGGATAAGTGTAATATCCATAGTTTATTTTTAATGTTTTAAATTTTAATTCTGAATAGATTTATTTAATTTTGATTTTTAAATTTTAAGTAGATACATATGAAGAGAAGGAATAGACTAACTATGAGACCCCTCTTTACGGGGCAGGATGCTACCTACCGACCTTGGTCGGCCCCACTCACTAGGTACTGTCCCCGGACCCTTAGTATACACCTTGCTTTAAAAATCCATTTGACTTCAGGGAATCAGGTCATGGGTTCGAGAGGTGTGAGAGGCGAAGCAAAACCCCAGAGGCCCGGGGACGATACCTAGTAAGTAGGGTCGGCCAAGGCCAGTAGGTAACGCCCTACCCCGTAGAAAGAGGTCCTACAATAAAAATGTGTCTTTTTATTATGGAGTCTAAGATTTGTCTATACTAAGCCTTGGCCCAGGTTTGCCCCGCGAGCCTACACAATCGATACGGTCCCCAATCCCTAATAGGGTTTTGCTTCGCCTCCCCCACATTTTCAACTCGAGACCAGGGACCTATAGTCTTAGTTTATTCAATGTGTATACCAATTGAGTTAGCTCAATTGGTACACACCTTGCTCTAAGAATCTATTTGACTTCAGGGGCTCAAGTCATGGGTTCGAATGGTGTGGGAGGCGAAGCAAAACCCTAAGGGCTTAGGGACAGTACCTAGTGAATGGGGTCGGCCAAGGCCGGTAGATAGCGCCCTGCCCGCAGAGAAGGGTCCTATAATAAAAATACGTTGTGTCTTTTTATTGTAAGACCTCCTCGTAGGGCAGGGCACTACCTACCAATCTCGACCGGCCCCACTCACTAGGTACTGTCCTCAAACCATAGGGTTTTATTTCGCTTCCCACACTACTTGAACCCACAACCTAGCCCCATGCAATTAAATGGATTCTTAGAGTAAGATGTGTACCAATTGAGCTACTAGCTCAATTAGTACCACACCTTACTCTAAAAATCTATTTAACTGTAGGGGGCTAGGTTGTGGGTTCGAGTGGTGTGGGATGCAAAGCAAAACCCTATGGCTTGGGGACAATACCTAGTGCGTGGGGCCGATCGAGACTGATAGGTAGCGCCCTGTCTCACGAGAGGGTCCCACACTAACTATAAGTCAATCAAATAATTTAGTCTTTGTCCAGTTCAACTCCAAATTAACACACAAAAAACAAAGGTAGACTAAGAAGAATGTTGACATGCTACTAGCAACTAATGCTGATGCTACCGATGCAAAAGGATGACATATTCCAAGTGGTGATGATGAGGATGAAGTAGAATCCAGTTCAGAGCAAATAAGTCAACTTAATGAAGATTATTTTGATTTTGAAGAAGAGGAGGGGGAGTAGAACATTTAGAGTTTAAGTAAGCTATAAACAAGTTATAGAAGACTTTTATGGCGATGGAGATTGGTCGTGTCTTCATGCCCCTTCAAATGTTTAAGGCCTTAAGATTCTTTCTTGGACTTTTCCCTTTTAGTTGTTATTTTGTACTTGCTACGTTGTTATTTACATATAATATATAATATTGAAAAAATACTAGAGATTCTAAATAGTTTAGATGTGATAAACTTTGAAATGTTATTATTTTTATGTATTAGAAAGTGGAATTGTTGAAAAAATGATAGTTATACTATCGAAATTTTTAAAACATCTAGTATATTGTAACTACGTGATTGTGTTAAATTAGTTTTGGAGATTACTTAAGATAGGTTTGATGATAGTTTATGGTCAAATGATTATATTTTGACCCTATAAATTTTTTTTAAATTTTTTTTTTTTTTATAGGTTTAACTCAGTTTGAACGTTGATAAACAGTATTCGTCAATTAATCATTGAATAACTAATAAATCGCTTATTGCTATCTCGATGATCAAGTAGTGATTAAAGATTTTTGGAACATTGATCTCGTAATATATATGAATCACTATATATATATATATGTATATATATATTTATTTATATTTATATTTATATTTATATTTATGTATACTCCACGTCCGCGTGTATGACACGGACATACAATTATCGATTTTTGTGTGTTGTTTGGATGAGTTAAAAGAAGAATCAAAGTTATTAGTCGAAGGAACAAATTCTAGATTGCGTGGTTCTCAAAATAACTGATGTAACCTCTTATTAAAATCTAAAATGAACTTCTATCAAAAAAAAAAAAAAAATCTAAAATGAACTCATGATCTTTCAGGCAAGAAAGTGATTTTTTTTTAAAAAAAAAAAAGACATATAGAAAAGTGATGAAGGAGATGAAAAGAGAATGTAGAAAGGTTTGTGGATGTGGTTGTAGTAATATAATCGGAATAACTCCTGAAGAATTTGTATAAAAAGCATCTCAATGTTTTCATCATCTCTTCATGATCTCTTCGACTGGTCTATATATCTGAGTACTCCGCGTGCCTTCTCAATCTTACATGCACCACAACCTTAATTAATTATTTTACAAAAAAAAAAAAAATAGGCCACTGATGAAGAGTAACTTCAAGTGCAGAAAATAATTGGACCACATCTCATTCACAAAACCAAAAATCTACATTTCTTTCTTTTATTTATAATAATTCTTTTATGTTGGGTACAAAAGAATACTTAATTTTCACAAGGGTCAGGTTAAAAAAAAAATAAGAAGAAGAAGAAGAAGAATGATAGCTAGAATCCTAACTACATCTTTTACGTGCAATAAATTGTATCTTTTTAATTATTTTTTTTTTTTTGTTTGAATTTTATTATAATATTGCTTTCTCATTTGAATTACAGTTTACAAATCATCCCGCAACATTATTCATTATTGGAGTATCATTTTAAGTGGACATATATCTGGACAGAAAGTGAGACTCATTCCTTGGCATTATTGAGCATATCATTCGTTTAGTAGGAGAGTGTAATACTTTAATTATTCTCCGATGAAATCAATTTTAAAAATCTTGGATAGATCACAAATCAAAGATCCTTTAACATGGAGAAATTTAGTACCATTATTATCGAAAGATATTCTTATCTTTAATGTAAATTTTAACCATTAAAAAGTTGTTTTTTTTTAATTGGTTAATAATTTTAGTAATACTAAAAATGTATACATCACCTCCTCTTCGCCGTATTCCCCTTCACTAAGTTATTGGGAGATACAATTCTCACCAAATTAGTCTAAAGTTTGTGCGGGTAATTTTCTTTCCTTATTATGAGTATAATTGTCTCATAATTTTTAGACTAGCTAGATATATAATTGAGTAAGTTGTATGATCTTAACAAATTCTCGAAATAGATATATGGACTGTACAAATTATGTTTGATCTTAACAGATCCTAACAGAAGTTCTTGGATCCCTTCAATTTCACTTCAAATTAATATTACCTCATTTTTAAATGGGTCAACAACGATTGTTTTTTTTTTTTTTTTTTTGAGAAAATGCATAAAATAGCTTATTTTTTAGAGTCCATTTGAAAACTAACCCTTTTTTTTAGGTTGAAAAAATTTCAACCTTGAAATTGAGATTAATTTGAATTAACACACTATGACTCACAACCTGGAAGTTGAGATTCCGAACCTTGAGATTGGGATTTAAAAAAAAAAAAAAAAAAATTATTTTTCAAATGGGTTATCAAAAAATGGTTAGATTTCAATAAAACCCTTTTTTTGGGTTTTATTGAAATCTAACCATTTTTTAATAAATCATTTGAAAAATAACATTTTTTTTTTAATCCCAACCTCAAGGTAGAGAATCTCAACCTCTAGGTTCGAAATCTCAACTTTCAGGTTGTAAGTCATAGTGTTAATTCAAATCAATCTCAACTTCAGGGTTGAGATTTTTTTAACCTAGAAAAAAAAATATTAGTTTTCAAGTGAACTCTCAAAAAGGGGTTATTTTATGTATTTTCTCTTTTTTTTTATTTTACAAAATGGCCTCTTTTGAAAGTGTCCCGCTCGATTCGGGCCTACCGTGTACATGCTCCTTGCTTGGAAAGTACTTACACTTTTCATAGGCCGACTGAGGGCCTTAGAAAAGAAGCCCAATAAATCAAAACTAGGTCCAATTCTTTCCACTAAATTTACATCAACAAAATGGGTAGACCTGCTATCAATTATTATTAGATATGAGAATTATTTTTCTTAAATAATAATAATAATAATAATCTAAAATTGAAAGCACCGACACTGATTTTTTTTTTCTTTTCATTTATGTCTCTTGACACTACGACATATTGCAATCGGGATCAAGTTAATAAATCTCTCCATAAACGGTCTGAAAATCTACTCTCGAAATTAAGAAAAGTCAACCCACATTTGAAGTGGGAAAGTTACGACATTTTATGGCCCTTGAGCTTTAAGCCTTGCCTTTACTTAACAAAGCAGACAAGTGGAGCTGTGTCAATGCCGCAACCCGCCAAACGCACCGACATTGAAGTTGTATGTGAAACCAGAAAATATAATAGTGTTTGGTGTGGCGTTTTAAATGGTCAAAAAGTCTTTCATAGATTAGAAAAAGTTTTCCCAAAATTTTATGGTTGTTCAGTTGTAATTGAAGTTTGGGTTTTAAGTTTCAAATTGAAAGCTTATTTGTAATTCTTTTTTTTTTTTTTTTAATAAAAGTTTTAAATTTCCTTATCATTATATAATTTTCGAAATTGTTTTTAAAATATTTATCATATAATTTTATTAATAGGACTTCAATGTGTTCAATAAATTTATCAGTCATCTTCATCCTTCTTATATATATAATTATAAAAAACAAAAAAATAAAATCGAACATTCTAACTCATATAAATTGTTTTTAGTTGTTTTATCTGTTTACTGGTTACTATTATAGATTATATTTTTAGTATTGTATTTATGAAGATATATCTCTTAATAACTAATTTTATATTTGATTAATTTCTATAGTGTAGTTAAGTGGTGGTACATATTTGGAAGCCAAAAACCTAACAAGAAAAAATTGGCACGTTGGATTCTTTCATTGACCATTAGTTCATCCGGATGTGAATGAAATTGGAGCAATTTTGAATGGGTAGGTGTAATATCCATAATTTATTTTTAATGTTTTAAATTTTAATTATGAATAGATTTATTTAATTTTGATTTTTAAATCTTAAGCAGATACATATGAAGAGAAGGAATAGACTAACTGTGGGACGCTCTCTGCAGGGCAGAGTGCTACCTACTAGCCTTAGCCGACCCCACTCACTAGATACTGTCCCTAGGTACTATCCTCGGGTTCCTGGGGTTTTGTTTCCCTTCCACACCCTTCGAACTCATGACCTGAACCCTTAAAGTCAAATGGATTCTTAGAGTAAGGTTGCAGCCTTAGTTGGCCCCACTTACTAGGTACTGTCCCGAGGCCCTTGGGGTTTTGCTTCACCTCTCACACCCCTCGAACCCATGACCTGAGCCCCTGAAGTCAAATAGATTCTTAGAGCAACCTTGCTCTAAGAATCCAATTGACTTCAAGGGTTCAGGTCATGGGTTCGAAGGGTGTGGGAGGTGAAGCAAAACCCCAAGGGCCCGAGGATAGTACCTAATGAGTGGGGCCGGTCAAGGTTGGTAGGTAACGCCCTACCCCGCAGGGAGGGGTCCTATAATAAAAATGCGCATTTTTATTGTGGGGTCCGGGATTTACCTATATTGAGTCTTGATCCAGGTTTACCCCGCGAACCCCACCAATTGGTACTATCCCCAATCTCTAATGGGGTTTTACTTCGCCTCTCCCAAGTCTCGAACTCAAGATCAGAGACCTATAGTCTTAGGTCATTCAAGGTGAGTACCGCTCAATTGGTACACATCTTGCTCTAAGAATTCATTTAACTTCAAGGGTTCAAGTCATGGGTTCGAGGGGTGTGAGAGACGAAGCAAAACCCTAGGGGCTCAAGGACAGTACCTAGTGAGTGGAGCCAACCAAGGCCAGTAGATAGCGCCCTACCCCGTAAAGAGGGGTCCCATAATAAAAATGTATTTTTTTATTGTGGGGTCCAGGATTTGCTTATACTGAGCGTTGGCCCAGGTTTACCCCACGAACCCACTCAATCAGTATTATTCCCAGTCCCTAATAGGGTTTTGCTTCGTCTCCCCCACATCTCAAACTTAAGATTAGGGACCTATAGTCTTAGTTCATTTAAGATGAGTACCAATTGAGCTAGCTCAATTGGTACATATCTTATTCTAAGAATCTATTTGACTTCAGGGGCTTAGATCATAGATTCGAGGGTATTGTGGGACCTCTTTCTGCCAAGCAAGGTGCTATATATTGGGCTCGATCGGCCCCATTCATCAAGTACTGTCCCCGGGCCATAAGGTTTTACTTCGCCTCTCACACCACTCGAACCTACAAGCTAGCCCTTACAGTTAAATGGATTCTTAGAGTAAGGTGTGTACCAATTGAGCTAAAAATCCATTTAACTAGGCTAGGTTATGGGTTCGAGTGGTGTAGGAGATAAACAAAAAACCCTATAGCCCAGGGACAGTACCTGGTGAATAGGGTAGGCCGAGACCGGTAGATAGCGCCCTGCCCAGCGATGGGGTCCCACGCTAACTACAAGTCAATCAAATAATTTAGTCTTTGTCCAGTTCAACTCAAAATTAACACATAAAAAGCAAAGGTAGATTGAGAAGAATGTTGACATGCTACTAGCAACTGATGTTGATGCTACTGATGCACAAGAATGACATATTCCAAGTGGTGATGATGAGGATGAAATACGATCCGATTTAGAGCAAATGAGACAACTTAATGAAGATTATTTTGATTTTGAAGAATAGGAGGCGGAGGAGAACATTTAGAGTTTGAGTCGGCTATGAACAAGTTATAGAAGACTTTTATGGAGATGGAGAGTGGTTGTGTCATCATAGCCCTTCAAATGTTTAAGGCCTTAAGATTCTTTCTTGGACTTTTCCTTTTTAGTTGTTATTTTGTACTTGCTACGTTGTTATTTACATGTAATATATGATATTGATTGTGTTTGAGATTGAAAAAATACCAGAGATTCTAAATAGTTTAGATGTGATATGCTTTTGAAATGTTGTAATTTTTGTGTATTAGAAAGTGGAATTGTTGAAAAAATGATAGTTATATTGTCGAAATTTTTAAAGCATCTTGCATATTGTAATTACGTGATTGTGTTAAATTAGCTTTGAAGATTACATAAGATAGGTTTGATGATATTTTATGGTCATAGGATTGTATTTTGACCCTATAAAATTTTTTTAATTTTTTTTTTCACAGGTTTAACTCAGTTTGAACGTTGGTAAACAGTATTCGTCAATTAATCATTGAATAACTAATAAATCGCTTACTGCTATCTCTCTGATCAAGTAGTGATTAATGATTTTTGGAACATTAATCTCGTTATATATACGAATCACTAATATATATATATATATATATATATTCCACGTCCGCGTGTATGACACGGACATACAATTATCGATTTTTGTGTGTTGTTTGGATGAGTTAAAAGAAGAATCAAAGTTATTAGTCGAAGGAACAAATTCTAGATTGGTTGATTCTCAAAATAACTGATGTAACCTCTTATTAAAATCTAAAACGAACTCATGATCTTTCACCAAGTTATTGGGAGATAATTTTAACCATTAAAAAGTTGTTTTTTTTTTTAATTGGTTAATAATTTTAGTAATACTAAAAATGTATACATCACCTCCTCTTTGCCATATTCCCCTTCACCAAGTTATTGGGAGATACGATTCTCACCAAATTCGTCTAAAGTTTGTGCGGATAATTTTCTTTCCTTATTATGAGTATAATTGTCTCATAATTTTTAGACTAGCTAGATATATAAGCAAGTTGTATGATCTTAACAAATTCTCGAAATAGATATATGGACTGTGCAAATTATGTTTGATCTTAACAGATCCTAACAGAAGTTCTTGGATCCCTTCAATTTCACTTCAAATTAATATTACCTCATTTTTAAATGGGTCAACAACGATTTTTTTTTTTTTTTTTTTTAACAAAATGGCCTCTTTTGAAAGTGTCCCGCTCGATTCGGGCCTATCGTGTACATGCTCCTTGCTTGGAAAGTACTTACACTTTTCATAGGCCGACTGAGGGCCTCAGTAAAGAAGCCCAATAAATCAAAACTAGGTCCAATTCTTTCCACTAAATTTACATCAACAAAATGGGTAGACCTGCTGTCAATTATTATTAGATATGAGAATTCGTTTTCTTTAATAATAATAATAACGATAATCTAAATTTGAAAGCACCGACACTGATTTTTTGTTTTTTTGTTTTTTATTTCTGTCTCTTGACACTATGACAGATTACAATCGGGATCAAGCTAATAAATCTCTTAACGAACAATCTGAAAATCTACTCTCGAAACTAAAAAAAGTCAACCCACATTTGAAGTGGGAAAGTTACTGACATTTTATGGCCCTTGAGCTTTAAGCCTTGCCTTTACTTAACAAAGCAGACAAGTGGAGCTGTGTCAATGCCGCAACCCACCAAACGCACCGACATTGAAGTTGTATGTGAAACTAGAAAATATAATAGTGTTTGGTGTGGCGTTTTAAATGGTCAAAAAGTCTTTCGTAGATTAGAAAAAGTTTTCCCAAAATTTTATGGTTGTTTAGCTGTAATTGAAGTTTGGATTTTAGTTTCAAAATGAAAGCTTATTTGTAATTTTTTTTTTTTTAAATGAAAGTTTTAAATTTCCTTATCATTATATAATTTTCGGAATTTTTTTTAAAATATTTATCATATAATTTTGTTAATAGGACTTCAATGTATTCAATAAATTTATCAGTCATCTTCATCCTTCTTATATATATATATATATATATATATATAAATTATTATAAACAAAATAATAATAATAATAATAATAATAAATTGTTTGCATATGTTGTTGGTAAATTATTACAAGCAAAAGTATTTTTATAATTATAATTTCTAATGATTTATTAATGTTAAGTATTCTTATAATTAACAACTAACAATTTATAATTTTTGTGATGAATCACAGTTGTGGAAGTTCTATTAATGAAATATATAATTAAAGAAGGCATATTATGAAAGAGTACCATCTAATTGTGTACAATCCGTGTAAAATAAATAAATTATCTTGTAAGTGACACAACTTGAGCAAATATTTTTTGCTATGTGTAGTGGACAGATTTCTTCGGTTTACGTAGCAGTTTGGCTCTACTATCAGTTTTTTGGGCACCAGCAACCTGCGAAAAAAAATTAAAATATAGATGTGTTACCTCGACACCAGGTTTGTGCTTTGTGCTGACTGAAGGATGTACTCCGATGCCCAAGTTAGTAAGGTTATCAAACGAAAACAAAAATTAAATAATACTAAAAGTAGAACAAAGCAAGATGAATGACCAAAGTGTTGGCTAAGATTAGAAGAGTAGATGGTGGTCTAGGATTAAGATAGTTGAAGTAGTGAATTTGGCAAAGTAACAATATAGCAAGATGTCCCCTCTCCTCACTGGTTGTTTCCCTTTTATAAAAACAGGTTGTTTCCCTTTTATAAAAACAGTTGACTATTATGGGCTGTAACAACTCTTGAGCTTAAAAGATCAGTTTTCTTTATCTCAGTCCTCACATTTAATTGTTCAAATTCGACTAGGCATTACACTTATGACATGTTTACTTGAGGGATTATGAAATGTGAATGAGAATAGGAATAGCAATGGAAATGGGTAATATGAATGATTATTAGTGTTTGCTTGCTTCAAAATAAATCTATAATGGGAATAAATTGTGGGTCTCACTTGAATTTAGGTCATGGAATAAGATTCTCATTTCCTCTACCTCAAAAATTCTCATTCTCATTGCTTTTTATAATTTAAAAAATCTTTTATACCCCTTATTAAAATAATAATAATAAAAATAAAATTGGAAATAAAAAAAATTGTAAAAAAAAAAAAACCCAAAATAGCTCAATTCTTTATTCATCTTTGCTAAAACAGTTTCTTATGGAAAAAAAAAAAAAAAAGGAACAAATCATTTTATATTAAAAAAGAAAAAAATCATGACTTGATATTCAATATAGATACACAATATACTTACAGTAATATTATTAAAAGGTTTTTCTTGTTTTAATCTCTTATGACGAGTTACGTAACAGAATATGACAAAAAGACGACACTATATTTTAAATATAATTTTGCAAAAAGATACGTAATGCTTCTTTTACAATTGGTAAAAACTTTATGGTTGGTTTTATTATTTTTTTTCACAAAAATGCGTATTAAGTGTATAATTTCAAAGAAGTTTTTCACTTGCAACCCAAATTACAATGAAAAATTTGTTTTTACTCACTTTTCTAGAAAAATTTGCTTTTAGCATTTAAAACAAATTATTTTCATTCTATATTCAAGTTTATCATTCAAGTTTTGGGGCCCCACAAAACCTGATAAATCCGATCGTCGTCTTGATTGTTATATTTCATCGAAAACCTCCATTTTCAAGTCAAATTCAATCAAATTTAACCAAATCTAATTCTAAAAATCAATAACTAACATCCAAAACACCAAAAATAAAAAAACTCAAAAATAAAAAAACCCAAAAAATCCCAACAAAAATGAAATAATCAACAAAGAAAGTCGAAGATCTCATACCATGAGCAATGAAAGAGAATCACAAGATATGCAGCAACAATTTGAGTAAATTAGGTATGACTGCAATTAATTTGTTTGAATGGTTAAAAACGAATTTTTATTAACAAAAAAAAATGGTAAAAACGAATTTTTCTTTTTCTCGAATTGTCATTTTTTGTAATTTTCACTAATTTTGATCAAAAACATTTCTATAACTTGTAATTAATTCATTGTGGTTCCAAATCAAAATCAACATCTTAATAAGAATAATGTTGATTTTGATTCTTGCAATTGAATTAAATAACTTATTCTGATTCCGATACATCATTTTGATTCCAAGTCAATCCGAATCTATATTATTCTAATTCTAAGTCATTCCAATTACAAGTAAACGCACTACTAAACGAGGGCTTCTGGACTTCAGACCGTTAGGTTGGACTCTATCTCTAAACCAATTATTGGCCAACATTTCTTGATTTTAGCTATTACATTATATATTTTCAATCAAGTTTAGAATTTAGAAACATGATAATATTTGGTGAGACGTGGACAAAAAAAGTTTGACGCACGGTCAATTTAATTGTTTCATTGATTTGGAAAACAATAATGATAAAGGAGTAATTGTTATGATAAGGGGGGACCTCAAGTGTACTTCCCCACCCTATAGAAAACATTTCTCTCGTTACATTAATTATAATGGAATTGCTCATAAATGTCAGATATGGACTTCCAAATTTAAATAAAAAAAAATAAATCTCAAAGGCTAGTTGAATGTTGTAAAGCAACTTATGCAATCAAAAAAATTAATTGGTTCATAATTATTATATTTTGATTTGAATGAGTCAATGCCATATAATCATTATTAGTATAAATACTTAATTACATTTTTATTTTTTTTAATCCTATTCATATGTTAACATGATATTTATGTCAAATATATATATATTGAAGAGTAAAGTTGTATTTCATTGCTACAATTAACTAATTGTAGCAGCCAATTTGGATAACACCGGCCTACACAATTGAACTGTTGTGATTTATTGCCCATTTGGCAATGCCATGGGCGACACAATTTGCAGTTCCAGGAACATTGCATAAAGAGAAAACGATAGAAACATTAAGAGCTACTTTTATGTCATAGATAACATTATCGACATCACCTGGCCACAACAGCTCCATTGCACAGATTTATGACAGACAAGGCATCAGATCAACCAAAACAGCTCCCAAATTTCTGTCAGCAGCAAACTGTAGTCTTTAAGGAGAGCTTTGGCTTCTGCAATGTCCATTTCTGAATTGCTTTTGGCGTTAAAGGCTACTGGTACTAAACATGAGCCATTCTCATCCCTGATAACCATCCTTAAGCCAATTTTATTTCTTGCAACATCCACTACTACATCAACATTAAACTCCAGGAACGAAGGGGGAGAGGGATACCAATGAGCCGCTCTGGTCTGGATACTTTTCAACACCCGGAATCCCGATATCATCACCCATAACGCTCTGCTTTCTAGGTTGGCCCAGTTGCACCGACCCGGATCCCTTTTTGCTCTTTTTGGTGAGTTGAGGCGGCAGGACTTAAGACTTGACGCGTTCACTTTGAGTTCTGTTGTCAGGGCTTGTGAGAGCTTAGAGGAAAATGGGGTTGTTCATAGGGTATGTTTGAGATGGGGGTTTCGTTGTGGGGCGGGCCTTTTTGGTGAGTAGGTTGGTGGAGAATTACTCGAAAAGTGGAGATAGTGTGTCTACTGATAAGTGTTTTAGGGAGTGTTCGGGTGCTGATAATGTGGTTTATACAGCTATGGTTTGTGGGTATGTGTAGAATGGAGAGTTTGAGAAGATTAAAGATGTTTTCATGGAGATGAGAGGTTTTGGATTTGAACTGAATGAGTTTAGCTTGACCGCTGTCATTGGTGCATTGTTTGACGTAAATGAGGGGCAGCAGGTTCATGGTTTTGGTGTCAAAATGGATGCTGTTACAGTGTTAGACAAAATTGTTGACCCACATATTGTTTCTTGGACCGAAAGGATTGGGGCAGCTTCTAATGGTGCAAAAGGATTGATGCTCTGGGTCCAGAGACGATGAAGGTTGATGATGATGATGATGATGCTGAAGATCCAGATTAGATGGACGGCAGAGATCCAATAGCTAGATCTCTACCTTTAAATTTTTTTTCTATTTTTATCAAGTTTTTGTTATTTTTGTTAATTTTTTATTTTTTATAATTTGGTGTTTTAATTTCCATCATTCATCTATAGAGATCAATTTATAATTTTTTATTTAATAATTATTTTATTTTTTAAATATAAATTAGGTTTAAAATTTTCTTTTTATATTTTACGTAACGTTTTTGTTAACCTTTTAATAGCAGCAGGATTTTGGATAAAATGAAAAATTAAATGGTAAAACGAGATATTTTTAAATGTTAGGAGGTTTATTGAGATTTTTCTTAAAATTTATTTTGTGAAAAAAGAAGAAGAAGGAAAAAAAAACAAAGGCGCCCTCATTGGGTCTCCCTACAGGCCAAATCAAACCATGGACAGACGTTGAAATTATGTATTTTTAGGAGACTATAGCCTAACGTTTTTAATTCAAGACAGAAGAAAATTCTATGTATTTTTCTATACAGTTTATTAACCCGTCAAAAGAGTTTTTTAAATCCTCAAAGATTTTATTTGTTTATTATTATTATTATTATTTTTGTTATTCCAGTAAAGGATTTGGACAATGAAAAAAACTAAAATACATCTATGTACAAAAACTCAAAATTTAAGATTTTTTAAGTAGATTTTTTTTTAGATTTAAAAAAAACTAAAATATCTAATATAATTCTATTATATTTTGTTAACATCACCAGACCCTTAGATTGTTACTCCACTTTCATTTTACGCATTTGTTTTAATAAAAACTGTGAAGACTCTTTTTTAGTTGATGAATGTGAGATCGATGAGGAACGTGATCAAATTGCAATTCTTTTTATGCATCAAAATTAATTGGCTTATGTTGTTTGTATTGATTTTCAATTAAAAAAAAGTTTATTATTGTTACACTTTGAGTTTTTAATATTTATTTCAAAGCCCATGTTGTTATTTTATTATATTTTTTAATTTTTTAATTATAAATATAATATTTTCTCAAATATTGTTATGTAATATTTTACTTTTCTTCAAATATATTTTTTGGTATATTTATAATGTAAAAGAACTTCTAAGAATAATATAATCAAATTATCTACAATTTAAAAAAAGTTTTTTAACCGGCGGCTAAATGATCAACAATTTCTTTTTAAAAGTTCTACTAATAAAAAATCTACTTCTAAAAGATCTACTTAGAACAAAACTTAAATTAACCTTTAGATTATAATCCAATAATAATTAATTACTGCTTGTTTTAAATCCGGTACACTAGCATTTCTCAATCAGGATAATGGAATATTTGTCAATTTACAGTGTAATTGCTCATCTATCCCTGACTTGCAGTTTAAAAGAAAAATGACTTGAAGAACCTAGAAATCTACTCCTATCCAAATTATTATCTACTTCAAACCAAATCCAATCTGATCTGCTTTCAAAAAGACAAAATCTAATTTAATCATCAATCAAATATCGCCTTAAAGTAAACTAGAAATTCTAATCCCTATGTACTGTTAACCCAAAGCGTCTCCTTAATAGCACAAAACAGATTTACACAAAAAAATAAAAAATAAAAATAAAAAACCTTTTAAAATCCCAAATTCCCCCTTTAAAAGATCATACTTAAAACACTATTTATACCATCTAGAAATTTACTTATTCACATTAACGGAGACAACTCTACTATAAAGGAACGAAACTATTTATATAAACTTTAAAATTAATAAGCTTAATAGAAATAAAATCCCCAGCACTTTAGTAAATTGGGACATGCCCAACCTATATTAAGAGTTGATGTGGAATTCATCCGTTATTTTATTATACTGTTTTAATGACCTTTTTCGTTGCTGAAAGTTCATAACAACTATAATAATTAATGAATAAATAAATAACTGTATGCAGAACAGATTTCATTTTTCTTTAAAAAAAAAATCCCATTATTTTTCATAGAAACTGAGTTGGATTTCTTCAAGTTATAGCAATTATGTATTTGTTTGACCTTCTGAGCTTTTTTATTTATTTTGATATTGCTTAAGATTAAAATCTTAATATTTTATCAACATTTATTCTCCATTAGCTTGGGGAGAAGCTTAAGATAGAGTGAACAGAAAAGATTTGATTTGGTGGTAAAGATTCAATATGTCAAATGTATGTTGGCTGGTTTTTTTTTTTTTTTTTACTATGGAATTATAATTATCAAAATCATATGAGAGAAAAATATTAAAATAATGTAATATTAACATAAATTAATGGTTAAAGAATTTCAAAGGTTTACAATGTTGATTAGCATGATCTTCAAAAAAAATTATAGCAAGTCAATTGTATTTAAGGCAAAGTGTGTTCTTCGTTTCAATTACTTCTTTATCTTTTTTTTCCTTTTTTTATCTTTTATCCTTTTTTTTTTTCTGAACAAATCTATCATCCTAATTTTACATCTTATATATTTTTACATGATCACTAGACCGTTTTCAGTCTCTTTTGGTTTTTAATTTGCTAGATATCTTAAAAGATAAACTCCCCAATAGGTCGATTCTTTTTATTCCCATTTTCAATGAAGATAATACCATTTTTAATGAAGACCAAAATGAAATTATGGCTAACTTATCAAACAATAATTTCCACATTTTGTATATGTTACTTTCACTCTTGCATATATCTGACCATTAACCATTTAACTTATTCTGAATTTGTGTAGGAAATTTGTACTATCATGGATAGTGTAGCGCCTATATTAACTAAATTAAATTTTATTGTAATTATAAAATCTCACCATGAATTGGTTTGGAGACTAAAACAATTAATGAATTATTTACTCCCTTGTGTTGTAATGAAAAATATCTGTAGATTCTAATAGTTTTAGAAAAGGGCTGATTTCATAAACACATTTTTTTTAAGATAACACCAAGATTAAACCAAAATATCATTGAAACATACTTAGATCGAGCAATTACATGTACAATTGCAGTATTTACTCTCTAAGTAAGGGAAGAGACCTGTCCATATTTATTTTTTCATGATTAAACTGTAAAACAAGACTCAAACCACCTCATCAACTAACTCGACTAAGTACAAGCTAATGTGCCAATTTCACAAACCATAGGCGTAGATATAAATGACTGATTAAATCGATATATGTTACTAATTATCAAGTATGGGATAAAGGAGGAAAAAATGAAGAATGCGTAAGGTTCAATGAAATATTTGTTTTCTTGCGAAAAATATTAATAATAGGAGGTGTCCTTTTCAATGAAAACCTTGGCGTGCGATGGCATCTATGGTGGCTAGCTACAAGTCAATCTTCACATTGCTTACATAGTTACATGTAACTTTCAGGACCAGGAAGGCAGCAACTAAGATTCGCATATTGTTACCCATTAAAACTAGCACTTTCTTTTTTTTGGGATTTTGAATTTATGTGGTTGGAGAGTTCTTGCCATGGATAGGATTGTCATAGCCAAGAATTTCAAGACCAGCAACTATCACACAATTTTTGGATTTAGTTTAATTTATGGGAAATAAGGTTGTGTTTGTTGCACGGGTTAGGACTGGGATTGGATTACTTTTTGGTCCAAACTCATATTTGGTGTATCCATTAACCCTTCACTAATTTAACCCATGACTAATTTTATTTCATTAGATTGGGATCAAAGTAACCCATCGAGCAAATGAGTTAAAATAGTCCCAGGTTGCTTGCTCATTCTCCTCTAGCTAGATGCCTCACCTCCACCTTCATCGCCATCGCCTCCCCCTCTATCTCTCTCCGTGTGCCAATACTAGTCCTCCTTCTCCCTCACCTTTCTCTTCTTTCGCTTCGTCTTTGTCACGGTTTTTATGCTCGCTGATGGCTTATCTTCTTCTTAGCATCTCCAGTTGCCCATCTTCTTCGGCATCACTGATCGCCCATCTTCTTCAACATCATAGATCGCTGGTGGAAGAAGGTGGTGGTGGTGGAGATAAGTTTATCTAATCTTAGTCTGCAAAATTTGTGACAACCCCCTGAAAAATTATTTTAAATCCAAGTTTCTTTTCACTATTTTTAATCTTATTTTACGTTTAATCAAATATAGGAATAATATCCAATCAAATCTCATCTCATCCCATCCAATTCAATCCAATCTCATATAAATTATTCAAATCTATCTCATGCGCCAAACGAGACCTAAGACTAGTATGACAAGGACCACTATTTATTGCGTTTTATATGGTGTAAAGTCCATTGACCTTTTATAATGCATAGTATATTTGTGGGGTAATTTGGTTAGTTCCACAATTCATAATACTTCATTCTATATTTGATATTTTATCACACTTCCAAATGTCATCAAGACGCCCTTTTTAGAATTTATTTTGTGAAGGAAAAAAACAACTCATTGGGTCTTCCTAAAGGCCAAATCAAATTATGAATAGATATTGAAATTTTATATTTTTAAGGCATTATAGTCTAACGATTTTAATCCAACAAAGAAGAAAGCTCTAAATCATTTTAATAAGAATAATATTATACTATCCAAAAAATTGTGATAAAATTATGCGTATTTTTCATATTAATCATAGATATTATGTAAATCATGTGATAGTTATATATAAATTCACCGCTTCTTACTTTTATAGACTTTTAAATCAGAATCCAATAATAATTAATGATTGCTTGTTTCAAATCCTGTACACTAGCATTTCTCAATCAGGATATGAAATTAGGAATATTTATCAATTTACGGCGTAATCGCTGATCTATCCCTGACTTGCAGTTTTAAAAAATAAATAAATTGACGTGAAGAAGTTCAAAGTTCAGACTGCATAAAATACAGTCAGATAATTAATTATTTTTTTTTAATTAAAACTATTATCCAATCCAATATAATCTCAATAAGATAAATTCTAATTCAATCAAATATTTATATTATTTAAGGAACCCAGAAATCTAATCCAAATTATTGTCTACTTAAAATTCAATCCAATCCCATCTGCTTTCAAAAAGAAAAACTCCAATTTAATCTTCAATCAAATATGGCCTTTAAGTAAACTAAAAATTCTAATCCCAATCTACAATTAACCAAAAGTGTCTCCTTAATAAAATAAATATATATTATCTCAAAAAATAAATAAATAAATTTATTTCATATTGAAAAAAAAAAAAATCCATTTCATTTTTTATGGATTCTGCTATAGATACAATTCTTTTTGAAAAAAAAAAAAAAAGGAAAAAGGAAAAAAAAAAAAAAAAGACTATAGGTACAATTCTTATTAGAGTATATAGTTAAAAATACTATATTTGGTTTTGTAACATTGTTATAAATATATTATCTCAACTTTGATCCCAACTCATGATGTGTAAATCAACGAATGAAGATTATTAATTATTATTTATTTCACTTGAAATCAAATTAGGATACACAAAAGTGGGATGTCTAACATTATTGATACAAATAACTATTTAAAAATTGTAATTTTTAAAGTTTTAACGGTTCTAGAAGTAATATTTAAATAAAACAGTCAAAATTAGCACAATTTAAAAATAAGTTAAAAGTAACACCCGAAAATACAATAAAAATAGTTAATAGCCCAAAACAGATTTACTTCTAAAAAATAAAAATTTAAAATTTAAAAATAAAACATAAAAAATAAAAAAATCGCACGCACACACACTTTAAAATCCCAAATTCACCCTTTCACACTTGAAACACTACTTGACCTTCTAAAATCCCAGCACTTTTTGGAAGTTGGGACATGCCCAACTTATATTAAAAGTTGATGTGCAATTCATCCGTTATTTTATTACATTGTTTTAATGACCCTTTTTCATTGCTGAAAGTTCATAACAACTATAATTATTAATAAATAAATAACTGTATCCAGAACAGATTTCATTTTTTATAGAAATAAAAAATGAAGAATCTGCATTCCCATTATTTTTCGTGGAGACTGAGTTGGATTTCTTCAAGTTGTAGCAATTATGTATTTGTTTGACTTTCTGAGTTTTTATATTTATTTTGATGTTGCTTAAGATTAGAATTCTTAATATGTCATCAACATTCATTTGATAATTTCATTAAAACTATAATCTATCATATACTCATTATATTATTGATCATTTAAGTCACACATCTATAACACAAAAAGTTCAAAAAATAAAATTTTAAAAATGTTAAAACTATAAATTTAAGAATATTTAAGAAGAGAGATATAACTTAAACTTATAACCTCATATTTGATATGAATGTGAAAAGCTTACAACTACACCATCTCAACTTAATTACTATTTGAAACATAATGATACTATACACTCCATCTTTGTATCCTAATTTGATCTCAACTCATGATATATCAATTAATAAATGTATATATTTTTTAAGTGAAATAAAACATATTATAAGTTGAGATCAAATTGGAATATAGAAACGAAATGTACAACATTACTCTTTGAAATATTATTTCCCCCTTAGCATGCACCCCAAAATAAAAAATGAGAATTGCTAAATACAATCAAGGTTTTAAATCACAATACTACTCTCTAATTTATTTATGGAAATTGTGCACTTCTATGGCATTATAATAATTATGGTACTTTTTAAAAGATTTGAAACCATGGGTCCATGATGGCTACTTTCTATGCACATGCCGAGCTCACAAGCCACACACAAAAAATCGGTGCAAGTATATGTGGTCCACAAGTAGTACAGTGATAAAGAGATATCATTCTCACGAGGATTGTAGTTAATTTGTTCAGTATTAAATTATTTCAAAACTAACTCTATTCAAACTATTGAAAATGAGAGTTTAGATGCTGAAGTTAAAACTAAAATTAAAACTAGAAATTAAAGATCTAAACCAAAGGATTAAGAGCTCTAAGGTCACAACTTCACTTAAACAATTCACTCAATCCAATTGTCTACCATTTTCACAATATCTTCACCTAGTCCTTAATCAAGTAATACTTAAATTCTCCACATGCCTCTTTCGATGGTCTAGTTGATATACTCAAGCTTACCTAACCCATTACATTCCTATATTGATAAACTAAGTCAAGTTCATTAAATTTAAATCACTCAATAATGACTACACAAGCATCACAAGTATATTCCTATTTTATGTTACTTATGTCACTTTAATTGGGGTCTTAACACATATATCCCTTTTTTAAGTTTAATAAGGTTATCAAATCACCTAATTAATGGCCAAATAATTTCGGAGCATTGATCATAATTAAAGTGAAAGACAAGAATGAAGAACATGCATCAATAATATCAAAAAGGTTAAGTTGTAAGGTTCAGTTACATTGTAACCCTAGATAAGCAGTTTAGTTCATCATTAAAAAAGAAAAACAACTGATATTATACGTTAACAACATTTGAACAACTAAATAAACAATAGAAAGTGAGAAAGTCTTATGGAGTTAGTGAGAAGATTTCTTTTTTCCAAAAGTGCCTCTCCTTTTCTCCAAAGATGAAGCTCCCTCTCTCTAGTTTCTCTTCTTTGTGGAAGGACGCACAATGTGAATCAATCTTGGTTCTTTTGCATGAAAATGGCATAATATATGATGTAAGAACTCTAAAGGCTGCTCCTTTAGTCCAAGATTACTTCTTTCAGCATTTGGGGGCATATTTATGGCTCTTCCAAAGCTAGGGCATAAAAATGGGTGTGAAAGGTTGAAAATACCCTTTGAAACTTCCTTGTACATTGGCCTGGATAAGCACCCAAAGAAGCACAAGTGAGGTAGAGTGGCACGCAACTTGGCACACCTGGCTGCAATGAGGCACACTTGGAAGTGCGCTTGTGAGTGCTATTTATGCTTAAGGCACGCTCAGATGCACGCTATGCGAAAGGGAGGCGCGATAGAGGCATGCCTTAAGCAGTGAGAAGTGCCTAGTAACGTACTGGTCTGGCTAAAGGCATGCAAGTAAGCAAGCTTTGGGGTCTTTTCCAAGGGTTATTGAGTCCGTGGAATGCTGGGATTCGACGGCTTCGCATAGAGGTTGACAGTACTTGTGTGGTTTACCTGATTCAGAAACAAACGGATCAAGTGAATAGCCACTATCAGTTAGTGAGAGAAATTAAAACTATGTTAGCTAAGGATTGAGAGATTTCTATTTGTCATATTTATAGAAAAGCGAATAAGGTTGCTGATGTTCTTGCAAACTATACGGGCTCGTTCCCTATTGGTTACCATTGGATAGAAGAAGCACCCATAGAGATTAGTAGCATTATCTGGCAAGATAAACTTGGTATTGCAATGTGTTGGGACATTGTTGTGGTTTAGCTTTGTTTAAGTTGTGGTTTAGCTTTGTTTAAGCTCTCTTTTGTTGTGGTTTAGCTTTGAAATTTTTATGTGTCTTTTGCGGCGCAAAACAATGAAAAACATAATCGGGTTTGGTTAGAGGGAATGGGGTTTGAGAGAAGAAAGCAAAAACCAACCAAATAGAATTTGGTAGTCTGAAGGAGAATGAGAGACTTTTCCTAGGGTTGCTTACTTGCATGAAAAAAAAAAATTGTTAAGAATTTTCTATTTCTAAAAAACATTTAAGTGGACCTAAATTCTTTTTAATTGCTTCCAACTATTAAAATATTATCACAATATATATTTACTTTGAAAGCTAATAATGCTATATCTTCTATTTCTTAAGACTTTCAAGCAAAAATAAAAAGAAAAAGGAAAACTCACTTAAGGCTTATCGTTGATCACAAAAATACTCTGCCACTCAAGTTAGACTACATAAATAAGAAATAAACTAAATTTAGAGAAGAATAACGAGAAATATTTACTGATTGTCGATTGACTGTATGTGCTAATTGTGGTAAATCAGTAGAAAGTGAATAGACATCGATTTACTTAGAGTCGAATGCTAATGTGCAAGTTAAGGGGGTGTAGAAATGGCTACTGTTGAATGAAGGGCTTAAAGTAATTTTGAAGGTTTAAAAAAGTAGTGATTATGAAGAGTATGTCAAAGTGTGGAAAAGCTGAAAGGGCCTCCTTAAGCTTCGTCTATATATTTATGCCCAAACAACTGACTATTAAGGAGACTAAGCGAAGGATCAGGTGTTTAGAAAATCCTCCACTTCTCATTCCAATTAGGTCAAGTGGTTCCACACTTGACTCCAGCTAGGTCAAGTGGTTTGACTTGGTTAGGATGACCAAGTCAAAGAGACGGTTATAGCAACTTAATAGGCCTCCTTGGAAATTTGGCTTGGTTGTGTGTTTGGTGAGCTAGATTTTGAGAGGAGTGTCGATATTTACACCCCTTTGAAACTGTTTATACACACCTTTAGTAAATTCATCTCATTCTATTAAATAAGTTATAATTATAAAAGCAAATCGCACAAACACCCTCAAGTTTAGCAGTAAATGCAGTTAGATAGAAAGGTTGATCATAATTGCACAAACATCCACTACTGTCAATTGACTTCCACAAACTTAAAACTATTGATCACATTTCAATGTAAAATAACTACAATATCCCCATTTATTATTTTATATTTTATCAATTATTTAAAAATAATAATTTATATTAAAAATTAAAAATTAAAAAAAAAATTGATTTGATGATGAATGGTGATAAGCTCAAATCTACCCCTCTATCAACAATTTTTTTTTCGAATATTTTTTTTAAATGTTTTTAATTGATTAAAAAAAAGTTTTTATTATTAATTGGTTAATTATTTTTAATTTTTTTTATTGAAATTTTTTTATTATTAATTGATTAAATTACTTTTTTTCCTCCAAAAGACATTTTTACCCTTATTTTATGTATTATTTAAATATAATAATTTAGATTAAAAAATGATTTGATGATGAATGATGGTTAGCTCAGATCTCTGTCAGAGGAGCAAATTTGATCCATTAGCGATGGACATGCTCACTACCGATGTTTTCTTTTCTTTTTTGTTTTTGAATAACTATTTTTTTTTTTTTTTTTTAAAGTTGTTTTTATTATTAATTGATTAATGTTCTTCTCTCCAAAAGAGATTTATACCCCTAATAAAGTATGGTAGTCATTTTATATTGAAATTGTAGTCAACAGTTTGAGTTTATGAAAGTCAATTGACACTTAACAATAGGGGATGATTGTGCAATTATATTATAATAAAAGTTCCATCTAGCTACAATAACACCTAAATTTGAGGGTTATGCAGTTTGTCCTTATAGTTATAACTTATTTAATGAAATGGGGTGAATAAACAGTTTTTGAGGGGTGTAAATATTGACAATCTTTTGAGAGCTTAGGAATTCGGGTCACACTCCTTGAGCTTGGACTCTATAAACAAAATTTTACAACTACAGTATGCATAATCAATCATAAATTACAAAAAAAAAAATAAATTATAACCAATTAATCAGATTTACATTTATGTCATGTGTTAATATGAATGCAAGATCAGAATCCAATGCTTAATACCATAGTTAACATAGAATAATGTGGACATATATTTATAAATAATGTCAATTTCTCTTGATTATAGAGAGAAAAAAACGAAACAAAACAAAAAAAATCAAAGGACATACTGCACTAGTACTTGGTGTCTTTATCAAAAATTAGGTAAAACGTCGATGCCTCTTAATCAATCCACAACGAAGTTCATGTGCTGTATTCAAAATGGATATAGATATAATGCTTCCTACCATAGTTACAATAGAATAATGTGGACAAATATTTATAAATAATATCAATTTCTCTTTATTCTACAGAGAAAAAAAAAAAAAAGAATAATATATTGCACTAGTACTTCGTGTCTTCATCAAAAGTTAGGTACAAAGTTGATGCCTCCGAATGAATTCACAGCGAAGTTCAAGTACTGTATTCAAAATTGAAAATATATATATATATATATATATATATGTGTGTGTGTGTGTGTGTGTGTGTGTATATATAAATTTTTTTAGTACAGCTTGAATCAATTGAGCTATTTGAACAAGATGAGACTGGTAATCTTTATAATTGTGCCATTGAAATTGTGGTTTAAGTAATGTCTCTTTCTTCGAGCCCTAAATTACATTATTGAGAATGTGGATTCAATTGGCGTCTCCTCCTATAAATCTTAAATTATTATACATTAAAAAAAAAAAAAAAAAAAAAGACTTGTGAAAATTTTGAACTTTTCTGTAGGATTTTCATTTATCGAAATGACTTTTATTTTATTATAAACATTTCAATATATCTTCTTAAAGACATTTTAGCCACCATCTTTATCAACATCCTATTTATTTGTTTTTCTCTTTTCCTTAAAGTAAAATCCTGTTTAGTTAAAAACACAAAAAGGGTCCGTAATTGTACATCACCTCTGAGCTGGACCTTTTTAATGAGAACTAAAATATAAAAGAAAGCAAATTTTATTGGAAATAAAATTAAGTTTCATTTTTTCTCAAAAAAAAAAAAAAAAAGTTTCATTAATTTCCACAAAAACCTAATAATTAGTATATGGAACCTACGTAACTTGAAATTGAAGACCAACAAATCATATTTATGCATGTAGTCCAAGTCACTTATTCCAAACCTTTTTTTTTTATATAAAGAAAAAATTGATTCATATGGAGATAGGTGAGTAGTCCACATGAGGGTGGGAGGTCTATCCATACAAATTGATGAAAAAAATGTTATTACTTAATATAGAACCCACATCATAAGACATGAGGACTATGACATTTACCAACAGCCCGACTACCATTTCCAACCAGTTTTATAACAATATTATTACAGAGTATGAATTTATAAATTTCCCACCCTTATTGTAATGGTCCGTCCAAATCATTTCCCACCCTTATTGTAATGGTCCAACTTCAAATCATGCCATTGGTATTCAAAAAATAAAATTTTCATCCATAAATGCTACACCAATAAAAAATAAACAAATAGAACACGTAACGTCGATGAGGATATAAATACAATTTGCTCATATTAATTATCTAGATAAGGAATATTATCTAGACAATTATTGATAATTGATTATCATATTAATATACACCAGATATTTTAGAATCCATTGAAATCTTCCTCATATGGAGAGTCTGTTTTTGTCTGCAAAGCGTATCCATGCACCAGCTACAGCTACACACACTCGGCATCATCCCAACCCACAAAGTCGCACAGAGCACAACGTTACGTACACGTATACGTCTAAACGCACCGAATCATACGTCAAAACATCTCCAAATATATCTTATATTTTGAAAATATTTTTAATATTTCCATCGATATTTTCATAAATTTAAAATTTTCTATTCTTTTATAGGAACCGACTTTAATTCCTTGATATGTTCGTGTACCTCTAGTGGATGAAATGAATTTCTACCAAGTAAATATTATAACTTATGCATGTAGTTTTTTTTCTTATTGTAAGAATAGTTGTTACTTTGTTTAAAATTTAGTATTTAAAAAATTAACTCATATAGATATCAATATCACATGACTAATGGTTAAAAAAAAAAAAAACTATTTATGGGGACAGATATCATCTCATACACTTAATATTAGAGAAAAAAAAATTGATTATGAGAATAATTATCTTATATCGTTATAGTAGATATTCGGACCATATAATTAATGTTAAACAATAAAAACTCTCCTATTCATAAAGATAAATTTTCAAATTGTGTAATTGGTGTTAAAAAAAAAAAATTTATTCGTAGAAATAGATTTTCGGACATGATTAGAAAAAATAAAATAAAAAGACATGCAAGCAAAGGGCAAGTACAGGCATCACTTTTAGTTTCACGCGTGGAGGGGGGTCTAGTATCTTTGTTGTTATTATAGAAGACTTTGAATATGAATTCTAATGCACTGAATAAAGAAATAGATAATATATAAAAGTAAGTTTGTCATCAAGGATCGTGCAAAAACAAAAACGCATAGACTTCACATTCGCCGTGTTATTCGGGGGCGTTCTCTTCTGTATTATCATTATCATTAGTATTCTTCCTTTGTTTCATTTAAATTTCCATATTCCTCCGATAATACCATAATTATTATTACCTTTTCTGACAACACTGCTCTCTGTCTTCAAAAGGGTTGTTTTTGTTTTTGTTTTTGTTTCTGTTTCTGTTATTGGTGTTGGTTTTGGTTAGGACTCTGTTTCGGTTTCCTTTATTTAACGTTTGTTGTTGTTGTTTCCTTAAAAGAAAAACACAACAGAACGTAACGCTTTTTGAGTTTTGATCATACACAAACACCAACACAACCGGCTTTTTCATCTATCCTCTCTTGTTTTATATTTATATAAACGAATATGTGTGTGTTTTTGTGTGGTACGAGGTTTCTATGTTGCTGGTCTCGTGATCTTCCTTGTTGGATTCTTTGAAACAACACTTCTTCATGGACACCAACCTCGTGAGTCTCTATCTCTCTCTCTCTCGTTTGTGTTGTTTTCTTCTGTTTTCCAGTGTGATTTTTGTGTATGTTTTGGTGATAAAGAGTGATTGTCGGAACCGGGAATTTCGTGTTTTTTGTTATTGTAAACGTTTTTTTGTTTGTTTGTTTTTTAATGATGCAAAAAGTGCTCCACTTAGTTTGTATTAGTTTGGTGAAATCTGTATTGTGTCAAGTGGGTTGTTTTATTGTTTGAATTTAGGTTGAGCTTTTATTGTCAATTCTCAGCTGAAGTAAAAGTTTTCATTTTGTTACAGTTTCCAAGTCCAGCATGTTTGTATAGCCATCCTTTGATGTTCATGATTTTAATTTGAATATATGAAACTCTGTCTGGTTGTTGAATTCAATAAATGGGGATGCCTCTAGAGCTAACTTTTCAGCTAAAATCAATGCACTTTGTGGTTTAGAGTACAATTGTAGAGTGTCTACATGGTGAAATTGATGTCAATCAGCCTTATTTTTCGTGTTTTTCACCTTCGAAAACTGGCCTATACGTCGATTATGTGAAGAATGGTATTGAACTTCATACTTTATATTGCTGGTGTTGGTGGGTTTTGTGTGTACTTTTATGGTCTCTCCGATTTCAATGTCATAGGTTAGTTAAAATGAACGCTAAACTGTGTTGTTTCAGCTTCTCTGTGACAGTTGAACACCTTTATTTGTCAAAAACCAAGGTCTGAACTTGTATTGATTTCTTTAGTTGAAAAGTAGCATACGCAATAGAAATAGTGCTGCAACAGCATCAATTGCTAGCAGAAGTAAGGTGACATTAGGCCCCAATCCACCTAACTTCAAATCCATAATTATTCACAAGGATTTTGTATTCTGTTTTTATTCGACAACTTTGTTAAATCTTGTTGATATCTGCATCAATTTCCTTAGTCTTTTGGTTGCTTATACGTCTGTAGAATGCTTTTGTTTGGATTTGTTTTTGCCCCAAAAGTTACTTAGTCATCAATCAGGGAAAAATCGGAATTATGTGGCTATCAAAAGACCATGTCTTATTGCCTTTTTTGTGTTTATTATCTTCTCAGGTACCTCATCTAGGAGATCTAAAGAATAGGAAATCATGGCTTTATAACATCTTTCCTGCAGCTTGCTTGCTTTTCTTAGTCTTCTTCGTTGGAAATGCAATCGTATCACCAGATTACCAACAGGTATTTACATTTATCGCATTCTTGTTGTTTACACATGTTTAAGGCCTTTTCTCTTCTGCCTTCTAAGAATGTACTTGTTTTATATTCCATTTGATGTGAAGATTTGGTTTCGAATTCAATCGCATCTCTTTCTATTATATGCATGAAAATTGGTTATGTAAGGTTATTGGAACATTTGGTATAACTTCGTGGTCCTCAAATGCAGAAACTATCTGGACTCAAAGTGGCTGATAGTTGGTTAAATTTGAAGTTTAAAAGTTGCAAGGTCTGTTTTTGCTTCCTTGAAGATCTTGTATTGAATTACTTCTTTGGGGTTTTTCTTTCTAATGTTTTTGTTTTTGTGTTTTAGAATCAGTGTAGGCCTCCTGGAAGTGAGGCATTACCTGAAGGTATTGTCACAAAGGAGTCGAACTTGCAGATGCGACCGTTATGGGGCTTTCCCAAGGTAAAGATCCTCAACAGAACAACATAAACTTGTTAATATAACTGATGATTTATCAATCAAATTTGTGTAACACTTTCTGTGTCTTTGAATATCAAGTATGATTGGGGTCGTTGCTCGATTTGATTATATATTTCAATGTTGTATTGACATCCTGCTTTGTGGACAGAGTGACAACTCTTCAATCAACTTATTTGCAATGGCCGTTGGGATAAAGCAAAGTGATCTTGTAGATAAAATGGTCAGAAAGGTATGCAACTAAACCTTCACATTTTCTGATTGTATCATTCTTCTTCTTCTTATCGTCCTGCTTAATTGTTGTGTTCAATTTTGCAGTTCCTGTCCAGTAAATTTGTCGTGATGCTTTTCCATTATGATGGCAACGATGATGAATGGAAAAGATTCGAATGGCGTACTCATGTCATTCATGTTTCTGCAATGAACCAAACGAAATGGTATGTTGACTTGAATCTTCTACAATCACCATTACTTATACGAGAATGTTTGTTTATTGTTTTAACTATATTTCGCTGTATGTGTTGTTTTCATGATGAGTAGGTGGTTTGCGAAGCGTTTCTTACATCCAGATATAGTTGCAGAATATGACTACATATTCCTGTGGGATGAGGACCTTGGAGTTGAAGATTTCCACCCTGAATCGTATGCTGCCTACAACTCCATTTGAATGTGAATAACAAAGTCATTTTACATTATAAGCATTAAATTGTTGTCGCTTTCTATACGTATTTGGAAGAAATTATGAGAGTACTAGGATATCTGCCAGCACCTCTGCAGAGAAAATCAATAATATGGCATATACATATTTGATAATTTAATTAGCGATTTCTTGATCAAATTTCGATACTTATAGGTATTTGTCGATTGTGAAGAAAGAGGGACTTGAAATATCACAGCCAGCACTTGATCCTCGCAAATCAGAGGTGCATCATCAAATTACTGCACGCGGGAGGAGATCTGTAGTGCACAGGTTCTCTCTTGCTGTCTCACATTTTCTTCTTTTTGCCCTTCTAATTCACGGCAAACGTTTATGGCCTCAGTATAGCACCACACTTTTTGTGTGAACATCAGTTGCTTTACCTGGCTACTAATTTTGAATGTTTTGCTTCGTGGTATTGGCAGACGGACTTACAAACCTGGTGTTAATGGTTGTGACCACCGCAGTAAGGCACCTCCGTGCACTGGGTAAACTGCACTTGTAATATACTTGTTTGTTGATGTAAAGCTCATATACTTTGATTGCCATACAATACTGGCTTTTTCACATAGCTATCTAAGAATTTCACTTCTTGTTACATCTTTCATATTGCAAGTAGCAGACATGTTTTGAATATTCATTTTTGAGAAAGCCTTGTTATAGGTGGATAGAGATGATGGCCCCCGTTTTCTCAAGAGATTCCTGGCGTTGTGTATGGTACATGATTCAGGTGTGTGTTACCATATCTTGCCAATTTTTTAATCTGTGTCCTTATGTTATCATCATCATGATATTGTTGGTGTAATGCTTGCAATGACGGGTGGTGCTGCTTCTGTAGCATCTAGAACAATAACATAGTGCAATAAATGTCATGTTTGGTCATGTCCCGGTTCATGTATTTACGTTGTTCTGCTTCTATTTTTGTCACAGAATGACTTAATCCATGCCTGGGGTCTAGATACACAGCTTGGATATTGTGCAAAGGTAAGTTTCTCATAAAACTTGTATCATTATGCCTCTTTGTACCATCACTTGGGTCAAATGCTGTTGCTAAAAGCATCATTTTGATAGGGTGATCGAACTATATCTGTTGGTGTTGTCGATGCTGAGTACATAGTCCATCATAATCGTCCTACACTTGGAGGTGTCGTTCCATATAAGGTTAGAAATTACAAAATCCTTGGTACTGGTTTAAATTGAAAATCTGTACAAGGTTAGAAATAACAATATCCTTGATACCAGTTTAAATTGAAAATCAATATCTTGAATGTTACGGTACTGCAGGTGCAAAGGAAAAAAAAGTCACGTGTGATAGATCCGCGAATAGAAGTATGTATCAACTATTAATGCAAATATTTACATAAACAAATTAAATCAGATCTTCTAGTTTCCAACACATATGCCGTCTTACTTGTGGTTTAATTATGTAAAGGTGAGGAGACAGTCTTATATCGAATTGGATATTTTTAGAAAACGATGGAAAAAAGCAGCGGAAGAGGATAAATGTTGGATTGATCCATATCCACAGTGAATTGATGGAAAAGCATGCAATACAATGGGTTTGTTTGTTCTACCAATGCAGTCTAAATTATGTACTATTTTGTTACATAGATAGCTTGGACAACAAGTAAGACGCTGGAGCAGGCATCGTTTATAGGTTTCCAGGCGCACGGAGATTTCGGGTATGTTTGAAACAAGATGCAGGTACTCTTCATGTTGGGGTTGAGTTGTTTGCCTCCATGATCACTGCTCGTATACATAGTTAAAGTAATGCTACACGTCCTGCCTTATGTCCAACGTTGATCCCAACTCATAATATGTCAATTAAAGAATGGATATTCATTAATAATTATGTATTTCATTTGAAAATTACATCAATTCATCAGTTGATACATCATGACTTGGGATCAAACTAGGATACAAAATATGGGATGTCTAGCGTTATTGATGTAAGTTAACACAGGTCTTGTAAATAATTATTCATTTCACATGATAATAAGGGAAATCTCAAGTTGTAGATACAAGTTGAAGAAAAGATTTAGTAAAAATCTTCAATCTTCTCTTCTGAACAATAATATATTGATAGTCTACTTCAAATATATATTATATATATATTGATAGCCCTTCAATTGAAGATTTATAGATTTTTTTTTTAGTTGAGAATTTGATAGTCTAGATTTTGTTTAATCTATTGTTCCAGTGAGGTGCTCATTTTATAGTTATATCATTTAGTTAAAGTGGTAAGTATGTTGCATAGAATAGACTATCATGATGTTAGATCTGCAAAGAAATACAAATACCAGAAAGATTATGTTATTTACATTCACATACATGGTTTTTCTCACAATTTGTATATCTATTAGTGAAAAAAAAAAAAAAAAAAAAAAAAAAAAAAAAAAAAAAAAAAAAAAAAAAAACAACCCTAGATTTGACATAAATATGATGGTAACTTTACCCCCTAAAGTGGCTTGGTGGAAAGAGCGCTTATGCAGACAATGTCTTAGGTTCGAATCCTTTCGCCTTATATGATATCAAAAAATATATATTATGGTAATTGTATTTTTAATTTAATATATAGTCTATGTTTATATGTATTATAAAGATACAATCATTCAATATGACTTGATGGTGGTAGAGTATACATTGGCACGATAATGTCCCAAGTTGATAATATCCCAAGCTCGAGTTAATGTGTTGTAGATAATATGTAAAAATATAGACATACTCAACTTATAAATAATTTTAAAATTTATTGATTAGAATTATTTTCATTTTCCTCTTAATGATTTTCAAAATGTCAAAAAACCCCCCAAAAATATTGTTATATCAATAGAGAAAGAAAATGATGATTCATTAATCGGTTAAAAATGATAATAACTCTATTAATTATATAACAAATGTCAAAAATAGGGGATTAGACTACACTAGAGAAACGCATTAAATATATCTATAAGCTCTTGACAAAAGATTTAATGGTGTTATAAATACACATTATTAATAATGCTTAAGATATATGAAAATTCATAAAATACTTTTCCTAAAGGATCAAAAGATCTTTCTGACTTGGATATAATCATACAATTTTTAGAGGAGTTGCTTGAGAATAATTTAATATTGCTAATTTTAATATATGCAAATAAGACCTTAAGGAAAGTGATATCGCACCTAAAACCAATATATATGTATATATATACATATATATATATATATATATATATTCACTTTGATTTATTCAATGTCTATTTATGTACAGCTACAAATAATACACTGATTTAATATGCCGCACTGAGTTATTGAAAGTGTTTACTCGTCATCATGTATTTATTCTATCAACCAGTGGTAAAAAAAAAAATGGGTTTCATGCGTCAAAGATTCTTGTGTTATTTGCAGTTGCAAATTAAAATTAATTTTCATTCAATCGCAAGAACGGGCGTGATGTAAAACAAAGAAATACACAAATTAGTTTTCTATCTATATGTCTTCTGTCAACTTTAACTTTCAAGAATTTTGATTGATTTAATGGCATTGCAAAAGGCAAAAAGGATTAAACAATGAATATGGTGGAATTTTGGAAGATATACAAGTCAAGCAACCATCGACAATGGAGATGAAGATTTTGTGAGGGATAATGTTGAAAGGCATATTATGTAATAAAATAATTTAGTAGTCAAAAAATGTTGAATTAATCATTTTTGTCTTTAATTGCTTTTTAAGTTAATTTTGTAAGATTGTTTTGTTCTCTTGTATTCTAAGTTGGAGAAAAAGCATCTAATATAATTATATATTTATTTGTTTTAAGAGACCTATTTTATATAGAAATCAATTCATATATGTTATAACACATTAACCATATGTCCATATCTCATTGTTGATTATGTAATCATAATTTTATATTTGTCTGTATACTCTTTTTATTTTTTTAACTATATTTTATTATATTTTTTATTTATGATGATTACAAACATTAACAACACTCTTACAAAAAAAAAAAAAAAAATTATTTTACATTCTTAATAAAGTATCACTATTTCCTTAGACTCAATAAATATTTTACATAACTTTTTTTTAGCTGTTATATATATATATATATATATATATATACACACACACACACACATTAAATTTTTATGTCATTAAATTTAATTTTACTAATTTGTTTTTCAAACATTTCGGAAATTGTTTTATTTTAATTAAAAATATTAAAAATTTCTTTTGGCCCCCTACAACTAAGATCCTGGCTTCGCCGCTGTTTGGAAAACATGTTGACTGATGGTATTAAACTCATATTACTCATTTGTGCAATTCAGGTTTCAAAACCTCATAATTCTTATTCAAACTTTAAAAACTTGTAAATGCCCTAAATATATAATTTTAAATTAAAAATATAAGGATTTGAATGCCAAAAACTATAATAAAAATGAGTTATTTATACTTTTTGTGAACTTCTACTAAGCCAAGAAAGTTCGAATCAAGATAAATTTTGGATGTCAAATATTGAAACACAAATTATGTAGAAAAGACTATATCCATCATCTTAATTAGGTCATTACACATTTTAGTTCTTTTGTTAGGTTTGCCGGTGTCATAATACAAAATGAATTATAGTACAAACAATATACACATACATCATGTGATATGCTAGAAAACAACATCCTTATAGGTTGAGTTTGTCTTCAAACTTATCATTGATATTGTTAATTACTATTAAACTTAAAAGATGATAGAAAAAAATTCAAGTATTGCATTTAAGATTTGAAATTATAATACATTAACACGTTCCCTCACGTACAACAAGAACATGTGACAGATATCGAACATATATTAAATACTCCCTACCGTATAACATGTGCAATAAAAAAATTTTCAGATAAGATACAAAGGGAATATCAAGTTTGACCCAAGAACCTCCAAGTTTTAATACCGTATTAGTTACAATTAGATCAAAAAATTTAAACTAATAGAAAATAACCTAACTATAGTATTTAAAACTTAAAACTATGATACATTAATACTATGATACGTTAATAGATATGATTAAATCATCTCATCTGCCGAGTGGTTTTGGTTAGAGGGAGTCATAACTATTATTATTATTATACACCAACAAGTGCACAAGCAAAAAGGGTGTGTCTCTTGCATTTATGTCACACCTAAAGTGGCCTCTAAGTTTCCCAAACTTTTTTTTATACATAATATACTTGTCCATGCTAAACAAGATCTCTATGAACTTTATTAAACTTTAACAATTTTTTTGAGTTTAAAGCTAGGAGGGAGACATAAGAATGATTTGAATGGTCGACATCATCGGCACATCATCTTAAACCTCAACAAATGAAAGCTACGTCACAATAGAAATCATTTGTCATCAGCAGAATCTCAATTTATTATCGTATAAATCATATGTCTTAAATCAGCTTACAATTGTCATAGAAATCATTTGTCTATATCTGTATAAATCAACACAATATCAATTTACATACAATTGTCATCATAAATGTGATCCTTAAAATTTCTTGGTGATGTTGAGGGAGCTTTCAAGAATAGTATATATTTTTTTAATTAAAAAAAAATGAATTTAAGGATATAGACACTTGATGCTGAATTGGCAAGAACAGACACAAACCTTTATTGCAAATCTAAAATGAAAATCTGATCAGCCAATAACATGGACAAGAATTTAATAAAAAGGTATGATAAGAATAGAACGAAAAAAGCCCACCATTTGATAGTTATTTGTGCTTAGAAAAGCACATGGGCTGTTGAACATTTTCTTCCCTTCTCAGGTCAATTAGATTCCCAAAATACACTTCCCAAGGCACCAAACTCATATGTCCCTCTGAAACCCAATTTCCCAATTTTATATACATATTTCTCTATATTCCCTCAGCTCACAAGCAAACTATGAATAATAGCTTTTTAAAAGTGCTTTTTTTATATTGTCAAAAAAAAAGTGCTTTTTTTATAGAAGGGTTGGAATCGACTATCTCCATTTACTTTACAAAAAATCTTCTGTTACTAGATTAGAAGTTTTCACAACTGCTTAGATTTTTTTGTAATGTGACTTGACTTGCAATAGTTCTATAAATAATTTTATAGATCAATTATTCTTACCATAACAGGCAAGTTAAAAGATGATCTAATAGTAAATCTTTCACATTTATATTAATAAAATTATGATTTAAAATCATGTTTCATTTTTTCAAATTTCAAATTTATAATATTGAAGAAAAATAATAAATTAACACTCTTATTAGAAATCTAACAAATATTGTAATCTAAAACACTCCAAAGGATGGATTTGAAAATTCTATTAATTCCAATATAATCACTTTTTGGAAATTTAACACCTTTAAAGTTCAAACATGCTAATTAATTGTGATAACAGACTAATAATATTTCTTTGGTGTAGGAAACAATAGAAACCAAACAGAAAGCTGAAATACAGACTACATACATTAATGGTTTCCCAAACCAGTAATATAAAGTGTAACCTTATAATTTGTGTAGTGTATGCAATAGCTAGAATTAATTGCTTCTACCCAACACAACTTCCACCCACCTTAATATTTTGGGTTGCTACAACTACATGCATTAATATCACCCCACACCCATCTCACCACACCAACCTTAATAACTCATCTATTAATGTTTTACACTAACAATTAGCACTCATCGATTTAAGTTAACACAGAAACCTAATGTGGTGGATGCTTCATTTTTCATCTATCAAGATCACCCAAAAACAAAAACCAAAACACGATGAATTTGTTGCTTGCAACCAACCCAACAAACTCCAACTCAAAAACGACTGGATTTCTATCTGATGTGGAAGTGTGACAATTGAGTAGTGGTCAATGCTATACGCACTGGAGATAGGATAAACTTGGAAGCGGTTTCTTGCTTCCTCTAAAGCATCATTTGCAAGAATAAAGGCCTAATGTAGTGTAAGTTAAGCAACACAAAAGCATTAGTGGTAATTAATAAGGGAACACTGTAACAAAAACATTTAACAATAATACCCTCCATGTTGTAATTTGCATTACACCCACTAAGTACAATAAACAAATCACAGCAAAAAAAAATGAAAGATAAAAAAAAAAGGGGAGATAGATAGATATCAAAATCATCTTAATCTCTGTCATGAGTAACACACCAACCCTACTGAGCCACTAACATTAAAATAATCTTAAAGTACTTTGATTAAATAAACAAAAGGACAAATGTCTCCTAATATAATGGTCTCTAATTATAGCATTTCTGCCTTCAACAAGCTATATCACAGTATCATCACTACTGCTTCCCTTTCAAAAAAATAATCATGAACAAATCCCACTAGAAAAATATAAGCTAAAATCTTATCAGGAAATAGCAATCCCCAAACAATATAACATTACTAACTTATACTAAATTATAAAAATTATAAACAAACAAATCAAGAACAGATATTCCTCTCTCCTTCTTCTTGCTTTCTACTGCCTCTTCCCCATTTCACACCCCCAAAAACATAATCAATATATCACCCCTCAAAATTAAATTAGACATGAACCAACCAACCAACCAACCTTTTTTTAATTTTTTAATTTTTTTTAATCAAAGATGGCATCCAAAGCAATTACAAGTCTTGGGAGTGAAAGAACAGAAACCAAAAGGCCTATTTGGGATGTTGCAATTGATAGCATAGCAACAAGGAGAAGGCAAGCACACTCCTTTAGCTCCACCACAGCAAGTACAAAGAGCACATATTTGAAAGCTATTCAGCTTTCTTCTGGTCTCATTCATCACCATCTTCACCATCTTTTCTTCCATCAATGGCACCATCCTCTCCTCCTCCTCCATTGACTCATTTCCCTAAAAAAAATCAAATCAACAAACAAACCACTCAGTATAAAAGATCTAATCTTCTGAGAATCAAAGGCGGGGTTTTTCAAGCAAAAGTTGAAAACTTCAACAAAAATCACACCAAACAAATATAGCTAAAAATGCTTACTTGGGACACCACCATGCTTGCTCCATTAATGAGACTCATCAAGTCAGACAAGCAGAGAAGAAGGAGAAACATGAAAGTGAAAGAGAAAGCAAACCCATTTGCAGACATGACTGTTGGTTGGCGTTGCTGGTTCCTAGAGAATGTGAGCCCAAGTGGGTATGTTGTGTTTCTGTTGAGGCTTCTTTGCTTCTGGTTTGCTGAACTGTATCATAAAACAACTGTATAAATGATTTTAATGGGTTTTCTTTACGGTTGGGAAAAAAAGGTTAAAAATTTATGGACTTTAAATGAGGATTTGGAATATAGTTGGAGAGGATTGAAAATGGTGGTGTTTAGAGAGAGAATTTTTTTTTTTTTTTATTTAATTATGGAGAGTGTGAGTGGAAGTGAGAGTAGATACTAGAAAGTGAAGAGTGATCATGGAAACAAATTTATTTGTATTAATTGCATAACGGCCCTTTATTTTAGACTTAATTGTATGCTTATGTACTTTTTGTCCAAAACAACATAAATATTTTTCTATTATTAGTTTACGTATGTTCAAATTATGATTCACTAAGTTTATTTTCAAAAAATATTAATTAAATATCCTTATTACTAATTTTACCTATATTTTATTATTTTCAAAGATAATTATTTAATTAGTTTATTTATATTAAAATAAAGTTTAAAAAGATAAAAATATTTATACCATTTGATTTGATTAGATGGACCCTTTCTAATTAGATAAGATAAAGGGGAAATCAAATCAAATGGGTCTCAACCAATCCAATAAAAGTCTTCATTGAACTATGTGTTTATCTATGGAGAAGTTGGTCACTTCGTATTAAAAGAAGTAATATGAAGGAGTGAAGTGATCCTTTATTAGAAGAGTTCTCATTTATTTTATTTTTATTTAAAATAAATAAATAAATGATAAGAAGTTTATTCTATTAATTTGAGAGGAGATGAGTTCTTCTCAGTAAGTTTTTATACTTAAATTATTTATTTTTTAATAATTAAATTATCTAATTTATTTAATTTAAAGGTCAATAAATTCTTTTAACTTTCTGTTATTATCTTTCAATACAGTTCCTTACCGACTATAATTGATGATTGTGTTTTGTTTTTTTTGGCAAAACGTTCACATTAGAGCAATAGGTCCGAATGTGAGGGTGTTTATGTAATTAATGAATCTCGCTATTTTCATTCAAAGGGATTCCAGAGGGAGGGAGACACGTGGCGGGATCACGCGGGGTGTCGGAGAGGGTCTACGATAGGATAGTCCGCAGTTGTCACAATCAATCATGAGCTGTCGGTGTGTTTTTGCGTGGACTTGCCATTCCACAAATGGGTCCATGGGGTTGAAATGTTTCAAGCAGCCTCATAGACTCTCTGGACCCAACTTCAACCAGTCAACAATTGTTTTTTTTTTTAGGGATTAAACTGTCAACAATTGTGGTTGGATAATGCTGCAAACTTTTCGTTCATTTTATATTATGTTATCGAGGTAATCTTACTCATCGGTTATGTTCATTTAATTGAATTTAAGAATAATTATTACAATCAATCTAATAATTATAATTATTAAGTAAATTATCTTAACAATAAAATCGTTATTATTTATATCATACTATTATCTTATAAAAACTTGGAAGTAGGACGAAAGCCATAAAATAACCCTAATAGTAAAAATTTTATGAGCTTTTCATATTTATACTCATATTTACACTTTAAATTTTATCTAATGATTATAATTATTAAGTAAATTATCTTAACAATAAAATCGTTATTATTTATATCATACTATTATCTTATAAAAACTTGGAAGTAGGACGAAAGCCATAAAATAACCCTAATAGTAAAAATTTTATGAGCTTTTCATATTTATACTCATATTTACACTTTAAATTTTATGAGATAGTGAAAGTGGTTTTGACACAACAGTAAGATCAAATCCTTCCACTACTTGTTTTTAAAATTATAGATTCAATTCACAAAAATCTCATCTAAATATGAGCAATTTTCTTTCGTTGCGTGAGTTGTCCTCTTCCACTTTCTAAAAGGAGAGTCCGAGATCGCACCACAAAGTTCTGTGTCCCGACATCAACCTAAATAGGTCCCAATAACAAAAAAAGAATAAAAATAAAAATAAAATATTATGGGATTCAATCATCTCTCCGCCATAAAATCTCAAATTTATTATAATATTTCAAAATAAAATCCTAGTTTATTTAACTAAAGACCCCTTTATCATTTACCATCGTTCTTCTAATCTAATTTTGAAATCATAATATTATTTGCTAATGTTAATTGAATATAAAGGAAAGAAAGGAAACTTGTCTCCCTTCCAATGAATTTAAATATATATTCTTTTTTTTTTTTTTAAATTAAACTACAAAGCGGTGCATAGCTCTAGAATTAAGAGCAAATATAATACAAAAAGAGTTGCATCACGGGCTTAAGATAAAAAGCATCTATTAGACTAACAAAATTCATAATTTGACATGCGCATTTTATGTTTGAAGTATTACAATAAATTTCGAATTTAGGAAGAGGGAGATATTCAAATTCACGAGTATACTATTTGGTCAACTTCATCTTTTCAGTTGAGTCTACTATTGAATATCAATAAAGTGCATACTATGGTTTCCATTTATCTACAAAATTGCCTAGATTGTGTTTTTTTTTTTTCTTTACCTCCTCTCTCTACAAATTGCCTTGTTGAAAGACATACCACATGAGAAATGTGTAACTTGAAATTGCCAAGAAGTCTGCAACAGTTTATCCATCTGTCTCGAAATTTCCAAGTAAGTTCATACAATGGAATTTGAAGACATTAGAATAATAGAGCAAATATTGCTTCCCAATATTTTTTTATTAATTTATTCGATAAAGATTGAATGAATTTTTGCTAAATATGCACACACACACACATTTCTTTATAACAAAATTCTCATTCCAATTTACAGTCTCTCTCTTTCAATAAATTCATAAAATCATCTATTTTCGACCTAAAAGAATCATCACATGAAAAAAGAATAGCAGATATAATTTTTCGAATAACATGTCAGCTTACATATATATGATCAAACCTCAATGCAAGTACTACGCTTCAAAATAGGATTTCATAATATAACATTTCAAGCAATATGTCATTTTGCACATAAGTGTTAAAAAAACCAATCCAAATAATATGACATCATAAAAATTTTGAAGTGAATAATTTGACATTTGATAACCTTAGCCACTTTTTAATGTAGGGCTCGTGACTTGCATATGATATCAAGTTCATATCATATACATATAATTGTAATGTAAGTCAATGCTTTCACACTGAAGTGGGGATCCACCATGGTTTAACATTAGAGAGATAAAATGACAAAAAACACTCACATCAAGCAGAAGTGGTTGAATTCATGTCCTAGTAGATGATACAGCAGTGTCCCCTATCAGATAAAAGTAGACTCAACCCGATATAGCATCATTCCACTAGATGATTACAAAATAAATGAATGATTCTATGTAAAAATCTTATATTTAAATAAATTTAAATTTAAAAGTGTGAAAGTTTAAAAAAAAATAATAATATTTAAATTATCATAAGTTTTCGAACTATCAACAATTTTTAAAATTAGTTTATTTAACACCATCCGTGTTTACTAATCGTGAATAATACAAAGGATGAGAATTACAATTTTTGTGGTCCTTTGTTTGCAAATAATTACAATTGTATAATAACTTTACAAAGGAAGTGTACCGAACAATAATAACACTGAAAATGAGAGGGAAATAGCATTCTATAGTTCCACCCATTCTTCGCTTTTTAAGTAATTACAATCTAATGAAAATCTATCGCTCGCATTAATAATTAAGGATTTATCATAATCTACTGAGATTAAACACTATAACATGAAAATTTACTCCCATATCAAGAAATATATTGTCTCTCAATAAGGGAGGGGAAAAAAAAATACTCATGTAAGGTAGTAAAAGCATATGGATTCCACCCAACCTTTTTTATTTTCATTAGAAATATTAATTTGATTAAATTTTAGTAGAAAGTATTTATTGCTTACTACTGAAAAGCATCATTTCAATATTAGTAAAAGGACTTGGTTGTTTTACTGCTTGAGTAACCTTACCCAACAATTACAACTGTTGGATTAACTTCAATAATTAACCTTACATCCAATGGATATAATTGATAGATAAGGCTACCCTACCAATAAAATAACCAACCCAAAAAGTTAATAAAATTAATGAACGAAAGAACTTTTCTCTAATTATGTTAATTAAGGAAGTTCATATTAAGTTATGATCCAAAAGATTGAAATTTTTTACAAAACTTGGTTATTGAATTAAAACAGCTACCAAACAAGTTTAGAAAGCAAAAAATTGTGACTTTTCTTCATTTATCAGCTCTCTAAACTGAGAAATACTATGGGAACCTGTAACCTTGATAGTCAAGAAACTCATGCAATGTTGAATTTGAAACAATGTGTATTCAGCACAAGATGATTAAGAACTTAATCTACACAAAATCCACTAGTCTTCACAGTGCCACTTAAAACCAAAACTGGAAAATGTATTGACAACTCCTATCATTTCAAGAATGCAGTGGCAGTTGCAGCCGCTACTTCGCTCATCGGCAAAATAACAAGAAGTTGGATTGATTGGCATACCTAAATGTCATAGTACCGCACACCCGTAAAGCAAAATCCTTTCTTTGATTTGAAACGGAAACAAATCTCTATCCCAATCCTCTGTACGAATTGTAAACAATCCGAAATTCATATTTACAAGAAACCGCATCAATCTTATAACATTTTTGGGACATTGACTAAATTCTATTCAGAGCTTTGAAGTGAAGTGTGATAGAAATTTAATAGAGTAGATAGGATTAGCACTTTTCTAATTGCATAGACTTCTATAACAACCTATAGTGATGTAACATAAATAGAGTAAGCTTCTTAGCTCTTCTTAACTTAATGAAGCTATCCACAGCGATCGTTGTTAAGTATCCACTACGAAAAAGTTGAAGCTTGTAAATGAGGACCAAAACAATAATATCAAGCACTTTTACACACCCCTAAAACCAACAAGCTAACCATGTGACCCAAACCAAAAAATAGATTCAAAATACAAAACAAAAATCACTTGATGGTACTCAAACCCACGCACTACTGGCAAAATTGTCTCTACCATCATGTTGGTATGCAAATGCTAAAATATTTATGTAAGAGCCCAAACCATAGTATTTAAACACACAATATTTATTTGCAAAACTTTATAAAATTCTTCATATAGAACAATTTAAAGTAATTATGTTCCTTTTACAAATAGCATAGTAGTATCTATTATATAACATACATCAAAACTTCGAGTTCTAAAGTCATTTAATTTTCAATTGCTAATTTCCAATGTCCATAAAAAGGAGAGTAATAAAAGGATCCTTCAAAAGAAAAAGATTGCATGTACTAGTCAAATTTTGTCATTGCATCTTGCATGAAATCATATCAAGGAAAACCCCCAATCACACTAATCACACAATTTGCCCAAAATATTCTTGTTGAATGTTACCATGTCCAGGATTCTTTTCATCACAAATCCCAACCACCATTCATATAAACAGAAGCAGACAAGCACGTCTAAAGCCTAGTGCAACTTGTTTACAACAAAAGCTAGAGATCCTGTAAATTCTCGACCATCCCAGATCATATTTTATCTTTAAATGCTAAACAGGGCACCTAATTTTGAATTCTCATGGTACCTGCTATAATCTCTTCAGAGTATACTTATAAAAGACTGGTGTGGTTACCGGAGTAAGCAAACTTTGTGATGAAATCTGCACCATTTCAAAAGCCTCCTGTAATAATAGAAGTATAATGTTCAGCTGTAAAACAAACACTAAGAAAAAAATATTTATGCATATTTGACAGCAGTTTGAAACTTACAAACCAGGGAGGGGCTAACTATCAACAAGGGAGAGTCTGCAGGTTTTGAAACATAGAAGAATTCATCTGGCTAGAACATAAGGCGAAACATTCCACATCATGCTGCAGATTGTCTAGACCAAAGTTAACCTGCATATGCTTCTGCAAGAACAAACCTGTCTAGCAGAATGATTAAGGTTATCAAACATTAAAATAGTAAACAAACTCTGAAGATTTCACACAGGACATATCAGGAGGGAGTGAGGGAAGATTGTGAGACAAGTACAATTTTTTTTTTTAAAACTGCTATCAGAGATAAGTACTAGTTGGGATTGGTAGAAATGAACCGGATGATGATAAAAATGACTATGATGATTACAATCAAGAAGTCCCATGCAAACCAGGCAGCACAGATTTTAGATAATGAGAAAGCAGGGGCCTGGGTGGACATTGCAAACCAGGGCAGCTAAAATGAAGATTAACCAAAACCAGACTGAGGGCAAAAGCAACAAAAAAGAACTTGCAAAGGAATGCTCTATTTAACATGTTGGACAAGATAATAAATCACAAAATTCAAAAAGATTGGCTTTGGGGAAGATGAAATGTTCACATTGGTTTTTACCAAATGTGACAATATTTTCAGATTTTTTACAATGCAGCAACATGAAATTCAGAGTCAAGTCTGTCAACTGAATTGCATTGACTTGAAATCTGTACATCTCCAGCAACAGGAAATGAATTTACAGATTACATTTTGCCTTCCAAGTGTAAAAAGTAACTGGGCCATCACTTGAGGTCCCATTTATCCCTCTGCGTCAATATTGTCATCACCAGAAGGCATCTGCCTAGTCTCCGACAATGAAAGTCGCCTGGGCTTTCCTGAACCTGCTTCAACAAGCCCTTCCGATGATAATGTTAATGCAGCAGTTCCAGATGATGACCCCAAAAAGCGTCGAACTGGGGCATCAGCTGAAGATGATGCGGCAGGATTGTATGTGAAAATTTCCATAGGGTGATCAAATTTGCAACTCGGACCAAACTTGCATATACCATAACGAGAATAAAATATGCAGAGAGGTTCTCCCTGTAAAGTAGAAAACCAGCTTCCTCAATCGCATTAATGACTTAAAGCAATAAAAGATAACACTAACCAAATAAATCAAAGTAATACTACAACTCAAACAATCATGGCAAATACAGTGCCTACTGAACGATTCCCATAAGTTTATGAAGTATAAGATAACATAAGAAGAAAGAGAGCTTTTTTATCTGTTCCTTTATTTATCATCAAAATCATAGCGATGGGGGAATGTGGGATGGTTTTGAAATCCATCAAGACCTCAAAGTACATTTAAAATGAGAAAGTAACTAGTAACTTATAAATTGCATTTGCTATAAACTATTTGCAGGAGAACTTTTCTTAGTAAATAAGTGCTCAAAGGCATTCATCCTAGTTGAGTTATCCTGCATGCTATTTGCCACTGGCAATGACACATATATAGACTACAAACAAGTAAAACTAGTAAGCCACAGAAGTCCCAAACAGAGGCTTTATAGTGAATCCACATCATGCAGAATACATGGAATCCAACTCGAGAACTTTCACAAACGAAGGCAGGATAAGTCAACTCCAAACTACGAAGAAACTGTACTTTATATTAGTCTGTCAATCCATCAGAAGGAAAATGACTGATGTTATCATAAAATACTAGTAGCCAAATTGATTTCTGCAATTAAATTCTTCTGGTATCCAAAAGTAAGCTATCACAAGAAGTGTATAATGGAACTCTCGGATATGGCTTTTAACAATTCTTGGAAGACAGCACATGGCACATTTATAAGACAAGTAGCTGTAGAACGCAAATAATTACTAGCATCTTTTTAACTTCAAAGTTTTTTTCTTAGCAGTGGGGAGAATAAGGGGTTGAGGGATACTCAGTTACTACTTTTTCGGGATCCATTAGTCTATTTCCTGCTCTCTCACTTCATTATTGTTAAAACACATCTATCCTCTGCAGAGCATGGTAACTAAATTCAAAACATATTTGGTCTCGAGGCCAAAATGTTGTTACCTGTATTCTCACATGTTCCGTTACTAATTAACCAGACTGCATTTTTCAGGTCTGGTTTAGACAAGAGGACATAATGATGATATGTTTTCTTCTTCAGTAGATGTCAAAACTTAATAGTATAATGACAAATTAATTTCAATGCTGGTCTGTTCCGAGAGTAAACAAATTGCACCAGTTTCATCTTTTTTTTTTTTTTGTTATTGCATCCAAAGAATAGACAGCAATTGCATGTGAACATGGGTACCTAAATCAAGAACCAAAAGCTTTACTTGCTTGAGTTGCCTCATTCATGAACAAAAGCCTTACCTGCTTAAGTTGCAATGATAGTACTAGTAAATGAGAGGTAACAAAAAATATATATTGCTTTATAACAACATATGTTACATGTATCTTTCCATGTGGCAGAAGACTTGACTCAGAAAAAGGGTGGCGAAGCAATTTTGTGAGAAACATTACTTTTGACATAATAACTAGAAGCAAGTCCATTAGAGAGCCCCATGCAAGTCAAGGAATCATATGATGTTTAACAAAAACATTTTATCAGCATTAAGTTTAGAGTAAAAGCACTCAGTATCTGCTAGATTAGAGAATACAACATTGAAAGATAAAATGATTACTGGGGTAGCTTACCGGACGTAGAGGGAGGCCTAGGGGGCTCAAGACACAGTCTGGAACAGGAATTAGTCTTTCTCTTGGATGATGGAACCTACAAACTGCACCAAATTTACAATCTCCAGTCTTCATATAAAACTGACATTCAGGCTGGCCAGGTCTCTCAGGAAATACATTTTCCCTTTGCAATGCATAAAAACCAACAGGGACAGAACCAGAACGGAATGTAGAATACGTCCCTTGAGATCCTGCAGTCCCTAATTCGCTTTGGCGTGAGGCTCCGTAAATTTGACTGTTTCCCACTGCTTGTTGCAGGTTCTCTGAAGAAGAAACAGATGCCAGCTGACCCTGGAAAAAGGGCATTCCATGAAGCACGTTACCACCTCAAATGTCAGAAGTTTAATTTAGCGAAAACAAATCACTCAAATTCAATAGTAACTCGTGCACAGCAACAGCAACAAACTAAATATCCCCATTGAACGTATGAACAAATCAAAATAAATATTCATGGGAATCTTGTGCAGCAATAAACACTAATCATAGAACCTACCACCAACAAAAAACGTCTTAACTTCAAAGACTGGGATAACTCTACTACCACGAATCACCAGAGCCTGTACAAAAATTGTATGTGCATATTTTTGGTACAACAGGACATGCAGTCATATAGTCATTAGATAGTAATGCTACACAAGTAGTATTCTTAACATGATGACGCAAACAAATTACGAAGAAATGGGATAGTTTCACGCTTCAATATTACTCCAATTATATCTCGAACCTGTGATACTTAAATACTGTGACACTGTTATGAGCTTATGGCTGTATGTTTTACAAAATTTCTCCACTCAATTATTACTTTGGTGAAGCACCAGCCTGGACCAAGCACTTGTTATCTTGTAAAAAGGTGTTGCTGAAGAATTCATGCAGATTTAGATAATTTCCTATATTTATAACTGATGCTAACAAATAAGTTGATATCCAAATCTGATTTAGAGTCGAAAAACAATGTAATTCCCAGCTTCATTTCTTTTCCAAACGTTCCTGCAACACCGCCACGAACTTCTGCCTGGAAGATAGGCAACAGCATCACCAGTACATAGCCACTAGCAACATCACTCAACCGCCACTACTTCCAGCACAGCTGCCGTCACACCTCCACATCTTACCATTTTCAGTAAACAGTAACTTGACCAAACAGAGTGGAAGAAACTATATAGACTAAAAGGAGGAAGACAAATTATAAGAGGAGTCTATAAAAAGTGAAATTGTTAAGAATGCAACTTTATAATCCCGTTTGCCCAGAAAAGGAAAACAGACAATTTCATTAAAAAATCCTATTATATAGAATGGATCTTAGGTGCACAGGGTAAAAGTTGATAATAGATTCTTGACCAGAAAAAAGGACATCTTTGCATACATGACCGCTAAAATAATTCCTTTGAGATATAGGTTGAACCAGCTATCCAAATGTATATCAAAAGCCATCATCTTGATAGAAGGTAAAAGTTTAAAAGAAACATTTACAATCATTTTAACTCAATATTTAATTTCTTTCTTTCTTCCTATGACTAGTTTTATAATATTATAGCAGGACTAAAGACCGTGATTCATTTAAATTGTTTCCACTGACACCACTGTTCCCAACTGCAAAAAGGCTTGCTTAATTTACATAAAATAATATAGTAAAAAGGGTACAAGACAGCTTACACTATATGTGCTCCAACCTGGAACTGATACCACCCCCTGAGGTAAAATCAATGGGGTATAACTCGAAGGAGCTTGCCAGCGTGGGCTCGGAATAAAAGATGCTCTAGACCAGTTTGTAACTCCTCCAGGATAAGATTGTTGACCCGGAGTAGTTGGAGACTGAACAGTAGGATAAACGGGGGAGCCACGCAACGAAACCATCATGTTGGTTGGTTGAGGATGGTGAAATTTACATGTACTTCCAAACTTGCATTGTCCGGTTCTTAAATAATAAGCACATTCAATCTCATTCTGTAGAGAATACAGAAAATTAACAAAATAAGAAAATAAAACCTCAAAAACAAGAACTTCAACAAATAAGAAATCCAAGTAACAGGAACAGACAGACGCTTATAGAGATACAACGTGCTAAGAAGCCATGAACTACAGCCAGAATTTTCCATTTTAATAAATAATAGTCAAAACAAACAAATGTTCTACAAATACGTAAGACCTGATCTACTAATAAACAAATCAGAATATTTTGCCCAAACATGAAAATATGGTCAAATAAAAAACATAGATGTGTAATTTACTACATTAATATTTAGACAAAATTAAACTAGTAAATACTGGTTGTGCCACTTTCTCTGCAGAATTGTACATGCTAAAAGAGGTAATAAATATATTCATGACAATCAAATAACAAAAGTGAAACAGGCAGAGATCAGAATGAGTAAATTAATTTGGCATAAGCAGCAAATTGGAAAAAAACGCATTGAGTTAAGAAAAAATGTAGAAATCGAACCGGGCGAAGTGGGTAGCCCAAAATATTTAATGAGACTCTTCCTGCAATCCCAGCTTTGTCTCTAGGATGATGAAACTTGCATGTGGCTCCAAACTTGCAAGTTCCTGTTTTCAGGTAGTACTGAAAGGCAGTTCAGAATAGAATGTTAGTTTTTAAACCTTAAGACCGAATAAATTGTTAGCTAAATTGAAATTGAATCAATGGCTTATGTCATGCCACATACGAGCACTCAAAGCAATGTTAGCTAAATTGATCTTCTATTTTAATTTTCTAAAACATAATAGCAAATATATCTATAATATATCAAAGAAGACTAAAAAAAATGTTCTCATTGAATTTTAATTGGTGTCCACAGAACATTATATTAATTGCGATCTGTTTATATGGTAACAGCTGGATCTAGGTCAAAGATGGCAAATCAAGATATTAGCACAATCATCAGAATCCAAAAACAACCAAATAATTTTCCTTCCAAAAGATAAAAAAAAACAACCAAATGAATTTGCAGCAACATATTTAATTAATCGTACTTTAATCGTCAAACAAGTATGGACAATCTCACTTACTTAAAATTGATATCAACACATCTGAAGTTCAGTCAAGTTGAAAGTTTGAGGTGCTGACAACCTTAAATATATTACTTCCCTAAGTCCAGATCAAACTATAATGTAATATAAAACCACAAAAGTTCAGGGAAAAATATCAGCTAAACTGTTAATGTTAAGTTAGAATGAGGCAAAACAAAAGGACTATCAAAAGAAAAGGTAAGTCTGACAAGGGAGATATGTATCCATATGTACATAGGATTCTTGAATTTGATTAAACCCAAATGTAATTTTATGGTTTCTTCTCCGCTTACAATTGAGGCAAAAATTGGTAATATGGTAAACACAGAGAAATAAATAGATAATATGGTTAGTGGGTCATTTATATTTTCTATAACCAATGGTTAAGCAACTTGGATTTAAATTATATTTGCAGCACCTATAACAAAATTATGGTATTTCTGTACATGCTTTTGTTCTTCTTCTGGTGAGGGTGAGGGCTTTTTGTTTTAGGCCTGTCTTTAGCGTTTTGTGCATTCTTTTGCGGTTTTGCCACTGGCCCCAGCAGCTTTTTTAAGCTAGGGTCGGCTATCCTCTGCTTTCTTTGTACATGCTTTTTGTCTAATGAAGTTTTCTACTTTTAGTTCAAATAGTAAAAAAGATAACAAAACTATGGTAATCAAGGAAGAAGTTGTTTGCTCTAAATTCTCAAAGGAACTTGCCTCCTTAGGCAAATAAGAAGACGGAGAAGAACTAGCCACCATGACTGCCTAATGAAGCACCTTACCTTTGATGAACTCTTTTCACTGTATTAGTCAATAATGTCTCTTTTCTACAGCAATATTGCTCAACTTCTGTCACAGGCTACCTCTAGTAATTTTAGAGTCTTTCAAACCAAACTCTCCATTGCTTAAATTTCAAATCATGGGATTCTTACACCTATAATACACAGGCATTATATATTAAATAGTATTCTACTTAAAATCTAAAAACTACACTATTGCCAGTTACGAAGAGATAAAGAAATGGTGTTTGCTATCATCATTATAACAAAAGGCTTTTGACCATTCTATAAATTTGTAGTGATAACACAGCTTGTTGACGATGTTGCCATTGTTGCCATTAATATCATGATCAGGAACCTAATTTTTTTTTTTTCTGACACAACATAAAATCAGGAACCTAACTAAAATGTCTAGATATACGGAATATGTCACTATGAAATGCATCTTTTCAAAAGCAGACTTTTCTATTTTGCTTTTCTGTTTGTTTTTTCTCTTTAAAGCAGGTTTAACAATCAGCAAAAACAAAGCAACATTCAGTGTTGGCAACTCACATCAAATTGAATGGCTACCACTTTAGCAGATACCTACTGGTTCTTACTTTTAAAGTCATACATGCTGCAGCACTCCTAACTTCTTTTTCTACAGTATTTAATTGGAAAATGAATTTCTACCAAGCAAAAGGAAACAAAATCGTAACAGTGTCACTTATACAAAAAGGAAGGATATACACATGCCTGGCATTCAGGTTGCCCTATTCTTTCTGGAAACTCTCCCTTCATTCTTGCTTGAGCAATAGCCTGAATTCAACACAATCTCAGTAACAAGATCAAATTCCAAAATATATATATATATAAAACAATTAACAATACAATCGATGAACCACGATATTCAAGCTTTTAGAGTGATAAATGAAATGCGAATTAAATGTGAAACAAAATTAGTACATTAAGCATAATAGTTTGCAAAGGAGTTTATAGGTATATGTGTTTGTGAGCAAGTGCATGTGAGTGAACGACACTGCTTCTCTTTTTAATCATTTGACTGAATTCTTAAAACAAACTACATAATTGACAGCAAATATATAAAAGAACACATATTGAAATAGACACTAAGATGCATGCAGAGCCTAGGTGCTGTGTCATACACGTTAATCTGTCCAACTTTTAAATAAGAAAGTATCTTTGAATTGATTCAAATTAGATTGATATTATTTTCATAAAGGAAATGAAAAAGCTTCTATAGAATAATTTATATGAAGCGCCACCATAGAGCCAAAATTTACCTAGATCCCCCCCAACCTACTGCATCAAGTATATGCTAAGATTCAAATAGATGCAACTACGGACCTGACTAACAAAGTACTAATATTATCTCATTCATATATTATTTATTCTCCAGTTAAGAATTTGTCCAAACATGCTGCAGTGTATACCAGCTTCCTGTTGGGAGGATGATTAAATCGACAAGTTGGCCCAAATCTACAAAGGCCCGTTCTAATATAATAAGAACAATCGGGTTCTCCTTTACGCTCAGGGTAGGGCCCAGATTCCACTGCTTCATTTGTTCTCAAGTTCATTTGCCACATTGCATCTAGAAGAACATAAATGAACAAGTTCAAAACATCTACAATAAAACCCAACCATATAACAATAAAATTATATTATTTCAATTCTCATTTTCTCCACAATCTATAATCAACCAATTTGGAATTTGCATATGAGACGTAAAAGCAGAATGACCAATACCAGGAAAAGTGAAGGTTCCAATATTTCCCATCTGCATACCTTCGCAATGCTTGGTTCTTGAAAAGAATGAAAAGTGAGGGGCATATGTTTGCCAAAGACTTTCAAGAAGCCTTCACAAAGAACAATTTTTTTTTTCATTCTTTTCAAAATCCAAATTACATTTTCAATATGAAAATTTTAATGTTTCCTTCCAGTATACATCAGATATCTTAGCACAAAGACAATACTACAAAAACAAGAACAGAACCTCATCTCATTAAATTACCCAGACATTAATTTTTTATCAAGTAGCTGTCATTCAACAGAAAAACACAAGGAACAAAACAGGAAAAGTGGAAAAAAGAAATGAAGAAGTCAAATTTAAATTGCTCAACTAAACCAAATTGGAAGTAGAATCACTAAAAAAGCCATCACAAAAATGCATGTTCTATTTATATCTAATGGCAGAGAGAAGAAATAACTTATTCTTCACCATTTGGAAACTACAAAATCTCAGCAATCATCTCTACACCAACTAAATAAACAACTTTTCGAATATTTAATGCAAGCACCATAAATCACCATATTTAGTAATAATAATTTTTCTCTGCTTCATCCTTTTCCTTCAACGAGATACAGAAACAATGAAATATTGGTCTTGATATGTTGGTTCATCACAAATTCAAAATGTTTTTAACCATAAAACTAAAATAAAATACAAGCATAATGATTTATTTTTAATTTAACCCAAACTACTAGCAAAACGAAAAGGTAAAACGAAACAAATTCTACAATATCCAAAACCTATAATCGAAACATCAATCCTTGTCTATATATGGAAAAAGAACCAAAAATTAACACAACCTGAAAAGAAAACCGGATTCTACATTGCATAATAGTTTCCTTAATGATTCACAAATAAATGAACTATACGAAAGCCACAATATTCACATAATTATCTATATTTCCTCATATAGAATTCTACCTAAAATTAGTGTCAAATAACTATACACAAAATGAAAATTCACCCAAAGCTGTTCACTGACTTAAAAACAACCAAGTCATGGCTACATACGAACAATAAAACAGAAAAAAACAGAACGCCAAGCGAAAGATTCAAGAAATCATAAATTTGCCTTCTCAATCCGTCATCACACAAACTGCGCAAATTTGACTTCTGCACACTAATTTCTTCTGTTACACACGTTTTTCAATACCAAACAAGACAAAATTCATCACAAAATAGTCAAATAAACAACGATAACAACAAAAACACAAATTCTCTCACAAAACAAATGCTCAATTTTGACCCTGCGTACGTTAACATCATCCATTAAGGCAAAATTCATCAAAAATTAATCAAAACAAACAACAAAAGCAGCTGAATTAATCAACAACACACTCAGAATTCTACTAATTTGAATCACAAACAAAACAAATCAAGAAAAAAAAAATCAAATTCAACACACTGACCAATCACATGAAAACGAATCCGAATCAACAGAAAGACAACGGAGTTTCGGCAGTGATGAACCGGCGGAGGGGCAAAACGGAGAATTTTCACACAACTGTAAATCATTTTAATTCTTTAAAAATTTGTACTTAAAAATTTTAAATTCATAAAAAAAAAAAGAATCAATCAACATGACAACACTCAACACCAAACAAACAAAATCGCATTTGCAACAGAGACATTGAAACCAAACGATAAACAGAGAGAAATTCAAATTCTGTTGAACATCTAATTGAATAAAGAGAGAGAGAGAGACCTTGATTCAAGGACGGTGAAAGCGAGGGTCCGTCGGCGGAGACAGAAGTAGTTCCACGAGACATGGCTTCAAACTCCATTCTTCGTAGTCCATCACCACTCCCTCACTCTGCCGCTCTCCGCCTCAACCACCATTGCCGCCAATTTCTCCAGACAACAATCAAACCACCACACACACACCAAACGAGAGAGACAGAGACACAGAGAAACAAAGACACAGAGAGAGAGAGAGAGATTATTATTTATTTATTTATTAGTAGTTATTTATTTTTGAACAGAGAAAATAAAAATGAAAAATAAATCAATAAAAATTAATAATTATATTTAAAAATAAAAAGACGAGAGATAGAGAGCGAGCGTTCTCTGCTCCTCTCCACAAAATAAAACAGAAAAGAGAGAGAAATAGAGAGAGAAAGGAGAAGTAGAAGAATAAAAACCAACCATCCAAACCAGACAGCCCTCCTTTTCTCACCCGCGTTTTGCACTAAAACGAACGACTATTCTGTACTATATACTGTACTCTCTTTCCCACTCTCGTTATTAGTTTCGTTTTTGTCACTCGCTCTCTGGGCTTGACACGTCGTCTAATCTTGTCCGGTGAATTTTTTTTGAGGATTATGTATACATCCGATGTATTGAAGTTACATGGACCGCGGCATGGGATCACATGGAATGTGAGTCATACGTGTTCGTGTGACGATGTGCTGGTTGGGCGATCGGGCGAGATTCCACTTATGTTTTTACCATACGACAGATTTCGATATGTGATCGAGTAATGAGTATATAATGATATTGATAAAATAGTTAAAGGAAGATTATTCGGTTATGATCGAAAATTCTAACGTAATTAATTAGAATGTATGTTCTGAACAGTTATATAATAATGTGTGTTTGTTTTACAAGTTTAATCGATATCTAATTGTAGATTAAAGTTACGATTAATATAGTAATCACAATAGTATTCATGAATGATAAGAAAAAAATTTCAGATTTATCCAATCTAATATAAGATAAATTATTTATTTCGACTTAAATGATATGTTAAGTGAATTCTCCATACCATTTTATATATTTTATATTAAATATAAATCACTTATCATATTATTTAAATTATTCTAATTTTTTTTCAATATTTTTGATAAAATTAAACTACATTAAAATAAATAAATAAATAAAAATTGTTTGTCACAAATCATTGAGATTGATTTTTTGATTAACTTTTATTTAGATTATGCAAGCCCAAAGAGTTTACATATAAAGTAAGCCACATTGTCCAAACTTATTACATAAATAAGGTGGCAAACTAATTTTATCATCACCACGTTGTTTCATAATAAATCAATTTATCAAATTATTTTGATAAAAAAAATTAGACATATTTTAAAGTAAATAATATAGCATTACTTTTTATATGAAAACAGACATGAGACGATGACACGTGCCAATTAGTCTCCAATTGGCTCGAGCACGGGCTTAGCATGGTGTCAATTGGTAACGATTATTAAATTGGCCACGTGGCGGATAGACGAAGCGAGTATAGGTGGTATTGTAATCAAGAGATTAGAAGTGCAGTCGAACCGGATTCCAGAATCTCGGACCGCTTCCTACAACTGACTTTACCATTTCCAGGCTATTTTTTTATATTTTTTTGCTCTTTCTTTGTCTTTTTTGTTTTGGTCGACGGTGGTAAGATGTTTTTTTTTTTTTTTTTTTAATCAAAAATTATTGTTGATTTAAAATTTTTTAATAAAGTTTTATCTTTAATTATTTTAAACATGTGTTCCATACGGTTTATGATATGTTTAAAAGAGCTTGTAGGAAAAGAGCACTTTCTTTTGTTTTGTTTTTTATTGCTTTGTGGGCTTTGAAAAGGGGTTCTTCTCAAAAAAGTGTGGATTTTTAAATCATACTGGAACTCTCCTAATGCCAAAAATACATAAAATATCAGTAGGAGAATGTCAAAATCCGTTTTTAACCACATTGTTTAGAATATTCGTTTTCAACCTCTTAAATGAATTAATTATCACCTTATACCCATTTCATCCAAATTACCTCTGCCTATCTTGTTTTCCTCTTCAATTGCTCATTATATACATTATTTGGTTTTATTCGTTGATTGTTCGAGTTTTGTTAAAATTTTTTAAGCTTTTTTTTTTGTAATTTTTCGAGTTTTTTTTTAATATTTTAATATTAGGTATTGATGTTTAAGGTTAGATTTGGTTAAATTTGACTTGAAAATGAAGGTTTCCGTCGAGATACAACATTAAAGACGATGATTGACTTTCGATCGACTTAAAAATTAATATTGATTTCTAAGTGGATTTAAAAATCGATTGGTATCAATTTTAAATAGCATGTTTTATATCTGCATGGAGGGTAATTTGATAAACCTGAGTATAAAATAAAAATAATTTGTTTGAAAGACTAAAAACGAATTTTCATTAAAAAGTGGGTAAAAACGAATATTTTCATTTGGTTTTGAATAAAAGTGAATTTATCTCCTAAATTAATTAATGTTTCATAATGGGCATTTAGAAATAGTGTATTTTAAAATTCATAGGGTTTGATTGGAATAGCAAAACATACTAGGTAGAAATATCAATCTAGCTAAAAGAATTTCAATAAATAGGTTATGACAGAAGAATATTAAGCAAATCCCAAAAAATAGCATTACTAAACTTCAAAATAAGTATTTTTTAGTGTCATTTGGTGTTCATGAACTATAGTTAACAATAGACTATGTAAATTACGGCTATTTGTGACCATTTGTTTACCAACTATGGTTTTTGTTAGTGTTCTATATATGAATACTAATCATGCTAAAAAAAACAACTCATTGTGAGTTCAATTGTAGTAATTCACGCTAATTTTAATGCTATAATTACTTTCTAATTTTGATTAAATTATTTATTTTTAAATTCTTCGTGTGTTCAAGTATACAATATACAATTCAATTATCTTTATTTTTAGTGTTCACTTATGAATGTAACCCATAGACATAAAAATATGAAACCAATCCGAACCGACCTGAGGGTATTCAGTCCTATTCTCATATCCAATTTCAAGGTGTTCTATTCTCTTACTCAGAAGACACCATGTTTCATTGATTGGATTAATTTTGAATATCCAAAATCTACCCGATTCATGAAACACACATACGGGATACATGTGTAAAATGTAATTTATAAGAGGCACTTGCGTAATTTTGCTTGTGCCCCCATATAAAGTGAATCTTTCTAGAAGACTTCTAGAGTCTTTACGTCAAACACCCTTAAAGCCATCTATCATTCCTCTCCCTTCTTCTTCTTTTTCCTTCCTCTTCTTCTTCCATCTTCTTTTTCATCCTTCTTCCTTGCCTCGTCGTAGATCAAAAACCCAATTGTCGTCCACGTTGTTTATCAAGACCCCACTTTTCGTTCTCGTTGCCGATTTGGTCCCTAGGTTTGATTGTTCTTTTGTTTCCCATTTTTGGCTACTTTTTTCATCCATTTTATTTTTCATTTTTAATTTTTATCTCCAATCTTGTCCCTAAGTTGTCATCACTAATCTCGTTCTTAGACTGTTATTGTCGATCTCGCTCTCAGACTGTTATCGCCATTCACATCATTATTTACTATTGATTGAGTTATGATTTAGTTTTGTTAGTAGTGGTTAGTTTTGATTGATTCTTTGGAGTGTTGATTTGTTGAATATATATATATATTGAGGATGTTGAATATTAGTGTTGAATGTTAGTTTTGATTGAGTTTACACTTGAGATCTAATAATGGTATTAAACATGAAACTGATCCGATCTGATCTTGTACGATTTATGTCGAATCCAGTGTTTCCAATAAGCATGTTTTGTTTTTATTTTGAAAACCAACTATTCATCAATTCCTATTGAAACCGAACCAAACACCCAAATGTCCATCCCTATTAACCCATATTTATTTTAAAAATACCATCACAACATGATGACAGCATCTATAGAATCGGTCTAAATCCGTTGAAAAATAAACATTAAAGTGCGGAGCAGGAATATTTACTCCTACAGTCCTCCGAACTTCTTTTATTGGTCGCCGTGGTAGTCAAGTCAACAGCCTTTTAATGAATTACTTTATTTATGAGAACTCTTCTACAAAATCTCTTATTAAATAATAGTATTAAACACATTGGAGAATCATTCGAACTTTAAAAAAAATAAAAATACGATTACTAAAAATAGCCCCTTAAATTATGGCTTTTATTTTTAGAAAAAGAAAATGATAGAGAATTAAAAGATGATAAGAATGCAACTCAAGTTCTTGGATTTTGCCCAACCACTTTTTGGAAACTATTTCTGTTCACGAGTAAGCTATCCTTATATTTATGGAAAAGGCAAATAAGAATACTTGGACAACAATTTCAACAAAATATATATATATATAGAGAGACCTATTACTTAGTCCAAAAATTTTATGGTTGATGAAATATTTCAGACGTGGGAAAATACAACGAAAAGTTGATTGAATGCAAATATTTGGACAGGAATTTTCTTTTAAGGTTCTCACCAATTTGTATTTTTATTTTTTAAAATTTAATATCAAGTGAATTAGAGGTGTGCGAAAATTTATAAAGGTCAAACACTTCATTCACAACTTGATGTTATTAAGATCTATTAAAATTAAATACTTTCCGTGTAATCTATTAATATCTATGTTGAAAACTATAATAGTGATATTAAAACCCCTCACTATAGATGTGGAAGACGGCGTACACCACTCAAGGAGGAGTAGATACACAATGGTCTCTCTATTTAACAAATAAATTAATTTTATTAAGACCATAGAATTGTAGACATTAGATGTCATTATATGGATTTGATCTAATATATAGTTTCGATAATAATATAGGGATGTCTTTGGTTGCTAGCGCTGTTGGTTGGCGCCAACAACGATGCCAGTAACCCCCATGCCTCCCTTTGTAAGAGGCATGAGTTTGACACTCGTTCCCTAATAACCAAAAATATATATAATTATACTAAATATTCGATCTCCCATTATTATGTGTGAGTTGATCTCTCACCTTCATATGAGTTTTTCATCTGTCTCTGGGTGAGTGGATCCCTCCCAATTGGGAGTTATCATTTAGATCGTGCCCCAATATCCTATCTCAGTTAGTCTTAGTCATCCTCTGGATCCGTTCCAGTTACAGTTCATGTGATCAAATAATAATAATATAGGGATAGTTATAAGAGAAACATTATCCATTTTTAATTTTTATAATTTCTTTTTTCATAACTCCTTGTTTACTTAAACGGTTGATTTGAAATCTAATGGAAGTGAATTGCTTATGTGTTATTAATGTTATAGTAGCACAACCTCATTATGTTATATTTTATTTTACTAATATAATGTAATAACTATTAACTATTTCAACAATAATAATAGATGGTAGTTTAGCTAAATACAATGTTTGAACCAACAACACTATATTTTTTTTAATTAATTTAGGAAAGGAGTATTCAAACTTGGAATTTCAGCCTTCCTAAAACGTATGGCTATAGCTATGCCTATGGGTCGCAACCACACCAACAACACTAATTAAAAAGCATAAAGATATAAATAATAATTTGGCTGACCTTGTAAGCTAGGTAGTAACTTTCAAAAGATATTGAAAACTCAATAACATTGCAACTATGCAATGCCACTTGCTTATAGTTTATGAGAAGCTTGATCTTTACATATTCTTTAAAATCAAACATCCAAATATAATGCTTTAAAGATGTAGGTTTTATTAAAACTTCATAAAAAGAACTAAAAAAAAAAAGAAATGAAAGAAATTAAAGAAAAGAAAGAGTGCTTCTCAATAAATGAAAAAGGGTTTGATATATGAGTCTTATAAGCCTATATATGATAATTTTTTGCTCCATAAAAAAATTATTTACAAAATTTTTTATTCATTTAAGATATCAAACTTAACTAGATCTAATGAGATTTAATGAAAATGTTTATATAATTGATTTTATTATTCTTTGCAGAACTGTATAAGTTTATTTTATTTATATTTTTGAATAAAAGTTTTTCATAGGAGTTATTTAATTTTCATCCAAAAACAATTTCTCAATGTAATTTTCAAAATTAGATGAAAATCTTAAGAACCTAAACCTAAAAATAATTGTACTTTTTTTAAAAGTTTGTTTTTGCATTGCATCAAATTCATTTTTAGGTCTCGAAAATTTAAATCAAAATATCCTTCAGTACATTTCAAATAGATTAGATCTAACGTTTACTTTCTTAAAACAATATATAAGAAATCCCAATTCAGATTTCATCTTGTATTCTAACATGTGATGTAACAACTTAAATCAAAATACATATTATTCACATTATATCTTTGTATTTCATTTAATTATCACATAACACATTTGAATGCAAGACGAGATACCAAACATTATTGTTTCTCAATTATTTTTTTTTTCAAATATTATATCAAACATATACAACATTTACTGAGATTAAACATTAAAATGTTAAAATCTATTTATTATGAATTTTGAGTAGTATTCATAAATTGAGTGGCGGAAATCTAAGTTTCTAGAAACAAAAAATTAAAAACAAATAAAGAATAATGATCGAATGGGTAAATCTCTAGCTTTTTTGGGTGCTCAATCATCATTGATAATAATTGAACTCATTTCAATTAATATCAATGTTAATTGAAATTAATGCATCCAATTATAACTAATGATAATTAAATCTTCTACATTTTTTAAAAAAAAAACCTTGTAAATCCACACATGATAAATTATATATATAAATTTTTATAATCAGATATATCTAATTTTAAAATGTAAAGATCAATAAATCAAATTCATCTATTGTATTTGAATTAAATAAGAAAGAGAATTTATTTTATGAAAGAAAATATAATAAATAAATTTAATTAGTTAGTTTTATTTTTTAAAATTAGACATATTTGATTATAAAAACCCTAAATATATATATAATCTCAAAAATATTATAATTTCAAATTTTAAACAATAACAACCAAAATAAGAAATGGGAGGGGAAACAGTGAAAAAAGGGGCGAAAGCAACAAAAGAAATTTGGTGGGAAGACGAGGATCTCGTTTCCTATTGGCCTCTAGGAATGCGAAGAAAACGGCGTCGTACTGGCTTTTTTTTCTTATATATCACATAAAGCGCCAGCTACGTCTTCCACTTACTTGTCGTGACTCGTGATGATGAAGTGGGCCCATCTTTGCCCTCTTTCATTTTTATTTCCCTTTTAAAAGCGCAGAATAATAAAGGAGCGGTTCACAACTCGACACATGGGTACCTCTCATTGGTGTTTTTTTCGAAATTTTTGTGGACAGATTTTTCTAAATTATTTATTCAAAATTTCCTTATTTTCCAAAGTTTTAATTTAAGAAAACACGCTTTTTCTTTCCAAAAAAAAAAAAAATGTCTACACACATGTATATATTACAAATTCAAAATAAAAAACATTATTACATAAATTCTATAAATCCAAATAAACACAAAATATACCAAAATATTGGTCAAATACATAATAAATTTGAACTTCAAACAATATATAGATATATATATAATTACCAAAAAAAAAGCAAAAGTTTTCTTAAAATTAATAAATATATTATAAAAAAAAAATTAATACTGCATGTTCGCAACTGCACATGTCGATTTTTTAGCATCTACATCTGCATCTGAACCTATTTTGAGTTTGAAATTTATCATCTGCACTTACCCACGAACCCATTTAATTAAATTCACACATACATATTACGGGTTGAAATCAGCAGGATGGCAAGTCATCCCTAACTATCATGTTATGTTTGTATTAACACAAACACAATCCATTCATTTTTTGTTGAACTTAAACACGATGCGTTAAACTTATAAAGTCACAAGTCAAAACTCAAACACGATCCGTTAAACTAATAAGTTACCTATTAATTTATATATTAAGTGAAATATATAATTGAACATAATTCAATTAGATCATATATGCATTTATAATTAAGTGGAAAATTTTGAATTACTGTACTAGTGAAAAATGATAAATAGATAACAAAATAAATTATTAAATCTCTAGGCAAAAGCCATGCATGAGAAATAAAAATATAAATACTTTGTATATAGTGACGGATAAAAAAATCTATGTGAGAGGAGACACTGTTATAACATCAAGAAACTCTATTATATAGTAATATATGTAATCAAACTATATATATTTATTATTAAAGTTGTTAATTAGGCTACATTTGTAGTCTTTTATCTAATAAATAATTCGTATGAGTTTTTTTTTTTTTTTTTTATAAATTTTATTATATAAAATAATTTATATAAAAGAAAAATAATTCACACTAATAATCGTGAGTAAATCAATACCTATTAAAATTAAATAATATTATATATTTTATTCTCCAGTTCGTGTAAACATGATACAGTTTATGATAACAAAATAATTTGAAATAAGTATAATAATTTATAAAGTCAAAATGTTTTAAATTTGAAGTTCAATTTGTAATAATAGGAAAAAAAGAAAAAAAATATGTTTTGATAGGAAAACAAATTGAACCGTACTGGGAAAAAAAGTTGAGGAAAAAAATATGTTTTGATAGGAAAAGTATTTAACCATAGTGCACAGAAAAAACAAAAACAATACCCATACCATAAAAAAATAAAATAAAATAAAAAGTGAATAAAACAAAAAAAAAAAAAAAAAAAAAAAGAAGAAGGAAAGCACTATCAATGAGCCGAATGGAAATCGAACCCGTATTCGCTTAGGATAGGAAAGGCGGCACAACCAGTAAAGGCATTTTGTAATTTTGATTTTATTTGGTAATTTTTTTCTTTTGGTATAATATATTAAATGACTAAAAACTTTCAGACGGGCCACGGGGTCGACTCGCGGTGGCATCGTGAGATAAGAACAGGCCCTGACCATCAGAACCACCCTGTGCTTGTGTAAAAGAGTGATATTATATTTATATATTTAAATACTAATATAGCAAACTTAATTAATTTTTACAAAATTTCATGGGGACGTGTGTCTCACCCCGCCCAGTGGTGGTTCTACCCCTGTTTATATAGATGAAAAATAATAATAATAAAAAAAATACAATAACAGAGAATGGAAAGAACCTTTTCTTTAGACATTTGATCCTGAAGTTTCGAGTTCGAACTTTTTGAAAAGCAGTAAAACACTTTGAATGATTGAGTTACAATTAGTCAGTTGAGGATAAAATAAATAAATAAATAAAAGAATGAATTTAAAGTTTTAGGGTTTATTTGTTAAATGTATGGTTTCTCTAGTCCAAATAAATTAAATACCTAAACCACTCTTGGTTCATCACCATATAAGATTCTATTAGATTTATAGAAGTATAATACAATCCGGAAAAGTATACTAGTAATTTTTCTAATATATGTTTATTCCATGAGATAATAGATGTAATATAAAGATATTCAACATCTTTTTCATTCGTCGTCTCAATATGATAACTATCATGATTTATGTTTTTAAAACTTAGTAGATATATATATTTTTTATCTACTAGAAAACATAACATTATTAATTATAAACTTTGTGCCATTAGGCAACAATATATTAACTCTTCCAGAACCTTTAATAAGGTTTGTAACACTATATATTATGCTAATATTAGCTTCAACCAATTTAAAATTAAAAAAATATTTTTTATCTTTAAGTATGGTGTGTGTTGTTCCTTTATTTACTAGGCAAAGAGCTTCACCATTGATTTTAGCATCAATTATGTGATTAGTGAAAACCATGTTTTTTCATAAATAAAAGAAAAAAAAAAAAACACACTGAAAATTAAAATACATTGAAAACAACACTAGGGATAACTTGTTGCTAGAACATCCTTTTAAGTCACATTAATGTTTCCATCGCCAATAAAATTATCAAAATTACCATCATAAGTTTCAAAGAAATCTACAACATCTAAATATATCAAATCCATAGGATCATGATGTTCAATAAAATTTATTTTCTACACCTTTTTCCTTCTTTTTTTTTTTTTTTTCATTTCATTTTAAGAAAACTTGGTAAAGATCAACAAGGTGTTTTGATGTACTACATGTACACCTCCAATGTCTTTCCATGCCATATCTATGACAAACACCCACAACCACACCCAAGATCATTAACAGATGCAACATTCACTTTAAGGAATGATGATGATCCAATTGGATGGGATTTATGATTTTTTTCATCAATAGTTCATTATTTATTTTGACGACAATAAGTCATAATATTAACTCATAGTATTTTTAAAACCTCATTCCCAATTCTGCTATTGCAGGAGTATATTAAAGGCATGAAAAATAGAGTATTTTTTTTTCAACACATATTTATCAATAACACTTTCTTCACATAAGTTTAATTGAGAAATAATCTTGAACATTGCAGAATTATACTCGCTTACATATTTAAAATCTTGCAACCATGGATGCATTCAATTATAGCGAGCTTTTCAAATGTTCCGTGGGGTCCCTTATTGAGCCTAAGTTCTATTTGGGCTGTTCCACTCACTAGGTACTGTCCCTCCCTTAGCGGAATTTCTTTCGTCTCCCCAGAGTCTCGAACCTGGTGTCTGAAGGCTTAACACCAAATTCATTACTACTCTGGTACCAATTGAGTTAGGTTAATTGCTACTAGCTCAATTGGTATCAGAGTAGCTAGGAATTTGGTGTTAAGCCCTCAGACACCAGGTTCGAGACTCTGGAGAGGCGAAAGAAATCTCGCTGAGGGAGGGACAGTACCTAGTGAGTGGGGCCAGCCCGAGAGAGAGCTGAGGCTCTAGATGGGACCCCACAATTAAAAGGCTCAATTGGTACCAGAGTAGCTAGGAATTTGGTGACCTAGCTCAATTGGTACCAGAGTAGCTAGGAATTTGGTGTTAAGCTCTCAAACACCAGGTTCGAGACTCTAGGGAGGCGAAAGAAATCCCGCTGAGGGAGGGACAGTATCTAGTGAGTGGGGGCCAGCCCGAGAGAAAGCAGAGGCTCTAGATGGGACCCCCACATATTCAGTTTTTAAACATTCATGGAGATGATGACAAAGTAATATCATTCCCTTCACACAATCTTACGAGAATGCCTTATTTCCCTTTGTATTATATCTCTAAGATTTGATATCCAAGTGAATTTTAGCATCAAAAGTCCTCGCCGAATAATTATTGTCAAATATATCAAGGGTAATGAACTCAAGCTTTATCAGATTTGACATGGTGAAAGCTATTAAATGACAAGACATAATAGAGATTATAAAAGATATATTAACAATAGTGTTATAACTATACAGCAGCATATAGTTAATATATTTGTTATTTGTTATTAGGGGTCAATGTATTATTAGCAGCAAAAGAAAAAAAAAAAAACTTTTAATAAAGTCCATCAACGTTATAAAATTGAAAGGATAGCCTATTAGAATACGTATTGTTAATTATAACCAAATAATTAAATAATCATGAGAATGATAAAAATATAAAATATGTGTAGACAAAATAGAAAGAACATAATTTATGATAATAAACATATAAATCCATAAAATATGATGGAGACACAGTGCTAAATAAATCATTTTAAAACACTATATACCAATAACATAAAAGAGAAATAAGTAAATATATATTAGATGAATATTATGCAAAATCTATTTGATTAAAATTCTACTTTGATGGAAACAAACGATTAAAACTCGTATTGATAATATGTTATAAAACAAATGTAATATCAAAATATTACAGAATATTAGAAAGAATAAAAGAGAAAACAAAAGTGAAATTTATGAGAGAATAACTTTCTATTCTTTCATTTACTTATTTAAGCGTGTTACATACACACACTTACATCCTCTATTTAGAGTATCGTCAATGCTCTCATGAGTTGTAAAAAAATTATATGACACATAGAATAAATAGATATTGAGTTAAAATAAACTTATTCAATGCAATTATTACTACAATGTCAAGCTGTATTAGACAATCATCTCAACAAGTCCATAACTATTTAATTCTAATTTTCTAAATCTAATTAAAAATAAAAAAAAATGGAAAAATTAAATGGAGAAATACATAAGCATTAAATAGAGATATATGTGAAAACAATTTTTAATTTGATTATCTATTAAATGATATTTATGTTATATAGGAAGCAAATCAATTGACATTGATGACATGATTTTTTTTTTTTTTCAATACAATCTATAAGTGCATTTGAGATACTCGTAGGCTAAGAATCATTAGTGAAATGATATAAGTTATATATAACATTAAGAGAGAATAAACGAGAAACAGTATACCTTATTAAGAGGAGAATTAATGAAGATTTAGATGAAAGTTATTAAATACCAATAAGGGTGGCAATATAGGTCACAACACGAGGAGTCGACACGAATTCGTGAAAAATAAATGGGTGAGAGTTTAAGTTAAAAGAATTTGTGTTGTAATTGTGCTAACCCGTTTAAGTAAAAGTGTAATATTAACATATTATAGGGGTTAGTGTGTTATTACGCATTTATACACACACACACACACACACAGAGATACACATACACATATTCAACCAAACCTTAAACCTAACCCATTTCAAATTCATTTTCAGTAGCCATGCCCACACAATTACACCACACCACTCATTCCACCAAATCCATCCCTTCTCTATTTCTCCTTCACGTACAGTCACTACAGCATCGACATACTGTCTCTTCTCCTTCACGGTCACCTTTTCTCTATGGCTCTACCACCATATCCACCATCTCTACCACCAGATTAGATCGGATCAGATTGGTAGCCGATGTCACCGCAAAACAACCTTCGTCTCCCAAAACGGTCTTGACCAGTTTTAAGTGTCATTTTTTATGTTCTCTGTATTTCGATTCTTGTTTTCATTTTTTTTTTGTTTTCTTTGGTTTTTTTGTGTAATATAATTGTTGAAAAAGGGTTTTAATATGTTCTAGTTCCATCAAGTCAAGTTTTCCACGGTTAGAATTATATATGTTTATTTACTTTGAATTAGTATTTCGATTATTGTAACTTTCCAATTTTATGCATTAGATATGTTTATTCAATTTTGTACTATTTTATTTTTCATAGATAGCATGCAAATAAACTTAAAAAAAAAAAAAAATCTAAACAAATATGGAAGATTGAAAAAGGTTGCATTACATATGTATGTTAATGAATTAATTAATAAAGTAGAAGAGACTTAAAGCTTAAGCCTGTTGAAGTAGTGGTTGTTACTTGATAATGCATGAACACTGATTTAATGGGATTTGGCCCTATCTAACCCATAAAAAATGATATATATAAATTTGTTATTGATGGTATCATCTATCTTAATGATAAAAATGAGATTAGTTGGCATTCACATGGTGTTTGTAATTTTAATTTGATAATGCATTTTATACATATTTTCAATGTAACGTAATATGCTTTCATGGTCAATTGGTTCTCAGATATGGATCTAAGTGTTGACTTTGAAGATGATAACATCAATCTGGAAGATAAGGCTAAAGATGAGGTTGAAAATGTGGGAAGTTCAAGGAAGTTAAAGCAAAGGAAAGCCGCTGGAAAAAGAAAACATATTTCACATGTGTGGAAGTCGTTCGAAATGATATCGAATGATAAAAAGGGAAATGAGAGATGCAAATGCAAATGGTGTACCCAAATCTATGTCTGCCAAACCTCAAGTGGTACAGGTAACATGATTTGGTACTTGGCTCTTACTTGTCTTAAGTATAAATCACATGATGTACGTCAAATGGTGGTTGAGACAAGTCAATCTGGGTCTATAGGTGTTCATCAACCTAAGACTAAGATTCAAGAAGAATTTAGGAAACTAGTTACTGAAGCTTTAATGTTGCATATTTGCCTTTCCAGTTTATGGTGTGGAAAGGAATTAGGAATTGTTGAGTTTTTAACTGATGATTTCCATATGGTCTTTAGGAACACCATAAAAGTCGATGTGTTGAGTTTCTTTGACAAAAATAAACAAAACCTTAAAAAATGTTGCTAGATGCCCCCAGTAAAATTTGTTTAACCTCAGAATTATGGACTTTCATAGCTACTGATAGTTATATGTGTATTACTGCGCATTTCATTGATTCTAATTAGGTTTTACATGAAAGAGTGATGAGCTTTTGTTTTATGCCTCCTCCGTATGATGTGGTTTCTACTACTAACAAAGTTATGTCATTATTGTCTGAGTGGGGTTTTAACAGGAAGCTTTTTTCCATAACTTTGAATAATGTTTCATTAAACAAATGCTTTATTGATAATTTAAAAGGTTAATTGAATATTAATAAAGCACTTGTTTGTGATGGAGAATTCATGCATATCCGTTGTTATACTGGTATTATTAAATTGATTGTTCAGGATGGATTGAAATAAATAGATGTGGGTGTGTATAAAATTCGTGAGAGTGTGAAGAATGTAAGAGGGTCAGAAGTTATGAAGTAAAAATTTTTAGAGTGTGTCTAGCAATTTGACTTAGACATGAAGGAGGGTATACGACAATATGTTTATATTAGGTGGAACTCGACTTATCTTATGCTAGATAGTGCTCTTTATTATCGACGTGCTTGATGTATTTTAGAGTTGACCGATAGCAATTACAAATATTGTCCTTCTGTAAGTGAGTGAGATGGAAAAAATTTGTAAGTTTTTGCGCTATTTTTATGAGACAACTAACATTTTTTCAAGATCAAATTATCTCACTTCGAACTTATACATGCCTAAGGTGTTTTTGATATATTTGGAGAGTGAGGATGAGTTTTTGAAAAGAATGACAAATCAAATGTACTAAAAGTTGCAAAATGTTGGGTTGATTTTTATATTATTTTGGCATTGCTGTTGTTTTGGATCCCCTTTACAAGATGCAACTTGTTGAGGTAGTGTTTCAGAAGTTGTATGGTGTTATTGATGGATCAGATAAGTTGACACATGTTATAAGTAAATTATTTTCTTTGTTTGATAAGTATATGACAAGTCCAACTAGGGCGTCTACCTCTAGGATCACCACATCATCAGCAACTCATAGTGTATTAGTGACTAGTGCACAAGTGAACACAATAGATAAACTTGACTTGGTTTTGATGGTAAGAAATAATATAATTTTCTTATTATGAATTTGCAATATTATTTTACCATAAAAATCTATCTAATGAAATTTTCTTTTGTTATTAATTATATATATTGATAGCATTTTGATATGAAACTTAGTGATAGAGACATTACAACTTAGAAGACGCGGAGTTTTATTTGAAAGAACGAAGACTTGAAAGATCAGTTGATTTGGACATTCTAGCATTTTGGAAGGGATATGAAGCTCGCCTTCTTAAACTTTCTGCCATGACTCGTGAAATTTTATGCATCCCAGTATTTACAGTTTCATTTGAATTCGTGTTTAGCAATGTTGATGGTGGTCGAGCTCTTAATCAATACCCAAGTATACTCAAACTTGATGCGGTGGAAGCAATAATTTGCAGTTGAGATTGTATAATTGGTAGAGGTAACACATTAATTTTGTTAAGCAATTTAATAAGTGTGATTGTGATTTCTTATAATTATCTTTCATTATCTTGCAATTATTTTTATCATTAATTATTGTAGATAAGGAGATTGTTTTGCTAGACGATGTCACTGAAGATATATCGAATATAAGTATTAGTGATGCTCCCCTTAATGCTAATAATCCAAGTGAATCAGTAGAAGACTCAATTTCAAATTCTTTCACTTAGGGGTCGTTTGTTTTTTTTATCTGAAGACTGAACAGTGCTGCTGAAGATTGAAAGCTGAATAGTGACTGAAATCTGAAATCTGATTGACATGTTTATTTTTTCTTTTTTTACATCTGAATGTATAATAATCTTATTTTTTTTAAAGTTAAAATTATCTGATTACTAGTAATTTCACATTTATATCTTTTTACTATTAGTTGTTATGTAATTTTATTTAATATGATACAAATAATTGTAATAAATTATTTAACAAATATTAAAACACTTATATATATAATATTTTAATTCATAATTAAAATAAGATTAATTATTATAGTAGAATCAATTAAGTTTATATGTTCAAATAAAAATAAACAAAATAATCTTAAATTGAATTACTATTATAACAAAAGTTGAAATTATAACTTATATATATAGTATTTTTATTCATAATTAAAATAAGATTAATTATTATAGTAGAATCAATTAAGTTTATATGTTCAAATAAAAATAAACAAAATAATCTTAAATTGAATTACTATTATAACAAAAGTTGAAATTATAACTTATATATATAGTATTTTTATTCATAATTAAAATAAGATTCATTAAAATAGTAGAGTCAATTAAATTTATATATTCAAATAAAAATAAATAAAATGGTTTTAAATTAAATTACTAATACAACGAAAATTGAAATTGTAAAGTAATATATATTTTCTGATATAATTAAACAAGAATAATCAAATACTTAAACAAATTGATTTGTAATTTGGTCTCAGAGTTATTGTATAAACATTTTATAAATAAAGATTCTTACCAGAATTTAATTAGAGAAATATAGTAATCCAACTATAAAAAAAAATTTGATGTTGAGATGTTTAGGATTTTTATTTTTCAATGTTGTTTATTAAAGTATTAAAAGAAATTTTTATAATATAAAACTAAAACAAACTTGGAAACATATTATTTTAGAAAGGATAAATTTGGAATAATATATTTATAAATTATTAAGTGATTTTGTATTAAGTGAAAAGTAAAAAAATGTTATTTTTTTTTCAGTGGTTTTTGGATGGTTTTAAGTGGTTTGACCACTTAAAAAACAAATAAAAATATTTTAATTAGCCAAATTTAGCACCATTAAGTGTTAAATGTAAAAAACAAATAACCCCTTAGTTGTAAATTCTCTTAATTATATTTCTAAACTTTAAGATTGTAAACGTAGATATTTAATATTGCTTTCTTGTGATTTTTGTGTAGCTTGAAGGTTCCTTTGGAATCAAAGAGGGAAGAATTTAAATTACAAAGTTTTATATTGGAGAATGAAATGTAAAATGATGTAATTTTTATTTCTATGTATTTGCATTGAGTTTGAGCATGATTTTATTTTGTTGTGGTTTTTAAATAAGGATGATATGAAATTTTATATAGTTGATTTAATATGTTAGTTTTTATATATGTTGAATTAGGTCTTTAATTGTGAATTATAAATTTTATTTGTGTTTAAAATATTATTTAGGTTAAAGGGGTTCAATGAATTAAACGTGTTAAATGAGTTAAACGAATTAACAAGTTGACGGATTAATGAGTTTGAATCATTTATGATCTAAGTAATAAACGAATTAGTCGTATCGTGTCATTCGTTTATAAATGAATTCGTATCGAATAAAAAAATATTGACCCACTTATTAAATAAATTCATATCGTGTTGGTTGAATTCATAAATGAATCGAATCGAATTCAACTCCACCCGATACATCAATCATTTTTGCCACCCCCTTTTAACCAGGCATCCACACTTATTTGCAGCATAAAAGGAAAAAACCAAGGGTGAGGGGTAGGTGGTTGAAATCTTTAGGCCATGTTTATTACCTGGGATGGGACTAGGTTTGGATTGTTTTTTTGTCCTAACTAAGGTTGGCAAAATGGATAGGGTTTATAGACCCGATCCGTACCCTTCATAAAATGGTTCGGGTATAGACCCGAACCCTTTTTTTAAAGACCCTTAAAAGAATCGGGTCTGAAAAAAACCGCATATTACGGGTAGGATATGGTTCTAATTGCGGGTCTCTATTAGACCCGCAAAATACCCATTGTTTATAATGTGTCCTACTCGGCTCCTTTTTGAAAAAACCTAGCCTCTCAACCCTTTTAACTCTCTCGACTCTGTCTCTCTGATCTCCATAGCCGCCGTTCCTCTGCTCTACTGTGCCTCCCTCTCTCCATCGCCACCGTGTTATCGTCGACCTCCAGAACATCTCCGTCTCTCTCTCTTCATCGCCGACCAATGAAACCGAGGTCTGTTTTCAAAAAACTAGAGATCTTTTAAATTTTTCTTGGTCTTTCGCATCTGGGTTTTGCTTCGATTCATCTATGCCTCCCAAATCCTTCATAGCTTGTTGTTTTGCATCTGGGTTTTGTGTCTTTTGCATTTTCTATGATATATTATCTGATTATTTGAGTGTTATAGTTGTTTGAATTCGGGTTCTTGGGTGAAAGTTTACAGCAATGGCGATGTGTATGAGGGGGAGTTTCATAGAGACAAGTGTTCAGGAAGTGGGGTTTATTATTATTACAAGAAGGGCAAGTTTGAGGGGGATTGGATTGATGGCAAATATGATGGATATGGTGTTGAGACTTGGGCTTGAGGAAGCCGTTACAGGGGCCAGTACAGGCAAGGTTTGAGGCATGGAATTGGTGTTCTCTTCTCTGAGGTATTCACTTACTTTTTTTATTTTCCTTCAAAAAAGTTTATTCTTGTGTTTGGTTGCCGAGAAAAGTTCCTTCTCATGTTTGGTGTTGTTTGGTTTCCTAAAAGTTGAATAATTCATACGATGCTTGGTTCAGTTTTTTTTTTGTTTGATATTCAAATTTAGATTCTGTTTTCTTTTTCTAATTATTATTCTTTTTAACAATTTGTTCTCTTTTCAAGTGAATTATGAGACTGTCTAATAAGTTGTCTGAGATATTCTAGGAAGATTTTCATTGTCTGTTTCCATTTTTGGAAGTGAGAGTATGAGAATGTGGTCTCTGTTACAATCTGTTTGGTTAATTTTGAGTTATCTATGTGTTATACTTAAATCTCTTAGCCAAACAAATAGCTTTTTGGTCTCATTGTTGAGTCAATTGGTGATATTCAATTTTTTTTCGACTGCATTACGCAGCAGACAACTGCACATAAAACAGGTGAAAAGAAAATGATAGAACCTGTAATTGATATTTCAAGTCTACTAACTTCAATTCTAGTGTAGAATTGTCCTTTCATCATCTAAAGAGTCTCAAACTGATTTGATGTCCAGAGCTGAAGACACTGCCAGGAGATTCCAATAACAGTGCACAAGAAGTAGGGACTGTCATTGAAGGTGAACAACAATGGTGGGAGCGCCTGGTGTGGGAAGATGTGGCCACCCAAAATGCATTTTGTCCCTCTTGGTGATAGAACAAAAGCATTGTTTTCGTTTCTCTGCAAGTGTATATTTTTATTTTTGCAGGCCTCCTCTCCTTAATTTCCTCTCATGTTGTGCGTTTTGGTTATAATTTTATACTGTATGTTAACTGAACCCTTCTTCTCTCATTAACGCAGATCGTACCAGTTGCATGATATTGTGTTGGTTATGCTTGTATATATAGAATCTGTAATTATACCTGTACAGGATTTTTGAATGTTTGTTGAACTGCAAAATCTATTCTTGTAATGCATGTTGTAGAAGCAGCCAGCGTTGCCACCTTGTGATTTGTGAAAATGTGGATACTTGTCTCATGTGATCTTCTGATGCTTGCTGGTTATGATAACATTTGAAGACGAAAACTCTGGTACCAATTGGAAGGGAATGAGAACTACGATTGCTTACTATTTGTTTAATGCAAACAAGTGTGCAACGTTCTGATAATATCACATGCGAGTTCCTTTGTAATTATGGTTGGACTTGTTTGATGTAAGATATAATTAATGGCTTCAAATGGGACTGTAAGATGTAATTATGGTAGCTCATAGCCTCATAAAAAAATTTTTGGAAAATTTTGGAATTTTTTTTTTCAAAAAAAAATTCGGGTCAACCCGAATTTAATCGGGTTGACCCGATAAAATTAGGATTGATCCTGTCAACCCGGATTTGACCCGGTCAAATTAGGATCTGGTGTGGGTCTACAACAGACCCGCAAAATGAGCGGATCGGGTCTGGATCAGACCCTTAATTTTAGTTCAGGGTAGGGCTGGCAATTTGGAACCCGACACGACGGGTCGACACGAAACCGACACGATAATTACGGGTTAGGGTTGAGCGTTAACGGGTTGGGTAAGTTAACGGATCAATCCGTTTAACCCGTTAACTAATCGTGTCGGGTTCGTGTCAGGCTTATCGTGTCACGAGTTGACCCGTTAAGGGAGGGTAAAAATGTAATTTAACATTGGAGGGCATTCATGTAATTTTCACATGAGGTATATATACACTCTTCAGTCTTCATTATGTCCAAACCCTACACTGCTGCACATTTGTTACAGCCGCCCCCACTGCTCCACTCCACCAGGCACCATTCACTGTCCACCTCCACAGCCGCCGCAACTGCTTCCGTCTAGCGTCTCATTCGGTCGCCGCCACGCATCTCCTTTGGTCACGGCGCCGCACCACCTTCGTCACCCATTGTCTCCTTCGGTCATCGCCACTCGTCTCCTTCTGTCGCCGTCGCATCTCCTTCCGTATATCATCTTCTTCAGGTCGCCGACACGCCGATCTCAGTCGGTCGCTACGCCGTTACTCATCCGAACCCCGATCTCCTTCAGTCGCACCTCGATCTCCTTCAGTCGCGGCCACCCATCTCCTTTGGTCGCAGCGTCGTATCTCCGTCGTCACCTATCGTCTCCTTCGTCACCCAGCCACGCCGATCTGCTTCGTGACCCAGCCACGCCGCACCCCACACTATTTCTTCATCTCGGTTCATCAGCTTCGTCACCCAGCTGATATGTAGATTTGTTTTAGTTTTGATTTTTGATTTTTGATTGTGATATTGAAACTGTGTAGTGGAGATATGTGAAAACTATGATTGTGTTGATTACTTTGAACATGATTAACAGTTTAACACTAACATTAAACTATGAATGTGTTATAGTTAATTTTTTTTTTTCGATTCTTGATGTTGATGGTTAACAATCAAGAACAATAATCAATTCTTGATGAATAATTTACTAATTAGCTTAACGGGTCATTAATCGTGTCAACTTAACGGGTTGATAACGTGTAGCTTAACGGGTTGATAACGTGTCGGTTTAATGGGTCATTAACGGGTTGATAACGTGTCGGTTTAATGGGTCATTAACGGGTTGATAAACAACCCGTAAATAAACGGGTTATCGGGTCATTTTCGTGTCAACCCGTTATGAATCGTGTCATGTTCGTGTTGGAGGAGTTCAACCCGTTTGCTTATCGTGTCGTGTCAAAAATTATCATGTCGTGTTCGGGTCGTGTCCAACCCGACCCGTCAACTCGAATTGCCACCCTTAGTTGAGGGTATGGGTAGGATCTGGACCCTCAAATAAAAATGAGGGTCCAATGCGGGTCTGAGCCTGGTGCGGGTCCAGACCCGCATTTTGCCATCCTTAGTCCTAACCTATGTTTGGTGCTTCCACTTATCCATCACTAAATTATCTCACCTTCAATTTATTCTAAACTTTTGGGATAAAACTAACCCATTGAATCATATGAGTTAAAATTATCAAACTCTTTTCTCCTTCTCCGATGCGTTGCTGCCACCATCGTCATTGTAGCCTCCGGTCACTTCTCTTCCTCCCTCGCCTTCGATCTTTTTCTTCATATTCGTATCCGTCAGTGGTTTCTGGGCTCACCGATCTCCATCTTCGTCTCCAACAGTCACTGTTTCATGAGTTTGTCGTCGATCTCTATCTTCGTCTTCTTCGTCTTTCGCTGATGAAGAAGGGTGGTTGTGGAGGAGGCTGGCAGTTGTGGAGGTTTGATCGATCTTAAGTGTAAAATTTATAAAAAAACCCTTAAAAAATTACTTTAAAATCCAAGTTTACATCTACTATTTTTAATCATATTCTATTTTCATCAAATATAGGATACTATCCGATCCGATTCCATCAAATCTAATATCATATAAATTATCCAATCCTATCCCAAATGCCAAACGAGGTCTCGGTCATCTACACGCACCAAAATCATAAAATATATCTGTTTTCTTCACCACAATTATTTTTCTCTCCCAAATCTCCCCGGTCAAATTCCTCGGTTTCGCAGCCATTTCAACGCTAAATAAACAAAATTAAAAAAATAATTAAAAAAACCTCATTTCTCACACAAATCTTTCAAGAGGTCCTGGCGCGTTCGCAGGATCTCTCCTCCATAGATCTGACCCCAAATCTGTCACCTTTTCACCATCCCACCTTTTTTTCTTCCATTTTCTCGACTACCCACTTGATATCTTCTCGAATCACCGCTTTGCCGACATGGGTTGGTTCTCAAACCCAACAACTCCCTCTCTCTTCCAACTTCTCGTCATCGCTTTCTTGGCTCTCTCTCTTGTTTCTGCTCAGGTTTCGTCTTCTTTATGTGTGTTGTTTTTTAATATTCTCTTTGTTAGATTGTGTGTGATTGATGTTTGTAATTGTGTTTTGTTATTGCAGGAAGCTTTGGTTGAAACTGAGAATGAGGACTCAAGTCGATCGGTTAAAGATCTGGGCCGTCGTGGCATGGTTAGATTTTTTTTTTTTTAATGTTTGTTTGGTTGCTGAGAAAGTGTAGGAAAATGGAGAGAAATTGAATGGAAAAAATGTTCGTTTGGTTGCTGAGAAAGTGTAGGAAAAATTGAGAGAAAATGAATGGAAAAAAGTGGTTGTTTGGTTGTTGAGAAAGTATAGGAAAATAGAGAGAAAATGAATGGAAAAAATGGTTGTTTGGTTGTTGAGTAGGTGTAGGAAAAAAGAGAGAAAATGAATGGAAAATAGTTGTTCGCTTTAAATTTGTTGTACCCAGATAGGGTTTTGTGGATTTGGTAGTAGAAATGTTGTTGACAATTGAAATTAATGTGATTTACTACAGATTGTTACAAACAAGTTTGGGGCTGATGCTTTAGGAGACAATGAGGATATTAGGAATATTGGTTTTCATATTGACTCCGGTCTTGGAGTTTTCGATGCGTTCATTGCAAGTTTTTCGATGATTCTTGTTAGCGAGGTTCGTGCATTTAGTATTATTAGTTCTGTTAAATAAGTTTCTTTGTGTATACTACTAGTTAGGTTTATTTGTTGTGTATTGATGTAATGATTGTTTGGGTTGATTGGTGATGGTGTTATTAGATTGGAGATGAGACTTTTATAATAGCTGCTCTTATGGCGATGCGTCATCCCAAGTCGATTGTTTTATCGGGTGCACTTTCCGCGTTGATTGTTATGACAGTAAGTTTACCCTATTTGTGTTGATGTATTGTGTGCTTTTGATTTGGGATATTGCTTATTTTTGTTGTTATAAAATGGTTCCAGTAACAACGAAGCACTACCGAGTGCTCTTTCTGTTATGCTTGATGTTTCAAGGTTAAAGTTGTTGTACATGTCAATTAGGTACTTTCTACTGGACTAGGTAGGATTGTGCCGAATTTGATATCTAGGAAGCATACGAACAGTGCAGCTACAGGTATATATGTTCCACTTTACTCTCTTTTGTTTTCTGCCTTGTTCTACTGAGCTACCTCTAGCTGTTTTCTTTCTCTTTGTTGTCTGGGTACCACTCTCATGTCGCCTTGTTGTTCATCTGCATTTTGTGATTATGCATGGTTTTCTTGTTTTGCCATGTTTAGTTTTCGTTGGTGGTGAAATTTTTGCTAGTTCTTTTAATTGATTGTATCCTTTACTGTGTTGTTTTAGTTTTTGGGTAGGTTCAACGGCCTTAAACTATGACACAACTTCTTTCACAAAATTTTAATTTTTACATCAAGTCAATTAAATGGTTAGGACTTATTACAACTCTTCATAGGAATGGCATCTGTGCATAATTACTTTATCTATGTATCTCCTCTCTCCTGTTTATGTTAGGTTTTGTTTTCTCTTCTCCTACTTTGCTTCTCTCTCTTCAAAGCTATTTCTTTGTCTAATATGAATACAATTTTATACCTTAATGGAAAAACAAACCGTATATCTTCTTAGTCATATCCATTTATACAATGCTTCGCTTTTTGATAATACAATGAAAAAGGATGAGAGAGAAAGTTATTTTGTATAAAAGTCAAGAGTTCTAATTAATCTAACCCTATAAGTTAACTTGCTTTAAGGGTTTAAAATTTGTATAATACGTTGATTATAAATTAGGGCTGCTGCCGATTGTGTCCCTTTACACTTAGGAAATTGAATATGCGATTTGTAGCTCTTGAGTTGCTGCAATCAGTCTAGTAGTGTCAGCATCCCCTTTTTCCTTGCTTTTCTTTTCTTCAATATACTTTTTGGATTGCTTATTGTTGGCTTTACCTTTGTTGTAAGGATGTGGTCAATTTGTTTGGCTGGATTGTATATTTCTTCCTCATTATTGTGATATCATATTATAACTTGTTAGATAAGGCTAATGAGATTGGAAGTTGGAACCAAGCTTGTATGAGACCTTTTGAGATGTGATGCTTTATGCTCTTATTTATGAGAACAGTGAAACTTTATGGACTGGTTGACCAAGGAAAAGGGGATTTAGGGAAGAATATTTTCTCTTACCATATTTCCACCCTACTCTCACTTTATGCATACATGCAAATTAACCCCCCTTCGCCAAGGGTTTGTGTGGGGGAAATTGGCTTAGTTACCTCCAGCTCCAGTTTTGAGAAATCTAATTAGCTATTATTATTCTTTGGGGGATTATTGGCCTAGCATTTTTCTTTGCTTTTCTAAAATCAAAATTTGCTTTGCTTTGTCTTTATTGTATTTTATCGTCCATCTCATTTTGTTCTTTTTCATATGCAGTTCTATATGCATTTTTTGGACTGCGGTTACTGTACATAGCTTGGAGGTCAGACTCAAAATCAAATCAAAAGAAAGAAATGGAAGAAGTATGTTTTTCCTGCAGTTGTTATTGGTTAATATATATGTGATAAAGTTCGTGTTTCCAGCGTAGCTCTACATGATTGTCATTTTCTTTCAAATCTCATGTAAATGAATTAATATGGTTTCATTTGTTGTTACTTTGTTGATTTAAAATGGTAACATATTTATTATGTTTAATTACAATTTTTGATGTTTGTGTTGATGTTTGCAAAATTAGAGGGCCAAGATGCTTGTTGATTCCCAATGATAAAACAACTTTAGCTGTCCATTTAATTTTGTTTATTTCTGTGTGAATGTTTAAAAGAAAAATGTGTAAATTACGGGTTTCCTTTGTGCCTTTCATTATGTTATACTTTGAATCCCCAAGCTGGATGAGAAAATTCATGTTGCATAACAGGCCACAATGGGCTGAAGTACTTGGGTGGATTAGCAGGCTGCCTCTCTTTGTTAAATTAAATGTGATGTCAGGAACCATGAAGTTCATCATTTTGCTAATCATCTTAGTCTCCTTGTCTTGTTGATCTTCTTGGAGAAGGCTCTTATTGTCTTTCTTGTCTATTGAAGTTCAGAGGTTTATATAATGATCTTTTAATTGTTTTTGTTGTTTCATCTTCTCCTTATTTTCATTTTAGTTTTTTTCTTACTCTTTTGCTGGTTTGTGTTATTATATTGAAGAAGAAGCATCAGATAAATTTTTGGTTGTTTTATCATACTCTTCTTGACAAATTTGGTTCTATTCATAGCTTGAATTTTCTTGTCATTCACTTGTGAAGGTAGAAGAGAAACTTGAGTCTGGGCAAGGGAAAACAACTGTTCGCCGTTTCTTTTCAAGATTCTGTACGCCCATATTTCTTGAGGTAGAAGTTTAGAATTGGCACTTAAATTCAACTTTCTGGTTGCATGAAATGTAGCTTATTGAAATGTTGATGAGTAATTTCTTGCTTGTGCTCGTTGAATGTCCTTGATTTTATTGTTGTTGATGTTCTTAATTTTAAGTTTGTTAACTTTTAGTCCTCTTTTTACCATGCAGTCATTCATTTTGACGTTTCTAGCGGAGTGGGGAGATCGTAGCCAGATAGCAACAATTGCCGTAAGATAACATACTACTTTCTTGATTACTTACTCTTTTATCAAGTATTGCACCTATTCTCTCAAATGCAACAGCCCATATATTGCTAGCTATGGTTTGGGCGTTGTGGATGACCTTTCCATGATATGCCTCAAGATAGACCCCTGGCCTCATATTGGACATGACTTTTCCATAGTTTAACTTGGTAGTATGTTAATTAACCAGAACACATTTAAAGCATTTTCTTATTTAGCAGATGATATTTTCACTTCATGCTGCACATGAGTCTCTTGATTGTCCGGAGTCTGATGTTGGTTTTGTGAGACTGTGTAGACATGTATTTACCCAATTTGAGATGATTCTTCATATTCTATCACCCGAATATGTATAAGTATGGTTCTTGTAAGGGTAGTCACCAAATAACTTCCGGATATTATTTGACTAATCTACTTTTATATATATATATATTTTAAAATTCTATAGGCCTGAGTCGCATGAGGGTTGACTCGGAGTCGGGGCGGCCAACGTTTGCTTTGGCTTGAGGCGCCTCAGACCAAATTTTAAAACAATGTTGATGAGTTGGTGCCAAAAGTTTGCCGTTGATATGGCATTTTACATTCCATGTTGGCCTTTGTACTATGACTTATTTAAACAATAAATTCTATGTCTGCAGCTTGCAACTCACAAGAACGCCGTTGGAGTCGCAATTGGGGCAACAATAGGACACACAATATGTACATCACTGGCAGTGGTAGGAGGAAGCATGCTAGCATCAAAGATCTCACAAGGCACAGTTGCCACAATAGGAGGCTTGCTTTTCCTTGGTTTTTCACTTTCTTCATATTTCTATCCTCCCCTATAAGTTTTCATATTTTGTAGGCTAATTTGATTCTTTGAGGGCCTTAAAGCTCTTCAATTTTTTTTGTCTTTGATTTTGTTTTTGTTGTGACACGTTAACGATGAAAGGACAGATTTTATACTAACTGGTTAAAAACCAGAATTTTCCTAGTATTCTTTTGTATAATCAAAATATAAATGTATTTAGATGTTTTCCTTATCATTCTACCTTTGCAGAAATTGTGGAAGTATGAACTTGAAACTTGAAATGTGAAACCTGATTTTCACTTCTTGTTCTTGACTGGGATTTATAAAATTTCTGTGGGAGGAATGGTGTTTGGTGTTTTGAAGAAGGCAAAAAAAATCATTTATTTGGTTTTTCTTGTTTTAATTTCTTGTGTGAAAAAAATTATCTCAGTAATGATATCTTTTTGCAGTAATATGATGATAGTTTTGTGAAAACCTTTTGAGGGTATGTGTCAAGAAATATTTTTCCATCGAAAAGGCTAAAGTAAATGTTAATATTTTTATCAAATGCATATTTAATTATTTAAAATTAAGTAAGAGACTTTCAACTGTTCTTTTATCTCTTTTGTAAGCTTAATAGAGTAGTATTGAAAAGTCAGTAGTCTCTAAATGGTATTTGTATAGCACTTAAAAGAGTTTTAACTTTAGACCTAATATTTAAAGTTTAAGTAATATTAAGTTTTTTATATTTTTTGTTCAAATTTATGTTTAAACTGATAAAAATTTGAAAAGTTGAACATTATTCCTAAAATTTAACTTAGTTTCTATATTATATATATTAAACTTTTTTCTCTTTAAATTAATTGTGGTCATGACTTTAAGTTATTTCTCATTCAAATCTTAAATTTACTATAAACATTTATAAAGAAACTAGTAAATTGTACTTGTTTATTACAAGTAAAAGTGGATTATGGATGTAAAATTGTAAACTTAGTTAAATTTCAAAGTTGATTCAAATCTTAAAGTTATTATAATCGTTTAAAAAAATGATTATTTTAATAAATTGTAACTGTGTATTACAAATAAAAGTGAATTATGAAGATAGAATTTTAAAGCCAGTTAAAATTTAAGTTGACACAATATATATATGTGTGTGTTCATTTTTCTTTTTCAAAATTTTATTCTTTTCTTTTATGTTTAGAATGAGGTTTGAGTCTTACTATACATATTTTACAAACATATACAAAGAGTTTTATTTTCCAATGTTGTAGCCTTGTGGGAATGGTTTTTTTTTTTTTTCAATTATGAAAGTAGATATTTAGGTTATGAATATAACGAGGACATATCTTGGTAGATAATAACTTAAATGGTACCAATTTTCATTTTTCTTTCTAAAAAAAAAAAATTAATTTTGACAAATCTCGATATCAAGAATAAATTATATATTTCGTACAATTTATTTTATTTATATTATTCTTATCGAAAATTAATTTATATTCCGTTAAAAAATTCATACTCAATTTGTTCTTAGCACACATGCTTATACACCTCCTCATTCATAAAGCCTATGATATGCATAGTTTTTTCCTTTAATTGCGAGAGTAAGTAATCGAATTAATTGGTTTTCCACGGATCTTTTATTCTTTTGGTATCAGTGGGGTTTTTTTTTGGTTGTTTATTTTGTTTTGTTTTTTAATATAGAAAATAGGCCCAATAGGCCAGGTTTCATGTTCCTGCCAAAACCTTACAGCTTGGAACTTCATTTGAATTTTCATGTTATTTGTATTTTCTCGCCAGCCAAACAGCAATGTGTCAACTTTGATCACAAAACTATCAAATGAGATGGACTTGTAGGTATTTGAAGCATCCCCATCTCCTCTCTCCATCCACCATAACAACAAATCTCATCAACACATCCAAATTCACTCTCTTGCACACTCAAAACACTTCCCTTTTTGTCAATGGTGATCCAAAAACCGAGTCAAAAATCGAAACCCTCCACGCCAATCTGATCAAAGACGGCTCCCTCCTGCAAAGTCTGCAAGTGGGTAACCGTCTTTTGAACTTGTATGTGCTTTCTTTGAATTTTAGCTATGCACACAAGTTGTTCGATGAAATGCTTGACAGAGATGTCCGGTCGTGGACTATTCTGCTGTCGGGGTTTGCCCGTGTTGGTTCTTTTTATTCCGCGTTGGGGTTTTTTAGTAGAATGTTAAATGAGTCTGTTTGGCCTAATAAATTTACTTTGTCTTGTGTTTTGAAGTGTTGTTCTAGTTTGTATGAGCTTAGAATGGGGAGGTGTGTTCATGGATGGATTGTGACAAGTGGGGTTGGTCTGGATGTCCCGTTGGAGAATTCGATTCTTGATCTTTATGTGAAATGTGAGGCGTTTGATTACGCGAAAAGGGTGTTCGATTTGATGGGAGGTAGAGATAGTGTGTCGTATAATATTATGGTGGGTGCATATTTGCATGTTGGGGAGGTGGAGAGGGCTGTTGATTTGTTTGAAAGATTGCCTGAAAAGGGTGTTGCGAGTTGGAATACGATTATAGATGGTTTAATAAAAAATGGGTTCCAAGGAAATGCGTTGGAGCTACTTTGTAGGATGATTAGTAGTGGACATATGTTGAATAAAGTCACGTTTTCCATTGCTTTAAATTTGCTGGCTTCTTTGTCGAATGTGGAATTAGGAAGACAGATTCATACCCGTGTTTGTGTGTTTGGTGTTCATGATGACAGGTTTATAAGGAATTCAGTGATAGATTTGTATTGCAAATGTGGGGAAATGGAAAAGGCATCAGTGCTATTTAGAAAAATGTCTAGGGAATTTGTGAGGATGCGAAATTACAAAAATTCGTTTGAGGCAGAGATTGTTTTGTGGAGCTCGATGATATCTGGGTATGCTCGAAATGGTGAATATGAAGAAGCTTTTAAAACTTTTAGGTCTATGGTGTGTGAACGAGTTTTGGTGTCCAAATTTACCCTTACAAGCATTATATCTGCTTGTGCCGATGTTGGGGTCTTGGAACTTGGTCGACAGACCCATGCCTATGTTAAGAAAGCTGGATATAAAGTTGATGCTCATTTAAGTTCTTCGTTAATTGACATGTACGCTAAATGTGGAAGCTTGAATGATGCTTGGATAATTTTCAAACAAATTGACAATCCAAATGTTGTGCAATGGACGTCCATGATATCTGGATGTGCTTTACATGGGCAAGGGAGGGAAGCTGTTAAGCTTTTCGAATGCATGATGAAGAAGGGAGTTACACCAAATGAGGTTACCTTTATTGGGGTTTTAACTGCATGTAGCCACGCAGGGCTGCTCCAAGAAGGCTGCAACTATTTTAGGTTGATGAAAGAAGTTTATGGCATAAAGCCTGAATTTGAACATTTCGTTTGCATGGTTGATCTTTATTGCCGTGCTGGTCGCTTGAATGAGGCGAAGGAGTTCATTTATGATAACCATCTCTCCCACCGGAGCACCGTTTGGAGGTCACTTTTATCTTCTTGTCGACTGCATAAAAATTTTGCAATGGCGAAGGGGGATTCAGAAAAAGTAATCCAACTTGAACCATTAGATGCAGGACCTTATATTTTGTTATCAAACACGTTAGCTAGTGAAAGTAAATGGGAAGAGGTAGCGAAAGTAAGGAGTTTGATGCAACAAAGAGGGGTTAAAAAGCACCCTGGTCAATCTTGGATTCAACTTAAGAATTTGGTCCACACTTTTGTCGTGGGAGATAGGTCCCATCCACAGGACACCGAGATATATTCATATTTGGACAAGTTAATTGGACGATTAAGGGAAATTGGGTACTCATCTAATGTAGAAATGGTGATGCAAGATGTAGAAGAAGAACAAGGAGAAGTGCTTCTCAGTCTCCACAGTGAAAAACTTGCACTTGTTTATGGCATCATCAGCACGCCGTGTGGAACACCAATTCGGATAATGAAGAACCTTCGTGTTTGTACTGATTGTCATAACTTTATCAAGTGCACATCTCAGCTTTTAGGTCGAGAAATAATTGTGAGAGACATTCGTCGGTTTCATCACTTCAAGGATGGTCACTGCTCTTGTGGAGATTACTGGTGAGCAAAATGAAAACCCTCTCATGTGCAAGACATCCCTGGACTTGTTATATGGATTAAACTCATTCATGATCAACAAACTGATCATGTCAACCAAGTTCAAATATGTATTTTACATAATGATTTAGCACAAAAGGTGTATCGGTGAAATTGATAAAAATTTCATGTTACGTTACCATTTGACATAAAAGCTTAATCGTATAGGTAAAAAGCAAGGGGTATTATTTGAATTCTAACTTATTTGTTTATTCAATTATTCACATTATTGTTAAGATTGTACCAATACAACAAAGTAGCAATGTTGATAAATGGTGGTGGCATTCAAGTCAACTTGTAGCTATATACCGTGTGACATTTCTTGTGTCCCTTTGATCCTTCCATCTATCATAGATAAAATAATCCAAACATGTGTTTTTTTTTTTTGGCATAAGAAATCAACTTTATTTGAGATTATTGATTACTATATCAAAACACATCAAACACCAAAGAATCTTTATCTTCACTTTATTCAAAATGCATCAACACCAAAGAATCTTTATCTTCACTTTATGTCTATTTCCTCTGTTGGTGAATTGTTAATTTCTTGTTCAGTAGTTCAAATGGAAAAAATAAATAAATAAAATCTGAGTGCCAGTGAAAGAATGGTCACTGGTCAGTGCTGGTTGGCTGTTGATTGTTTTATGACTCTCCATCTTCAAGCGGGTAAGTTTGCATATCTTCTACATATCAAGAGGCTTTGATTGAAATTTTTTGCGGGTACAATTTTTGCTCTTCTTTGTACTGTTTATGCATTTTGCTAATAACACTATTAATACTTCAAAACGAGCGCTTTTAACGTGTTAAAATTATAAAACGTATTTTAAAAGTTTTTACAATATTATTTTAAGATATTAATACATATTTTTTAAATATTGCAAATTTCATTATCTATACATATATATAAAAGTGATATCAAGTACGTTAGTGCATGCATAGATGCATACACATGCAATCATATTAATTTTGAGTAAATCATTTTCGTCCCTAAATGTTGGGAAAGAGTTGTATTTTTAACTATGTTTTAAAAACACATTAAATTAACCCAACGTTCTTCAAAAATGTTAAATTAGTCTCTCCCGTCAATGAACTTTTGATCAAACCTAACATATAATATGATGGGTGAGGGTAAAATTGTCATTTTTAATCACATTCAAGGATGGTGACATGTGTACGATCTAGATTGCTAGACTCTAAAATATATATATATATATATTAAAAATAAACAACATTTAAATATAGATTTTTGGTGAAAGATATGGACGTCCAGATATTTTGATAAAAATAAAATAAAATAAAAAGATTTGGTAAAATAAAATTTTATAAACACATCCAGATTTTAGTAAAACAACATTTACCAACCCTGATTTTTAGGAAAAAAAAAAATCAAAAGATTTGAACCTAGATTTTTGGTTAAAAAAATGGTAAAAGATTTGGAAGCGTTTTTATTTAAAGTAAAAGTGAATAAAAAAACAAATTAATAAATAAAATTGAAAAAAAAAAATCAACCCTAACTTCATCTTTAACCTCTTCATCTTCAACCAATAACCCCTTTCATCTTCAATTTCAATCAAAATCAACACAAAATCCACAAAATCAACTCAAATCAATATCAACTCTAACCCACAAAATCAACCAATAACCACGTATATTGAGTTTAACGATTTGGGTTTTAAACCCAGATCGTCGTCTAGTATGAACCCATTTGGGTTTGTCATCGACCTATGTTCTGGATTCATCGATTTATGTCATGGTACTCCCACTTAGGTTCATTAGTACTCCATCACTATCTATGTTTGACGATATGTTTTTTACAAAATTTTTAGAGGTAGGGCTTTTGAAAGGTCTCGAGTGCAAACAATGAGGGAGTATTGGCAAAGAGAAGGTCGACGAAGGGATAAGAAATTTGGGTTGATTTTTGTTTTGTTTTTTTGTTTTTAATTGAAAATCTAAGTTCAACTTAAATCTTCAATTGGAGATATGGGTTTACTTTCTTTTTTTTTTTTTTTTTTTTTTTTTTTTTTTTTTTTAATTTCACAAAATTTATATTTAAAACCAATAAGGGGTAATTTCGAAATTAAATGATATTATAATGTTTAACTATGGACGGAGGTATATGATTTTTCTGTCCGTTTTAACTGAGTCCAAGGATTAATAAGTCTTTTTATATTTACAAATGTTGTTATTGAAGATAAAGGGTTATGGTGATTGACCTAGTGATGAAAGAGAAGGAGTTGGAGATGGAGGGTAGATTGATATAGTTGGAGATAAAGGGTCGATCGATCTGGTTGATAGCGTTAAGAAAGAGGAAGGGATTCGAGTTCTAGCGGTTGAAAGATGTGGGAACATCTCCATCTATGGTGATAATCGATGGTTGGTGAAGATCCAAATCAGATCTCCACCGTCCATCTAGATGAATGGTTGGTGGAGATTCGATACAGATCTCTACCTTTGATTCATTTTAAAATTTTTCTTTAACTTTTTATTTTCTTTTTAAAATTTTGTTTTTAAATTTAATTCTAAAAAATATCATCGTCCATCACATGAGATAGATGGTGATGATAAATTATATATATTTTTTATAGTTTTGAATTTAATTTTAACTTTAATATTTTGTTATTAGAGAAAAATAAGTAAGGTTTTTTTTTTTATATAATTTGTTTTAATTTAAATTATATTATAATTAATTTTTATTAGTTTTTTCTTAGTTAAATCTCTATCATCCATCATAACTTTAATGGATGGTGGAGATCTAAAGTTTTTTTTTCTTTATTAATTTCAAATAGTTAATGAAATAAAAAAATACCTTTCCAACTGTGAAGTTTGACTAACTGTCTAACAATGGAAGGATTAGATTGATAAATTTTTAAAACGTAAAGGATGACGGAAACTAAAAAAATATTGATGGGTAAAAAAAGTAATATTTCCTCAAAATAAAGGGAAATTTTCTCTTTTAAGTAGTAATTAAAGAGCAATGTATTCAACTTAGAAATTTATTGGAATCCAAAGGATTTTAAAAATCTGAATGTATTCAATCTAGATTATTTAAAATTTCATTAAAATGTGAATATATTCAATTTAGATTTGTAAGGATTCCAATGAAACTTTGGTGTATTCAATTAAGACTTTTAAGAAATTCAAATAAATCTAGGTATATTAAAAAAATCAACGATTTTATAGAAATTGGATTTTAATAAATTGGATTTTATAGGTATAAATAAAAATATTTGTATAAAATCTTGCCCTCCCCTCAAATATTTACTAGATTTTTCATATGTTTTTTTTTTTTTCCTTCGGCTTACTCTTATGGTGGTGGTGAATTGAAAGTATGTTTTACATTTTTCTCTTTAATATTCAATTGTTGTATTTTTTATTTTGACTTTCAAATCCACTTCACAAGTTTCCCAATTCAACCAATTTCATATATATTCTGGATTTTGGAATTTGGATTATATATATTTTTTAGTACTTGGTTGATTCATTCGGTTTAATTGATTGTTCTATGTTTTGTTTCAATTTTAATTTTAATTTTTGATGTTATGCTGTTTATGTCAGAATTGATTGTTCTATGTTTCATTTAAGGTCTTTAATAATAAGTTATGGTGGATGATTATCATCATTTTTGTTGATTTTTTTTTAATTAATTGAAAATAAATATGTAATTACCAAGTGAAAATTTAAAGATAATGCAAGCAGAGAAATGCAGAGAAAAAATTATTAAGGTGGGCACGAATGCTTTAAACTTTCAAGAGTACCATTGAAACATTTCATCCAACAGTTGGTAGGTAGCCCTGGAAACACTTTGTCTTACATGCAATTTATAAATTTAAAAATTAATAATAATAAAAATAATAAAAAACCAGAAGAGTAAATGCTTTTAGAGAAATCAATGAGAGGAAAAAGAAAACAAGTTTCGTGGAGGAACAAAACTGCAAAATGATTACCTTACAAAATTTATGACTCTGCAAAATGATTGCTGGACAGAGAATCCATAAAAGTCAAAAGATGCAAAAAGCTAAAGGATGCCGTTCTTATCATTTTATTTTTTAATATATATTTTTTGCTTTTTAAAGTGGATGAGGTCTTTAAAAAAGTAAGACATGCGTCCCAGCTGTGCTTATTCGAGCCAGACTAGACAATGATTTACGGAGAACAGTTTCTTCATTACTTCCATCATTTCATAATTGTTAGATTTTTCAATTTAGAATTATTTAGAAAAGAAAAAAAACTAAAATTTTGGGACGGTTGAAATTAACATATTTTTAAACCAAAAAAAAAAAAAATTCAACAACTTACCTCTGTTCCTTTTTTTTTTTAATATAAAATTTAAGTAAATATCTTTTTATAATATTAAAATTTTCATTAATGTGATTTATATAAATAAAATAATCATATAAACGGTAAGAGTTGGATCAAATTTTACAACATACTGCTCATCATATGAATTTTTTGTTTAAAGATAAATCATTAACAATTCCATTTAAATATATCAAATTTTATTTAAATCTATGTAAAAAAAATCTAATAAACTCTAAATAGAATTCTAACAAAATATGATGAAATCCATTAAATAATCTAACAAAATCTTTAAATATAATTATAACAAAATCTAATGAAATATGTAGAATTTTTACATAATCCATCAAGATCTATAATTAGAAAACACTCAAACAAATTCCAATAAAATCTAAATTGAATACATTCCACAAAATGTTCATGGATCTTAACTTTGAACCTTAACAGTAATATTGTGGCTTTAAGGATCATTAATATTTTTGTTCTTTTGTTTCATAATAATATTAAAATAATTAATAAAATAGTAAAATCGATGGTATTTTGGTACCGGTACGCTTTAGTTAAGATCACCATTAACTCAAATGTTCAAACCTTGGTCAAGGGTAAATAAGTATAGTTTAGGGACAACTTAAACATGATTCAGGTTTAGATTAATTCTAGGGTCTTGTAGTGTAATTTTCCCCCAGAAAAATTGGCTTTTCCGGGCAAGTGGGACTCAAGTCCACTTTATGAACATGGAGGGGAAGGTTCAATAAGCCATATAAGGCTTCGAAGTCCACACGGTTTTAACAAGAAACCTACAAATTCTATCATAAGTTTTTGTCCTTCGCGTTTTGTTTTTAGGGGAATTGAGAGTGAAGTTACCTTTCTATTAATATACAAGCAAAGTGTTACATTTATTTAAAATAGATTAGATGATGAGACTTAAATCTTTTTTACACATTTGATTTTTTTGAAAAATGACACTTATATAAAATAATAACAATAATAATGAAAAATTAAAAATATTACCAATATGAATTTTTATAAAAACAAAAATTCGATAACATGATGAAATACAAATAAAATAAAACAAGTAATACACTTAATCTAGATGATTCAAATAATTTATCATTCAAAAAGTTTTAACCAAGGTATTAAAAAAATAAAAACAAAGTAAATTATATATTGTTATAATTTTCTTGAACCAAATTTCTTATTTGGAATCATTATAATCTCCTTATTAAATATAACCTTATTAAACTTACCAAAAATTATGCTTCATTTAGGCTACAATTAAAGTTAAGGACAACTTTTAAGATTCATATGAAAAGTATCAAAATACTCTTTGTATAATATTTTATTACTTATGGTGATTTTATTTTTAAAAAATAAAAATATAAAAAATAAATGAAGAAAAGTTGGCTCTGGATCTAATTTGTGCAAAGTCAAGGTTCTTAATGCAAGTTACCCTTGAATTTTCTTTCATTTTCTATTTTCTTTTGACTTATAATTTGCACCATTGGTTTTTGCTCTGTAATTTCCATGCAATGCGATTATGGAAGCACGAAAGTTTTTTTTTCTTGAAATGGCATGAAATATGTCAATATTTATAAAAAATAAAATTAAAACTAAATTTATTTTCAAAAGTTATATCAAGATAATTATTAAATCATCAATTTTAAATACTAACTAATATTCTCAGTGGGACCACTACTTTGAACTTTAACAATAATGTTGTGCGGAATTGATTTTTTTCCACTCATGTTGGCCCACTCTGTCCTGACACCAAACAAAGGAGCATCAATCAATACAACAGACACTATACAACCTGTCCAATACCCTCACTTCATATTTCACTTTTGAAACTTTCAAGACTTTCTCTACTTCTCTCAATCTCGAGTTCTCTCAAATTTTAGAGGTTAAATAACATTCGTTTCTACGATTATCAAGTTTAGGTATGCTCAAATTTTATTATGTTTATTGTTGAACTTTCATTTATCAATTTAATCATTTTGTGTTTGTAAATTTTTATATTTATTTATTGATAAATTAATTATTTCTAGCCGTTCTGAATTTTGTTTGATTCATATATAATTCAATTTATATTTATATTTTATTTTATTTCTTCACCTGTTTCTTTTGAGTTACCCGAAATCATTTAACTCACTCAAGCAACTTGGTTATATTTCTCTCTCATGGGTGATCTCAACTCCACCTCCAAAACCTTTAGAGTCACCACTATCAAACTACTCAATCCATTAATCACAACAACAAACACAAACCTCGTTAAAAAAAAAAAAAAAAAAAATTAAATCCATCTCCAATAATCATCATACAAACCAATTTTAGGTGTAGGTATTGGGATAGGGTCGTCTAAATTTACTACTGTTGTGGATAATTTAGCGACCAGAATAATCGGGCCCAAAAAAGATTTACAGTGTAAGCCCAACGTTCCAGAAGCCCACTTATCCGTCACCCCTCCAGTCCGTCTCCTTGGGGAAAAGAAGCCCACTAGTGGGCGCTCGCTGTGACTGCTGATCGCTATCGCCCAGACTAGTTGTTCACTCTAATCTTAGACATCTATTCCAAATGTTAGCCGTGGCCGTTATCTTCTTCACCAATGAGATCGCTGGTTTATCCGCCAGTATTGTTCACTCGATCTGATCGCTGGTTCTGACCGCTGACCGCCCTCCGCCATTAAATCTGCTCGCCATACCTTCCGTCTCTGTTGATTATGGGCCCTTTCGCCAACCTCGCTCGACCAATATATTCCCCCAGGAAGAGCCATCCATCAGAAATTTTCAGCAAGACCCTCTCGTCCAGAATGATCTGGCCGGGCTGGTCGCTAATCTCTGAACGTGGCCGTGTGTTGGTTCCTTCACTCGAGATACTATCCACCTTATTGTTGCGACCAACTGCGAGCACGTCGACTTATTATCGGCCTCCTCGACTCTCCAGCAGCCGGCCTCATCAGGGATTCTTTCGTTCTCCTAGCTGGTTCGGCTCTCAGTCTGCTAGAGGATCCATCCATCTCGTCCTCAAGAATCCCGAATCAGCAGAAGTCAACAGTACTATGCAGTGTACAGTTCCGAGACGTGCCATGCACGCCATCCCCACCAGAGGTTGTGATCGTGACCCTGATCGCCCATCATGGCGTATCCGACCCAATTATCAGAAATCTCCCTCGAGCAGACCTCGGACGCGACGGATTCGACCGCATTTAATGTATTTTCGACCGTATTTAATACCCTGTCAACCGCATTAATTAGGATTCCGACGCATTTAATGTTGTCTGTCACTGTAACTGTAGTTAACTGTTTATGCTTGTCTTATTTTGTTTACTGTTGCATGTCCCCTTCTTCTATAAAAGGGGACGAATTTTACTGTAAAAAGGATCCCACTTTTGAGTGCCGTTGCTCTGCCAAAATAGTGAGAGAGTGAACAGTGAATGTAGGTATCTTTTTGGGCCGAACCACTTTAAGAATCTCCTGTGTCTTCTCTTCCTCGCCTCTAACCCCTCCATCTCATTCTCGTTGCTTCGCACACTCCCCATTAACCAAACGAAACTGTAGCTTGGGCTCAGAAACAACCTCGTTGACTAAGGAAATCATTTTCCAACGTTAACAACTACTTAGTTGTTAGTAATTTATCACTAAGTCTTTGAGAAAGGGATTAATAAAATCATCACTTAGTTGTTAGTTTAAATTTACCATATTAGTACTAAAAACCTCTTTAATCTTATTTTTTATTTTTTATTTATATTAATGTGACTAGTTTGAAAGCCTTTGTTGTACCTTTTGTTATAGCTAAACTTTTAATCTATAAACTCACGTTAAAAAATTGATTATATCATCACTTAGTTGTTAGTCTAAATTTACCATTGAAGTCTCTGGGGAGGGGGGAGGCAGGAGGTGGGGAGGAATATCAAATTTACCATTGAAGTCTCATGGTTGTGAATGCATTAATTAGTATCCCTTTAAACTTTTTTTTTTTAATGTTAATATGACTAGTTTAAAAGCTTTTGTTATATTCAACTTTTAAGTTATAAACTCATATAGAAAATTTGATAAAATCTTCACTTATAGAAATTTACCGCTTATAACTTAAATTATTTTGTGTTTGTAAGCTTTTATATATATTTGATGGCAAATTAAGTATTTATAGCTTAAAAGTTTAACTATAAAAAAGATATAATAAAGACTTTCAAGCTAGTCATATCAATATAAAAGATCAAATATCTAGGTATTAGTATTTATAAGTTAAAAATACTTTCGATATAACACACAAAAAGATCATAACTTTTACAGAAACCAAGTTTAAGAACTCGTAAGAATCTTTAAATACAATATTTATATTCTCAATCAAAGTTAATATAATATTTAATGAATCACAATATTAATCAAACAAAAGTAATTAATTAGTTTATTTGCAACTTCATTAAAATACATGAATACTTTGAATTAATTTATTAATTTAATGAGCATGAGGGGCTTATGGCATTTATTGAACTTTGTAATTTATTAATGCTGCTCTCTACTTAAAATAGGGAGTCTATTCTTTTTCATATTTTTAAAAGCAACTTATCATCAACTTCATTCAACATTAACTATTGTATGTGAAGATGCCTAGGATGGTGGAGGATCTCCCCCTTTTGATTTTTTTTTTTCAGTTTTTCTTTAATTTTTTTTATTTTCTTTTTAGAATTTTGTTTTTAAATTAATTTTAAAAAAATCACCGTCCAACTCATGAGATGGACGGTTATGATAAAATATTTTTTATATTTAATTTTTAATTTAATATTTTATTGTTAGAGAAAAAATAAGTAAGTTTTTTTTTATATACTTATTATTATTATTATTATTTTTAAGTCAATTAATATTTTAAATGATTTTTTTTTATTTTTATTTTTTACGTTTTCTTTTAGGTTTGACTGTTAATTAACTGACGAGAGGAACTAATTTAACACTTTTTCGAGATGTTAGGGTTCATTTCATCCTTTTCTTAAATATAGTTAAAAATTTGATTATTTCTCAAAAATTAGAAATTAAAATGATTTTTTTTTCTATTTTTAAATAATAAAATATAAAAAATAATTAAAGTTGGCTATGGATCTAATGTGTGCAAAGTCAAGGTGCTCAATGCAATTTACCCTTGAATTTACTTTCATTTTCTACTTTCTTTTGACTTATAATTTGGATAAAATATAGTCAAGGTTTTTGCTTTGTAATTCCCTTGCAATGCAATTATGGAAGCATGAAATATATATATATATATATATATATATATGTATATGTCTTTGGTTATTGGCGCCATTGATTGGACGCCAACAACCCCCATGCCTCCCATTGTGTGTGGCATGGGTTCGACACCCCCCGTCTAATCCAAATATATATGTATATAATAATAATAATAAAAATCATATAATCATAATCTCTCATCTGAAGTATAGATTGACCTCTTATTTTCGTGTGAGTTTACATCTCATCTTTGTGCGAGTGGATTTCTTCTAATTGGGAGTTGTTCTTTGGACCGTCCCTTAATGTTTTTATTCTGATTAGTCCTGATAGCCCTCTAGGTCAATCTCAGCTTTGAAAAAAAAAAGAAAGATAGAAATATATATGTATATATATATATATGTATATGAAATGACATGAAATATTTCAATATTTATTAAAAAAAATAAAAACTAAATTCATTTTCAAAAGTTATATCAAGACAATTATTAAATCGTCTATTTTAAGTGATAATTAATATTCTCAATGTGACCACAACTTTGAACTTTAACAATAATGTTGTGGCTTTGTTTGGTGTCAGGAGTGAAGGACAATTATTGTTGTCCTCACACCAAACAAAGGAGCATCAATCAATACAACCTACCATTATACTACCTGTCCAATAGTCCCACTGCATGTTTCACTTTTGAAACAATCAGACTTTCTCTACTTCTCTCAATCTTAAACTCTCTTCTCTTAATTCAACTTTCATTCCCACAATTTTTAGGTTCAGGTATGCTCAAATTTTGTTATATTTATTTTTGAACTTTCTTTTATCAACTTAATCATTTTGTTTTTGTAAGTTTTTATATTTATTTATTGGCAAATTAAGTATTTCTCGTCTTTCTGTACTTTGCTTGATTTTTATATAATTCAATTAATATTTTTATTTATTTTATTTCTTCACTTGTTCCCTCTTAGTTACCCCAACTTGATTAACTCACTCAAGCAACTCGACTAGATTTATCTCTCATGGGTGGTCTCAACTCCACCTCCAAAACCTTTAAAGTCACCACTATCAAACTACTCAATCCATTAATCACAACAACAAACACAAACCTCATTAAAAAAAAAAAAAGGAATTAAATCCAATCATCATACAAAACGATTTTAGTTGTAGATGTTGGGATAGGTTAGTCTAAATTTACCACTTTGTTGTTAGTAATTTACCACTTAAGTCTTTGAGAGCGGGATTAGTAAAATCATCACTTAGTTGTTAGTTTACCACTTAAAATACCCCTTTATTTTATTTTATTTTTATCTTTTTTATTAATATAACTAGTTTGAAAGCCTTTGTTGTACCCCTTTTTATAGTTAAACTTTGAAGCTTTAAACTCATGTTTAAATCATCACTTAGGTGTTACTATGAATTTTCACTCAAGTCTTTGGGAGCAGGGGTGGGGGTGGGTGGTGGGTGGGGAGTGGTTAGTACGGAAGGGTAGGGTTGTGAAAACATTCTTTTTTATGTTAATACGACTAGTTTGGAAGCTTTTGTTATAGTAAACTTCTAAACTTAAACTTAGATTGAAAATTTGATAAAATCATCACTTATTCTTACATTCTTTTTTATGTTAATACGACTAGTTTGGAAGCTTTTGTTATGGTAAACTTCTAATCTTAAACTCATATTGAAAATTTGATAAAATCATGACTTAGTCTAAATTTATCACTTAGCTTTTGTGTTAGTAAGCTTTTATATATATTTGTTGATAAGTATTTATAGCTTAAAAGTTTAATTATAACAAAGGATATAATAAAGACTTTCAAACTAGTCATATTAATATAAAAGATCAAATACGTAAGTTAAAAATACTTTTGATATAACAAATGGAAATAGATAATACACAAAAAGATCATAAATTTTACGAAAACCAAATCTAAAAACTTGAAAGAATCTTTAACTGCAATATTTATATTCTCAATCAAAGTTAATATAATATTTAGTGAATCACAATATTAATAAAATAAAAGTACTTTTAATTCGTCACTAGTTACTTTTAATTAATTAGCTTATTTAACAACTTATTAAAGAACATGAATGCTTTGGATTAATTTATTAGTTTAATGAACATGATGGTCCTGTAGCATATATTAAACTTTGTAGTTAATTAATAGTGCTCTCTACTTAAAACATGAAGTCTGTTCTTTGGTATATTTTTAAAAGCAACCTATCATCAACTTTATTCAAAATTAACTATTGCATGTGAAGATACTTAGAATAGTGGAGATCTGATATGGATCTGGATCTCCACCTTTTGATTTTTTTTTTTGTTTTTCTTAATTTTTTTTTTCATTTTCTTTTTAAAACTTTGTTTTTTTTTTTTAAGTTAATTCTAAAAAAAAAATCACCGTCCAACTCATGAGATAGACGGTGATGATAAAAAATATATATTTTTTATATTTTTAAATTTAATTTTTAATTTAATATTTTATTGTTAGAGAAAAAATAAGTAAGGTTTATTTATTTATTTTTATTATTTTTTTAGTTAATTCATATTTTAATTTATTTTTTATTAATTTTTTCTCAATTAAATCTCTACCATCTATCATAACTTCGATAGATGGTGGAGATCTAAAGTTTTTTCTTTATTAATTTCAAATCGTTAATGGAACAAAAAGACTAAAATACCCTTTCGACTATTAGGTTTGACTAATGGTCAACTAATTGAATGACTAAATTAATGAATTTCTAAAATTTTAGGGATGATGGGAACTAAAAACTTATTAGTGAGTAAAAAAGTAATATTTCGTCAAAAGTTAGAGATTAAAGTGAAAATTTTCCTTTTAAATGGTAATTAAAGTTCTCGGTAAGACCTCATAACTTTTAACTTTAACAATAATGTTGTGACTTTATGAATTAGAGGCACTGATTTTTCTCACCGATGTTGGCCCCATATTAAAAAAAGTAGAACAATCAGTACAATCTTGCGCTGTACAACCTCACACATACTTTCACCTCATTTTTCACTTCTGAAACTTTCAAGACTCTCTCTACTTCTCTCAATCTCCAACTTTCCCAAATTTTGAACTCTTAAATAACTTTTGTTTCTACAATTATCAAGTCTAGTTATGCTCAAAATTCGTTATGTTGATTGTTGAACTCTCATTCATTAACTTAAATGGTTTTGTGTTTGTACGTTTTTATAGGTATTTATTGGCAAATTAAGTGACGAGACCCGATCCAAATTTCCTCTAGGCTAGTATTTGGTAGGTTTTGCCTGACACTCCAACGAACCTCTCTTAAGCCCGACTAGTAGACTAAATGGAATTCGTGGAGCAAACCCTGAAAACTTGCCCGTTTAATCTTGTTTTGAAACTAATTTGATATCATTGTTTTAAAACTAGTTGGGTTGGTTTGTTGAATTTAAATTTTCGTTTCCCTTTGATGTCATAAAAGTGATCATATATTTTTTTTTCAAAATCTTTAACCATTTTACTGAAAATCTGGCATCATAACGACTGCATGTTTAAGATTTCCAAATTTACCTGCAAAGAAAATACACTCCCAATATTTTCCATCTCAACCCAACTTCATTTATTCCACAATTAGACATCTCAATACTCAATTATTCATTCACTTCCATCAAATCTGCAAAAGATCAAAATAATTCATATCATAAAAGAGACTACACAAAATATTTACAACTATTTACATCACAAAATATTTTACAAGTTCATGCATATACTTAGTTTTTAAGTTTAACAAAACATGAATATGATTTACATAATATGCAGATCTAGAGCGTCCACCTGTGTTAATGAAGTGATTCTTTCTGTTTTTGTTTTGCTGCATTGGTACCTGTGGAGTTTTTATACAACATAACACAAACTATGTAAACTTTAAGCAATTTAAGAAATTTAATAGTTATAACTTAGTAATCATAAACTTATTTAAAGATTTATAATTCTTCACAAAACTCTTGTTTTATGAAAGCACCATTCATTCCTCTTTCTGTTATGTCATGTGGCGGTTTTCAACTGATACCAACCGTGACACTACTGATACTCCTTAACAACCACGTGCAAAAATTTTCTGCATCGCAAATTATGGTGCGAGTTGCTATATAGTCTTGACGACTACGTGCAGAATTTGTTGCATCGCAACGTAGTGCAAGACATTATATATAAATCTGAGCAACTACATTACAAAATTTTCTGCATCGCAATATATAGTGTAGTGCTAAACTGTAAATCTGAGCAACTACGGGCGGATTTTTCTGTATTGCTAACCGTAGCGCTAATTGATACATAACTTTGAGGGGGTACAAAAGGCCTTTGAAAACTCTTTTCAACTAAGTGCATTAAGTACCACTTAGCTTTTCTTTGAAAACTTTACACTGGAGCTCGTAAGCTCAATTTACATAAAAACTAGTTTACTTTGAAATTCCCTTGAACTACATACCATAACATACCATAACCTTCTCAATACAACTAAGAACTTATAGAAATCCATTTATTTATAAACTTTTTATCATAAACTTTTGACAATCAATAAAATTACCATATTTTACATAATCCTACATAGTGTGAGTTAATATACTCACCTCACTTCCAAGCTTGCCGAAGGGCTTCACTGGGCCTCTCTTGCTTCACTTGTTTGAGCTTGACCTACACATCATATTCTCACTCAAACTTTACTAAAATAGACTACACAAAGCTACAACTGAAGCTTTCAATGCAATTAACTCTATTGAGAACTCTTTAAACTATAACCTTCCTATCTGGTTTCTAACTTAACTGAAGTTTTTAAATTTCAATTTCTTTTTATGAACCTCACTTATTATCCCCTAAGAACACCTTGATACACTCGCCATAATTTTTTGGAGCTCAAAACGAAAATTCACCATTTTAGACCCCTTGAGGCCGAATGCATGCTAGGGAGTAACCCTTAGCTTTTATTCATTCCGTTTTCACTCCATTCATCTCCCTATCTCTCATTTAGGTCACTCATAAAACAGTTTTGAAAAATTCTAACTATAAAGGGGTGAAACCTACGAAATACCCCTATTTTTCACTATTTTTTCATGTCAAAAATTTTCTAGTTTCACATTCTAAACTCAATTTTCTTTCCATTATGGTTCTTAGACTCACACATACTCAATTAGGATCATACATGACATAAAAATGCCAAGAGAAAATGGCATTGCTTGGTAATCATCAATGACCTAAGCTAACATATTGAACTATTTATTATCCTTTTTAAATTCTAACACTTCTATAAGATTCTCTAACATCTAATATGCATGAATTCAAGATTACATGCATCAAAACGAAAAGGGATTACATATCCCCGTTAATGGCCGAATCACACTCACACACACCACCATTCACTTCTTTTATTTTTATTTTTTTTTCAAGCTATTCACTTGATAGTTCTCTTAGGCATTTCATCAAATATATTATTTACAACTCAATTCACCTTAAACATACTTGAATCCATACTTAGGGTTTCATTTACATAAACCCTAACTCCCATGTCTTACATGATTTATATTAGATTAAGGTTCCCTTTTTATTTACTATAGTTCTACTCTTGATTAACATCAAAACCCCCATCAAATTCATATAAAAAACTAACTCAATCTTCAACACATATAACTAACTTAACTAGTATCAAATTTGAATAAAATGAAGATAACTTACTTCAATCTTCCTTATATCTTGTTCTTCTAACTTGAATGACCTTAAAATTTTGATTTAGAACTTCAAATGGGTTTGGAAATGACTTGAATTTCTCTTCCTCTTCTTCGTCCTCGTTGCCGCCACTCACTCTCTCTATCTCTCAATTTCTTTCAAAATTTTTCTAAGTATTTATGTCTAACACTAACACATATATTTAGGCACCACTTATTTAATTGCCCTTGAAGTTTGTCATTTAATTATATGTCATGCTACTACTTGGATTTTAACTAAAATGTCCTCCAACTTTGCTCAAATCTCATGACATTCCATTAACTTCTATAAATTTTCATAATTCACATGCTTTATTTATTCTAATCACTCCTCTCTATATACATAACTCTCTATTTGGCAAAATGACCCTTTTGCCTTGCTTTTGGTTTTTACATTAATCTGGAGTTAAATTAACTTCTAAACTTTTACTAACATTGTAATCTCATTTCTAATGAGGTTATTCATGGAACTTAGCATTTTCACCGCATAATTTATTTATTAATACAGCGAAGTATAGAATTACGAAAAAGGGGCTTACATTAAGTGTTTCTAGCCTTTCTGAACTTTGCTTGATTCATATATAATTTAATTTATATTTTTATTTATTTTATTTATTCATTTATTTCCTTTGAGTTACCCCAACTCAGTTAACTCACTTAAGCAACTTGGCTAGATCTCTCTATCATAGGTGGTCTCAACTTCACCTCCATAACCTTTAAAATAACCATTATCAAACTACTCAATCCATTAATCACAACAACAAACACAAATCTCATTAAAAAAAAAAATCCATCTCCAATAATCATCATACAAACCAATTTTAGGAATAGGTGTTCAGATTGGTTCGTGTAAATTTACCATTTAGTTTTAGTAATTTACCATTTAAGTCTTTGATTTGGGGGATGTGGTGGGGTGTGGTGGTGTTGTGCTGCTGTTGTGGAAAATTTGATAAAATCATCACTTAAGTGATGATTATAGTTAAGTGATGATTTTATCAAATTTTCAATGTGAGTTTATAGCTTAAAAGTTTAATTATACCAAATGGTATAACAAAGGCTTTCAAATAAAAGATCAAATGAAAATCGATCAAATATCTAGGTATTAACTAGTATTTGCAAGTTAAAAGTACTTTTGATATAACAAATGAAAATAGATAATACATGAAAAGATCATAACTTTATAGAAACCAAGTCTAAGAACTTGTAAGAATTAATCTTTAAATACAGTATGTATAACCTCAATCAAGTTAATATAATATTTAATGAATCATAATATCAATTAACCAAAATATTTTAAATTCATCACTAGCTGCTTTTAATTAACTGGTTTATAAAGTAGGCCATATGGTTGTTGGAATGCCAAATTTTTGTTTGCAACTTTATTAAAGTACATGAATGCTTTGGATTAATTTATTAATTTAATGAGCATGATTGTCTTGTAGCATATATTAAACTTCGTAAATTTTTTATGATGCTCTCTTTCTACTTAAAGCAGGAAGTCTGTTCTTTTCCATATTTTAAAAAGCAACTTATCTTCAACTTCATTCAAAATTAACTATTGCATGTGAAGATGCCTAGGATGGTTGAATTGTAAAAATTATTAGCATTTCGTTTAAATTCTCAAATTTGACTAAAAATTAATGTTTCATTTTCCTATCGCAGAACAACACCAGAATTATGACTGGGGTAGAGCTTGTTGTCTCAGCTGTCCTTCCAGTGTTGTTGGAAAGACTAAGCTCTCCTAAGTTGCTACGACTTTTGCATCGACAGGGTTTGGATTCAAAGATCAAAACATGGGAAAATACTCTGAAGATGATTCAGGCAGTGCTCCAGGATGCAGAGGAGAAGCAATTGAAGCAGAAGTGTGTGAATGAGTGGTTGAACGATCTCGAAGACTTGGCTTATGATGTGGAGGACATACTTGATGAGTTTGATACTACTGTTTTAGGAAGGGACATGAAGAAGAAACAACATGAACGGGCTAACACAAGCAAGCTTCATAAGTTTTTGTCAATCAAAATCAGTAAATTAAGTCTGAAAGCAATAAAGTCTCGTGTTCACATGAGATCGGAGATAAAAGATGTCAAACGTCGACTGGAACATGTTACAAGCCAATTAAAACATCTCTGCGAACTGAAAGACAGCTTGGGATTGAAAGAAATAGTTGGAGGGATGTCGACTATTGCGTTTAAGCCAAGAATGTCGACTACAAGTATTCCAACTGAACGTGATGTTTATGGGAGAGAAGAAGACAAAACAAAAATACTTGAAATGGTATTTAGTGATGAACCAAGTGTTGCCAACTTTCATGTGATACCGATTGTTGGCATGGGAGGAATCGGGAAAACAACACTTGCTCAAAAGGTGTTTAACGATAAGGCAGTTGAATCTTTCAAGCTCAAAGCTTGGGTCTGTGTATCTAATGATATTGATGTTCTAAAAATTTCGAAAGCAATTTTTGAGAACATCAGTGGTCAATCTTGCAATCTTAATGATTTAAATGCAGTGCAAAAACAACTCCAACAGAAAATAGCTGGAAAAAAATTCTTGTTTGTCTTTGATGATGTTTGGAGCAAGCATCTTAACTTATGGGAAAACTTGAGGTCTCTCTTTGGGGTTGGAGCAAATGGCAGTAAAATTATTGTGACGACACGTGATAAAATTGTTGCATCAACAATGAGAAGTTCTACTTGGTTATATAGAGTACAGTTACTATCAAATGATGATTGTTGGTCTTTGTTTAAGGCACACGCATTTGATGATGGTGCTAATCCTACACATCCTAAAATTCAATCAATTCAAGAAAAAGTCATTGAAAGGTGTAAGGGCTTGCCCTTGGCATCAAAGGTTCTCGGTGGCCTTTTATACGTAAGAAATATAGATGATTGGTTGGAAATCTTGAACAGCAAAGTGTGGGATTTTGTAGATGAAAGCGACATTCCTGAAACCTTAAAACTAAGCTACTTTTATCTTCCTTCTCATTTGAAAAGGTGTTTTGCTTATTGTTCAATTTTTCCAGAGGATTATGAATTTGAGGAGGAGGAACTCATACATCTATGGTTGACAGAAGGACTTATTCAACCATCAAATAAACAACTGGAAGATTCAGGTCATGATTACTTTAATGATCTATTATCCAGTTCACTTTTTCAACAATCAAGCAGTAACAAAGCCAAATATGTAATGCATGATCTCGTCAGAGATCTTGCCCAATGGGCTTCTAGAGGAACTTGTTTCCATCTAGCGGATATGTCAAGTGTCGACAAGCAGTTGAAAAGCTTAGAAAAGACTCATCATCTTTCTTATGGTCAGGGTTGTCACGATGGCAAATGTAAATTCGAAGTCTTTAGTAAAGTTGAAAGAGTTGAGCAACGCCTTAGAACTTTCTTGCCATTATCTAGTACACAAGGGCATTGTTGCTACATAAGTCCAACAATTATTTTTGATTTGCTACCAAAATTCAAAAAATTGAGAATGTTATCTTTAAAAGATTATCAAATTACAGAGTTACCAAAGTCAATTGGTGATTTGAGACATCTACGACACCTTAATCTTTCTAATACGAGAATTAAGAGCTTACCTGAATCAACAAGTTCTTTAATTAACTTGCTGATTTTGAAATTAAACGGTTGCTCTCGTCTTAGGAAGTTACCATCCAAGATGAGGAATTTAATCAAATTAAGATATCTCGATATCAAAGGTGTTTGTTTAGATGAGATACCATTGGGAATAGATAAGTTGAAAGATCTTCAATATTTGTCTAATTTTATTGTGGGCAAAGATGTTGGAGCTACCTTGAAAGTTTTGAAGAATTTAAAATTTCTTCGTGAAGAACTTTATATTTCAAGGTTAGAGAATGCAGTTGATTTATATGAAACAAGTGAGATGATACTAAATGATAAACAAGAATTGAGAGTACTAGTATTGGAATGGAACTCTCAATTTGATGACACACGTAATGCAGAAAAAGAGAAAAATGTGCTTAACTTGCTACAACCACATCGAGATCTAGAAAGACTGACAATCAAGTCCTATGTTGGCATAGAATTTCCAGCATGGGTATGCCCTTCATCATTTTCCAAATTGAGTGTTCTAACATTGGAAAGTTGTGTGAATTGTACAGTTTTACCTTCTCTTGGGTTATTGGAATTACTTAAAGATCTCACAATTAGAGGGATGAAGGGATTGAAAAGAATAGGTAATGAGTTTTGTGGACAGCAATGTTCAACGCCTTTTCAATCATTGGAAACTCTTTGTTTTGAGGATTTGCAAGAATGGGAGTGTTGGGAACCTATCATGGAAAATGCATATGGTGGTGCATTCCATTTGCTTCGAGAGTTTTATATCATAAATTGTCCTAAACTTTGTGGAACTTTACCAAGTCGTATTCTTTCACTAGAGAAATTTGTGATTAAGCATTGTCATCAATTGGTGGTTTCATTCTCAAGCCTTCCAAAGCTTTGTAATTTAGACATAAATGGATGCAAAGAGATGACATGCGTCGATCCAATTAATTTGAAGTCATTGAAGTCTATTACTTTTTCAAACATTGAAGAGTTTGGCAATTGGGCAAAGCAAGATTATTTTCAGAAGGTAGAACTAGTCTCATTTCCTGTGGTTTATTACTTTTCCAATTTATGTAAATTGGAAATTACACATTGCAATGCTCTAACGTCATTACCTATGGAAATGAATCATAGAAATACATGTTTGGAAAGTTTGAAGTTGTCACAATGTAATTCTCTAAAATTCATCGTAAACGGTCCACTGCCCTCGTCTCTTAAAAGGCTTGAGATTTGGCAGTGTGATAAATTGGAGTATTTGTGGGATGATAGAGAGGTAAGTTGTACATCAGTCGTGGACAAAGAGAACCACACATTTGTACTTGATTACTTATATGTCTACGGTTGCACATCTCTCACAAATTTATCATTAAGTGGTCGATTGCCAAGCACGCTTTCTTCTCTCACCCTTACGGGTCTTCCAGAGTTGGAGTCAATTGCAGACAGTTTTCATGACAACATTTCTCTTGAAGGAATTCATATATATGATTGTGAAAAGCTTACAACCATATCAAATGGACTGCACAATTGTAGTCGTTTACAGAACATACAAATATGGCGTTGTAAAAGTATTGTGAAATTAGCAGAAGATGGTCTTCCCAAGGACAAGTTACGTAGTCTTTGTATTAATAATTGCGAGAAGCTGGAAGACCTACCTAAGGGCTTCCACAGCCTCGACTCTCTTGAAGACTTAACATTGTATGAATGTCCAAGTACGAGGTCATTTCCAGAAGAAGGTTTTCCTACAAACCTAACATCTCTTGCAATTAATGGTGGAGTCAATATCTATAAGCCATTGCTTCAGTGGGGTTTGCACAATCTCACCATTCTCAAAAGTCTTTGTATTTTTGGGTTTCGAAAAGCAGAGTCGTCATTTGTAGAGCAAGAAATGGGAATGAGGTTGCCCATTTCTCTAACTCATCTGTCCATTCACCGATTCCCAAATTCGAAATGGCTATTAAGTCAGGATTTTCGAAACCTTAACTCTCTTAAAAGGTTGGCAATCTGTAATTACCCAGATCTGACGTCTTTTCCAAAGGTGGCCCTACCATCTTCACTTCAATCTCTAGTTATCTCGAAATGCCCACGTCTCACATCCATTTCAGAGCTTGGTCTACCATCTTCACTTCACTCTCTGAAAATAGTTGGATGCCTAGCTCTCACATCCATTTCGAAGCTGGGTCTACCATCTTCACTTTTGGAATTAAGCATTGTCGACTGTTCAAACCTCAGATCCTTAAGAGAGCAATGTCTGCCATCCTCACTTTTGGAATTAGATATTATAAATTGTGCAATGCTGAAAGAAGAATGCAAAAGAGATAAAGGAAAAGTGTGGCCCAACATTTGCCACATCCCTAGGGTTGAGATAGATTGGAAATCAATCGATGAACTAGAGGATGGAGAATGAATGAGCTCTACAGAATTTCATCACCGGTATGTCATTATCTAACACCTTAAATGTTTGATTCATCACTTGCAATCAAACCGTGAATATTTTAATTTTGATGTACTTATAAATACATATTTAGCTCTGTCTTAATGCATAATATGCCTTAAATTATGAATGGAATATAATTATTATGTTCTTATTAAGCTACAAGATAGAATACATGATAAACATGTGCATTTTCGGTTGTTCCGCAAACTCATCCTTCTCTTATTCGTATCATTATCTGATTAAAATCATGCCCTTGTCAGTGTTATTAACTACATCATGCCAGTAGTTGGGTAGGTAATTAGATTGTTCGAATTTAGCTTGAAAGACATGATTTTTGGTTTGTTTAACGTGGTTATTCAACCAGTTCTATCATGGAAGTCTTTTTTGTGAAAAAGTTGTTGATTATTTGAAATAAAAATTTTTAGGAGAAAGATGAAGCACTAGGAAATGGTGGTCAAGTGAGGCTGGCTTCATATGCTTTCAGGACTAATGGCAGCATTACATTTACCTGCATGGGGTTATAGTTTGAGGTGAAAATATGGACTGTTCAAGCAGCGTATCACCAAGGTGGGTCTGGGAAGAAATTGTTGAGGATTGGCTTGAGGTTCAACTTTATCTTGAAGTTCTGGTATTGTTGCTTATCCCTTGGGATTTTACAGATGGATTTCTTTTATGTAAATGTGCAGAAGTTTAGTCCTTGGGAAGTTGTCTTGCCTATCAGATTTTTCGATTGTGTTGAGATTCTCTAAATGGATTGTAAGTGTTGTTAAGAGTTAGTATGGTCATTTATTAGAATACACTACCCTATTAGTCTAGTTTCAACAACTTCATTAATGAAACACATGTGCTCATTTAGTATAATAAGTTGCTGCTTCCCTTTGCTTAATAAGTTGGTTTCCCACTACAAAAGCTTTATTTGTTTATTTGGAGCTATATTTTTGTAATTATATTCTGATGAGATTATTTTATTATTTTATGTATATTTCCAGGTCTGCATGTTTACACATTTGCATAAAGCTTAACTTTAAAATAGGGCCAATTTGCAGCTCTGTGTTGTTATGTATCCTGGGAATGCTACAGAAATTCGGAATCATTTACAGTTGGAACAACAAATCTCTCCCGGCAGTGCATCACTTCAGGTTGGTCGATTGTGTTTTCTTGCATGATGCCAGAGTATAAGAATTGTATAGATGTCATAGATGTTATATATTGCACTTTCTATGCCTTCATACTATTGGTTTAATAATTTCCAATGTGCTGTTTCAAATTCAAGTCCTTTGCTAGTGAGCTCAGAAAGATCCAAGGATTACCTATAGGTTGCAAAAATAAAGGTTTCCTGTAATGTTACTGATTGTCATCATTTATATCTTGAATTTAATAGTGGACATAATTGATAGATTCGATAAGAGGAAACATGGCAATGACTCCTGGCACTGGCAGTGGTTTGACTTTCCTAACAAAGTTGCTGTACAACTGAATGATGCTCATCCTACTCTTGCAAGTCCAGAATTGCTATTTGATTCTCGAATTGTTGGCATCTACAATTGGACTTTAAATTAGACTTGTTGGCATCGGTGTTGTGGGTAAAAGGTAACCAGAAATATGTGAACTTAGTTTATTGAAATTTGATATTTGATGTAAATCTTGTTGTGCAAAATCGATGTAAATCTTCAACATTTCAGATGATCTGTTTGTGATCAGCCGTCCTTTTCATTTATGTATATTATGTGTCTTTTCAGTGGAGCAAGCTGCTATTCAATTACAGCTTTTTAAAATAGGCTCATTGAGATTGACATTGAGATGGGTCTGTCATCTTCACTTCTGACGGTAAGTATTGATGGCTGTTTAAACCTTAAATCCATAGCAAAGCAAAGTCTGCCCAAGTCTGACATCTTTTCCAGATCTGCCATTAAGTATTGATAGCTGTTTGTTTTGGAATTGGTGGGAGCCTTCGACTGGACTTGAAAGTAGGCTTATTGACATTGGCATTGAGGCTAAAAGGTAAGCGAAAGTATGTGAACTTAATTTATTCAAATTTGGTATTTGTTGCTGATCAGTGATCATATAACACAAACTAAAGTTGCTGCAATAAGGTTTTCTTTCAGATGATCTGTTCATCTTATTGATGGGGTGGACTAAATCAAAGGTGCAATGTTTCTTCCGATGCCTAATCTCCTCTTCTCATTTTAAAAACTTGTTTCTTCTTGATCGAAGTATTGCTTTTGTATCATAGATAATAAATAATATTATAGCTTTGCATTTTGCAACTTGAAGATATGAAGAAATTTTGATATTTAATTATAGGTTTAAGTGTCATACATACCAATTTATTTGATACATCACTGCCGCATTTGGGTTTCTTTCATGGAACCATTTCAGTTAATTGAAGAGGTGAACTAAGGAGACTGTAGTTTCATTAGAACGATTCAAATCTTTGATAGAATTCCTGCTCTTTCACTTTTTCAAGTAAGCATATTCAACCCTGCTGTAATGGTTAAACATTGCTGTGTGATACTAAATTATTGATATTTCATCTCAGAAACTAGTTTATTGATATCAAAAATATTTTTATATTTAAACTCAATTTTCAATGATTCCATCTCCCTACCTTTCTTCAGGTTTTGTTTGACAGATTGGGGCACCATCAATAGCTGCAATTACAGTAATGCTCAATGATGCAGAGCAGAATCGATTGACTGATGGATCTGTACTACATTAGGCCGGAAAATCATCAAGACTTGGCTTATTCCGTTAGCTGCTGAATGTTTCAAGGTATGTCACTTTGTTGTTAAGTTCGATTTATGTTTAGGTCCAAGATAACAAGTGTCATTAGCCAGTTGGAAGAACTTTGTAAATTAACAAATAATCTTGGATTCAAATAGTGTGCTAGAGGCACCAAAGTATCCAAGATATATTGAGTACAAGAGTGTGGTTGTAAAATTTCAAATATTGAGCAAGACAGAACAAAAACCACATATATTGAGGTCTGGTGACCAATGAAATTGTTGATCCATGCATGGGGTTTAACTGCATTCATTATTTTAAATTGAGTTTTTTAATTAAATTTTTTTATCAATATGTACATATAGTGCTTTAGTGTGAAAGCAAATGGAGTACAATCTCAAAAAGACTTCAGAGTTGAATGTAACTAGAATGGTGGCATGAGCATACTTGAAATGGGAATTTTGATTTTTCTTCTTGAACTTAAATGTGCATAATCTTGCAATAATTTGATGTTGTGGTTCAACTTTGTTGGGATTGTCCTTGGCCTTTTAACTACCACCTCTCTGAACTGAGATTAAGCCTATAGAGTGCCAAGGGTGTGGTAGTACCAAAGGTGCATTGGAGGTGATAGTTGTTTAATTACTTTCGTTGGAGGAGACTATTTGTTTTGTGTCCTCAGTGTCAAAATTGATAACTATTTTTGTTTCTAGGATTGCTATATAAAGTCTTTGAAAGTTGTCATTGTTATAACTGGCCATAAATCATTTAAATTTAAGTAAAAATGTGAAATTCTAGATTGTTTAATACTTTTGGAATTAATATAGTTCTTTTTCTATAAGTCATGATCTTGAGAATGCACATAATATTCTTTTCTACCTTAGGCTGCCAATTGATCTTTGTGTTTGCTTGCTAGATGGATTTTCTCATGCTAGGTTCCCATGAAAGTGAACGTATGATCCTTTTACAGTATCTCGGCTCTAGCAATCCTCTGAGATGAAAAATTGCTCCAATGTTCAGGTTAAGTATTCTCATGGCTCAAGATTTGGAGTATGCCTCAATGAAACCACTTTTTTTTTATTCAGCTGGTGTACATTTATATACTTGTGTACATACTATTATTAGTCGTCTCAATTCGTTCTACTTTTGCTAATTGCAATGCAGCTTTTGTAATAACATTTTGGGTCTTGTCAAGAAAATGGCTTATTTTCCCTTATCATGTGATGCAGTACAGGACAATTGCACTGGTCTGCTTATTACCTTGGTTTTCGTGATATTTGGAATAACATTGCAAACTTTTGTGGTCTTTGGTCGACAATGCAGTTTTTGTAGATAGTGTAGTTCTCACCACAACTCTGCTTTGATTTCTTAGACAAGCAGAATAATATCTGGTGTCAGAAATATCCTCTCGTAACAAGTAGCAGTCTCTTATCCAGTTCTTATTTATTTGGCAAAAACCTAGGATAATTTTATCCTCGTAAGAGGCAATGGCAAGGACATGAGCATTTGATTGAACGTTTTTTGTTTCCTTATCGATGCAGAGGTACTGTTGGAATCGTTGTGCACGAATAATAACGCAGGCATATGATGTACTTAAAATTGTGATGAATCCCAAGGTGAGCACCCTGTATCTTCTCTCCTTGTAATGTAGACTTTTCTTTATACTCAGCATCATATTTTCTTCGTTCTTGGGTAGAAATGTCAACTTAATTTGTCTCTCTTTTATGTATAGGACAAATCCTAGGATCTCAACAACTAGAAGAACCTTCACTGCTCAATGCTTATGTTTGATTTAAGTCACACCTGGATGACAGTATATAGCCCCATAAAAAAACTGGCATAGCACTCACGGTAGCTCATCAGGTCTTTATATGTAAGAGGATAACCAGAGTTGATGGTATGTGAACATCCTGCTTATCTAAGATTTTATGTCTTCAATTCCAGCATCTTATGATAATTCAGTGTTGTAGGACATCCTCCTTTCTCGCTGCCTTGGTCTTGGAGATAACTCTCTTGAACAAGTGGACACCCAATTCTAGAGTCCTCTGTCTTGATATGAGCATTTGAGTGAACCTTCCTGTATTGAGGCTGAAATATTAGTCGGGAGATTCCTCAAAATATACTCAAGCTTTTAGTGAGCAATTTTTTTGTTTTTTTTCCTATATTTAGACTTTATTATCTAAAACTTATTGCCTTCTTTTCTTTGACATAATGTCTAATTATCTTAATCTCTCCTTTTGTTTTGGATGAATACTAGGATTTGTATGTGAAACTTCCATAACTATCAATTCTCAATGTTTTATTTCACAAGGAAGATTCTCTCCGGCCTAGTTGTGTATTTCCTTTTCTACAGTGGCATTAGTATTGATAGACAGTATAAACAAGGAGATATATATTGGACCTTTCACCATGCACTTTCAAACCTTCTGTTTTTCTCTGTGCTAGTGAAACGTAGTCCCCAACCTCCAATACTAGGACTACAATGTGGCAATTCAAAACTAGTTGTTTATGTAAGGTGCCTATCTTATCAGTGATTTGGTTTGTACAGAATAAGATGACTTTTGAGGATATCCAAGTTCCTTTTGCTGCAGCCCTTTCTCTAGTTTGGCATTCCATTCATGAGGCCAATCTTCTTCACTTTGGTTCTATGTCTAATTTGGTAAGTGATCTACAAATTCTGCATAAGCTTCAGGTCCTTGATCGTGCTATTAAAGCTTTACATATCCTGGAGGTCATTTGGTCTCCTCTTTCTCCAGGTTGGGTCAAGATATACATATGGTGTAGCTTCCGGTAATCTTTGCCTAGCCAGTTGTGATGCAATTTTTCAAAATTGTTGAAGCTTTATTAAAGATTGCTTTGCAATAACCCTGAGTATTGTCTTTGCTTTTGAGGTGGAGTGAGTTAACACTACTATTCATGTTAGCTTTTATGTTTTGGGGGTTTAATTGGAAGAAGATTTGGCTTGAGAGTGACTTTGCTTTTTTTGGCAGCCTTCTTTGGTACCGATCTTGTGTGGTTCCTTGATGTTAGAGGCCTGCTTGGTTTCGTTGCTTAGATTTGATTTCGCAGATGGAGTTTGTTGTGACCCATATTTTTCATGAGGGTAACGGTGTGGCAAATTCACTAGCTTCTCAAGCTCCCAGTATTGTTTCTCATACTTGGTGGTGGAGCACTTCAAGTTTTTGTAGTTCTTTAGTTTCTAATACTATTTATCAAAAATTGAATTATCGATTTTGTTGAATTTTGTTTCTTTTTCGTTTTCAAACATTTTTGTGTTTTTTTTTTTTTTAAATTTTTTGGCAGTGATGGATAGATGATGAGGGTGCTAAGGAGGTGCCAACCTAGTTGGGATGTCTTGGTGCACCTACTGAGTCCTATCACTAGTAGCTTGTTGATCAAGTTTAATGAAAATCAAATGTAAAAAAAAAATCAATTGATTTTTGTGATTTGAATTGGAATGCTATCTTATGATGTTGGTGATAATGGTTTGGTATACAAAGCCATTTTTGTTTATTAGGCCATTATATAATGTTTTGATTAGATGACTTTTTTTAAGTGTTGAGTATTGATAAAATGATTATATTTATGTAAAAGTGTCAACATAAAGATTTCCATTTTGTAGATCACATTTAGTTGAAGTATCTCCCATGGGCTATTGGGTTCATTAAATTATTATAGTGAGCTAAAATAATGAATTCTATTGAAAAAAGTTCGCCTTTATTAAAAGTTTTGCTTTCATACAGCAAAAATTAAAATATAATTCCATTTCCCACTTTTTCTTCTTCCAATTTAAATTTTGTCAAAAAAGAAATAGATATACAAAATAAAAAATCTGTTATTGGAAATTACATTTCTAGCCAAAGATTCTAAAACAACATTTAAAATCAATTTCATTACATTTTATTAAAATTTTTAAATATATAGTTAAAAGAATATTAGTAGAAATACCATTTCCTATGCCTCCATTTCTATAAATACCCTCTTATGGAAAAATTTTGCAAAAAGGTTTCAAAGTTTCCAAAATATCCCTAAAAAATATGAACCATTAATTTTAACACAATATGATAATTCTTTACTGACCATTATTTGAAACTTTATAAAACTAATAAACAAACAATTCTAGCAATATCAACCAAACACTAATCTTATTTCATCACAATTAAACTCACATAAATGTTAAATTATTTTCACATTTATATTTATACAACCAACCATTCTCGGTCTCCATCATGGAGACTTGGATGGAGATCTGAAATTCTAGGCCTCCACCGATGTTGGGGGTTTTTTCTGGATTGCTCGAATGGGCTGGTAAAAGCCCATGAGTCCATTGAATCTGGCCCAGCAGACAATGGCCTAAGAGATCGAGCATCAGCTCGCTAAAGCATCCGAGCGGAACACTAGCCAAACAACTCGAACAACTCGCCAATTAGCTCGCCTAGACAGGCAATCCATCGGGCCATGAGCTACTCACTAATTAACGAGCTCAAGCTCACCAAGAACAGGTCGAGCTCGCCCAAAGCAAAGCCGGCTTGTGAAGTGGCGTGACGTGCACGTCCAGCCTTTCCAGATCTGCAATAGCTTGACTTTTTCAACCACTACAACATAGGTTGTGTCAGAAAACTCAGACTTTTGACAGAAGACTTTGACAATTGTAATATGCATTTAATGTTTTCCTACTTGTATTACAACTGTAGCACCTCCCATTCTCTATAAATAAGGGTGAAGACAACTGTAAAGGAGGCTCTCGGGATGATTCTCCTCTCTCTCTCTCTCTTTCTCACTGTAACTAGAAAATAATGAATAACAGTGACTGCCGCCCTTAATCGGAACTGATGCTATGGACGTAGGCCTATTCATCGACCGAACCACGTAGATCCTTGTCTTCTTTCTTCCTTTTTGCCTCCTCTCTTTTTTGTTGCTTTATTTTACTCTGGATTGCAGTCTGGGCTTCACGAACTGGCGTTGATCAGATCCGAACATCAACATTTCTAGCGCTAGAAGGAAGGTCTAACTGTAAGATTTTCTAGATCTTCAACTGCCATGGCAAGAGGAAGAAGAACCAGAAGTTCTGACACCCAAACACAACAACAAGGTGCCCAAGCAACAAGGAATATCACTGCCTCCCCCCCACACAAGTTGTGCTGCTGAAAGCGAGCTTCCTCCAGCCCCTCACCAACCAGCTCCGGCAGTCCCTAAGGTTGGGGGGCTACCGAAATGGCAGCAGCGGCAGGAAGTGCTGCAAAACTTAATGCAGCAGCTCGCAGATGCAGTCAAGATGCTGACTCAAGCCCAGGCGCAGGGCGCACCCAGATTAAAAGCTGTTGTTCCTCAACAGCAACGAGAATAAGTATCAGCTCGCCCCTCCAATTCTCATTCAAGAGCTGCTGATCGTCGAGCTCTAGAAAAGAGAGCAGAATATCAGTAACAGACAGAGTCACACCAAGCCATCAGCTCATGAAATAGGGGAAGTGTCACAAGTTACAGCTTTCCAGATCACGAGCTCAGTAGAGAATATAAGCCTCACGACCTAATGGTTGAAGAGCTCCTCCAAAGGGTCTGCCAGCTTGAAGAACGACCTAGAGCTCAAGGGCTGAATGATCAACATGGGGAAAGGATCCCCCCTCACTAGAGAAATTGACACACAACCTCTCCCAAGAAGGCTTAAGGTCCCCAATGTTCCTCAATATAAGGGGGATAGCAACCCATTCGAGCACCTAGATGTCTTCAATATCCAGATGGACCTTCAAACAACTGATCCACTGGCCAAGTGTCGCGTCTTTCCAGCAACCTTGGGCGACATCTACAGGCTTGGTTTAAGAGCCTACCAGCTCACAGCATAGACAGCTGGGAAGAGCTCCAAAGAAAATTCATCAACCAATATAAGGCTCTAAAGAAGCAGCTCGTGCCGCCTTACCACATCGCCACAATCTTCCAACAAAGAGATGAATCTCTAAAAGATTATCTTATCAGATTCATATGCGAGGTCAACAGGGTAGAAAACCCCTCAGATGAAACCATCATAACAGCAATCTCAGCTCGACTCCGTAAGGATGGAAAACTGTATGAAGACATATACAAGTCTCCAGTCAGGGACTTAGACAAGTTTTATGAGCGAGCTGCCAAAGAGATCAGGTGGGAATAAGCTTTCAATCTCAAGCGATCTAACCAGGAAGATGAAGCGAACAGGTTCCTAAGAAGGCCAGAAAAGAGCCAAGGGCTAAGTGACCTCATCATCTCTTCACAATAACACCCTGTTAGACACTCATGATAAAATCTATGAAGCTGAAAAAGATAGGGAAGATTTCAGAAAGCCCAACCCTCTGAAGACTCCTGTTCATCACAGAGACCAGAGCAAGTTCTGCGACTACCACAAGGAGATCAGACGCAACACCTCAGAATGCAAAGACTTGAGGAATGCAATTGAAGAGCTCATACAACAAGGTCGTCTGAGAGAATATGTGGTGACACCAGCGAGCTTGTAGCCTCAATAAGCTCAACAATTCGTACATTAACGAGCTCTCGAACAAGAGCATGAACCCACTGTAAGTGATTTCTTCACAATACATGGTAAACCCCACCTTACGGGTATGTCCCTATATTTGGCAATTGAATCAGTATGTATTTACTTCAATTTTATAATTCCAATAAATATTCTGAAATTATTATATTACTATGCTATAACAATTTGTTGATCTTATTCGTGAACACCCTGCCCACGCCTACGGGTCCCTCAGGTGGGGTTAAAGGCCTCTGGGGTCCAGCTCAAGCTATATCACTAATGACGACCCCCTGGGCATAGCTCGCCAGAGTAACGCTGTTATCGGGTGACGACCCTCAGGACAGCTCGCCAGAAATTACGCTGTACAGCTCAGGTTACGGCCCTGTAAGCACGGCTTGAGGTTACGACCTCCCCAACTCTCGCTATAGAGCTCGAGTTACGACCCTTTGAGCGTAGCCTAAGAGGTTTATGTTACACTGTTAGCTTAGGTCCGTCCACGCTGGCTTGGGAACCATTTATGCGACTTACCTGGACAGCTTGAGAGGAACATTGTGTTGTATAGTTCGGTTTACAACTTTTTGAGCACAACTCGCTGTAAATGCACGGGTACGACCATATAAGTGTAGCTCGCTGTACAGCTCGAGTTGCAATCTTGTGAGCGCAGCCTAGGTTCCATCCTCCTTAACTCTAGCTATATTAATCGAGGTCACGATCTGTCTGGCCATAGCTCGAAAAGTCGTTATGCTATATGACTCAAATTTGCACCTTTTGAGTGCAGCTCGCTGTATAGCTCGGGTTACGACCCTGTGAGCGCAGCTCACTGTACAGCTCATGTTACAATCCTATGAGCGTAGTTGAGGCTTTAACCCCCTGAACTCTCACTAGGTCGTTAGGTTATGACACCCCTTAGGCATAGCTTGAGAGGTCTATTGTTGCTAATGACTTTACTTTTGAGTCCACAGGAAACTCAAAGACTTGACAACGCTAAAATAAAGCAAATGCTAGACAAACCTCACGACGAGGTGAACTAGAACGATCTCCTCAAGCTCACTACTCACTCTGACTCAGCTTCTCCTTACTTTAAAGAAGCTCTAGCCTAAAGCTCGATAAGATAAAGTAATTTCAATGAAGGCAAAGCAACAAGCTCATGCACGCTAGCTTTTACCAATAAGGTATCATCATAATTCATAACCCTTTGAAAACCTGCAAAAGAAATAGTAAATACTCGAAAATCTGTACTAAAATTTGTAAAACAAAAAATGTTGTAACACCAGTTGTGTTATGATGTTGCAACATGCATCATTCCTAAGTTTAAAATATAATAGCAGACCATGAATTTTGCTACTCAGAATAAATTGTCTTAACACCAATAAAATGTCAACACTTATGCACATCAAGTTATGCATCAACAAATTTCATTAAATTTTGTTAAAGCTTTTAAATATATAGTTGAAAGGATATTAGCAAAAATTTCCATATATCCCTAATAAATATAAACCATTACTTTTAACACAATATAATAATTCTTTACTAACTTAATAAAACTTTGTTTAAAAGGGAGAAAAAAAAACTTAATAAAACTAATAGACAAACAATTCTAACAATATCAACCCAACACTAATTTTATTTCATCACAATTATACTCACACATACTTTAAATTTTCTTTACATTTATACTCATACAATCAACCATTCTACATCTGCACCATTGGAGACCTAGATATAGGTATCCAATGATGGAAACCCAAAACTGGTTTTCACCAAAAACCTAGATGGAGACCCAGTTGGTCTCCATTGGAGACCAGCTAGGTCTCTAATGGTGGAGACTCGATCAGTCTCTAATGGCGACCGACTGGATTTTTATCTATGATCTTTAAGGCAATCTCGAGTGGTCTCCATATTTGGATGGAGACCATCCATTTTTTTTTTTTAGTTATTTTTTTATTGATCTTAAATAAATAATATATTTTAAAATATAAAAATTTATTATTAAATTATTTATAACTTATTGATAAACCATACCTAAATAGTGTTGATTTAATGGTGATTAACTAATAATTGACAAACGACAATGAGTATTTATGCTGAGTTTTATGAATGTCAAGAAGAGTCATATCATTATATCATAAATTCAATTATTGGTATAATTTCTATTAACCTCAGAGGAATTTGCATAATTCGCTCTTTTCCTTTAATTGTGAGAGTAGTAATTGAATTCAATGGTTTCTACGAATCTCTTATTCTTTCCGTATCAGTTTATTTATTTAATATAAAAAATAGGCGTTCCTACGCAAAGCTAACAATTTCGAACTTTCATTTCAATTATCATGTTATTTGTATTTCTCACCGACCAAACAGCAATGTCAACTTTGATCACAAAACTGGAAAATGAGATGGGCTATGACACAACTTCTTTTACAAAATTTTAATTTTCAAATCAATTCAATTAAATGGTTAGGATTTATTACGGAATGGCATCTATGCGTAATTACTTGGTCTATGTATCTCATGTTTTATGTTAGGTTTTGTTTTCGCTCTTACTTCGCTTCTCTCTCTTCAAATCTCTTTCTTTATCTAATATGAAAACAATTTTATACCTTAATGGAAAAAAAAAACAAAGGCTATATCTTCATAGTGTTATCCATTTATACAATGCTTCATTTGTTGATAATACAATGAAAAAGGATGAGAGAGAGTTATTTTGTATAAACGTCAAGAGTTGTAATTAATCTAACCCTGTAAACCAACTTGCTTTAGTGCTGCTGATTGTGTCCCTTTACACCTAGGAAATTGAATAGATGATGTGTAGCTTTTGAGTTGCTTCAATCAGTCTACTAGTGTCAGCATCCTGTTTTTCCTTGCTTTTCGTTTCTTCAATGTACTTTTTGGATTGGTTATCGTTGGCTTTACCTTTGTTGTTATGATGTGCTCGAATTCTTTGGCTCGATTGTATATTTCTTCCTCATTATTGTGATATCATATTATAACTTGTTAGACAAGGTTAATGAGATTGGAAGTTGGAACCAAGCTTGTCTGAGATCTTTTGAGATGCGATGGTTTGTGTTTATTGTATTTTATTGTGCATCTTATTTTGTTCATTTTCATTTGCAGTTCTATATGCATTTTTTGGACTGCGGTTACTGTACATAGCTTGGAGGTCAGACTCAAAATCAAATCAAAAGAAGGAAATGGAAGAAGTATGTTTTTCCTGCAGTCGTTATTGGTTAATATATATGTGATAAAGTTGGTGTTTCCAGTCTAGCTCTACATGATTGTCATTTTCTTTCAGGTCTCATGTAAATGAATTGATGGGGCTTGATTTGTTTTCACTTTGTTGATTTAAAATGGTAACACATTTATTATGTTTAATTACAATTTTTGATGTTTGTGTTGATGTGCTGTTTAAATATTTGTGAGCTGCTGGGGAAAATTCTTGCTAAATTAGAGGGCCAGGATGCTTGTTGATTCCCAATGATGAAACAACTTTAGCTGTCCGTTTAAGTTTCTTTATTTCTGTGTAAATGCTTAAAAGAAAATTGTGTAAATCAAAAGTTTCCTTTTTGCCTTTCATTATGGTATTCTTTGAATCCCCAAGCTGGATGAGAAATTTCATGTTGCATAACTGGCCACAATGGGCTGAAGTACTTGGGTGGATTAGCAGGCTGCCTCTCTTTGTTAAATTAAATGTGGTGTCAGGAACCATGAAGTTCATCATTTAACTAATCATCATAATGTCCTTGTCTTGTTGATCTTCTTGGAGAAGGCTCATATTGTCTTTATTGTCTATTGAAGTTCAGAAGTTTATACTATGATGTTTAATTGTTTTTGTTGTTTCATCTTCTCTTTATTTTCATTGTAGTTCTTTTTCTTACTCATTTGCTGTTTATTTGTGATATTATATTGAAGATGAATCATCAGATAATTTTTTGGTTGTTTTATCATGCTCGTCTTGACAAATTTGGTTCTATTCTTGGCTTGAATTTTCTTGTCATTCACTTGTGAAGGTAGAAGAGAAACTTGAGTCTGGGCAAGGGAAAACAAATGTTCGCCATTTCTTTTCAAGATTCTGTACGCCCATATTTCTTGAGGTAGAAGTTTAGAATTGGCACTTAAATTCAACTTTCTGGTTGCATGAAATTTAGCTTATTGAAATGTTGATGAGTAATTTCTTGCTTGTGCTCGTTGAATGTCCTTGATTTTATTGTTGGTGATGTTCTTAATTTAAGGTTGTTAACTTTTAGTCCTCTTTTTACCATGCAGTCATTCATTTTGACGTTTCTAGCGGAGTGGGGAGATCGTAGCCAGATAGCAACAATTGCCGTAAGGTAACATACTACTTTCTTGATTACTTACTCTTTCATCAAGTATTGCACCTATTCTGTCATATGCAACAGCCCATATATTGCTAGCTATGGTTTGGGCGTTGTGGATGACCTTTCCATGATATGCCTCAAGATAGACCCCTGGCCTCATATTGGACATGACTTTTCATAGTTTAACTTGGCAGTATGTTAATTAACCAGAACACATTTAAAGCATTTTCTTATTTAGCAGATGATATTTTCACTTCATGCTGCGCATGAGTCTCTTGATTGTCCGGAGTCTGACATGGGTTTTGTAAGAATGTGTAGACTTGGATTTACCCAATTTGAGATGATTCTTCATATTCTATCACCCGAATATGTATATGTATGGTTCTTATAAGGGTAGTCACCAAATAACTTCTGGATATTATTTGACTAATCTACTTTCTATATTTTTCACATATATCAAACGAGTCCCTAACTTTTTTAAAGGGATCAAATGGGTCTCTCGCACATACTCAGTCAAACCATTATTAAGTATAATATTTGACTTTAACATAATTTATTAAAGTACATTAATTCTCTAATTTGTCTTATATGTGAAATTGATTTTTGTCTTTTGTGCATAAGTATTATTTTATCGTTTATAATTTGGCAAGTTTTTGACGGGGTTAAATTGGTGATTTGATATTTAATTTTTTTTTTTTTTATTTCTTTTTATTGGCAAATTAAGAGTAAAACAATGTTTATTCACAATATGAATCAATCCTTACTCAAATAAGACAAATTAAGGGCATTAATATACTTTCATAAGTTTTATTAAAGTCAAACCTTATGCTTGACACAGTATTTTGACTATTGGATGGACTAATTTGGTCATTTTTTAAAAGTAAGGGACATATTTGCTACTCATGAAGAAGTTGAGGTACCATTTGATCAAAAAGTCTGAGACTTGTCTTTGCCCTTTTTGTAATAACATCCATCACGTGTATTTGTCTTTTCTTGATTGATTTAAATTGATGAGTAAGGTTTAAAAGTACGTGAGATGATGTGGTATGGTTGCCCTATCGTGAGGCAAGGCGGCCATCTCAAGACCGCCTCAACGGAAACTGATTTAAAAAAATTAAAAAAAAAAAACAAAAATAGAACGAAATTTTATAAATTGAAAATAATTGTCGAAAAGTATTTCTAGAACAATAAAACCAAACTAAAAACAAGATAAAAATCATTACAAGGATAATCTAAAAAGCAAATAGAGGATGTTTATGTCTAATACTGGATTATTTCTTCTACCCATCACACCCACAAATGTACCACACCTATTCTCGAGAGACCAACAGATTTTTTTAAGAGGGAGAGGGGACAGTTTAGAGAGAGATACAAGGCTGCCTAAAGAGATTGATTTTTAGAGAGAGAAACAGAATTTTTTGGTGAGATTAGTTGATTTAAGGTGTTGTATGGTGATTTAGGTGGATGTGTTGAGAGGCTGCTCGGTTTTAAAAGGGAGTTGAAGGAAGAAGAGTTTTCGAAGGGTGGGCCGGCCTATCTGGGCCTGACAGGGTGTTTCACTTTTTTTATTTACTATTATTTTTTTTAAAATTCTATAGGCCTGAGTCGCATAGGGGTCGACTCGGAGTCAAGGCAGCCAACGTTTGCTTCGGCTTGAGGCGCCTCAGGCCGAATTTAAAAACAATGTTGATGAGTTGATGCCAAAAGTTTGCCATTGATATGGCATTTTAGATTCCATGTTGGTCTTTGTACTATTGACTTATTTAAACAATAAATTCTATTTCTGTGGCTTGCAACTCACAAGAATGTCGTTGGAGTCGCAGTTGGGGCAACGATAGGACACACAATTTGTACATCACTGGCAGTGGTAGGAGGAAGCATGCTAGCATCAAAGATCTCACAAGGCACAGTTGCCACAATAGGAGGCTTGCTTTCCCTTGGTTTTTCACTTTCTTCATATTTCTATCCTCCCCTATAAGTTTTCATATTTTGTAGGCTAATTTGATTCTTTGAGGGCCTTAAAGCTCTTCAATTTTTTTTGTCTTTGATTCTGTTTTTGTTGTGACACGTTAACGATAAATGGACAGATTTAATACTAACTGGTTAAAAACCAGAATTTTTCTAGTATTCTATTGTATTATCAAAATATAAATGTATTTAGATGTTTTCCTTATCATTCTACCTTTGCAGAAGCTATGAAAGTGTGAACTTGGAAGTTAAAATGTGAAACCTGATTTTCACTTCTTGTTCTTGACTGGGATTTATAAAATTTCTGTGGGAGGAATGGTGTTTAGTGTTTTGAAGAAGGCAAAAAAATCATTTATTTGTTTTTTCTTGTGTGTAAAAAATTGTCTCAGTAATTGCATCTTTTTGCAGTAATATGATGATAGTTTTGTGAAAACCTTTTGAGGGTATGTGTCAAGAAATTTTTTTCTATTGAAAAGGTCGAAGTAAATGTTTATATTTTTAATGTGAAGCATCAAATGCATATTTAATTATTTAAAATTAATTAAGAGACTTCCAAGTGTTCTTTTATCTCTTTTGTAAGCTTATCAGTTTAGCATTGGAAAGTCGGTAGTCTCTAAATGGTATTTGTATAGCATTTAAAAGAGTTTTTATCTTTAGGTCTAATATTTAAAGTTTAAGTAATAATAAATTTCTTATATATTTTGTTCAACTTCATATTTAAATAATGTGGCAAAAATTTAGAAAGTCGAGCGTTACTCCTAAAATTTAATTTTGTTTCTATAATGTATATATAAATTGTGTATTAAACTTTTTTTTAAAAATTAATTGTGTATTAAAAAATCTATTAAATATATGAGATGAGATTACACTGTTGTGGTCATGATTTTAAGTTATTTCTCATTCAAATCTTAAATTTACTAAAAACATTTATAAAGAAAACATTATCCTAGAAAATTGTAACTGTTTATTACAAGTAAAAGTGAATTATGGATATTAAAATTATAAAGTTAGTTAAATTTCAAGTTGATTCAAATATTAAAGTTATTATAATCGTTTAAAGAATGATTATTTTAATAAATTGTAACGGTTTATTACAAATAAAAGTGAATTATGCAGATAGAATTTTAAAGTTAGTTAAAATTTAAGTTGACACAATATATATATATATATTTCTCACAATTTTATCCTTTTCTTTCGTGTGTAGAATGGAGTTTGAGTTTTATCATACATATTTTACAAATATATATAAAGAGTTTTATTTTTCCAATGTTGTATCCTTGTAGGATTGGTTTTTTTATTTTTTTTTCTCAATTATGAAAGTAGATATTTAGATTATATATATAATGATTGATTAAGACATATCTTGGTAGATAATAACATAATTGGTATCAAATTTTTTTTTTTTTTAAATTTACAAATCTCGCTGTCAAGAATAAGTTATATATTTCATACAATTTATTTTATATATATTCTTCTCATCGAAAATTAATTTCCATTAAAAAATCATACTCAATTTGTTCCAATTAAAGCCAATGATAGTTTTTTCCTTTAATCGCGAGAGTAGTAATCGAATTCAATAGTTTCCCTCAGATCTTTTATTCTTTCAGTATCCGGGGCGTTTGCTTTTTTTTTTTTTTTTTTTTAATATGAAAAATAGGCCCAATAGGCCCAGTTTTATGTTCCTGCTAAAACGTAACGGCTTGGAACTTCATTTGAATTTTCATGTTATTTGTATTTTCTCACCAGCGGAACAGCAATGTGTCAACTTTGATCACAAAACTATCAAATGAGATGGACTTGTAAGTATTTGAAGCATCCCCGTCTCCTCTGTCCATCCACCACAACAACAAATCTCATCAACACATCCAAATTCACTCTTTTGCACACTCAAAACACTTCACTTTTTGTCAATGGTGATCCAAAAACCGAGTCAAAAGTCGAAACCCTCCACGCCAATCTGATAAAAGACGGCTCCCTCCTGCAAAATCTGCAAGTGGGTAACCGTATTTTGAACTTCTATGTGCATTCTATGAATTTTAGCTATGCACACAAGTTGTTCGATGAAATGCTTGACAGAGATGTCCGGTCGTGGACTATTCTGCTGTCGGGGTTTGCCCGTTTTGGTTCTTTTTATTCCGCGTTGGGGTATTTTAGTAGAATGTTAAATGAGTCTGTTTGGCCTAATAAATTTACTTTGTCTTGTGTTTTGAAGTGTTGTTCTAGTTTGTATGAGCTTAGAATGAGGAGATGTGTTCATGGATGGATTGTGACAAGTGGGGTTGGTCTGGATGTCGCATTGGAGAATTCGATTCTTGATCTTTATGTGAAATGTGAGGCGTTTGATTACGCGAAAAGGGTGTTCGAATTGATGGGAGGTAGAGATAGTGTGTCGTATAATATTATGGTGGGTGCGTATTTGCATGTTGGGCAGTGGAGAGGGCTGTTGATTTGTTTGAAAGATTGCCTGGAAAGGGTGTTGCGAGTTGGAATACGATTATAGATGGTTTAATAAAAAATGGGTTCCAAGGAAATGCGTTGGAGCTACTTTGTAGGATGATTAGTAGTGGACATGTGTTGAATAAAGTCACGTTTTCCATTGCTTTAAATTTGCTGGCTTCTTTGTCAAATGTGGAATTAGGAAGACAGATTCATACCCGTGTTTGTGTGTTTGGTGTTCATGATGACAGGTTTATAAGGAATTCAGTGATAGATTTGTATTGCAAATGTGGGGAAATGGAAAAGGCATCTGTGCTATTTAGAAAAATGTCTAGGGAATTTGTGAGGATGCGAAATTACAAAAATTCGTTTGAGGCAGAGATTGTTTTGTGGAGCTCGATGATATCTGGGTATGCTCGAAATGGTGAATATGAAGAAGCTTTTAAAACTTTTAGGTCTATGGTGTGTGAACGAGTTTTGGTGTCCAAATTTACCCTTACAAGCATTATTTCTGCTTGTGCCGATGTTGGGGTCTTGGAACTTGGTCGACAGACCCATGCCTACGTTAAGAAAGCTGGATATAAAGTTGATGCTCATTTAAGTTCATCGTTAATTGACATGTACGCTAAATGTGGAAGCTTGAATGATGCTTGGATAATTTTCAAACAAATTGACAATCCAAATGTTGTGCAATGGACGTCCATGATATCTGGATGTGCTTTACATGGGCAAGGGAGGGAAGCTGTTAAGCTTTTCGAATGCATGATGAAGAAGGGAGTTACACCAAATGAGGTTACTTTTATCGGGGTTTTAACTGCATGTAGCCACGCAGGGCTGCTCCAAGAAGGCTGCAACTATTTTAGGTTGATGAAAGAAATTTATGGCATAAAGCCTGAATTTGAACATTTCGTTTGCATGGTTGATCTTTATGGCCGTGCTGGTGACTTGAATGAGGCGAAGGAGTTCATTTATGATAACCATCTCTCCCACTTGAGCACCGTTTGGAGGTCACTTTTATCTTCTTGTCGACTGCATAAAAATTTTGTAGTGGCGAAGGGGGATTCAGAAAAATAATCATTAGATGCAGGACCTTATATTTTGTTATGCTAGTGAAAGTAAATGGGAAGAGGCAGCGAAAGTAAGGAGTTTGATGCAACAAAGAGGGGTTAAAAAGCACCCTGGTCAATCTTGGATCCAACTTAAGAATTTGGTCCACACTTTTGTCGTGGGAGATAGGTCCCATCCACAGGACACCGAGATATATTCATATCTGGACAAGTTAATTGGATGATTAAGGGAAACTAGGTACTCATCTAATGTAGAAATGGTGATGCAAGATGTATAAGAAGAACAAGGAGAAGTGCTTCTCAGTCTCCACAGTGAAAAACTTGCACTTGTTTATGGCATCATCAGCATGCCGTGTGGAACACCAATTCGGATAATGAAAAACCTTCGTGTTTGTATTGATTGTCATAACTTTATCAAGTGCACATCTCAGTTTTTAGGTCGAGAAATGATTGTGAGAGACATTTGTCGTGATCACTGCTCTTGTAGAGATTACTGGTGAACAAAATGAAAACCCTCTAATGTGCAAGACACCCTTGGACTTGTTACATGGATTAAACTCATTCATGATCAACAAACTGATCATGTCAACCAAGTTCAAATATGTATTTCACATAATGATTTAGCACAAAAGGTGTATCGGTGAAATTGATAAAAATTTCATGTTACGTTACCATTTGACATAAAAGCTTAATGGTATAGGTAAAAAACAAGGGGTATTATTTGAATTCTAACTTATTTGTTTATTCAATTATTCACATTGTTGTTAAGATTGTACCAATACAACAAAGTAGCAATGTTGATAAATGGTGGTGGCATTCAAGTAAACTTATAGCTATATACTGTGTGACATTTCTTGTGTCCCTTTGATCCTTCCATCTATCATAGATAAAATAATCCAAACATGTGTTTTTTTTTTTTGGCATAAGAAATCAACTTTATTTGAGATTATTGATTACTATATCAAAACGCATATCAAACACCAAAGAATCTTTATCTTCACTTCATTCAAAATGCATCAACATCAAAGAATCTTTATCTTCACTTTATGTCTATTTCCTTTGTTGGTGTATTGTTAATTTCTTGTTCAGTAGTTCAAATGGAAAAAAATAAATAAATAAAATCTGAGTGCCAATGGAAGAATGGTCACTGGTCAGTGTTGGTTGGCTGATGATTGTTTTATGACTCTCCATCGTCAACCGGGTAAGTTTCATATCTTCTACACATCAAGAGGCTTTGATTGAAATTTCTTGCGGGTAGAGTTTTTGCTCTTCTTTGTATTGTTTATGCATTTTGCTAATAACACTATTAATACTTCAAAACGAGTGTTTTTAACGTGTTAAAATTATAAAACGTATTTTAAAAGTTTTTACAATATTATTTTAAGATATTAATACATATTTTTTAAATATTGTCTAAATATTGCAAATTTCATTATCTATACATATCTATAAAAGTGATATCAAATAAAAACAAAAATTCCATAACATTATGAAACACAAATAAAATAAAACAAATAATACACCTAATCTAGATGATTCAAATAATTTCGCACTCAAAAAGATTTACCTGAGGTATTAAGAAAATAAAAACAATGTAAATTATATATTGTTATAATTTTCTTCAACCAAACTTTTTATTTTGAATCATTATAATCTCCTTATTAAATATAATCTTATAAAAATTACCAAAAATTATGCTTAATTTAGGCTACAATTAAAGTTAACGACAACTTTTAGGATTCATATGAAAAGTATCAAAATACTCTTTGTATAATATTTTATTAATTATAGTGATTTTATTTTTAAATAATAAAAATATAAAAAAATAAATAAAGAAAAGTTGGCTCTGGATCTAATTTGTGCAAAGTCAAGGCATTTACCCTTGAATTTACTTTCATTTTCTATTTTCTTTTGACTTATAATTTGGACCATTGGTTTTTGCTCTGTAATTTCCATGCAATGCAATTATGGAAGCATGAAATTTTTTTTTTTCTTGAAATGGCATGAAATATGTCAATATTTATAAAAAAAAAAATTAAAACTAAATTTATTTTCAAAAGTTATATCAAGATAATTATTAAATCATCAATTTTAAATGGTAACTAATATTGTCAATGGGACCACAACTTTGAACTTTAACGATAATGCTGTGAGGAATTGATTTTGTCCACTCACGTTGGCCTCACTTTGTCCTGACACCAAACAAAAGAGCATCAATCAATAAAACCTACCACTATACAACCTGTCCAATACTCCTTACTTCATGTTTCACTTTTCAAACTTTCAAGACTTTTTCTGCTTCTGTCAATCTCAAACTCTCTCAAATTTTAGAGGTTAAACAACTTTCGTTTTTACAATTGTCAAGTTCAGGTATGCTCAAATTTTGTTATGTTTATTGTTGAACTTTCATTTATCAACTTAATCATTTTGTGTGTGTAAGTTTTTATATTTATTTGTTGACAAATTAATTAGTTCTAGCCTTTCTGAACTTTGCTTGATTCATATATAATTCAATTTATGTTTTTATTTATTTTATGTCTTCACCTATTTAAATAATTTTGTGTTTGTAATTAACTATACAATTCACTTATTTCATTCATTAACTTAAATCATTTTGTGTTTGTAAGCTTTATAATTAAGTACTTATAGTTTAGAAGTTTAACTGTAACAAAGGATATAATAAAGACAAAAGATCTAATATCTAGGTACTAGTATTTGTAAGTTAAAAATATTTTTGATATAACAAATGAAAATAGATAATACACGAAAAGATCATAATTTTTACGGAAACCAAGTCTAAGAACTCGTAAGAATTTTTAAATACAATATTTATATTCTTAATCAAAGTTAATATAATATTTAATGAAAACAATATTAATCAAACAAAAGTATTTTAATTCACCGCTAGTTACTTTTAATTAATTAGTTTATTTGCAACTTCATTAAAGTACACGAATGCTTTGGATTAATTTATTAATTTAATGAGTGTGATGCTCTTATATCATACATTAAACTTTGTAATTTTGTTACGGTGCTCTCTACTTAAAAGTAGGAAGTCTGTTTTTTTTCGTATTTTTAAAAGCAACTTAGCATCAACTTCATTCAAAATTGACTATTGCATGTGAAGATGCCTAGGATGGTGGAGATCCGATCTGGATCTGTACCTTTTGATTTTTTTTTTTAAGTTTTTCTTTAATTTTTTGTTTACTTTTTAGAATTTATTTTTTAAGTTAATTCTATAAAAAAAAAATCTCCATCTAACTCATGAAATGGATGGTGATGATAAAAAAAATATATTTTTTATATTTTTAAATTTATTTTTTTATTTAATATTTTATTGTTAGAGAAAAAATAAGTAAGTTTATTTATTTATTTTTATTTTTCTTTCTAAGTTAATTCGTATTTTAATTTATTTTTTTATTAATTTTTTCTCAATTAAATGTCCACTATCCATCATCCATCATAACTTTGATTAACGGTCAATCGACGAAAAGATTAAATTAATGAATTTTTAAAAAGTTAGGGAGGATGGGAATTAAAAGCATTTTAATGAGTAAAAAAAGTAATATTTCATCAAAAACTTTAGGGATTAAAGTGATATTTTTTTCGATAATTAAAGTTTTCGGTGGAACCCCATATTTTTTAACTTTAACATTAATGTTCTGGCTTTGTGGATTAGAGGCACTGGTGTTTCCCACTCATGTTGGCCCCATATTAAAATAATAGAAAGAATCCTGTTGGGTCAATAGATTGTGAGTGAATGAACATAATCCGTAATTCATAGGGTGTAATTACAAAATATGAATTTTTAAAAATCTTAATAGGGTGTAAATAGAAAATGGGGTGAATGTACAGTTTTTAAGGGGTGGAAATATCGTCACTCCATTTATAAATGTTTTTAGTCCGACTCCAAAGTGATTAGTGAACCAATTAGACTTTAGTCTAATTCAATAACACAACATACTCCAATCCGGTATGCCAAATGAGGCCAGTAGGGTCTATTTAAAGATGAGATCATTAGTTCAAGAGCAAGAAATATAAGATTTAGACAATCTCAATCCAATAATCTAATCTTTAGTCCTAAATATATAAATATTTTCTTCAACATATGACTGTAGAATCAATCAATACAATCTTCCACTATATAGCCTCTCACATAGTTTCACCTCATTTTTCACTTAGAAAACTTCGAAGATTCTCTCTACTTCTCATAATCTGTAACTCTTCCAAATTCTTTACTCCTAACCTTAATCTATTGTGCACGAATTTTAGACATTAAATAACCTTAATCAAGTCCAAGTCTGCTCAAAATTTGTTATGTTGATTGTTGAACTTTCATTTATTAACTTAAATCATTTTGTGTTCGTAAGTTTTTATATGTATTTGTTGGCAAATTAAGTATTTCTAGCCTTTCTGAACTTTGCTTGATTCATATATAATTTAATTTATATTTTTATTCACTTTGTGTTTGTAAGTTTTCGTATTTATTTGTTAGCAAATTAATTATTTCTAGCCTTTCTGAACTTTGCTTGATTCATAAAGCAATTTATATTTTTATTTGTTTTATTCCTTCACTTCCCTTTGAGTACCCCAACTCGGTTAATTGATCACTTAAGCAACTCGGCTAGATTAATTTCTCTCTCATAGGTGGTCTCAACTCCACCTCCAAAACCTTTAAAATCACCACCGTCAAACTACTCAATCCATTAATCACAACAACAAACACAAACCTCATTAAAATAAATAAATAAATAAATAATAAATCCATCTCCTATAATCATCATACAAACCAATTTTAGATGTAGGTGATTGATTTGTGTAAATTTACCACTTAAGTATTTGAGAGGGAGGAGGATAAACTCACATTGAAATTTTGATTAAATCATCAACTAAGCATCATCACTTAAGTGATGATTTTATCAAATTTTCGAAGTGAGTTTATAATTTAGAAGTTTAACTATAACAACGAATATAACAAATACTTTCAAATTACTCATATTGATATAGAAGATCAAATATCTAATTATTAATATTTGTAAGTTAAAAATACATTTGATATAACAAATGGAAACAGATAATATAATAAAAAGATCATAACTTTGCTTATCAAGTGTAAGAACTTGTAATATTCTTTAAATACAATATTTATAATCTCAATCAAAGTTAATATAATATTTAATGAATCATATATAATATTAATCAAACAAATATATTTTTTATTCATCGCTAGTTACTATTGCATGTATTAAACTTTGTAATTTTTTTATGATGCTCTCTGCTTAAGGTAGGAAGTCTAGTCTTTTCCATATTTTTAAAAGCAACTTATCATCAACTTCATTCAAAATTAACTATTGCATGTGAAGATGCTTAGGATAGTTGAATTGTAAAAATTATTAGCATTTTGTTTAACTTCTCAAATATAACTGCAAATTAACGTTTCATTTTCTTATCAAAGAACAAAACCAGAATCATGTCTGGGATAGAGCTCGTTGCCTCAGCTGTCCTTCCAGTGTTGTTGGAAAGACTGACCTCTCCTGAGCTGTTGCAGTTTCTGCATCAAGAGGGTTTACATTCAAAGATCAAAACATGGGAAGATAATTTGAAGATGATTAAGGCAATGCTCCGCGATGCAGAAGAGAAGCAGTTGATGAACAATGATGTGCGGAAGTGGTTGGATGATCTTGAAGACTTGGCTTATGATGTAGAGGACATACTCGATGAGTTTGCTACTGATGTTTTAGCAATGGACTTGAGGAAGAAACAACTTGAACAGGCTAGCACAAGCAAGGTTCGTAAGTTTATGTCAACCAAAATCGGTAAATTAAGTCCAAAAGCTATAAAGTCTCGTGTTTGTATGAGGTCAGAGATTAAAGATGTCAAATGTCGATTGGAACATGTCACAAGGCAATTAAAACAACTCTGTGAATTGAAAGATAGCTTGGGATTGAAAGAAATAGGTGGAGGTGGAGGGACATCGATTGTTGCGTCTGAGTCGAGACGGCTTACCACAAGTTTTGCAACTGAACGTGCTGTTTATGGGAGGGAAGAAGACAAAGCAAAAATACTTGAAATGGTATTTAGTGATGAGCCAAGTGATGCCAACTTTCATGTAATACCGATTGTTGGCATGGGAGGAATTGGGAAAACAACACTTGCTCGAAAGGTCTTTAACGACGAGGCAGTTAACTCTTTCGAGCTCAAAGCTTGGGTTTGCGTATCTAATGATTTTGATGTTCTAAAAATTTCGAAGGCAATTTTTGAGAACATCAATAATCAGCCTTGCAATCTTACCGAATTAAATGCAGTGCAAAAACAACTCCAACAGAACATAGTTGGAAAAAAATTCTTGTTTGTCCTAGACGATGTTTGGAGTAAGAATGGTAGCTTGTGGGAAACCTTGAGATCTCCTTTTGAGGCTGGAGCAAGTGGGAGTAAAATAATTGTGACAACACGTGATGAAGATGTTGCATCAACAATGAGAAGTTCTTCTCGATTATATAGAGTACAATTACTATTAGATGATGACTGCTGGTCTTTGTTTAAGGCACACGCATTTGATGATGGTGTTATTCCTACACATCATAATATCCAATCAATTCATGAAAAAATCATTGAAAAGAGCAAGGGCTTGCCCTTGGCATCAAAGGTCCTCGGTGGCCTTTTATATAAGAAAAACAAAGATGAGTGGTTGGAAATCTTGAACAGCAAAATGTGGGATTTAGTTGATGGAAGTGACATTTCTACAACCTTAAAACTAAGCTACTTTTATCTTTCTTCTCATTTAAAAAGATGTTTTGCTTATTGCTCAATTTTTCTAGAGGATTATGAATTTGAAAAGGAGGAACTCGTACATCTATGGTTGACTGAAGGTCTTATTCAACCATCAAAAGAAAATAAACAATTTGAAGATTTAGGTCATGAGTACTTTAATGATCTATTATCTAGATCACTTTTTCAACAATCAAGTAGTAACAAAGCCAAATATGTAATGCATGACCTTGTTCGAGATCTTGCCCAATGGGCTTCTAGAGGAACTTGTTTTCATTTGGAGGATATATTGGGTGCCAACAAGCAATTGGGAAGCTCAAAAAAGGCTCGTCATCTTTCTTATGGTCAGGGTTATCTTGATGACAATTGTAAATTTGAAGTCATTAGTAAAGTTGAACGAGTTGAGCAACGCCTCCGAACTTTTTTGCCATTAGCTATGAAAGAGCTACAACGTTGCTACATCTCTCCAACAATTATCTCTAATTTGCTACCAAAATTAAAAAAATTAAGGATGTTATCTTTAGAAGGTTATCAAATTATAGAGCTACCCGAGTCCATTGGTGATTTGAGACATCTACGACACCTTAATCTTTCTGGTACGAGAATAAAGAGCTTACCTGAGTCAACAAGTTCTTTAATTAATTTGTTGATTTTGAAATTAAAAGGTTGTTCTCATCTTAGGAAGTTACCATCCGAGATGAGGAATTTAACCAAATTAAGATATCTCGACATTAAAGGTGTTTGTTTAGATGAGATGCCATTGGGAATAGATGAGTTGAAAGATCTTCGATGTTTGTCCAATTTTATTGTGGGCAAAGGTGTTGGAGCTACCTTGAAAGTTTTGAAGAATTTAAAATTTCTTCGTGAACTTTATATTTTAAGGTTAGAGAATGTGGTTGATTTATCTGATACAAGTGAGATGATACTAAATAATAAACAAAAATTAAGAGTGCTAGAGTTGGAATGGAGCTCTCAATTTGATGGCACACGTAATGCAGAAAAAGACAAAAAGGTGCTTAACTTGCTACAACCACATCGAGATCTAGAAAGATTGACAATCAAGTCCTATTGTGGCATTGAATTTCCAGCATGGGTAGGCCCTTCATCATTCTCCAAATTGACTGTTCTAACATTGGAAAGTTGTATGAATTGTACAGTTTTACCTTCTCTTGGGTTATTGGAATCGCTTAAAAATCTCACAATTAGAGGGATGAAGGGATTGAAAAGAATAGGTAATGAGTTTTGTGGGCAGCAATGTTCAGTGCCTTTTCAATCATTGGAAATTCTTTGTTTTGAAGATTTGCAAGAATGGGAGTTTTGGGAACCTATCAAGGAAAATGCATATGGTGGTGCATTCCATTTGCTCCGAGAGTTTTATATTATAAATTGTCCTAAACTTTGTGGAACTTTACCAAGTTGCATTCGTTCACTAGATAAATTTGTGATTAAGCATTGTCATCAATTGGTGGTTTCATTCTCAAGCCTTCCAAAGCTTTGTAATTTAGACATAAATGGATGCAAAGAGATGACATGCGTCGATCCAATTAATTTGAAGTCATTGAAGTCTATTACTTTTTCAAACATTGAAGAGTTTGGCAATTGGGCAAAGCAAGATTATTTTCAGAAGGCAGAACTAGTCTCATTTCCTGTGGTTTGTTATTTTTCCAATTTATGTAAACTGGAAATTACACATTGCAATGTTCTAACGTCATTACCTATGGAAATGAATCATAGAAATACATGTTTGGAAAGTTTGAAGTTGTCAGAATGTAAATCTCTAAAATTCATCGTAAGCGGTCCATTGCCATCATCTCTTAAAAGGCTTGAGATTGGATGGTGTGATAAATTGGAGTATTTGTGGGACGATAGAGAGGTAAGTTGTACATCAGTTGTGGACAAAGAGAACCGCACATTTGCACTCAAGCTCTTACATGTCAACCACTGCACATCTCTCACGAATTTATCATTAAGTGGCCGATTACCAAGCACGCTTTCTTCTCTCTTCCTTGAGAAGCTTTCAGAGTTGGAGTCAATTGCCGACAGTTTTCATGACAACGTTTCTCTTGAAGAAATTAATATATACAATTGTGAAAAGCTTACAACCATATCCAATGGACTGCACAATTGTAGTCGTTTACTGAAAATAAGAGTATGTAATTGTAAAAGTATTGTGAAATTAGCAGAAGATGGTCTTCCCAAGGACAAGTTAAGTAGTCTTTATATTTATAATTGCGAGAAGCTGGGAGGCCTACCTAAGGGCTTCCACAACCTCAACTCTCTTAAACATTTAACATTGTCTAATTGTCCAAGTATGAGGTCATTTCCAGAAGAAGGTTTTCCTACAAACCTAACATCTCTTGCAATTGATGGTGAAGTCAATATCTATAAGCCATTGCTTGAGTGGGGTTTGCACAATCTCACCATTCTCAACACTCTTCGTATTTATGGGCGTCCAAAAGCAGAGTCATCATTTGTAGAGCAAGAAATGGGAATGAGGTTGCCCCTTTCTCTAACTCGTCTGTCCATTCTCCATTTCCCAAATTCGAAATGGTTATTGAGTCAGGATTTTCGAAACCTTAACTCTCTTGAAACGTTGGAAATCAATGATTGCCTAGATCTGACATCTCTTCCAAAGGTAGCTCTACCGTCTTCAGTTCAATTCCTGGAAATTTGGCGTTGCCTAGATCTCACATCCATTTCAGAGTTAGGTCTACCATCTTCACTTCAATCTCTAAGTATCTGGGGATGCCCAAGTTTCACATCCATTTCAGAGCTGGGTCTGCCATCTTCACTTCAATCCCTAAGCATTGGTGAATGCCCAGGTCTCACATCCATTTCAAAGCTTGGTTTACCATCTTCGCTTTTGGAATTAAGCATTATCGGTTGTTCAAATCTCAGATTCTTAACAGAGCAATGTCTGCCATCCTCACTTTTGGAATTAGATATTAGCAATTGTGCAATGCTGAAAGAAGAATGCAAAAGAGATAAAGGAAAAGTGTGGCCCAACATTTCCCACATCCCTAAGGTTTTGATAGATTGGCAATCAATCGATGAACTAGAGGATGGAGAATAAATGAGCTCTACAGAATTTCATCATCGGTATGTCATTATCTAACACCTTAAATGTTTGATTCATCACTTGTAATCAAACTGCAAACATTTTAATTTTGATGTACGTATGAATACATGTTTAGCTCTGTTTTAATGCATGATATGTCTTAAATTATGAATGGAATATAATTATTATGTTCTTATTAAGGTACAAGGTAGAATACATGATAAACATGTGCATTTTCAGTTGTTCCACAACTCATCCTTCTCTTATTAGTATCATTATCTGATTAAAATCATGCCCCTATCAGTGTTATTAGCTACATCCTGCAAGTAGTTGGGCAGGTAATTAGATTGTTTGAATTTAGCTTGAAAGACGTGATTTGTGGTTTGTTTAAGCGTTTAACATGGTTATTCAACCAGTTCTATCATGGATGGTTGTTTTCATGGAAAAGTTGATTATTTGAAATGAAAATTTGTAGGAGAAACACGAGGCACTAGGGAATGGTGGTCAAGTGAGGCTGGCTTCATATGCTTTCTAGACTTGTGGCAACATTACAATTACCTGCATGGGGTTATAGTGGGAGGTGCAAATATGGACTGTTCAAGCAGCAGATCACCAAGGTGGGTTTGGGAAGAGATTGCTGAGGATTGGCTTGAGGTTTGACTTTATCTCGAAGTTCTGCCATTGCTGCTTATCCCTTGGGATTTTACTGATGGATTTCTTTTATGTAAATGTGCAGAAGTTTAGTCCTTGGGAAGTTGTCTTGCCGGTCAGATTTTTTAGTTGTGTTGAGGTACTCTAAATGGATTGTAAGTGTTAATTAAGAGTTAGTATAGTTATTTATTAGAATGCACTACCCTAGTAGTCTAGTTTCAACAACTTCATTAATGAAACACATGCTGCTCATTTCTGACAATTAATTGAATGGTATAATAAGTTATTGCTTCCCTTAGCTTAATAAGTTGGTTTCCTACTACAAAAGCTTTATTTGTTACTAAACTTCTGTGTGACTTTTAATGTTGTATATCCAGGTCTGCATGTTTACGTATTTGCATAAAGCTTAACTTTAAACTGTGGTGTCCTGTATCCTGGGGATGGTACAGAAAGTGGGAATCTTTTACAACTGGAACAACAAATTTCTCTCTGCAGTGCATCACTTCAGGTTGGTCAATTATGTTTTTCTTGAATGATGCCAGAGTATAAGAATCGTATAGATACCATAGATGTTATATCTTGCACTTTCTATGCCTTGATACTATTGGTTTTAATCATTTTCAGTGTGCTGTTTCAAATTCAAGTCCTTTGCTATTGAAAGATCCAAGGATTACCTACAGGTATCAAAAAGAAAGGTTTCTTGTGATGTTTCTGATTGCCATCATTTATATCTTGAAATTAATATTGGAAATAATTGATAGATCCAATAAGAGGAAAGACGGCAATGACTCCTAGCAAAGTTGCTGTACAACTGAATGATACTCATCCTACTCTTGCAACTCCAGAAATGTTATTTGATTCTCGAATTGTTGGCACCTCCAGGTGGACTTTAAAGTAGGCTTGTTGGCATTGGTGTTGATGGTGTCGAGGGTAAAAGGTAACTATAAATATGTGAATGGAGTTTATTGAAATTTGAAATTTGATGTAAATCTTGTTGTACAAAATAAAGTTGCTTAATATTATCAGTGACACAATATGAGTTTCTTTCAGATGATCTATTTTTAATCAGCCCTCTTTTTCATTTATGTTTATTTTGTGTCTTTTCAGTGGAGCAGGCTGCTACTCGATTATAGAATTGATAGACAGCCCTCTTTAAAATAGGCACTGTGATTGACATTGAGATGGCTCTGTCATCTACACTTCTGACGGTAAGTATTGATGGCTGTTTAAACCTTAAATCCTTACCAAAGCAAAGTCTACCCAAGTCTGACATCTTTTCCAAATCTGCCATTAAGTATTGATAGCTGTTTGTTTTCAAATTGGTGGGGCCTTTAAAGTAGGCTTCTTGACATTGGCATTGAGGCTAAAAGGTAAGTGAAAGTATGTGAACTTAATTTATCTGAACTTGGTGTTTGTTGCTAATCAGTGATCATATAATACAAACTGAAGTTGCTGCAATAAGGTTTTCTTTCAGATGATCTGTTCATCTTATTGATGTGGTGGACTAAATCAAAGGTGCAATGTTTCTTCCAATGCCTTCTTCCCCAACATTAGGTAAGCATATTCAGTTACGATTTATACAGTTAAACTTTAATATGTAGTGTGTCCTAATTTATGAAGATTTCTATGTTATTAAATTACAAGGTAGGATGCATGATTAAAATGTGAACATTTCAATTGTTGAAGAATTTAAGCCATTCTCTCCTTCACATAAAAATACGTTACCTTGGGAGAGCTCTTCCTATTTGCCATAATTTGTATATAAAGAGAGATAACTTCAAAGTCAGAGATAACTTAGCTCTCTAAAATGAGAGGTGAAATAGTAGAGTGCCAGATCTATGAAAATTTGGGCTACATGATCTTTGAAAGTTGGCTTGTTCTCCAGCAAAAGTAATTAACTTGAAGCATTATCCTGATTTTTTTTTTCCCAATTATCCTCTCATTAGCCTTTGATATTTTTAATTTAAATTATATTGTATATGTAAGGTATCAAAGCTGATTTATTGAGATTTTAACCTAATACTGACAAAATCTTCAGTTGAGTATGTACTTAGTACTTTGTGTTGTTTAAGTTCAATGAAATTACTTTAAGAACAATCGGAAAGCTTATACTAGTTTTTTCTTATTTTCATTTTCAAATTCACACTTTTGATATTGGACACAATTTGGGAATTTGATTGTGAGAGAAACAGAATATGATAGCAAGCAAACCATATCCAGGTATCCAGATACTGCTTCAATTATTGTTGCTGTTGAATTTGATATACCAATGCTCCCTAATCTCCTCTTGTCATTTTAAAAACTTGTTTCTTCTTGATCAAAGTATTGCTTTTGTATCATAGATAATAAATAATATTATAGTTTTGCATTTTGCAACTCAAAGATATTCAGAAATTTTGATATTTAGTTTTAGTTTATAATTTCATACATACCAATTTATTTGATACACCACTGCCACATTTGGGTTTCTTTCATGGAACCATTCCAGTTAATTGAATAGGTGCACTAAGGAGACTATAGTTTCATTAGAAGGATTTTCAATAGAATTCCTGCTCTTTCACATTTTCAAGTAAGCATGTTCAACCCTGTTTTAATGGTTAAACATTGTTGTGTGATACCAAATTATTGATATTTCATTTTAGAAACTAGTTTATTGATATTAGAAATATTTTTATATTTAAACTCAATAAACAAAATGAAATTGGGATGTTTAGATTTTCAAAAATGGATGTACTAAAAGAGGCCGGATGGAATATTATAGTTTCTATGCTCTTATTAAGCTAAAAGTTGAATGCAAGATCAACTTTTGACTATTGCAATTTTCAATGATTCCATCTCCCTACCTTCCTTCAGGTCCTGTTTGACAGATTGGGGCACCATCAATAACTGCAATTACAGTAGTGCTCAGTGGTGCAGAGCAGAGGCAATTGACTGATGGATCTGTACTACATTAGACCGGAAAATCATCAAGACTTGGCTTATTCTATAAGCTACTTAATGTTTCAAGGTATGTTGCTTTGTTGTTAAGTTCAGTTTACGTTTAGGTTCAAGATAAAAAGTGTCATAAGCCAGTTGGAAGAACTTTGTAAATTAACAAATAATCTTGGATTCAGATAGTGTGCTAGATGGACCAGAGTATCCAAGATATATTGAGTACGAGAGTGTGGTTATAAAATTTCAAATATTGAGCAAGACAGAACAAAAACCACATATATTGATGTCCGGTGACTAGTGAAATTGTTGATCCATGCATGCGGTTTAATTGCACTCATTATTTGAAATTGAGTTCTTGTTTAAATTTGTTATCGTAATGTACATATAGTGTTTTAGTGTGAAAGCAAATGGAATACAATCTCAACAAGACTTCAGAGTTCTTGAAATGAGAAATTTGAATTTTCTTCTTGAAGTTAAATGTGCAGAATCTTGCAATAATTTGATGTTATGGTTCAACTTTGTTGGGATTGTCCTTGGCCCTTTAACCACCTCTCTGAACTCAGATTAAACCTACATAGAGTGCTAAGGGTGTGGTAGTACTAAAGGTGCGTTGGAGGTGATACTTAGTTGTTTAATTACTTTTCTTGGAGGAGACTATTGGTTGTGTCCTCAATGCCAAAATTGATAACTACTTTTATTTCTAGGATTGCAATATAAAGTCTTTGGATGTTGTCATTGTTATAACTGGTCATAAATCATTTAAATTTAAGTAAAAATGTGAAATTGTATATTGTTTAATAATTTTGAAACTAATATGAGTTCTTTTTCTTTAAGTCAAGATTATAAGAATGCATGTAATTTTCTTTTCTGCCATCGGCTACCAATTAATCTTTGTGTTTGCTTGCTAGATGGATTTTCTCATGCTAGGTTCCTGTGGAAGTGAACGTATGATCCTTTTATAGTATCTTGGCTTTAGCAATCCTCCGAGATGAAAAATTGCTCCAATGTACAGATTAAGTATTCTCACAGCTCAAGATTTGGAATATGCCTCATTGAAACCACACTCTTTTCGTTTTTTTTTTTTTTAATCAGCTGGTGTACATTTATATTCTTGTGTACATACTATTCTTAGTTGTCTGAATTCATTCTACTTTTACTAACCGCAATGCAGCTTTTGTAATAACATTTTGGGTCTTGTCAAGAAATCAAGCTTATTTTTCCTTATCATGTTATGCAGTACTAACAATGCACTGATCTGCTAACCTTGGTTTTCATTATATTTGGGATGACATTGCAAACTTTTGTGGTCTTTGGTCGACAATGCAGTTTTTGTAAATAATGTAGTTCTCACCACAAATCTGCTTTGATTTCTAAGACAACAAACAGAATAATATATTGCGTCGCAAATATCCTCTGGTAACAAGTAGCAGTCTCTTATCCAGCTGTTATTTATTTGGCAAAACCTTACGATAATTTTATTCTTATAAGAGGCAATGGCATGGACATGAGCATTTGATTGAACATTCTTTGTTTCCTTATCGAAGCAGAGGTACCGTTGGAATCGTTGTGCACGAATAATAACGCGAGCATATGATATACCGAAAATTGTGATGAATCCCATGGTGAGCACCTTTGTATCTTCTCTCCTTGTAATGTAGAGTTCTTCTTTATACTCAGCATCATATTTTCTTCATTCTTGGGTAGAAATTTCAACTTAATTTGTCTCTCTTTTATGTATAGGACAAATCCTGGGATCTCAACAACTAGAAGAACCTTTATTGCTCAATGCTTATGTTTGGATTAAATCACACCTGGATGAAAATATATAGCCCCATAAAAAAAAGGGGCATAGCAGTCACTGTATCTCATCAAATATGTAAAAGGATAACCAGAGTTGATGGTATGTGAACATCTTGTTTATCTGAGATTTTATGTCTTCAATTCCAGCATCTTATGATAATTCAGTGTTGTAGGGCCTCCACCTTTCTTGTTGTCTTGGTCTTGGAGATAACTCTCTTAAACAAGTGGAAGCCAATTTCCAGAGTCCTCTATCTTGATATGAGCATTTGAGTGAACCTTCCAGTATTGAGGCAGAAATATTAGTTGGGAGATTCCTCAAAATTTACTCAAGCTTTTGGTGAGCAATCTTATTTCTTTTTCCTCTGTTTAGAGTTCTATCATCTAAAACTCATTGCCTTCTTTTCTTGGACATAATGTCTACTTATTTTATCTCTCTTTTTGTTTTGGATGAATCCTAGGATTTATATGTGAAACTTCCACAACTATCAATTCTCAATGTTTTATTTCACAGGGAAGATTCTCTCATGCCCAGTTGTGCATTTCCCTTTCTAAAATGGCCTTAGTATTCAGAGAGCATAAACAAGGAGATAGATATTGGACCCTTCACCTTGCGCTTTCAAAGCTTTTGTTTTTCTCCATGCTAGTAAGAAGTAGTCTCCAACCTTAAATACGGGGACTACAATGTGGCAATTCAAACTATTTGTTTATGTACTATGCCTATCTTAGCACTGATTTGGGTGATCTGGCTTGTGTGGAATAAGATGACTTTTAAAGATATCTAAGTTCCTTTTGCTGCAGCCATTTTTCTAGTTTGGCATTTCATTCACAAGGCCAATCTTCTTCACTTTGGTTCTATGTCTAATTCGGTGAGTGATATAGAAATTCTATATAAGCTTTGTGTCCCTAATTGCGCTGCTAAAGCTTCATGGGCTTTTGATGTCATTTGGTTTCCTCTTTCTCCAGGTTGGGTCAAGATAAATACAGATGGTGTAACTTTCGGTAATCTTTGTCATGCTAGCTGTGATGCGGTTTTTTAAAATTGTCGGGGCATTATTAAAGATTGCTTTGCAATATCCCTTGGTATTGCCTTTGCTTTTGAGGCAAAGTTAGCATCTGCTATTCATGTTATCTTCGATGCTTTTAGAGTTCCATTAAAATAAAATTTGGCTTGAGAGTGACTTTGCCTTTTTTGGTAGCCTTCTTTGGTATCAGTCTCGTGTGGTTCCTTGGTGTTAGAGGCTTGTTTGGTTTCGTTGCTTAGATTTGATTTTGTAGATGGAGTTTGTCGCCACCAATACTTTTCATGAGGATAATGGTGTGGCAAATTTACCACCTTCTCAAGCTCCTAGTATTGTTTCTCCTACATGGTGGTGAAACACTTCGAGTTTTTGTAGTTCTTTGGTTTCTTAACTGTTTATCAAAAGTTGAATTTTCAATTTTGTTGAGTTTTGTGTTCTTTTTTATTTTCGAACATCTTTGTATTCTTTTCTTCTTAATTTCATGGTAGGGATGGATAGATGATGAGGGTGCTAAGGAGGTGCCAACCTAGTTGGGATGTCCCGGTGCACCTACTGATTATTTCTATTCCTAGCAATTTCTTGATCAAGTTTAATGACAATCAAATATAATAAAATCAATTGAATTTTGTGATTTAAATTTGAATGTTGTCTTATGATGTCAATGATAATAGTTTGGTATATGAAGCCGTTCTTGGTATTAGGCCATAATATAATGTTTTGATTATATGACATTTTTAAGTATTAGCTATTGATAAAATGATTGGATTTATGTGAAAGTGTCAACATAACAATTTGCGTGACGTTCCGAAATAATAAATGGATTATCAATTTTGTAGTTCATACTTCATATTTAGTTGAATTATCTCTCATGGGCTATTAGGTTCATTCAGTTATTCTAGTGAGCTAAAATAATGAATTCTATTGAAAATAGTTCTCCTTTATTAAAAGTTATGCTTTCATAGATCAAAAATTAAAATATAATTTCATCTCCCACTTTTTCTTTTTCCATTTTAAATTTTGCCAAAAAAGAAATAGATATACAAAATAAAAAATCTCAAAGTCAATAGTTTTATGGTATAACTAACTCCTAGTACGCATCATAAATATCACATTTCACAACCAATATTTAACTTAACAATGGTAAGATGCATAATATGAAATAACAATTTATAACACAATCTTCTAAGTGACTTTGTCAACCTATCAATTACTAATTCAATTCCATTCATCATTTTAGGATATTTAAACAATTCTACCCTCACATTAGTAACCAATGTTCACAACCATATAACTAGCTCATAATCAAGTGATTCACCCCTTAATTGCAATTGGAACATCGAACATGATGTATTGAAACAATCATCTTCACAAGATTGCTCAAAGAGCAACATTCATTAACACAAACACTCTGATAACAATAGTAAGCACACCAAAAGGCTCACCAACAAGGAATCTCTCAAACTTCTTATATTCATTGAATATTTAAACTAAATGATGGTTTTGCTACAATCATTTCTAACTATGTCATCATAACAAATGACAACATCACAAAAAATAGCTATCAAGATCTTGAATAAGGTTACTTGTTCAAACAATGCCTATGATTATTGAACAGTTACTTCTCTAAGGTAAAAATCATAAGATTTTGTTGAAAACTAACCTATTTTTAATAACCTATTTAAAAAACAACTTTTATTTTTTAAATCTCAACCTCAAAGTAGAGAATCCCAAACTTTTAGGTTCGAAATCCCAACCTCCAGATTCGAAATCCCAACTTTCAGGTTGTGAGTCCTAACATTAATTCAAATCATCTCAACCTTAGGGTTGAAATTTTTTTTTCATAAAAAATCAAAGGTTATTTTTGAGATTGACATTTTCAAATGAGTCTTTTTTGTAATTATTTCAAAATCATAAAGGAAAAAATTTAATAGTTGGTCAGTTGAAAAATAACCGTTTTCCTGAGGACCTATTTATGAAGTTATTGCAAAAATGACTTTTTTTTTTTTTTTGATGAAAATGTCCTTCATGAATGAATAAGAGGGATTACAATCCCACCCAGCCTTTAGTATCATGTCCACGCTCTCTCTCGCAGATCTCAACAATAGAACCTTTTAATGCTTCTCTCTCCATCGCCTGGTCTGCCCGACTTTCAACTCCGGCGAAGCAGTGCCCAACAAACCCAACCCACCCATCGTCCGCTCGACTCTCAACTCCAGCGAAGCCGTGTATCACCGTTTGCCGTTGGAAGGTTGCTTTTCTTTTCTATGTGTTTTGGTTTGGTTTGTGTTTTAGGAGTTTATAGGGTGATGAAGAGTTTGTTTGTTTGTTTTGTGTCGGAAGTTTAGGCCCCTATTGCAGACTGTTGTGATGGTTTTTCTAGTTCTTTCCAGACAATGTTATATCTTGTATTATGCAATCTAATTTTGTTGTGCATATTTGCTTGGGTATGAGTACTCTTAATTTTATGTGTTATGTGGTGATTGAATGGGTTAGTATTCTATTCCCTGATAATAATAAACATCCACTTGCATGTTTTTTTTTTTTTTTTAATTGTTTTGAAAGTAAAATCTATACAATCGAGCTTATCTTTGAACCAAAATCTTCATTGACATTTGATTGCAAGATAACACAGATCACATGGACAAATTATTGGATGAATAACAAGTACATAGAAGATCTTTGGGTTCAGTTGTTTAGTGGCTCTTCACCTTACTTTGATTTAAAAATATACATTGCGTTTTCTAAATCTTTCACTTTGTCATATTTTCTCATATTGTACTTGAAATTATTTTTTTACGTTTTTTATCCTATATAGAAACATCCTGGCAGTCTGTTAGAAGGATTTACGCAGACTCAAGTTAGTACTCTTGCTATTAAAGATAAATTGTTGGTCGCTGGAGGATTTTAGAGTGAACTAATTTGTAAGGTATAGAACGTAACTTCTTTTAAGTTTTTCTTGAATGAAACATGAAGATATTGGAAAATGGGTGAGCATTAGGATAGAAGTTCTGTGCTCACTCATTTACATGGCGCCGGACATTTTCTTGGATGTTATTTTTGTATTGGATTGTAACTCACTCACACCTTAGAGTGCCTTTGAGTGACAGCTTGTAGTATTTAGGGGGTTGATGTAGCAACCTAAGTCTGATATTTGTCAATTGCATGATAGTTGTCAAGTTGCCACCAGCTCAGATTTACTTGGAATTGTATAATCAGTTTCTTGATTGGTAGTGCACATCTAAGCCTTGATTGTTTCTTCTGTTTTATTGTATACAGCATTTAGATCGACCTGGGGTCAGCTTTTGTTCTCGGACAACTTATGATGATAATTAGGGTCAGGAAAACCTCTTCATAGTACCAAAGAGAAGTAGAGAAATGCAATGCGGGAATGGAAACATGTGAAGAAGCAAGGAAGAGTCTTTGCGTCGTGTAGCTTATGATTAATAAACTAGCTATTCCAATTTATTATAATGTACTTTATACATTTTTTACTAAGGGGTTTACTTTGTAAAAGTTGAGCTTTTGCTTCATGTAGCTTATGTTTTGGTGGATATATGGAATGAGTTAATACCACTAATGTGGTTGTTTTTGAATTAAATTTTTTCCTCTGTGATTTTTACCTTATCTGTCGTGTACTACAGGATGTTATTGGATTGGTCTTAACTGATCTTGAGTTGAACTTAATTGCTCTATAGTTTCGATTTGTGGTGTTCTATATTTCAATTGTTTGTACACCTTTTTTCTGCTATTGTTGTAAACTTTGAAATTTGATGCCCGTTAAGTGTGATAGGAAATTTGTTAAATGAGATTGGTACTTCGAAATTAGTAGAGCAGTTGCTGATTGGAGTACATAAAAGATGGTTGGAAAGGGAAAGGTTCGTAGGTTGACTTAAAAAGTATGAGGTTTGATAATTAGTAATCAGCGTAAAGCGTACAGGCAATTAAATGTATTGACTTAGAAATGTTTGTAGCAATTTGGTTTGAATATGTAGTGAATGTAAGAAAATAAGTCCCTGTTGGTGTGCTTCTTCTTCTTGTTCGAGTGTTTGTTTCAATGAATGTTGCTTTTTTGTACAATCTTGTGAAGATGAATGTTTCAATACATCATGTTTGATGTTCCAACTGCAAGTGGGGACGAATTACTTGATATTAAGTCAGAGTCACATACTCTTGTCAACCTTAGTTACCCTGTTCTTACACCTCAAAATAAATACTAAACAAATCCAAATTTTGCCATAAAGAAACAAATTCACCAATTCAAAAAATCATATTAATAATCAAAATCCTATGAAAGACAAACACCCCCACAAAAAGGTATGGTTGAGATTCTCAATGGTAGAGATGTTCAACCTGAAGGTTGGGATTCTCAACCCCCAAGTTGTAATTAGCAACGTGTCGGTTGAGAATCCCAACCTCTGAATTGAGAATCTTAATCCGAAGGTTGGGAATGAGACTCTCAACCTAGGTTAAGACTTAACAACCTAGATTGAATGAATTTTAAACCTGAGGATTGAGATTCTTAAACCCTCGGGTTACGATTCTTAACCTGGAAGTTACGTCTTACCAACTTGATTTATCTTGTTCCGACACCTCAAAAACAAAACTAAAAAAATCCAAATTTTACAATCAATTCAAAAAATCATATCAATAACTACTCTAACCTTACACCAAAAAAGACCCTACAAAAACATGATTGAGATTCTCAACCTCCAGGTTCAAAATATCAACTTGAAGGTTGAGAATCCTAACCTTCAGGTTAAGAATCTCAATCTCTAGATGAAGAATTTTAATTTGAAGATTAAGAATCTCAACTTCTATGTTGAAATTCTCAATCTATAAATTGAGAAAGGAATTCTTAACCTAGATTCTCAACCTAGGTTTGCGATTCTCAAACTTTTTGAGAATCGCAAACTGGATTCCCCAACTTCCAAGTTGAAATTTTTTAGATTCTCAACCTAAAGGTTAGAATTCTAACCTTTAGTTTGAGAATCATAACTTAAAGGTTGAGTTGCTAACCTCTAGGTTAATAATCTCAACTCGGAGGTTGAGAATCTTAATTATATCTTTTTGTGGGTTTTTCTATTTGGCATTTGTCTTTGTTAAAGTTTTGGTTATTGATATGGTTTTTTAAATTGGTTTCTTTATATATGAATTAATATGCTGAAATTTGGATTTATTTATTGTTGCTTTTGAGGCGTCAAACGATAGATGCTCTATTTTATTTGATGATTTTTGTTTTGATTTGAATACTCTTGCCTCTTTTTTTAATAATTCTTGAATAACAAATGTTACTAAGTCCTTGAAACTTTCCTGAGTTGCCAAAAATTAATTACAACTCATTGTTATATTCATGGTTGCATTAAATTTGAAGTACTTATCAATACTACTATATAACGGCCCTGCCTCACAGTCTTGGACTTCACGCCCTCACGGTCTTGGCAGGTCGATCCAGTGCATGCACCACCCAATTCGTGGCTCGGCTCTCTCAGCTCGCAACTCGCGACGCTGCTGCCCTAACCCACTGGATAGGTACTATCCCTTCCCTCCATGGGTTTTATTCGCCTCCCACACCCGCTCGAACCCATGACTTGAGGGCATAAGTACATGGGGAATGCAAGGTGTGTACTTATGCTCTCAGATCATAGGTTTGAGCGGGTGTAAAAGGCGAGTAAAACCCATGGAGGGAGGGGATAGTACCTGTCCAGTAGGCTAGGGCAGCAGCGTCACGAGCTACGAGCTGGGCGGTGCCCGCACTGGACCGGCCTGCCAAAACAGTAAGGACGAGAGATCTAAGACCGTGAGGCATAAACGTTACATATTATTTATTATGTTACAAAGAAAAGTTATATGAGTTGACAAATTTTCAATTCTGAAGAAATTAGAATAAATGTTTTAGTAAGCGAAAGATATGATAATAGATATAATTAAAAAAAAAATCATTGTTTTAATAATCGAATATTTCAACAATGAGTAATACAATCATTCATAGCCCAAATAGTAAGAATACTCAAACAACGATATACATAAACAACCAACAATAATAAGATAAAATTCAACAAAATAAACATCCAATCATTAATTATGATCAAAATCATTATCATCATTAAAGTTCAACAACTAAATATCTTAGGCAAACAACAAAAATCATCATCAAAGATCAACTAAAAACTAAGTCACTAACTAAGTTTCCTACCCTAGGCAAACAATAAAAGTCATAAGTCATCACCAAAATGCAATCATCCTCCTCTCCCATCTCTTTATCTTCTTCTTCTTCCTCTGGAAATCCTTCTCCCTCTCTTTCTTCTTCTTCTTCTTCTGCATCTAACTCTTGATATTCCTCTTCTTCTTCCTCAACAAATTGATTGGCTAAAACTGATTGACTTACTTGACCTCATTTGATGTTGAAGAAACTGAAACTGATGAGAGAAGAAGAGAGGACAGTCGCCGGCGGCCGGATGAGGATGATTGGCTGCCAGACGGTGGCTAGAAGGCGGCTGGAAGACAGAGTCGGCAGCGGGTAGAGAGAGAAAGTGTCTTGAAGAAGCTGAAATTGATGAGAGGAGAAGAGAGGACTGTCACCGACGGGGGGATGATCGGCAACTGACGGCGGCTGGAGGGCAGAATCGACAGTTTGCGGATTGGGTTCGACAAAGACAGTGTTGAAGAAACTAAAACTAACAAGAGGAGAAGAGAGGACAGTCACCGGCGGTAGGATGAGGCTGGACGGCAACCGACCGGCGACTGCAAGATAGAATCGGTGGCTTGAGGGTCGGGGTAGAGAGGGAGAGGCAGATCGGGTAAGGTAGGGCACAAAATGGGTAAAAAAAATTGGGGCCTGATATTAAATATCAGGCAACTCTGCTAGGCGCGCCAGGCCCGTGCCTCGTCCAGGTTGCTGTACCTGGTCGGTGTCCGAGGGCCGGAAAAACGTTTCGTAGCTCTTGGAGCCTAGGCGCGCCTTTTAGCATACGATTCATGAGAAATTAATATTCGGTCAACATACTCGATAAGCAATAATTTCTCTCTTTTTTCCATAAAATATTTTAAACCAACACAAGATCTTACTGTTTGTCAGGTAGAGATCCAACAATTGTACCAAAAGACATAGATGATCCAAAACCAGCAATAAAGAGTTGTCCAATCTCCCCTTACCGTATCCATACATACTGTAGAGATAGTAAACATATGGACTTTGCAACCAATCACCAGCTATTGCCACAACCAATTCAGTCAGCAATCAAACAACATAAAATCCTCCAAAATTCACACATGAATGAACATATCAACTAGAACACTCACCATTTAGACAATTCTAATACACATTCAAATTTCGTAGCAAAAATCAACGGAATTACATCAATTTTATCCAGCTGGCATTGTAAATAAACACATGCAAAGACAAAAATACAAAGATTCAATCTTTTTGTTTTTTAAAACAAACCCAGATAAAAAAAGCACAAACCCAAATCAGAAAGCAAATAAATACAAACATCACAAAAAAAAATAAAAAATAAAAATTCTAATCACACTCAAAACAACCACCAATACAATCTAATCGCATTCTAAACACATTCAGCCAAACAAAACATATTCACATTCTATTCATACCCACAAAACCACACACAAAATAGACCAACACCAATAACCCACTTTCAAAACGGTAACCTCACTACACAGTAGCATATTCAGATACCCAAATCAAGCAAAGCTTTTTAAATAAACTTATCAGTCAGAAAGAAGAAGAGAATGACGCGTGGGTGGTTGTTGTCCTTCCACGGTCAACAAAAATGAGAGAGGTTAGGAACAAGCTCACTGACTCCTTTTGTTGGGCGTGGGAAATGAGAAGAGAGTGAAGTATGGAAAGTGAGGACAAAGTGACTTTGCAAGAATCTTTGTCCATAAAAAGTCAATTTTGCAAGAATCTTAGAAAATAGTTATTGTTTAACTTAAAGCTCTCCAAATGGTTATTTTCGTATTTTCTCAAAATGTAATTAAAAGACAACCATGGTAGTGGCTTTAACTTGTTCCATATATCCATCAAAACATAAGCTACAGGACGCAAAGACCCAATTTTTTCAAAATAAACACCTTGACAAAAAAATGCATAAAGTACACTATAATAAATTAGAACAACTAATTTGTTAATTATAAGCTACACGATGCAAAGACTATTCCTTGCTTCTTTGCTTGTTTCCATTCCTACACGGCATTTCTCTACTTCTCTTTGGTACTATGAAGAGGTTTTCTTGACACTAATTATCAATGCATTGGTGTGTTTCGAAGATTCATTGGATATCATTTTTTGTAATGTAAGCTCTTATGAGAGCAAAGTTACAATATCGTTTTTCATTTCTTCAATATTTTTGTTCAAATCCAAATCCATTTTATATCGATCTGTATATACAGCAAGAAAATAACTTCATAATTTAAAAAAGAGAAAGTGATGGCACTAAAATTATTGAAACAAGTTTTTTGGCACTATCAAGTGTTACGAATTATAATTCGCGAACAAAGAACGCGAACATGTTATTTTTCAAACTCAAGCTAATTTTAGCGCAATAATTAAAAAAAAAAAATCTCTTTAAAAAAAGGAACTAATTTGCAGTTCATTTACGAAATTTATTTAGAAAAAAAATGCATTACATAAGGTTAAAAAATTTGCAAGAACTCATGGAATAGAAAAAAAAAAATAGGAAAAAACATAAAGGCAAGATGGATAAACTGACTTATAAATATTTCATTGGTAAGTCCTACTCCTGCAAAAAAATAGATGAAATAAGGTTTAAAAAAAGGTTGGAGAAAAGAACACAATTTTGGAAACAAAACTTGAAAGTTCAACATTAAAATACTCAAAGAACTACAAGCCATGAAATTTGATAGAAGTATTAGTTTTAGGGTTCCTTATATCTCTTAAATTGAACTTTGATCTTCATCAAAACAACACTATAATTAATTGTATTGTAAATTTATAACAGCAAAGGAGGAAAGAACGATTGTTCCTTTAGTTCCAAAACTATTGAGCCTTAATGGTGCAGCGGAAGTTTGTTTTGAAATCGAAACGTTAAACAATAAGAAAACAATAAATTAAAACATAAACTTTATTATCACTAATGAAAATAATCGATAACATACGAAACTTAAACAAACCAAATCCTTTTATAATGATTCTACTCCTAAAACTACTAAAATTAGAAATCCTAATTGACTCTTAACTTCTCAATTTAAAACTAATTAAAACTAAGAAACTTAACCTTAGAATTTAAATTCTATTCCTATAAAACTCTATTTCCTAATATTGTCCTACATCAAATCCCCTCCTCTTGAAAAAAACTCGTTCCCGAGTTTTGTGGTTGCAAAGATAATTTATCCGAAAGAAAATATTTAAAGATTTGCGCAACATTGGATCCCATCGATCGTGCCACCCCAAAACACCTTAGTTACCCTTTTGGTACACATGAATCTGGTCGGGTTAGTAAGGATGTGATCGGGTCTCTTTAAATCTCTCCCTGTCGTCACCGGAATGACCTCTATCGCCGTCGATTTGGGGTTGCCGGGCTTTATTGTTGCTATTCCAGGCCATGCACTCTCCGATTTGGGTCAAGTCACGCAGTTCTACGTGCCTAGGGTTACAAAACGGGTCGTGGTTGTATAGATCTGCATATGGGTCGGGCGAATCGGAGATCTTGAAGTTGAGCGGTGAGCAGACCTCGCCGATCTGGTGGGTAAGGAAGGTGAGGTCGCGGTCAGGTTGAAAAACGGGTTACGAAGGTGCTGTTGGTAGATTCGGGTCATGCACAGGTTTTAAGTTCAGATCCCTATCGCGCGAGTCTTGGTTGTCCAGATTTCGACGGTCTGGAGTGACGATCGCACCTATATGTGGATCATGAGGCGTTGGTCGCTGATGTCGCAGGTCACCTTGCGAGTCACACAGATTGTGCAATCTGGCGGGTCTCGATCTGGTTCTCGTAAGTCACAACCATCTAGATTCAGGTCTCCCTATCGTCCACTGTCGTTTCCGGCATCCTCGCCAACAGTCACCGTCCGGCCACCTAGCAAGTCAGGTTGACGCTCGCCGGTAACCTGTCTTCCTTCAAGAGTTATTACAGTAAGAGTTTGTTGGATGCTCTGAAGTGCTTCCTTGATTTCATCGAGTTGTTGAAGTTTTTCTTCCACCTTATCAAGTCGTTACTCGACAATTGCGAACCGCCATTCGCTGTCAGGGGTTCATTGTCTACTTGAACCAATTTCAGCCATTAGTCGAGGGCAAACCACGCTCTGATACCAATTTTGGTGTAGTGGAAGTTTGTTTCGAAATCGAAACGTTAAATAATAAGGAAACGATAAATTAAAACATAAACTTTATTATCCCTAATGAAAATAATCAATAACATACTAAACTTAAACAAACCAAATCCTTTTATAATGATTCTACTCCTAAAACTACTAAAATTAGGAATCCTAATTGACTCTTAACTTCTTAATTTAAAACTAATTAAAACTAAGAAACTTAACCTTAGAATTTAAATTCTATTCTTATAAAACTCTATTTCTTAATTTTGTCCTACATCACTTCATGTGATACCCTCATGTTTCATTATTTACTTATAAATATGACAAGTTCTAAGAAAAAGTTAGTGGTACGAGAACATGACATGAGGCACCTGAGCAGCCCGTTCTCATAAAATGGTAACCACTTATTATTCTTCATTTTTTAATTTTCAACAACCAATCAAATGAACCTACACTTACCAGATATTAATCATATACTATGAAATACATGTTACTGATAGACTACAACTAGATATGCACAAATTAAGACGCTAAACAATTTGGCCAATCCACTAATATATATATAGCTTGCCGTCCTCATTCATCCATGACAACATAAACAAACATGTACTGTATACTTTTGTAAAGTTTATTCATTGTATATTTTAGTTACAATTCTTTTACTGCAGTTACTGAGTATAGCTAGTGTAATTGATTTAGTTAGATTGTTGCTTACCTGTCATTGCTGAGCTGAGCATGACATCAGAGACTATTTTTCTTGTATATAAAGCTTTTGCTCTGTATCGTGAAAGTAATAATAAAAGAATGTTAATATCTCATCTTACTCTCTCTGTCTTACCTTTCCATTTACATGGTAGATTGTTCTATGATTTGTTCATGGTATCAGAGCAATCGATCCGATTGTGATGCTATTTTACTTTACAAACTGATATTGTGTTTTTGTTTTACTCTTGATTTCTTCATACAAGTATGGGTGAAGGATCGAGAAACTTAGCTTCTGGATTTGATCGAAATATGGCTGGAGACAGAGCGTTGGAGGCAAGATCATTTAATAATGGAGATCCTCTTTATTTGCAGAACTCGGATCATCCAGGAATGGTTTTGGTATCTACACCTTTAACAGGTAACAATTATCTTTCTTGGAATAGATCCATGAAAATTGCCCTAGGTGCAAAGGTTAAACTAGGGTTTGTGAATGGCAAATGTGAAATGCCAAATGAGGACTCACCTGATTTTGAGCAGTGGAATAGAGTGGATTGTATGGTTACATCTTGGATTTTGAACTCAATCTCAAAAGAAATTGTTGAAGCTTTTTTGTACACAACATCTGCACAGGATTTGTGGAAGGAATTAGAAGAGAGGTTTGGAGAATATAATGGACCATTGCTCTATCAACTACAAAGAGAAATTAGCTCAATATCACAGGGAACTATGCCAGTAGTTCAATACTATATGAAGTTGAAGAAATTGTGGGATGAGCTTACATGTTTGATGCCAATTCCAGAATGTACTTGTGGAGCAGCCAAGTCAGTCATAGAGTTGGCTTCATTTAATCGTTTGATGCAATTTTTGATAGGAATAAATGATGTTTATGATCATGTTAGGAACCAAATCCTGGTAATGGACCCTTTACCTAGTGTCAACAAGGCTTATTCTATGGTTTTAAGGGTTGAGAAGCAAAGAGAAGTGCATGTTGCTTTTGCTGAAAATATTGAGAACAATGCTATGCTCGTCAGAACACAAAATATACAGAAAATTGGTGCTGGTAGAGGAAGTTATAAGAAGAAAGATGTTGGAAAGAAGTCAGACAGACATTGTGAGTTTTGTAATACAGATGGCCATATTAAAAGTACATGCTTCAAGCTACATGGATATCCAGACTGGTATAAGGAATTAAAAGAACAAAAAGGGAAAACCACAAACAAGGCAATGGCTAATGTAGTGGAAACTCCATTGGATGCAGAATGTGAACCAGTACCAGTTAAAGCAGCAGAATGGACTTCAACCATAACAAACCTGATTTAACAAGAAATTACCAAGTTCATGAAGGGCAAATCAACTAAGGGAGCTAATTGTGTCAATTTAGCACACTTGGATGATTTTGCAGGTACAAAACTCAACTATGCATTGAATACTCTTGATTTACTAGAAAATAGTACTTGGATTATAGACACTGGTGCTTTAAACCATATGTGTACAAACTTAAAGTTCATTGATAAACCTGTGCCGTTAACACAAATCACTCCAGTTTACTTGCTAGATGGAAATATTAAATTGGTTCATCATACTGGCAATGTGATTTTGCATCATAAACTGACCTTAACAGATACCTTATATGTACCAAGCTTTAAATACAACTTGCTTTCTGTAAATAAACTTGCCAAGACAGCTCGCATTAAAGTCATTTTTTATCCTACCCAATGTGTTTTACAGAACCTGATGACTGAAGAAGTATTGGCAGTTGGCAAAGTCATAGGAAATTTGTATGTTTTGGATAAATCTTGTTTTTCCATTGAATCCTTGAACTCTTGTAATACTCAGCTAGCACAATCTGTGCATACAGAGAATATGTCTTCATTGCTTTCATGTTCAACAAATTGTATTGAACCTTGTTATATAAATAAAGATTCAATACTTTGTGCTTCTGTTTGGCATCAGAGACTTGGTCATGCTTCTTCAAGTGTCTTGAAACATCTACCTTTTATAAATACTTCTTCTGATGAGTCTAATGTTCCCTGTGACATCTGTCCCATTTCCAAACAACAAAGATTACCTTTTCCTAAGGGTCATATTAACACTACACACATTTTTCATCTGCTTCACTTGGATATTTGGGGTCCTTATAAACAATCTTCTTTATCAAGAGCTCACTATGTTCTCACTATTGTAGATGACTATAGTCGAGCCACCTGGACTTTTTTGCTCCAACACAAGTCACAAACTGTTCAAACCTTAGCTACTTTTCTTAAGATGGTTCACACTCAATTTGATACCAAAATTAAAATCATTAGGACAGATAATGGGACAGAATTTGTGAATCAAGAATGTTGCCACCTATTCACCCAGTTAGGTATTATTCACCAAAGATCTTGCATTTACACTCCACAACAGAATGGTGTTGTGGAGAGAAAGCATAGGCATCTCTTACAAGTTGCTAGGTCTCTTATGTTTCAATCTAACCTACCAAAAAAATTTTGGGGAGATTCCATTTTAACTGCTACTTATATTATAAATAGACTTCCTAGTTCAGTGTTAGGATGGAAAACACCATATGAAGTTCTTTATGGTAAAGTACCAGATTATAATGTGCTCAAATCTTTTGGATGTTTGTGCTTTGTTAATAATACCCATCCCCATAAGGATAAATTTGATCCTAGAGCCTATAAGTGTGTTTTTATTGGTTATTGTTCTAGTAAAAAGGCTTATATGGCTTATGACCTGTCTTCTCACAGTATACATTACACTAGAGACATTGTATTTCATGAAACACAGTTTCCATATAAATCTGTGCATCATGCTCCTTCTCTTGTTCCTTTACCACATGTTTACGATAGTGATGACAACATTACTATTCCATCTTCCACTCTTAATATGAGATCTGATTTACCTTCATCAATGCCATCAACATCTTTACCATTTCCTACAGAATCACCTAACACTAGTAATTCTAGTTCACCTATTCTTTCCTCCTCATCTTCTTCTCTTATGCCTTTGAGGAAAAGTACTCGTGTTAAAACTAAACCTATCTGGATGAATGATTTTGTCTCAAACATCACACATTCCACTGCTTTATCTTCTGCCTTTACTACTTCAGTCAATGATTTTGTCACATCCAAACAATATACTCCAAACACATACCCTTATGTTACTTCCTCTTGTTTCTCTTCATCATATATGGTTTTTTTAGCCAATGTGTCTCATATCCAAGAACCAGTTTCTTATAAACAAGCTAGTGTTAATGCAGATTGGGTAGCTGCTATGGATAAAAAGCTTCATGCTCTAGAAGAAAATAATACATGGGAACTAACTCCTTTGCCTGCAGGAAAAAAAGCAATTGGCTCTAAATGGGTATATAAAGTCAAACTTAATTCTGATGGTAGTATTGATAGATTCAAGGCCAGACTTATGGCTAAAGGGTACAATCAAGTTGAAGGAGTAGATTATTTTGATAGTTTTTCTCATGTGGCAAAGGTTGTTACTGTTAGAATTTTGTTGGCCATCGCTGCTGCTCAATCTTGGCCTATACATCAATTGGACATTAACAATGCATTCTTACATGGATACTTGGATGAAGAGGTTTGCATGCTACCTCCTGAAGGTTATACTAAAGCCAAGGTCGACGAGGTTTGTAAGCTCAAACATTCTTTATATGGGCTTAAACAAGCTTCTGGACAATGGAATCAGGAATTTACTAGCAAATTACGACATTTTGGATTTCAACAATCTGCACATGATAATTGCTTATTTGTTAAACACACAGAACACAATTTTTTGGCATTAATTGTGTATGTAGATGATGTTCTGGTGACAGGTACTAATGAAGATGATATTTTTGCTATTAAGGATTTTCTTCATAAGCAATTTACTATCAAAGATCTAGGCTATGCCAAGTACTTTCTTGGGCTTGAAATTGCTAGGTCCTCTACTAGCACCTATATCAACCAACGCAAATATGTTCTGGATATTCTCAAGGATGTTGGTTTAATAGGTGCTAAACCTGCTGTTACTCCTCTTCCGAAAGGCCAAAAATTTTCAGTTGATTCAGGACCTTTATTTGCTGAACCTGACAGATATCGCAGACTCATTGGTAGGCTTCTTTACTTAGGCTTTACCAGACACGATATCACATATGCAGTACAGCAATTAAGTCAGTTTGTTCATGCTCCTTGTCAAGCTCATTGGGAGGCTGCGATTCATGATCTTCGATATCTCAAAAGTTGTCCCTCTAAAGGTCTGTTTTATCCTACTTCTAATTCTCTTGACATACAAGCTTATTGTGATGCTGACTGGGCATCTTGCCCAGACACTAGAAGATCTCTTACTGGATATTGTGTGTTTTTGGGTCCTGCACTAATTTCCTGGAAAACAAAGAAACAAAATACTGTTTCTAGATCTTCTGCAGAAGCAGAATACAAAAGTATGGCCTCTGTGGTTTGTGAGTTGCAATGGATTTCTTATATCTTACAAGATTTTCATCTCTCTTTTCCTTTGCCTATTTCTTTATGGTGTGATAACCAAGCTGCCCTCCACATTGTTGCCAATCCGGTATTTCATGAGCGTACAAAACACTTGGAAATTGATTGTCATCTTGTAAGAGACAAACTTCAGCAAGGCTTCATTCTTCCTCAACATGTCTCTTCACAAATGCAAATTGCAGACATGTTTACAAAATCCCTATCTGCTCCAATTTTTTTTCCGTTTGTTGTCCAAGTTGGGCTTGCTTGATTTCCACCAAGCTCCAACTTGAGGGGGGGATGTAAAGTTTATTCATTGTATATTTTAGTTACAATTCTTTTACTGCAGTTACTGAGTATAGCTAGTGTAATTGATTTAGTTAGATTGTTGCTTACCTGTCATTGCTGAGCTAAGCATGACATCAGAGACTATTTTTCTTGTATATAAAGCTTTTGCTCTGTATCGTGAAAGTAATAATAAAAGAATGTTAATTTCTCATCTTACTCTCTCTGTCTTACCTTTCCATTTACATGGTAGATTGTTCTACGATTTGTTCAACTTTCAAGAATGTTAACTATGTCAGTATGAAATTTGAGTATTCATCAAATTGGAATGCTTAAAGCAGGCAGAGAAAATTTATTTTCCATTCTGAATCCAATACCTAAATATACAATGAAAAGCAAGCATAGAAAACTCAAATGACTAAGTTGTAAATTTAAACTAACTGGGTAAAGAATAAATTTTGAAATAAATATCAACAATGCAAGCATCATTAGGACGAAATACGTACCAAACCCCACGCCACCATTATTAGAAGATACACAATAATTAGAAGAGACACATAAATTAGAAGATACCTTGCAAACCATTGGTATGTGATATAAGCTTTGCTTTGAATCTCCGCTAAATTGGAAATTAATCACAAGAATGCACAAACAAATGAATCTCTCATTTCAAACTAACTCATTGCACTATGTTGTGCCATTCTCGGATTTGTTTCAGAACTAGCAAATTCTGGTTTAGACAGTGAAGAGCCAAATGCTTCCAGAGCATCTAGGTAGAATCTTTTATAAGGGACTATACTGTCTCTTTCCATAAACTTCATCAATTTCTGTACAAGCTCCTTCATATTGGCTTTCTTGTAGGCCTTGCAAAGAAATTAATAAGTTGATGAATCTGGAGCCTTCCTCATATCACGTGCCTCCTCAAAAAGCAAATCAACTTCCATGGGCAAACCATTCAGGCAATAAACATCAAGCATGACATTTAGGGTTGAAACGTTCATCTCCTTCCTAGACATAACTAAATCATCAAATATTTCTCTGGCCTTAGAAACACGGGCACAATAACCATATATTGTGATGAGACTATCATACATAATGAAGGATGGTGTGTATTTCATATCAATCATCTTTTCAAAGACATTTTCAACTCTCGCTTCAAGCCTTGGTTTAATTTATGAACATTGAGTTAAATGTAGGCAGTGTCCATTTCTCCTTAAAGCGCAGCAAGCTGTTAAACACTTGCTCCATCTCATCAAACGCTTGCTTCTTGCCATACGAATCAATTAGTAGATTAAATGTAATGATATCAGGCTTACAGTGATTGCTTTTCAGCCAAGAAAGTACAGATTTCATTTCACTGATCATCTCATTTTTCCCATATGCATCCATCACGCCATTAAATGTATAGATATCAGGGGCAAGAATGCGCTCACTTAGTTCTTTGAACAAAGCATTAACTTGATCAACACCAAGTTGAGCACAAGCTCTCAAAAGGATGTTGTATGTTACAATATTGGGTTTACATTGCTCCATGCCATTCATCTTCTCAAAGTAACCAAAAGCTTTTGCCAATGCCTTGCCTGTATCCCAGGAGCGCAGGTGGGCTGTCATGAGAGCATTATACATAGAATGTTGTGTGTTACAATATAGGTTTACATCGTTCCATGCCCTTCATCTTCTCAAAGTAACCAAGAGCTTTTGCCAATGCCCTGCCTTTGTCTCGGGAGTGCAGGTGGGTCATGATGAGAGCATTATATACAGAAGTGTCAGGCCTACACCCACTATTTTGCATCTTGGAGAGCAACCACATAGCCATCCTAGTTTTCCCTTTCTTTCCCATAACTGTTATCAACTTCGAATAAACCCCGTTATCAGCAATATACCAGCACTATTTCTGCATCCATTTGAACACTTGAATGTATGCAGTTGTAGTATGCACCATATTAGATCACTAATAACAACTTGAGAATGTCTTAGGTGCGTCAGATACACCGTGCATCTTCCTTCTAACCACAACATACAACACAAGTAACCAATCACACATTTCAGAGAATGCACGGTGCATCAAATGCACCCAAAAGCAAGCCTTACTCTAACTAGTTATGCCAAAAGTACTTCAAAATCTAAGCAAATTTCTCCCATGAAGAAACTCATTTCCCCAAACAAAATTCACACAAAATGAAATAGAACTTTCTAATAGATTCACTAACATTATACATCAATGCTCAATACATTGACCTATCGCGAGTTCATCAAAACTAAAAAGAACAAAAAAATACGCAATCACAAACAAAAACATCAGCACAAGCATACCAACAAGTATACGCTAAAAGCTAAAATTTCTCACAAGAAAGTATCATTTCCCCAACAAATTCATACAACGCAATATCAAATGTCCCCTCCTGTCACTAACATCATACATCAACATTCATAATATGAAACTATAATGAGTTCATCAATACAAAAAACACAACCAAACACAAACATCAGCAAGCACAAACTGATACATACATGCTAAAAGCTGAAATTTTTTGAAGAACACATAAAAGAACCAACAACTCATGACATTCACACAAAACAAATCAAAATTTGCACTCAACTCACTAACATTACACATCAACATTTAACTTATCAAACTATCATGAGTTCATCAAAACAAAACACACACACACACACACAAAAACACAAACACAAACACCAGCAAAAGCAAACCAATAGATACACATTGAAAGCAGAATTTTTTCAAAGAACCCACATGAAAGAATCAACACCTCAAGACATTTACACAAAAAAAAATCAAATTTTGAACTCAATTCACTAAGATTATACATCATCAACATTTATCACATCAAACTATATAACAAGTTCATTAAAACCATAAAAAACACCAGAAAAAGCGAACCAATACACATACACAAAAAAGCTGAAATTTTTCAAAAGAGAAGAAAACTCCTTGACATACATACTTGTAAAGGGACTTCACCAGCGGCTCTTTCTCACTGAAACTCGTCATCAGGATCTGCACCAGCTCCCGGGACTACCAATCCTCCCTCTTGCTGCCACCTTTTTCCTTCTGGGTCGGGTCGAGGTGCATGATATATGGGTGCTTCGAGTGAATGAAGAAGGAAAAGAAGAGCAAGAAAGTATGACGAGTTACCGAGAGTGACAAGATAAGTTCATGGCGGGCTTTTTTGGGTTTTTCTTAATACTAGAAACAACCCATTTTTAAGGTCAAACTTAAAATGGTACTCTTTTATGAGATTCTATATTTTTATCAAATATATATTTTTTCAAAAACAGTTGTTCTTGCATTCAACTTTGACTCAAAAAAAGGTCATTTTTTAACTTAACCCTGATGCTAAAATGAAAATATCAAAGGGGGCATTTTCATCCACAAAAAGTCAAATTTGCAAAACTTTCAAAATGGTTAGTATCCAATTTGAACCTCTCCAAAGGGTCATTTTTGGTATTTATTGAAAATGGAAAAGGTATATAAAAGGTTTTTACAATATTATTTGAAGACATTAATATCTTTTAAAATATTGTTTAAATATTACAAATTTCATTATTTCTACATATTCATGCAAGTGATATTAAGTATGTACACGTGCACATGCACGCACATATATGTGCAACCATATTAAATTTAATGGTAAAACTAATTTTCATCCATAAATTTTGGTAAAAAGTCAAACTCTTTAAAATAATGAAATTTGTTATCACTATTTTCGTTAAGCATTAACATTCAAATAATTAAATTAATTTTTTATTTTCATTTTTTTAATTTTTTTAATTTAATTAAAATATAAATAAAATAATTAAGGGTATTTTGGTCTTTGTACATACTTTGCGAGGGTTGACTATTAGTTTTTTGATCAAAGGGATTAATTTGATGAATTTCTAAAATTTTAAAGATGACTGGAACTAAAAATGTATATTAATGAGTAAAAAAATAATATTTCATCAAACATTAAGGACTAATGTGAAATCTCCCCCATTCCAAATTAGAATAAAAATCATTTTTATCTCTAAGTTTTGAAAAAGGGTCATATTTTTAATTTTATTTCAAAAACGCATCAAATCAACCTTAACATCTTGAAAAATTGTCAAATTAATTCATCTTATCAATTAACTGATAGTCAACGCTAATGAAGAACATAAAAAGATTTATATATCCTTGGGTTTAATTAAAATGGATAGAAAGACCATCATACCCCATCCATTATTAAATATTATAGTAATATTTAATTACAAAAATAGCCCTTGCTTGTTTTATATATAAATTTTATCAATTTTTTTTAAAAAAAAATCTAGGTTATAAAAAAACAAAAATTTAAAAAAAAAAAAAGCCAACCTAGATCTCCAATTTGCGTTGAACTTAGATATTCAATTAAAGGAAAACCAATAAAAAAAAAAAAAACACAAAGCAAAAATCAACCCAAATTTCTTATCTCTTCACAGGCCTCCTCTTCGTTAGTACTCCCTTATCGTCTATGCTCATGACCCCTTCAAAAACCTCTCTCTGAAAATACTGTAGAAAACAGATCGTCGAATGTAGACAGTAAGGGAGTACTAGGTGAACTCAAATCGAATTACCATAAGACAGATTGATGAACCCAAAACACAGATCGATTACGACCTCAGATTGGTTCATACCAAATGACAATCTAGGTTTGAAACCCAGATTGTTGAACCCAATATAAGTGGTTGTTGGTTGATTTTGTGGGTTTGGGTTGATTTTGATTTGAGTTGATTTTATGAAGTATTTGTGTTGATTTTGTGAGTTTTGATTTTGATTAAAGTTGAAGATGAAGGTTTTGTTGGTTGAAGATAAAGGGATTGAAGGTAAAGTTGGTTTTATTTATTTATTTTATTATTATTTTTTTATTCACTTTTACTTTAGGGAAAAACAGGTCCAAATAAATTGAAGGTAAAGTTGGTTTTATTTATTTATTTTATTTTTTTTTTATTCACTTTTACTTTAGGGAAAAACAGGTCCAAATATTTTATTTTCTAATTTTTTTTTTACCAAAAATCTGAGTTCTGATATTTTGATTTTTTTTTTAACCAAAAATCTGGGTTAGTAAATGTTATTTTACTAGAAACTAGACATGCTTACCAAATTGTATTTTACCAAATCTTTTTTTTTATTTTTTTTAACCAAAAAATCTAAATATCTAGATCTTTTACAAAAAATTTAGGTTGGTAAATGTTGTTTTAAAAAAAAATATATTTTTTTAAAAGTCTAGCAATCTAGTTCATACACATATCACCATCCTGAAGTGTGATTAGAAATGACAATTTTATCCTCACCCACCATACTATATATTAGGTTTGATCAAAAGTTGACTGACAGGAGGGATTGATTTGATATTTTTTTGAAATGTTAGGATTAATTTGATGCATTTTTAAAACATAATTAAAAGTATGACATTTTTTTTTTCAAAATTTAAGGACGAAAATTATTTTTACCCTTAAAATTAATATGGTTGCACATGTATGTGTGTATGTGCACGTGGACGTATTTGATATCACTTTTATGAATATGTATAGATAAAGAAATTTGTAATATTTAAACAATATTTTAAAAGATATGTATTAATATCTTAAAATTAAAAGGTCATCTACAAATCAAAGTATATAGATGATGTGGCTATATACACTGCAATTGCATTGTATATATATATACACACTGCAATTGCAATATCCTTCGATAAAAAGATTCATTCCCTTCATAAAAAATAGGAAGTAGAACCAATAAAGATTTCTTTTATATATTGCAATTGTAGTGTGTATATATATATATATATATCAATAAACCACAATAATAAATCCAATTAAAACCAATTACAGTATAAATATATATATCGATGAACGACGATAATAAAACCAATTAAAACCAATTGCAGCATATATATGTTAATGAACCACAATAACAAAACTAATTGCATATATATATGTTAATAAACCACAATAACAAAACCAATTGCATATATATCCCAATGAACTAATAAAAAAAACAATTGCAATATATATATATATATATATAAATTACAAACATGACATATAATATTCATGACAATAAGATAAAATAAAAAATTGCAATATCAGTTAAAACCAATTGAAAAAAAAAAAAAAACACAAAATATAGAAAACTTACTAGTTAGAGAAGAGTTCTTAAAAGTTTTTATGAAATAAAAAGTGAATAAAAGTGGAGACTATGTGTTTATATTTATAAAGAAAGTCTAATAGGTTATAAAGATATAAAAAAATTAACAAAATAAAATAGGGGTATATTAGATATTTTAATCTTTTAAAAAAAAAGCTCTAAAAGATTTACTTGAAGAAGCTCAAAATTTGAGCTTTTCAAAGTAGACATTTTTTAGTTTTTTTAATTCCTTAAAAGCTCTACTAGGATGTCAACTAAACGATACGAAAAAAATTAAGTAGAGTTTTTAATATTAAAAAAGTACTTTTGGTCAGTAGATAAATTGTACCAAATGTATATTTAATCTACTAGACAATAGGTTAAAAAGAAGTGAAAGCCATTTTTGAATCCAATCACTATATCCAGTGATTTTCCATTATATACAGTTACTCATGCAGTTGTATGTTGTACTCTAAAAAATGCTTTGCATGTGTCCCAGCAAAATAATTACAGCCAGAAGTGCTTTGGAGCATGAATACTTCAAGGATATTGGATTTGTACCCTGATAGCTTGTTAGATATGATATGGTGTTAGATAAGTGTCTATATGTGGGTTTTGATTGCTTGATAAATATGCTTAGTTTTATTTGATGCCAGTTCTTGCTTAGGTTGATTTGATTAAAGGTGTGTTTACTTCATGAATTGAAGAATGAGAATGGGGAATGTAATTGATTGATAATGTTTACTTGCTTAAAATTTATTCCGTAATGAGAATAAAAATGTGGGTCCCGCGTCAATTTAAGGTTGTGGAATGGGAATCTCATTCCCCCCAACCTACTTGGGAATCCCATTTCCATTCCATTTGTCAAGACAAAAAGTTCCTTATACCCTTGTTTAAAAAATTTTTTTAAAAAAAACCAATTTTATTTTATATTAAAAAAAAAAACTGCATATTATAATAAAAAATTGTACATCATTTATTTTTCATCATCAATTTCTTAATTATCATATTGGACTATTAAAATAATATGTATTTTTTTTTAATTGTAATGTACAATTTTTTATTTGATATAAAAAAAAAAAACTGCATATTATAATAAAAAAATATACACCATTTGTTTTTCATCATCAATTGCTTAATTATTATAATAGACCATTAAAATAATATACAGTTTTTTTTTTTTTAATTGTAATGTATAATTTTTTATTTGATATTAAAAAAATTGTATATTATAATAAAAAAACTACACACTATTATAATTAATCCATTTAATTAAGGTTATTTTTGTAATTTATAATTAATTCATTGCGATTCCAAAGTAAAGTAAACATCTCAATGAGAATACTATTAATTCCGATTCTGATTCCTGCAATTGAAGTAAACAACTTATTCTGATTCCGATACTTTATTCTGATTTCAATTTATTCCGATTTCAGATCATTCTGATTCCTATTTCGATTCCTTTAAGTGAAGTAAACATACCATAAAAGTTGAACAGCTTTCTGCAACCATTTGTGGACACGTTGTAGCTTTCACCTTGTAATGGTCAAAAAATGCATATGACAAGCCCAACCATTAGCATGGCCCAAGATGAAGAAAGTCCAAGAGGCCAAACCAAAAAGCTATGGATATTAGAGGCCGACACGACCATTCGACCAAACTTGTGTTAGTTACCATCGCTGCACTTCGCACGAAAGTAGCGGGACATGCAACCTCACAATTCGAGAAGTGGGGAGTATAGAGAACGCAAGGGGGTTCATGCGAGGTAATAGACATGGTTGAATCGCCTATAAAAGCCAAATTATTTACTGCGATAGGGACAAAGAGATTAAAATACCAAAACTCCGCAAAAATTTCTGGTTTCCATTCTTTATTAATAAAAACTTCTTTTTTCTCCAATCCTTTCCAGTTTCTAGTTTCTTTGGAGAGTTGTTAGTGTTCTTTTGTTAAAGCTAATAGATGTATTAGTAATAAATTTTACCCACTACACACCTTTTTTGTTGGATATTCGTTTTGCTTTATTTTTTCGCCCTTGCTGCATTTTCATATTTTGTATTTTGTAATACACAAGATATAATTACATATTGGTTTCTCATCTTCTAATATGAGCAGTTGTAATTTATCCAATATTTTTCATAACGTCTTGCACGGAAATGAAGTACAGGAAATCTTTCATGCGCATGAGTGGGAACGGAGTAAACACCAAGCGGGCTATGATATTTTTTTGGATTTTTTCGACAGTTTCTCTCACGTTTTTAGATTTTTTGAGAAGTTCAATTTGCCCACACTAATATCTAAGCGCACATACAATATCCATTAGAACTCAATACTACAAAAACAATACAAGAAGTATAAGAGACAAAATTGAATAGATTGTAGGTTCAAGTACCAAGTCCATCAAGAGGAGGACAATTTTACTCTTAGTCCACTTGTTTGTAAGCAATCTACTTACAAATCTCTCCAATTGAAGAACAGTTTTATCCACTTAGAATGAGTCTCTCTCTTTCGACTATTAGCGATTAGAGTCAAAAGAAATTGTTGTGTTATTCTCCCTCCCCACTATTAGGGAGTAGAGTCAAGTAAAGTGTTACGTTTCGGATCATACTATAAAGTCTATATAAAGTCTATATTTAGGAGATCCTGACAATTATATTTGTAATATATATATATATATATATATATATATATATATAAAGAAAACACTTTTATTTGGAGAGGGAAGATGGTTTGAATTCAAGACTTTTAGGGTATAGGTGAGGGCAAATTACCAAATCACTCTTATGGCCTCATCTCAAACTACTTTTTTTCTTTTAGTTAAACACCACTTTAAAAAGGATTTACTGCTTGTCATTTAGCCTAGAACTTTAGGCACAATGTTGTTTTAATTAATTTGTCATTTTTAGGTAATAATTAATAAAGCTGTGCAAAACATGATATTATATAGTTGAATGAGTTCTTTTCCTATATAGTATTTGCAAAATAGCACTAGACTATTGACTTTAGCTTTTGTAACAACCGAAACATTGTTTGACACTATTTTTATAACCAAATTGCCCCTTATTCCACTTTAACTTCATACTTGTTACAAAATCAGAATCTAAAGCATTATTTGGCACTATTTTATGACCAAATTTCCCCTCATTTCACTCTAACTTCATACATGTTACAATCTCAAAAACAAAAGACATCTTTTCCCTCACACATTTCAAAACATAGCCATTAATTTGGTGGTAATACACATGCTGCTTATCACCCACTGGGGTCCAAATCAATTTTAGGTCAAGTTTCTATTTGTTTGTTTGTTTGTTTTTTTTTCTTCTCATCACCAATTGAAATTAATGATAAAACATTTTTTTTGTTTTCCTTTTTGTTTTCCTTTTTCTTTTTCTTTTTCAATAAGTACTCTACTCCTGCACATTGATTTAATTAACTAATATCATATTATGTTAAATTAAAATCGGCAAAATGAATTTATCATATTAAATGATATGATTTTAATTGCTAGTTATATTACAGTCAATGTATTGACTTTTTTTTAAAATATAAGGACATTGAAATTTTACAACTTATTGTAAGCATCGCGTCAGTATTATTGGTATTTGGTGGTAGTTTTAAGGTATTGGATTGGTTTGTCTACTTGTGTTAACAAAATAACAAAAAAAAAAAAAAAAAAAACGATTTCAGTCATGGGTTGCTAAGCGGTGAGAGGCTTGCACAAGTTTAGAACTCATTCAACTTAATGAGTTGAAGCACATCTAGAAACAAAACTCCAAACTGGACCAACTACCTAATTCTTCAAAAACTAGAAGTTCTGAAAGTGGAGGGTTGTCGTTTGACTGATCTGTTGTCATCCCTAACATCTCTCCAGAACTTAAAAGTTTTGTATGTTGGCTATTGCTACAGATTGAGAAACATGTTAACATATTCAACGAGTAAAAGTCTGGTACAACTTGCAGAAATGAAAATATCTGATGTTAATAAAGATACAAAAATCATGGACAGATTGTATTTTGGAGAGTGACCTTAATACAATGATGCATGAGATGTACACAGAAGGATGGTAAGTATTGAACAACTTAATAGAATACTTATTTCCCTAATTTTGCGAATTATAAGTTTTTCCCCCTTATGTGCTTTTTTTGATTAAATGTTTATTTTTAAAAGTACTCATTGCAGTATAATGACTTGAACTTTAAAGGTTATCATATTAAATGAATATATTGTTTATCATCAAAGTACGTTAGAGTTGTAGTTTTGAGCCAAATTTCTTAACATTAAGCATTTCCGATATTTTTGTTTATCATAAAGATGTTTTGTTTGATTTATTTTTGAAAAAAATTTAAAAATCCTTAAGATGATAAATAATCTTATTTTATCCTAACTTTTTAAAATATTAATAAAAAAACCCTCTACAATTAGTTTAAAACGGTTTTTATCCAAATTTTTAATGGTTTTATGATAAAAACAATAAAATATCAAAATACCCTTACTATATTAAAATCTTAAAAAATAAAAAACAAAAAATTAATCAATTACCAAATTACCCTTTATAACCAAAATAAAAAATAAAAAAATTTACAATTTACAATTAAATTTATATAAAAATTAATTAATTAATTAGAATTTTAAATAACTGAAATAATAATGATTATTTAATAAATTAAAAAAAAAAATTCCATCTGATCTCCTGGAAAGAATTAAATAAATTAAATAAAAATATATCATCCAGAATCAAAATTCAAAAAATTAAAGAACAAACCAAGGTGTAAACATTCAAGCATTAGTGACAACGTCCAATCAATCAAATTAACCAAAATCAAACTGGGTTTGTTGAAGAACGAATCCAGATGAAACTGGATTCAACATAAACCAAAAAATCACCACAAAAATCAAGCCGGATGTAATCATCAATACAGATGTACGCATTCAAGCATTAGTGCACGAAACATCAAACCCATAAATCTAAACACCAATCAATCAAATTAACCAAAATGAGACATGTCAAAGTAACATCTTAAAAGCCATTTTAATAATAAAACCCCAAAAATATCTTATCTCATAGAGAGACAACAATACCAGATCTGACAATATAAAAATCCAAAAGTCTTATAAAGATGGAAGTTTTTTAAAACCTGACCTTGGTAAAAAAACCAACGCTTCTTGCCGGTCTTGAACCTCTCCTTGGTGTCCTTGGCGGCAGTGACCTTTTTGTCTTTGGATTGGAGAGAATCGGGAGTGACAACGTCCTTCAAATCGACATCAAGAGTGTAGCGGGTGGGCATGAAGTGCTGGTAGTTCACCAACTTGATGAAGGCCTTGACGCGTGACTTCTTGGCAGTCTTCTTCAATGAGTCCTTCCTTATAACCTTCGAGTTGTCCATCGCATCTGCACTGCTCCATCACCAGCTGTCCTCCTTCTCGGAGTCGGTGAGGAAGAACATGGTAAAGTCATCGATGGCCAGCTTGAAAGCGAAGGGCTTGTTGAAGATGTCCTCCATGCCTGTGACGGTGAGGCAGCGGCCGACTGGGACTACAGCGCAGGGGATAGAGGAGCAGGAGGCGGAGGCGAAGGGTGCCTTGAACCAGAGGAGCTTTCCTTGCTTTAGGACGAACTAGCGGCGACGCCGGAGAGATTCCATCGGGGTAGAGAGAGAGAAAGAGAGAGGGGAGGGGGAGGTGAGAGACTGAGTGAGAGAGAGAGTGTGTGTGAATAGTTTCTGTGAATTGTGAATAGTTTCTTTTTTATATATATTTGTTTTTTAAGTGGTTTTTATTTTTTCTTTTTTAATTAAAAAATTACATATTATTTTTCAGCTATATTCTACTACTATCATCAAGTCCCCGTGACCTTTGGCCGTTAAAAATAAGGTAACTGTTAGTTTATGGGTAGATTTACTATTTCATTTAATAGTTAAAATATTTTAATTATTATTTTTAATTTTAAGATGGTTTGACATTATTTTTAATTTTAAAGATTAAACCGATAATAACCCTTTATTTTTTATTAAATAAAAAATAAATGATTAGTACAAGTTTGCCATTTTATGCTTCTATCTCGTCACTCATGCATGAATTTTTTGGTTTCCATAAATCAACTCGCAATTTTGTTGTAGATTAACATGTTGTAATAGAACTTATGCATTATCATTCTTTTTAAATTAGTGAAACCATTTATGAGTAACTTGTAATAATTTGTTGTTTTGAGCAACCTACATATCCTGATGGTTGGAATAATTTAGAGCCCATATTTTGAATAGAATAATGCTAGACTTATAAAATAATTATCCAATTTTTTTTGCATCAAAATTAAATGATAAGATGATTTGTAACAATTATATTAATTATATGATAATGTATTAATAATATGGTAGTTGCAAACAAACTTAATACATCATTTAGACATTGAATTTAGGTAAAATTTTGGGTAGTGTAGCATTATTCTTTTAAATATATATATATGTATAATCTTAATAACCGTGTGTATATTGAAATAGTATATGTGTTCCACTGGAAAATTTTTCGTGACCTTGCCTTTTATCCTTCAATGTCTTTTGGTGGAGTGGGGAATACCAATAATTTGTTGGGCTTTGTTACATGATAGTCCTAATCCATAACATTTCTACACATATCCAACTTCTACCTATATATAATTTGTTGTGCTTTGTTACAGAATGCTGAGATGTAAAGATGTATGAGGTTGATTTTGCTTTTCAGTTTGTAAGATGTCGTGGACAAGTAGTCTATGATCCATCTTTCATTATGCTTGTCTAGAATTGTGCTCAAAAGTGATATTTGGTCTTTTAGCCCAATGAGGCCCAAGAAACCAACAAGCCCAGAGCCCCAAAAGGGATGAAAGCACTGCAAAGTCCATAAGCCGATGCCACTTTAGCTTGTGCCATGACAGCAGGGAGTGCATAAGATCTATCGTTCGAAGTAGCTAACAATGAGAGTAGCTCGAACTGAGTAGCTCACAAGCAGCTCAAATTCTAGCTCGAAGTATAATAGCTTGCAATTTTCCTTAATGCTACATAATTTCAGAAGAGGAAAGAATTTTATATTAGACAAAGAAACATTTCAATCAAGAAATTTCCATAATTGAATATAATATAATACAAATAGAAATAAAACAGGAAAGAAATCTTAATTTTTCCTATATTTTAATCACATAGCTGTATGTAAACAAGGAACCCTAATACTATCAATAGGGTCCTTCACATGAACAAAAAGAGATTATTCAACCCTATAGAAGTTCTGCTAAAAATATAGCTCTTTTCTTAAGCAATAATATAAACGTGGACGTAGGCTTTGTTCAAATACAACTAAACCACATTAAAAATTCTTTTCTCTCATTTGTTTATTGTTTTTGCATCTTTATTGCTTCGTTATTTCACCATTATTGCCCTTATTCAATCATCATTTACATTCAATTTGCATTAATTCAAATGTTAATTGATTTTTGACGGTAATATTTTAGTGCTAGAATGAGGGTCACAAACTATTGAGTTTGTCAAGTTTTTCACCAAATTTATTTGATTTCCTTTTACTTTTACTAATCAATGGCTAAGAGTTCTTGTTCACATGGAGGTGCCCCTCGTAGGAGCGCACAGGTAGGCGATATTCCAAGTATAGAGGAAGGGTTAGATTTGGTGTAGCAAACACCATGTGTCAAAAACCAATAAGAGGCGGGGCATGGTCATGTCCACGCAAACCCGGATCTTGCAACAAATCAACAAGAAAGAGACATGTAGCATGTCAACACATCTGCTAGACAAACGGGCCCACTAAACGTCATGGTTCTAATGGAATGACAAAATATAGTGGAAGGTGCTCTACAAGCGTTAATCATGACTGTCCAAGAGTTGATTCAGGGGCCAAGAGCGAGCCACTAGCTAACAATGCACAGTAGGAGAACCTTCCACAAAACACAAATCCTCCTTAAGATTATTGTATTCAATTGACCTAATCCTAAAAGAAAAATAACTTCTTTGTATACCATTTTTTTTTTTTAATATTTTCTCACCTGTGTATAGTTTTTTCCTTTTTTAACCAACCTGTATATAGTTATTTTATGCTCATTTAACTAGAAAATATGCCAATTCACTTCAAAGTAATTAATGCATATGTCAATTAAGAGATACATAGTATAAGTTACTAAGTCTGATATGAAAAATAAAACTCAAAAATGACAAATACACACACATATGCAGATGCGTGCACGTGTACATGCACATACACACATGCAAACATATGTAAACAAACACATATATAGAACCACACTTGCTCACGCATGCGTGCACATGGGTATGTACATGCGCACGTATGGACACATACACATGCATGCATGCATGTACACAAACATACACATGGTCATAACGTTTTTTGTTGCCATCCATAAAAATGTATTTACTATTTGTCTCTTATTTTTGCAAGAAAAATAATAAATCTAATGAATTTTCTTTTGTTGTGAAGGATTTGAGTATATGGTCGTCCCTCTTTTAATAGTAGAACAAGGACACAGTACATGAATGGCCTTCTCAAGGGTATCTTGTTATCAAAAAGCCCATAAGCTCTTATGACCACCAAAGCCCTAATGCTTAAATTGCATTAAAGACTTGGTTTGTTTCCGCTAAAGTTTTACCATCATCATCCAATTTCAATAGATAATAAGTGTAATTAATGTCTATATATCCAATAAACATTATCTATTGCCATTTGGTATGTCTACTTTTTCTAGTGCACTTCCTCTTCATGTTACATATGATGTTTTAAGGTCTTGCACCTATTATATCAATTGATGGATACTATTATTTCATAATTTTTGTTGACCACTTCACCAAATATATTTGTCTCTATCCTCTCAATTTAAAATATGATGTTTCAAAAGCCTTTTGTAACTTCAAAACAGTAGCGGTATCTTCGAAGCTCTATAGTACTATTTATTTAGATGGAGGTGGTGAGTTTGGACATTTAATTGAAAATTATCGGTATTAGATTTATGAATTATTCGTATAATAGTTTTTTTTTTTTTTTAAGATTCCATTTTTGCATATATAAATTGATGTTTTCATAAAGTTAGTTTTTCGTGATGCCTTAGATTGACATGTGTTTATCATGTGTTGGATTGGGGTATTGCAAGAATATTGTGAAGTTGTAGTTTCAAATTGAGTATATTTGAAAGCGATTCCTAGGTTAGACCATAATGATTTAGTAGTTTTCTTGTTGTTAATCTCACATGTCACCACATTATATAGTCAATAACAATAAAATTTCATTATATGATTCTTCATAATATCATGAATTGCTTTCATAAACATCTTCGATAGTGAAGCCTTCTTACCCAATTGGTTAATAAGGGCACATGTACTTACCAAATGCCAAAATTACTTCTTTTATCAAATGTAACATTTCTCACATTTATATACTAAAAACATAATGCAAAATATTAGAAAGCCGTTCTAATGACCGCATGTTCAGTAATGGCTTTTGAATACCAAATTTGAATTAGCTTCAAAACAAAAACAAAGAACCAAAAAGGAAATGACATTAATTTTTTTATACAAACTTTGAATATATATCATTCAGTATATAGCCTACATTTGTGAGCAGAGATATAGACGAAATTAAGTATGATCAGTGTGATATACATAGAAGAGTCTAGAATTATTCTTAGAAACTGTTATGGGTATTTTCGGATTCCTCAAATGGGCTGGCAAAGGCCCATCAAGATAGTGGCCCAAGTTTCCAAGACCAAGTATGAAGCACTGTAAGTCAGATCGCTCCAGTAGTTGATGAGGTCGAGCTCGTTAGAAGAATAGCGAAGTTAAGGTCGTAGGATTCACCAGCTATGGTCGTAGCGACGTTGAGGTCGCTTACCCGTTATGGGGACGTCGAGATCGCTAGATCGGTATGGAGTCAAGATCGCCACGACGAACTTCAGTCCGTTTTCCACCTCAGATCACCCAGTATCAGTGCAAGACAGTAAGATAGCGTGTCTTACACGATAAGTAAGGTTATTTCACCTAATGATAACTTAATTTCGAGAGATCTCACCAAACCAGCATGGGTTATCAGTCAGCCCACGTGATGCCAGATTTGACCTGGCAAAAGTCAGAAGCATTAAATGCTCTCCATCAGCATTAATTACGACAAGATCAAGACCTTTTTGTTTGTTTGTTCTCTTTGTAGCCTCATCTCCTCTATAAATAGAGGGAGACATTTATTGTAAAGTATCCAGAAATTGAGAGTGCTGTTATTCTGTCGAAACTCAGAGAGAGCAAACACTTAGAGAGAGACCACCATTAATAACAGAAACAGTGGACGTAGGCACTTCTAAAAAGACCGAACCACTTTAAACTTTGTGTGTTCTTTTTCCTTCTTCTCTTCTCTTTTGCCATTATTGGGTTTATCTGTTGCAGGTCTCCTTATCTGTGTGGCATTGGGCTCAAGAATCTAGTTGGCTAGTTTATCACGTCAACAACTAAATCACAAATACACCAAAAGAATCCTTAAGCAGTTCCAATATATAATACATAGAAAAACATCCAATAAACGCATATTTTTAGTACAAAGTAGAGACATAGTAATTAATGAAACAATTGCTCATGTGGACTAATTGACAACAATTATATTTATTACAAAAATTAAGCGACATATATTTAATCAAGTTTTTCATGTAATTCCTCTCTATACATAAGATATTGTATAAATTTGCTTTCTTTTAAATGTAAACGTTAATATAAACGTGTGGAGACAACTTATTATTTTCCTTTATGCAAATAAGATTATTTTGAACTTTTGCGTTACAATATAAAGAACAAACCTTATATATTTCAAATTTATCTCTTGAAATATTGTGTATCAAATACATATCTTATCTATTTCATTCATTGTACAAGAAAATTGCAAAATTTGAATACAATTTTTAACATCTAGAAGATCTCCTTTTCCTTGTGCTATTTCAACAATTTAGCTAAATTTTGTATACTAGTTTTGGTTTTGAGTCATCAAGTAGAATCTTTAAATACCAACTTTTTACATGTATTAATAATATTTGAAAAACCAACTTGAAAGAAAGACTCAAAGAAAACACAATTGCAAAAACATAATAAGAAAACTTGATTATTGTATTCATCAATTTCAACCCGTAATGTCTTCTTACTATTGTATTGGGCCTAATTAATATTGTAGTAATCACAAAATCCATACAACATATTTCGGTCTTAAGTCATCTAGCATAATCTTTCAATACCAACTTTACATACATCAGTAACCTTTGAAACAACCAACATGAAAGAAAAAATTTAAAAAAAATTACAATTGTTAAAATATAGTAAGAAAACTTGATTAATGATATTGCTTTTATATATTCTTCATTTCACCCCATCATGTGTTCTTATCATTGTTAGGCATCACTGCAAGAGTCACAAATAGTTTATAAATAATTAGAAATGCATTTAGAAAAATATAACACAAAATGCATTATAACTTCTTGTTATCAAATTAAAAATTATTTTTTCTGATCATTGCATTCAAAACTTTATATTGTAATTTGATTGTGAATTAAAAAGATTATAATTAATAAATTTAGTATGACACTAAACATTACTTGTTATATACTAAAAAAGGAAGTACTATCATGCTGAAGAACAGAGATATTTATATACTTTGTTTATGCATTATTTTTGTCATTGAGGGAGCAAATAAATTTTCCACATAATTTTTTGTGCGTCCTATGGGCCATGTCCAACAGTTGGAAGAACACGTGTTACTGAATTTTAGGAGATATATATACATACATACATATATATATATATATATATATATATATATATATTAACAGCCCTTTTAGCCTACACATGTTTCATTGTTATGTACGGTAACAAAAAGAAATCAAGAGAACAAACAATTCGCACACTTGCCAACGAATGACCGAATTCTGATTCTATGGTGTTGACTAGATTTTGAACTTTTATATTGAAACATATTCCAATGGATTTGATAGACCTATATTGTTTACTGGTTTCCTGGCCCATAGAAAATCTACACATTTCAAATAACTTTCAAATTAGTTTTCATTATCATGATTGAACTTAGCTTAGCATTGAGAACAACCACCAATAGAAAACAAAATAAAATGAAGACTCAAATATTACTTTTTGTAACTGTTTGATACTAAATTAATAGAATCCTGATTCAATGTTATCAAATATATTAACAAAAGAATTCACTAGAACTTCTGGAAATGAAATGAAAGCTAATAAACCAGAATCATATTTGTAAGAATAGACACACAATGCATAAAGTTGATTAACCATTATGTTATCGCATTTAATTCACCTGATCTAAGTATCAAAATGCTTCATTATACCAATTTTTACATGTTTTTGAGATTGTACCTACCTATTTGAGATTATTTATCAAGAGAGATAGATCAATTGATGTAAATGTAATTAATGTATAATGTTAATTATGGAAACAATAATATAATTTCTTGAGTCCAACATCAAAAATAAAAATAAATACATAAATACACAAAAAGCGCACACACCAAGCCTACTGACCATGATAATAAAAATTACAACCTAACCCTATTTAATGAAATGTACCTAACCCTTCATAAATTTTTGTTGGAATAGACAAATTAATCATGGAGGAAAGTTATTAAAAGGTAAAACGCTTAATTAAGTGGCCTATCAATCTAAAGCTAATATTAATAGCAAGTTGTAACAAAAAATGAAGAAAATAGGTCCGTAATGATTAAGAATCGGCGCCCAAGAAATGCACAACAAAGACAAAAATTTCTTGTGGCTAATTTTTACACTTTTGAAAATTTAATTTTTCTTGCTAAATGGAAACTAGATCCTCTATGCGTATGTAATATTAAAGCTTTGACAATAGATTCATAAACAATGGTTGTTAAATAAGGAAATGAGATTGAGTATACACATAATTATTAGAGTAAGGATTCTCTATCAATTTTTTTTTTTTTTTGTTAATCTTTTAATAATTTAGTGACACATCAGCATTTGAAAAAAATGAATAATTAAGATTGAAAGATTTTTTCTCTCTCATACATCACTCAAAATTAAATTGTTCTCATAAAAATATTAGCACCATGTCAACATTGACAGAGAATCTTTGTCCTAATTATTAATAATAATATTTTGTGTATGTACTAAAGCATGTCATTGTGCATTAGAAAAGTAATACTAGAAAACGATCACATTCTAACTACACATTTATCATAATGTTTATGTGCCATGAGATTAAGTGAAATGAGGAGATAACCAAATCCCTATATACTATGTTGATCAATAAATGCTAATTCAATTTTATAATGAATGAATGAATGCTACACTAAAGATTGTAAATTATATGAAATGAAAGTTGATCAATGATAAAAAAAAATAATAAATAAAAAAACAACTCGAAGTGTATTATATAATATATATATGTATATGTATATATATAAAATGTTCGTGATAGTAACATAAACATTTAATCACACTTATACAAGTGTTTCATGTAGACACAAATGGACATGCATAGGTGTTTATACGTACATGCACCGAGCGTTACGTCATGTCCCCAAACCCAAAGGTTAAATGAGTGAACCATTCCAATCAATTATAATACTCAATCAAGGAAAGCAAAACCCTTGATTATATATTCCAACATATAATCACACTTATACAAGTGTTTCATGTAGACACAAATGGACATGCATAGGTGTTTATACGTACATGCACTGTGTGTTATGCATGCCCTCAAACCCAAAGACTAAATGAGTGAATCATTCCAATCAATTATAATACTCGATCAAAGAAAGCAAAACCCTTGATTATACGTTCCATAAATGATTCAATTATCTAGTTTCAATTAATGTTTCATAAACCTTTGACTTGAAAATAAAAAATCTCACCATTAATATCGACACATTCACTTGGTTAACGATCCTTAAAACTAATTATTATTACTAAGAGAACTTGTTTACCAACCCTCACAATGTGAGGATATGGTCAGTGAAATAAACAAAGAAAAACACCTCTTTAGGTCACTTACCGAATAGAAAAAACTAACATGGATAAGATGCTACAACAAAAGAGGGAGAAAATGGGATGATGGCAATTAAGAGTCAGATATGCAAAACTAAGATGAAAGTTTCTTTTGGTTAATTTTTATTTTATTTTCTTTTTCATTTATCATTTTTTTATTAAATGGATAATGGCTTCATATATATGTGGTAGATTGGAGCATAGATCATTGTATTTATAAATAAGGTATTAAATAAGAAAAAGAGAATGAACACACAGTTAATAATTAATGATAACGTTTCATAGCTATATATTATGTTTGTCCATAAATACGCATTCAATATCATCCATGAATGAATGAATGGCACGCTAGAGATTGCAAATAAATAAGAAACAAAAGTTGATTAATTACTGATGAAAGATCATTTGAAGTATATAATGTATGTAACTGTAGAAAGTAACTTAATATAATGAAGCAAATATGCACATGTAAATATTTCATTTTGTCTAGAAATTTTTTTCCTATGTTTTAAAAATAAGTTTACAATCAACAATTTCTCTCTAACATGGAAGGACCAAAAACAAAAGTCATGTAATTGCATGAAGAAATAAGGGATTACTACAAACCAAATTTAAAATAACTATAAATTCTTCTTTCAATTTACTTAAGCATTTTAACCATTTTAAAAAGCAAACAATCATTTCTTTCCTACTATTGTAATAATTGACTTCCTTTTCCATTTTCAAAATAAGTTTCTCATCCAATTGAGGTTCATAGTAAATCTAGTGAAATTATTCTAATAAGCTTAATATATGCAATTTATTCCAAAGTTAATGAAAAATCTTAGATTATAAAATTGTCATTCCCAATCACACTTCAGAATGGTAACAAAATCAATACAAATATTCCACAAAATCAACTCAAATCAAAATCAAACCAAAGTTATAAAATCAACCAACAACCATTTATATTGAGTTCGACAATCTGGATTTCACGTCTGGTATGAACCCAACTGGTTCGTCATCAATCTGTGTTTTGAGTTTACCGATCCAGTTATGATACTCCCACCTAGGTTCACCTGCACTTCTTCATTGTCTATGTTTGATATCTGTTTTTATAGTATATTCAAAGGGGGGGCTTTCGAAGGGTCACAAGCGTAGACAGTGAAGGAGTATTGGTGAAGAGGAGATTGACGAAGGGATAAGAAACTTGATCTTTTGTGTTTTGTTTTTTTGAGAATTTTTTTTCCCTTTAATTTGAGGTCTAAGTTCAACTCAAACCTTCAATTGGAGATCTAGGTTTTAAGCCAATTTTTATTTTTTATTTTTTTAATTTTTGTTTTCTAAGCCAATTTTTTGGTTTTTTTCTTTTTAATTTCACTAAATTTATATATAAAACCATCAGGGATATTTTCTAATTAAATATTATTGTAATATTTAACTATAGACAAGGGTATACTAGTCTTTATGTTCGTTTTAACTGAACCAAAGGATAAATGATTTTTTTTCATACTTTTCGTTAAGTTTGACCATCAATTGACTGACGAAAAGGATTAATTTAATATTTGATGCATTTCTTAAACATAATTAAAAATATGAGCCTTTCTCAAAATTTAGAGATAAAAATGATTTTTATCCTAATTTGGAATGGGGGAAATTTCGCTTTATTCCGTAGCATTTGCTAATATTATATATATATATATATATATTTTTTACTCATTAATACATTTTTAGTTTTTATCATCTCTAATGCTTTAGAAATCTATTAAATTTAATTGATCCCTTTGACCAAAAAACAAATAGCCAACCCTCATAGAATATGTGCAAAAACGAAAATACCGTTAATCATTTTTTTAATATTTTAATAAAATTAAAAAATGAAAAAATAAATATAAAAATTAATTTTTAATCAAAATAAAATTAAAATTAAAAACTAATAAAAATATATAATTATTACAAAAATTATATGATAATATAATATAAAAAATCAAACTAATAAAAAAAATATTGTAAAAAAATAAATGATAATATAATATTAAAAATTAAAAAAATTGTGAAAAACATTTTAAAAATTAAGAAAATAATTTTTTTCTTCATTTTCATGAAGATCGGGTTCGAATAACCCAGATCTTTAAATCTCCAGATGAAGATCTGGGTTGATTGAAACTAGATTTCATTGAAACGAAAAGGCATCACTAATAAGACTCTCCCAGATTCCTAACTTGAATTTGAGAAGACCCTATGATAAGCTGAGAAACTATATATGGTTTTAAACTTTTTGATGGAAATCATTTGAAAATCTAATAATACATAGGGTGATTTAATAAAAATTTCAATAATATAACTACTGTTTATCTAATAATTTCATCCTGTAATAAATAAAATGTACACTTCTAAAATATTTCAAATCTTCAACTACTTAAAACCTCTAGTCCTTTCTTTGTTTAGAGATTTCCATCGAGACCTGACAGTTATTTGAAAAATAATTTTAAAATATAAAAAGATAAGCGTTAACGCTCAATAAATGAATATAACTTCCAAAAAACTAGATAAATCATTTTTGATAATAACTAACATAACATAAAGCTAGTAAAAAAAATAAAATCTCAATTATCTATATTCAATCATATCTAACAATGATATTGAAATCACATCTCATATCATGATAAAAAATAAATATCTATATAGATCATTTCTGTTTGTAATAAAAACTCAATTTACACCAATCTAGTAGTTGGGGAAATTTGTTATTTATGGTAGAGATACTCAACATACACATAGAGCGGAGAATAACATCTGTTATACACATGTTGGGCAATTTAATAACTCTCAGACATCTGTCACACACGTGTTGGGCAAATTTCTAAGGCTTACACATATGACACCTACCTGACCATTAAAAGGGAGGGTACAATCTTGGTGTTCTGAAAATATATTTATATTTTTTTAATTTCCTTTCAAATCTTAAATCATTTCTGTATACAAATATATAAAATATTGAATAATATTTTTCTAAGAACATAAAAAAACATTCGTTCTCATAACATAACATAATATTACCAAAATATTTTAAGTGTTTCTTATAATAAATTCGTGTTAAAATCATAAAATATAATTTATAATCTATAAAATCAATTAACTAAACAAATAATTTATTTTTAATAAATAATAAAAACTGAAATATAAATAAATATAATCCAGTCAAATTAATTAAAATAAAACTATCTACTCACAAATTAAATTTCAGACTCTATTTAGAACCATTAGCATACATATTATCTTTAAGTCATTTTCCACCTAAAAACAACACAAAAATGTATTTAAAATTCATAAAAATCAAATCAGAAAATTGAATTTGAAACTAAAATAATTACACACCAAAAATCTGCTCCCAATTATTTCCCTTTTATTTTCTTCTTTCTTCTACTCACGGGTCTTCTTCTTCTTCTTCTTCTTTTTTTGTTGGTTTAGTTATGTTTTTAATTAAACATCAATATATATAATACTCATCCATTTGGCCCACACAAACAAATACACTCTTTTCAATCTCTCTTTTGCTTACCAACTTATATATTTGATACTTATCTCGTTTCTTTATTAGTTTGACTTTTCTTTTTCTCTCAAATGTTTTTGCTATCTCCATTTGTTCTTATCTCTAACTCTCTTAATTTATATACATGTATATATGATCGGTCCCACTCTTTACATCTCATTCCATTTTGTTTTTTAGTTTTTTTTTTTTTTTTTGTCGTCTCATGTGTTAACCATTTCACAACCACATGTTTTCTTTTCTTTTTTACGTCCATCGAATTTGCATCCCTTTGTACATGTACCTTGTATGCTTGAAAGTAAATGAGTACATTTAGTAAAAAAATAAGCTACACTAATTTCAAATTTGGGCTCATTTAAATTTTAGACTCCATAAATGATTGATTGGATATTTTTATCGCTTCAATTAGACTCTTCAATTTGAAATCTCTAATTGAGCCCCTCTGACTTATTCAAAGCCTCATTTATGCTTTATTTAAATAATATATATATATTCTACTGAATCTAATTGGATTCGGGTGTTACAAGCACGACGATCATGGTGGCTTAAGACCTCTAACCCTTTGCTGTAACGCGGTAGTGGCGCCCTCCTCTCCAAAGGTGGCAGTCCCTTTGACCTCCTCTTCCTTGTTGGCGATGACTCCTCCCTCTGGATCTATATTTAAAGAAAGATTAGATCTTGCTTTTGCCTTTGTTGTTGTTGGTTATGGTTTAGATCTTGCTTTTGCCTTTGTTGTTGTTGGTTCTGGTTGTGGTATTCTCAATGTTGTTGTGTTAGTGTGTTTGTGCATATGTTGTTATTGGAGATTAAGGGTTGTGGCAGTTGATCTAGCGATGAAAGAGAAAGGGTTGGAGATGGAGGGTTGGCTAATATGGTTAGAGATAAAAGGTCGATCGATCTGGTTGATTGGGTTAAGAAAGAGGAAAGGGTTTGAGTTATTATGGTTGAAAGATTTGGGAACATCTCCATTGATGGAGATAATCGATAATTGGATCTCCACCTTTTTATTTTTTTTTTTTTTTGAACTTTTTCTTTAATTTTTTTAATTTTCTTTTTAAAATTTGGTTTTTTTAATTTAATTCTAAAAAAATCGTCATCCATTACATGAGATGGACAGTGATGATAAAATGTTTATTTTTTTTTTACATTTTTAAATTTAATTTTTAATTTAATATTTTATTATTAGATAAAATAGTAATTTTTTACTTATTTTTATTATGTTATTAAATTTAATTTATTTTTTATTAATTTTTTCTCAATTAAATCTCCATCATCCATTATAACCTTGATAGATGGTGGAGATATAAAGTTTTTTCCTTTATTAATTTTAAATAGTCAGTGAAATAAAAAGATCAAAATATCATTCTAATTGTTAAATTTGACTAACAATCAACTAGTGAAAGTACTAGATTCATGAATTTTTTAAACATTAGGGACGATGAAAACTAAAAACATGTTAATGAGTAAAAAAATAATATTTAATAAAAAATTAGGAGTACAGTGAAATTTTCCATTTTACATGGTAATTAAAGCTCTCGATGGGACCATAACTTTGAGCTTTCAAGGTAGTGTTGTCGCTTTACGGAGCATAGGAATTGATTTTTCCCGCTGGCGTTGGCCCCACGTTAAAAAAAAGGAGCATCACTCAATACAATCTACTACTGTACCGCCTCTCACATGGTCTTAGCCCACTTTTCGCTCAACTCTTTTTTGCCGGGGGTGTGGGGTGTAGACATGACCACGGTTCGGTTCAAACCATGCGGTTCGAACTGAACCATCACTGTAGAACTAGAACCAGAACATAAGGTTCCGGTTCCGGTTCCGGTTCGGAACCGAATCGAAACCGTCACTGTAGCGGTTCCGGTTCCGGTTCTAACCCTAAAGGAACCGGAACCGTCGGTTCAAAGAACCGTGGAACCGGAACTGCTTTGAACCAGCGGTTTCGGTTTGGTTCCGGTTCTTAAATAAATATAAAAAAAAAAACAACAACCAACCATTAGGGCCAATTAAACAATCCAATATGATCAAAAGAGAGGTCATTATTATAAAATATAAAAGTAGTTTTCGATTTATTTTTTTTTTTTTGTATAAAAGTAGTTTTTGTTTGTGTATAGGTTTATTGTTTTAATTTGAAAATATATTTTAATATTAATTTTTAAATTTCAAATTGTCATTTTAAAAAAAGGTTCCAGAACCGGAACCGAAACCGTTATAGAACCGGAACTGGAACTGGAATCGGAACCAGAACCGTTACAGAACTGACGGTTCCAGAACTGAACCGGAACCGTGTTATTTCGGTTAAGGTTCCGGTTCTAGCTTTTTTAGAATCGGAACCGTCGGTTCAGAACCGGAACCGGAACTGAACCGAACCGTGGTCATGTCTAGTGGGGTGGGGTATGAACAGTACTAAAATGGCTCTGTAATCCTTTTTTTTATTTAAATCCTTTTTTTATTAATATGATTACTTTGAAAGTCTTTATTACACCCTTTATTATAGTTAAACTTTTAAACTATAAATTCAAGTAGAAAATTTGATAAAATCATCACTTAGTTGTTAGTCTAAATTTACCAATCAGATAGTTGTGGGCATTCTTTCCAAACATGTAAGAATAATAGATTTTTCTTGGCTGTTGTTTGGATATTATCTATATTAAAGTCATAATGCCTGAACTTTGAATTTTTTTTTAATAAAAAATGATATGCTAATTGAACTGAAGAAGTAATACATTGATATTTATAAAGCCTCCAAAAACATAATTAAAATAAAATTTTTATTCTTGTTCTTAATTTGATATTGTAGTTCTGTTGGGATTTGTTTTGGTCTTTTGGCTACCTTCCTGAAGTGAAACAAATCTTATACTAAGTATTCTGTTTTGATAGATGGGTGTTGCTGGTACTAATTATTTAATCGTTTTTTGTTGGATGTATCTACAGGTATACTACAAAATGTAGAATTGTATCTTAGGCTCCTAATTTTTTAGTAACTCTAAAGTTTCTAGTATAAAAAATTATGGAAAAAATAATGGAAAAATATGGAAAACCTAGTGATTATATGCATATTTTTGGAGACAAAAAATATTTATATATGTTAATATATATTTATTATATTTTCTTCATCAGTTTTAAAATGTGCTTGTAAGCTTTATATATTAAAGAATAATAGGTTTACTTTTTATTTTTATTTTTGTTTTCTAACCCAATTTTTTGGTTTTTTTTTTTTTTTTAATTTCACAAATTTATATATAAAACCAACAAGGGCATTTTCTAATTAAATATTATTGTAATATTTAAGTATAGACAGGGGTATAATGGTTTTCTATCTATTTTAACTAAACCAAAAGATAAATGAATTTTTTCATATTTTTCGTTAGGTTTGACTATCAGTTGACTGACGAAAGGGATTAATTTGATATTTGATGCATTTCTTAATGACCCTTTCTCAAAACTTAGAGATAAAAATGATTTTTATCCTAATTTGGAATGGGGGAAATTTCACTTTATTCCCTAGCATTTGCTTATATATATATATATATATATATTACTCATTATTACATTTTTAGTTTTTGTCATCCTTAACGCTTTAGAAATCTATCAAATTGAATTGATCCCTCTGACCAAAAACTAACAGTCAACCCTCATAGAATATGTGCAAAAACCAAAATACCGTTAATCTTTTTTTATATTTTAATAAAACTAAAAAATGAAAAAAAAATAAAAAAAATTAATTTTTAATCAAAATTAAAATTAAAATTAAAAACCAATAAAAATATATAATTATTACAAAAATTATATGATAATATAATATAAAAAATCAAACTAATAAAAAATATTGTAAAAAAATAAATGATAATATAATATTAAAAATTAAAAAATGTGAAAAACATTTTAAAAATTAAGAAAATAATTTTTTTTTTTCTTCATTTTCATGAAGATTGGGTTCGATAACCCAAATCTTCAAATCTCCATATGAAAATCTGGGTTGAATGAAACTAGATTTCATTGAAATGAAAGGCAACATTGATAGGACTCTTCTAGATTCTTAACTTGAATTTGAGAAGATCCTATGATAAACTAAGAAACTTCTAAATTTTTTATGGAAATCATTTAAAAATCTAATAATACATAGGGTGATTTAATAAAAATTTCAATAATATAACTATTGTTTATCTAATAATTTCATCCTGTAATAAAACGAAATGTGCATTTTTAAAATATTTCAAATCTTCAACTACTTAAGACCTTCGGTTTCTCTTTTAAATCTTATTTCAACACAAGCAGTGTCACGTAAAATATATAAAGTAAACTAACTTTCATATGAAAAGATAGCTATAAAGTGTGTTTGTATCATTTGCAGACTCAAAAACAAAAACATGAGCGAAATTAATGGGAAATCAAATATTTTACAACATTAAAATATAAGTAAATATACGCATGCTCGGATACCATGGAATATACAAAATACATATACAATGTCAAAATGTGATTTCCTTGCATCATTTGATCGAGTGGTCCACCTTTCTCTGTTCAGAGATTTCCATCGAGACCTGACGGTTACTTGAAAAATGATTTTAAAATATAAAAGGTTGAGCGCTAATATCTAGTAAGTGAATATAACTTTCGAAAAACTAAATAAATAATTTTCAATGATAACTTACATAACATAAAGCTAGTAAGAAAAATAAAAACTCAATAATCTATATTCAATCATATCTAACAATTAATAATATTGAAATCACATCTCATATCACGATAAAATATAAATATCAGTATAGATCATTTCTATTTGTAATAAAAACTCAATCTATACTAATCTAGTACCCAAGAAAATCTGTTATACGTGGTGTAGATATTTAGCACACATACACAGAGTGAGGGATAATATCTGTTATACACGTGTTGGGTAATTTAATGACTCTCAAACATCTGCCACACATGTGTTGGACAACTCTCTAGGACTTACAAATGTGAAACCTACCTAACCGTTAAAGGAGATGATACAATCTTGGTGTTCTAAAAATATATATATATATATTTTTTAATTTCCTTTCAAATCTTAAATCATTTTTGTATACAAATATACATAATATTGAATAATATTTTTCTAAGAACATAAACAAACATTCGTTCTCATAACATAACATAATATTACCAAAATATTCTAAGTGTTTTCTTATAATAAATTCGTGCTCAAATCATAAAACATAATTTATAATCTATAAAATCAATTAACTAAATAAATAATTTATTTTCAATAAATAATAAAAACTGAAATATAAATAAACATAATCCAGTTAAATTAATTAAAATAAAACTATCCACCCACAAATTAGATTTCAAACTCTATTTGGAACCACTAGCATACGTATTATCTTTAAGTCCATTTCCACCTAAAAATAACACATAAATGTATTTAAAATTCATAAAAATCAAATCAGAAAATTGAAATTGAAACTAAAATAATTACACACCAAAATCTGTTTTCAATTATTTCTCTTTTCTTTCCTTCTTTCTTCTACTCATGGTCTTCTTCTTTTACGTCTTCCTTTTTTTTTTTTTTATTTTGGTTTTGCTATGTGGTTCGGTTATACGTGTGTAGTGTGCTTTTAATTAAACATCCATGTATATAACACTCATCTATGTGGCCCACACACACACACACTCTTTTCAATCTCTCTTTTGCTTACCAACTTATATATTTGACACTTATCTCATTTCTTTATTAGTTTGACTTTTCTTTTTCTCTCAAATGTTCTTAATATCTCCATTTATTCTTATCTCTAACTCTCTCAATTTATTTACATGTATATATGATCAGTCCCACTCTTTCCATCTCATTCCATTTTTTTTTTTTTGTCTTATGTGTTAACCATTTCACAACCACATGTTTTCTTTTCTTTTCTATGTCCACCGAATTTGCATCCCTTCGTACATATACCTTTTATGCTTGAAAGTAAAAGAGTACATTTAGTAGAAAAATAAGCTATACTAGTTTCAAATTTGAGCTCATTTAAATTTTGGACTCCATAAATGATTGATTGGATTATTTTTATCACTTCAATTAAGCTCTTCACTTTGAAATCTCTAATTGGACCCCTCCGACTTATTCAGAGCCTCATTTATGCTTTATTTTTAAAAAAATATATTTTTTACTGAATCTAATTGGATTCGGGTGTTACAAACACGACGGTTGTGGTGGCATGAGACCTCTAACCTTTTGCCGTAAGGCGGTTGTGGCGCCCTCCTCTCCAAAGGTGGTAGTCCCTTCAACCTCCTTTTCCTTGTTGGCGACGACTCCTCATTCTCAATCTATATTTAAAGAAAGATTAGATGTTGCTTTTGCCTTTATTGTTGTTGGTTCTGGTTGTGGTATTCTCGATGTTGTTGTGTTAGTGTGTTTGTGCATATGTTGTTGTTGGAGATTAAGGGTTGTGGTAGTCAATCTACTAATGAAAGAGAAAGGGTTGGAGATGGAGGGTTGGCTGATATGGTTAGAGATAGAAGGTAAGTTGATTTGGTTAATAAGGTTAAGAAAGTGGAAAGGGTTTAAGTTCTTGTGGTTGAAAGATCTGGGAACATCTCCATTGATGGAGATAATCGATAATTGGATCTCTACCTTTTGATTTTTGTTTTTTTTTTGAATTTTTCTTTAGTTTTTTAATTTTCTTTTTAAAATTTTGTTTTTTAATTTAATTCTAAAAAAATCGTCATCCAATCACGTGAGATGGACAGTGATGATAAAATTTTTTTAATTTAATTTTTAATTTAATAATTAATTATTAGATAAAAAACAAGTAATTTATTTATTTATTTTTATTATGCTATTAAATTTAATTTATTTTTATTAGTTTTTTTTCTCAATTAAATCTCCATCATACATCATAACCTTAATGGATGGTGAAAATCTAAAGTTTTTTTCTTTATTAATTTTAAATAGTCAATGCAACAAAAAGATCAAAATATCATTTCAACTATTAAATTTGACTAATGATCAATAAACGGAAGTACTAGATTCATGAATTTTTTAAACATTAGGATGATAGAAACTAAAAATATGTTAGTGAAGTAAAAAAATGATATTTAGTAAAATGTTACAATTTAAAGTGAAATTTTCCATTTTAAATGCTAATTAAAATTATGGGACCATAACTTTGAACTTTGTAGGTGGTGTTGTCGCTTTATGGAGCATAGGAATTGATTTTTCGCACTGACGTTGGCCCCACGTTGAAAAAAAGGAGCATCGATCAATATAATCTACTACTGTACAGCCTCTGACATGGTCTTACCTCATTTTTTGAGGAGGGAAGGGGGCCGGCTAGGAGGGGTGTTTTGAAATTTGAACACTACTAAAATTGCCCTGTAATCTTTTTTTTTTTTTTTTTTTTAATTCTTTTTTTATTAATATGATTAATTTGAAAGTATTTATTACACCCTTTGTTATAGTTAAACTTTTAAACTACGAACTTAAGCCGAAAATTTGATAAAATCAAAATCATCACTTAGTTGTTAGTTTAAATTTACCAATCAGATAGTTGTGGGCATTCTTTTCCAAACATGTAAGAATAATAGATTTTTCCTGGATGTTGTTTAGATATTATCAATATTAACGTCATAAAGCTTGAACTTTGAATTTTTTTTAATAAAAAATGATATGCTAATTAAACTGAACAAGTAATACATTGATAATTATAAAGCCTACAAAAAATAATTAAAATATAATTTTTATTTTTGTTCTTGAAGTTAAATCTTGCAACATTTTATATTTATTAATTTGATATTGTAGTTCTGTTGGGATTTTTTTTTGGTCTTTTGGCTACCTTCCTGAAGTGAAACAAATCTTATACTAAGTATTCTGTTTTGATAGATGGGTGTGCCGGTACTAATTATTTAATTGCTTTTTGCTGGATGTATCTACAGGTATACTACAAAACGTAGAATTGTATCTTAGGCTCCTAATTTTTTGTAACTATAAAGTTTCTAGTATTAAAAAAACGATGGAAATAATAATCGAAAAATATGAAAAAATAACCTAGTGATTATATGCATATTTTGGAGACAAAAAATATTTATATATGTTATTATGTATTTATTATATTTTCTTCATCAGTTATAAAATGTGCTTGTAAGCTCTATATATTAAAGAATAATAGGTACCAACAGAGTGCATGAGAAATGAAATTAAGACTGAATTAATAAAAAGCAAGTTGAGCGTATAACCTATTTTAGAAAAAGGAAAAATTATAGAATCATATTTTGACATTAACCTAAATCTAGATCATATTCAATTAAGTTTAGCCAAAATGACTAGAACATACCCTTGAATTTTTCATTGACCTTTAACTTTGATGGTAGTGTTAACCATTAAAGGGTAGTATTGTCCTTTTACTCAATATAATTAATTAAAATTAATAAATTAATTTTAAAAATAAGAAATAAATAAATTTAAAGAAATCAAGAAATAAGTAAATAAATAGTTAAAAGGTAGAAATCCTGAGATGAAACAAAACATATGGAAGAGAAATAGTTAAAGAATTGATTGATTTGTGGAAACTGAATTAATTTTTATTTGGGACTTTGGTTTATGGTTGAATGAGTTTGATTTGTGATTTGGGTAATTGGTTGAATTTAATTATTTTTTTTAAAGTACTTAGGGTTTGAGATTTGTTTAGTTGTTGAAAGGGTTGAATTAGGTTTGAGTTGTTTTAATTTAAGATTGAAGCAGAGATGAGGTTTTCAGGTTTTGCATTGGACCAGAGGTTAAAGCAAATGAGGACAACTTATGCTTATGAATTAGAGGTTCAAACATATGAGGTCTTTGGGTTTTACAAGAATTTAATTATTTTTGTAATTTTGTTTTATAATAGTATTAAAATAATTAATAAAATATTAAAATCAATGGTATTTTTGGCACCGGTATGCCTTAGTTAAGATCACCATTAATTTAAACGTTCAAACCTTGGGTCAAGGGTAAATTGGTATATTTTAGAGAAATTTTAAATATGATTCAGGTTTAGATTAATACTATGGTTTGTCGTGTAATTTTCCCTTAGAAAAATTGGTCTGCCTATGCTGGTGTGACTAAGTCCACTTTATGAACATGGAGGGGAAGGTTCAATAAGCCATGTAAGTGTTTCCAGTCCACACGGTTTTACCAAGAAGTCTAAAAATCCTATCATAAGGTTTTGTCCTTTGTGTTTTGTTCTTAGGGGAATTGAGAGCGAAGTTACCTTTCCGTAAGATACAAGCAAAGCGTTAGACTTTTCTTGGTCTTTTGGCCACCCTTCTGAAGTGAAACAAATCTTATACAAATTAAAAATATTTTGTTATGTTAGGTGGGCGTACTAATTATTTAATTGCTTTTTGCTTAATGTATCTATAGGTATACTACAAACTTAGAATTATGTCTTAGGCTTCTAATTTTTCGCAACTATAAAGTTTCTAGTATAAAAAACAATGGAAATAATAATGAAAAAAATGGAAAAAAAAAAAAAAACCTACTGATTATATGCATAATTTGGAGACAAAAAAATTATATATGTTAATATATATACATATATATATTTTTTTCTTTATTAGTTGCAAAATGTGCGTGTAAGCTTTATATATTAAAGAATGCTAGGTACAAACATAACGCATGAGAAATGAAATTAAAACTGAATTAATAAAAAGCAAGTTGAGTGTATAAGCTATTATTAGAAAAAGGAAAAAATTATAAAATCGAATTTTGACATTAACCTAAAATCTGAATCATATTCAAGTTTTGCCAAAATGAGGAGAACATACCCTTGACTTTTTCATTGACCGTTAACTTTAATGGTAGTGATGTCCTTCTACTCAATATAATTAAGTAAAATTAATAAATAATTTTAAAAATAAGGGATAAATAAATTTAAAGAAATGAATAAATGAATAGTTAAAAGGTAGAAATCCTGAAACAAAACAAAACAAATGGAAGAGAAATATTTAAAGAATTAATTGATTTGTGGAAATTGAATTAGTTTTTATTTGGGATTTTGGTTTATAGTTGAATGAGTTTTTATTTGTGATTTGGGTAATTGGTTGAATTTAATTCTTCTTTTCTTTAAAGTACTTTGGATTTGATATTTTTTTTTAGCAGTTGAAAAGGTTGAATTAAGTTTGGTTCGGGGTTGAGATTGAATCAGAGATTAAAGCAAAGATAGGGTTTGTGGGTTTTATATTGGACCAGAGGTTGAAGCAGATGAGGATAACTTATGCTTATAAATCAGAGTTTCAAGCATATGAGGTCTGTGGGTTTCACAATAATTTAATTATTTTTATATTTTTATTTTATAATAATATTAAAAAATAATAAAATATTAAAATCAATGGTATTTTTATGTGAAAAAAAAAAGAAAGAAAAAATTCAATGGTCTTTTGATATTAGTTAAGATCACCATTAACTCAAACGTTCAAATCTTTGGTCAAGGGCAAATTGGCATAATTTAGGGAAAACTTAAATATGATACAGGTTTAGATTAATGTCGGAGCTTTTGTGTTATTTTCCTTTTGAAAAATTGGCTTTTCTAATCAAGTGGGACCCAAGTCCACTTTATGAACATGGAGGTAACGGTTTAATAAGCCATATAAGTCTTTCAAGTCCACATGGTTTTAACAAGAAGTCTAAAAGTTCTATCATAAGTTTCTTTCCTTTGTGTTTTGTTTTTGGAGAAAATGGTGAGCGAACTTACCTTTTCATGAGATACAAACAAAGTGTTAGATTTATTTAAAATAGATTAGATGAGAAGACTTAAATCTTTTTCACACATCTTACTTATCGATATCAATTAGTGATGGACCTATAAATTTTTATAAGTAGAGGCGCTAATACAATATAATAATAATAATAATGAAAAATCAAAAACCTTACCAATATGATTTTTTTATAAAAACAAAATTTCAATGACATGATGAAATACAAATAAAATAAAAAAAATAATACACTTAATTTAAATGAATCGGATGGTTTAGCACTCAAAAAGTTTGAATCGAGGTATTAAGAAAATTAAAATAATATAAATTATATATTATTATAATTTTTCTGTACCTAACTTTTTATTTTGAAACATTGTAATCTCCTTATTAAATATACTTCTCCTTATCAAAATTATTAAAAATTTCACTTGATTTATACTACAATTAAAGTTTTAATATTCACATTAAAAGTACCAAAATACTCATTATATAATATTTTATTAATTGTTGTGATTTTAATTTTAAATAATAAAAATATAAAAAAATAAATAAAAAAAAGTTTGCTATGATCTAATTTACGCGACGTCAAGGTAATGCAATTTACCCTTATTTACTGTCATTTTCTATTTTCTTTTGACTTATAATTTGGATAATTGGTTTTTACTCTGTAATTTCCTTGCAATACAATTATGGAAGCATGAAATATATATATATATATATATATTTGAAATGACATGAAATATTTTAATATTTATAAAAAAAATTAAAACTAAATTTATTTTCAAAAGGGATAATCCCAAAAAACCAGTTCTAGATTTTGAAAATATCTATTTTACAACTTTAGTTTCATTTTTGTCCAAATTACCCCCTAACGTCAATAAGTTAACAAAAATGTTAGAAAATTGTAAAAAGACAATTCTATCCTTGATAAAATATTTTTATTTAACAAATAAAATAATTATAACATAATATTTTAAATAAAATAATTGATAAAAATAAAAAAGAATTCCATCTAGCCATTTTCATCTTCAACCTCCGATCTCCATCTTCATTATCATCAATCTTCATCACCAACCATTCAATACATCAGCCATAGAGTCCATAAAACTACTTCCGCCAGCTACAACCTCTTTCCTTTTCTTCTTCCCCCTCTCTTTTTTCTCTCTCCCTATTTCTCACTGGAAACCCAAAAAATTCTCACTGGAAACCCAAAAAATTATGGGTTTCCTCTTCCTGCGACTGGAAACCCAAAAAATTCTGGGTTTCCAGTCATTGGAACCCGCAGAAATTCAGCATCAATCCAAAAAAATTTTGCCACATTAACTTCATCATCTATTATCGATCATCAACACCATTACTAGCAATCATCAACACAATTACCAACCAAAATCAAGCAAAATCAGCAACCAAAATCAACCAAATGAACTCTCGTCTGGAACCCTCGTCTGGGTTCGAAGCTAGATGAGGGTTCGTCTCATCTGGGTTGGAACCCAGACGAGACGAACCTAGTCGTCTGGGTTCGGTTCGTCTCGTCTGGGTTCGAACCTAGATAAGATTTCATCTCGAACCCAGAGGAGACGAACCCAGTTGTCTGGGTTCCATCTGGGTTCGAACCCAGAGGAGACGAACCCTTATCTAGGTTCGTCTCATCTGGGTTCGAACCCAGACGACTGGGTTTGACTGGGTTCCAACCCAGATGAACCCTCATCTGGGTTTGGCTGGGTTCCAACCCAGACGAACCCTCATATGGGTTCGAACCCAGATGAGGGTTCGTTTGGGTTGGAACCCAGCCGAACCCAGTCGTCTGGGTTAGATCCTGATCTGAAAAGAAAGAGGAGAGGAGAGGAGAGAAAGTGACGACGGCGGCTCTAGAGAGAGAGAGATGAAGAGGAGTCGGTGAGGGAGAGGTTAGTGGTGGATGTCTGGCAGAGGCGACGGCGAGCGACGGAGCCTGAGCGGTGAGGCTAGAGAGAGAGAGAGACTGGTGAAGTTAGAGAGAGAGAGAGAGAGAGAGAGAACGGTGAGGTTAGAGGGGGAAAGTGTGAGTGACTGAAAAAAAAATATTTTTATTTAAATTTTTTATTTTTTAAAAATAAAAATATCTTTATTTTTTTATATTTTTATATTTAATATTATTTATTTATTTTAATTTTTCATATTTTAATTAATTAATATATAGATTTTTAACTTTCTTCGTATTTTCGTTTTTACCCCCGGAGTCAAATGGTCAACCTTATTCATTTAACGGAATCGATTACTGTCAATGGTATTACCGTCTTTTCATACGCCTTCAGGGGATATTTATTAAAAGTACGGGGATTGTTTGGGATTATCCCTTTTCAAAAAGTTATATCAAGACAATTATTAACTCATCAATTTTAAATGATAATTAATATTTTCAGTGGGACCACAACTTTGACAATAATGCCGTGGCTTTGTTCCGTGTCAGGAGCCAAGGTCAATTATTGTAGTCGTCACACCAATCAAAGAAGCGTCAATCAATACAACCTACCATTATATAACCTGTCTAATAGTCCCACCGCATGTTTCACTTTTGAAACAATCAGACTTTCTCTACTTCTCTCATTCTCAAGCTCTCTCAAACTCTCTTCTCTTAATTCAACTTTCGTTTCTACAATTATCAGATTTAGGTATGCTCAAATTTTATTATGTTTATTGTTGAACTTTTTTATCAACTTAATCATTTTGTGTTTATAAGTTTTTATATTTATTTATTGGCAAATTAAATATTTCTAGCATTTCTGAACGTTGTTTGATTCCTATATAATTCAATTAATATTTTTGTTTATTTTGTTTCTTCACTTGTTCCCTCTGAGTTACCCCAATTTGATTAACTCACTCAAGCAACTCGGCTAGATTTTTCTCTCATGGATGGTCTCAACTCCACCTCCAAAACCTTTAAAGTTACTACTATCAAACTACTCAATCCGTTAATCACAATAACAAACACAAACCTCACTAGGAAAAAAAAAAATCCATCTCCTGTAATCATCATACAAACCAATTTTAGTTGTAGGTATTAGGATAGGTACGTCTAAATTTACCACTTAATTGTTAGTAATTTACCACTCAGGGGGATTAATAAAATCATCACTTAGTTGTTAGTTTAAATTTACCACATCAGTATTAAAATACCCCTTTAATCTTGCTTGGTGAGTGTTGAACTTTCATTCATTAGCTTAAATCATTTTGTGTTTGTAAGCTTATATATATATATATTTGTTGGCAAATTAAGTATTTATAGCTTAGAAGTTTAACTATAACAAAGGATAGAATAAGACTTTCAAACCAACCATATTAATATAAAAGATCTAATATCTAGGTATTAGTATTTGTAAGTTAAAAATACTTTTGATATAACAAATAAAAATAGATAACACACAAAAAGATCATAACTTTTACAAAACCAAGTCTACGAATTCCTAAGAATTTTTAAATACAATATTTATATTTTAAATCATAGTTAATATAATATTTAATGAATCACAATATTAATCAAACAAAAGTACTTTAATTCATCGCTAATTACTTTTAATTAATTAGTTTATTTGCAACTTCATTGAAGTACATTAATGCTTTGGATTAATTTATTAATTTAATGGCATGATGGTCTTATAGCATATATTAAACTTTTTAATTTTTTTATGGTGCTCTCCACTTAAAGCAGGAAGTATGTCCTTTGTCCTATTTTTAAAAGCAACTTATCATCAACTTCATTCAAAATTAACTATTGCATATGAAGATATCTAGGATGGTGGAGATCCGATCTAAATCTCCACATTTTGATTTTTTTTTTTAAGAGTTTGTCTTTAATTTTTTATTTTCTTTTTAGAATTTGTTTTTAAAATGATAAAAAATATATATATTTTTTATATTTTTAAATTTATTTTTTAGTTTAATATTTTATTATCAAAGAAAAAATATGTAAGTTTATTTATTTATTTTTGTTATGTTTTTTAAGTTAATTCATACTTTAATTTATTTTTTTATTAATTTTTTCCCAATTAAATCTCCTCCATCCATCATCCATCATAACTTTGATGGATGGTGGAGATCTAAAACATTTTCCTTTACTAATTTCGAATAGTTAGTGAAATAAAAATATCAAAATACTCTTCTAATTATTAAGTTCGATAAATGGTCAATTGATGAAAGGATTAGATTAATGAGTTTTTAAATTGTTAGCGAGGATGAGAATTAAAAACACTTTAATGAGGAAAAAAAGTAATATATTGTCAAAAACTTTGGGGATTAAAGTGATAGTTTTCCACTAATTAAAGTTTTCGTGGGACCCTATACTTTTGAAGTTTAACAATAATGTTATGACTTTGTGGATTAGAGGCACTGATGTTTTCCACTTATGTTGGCCCCATATTAAAAAAAAATAGAATCAATCGATGCAATCTTTCACCGTACAGCCTCTCACATAGTTTCACTTCATTTTTCACTTGGGAAACTTGGAAGATTTTCTCTACTTGTCTCAATCCGTGACTCTCCCAAATTCTTTACCCTTAACCTTAATCTATTGTGAGAGAATTTTAGACATTAAATAACTTAATCAAGCCCAGGTCTGCTCAAAATTTATTATAGTGATTGTTGAACTTTCATTTAATAACTTAAATCATTTTGTGTTCGTATATAATTCAATTTATAATTTTATTCATTTTGTGTTTGTAGGTTTTTATATTTTGTATGTTTCATTTAAGGTCTTTAATAAGTTATGGTGGATGATTATCACCAGTTTTGTTGACTTTTTTTTTTTTTTATTAATTGAAAATAAATATGTAATTAACAAATGAAAATATAAAGATAATGCAAGCAGAGAAATGCAGAGAAAAAAAATTTAAAATTATTAAGGTGGGCCCCAAATGCCTTAAAATTTTAAGAGTACCATTTTCGTCAAACAGTTGGTAGGTAGCCTGCAAACACTTTGTTTTACATGCAATTTATAAATTTAAAAAATAATTATAATTAAATTAATAAATAACCAGAAGAGTAATTGCTTTCTAGAGAAATCAATGAGAGGAAAAAGAAAACAAATTTCGTAGAGGAGCAAAACTGCAAAACGATTACCTTGTAAAATTTATCACTCTGCAAATCTTGATTACCGGACAGAGACGTCATAAAAGTAAAAAGACGTAAAAAGCTAAAGGACGTCGTTCTTATCATTTTATTTTTTAATATATATTTTTTGTTTATTCAAAGTGGATGAAGTCTTTAAAAAAGTGAGATATGCGTCCCAGTTGTGCTTGTTGGAGCCAGACTAGGCAATGATTTATGGAGAACAGTTTATTTAGACTTTCATGATGCACGTCGTTTTATAATGGTTAGATTTGTCAATTTAGGGTTGTTTAGAAAAAAAAAAAAACTAAAATTTTGGGATGGTTGAAATTAGCATTTTTTTAAAAAAAAAAAAAAAATCAACAACTTACCTCTATTCTTTTTTTCTTTTTTTTTATAAAATTTAAGTAAATATTATTTTATAATATCAAAATTTTCATTAATGTGATTTATATAAATAAAATAATCATATAAACGGTAAGAGTTGGATCAAGTTTTATAATATACTACTCATTATATGAATTTTTTGTTTAAAGATAAATCATTAATAATTCTATTTAAATATATCAAATTTCATTTAAATCTATATTAAAAAAAATCCAATAAACTTTAAATAGAATTCTAACAAAATCAGATGACATTTATTAAATAATTCAATAAATTCTTTAAATAGAATTCTAAAAAAATCTAATGGAATATGTAGAATTTATAAAATCCATCAAGATCTATAATTAGAAACACTCAAACAAATTTCAACAAAGCCTAGATTGAATACATCTATAAATGTTCATGGACTGTAATTTTGAACTTTAATAGTAATGTTGTGGCTTTGTGGACCATAAATATTTTTATACTTTTGTTTCATAATAATATTAAAATAATTAATAAAATAGTAAAATCAATGGTAGTTTGGTACCGGTATGCTTTAGTTAAGATCATCGTTAACTCAAACGTTCAAACCTTTGGTCAAGGGTAAATTAATATAGTTTAGGCAAAACTCAAACATGATTCAGGTTTAGATTAATTCCAGGGGCTTGTGGTGTAATTTTCCCCCAGAAAATTGGCTTTTCTGTGCTGGTGGGACTCAAGTCCACTTTATGAACATGGAAGGGAAGGTTCAATAAGCCATATAAGGCTTCGAAGTCCAGACGGTTTTAACAACAAGCCTACAAATTCTATCATATAAGTTTTTGTCCTTCGGGTTTTATTTTTAGGGGAATTGAGAGTGAAGTAACCTTTCTATTAATATACAAGCAAAGTGTTACATTTATTTAAAATAGATTAGATGATGAGACTTAAATCTTTTTTACACATTTGATTTTTTCGAAAAATGACACTTATATAAAATAATAACAATAGTAATGAGAAATTAAAAATATTACCAATATGAAATTTTATAAAAACAAAAATTCGATAACATGATGAAATACAAATAAAATAAAACAAGTAATACACTTAATTTAGATGAATCAAATAATTTAGCACTCAAAAAGTTTTAACCGAGGTATTAAGAAAATAAAAACAATGTAAATTATACATTATTATAATGTTCTTCAACCAAACTTCTTATTTTGAATTATTATAATATCCTAATTAAATATAACCTTATTAAAATTACCAAAAATTATGCTTCATTTAGGCTACAATTAAAGTTAACGATAACTTTTAGGATTCATATGAAAAGTACCAAAATACTCTTTGTATAATATTTTATTAATTATAGTGATTTTATTTTTAAATAATAAAAATATAAAAAATAAATGTAGACAAGTTGACTCTGGATCTAATTTGTGCAAAGTCAAGGCGCTTAATGCAATTTACCCTTGAATTTACTTTCATTTTCTATTTTCTTCTGACTTATAATTTGGACCATTGGTTTTTGCTCTGTAATTTCCATGCAACGCGATAATGGAAGCATGAAATATTTTTTTTTTCTTGAAATGGCACCAAATATGTCAATCTTTATAAAACAAAAATTAGAACTAAATTTATTTTCAAAAGTTATATCAAGATAAGTATCAAATCATCAATTTTAAATAGTAACTAATATTCTCAGTGGAACCACAACTTTGAACTTTAACAATAATGTTGTGCCGAAATGACTTTTTCCACTCATGTTGCCTCCACTCTGTCCCGACACCAAACAAAAGAGCATCAATCGATACAACCTACAACTATAAAACCTGTCCACTACTCTTACTTCATGTTTCACTTTTGAAACTTTCAAGACTTTCTCTGCTTGCTTCTGTCAGTCTCAAACTCTCTCAAGTTTTAGAGGTTAAACAACTTTCGTTTCTACAATTATCAGGTTAAGGTATACTCAAATTTTGTTATATTTATTGTTGAACTTTCATTTATCAACTTAATCATTATGTGTTTGTAAGTTTTTATATTTATTTGTTGACAAATTAATTAGTTCTAGCCTTTCCGAACTTTGATTGATTCATATATATAATTCAATTTATATTTTTATTTATTTATGTCTTCACCTATTTAAATCATTTTCTGTTTGTAATTAACTATTCAATTCACTTATTTCATTCATTAACTTAAATCATTTTGTGTTTGTAAGCTTTTATATATATTTCATTCATTAACTGCATGTTTCACTTTTCAAATGATCAGACTTTCTCTACTTCTCTCGATCTCAAACTCTCTTCTCTTAATTCAACTTCCGTTCCTACAATTATCAGGTTCAGGTATGCTCAAATTTTGTTATGTTTATTGTTGAACTTTCATTTATCAACTTAATCATTTTGTGTTTGTAAGTTCTTATATTTATTTGTTGGCAAAATAAATTATTTCTAGCCTTTCTAAACTTTGCTTGATTTATATATAATTCAATTAATATATTTTTATTTATTTTATTTCTTCACTTGTTCACTCTGAGTTATCCCAACTTGATTAACTCACTCAAGCAACTCAGCTAGATTTTTCTCCCATGGATGGTCTCAACTCCACCTCCAAAATCTTTAAAGTCACCAGCATCGAACTACTCAATCCATTAATCACAACAACAAACACAAACCTCACTAGAAAAACAACAAAAATTAAATCCATCTCCACTAATCATCATACAAACCGATTTTACTTGTAGGTGTTAGGATAAGTTCGTCTAAATTTACCACTTAATTGTTAGTAATTTACCACTCAGGGGGATTAATAAAATCATCACTTAGTTGTTAGTTTAAATTTACCACATTTGTATTAAAATACCCCTTTAATCTTACTTGGTGAGTGTTGAACTTTCATTCATTAACTTAAATCATTTTGTGTTTGTAAGCTTTTATATATATATTTGTTGGCAAATTAAGTATTTATAGCTTAAAAGTTTAACTATAACAAAAGATATAATAAAAACTTTCAAACTAGCCATATTAATATCAAAGATCAAATATCTAGGTATTAGTATTTGTAAGTTAAAAATACTTTTGATATAACAAATGGAAATAGATAATACACAAAAAGATCATAATTTTTAGGGAAACAAGTATAAGAACTCGTAAGAATCTTTAAATACAATATTTATATTCTCAATCAAAGTTAATATAATATTTAATGAATCACAATATTAATCAAACAAAAGTACTTTTAATTCACCACTAGTTACTTTTAATTAATTAGTTTATTTGCAACTTATTAAAGTATATGATTGCTTTGGATTAATTTATTAATTTAATGAGCATGATGTTCTTATAGCATAAATTAAACTTTTTAGTTAATTAATAGCACTCTCTGCTTAAAGCAAGAAAATATGTTCCTTGGTATATTTTTAAAAGTAACTTATCATCAACTTCATTCAAAATTAACTATTGCATGTGAAGATGCCTAGGATGGCTCCACCTTTTTTTTTTTTTTGGGTTTTTGCTTTTCTTTAATTTTTTTTTTATTTTCCTTTTAGAACTTTGCTTTTTATGATGATAAAATATTTTTTATTTTTAATACTTTTAAATTAATTTTGAATTTAATATTTTATTTTTAGAGACAAAATAAGTAAGTTTATTTATTTATTTTTATTATTATCTTTTAAGTTAATTCATATTATTTTTATTATTATTTTTTAAGTTAATTCATATTTTAATTTATTTTTTATTAATTTTTTTCTCAATTAAATCTCCACCATCCATCGTAACTTTGATGGATGGTGGAGATCTAAAGTCCTTTCCTTAGGGGAATAAAAAACTAAAATACCCTTCCAACTGTTAAGTTTGATTGACGGTTAATTAAAGGAATGACTAGATAGATGAATTTCTAAAATATAGAGCTGATGAGAACTAAAAATACATTAGTGAGTAAAAAAATAATATTTCATCAAAAATTAGGGATTAAAGTGAAATTTTTTCTTTTAAATGGTAATTAAAGTTCTCGATAAGACCCCACAACTTTTAACTTTAACAATGATATCGTGGCTTTATAGACTAGAGGCACTGATTTTTCTTTCATGTTGTCCCATATTAAAAAAAGTAGAATCAATTAGTAAAATCTTCCACTATACAACCTCTCACATACTTTCACCTCATTTTTCACTTCCGAAACTTTTAAGACTCTTTAAATGTCTCTCAATCTCCAACTCTCCCAAATTTTTTACTCTTAAATAACTTCTGTTTCTACACTTATTAAGTCTAGGTATATATGCTCAAAATTCATTATGTTGATTGTTGAACTTTCATTCTATTTATAAGTATTTGTAGGCATTTATTGGCAAATTATGTATTTCTAACCTTTCTGAACTTTGCTTGATTTATACATAATTCAAATTTTATTTTTATTTATTTTTATTTACTTTTGAGTTACCCCAACTCAGTTAACTCACTTAAGCAACTTGGCTAGATCTCTCCATCATGGGTGGTCTCAACTCCACCTCTAAAACCTTTAAAATAACCACTATCAAACTACTCAATCCATTAATCACAGCAACCAACACAGACCTCATTAAAACAAAATAAATAAATAAAATCCATCTCCAATAATCATCATTCAAACCAATTTTAGGTGTAGGTGTTTGGATTGGTTCATGTAAATTTGCCACTTAGTTGTTAGTAATTTACCACTAACAGTGATGATAGTTAAGTGATGATTTGATCAAATTTTCAATGTGAGTTTATAGCTTAAAAGTTTAACTGTAACAAAGGACCTAACAAAGACTTTCAAACTAGTCATATTAATTTAAAAGATCAATTTCTAGGTATTAGCTAGTATATACAAGTTAAAAATACGTTTGATATAACAAATGAAAATAGATAACACACAAAAAGATCATAACTTTACAGAAACCAAGTCTAAGAACTTGTAAGAATTAATCTTTAAATAAAATATGTATAACCTCAATCAAGTTAATACAATATTTAATGAATCATAATATTAATTAAACAAAAATATTTTTAATTTATCACTAGTTGCTTTTAATTAATTGGTTTATAAAGCAGGCCATACACGGTTGTTGGAATCCCTAATTTTTGTTTGCAACTTTATTAAAATACATGAATGCTTTGGATTAATTTATTAATTTAATGGGCACGATGGTCTTGTTGCTTATATTAAACTTCGTAAATTTTTTATGGTGTCCTCTCTCTCTACTTAAAGCAGGAAGTTTGTTCTTTTCCATATTTTTAAAAGCAACTTATCATCAATTTCATTCAAAATTAATTATTGCATGTGAAGATGCCTAGGATAGTTGAATTGTAAAAATTATTAGCATTTTGTTTAACTTCTCAAATTTAACTGCAAATTAACGTTTCATTTTCCTATCAAACAACAAAACCAGAATCATGTCTGGGGTAGAACTCATTGTCTCAGCTATCCTTCCAGTGTTGTTGGAAAAACTGTCATCTTCTGAGGTGCTACAATTTCTGAGTCGAGAGGGTTTGAATTCAAATATCAAAACATTGGAAGCTAATTTGAATATGATTAAGGCAGTGCTCCATGATGCAGAGGAGAAGCAATTGGAGGAGAAGAATGTGCAGAAGTGGCTAGATGATCTCGAAGACTTGGCTCATGATGTGGAGGATATACTTGATGAGTTTGCTACTGATGTTTTAACAAGGGACTTGAAGAAGGAACAACATGAACAAGCTAGCACAAGCAAGTTTCATTGTAAGTGTATGCCGATCGATATCAGTAAAGTAAGACCGAAAGCTATAAAGTCTCGTGTTCGCATGGGGTCGGAGATAAAAGATGTCAAACACCGACTGGAACGTGTCACAAGCCAATTGGAGCAACTCTGCAAACTGAAAGACAATCTTGGATTGAGAGAGACAAACGGAGGGACATCGACTGCTGTATCTATACACAAACAGCGTACTACAAGTCATGAAACTGAACCTGCTGTTTATGGGAGAGAAGATGACAAAGCAATAATACTTAAAATGGTATTTAGTGGTGAACCAAGTGCTACCAAATTTCATGTGATACCGATTGTTGGCATGGGAGGAATCGGGAAAACAACACTTGCTCGAAAGGTATATAATGATGAGGCAGTTAAATCTTTCGAGCTTAAAGCTTGGGTTTGCATATCTAATGATTTCGATGTTCTAAAAATTTCGAAGGCAATTTATGAAAATATTTATGAGGAGATGTGCGCTTTTACTGAATTAAATGTAGTACAAAACAAACTCAAAGAGAAGATAGCTGGAAAAAAATTCTTGTTTGTCCTAGACGATGTTTGGAGTAACGATCCTAGCTTGTGGAAAGCCTTGTGGGAAACCTTGAGGTCTCCGTTTGTAGTTGGAGCTAGGGGGAGTAAAATTATTGTGACAACACGTGATGAAGTTGTTGCATCAATTATGAGAAGTTCTACTTGGTTATATAAAGTTTAGTTACTATCAGATGATGATTGTTGGTCTTTGTTTAAGGTGCACGCATTTGATGATGATGTTAATCTTACACATCCTGATATCCAATCAATTCATGACAAAGTCGTTGAAAAGAGCAAGGGCTTGCCCTTGGCATCAAAGGTTCTCGGTGGCCTTTTATATGAAAGAAATATAGATGAGTGGCTGGAAATCTTGAACAACAAAATGTGGGATTTAGTTGATGGAAGTGACATTCCTGCAACCTTAAAACTAAGCTACTATTATCTTTCTTCTCATTTAAAAAGATGTTTCGCTTATTGTTCAATTTTTCCGGAGGATTATGAATTCGAAAAAGAGGAACTCGTACATCTATGGTTGACTGAAGGTCTTATTCAACCATCAAATGAAAATAAAAAATTTGAAGATTTAGGTCATAAGTACTTTAATGATCTATTATCCAGATCACTTTTTCAACAGTCAAGTAGTAACAAAACCAAATATGTAATGCATGACCTTGTACGAGATCTTGCCCATTGGGGTTCTAAAGGAACTTGTTTCCATCTAATGGATATGTCGAGTGTCGACAAGCCATTGGAAAGCTTTAAAAAGGCTCGTCATCTTTCTTATAGTCAGGGTTATCTAGATGGCAAATGTAAATTTGAAGTCATTAGTAAAGTTGAACAAGTTGAGCAACGCCTCAGAACTTTCCTACCATTAGCTATGGATGGGAAACAAAGCTACATATCTCCAATGGTTATTTCTAATTTGCTGCCAAAATTAAAAAAGCTAAGGATGTTATCTTTAAAAGATTATCAAATTACAGAGCTACCTGAGTCAATTGGTGATTTGAGACATCTACGACACCTTGATCTTTCTGGTACGAGAATTAATAGCTTACCTGAATCAATAAGTTTTTTAATTAACTTGCTGATTTTAAAATTAAAAGGTTGTTCTCATCTTAGGAAGTTACCAGCCAAGATGAAAAATTTGACCAAATTAAGATATCTGGATATTAGAGGTGTTCATTTAGATGAGATGCCATTGGGAATAGATAAGTTGATAGATCTTCAATATTTGTTCAATTTTATTGTGGGTGAACGCGATGAAGTTACCTTGAAAGTTTTGAAAAATTTAGAATTTCTTCGTGAACTTTATATTTCAAGGTTAGAGAATGTGGTTGATTTATATGAAACAAGTGAAATGATACTAAAAGATAAACAAAAATTGAGAGTGCTAGAGCTAAAATGGAACTCTCAATTTGACGACACACGTAATGCAGAAAAAGAGAAAAAGGTTCTTAACTTGCTACAACCACATCGAGATCTGGAAAGGCTGACAATCAAGTCCTATGGTGGCACAGAATTTCCATCATGGGTAGGCCCTTCATCATTCTCCAAATTGATTGCTCTAACATTGGAAAGTTGTGTGAGTTGTACAGTTTTACCTTCTCTTGGGTTATTGAAATCACTTAAAGATCTCACAATTAGAGGAATGAAGAGATTGAAAAGAATAGGTAATGAGTTTTGTGGGCAGCACTGTTCAACGCCTTTTCAATCATTGGAAACTTTTTGTTTAGAGAATTTACAAGACTGGAATCATTGGGAACCTATCAAGGAAAATGAGAATAGTGATGCATTCCCTTTGCTCCGAGAGTTTTCTATTAAAAGTTGTCCTCATCTTTGTGGAAGTTTACCAAGGTGCCTTCCTTCACTAGAGAAACTTGTGATTAAGGATTGTGATCAATTGGTAGTTTCATTCTCAAGTCTTCCAAAGCTTTGCAATTTAGACATACATGGATGCAAAGAGATGACATGTGTCGATCCAATTAATTTCAAGTCATTGACGTCTATTATTTTATCAAACGTTGCAGAGTTAGGTAATTGGTCAAAGCAAGATTACTTTCATAAGGCAAATCTGGTCTCACTTCCTATGGTTCGCTACTTTTCCAATTTATGTAAATTGAAAATTACACATTGCAATGCTCTAACGTCATTACCTATGGAAATGAATCATAAAAATACATGTTTGGAAAGTTTAGACTTGTCACAATGTGATTCTCTAAAATTCATCGTAAATGGTCCACTGCCCTCATCTCTTAAAAGGCTTGAGATTTATAGGTGTGCTCAATTGGAGTATTTGTGGGATGATAGAGAGGTAAGTTGTACATCAGTTGTGGACAAAGAGAACCACACATCTGTACTTGAGTACTTACGTGTCAACCACTGCACATCTCTCACAAATTTATCATTAAGCGGTCGATTACCAAGCACGCTTTCTTGTCTCTCCCTTAAGGCGCTTCCAGAGTTGGAGTCAATTGCAGACAGTTTTCATGACAACATTTCTCTTGAAGAAATTACTATATACGATTGTGAAAAGCTTACAACCATATCCAATGGACTGCACAATTGTAGCCGTTTACGGAACATAGAAATAAGTTGGTGTGCAAGTATTGTGAAATTGGCAGAAGATGGTCTTCCCAAGGACAAATTAAGTAGGCTTTATATTTATAATTGTGAGAAACTGGAAGGCCTACCTAAGGACTTCCACAGCCTCGACTCTCTTAAAGACTTATCATTGTGTAGATGTGCAAGTATGAGGTTATTTCCAGAAGAAGGTTTTCCTACAAACCTAACATCTCTTGCAATTGTTGGTGAAGTCAATATCTATAAGCCATTGCTTGAGTGGGGTTTGCACAATCTCACCATTCTCAAAACTCTTCGTATTTATAGGAGTCCAAAAGCAGAGTCGTCATTTGTAGAGCAAGAAATAGGAATGAGGTTGCCCCTTTCTCTAACTCATCTGTCCATTCATGAATTCCCAAGTTTGAAATGGGTACTGAGTCAGGATTTTCGAAACCTTAACTCTCTTGAAAGGTTGGACATCAATGATTGCCCAAATCTGACATCTTTTCCAAAAGTGGCCCTACCATCTTCACTTAAATCTCTGTATATCGACAGATGCCCAAGTCTCACATCCATTTCAGAGTTGGGTCTACCATCTTCACTTGAATCTCTGGATATCCGACAATGCCTAAATCTCACATCCATTTCAGAGTTGGGTCTACCATCTTCACTTCAATCTCTGCATATCAACATATGCCCATGTCTCACATCCATTTCAGAGTTGGGTCTACCATCTTCACTTCAATCTCTGCGTATCAACATATGCCCAAGTCTCACATCCATTTCAGAGTTGGGTCTACCATCTTCACTTCAATCTCTGCATATCTGGGGATGCCCAAGTCTCACGTCTATTTCAGAGTTGGTTCTACCATCTTCACTTCAATCTCTGGATATTCAGGATTGCCGACGTCTCACATCCATTTCAGAGTTGGGTCTACCATCTTCACTTCAATTTCTGGATATCCGGGGATGCCCAAGTCTCACATCCATTTCAGAGTTGGTTCTACCATCTTCACTTCAATCTCTGGATATCCGGGGATGCCTAAGTCTCACGTCCATTTCAGAGCTGGTTCTACCATCTTCACTTCAGTATCTGCATATCTGGGGATGCCCAAGTCTAACGTCCATTTCAAAGCTGGGTCTACCATCTTCGCTTTTGGTATTAAACATTGACTATTGTTCAAACCTCAAATTCTTAACAGAGCAATGTCTGCCATCCTCACTTTTGGAATTACGTATTAAAAATTGTGCAATGTTGAAAGAAGAATGCAAAAGAGATAAAGGAAAAGTGTGGCCCAACATTTCCCACATCCCTAGGGTTGAGATAGATTGGAAATCAATCGATGAACTAGAGGATGGAGAATGAATGAGCTCTACAGAATTTCATCACCGGTATGTCATTATCTAACACCTTAAATGTTTGATTTATCACTTGTAATCAAACTGCAAACATTTTAATTTTGATGCATGTATGAATACATATTTAGCTATGTCTTAATGCATGATATGTCTTAAATTATGAATGGAATATAATTATTATGTTCTTATTAAGCTACAAGGTAGGATACATGATAAACATGTGCATTTTCAGTTGTTCCACAACTCATCCTTCTCTTATAAGTATCATTATTTGATTAAAATCATGCTCCTGTCAATGTTGTTAACTACATCATGCAAGTAGTTGGGCTGGTAATTAGATTGTTCGAATTTAGCTTGAAAGACGTGATTTTTGGTTTGTTTTAGTGTTTAACATGCTTATTCAACCATTTCTATCATGGATGGTCGTTTTCATGGAAAAGTTGATGATTATTTGAAACGAAAATTTGTAGGAGAAACATGAGGCACTAGGAAATGGTGGTCAAGTGAGGCTGGCTCTCATATGCTTTCTGGACTTGTGGCAGCGTTACAATTACCTTCATGGGGTTATAGTGGGAGGTGCAAATATGTACTGTTCAAGCAGCAGATCACCAAGGTGGGTTCGGGAAGAAATTGCAGAGGATTGGCTTGAGGTTTGACTTTATCTCGAAGTTCTGCTATTGCTACTTATCCCTTGCGATTTTACTGATGGATTTCTTTTATGTAAATGTGCAGAAGTTTAGTCCTTGGGAAGTTATCTTGTCGGTCAGATTTTTTTGGTTGTGTTGTGGTACTCTAAATGGATTGTAAGTATTAATTAAGAGTTAGTATAGTTATTTATTAGAATACACTACGCTAGTAGTCTAGTTTCAACAGCTTCATTAATGAAACACATGCTGCTCATTTCTGACAATTAATTGAATAGTATAAGAAGTTACTGCTTCCCTTAGCTTAATACGTTGGTTTCCTACTACAAAAGCTTTATTTGTTACTAAACTTCTTAGTGACTTTTAATGTTGTATGTCCAGGTTTGCACGTTTACATATTTGCATAAAGCTAGCTTAACTTTAAACTGTGTTGTCCTGTATCCTGGGGATGCTACAGGAAGTGGGAATTTTTTACAGCTGGAGCAACAAATCTCTCTCTGCAGTGCATCACATCAGGTTGGTCAATTATGTTTTCTTGAATGATGCCAGAGTTCGATACCATAGGTGTTATATCTTGCATTTTCTATGCCTTGATACTATTGGTTTTAATAGTTTTCAATGCGCTGTTTCAAATTCAAGTCCTTTGCTAGTGAAAGATCCGAGGCTTACCTACAAGTATCAAAAAGAAAGGGTTCTTGTGATGTTTCCGATTGTCATCATTTATATCTTGAAATTAATAATGGACATGATTGATAGATTCAATGAGAGGAACAACGACAATGACTGCTAGCAGTGGTCTGACTTTCCTAGCAAAGTTGCTGTACAATTGAATGATACTCATCTTAGTCTTGCAACTCCAAAAATGTTATTTGATTCTCGAATTGTTGGCACCTCCAGGTGGACTTTAAAGTAGGCTTCTTGGCATTGGTGTCGATGGTGTCAAGGGTAAAAGGTAACTATAAATATGCGAATTGAGTTTATTGAAATTTGAAATTTGATGTAAATCTTGTTGTACAAGATAAAGTTGCTTAATATTATCAGTGATACAATATGGGTTTCTTTTAGATGATCTGTTTTTAATCAGCCCTCTTTTTCATTTATGTTTATTTTGTGTCTTTTCAGTGGAACAGGCTGCTACTCGATTATAGAATTAATAGACAGCCCTCTTTAAAATAGGCATTGTGATTGATATTGAGATGGGTCTATCATCTGCACTTCTGAATGTAAGTATTGATGGCTGTTTAAACCTTAAATCCTTACCAAAGTAAAGTCTGCCCAAGTCAAACATCTTTTCCAAATCTGCCATTAAGTATTGATAGCTGTTTGTTTTCAAATTGGTGGGGCCTTCAACTGGACTTTAAAGTAGGCTTATTGATATTGGCATTGAGGCTAAATGGTAAGTGAAAGTATGTGAACTTAATTTATCCTTTGTTGCTAATCAATGATCATATAATACAAACTAAAGTTGCTGCAATAAGGTTTTCTTTCAGATGATCTATTCATCTTACTGATGAGGTGGACTAAGTCAAAGATGCAATGTTTCTTCCGTTGCCTTCTTCCCCAACTTTAGATAAGCATATTCAGTTACGATTTATATAGTTAAATTTTAATATGTAGTATGTCCTAATTTATGAAGATTTCTATGTTATTAAATTACAAGGTAGGATGCATGATCAAAATGTGAACATTTCGATTGTTGAAGAATTTAAGCCATTCTATCCTTCACATAAAAATACATTACCTTGGGAGAGCTATTCCTATTTGCCATAATTTGTGTGTAAAGAAAGATAACTTCAAAGCCAGAGATAACTTAGCTCTCTAAAATGAGAGGTGAAATAATAGATTGCCAGATCTGTGAATATTTGGGCTACATGATCTTTGAAAGTTGGCCTGTTCTCCAACAAAAGTAATTAACTTGAAGCATTATCCAGTTTTTTTTTTCCCAATTATCCTCTCATTAGCTTTTGATATTTTTAATTTAAATTATATTGTATATGTAAGGTATCAAAGCTGATTTATTGAAATTTTAACTTAATGCTGACAAAATCTTCAGTTGAGTATGTACTTAGTGTTTTGTGTTGTTTAAGTTCAATGAAATTACTTTAAGTACAATTGGAAAGCTTATACTAGTTATTTTTTTTTATTTTCATTTTCAAGTTCACACTTTAGATGTTGGACACAATTTGGGAATTTGATTGTAAGAGAAACAGAATATGATAGCAAGCAAACCATATCCAGGTATCCAGATGCTGCTTCAATTATTGTTGCTGTTGAATTTGATATACCAATGCTCCCTAATCTCCTCTTCTCATTTAAAATCTTGTTTCTTCTTGATCAAAGTATTGCTTTTGTATCATAGATAATAAATAATATTATAATTTTGCATTTTGCAACTCGAAGATATTCAGAAATTTGATATTTAGTTTTAGTTTATAATTTCATACATACCAATTTATTTGATACACCACTGCCACATTTGGGTTTCTTTCATGGAACCATTCCAGTTAATTGAACAGGTGCGCTAAGGAGACTGTAGTTTCATTTGAAGGATTTTCAATAGAATTCCTGCTCTTTCACATTTTGAAGTAAACATGTTCAACCCTGCTTTAATGATTAAACATTGTTGTGTGATACCAAATCATTGATATTTCATTTTAGAAACTAGTTTGTTGATATTGGAAATATTTTTATATTTAAACTAAATAATCAGAATGAAATTGTGATGTGTAGATTTTCAAAAATGGATGTACTAAAAGAGGCCGGATGGAATATTATAGTTTTTATGTTCTTATTAAGCTAAAAGTTGAATGCAAGATCAACTTTTGACAATTGCAATTTTCAATGATTCCATCTCCCTACCTTCCTTCAGGTTTTGTTTGACAGACTGGGGCAACATCAATAACTGCAATTACAGTAGCGCTCAATGATGCAGAGCAGAGGCAATTGACTGATGGATCTGTACTACATTAGATGGGAAAATCATCAAGACTAGGCTTATTCTGTTAGCTACTTAATGTTTCAAGGTATGTCGCTTTGTTGTTAAGTTCAGTTTACGTTTAGGTCCAAGATAAAAATTGTCATTAGCCAGGTAGAAGAACTTTGTAAATTAACAAATAATCTTGGATTCAGATAGTGTGCTGGATGGACTAGAGTATTCAAGACATATTGAGTGCGAGAGTGTGGTTATAAAATTTCAATATTGAGCAAGACAAAACAAAAACCACATATATTGATATATGGTGACCAGTGAAATTGTTGATCCATGCATGGGGTTTAACTGCACTCATTATTTTAAATTGAGTTCTTGGTTAAATTTGTTATCATAATGTACATATAGTGTTTTAGTGTGAAAGCAAATGGAATACAATCTCAACAAGACTTCAGAGTTCTTGAAATGGGAATTTTGAATTTTCTTCTTAAAGTTAAATATGCATAATCCTGCAATAATTTGATGTTATGATTCAACTTTGTCAGGATTGTCCTTGGCCTTTTAACTACCTCTCTGAACTGAGATTAAACCTACATAGAGTGCTAAGGCTGTGCTAGTACTAAAGGTGCGTTGGAGGTGATACTTACTTCTTTAATTACTTTTATCTACTTTTATTTCTAGGATTGCAATTTGTCATTGTTGTAACTGGTCATAAATCATTTAAATTTAAGTAAAAATGTGAAATTGTAGATTGTTTAATAATTTTGAAATTAATATGAGTTCTTTTTCTTTATGTCATGATCATAAGAATGCCTGAAATTTTTTTTTCTGCCATTGGCTGCCAATTAATCTCTGTGTTTGCTTGCCAGATGGATTTTCTCATGCTAGATTTCTGTGGAAGTCAACGTATGATCCTTTTATAGTATCTCGGCTCTAGCAATACTCCGAGATGAAAAATTGCTCTAATGTACAGGTTAAGTATTCTCATGGCTCAAGATATGGAGTATGCCTCATTGAAACCACACTTTTTTTTTTTTTTATCAGCTGGCGTACATTTTTATACTTGTGTACATACTATTGTCAGTTGTCTCAATTCATTCTACTTTTGCTAATTGCAGTGCAGGTTTTGTAATAATATTTTGGGTGTTGTCAAGAAATCAAGCTTATTTTTCCTTATCATATTATGCAGTATAGGACAATTGCACTGATCTGCTTACCTTGGTTTTTCATTATATTTGGAATGACATTGCAAACTTTTGTGGTCTTTGGTTGACAATGCAGTTTTTGTAAATAACGTAGTTCTCACCACAAATCTGCTTTGATTTCCAAGACAACAAACAGAATAATATCTTGCGTCACAAATATCCTCTGGTAACAAGTAGCAGTCTCTTATCCAGCTGTTATTTATTTGGCGACCTTATGATAATTTTATTCTTATAAGAGGCAATGGCATGGACATGAGCATTTGATTGAACGTTCTTTGTTTCCTTATCGAAGCAGAGGTATTATTGGAATCGTTGTGCACAAATAATAACGCAAGCATATATATGATATACCGAAAATTGTGATGAATCCCATGGTGAGCACCTTTGTATCTTCTCTCCTTGTAATGTAGAGTTCTTCTTTATACTCAGCATCATATTTTCTTCATTCTTGGGTAGAAATGTCAACTTAATTTGTCTCTCTTTTATGTATGGGACAAATCCTGGGATCTCAGCAACTAGAAGAATCTTCAATGCTCAATGCTTATGTTTGGCTTAAATCACACCTGGATGAAAATATATAGCCCCATAAAAAAAAGGAGCATAGCACTCGCTGTATCTCATCAAATCTTTGTATGTAAGAGGATAACCAGAGTTGATGGTATGTGAACATCTTGCTTATCTGAGATTTTATGTCTTCAATTTCAGTATCTTATGATAATTCAGTGTTGTAGGACATCCACCTTTCTTGCTGTGTTGGTCTTGGAGATAACTCTCTGAAACAAGTGGAAGCCCATTTCCAGAGTCCCCTGTCTTGATATGAGCATCTGATGAACCTTCCTGTATTGAGGCAGAAATATTAGTTGGGAGATTCCTCAAAATTTACTCAAGCTTTTGGTGAGCAATCTTATTTCTTTTTCCTATGTTTAGAGTTCTATCATTTATTTACTCAAGCTTTTGGTGAGCAATCTTATTTCTTTTTCCTATGTTTAGAGTTCTATCATCTAAAACTCATTGCCTTCTTTTCTTGGACATAATGTTTACTTATTTTATCTCTCTTTTTGTTTTGGATGAATCCTAGGATTTGTATGTGAAACTTCCACAACTATCAATTCTCAGTGTTTTATTTCACAAGGAAGATTCTTTCATGCCTAGCTGTGAATTTCCCTTTCTAAAATGGCCTTAGTATTCAGAGATCATAAATAAGGAGATATATATTGGACCCTTCACCATACGCTTTCAAAGCTTCTGTTTTTCTCCATGCTAGTAAGACGTAGTCCCCAACCTCAAATACTAGGACTACAATGTGGCAATTCAAACTATTTGTTTATGTAATATGCCTATCTTAGTAGTGATTTGGGTGATCTAGTTTGTGCAGAACAAGATGACTTTTAAAGATATCCAAGTTCCTTTTGCTGCAGCCCTTTTTCTAGTTTGGCGTTCCATTCATGAGGCCAATCTTCTTCACTTCGGTTTTCTATATCTAATTTGGTGAGTGATCTAGAAATTCTGTATAAGCTTTGGGTCCTTGATTGCGCTGCTAAAGCTTCATGTACTTTTGATGTCATTTGGTCTCCTCTTTCTCCAGGTTGGGTCAAGATAAATACAGATGGTGTAGCTTTCGGTAATCTTTGTCATGCCAGCTGTGATGCGGTTTTTTAGAATTGTCGGGGCTTTATTAAAGATTGCATTGCAATACCCCTTGGTATTACCTTTGCTTTTGAGGTAGAGTTAACGGTTGCTATTCATATTATCTTTTATGCTTTTGGAGTTTCATTGGAATAAAATTTGGCTTGAGAGTGACTTTGCCTTTTTTGGGGTATCCTTTGGTATCGGTCTCGTGTGGTTCCTTGGTGTTAGAAGCCTGTGTGGTTTCGTTGCTTAGATTTGATTTCGTAGATGGAGTTTGTCATCACCATTATTTTTCATGAGGGTAATGGCGTGGCAAATTTACTAGCTTCTCAAGCTTCTAGTATTGTTTCTCCTACTTGGTGGTGAAGCACTTCGAGTTTTTGTAGTTCTTTGGTTTCTTAACTGTTTATCAAAAGTTAAATTTTCAATTTTGTTGAGTTTTGTTTTCGTTTTTATTTTCGAACATTTTTGTATTATTTTCTTCTTAATTTCATGGTAGGGATGGGCAGATGATGAGGGTGCTAAGGAGGTGTCAACCTAGTTGGGATGTCTCGATGCACCTACTGATTCCTATCCCTAGCAATTCTTGATCAAGTTTAATGACAATCAAATACAATGAAATCAATTGAGTTTTGTGATTTGAATTTGAATGTTGTCTTATGATGCTAGTGATAAGGTTTGGTATACGAAGCCGCTTTTGTTTATTAGGCCATGATATAATGTTTTGATTATATGACATTTTCAAGTGTTGGCTATTGATAAAATGATTGGATTTATGTGAAAGTGTCAACATAACAATTTGCGTGACGTTCTAAAATAATAAATGGATTATCAATTTTATAGATCATATTTAGTTGAATTATAATATTTAAAATTTATAATCTAATCAGATCCTGTATCATGAACTGGTTGTGCAAATTGAAAGCAAAAGATACATTTGCTGTTAAATGGGATATGTTTATAAACCAATGTCATTAAGAAGACAATGCAATTGGGTTCAATATCATTGCTCTAGAAACTTCCTTCAGAGGCCCAAGTCAGTCCCAACAATCCATCTTTCAGTGTTGGGCCAGGAGCCCAAAACTAATACGCCGCGATATTGGATTCTCACTCCACTGTCCTGTCAAGTAAAGCTACGATAAGCTTCAATATTTGTGTTTACGATGAAACGTGAATTGGTTTGTTGCTATAGTAATTATTTGCTATTATCTATATCTACAGGAGGCTTTGAGGGTCCAATATATTCCAATCAAAGAATTTAAAGCTATACGGCAAGAATTAAAAGAAAAAAAATGACAACCAACCTAATGTAACACTCCCAGATGCCAAATATGAATAGCAGAACTTGAGGTTTCAGAATATAATTCAGCCGTGTCTCGAATTACTATGAGGTTGAAAATAGTGAAAATCTCCACATATTTAACTCTTCTGTATGTCATTCAATTTTGCTTTCATATTAACAATTGTCCTTTTGGAATACCACATGTCTATCCAAACGTTATGCTTCATACAAGTGGCTTCTCTTTTGTTGAACTATACAAACACTCTTAAACTTCAATACACTTGAATAACACGTAAGAAGATTATACAAACACTCTGACAACAATAGCAAGCACACCAAAAAACGCACCAGTAGGGAAACTCTTAAACTTCTTGTATTCACTGCATATTCAAACTGAATGATGGTTTTGCTACAATCATTTCTAACTGTGCCATCATAACAAATGATAACATCACGAAAAATAGCTATCGAGATCTTGAATAAGATTTCTGGTTCAAATAATATAAGATTTCTTTCCAGACAATGTTATATCTTGTATTATTCAATCTAATTTTGTTGTGCACATTTGCTTGGGTATGGGAGCTCTGAATTTTATATGTGTTATGTGGTGATTGAATGGGTTGGGTTAGTATTCTATTCCCTAATAATAATAAACATACAATTGCATGTTTTTTTTAATTGTTTCAAAAGTAAAATCTAGACAATCGAGCTCATCTTTGAACCAAAATTTTCATTGACATTTGATTGCAAGATAACACAGATCACATGGACAAATTATTGGATGAATAACAAGTATATAGAAGATCTTTGGGTTCAGTTGTTTAGTGGCTCCTCACCATTGATTTGAAAAAAAAGACTTTGCGTTTCTAAATCTTTCACTTTGTCATATTTTCTCATATTGTACTTGAAATTTTTTTTTTTTATGTTTTTCTTCCTATGTAGAAACATCCTGGCAGTCTGTTGGAAGGATTTACGCCTACTCAAGTTAGTACTCTTGCTGTTAAAGATAAATTGTTGGTCATTTGAGGATTTTAGAGAGAACTAATTTGTAAGGTATAGAACGTAACTTCTTTTAAGTTTTTTCTTGAATGAAACAGGAAGATATTGGAAAATGAGTGAGCATTAGGATAGCAGTTCCATGCTCACTCATTTACGTGGCACTTGACATTTTCTTGGATGTTATTTTTGTATTCGCGTGTAACTCACTCATACCTTAGAGTGTCTTTGAGTGACAGCTTGTAGTATTTAGGGGGTTGATGTAACAACCTAAGTCTGATATTTGTCAATTGCATAATAGTTGTCATGTTGCTACCAGCTCATATTTACTTGGAATTGTATAATCAATTTCTTGATTGATAGTGCACATCTAAGCCTTGATTGTTTCTTCTGTTTTGTTGTATACAACATCTAGATTGACCTGGGGTCAGCTTTTGTTCTCGGAGAACTTATGATGATAATTAGGGTCAGGAAAACCTCTTCATAGTACCAAAGAGAAGTAGAGAAATGCAATGCAGGAATGGAAATATGCAAAGAAGCAACGACGAGTCTTTACATTGTGTAGCTTATGATTAATAAATTAGCTGTTCTAATTTATTATGGTGCACTTTATACATTTTTTACTAAATTGTTTACTTTGTAAAAGTTGAGTCTTTGCATCGTGTAGCTTATGTTTTGGTAGATATATGGAATGAGTTAATGCCACTAATGAGGTTGTCTTTGAATTAAATTTTTTCCTATATGATTTTTACCGTATCTGTCATGTTTACTATAGGATGTTATTGGATTGGTCATAAATGATATTCATTTAACTTAATTTTCTCTATAGTTTCGTTTTGTGTCGTTCTATATTTCAATCTTTTGTACACCTTTTTTTGGCTATTGTTGTAACTTTGAAGTTTGATGCCGGTTAAGTATGGTAGGAAATTTGTTAAATGAGATTGGTACTTCGAAATTAGTAGGGTAGTTGTTGATTGGAGTACATAAAAGATGGTTGGAAAGGGAAAGGTTCGTAGGTTGACTTAAAAAGGAAGTGGTTTGATAATTTGTAATCGGGGTTAAGTGTACTGGGAATTAGATGTATGGGCTTAGAAATGTTTGTAGTAATTCCATTATTCAGTTTGAATATGCAGTGAATGCAAGAAATAAGTCCCTATTGGTGAACCTATTGGTATGCTTGCTATTATTGGTGAACCTATTGGTATGCTTGCTATTGTTGTCTGAGTGTTTGTTTCAATGAATGTTGCTTTTTTGAGCAATCTTATGATAATGAATGTTTCAATACATCCTGTTTGATGTTACAACTGCAAGTGAGAGATGAATCACTTGATATTAAGTCAGAGTCACATATTCTTGCCAACCTTATTTACCCTGTTCTGACGTCTCAAAAACGATATTAAACAAATCCAAATTTCGCCATAAAGAAACCAATTCAAAAAATCATGTCAATAACCAAAATCTTAACAAAGATAAACATCCTCACAAAAAGATGTGGTTGAGATTCTCAATCTGAAAATTAGGATTCTCAACCCCTAACTTATAATTAGCAACCTAGAGGTTGAGAATTCAACCTCCAGATTGAGAATTTCAATCTGGAAGTTGAGAATCTCATTCTCAACCCAGGTTGAAACTTAATAACTAGGTTGAACGAATTCTAAACTTGGAGATTAGGATTCTCAAACCCTCAGATTGCGATTATCAAGAGGTTGGGTCTTGCCAACTTGATTTATCTTGTTCTGACACCTAAAAAACAATATTAAAAAAATCTAAATTTCACAATCAATTCAAAAAATCATATCAATAATGAAAACTCTAACCTTACACCAAACAAAAGACCCTATAAAAAGATATGATTGAGATTCTTAATTTTCAGGTTCATATTATCAACTTGGCGATTGAGAATCCCAATCTTCAAGTTAAAAATCTCAATCTTCAGGTTGAGAATCTTAATTTAGAGGCTATGAATTCCAACCTTCAGGTTAAAAATCTCTTTCTAATCTCAATCTGGAGGTTTAGAAAGAGATTTTTAACCTAGATTTTCGACCTCAGTTGGGATTCTTTGAGAATCTTAACTTGGAAGTTAGGATTTTCAACCTCTAGTTTGAAAATCGTAACCTAGAATCCTCAACTTCTTGGTTGAGAATATAAAAGTTTGAGATTCTCAACCTCTAATTTGAGAATTGTGACTTGGAGGTTGAGTTGTCAACTTCCAAGTTAAAAATCTCAACCTCTAAGTTGAGAATTTTAACTATATCTTTTTTTGAGATTTTTTGTTTGATGTTTGTCTTTGTAAAGGTTATGGTTATTGGTAGGACTTTTTGAATTGGTTTCTTTATATATGAATTGATATGTTGAAACTTGGATTTGTTTATTATTGTTTTTGAGATGTCAAATGATAGATGCTCTATTTTGGTTGATGATTTTCTGTTTTGATTTGAATACTTGTCTTTATTTTTAATAATTCTTGAATAATAAATATTACCAAATCTTTGAAACTTTCCTGAGTCATCAGAAATTAATTACAACTTATTGTTATATTAATGGTTACATTAAATTTGAAGTACTTATCAATACTACTATCTATTATTTTAGAAAGAAAAGTTATATGAGTTGACAAATTCTCAATTCTCAAGAAATTAGAACGAATGTTTTAGTAAGTGCAAGAAATGATAATGGACATAATTAAAAAAATCATTGTTTTAATCAACGAGTATCAATCATTCATAATCCAAATAGTAGGAATATTCAAGCAACAATACACATGAAATCTTTTACAATAAAATGAATCCTGATGACATATTGAGAACTTACATACTTAATATAGTATGAATTATTGAACCTAGACACAAGAAAATGTATTGACTCACACAATTTTTTAACATATTGACTCATACAACCTAGGCGCAATATGCTTCATATGGTAGCGAAAACTAGCAACAACAACCATTTTATCCACATCTAACATCATCAGTGCAGTGTCCCGAAGAGTTGTAGATTCCCAAACATATTCATAAGCAGCATAATTTGCATTTTCACCGATGAACCATAACTGCAAATGTATTATTTTCGAGATTAAAACAATAAAAGTCTATTTCATAGTGGCTTTTAAACCGACAACAAAGAGTACAACTCAAACAATTCAAGTGAATAACAAACAAAGATGCTTACTGTAGCTTGGACTAGCCTCTGTAATGCAAGTGAAATCTTGGGTTTTTGACAATAATTCCAATATAACCAAATCAAAACAAGACTACAATAGATTTGACAATTAAATACTTAATATCACAAAACTACCAAAATTAAACAACAAAAACTAAAATCACAAACATTTATGTATTTAATAAGGTCTTTCGAACCTGCACAAAGCTTTTCGAATCAAAATTTGCTTGCACTTGATAGTTAAAGAAATTCGCTTGCACTTGACAGTTAAACTGGCATTCAGAGGTTCACAGATCTTGAATTTCTTCTATACTCATAATATGCACCCCCTTTCTTAATAGCTTTCCAATACCATCAACATTTATATTGAAGAGCAAAACTCAATATTGAAAAGCTATTACAAGATAAACACTGCCCATGGAACTTAAAATAAGATGAAAAAAGAATAAAGTAAAAACTTATACATTTCTTGATGCTTCTCTGGAGCGAGGAACATTTTCATTGTTCTTGTACTGCTCTGGTCTAGTTTGCTGGTACTTTTCCTTTGTGATGTTAAGTCTTTCCCATGGTATACCCTGGATATCTTTCGCTTTTCTTGCTTGAGCAGCAGTAGTATCAGCAGTTTCATCCTGAACCAATCACATCAAAACCACCTTAGGAAGTCTACATTGCTTAAGAAAAACACTCAAAAGATTTTGAAACATAGAGAAGCTATTACCAATCAGCTAAAATGATAATGAAAGATACTGCTTAAAGCTAAGCATCACAAACCAAGTAACCATATTCGTCAACATTGGAATCTGAACCAGCCATATCTCTGCCACGAAATTCATCATCCATCTCATCATCTATATCTTCCATACCATATTCATCTGCCATGTATTCAGCATCATCATCTGCTTGGTAATTGGACATAATTTCTGATAAATGTGTGCCTACAACAACATCAATCAAAGCAAATTCATCAAAGGACAATGAAACAACACTTTCATCCAACATGTAAAACAAAACAGCCTGCATATCATTTAAGCTCTTTGAAAGCTTTCAAGAAAATGTGAAATGGACTTGCATCAGACAACATCTTAACTCATCATTCATCATTATGTATTGGAATCTCAGGATTACCCTTATGTCATGTCCAAGCTTACGATATTAGTCAAGTACTAAAAAAGGCTTGTGCTAGTTAAAATCAAAAGGGTATAGATCATTCGACATAGTGCCTCCCAAGTTGGAAAATCATAACTTCCACCAAAAGCCAGATTCATCACAAAACTACCCCAGAAAAACACTAACCAAAGCACTCACGAACTAAAATCTACGGGCTAAAACACTTGGCAATCCCAAATACAAGCATTATGCTTAAACAAAAACACAATATCTAAAACAGACAAATCTTATGCATATATTTACAGCACAAGTCAAGTAGACCATAAATGTGTTCTTGGCAAGGGAAGCCAGCATAAGTGAGAAGTATCAATCCATGACATTCTAATGTAGAAAGCAATCAATTATCATTTCTTTAAGACAGTACACTTACAAAAACAAATTGCATTTACCCTAATCTATCTCTTGCTCCTATTGGCATGACAACAGACTAAATCAAACTACTGGTCCAACTTATGTAACAGACAGTCAATGATGGCTCTATACCATCGGCTACAATAAGCTTCATCTCTAGAGATGCAATTATGTAATATTATATATATATATATATATATATATATAGTTATGTACTGAATCCCACTTGAGAAGCATTTAACCATGGACAATCTAACATTTACGATAGCATGTAAACCGAGACTCCTAAAGAAGACGATTTTAGAACTTTGAGCTAAAATTTAGCTTAAAGACTTGCTATTGATTATCAGAGCTAAGATACACCTTGTTGTGTTCTGCAATAAGCCAAGATTCAAAGGCTGAAAAGAGTGGAGAGGTGGAAATGCCTCCCAATATACGTCCCAAACATCCAAACTTTATACAGGGAGAATGTTTGGTGATGCAGCTTACTATGTAAGTTATACAGTATGTCACACTCACACATGCTCTCTTCCGGCTCTAAATTTGGCATACGATTCATGAGAAATTAATCTTCGGTCAAAATACTCGATAAGCAATAATTTCTCTCTTTTTTCCATAAAATATTTTAAACCAATACAAGATCTTACTGTTTGTCAGCTAGAAATCCAACAATTGTACCAAAGAACATAGATGATCCAAAACCAGCAATAAAGAGTTGTCCAATCTCCCCCTTACTGTATCCATACGTACTGTAGAGATAGTAAACATATGGACCCTGCAACCAATCACCAGCTATTGCCTCAACCAATTCAGTCAGCAATTAAACAACATAGAATCCTCCAAAATTCACACATGAATGAACATATCAACCACAACACTCACCATTTAGACAATTCTAATACACACTCAAATTTCGTAGCAAAAATCAAAGACATTACATCAATTTTATCCAGCTGACATTGTAAACAAACACATACAAAGACAAAAATACAAAGATGCAATCCTTTTGTTTTTTAAAACAAACCCAGATAAAAAATATATAAAAAAAAAAAAAAAAAAAACACAAACCCAAATCAGAAAGCAAATAAATACAAACATCGCCACACAAAAAAAAAAAAAAAAAAAAAAAAAAAAAAAAAAAAATCTAATCACGTTCTAAACACAGTCAACCTAAAGAACCACCAATACCATCTAATCACATTCTAAACACATTCAACCAAAACAAACACATTCACATTCTATTCATACCCACAAAACCACACACAAAATAGACCAACACCCATAACCCACTTTCAAAACCGCAACCTCACTACACAGTAGCACATTCAGATACCCAAATCAAGTAAAACTAGTCAAATAAACTTACCAGCCGGAGAGGAGAAGAGAATGACGTGTGGGTCGTTGTTGTCTTTCCACAGTCAACAAAATGAGAGAGGTTGGGAACAAGCTCACTGACTCCTTCTTTTGTTGGGCGTTGGAAGTGGGAAGAGAGTGAAGCGTGGAAAGTGAGAACAGAGTGACTTGGGCGGGTGAGGATGATTTTGGACGAGATTTTGGGTTGGAGTTATTAATGGCTTTTTGTCCATAAAAAGTCAGTTTTTGCGGGAATTTAAAAAACACAGTTAGGGGTTGTTTGTTTTTTATACTTAATATTTAATGGTGTTAAATTTGGCTAATTAAGAGATTTTTGTTTGTTTTTTTAAGTGGTCAAACCACTTAAAACCACCCAAAAACTACTTAAAAAAAAAAGTAATATTTTTTGACTTTTCACTTAATACAAAATCACTTAATGATTTATAAATATATTATTCCAAATTTATCATTCCTAAAATAAGATGTTTCCAAGTTTGTTTTAGTTTTATATTATAAAATTTTCTTTTAATACTTTAATAAACAATATTGAAAAATAAAAACCCTAAATATCTCAATATCAATTTTTTTTTTTTTTTTTTTTTTATAGTTGGATTACTATATTTCTCTAATTAAATTCTGGTAAGAATCTTTATTGATAAAATATTTATGCAACAACTTAAAGACCAAATTGTAATAAATTTGTTTAAGTATTTGATTATTCTTGTTTAATTATATCAAAAAATATATATTACTTTGCAATTTCAATTTTCGTTGTAATAGTAATTTAATTTAAAATCATTTTATTTATTTTTATTTGAATATATAAATTTAATTGACTCTACTGTTTTAATTAATCTTATTTTAATTATGAATAAAAATACTATATATATAAGTTACAATTTCAACTTTTGTTATAATAGTAATTCAATTTAAGATTATTTTGTTTATTTTTATTTGAACGTATAAACTTAATTGATTAGACTATAATAATTAATCTTATTTTAATTATGAATAAAAATATTATATATATAAGTGTTTTAATATTTGTTAAATAATTTATTACAATTGTTTGTATCATATTAAATAAAATTACACAACAACTAATAGAAAAAGGATATAAATGTCAAATTACTAGTAATCAGATAATTTTAACTTTAAAAAACAAACAAGATTATTATACATTCAGATGTAAGAAAAGAAAAAACAAACATGTCAATCAGATTTCAGATTTCAGTCACTATTCAGCTTTCAGTCTTTAGCAGTACTGTTCAGTCTTCAGATAAAAAAACAAACGACCCCTTACTTTTTAATTTGAATCTCTCCAAAGGGTTATTTTTGGTATTTTATCAAAATGCAATTCAAGACAACCACATTAATGGCATTAACTCATTTCATATGTCCACAAAAACATAAGCTACACGACATAAAGACTAAATTTTTTTTAAATAAACATCTTAATAAAAAAAATGTATAAAGTACATTAAAATAAATTAGAATAACTAATTTATTAATTAGAAACTACACGACACAGAGACTCTCTTACTTCTTCACTTGTTTCCATTCCTGCATTGTATTTCTCTGCTTTTCTTTCTTCAATATTTTTGTTCAAATCAGTTTTACATCAATCTATATTTACAACAAGAAAATAACTTCATAATTTAAAAAAGAGAAAGTGATGACACTAAAATTATTAAAACAAGCTTTTTGACACCATTAGGTATTACAAATTATAGTTCGCGAATAAAAAACACGATAATATTATTTTTTAAACTCAAACTAATTGTAGCACAATAATATATATATATATTTTTAAAAAAATGCCTTTAAAAAAAGGAACTACTTTACAATTCATTTACAAGATTTATTTAACATAACATACATTACATAAGGTTAAAAAATTTGCAAGACTCATGGAGTAGAAAAAGAAACAAACAACAGAGATGCAATATGGATAAACTGACCTATAAATATTTCACTGGTAAATCCCGCTCCTGCAACAAAATAAATGAAGCAAGGTTTAGAAAAGTTCGGAGAAAAAACACAATTTTAGAAAAAAAACATGAAAGTTCAACATTAAAATACTTAAAGAACTACAAACCATGAAATTTGATAGAAGTATTAGTTTTAAGGTTCCTTATATCTCTTAATTTGAACTTTTATCTTTATCAAGACAGCACTGTCATTAATTGTATCGTAAATTTATAACAGCAAAGGAGGAAAGAATGATTGTTCCTTTAGTTCCAAAACTACCAAGTCTAAATGTGATACCCTCATGTTTCATTATTCAATTATAAATATGACAAGTCCTAGGAAGAAGTTAGTGGTAAGAGGACATGACATGAGGCACCTAAGCAGTCTGTTCTCATAAAATGGTAACCACTTATTATTCTTCATTTTTTAATTTTCAACAACCAATCAAATGAACCTATAGTTACCAAATATTAATATCGAACTTGGCAAGTTGTGATGATTAAATACAAGATTATGAGAGGAAATCTTTCATGCGCATGCGTAGGGACGAGGGCTATAATATGTTTTGGATTTTTTTGGTGGTTTCTCTCACATTTTTAGATTTTTTGGGAAGTTCAGTTTGCCCACACTAATATCTAAGCCCACGTACCATGTCCTTTAGAACCATAGTTTAAAATATCCGTGATTTTCGCGATATTTTCGTCGATATTTTCGTAAATCAATGGTACCGATATCGATAGAGGGTGTAATCTCCTATCCGTCAAAATATCCTGAAAATATTCGAATATCAACGATATTTCCGTAAAATATCTTTTCTGTAAAATATTATTTCCGTGAGCTTGTAGTATAAATTTTATAAAATATCGAGGAAATTTTCGAAAATATCCGTAGAATATCAATGACATATCCTGGAAATATTGATTAAATTTTCATAAAATAAAAGTGAAATTTAAGCTTGTACATTATGTATATATCATTATGTACATTGTAAAATAATATAATGAAGGATATATTAATTATTATATTTAACATATAATTTAAAGATAAGTTGTATGTATATGAAATTTTTATGTCAACTAATATTAATTATGTATTATTTCAAGAATAAGAGAAAATAAAAATTTATGTACTTGATTTAGATGTATGATTTACAAATGAATTTAAAATTAGTATAAACAAACTTGTCTAAATTATAGAAAGAAAAAAAAAAAGGAAAAAAAATGAGATTTATTGTAAAATGAAGTTGTTGGCTTGACTTACACTACACTTGAAGAAGAGAGTGATCATGTTGTATACTTGTCTTGCGTTTGTGTAGAGAGGAGATTGGAGAATTTTTGTCTAGTGATTCCATGTGAGGCCTTGAAATTTTTGGTCTTTTGTTATTAATAAATGGTTTGTCTATATATGTATATATTGATTTAATTTGATGATTCATACGTGGAGTATATATGCATTGTGATTTTTTTTTTTATTATTATTTTTTTTTCTTTTTTTTTTTTGGGTTTTGTTAAAAACTAACATATTTTTTATAACCTACGTGAAAAATAACTTTTATTGTTAAAATTTTTGCACAATGTCATTTCTTAGACGAAAATGCTCTTGATCCACCCTTTTTTGTCGGTCATTCTCTCTACTAAACAATCTGGTTAGGAATCTCAAACTCGAGGTTGAGAATTCCAACTTATATCCTAACTTCGAAGTTGGGAATCCCAACCTTGAGATAGATAATCTCAACCTTGATAAAACATCAAAGTTCATATTCTCAACTTTCAAGTTGAGAATTCTAACTTTCAGGTTGAGAATCCTAATCTTAATTCAAATCCACATTTGAAATCTCAACCTTAAAGATTCCCAACCTGAATGTTAAATCGAGATTGAGAATTTCAATTTGGAGGTTGGGGCTCCAAATATAGAGGTTGAGATTCTCAATTTTAAGGTTGGGAATCTCAACCGTGATTTAAATAACTATCATTTCATTAAGGGAATTTTTGTCCACCCAATATCTTTTTTATAACAATAAAAAAATAAAGGTTATTTTTGAGGTTAACCTTTCCAAATAGATCTTTTTTGCAACTACTCCTTTTTTTTTAATTTGTTTTTTAAATTATTTATTTATCTATAATTTTGCATTATACTTTATTTACTTTCAATTTATTTATTAATATGTAATTTTTTTAATTCCTTTTCTTCTTAGATACTTTCTTATATTCACATATACTTTTTGAAATTTTAACTATGGATAGTAGAAATGCCGGTAGAGATGTTAACGGTAGCTCGAAAGATCCTGCATGGAAGTATTGTTTTCCAGTGGAGGGAAACAAAAAGGGAACTCAATGCAGCTTTTGTGGTTTAATCATTCAAATTATATGTCATGGTATCAGTATTGTATAAATCTATATGCTAGCTATACCATGTATGAACCATCTAGGACTTCATTTTGATATTAAAATTTGCATAATTTGTATGATGCAAATTAATTAAAAAGTTTTAATGAAAGCTTTTTATATTTTCATATATCTCTTTTATATATTATATCTATATTTATACCTTTTAGTTGTTACTTCTTAGATAAAATATGTTTTTTTTTTAATATAATGTGTTTTTGGTTGTAGAAATAATCATTTTAACATTACTAAAAGTTTCATTAAAAAATATTATGTTTTTAACTAAATTTCCGTACTTTCCGTAAATTTTAAGTAAATTTCTATCGATATCGATATTTCCGTCGACATTTTCGTTGAATCGTAGTACCGATATTTCCTTCGATATCGATATTTTCAACATTGTTTAGAACTCAATACTACAAAAACAATACAAGAAGTATAAGAGACAAAAAATTGGGTTGCGTATTCAAGTACTATGTCCATCAAGAGGTGGACAATTTCACCCTTCGTCTACTTGTTTATGGGTAATCTATCTATAAATCTCTTCAGTTGATATGCAATTTGAGCCTCTCTCTTCCTATTATTAAGGAATAGAATCAAAGTAAATTGTTGCATTACTCTCTTTCCTTACTATTAGGAAGTAAGTCAAAATAAAGCATTACGTTTCGAGTCATGTCATAAAGTCTTTATCTAGAAGGTCTTGACAGTTGTACTTATATATAATATATATATATGTATATATATAATATATATATTTGGAGATGGAAAACGATTTCAATTCACATACTTTTAGGTATAGGTGAGGGTATAGTACCAAACCACTCTTATGGCCTTATCTCATACTATTTTTTATTTTTTTAAGTTAGACACCACTTTAAAAAAAAAAAAAAAATTACTAGTCATTTAGCCTAGAAACTTAGGCACAATGTGGTTTTAATTAATTTGTCTTTATTAGGTAATAATTAATAAACCTATGCAAAATATGATATTATATAGTTGAATGAGTTCTTTTTCTATATGGTATTTGGAAAATAGCACTAGACAATTGAGTTGAGCTTTTGTAACACTGAAACATTGTTTGACACCATATGTTATAACCAAATTGCACCTTATTCCACTTTAACTTCATACTTGTTACAAAATCAAAATCTAAAACATTGTTTGGCACTATTTTATGACCAAATTTCCCCTCATTTCACTCTTAACTTCAAACCCTTTACAATCTCAAAAACAAAAGACATCTTCTTCCTCACACATCTCAAAACATACCTATTAATTTGGTGGTAAAACACATACTGCTGATTGTCCACTGGGGTCCAAATCAATTTTAGGTCACCAATATCATCACCAGTTTAAAGTGAAACAAATTTATATATTAAAAAAAAAAATCATAATCAGTTCATCCTCACCAAACACCACTATCATTTCTCTGCAAAATTACAACACCGCCATGTCCCATTTTCTCCTTTACTCCATCCTCAAATTTTGACAAACCCCCCAAGAGATCTCAAGCAAATGGGGTGTCTCCAGAACTCCATAATCTACAACGGCTCCCTTGCGCCTGCCCACCTGGCTAGCTCTCCATTGGCGACGGCTGCAGGGTGTTGGATGAAGGGGTAGAGCTCCTGATGAACACGGGAGTGGACTACAATGGGGTGTCGTTTCCGAAGACGTTATTCGATAAAGAAGTTCATGAATTTATTTTATTTATTTTTAATTATTATTCAAACTCTGTAGGTATCCCATTGGCATATCTAGTTTGGTAATCACTTCATTTACAACATGATTGACATGTTCAGATTTTTGAAAAACATAGCCTTCCTTCAGGTTTTGTTTGACAGGTTGGGGCACCTCTAATTACTGCAGTTATGGTAGTGCTCCACAGAGGAGAAGCAATTGATTGATGGATCTGTAAATATTAGGCTGGAGAATCTTCGAGACTCAGCTTATTATGTTAGCTACTGAATGTTTCAAGGTATTAGTCTCTTTGTTGTTAAGTTCAATTTACATTTCGGGTCCAAGATAGAGAGTATCATTAGCCAGTTGGAAGGACTTTGTAAATTAACAAATAATTATCTTGGACCAAGTATACTGTATGCAGGCATACCAAATTCTAACACTATTTTGATTTTTATGATCTTATGATAGTAATCATATCACACATTTAATTTTTAAATAATAGTACATTTAGCCGTTGATAATTTTAACTTTAACTTTAGAGTCTACGAAAGGTAAATTGAAATGTCAACAATGTAACCTTTTTCAAGTTGGATGTGTACCACTACATTTTTGTTGTTTCATTTCAATATTCAGTTGAAAAAACTCCGACTAAAACATATAAATATAAATTATTTTACCATTTTCTTGTCTAAGTCATGAACAAAGGAACAGCAGGAAAAGGTGGCTGTAAAATTCAAGAAACTGGACATGACAGCATGGAGGAATATAAAATGATAATGGCTTAAAAAACAAGAAGCAAAAACGCTAATTTTTTATTTTTAAAAAAATTATTTACTTAAATTATTTATTTTTATTAAATAAATATTTATTTTTTATTCTGCTCAAATTTTTTGATTTTTTAATATTTACTTAATTGTATTAAATGAATAAAACGCTAATTCTGATATAGAATTCCATCCAACTAGGAAATGAAAAGATAACAATTGAAATGTGAGGATTTCCGGATTGCACCAGCAGTTTTCTTTGACATATATTATATATTAACAATTTCAATTTGGTTCTAACACAAAACATACAGAATTTGTGAAATACCACTTTAGTCATCACCTGTTGAACAATTGGATTGGTTGATGTAGTGAATTCATGAGTCATTCCTTGCCAAACAATCTTACCCTTATAGAGGAATATCAACCTGAACATAACATTCTATATTAGTCAACAACAGAGCACAACAATGTTACTTCAAAAACATTATGTTCAGACAAAGCTTAACCTGTCAACAGCTCTTCTGATGGTACTATGTTGGTGAGCAACAACCACATAAGATGCAATATTCCCAGGTTTCCCAACTTCATCTTCACCTTTGCTGTGGGATATGATCTTCAACTACAGTAGATGCAATTGGATCTAGGCCAGCCGTTGGTTTGTCATACAATAAAACCTGTCAGCAGTGAAATGTTTTTCAGACAACAGTTTAATAACTTGATGTTGAATGCAGCTTTGCTATAGATGTTAATTTCCACCAAAGGCAGGACAACAATGATGCAATGTCCATGTTATTTTGCAACCCTGCAGCAGTAAACATAAACAAAGTACTGCAATATAAAGATCAAATTCCTGGATGTTAACATTCCTTATATGTTCTCCTGTCATACATAGCCTTATTAATTCCCATCCCTTGCATCCACTAAAAACACTCAAGATAGAAGAGCAAAATAAATTTCATCTCACATCCAAATAGAATTTTATTTCATCAATCATTAATGTTCACAATTTTTTCGTTCCAAATAGCTAACAAGAGGCCAAAAACCTACCCCACAACCTTACAGCTCATTCCTATATGTATGCTTTCATTTTTACAAACTCTGGGCATTACCTACTTATATGGTAACCAATTTTAAACAACAATAATAAACACTAATGCAATATGTAATTCTTTCCCATGAGCTTGTTAAAAACCAATGACTGGCCAAATATGGCAACCAAACAATGTGCTAGTTGTCAATATCTTGGACTGCAACCAGCAGTTACAAACAACTTCTAAAGAATAAGATGACACTTCATATTTTTCAAATAAGAACATAATGATAGGACAGTGGCTTTAAAATTTTTTAGTAATGCTTCATTTAAATGGTTTCCATAGTGTTTTACATTCCATGGAGCATGTCAGTAGGATTATTATTATTATTATTATTTTTCCTTCCTTTCTTTTCTGATAAGCAATAAAGAAAATGATAGTAGAAACCAATATTTTGAATATCTTTATTACATGATGGAGAAGTAGGAGAACACATGTAAAAACTCATCTAATTTTAGGACTGTTCAGGATTCCCGTGATTTCTCTGGATATTTAAGTTTATGCTATTTTTTATTCAAGTCTTTCAAGTTCAAAACAGTCCTTTAACATAACATCTATTTCTTCAAGGTAATAATGTAAATTTTATCATTTAAATTCTAATAGCCACAGCTCATGATGTAAAAGAAAGAGGGAAATAGAAAATAAACACAAACGATCACCAACCACAAAAAGCACACACCTACACATGCACATTTGGATGTGCTCATGGGTTATGACAATCAATTTGGTAACAACAACAATAAGTTTCATAACGGTTCTAGTGGTCTAAACACACAATATGAACTATGAGAGGCCAACTATCAGAATACGTGCCTTAAGGATTTTAAGTATTTTCATTCTAGGAAAACGATATCAAGTACAGATTATAATTCATACATTGCAGACAAAAGACATATGATTCCATGTAAAAGATCAATGCAGTTAAGAGTACAGTAACATATTGCATCGCAGCAATCTGCAATACTAAATTAACATGAATGCAATATTTGAAGATGTACGAAGAACTAACCCACCAGTACCATAGACATGATTATAGCAGGACTATGATATCCTGTTTTAGATTAATTATTGCATCTGCATGTATCAGAGTGAAAGTTAATAGGAAGACTTATTCAACCATTCCACATACCTCTGGCTCTATCGATTCCTTTGTGGTATCAAAAATAATAGACCTAGCTAAGGCAACCCTTTTCTTCACTCCACCAGACAATTCAGACGGTAACCAATCCTCGACTCCCTAAAGTAGGACAAAGTTAGACTTTCAACAATTCAAACAAAACACATCTGCAAAGGAAAGTCTAAGCATGCAAAGACACCTTCTAGTTATAAAATCAAGTTTAACAGAACTTAAGTGTCACCATCATCAAATGCCTTCTAATAATCACAAAAAAAATTTTGAGATTACTATAATCAACTCTTAATATTGCATAAGTGTAGAACTATGAAAGATGAGAGTATAACTTTTGAATCCCTCCAAAATTATTATTTTTTTTTAAAAAAAAAAGAAAGAGAAAAAAGAGAAAAGAATATTTTATTACAAAAGGTCATTGTAAAAGAAACCAATTCTTGTCCCCACTCGACCCAAACCTTGGAAACTTGGAAACTGGGAAACAATAATTACAAAGAAATTTTTAAAACCCATAGTATTCAGCTCTTAGTCTTGCAAAAACTTAGAAACAACAGTATCTAATAATGGTTGAGTCCGTCCCGTTTATCCAGTTTAACCGAAGGATATCATTCTCAACCATGCCAAGTGTGTAAATTTTAGGAATCAGCATCAAACTCTCCACTTTGACAAATGTAAAGATATTTCAACCATACCTTCAAGCCGACGGCAGCCAAATTTTCCCTCACAAGCTCCGAAGTATTATCCTCAGACATGTTAGAATTTTCATACCTACAAGTAACAAAAGTGAAGCAATTCATGTTTCTTTTCTTTCATAGAGATCATGAAACAAGTAACCGTAACAACCCAACTTCTGAGGATTAAGACACTACAAAATATAATAGAACTTTCAAAGATAATTACTGTCTCTTACAGAAGAAAACCAACATCTTCACGAACAGTCAAAGAGTCAAAAAGAGCCGCGCTTTGGAACACCTGTAGATGTATAGGAGTATGATTAGGAATAAAATAACAAAAGATAACCAAAAGTAAAGATAAGTTGACACAAGATTAACCACTCCAATCTGTAGACCAGGCATCTCCTCATCGCTTATCAAACCAGCTCTCTTTCTACCTTGAATGTAAACCTCTCACTGCCGACCAGACACTCAACATAACAAATAAGAGAATTCAGAAAGAAAAATATCAATGGAATAAGTTATTAAATGAACAAGATCCCATATAACAATCCAGAGTAGAAGCTCAATACAAAAACAAGAATTAGATATTTACCTGATCAGCTGGTCTGGAGCAAAAAGTCCCGCAATAATTTTCAAAACTGTAGATTTCCCAGTGCCAGAAGGTCCAATTATACCAACAGCTTCGCCATTTGAGGACAAAACAAGTTTTGGCTGTCTTCAGAGAAAGTTCAAACATTCAAGCTAGTCTTAGCTTACAAGTTTCCTCTTTATCCCATGTTTCTGCTTTATCTTAAACTACGTACTAGAAACAAATTACACTAAAACAATCTTCTTTAATGCTTTTGCTAATTACACTTTCAGCTATGTTACTACACTCTATATTCTCAATGTCATCTTTTCTGATAGTTTGACTTCTCCATCAAAATTTTCCTCTCCCAAAGGAAATCCTCTCTTGAATTACACCATTCCATTTCTCACCTATTCCATTTGCACATGCACATCATTCCTTATAACGTCTTCTAATATCAAATTATATTGCAATGCAGACTGATTCATCAACAACATATTAGCATTTTCGAGGAGGTACATAGGTACGATAAGAACACATGCATGCATAGGGCAATTACAGTTAAAACAAAATTCACCTTGAAACTCACACCTCTCAAGATATGTTTTTCCCCAAATGACTTGAACACATTGCGACAATCGATAAGAACATCCTGATCATCGTGGGGCTCCCATAAAGTGCTTAAATTCCCTGATTGAGATGTATATTACAGACATAAAACAGATCCAAATTCCATTCAACAAGATATAAGCAACAGAAAGCCATCAAAACAGAGCCTTTTCACGCGAATACTTTACATTGAACTTAGTGGCGGAGAATCCATCGCTCTCCACGTTCCTCGGTGACGCCAAACAACCACACACGACATTTCTCTGCTCCCTTTTCGGCTTCTAACAACGAGAACCAATGGCTTTGTTGCCCGAGACAGCAACTGCGGAGGATCGAGAAGCACCAACATTGCTTCTTGTTGTTGTAGCCAGAGGAAGCAACAACGAAGGCGTTGAAGATAAAGAGGCCATTGTTTTTGGTTGGTTTCAATGGTGGCCCAGATCGTGTTTTGGGCTAAAAACCACATAAATCAAGGGAGTTCACCATTAAAAGCGGTTTTCAGAGAAATTCAGCTTCTGGGTATTGATAAAGGTGAGATTTTGAAGGGTACCCAGATGGATTTTAAGTGGCAAAAATAAGAGAATAAAATGATATCTAGAAATCCAATCATGAACAAAGTGGAAAAATATTTGTTTGTTAATGAGAGAGAGAGAGAGTGAGAGGTAAGTGCGGGTAAGTGCGGTTTTTGAATGGTTTTGTTGGTGAGCGGGGGTGGTCGGTGAAGTGAGCTCGGGGATTCGGTGGACAAAACGGGGACACCAGGCATGACCACGGTTCAATTTAAATCGAATCGGATCAATTGTATCGGAATCGAAACCGTTACTATAATGATTCCAGTTTCGATTCTTTTATTAATAGAATCGGAATCGACGGTTCAAAGAAAACCGGAACCGCTTTGAACAGATAGTTCCGATTCTAACAAAAAAAAAAAAAAACTATAAGGTCATTTTTTTTTTTACATTTCACCCCCTCTCCTCAATTTCTCTTTTAATCCCTCCCTTTCCTCTATAAATATCCCTCTCATTCTTAATTTCTTCTCACACCTATCTTCCTCAATTTCAACTCTCTCTCAATTTTAACTCTTAGTTTCAATATTCTCTTAATTCTCAATCTTAATTTTCTTTAATTTTTTTTAATTATATCTATAAATTATAATTTTCAATTTATTTTTTGAAGTTTCAAATTCTTAATTTATTATTTTTAAATTTCAAATTATCAATTTATAATATTTATAAATTTCAAATTTTCTATTTATAAAAAATGTTTCGAAACCGAAACCAAAATCGTTATAGAACTAAAATCGAAACCGAAACCGTTACAGAGCCGTCGGTTCCAGAACCGAACTGGAACCGTTTTATCTCGGTTAAGGTTCCAGTTCTAACTTTTTCAAAATCGGAACCGTCCGTTTGGAACCGAAACCTTAATCGAACCAAACCGTGGTCATGTCTATAGGACACCCATAAAGAAATGTCGTAATAAAGTAGATATGGAAGGGTCAAAAGGGTAAATTCATTTAATTTTATTTCCGGAACTCCCTCTCTTGTTTGCGTGACAAAATAAAATAATAGAGGTGTCAGTAGGATGGTAACAAGTGAGTACCCTCTTGAATGCATTTTTCAATTTTATCCGAAAGAAAAGATGTTTACAATTATTAGAAAGAATTTCTATTATAGAGTTCAACTTATTAGATGTTTACAATTATTAGAAAGAATTTCTATTATAGAGTTTTGGGTAGAAGTACTCTTATAACCATGAAGTTTATTAAATTTCTCATCCTCACTATTTTTATTGTTATTGTCTTTTCTAGATAAAAACTGCCCTTTAACTAATTCAAAAATTACTTATGTACCATTTTTAAATAAATAAATAAATATATTAGATAAAATCACTCTTTAACCAATCCAAAATTTACTTATGTATAACTTTTAAAATTTAAAAAAAAAAAATCAATTCCATCATTGATGGATTGCTCTCAATGAGGATCAAATACTCTCCTTCAAAGAGAAGGAACGCCAATAGCAATCCCTAATAAAGGAAAAAGGGAACCACACTAACATTCCTTCTCCTTGAATGGGAGCATTTGATCCTCATTGGAGGAGGAAAAAAAAAAGAAAAAAAGACTAACACTAAATTTCCTTAAGGGGAAGCATTTGATCCTTGCTTGAGAAGGAAAAAAAAAAAAAAAAAGTCATTGATTTGGATCGTTTGGCTCTTTTGGTAGGATCAAACACTTCTTTTCGGGCAAAATGAGCATTAATGGCACTTTTCATTGGATGAAAAAGAAAATTAATGCTCCTCCTCAAGTAGAGAGAGCATCAATGGTGTTCTCCAATAGTAGAAAAATAAGAAAAATACTTATTGAAGGCTCATCCAACAAGGATCAAATAAGAATAATAGTTGTCATATTTCACAAAAGAAATTCATAAAAGAAAAAACTTTAGATCTTCACTATCCGTTATTGATGGACAGTAAATATTTAATTGAGAAAAAACTAATAAAAAATAAGTTAAAAAACTTAATAAAAATAAATACAAAAGCGTTACATACTTTTACTACAACAATAAAATATCAAATTAAAAATTAAATTTAAAAATATTAACTATTAAAAAAATCATTTGATCATCTGTCGATTTTTTTTTTTAAGATTAACTCAAAAAACAAGATTCTAAAAAAAATTAAAAAATTTTAAAAAAAAATTCAAAAGGTGGAGATCCAAATCGGATCTCCACCATCATAGGCATCTTCACATACGTTAATTTTGAATGAAATTGATGATAATTTGCTTTTAAAAATGTGCAAAAGAACGGACTTCTTGCTTTAAGTAAAGAGCACCATAAAAAATTGCAAGTTTAATATATGCTAGAAGACCATCATGTTCATTAAATTAATAAATTAATAAAAAGCATTCATGTACTTTACGATGGAAACTAAAAACATATTAGTGAATTAAAAATAATATATTGCCAAAAATTAAGGACTAAAATGAAAATTTTTCTTTTTATATGGTAATTAAAGTTCTCAATGGGATCCTATAACTTTGAACTTTAATAATAATGTTATGACTTTGTGGATTAGAGGCACTAATTTTTCCCACTTATGTTAGCCCCATATTAATAAAAAAAAGTATAATCAATTGATGCAATCTTTCACTATACAGTCTCTCACATACTTCACCTCAGTCTCCAACTCTCCCAAATTCTTTAACCTTAATCAATGTTTGGATTGGTTCATGTAAATTTACCATTTAAGTCGTTGAGAGGTGGGAGGATAAACTCACATTGAATATTTGATAAAATAAAATTTCAAAATAAGTTTATAGCTTAAGAGTTTAACTATAACAAACACTATAACAAAGACTTTCAAACTAATCATATTAATATAAAATATCAAATATCTAGTTATTAATATTAATTTGTAAGTTAAAATTAATTTTGATATAAAAAATGGAAATACATAATACACAAAACGATCATAACTTTACATAAACCAAGTCTAACAACTTGTAAGAATCTTTAAATACAATATTTATAATCTCAATCAAAGTTAATATAATATTTAATGAATCATAATTTTAATCGAACAAAAATATTTTTAATTCCTCACTAGTTCTAATTAATTGGTTTATAAAGCAGGTCAGAATTCCACATTTTTGTTTGCAACTTTATGAAAGTACATGTATGCTTTGGATTAATTTATTAATTTAATGAGCATGATGGTTTTATGACATATACTAAACTCTGTATTTTTTTTATGGTGCTCTCTACTTAAAGCACGAAGTCTATTCTTTTGCATATTTTTAAAACCAACTTGTCATCCACTTCATTAAAATTTAAAAATGAACTATTGCATGTGAAGATATCAAGGATGGTTGAATTGTAAAAACAATTAGCTTCTTGTTTAAATTCTCAAAATTAATTGAAAATTAACGTTTCACTTTCATATTGACGAACAAAACTAGAATCATGTCTGGGGTGAAGCTCGTTGTCTCAGCTATTCTTGTAGACGTTGTTGGAAAGATTAACCTCTCTTGAGCTGCGATTTTCACATCAAAAGAGTCTATTTTCAAAGATCAAAATATGAGAAGATGCTCTGAAGATGATCAAAATATGAGAAGATGCTCTGAAGATGATTAGCAAGGGACTTGAAGAAAAAACAGCATGAAGGCAAGCACAAGCAAGTAATGATTTTGATATTCTAAAAATTTTGAAGGCAATTTTTGAGATCAATTATTTGTCTTGCAATCTTAATGATATAAATGTAGTGCAAAAATAACGTCAAAAGAAAATAGAAGGAAAAAAATTCTTGTTTGTACCACGTGATGTTTGGAGTAATAATCCTAGCTTGTGGGAAACCATTTTAATTAAAAATAATAATTAAAAAATTAATATCCACTATCCATCTCAAGTGGATAGTGGATATTAATTTAATTACATTAATTAAAAAAACAAAAACAATCTCTTAATTTCCATCATCTACTAAGCTGAAATGAATGATGAAGATTTAATTATACTAAAAATATTCAATTAAAAATAAATTTGAAATTGGAAAAAAAAAATTATAATATCCACTATCCATCTCATAGATGGATGGTAAAATTTTTCAAGAGTTAAAACATTAAAACAATGAAAAAACAAAAGGTGAGGATCCAGATTGGATCGTCGTCGTCCATCAATATTGATGGATGATGGAGGTTTTGATTGGATATCTACCATCCACCAAAATTCATATGAAATCTCCATCATCAATCAAGATTGATGGATGATAGATATCTAAATTGGATCTCTATCATTTACCAATATTGATGAATAGTAAATATCTAATTTAAATCTCGATTTTCATAAACGGAAATGGACTATCTTTATCAATGCTACTGGGGATCAATGTAAGGTCTCATCTTGTTTAATTTTTCAATCCATGATGGACCAACAATTAATATTAAATGGACCGACAGTTAGTATCAATGCTGCCGGGCATCCAGAGGGTTTTTTAATCAATCTTCCATTGTTTATTAGGAGAGGGTACTTCTTTATTAACAATCAACGCCAAGGTTCTCACAATCAACGAGGGGGAACTTCTTTATTTACAAGAGGTATTATTTTATTACCAAACTTTGGCGTTTGTAAACAACAGGGTGCTAAATTATTTACAAGTGGGCCTTATTTTATCATTAAACTTGTTTCATCTTTGGCACCATTATCTGAGCAATGTAGCCGTTGAGTACTGTTTAATGTGCTCCTATTATCGTTTTATCCTTTTATAATGTTTAAACAACGACTAATCTAAGTGCTTAAACAGTCATTTCATCCTAAATTTACATAAATGCCCAATCCCTCGCTACTTGTTTCGCTCTTGAAACTTTCAGATCTCTCTAGTTCTCAGACTCTCTCAACTTCTTTGCTCTTAATCCACTTGTGCTCGAATTTTCCACAATAAATTACTCTCGGTTCTACAATTATCAAGTCCAGGTATGCTCACAATTATTTTTAAATTTATTGTTATTTTTTTTTTCATTTATTAATTTAATAATTTTATGTTCTTGTATTTATTGGTTGTCACTTAAAATTTTTAGATATACGTAACTATTTCCAATCATTTTATGCAACCCATTTCATAGTGTTTTTTGTTTTTTGAGTTGTAACCCATTTTTTGTAGTTCATATACAGACACTATTTATAGCGATTCATTTTACGTTATTTTATTTTATTAAATAAATTGCACAAAACATATTTAAGATTTATACTTGACACAATAAAATAACTTTTGCATGTGGCTTCCCTAATGTTGTGGATTAAAGTTAAAACTGAACTACTAATTAAGTTATTTAAATAAGCATTAAAAATTAATGATAATTAAGTTAAAATTTATTTTATGAGAGTGAATATTTCACCCTAACTGTTTAAAGTCAGGAAATATTGATGTTAGAATTACTATATATATAAAATATTTTTCCTTAAATCTATATTTTGCTAATTGATTTCAACATTCTCTATGCATCAGGACTGTTGTGAACCTAAGGCCTCATTTGATATTGCTTTTGAGAAATTATAATATGATTATTGATTAAGTTTGATATAAAAAAGATATTTATCAAAACTTCTAAAATGGTTATTTAATAATCTTAGTGGATTTACTTTTAAAAAGTAATATGGAAGTTATTTTTATAAAGTGATCATGAAATAATTTATTGTGAACTTAGTATAAGTTTGGTATTACTATAGTTTTAAAATAATCACCATTAGTTGTGCTGAAAAAATAATTCGCTGTAAAGTTAATCAACCTATTGTTTTGTTAATTCTGCTATTAAAAGTGTTATAAAACTAGAGAGCAATATGCATATACTATTGTTTAGTTAATTCTGCTATTAAAATTGTTATAAACCTAGAAAACAATATGTATATGTTAGGTCAATTATTGTAAAATTAAAAAATGTTTAAAATAAATCTAAAAATAAAATATTTTCATTTATATCTGATATAAATATAATTCTACCAATAATTACTTAAAAAGTTATAGCAATTTATATTAATCCTAAGCGGTGAAAAATATTCAAAGCCGAGCGGCCTGTCACCAAACCAGCGTTTGACGTTTTGTCAACGTGAGGGTACTCTTTTACACAAAAGAAATCCTATTTTATTACCAAACTTTGGCGTTAATGACATGGTGCTATTTTATTTACAAGTGGGTGTTATTTTATCATTAAACTTCTCATTTTATTTTGTCACGAAACCTGTTTTTGGCGTTTTGTTAATCTTCCTTATTAACAAGAGATACCAAACTTTGGGGCTTGTTAACGACAGGGAAGTATTTTATTTACAAGTGGGCCTTATTTTATCATTAAACTTGTTTTATTTTTGGCACCCATTATCTGAACAATGTAGCCGTAGACTATTGCTTGATGTATAACATCCTATTACCATTTTATCCTTTAAATAATGACTAACCCTAGTGGTTAAATAGTCATTTCGTCGTAATTTTACATAAATGCCCAATCTCTCGCTAAGTTGTTTCACTCTTAAACTTTCAGATCTCTCAAGTTCTCAAACTCTCTCAAGTTCTTTGCTCTCAGTCCACTTGTGCTCGAATTTTCGACAATAAATTACTTTGGGTTTTACAATTATCAAGTCCAGGTATGCTCAGAATTAATTTTAAATTTATTTTTATTTTTTTTAATTTACTAATTTAATCATTTTATGTTCTTATATCTATTGGTTGTCATTTAAAATTTTTAGATATACGTAATTATTTTCAATCCAGTTGGACTTTGCTTTGGTCAGGCAATCCATTTTACAGTGTTTTTGGTTTTTTGAGTTGTAACCCATTTTATAGTTCATATGTGGACACGATTTATGGTAATTCATTTTATATTATTTTATTTTATTAAATTAATTGCACAAAATATATTTAAGATTTGTACTTGCCACAATGAAGTAACTTTTACAGAGGGCTTCCCTAATGCTAGTGGATTAAAGTTAAAATTGAATGACTAATTTAGTAATTTAAATAAGCATTAAAAACTAATGATAATTAATGGGATCTCCTCCATGGAGGAGATTGTGAGCCTATTCTACTCCAAATGGAGATTATAACTACACAATCCTTTGATCATAACCATCAAAATTCTTGAAGTACTTAGAACATCTCCACTTTGCCTATTAATCTTTTACAAGTTCTTAAATTTTTTGGGGAGATCTAACAAAGTCAAGTGAGAATGAGATAGAGATAGTGCAATCTCCAGTCAAGAATCAGGTCAAACCGAATATGTTTTGTTCTTTTATTATTATTATTTTCTAAAAGTTTAGTTATTCATGGTTTTTAATCATTTTATTTTTTCAATTTAAAATGTTGAGGGCTGACATGGTAGGGTTTGATTGGAATTGATCTTTCTTAATTTTTCTTTTATTTAATATCAAGTACAAAATTATTATTCATATCACCTCTTAGTATAGTTGATTAGATATCTCCTCATCCTTCAAAAGGTTAGGGTTGGGAAGTTCAATTTTCACTATACGCATATTACTTGTTTGGGAGTAGCTATATTCCATTCATAGGAGTAGATATTCGAGTCTTGTATAAGAGTAGTTGTCATTTATCCATAGCGCCTTGTTTGAGAGTAGTTGTCTTTCGTCCATATGAATTGACATTCGCATCTTATATGAGAGTGGCTATCTTTCATTAATGGGCCCTGTTGTGGGTATTTTGGTGCAATGGAAAAAGCCTAGGAATGGAGGCCCATTGTGTCGTTTTATAAAGAGAAGCCCAGAAAGTGTTGGTCAAATGGATAGAAGTTAAAGGAAGGAATATAGCCATTCATTAACCTGTGCGCCCGAGCACACCTGATTACGCGGTTGAGCATCTTAAAACGCTAAGTGTTGAGTGATTGTATGAAGATTTGGCCGGTAGACAAAACCATAAAGATAATCTGCTCGTAATCAAAAGGCTATTCGATAAGTGTCCTTCAGAAACTATCACAGCGATCAGGAAGTCTGCTCGTCTGTTCAATAGCCAGAGGGACGGTTAAGTATGCTCGTCTGTTCGGCAGTGGAAACACCTGATCGTTGAAGTAATCTGCCCGTTTAATGCAACGTCTGGTCGCAGAGCAAGTTATTCGCTAGAATTGACCAGTTGACCTTCTGGAAGGAGAATCAATTCAAAATAGGAAAGGAGACGGTTTGCCTATTTTCATGCAAATTGAATGCTCTTGGAAATTACTATATATGTGGAAGAGATAATCTCGAAAGATATTATCTTAATTAATATATATTATTTTTTGCTTTATCTGTAAGATCCTTGAGCCTATTTTGATTATAACACCTCCGATATAAATAGGAGATAGAATTCAATGTAAAGGACAGAGTGAAATAAAAAAATACAATTACTCTGATAGAGAGAAGGGGTAATTGTCGTGGACGTAGGCCATCGTTTTTGCCGAACCACGTAAAAGTCTTACTGTGTTCTGTTTGTTTTGGTCCTATAATACTTGTTTTGTGTGGGATTTGTTGTGTCACAGGTATTGGGCTTAGAGAACCGAGTTGATCAAAATTGAGTGTCAACAGGCCCTAAGCACACATTAATTACAACTTTTATTTTAATTTTCTAGGTATTACTTATGTATCTCTAAGGACAAAAGTTAACACTACCCAAAGCCCTCCTCCCCCCCACCCCAAAAAAAAGGAGCAAATAATTACCCCAAATGTACCTAAGGTTTGATTTATTATAGGGAGAAACAACCTTCAGTTTTTAAAGTAACAAACTCCCCTCAATTAACAGTTAGACTTTCTTTAACTGTTAACTTTAACTCTAGAGAGATAATATGGTTATTTTCTCTTTTTTTTTAAAAAAAAAAAAAATTCCTTTAAAATTTATATCATTTAATAGGCTGTTTGGATTTAAATTTTTTAAATTATAAAATAAATTTCAAATTTAAAAATAATTTGAAAATTAAATAATTTTGAAATTTTAAAATAATTAAACGATAATTTTAAACATTAAAACAAAATAACATTTTCAAATGGATTTGGGCCATCCATCTCAAGGATTAAGATCAATTTTAAAAAATCAAAAAGTAAAAAGAAAAAAAAAAAAAAGTAAAGATCCGAATTCCATCTCTATCATTCATCTTGATGGTTCATTAACAATGCCCATCAATCATTAATTTTTTCTAGCAAATGTATCCTTATATGAGTTTTCATCGCTGCTGTTAAAGACCTAGATTTTGGGTCTCCACCATAAATAGGAGGTAGAATTCAATGTAAAGGACAGAGTGAAATAAAAAATACAATTACTCTGATAGAGAGAAGGGGTAATTGTCGTGGACGTAGGCCATCGTTTTTGCCGAACCACGTAAAAGTCTTGCTGTGTTCTGTTTGTTTTGGTCCTATAATACTTGTTTTGTGTGGGATTTGTTGTGTCACAGGTATTGGGCTTAGAGAACCGAGTTGACCAAAATTGAGTGTCAACAGGCCCTAAGCACACATTAATTACAACTTTTATTTTAATTTTCTAGGTATTACTTATGTATCTCTAAGGACAAAAGTTAACACTACCCAAAGCCCCCCTCCTCCCCCCCTCCCCCTCCCCCCTCCCCCCCCCCCCCAAAAAAAAAGGAGCAAATAATTACCCTAAATGTACCTAAGGTTTGATTTATTATAGGGAGAAACAACCTTCAGTTTTTGAAGTAACAAACTCCCCTCAATTAACAGTTAGACTTTCTTTAACTGTTAACTTTAACTCTAGAGAGATAATATGGTTATTTTCTCTTTTTTTTTTTAAAAAAAAAAAAATTCCTTTAAAAATTATATCATTTAATAGGCTGTTTGGATTTAAATTTTTTAAATTATAAAATAAATTTCAAATTTAAAAATAATTTGAAAATTAAATAATTTTGAAATTGTAAAATAATTAAACGATAATTTTAAACATTAAAACAAAATAACATTTTCAAATGGATTTGGGCCATCCATCTCAAGGATTAAGATCAATTTTAAAAAATCAAAAAGTAAAAAGAAAAAAAAAAGTAAAGATCCGAATTCCATCTCTATCATTCATCTTGATGGTTCATTAACAATGCCCATCAATCATTAATTTTTTCTAGCAAATGTATTCTTATATGAGTTTTCATCGCTGCTGTTAAAGACCTAGTTTTTGGGTCTCCACCATAATGATGGAGATCTAAAATCTAGGTCTTTATCAAGCGATGAAGGCCCATACATCGTCTTTATTGTGAGATATTGGTACATCTCCTTTGCGAAGTTCGTCTCCTTCGTCGGTGGAGGTTTTGAAGCAGGGGCGGACCCACCCCTGGGCCAGGGGGGACACGTGCCCCCGCCCCACCCCCCGTCAGAATTTGAAAAAAAATTACTTAATCTACTTTGTAGGCAAAAAAAGATAAAAGAAAAAACTAAGCTTACTGTTGCAGTTTGCAGTCTGTAGACAACAGACGTGTAACAGTGAGTGTAATCCATAGATGTGTAATTAATGCTTGAGTTGTCAATTTCAATTGATTTTTTAATTTTTAATTATTATTATTATTATTTATCTTACATTATTTTATTTAAAAACTAATTTATATGTTACAAAATTTGTCTGTGATGCCAACTTTTTATCCAAATTCCATGCTTTATTTCTTTTTTTTTTTAATTGTTCATTATTTTTATTTAATTATTTATTTTTTCTATTTCTAATAGAATTAATTTCCTTTCTTATATATTACTTTTATTAAACCTAATTTTTCTACTTCTAATATATTTTCTACTCCTAATTAATTTATAATTTCCTTTTTTAATTTTTTTTTCAATTCTCTCCTATATAAGTTCTATTTATTTCTACTTTTTATGTGCTATACAAAATTCATTGACAATTTACAAGTTTAATAAATAATTTTTTTTATCTCTTCATCTGTTTTTGACTTCTCTTTATTTTCACTTTGACATCTTGTGACTTACCAGGTTAGTTTCCTAAATTTATAGCTTCTCTTTATTTTCATGCACTCTAATATTGAATTTTCAGAATTAAATGGCCTTACAGATTTGACACAAAAGATGGTTGTGAAAAAATAAGATAAAGTTTTTCCATTAGTTTACTTGCTTTTGACATTGATATTATTACTATTTGTTGCAACTACTACCGTTAAAAAAGCATTTTCTACTATGAATATTGTGAAGACTGAATTACTTAATTGAATGAGAGATCAATGGTTAAATTATTACTTGCTTGCGTATATGGAGAAAGATATTTTTGACAAAATTGACAAAGAAATTATCATGAAACGGTTTCAAGATATGAAATCTCGTCGAGGAAAATTATAATTTTATATAATTTATGTTTTTTTCCTTTTTTATTTATTTTAATGATTTCATTAGCATTTTTAAACATAAAACTATTTGTTTTACCTAAATATAATGTATGTTTTATTTTATTTAAACTATATAGTGTTATCAAATATTTTTTTTTACATAAAAATATTATATATTTAGTATATTCTTAATTTTCGATATTTTTATTACTTTATTCATGTGTCCTCCCTGAATAAATTTTTTGGGTCCGCCACTGCTTTGAAGTGACTCGGCAACAGTCAAAACGAAGAAGCGGCACAACGAAGATCTAAAGATGGTTGATGATGTTGTTGATGGTTGATGATGCTGTTGATCGTTAATGATGTTGTTGATGATTTTTTTTTTTTCATTTTTTAAAATGGTTGTTGAAGATTTTTATTGATTGGGTTTGAGTTTGATTCTGGTTGAATTTTTTGGGCTTGAGTTTGATTATGAGGGTGAATTTGTTGGCTTTGGATTTGATCATTTGAGTAATGATGATAATATGGAGATGAAGATATCCAGATCTTCATACTATGCTGAAGATTTAGAGATGTTCATCTTTTGGTTCTATTTTTTTTTCTCAATTTTTCAAAATTTTAAAATATTATTGAAAATTTATTATTATTATTATTATTTTTTAAAATTGATCTTCACCATCCATTAACATGATAAACAATGCAAATCTCACCTTTCTTTTGAATTTTTTTTCAATTTTAATTATTTTATAATTTTAAAACTAATTTATTTATTTATTTATTTTAACTTTTTTAAAATTTACTTGTTTTTAAAAGTTTAAAATTTTGAATTCTTTGTAAATGGATCTCCATTCTCCACCATTCAGATGGACAATGGAGATCCAAACGGCCCATAATATAATGTGTTTTTAAAAGAAAATTTTAAAATAAGTTAAATGATTATATTACCTTTAAGGGAGTTAAATTTAACTGTTAAATTTAGTCAAATCGTTAGTGGAGGGTAGATCATAGTGAAAAAAAAAAAAAAAAAAACTATTTTTTGACTAAAAATAGTTTTTTTAGTATGTTTTAGTATCCCTCTAATCCATTCTTTTTTATCTTTTATGTTAATATGACTAGTTTGAAAGCTTTTGTTATATTAAATTTTTAAGCTATAAACTCTTATTGAAATTATGATACAATCATCACTTAATCTAAATTTACCGACTTAAATCATTTTGTGTCTGTAAGCTTTTATATATATTTGTTGGCTAGTTAAGTATTTATAGCTTAAAAGTTTAACTATTATAACAAAGTATATAATAAAGACTTTCAAATTAGTCATATTAATATAAAAGATCAAATATCTAGGTATTAGTATTTGTAAGTTAAAAATACCTCTGATATAACAAATGGAAATAGATAATACACAAAAATATCATAATTTTTACAGAAACCAAGTCAAGAACTTGTAGCAATTTTTAAATATAGTATTTATATTCTCAATCAAAGTTAATATAATATTTAATGAATCACAATATCAATCAAACAAAAGTACTGTAATTCACCACTAGTTACTTTTATTTAATTAGTCTATTTGCAACTTCATTAAAGTACATGAATGCTTTGGATTAATTTATTAATTTAATGAGCGTGATGGTCTCATAGCATATATTAAACTTTGTAAATTTTTTATGGTGCTATCTACTTAAAGTAGGAAGTCTGTTCTTTTTCATATTTTTAAAAGCAATTTATCATCAACTTCATTCAAAATTAACTATTGCATGTGAAGATGCCTAGGTATCTCCACCTTTTGATTTTTTATTTTCTTTTTAGAATTTGTTTTTATGTTGATTCGATAAAAAATCTCTCTCCAACTCATGAGATGGATGGTGATGATAAAATATATATTTTTTATTTTTAAAATTAATTTTTAATTTAATATTTTCTTTTTAGAGAAAACATAAGTAAGTTTATTTATTTATTTTTATTATGTTTTTAAGTTAATTCATATTTTAATTTATTTTTTATTATTTTTATCTCAATTAAATCTCCACTGTCTATCATCCATCATAACGTTGATGGAGGTGGAGATCTAAAATCTTTTCCTTTATTAATTTCAAATAGTTAGTGGAATAAAAAGATCAAAATAAAATTATAATTGTTAAGTTTGATTAACGGTCAATTAACGAAATGATTAGATTAATGAATGTTTAAAATGTTAGGGAAGACGGAAATTAAAAGCACTTTAATGAGTAACAAAAGTAATAATTCGTCAAAAATTTTGGTGATTAAAGTGATATTCTTCCCCTAATTAAAGTTCTCGGTCGGAACAATAATGTTATGGCTTGGTGGATTAGAGGCACTGACGTTTCCCACTCATGTTGGTCCCATATTAAAAAAGGTAGAATCAATCAATACAATCTTCCACTATACAGCCTCTCACATAGTTTCACTTCATTTTTCACTTAGGAAACTTTGAAGATTCTCTTTACTTGTCTCAATCTGCAACTCTCCCAAAGTCTTTCCTCTTAAAGTTAATCTATTGTGAGAGAATTTTAAACATTAAATAACTTAATCAAGTCTAGGTCTGCTCAAAATTCGTTATGTTGATTGTTGAACTTTCATTTATTAACTTAAATCATTTTGTGTTCGTATATAATTCAATTTATATTTTTATTCATTTTGTGTTTGTAAGTTTTTATATATATTTGTTGGTAAATTAATTATTTCTAGCCTTTCTGAACTTTGCTTGATTCATAACTCAATTTATATTTTTATATATTTTATTCCTTCACTTCCCTTTGAGTACCCCAACTCGGTTAACTCACTCAAGCAACTCCGCTAGATTAATTTCTCTCTCATAGGTGGTCTCAACTCCACCTTCAAAACCTTTAAAATCATCACCACCATCAGACTACTCAATCCATTAATCACAACAACAAACACAAACTCATTAAAATAAATAAATAAATAATATTTCCATCTCCAATAATCATCATATAAACCGATTTTCGGTGTAGGTGTTCGGATAGGTTCGTGTAAATTTACCACTTAGTTGTTAATAATTTACTAGTTAAGTATTTGATAGGTGGGGGAATAAACTCGCGTTGAAATTTTGGTTAAATCATCACTTAAGTGATGATTTTATCAAATTTTCGAAGTGAGTTTATAGTTTAGAAGTTTAACTATAACAAAAGAATATAACAAACACTTTCAAATTACTCATATTGATATGAAAGATCAAATATCTAATTATTAATATTTGTAAGTTAAAAATACTTTTGATATAACAAATGGAAATAGATAATACACAAAAAGATCATAACTTTAGATAAATCAAGTGTAAGAACTCGTAATATTCTTTAAATACAATATTTATAATCTTAATCAAAGTTAATATATTATTTAATGAATCATATATAATATTGATCAAACAAAAATATTTTTAATTCATTACTACTTACTTTGTAATTTTTTATTGCATGTATTAAACTTTGTAATTTTGTTATAGTGCTCTCTACTTAAGGCAGGAAGTCTGTTCTTTTTCATATTTTTAAAAGCAACTTATCATCAACTTCATTCAAAATTAACTATTGCATGTGAAGATGCCTAGGCTGGTTGAATTGTAAAAATTATTAGCATTTTGTTTAACTTCTCAAATTTAACTGCAAATTAACGTTTCATTTTCCTATCACAAAAAAAAACCAGAATCATGTCTGGGGTGGAGCTCGTTGTCTCGGCTGTCCTTCCAGTGTTGTTGGAAAGACTGACATCTCCTGAGCTGCTGCAGTTTCTGCATCAAGAGGGTTTGCATTCAAAGATCAAAACATGGGAAGATAATCTGAAGATGATTAAGGCAGTGCTCCACGATGCAAATGAGAAGCAGTTGACGAACAGCGATGTGCAGAAGTGGCTAGATGATCTCGAAGACTTGGCTTATGATGTGGAGGACATACTCGATGAGTTTGCTACTAATGTTTTAGCAACGAACTTGAAGAAGAAACAATGTGAACAGGCTAGCACAAGCAAGGTTCGTAAGCGTATGTCGACCATAATCAATAAATTAAGTCCGAAAACTATGGAGTCTCGTTTTCGCATGGAGTCAGAGATAAAATATGTGAAATGCCAACTGGAACGTGTCACAAGTCGATTGGAACAACTCTGCAAACTGAAAGACAGCCTTGGATTGCAAGAAATATCTATAAGGACATCAGCTGCTGTGTCTAAGTCGAGACTGCTCACTACAAGTTTTGCAACTGAACGTGTTATTTATGGGAGAGAAGACGACAAAGCAAAAATACTTAAAATGATATTTAGTGATGAATCAAGTGCTGCCAACTTTCAAGTGATACCAATTGTTGGCATGGGAGGAATCGGAAAAACAACACTTGCTCAAAAGGTGTTTAACGATGAGGCAGTTAAATCTTTCGAGCTCAAAGCTTGGGTCTGCGTATCTCATGATTTTGATGTTTTAAAAATTTCAAAGGCAATTTTTGAAAACATCAATAAGGAGGCTTGCAAACTTACTGATTTAAATGTGGTGCAAGAACAACTCCAAAAGAAGATAAATGGAAAAAAATTCTTATTTGTCCTAGACGATGTTTGGAGTAAAGATCGTAGCTTGTGGGAAACCTTAAGGTCTCCCTTTGCAGCTGGAGCAAGTGACAGTAAAATTATTGTGACGACACGTGATGAAACTGTTGCATCAACAATGAGAAGTTTAACTTGGTTATATAGAGTACAGTTACTATCGAATGAGGATTGCTGGTCTTTGTTTAAGGTGCATGCATTTGATGATGGCGTTAATCTTATACATCCTAATATCCAATCAATTAAAAAAAAAGTCGTTGAAAAGTGCAAGGGCTTGCCCTTGGCATCAAAGGTTCTTGGTGGCCTTTTATATGAAATTAGAAACATAGATGAGTGGTCGGAAATTTTGAATAGCAAAATGTGGGATTTAGTGGATGAAAGTGACATTCCAGCAACCTTAAAACTAAGCTACTTTTATCTTCCTTCTCATTTAAAAAGATGTTTCACTTACTGTTCAATTTTTTTAGAGGATTATGAATTCGAGGAGGAGGAACTCGTACATCTATGGTTGACTGAAGGTCTTATTCAACCATCAAAAGCAAAAGCAAACAAAGAATTGGAAGATTTAGGTCATGATTGCTTTAATGGTCTATTATCTAGATCACTTTTTCAACGATTAAATAGTAATAAAGCCAAATATGTAATGCATGACCTTGTTAGAGATCTTGCCCAATGGGCTTCTAAAGGAACTTGTTTCCATTTGGCAGTTATGTCGAGTGTCGATGAGCAGTTGAAAAGCTTAGAAAAGGCTCGTCATCTTTCTTATGGTCGGGGTTATCTCGATGACAATGGTAAATTTGAAGTCATTAGTAAAGTTGAACGAGTGGAGCAACGCCTTCGAACTTTTTTGCCATTAGCAACGAAAAGGGAACGATATTGCTACATCTCTCCAATGATTATCTCTAATTTGCTACCAAAATTCAAAAAATTGAGGATGTTATCTTTAGAAGATTATCAAATTATAGAGCTACCCGAGTCAATTGGTGATTTGAGACATCTACGACACCTTAATCTTTCTCATACGAGAATAAAGAGCTTACCTGAATCAATAAGTTCTTTAATTAACTTGTTGATTTTGAAATTAAAAGATTGTTCTCGTCTTTAGAAGTTACCATCCGAGATGAGGAATTTAATCAAATTAAGATATCTCGATATCAGAGGTGTTGGTTTAGATGAGATACCATTGGGCATATATGAGTTGAAAGATCTTCAATATTTGTCCAATTTTATTGTGGGTGAAGGTGTTGGAGCTACTTTGAAAGTTTTGAAGAATTTAAGATTTCTTCGTGAGGAACTTTGTATTTCAAGGTTAGAGAATGCAGTTGACTTATATGAAGCAAATGAGATGATACTAAATGATAAACAAAAATTGAAAGTGCTAGAACTGAAATGGAACTCTCGATTTGATGACACACGTGATGCAGAAAAAGAGAAAAATGTGCTTAACTTGCTACAACCACATCGAAATCTGGAAAGGCTGACAATCAATTCCTATGGTGGCATAGAATTTCCAGCATGGGTGGGCTCTTCATCATTCTCCAAATTGACTATTCTAACATTGGAAAGTTGTGTGAATTGTACAGTTTTACCTTCTCTTGGGTTATTGGAATCACTTAAAGATCTCACAATCAAAGAGATGAAGGGATTGAAAAAAATAGGTAATGAGTTTTGTGGGCAGCAATATTCAATGCCTTTTCAATCATTGGAAACTCTTCGTTTTGAGTATTTACAAGAATGGGAGCATTGGGAACCTATCAAGGAAAATGAGAATGGTGGTGCATTCCCTTTGCTTCGAGAGTTTTCTATTAAAAGTTGTCCTCATCTTTGTGGAAGTTTACCTAGTTGCCTAACTTCACTAGAGAAACTTGTGATAGAAAATTGTGATCAATTGGTGGTTTCATTTTCAAGTCTTCCAAAGCTTTGCAATTTAGACATAGATGGATGCAAAGAGATGACATGTGTCGGTCCAATTAATTTCAAGTCATTGCAGTCTATTACTTCATCAAAAGTTATAGAGTTTAGCAATTTATCAAAGCAAGATTATTTTCATAAGGTAAATCTGGTCGCACTTCCTACGGTTTGTTACTTTTCCAATTTATGTAAATTGAAAATTAGACGTTGCAATGCTCTAACGTCGTTACCCGTGGAAATGATTAATAGAAATACATGTTTGAAAAGGCTTGACGTTGACAGGTGTGATAAATTGGAGTATTTGTGGGATGATAGAGAGGTAAGTTGTACATCAGTCGTGGACAAAGAGAACCACACATCTGTACTCGAGCTCTTGCTGGTCATCCGCTGCACATCTCTCACCAATTTATCATTAAGTGGTCGATTGCCAAGCACACTTTCTTCTCTCATCCTTATAGGTCTTCCAGAGTTGCAGTCAATTGCAGACAGTTTTCATGACAACATTTCTCTTGAACAAATTATTATAGATAATTGTAAAAAGCTTACAACCATATCCAATGGACTGCACAATTGTAGCCGTTTACGGAACATACGTATACATAATTGTGGAAGTATTGTGAAATTAGCAGAAGATGGTCTTCCCAAGGACAAGTTAAGTAGACTTAACATTGATGGTTGTAAGAAACTGGAAGGCCTACCTAAGGGCTTCCACATCCTGGACTCTCTAAAAGAATTAACATTGAATAAATGTCCAGGTATGAGGCAATTTCCAGAAGAAGGTTTTCCTACAAACCTAACATCTCTTCAAATTGATGGTGAAGTCAATATCTATAAGCCATTGCTTGAGTGGGGTTTGCACAATCTCACCATTCTCGAAACTCTTTATATTTCTGGGCGTCCAAAAGCAGAGTCGTCATTTGTAGAGCAAGAAATGGGAATGAGGTTGCCCATTTCTCTAACTGATCTGTTCGTTCACCGATTCCCAAATTCGAAATGGCTATTAAGTCAGGATTTTCGAAATCTTAACTCTCTTGAAAGGTTGGAAATCTATAATTGCCCAGATCTGACGTCTTTTCCAAAAGTGGCCCTACCATCTTCACTTCAATCTCTAGTTATCTCGAAATGCCCACGTCTCACATCCATTTCAGAATTGGGTCTACCATCTTCACTTCACTCTCTGGATATCAAGGAATGCCCAAGTCTCACATCCATTTCAAAGCTTGGTCTACCATCTTCACTTCAATGTCTGACAATCAGTGAATGCCCAGCTCTCACATCCATTTCAAAGCTTGGTCTACCATCTTCACTTTTGAATTTAAGCATTGCCAACTGTTCAAACCTCAGATTCTTAACAGGGCAATGTCTGCCATCCTCACTTATGGAATTATATATTAGAAATTGTGCAATGCTGAAGGAAGAATGCAAAAGAGATAAACGAAAAGTGTGGCCCAACATTTCCCACATTCCTAGGGTTGAGATAGATTGGAAATCAATCGATGAACTAGAGGATGGAGAATGAATGAGCTCTACAGAATTTCATCACCGGTATGTCATTATCTGACACCTTAAATGTTTGATTCATCACTTGCAATCAAACTGTGAACATTTTAATTTTGATGTACTTATGAATACATATTTAGCTCTGTCTTAATGCATGATATGCCTTAAATTATGAATGAAATATAATTATTATGTTCTTATTAAGCTACAAGATAGAATACATGATAAACATGTGCATTTTCGGTTGTTCTGCAAACTCATCCTTCTCTTATTCGTATCATTATCTGATTAAAATCATGCCCCTGTCAGTGTTATTAACTACATCATGCCAGTAGTTGGACAGATAATTAGATTGTTCGAATTTAGCTTGAAAGACATGATTTTTGGTTTGTTTAACATGGTTATTCAACCAGTTCTATCATGAAGGTCCTTTTTGTGGAAAAGTTGATGATTATTTGAAATAAAAATTTTTAGGAGAAAGATGAAGCACTAGGAAATGGTGGTCAAGTGAGGCTTGCTTCATATGCTTTCTGGACTAATGGCAGCATTACATTTACCTGCATGGGGTTATAGTTTGAGGTGAAAATATGGACTGTTCAAGCAGCGTATCACCAAGGTGGGTCTGGGAAGAAATTGCTGAGGATTGGCTTGAGGTTCAACTTTATCTCGAAGTTCTGGTATTGTTGCTTATCCCTTGGGATTTTACAAATGGATTTCTTTTATGTAAATGTGCAAAAGTTTAATCCTTGGGAAGTTGTCTTGCCTATCAGATTTTTCGATTGTGTTGAGATTCTCTAAATGGATTGTAAGTGTTATTAAGAGTTAGTATGGTCATTTATTAGAATACACTACTCTATTAGTCTAGTTTCAACAACTTCATTAATGAAACACATGCTGCTCATTTAGTATAATAAGTTGCTGCTTCCCTTTGCTTAATAAGTTGGTTTCCCACTACAAAAGCTTTATTTGTTTATTTGGAGCTATATTTTTGTAATTATATTCTGATGAGATTATTTTATTATTTTATGTATATTTCCAGGTCTGCATGTTTACACATTTGCATAAAGCTTAACTTTAAAATATGGCCAATTTGCAGCTCTGTGTTGTTATGTATCCTGGGAATGCTACAGAAATTCGGAATCATTTCCAGTTGGAACAACAAATCTCTCCCGGCAGTGCATCACTTCAGGTTGGTCGATTGTGTTTTCTTGCATGATGCCAGAGTATAAGAATTGTATAGATGCCATAGATGTTATTTATTGCACTTTCTATGCCTTCATACTATTGGTTTTAATAATTTCCAATGTGCTGTTTCAAATTCAAGTCCTTTGCTAGCAAGCTCAGAAAGATCCAAGGATTACCTATAGGTTGCAAAAATAAAGGTTTCTTGTAATGTTACTGATTGTCATCATTTATATCTTGAATTTAATAGTGGACATAATTGATAGATTCGATAAGAGGAAAGATGGCGATGACTCCTGGCACTGGCAATGGTTTGACTTTCCAAACAAAGTTGCTATACAACTGAATGATTCTCATCCTACTCTTGCAACTCCAGAATTGCTATTTGATTCTCGAATTGTTGGCATCTACAGTTGGACTTTAAATTAGACTTGTTGGCATCGGTGTTGTGGATAAAAGGTAACCAAAAATATGTGAACTTAGTTTATTGAAATTTGATAGTTGATGTAAATCTTGTTGTGCAAAATCGATGTAAATCTTCAACATTTCAGATGATCTGTTTGTGATTAGCCGTCCTTTTCATTTATGTATATTATGAGTCTTTTCAGTGGAGCAAGCTGCTACTCAATTACAGCTCTTTAAAATAGGCTCATTGAGATTGACATTGAGATGGGTCTGTCATCTTCACTTCTGACGGTAAGTATTGACGGCTGTTTAAACCTTAAATGCATAGCAAAGCAAAGTTTGCCCAAGTCTGACATCTTTTCCAGATCTGCCATTAAGTATTGATAGTTGTTTGTTTTGGAATTGGTGGGAGCCTTCGACTGGACTTGAAAGTAGGCTTATTGACATTGGCATTGAGGCTAAAAGGTAAGCGAAAGTATGTGAACTTAATTTATTCAAATTTGGTATTTGTTGTTGATCAGTGATCATATAACACAAACTAAAGTTGCTGGAATAAGGTTTTCTTTCAGATGATCTGTTCATCTTATTGATGGGGTGGACTAAATCAAAGGTGCAATGTTTCTTCCGATACCTAATCTCCTCTTCTCATTTTAAAAACTTGTTTCTTCTTGATCGAAGTATTGCTTTTGTATCATAGATAATAAATAACATTATAGCTTTGCATTTTGCAACTTGAAGATATGAAGAAATTTTGATATTTAATTATAGGTTTTAGTGTCATACATACCAATTTATTTGATACACCACTGCCGCATTTGGGTTTCTTTCATGGAACCATTTCAGTTAATTGAAGAGGTGAACTAAGGAGACTGTAGTTTCATTAGAAGGATTCAAATCTTTGATAGAATTCTTGCTCTGAATTCTTGCTCTTTCACTTTTTCAAGTAAGCATATTCAACCCTGCTGTAATGGTTAAACATTGCTGTGTGATACTAAATTATTGATATTTCATCTCAGAAACTAGTTTATTGATATCGAAAATATTTTTATATTTAACCTCAATTTTCAATGATTCCATCTCCCTACCTTTCTTCAGGTTTTGTTTGACAGATTGGGGCACCATCAATAGCTGCAATTACAGTAGTGCTCAATGATGCAGAGCAGAAACGATTGACTTATGGATCAAGACAGAACAAAAACCACATATATTGAGGTCTGGTGATCAATGAAATTGTTGATCCATGCATGGGTCTCTGCACTCATTATTTTAAATTGAGTTTTTTAATTAAATTTTTTTATCGATACGTACATATAGTGCTTTAGTGTGAAAGCAAATAGAGTACAATCTCAAAAAGACTTCAGAGTTGAATGTAACTAGAATGGTGGCATGAGCATACTTGAAATGGGAATTTTGATTTTTCTTTTTGAACTTAAATATGCATAATCTTGCAATAATTTGATGTTGTGGTTCAACTTTGTTGGGATTGTCCTTGGCCTTTTAACTACCTCTCTGAACTGAGATTAAGCCTATATAGAGTGCCAAGGGTGTGGTAGTACTAAAGGTGCGTTGGAGGTGATACTTAGTTGTTTAATTACTTTCGTTGGAGGAGACTATTTGTTTTGTGTCCTCAGTGCCAAAATTGATAACTACTTTTATTTCTAGGATTGCTATATAAAGTCTTTGAAAGTTGTCATTGTTATAACTGGTCATAAATCATTTAAATTTAAGTGAAAATGTGAAATTGTAGATTGTTTAATACTTTTGGAATTAATATAATTCTTTTTCTATAAGTCATGATCTTGAGAATGCACGTAATATTCTTTTCTGCCTTAGGTTGGCAATTAATCTTTGTGTTTGCTTGCTAGATGGATTTTCTCATGCTAGGTTCCCGTGGAAGTGAACGTATGATCCTTTTACAGTATCTCAGCTCTAGCAATCCTCTGAGATGAAAAATTGCTCCAATGTTCAGGTTAAGTATTCTCATGGCTCAAGATTTGGAGTATGCCTCAATGAAACCACACTTTTTTTTTTTTTTTTATTCAGCTAGTGTACATTTATATACGTGTGTACATACTATTATTAGTTGTCTCAATTTGTTCTACTTTTGCTAATTGCAATGCAGCTTTTGTAATAACATTTTGGGTCTTGTCAAGAAAATGGCTTATTTTTCCTTATCATGTGATGCAGTACAGGACAATTGCACTGATCTGCTTATTACCTTGGTTTTCATGATGTTTGGAATAACATTGCAAACTTTTGTGGTCTTTGGTCGACAATGCAGTTTTTGTAGATAGTGTAGTTCTCACCACAACTCTGCTTTGATTTCTAAGACAAGCAGAATAATATCCGGTGTCAGAAATATCCTCTCGTAACAAGTAGCAGTCTCTTATCCAGCTCTTATTTATTTGGCAAAAACCTAGGATAATTTTATCCTTGTAAGAGGCAATGGCAAGGACATGAGCATTTGATTGAACGTTTTTTGTTTCCTTATCGATGCAGAGGTACTGTTGGAATCGTTGTGCACGAATAATAACGCAGGCATATGATGTACCTAAAATTGTGATGAATCCCAAGGTGAGCACCCTGTATCTTCTCTCCTTGTAATGTAGACTTCTTCTTTATACTCAGCATCATATTTTCTTCGTTCTTGGGTAGAAATGTCAACTTAATTTGTCTCTCTTTTATGTATAGGACAAATCCTACGATCTCAACAACTAGAAGAACCTTCACTGCTCCATGCTTATGTTTGATTTAAGTTACACCTGGATGACAGTACATAGCCCCATAAAAAAACTGGCATAGCACTCACGGTAGCTCATCAGGTCTTTATATGTAAGAGGATAACCAGAGTTGATGTATGTGAACAACCTGCTTATCTAAGATTTTATGTCTTCAATTCCAGCATCTTATGATAATTCAGTGTTGTAGGACATCCTCCTTTCTCGCTGCCTTGGTCTTGGAGATAACTCTCTTGAACAAGTGGACGCCCAATTCTAGAGTCCTCTGTCTTGATATGAGCATCCGAGTGAACCTTCCTGTATTGAGGCTGAAATATTAGTCGGGAGATTCCTCAAAATGTACTCAAGCTTTTGGTGAGCAATCTTTTTTGTTTTTTTCCTATATTTAGACTTTATTATCTAAAACTTATTGCCTTCTTTTCTTCGACATAATGTCTAATTATCTTAATCTCTCTTTTTGTTTTGGATGAATACTAGGATTTGTATGTGAAACTTCCATAACTATCAATTCTCAATATTTTATTTCACAAGGAAGATTCTCTCCGGCCTAGTTGTGTATTTCCTTTTCTACAGTGGCATTAGTATTGATAGACAGTATAAACAAGGAGATATATATTGGACCTTTCACCATGCACTTTCAAAACTTCTGTTTTTCTCTGTGCTAGTGAAACGTAGTCTCCAACCTCCAATACTAGGACTACAACGTTGCAATTCAAAACTAGTTGTTTATGTAAGTTGCCTATCTTATCAGTGATTTGGGTGATTTGGTTTGCACAGAATAAGATGACTTTTGAGGATATCCAAGTTCCTTTTGCTGCAGCCCTTTCTCTAGTTTGGCATTCCATTCATGAGGCCAATCTTCTTCACTTTGGTTCTATGTCTAATTCGGTGAGTGATCTACAAATTCTGCATAAGCTTCAGGTCCTTGATCGTGCTATTAAAGCTTTACATATCCTTGAGGTCATTTGGTCTCCTCTTTCTCCAGGTTGGGTCAAGATATATACATATGGTATAGCTTCCGGTAATCTTTGCCTGGCCAGCTGTGATGCAATTTTTCAAAATTGTCGAAGCTTTATTAAAGATTGCTTTGCAATACCCCTTAGTATTGTCTTTGCTTTTGAGGTGGAGTGAGTTAACAACTGCTATTCATGTTATCTTTTATGTTTTGGGGGTTTAATTGGAAGAAGATTTGGCTTGAGAGTGACTTTGCTTTTTTTGGCAGCCTTCTTTGGTATCGGTCTTGTGTGGTTCCTTGGTGTTAGAGGCCTGCTTGGTTTCGTTGCTTAGATTTGATTTCGCAGATGGAGTTTGTTGTAACCCATATTTTTCATGAGGGTAACGGTGTGGCAAAATCGCTAGCTTCTTAGGCTCCCAGTATTGTTTCTCATACTTGGTGGTGGAGCACTTCGAGTTTTTGTAGTTCTTTAGTTTCTAATACTATTTATCAAAAACTGAATTATCGGTTTTGTTGAATTTTGTTTCTTTTTTGTTTTCAAACATTTTTGTATTCTTTTTTTTTTTAATTTTATGGTAGTGATGGGTAGATGATGAGGGTGCTAAAGAGGTGCCAACCTAGTTGGGATGTCTTGGTGCACCTACTGAGTTCTATCACTAGTAGTTTGTTGATCAAGTTTAATGACAATCAAATATAAAAAAATCAATTGATTTTTGTGATTTAAATTAGAATGCTATCTTATGATGTTGGTGATATTGGTTTGGTATACAAAGCCATTTTTGTTTATTAAGCCATTATATAATGTTTTGATTAGATGACTTTTTTTAAGTGTTGACTATTGATAAAATGATTATATTTATGTGAAAGTGTCAACATAAAGATTTCCATTTTGTAGATCACATTTAGTTGAAGTATCTCTCATGGGCTATTGGGTTCATTAAATTATTCTAGTGAGCTAAAATAATGAATTCTATTGAAAAAAGTTCTCCTTCATTAAAAGTTTTGCTTTCATACAGCAAAAATTAAAATATAATTCCATTTCCCACTTTTTCTTCTTCCAATTTAAATTTTGCCAATAAAGAAATAGATATACAAAATAAAAAATCTGTTATTGGAAATTACATTTCTAGCCAAAGATTCTTAAACAACATTTAAAATCAATTTCATTACATTTTATTAAAATTTTTAAATATATAGTTGAAAGAATATTAGTAGAAATACCATTTCCTACATCTCCATTTCTATAAATACCCTCCTATGGAAAAAGTTTGCAAAAAGGTTCCAAAGTTTCCAAAATATCCCTAATAAATATGAACCATTAATTTTAACATAATATGATAATTCTTTACTGACCATTATTTGAAACTTTATAAAACTAATAAACAAACAATTCTAACAATATCAACCAAACACTAATCTTATTTCATCACAATTAAACTCACACAAACGTTAAATTATTTTCACATTTATATTTATACAACCAACCATTCTTAGTCTCCATCATGGAGACTTGGATGGAGATATGAAATTCTAAGCCTCCACCGGTGTTGGGGATATTTTTTGGATTGCTCCAATGGGCTGGTTAAAACCCATGAGTCCATTGAATCTGACCTAGCATACAAGGGTTCAGCAGATCGAGTATCAGCTCGCTAAAGCATCCGAGCGAAACACTAGCTAAACAACATGAACAGCTCGCCAATTAGCTCGCCTAGACAGGCAATCCATCAGCCCACGAGCTACTCACTAATTAACGAGCTCAAGCTCGCCCAAAACAGGTTGAGCTCACCCAAAACAGGTTGAGCTCGCCCAAAGTAGAGTCGGCTCGCAAAGTGAAGTGGCGTGCACATCCAGCCTTTCTAGGTCTGCAATAGCTTGACTTTCTCAACCATTACAACATAGGTTATGTTAGAAAACCAAGATTTTTGATAAAAGACTTTAACAATTATAATATGCATTTAATGTTTTCCCACTTGTATTACAACTGTAACACCTTTTATTATCTATAAATAAGGGTGAAGACAACTGTAAAGGGAGCTCTCGGGATGATTCTCCTCTCTCTCTCTTTCTCACTGTAACAAAAAAATAGTGAATAACAATGACTACCGCCCTTAATCAGATAGAGGCCTAATTGGTCTCCATTAGAGACCACCTGGGCCTCCAATGATGTGAGACCCAGTCGGTCTCCAATGGAGACCCCCTTGAAGAGTGTTTAGATCTTCATCAATTGTCTTCAAAGCAGTCTCGAGTGGTCTCCATGCAAGCATACCACTGGTCTCCATATATGGATGGAGACCATCTCCATCCAAATTTTATATTTTTTAAATTATTTTTATTTTTTAAATAAATTTATATATTTTAAAAATATAAATTTATTATTAAATTACTTATAACTTATGGATGAACCATTTTACTCTTAATAGTGTTTATTTAATGATGATTCATTAATGGTTGACAAACGGCTAGGGATATTTGTGCTGAGTTTTATGAATGTCATGGAATGATCATGTCATTAGATCATAAACTCAACTATTGGTATAATTTCTTCTAATTTTAGGGGAGATTTGCATAATGTGCTATTTTCCTTTAGGAAAAATCCCAAAAAATAGCTTTACGTATGAAAATATATCTATTTTGCAACTCATAGTTTCATATTTATCCGAAATACAACTTGATATCAACATAAATATCTAAAATCTCCCTTGGAAGCATACAAAAAGACTATAATACTCTTAACGGTCACAGATTCTGTTAGGTTGATATAGTTAATTGTTTAACTTTAGAAAAAAAAAAAAAGGAAAAACAATGAAATTTTAATTAAAATATAAAAATATATATATAAATTTTTTTTTTCTCTCAAGTCTCTTTCTATTGTTTCTCTCTCTATCCCTCCTCTTTTCTCTCTCTATCTCCGGTGGTCCCCTCTCTCTCTGACCCGACCCTGAATCCTACTAATGAATCTAATGGTCCTGTCGGGCCACCCTACGATCCCTTCTGAAGCCCAACTAATAAGGTCCAAAAGGACATCGTAGAGCGAACTCGTAACTATTTAACCATTTAGTATCATACATTTTAAAATTTTCAATTTTACTTGCATCAAATAATTTAAACAATTGCAATAGGAAAGTATTGTTGTAAAAGCATAAACATCTTGAACATGCGTGACTTCAAAAACAAATGATACAATAAATTCGTAGTCCCAAAACATGCAAATTACATAGTTTAAAACTTTAATAACAGATGACATATGAAAAACAATACTGCGTCGTAGGTCAACCCACCTAATCGATCTGATGTGCTTCGGTACCCTGATCGCTTGACCCTGCACCTGAGGAGGTTTTAAGAAAATGATAATGAACTATAAACTCAGTGAGTATATATGATTATTTAAGTTTTCTCCCGAAAAACAATTTTAGAAAACATCTTTCCTTGAAAATAATTTTTTATTTCCAAAGCTTGTATTTTTATAGAAACTTTTAATAAGTTTCAAAACTGATTTTTTTCTTACTTTCATAAAATATTTTCTTTCTAAAATCTACTATTTATGATATGCAAACTGTGTTAAAAGCTCTAATGGCAACCCAAAATATACTAGAATCATAAAGGCGGCCAGACCAGCTCCGTTCAGTGTGGAGGATCACTTGACGCAAAAGCTAGCATCGCTCATCGTGACAAAGTTACAAAGATGTATCGTATACACGTATAGCGAAACTATCATCGCTCATTGTGTGTCGAGAAATACCCCACAAGTGTAAAGGGCAATAGACATGACTGATTCAATCTCTTCAATGTTAGTTGGACTAACCCTCCCAATACTATGTCATACACTATAAGATATACCGGTTGGGTCTACAGTTAGAAGGTTTATCCATAATTGCTAAGGTTGTCTACTAGGTTTGAAAACCTTTTCTATTTTGCTATTATTGAAAAACTATTTCTTTATCATGTTATAAAAATAAGTAACATATGTTGCACACATGTACTATTTACTCTTAAACTAAAACATAAGGCAATTAAATAAATAAGAATAACTTAAAAATAATTAAAATAAATTTACATTCACTGCTTGCTTCCAACTACTTCACTTTTGCCTTCAGCGACCTCCTCTCTGCCTCAGCGACCTTTTTTAACTCGTTATGCTTCCTAGCTCGCCTCAGCCTTTCACCTTGTTCTCTAGCTCGCTTGCTGCTTCACTTTCCAGATTTACACATACATTCACGTCAGATTCAACTGAACTCCAAAGCTAATCTCATCAAATCCTTCCCCAAAAAGCACCATAAACCACTTATTCTTACCAGATCTGGCTCTCAACTCCGTTCTTCATATTCCAACAGCTTGATCTACCTCTATCACGATGGAAACTGGCCTCAAAAATGGTGACAGCAACCTCCTCCTTCTTCTCATCGAGAGCTCTCTTTTCTTCTTCGTCTCTCTCTTCTCTTTCTCTCCATTTTTCTCTTGTCTCCTCTCTTTCACTAACACCACCTACTCACGCCTATTTATAAGCGTGGGTAAAGAGCGTCCTTCACCCTTAAACTTTCTAAAAATTACGAAATTGCCACATTTTAAAGAATTTTTACAAAAATATCTGGCATTTTTTATTGTCCCTCAACTTTAATAATTTACATTTATTTCCAAATTTTACAAAAAATTTTCAAACATTAAAACTTACTATTAAATACTTAAAATTATTTTCATTATTTTCATCAAAGGGGTAGATTTATACATTTATTTATTTCGTACATCTGAATAGTAATATCTTCAGGAGAGCATATTACACTTTCTCCATCTCTGACAACGACAGCTTAACGACAGCAAGAATGTAGCGCCATCGACCTCAGTGTAGTGCACCTTCAACTCTACCACGCGCCTCTGTCTTCTCTACTAGTCCGCTTTTGCTACTGATTCTACCGTCATCGAACTGATTCTCCATCTTAATCTTAGTGGTTGCACCACTCTCTTTGCTGCCATCGTCGCAGCGTCTACCATCTCGACTTCGACTTTGGTCATCATTATTTAGAGACCAATCTCGTTTCCACCATTGGAGACTTAGGTTGGTCTCCAATGGTGGAAACCATCTGTGGAGACCCCCTACCACCATTTTTTTGTTTTTTTAGTTGGACTTTTTTGTTATTGGTTTCTTATGTTCTCAGTAGGGATTCTAATAGAGATTGATAATTGTGAGCTTGATGATTGTGAAAGATTGATAAGAGGTTAAAGGTTGATGATGATAGTAGTTAATGGAGATGGTGTTTACCGATGGATGGACTAGAGATGGTGAGTTTGCTAGTGGAGATGGTGATTCAATTTTTTATCAAGTTTTTTTTTTTTTTTTTAAATTATATTTTGAAATAAAAATTTTAGGGATAAAAAGGTCTTTTTAAGTTTCATTTTCTGTTAAACTTTATTTGGATTTTGGATAAAATCAAAGCATTGACAAGTAAAAAGATGACATTTCAAATGAATTGAATTCAATGGCTTCCGGGCGGATCTTTATTCTTTGGGTATCAATTTATTTATTTATTTAATATAAAAATCAGACCCGGTTTTTTGTTCCCGCCCAAAGTTAAAGCTTCAAACTTCATTTCAATTTTCATGTTAATTGTATTTTCTCACCAACCAAACAGCAATGTCAACTTTGATCACAAAACTGTAAAATGAGATGGGCATCCTCATCTCCTCTCTCCATCCACCGTAACAACAAATCTCATCAACACATCCAAATTCACTCTCTTGCACACTCAAGACAACACTTCACTTATCAATGGTGATCCAAAAACCGAGTCAAAAATCAAAACCCTCCACGCCAATCTGATCAAAGACGGTTCCCTCCTGCAAAATCTGCAAGTGGGTAACTGTCTTTTGCATTTCTGTGTACTTTCTTTGAATTTTAGTTATGCACACAAGCTGTTCGATGAAATGCTTGAAAGAGATCTCCAGTGGAGGCCTATTCTGCTGTCTGGGTTTGCCCAATCCATGTTGGTTCTTTTTATTCGGCATTGGGGTTTTTTAGTAGAATGTTAAATGAGTGTGTTTGGCCTAATAAATTTACTTTGTCTTGTGTTTTGAAGTGTTGTTCTAGTTTGTATGAGCTTAGAATGGGGAGGTTTGTTCATGGATTGGTTGTGAGAAGTTGGGTTGGTCTGGATGTCGTGTTGGAGAATTTGATTCTTGATCTTTATGTGAAATGTGAGGCGTTTGATTCACGAAAAAGGTGTTTGACTTGATGGGGGTTAGAGAGTGTGTGTCCTGGAATATTATGGTGGTTGCGTATTTGCATGTTAGGGAGGTGGAGAGGGCTGTTGATTTGTTTGAAAGATTGCCCGCAAAGGTGTTGCGAGTTGGAATACGATTATAGAGGTTTAATGAAAAATGGGTTCCAAGGAAATGCGGTGGAGCTACTTTGTAGGATGATTAGTATTGGACGTGTTGAATAAAGTCACGTTTTCCATTGCTTAGAATTTGGCAGCTTCTTTGTCGAATGTGGAATTAGGAAGACAGATTCATAGCCGTGTTTTGGCGTTTGGTGTTCATGATGACAGGTTTATAAGGAATTCAGTGTAGACATGTATTGCAAATGTGGGGTAATGGAAAAGACATCTGTACTATTTCGAACAATGTCTAGGGAATTTGTGAGGATGCGAATTACAAAAATTCTTGTGAGGCAGAGATTGTTTTGTGGAGCTCGAAGATATCTGGATATGTTCAGAATGGTGAATATGAAGAAGCTTTTAAAACGTTTAGGTCTATGGTGTGTGAACGAGTTGGAGTGTCCAAATTTATCCTTAAAAGCATTGTTTCTGGTTGTGCCGATGCCGGGGTCTTGGAACTTGGTCAACAGACCCGTGCCTGCGTTAAGAAAGCTGGATATAAAGTTGATGCTCATTTAAGTTCCTTGTTAATCGACATGTACGCTAAATGTGGAAGCTTGAATGATGTTTGGATGTTTTTCGAACAAATTGACAATCCAAATGTTGTGCAATGGACGTCTGTGATATCTGGCTTGCTTTTCATGGGCAAGGGAGGGAAGCTGTTAAGCTTTTCGAATGCATGATGAAGAAGGGAGTTGCAACAAATGAGGTTACTTTTATTGGGATTTTAACTGCATGTAGCCATGCAAGGGTGCTCGAAGAAGGCTGCAACTATTTTAGGCTGATGAAAGAAGTTTATGGCATAAAGCCCGGATTTGAACATTTCATTTGCATGGTTGATCTTTATGGCCGTGCTGGTCGCTGCTTGAATGAGGCAAAGGAGTTCATTTATGATAACCGCCTCTCCCACCTGGGCGCCTTGTCAACTGCATAAAAATTTTGCAATGGCAAAGGGGGATTCAGAAAAACTACTGCAACTTGAACCATTAGATGCAGGACCTTATATTTTGTTAAATGGGAAGAGGCAGCGAAAGTAAGGAGTTTGATGCAATAAAGAGTGGTTAAAAAGCATCCTGGTTAATCTTGGATCCAACTTAAGAATCTAGTCCACACTTTTGTCGTGGGAGATAGATCCCATCCACAGGACACTAAGATATATTTGTACCTGGACAAGCTAATTGGACGATTAAGGGAAATTGGGTACTTGTCTAATTGAGAAATGGTGATGCAAGACGTAGAAGAAGAACGAGGAGAAGTGCTTCTTCGTCTCCACAGTGAAAAACTTGCACTTGTTTATGACATCATCAGCACACCGTGTGGAACACCAATTCGGATAATGAAGAACCTTCATGTTTGTATTGACTGTCATAACTTTATCAAGTGTACATTTCAGCTTTTAGGTCGGGAAATAATTGTGAGAGGTATTTGTCGGTTTCATCACTTCAAGGATGGTCACTACTTTAGTGGAGATTACTAGTGAACAAAATGAAAACCGTCTCATGTGCAAGACATCACTGGACTTGTTACATGGATTAAGCTCATTCATAGTTGATAGGCTTATTATGCTGAACAAGTTCAGATACATATTCTACATAATGATGTAGCACGAAAGGTATACTAGTATAATTGATATAAATTCCATGTTACATTACCATTTGGCATAAAAGCTTAAACACATAGGTAAAAAGCAAGGAGTATTATTTGAATTCTAACATATTTGTTTATTCAATTATTCACATTGTTGTTAAGACTATACCAATGCTACAAAGTAGCAATGTTGATAAATGGTAGTGGCATTCAAGTCAACCTGTAGCAATATACTATGTATGTGACATTTCTTGTGTCCCTTTGATCTTACCATTCATCATAGATAAAATAATCCAAGCATATGTTATTTTTTTTGTCATAAGAAATCAACTTTATTTTAGATTATTTATTACTATATCAAAATGCATCAAACTCCAAAGCATCTTTATCTTCACTTTATGTCTATTTCATCTGTTGGTATATTGTTAATTTCTTGTTAAGTAGTTCAATGGGAAAAAAAAAAATCTGAGTGCCAGTGGAATAATGCTGGTTGGCTACTGATTGTTTTATGACTCTCCATCTTCAATCGGGTAAATTTGCATTTCTTCTACACATCAAGAAGTTTTGATTAAAATTTCTAGCAGGTACATTTTTTGCTCTTATTTGTATTGTATATGCATTTTGCTAATAACACAATAGTAATACTTCAATTAGGTTCTTTTAACGAATGTCTTTTGGTCACATATTAAAAATATTAAAGATTTATAAAAAAATTTTACAATATTATTTTAAGATATTAATACAAAATTTTTAAAATATTGTTTAAATATTACAAATTTCATTATTTATAATAAATGAGAAAATATCACTAAATGACACTTTTAAATATTGGATTGACAATATGTTCTCATTTCAATAAAATTAACAATTGAGTCATAAGTTTTATTTTTTTTTTTACACAAATATCTTTGATAAAATTGATAAGAATGCTACATTTTTTTAAAAATGACTCAATTGTTACATTTATTGTTAGGATATTTTGATATTTTTACATATGATTTAGGATTCAATTGTTACATTTTTTTAAAAAATGACATAAACATTAAGTTATTAATATAATATGTTATTTTTGTACTTATCCCTAATAAATATTCATACAAGTGATATCAAGGGTGTTCGCATATGCACATACATGTGCAACCATGTTAATTTTAATTGATTCCTACAACTAATATTATTTTTATTTGAACCAAAGTAGAAACTTGTATTAAACAAAAAGAAATTAACAAAGAAAAGGTGGACCACCAGTCCTCTACAGACAAAAAAGATCAGGACCAGCACAAAAATGAAAATTATTGTTCTTTAATTAAGGATTTCTCAACCTTCTACGTTGTCATTAAAAAAATCTTTTTTGACAGATAAAAATTGTCAAGAATACATATATTTTTCTTATAGCAATTTTGTAGCATATTGAAATAATGGTAGTTACAACAATTACATTATTAATTTCTCTTATCATTTTCTTTTTGGTTTGGTTAGTTAGAATTGCTTATAATTGGGTGCATTTCAATCATTGATAATTTGATACAATCCCAAATACATTTATATGCTTTTAAAACTTTGGTGACAAAATTACTCTGAATCGAAAGTACATTTTTGTTTTTTTAATTCTGATAACAGTTTTAGAAAAATTGGGTATCAACCTTCTGAAAACTTGAGTTGCATTCTTACTATTTTAGTATGTACAATTTATATATATATATATATATATTGTTTGCAAATATAAAAAATAATTAAAGCTTAAATATAATTTTCTTTAAAATTTATTGTTTTCAAAACTAAAAATTATATTTGTCTTCTATGTCAAGTGCTTAATTTTTTTTCCTTCTTTAAATATATATATATATATATATATATATACTTATACCAAGGCAAGTATTTGGAATTTTCCAAGTGACTCAAAATTCTCAAACAGAAATTCCAACCAAAAAAAGACATCTTTCCCCAACAAATCCATTTATTTTAATTTATTTTTAAATTTTTTCAACCATCAATCATATTCTACTTCTTTAGAATCAAGAAATGTTGGATTTGGTCTCCATCACCAATACCTCTAAATTTCAAGCCAGAAAGCACATTAGATCGCTTGGTATGCACTACTTCCAAGTGGGTAGAGTTCAGATTAAGTAAACCCACCAAAAAAAAAAAAAAATCAAAACAATAAAAACTAACTATATATAATAAAAAAGAATATACAAAGAAAAAGGAAATGAATTAGAAATGGTGGCTTATTGTACAAGAGACACAAGTTGAAGGTAGGAGCCCACTGTAGAATCTTAAATCGGAAAAAGTTTCTTGGGGAGAGAAAGATAGGGTTAGGCTAAAAATTTCAGTTCCACCTAATTTTAGACATCATTGCATGTCCAAAACACATACGTGGTTTTGCATTTTTATTAGGTTAAACTTCACCATTGACCAATTAATATTTGTTAACGCACGTCCAAACATATCCATCATCTTGAATGTATGCCTCATTTAAAGTTTTTATCCGTGCTTAAATTAATTGTGAATATATTTTTATTGATCGTGATTGGTGAATATTACAAAAGGAAAAAATTCTTGACCATTCGTAATTGAAATAATTGTGTATTATAAGATTATTCAAAATTCAACCGAACTGAGATCCATATATAGAAGATATTAGTCCACAGCAATAAGTGTATGATTGAATGGAAGAAAAACATATATAATTCTTTTGTCTCTACCAAACAATAACTCAAATGTATGTTGACTTTAATTTCAATACGTAATATAATTGTGACTTGATAACAAAGACACAACCCAACCATTATAACAAACCAATCCCACTTCCAAGGTTGCAATATTATTTCCTCTTCAACAACTGGACTTGTCTCTCTCTCTTTCTAAGTCTTTCTCATTCCCTTTTTTATTGTTTGGTCTCTTTGACCTGTTCATGAAGCAATGAGAGACAAAATGGAAAGATTTGTTCTGCTTCCATTCTCTGTTGGTTGCGTCTCTGAATCAAGCATTGCAGTTGCTGTTCAGCAACCAAGAAGATCAACACCAAAATCACTTCCCAAAAACTCATCTAAAACAAGTCCTCTCTCTCTCTCTCTCTCTCTATTTTATTTCACTTTCATTTTACGGTGGTTCGATATAGAATCCAAATACAATTCTTTATTTTCAAAAGCGAGCTGAGATATACAATTTTCAAAAGGGTTTTGAATGCTATATGATAAATGATATTTTTGTTGAAAACTATTTTCAGATCACGGATCGGAAGTTTATATTATTCTTGAATATATAGGCTAATGGGGTTTTGTCATGTGGAATTTTTCTTTGTGTAGGTAATAGAGAAGATGATGAAGATAGTTTATCAAGTCATGAAAGCATGAAGAATTCATTCAAGTTTCTTGCCATTCCAAAGCCTGACATATCCAATGGATTTAATAGGTTGTTCAAGGGCTTCAAAAACTTCTCTCAATTATTTGGTAAGCCACCCAATATTTATTTATAATATTTTAGCTACTTTTAAGCTTATAGTTCTGCATTAATTGTGTTCTCTAGCAGAGAATTCTTTCTTCCGATCCATGTTTTTAGATGAGGTGACAAACATGCATGTTCTTAAATTAGGGTGTTTTTGAAAGTGTTTTAGTAACAATCACTTTCAAGAGGCAAAACAGATTGTATATTTAAAAATGTTTTTAAGAAAAACATTTGGTAGATTTGTTTTTATATATAAAGAAAAATAATTCTTATTAATATCCTAAGTAAATTTCATTTAGAAAGAACCTTTATTGCTTAATTTTTTATCTGTACAGCACAAACTATAAACAAATGTGAAACCAACTTGAAGCATGAAATTTCTTCAGCTAAGCAAATGGAAAGCCCTTTTTTATTATTGCTATATATTATTATTTTATGTCTATGATAAGTTTATTATAATTTATACCAAAGAAATACTAAAGCCACTCGTAATTATTTTAATCAATATATATATTTACGATTATGTATCCATCATTTTGTAAGTTTAATTACAAATTTGTAATCTCATTTGATTAAAAAAGAATAATGTATTCTTTTTAAATTAATTACTAAAATGTCATTTAAATGGACACATTTCGAATTTAAAATCAGTATAAGTGAACTGCGTGTACCAAACATTTCTAAATTACATTATGTCCATTTCCTCCTCGTACTCATTAATTTTCTGACAATATATTTGATCTTCATTTGTCTAGCATACAAGGAAGAGATGGAAGAAATGGAGAGAGAGATGGAGATAGGGTTCCCAACAGATGTGAAGCATGTGACACACGTAGGCCTTGATGGCTCTACAACAAAAAATATCAATAACAATAACAATATTAACAATAATCCAATGAAAGGGTGGGACAGTCTCATATCTCCCGAACTGCTCACTACTCTCCCTTCTGTTTCTTTGGACCAATTTGAGCTTCCTCAGGCTCAAGCTCAAGCTCAAGCTCAAGCACAAGCTCAAACACAACCACAGCCTCTTGTTAAGAGTCCCACTGCTCAAACGATTAGCTAAGTTTGATGTTAGTTGGTATATACTTGTAATTAAATCAGATATTTGAACCGTCATACTTTGGTGTATTCTTCAAGTTTTCATGTGAACTGGTTGTTGTATGAAGATTACTATTTGGGAAAAAAAAAAAAAAGCTTTTGTAATTATGTTTCTTTTCATTTACGATGAATCTTCTATATACTATCGTTAGGCTTTAAAAAATAAATGTAGGGTATATTGATTGTTGGAAGGTGGTGTGAGTTTGTGTGTGTGTGTCTCTCTCTATATATATACGTATAGAGCATGGTTTCTTAGTGAAGGATCCTTTACATTAACATCTATAACAATTTCAATGGTCAATTTCGCTAAATTTTGATGTGACTTTTTTAATAGATAACCACACAAAACATGAAATATAACCAATTCGGTATATGAATTTGTATTTATGTTTGTTATTTACTTTTATGTTTGTATTTAGATTAAGAGATGAACAGTTTAATTTTGCATGTGAAGGATAATTGTGTTTAATTTAGAATTGTATAAACGAAGACATAAGGTGATCGAGGAAAACCAAAAGTAAAATCTCAAGAGTCAAGACCATAAATCCACCATATTGATCCCAAACTACTTGGTTCTAAATTTGTAACAAACATCAAGAACAGGTGTTCGTTCAAATTCTGTTTAAATATAGGTGTGCTGAAACTGGTCATCAAATATACAATTTATAAGTTTTTGTTTTTGTTTTATTTTTTTTAATAAGTATATGGAATCATAACTTAAATAAATGTAAATCAAACCACCAACATCCAGACCCTGAATTGAGTGAGACTTGTTTGATCCCAAAAATGCCAAAACAACTACAAAGCTTTTATCAATACGTTTAGCTAACTATAATACTCACAATTCGATTTTTATCACAAACAATGTAACATATGAAAAAATAAATAAAATAAAAGTACAAGAATTATGTCCCCCTATTCCCAAATTAATAGTAATAATTAAAAAAATATATATAATAAGGAAATTTTAGAAAATAGACAAGGAATTAGGCCCAATTGGTAAACCCAGAAGTGTTTCCTAGAAATGGGCCACCTGGAAGCCCATGGGCCAGACCCATCTCACCTTCCATAAAAGTGGGTTCACTGCTATCAATGGGCTACAGTTTAGAACAAAAACAAATAAAACAATAAATTATTTGTTTAAAAAAATGAATTAGAAGAACAATTTTCTATTAAAATAAACACGTAAACTTGGTTGGGCAGACATGGTACAGTAACAATATGCCCCGCACACTATTCAATCGATGCCGTTTGTTTTGTTTTTTTGTTTTTTTTTTTTGAAAAATAATAATCATTTGTTTTAGCTAAAGCGATTGTCTCAGTGACAGAACCCCACTTGACATGTCTCTTTTTTAGTGTGTCGAGTTTGAATGCTCGTCGGGCCCTTGACGTAAGTGCAGTTTTTCACGTAATGTTTGTTTGTTCCTCCATTTTTAAAAGTTTTAATTTCAGATTATATCTTAAAGACACTAAATATTTTTTAAAAATTTTTATTTTTAAATATGATTCTGTTTATAATATTTATAATCTCTTATATTTTAATAATTTATTAAATTAGTTTTTACTATCAATAAATAAACAGTCAAAGATTATACATACGGAGATAATTTCGTCTTTTAATACTAATAGATAGTATAAAAATATATGTCAAATAAAAAATTTTAAAAATTAAATAAAAATAATAATTTAAAATATATATAAAATTAAGAGTAAAATATTTTTTTTTTTTTTTTTAATATTGATCGTTAAATAGTAAATTAGAGTGACTAATTTGATGAATTTTTAAAACATAGAAGGTTATGAATACCATAAAGTGAGAAGTTTTTCTAAAATGGGATCAAAATAAAGTTGTTCCCTACTGTTATCATTTGAAAACAAATGGGTTTGGACTCTTGAATCTGGTGTGGCCATATTAAAATATTATAAATTATAACAAAAATTAAATCAATTAAGTAGTCACTTATCATATGGTGGTGTCCACGTCGATTCTGTCGTCCGCGCAGAATTTGTGTTCGGATTACATTGACATTAGTCAAGATCCAACAAATCCTGTCAGACAGACCACCCACAACCCATTTAACTTTTTCTATACACCTTCTTTTTTTTTTCTTTTTTAAGTAACTTTTTCTATACACTTATATCCATCATTTATTCTTTTTTAATAATTATAAATATAAAGATAAATTTACCAAAACTTTATAGAAATTAAATACTTATTTATATTTTAAAACTCTGTTTTCATAATAATCGAAGAAATTTATTTTCACATAACAGAATTATATATATATTTTTATTTTAATTATTTAAATTATAAATATAAGTAATTTTTAATTTTTTAAATTATAATTATTATTTTTTATATCTTTTTAAGGTAAGAGAACTATCGGACCCAGTTAAAAGGCTATCCAGATTCTTTTAAATGCAATAATGCATTAGTGTACACCAAGTTTGACTCTTGCACAATTTTGTCCTAATTGACAAAAGGCAATCTGCAGGCCGCCCATATGGCAGCCTTTATCTCTATTGTTTTATATTCAAGCATATTGTATCAATCACAGTCATTAACTGTAGCTGGTCTCAGCTTAGCTGCCGAAAGAGCTGGCCCCTAACAGTAGAGTGCAGACTCCACACCCTTAAAATGCAGTCCTCCACTTTTCTACGGGTTTTATATTCATCTTATGGATCATTTTCCTTTACGTGGAGTGTTTCTTCTCATGTGAGAGTTATGTTTTTGGCATCATTCTGCAACGTCATATTTCATCTCATTTCGATTAATCTCAAAATTTGTATCAATCATAAAAAAAAATTTGTAGTTATTAATTTATTATTTAATTTTTAATCAACTGATCCCAGAGCTTGCTTGAAGTTAGTAAATGAGATACAATTTAAAAAAAAATTAATGAGGTTCATTTATTGAGAAGAGTAGATGAGATTGAGACATGAAACTTGGTAATTATTCGTGTTAATTATTGTAATTAACAATATGCCTCTTTAATTTCAAAAATAAAAAAATATATGCCTCGTTAATTGAATAAACCTAATTTAAGTAACTAATTTAGATACTTCTTTTGTTGTTTATATTTTCTTGAACAAGAAGATAACCCTTTAGTAATTGTTATATACTTGAAGTCATTATATATGTAGATACCAATATAATTGGGGAATTAACTTCATAATAATAATAATAATAATACTAATAAGGAGGAGGAGGAGGAGGAGGAGGAGGAGGATATGAAAATGAAGGCTATCAACCGATGGCCATTAAACTGTAATTCATGAATTTATAAAATTCAAGAAAATTAAAGGGTTTGAAAATTTAAAAAAAAATATATATATTAAAAAAAAAAAAAAAAACATCTTTTCTAAAGGACTTGTAGTTGTACAAAGATATGTAGTCGCTAAACCTTGAAAATATGATTTACAAGTCGGGCTTCTTTTTTTTTTTTTTTTTGAAGTTGATATCTTGTAATTTAAAGTACTATGATGACCCATCAAGGTTATATATTTCTAGAAAGGTTTGCAGAAATATGTCTAAAGTTGAAAGATAAATTCCTATCAAGACCAACTGAGATTTTAGAGTACTACTAAAATAACTCAAATAGCTACTCCTAAAAATTAAAGACAAATTTACCGAGATTTTAAACTCTTAGAACAACCCAAATAGGTACTCCTAAAAATGAAAGATAAATTTATCTTCCGGTCAACAAGAGGGAAGACTACTCACACTAGTATTAATATTCATTAGGAAATAGTGAACTCCCAATTTCATACGGGAAAATGAGATACTTAACCCACTACGCTAGCAAATGATTTGTGAGTGTTTTTTTTTTTTTTTTTTTTCCCTTTTAGCTTGGAAAGTAGAGGGAGTTTTAATAATTAGATGATTAGCATCTAATTAATAAAATCTCACTATATATTTTACTCCATTATTATTTTTTTTAAAAAAAAAAGGACTCCACTAATTTGATTGATATTATGCACCAATATCACCTACAAATACAAACATTTTCCATTACTTTTTATGAGGAAAAGAATACATATATACACGCACCTTTGTAGAGAAAAAACAATTCTGAAACAAATTTAATGGTTATTTGTAATGAACGTTAGGAAAAGTTTCTCAAAACTTCACTAATTCAACAAAGGTTGTTGATGGGTTTCTAAACTAGATAGATTATTATAATTTAGGTCAACATAAGTTTTTAACTTAATATGTGGGCATGTAATCGATAATTTAACATATATGTCCATGTTTACATTAGTGCATGCATGCATACACATTGCTTTAGTTGTGGAAAGTCTTTAATTAGTGTGAATAACACATTATCGTCACATATAGATAATATTTTAAATTTTAATTAATCAATATATATTAATGATCCCCAAAAAAAAACATTTTAATATTATTTCATTCACGAAAAATAAGAAAAAGTTATATGTAATTTATATATCAAACATGGTTCAAAATATTTCAATTTCATCTTAACTCGTTAGAAAGTAAATAATTACTTTATATAAGAATATGTAATTGAGTTTCAAGTATTTATGAAATTTTTAAGAATATAAATCAATTTACAACATAAAGAGAATATTTGTCATACCTTGAATTAGCACCATAAATTTTGGTGTAACCGAACACTCTTTCTTGAGAAGAACTCTTAGCTGGTGAGGATTAAACTTTTATATCTTCACTGATTGCAATTTGATACTTGTGGTTCACAGTGCTGTTACCGATAAATTATTATGTTCTGGATATTTGAAAATTTAACTACTAGTGAAAAAAATTTGTTATCATTAACTTTTCTAATTTATTTTAATGGAACACATATTCATATAGGTTCTAATTATTTGAATTTTAAAATTCATATTTATAAGTAAGTCCTCTCATAACTTATATGGTTAATATATTTTTCTTTCACATTCATGATAATGATTTAGGATTTATCCATATATATGAGAAAATTTCCCCTTCTATTATGGAACACATATTCATATAGGTTCTAATTATTTAAATTTTAAAATTTATATTTGTAAGTAATCTCACTTATAACTCATATGATTAATGTATTTTTCTTTCATATTCATGATAATAATTTAGGATTTATCCATATGTATGAGAAATTTTTCCTCACTATTATGGAAGTAGAGATTTTCTTGTGAAATTTAGAAACTATATAAAATGGCTCTTGCTAATTTACGAACTAAAGCGGTTATCTATTAAAATGGCATCGGCCAACGTTTTCTCGGTCATTTTTTTAATCTACGGATTAATATGGCACATTTATGAAAACTTACTATTTTGTCATTTTAGCAAATTTTTTCAAAAGAAAAATTTATAAAATTATATAGTACACAATTTCAAAATTCTCTCTGCTATAGCAGTACACGTTTTAAAAATGAATACTACTACAATTAATTTCACTTGACACGTGGTGGAACAAAACTATATCACATCGCGAGTTCAGATTATTAATATTCTTTTTCTTTGAATTTTTTTATAAACAATTGTCGAAACTATTTTTAAAACAACAAAATCCATTTCATGTCAAAGTGATTTATTTTTTTATTTTTTATTTTTTTATATTAGAAATGTAAGCATAACTATCGGAATCCTAGATAAGAATTTAGGAACGGTTGGAAACGTATCATATATTTATCTTTATACCTTAATAATAGAGAAAGAGGGATCTACATTAAATATAAAAATTATCCTTCGATTAGAGAAATTTATAAGTGAATTATCCATATATTTAAGATGAACTTATTTATTTTTTAATTATTCATTTTTTGATAAATGTGGAATCCTATATTGGAGGCAGAGTAGAGAAAGTGGGTTGACCATCATGAGAGACCGCTTGGGAGTGAAGTAAAGTTATTTATTGGTTTGAAAGCAACACGTGCCAAACTTAGAAAGTATTCAAAGAACATTTCCAAGTGGAAGGGATAGAAATTAGAAAAGTAAATGCAAGTCGACAATGAATTTGAAGCCAGTCGTAGGAGTATGATCCTTGGAAAATTCAGAAGTGAACGATTCCATTAAAATATTTACACTAAAAAAAAAAAATACATATAAATCGTAAATATAATACACAACTGGTGAAATATATAAATATATATATATAATATCAGATTACGTCTATGCCTATCATTCTATCTTAATATTTGAAAAATACCAAAAATAACAACTTCAATAAGAGAGAATATATTTTTAACCCCAAACTTAAAAACATTTTCATTTCAACCTCTCAAACAAATAAATTACATCATATACCCAAGATACCAAAATTACCCCTAACATAAAATTACGAAATTGCCACTAATTTCAAATTTCAAAAAAAAAAAACGGAAAGCGGAAAACACAGAACTGCAGAAAACGCGATTCGGGTTACGTTATACTACGTAACCCGATTCGGGTTACGTTATACCACGTAACCCGATTCGGGTTACGTAATCGGGTTACGTTATACCACGTAACCCGATTCGGGTTACGTTATATCACGTAACCCGACGACTTGCAGAAAACGCAAAAAATCACAAACTTCCCAGAAATTGTAGATCTCACTCATGTAAGGTTAGATCACAAGCAAAAGTCACTCTTATGGCCCAAAACTAAGTAATGTGAATAAAATAAATTGAAAATAACCAACAACAATCACGTACATCAAAATTTGAACAAAAACTTCAATGTGGAGAATGTGTGTTTTTAAGAGTCCAACAATGTTTAATGGGTGCACAAATGGACGTCAATGGATGACAACAAAATTTGTAGAGGATGGAGAGGTCACAAAATGGTAGAGAAAATGGAAGAAGAATATAGGGTCTATTGTGACATAACAAGCGGAAGAGGAAGAAGATGAAGGGTAATTTCGTAATTTCTGATAATGTTATAAAATGAAATTTAAACTGAAAACTAATAAAGGGTAATTTAGGTAACTTGGGTATGGATAGTAATTAGTTTGTTTGAGATACTAAAATAAAAGTTTTATAAAATAATGGACTAAAACATAATTTTAGTTTACAAATTGGACAAAAGTGAAAAGCTCTCATTCGAAACTATATCAGTTGTGTGAACATAATTGATGAATATATGTAATTATGCTTTATGCATACCATCCATGTGCTGACCTAACTATAAAGTTCCATATATATATATATATATATATATATATTTTATTTTGTCTAGAAGAATAGATAAGATTGAGCATTGAAGTTGGTTATTACTCATGTGCAGCTCATAAGAATTAAGAAGTCATATAATTAACACATATGTCTACGCATAACCCAATCAACTAACAATTATTGGTACTTCTTTTATTGCATCTGGAAAATATAAAAATCTATTATTATTATTATTATTATTTGTGATTAGAACCAATTAAAGATATAATCGATAACAACTGCAGTATAACTTTATGATGCGGTTTGGATATCAACTCCTAAAAACAAGAGGTGACAACCCACGTAGAGTAGAGAAAATTAATAGGTGTTTCTCATCGGAATAACAAAAATGGGAATAGAAAATATTTATAAATATATGGATAGAAAATATAAAAATTAATAGATGTTTCTAATAAGCATAAAAAAAAAAAAATCTAAAACGCGCTTGAAATAATAAAAAAAAAAATCTCAAAAATTTCAATAATTTAACGAAGCTTTAGTCTCTATCCAGATATACCATAAAAAGGAGGTCAACATAACTTTTTACATGTAGGTACACAATCAGTAATTTGACATGTGCATGTATTGGTCCATGTACACGTTAGACACAACACATAATTTACACATTTGTCTAATAAAACGTTGTGTAAAACATCGTTTGGCTATTTTTCAAGTTCAAAGTTGGCTTAAACTCGTATGGATTAAGTAATTTAAACTTAATTATTCACATAGAACAAGTCATAAATCACTTGATGAATATTAACTATTTATAGTATTATAGTTCTAACAATACACTCACATAAAAATAGAATATTGTTGTACACCATAGAATTTGGTGTAACCGATAAGACCAAGTAAAAAATCTAAGCTGGCGAGGATTCAACCTTTATCCCTTTACCTAATTGCATTTCAATAGTATTCATGTTACTGTTTGAATTTTATAGAAAAACGAAATTGTTGTCATCGACTTTCCTTATTTGAGGTGAATACATGGACCAAATTAGTAAAAGACCAATCATAAATATTTAACTCTTCTTTCAGTATTCTTACCTTTTACCAGCTGTATTATGCTGTCTTCTTGGTAAATGTTCCTTTTTTAAGATTTCTTTACTTGTCTTGTTCCAGCAAAAACTCTGGTTTTTTTTTTTTTTTTTTTTTTTGAGTATACGAACGGTAATTGAGGTAAATCTAAAGAATAATCGAGATCAATCAAAATAGAATATCGAAGCACGGCTCGAATGATAGAACGGTAATTGAGGTAAATCTAGAGAATAACCGAGATCAATCAAAATAGAATACCGAAGCACAGCTCGAATGATAGAATACTGAAGCACGGCTCGAATGACTCTAGCTTCTGATTATATATTTATGGAATCAAAATAAAGTAGGTTCAGAAGTTTCAGGTCACTGTAGCACAAGAGACACAGCCTTTAGCTGATGGTGCAACATCTTCTTAGCTACATCCCAGACACGGAGTTCTATTTTCCATTACTTTTTTTGAGGAAAAGAATACAGAGTGTGTCTGTGTGTGTGTATATATATATATATATACACGCACCTTTATAGAGAAAAAAAAATTCTAAAAAAAATGTAATGGTTATTTGTAATGAACGCTAGGAAAAGTTTCTCAAAACGTCATTAACTCAACAAAGGTTGTTGATGGGTTTCTAAACTAGATAGATTATTATAATTTAGGTCAACATAAGTTTTTGATTTAATATGCGGGCATGTAATCAATAATTTAACAGATGCATGTTTGCATTAGTCCATGTATGCATACACATTGCTTTTAGTTGTGGAAAGTCTTTAATTAGTGTGAATCGTCACATATAGATAATATTTTTAAATTTGAATCAATATAATGATACCAAAAAAGAAAAACATATTAATATAATAAATTCATTTACGAAACAAAAAAGGAAAAGTTATATGTCATTTACATCAAACATGGTTCAAAATATTTCAATTTCATTTAAACTCATAAGAAAGTCAATAATTACTTTATATAAGAATATGGTAATTAAGTTTCAAGTATTTACGAAATTTTTAAGAATATAAATCAATTTACAACATAAAATAGAATATTTGTTTTACATTGAATTAGCACCATATATTTTGGTGTAACCAAACATTCTTTCTTGAGAAGAACTCTTAGCTGGTGAGGATTAAACTTTTATATCTTAACTGATTGCAATCTGATACTTGTGGCTCTTAGCTGGTGTAACTGATAAATTATTATGTTCGAGATATTGGAAACTTAACTACTAGTGAAAAATATTTGTTATCATTAACTTTTCTAATTATTTTAATGGGTTCTAATTATTTGAATTATACAATTTATATTTATAAGTAAGTCCACTCATAACTCATATGGTTAATGTACTTAATTTTCTTTTACATTCATAATAAAGATTTAGGATTTATCCGTATGTACAATAATTTTTTCTCTACTATTATGGAAGTAGAGATTTTCATGTGAAATTTAGAAACTATATAAAATGGTTATTGCTAAATTTACAAACTAAAGTGGTTATCTATTAAATGGATTCCACCAACTTTTTCTCGGTTATTTTTTTAATCTATGGATTAATATGGCACATTTATGAAAACTTACTGTTTTGTCATTTTAGCAAATTTTTTCAAAATTAAAATTTATAAAAATATAGAGTACACAATTTCAAAATTCTCTATGCTATAGCAGTACATGTTTTAAAAATGAATAGTACTACGATTAATTTAAGTTGACACATGATGTTGAACAAAACTATATCACATCACAAGTTCAGATTATTAATTTAAAATTTTTCATAAATTCTTTTTCTTTGATTTTTTTATAAACAATTGTCTAAATTATATTTAAAACCCGTCTTATAACAAAAATCCATTCAAGTCAAAGTGAATTTTCTTTTTTTTTATATATATATATATATTATAAGTACAAATTTAACTATCAATAAAACTCTTACATAAGGGCTTAGAAACGGTTAGAAATACAATATATATTTGACTTTATACTCTAACAGTAGAAAAAGAGAGATCCATATTAAATGCGAAAGTTATCTTTTAATTAGAAGCGATTTATAAATAAATTATCCATAAATAAATTTATTAAGATAAAATTATTTATTTCTTAATTATTTACTTCCTAATGGATGTGACATTCGAACCCTATAATACAGAACGGACAAGGTGGGTGACCACTTGAGAGTGAAGTAAAGTTATTTATAGGTTCCAAAGCAACAAGTGCCAAAATTAGAAAGCATTCAAACAACATTTGCAAGTGGAAGGGATAGAAATTAGAATAGTCAATACAAGTCGACAATGATTATGAAGCTAGGCGTAGGACTATGACCCTAGGAAAATTCAGAATTGAACGATTTCATTAAAATATTTACACTAAAAAAATACATATAAGTCATAAATATGATACACAAGGGGTTAAAATATATATATATATATAATCAGATTACGTCTATGTCTATAATTCTATCTTATATTAATATAATCAGATTATGTCTCTATGTATAATAAGTCTTATCTTCGAAACTATAATACATAATTGATGAATATATGTAATTATGCATACCTCCATGTGTTGACCCAACTATAAGGTTCCATATGAAACCATTCAACCCTAGTTTTCGGGCATGATTGCCAGAAAGATATTATATTATATATTTTTATTTTGTCTAGAAGAATAGATTAGATTGAGCATTGAAGTTGGCAATTCATGTGAGGCTAATAAGAACTAAGAAGTCATATAATTAACACATATGTCTCCGCATAACCCGATCAACTAACAATTATGGATACTTCTTTTATTGCATTTGGAAAATTTAACAATTTATCATTATTATTATTATTATTATTTGAGATTAGAACCAACTGAAGATGCAATTAGGACTAACTGCAATGTGATTTTGTGATGCGGTCTGGGAATTAGTTTCCAGGAACAGGAGGGGGTAATTCACATAAGATATGGAAAATATCCATAATTTTTATGAGACTTGGGTGTAGAACCCACCATCTATGAGAGAAAGTGGATAGTTAAGTGATCTTTACCATCAGATTACGATCGTTTGTTTTATGAAAATTAAGAGATGTTTCTAATGAAAAGAAAAAAAAATGGGGATGGAAAATATTTATAAATATAAGGATAGAAAATATAAAAATTAATAGATGTTTCTAATGAGCATGAAAAAAAAAAAATCTAAAACACGTTTCAAATAATAAAAAAAGATATAAAAAATTTGCATAATTTAACGAAGCTTTATTCTCTATCCATATATACCATATAATGGAGGTCAACATAACTCTTTACATATAGGTACACAATCAATAATTTGACATGTGCATGTATTGGTCCATGTATAAGTTAGACACAACACATAATTTACACATTTGTCTAATAAAATGTTGTGTAAAACATGGTTTGGCCACTTTTCAAGTTCAAAGTTGGCTTAAACTCGTATGGATTAAGTAATTTAAACTAAATTATTCACATAGAACAAGTCATAAATCACTTGATGAATATTAACTATTTATAGTATTGTAGTTCTAATAATACACTTACATAAAAATAGAATATTGTTGTACGACATTGAATTGGGCACCATAGAATTTGGTGTAATCGATAAGACCAAGTAAAAAATCTAAGCTGGCGAGGATTCAACCTTTATCTCTTCACCTAATTGCATTTCAATAGTGTTCATATTACCGTTTGAATTTTATACAAAAAAAAAAAAAAGGAAATTGTTGTCATTGCCTTTTCTTATTTTAGGTGAATACATAAGATTTATATAATTTCAAAATTTATTGTAATTTTGAAATGTACTGAAAAAAATTATTCTAGATTTTGCTCAAATTTTATAGAATTCTCTACTTATAAGGAAAAAAAAAAAAATTAAAGACAAATGTTCCTAAGACACTTATCTTGAAAATAATAAATTTAAGTATTTTAGGAACATCTGTCTTTAATTTTTTTTTCCCCTTATAAGTAGAGAATTCTGTTAAATTTGAGTATGAAATTATGAATGGTTAGTAATAACATTTTTGAATTAATTATAATAGCTTAAAACAACAAGAAAACACTCCACTAACGAGGAGATTCCACCTTCACAATATATATATATACATATATATAAATGATTTTACAATCGAAATCTTTTAACTTTAAAAAAATTAGAATGAACCAATCAAATTTATTCATTATATTTAAATTAAATATAATAAAAAATTTATTTCAGGAGAGAGAATATAATGAATAGATTCAATTAATTCCTCATAATTTTTTAAAGTTATGAGGTACTATTAAAATCACTATATATATTTATGATTTAAGAACCAAAATAACATATTTATGATCTATTATGACCTAATTTGTCATTTTTAAGAATATATCATTCGAACTTAGAGATTAATTAATATGAATATGATGAATATATCATTATATCATCTCAATTTTGATAAGTATAATTAGAATCTTAGAAACTCCTCGTAAGAAACTTCAAAAGGTTTCAAAATTTATTAAAAAAAAACATTTATTTTTTTAAATACTTTAATAATGCTTTCCTTTAATTAAACTAATTTTGGGATGAGAAGAATTCATTGGCATTTAGCACGTCAACTTGAGATAAAATTATTCTCCAGAAAGGGACTGAAAAGCAACACGTGTCAAAATCACAAACCATTCAAAGAACATTCCCTAAAGTTAAAAAATATACATATATATATATATATATATATATATATATACAACAGTCAAAACAAGTCTACAATTGAATTGAACCATTCAGGTCTACAATTGAATTGAACCATTCAATCCAGATAATGCCACCTCACAGTAAAATTTGACTGCATCTGTCTCACTAAAATACTTACACTCTTACGGCATATAATATAAAAATATAAAAATAATATAAATTAATTAAATATAATAATTAAATTACATACAATCCTACAATATTCTAATCACCGTATAAATAATATATAATATAATAATAATATATAATTGATCGAATATTGGACATGGGACGGGACTCGATGAGATACGATTGATCTATTTATACACAATAAGTGATTTTAGAAATCTTATGTCATTTGTCGTTTTCTTAGGATAAAGTTACATGCAAAAGTGTCCCATCTCCCACGCAATTTTTCTCGGATGACTGCTAAGGAAAATTATTCTTTATATTTATATTCAAATCCGTCACTTTGACCACTTTGTCGAACCCACCCATCCCAGTCCAAAAACACAAGCACTTTGTAGGAAAGCACTTTTTTTTTTAGCTCTTTTTAAATAAATCCAAGAGTCATATAAATAAAGCAAAGCCAGTGGTTTTCCTTTCCATGAGCTTCAAAGGACAATAAAGCTTCCAAAGATCAGGAGCACATACAAAGAGGAAGGGGTGTTTTTGTCTTTTCGAAGTTCACCCTTTTTTCTTTTACAGGGTGTGGGTTCCACCAGAATCTGAATCCTAACAAACAACAACCGCTTTCTCCCTTAAAACGACGCCGTTTCGTTTGTGCGTTTCTCCAACCTTCTCCTTCCTCTTTTCGGTTTCTCGCGTCTCTTCGGTTCTATATTGACAGAATCTCCAGCCAAAGCAAGACAAATATAGAACCGAGACAACATATAGCCATGTGTCTGACCATGAAAGTCACTGTCGTCGCCGCCGTCGGTGTCGGCGGCGGCGGACAGAACGACAATAACAACATCAACGACGTCTTGGTGCCGCCGACCAATTTCTCAATGGTGGAAGAAGGCATTTACAGATCCGGCCTCCCTCAACCCGACAATTTCGCCTTCCTCCGAACCCTAAATCTTCGATCCATCGTGTGAGCCCTCATCTTCTTCAATTCAATTTCAATCTTTTTATTTTTATCTTTTTAAATTTTTAATTTTTGCATATTTATACGTCTTTAATGTTACACAGGACGAAAGCTTTTTTTTTTTTTTTTTGGGTTTATAATTAAATTAATTAAATTTAATGAGTAGTGCAATAAAGCTATAATTAATGAATGCGGATTGATTTTGATGGAAAATGTTGAATTGTTTAGGTATTTGTGTCCGGAGCCGTATCCTGAGGAGAATTTGAAGTTTCTTGCTGCTAACAACATCCGTCTTTTCCAATTCGGGATCGAAGGCAAAACGGTAATTTTCTTTTACCGTAAATTGGGTTGTATTGTGATAATTTTGTTTTGTTTAATGTTTAGGTAACTTTCTGGATTCGTTTCGTGTGAAGGGTTTTCGTGGGGTTTGTAGTTTCGAATTCAATGTCTAGTTGTTGTGTGTATTGTAGTTTTGTTCATGAAGGGTGGTTTTTCGTGCAAGTGGAGTAATGGTTTAGGTAAGTTGCGTGATTGGTGTCGCGAAGAGGGTTTTGTGGTTTTTGGATTCGATATCTAGTTATTGTGTGGAGTTATAGGTTCATTTATTGTATGAAGGGTTTTCCGTGCAAGTTAATTAAAGGGTTGGACTTGTCATCGTAATTTTTTTTTTTTTTGGGGTGTGGTTGAGCATATAATGTGCCGTGGGAAGAGTGAATGTAGATTGAAGTGTCGGGTTGCTACTGAATAGTCGTGAAATTGTTTTAAAAATGGGGGCGTTGTTTTCTATTAATATTCCTAGATATAAGCTAGGAGAGTATTAAGAAACTGTTAGGTGGGTTTTGTTTGTGTTGTTAATATATAATGTTTTGTTTTATAAAGTGCTATAAATATAGGTTGGAATATAATGATGGGTATTTCTTATTTCATATCTCGTTGGTACTTTTTTTTTATGATGATGTGCTTTTGCAGGGATCAATTCCGGGCAGTACTATCATGGAGGCTCTGAAAATCTTGATTGGTACTGAATTATAAACAGAATTTGGATTTATAATCTTTAATCTTTGTTTTTCTTTTGCTGGTATTGTTTTATTGTATATATGTATATCTAAATTATATGTATCCGTTGGTGTTCCCAGATGTGAGAAATCATCCTGTTTTGATCCATTGCAAACGCGGAAAGGTATGCTAAAGTTAAATGTATTCAACTGTTTTCTTTGCTGTGTTTTCGGTTATCAAAGTATTTTTCCTTTAGGTTTGTGTATGTATGCTTCGTGGGAGATTAGTTCAAAGACCAATTTTTATAGTGCTACAATTAACTAATGCTCAGCAAATAGTTAAATAGTAGCGGCATATACACATTCCTGGTATGCTGACTGATGCTGGCATATTTTCTGATTTCGTTATCGCATATGTTCCATGGCTGATTTCTTAATTAGATTTTTGAGGAATCTAAATGAGTTGGTTTTTCCTGCTTGTTACTGTTACAGTTTGATTTCATCAGCCAATTATGATTTAGAACTTTTGTCACTTTTTTGACTATGAGCAGTTGATGTCACAGCATTACTCTTCTACTCATATTCAGAGCATATGATCTCCAGTTGATCCCGTCAATCTTCTTCTCTTCACTCTTGTAGTTGACTGGATTTTTATGCTTTATCTTTTCTACTTATTCGTCTACAAGAATCATATTCTTGTTTGGCATTTCGGTCAATTTTATCTTTATTGCACCTTTAGAATCCTCCCAAAAAGGGTGGTTGTGAATTATCATTTGTTTGGTTTCTTTTTCAAATTTGGAGTGCTGATTATACTGTATGTACAAAGCTTGATTGGCCATCAAAGTCACAAATATTCTACAATGCATCTAGAACATACATGTTTTTACCAAAATATATGACCGCAAACCCTTAGATCAGCGTTTTTAATAAGTTTTTTTACTTCAACATTTACATAATGTCAATCCTCACGTTCTGTCTTCTTACTTCGCTGCAGCATCGGACAGGTTGTCTTGTTGGTTGCTTGAGAAAATTTCAGAACTGGTGCTTGACTGCTGTCTTTGAGGAGTACCAGCGATTTGCCGGCATGAAGTCCAGGAGTTCAGATCTGGCATTCATAGAGAAATTCGACAGCGTGTGTCTGAGACAGTGTCTTTACAGCCTAATCTACCAGTACCAAGGATACGGTTCGAACAAGAGAAGGTTGCTTTACAGAGAAGAAAACTTACAGAAGCCCCGAGTAACTTCAAGATAGCATATAATTTGCTTGCTAACATAGTTTAGCAGGAGAGCAAGCTTGGAGGATGATTGATTTTCGATTTTTCTACAACTCACATATACCGTTATTACATACTCATTTTCGTTTCGACTTTCTACAGCAGTTATCTTTCTGGATTTTTTTTTTTTTGGCAAATGTTTTTATTAGGATTCAACAAAGTTTACTTTTATACAGCTTCCTTTCAAAAGATCAATTGTAATATTTTTTCGTTCTTTTAAATCAAAATTTCCTTGTAGGGTTTGCTCAATTATATATGAAGGTTGAATTTTCATTTCAGTATGTAAGGCTTAATTTTCCCTTCTGTACTTGAATGCTATTTGATCAATTTGATGATCAGCATTCACAGGAAACTGTTTAAACTCTTGGAAACGAGCCAATATAAATTCGAAAAGCCTATAAATCCCTTCGAGATGATCGAAAATTACTTCAATACAAGTCAATATAAATTTGAAAAGCCTATGAATTTCTTCGAAATGATCTACAATTCTTTCAAGAAGGAAGTATTCATTCTATTGAAATCTAATAGTTAAAAATGACAATTTTTTTATTTTTTTATTTTTTAAGAACTTATTAAAATTTTAAAATATAATAAATAAAAAAATTAGAAAATGAAATTGTGGCTCTCAGTCTCTTGTAGAATCTCCCAAAACCAAAAATTAAGTGAATAGTGAAGAGAAGTGATATTGAAATTTTAGCTCAGCTAGAACATGTTATTATTAATGGGAGAATTACCTCCGTCCTATCAGAAACTTTAATATTTATAGATGCATACAATATTTTAATTTATTTGCAGCGTCCTCTCCTGAGCTAACGGCTGACTGACTTTAATTGTTAGTGGATATGTTTGATTATGTAAAAAATATTGAAAAATGAAATTATCTTTGAATAAATTCATTTTTTATTTTTCTTTTAAAATAAATTTTAAAAAATTTAAATAAATTAAAAATAAATTTAATGAGATATCCACCAAATAGACAGTGGAGATTAATTTGAGAAAAAATTTAAAAATCAAAACTAAAAAAAAAAATTAAAAAAATATAAAAATAGAAGATGAAGATTCACATCAAACAAAACAAAATTGAAAAAGAAAATTAAAAAAAAATCTGGGTTAAATTTTTTTTTTTTAAAAAGAAATCAAAATTAAAGAAAAAAATTAAAGTTGAATTAGAACAAACAATTTTTTTTTTTTTTTAAAAAGAGAGATTTAGGTTGAACCAAAGTTCGGAGATCTCTTTATTTTTGATTTTTTTTTTTTAATTTTGTTCAACCCAGATTTTTTTTTTTTGGTTTTATTTAAAGATGAAGATATTATTTTTAATTTTTTTTTTTAAATTTTTGGTTTTTAAATTTTGTTTTCTCAAATTAATCTCCACCATCCATCTGAAAATGAATGATGGAGATCTCATTAAATTTATTTTTAATTTATTTTAAAAGAAAATTAAAAAATAAATTTATTTAAGGGTAATTTCATCTTTCAAAAATTTTTACACAATCAAACATATTTACTAATGGTTAAAGTCAGTTAACTATTAGGCTAGGGGAGGATACTGCAAATAAATCAAAACGTTATATGCATTTGTGAATGTTAAAGTTCCAGAAAATTTGAAGGTAATTCTCCCTATAATTAATAAAAGTTGTTTTTTCAAAATTTTAATGTAAATTTTTAATATGAAATCAAAATTGTTAACGTCGGAAAATGGTTTCCTTAGTCAACGAGGTTGTTTTAGGGCCCAAGCTGCAGTTCCGTACGGTCAATGGAATGCATACAAAGCAGTAAGAATGAGAGGGAGAGATCAGAGACGAGGAGAAAAGACACGAAGGATTTTTAAAGTGGTTCGGCCTAAAAAGATACCTACGTCCACTGTTCACTCTCTCACTATTTTGACAGAGTAACGACACTCAGAATTCAGGATCCTTTTACAATGAAATTAGTCCCTTATTTATAGAGAAATGGGACATGCTACAGTAAAACAGAATAAGATAAAAGTAAACAGTTAACTACAGTTACAATGATGGACAGCATTTAATGCGCCGGGATCTCAATTAATGCAGCTGACAGTGTAATAAATGCGGCCGAAAATACATTTAATGCGGCTGAATCCGTCACGTCTGAGGTCTGTCCAAGGGAGATTCTTGGTGACTGGTTCGAATATGTCATGATGGGCTATCGAGATCTTGATCACAGCTTCTGGTGGATATAGCGTGCATGGCACGTTTTGAAACTGTGCTCTGCATGACACTTTTGACTTCTGTTGACTTGAGACTCTTCTAAGCAAGGTGGGGATGGGCCTTCCAGCAGACGAAATACCAAGTCAGTTAGGAGAATAAATAAATCTCTGATAAGTCTGGCTACTTGGAGAGTCGAGGAGGCGGATTACGAGTCAACACGTCCGCCGCTGGTCATTACAGTGAAGCGGGCAGTATCACGAATGAAGGAGTCAGTATATGGCCACGCTCAGGGATTAGCGATTAGTTTAGTCGGATCATCTTGGGCGGTGAGGACCTGTTGAACGTTTCTGATGGATGGTTCCTCTTGGTGGAGATCTCGCATGGACAGAATCGACGAATAGGCAGGCGGTCAATCATGGCGGATAATCTGACGAGCAAGCTTAGTGGACAATTAGATGTTGGAGCTTCATGTTGACGCTTTGCCGTTTATGGTGGTGTACCTTAAATAAGAACACACACGAGCGTTTGATGTCAGTAATGATTTATAATAATTGATGGATAATTCTCATTACGTATGTACATGGTTTGTTTTACATATGTAACAGAACGCAATAGTAAATAAAAACACAACATTTAGGTGTAATATGTCCTTAGATGAATGGCGTTCCAAGCCCTTGGTAGAATCGCCCCGTTCGTGTCTGCCAGGTGGTAGGCTCCGTTCTTCAGGCTTTCATGGATCACGTAAGGTCCTTCCCAGTTTGGTCCCAATACTCCCTCACTTGCTTTGCGAGCACCGGGTAGGACTTCTCATAGGACAAGGTCACCTGGTTTGAATTGACGTACCCGGACCCTCTTGTCGTAATGCTTGGCCATCCTCTGCTGGTAGACGGCCATCCTGAGGCGAGCGGCTTCCCTTGATTCTTCAAGTAAGTCTGAGTTGGCAGCCAAGAGCTGGTTGTTGTCATCAAGGTTGAAGTTTGCCCTTCGATGACTGTAGATTTCAAATTATGCCGGAATCATGGCCTCAGACCCATAGGCCATTGAGAAAGGGGTCTCTCCTGTAGTACTGTGGGCGGTAGTGCGGTAGGCCCATAACACCTTCTGTAACTCATCAACCCATGCTCTCTTTCTAGCCTCAAGCTTAGTCTTCAGGATCTGCTTGATAATTTTGTTGACCACTTCTACCTGACCGTTAGCTTGAGGGTGGTCGACTGCTGAGAAGCTTTTGACGATGCTAAGACTACTGCAGAATTCCTGGAATTGTTCACTTGTGAACTGGGTCCCATTATCTGTCACTAGCTGCTGGGGAATGCCAAACCTACAGATTATGTTGTCCCACACGAACTTTTCAATCTTCGTCGTGGAGATCTCGGCCAGCTCTTTTGCCTCCGCCCATTTTGTGAAGTAGTCGACTACCACGATGGTGTACTTGCACCTTGCTCGACCCACCGGGAGAGGTCCAATCAGGTCCATGCCCCAGATGACGAAGGGCCACGGACTGATCATCTGTCGAAGATAAGCTGGAGGCGCCTAGGAAATTTTAGAAAACCTCTGACATTTATCACACTTCCTTACCAGATCAACGACGTCCTTGTTCATGATCGACCAGTAGAATCCTTGTCTGAGCGCTTTCTAGGCTAAGGAGAGCCCTCCAACATGGTTGTCGCAATGCCCTTCATAAATGTCCCTTATCAACACGGTACACTCCGGCTTGTCAATACACCTGAGCAGGGGGGTTGAGAGGCCCTTTTTGTAGAGAACATCACCATAAATGCAGTATCTGGCTGCTCTTATGCGCAGACGGCGCGCATCCATCTTATCTTTCTGCAGTCTCCCTTCTTGTAAGTAATCGACCAGCTGGCTCATCCATGATCCAACCGCCACTGTCAAAGCCATCACTTCCACGCTGGATTCAGTACTTGGTTTAGGCAAAAACTCCACAGGTATGTTTTCGGTGCAGTTTGTATCTTGAGCGGTCGCCAGGCGAGCCAATGCGTCTGCATGAGAGCTCTGGGCGCGCGGGATCTGGTTTAACTCGAATGTCTCGAAAGCCCCCAGTAGCCTCTGAACCTCCTGTAGATAAGCTGCCATTTTTGATCCCTTGGCTTGATATTCATCTTTTATTTGGCAGACCACCAACTGCGAATCGCTGAATATTCTAAGCCGATCAACCTGCATCCTTCTGGCTAGGCGGAGCCCTGCCAGTAGTGTTTCATACTCCGCCTCATTGTTAGTCGCTCTGAAGCCAAATTTAAGGGCGTAGAGAAACTTACCCCCATCAGGGTTGATTAACAGAATTTCGGCTCCCGCGCTCCTTTCACAAGAGGATCCGTCCACAAAGAGTTCCCAATACGGTCCTTCAGAAGTTTCAGCTTGATCGTCTATGGGTTCGGTAAACTCAGCAATAAAATTCGCCAGCGCTTGTCCCTTGATCGCTGGTCTTGGCTTGAACTCGATGTCATACTGAGCAATCTCAATGGCCCATTTGATGAGTCGGCCGGAGGTATCTGGCTTCTGAAGGATTTGCTTTAATGGATACCTGGTCAAGACTTCAATCTTGTGCGCCTAGAAGTAGGGGCGCAGTTTTCTAGATGCCATTATCAAACAGTAAGCAAGCAGCTCCATCGGGGTGTACCTGGTTTCTGCTTCTACCAGCTTCTTGCTAACATAGTAAACTGGGACCTGCGTTCCATTTTCTTCTTGCCTTGTCAGGGCCGCGCTCAGAGCATGCTGGGATACCCCCAGGTAGACGGTCAGAGTTTCTCCTTCTTTTGGTTTGGTCAGCAGCGGGGCGCGCCCTATGTATTCCTTCAGTTATATGAAGGCAGCTTCACACTCATCAGTCCACTTGAAATTCCTGGCCTTCTTCAGTACCTCAAAGAATAGAGCACACTTGTCGGAGGCTTTAGACACGAATCTGCTTAAGGTCGCTATCTGGCCGTTCAGACTCTGAATCTCCTTCACGTTGTTTGGCGATCTCATGTCCAGTAAAGCTTGGATTTTTTCTGGGTTGGCTTCTATTCTCCTGTTGTTCACAATGAAACCCAGAAATTTACCTGAGGAGACCCCAGAAGCATATTTGAGGGGGTTGAGCTTCATCTGGTACTTCCTTAAGATCTGAAACATTTTTTCAAGGTCCTGGACATGATCAACAGCTTTCTCAGATTTGACGAGCATGTCATCCACGTATACCTCCATGCTCTTCCCAATTAGCTCATCAAACATCTTGTTCACTAATCTCAGGTAGGTAGCCCCTGCATTTTTCAGACCGAAGGGCATTACCTTGTAGCAGTACAGCCCCCGGTCAGTTGTGAATGATGTACACTCCTCGTCGTTAGGGTCCATGGGGATCTGGTTGTAGCCTGAGTAAGCATCCATGAAGCTAAGGAGTTCATGCCCTACTGTCGCGTCCACCAGCTGATAGATTCTGGGCAGGGGGAAGCTATCTTTCGGGCAAGCCTTATTTAGATCTGTGAAGTCTATGCATGTCCTCCATTTCCTGTTCTTCTTCTTTACCAGCACGGGATTAGCTACCCAATTTGGGTACTGGACTTCACAGATGAACTTGTTAGCCAGGAGCTTGTCCACTTCCTCTTTCAGAGCCTTGCTGCGTTCCTGGTTCATTTGCCTCATTTTCTGACAGACTGGCCGATGGTGGGGGTCGACGTTCAGCTTATGGGTCACCACATTCGGATCGATCCCCACCATATCTCCATGGTTCCAGGCAAACACATCTGCATTTCTCTTAAGGCAGCTTGTTAATTGAGACTTTACCTTCAGGGTCAAGCTTCTGCCCAGCTTGAGACATCTTGTCACATCCGCTTCATTGACCTGAACGTCCTCAAGCTCCTCCACAGGACCGGTGTTCTGACATGCATCGAGTTCCCTGGGGTCTAAGTCATTGCTGATTCCACGAAGTGATCGTCTGCAACTCCCGCTCTGGGACCGCATCTGCCTTCTTTCCCTGGACTCCCTTTCTGATTGCGTCTACGTAGCAGCGACGAGCCAGAGATTGCTCGCCCTGCACACATCCTACCCCATTGGGAGTTGGGAACTTCACCGCGAGGGCCTTGGTAGAGACGACTATGTCAAGATCATTCATTGCAGGTCTCCCCATTACCACATTGTATGCCAAGGGAGAGTTGATGATGAGGAAGTCTGCCAGCACTGTGGACTATCATGTGGCGTCACCGAGAGTTAAGGGCAATTTAATCTATCCAGTTGGGACGACTGAATCTCCAGTAAAGCCATAGAGGGGTTCAGGGGATGGTTTTAGCTGATCGTCACCAATCCCCATCTGATTATAGCAATCTTTGTACATCACGTTCACGGAACTCCCAGTATCGATTATGATTCTTTTGACCACCGAGTTACCGATTCGCGCTCTGATTACTACAGCGTCATTATGAGGGAGACGGACATCCCGTGCATCTTCATCAGTGAACACGATTTCTTCTGATACCTTCCTGGCTTTCTTGGCGGGTCCTCCCGACTTTCTCTGCTCTACAGGTTGGACGCGTCTGGCTTCGCGTACAACTGCTCCTGAGACCTATTAGATTCTCCTGCTCCCGAGGGTCCTCCATGGATGGTATGGATAGTTCTGACAGAAGGCCCCTGAGTAGAATCCGACTCTGGCTGATTTTGAGCTGGCGGGTCTTCTGAATGCTGACGGGGGCGTTGCTGTTGGGATGGTCGCTTCGGGGGCCTCACAACGTAATCCCTTAGACGACCATTTCTGATCATCTCCTCAATGGCATCCTTGAGTGCCCAATAGTTCGAGGTATTGTGCCCTATATCCTTGTGGTAGGCACAGAACTTGTTCCTGTTTCTCCGTCTTTCGAGACCCTGAAAGGGAGCCGACCGCCCAAAATTCTCCCTATTCTTCTCAGTTACATAGATTCGGTCTTAGGTATCTGACAGGGCACTGTATGTATTGTAACGGCTTTGGTATCGAGGTCGCTCCTGTCCCCGACTGATCCCCGGTCTTCGCCAATCCCTGGCCTTCTTGGTAACCTGATGATTTTCTCTTCGCCCCCCCGGGTTACTTCTTCCGTTGCTTCTTTTTCTTCCATGACTGGAACTACCAGCTTCGTCTTTCTGCGAACCGGTCTTCCTAGGATTGGTTACCTCCTCCCATCGGATTTCCTTCTCGGCCCGCTCATAAAATTCTCTCAGGTCCTTCATAAGGGACCTATATATGCTTTCGTATAGCTTTCCGTCTTTTCTCAATCCTGACGAGATGGCGGATAATACCCCTTCGTCCGTAGGGTTCTCCACATTCGTTACCTCGCGTCTGAACCTGTTTATATATTCTTTTAGAGGCTCACCCTGGATGTTAACAGATGGTAGAAAGGTGACAGAGTGGCGCAAGCCGTCTCTTCAACGCCTTATATTGGTTCAGAAACTTCTACTGATATTCTTCCTAGTTGTTGATGCTGCGGGGCGCGGGGGGGTAGGCTTCTGAACCATGTTCGCAGAACATCTCCCAACGTGGCTGGGAATACACGACATTTCACAAGCGGACTCGTCGTCTAGAGATCCATCTGGATATTGAAAGCGTCTAGATGATCATAGGGATCGGAGTTCCCTTTGTATTGGGAAATGTTGGGAACTTTGAACCTTGGAGGGAGCGGCTCCAACTCAATCTCTGAAGTGAACGAGGTTCTTTCTCCAGTCTGGCCCCTTTGTTCCTGCACCACTGGTCGTGTTTCTAGCTGACAGACCCTTTGGAGGAGTTCTACAACTAATGTACCCCGCGTCTCAGTTCCTCCAATAGCGGAATGTCTGTCCCTTTTGCTTGGGGATCGGTTGTCTCTGGCCCTCTGTCATCTGGCATTAGGTCTCGGCCCTGTTCTGTCTGCGCGGGCCAAAATTTGATCATGATTGTGGCCAGTTTGCTTCTGTCGGTGTCCATTGCGGGCTCGTGGAAGTCGAGCACTGGAATGCACATTGGAAGAATGGACCGATCCCTCTCGCCTTGGTTCCCTGACGTCCCTCCTAATCATGTCAGGGTCTTCTGCATGCCTCCCTCGAGGAACCTGGGAAGGCTGGGCTTGCGTCCGGATTAAAATCCTGACCTCACCAATGAACTGCGCAACTGTATTTTCTAGCCTCTCATGTCGTTGCCGCAACGCCTACATTGCATCTCCCCCTACAGTATTAGGCACAGGTTGGCGGGTTGGGAGAGGAGGTATACCTTGAGCGTCCCCCGTCACAGGCACGTTGGATGTCCCTGCACCAACATTGGATATCCCTCCGATAGACATAGCTTGCTGTTGGTCCAAAGCTTCTTGGCGATTTTCTGTTGCGTTGAAGTCTCTGGGAATCCTCCCTCTGACCATGGCGAACAAAGAAAAAACTCTGAAAGCTAAAGAGTAGAAAGGTGACGAAACTAAAGATGAGCCCCTCCTTCTAGCGCCAAAAATGTTAACGTCGGAAAATGATTTCCTTTGTCAACGAGGTTGTTTTAGGGCCCAAGCTGCAGTTCCGTACGGTCAATGGAATGCATACAAAATAGTAAGAATGAGAAAGAGAGATCAGAGGCGAGGAGAAGAGACACGAAGGATTTTTAGAGTTGTTCGGCCCAAAAAGATGCCTACGTCCACTGTTCACTCTCTCACTATTTTGGCAGAGTAACGACACTCAGAATTTGGGATCTTTTTACAATGAAATTCGTCCTCTATTTATAGAGAAAGGGGACATGCTACAGTAAAACAGAATAAGACAAAAGTAAACAGTTAAGTATAGTTACAATGATGGACAGCATTTAATGCGTCGATATCTCAATTAATACGACTGACAGTGCAATAAATGCGGTCGAAAATACATTTAATGCGGCCGAATCTGTCTCGTCTGAGGTCTGCCCAAGGGAGATTCTTGGTGACTGGTTCGGATATGTCATGATGGGCTATCGAGATCTTGATCACAGCTTCTGGTGGATATAGCTTGCATGGCACGTTTTGGAACTGTGCTCTGCATGACACTTTTGACTTCTGTTGACTTAGGACTCTTAGGAGCAAGGTGAGGATGGGCCTTCCAGCAGAAGAAATACCAAGTCAGTAGGAGAATAAATAAATCTCTGATAAGTCTGGCTATCTGGAGAGTCGAGGAGGCGGATTACGAGTCAACACGTCCGCCGCTGGTCATTACAGTGAAGCGGGCAGTATCACGAGTGAAGGAGCCGATATATGGCCACGCTCAGAGATTAGCGATTAGTTTAGCCAGATCATCTTGGGCGAGGAGGACCTGTTGAACGTTTCTGATGGATGGTTCCTCTTGGTGGAGATCTCGCATGGACAGAATCTGCGAATAGGCAGGCGGTCAATCATGACGGATAATCTGACGAGCAGGCTTAGCGGACACGGTCAGCGGTCAGTCTAAGCGATGAGAGCCAACGGTCAGCGGTCAGGATCGACGGTCAAATCGAACTAAGAGAACTAACGGAAAGACTGACGGTCAAAATGGCGGATGGAGTTAGCGGTCAAAGCCAGCACTAAGAATTGGCGCTTGCGGTCAGAATCAACGGTCAGGCTGAGCATAGGCGATCAGCGGTCACGATGAGCGATCACAAATGGGCCCTCCATCAGGAAGGTGGATTGGGAGAGATAGTGAATTACTGGGCCTGTGAGTCACTGGGCCTGCACTGTTGATCTTTCTCGGCCTGATTATTTTGATCGCTAAATTATCCATAACAAAAATCAAATATACAAATTAATCTATGGTCAATCAAGAAGTTCAGAGAATCGGGTGGAACCTAACATGAATGCTTGATAGATTATGATAAATGTGGTTGATTTGGAATTGATGATCGTGTTGGTGATGTTTGGAAATGATTTTTGAGCTGTTGGCAAAAATATCCCTATCAAACTAAGGCTCATTAAATACACCTATAAGAATAAGGCAAAAATATCCCTATAAAAATAAGGCTCATCATGATAAGCAAAGCCAAGCTGAAGAAGCACATAGCCAACGAGATAGCCATAAGGTGGACACGGTCACCACCAACCGCGACGGAGGGAAGGCAAGGCTTGTCGATCGGTCTAGTCAAGAGGAGGGTAGGCATGCCAAGTTTAATTTTTCGTAAGTTTAATTTTTTGACGTGACTGAAGATGGGTGGCTAAAAATTGGAAATGGTGATATGATATGAGTGTAAGAGAGAAGATGTTTTTCTTATTAATTTTTATTCTAAAACGGTAGAGGGTATTATCATTTATACAATACCATTTGTTGGTAAAAGTAGTAAACTTATTGAAAATGGACAAATTTAGTAAAAGACATTGAAAAAAGTCTATTAAGTGCTATTTCTCATGGTTTTGATTGGTTTGATGATGCGGGTTTAATAAAAGCATTCATGCAATAGTCATTATCCATATTAGGCAAATGATTCATATCTTTGTCTTCGAACAAATTTTTCACCCAAATCACATTTAGATTTAAAAGAAAATAATCAACGTAGGAAGTAGGACATGTAGCATCTATTCGATCTAATTCATTTCAACTGGGTCTATAAGATTTCATTCAAATCATTGTAAATTAGATTTAATTTGACAACATACAGAGGGGATTGGATACAAACATCTGATTTGGTGTTTACTGTATATTGGGCTTGGGTTCAATCACCATGGTGGTACCAAAACCCATAAAAGTAGGTTATTTTGAAACTCATTTATTACCACTGTTTCCATCTTTTAAATTCTTTTTAAGAATTAAAAAAACATTATAACTTTAATTATTTAAAATTTAAAAAATAATTATAATAATGTTTTTAGAAATTACTTTTGATAATTGTACTTTATTAAAGAAATTTTAATATTTTTATTTAATTTAAAAGTTAATTTTATTCAATCGTATCAATATCCACTCTAATCACGTATTCCACCAAACAGTAATACATAACAACTTCACACCGGATTGGTTTGTTTTTTACACTTATATTTTAATTTAATGGTGTTGAATTATATCTGTTAATTTTTTTTTTCAAGTAACCAAATCATTTAAAACTATTTAAAAATAATTTAAGAAAAGTTAAAAATTTTTTATTTATTATTTAATTGTATTTTACTTAATAATATTTAAAATATTATATTCCCAATCTACCTTCCCAAAATACTATTTTCCAAATTTATACTAATTATAGTTGTTTTTATCATATTACATAATGTTTCATAACAATTAATAACAAAAAAAATTACTAATTTTTAGATAATTTTATTTTTTTAAAAAAGAACCAATTTAGAGGTGAGAAATAAAAATTAAAAGTAAAATTATATTTCCCAAAAATTTTGTCCAAATTATGTGACATATGAGTTGTCAAAATTCTATTAATTATTACATTATTTCATTATTTATAAGATATTGATAACTCATATACCACATCATTGGGGCATGGATTTAGGCACAATTTTTAGGAAATCTAACATTACTCAAAAAATAAATGTGATATTTACATTTCAGGTATCAATCACAGTAATTTACAGTACTATTCAGTTTGCAGGAAAAAAAAAATCAAATTCAATTTAATATAACATAGTAAACAACAACTAATTGTAATTGAATTGAATTATATCAAATAAAAATTATAATTCTTTCCATCCCATCACACTGACTTAAATTTTCTTCCAAATAATTTCACTTAACCTCGTGTGCGTCGTTCTCTTATCGTTGTATGAGCTAACCTCTCCCATATCACGAGAGTTGTTGTCTGAATCGTACCACCGGTATCTCATCCAGTCGACAATCCTTCGGGTTAATCATAGTTGTTAAAAAAAAAAAAAAAACTGCAAGAGTAAATTTATTATTTTTTTAAAAAATAAAACATGTAAATTTATATTTTATGACAAGAATATATAAATAAAAAATAAAAAAATCACGCACCAACACAGATAAGCATCAATCTCTCGCTCTCTCTCCATCTCTACCTATGTATATATACACGCACAATCACGAAACGCCACAACCCAGTAGGGTTTCCTCTTTTTCTTCTCCTTCTTCTTCCTGTGTCCAAACAAATCAAGCCATCGTCAACATGACAGGCAAGGCGAAGCCGAAGAAGCACACGGCAAAGGAGATAGCGATGAAGGTGGATGCGGCGACCACCAACCGCGGCGGAGGCAAGGCGGGGCTTGCGGACCGGTCGGGTAAGGAGAAGGGTGGCCACGCCAAGTACGAGTGCCCCCACTGCAAGACGACGGCCCCTGACATCAAGTCGATGCAGATTCACCACGATGCTCGCCACCCAAAGATCCCTTTTGAGGAGGAGAAGCTCGTCAATCGCCACGCCTCTAGCCCTGCTGAACCCTCCAAGACCAAGCCGGGCGTTCGTGGCAGCCTCAAGAAGTGACCCTTTTACTCTTTCCTTATCTGGGTATGCTTGCTTTTATTGTTTCAAGGCCTTATTTGTTGTTGTTTATGATGATTATGATAATGAATGTGATGATGATGATGATTATGATGGGATGTGTATAATTTGAAGTATTGATGATGGTGATCTCTACTATTGCTACAATGATTATTCTGTATGAATTACCTTGTTTTCGTTTCATTTTGTGGATGATTGTTGTTGGTTTTGAATTGGGTTTTTGTCTTTGAATTTGTTTGTGGATTGTAGTGGAATATGTTAGTTGTTTAGTAATAGTGTTAGTTGTATTTTTTGTGAAATGTAAGATGTGCCTTTTTCGTGCTTTTCGTTGTTTATTAAGTTGTTGGGGAATCGGATGTGTGTATTTATGCGGTAGAAAGTCTAGTAGGTAGTGGAGGGGTTTGTGGTCTTTTGGGATTATAAGGGATTTTTAGATTTGCTTAGTTTCTGTTTGCAGGGTTAGGGGTGTTTAAATTTGTAATTTTGGTAGTGATGTTGTTATAATTGATGTGCTTCAAATTCTCTGTTTTGGGATGAGATGATGTTTAGATACTGATCTTAGTAATGGTGATGCGTACGTTTGAGTGAATAGAACTTTATCAAAGTGCTTCCTGTATTCGTTTGGCTTGCAATGATGCGGTTATTGGAATATATCTTACCTATAGACTGTAGTAATGATCTTATGATATGTGCCTTTTTTTTGGTTCACACATAATAAGTCTTATTTAAAACAATGTGCTGGTCTTGCAAATAGCCACACTCATACATGATCAATCTGCCACTAGTCTTCCTTTGTTGACCTGACCTTTGTCTTTTTTGTTTCTTCAGGAGTGAGGTCTTGTGGTTCTAAGGACAAGCAGCTGCTGTCGTCATTTATTAGAAGTTTATTATTGGGCTTGTATCTGCTATTAGAAGTAGTATTGGGCTTGTATGTGTTGCAAATGTTATGTTAAGTGGAATCTGGTGATATTATCATGCATATTAGTCATATATGTTTTTGTAACAAATAGATTTGCTCCCAAGACATTTGGTTTCAAAACAATCATCACAGACGCTTTTGTGAACTTCTTGCTTCAATTCTGTGTTGATTTGGATATTTAGGAAATCCTTGTTATATGAGTTTGTGGATTTTGAGTTAGGTCCCTGCACTCTGGCTATATTCAAATCACTCAAAATGGTTCACCCAGTCATCCATCTCAACTTAGCCTCTACCTCACCCAGTCATCCACAAATCTGATAGAGCCTATATATATTGCTATAACTACTGTTAACAATATTCCATTTCCTTATTGTCTCTGCTCTACACAAATGAGTAAATACATGAGCCAATTTGTGTATTTTAGGTAGGATTTTAAATTTATAGAATTTGCATGATATGACTAGATAGGATAGGATATGATAGGATGCAATTTATCACAGAACGGGCTTGTAGTTAATCTGATGATTTTCCCTTCTTGAAGGTCATGAAGCATTGTGGGGTGCGGATGGTTCTATCGATAATGATGTCTGTTATTTTTAGTTCTATAATTTTAAATATGAATTGGGATTGTTGTATGTAATTGTTGTTGATTACAACTCATACCATTCATGCTGTAGTGTTATCAGCTGTTGGTCATGGGCATCTAATAGATGATGTTAGGATTCGTTCTAATAGTTTATTGGTTAAAGTCAGTACCATTGGTACTCTTTTTGATTATTCTGCGTCACTGGGTGTTGGAATAGGATGTGTAATCAATAAAAAGATTTATTCGCATTGCGGTTTTGAATCTGAGTTGTGCAATATTCTGTGGTTCTGAATGGAGAATCTATGAAGTGGTGGTAGCATCTGATGATTTGGAAATGCTGATTTACTGTTTTGGGAATGTAAGGAAATTCTTATTTCTTCTTGTTTCATTGTGGTGGCATATGGCTGGTGGTTTTGTTTGCTTTACACACTATTGTGTGATTGAAATGGAATATTGGAATGTAGGTTGTCCATGATGTTGCCATTAAATATTTTAAATTCTAAAATTGGAAATTCTCGTGGTTTTGAATCCATCTCCGGAAACAAACCTCTAGTGTTGAATTTTGGTCTGTTACGAAATACTTTAATGCGGAAAACAAGCATTCAATTTTGAATTTAGGTGAAAACTTTTGTACTGGTAAGCTGTCAAAAAAACACATGCTGGTGTGATGTGACATAAAAACAAATGGGTTATCTGTATCTGGTTGGTATCAATAATGTTCGGGTAAAAAATAACTAATAATGATTAAATTCGAATTTAAGGGCTGCTCGTAATTGTCGATTAAAAAATATAAAAATACAAGAAATTTAAAACAGCAAGGTTATATTTTCTGGATCTGGTTGGGATCAATAATGTTTGGATAAAAAATAATTAATAATGATCCTATGTTGTTTCCAAAACGAGTGGCAACGACTTTAATACTCTTTGTTTTTAAAGAAAATAGAAGTGCAAAATCAAGTAATGTCAGTGCATACATATTAAATAACTCAGGGCAAATTGCAGAAACCAGCCCCTGAGATTTAGAGAAATTGCACAAATATGATGACATTTGGGTAAGTCGCACTCACTTTCCACGAGATTCTAAAAATTCAGTATAAACCTCTTATATTATTAGTCAATCATTAGTCATACTAAGTCAAATTACTAAAAATAAAATGATCAATACATAACTTATAAAAATTTTAATTTAATTTAAAAAATAAAATAAAATAAAAAGATCTCCATGGGAGACCGGATCTTGATCTCCCATGGAGGCTAACATTTGGGTTCAAATGAACCCAGATGAATAGCTAGGTTCGATGATGAACCCAATTGTTCATCTGGATTCATCATCGAACCTAGATGATAGGGCTTGAGAAGAAGAAAAAGAAGAGAGAGAGAGAGAATGGTGGCCGGTGGACCTAGAGTTTTTTTTTTTTTTTAATATTTTGCATTTTTGATTAAATTAAAAAATATTATATTAATTTTAAATTTATAAAAAGTAAAATGTTGGCTTTAAATTTGAATTGAAAGGTATTTTAATTTTTTTATATTTTTGACCATTGAGTGTGAGAATTTAACTGTAGTTGATCAATAACAAGGGATATTTGTGCTGAGTTTTTGAAATCTTAAAGAAAGTCAATGCGAGTTATTCAAACACTATCATTTTTATGTAATTTCATCAAACCTCAGACGGGTTTGTATAATTTGCCTAATGTCAAATGCTAACTAATGAAGCCTTTTATACCAACATTTAAAACTGGGGACTGTCTTTGCAGATAGTGAGCTTTTTGGAAACATGTTCACCAATCGGGGGGAACTAAGACAGGAAGGAGTGGACACAGTAAAAGTAGAGGTATTTAAGGAATCCATGGGAAAACAGACTTCCGTTCTAGAAATAGACTAACGCTGCCAAGTATTCAAAACACAACAAATGCTTTGACACCAATGGGTGGGGGTGGGGGTGGGGGTGGGGGCGTGGGGGGAGGTTTGCAAGGCTTAGATCTAACCATAATTGGCAATAAATTCAACAAAAATTGACAATTGAGCTATAATTGGACTTACAATTAAATTAGGGCCCCTTTTTATTGATTTTATTTTTGGTTCAATTTATTAGTTGGGTCCACTTGTTTTTGGACCTTACAACCTCATTCATTTTTTTTTTTCTCTGATAAAGTTCAAAAATTATTTTGGTTGTTTAAAGCATTTCACACAAAATTATATTATTGAATGTAATCATATGAGAATAATAAATTCAGAAAATAATATGTAATTTTACTTCCACAATTAAGGGATATCTGACCTCATAGAAACCTCCATATACTACTTCTATGATTGTAAATTGTTAATGATGGGATTTGAATCCTACAAAGGGGTGGTTCATATAGGCATAATAAAAATTAATTTTCTTTACTCATTACCAATAATATTTGTGTCACGAGATCTTTAGAGATTTGGCAAAAATTCAGGTCAGATCATCAAGTTAGATTCAATTTTAGGGATTGTGTCCTGGAGTATCATGAGCAATAATATTTTAGGGGGTATCTTGGGCTGTCTGCATGTGCTGGAATTTGGAGAAGCTGTTCCTTTTGCAACCATTTGCAGAAACAGTTTTCTAAGAAATAGTTTTTTGAAGTAAGAAAATAGAAAACTATTTTTTTTAAAAAAAAATACTTGGCATAAATTGATATAATAAGTTCATCATTTCAAATAAATAATACAAATAATACTTATCACCCTTTTGTAAGAGTAGTTGAGTACTCTTTTCACCCTAAAAGGTTAAAGGTTTTGTCCCATGTTTTATTAAAACATAAAATGTGGAAAGTGTTCTTCTCTCGGTAGAAGTTGTTAGTTTCTGGTTGTAGGGGTAGTTATTAGGGTCACATTATTAGAAATTAATCTTTGTAGATCTCAACAATTCTTTAATTCTTATGGTTATGGGAGTAATCATTCGGACCACGTTATTAATAATAGATTTATGTATTTTTTGACGGTCTTTTGACATTGTAAGGTGTTAGTATTAAAAGAAATGATGTGAAAAATAATTTGTTATTGTCGTACAAATTATTATTCGATGAATAATAATGATTGTTATAAAACACTCATACACCATTACACTTTTGTTAAGAAAAATAAGGAACAAATATTTCTTGGCTTTTAGTATTCTTTTGGATTGCAAATTTGGAAAAGCGAATGCATAGTGTTAGTTTGCAAGAGAATTATTAATTTATTTGCAAACTATTTTATCTTTTGTTCGTTGATTACCTGACACCAAAAACGCTCAGTTCTATTGTTTCTTTTACTAGTTTCAAAACTTGAAATTTGTTTATTGATAAACTAAAAACTCAAAATCAAATAGAATATGAACATAAGATTGTTTGTGCGACTAGAAAAGTAATCGTATATGAGTTAATACTACACTCTATATATATTCAGTTCCTCCTTTAAATTACCTATATGAGTTTGTTTGTGTTGGAGATAATTCGACAACATCAATTGTTTTATGTTTAGAAGTTAAGATTTTTATTTTAGAAAAACATGAGATATTTTGCAGAGTACTGATAAATGATTGTTATATTAACATGATTTGTTAGACGAAAAACAACAGGAGATTAATTGTAGAATTGTCACAAACACTACTAACGTTTGAAGACGATATTCAATATGAATTTATAGGATCAATAACTCTCCATGAATTTCTTGAAATAGCGTAGATCTATTTATCGGTACTCAGGAGTCAGTACTCTAAATTTTTTTTATCAATGGACTGCAAATTAGGACACAAAGAATTTGTAATTATTACTGGTTTTGTAATGTTTGGTTAAAAAAAAAATAACGTTTATCTGTGATAGCAATTTGGATAATAATTAGTTAGAAGAACGTATTTCTGATAGCTATTGACACCATTTCTAAGGGTCAAACCCCTTAGTAAAAGACTATTTTTTATTGCTTTAGTATGTAAGAAAAATATTCACATGTCATTTTCTATTATTTATCTGATAACCGATTTCGTAAAAAATAAATGTTGTTGTGATCAATTTCACCTCGAAAACAAAAATTAATTAACATTTATGAGTATTATGACTAACATTCGATTCATGTTTATTTGGACAGTCTACGTTGTTGCAAATGAAAGTAATTTTGATGGCTTGTCCGCAAATATGTATTTCGGACTAAGATATTTGTGATGGCCTCGACGGCGCCATTAAAAAAATGTAATTCTTACAGGATTGCATCAATTCTAATAACATTTGGCTCTCGAAGAAGACTATTTTTATTATAATGACTCTCAAATGCGCCTCATATGAAGAACATATGACTGTAATGTAAAATAAGTCTACTTTTCAAACATAGATTGAAAATAGGATAATCCTATTTTCTCTCTACATAATGCCAAAATCCATCAATATTTTTAGGTTAACATCCCCTTTGTCGATTTATAAAATAGATCAAATACCTTTTATAGTATATAAAAATATCCAAAAAAACTCTTATCGTCAAAATTGATGTTAAAAAATAAAATTTGAGCATTAATATAAAATGATAAAATTATAGAGATATTTTGGTTATTTCAATAATTTCAGTAATGATATTAATTGTAGGGAATAAAATGAGATTCTTCAAAATTATAGCAGGTAATTATCTATTATGCCAAAATACAAGGAAGTGAGGTTATCCCTAAAAAAATATGTAGCACGAAATCATTGGAAAATTAAGTACACCCGAAAACATAATACCAAATAAAAGTCCGAAATCCCAATTCGTTTCCCAAGACATTGCTATTTTATGTGAAGTTTGTGAAATTTACTTTTCCAAAGATACCAAAACCAACCAAAACAATGGCAATACCTAGAATTCTTGCACCGAAACCAAGCCTACGGCCCATTTGTCTTAGGGATTATTTGTTTTTTTTTATTTAACACTTAATGGTATTAATAGTAATTTAATTTAAAATCAATTTATTTATTTTTATTTGAATATATAAATTTAATTGACTCTATTATTATAATTAATGTTATTTTAATTATGAATAAAAAAAATTATATATACATTAGTTACAATTTCAACTTTTGTTGTAAAAGTAATTCAATTTAAGACTATTTTATTTATTTTTATTTGAATAAATAAACTTAATAAACTCTACTATGATAATTAATCTTATTTTGATTATGAATAAAAATATTATAATATAAGTGTTCTAATATTTGTTAAATAATTTATTGTAATTGTTTGTATCATATTAAATAAAGTTACACAATAACTAATAATAAAAGGATATAAATGTCAAATTACTAGTAATCAGATAATTTTAATTTTAAAAAATAAATAAGATTATTATATATTCAGAGTTAAAAAAAAAAAAACAAACATGTCTATCAAATTTCAGATTTCAATCACTATTCAGTTTTTAATTTTCAATAGTACTGTTCAGTCTTCAGAAAAAAAAACAAACAACCCCTTAAACCCCGTCTGTTGCATGAAAGCAAATGTGTTAGATAAGACTACACATATATTATAATGTTTAGACGTTTACTATCACTGACCTTTCTTATTTTCAAATTAAATACAGTTACATTCATGTGCTTTCCTATAAAAATTAGATAGAAATATCCCTTAAAATTCATTGCAAACCTTCTTTGAAAACAAATTTTAAATATTTTTATAGGAATTTATCTATCCATATTAGTTTAAAAAAAAAAAAATAGAAAAGCTTAACTAAAATTATTTAAATATTTTAGTATATATAAAAGTAGATTTAAAAAGAACATTATCAATGCCAGGTTTAACTATGAAACAAAACTTAACAAAATCTAATGGAAGCTTGCCAAGTTTTATGTGACTTCTAAAAATTTGAAAATAGTAAAATATATTATTCTTAACAAAAGTTAAAAATATTCAAGTTTATTTAATTTTAAGTTATGTAGTTGGAGCTGGCTGCTTAACACAAATCAATATCACCAACAACATCCTCTCTAACACATGGCAAACCGATCAAAAGCAAAAAAATTCTCTACTCCACATGAAACAATTTCACGACAACAAATTTGTAACAATACAAACCAGTTCAAAATTTCTAATTTGTAACAACACAATTGACGTAGAGAAACTGCCAATCACTATCGATATAAATTTAAAACTCCGATATTTTCACGTTTAATTTCTTGACTATAAATATTAAAATCAAAAATCAAAATCGCCTTCCAAATTACTTGATCGTTTTCGTATTTTCAGATCAAAATATGACATGAATATACCAATGCTGTAAATTTATGGTTGAATAATGAACTCCACACCACACTCTACTTGTTTATTATGAATAAGGGTAGTTTTGGAATATTCTCATTTTAATCAAGTTTTATAAAATAAATAGGGTCGTATTAGAAAATAGCTGGGGTGCTCATAATAGAGGAACAAAAATTCTATCAATTCGGACCAAGATCCAAACCTGTCAAAAGTTTAAAAAACCACGCAAAAATGGACCCGACCCAAAATCTCCAAATATTATATTTAATCAACAAATTCGAAAACTATTTTTTTTTTTTAAATATATTACAACATTTTGCAAGCACAGTTATATTATAAGTAACGTTGTCGGTTTCTCTTAATCAAGTTATTGAGACGCAGTCCGAAACTAAAGGGCTCCCATTGGCAGAAGGAAGGCCTCCTAGAAAAGGGAGCTGAGGCTCACAAAGGAGGGAAAACAAAAATGGCAGCCAGCGTACCCAAATTCGAAATTATCAAGCTCTCTCTACGTTGCATCCAATTCACAAAGTAGGCTGATAAGCCCTAAATTTTACCCAGACAACAAGTTGGCTATAGTTGACTTAACTTGAATTTGGGCTTAAAGCTGGTCTAACATTGAATAGATATTATGGTTTGCGGCTTTGTAGATGTCACCCTAGTATCCTTATTAGTAACTAGGAAGTGGATACATACCATAAATTCATAACATAAAATATCTCGAAAACATAGATTAGGATTGGTTTCGTTTTCTATCATGAATGCTCATGCAAACACATCACAAAAATTATAGCAACTAGGGCTAGGTAATTGCGGAGAGGGGCATTGAATGAAAAAAGTCATATTATTTCTTTCCTATATTATTTTCTAATTATGTTCTTTTTTTTTCTTATAAGTTTCGGTTTTATATTACTTATGCATATTATAAATTTGGACTTTAATCAAAGACTGAGTTTCACTTCATCTATAATTGACGATTAAACCAAATGACATTCATAAGATGTAGCTGACCAAACATCTTAATATATATGCTTATATTCATTTAATTATTTGCTAATTTTTCTTAGAGTTGTTGATATACATATTTGTAGCTTAAAAATCTAAATGAATACACAATCCCAAATTTTATATCCAAACCAATTGGGCTCTTATTACTTTAACCCAAGCCCAAAAACAAAAGAAAACATAAAAAACAAAATGGAGGGCAAATTCAGAATATTGTAATTGGCTTGCAATAATGATATTTTATAAGTGGAATTTGTAATCCACATTGATGTGTACTCATACATGTTTGTTGCGGCTTCTACTCCAAGTGTACAACTTTACATGTTTCCGCAATTCTAATTTGGTTGTCTTTGACAACTTATGGAGTGATTTTAGCATCTAAATTATGCTTTGATTTACCATACATGCATATATTAGGAAATGACTCAATTTGCTCTACATAAAGTTCTATTGTCAAAATTAACTTTATGTTGTGTTATGATGACCCAAAACTTTCTAATTTCAGCGTAAACATGAAATTGAGAATAATATTAAAAGAAAATAGAAGAAATAAAATAAAATAGTAGACACATGATTTACAAAGTAGAACCTTCAATGTGAGGAAAATATTCTTGGACTAAGATTAGAAGAATTTTATTAAACTAATAACTACAATACAACATCTTTTTAAAATTTTAGGAGATAACTAGAGAGAAGAGACATAAGACTTGAGACTTGGGATGATTAAAATGAACTAATGTCATGCCTATATATAGGCAAACAATGGCGGTCACCAACACACAAATACTTAATGTTGAAGCAATTAATATATAAAGTCAATGGCGATACAAGAATGTGGGGTGCAAACCAATTTGCCTTAACATGAAGTTTTCAATATTCTAATATGTGTAACCACGTGCAATAATTTACTTTACTATCTTCCAATTGCTTCACTGTCTTCCAATTATCTCACTTGTCTTTACAAATCTTCATTCTTCACTTAAGTCAAAAATTGTTACTCCACGGCTATATAATATGGCTTCACCTAACTAACATGTTGTTACTCATATTACAATAATGAAGTATGCACTTCAATGAAGTGTTTATTTCATATCTTGATTGCAATAATGCATGTATGATCAATATAATTGTTTTTGTGTTCCAATAATTATGCATCTCAAAACTCATTTATCTTTATAGTATAAGTGTTATTTACTTGGACATCATATGATTCTCTCCCTGTCTCTCTTTACTTGCACATCATATGATCCTCGTTCTCATAGTTTGATGTACTAGTTTAGGTGCCAGCCACATTGGAGTCATACATATTTAGTGTGAGTCTCTTTGTATAATTTGCTGTGAACTTATGCAGTGGTTGTAGCATTGCCAATTTATTGTCTTTGACATGTTAGGAAATACTGGTTTTGTAACAATTAAGTTAAAATGAATTCTATGTTTGCATGAGATTTATGCTAAACCCTTAATGTTGCGGATGAATTTATTGCAAAAAAATTGTTTAGTCATGATTTCCTAATAGCATGCCCATTATTCAAATTTAAAAATTAATTTCTTTTTTCTTATAGCTTCATTCTTTATAAACAATGTTCCCTTGCTTGTAATTGCTGATAACATGCTCCAGAATTGAGCGTACAAATGTAAGTAATCACTTTCTAAGAAGCCTTTCATCAACCCCTGTAACAAACTAATTAACTCTGGTGTTTCTCTTTTTAGTCAACATGATTACGCCCAAATCAAAGTTTATTAAGATATATGAACATAATTTCCAATCAAAATGAAACATCCAATTTATATTTACAAAACTTAAGTAATATTAATTAGCATCATCTTTATAAACTAATTAACTCTAAAGTTTGGAATTCCAAACTCGGTTACAACATTTCAATGAAACCCTAGATAACCAATTTAATATAATATATATATATATTAATTTAAAAATGATAAGTAAGTAATTTTTGAATTTGTTGAAGGGTAATTTTTATCTAGAAAACACAATAACAATAAAAATAGCGAGGATGAGAATTTTAATAAGCTCCATGGTTATAAGGGTACTGCTAGCGAAACTCCATAATGGAAATTCTTTCTCATTGTAGGCAAACAAAACAAGACAGGACTCGCTTGTTTTTGTCCCACTGACATCTCTAATATTTTTCGATCTCAGAAATCACAATGTCACCCAAGCAAGAGAGGTAGTTTTGGAAATAAAATTAAAGGAATTTACCCTTTTAACCCTCCAATATTTACTTTATTACGACATTTCTTTGTGGGTGTCCCCTGTTTTGTCCACCATATCGCCAAACTCACTTCACCCGTCACCCCCACTCACCAACCAAACCATTCAAAAACCGCACGCACACACACTTGCCTCTGTCTCTCACATTGACAAATAAATATTTTTCCACTTTGTTCATGATTGAATTTCTAGATATCATTTTATTCTCTTGTTTTTGCCTCTTAAAATCCATCTGGGTACCCTTCAAAATTTCACCTTTCTCGATACCCAGAAGCTAAATTTCTCTGAAAACCGCTTTTAATGATGAATTCCCTTGATTTTTGGGGGTTTTAGCCGAAAACACGATCTGGGTCCCATTAAAACCAACCAAAGACAATGGCTTCTTTCTCTTCAACGTCTTCGCTGTTGCTTCCTCTGGCTACAACAACAACAACAAGCAATGGTGGTGCTTCTCGATCCTCTGCGGTTGCTGTCTCGGGCAACAAAGCCATTGGTTCTTGTCGTTATAAGCCGAGAAGGGAGCAGAGGAAAGCCATTGGTTCTTGTTTGAAGACCAACAACAAGTACAATCCTAACTGACCCCAATCACTATTCACTAATCGAAACCCTTGACATTGTTAGAGAGACGGTGCAAATAGAGAAAATATGCGAGGCAGGAGAAACCGCGTGATGATTGTAAACAAAGATATGGGACTGTTCTGCCCCTGGCTGGCTCTCAATAACGGTCCAATCTTTGGGGTGTTTTTGTCTTTTGACTACTTTTTAAATCTTTCAAGAAAGTACCTGAACTTCGCTTCAAATTGTTTCCTTCTTTTAACCGCTACTATTCTCCTGAAAGTAAAAGCATTTCTCGTTATTACTTTCGAATTTCTCGTTGGTTCCATGGTGGCGGCTGTCATGGACTTCTCAAAGCGTAAACGCTTCAGTGACATTGAGAGGTTGAGGAAAGTTGGCTGCCATGATAGCAGTTTGTGAGAGTTGTCAAAGAAAGATTGGAGATTACTAAGCATGGAGAGAACTCGAAGAAACGTTTCAGGGATGAAGAAGAGACACTGGTCAAGTGTAGGCGCCAAGAAAAGAATAAAGATGAAGATTTGGAAAGACAACGGAAGCTGAGGGAGACGGAGAGAGAAGCTGCTCGTATTAGATTGCTGGAGATGGAAAAGATAGCGAACATAGAGTCCAATTATAAGAGTTACAGGGAGCTTGAGGGTGTTTGCTGGCTTCTTTTGTGTTTCTTGCTGTAGCCCAAGAAAAGTCTGCGGTTGTGTCCGCAGCTTTCCTGGGTTCTCACTTTTGGAACCCATCGGAGAAGCTTGGTTTGCGTTTGAAGACGGATGATGATTGCTATGATGATGTTGATGATGTAATTCGTGAAAGAGATCGTTCAAAGGCATCGTGTCGTGTTGACATGATTGAGAAAGAAGAGTTGAAGAAGGGTTCTTTGGATGATGAAAAGGCTGTCCGCGTGACGATGCTGAGAAGAAGATATGCCAATATCATTGTCAAAGCACAGCAGAAAACACTCTTTTGCTAGAAACTGGGTTTGAAGCCGAACTACTTACGTACCACCTAATTGTAACTTGCAACGGATTTTACATGTAGTGATTTTAGTGGCTTGCAATGATGATATTTTACTGATATATTTGGAGCGGAATTTGTAATCCACATTGATCATACATGGTTGTTGCGGCTTCTAGTCCAAGTGTACATGTTTCCGCAATTCTGATTCAGTTGTCAGTAACAAGTTATGTGCAGTGATTTTAGCATCTAAATGATGTTTTGATTTGCCACGCACTGATATGTTATGAAAGAACTAAATTAATATATAGGCACTGATTTTACATAATGAACTAATGTTATGTTTATATATAGGCAAACAATGATGATCACCAACACACAAATGCTTCACGTTGAAGCAATTAATATATAAAGTCAATGACGGTACAATAATGTGGGTTGCAAATCAATTTACTTTAACATGAAGTTTTCAATATTCTAATATGTATAACGACGTGCAACAATTTGCTTCACTATCTTCCAATTACTTTACCGTCTTCTAATTGTTTCATTTGTCTTTACAAATCTTCATGTTTCATTTAAGTCAAAAATTGTGGCTCCACCGTCATATAATATGGCTTCATCTAACTAATATGTTGTTACTTAGATTACAACAATGAAGTACGCACTTCAATGGAGTGTTTATTTCATGTCTTGATTGTAATAATGCATTGTTGAAATGTATTAAACTGTATGATCAATATAATTGTTTTTGTGTTCCAATAATTATGCATCTCAAAACTCATTTATCTTTATAGTATAAGTGTTATTTACTTGGACAACATATGATTCTCTCCCTATTTCTCTTTACTTGCACATCATATGATCCTCGTTCTCATAGTTTGATGTACTAGTTTTATGTGCCAGCCACATTGGAGTCAAATTTAAAAATTTAGTGTGAGTCTCTTTGTACAATTTGCTGTGAACTTATGCAGTGGTTGTAGCATTGCCAATTTATTGTCTTTGACATGTTAGGAAATACTGGTTTTGTAACAATTAAGTTAAAATGAAATCTATGTTTGCATGAGATTTATGCTAAACCCTTATTCAAATTTATTGCAAAAAAATTGTTTAGTCATGATTTTCTAATAGCATGCCCATTATTCAAATTTAAAAATTAATTTCTTTTTTCTTTGAGCTTCATTCTCTGTAAACAATCTTCCCTTGCTTGTAATTGCTGATAACATGCTCCAGAAATTGAGGGTACAAATGTAAGTAATCACTTTCTAAGAAGCCTTTCATCGACCCCCAGTAACAAACTAATTAACTCTGATGTTTCTCTTCTTAGTACGCCCAAATCACACTTTATGAAGATATATGAACATAATTTCCAATCAAAATGAAACATCCGATTTATATTTGCAAAACTTAAGTAATATTAATTAGCATCATCTTTATAAACTAATTAACTCTAAAGTTTGGAATTCCAAACTCGGTTACAACATTTCAATGAAACCTAGATAACCAATTTAATTTAATATATATATATATTAATTTAAAAATGATAAGTAAGTAATTTTTGAATTTGTTTAAGGGTAATTTTTATATAGAAAACACAATAACAATAAAAATAGCGAGGATGAGAATTTTAACAAGCTCCATGGTTATAAGGGTACTGCTAGTGAAACTCCATAATGGAAATTCTTTCTCATTGTAGGCAAACAAAACAAGACAGGACTCGCTTGTTTTTGTCCCACTGACATCTCTAATATTTTTCGATCTCAGAAATCACAATGTCACCCAAGCAAGAGAGGTAGTTTTGGAAATAAAATTAAAGGAATTTACCCTTTTAACCCTCCAATATTTACTTTATTACGACATTTCTTTGTGGGTGTCCCCTGTTTTGTCCACCATATCGCCAAACTCACTTCACCGGTCACCCCCACCCACCAACCAAACCATTCAAAAACCGCACTCACACACACTTGCCTCTGTCTCTCACATTGACAAACAAATATTTTTCCACTTTGTTCATGATTGAATTTCTAGATATCATTTTATTCTCTTGTTTTTGCCTCTTAAAATCCATCTGGGTACCCTTCAAAATTTCACCTTTCTCAATACCCAGAAGCTGAATTTCTGTGAAAACCGCTTCTAATGATGAATTCCCTTGATTTTTGGGGTTTTTAGCCGAAAACACGATCTGGGTCCTATTAAAACCAACCAAAGACAATGGCTTCTATCTCTTCAACGTCTTCGCTGTTGCTTCCTCTGGCTACAACAACAACAACAAGCAATGGTGGTGCTTCTCGATCCTCTGCGGTTGCTGTCTCGGGCAACAAAGCCATTGGTTCTTGTCGTTATAAGCCGAGAAGGGAGCAGAGAAAAGCCATTGGTTCTTGTTTGAAGACCAACAACAAGTACAATCCTAACTGACCCCAATCACTATTAACTAATCGAAACCCTTGACATTGTTAGAGAGACGGTGCAAAAAGAGAAAATATGCGAGGGAGGAGAAACCGCGTGATGATTGTAAACAAAGATTATGGGACTGTTCTGCCCCTGGCTGGCTCTCAATAACGGTCCAATCTTTGGGGTGTTTTTGTCTTTTGACCACTTTTTAAATCTTTCAAGAAAGTACCTGAACTTCGCTTCAAATTGTTTCCTTCTTTTAACCGCTACTATTCTGAAAGTAAAAGCATTAGCTACTGTTGTTACTTTCGAATTTCTCGTTGGTTCCATGGTGGCGGCTGTCATGGACTTCTCAAAGCGTAAACGCTTCAGTGACATTGAGAGGTTGAGGAAAGTTGGCTGCCATGACAGCAGTTTGAGAGTTGTCAAAGAAAGATTGGAGATTACTAAGCATGGAGAGAACTCGAAGAAACGTTTCAGGGATGAAGAAGAGACACTGGTCAAGGGCAGACGCCAAGAAAAGAATAAAGATGAAGATTCGGAAAGACGACGGAAGCTGAGGGAGACGGAGAGAGAAGCTGCTCGTATTAGATTGCTGGAGATGGAAAAGATAGCGAACATAGTCCAATTATAAGAGTTACAGGGAGCTTGAAACCCCAAGTGGGTGCTCGCTGGCTTCTTTTGTGGTTCTTGCTGCAGCCCAAGAAAAGTGCAGCTTTCCAGGGTTCTCACGTTTGGAACCCATTGGAGAAGCTTGGTTTGCGTTTGAAGACGGATGATGATTGTGTTGATGATGTAATTCGTGAAAGAGATCGTTCAAAGGCATCGTGTTGTGTTGACATGATTGAGAAAGAAGAGTCGAGGGAGGGTTCTTTGGATGATGAAAAGGCTGTCTGCGTGACGATGCTGAGAAGAAGATATGCCAATATCATTGTCAAAGCACAGCAGAAAACACTCTTTTGCTAGAAACCGGGTTTGAAGCCTAACTACTTACGTACCACCTAATTGTAACTTGCAACTGATTTTACATATAGTGATTTTAGTTGTTGTATAGCTTACTTACAATAAGTCTTGCTTACTGTACGTAATTGGCTTGCAATGATGGTATTTTACTGATATATTTGGAGCGTAATTTGTAATCCACATTGATCATAAATGTTTGCTGCGGCTTCTAGTCCAAGTCTACATGTTTCCGCAATTCTGATTCGGTTGTCAGTGACAACTTATGCACAGTGATTTTAGCATCTAAAATGATGATTTGATTTGCCACGCGCGCATATGTTATGAAAGAACTAAATTTGCTCTACATAAGGTTCTGTTGTCAAAGTTGATTTTATGTTGTTACTCAGATTAGCGCGATGAAGTTTGCACTTCAATGAAGTGTTTATTTCATGTCTTGAAAGCAATAATGCAGTTGTTGGAATGTATTATCTTAGGATTGAGAGAAACAATTTTCAATTTTTTATTATCATTTATGAAATACTCATTATTTGAATGCCTTTTGTTTATGTTTCAGTATTTTTGGTTTATAATTTTCTACATGGATGCACATACTAGGAAAGTGTTTAATTTAGACGGTCTGATCGAGAACTGAGTGAATATGTCATTATTACTTGATTTTACCTGAAGATGAGGTCAAGATGAAGATTGTTGCTAGTTCAAAGAAAGATAAAACCCAAAGTTCCTTTGGTGTGCTTGCGAGGAGTGGCTTTGGAGATGATAATCGTAGAACCCAGGCACTTGCCATAACAATTGGTGGCATGATATGGACTCGATGTGCAAATGGCTTACTTGTGCAATGGGATCCAAATGGCAACTGTTTACAAGAATTTCAGTATCATTCTTCCACTGTTCAATGCAATTATGTATATTTGAGTCACGGATATGGGTAGGTTATGTAAGTGGAATTGTTCATGTGAGGGTAACTGGCTTGGAGGATGGTTAGCTCACAGCGGCCCTGTGATCAAAATGACTGTTGGAGCTGGTTATGCTTTCACCTTGGCTGATCATGGTGGTATATGAGGGTGGAATGTCACATCTCCATATTGTCTTCAGAGTTGTTGGGCAAGGAATTTTTACATACACGGATGGAAAATTTGAAAATGTTGTCTAGTACATGGAATGTGGGACAAGGGAGAGCTTCTCGTGACTCATTTATATCCTGGCTTAGTTCTGCAGCTTCAGATGTTGGCATTGTTGTTGTTGGATTGCAACAAGTTGAAATAGGTGCTGGTGTTCTGCTGCAAAAGGAACGGTAAGATGTCTTCTTTACCAAAATTTTCTCATCAAGTGTGCTGCCAAATTGCATTTGAAATCCATAAAATTAACAGGGGCTTCCTAGTTTATGTTGGACTCTGCAACTTTCTAAGCTGCATATCGTTAAACATCCTGTTTGAGTTGGGGGAATATGCCAATTGAATTCCCTTTTATGCAAGCGTCAAGTTCACTTCAAAATGCATATCAAAATGCTTTGTGTATAAATTCATGTATGATGTGGGACATGGGTCATTTAGCTGAAGTGGAACAATTGTAAAAGACTTTCAAGCACTTTGATTGGGTGATCTAGGAAACCATGCAAAGTTTTAAGGCCTAATCTCTGTCAAGCATTCACTTTGTTCTGGGAGAGAAAATTAGAAACGTGAAAATCTTATTTTAAGAATCAGAACTTGAAAGTAGTTTTTAATATTACAAACAGAGTGGTTAACAGACTTAAGCAACTGCAAAATGCCTTTTATTTTAATCAGGAGAAACCTGATGATAAAGATATTTAGAATTTCATGTCTTCTTTTTTCCCATTTTCCCTGCTTATTTGTTTATCACCTTCTTTCTTTTTGTTCCTTTCTGATAACTGTAGGTAGGACTTGAGGGGAGTTCTGTTGGACAATGGTGGCTTGATTGATATAATAGGAAAAACATTCAACCAAGGGTCAACATTTGAACGTGTCGGTTCTAGGCAGCTAGAGGATTACTTATCGCTGTGTGGTAAGTTTCTACTGGAGATTTTATTGTAGAAAATCTCCAATGAGCTTGGTTACATTTCAGTTGGTTGGAAAAATTAACCGTTTCTTAGCAATTATTGGATCGTATTAAAATGACGCATCATACAGTCATGTATGGTTGAAATGATATGGTTTTGTTTACCATGGTTGAGACTATATATTCATCTCCTTTCATTTGTTTTATCGATACTATGTTTGAACTGCAATACATAGCTCTTCTTCTTTCCTTCTTTTTTTTTTTTTTTTTAATTTGTTTCTTTCAAGTCTAAATATTTATTTTATTGTTACCATGGTGATGTGGCTTATGGTTTCCTTTAATGGATGTAAACAATGGCCAATTGCATTTCTGTGTGATGTCCAGACTCCTTTATGACACATATCAAGTTGCCATTCTTGTTATCAGCTTATCTTTGTCTTTTGTCTCAAACTGAGTTTTGCTGAAGGTTTATATTTTTGGGTTAGAAATAATCTTGAAGCTTATGTCGGCGATGTTGACACTGCAGCAGTTCCTTGTGGCCTTGGGCATGCAATTGTTAATAAGGTATGTCCATCATTATATATTCCACTGACCTGCTCATTACGATATGGTTGGAAGTTGTATCACATTGCTCTAATGTGAAGTTCTTCGTAATGATTTAAATGCCCTTTAGTTATGTTCAATCTGAGGATGGATATGCTCAGAATAAAGTCCTGATAAGAATTTAAATGCCCTATGTAAGTTTACAAAATAATAAATGAGTGGTGACAGTGAAAATTTAGTAATAATACTAGTTTCCAATTATTTATTTCTTCATGACTTTCATAATGTCTTAGAAACATATGACGTTCAATAATAGAATAAAATTCTTCTTTATTTCAATTACTTCTTGAGGTGCAATAAAGATCAAGAGTATTATAGGTCTTAGGAGTACTGGACTTCATTAAACATTATAAACATGTTACAACCCACCTAAGTATCTAGAGTATGAAATGAGAATAATTTTCAAATGAAGTCTGAGCCTTCAAGCCACTTGATGAATCTGGTGTAAGATGAAGAATACTGGCAATGTATCTAGGGTGACTTGTATATGTAGGATTCATTGACCTTTAAAAGGTTTAGCGGGAGAGAAAGTGTAAAAGGAGACAATTTTATTTTTCTCTTTACTTCTGCGAAAAGGAGAAAAGTTTGAGAGTATGGAAATGTAAATTCTGTTGGAAGTGACAAGCAGTTTAGCTTCTTGCTGAGTGTCAGTCTATCTGTCTATGTTGCTGAAATGTTTCTGTACTTGTGTACTATCTTTCGATAGGGTATGATTTTGGTGAAAAAAGCGCGTTCCTGCCTGGTGTGACAGAATTTTATACCGTGATAGCCAGTCAGCTTTGGCATCTGAGTGCAGCTTAGAGTGTCCTATTGTCTCTTCAATATTGCAGTAAGTTTCTTGATGGTACTACTTGATCCACTGTTATAGAAAATGGTTTTGTCTAATGAATCAACCAAATGTAGCCTGATAGCTAATATATATGAAGGACTGTTCTGAAAGGCATGGGACAATTTTCTTGCTAGTAGTGTACAGGCACTCTGATCAATCTAAATATTTGTGATCGTGTCAACATGATAAATTGAGATAAAGTTATCCAACCGATTTGATAATACTTGCAACGTTCTAGTGCCTGCACTTGTACTAGTACATGTACATTTTTCTAACTCAATCACAATGTTCTTGTTTAGGACTTTATTTTATCTCATAGAATCCTTTATAAACTTAAATGCTTACATTAATCATATTATTTTATTTTAGGACTTTAGAGACTTTGTTATTCTTTTTATTTGAATCTAGATTATCGAGGCAAGCTACTTATGGGCACTTTTTCATATTTTTCATGGCTAAAATTTACAAAACCATAATTGAAGATACAAGTAAGATTTTGTAGTTTGTGACTTGTTTATCAACAGTTATTGTTAATAGTCATTTTCTGTAATTTCTAATCAATGGTCTTTTTTGATGAAGGCCATGGAAGGATTTGGTGTGTCAAAGATTGTGGATCTTGATAACCCCGATTTCTGGCCAGGAGATTTAAGTTCAGGTTTTACTGGGTAGGAAGAATACACCTTCATTCAGAAACTTCCGCAGCTTAGAAAAATTCAGCCAAATGATGACATTCCTCTCTTGTACAATGTCGATCTTCTTGGTTGGTGACGTTTTCTTCGTTATCTTCTTATTTTTGTCTTTCACTCATTCAAAGAACTTAGTTTGTAGCTCAAAAATGACAAATATAATAAGTACTCGTGAAGTGGAATGGTAATATTATGTAACTTGCATGAAATTAACTAGGAAATACATGATGTTCGGTTCACATGTAAGTCCATTTCTTCCAGTAATTTAGAAATAAATAGAAAATGTATATTTTATGATACATGATAACATTGTTATGATCTGGAGTATTAATTTATCATTCAATTTAAATATAACTTGTTGAACGTAAGTACACATGTAGAAAGTCCTATGATTGAGGAAGTTATTATAGACAGATTATGTGCCCATGATTAGGAGACAAATTGACAGATTATGTATATAATTAGGAGATTTATTTCCTTTTTTATTTTGTAGTGTAGCTATAAAATAGAGCTGTAACATGTACAAAGAATTCATTGAATAAAATACAAAAACAGGGTGTGTTCACATGGTATCAGAGCCTGGTGTGTTTAAACCCTAGCAATCAATGGCTGATTCCAGCAATCACAGCACAGGGTCCTCTATTTCAAAAAATAAATAAAAAATCTCAACCACTGGTTCGAACGGAACCAATACTTTATCTATTCAACTCACAGTGGCCAAACTCAACGGGAGAAACTACCGTGAATGGACACAATCAATCAAACTAGTCATCGACGGCAAAGGAAAACTCGGGTACCTTACCGGCGAGACACCCAAACCAGCCTCAACGGACGCTGCAACTCTACAAAAATGGAAGTCAGAAAATTCCTTGGTAACGGCTTGGCTTGTGAACTCCATGCAAACTTCAATCGGCAAAAGCTACATGTTCTTGCCGACAGCGAAGGAGGTCTGGGAAGCCATTCGCGAAACCTATTCGGATATGGAAAACTCATCGCAAATCTTCGACCTTAAGACCCGATTATGGCAGATGAAGTAAGGAGAGAGAGATGTCACAGAATATTACCTGGAGATGTCGGCGATTTAGCAAGAACTAGACCTGAGTTACGTTGACGAATGGAAATGCTTTGACGATAGTGCTCACTATCGAAAGCGACTCGTGGAGGAACGAGTCTTCGAATTCCAGGCCGGCCTCAACCAGGAACTAGATGACGTTCGCGGGAGGATCTTGGGCTGCCGACCTCTGCCCTCAACTCGTGAAACCTTCTCTGAAGTAAGAAGAGAAGAAAACCGAAGGAAGGTGATGCTCGGCTAATCTGTGCAGAATGAGTCAACAGTGCAGAAGGCCCAGACTAGTGGATCAAGTGAGGGATCAGCCCTTATAATCAAAGGCTCATCGAGTGGGTCAGGCCCAAATAAAAATAAAAACAGGCCTTGGTGTGAACACTATAAAAAATCAGGCCACTTTATGGAAAAATGTTAGGAGTTGTATGGTAAACCAGTAGATTGGAAACCCAGACAGAGCAATCAGAACCGTGGATATCAAGCTCAAACAGAATCCGTTCCTACTCAAAGTGGAAGATTTAATTTTGACTAAATAGAACAACTTTATAAGATGTTCTCCAGTTTCCAAACCGCTGGTCAATCTAATATTTCAATTAGGTCATTAGCACATCGAGGTAATTCCTTACAAGCCTTAAATACCAAATTACAATTTCAGACTTCCTGGATTATTGATTCCGGTGCTTCCGATCATATGACTGGTTCATATAATCTTTTTTCATCATACTCACCTTGTGTTGGAAATCTTAAAGTTAAAATTGCAGATGGCTTACTTTCGTCAGTTACAGGAAAATGGAGTATTTGACTCTCTGATTCTCTCATTTTAGAGTCTGTTCTCCATGTTCCAAACTCGAACTGCTCTGCTAAATTTTTTCCATCTTTATGCATCTTTCTGGACCTATCATCGGGGATGACGATTGGCAGTGCTAAGGAGTGTGATGGACTCTACTACTTTGAGGAAGCTAATGTGAGTAAACAATGTCAAACTGTAGTTTGTAATTCTGTATCTTCCTCTAAAGATAGTGATATTTTGTTATGGTATTTTAGACTAGGTCATCCCAATTTCCAATATTTGTAAAGAATGTTTCCTACTATGTTCTTGAATAAAAAGTCTTTTGATTTTCAATGTGAGATATGTGAATTGGCAAAACACCATCGTACTTCTTTTCCAAAATCTATATACAAACCATCAAAACCATTCTCATTAATCCACAATGATTTATGGGGTCCTTCTCGTATTCCTAATCGCACTCATGCCAAATGGTTTGTCACATTTATTGATGATCATACACGTGTATACTGGGTATATTTATTAAAAACTAAAGCAGATGTTCATTCTGTGTTCATTAATTTTCATTCCATGATCCAAACACAATTTCAAACCTCAATACAAATTCTTCGAACCGATAATGGTACTGAATATTTCAATACCATTTTCGGTGATTACTTTAGAAAACATGGGATAATCCATCAAAGCTCATGTATTGATACTCCTCAACAAAATGGAGTTGATGAACGAAAAAATCGACATCTTCTTGAAGTTGCTCGTGCCCTAATGTTTTCCACTCATATACCTAAACAATTCTGGGGTGATGCTATCTTAACATCTGCTTATCTTATAAATAGATTACCCAATCGTGTACTTTCATTTGAAACACCCATCCAGAGATTTCAAAAATTTTTTCCAACCTATCGTCTTAGTGTTGGTGTCCCTTTAAAAGTATTTGGTTGTACTGCATTTATCCATGTTCACTCTCAATATCGCAGTAAATTAGACGCTAGAGTGGTTAAATGTGTTTTTCTCGGGTATTCATCTACTCAAAAGGGCTACAAGTGCTATGATCCTATAAATAAAAAGGTATTTGTTAGTCTTGATGTTACATTCTTTGAAAACACAACTTACTTTAAAAAATCTTCTCTTCAAGGGGAGAAAGTGAGTGAAGATCAGTTTTTTGACTGTTTTCTGAATCTTGATTTCTCTCTTTCTGAGTCAACCCTAAACACTAAACCACTCTATGAATTTCTAATCTCAAACACTGAATCACCCTCCAAGTCTAATATGCCATATACAAATGGAAACTTTAAGACAAGTGGAGATGAAAGAAAACAAAATGACAAGGAGATAATTGTTTACTCAAGGAAGCCAAAGTCAAAGGCAAAAGAAGACGTCACATTCGATGCACTTGAGAAGTCTAAACTAGTGATAGCTCCGAATACACTAGAACCTTCTGATCTTGATTTGCCCATTGCTTTCAAAAAAGAACCTCGGTCATGTACACTACATCCTATCTCAAGGTTTATGTCTTATAATTCTCTATCTGCAAAATTTTGGGTGTTTACCTCTAACCTTGACAGTACAGATATCCCAAAAAATATCTATGAGGCATTACAGGTTCCTAAATGGAGAAATGTAGTCATGGAAGAAATGACGGCCTTGGAAAAAAAAAGGTATGTGGGTGGTAATGGAGTTACTGAAAGGGAAAAAGCCTGTAGGCTACAAATGGGTTTTTACCCTAAAATATAAAACTGACAGAACAATAGAACGGTATAAGGCCCGCTTGGTTGCAAAAGGGTTTACCCAAATCTATGGCATTGACTATACTGAAACATTTGCACTAGTAGTGAAAATGAATACAATCCGGGTTCTATTATCGTTGACAGCAAATCTAGATTGGCCCCTTCAACAATTAGACATTAAGAATGCATTTCTGAATGGTGATTTAGAAGAAGAGTTATTTATGACATTGCCACCTGGGTTCAGCAAAAAGGGAGAAGAAAATCTGGTATATAAACTCAGAAAATCCTTGTATGGCCTTAAACAATCACCAAAAGCATGGTTCGACAGGTTCGCGAAGGTTATAAAAGGTCAGGGATATAGTCAAGGACAGTCAGATCACATAATGTTCATAAGAAAATCTGAAAAGGATTGAAGACAATCCTAATTATGTATGTAGATGACATAATCCTAACAGGAGATGACATAGCTGAGATGGATAGGCTGAAAAGAATTCTAGTTACTAAATTTGAAGTAAAGGATTTAGGTCAGATGAGGTATTTCTTAGGAATGGAAGTTGCCCGGTCAAAAAATGTATTTTTGTTTCTCAACGAAAATACATCCTTGACTTGCTTTCTGAAATAGGAATGTTTGGATGTAAGCCAAGTGACACTCCAATTGAAGTAGGAAAGAAAATTGATACCGGTGGGAAATCAGTAGAAACTGATAAATATCAGAAGCTGGTGGGCAAGCTAATTTATCTCTCACATACAAGACCTGACATTGCATTTGTAGTGAGCGTAGTGAGCCAACACATGCATTCGCCTAAAGAAGAACACCTTGAAGCAATATTCTCAGATATCTAAAGGGAACACCCGGTAGAGGATTGTTTTTCAAGAAATGTGAAAAAAAAGAAGTAGAGGTGTTCATAAATGCTGATTGGGCATGATCAGTGGACGATAGGAGATCAACTACTGGGTATTACACTTTAGTTTGGGGGAACTTGATAACATGGAGAAGTAAAAAGCAGAATGTAGTTGTTAGAAGCAGTGCTGAAGCGGAATTCAGAGCAGTTGCCCAAGGAATGTGTGAAGGACTATGGTTAAAGAAACTCTTGCAAGAATTATTTGTCATAGTAAGTTATCCAATTAAACTTTATTGTGACAATAAGGCTGCTATCAACATTTCTCTTAATCCAGTACAACATGATAGGACTAAACATGTGGAAGTAGACAGACATTTCATTAAGGAAAAAGTTGAAAATGGAATTGTGTGCATGGTATATGTGCCTACCAAGGAACAAATTGTTGATATCTTCACCAAAGGGCTTCCTCGATAGTTATTTAATGACTTCATTTGCAAGTTGGATTTAATTAACATCTATGATCCAACTTGAGAGGGAGTGTAGAAAGTCCTATGATTGAGGGAGTTATTATAGACAGATTATGTGCCCATGATTAGGAGACAAATTGATAGATTATGTATATAATTAGGAGATTTATTTCCTTTTTTATTTTGTAGTGTAACTATAAAATAGAGCTGTAACATGTACAATGAATTCATTGAATAAAATACAAAAACAGGGTGTGTTCACAACACAAGTCTTTCTTATTTCCGTGAGGTGTATATATAGGTTCTGCACTTTTGGTTGTCTCTTGATTTGCTTATTGTTTTCGTATATATTCTTCAATAAATCGCATGTTGTATCATAAATGACTTTATAATTTTCAATTTGAATCATTTGATACATTTGAGATACTACATTAAGCGGTGAATAAAATGAAATCGATTTAATGGAAAAACCTTTGTGATGAGGTTGAGTTTGATGAAGCTTTTAACTATAAGGAAGAACCAGACTGGGAAGCAACTTTGAAAAGGTCAGTGATGTGCTTTTGAGAATTCTAAATGATTTCCATCAGACATCTCAGAAGGCTGTTATGATAGCCCTTTTTCTTCATTCCAATCTTTTCTTGGAACACTCTTAACATTAGTTTCTTGTTCCATCTGATGAGATTCAATCAATTGCATAGGCTGTGTTTTATGAAGGCAATTATCTAATGTCATTAATGAGTATGTGAAGGTCAATTTTGTTTGCTTGTGCAAAACTGAGTTAACTAATCCAGCAGTTAGTTGGATGGCTAATTTGTTATGACTTTCTTTACTAGTTATGCATCAGAAACTATGTATTTGTTGAAGTTGTGCTTCAGCTGCTGCAACATTGTACAAGTTGGAATTTTATATATATATTTTTTATTTCTTAGTTGTTTGACTGTTTCAATTGATTTGGTCAGTAGTCATTGCTAATTTTTAGGAATGTGTTCATCATGAAAATGTGTTCCATGTAATGCCTTGTTTTTCGTTTCCTCTGCTATTATTTTTTGCTATATTTAAACATATTGTCAGAGAAAATAAAAATGTGACTTTACACAGCAAATTTAATTGTTGTTTCTTGCTTCCTGTTACATTGATCATTTGGTCATTTCAATCTCTTTAAAACTCTAACAAATTGGTATCAGAGCTCTCTTTTTGAGGGACTTGTGATTGAGAGAAACTTTTTTTTTGTTTCTTTGTTTTTTTCTTCCATGGATTCAAAAACTCTTTTCACTGCACTAGCACCACCAGTCTTTAATGGTGAAGGTTATCATGTTTGGGCTGTAAGGATAGAGGCTCATCTGGAGGTAAATGATCTCTGGGAAGTTGTGAAGGACTACGAAGTTCCTCAATTACTTGCGAATCCAATCATGGCGCAGATCAAGAATCACAAGAAGAAGAAATCAAGAAAGTTGAAAACAAGAGTTACGTTATTTGCTGTGGTCTCCCCTGAAATCTTTGTCAGAATCATGACAATAAATCAACTTCTGAAGTCTGGAATTTCCTAAAGAATGAGTATGAAGGAGATGAGAGAATTAAGGGAATGCAGATTCTGAATTTGATCAGAGAGTTTGAGCTTCAGAAGATGAAGGATTCTGAGAAAGTGAAAGAGTACTCTGACAGATTGCTTGAGATTGCAAACAAAGTAAGGTTACTTGGTTCTGAATTTCCTGATTCCAGATTAGTTCAAAAAATTCTTGTAACTGTTCCTGAAAGGTTTGAAGCAACTATTTCCTCGTTGGAAAACACTAAAGATCTTTCAAAGGTTAGTTTCATAGAATTGATGCATACTTTGCAGGCACAAGAACAGAGAAGGATCATGAGGCCTGAAGGATCTGTTGAAGGTACACTAACTTCAAGAACTTAGTCAAGTCAAGGAGGAAAAGGGAAGAAGAATGAGAAAAACAAGAAGGAAAACTCAAGTTCTGATTCTCCTAATACCAGTAAGGGAACAAAATCTGATTTCCCTTCTTGTAAACACTGTGGAAGAAAGGGTCATCCACCTTTCAAATGTTGGAGAAGGCCAGACCAGCAATGTAAGAAGTGCCAGAAGATGGGGCATCATCAAAGAATTTGTAAGAGCAACATTCAACAGAAGACTGTGACACAAGTGAATTTGCAGCAGAAGACTGTTGCTCAGGTTGCTGATAAGGAAGAGGAGGAGCAACTCTTTGTAGCTTCTTGCTTTGCAACCAGTCATTCAAGTGAGAAGTGGCTCATTAATAGTGGTTGTACCAACCATATGACCTTTGATCGTGATCTTTTCAAGGAATTGGACACTTCAGTAGTTTCCAAAGTGAAGATTGGCAATAGAGAGTACATTGCAGTCAAGGGAAAAGGCACAGTTGCAATTGAAAGCATTTTAGGTACAAAGCTTATCAAAGATGTGTTGTTTGTACCTAATATTAGTCAAAATCTGTTGAGTGTTGGCCAGTTGATTCAGAAAGGTTTTAAAGTTATCTTTGAAACAAATCAGTGTTTAATCAAGGATGCAGCAGGCAATGATGTGTTTAGAGTTAAAATGAAAGGGAAGAGCTTTGCACCTGATCCATTGGAGGAGGAGCAAATAGCATTCTCTACAACAAAAATCCATGCAGAAGTTTGGCACAAAAGGCTTGGACATTTCAATCATACAGCTGTGGTGAATTTGCAAATAAAGGAATTGGTTCAAGGTCTTTCTTACCTTGAATCTGAAATTCTAAATTGTAAAGCTTGTCAACAAGGAAAGCAATCAAGACTTCCCTTCAAACAAGCATCTTGGAGAGCTACTGAAAAGCTGCAATTGATACACACTAATTTGGCTGGACCTTACAAAACTTCATCTCTCAATGGGAGTAGGTATTTCTTGATCTTTATTGATGACTATTCCAGAATGTGTTGGATCTATTTTCTGAGATTCAAGTCAGAAGTTGTTGGTGTGTTTTGAAAATTCAAGCAATGGATTGAAACACAAAGTGATCACAAAATCCAAGCTTTGAGATCTGATAATGGTAAGGAGTACACTTTCGTTCAGTTTAATCTTTTCTGTGAAGAGGCTGGGATTGAACATCAACTCACTGCTCCATACACTCCACAGCAAAATAGAGTCAGTGAGAGAAAGAACCGTACCATAAAGGAGATGGCTAGATGTCTAATGTTTGAGAAGAATTTGTGAAAGGAATATTGGGCAGAAGCAGCACATACTGCAGTCTTCTTTCTCAACAGACTACCTACCAAAGCAGTAGCTAAAAAGACTCCATATGAAGCCTGGTATGGTTTTAAACCTTCTCTGAAAAATCTTAAAGTATTTGAATGCTTGTGCTTTGTCTATGTGCCTCAGATCAAAAGGGATAAGCTGGATAAAAAGGCAAAAGCAGGAATCTTTATTGGTTACAGCACAATCTCTAAAGCTTATAGAATTTTCCAACCAAACACTAAGAAAGTTTTGATAAGCAGAGATGTATATTTTATGTAGAATGATGAGTGGGATTGGGAGGGAAAGCAAGCAGCCTTGGTTCCTGACCAAGTTCCCAAGTTGCAGCTCAAAGAAGATGAGTTGATTGATGATGCTCCTGTAAGAGGTACAAGATCACTTTTTGAGATTTATCAGAGATGCAATGTTGCTGTGTTTGAACCAGAAGATTTCTAGGAAACAGAGAAAGATCTAAAATGGATAGCTGCAATAAAGGAGGAGCTGAGCATGATCGAGAAAAATTAGACTTGGCAGCTTGTAAAAAGACCCGCCGATAGAAAAGTGATTGGTGTAAAATGGGTGTTTAGAACCAAACTCAATGCTGATGGTTCCATCAACAAGCATAAGGCCAGACTGGTTGTGAAAGGGTATGCTCAGATTTTTGGTGTTGATTTTTCTGACACTTTTGCTCCTGTTGCAAGACTAGATACAATCGGGTTGTTGATTGCAATAGCTGCACAAAAGGGTTGGAGAGTCTATCAACTTGATGTCAAATCAGCCTTCTTGAATGGCTTTCTTGAGGAGGAGATATGTGTTGAGCAGCCTGATGGATTTGCAGTAAAAGGGCATGAAGATGAAGTGTATTTGCTCAAGAAAGTCTTGTATGGCCTGAAGCAGGCACTCAGAGCCTGGTATAGTAGAATTGATGAGCACTTGATGCAATTGGGTTTCAGAAAAAGTCTTAGTGAAGCTACCCTCTACATCAAAAGTGATGAAACCAATTTTGTAATTGTTTCATTGTATGTGGATGATTTGCTGGTTACTAGAAGCAATGAAGAACTTGTGAGAAAGTTCAAAGAAGATATGAAGAAAACCTTTGAGATGACAGATTTGGGGAAGATGGCTTACTTTCTAGGAATGGAAATTAAGCAGAAGAATGGAGAAGTGTTTATCTGTCAAAAGAAGTATGCTAAGGAGATTCTGAAAAAATTCAGAATGGATGAATGTAAGAGTGTACATACTCCAATGTGCCAAAAGGAGAAGCTAAGTAAGGAAGATGAAGCTGAGAAGGTTGATGAAACTCTTTATAGAAGTCTAGTGGGTTGCCTGATGTATATAACAGCTACAAGGCCTGATATCTTACACTCTGTAAGTCTATTATCTAGATTTACAAATTGTGCAACTGAGACACATTTTACAGCTGCTAAAAGAGTCCTTAGATATGTGAGAGGGACACTGGATTATGGAATCAAGTTTTGTGCAAGTCAGGATTGTGTTCTGCAGGGCTATTCTGATAGTGATTGGGGAGGTTCACCTGATGATATGAAAAGTACTGCAGGTTACTGTTTTAAACTTGGTTCAGGAGTGTTTTCATGGTGTTCCAAGAAGCAGAATACAGTGGCACAATCTACAGCAGAAGCTAAATTTATTGCAGCTACTGCTGCTGCAAATCAGGCTTTGTGGTTAAGAAAGGTGTTGATTGATTTGAATATGAAGCAAGAAGGATGCACAGAAATATTTGTTGATAATCAAGCTGCAATTATTATCTCTCATAATCCTATTTTTCACGAGAAAACTAAGCACTTCAATATCAAGTTATTCTTTCTTAGAGAAGTGCAGAAGGAAGGCTCAGTTGGTTTAAAATACTGCAAATCTGATCTTCAACTAGCTGACATATTTACAAAGCCTCTGTCAAGAAGCAAGTTTGAGTTTCTTAGAGAAAAACTTGGAGTTTGCAGCAACCAAAGCAAGGAGGAGTGTTGAAGTTGTGCTTCAGCTACTGCAACATTGTACAAGCTGGAATTTTATATATATATTTTTTATTTCTTAGTTGTTTGACTGTTTCAATTGATTTGGTCAGTAGTAATTGCTAATTTTTAGGAATTTGTTCATCATGGAAATGTGTTCCATGTAGTGCCTTGTTTTTCGTTTCCTCTGTTATTATTTTTTGCTGTATTTAAACACATTATTAGAGAAAATAAAAATGTAACTTTACACAGCAAATTTAATTGTTGTTTCTTACTTCCTGTTACATTGATCATTTGATCATTTCAATCTCTTTAAAACTCTAACAGTATTGATATAACAATGGACTTAAATTTTGTTTTCCATATCAATCTCCAAAGAGACTAGACAACATCAATCCTTGAAGTTTCCTTTAGAAAAGTGATTCCTTTAAACATGATTAGCTTAAGCTGAGTTGCATCGTATGTTCGAACCAAAATATTAAATCAATATTAACAACTTCATTTCGTTGGCTACCATATACTTTTCACAAAGTTTGAGCACTCATTTGTCTTTATTTTACAAAGATGATGCTAATATTACTTTAGTTTTGTAAATATAAATCGGATGATTTCTTTTCTATTGAAAATTTTGCTCTTATATGATAAACTGCGATTTGAGCATAATCATGTTGACTAAGGAGAGAAATGCCAGAGTTAGTTTGATTCAATGTTACTGGTGTCTTATGACGAGTGTCCAGTATTAGGCTTCTCTCGTGTATCATTAACGGCTTAACCTGGGAATGCTTTTCACAAAATTTGTCTCTAACTCACGTATTACCACCTAAACAGATGTTTCCCAGAAGGCACTGATATCTACTTCGACAATGTGGGTGGACAGATGCTTGATGCAGCATTGGTGAACATGAGGACTCACAGCAGAGTTGCAGTTTGTAGAATGGTGTCTCAGCATGGCTATAATGATCCCCAAGGGATTCATAACTTGTTCATAAGAACATTACAATGAAAGGCTTCTTACAAAGCGATTACTTACATTTGTACCCTCAATTCCAGGAGCATGTTATCTGCAATTACAAGCAAGGGAAGATTGTTTACATAGAGAAAAAAAATTAATTTTTAAATTTGAATAATGGGCATGCTGTAAGGAAATTCATCCACAGCATTAAGGGTTTAGCATAAATCTCATGGGAACATTGATTTCATTTTAACTTAATTGTTACAAAACCAGTATTTCCTAACATCTCTAAGACAATAAATTGGCAATGCTACAGCCAGTGTATAAATTCACGGCGAACTGTAAAAACAGACTAGCACTAAATATGAATGACTTGAACGTGGCTGTCACATAAATTAGAACCTCAAACTATAACAACGAGGATCATATGATGTTCAAGTGAAAAACACCTACGAGGATAAATGAGCTTTGAGATGCGTAATTATTGGAACAGAAATGACAATTATATTGATCATATAGTTTAATATATATTCCAACAACTGCGTTATTACTATCAAGACATGAAATAAACATTTCATTGAAGTGCATACTTCATGGCTCTAATATGAGTAACAACATAAAATCAAGGGATAATCCCAAAAACTCCTTGACTTTTGACAGATTATTCATTTTACTCCATATAATTTTTTTTTTTTATCAAAAATACGGTTTGACTTTTAATTAAACACCCAAAATACTTTTTGAAAGCGTATGAAATGACGATAATACCTCTGACGAGAATAAATTCCATCAGGTTGATAAAATTAATCGTTTGACTTTAAGGACAAAAAAGAAAATTCAATGAAAATATTAATAAAAATATAAAAATAAAATAAATAACATTAAAATAAGATATTTTTATTAAAAATAAAAATAAAAATAATAGATAAGAATTTTTTTCCTCTCAATTCCTCATTTTCTCTCTCTCTCTCTCTCTCTAACTCTCTCTTTTTGCCTCTGTCTCTCTCTCTCTCCTCTTTTCCTCTTTCTCTTTCTATCTCTAGTCAAATTTACAGGTGGTTCGACAGCAAAGGTACGATGGAGACCTCAGTTCTCGTCAAAGACCCAGTCATAGATGGGTCTCCACGATCGGAGACTTATCTAGGTTTCCACAAACGGAGACATAAAACTGAGTCTCTAATCGTGGAGACCTAAAAACGGGACTCTACCATTGGAGACCTAAGGGTTTGGGTCTTCACGATGGGAGATCCAATTCTGGGTCTCCAATTATGGAGATCCAGACCTCATAAAATGAAGCAATGCTCCTCAATTTCTTTCTACCTCTTCCCTTTCTCCTTCTCTCTCTCTCTCTCTCACATCTCTTTCCCTATCAAACCAAATTGATGTTGCGATGACTTCGTTCAAGCTTTGTCATGTCATGTCTTGCACTGTCGCTATCACTGCCCAGCCATCACAACATCGATCTTCATTGCTCAGCCGTCGTGAGTAGCCTATATGCTTTGCTTTGTGTTTTGGTTCCTTTGCAGTTTGCTTCACTGTTTGCTTTGATTTTGTATAAATTCATAGGTTGTTGTTGATTTGGTGATATTTTTTGTTATTACTGTTGATTTTGTTGTTGATGATAAAGAATAAAGAACAATATTCTTCAATTTGTTGTTATTACTATGGATTGTTTGATGAAGATGTTGCATTGAGGTTGAAGATGCCGCGTCAATTAATGTTCATGAAGATGAAGATACTTCATTTTATTTTCCATATTTTTTAACTTAGTGTGTTTTTGTTTTTTAAAATATCATATCAGGGGCAATTTGGTCTGTTTACCTTCTGAATATATCAGTTCCACTTTTCTGTTAATAGAGTGACGGAATGAGGTATTTTGGATAAAAATGAAACTATATAAGAGAAAATGGATAATCTATCAAAAGTCAAGTGATTTTTTAATATTTTTTCTAAAATCAATTTTGACAACAGAGCCTTATGTAGAGCAAATTGGTTATTTCCTAAAACATATGCATGCATGACAAATCAAAACATCACTTCGATGTGAAAATCACTACACATAAGTTGTCATTCACAATCAAATTATAATTGCCAAAGCATGTGCACTTGGATTAGAAGCCGCAACAAACATGTATGAGTACATGACATCAATGTGGATTACAAATTCCACTCCAATATAATAGTAAAATGTCATCATTACAAGCCAATGACATACCATAAGCAAGACCTAGTGTAAGTAAGCTATACAACAACTAAAATCAGTTTGGAGGTTACATTAGGTGGGTGTAAGTAGTTAGGTTTTAAAACCCGGGTTCTAGCAAAAGAGTGTTTTTTGTTGTGCTTTGATAATGATATTCGCATACCTTCTTCTTAACATCGCCACGCGGATAGCCTTTTCATCATCCAGAGAAATCTTCCTCGACTCTTGTTTCTCGATCATGTTAACACAACACGATGTCTTGGAATGATCTCTTTCGCGAATCACATCATCAACATCATCATAGCAATCATCATCCGTCTTCAAACGCAAACCAATCTTCTCCAATGGTTTCCAAAAGTGAGAACCCTGAAAAGCTGTGGACACAACCCCAGACTTTTCTTGGGTTGCAGCAAGAAACACAAAAGAAGCCAGAGAACACCCACTTAGGGTTTCAAGCTCCCTGTAACTCTTATAATTCGACTCTATATCTGCTGTCTTTTCCATCTCCAGCAATCTAATCCGAGCAGCTTCTCTCTCCCTTTCCCTCTCCCTCAGCTTTCGTCGTCTTTTCGAATCTTCATCTTTATTCTTTTCTTGGCACCTACACTTCACCAGTCTCTCTTCTTCGTCCCTGAAACGTTTCTTCTAGTTGTCTCCATGCTTAGTATTCTCCAATCTCTCTTTGACGACCCTCTTCCCCAATCTTTCTTTCACAACTCTCAAACTGACGGTCATGGCAGCTAGCTTTCCTTAACCTCTCGATGTCACTGAAGTATTTACGCTTTGAGAGACAGCCGCCAGCATGGAAGCAACTGGAAATTTGAAAGTAACAAGAGTAGCTAATGATTTTACTTTCAGGAGAATACTAGCGGTTAAAAGAAAGAAACAATTTGAAGTGAAGTTGTTTAGGTATTTTCTTGAACGATTTAAAAAGTGGTCAAAAGATAAAAACACCCCAAAGAGTGGACCGTTATTGAGGGCCAGCCAGGGGCAGAACAGTCCCATACTCTTAGCTTATAATCATCACGCGGTTTCTCCTCCCTCGCATTTCAATTATTTTGCACTCTCTCTAATGGATTAGCTAATAGTGATGGGGGTCAATTAGGATTGTACCTGTTGTTGGTCTTCAAACAAGAACCAATGGCTTTTCTCTGCTCCCTTTTCGGCTTACGACCACAAGAACCAATGGCTTTGTTGCCCGAGATAGCAACCGCAAAGGATCGAGAAGCACCACCATTGCTCTTGTTGTTGTTGTAGCCAGAAGAAGCAACAACGAAGACGTTGAGGATAAAAAGGCCATTGTTTTTTATTGGTTTTAATGGCGACCCAGATCGTGTTTTCGGCTAAAACCCCCAAAAATCAAGGGAATTCACCATTAAAAGCGATTTTCAGATAAATTCAGCTTCTGGGTATTGAGAAAGGTGAGATTTTGACAGATGGATTTTAAGTGGCAAAAACAAGAGAATAAAATGATATCTAGAGTCATGAACAAAGTGGAGAAATATTTGTTTGTTAATATGAGAGACTGAGGTAAGTGTGTGTGTGTGTGTGCAGTTTTGGAATGGTTTGGTTGGTGGGTGGCCGTGGTCGGTGAAGTGAGTTTGGGGACCGGTGGACAAAACAGGGGACACCCACAAAGAAATGTCGTAATTAAGTAAATAAGTTAGGGTCATAAGGGTAATTTTAATTAATTTTATTTCCAAAACTTCCTCCCTTGCTTAGGTGACATTGTGGGATCGAAAAACATTAGAAATGTCAATGGAACAAGTGACTGCTGTCTTCGTTGAACCAACGTAACACCTCCGAAGAGGACAAGTGACTGCTGTCTTGTTTTGCTTGCCTACAATAAGAAGGAATTTCTATTATGGAGTCTCAGCAGAAGCACCTTTATACCGATGGAGCTTCTTAAAAATCTTATCCTCACTATCTTTATTGTTGTTGTCTTTTCTAGATAAAAATTACTCTTCAATAAATTCAAAAATTACTTATTTATCTTTTTAAATAAAATTATGTATATATTTTTTTATATAAAATCGCTCCTCAACTCGATAAATCCAAAAATTACTTATGTATAATTTTTAAATTTATTAAAAAAAAAAAAAAATCAACTCCATCATTGATGGACTACTCTTTATGAGGATCAAATGCTCCCCTTCAAAGTGTAAGGATAGTATGGATCAAATAAACCAACAGGTTTAGGTTTGAAATAGTATGGATCAAATCAATCAACAGGTTTAGGTTTGGAATTTTCTAAAATTGAAATTTTATGAAGTTATAAGAATAGTTCTGTCTTTTCACCTCATCAAAATAGTTACTTTTGAAAAATTTTTAGATTTGAGTTAATTCTTCAACTTGAAGGTCTCAACAGGGTTACTTCTCAATAGAACCCAAATATTAGTTTTGCTCTACATAAATGATTCTATTGACATGGTGCACTCTGAATTTTCTTTTTGAAGGGGAGTAGTGATGCTTTTATGTTGTTGCCCAAATTAGGTAAATCATGTATGTACAATTATTGAAGTTTCTTTTATGACTTGATTTCTATGACGCTGTTGTTGGATCGATTCCAACAATTATGCATCTTCACACTCTTTTATCCTGTTAATATAAGTTTTGTTTACTTGGACATCATGGACCTTATAATCAATTCCTTTTTGCTTACTGATAACACCTGAGGTATTAGAATACGTGCAACCACGTCCAAATCATACATTTCAACTAATTCAGGGTATTTTTTACACCTTGCATGAATCAAGCTCATAACAGTTAAGCTTACAACACTTTAAATCTCACCAACCACAAATCAGATAGGCCTATAATTACTGTTACATTAGATTGACATGGTACTTTTGCTATTTAAGAGAGTAAAAGAAAAGTGAGACAGAAAGAGATGCCAATATGCAATTTGTAAAATCAAAATTCTTCATGATGAAATAAAAACTATTAGAGATTTTGTTACATATAATTGTTTGCAACAAATATGTAAAAACAACAAAGTCTTCAATAACAATATAAAGAAAAACCAATCTTTAATAGCAATTATTTTCAGCAAACTCTAATAATCCGAATGGAACAAGCAGAGTCTGGTTGTTACAGTCTCCGCTTTAGATGCATCAAAATTGAAAGAATGCAAAATTGATATTGACAATGATGTTGCACCATCATGTCAATACTATGCAGGCAAGCATCACAAAGAGTACTATCCTTTCAGCTTTTGCTAGTTTTGAGAAGTCTCATATCATTCTGCTTCAACTGCTGTTGTAAGCAAAAAAAATTAAAGCTTGTAAACAGGACCAATTCATTTTCCATCTCGAATTGTAACCTGGTGATATACTGAGGATGATGATGATAAGAACGAGGGTGATGATGATGCCTTTTCTTGATTAGCATTGAAAAGGCAAGCACTGTAAAGACTATCGTCCGAACCTTGTACCATTCGTCACCTGCCTTGAAACATAAGATTGAATCAGACCAACTAGTTATCATATAATTAAGATGGAAAATTCCCCATAACCTGGTGATATAATGATGATGATGCATTTGCATGATCAACGGTGGGAAGGCAAGCATCGTATAGATTTTCATCCTTTTGTTCCAGCTTAGGCCTGACAAACCTCATGTTAGTCTCCTTCAACCGCTGCCCTGAAAGAAAAGATTGTACCGAACCAATAGGCTTTCCATCATTAGCATTATAATCGAAACCAGCCAGAGAAATATTTGATGATGTGGGGAGACTCCATGGCAATGACATTGGAAAATCAGGAAGAACCGCGTCAATAGAACCCGAGCGAGGAGCTACATTGGAGTTGGGGTTGAGTCCATAAGAGGAATACGGATTTTGCAAGGGTGGAAACTTCATTAGGTAAAGAGATGGAGATGCGAACTTCATCTCATTATTGAAGCCCCCAAGAAAACTAGGCCTCATATATTCGTTGCTTGATTCAGGCTTTCTACCAAAACGGGGTGCAATATCTTGAATTTGTGGTTCAGGTTTCGGGATATGGGAGTTCCTGGACAATGCAAAAGGCGGTTGAGTATTTGCTGCAATGGGAGGTAAACCTCCGCTGCTCAAATTAACATGACTGTTGTTCCTGGCTGCGGGCACTTCATGATTGTGTTTTCCCTCATAAGTTGTGATTACACATTTCAAATTGTGTGATGCTCTTTCCACATGCTTCCTCACTGAACAACCTGCGTTCGTGCATTTGTAATAGCTCCTGTATCAGATTGACAAGGTAGATTAAGATTAAACCATAAACACATACAAACAAAATTTATGTACTTTACAATCATAATGTTTAAAATGTTGATACCTGGGATTTGGATTTCCTTTGACAACTTTCTGTCCATACTTCCTCCAGCGGTATCCATCATCAAGTATGTCCACTTCACTCTCTATTTGGACAACAACTCTTGGTTCGCGGACAGCTCTTGATGCCAAATTTGATTCAAGTATGCTGCTCTCTGTCTTCCTGGAATGATAAATCAATAGATTAAACACACCATTGTCAAAAACCTATGAAGTACAGAGCATAAAACAGAGAAATTAGTACCTTCTTTTAGACTGGGATTCTTCATCATAGGCTTCCTCACCAAGCGATATGCTTCCTTGCGTAACCCCATCATCAATATCATCATGACTAGCAAGTGTAGACGAAAGCTCTGGAGTTTCTGAAGATTCAAAAGCACCAATAGATTTCCCTTGTGTGGGTGGTGATAATGGCTCAGAGAGTTCAGTCACACCTGATGTAGATGATGTTCTTTCAGGACAATCAGTTCGCAATTCACGACCAAGTTTGATATCCTTCAAGCTATCTTCAATGTTTCTCCAAACCGGTCCACCTTCAACTCTCAAACAGCTTCCACCATTTTCACTTTTATCCAACAATTCATCGAATGGAAGTGCTGATCCAGCCAATGGACGGCGACTAGGCTGAGGCTTTGGGTGACTATGAGCACCCTTGTAGATGATCTCTGTAATTTGTCCATCATAGGAACGCTCTACCTTCTTTTTCACCTGACAATTAGGATGTGTACATTTATAGTAGCTCCGCGGATATTCACTGCCTTTAACTTGTTTCTGTCCATATTTTCTCCAATTGTATCCGTCTTCTGATGTCCTTACCAACCCCAGAGGAGGGTTTGTCTCCTTCAGGTCTCCTTCGAAAAGATTATGTGTCGCGGAGTCCTCCTCATGAGCAGGTTCTTTGAGTACTAAAGAGCAGTTTTTGTCACCATTCCTATCAGAACAATGCATTTCCATATTGCCATAGTTATCATTCATAACCATGATATTCGAAAATTTAACATCATTGACCGAATCAACTGCACAATTCTTCGCAGTATTCTCTTCTGAAAACTCTGCTGAAAATTCAAAATCAATTGGTAGATCCACATTGAAAAGAGCTTGATAATCAACATCAGCTCTCTGAGCAAGATTGGAGGGAGATGAGACCTAAAGACATAAAAAAATGTTACATATACAAAATATAACACCAACAATGGTAACATTAAAAGCCTACCTGTTAATAGAAACTGCAAGATAGCACATGATATTAGAGATTCACATATTCCACCATTTGAATTTCTCTAATCTGATAGAGAGCAGTGTTCAAAATTTATTAAGGCCTATTATATGTGACTTAAACATGTATACTACCTTATTCTCTAAACTAGAAAAGTCAGGCAGAGAATCCGGAACCTCATGAGGCTTCAATCCGAAAACAGAACCTGCATTCTCACCCCTGCTGTCATCATCCGCAGGATTCAATGTACTCGGCATTGAATGTTCACTGAGATGAGGCAGCGAAAAGGTTCCGGTGGTCGGAGATGGCTGTGCCAAGACAGAGACATAATTCAATGAACTCAGAATCGAGAACAAAAACAAGTTTCCTATTCTAAGTTACACAGTATTCATGTGTGTACTCAAGTTTGGCACTTATATAACAATACATTTTGACATTGCATTGACAGCCTAATGGAAATAACAGTTGTGAACATCACATATCTTCCAATGCAAGGCATCACTACACTACTAAACGAAAACAGAAATCAGAGAACAAAACTTTGACATTTCTATGGCAAATTCTCGTGCAGTTCAGTTCATTTAATAGGACAATCATTCAGCTATCAGAAATGCCAATCAACAATGTTAACGCATCATAATTCCCATCAGCCGTAGTCCTAAATACTATAATAGATTCTTTTCTCTTAGTTCAAGCTTTTGAATGCTACAATTACAAAAAATTAAAAAAAAAAAAACAAAAACAAAAACCCAAAAATCCAATATGGAAAACTGATGTGATCAGTTTCAATTTATTAGTAAAACATTAGTATTGCGGTTATTATTAGACAAATTGTGTTAGTTCTGCTGTCTTTTCACTCTACAGTCTACACTAGAGATCACTCACTCTACAACCAGTCAGGAAACTCAATCAGAAAAATAAAATCCGAATAAAAATAGTCATATATAAAATTTAATTACACAAAAACGAAAGAATTTTTAAGTAACCAAAGAAGGTGAAAATAATGAAACTAGCCATCACAAACATGTACAATAATAGCACAAATAGGATCACCTGTGAATTGGGCAAAAAGATTGGTGAATCAAGCAAGGCGGTAGGACTCATTCCTGCTGGAATCATGACGAAAGCCGCGGAACACTCCTCCTCCTCCTCCTCCTCCTCCTTCTCCTCCAACGGAGAACTCACCGGGCTGATCTTCTCCGCATTGAAACCACACTTGGCAGCCCTCCTCTCTGCAATGCTGGCTCTCATAGAACCACTGCCACCACCACCCCCACCTCCTCCGCAGTCTCCGGTGGCAGGGTGGTCGTCAAAGTCGGCTATGGAGACACCCTTTTGGCCATCTTCAACAGGGGTGCCACTACTCGCGGGGTCGTGATCATCGTGCATGGCGGAGTGTGATAGAGTCACATGGGGGTGATGTGATGGCTGTGACGGTGACCGTGGTCGGAGGTTTCCGCTCCGGTGAACGTGGAGCTGAAACTGAATGTTTTCAAGGGACAGAATTGAAATTAAATAAATAAAAAAAAAAAAAGAAACTGGATTGAAGATTTCAGAGGAATGTTTTCACAAGAGTTTTCAAGTTTGAACAAAAAGAAAGGGTAGAAGGAGAAAACAAAAATAGAAAAAAAAAATTACTATTGAGATTTTGTGGGACCCATTGACCCCACTTACACACTATTTTCACTTTTTTAATTTTGTTTTCTTACCAAAAAAAAAATTAAAAGTTTTTTTTTTTTTTTTAATTTTTTAGTCATTTCTAATTTTATCTATGTAAAGTGTAATATTTTTAATAATTATCGATTACATAAAAAAGGTTGGAGTTCTGAAAATAATTTAAACATAATGTATTGGGATAATAACGTATTTGAATTTAAGTGTGTTCACACCAAAAACAGATTACTAACATAAACATCATTGTATCACCAAAAATAATATGGTTTTTATTTAAAAAAATAATATGATTTTTATTAAAATTTACAAGTATCATGAATCACTTTCTGATTGAAAATAAGTTTCCAAATATATATAGAGATTTTGTTTCAATCAATTACAAATTTTAATTAAAGTTTGTGCTTAATACCAAATTGAAAACAACGAAATAATATTCGAAGTTAGAATAATAAATTTTTAAATAAAATCTAAAATTTTACTTGCATTTGATACGTTCACATTATAAAGAAACTACCATGCACCAAACTCATATTCATCCCCCCGTTTAGATGTTGCCACATGACAAATTCTAATGTTCGATATAATCATAATAGAAGATGCATCACGTATCGTGATCAAGAATTTTCTGTTTACATCACCATAATTTCTTCATAAAATCATTTTTCCTTTTTAGAGATTAAAAAAAAAAAAAAAAAATGCAAATTGTAAGTAGGTTTGAATGTAGGTAAGATTCTGTTGCTAAGTTGGCGGGGGATTTAGTTGGGTCATGGCGAAGCAAGAAATCCTCAAAGAGGTTAGAATTTTTATTCAGATCAGATCTCAAGTATATATATTCACTGTTCTCATGACATGTGCCCCCCATGACATTTGCTTTAATAGATGGCAACGTGACACATCTTACTCCACATTTTTTTAAAAATAAAATTACAAAAATTATTACCCTGAATTCCGGAATTTGTTGCACTAATCATCAGATTTTGTATTAATTTGGTGAGATTTTTTTTTTTTAAATTGATTTTTCATATTATTTTTGCTTCATTTGTACGTAGAAGTGTGGAATATGTAATCCAATTCGATCCTATTGGAATAGTATATTAGAAACAAATCGGATCCTTCAAAGTTTAAAGAACTACGAATAATTCAACACTTTCTTTTAATCGGACCAATCCAATATGGTCCAAAGTAACACCCTTATTTGCACGTCCAACCAATAAATAAACATAAATTTACTATAATTTGATGTACATAGTACTTAAGTATAATGATGTGGCTTGTTCGTTTCAGTCAAATCTTTCTTGCACAAATTGACAAATTAATAGTTTGAGATTTTATTTTATTTTACTTTTGACAAATTGTTTGATATATTGTGATTGTTGGATGACATTCGACAACAATTAGACCATATAAACTCCTTGGTTGATGGAAATGGCCTCTCCGATTCTATTGACTAGATTTATTTCTTGATATCTTGATGGTATTATAGTCTACCATTTAATATCCATTAAACTAATCATTAATAGTACGATTAAGACAAAATTAATAAAATGCATCTATAAGTCTCTTCCATGGAATGGGAATACCGCATCATCCATATATATAGTACGCATATCCAAATAAAACATTGTCATATATATGTACACATATTTAAAAACATAAATTATAGTAATTAATTAAATAAACAACTTGAGAATTTTAGTTTATACGTGACAAGCTTTTATTGGATGTATGTCAAATGCGGACATTATATACATGACATAGTACGTCTATCCTATTAAAACCTCTTTTTTTTAAGTCCAAGTTATATCAATGTCTTGACAAATCAATGTCCATGTCACAAATTATCAACCTAATAGATTGGCAACCATGCCATAATAGGTTTTAAGCAATTCTCATATTTGTAAGCACTATAAAGTTAAGACTCAACAAGCAACCTCCCTTTCAATGATACATTTTCTCTATATTAAAATTTTAGAAGAGACAACCTAATAAAAAGAAAAAAGCCCATTGCTGCAACTGACTTACTCAAACAAATCATTCAATTAATCAAAATATTAAGTTTGATAATCTAATTAAGAAGAAAAAATGCAATAGTATCCATTTATGATATCCATTTTAGTTAATTTAAAATGCAGATGTTCAATGTTGTATCCAAACTCATTCCAAAACCCATATGACTCCAACCTAAGACATTGCGTATCCTCTGAGCTCTAATGTTTGGGAAAACCTAAAACCTTAATAATCAGTAAACTCGTGGAATATATTATTCCAGACAAATAGCCCCAAGAAAAAACAATTATATCACAATACAAGTCCAGCAGATCCTCATGTTGAACTTATAGTATACTAGTGAAAGACAGGAGATTTGTAACAGTATGGACACTAATAGTCACGCTTGCTTGCAAGTCGATGATTTTTCTCTGTTTAAAAGTTAAAAGATTTGGCAGTATCAAGGCGTTCGTCCCATGTTTATAATGTCAATCATCAAAAATGAAAAGCAAAAAGGGAAGAAGAATCACTTTGCAGGATACTGCATTGATCTAGCCTTAAATGAATGTATCTCAAGCCACCAATGAATTAATCGTGTCACCTTTCGTTGTTAACCAGAAACAGCACCAAAATGTAAAGCAGGATAAACAAACAGATTAATATGCCTCCATTATCACAAATTTGGTACATCACAGAACTTCATCTATTATTTAAAACGTGAATTCAGGAACACTGTTACATATAAAAGCATAACAATAGAACTTACTTGCGATGGCACATTAATTGTAAATTTCATCTTCGCAGGAAACAACAGACTCAGACTGATAACTCTGTTCGAGAAATCAAGATGCCGTCAGTATCTGCGTAAAGCCATTCTCCATCACTAACTCTTGTGCCACCAATGGTAATCGGCACGTGCTTCTCCCCCATTCCCTTCTTATTGGCTTTCATCGGATGAGAAGCCAGAGCTCTAACTCCAATATCACAGCCGTTAATCTCATCGACATCCCTAATGCAGCCATTCACCACTATTCCAGCCCACCCATTATTCTGTGCTTGTACAACAGGATTGCCTCCCAGTATAGCGCATCGCTTACTGGCACCTCCATCTACAACAAGAACTCTGCCATTACCTTTCTCCTCAAGAAACTCGCGAACCAATACATTATCCTCAAAGACCTTGAGAGTCACTATCGGCCCATTGAACACTTGGCGCCGACCATATATCTGAAAAATCGGCTGCAGAGCCCGAAGCTCACCACTTACAATCAGCTGTGGATTTGCATCACAAACTTCAGCAGTCGTAGCTAATGCCATTGCCATCAACTCCAAACCACCTTCAAGAAATGAAAAGCATCAATCACCAACTAACATTTGTACACAAACATCAAACAAAAGGACTTTTTTGACATCAATCATACTCCCTAAATTCCACTCATCAACTTTCCTACATTGAACATAACAATGCAACCAATATATAAACACCAAACCATGAAACGCATAACCTACAAAATAAGCCACAACTAACTAAATAACATAAAACAATTCTAGCAGGCGCATCAATTAAAGAATCGAATTTCCATAAATGAAAGCACCATAACCATTCAATCAAAATTATCATTAACAAATTTTTGTGGGCATTAGCTAGTTCAACTGGTAAGTTCTAAATATCACAACCATATCTAATGTATCCCTGATTTTTTCCATATTTTGTGGTGACTGATATCGAAAATTCCCGATATCTAATATATCTAATATCACAACAATATCTAATATATCCCTGAACATTCCCGATATTTCTTTAAATTTACACCTCGATAATTTCACCAAAACCGATATTTCCTTCCATGTTTTTGACCATACAAGAGCTCTCTCAGACCCAAATCTCACTCACCAGCCAAATCAAAGCAAAAAACCATATTACAACCTTAAAAGACAAAAATTTCAAAAACCCAATTCAGCTTCACAAGAGATATGTTGTACATGCTTATCAAACAAAACAAAGATTTGATTGAATACATAAATTTTTGTGATCCATTAAAAGCCAAAAAAAAAAAAACTTCTGGGTTGATTGATAAATAAACAAACACAATGATCAACCTATAAATATAATAAAATTACAACAATGAGAGAATGAATCTATACAAGTAAGCTATTCAGACAGTTTCATCAGTAACTGAACCTCTAAGCAATCATTTTGGATCCAACAAAAACATAAAACATATCAAAGAGTGTAAAGATACAAGAAGATGATCCGAAGGGGAGAGATTGTGATACCTGAAACGACAGCTTGTTAGAGAGTTGAATTGGAGAAGAAAGAGGGAGATGGGCTTCTCACGCTATCTATGAAGAGAGATTTTAAAGTACAAGATCGAGAAAGAGAGACAGTGAGGTGTCTTGCGGCAGGGAATCAATGTTTGGCGTTCATATTAGCCGAAAAGCGCGTGATGTACATCTTCCTTTTTTAAAAACCTCTTATTTTATTTTTTAATGTACATCTTCTTTTTTAAAAACCTCTTATTTTATTTTTTTTACTTTTTTTAATAACTTTTTCTTAATGCCGTCCCAAAACACGACACAGACACACAAGTTGAACGGGCAAAATAACTGAAACCGAACCAAATCGAATCGAACCGAATCATTCTAAACCATCCCAAAAAAATTGGATTTCCTCTTAGCTTCGGTTCAGTTCAGTTTTGTTTGATCAAAACCGAATTTTTCGGTTTTGGTTCGATTTTGGATCGAAAAAATTGAACAAAATCAAATTTTATAAAAATGTAATAAAAATCCTAAAAATATAAAAGCCTCACATTCATAAATCCTAATTCGGTTCGATTTGCACCATTACTTCAGATCGAACTGAACCGAATTGACTTATATCAGTTCAGTTCGATTTAGTTTTTTAAGTAAAGAACTGATTTTTTTCAATTTCGATTCGGTTTGGCCCAAAACCGAATCATACCACCCCTAAATGTTACTTACACTATTCATATAACTAATTTCATTGTTTGGAGATTTATATCTCTTAATACTATTATATACATCATCTGAATATTTACTTTTATAATTGAGAGATATATACTCTCATAATACATTTGTAATCCATACCCATTATGGATATAAGGGGAAACACATTAATCAGTATAATATAATATTTGATAATGATTTGATTTGGTTTAATTGGAGATATGTATTTAGAATAGTTATTTATGTTTGTTTATAGATTCATTTTTCATGTAACTATCTTTTATTAATATAATATTTTAAGAAATTTGTTCTCTTTAGGATAACTTATTACACTCACAAAATCTATATATATATAAATAATCCATGGATTATAATCTATCATTAATATTTTTACTGGTTTCACCTTGGATTAAATGAAAATTGTTGAAACTAGTTTTATTGATAATTATCAAAATAAAGAATGATCTAATTATGCTTTCAACAAGATATTTTAATAGTGTTCCTTGTTCCAATTTGCAACTAAGAGAACATTTGCAAGAATAAAAATAAAAGAAAATCAGGTTCCATTGTAAAGGTCATAAACAAAAAAGGACTTAATTCCTTCACTTGGAGGGGGAAATTGAAATTATGTTCTCTTTCACTCATAAAGATTTTCAATTAGTAAACAAGCAGCAAGAGGCAAAGCATGCTTCTTCTTAATATGCTTTAATGTTGAGGGTATGAGATGAAATTGAAACAGTGGCACATTATGTGGTTCTTTTAGCCAATATTCTCTCCCCATATCATAAAGTGATTTAGTAATGTCTCTCTTCTTCTTAAATTTTAAATTGAATAGTGCTAATATATGTACGGAGTACATATTATTTAATAAATCACTGCATAATTTTCATGTCTAAAAAAATGTTATTTAATTTTTTTAATTTTTTTAATATAAAAAATGAAGATTTAGCTACGCGCCATAGAGGATGTGAAAAACATGCAGCGATAGAGATGTAAATGCATGACAGTGTACAGAACTCCAAACAACCAAAAAGTAATGGAGGAGAAGCAGTTGGTGACCTGGCGAGTGTGATGCCATTGGTGGTGGGCCTGGCGGCTGCTTCAATGGCGTCAATGATGGCTTACTTTGCTCCGGTCATATTTTTTGTGACTATAATGATTTATATGTGTGTGTGTGTATGAGAGACAGCGAGAGTGGCACCTGAATTGACATCATCATCATCACTCACATGGGCCCTCTCTGATTTGTTGGACTCATTAATCTATTAGTAGTTTAAAGTTGCGTAGGTCTGTGGAGTCTGCACTGGCATCCTCTCTCCCAGTCGTTGTTCCTCTAAAACAGCTGGTTACAGGCTCGAGCTATAAATATGAGTTTGTAGGATGAATGTAAGGATATGGACAAATAAGTCAAACCTACCAATAACAACTTAGGATAAGGATAAATGTAAGGAGATTATCTCTGGAGTATCATTGGTCTTAGACTATTAGTCCAAATAAATTAAATTTTCTGAGGTTTTACTAAGTTATTGGATTAGATAAGGTTATCTAAATTAGTTTCTTCGATAATAGTTCTTAAACTGATTGTAAATATAATTATTAAATAATTTTATAATCAATCTAAGAGTCAATATTAAAATTTTTATTGGATAACTTTACCTAAATCACTGAAGTAGTCAAACCTAATTTTCTTATACAAGTATTACTAGAGAGCCCTAAGTTTATATATCCTATAAGGACTTTGCTAATTTATTGATTGGATAAAAGTAATTAAGAACTTTTCTTATTTTAAGAGAATAAAAGTTCAAATCTCATATTTTTTCTAAGATATAAGATGTCAGTAGTTTTATCTAAATTTAATCCCTCTCTTTCACCAACAAAAAAAAGAAAAAATATCTATTAAGAACAATCTAAATTGATTATAAGAGTGGTTATCGAAAAATATTTAAATATTATTATTTACGAATAACTTTAATAAGACAATCATATAAATTGATTTATACGCATGCATAGAATACAAGTGGCACTAGTCAAATGGTGCTATCAAACATTGATGTTACTTTTTGATGTGACAATTAACCTATAGAGTGACTGTTGATCCTCGTCATGCGTCATTTAAGTTGATTCATTTGTAAAATTGAGTGATCGTGCTAGACTACCCAACCATGACATGATCACATATAATTTATAGTTGATAATTTTGACAACTCTTTGAGATTTGACCTTTTCTTTCAAAGCTAATGCTTTAGGATCAAATTTAAGGTAAAATTCACTTCTTATATATTTGTAGTTTGAAAATTTAATTAAAATGCATCTTAATTGTACATCAAAATGAATAATATTTTGATGTAATACGTCAAATGGAAACAAAATAAAATGTTTTTCGTTTCTAGAAAAAATAAAATAATATGTTTTCATAATAAATTTCTGAATAATTATCAAATGAATTCCAGATTATTACTATTATTATTATTATTATTTACTTTTAAGTAGTTTGCAACTTTTGCAATTTTGATCAAATTGGCTTTTATATTTTTTACAAATATTAAGTAAGTCGTTAACTCTTTAGAATTGACCAAACCGATCCCTTCTATTGTCAAACCTAACATTTGATTTAACAAGGTTAGTTAAAGTACATTAGTACCAATTATTCATCTTATTTGACTAAAATTGATTAAATAAATATAAATACATAAATAAAAGAAAGGATAAATAATATTTTTATTATTTGAAAATAAACTAACAGTATTATTATTTTTTTAATGGTGAATGATGGAGGTTAAATTTAGAAAAAACTATACACACCTCATATGTACGAGCTATAGCAAAAGGCCCACTCATCCCAAAAACTAACATTATTAGTTTGAAAACAACTAAAGTTACAATAAATATAAAATTATATTTATAATAAATTTAATCTAAAACTATAATAATAGAGAATGTTGAAAAATTAATAAAAGTTTCTAAAACAATTGAAAACGTTAAATTAATAAGAAAAAAAAGGTTAGACCTTCTCCACCTATGAGTTTTAATCATTTTGCATATCAAACACTATGCATGTATCAATTTTTGTAATAAATTTAATTAAAAATATAATTTTACCTCTAAAATGTGAATGTTAACTAATGAAAGTTAGCAAGATGAACTAACTTGGTATTTATGAAACATACTGGGATTGGTTTGGTCAAAAATAAATAAGTTACAAACTATTTAAATTTATTATAAAAGTTTGGAATTTATTTGAAAATTATTCCAGTGGAAATTGTTAAAAAGGGCTACATTTCAAATGTAATATTTGTTTTTAGCCCAAAGAAATTGGAGGTCCTTTTTATCCAGGTTTTACTACGTTACTTAACCACTAATTTTGTCCCTTGATTGGAACATTTAGATTGATTATAAGGGTGATTATTGAAATTAATTCAAAGACTTCAATTAAAGGATAAGATTAGTAGTTGAGTATGTAAACTTTTAGCAATTGACATAATATATTAGGATTTTAGAACTTTATGATTTTCATAACAATCGTATGCAATTTAATTATAACTTGAATCCATATGAAAACTTAGAATAACGAAGATAATGAAATGAAAGTTGTATTTCTCTCTCTTGATCTCTTTCCTTCCACAAACACATACACTTAATTGATGATAAGTTAATAATATATTACTACTATTTATTGGACATGAGAGGGGACTACTTTCAAAAAATTCATTTACTAAGTGACATATATCCATTAATGTACATAACTCTCTATTGAATTGAAACCATTCAATCTTCTAAAACTTAATTAACCATTTGAATTATTTACTATTTGAATTATTTAACTTAATTTTCTAATAGCTTAATATATTTGACAAGATTCAACTAAATTATAACCTTCTAATTAATTTTTCAAAAATCCATAGAAAATGAAAAATTAAAAACTAAAATTTAAAAGCATTCACATGAACAAAAATCTGAACAAAGGTGAAAGCAACTCCATCTACCCCAAAATGAGTTGAAGGAGTGGCCACCACCCCACTTGTCTAATAGCATGAGATGCGTTTGCTATGTGAAATGTGGCAATTTTCCAATCAAAGTGTGGGTTGACCCCTCCTGCCTTTTAAGAGTAGCTTTATGAGTTTCATAACAAAGTCCTATCTTAACTATTGCAGTAGTTGTCTGACCTGGTGTAAAAAAAGGGAAAAAATAAATATATATATATATATATATATATATATATATATTATTTCATGTCTCCACCACTTTGCGTATGCGAAAGTTCTCACCAAAATAAAGCCCAAATAGACAAGCTATCAACCACACCAATTGGCCTCAAAACTACCATCGTCTGAACTCTATACAGTTCAAACTACCAATCCATCAATTAGCCAATTTGTAGTGAAAAAAATATATATTTTATTTATTCTTATATTATATAAAAAATATATTTTTTGTTCAGATATTCAAAAAAAAAAAACAAAAACAAAAATTGTAGTTTCAGTGTCCCTTTTACCCTTATCAAAGTTAAGACCACCGGTGCTTGACAGTGGTCAATACGACAAAAGCTAGTATTCTATCATTCTGATAACACTCTTATTTTTTTTGTAATTACATTTTTTAACAGGGCATTCAATTGCAATTCGTCCGTTTTATAGTAGATTTGACTTAATATATGATCTTACCCCTAAAATGTTGAAGTTAGCTAATTAATAGTAGTAAAAAGACACTACCCTAAAATGTTGAAGTTTACTAATGGATGTTAGTAAAAGACACTAATTCGATACTTATAAAAGACATGGGGATTAATTGGGCTAAAGATTGAAAAAAAATATAAACTACTTGAAATTATGAGAAAAGTCCAAAACTTGGCATTGTTCTAAAATTTTCATTGGACCGAAGGGACCGCCTCATTGGTGTGTTTGTTCATTGAAGATTAATTGTGTTATTGTGTAGACAAGATTCATCTACTTGTCTTTTTAGCAAAAATACATGAAAGAGAAGGTTTGACTTTAGATTTGCATGAAAATTATGTTACAGGACCTAACTCATTGACGTTTTCTGTAATCACTTTTTTTTTTTTTTTTTTTTCTGGGAACAAAATTTACTTTATTTTCATGGTTATTATCATCAGCTTTTAGTGTTGAGACTCTTGACATGGCTCTCATTTCTCGTACTGCTTTAACCACAAAAATAATTTTCAATAACAGATTTTTCGTTTTATGTTAAACTTATAACTATTATTTTTAATCCGGATAATATTACGCAATTCACAAAAACCAAAATAAATAAATCAATCAAAACCAGGTTCTCATTTTGCGCCATTTAAAATCGTATCATTATTTTTCTAAAATTATGTAAGATTTTTATCTTATTTTAAAGGTGATATCACTATGTTCAATCAGATACTACAAAGAGGATTAGGTCTTTAATCTAACAGATCAATTCAAAAGTCTGTCAAAACCTAATATGATTAACCATTATAAGAACAGTAGTTATTGCATATCCCAATAGTAAGGAAAAGACTCCTATGCCTATAAATTTTATAGATAAGAGGTAGAATTCAAATCTCTATTATAAACGTAAAAGAAAAAAGTCCACTCGTCAAATGCAAACGTGAAGCCCAAATTTGAGTAGAAGAGCCCAAGTTTCTGTGCCAACTCTTGTGTTTTCCTTGGCCATACCTGGTATATTCTATGTTATAAGCACTTCTAATCAAGTTTCAAATATCACCACAGATGAATTTGCACACAAATATCACCACAATTTGTCACTCTTATGTAAGACCAATTAACCATAACTCTATTAGCTTTTATTTTAGCTTGAAACATAACCATGTTTAGAACTATGATCTAGATTACAAACCCCCGGATGGTTTCCTAGTGAAACTCAAACTTCACAAATCAATGGCAAAGAAGATGGGGTGTGTGCAAAGAAGAGAGTTGTAACAACAAGAAGATGCTAATGCATTTAGAATTATTTCATAGCGGAATTTATTGGAAAACAACGTAGAGATACCACAATAATAATGATATGTCCCAAGACTGACTGCTGCGTTCTTAGGTCAACTTGTGAATGGTTTTCATGTCGACAGCTTCCTTCAGGGTCCCTTTTTCGACATGATCCCACCACTTGAACAAGAAGTTGTCCACGACTAGTCTGAACCAAGGAGACAGCTTCAAACCTTCCTCTCCAGCATCTGCTTTCCTCAACAGCTCTTTCAACTGCTCCCGGCTCACATATTTAACGTCGGCTACTTCATCAGGATTTGGATTGACATTCACATCTCGAACAATGAAGAGCAGGTAATCAACTGCAAATTAAAAAGATGAACAAAAGTCAATATGACAGTGAAGTTCTGAATTGCAGCCAAGCTTAAGACGAATTTAGATCCATTTTCCCCTAAATAATATGACATCAACATGTATAAAAATACAGCCAGGGACGGAAATGTAAAACAAATCAAGTTGGAATCTTACGTTCATGCTCCCCCCACTTGCCATCAGACGGTGCTTTGTAAAGCATTCGTCCTAAAGGGGTGAACTGATCAACAGGCACATCTTCAGCAGGAATGCCCAGCTCATCCAAAAGCTTCCTTTGTGCAGCATTCCTCACCCCTAATAAGTAAATGAAAGCAAGAGAACTCATTAAGCCTAAGTTGCAGTACAAAAGGATTATAAAAGATCTCATTGGAATATCATATATGTAAATCACATACCAAGTGCATCCTCTTCAATAAGCTCAGATTCACGGTACAGAGGATGGCTGCAGCAGGTGTTAGTCCAAACAAGAGGAAATGTCACTTTTGTTGCAGAACGTTGCTGTTCAGACAACATACAGATTAAGTCTTCATGCTCATGATTAGACAATTGTTCATACATAATATTATTTTGCACACAATAAAACTAGCCCAAAGAGAGATTGATTACTAGGAACATGACTATGGGAGAAAACAAGACAGATTAGTGAGAAATACAAGCCATCATTTTATGGCTAATACTTTGTCAGTACCATAACAAGGATCTATACAAAATGATTTCATTTTACAACTGACATCAACACTTCAGACTGAAAAAGAAAAACATAAAACAGAATCAAACGGGCGACACATAAAAATATACAATCAAGGTGCACGATCGTTTGCCATAGTGATCATACATCATACTGAACTCTTTTCATGGGCAACCAACCCTTAGTGATATGTAGTCATCCTTCTTTGACATTACGTCACATTCTCCAATAGCAAATATAAATATAATTTTTTGATAGGAAATGTATGCAAAGTTAAACATAAATTAAACTTAACAGCCCATTTTTATTACACAAATTATGATACAATTATTAACCGTCAGATTAATGCACTTTGAACAGCTGATATCAAATCTCACTTGAGTTATTGCCACTAGCCCACTAAGCATTCACAATAGACGAAATCTCAACTGCTCAAAAATACATTATCCAACGGTCAAAAGTTGTATAAAACTTATAAGAGACTGCTGATTCTACCCTACAGGCCCATGAATCATGTGACAATAACTGCCTTAAGATGATTATAAGACGGACAATTCTAGTTGTAACTCACTCCCAGGGGCCAAAAAAAAAAGGTTTTAAATCCACAGACACAGGTACAACTTGCAGTAGTTGTTCTAGTATACCAATGGCACAACTTGACATTTGATTTCCCTTTTGTTGTTCTTATCAGCCTACTGACCTCATCGAAAAGAGGAAGCCTCCACATAACAAGCAGGATAAGTCCAGAGACATGTCCATAGCATGTCACTTTTGCTGCTTCAATTAAATTACTTAAGCAACTTCACTCACCCAAACTTAATTTTTTTTCATCAGCAATTACCGAACTTGCTATGGTTTTTAATTGTATTCCTCAAGTTTCTAGTTCCTAGCCAAATAAGCTTCTTAGTCTTATACCACCAGGATTCCTATCATTTCGAACCAATAGCCTTTTGAAATTCATTTCTAACACAAACCTAAAAACACAATCTTGTGCAATTAAAAAAAAAATTGTGAGCATACCTGAAGGAGTAACTCATATTTTGAGTTGAACAAGAATACACTGAAGGCTCTGTGTAGCAAATTCAAAGATTCGATCTTTTCCATCAAGTGACCTGCAAATTTACAAAATGCTTTTAATTTGCCTATCTGCAAAGTAATCAAACATTTATTCATAACAAAAGATAAAAACATTTACAACATAACCATCAAACAATATTACAATCGATACTCATTTCCCCACAAAACGTATACTTACAGTTGTATTTGTTTTCATGACCAACAACACGATCATTCTCATCCACTAGGATGCATCTGACAAAAAATTCAATCGAAAATATCATTACATCTAAGTGCACATATGTAACCTCCATATATAACAGCCGAAACTCTAGACAAAACCAAACTACTTAGGTTTCGAAAAGAGAAAAGACAAAATATTAGAGCAGCTCTTACGACGTATAATCAGTTATTGATGATAAATCAGCTTTTATTACAACCCACCAAAAATCTATTCAAATGCTCATGATTTCCAATCACATACCAAAAAATAAACTCAGGCACCTTTGAACAACAAATCCATGCACTAAACATGACTCATTACACATTACTATCTTATCTTCCATAAACTCACAATTCCACATATAAAGAAACTTGATTTTTGTTTCATAAACAAACTTACAAAATTCAACAAGACTTTATACTAATTTACTTTTTTTTTACACCCAACAATCATAATCATTGTCCAAAGGCCATACTACTACACAAAGTCTACATTTTTTTTTCTAACGCGGACCCCTTATGCTTCAGAATACTGTCAGACAAAATCTACATAATTACACAAGAAATTACTAGTCATGGAGTCAAATTCAACAAAGGCACACAAAAGTTAAATAAATTAATAAATTAATCTTTTTTCATAACTACCCATTAACTATATTGTTCCATTTACATTTAAAACCAAATCATAAACACATACTTGTCTAGCTTACATTCAACATGTGAATAAGCACAGCTTCTAATCCAACAAACCAATAACTAAAAAGCAAAAAAATAAAAATAAAAATAAAAATTAGCAAGCACAAGTTTCCAATACAACAATACAACTAAAACAATTTTAAAAAAATAATAAATGAAATTGAAATTTTCAAAAATACCACAAGAAAATGTATTGTATTAATGTATATCTCGATCTCAAACCCATCAAAAAACAATTTTTTCTTTTTTTTTTTAAAAAAAAAAAAAAGCAACAAAAACGTGTGTTTCAAAAATCTGTAACGTGAGTGTTTGACTGTTAATATGTATGTATGTGGAAAAAAATAAACAACAATGAAAACGTGTTTTGTGAAGTCATTTTTTCAAAAACAAAACCAACCCAAATCAAAACACAAAAAAAAGGGAGCATACTCGTCTTCGAACATGAGGCGGCGCTGAACGGCGTCCATGGAGGCTTCGGAGACGGCGTCGGCGGTGGTCTGGCCAGCCATTGCGGCGGAGAAAGCTCTGGGGTATCGACGTTTAAGAGGAGAAGGAGAAGGAGAGAGATGGGAAGAGAGAGAAAAGAGAGAAGGTGTTGTAGAGAAAGGAAACGACGACAAACAAGAGGGAGTGAATAATGAAATAGAAGAGGAGAATCTGATGGCAGTGGAGGTGGTGGTGGGATTTATTATAAGCCGAGAAGACATTTGGGCTGCTAGTGAGAGAGAGAGAGAGTGGCAATGGATCCGCCTTTGGTTGAATTGAAAATCAGATCTTTTACTTTTTTTGTAATTATTGAAACTTCTCTTTTTTTTTTTTTCCTTGAATTTTTGGTCATCACTTAATTTGATGGCGTGGGTCACGTTTTGTGAATGGGAATTTACGGTTTTGTCCCTTGTAATGGAGGAGATTTTGCTTTGTTTGGTTTATAACCTATTTGGAAGAGAATTGAGTGGGTGTTTTTATGGTTTGAGAATTATGAGTAATATTAGATTTTTCAAAAATTTTATCCAAATTCCTGTCCAAATAATATGGTATGTGAAGTTATCAAAATTTTATAAATCATGAGATAATATGATAATTAATAAAATTTTGATAACTCATATGTCATATCATTTGAGATGAATTTGGACAAAATTTTTGGAAAACTTAGCATTAATCAGGAATTATAGGGCTAATTTACCATATTGGTGCTTGTTTATTTGTTGAATTTCAGTTTCTTCTGTGGTTTTTGTGAAAATGAGATATTGTTTCCTTTCTAATTATTTATTAATTTTATGATAATGTGATATTAATATTTATAAGTTTGAGGTCGCTTATTTTTTTGTTTGAAAATTGAATAGTATTGCTGAAAATGAAGATTGAATAGTGATTGAAATCTGAAATCTGAATGACTTATTTGTTTTTTTCTTACGTCTGAATGTATAGTAATCTTGTTATTTTTTAAAGTTAAAATTATTTAAAAACTAGTAATTTGACATTTGTATCATTTTATTATTAGTTGTTACGTGACTTTATTTAATATGATACAAATAATTATAATAAATTATTTAATAAATACTAAAAAACTTTTATGTATATATAAATAATATTTTTATTCATAATTAAAATATAATTAATTATTATTATAAAGTAATTTTTAAAAAAATTATATATATAAACAAATTATTATAGTAAAGTAAGCTAAATTTATATATTTAAATAGAAATAAACAAAATATTTTTAAGTTGAATTACTATTACAATTGTTATGGGTATTTTTGGATTCCCCAAATGGGCCAGTAAAGGCCCATCAAAATGGTGGCCCAAGTTACCAAGACCAAGCGTGAGGCACTATTCCTCAGCTCGCTAGATCGCTCTATTATGTTGACGAGATCGAACCCGTGAGAAGACTAACGAAGATAATGTCAGATCGTCTTCGCAGAGACGTCGAGGTCCCAAACCGGTGATCGCAGCATCGAGATCGCCAGGACGGCTCGAAGTCAAGATCGTCATGTCGAAGATTCAGTTCGTTTTCTACCTAGTTCGTCCAGTTTCAATGCAAGACAGTAAAATGGCGTGTCTTGCACGATAAGTAAGGGTTTCTCACCTAATGACAGCTTAATTTCGGGAAATCTCACCAAACCAGCATGGGTTAGCAGTCAGCCCACGTAAAGTCAGAGTTAACCTGGCGCAAGTCAGAAGCATTAAATGCATTCCAGCAGCATTAATTACGACAAAATCAGTCATTTTTGTCTGTTAGTTCCATCTGTAGCCTCATCTTCTCTATAAAAAGAGGGAGGCATTTATTGTATCCGGATCCAGAAACTGAGAGATTGAGAGGGCTGTTACTCTGTCGAAATACAGAGAGAGTGAGCATTTAGAGAGAAACTGTCATTAATACCAAAAAAGTGGACGTAGGCCATTCTTAAAAAGGCTGAACCACTTCAAATGTTGTGTGTTCTTCTTCTTTCTTTCTTCTTTTCTTTGTCATTATCTGGTCTGTTTGTTGCAGGTCTCCTCATCTGTGCGGCATTGGGCTCAAGAATCTGGTTGGTTGGTTTACCACGTCAACAACAATAAAAGTTGAAATTGTAAAGTAATATATATTTTAGTTATTGCAATATTTCAATAGTTATATTTAAAATTAATATCTATAATATAAAATAAAAATGAATTTGAAAATATATTATTTTAAAAATGATGGATTTGGAATAATATATCTAAAAAATCATTAATTGATTTGACAATAAGTGAAAAGTAAAAAATTATAGCTTTTTTATATTAAGTGATTTTTAGGTAGTTTTAAGTAGTTTTATTATCTTAAAAAAATAAAAATCACTTAAAAGGTGTAATTTAAACTCATTAAATAAAAAATATTAAAAAAAAACTACCCTTAAAGTAATTTGAAAATTTAATTATATATCATATTTAATAACTTCAAAAGTATATATATTTTTATTATTAAGATATCACATGGAGAGATTTGAATTTAAAATATTACTAAATGAATAAAACTGACTTTTATCGCCGAACTACATTGGACAATAGTGATTGCTTCAAAAATGATTTTCAATGGTCTAATTTTAAATTAAAAGTAAGAAATTATTTCAATATATTTTTTAGTGTTTATTATTATTATTATTATTAATGTTGATACTTTATAGGTTAGAGGACTATCTGAAGCTATCTAGATGAATCAATAATACTATGGTCAGGATAATTTCTTCTAAAATAAGAGATAACAATTTCTACCAAAAGGAGATTCATATCCAAACTTTCTGTTTTAAAGAATAAAAGTGAGATTTAAAACCTTAATCCAGTAATCTAGGTCCCACATGAATTTGATCTTATGGAATGAAATTTTCATTTCCCTTACTCTTTATGAGATTCCCCATCTTATTACTTTTTATAATTTAAAAGTTTACCTTTATTAAATAATAATAATAATAATAATAAAATTGAAAACAAAAAAAAAAAGTGAAAGAAAAAACCTATTTTGACTAAAACGATATATTAAAATAAAAAAATTCACTACTTGATATATAATATAGATATACAATAATATTATTAAGAAAGTTTATTTTTTTTAATCTATTATGATGAGTTATATAGTAAAAGATGACATTACATCTTAAATACAATTTTGTAAAAATATGCATAATATTACTTTTGCAATTGACAAATCTCAATGGTTATATAGTTTTTTTTTTAATTAAAAAAAAAAAGAAAAAAATGCTTATGAAATACATAATTTTAATCAAGAGTATTTTGTAACTTATAATTAATAAATTTCTATTGCAAATAGAATAAACATCTTAATAAAAAAAACTGTTGATTCTGATTCCCACAATTAAAATAAACAACTTATTTTAATTCTGATACATCACTCCAATTTGAAGTTAATTCGATTGCAGATCATTATAATTTCAAACAATTCTGATTAATACAAGTAGATACACTTACACCATTACTCTACATACCCACATCAAGAGTTTCCTAAAGAAACAAAAAAATAATAATAATTCATTTAATTTTTTTATAATATTTTATTTAAATTAGTCCTTCAAATTATAAGTGTATCCTGAATTCTTAATAAATCATTTACTTAACTAATTTCTATGTAATTTTTTAATTCTAACTTTCTTACAAAGATTTGTAAAAATATTCAAAATTGTCACATTTTCAAAAAAAAAAAAAAAAAAGGAAATACTATTTTCGTCCCTCAACCTAATCTTATCCATGACATTAAAATTTGTAGGACCATTATATTAAAAAAAAAAATAATCAAGATTATTATAGATAAAGATTAGGGTATAATTGTAAATTGATTATTTAATTAATTGATGTCTATTATTGGATCACGGGTAGTTTTGAAGTAAAGATGCTGTGATTTGTCTAATCCAATTATCGATTTAAACCATTTGTTAAAACAAATTATCAATTTTAAACCATTCACGTGATGGGCCCACAAATCAAAGTATAAATTGCATTCACTCCCTAACTTTATTTATAATTATACATATTCTTACATTATTGATTTAATTACATTTATATTCTCTTAACCCTTTGATTATAGGTGATCATTTGTCAATTAAGTCATATATGAAAATATCTTTTTAACCTTTTTTTTATCCAAATAAATATCTTCTAAAAATAGACCTCTCATCTCACTTATTTCTATTTCTCTCTATTTTTCCCTCCTAACCCCACACTCTGATTAACCAAAAAACATGTAAATTTGAAAAAAAATATATGATAAAAAATTGATAAATCTAATTTCAAACCATGGAAGAGACTCCTCTATGATATATAAATATATATATATATATATTTCCAAAATTAAAACTCTTTCCCCCCTCAAAGTTGCTCCTCCACAATGATATATTGTTTATTTGGCTTAGTTTCTCTCAAATTTTTTTGTTTTAGTTTCTATTAGTTCTCACTATCTAGAGTAATAATTAATTAAGTTTTTATTTTGGATTTTGATTCTCTTTAGTGAGTTTTAGTATGATTATTATTTTTAGTTTGATAATGGGTTTTAGAAATCTATTGTTGAGAGAGAGAGACAGAAAAATAAATTATTTTGTAGGGCCAGTTTGATTTTTTTCAAAAAAAAAAACAAAGTTGGTGAATTAATGTTTTTTTTTTTTTTTTTTATCTCAATACTTTATATATGTTCTGAATTTCTCATCGGAAAATGCATGTAGACAAATAGGGTTTCTTGAAAAATCCATATTTGTTCAAATTTGTGATAATTTGAACAAATATGGCACAAAAAAAAAAATGAATTTCCATATTGAAATTTGGATTTTTCAAAGTGGTCAATGAAGGTCATTTTTTTTTAATATTTAATTTTAACATTTTTATTTTTTTTAAGTATTTTTTTAAAACGAATTAAAGTAATGATAAAAACACAAATTTACCTGTATAACTTAACTGATTAATTATGGTCGATCCATCATTAGTTAATAGGTCAAGGAAATAAGAGTACAATTAAGTTAGGAAATTTAGCAACAATACCCTAAAAATACATCAAAATTACGTAATTACCCTTTAAAGCAATTAAATTGTAAAATTACTCCTAATTTACTATAATGCCCTTTATACGAGTCCTTTTCATTCTCTCAATAAAAAAAAAAACACAAAATCACCCTAAATTACTTAAAATACCTTTAATAAATTAAAACAAACTCAATAATATAAAATAGTAATTACTTATCTACCTAATTATTTGAATAAAATAAACAAAACACATAATCAAATAAATAATATTAACTCATTAAATCATTTCTTCATCATAATTTTTCTCCAACAATAATCACTTTTTTTTTTTTTTTTTTTAACTTTAGTTTTAAGTGGAAGATATGTGAAGAAAAGTTGAAGAAATTTAGGTGTTGTTAAAACTTAGTATTTATATTTGAGTTTATAATTTATTTGATATGTTTGGAAAAGAAAAATGAAGTTACGGCTTTGAGTCAGAGGGTGACCGAATTTGGGTAGACTTGATTTCGGGTCTCCCTTTGACTCGAAGAGTTAATTTTGACCCGATGGGGTCAGAATTACTTTTTCAGGTTAAAGGGCGACCTGAATTCATGTTGACTAGAATTCGGGTCGCACTCTGACTCGAAAAGATATATGAGACCCGAAGAGAAATGTCTCAACTTTTCTCTTCGGGTCAACCTGATTTCAGGTGATCCTCTGACCCAAAGAAGTAATTTTGACCCCATCGGATCAGAGGACGACCCGAAATAAGGTTGACTCGAATTCGGGTCACCTTTTGACCTGGAGTCGTAACTTTATTTTTTTTCCTTTTTTTTTCAAACATATTAAATAAATTATAAACTCAAACATAAATACTAACATTTATCAATACCTAAATTTATTCAACTTTTCTTCATATTATATTCTACTCAAAACTAATTTTTTTTTGAAAAAAAAAGTGATTATTGTTGGAGAATAATTATGATGAAGGAATGATTTAATGGATTAACATTATTTATTTGATGGTGTATTTTATTTATTTTATTGAAATAATTAGGTAAAGTAATTAATATTTTGTATTAATAAATTGGTTTTAATTTATTAAGGATATTTTGAGTAATTTAGGGTGATTTTGTGATTTTTTTATTGTGAGAATGAAAATGGCTACATAAACAGCGTTATAGTAAATTAGGGGTAATTTTATAATTTAATTGCTTGAAAGGGTAATTATGTAATTTTGATGTATTTTTAGGGGCTTTTTGCTAAATTCCCATGATGTTAATAGTTTTAGGTTGATTGCAAGTATAAGTAAAGTAAGTGGACTTAGTACAATTTTACCCACAGAAAAATAATAATAATAAAAAAATATGTCCTATGATTACAAGATTTGGACTTTTGAGAATGGATTGCAATATTTATCAAGATTAAGATATTAAATAATTACCTTAATTTTACATATATATATATATTAGATAATGTAGCTCACAAATTTTTTAATATTTAACTTTCAAAATTTTTAAATCAAAATTTTAGGAATATCTTTTTTAAAATCAATTAAAGTAATGATAAAAATATCATTTTATCCTTCTAACTTAATTAACTAATGTTGATCTTTTGTTAGTCAAACATGTAAAGAGAATATGAATGTAATTATGTTAATAAATTTAGGTTGGTTGAAAATATAGGTAAAGTTGGTGGAATTAGTGCAATTTATCCAAACCAAAAAAAAATAGTCACGTGATTATGATATATATAAATATATATATATATATATATATATTTGAATTTGAAAGGTTGATTACGAGATACTTGCACTTTGGAGAATAGATTCGAATATTTGTCAAGATTAAGTTGAATTTTTAAACCGAAATTTTAATAGAAGTCATGTTACTAGTCATTATGACAGGTGTCCACTTTTATATATACCGTCAATATTCATTTATAGTTAATCAATGATCGATATACATAGAACTAACAGTTTGGTTTTCACCACAATGTACACAGAGATTAATTAAGGGCATTCTATGTGATAAGAGCATCTCCAATGCAAGTATGGATTGTGAAAAAATGGAGTGCCACGTAGGATAAATTGATAGAGTGTTAAAATTAAGCTCTCCAATGCAAACTTCTATAACTACTATCAAGCTGACGTGACACAAAAAAAAATAGAGGCTGTCAACCTCAATGTCTACTTCTAGAGAGCCTCCTTGATAGCCATGTCAGCAATAAATAATTAAAACTTTCATAAAATAATATTTTATAATAATTTACTTTAATGATATATTATTCTTTGACTATTCATTATTGAAATGAATAGACTAGCATTGGAGAGCCCTTTTAGACTTGAGTGTCTATCAATTAATATTTATACCACATATGATGCACATTTCCTTGACATTGATGATGTGTCCATTTTTTTTAAAAGACAATCCATATTTACATTGGAGATGCTCAAAGATTAAACATAAATGAATATTGATTAAGTCAAAGTCGATGAAAATGAGTTACTTTAATGACTAATAACTGAAAACCTTAAATTATTATATCAATACATACTAAAAAATGAGGGAATAAGAATATATATATATGTATGTATGTATATATTTGCCTAAAAATTACACAAGATTTTACACGATATATTTGACCATTAGATTATGACGGTTTAAATGGTTGAATGTACTCAAATAATTAATTATAAGGATTCTAATAATGCCCTAAAAATTATATAAGATTTCACACAATTTGTTGATCATCTGATTATGATGGTTTGAATGGCTAAGATGTACTTAAATAATTAATTATACTTAAGAGGAAATAAGTGATTGAATGTTAAATTACAAATCACTAAAGTTATTTAACATTCAATCACTTATTTCCTCTAGAGTTGTTATTTACTTTGAATTCATTGATTTTTTCTCACAAGGATTGAGTAGAAATAGATGGTTAGATATTGAAGTTATTTTTTTTAAAATCAAAATTTTTATGTTAATATAGCCTAACCTTTTATATATTTGTATATATATTTATACTCACTAATTTTCAAGTGAAGCCTTTTAACGGGGGACATTTTAATAGATTTCAGAATTTTTTTTTATAATGTATAAAAAGAATGAAATTAACAAAAACGTTGATAATTTTTCAAATTTATGAACTATTTTTTTTATTTATTTTTGAAAACAAAATATTTGAAAAATGGGGATATATCAGAAAAAAGAGTTCAAAAGTCTGAAAAATTTTCAACTTTTCATAATGTGTATCTTAATTTCCCTATGATGCCTACAACAAATGTAATTCAAACTAATAAAATGGCATGAAATTTCATCAAAAGTGCTCATTCTAATAAAGTAAGGTGGTGCTCATCGAAAATTCATAAAATTTCATGAAAAAAACCATCAAAAGTGGTCATAAAAATAAAGTAATCAAATGTCTCCAAATATTTAAACTCATAATAAAAAAAAATCTACTTTCGTAATAGGATTAAAAAAAAAAAACACCCATATAAAATTTGTAAAATATCATTGATGAGATTTGAACTCTCATCGTTAAAATTAAAGGGGAGGTGCACAATCACCATTTAAATTAGAAGGAAAATTACACTAGATATTTTAGCTAATTCATTGATGTTGATACATGTTTTTTAATGTATTATGCTAACCTTATAAAAGTGGCAAATGATACAATTTACCAGTCAAGGGAATGTACTTCAGCAGTTTACTTTTAAGTCAATAGATAAATAATATAAGATTGTAAAATAAATGTAATATTTGTTTAAATTAATATTAAAGCTTTCTTGTCGAGGTGATTATAAATTAATGTAATCTATTTAAATTGTTTTATATTTTAACAAAATTGCGGAGATGCATTAAATGTATATCTTTAAAGAAAAAAAAAAATAGTATTAAATGTCCTTTGCTCACAAACTCGTGGAGCTCATTTTATTTTTAAATTGATATATTTATCCTTTGTAAGATTAAAAAAGGTTTTTATTTTTATTTTGTTTATATGCGACATAGGAATGTGAATTCGGAATCTACACTTCACTTTGAAGTATAGTTACATTATACCTACGACTCTAATTTAAAAAAAATATATATTTAATTATGTAATATCATTGTATCTTATTTTCTAAGTTAGGTCATTATACATAATATTTAATACTAATAAAATTCTAAGTAAATTATTTAATTATTTAATCTTATTTTCAATTTTTTTAAAAAATTTTATTAGAAAGTATTAAACTGGATTAGCAATGGCTAAGGATTTATATCAGACTCATTATATTACTGTAAAACTTTTCATATCCATATTGCTTGCGAGAAAAGTAACTTTTTTGTATATTATGTAATTAATTATTCTCACATTAATTTATAATTTATCGTTATAGTACCTATCGTTAAAATAAGCCATATAAATATAGATTATTGATCTATTACTTCAATAGAATGAATTTAAAGGAAAACAAAAGTGAAGGAACTTCAAGAAAATACCATAATTAAGTATTAACATTTGACTAATTTTTTTGAAAAAATAATTAATTTATTTTTTCGCGTTTATTGATGATTCACATGAATTTTTTTTATTTTATTTTTATTGAAATCACATGAACAATTAGTATCTAATATTTTAATAGCACCTAGCACTATGGTGGGACATTGAAAAATCAATTCCTAGTCAAATTTGGCATTTGACATGCAAAGTTTAATTACGTATTATAAAATATGGGGCTGAATCACGATAGACATACTGTAGTACAAATAAGAGAAAAAAAATACTACTATTATATTGGGGTTGGCACAGTTCAAGCCCAACTGAAAAAAATTTGATTTTTGAAATATCAAATCGAATCGAACCAAATGTAAGAAACAAACCAAACTTATCTAAATTGTTTCAATTTCGTTCTGGCCATTCAGTTGGGGCTTGAAAATGGACCCCCCGTTACTCATTGTGTTGACTTCAAATGCAATTTTTATTTAATTGAGCCAATTTGAAATCAAATTTTAGAGGCGCAATATTTCCAACCCAAAAAAATTGTATGTACACCTCAAATTAATTTTTTTTTAACATTAAATATTATTCTTGAGTAGAATTATTAAAAAGGTAAATATTGTACAAGTACACCCATAAATTATTAATTAAAATATCATGTACATAATAAAACTATTTTTACTCTCTTAAACTCTACCATTTTCACTCTTTCAAACCCAAACTTTTCTTCTAAATACTAATCTTAAATATCAAATTATTTTCAAGGAATACAATTTGATTATAAAGTATAGAGAATGAAACAAAATCTTCATATGAAATTAGTTGTAAAAGGGTAAATTTTAAATAAATTTTTGCTTTTTTATTATAATAACAATATCTTTATTTGTTGTATAAAAATGCATCTTTATTTGTTGAAATTAATGTGAAAAACTTTTATTGTTGTATGATAAGTTTTAGTTTAGATTCTAATATGAAATTCGCTTCTCCTTGCACCTACCCCTATTACTGTATTGGGAAAGTAACATGATGACTAATTTCTAGTGTGCAAAACTCTTAATAAAAACACAATATAAAATTACTATAAAAATTCACACTGAAAATTTGTATAAATATATACGGTTCATAAATAATATAATGAAAAGTAGAGTGTAGTTGCCCACAAAGATTATCCAAGTTATGTTAATTAACAAAATTGATCTCGACAAATCCTTGTTCAAATGATCGAAACAATAATTTATAAATTTACTAAAACAAAGAAATTAAAGAAAATAAACTATAAAATAAAATTAATTGAAAATAAAATTAATCTAAACTCACAACCAAAGGAGATAATGGTCAAGCTACAATGTCACTCTATCAATCCACTCAACCTATATTTTTACCGTTAATTATTTCATTCTCATCATAAGTTCAATAAGGTAATTCTATAGTATTTACTAGCCTCTTTCGACCTATTGAGCAAATATGCTTGAATTAAACACTCGTCTATATTTCTATATCGGATGGTTAATATAAACTCATTATGAATAAATTGCTCACACATTATCACACATAACACATATATATATTTTTATCTCACATACTATATGTCATTCTGTTTAGGTCTAAACATAAGAGTATCTATTTCAAGTGCACTCAAGGAATCATCATTTTTCTTAAACCATTGATAAATTAATCTAAAAACATTAAGTACAAAATAGAACAGAACTCAAATAACGAAAAATCAATTAATCAGTAATTTAAACCAGATAAGTTTCATGAGTTAGAGTTACATCGTAACCTTAAACATCAAACCTATTATCATCAACATCATTTCAAAATTCAAATCCATAGCAAACATCAACATTCTAATAAATAAAATCAATAATGAAGAAGGAAATTTCATTAATAGGTGTGAACCCCCTTGTTTCTAAGATCGACTCGACCCTCAACGATCACTTTTCCTCCCTTTTACTGCTGTTATCGCTCCAAAAAATAATGTTCTCAGGTTGGTGTCTTTCGTCCCTTAAAATGGTTGATGACATTGCGGGTAGTGGCTCCAAAATCTCCACTCCAAAAGTTGTCACGACCTACTGTTGATGGCTGATTTTGACTTCAAAGGCCCGTAAAAGCTGTGCTAAAGCAAGACAAAAGGCTGCTATAGAATCCGTTCCAAATCAGCTTGAAGATCTACCAAAATACTGTAGAATATGGGCTGTTATAGACTGGTTTTAAGGGCTGTTTGTCTTCTGCAGTTTGTGAGTTTAAACTCTCCCTCAAACCCCTCATTCAAGCTCTCAGTCTCAAGCCCAAATATGCCTCCAAAAATCTAAGAAAACTATAGAATGTTGGCTGCCAAAAACCTGTAGATTTTGATGTCCAAGTACCCCTTTCAAACTCTCTTTAAAACCACCCAAAAGTTGCACCTAAGAGCTGTTGAAAGAAAAGGTTCAAGGAGTTTATTTCAGATTCGATCGAACGACACACACAGCATCCTTGAACTAGGTCCAATCTCCCATCTTCTTGTTGTGTTGTTCCCCTTCTAAAAGCTATGCTAGTCTTTGTGTTGTTGACGTTTGGTTCTAGTCAACTGAGATTCTTGATGCTCAGGACTGCGGATAACACAAACAAAAGGAAAAATAGAAGAAGTAAGGCAAAGAGGAAGAAGGAAATCACAAGCTTTACGTGGTTCGGCCTTAAAAGAGCCTACGTCCATAGTGCTTGTTCTGTTTAGAGAGGTAGTATTTTCTATTCAATTTTTGTGTGTTTTTTCAGCCGGCCCTTTACAATGATTTTGAGCTCCCTATTTATAGAGAGAGAGGTGTTACATTGTAATACAATAAGGAAATAATTAATTACACTTTCCCGTACTGACACTCATTAAATGCATGGTCAAATCCTGTGAAAATCCGGGTATTGATTTGGTAGCTGTGTGCTCCTTAATTTGCGCTGTTGCCATTCTGAGAAAGGCTGAACGTGTACGCTAAGTAATGAACTGATTCTGCTCTGGACGGGCTAGAGCTTGTTTTGAGGGAGCTAATGAGTTGATAGACGAGCTCATACAGAGAGCTGATGAGCTGATGGGCGAGCTCATGCGGAGAGTTGATGAGCTGATGGACAAGCCCATGCAGAGAGCTGATGGATGAGCTCATTGCTAACTAGTTGGGCTTCTGCCTGCTAAGCCGGTTCATTGGATCATTTTCGTTAGACTTTTACCAACCCATTTAAGTAGTCCAGAAAATACCCATAACATAGCCCCCCAGCTCTTAGTGTGTTTATGGACTGGAAATTTGAACTTGCTGGTAAAAGCTGTTGCATCTGGTATTGTTGTACTACCTTTTCAAATTTTACTTTATGCTTTTATCTCACTAGGTCCTTGAGTTTCCCTGTGAACTAAACAACAAAGTTATCTGCTTTAAGTAAAAGGTAATAATATCTGGCGCGAACTCGTGAGCTCGGGTAGGAAGGCTTTGAGATCGGAGCCTTTTTCTTGTATTGCATGACAAACCTCTCGAGCTATGTCCAGGTAGGTCGTAACCTCAACTAACATAGCGAGAGTTAAAGAGGTCGGAACCTCAGCTGTGCTTAAAAGGTCGGAACCCGAGCTTGTACAACGTAATATCTCGCGAGCTGTCTAGGAGGTCGAATCCGACAACATAGTGCAATTATTTACAAGCTATGTCTAAGAGGTCGTACCTGATGACAACATAAGCAATTAGGGCTGTCTTGGGAGTCGTCACCTAACAATAGCGTAATAGGTCGTGAGTTATGCCTAGAGGGTCGTCACTCGACAACATAGCTCGAACTGCGCTCAAAAGGTCGGAACCCGAGCTTATATAGCGTAATATCGGGCGAGCTATCCAAAAGGTCGTACCCGACAACATAGTGCAATTATTTACAAACTATGTTTATAAGGTCGTGCCTGGCGACAACGTAAACGGTTGAGGTTGTCTAGGGGGTCGTCACCCGATAACAGCGTAATAGATCGCGAGCTATGTCTTGGGGGTCGTCACCGGACAACATAGCTCGAGCTGCGCTTAAAAGGTCGGAACTCGAGCTTATACAGCATAATATCCCACGAGCTGTCCAGGAGATCATACCCGACAACATAGTACAATTATTTACAAGTAATGTTCAGGAGGTCGTACCCGATGATATCATAAGCGGTTGGGGCTGTCCAAGGGTCATCACCCAATAACAGCGTAATAGGTCACGAGCTATGCCTAAGGGGTCATCACTCTACATGTAACGTCCCGAATCCTACATCGGTAGAGTACAGATCCAGAGAAAATCATATAAGTGGGATAACTTGAAGACTTGTCGATGCGCCTTTTGGAATATCGTTTCATGGGATAAAACCATGAGGCTGTATGAGGCAATCTCGGGCCAAAACGGACAATACCTTGGCAAGGGACCCAGATTGTCACATTTGGTATCAGAGCCAGGGGACAGCTCTACGCGATGGTGGAGGAAATTGTAACTTCCTGAATCCCACATCGATAGAGTACAGCTCTAGGAAAAGCCATATAAGTGGAATGACTTGGAGACTTGTCCAGACGCCTTTTGGAATATCGTTCTAAGGGACAAAATCGTGAGGCTGTACGAGACAACCTCGGGCTAAAGCGGACAATACCTTAGTAGGGAACCTAAGTTGTCACACAAACAACATTGCTCGAGCTACTTATTCTTTAGCTAAAGAGGCTCAACATTTAATATCATAGAAATAATCATAGCACGGCAACGTAATTTATTTATATTCAAAAATTGAATTTGAACATCAAGAGCATGAGCTCAGAAAGTTACAGAATATGAAGCTGTACCCGTGACGTGATGTTCACCGTGTATGGTGAAGTTCTCTTGCAGCAGGTTCATGTTCTGGATTAGGGGCTTGTTGGGACTGTCGCCATGCTACCTACTGAGGTCGTTGAAGTTGCTAGCTCGCCTACTGCACCACATAGTCATTTAGTCGACCTTGCTTAATCAGATTTTCAATGACATCCCTCAACTCCATGCAATCAAAGGTGTTGTGCCCAACCTCGTTATGATACTCACAGAACTTCTTCTGGTTTCTGCTACGGACAGAGGATCTCATAAGATTGGGCTTCCTAAAGTCTTCACTGTCTTCTTAGCCGCATAGATCTTATATTGAGTATTTGATAAGGTGTTGAAGCCACTGTGATGACCTTGATGCTGAAGTTGCTCATGTTTGGCTTTTTTGGTGACCTGATTGTCTAAGTCACTGTCTCGACCTTTATTCCCATCATGATCTCTTTTCTTTAGTGGGTTGGAGCTACTGGTTTCTCCTTTCTAGTTGGGCTGCTTTGAGCCGAATGCTTCTTCCCACCTGATTTCCTTGGCAGCTCGCTCATAGAATTCGTCTAGGTTATTGACTGGGGTCTTGTAAATATTCTCGTACAACTTTTCATCCTTACGAAGTCTAGCTGAGATCCTCGTCAGGGTGGTATCATCCGAGGGATTTTCTACCTTGTTGATCTCGTATTTGAATCTGATAATGTAGTCTTTTAGCGATTTATCTCGTTGTTGGAAGACTGTCGCGAGGTGGTAAAGTGGCGTGAGCTATTTTTTCAAAGCATTGTACTGACTAGTGAACCTTTGTTGAAATTCTTCCTAATTGTTGATGTTGTGAGCTGGAAGATTTTTGAACCAGGTCCGTGAAATGTTCCCTAGAGTTACTGGGAAGACACGACACTTGACCAATAGATTGATCGCTTGAAGGTCCATTTGGACATTGAATGTATCCAGGTGATTATAAGGGTCGTTATCCCCGTTGTATTGAGGGATATTGGGGACCTTGAACCTTCTTGAGAGAAGTCGCATCTTAATTTCTTTGGTGAGGGGGCCCCTTTTTTCATATTGATCATACTGATTCGTGGCGTCTGGGCATGCTTCAAGCTACTGAATTCTCTGAAGCAGCTTTTCTATCCTTAAGTCTTGAGGCTTGTGCCTTTTGAGCTCATGACCTGAGAGGTGGCAATTTGAGACGTTTACCTGACTGACCCTTTACGAGCTATTAGTTCAGTACGACACTTCATGTCGCGGATAGCTTGCTCCCTCTTTTCGAGCTTGTTGACATTCAACTTTTGAACGCGAATGAGAGGGACGATTGAGTTAGGAGGTTATAACTCCTCTCTTATGTGCCTTTCACAAGCTGACACTTTCTCTTGCTGCTGGCAGGTTTCTCTCGGAGCTTCAGCCTTAAATTTGGGTGTGTTTTGTGCTTAGGCCTATGTCAACGTCCTCAATGCATTCGCGAGCTACTGCATTAAATTCTCCAGTGCCTCTTGTCGCTGGTACTGGATCTAAAGCCCCCCGACTATAAGGACTGTCGGATCTGACTGGCGAGGAGCTAGAGAGGGTTCATCTCCAGCAACGCAGTTTGTAGGGACAGTAACTTCCCTTGTTAGTTGGTCAGCGACCGTTGCGTTGGAGCTTCTGGTTCTTTCTCTTGCCATGACAGTCTGAAGATTTGGAGAAATCTACAGTTTGGGTCCTCCTTCTAGCGCCAAAATATTGATGTTCGAATATGATCAACTGAGATTCTTGATGCTCAGAACTGTAGATAACACAAACAAAGCGAAAAATAGAAGAATCAAGATGGAGAGGAAGAAGGAAACCACAAGCTTTACGTGGTTCGACCTTAAAAGAGCTTATGTCTACCGTGCTTGCTCTGCTTAGAAAGATAGTTTTTTCTATTTAATTTCTGTGTGTTTTTTCAGCCGGCCCTTTATAATAATTTTGAGCTCTCTATTTATAGAGAAAGAGGTGTTACAGTTGTAATACAATAAGGAAACAATTAATTACACTTTCCCATATTGACACCCATTAAATACTGGGTCAAATCTCGTGAAATATGAATCTTGATTTGATAGTTGTGTGTTCTTTAATTTACGCTGCTGCTATTTTGAGAAAGACTGAATGTGTACGCCAAGTAACGAACTGATTCTGCTTCGGACGGGCTGGAGCTCGTTTTGGACGAGTTGGAGCTCATTTTGGGCGAGTTGATGGACGAGCTCATTGCTAACCAGTTGGGCCTCTGCCTGCTAGGTCAGTTTATTGGATCATTTTCGTTGGGCTTTTACCAGCCCATTTAGGCAATCCAGAAAATACCCATAACATGTGTAAATGTGCTTTTATAAGGTCACAATTAAGGCTGCACAAGTATTGGAATATTGCACGATTAAGAGTCTGAATTGAACTCAAAATCTGTTCTGCGTACTCATCGCGAACGGCTGTCGCGATCGATCTGATTCAGAAGCTCCAAACCTGTATCGTGAGTTATTACGGCTTTCATTGTGCTTGAACTTGCAACATGTTGCTGCTACATATTTCTTCTTCATTCTCTTAGCAGTTGGTTTTCTACGTAACAGCCACTACTTTGATCATCTTCAGGGACCGTAGGCAAAAATTTGCATCAGGGTCAGCAAAAATAAAATTTTTGAATGAACTTTAATGGTATGAAAACATTTTATAAATTAAAAAAATTTAGATGTATCCAGTTAAAGGAGATATAACAAATCTTATATACTTATTCCTTAAAATTTATATTATAAATTAAAAAAATAAAAGTAAAAAGAACGAACAAAATATGAAAGAAACATGAAATGTAAATAAAATCAAGCATGAATCGAGGTGTAACTAAAGATATTTGATAATCTTACTTTAAATATAGATTATAATTCATAATTACTACCACACTTTAAATTAAAGAGTGCATTAGAAAAAAAATTAAAAATATTAAATTTAAGTAATATATTATGCAATTAATATTATGATAAAAAAAAAGCAAAATGTAAAAAATTTAAGTAAAATTTCACATCTAATTTATGAAATATAGTTATTAAATATGCAATATTTGAATAGAAATCTAAATATAAACAAAAAAAAAAAAAAAACACATAGTAGGTTTGGAACAAATACGTATTTGTCATGATAGAACAAGAATCAGTAAATGATAGTCCGTGGACTTCAAGCGACGTACTAGCCAACAAAATGAGCCTATAGACAGGCTTCACTCGGCCTGTACTTATCAACTAGAAACTCAAAAAAAGTTTCCAAACTAAACATTTCAAATCCTCCCATCTTTCAACTCTACATTTGATAGAAACTAATACATTTTCATCTAACCCATAAGACCATAAACACCATTATAGCCTGCTACTTCTACATCTATATATATATATATATATTCAAAAGAAATGTAATTTTATTAACATATTGTTTTTCAATGTGGACCAAGCCTATCCTAGCCCACACAACCCTATGTCCCTTGATCATCTTTATCGTCTCACGTTGCTACATACATGTCCTTGCTAATTGGGCTGTACAATCTTGGCGTTGCATCTCCATTGACAACTAACAAACACATGAAGCAACTACTTCTTCCAAGCTGTGCGTGACAACTTCTGTGTTTTATGAGAATGTGGTTGCTTCTTGTCTTCATATGATGTTGTCAATGGCTTGTTGCATGTGGCTGCTTAGGTATGTGGGTACTTGTTGCATGTTTTTCATGGCTATCTTCTCTCATGGATTGGGTTGAGCTCAATTATTGAACTTGCAACTTGGGCTTTAAAATGTCAACGTGATTGGTCTCGTTTCATGGGCTTACACTTGTGGGCTAAATATTTGTATTTGAATGGATCTCAAATAAAATAGAGAAAATGGACAAAATGACTCCTTTCATCGGCTGTTTGGAAAACTAACCTTTTAGTTTTTGTACGTACAAAAAAGAGCCTGAATGGACAAGAATGCCCTTAATGATCCCTTTCCTTTTCAATGATATATTGACTAGGGCTGTGCTGCAGTTTTTGTTCTGCCCCTCCAACCTCTCCCGCCAACCAGCCTCTCCTGCCTTTCAGTTGTGCTGCAGTAGTCAACCTCTCCCGCCAACCAGCCTCTCCTGCCTTTCAGTTGTGCTGCAGTCTCCTCCCACTGATCGGCCTTACATTCTGTCACTTCCGACGGGCAACACGTCTACTAACTTGGTAAGCTCTTATGCGAAATGTGTATGCTACTCTGTTCTCATATCCAGCGGCCACCATTCCGTCTGTCTTCCGTTGCTTAAGAAGGCAAGGACCGTGAATTTTTGGACCGTCGAAGAACTTTGCTTCTCTGCTGCTGGTTTGCTTCTCTGCGGGGGACTGGTTATGGTTGGATTGGGTAGATGAAAATGGTGATATGAACGGAGAATAGGGTAATGAAAATGGGTTTTCGACTATTCGGTGAAAATGGTTGTGTGTGTGTGTGGGTATGCTGAGAATATGAGAGTGAGATTGTTGGTTTAGGGAATGTGAATCTGAAATTTGATTGTTACGGGTTTGTAACTTAGGGTGAGAAGAGTTTTGGGGTGAAGGGTTTATGTAAAGGGTACGAATCTTTTAGGTCAGGAATCTGGACTTTGAGGTTGGCATTCCAAACTTGTTAAATAGGAAGCTGAATCTGAAATTGAGATTCCAAACCTTCAAGTTGGGAATATCATACCTTATAGTTGAGAATCTCAATTAAAAGTTGGGAATGTCATACCTTGGAGTTGCGAATCTGAACGAGAGGTTGGGATTGCCATGTTTGGGTTGCCATCAAGTTGAGTATCCCATGTTGCAGGTTGGGAATCCCAACACTGATATTCAACCAAAGTTGGGATTCCTACCTAAAGGTTGCACTTCCCAACCTTAAGGTTGAGAATCCCAACGCTGAGGTAGATTGTCCAAACGTGGATTGGGATTCCTAACCGTGAGGCTGGGATTTTGTTGTGATTCGAAATGTTGAGTTTAATACATCGTTGAGAGTCTCGTCCGTAAGGTTAAGATTTCAAATAGGCATGTTGAACCTAGGTTATTCCCAACCTTAAAGGATGTGCTTCACAACCTGTATGTTGAGAATAGTGGATTGTCGAATTGTTGTGATTCCTGATTACAAGTTATGTATTCCCAACCTATAGGTTGTGATCCCAACCTATAGGTTGGGATCACATCCTATAGGTTGGGAATACATAATTGGTCCCAATCATGAATTTAGAATGCCGAAAAGTTAGAGTCTGTCTTTTGTTGCATTTATGAATGTAATTGATGTGATATATTTTTTGGTTTCGATTTACATATTCATGTAGTTGTTGATTGATGTTGTTTATTCAAGGTTTGGTGGCTATGGTAACTGGATAGTGATTGTTATCGTTGAAATATATGCTATACATATGGAAAAACAAAAATGAACTGATACATTGTCGTATTAGATTGATTGTGGAGTATAAGTGTTTGTTTGTTTGTCACAAAGTTGAAGGAAGCAATGTTTTGATATATACTGATAAGACTGACTTTATTTGACAGGTTGAATGATATGGATAAAATTCGAATCCCACTTCGATATGATGGTGCGTGGACGATGAATAGTGGAGGAAATGTGTTGTACGAAGGTGGCAAGACGAAAGGAATTTTATTAGTGAAGAATGCATCTTATGAAGAATTACATTTTGCTGTGGTGCGTGCACTTGATATTAATCCTGCTGAATTTGCAGTTACGATGATGTTCAAATGTAAAACGTGTGATCCCAACCCACCAATGGAAGTGATGAATGATTGTGATGTTGAGTTCTTTATTGCCGAAGTGAGTGATGTATCAACGAGGAATCCTTTATGCATTACAGTGGAACGTAAGTGTGAGGGGACAGAAGGCTTGTTAGTTGGTGAGGAAGAACGTGCAACAAATAATGCATTAAAAGTTGGTGTAAATAAATATTTAGGTAGGCAAAGTCCGGTTTGGCTGGAAAGCACAATAACCGAAGAAGATGTGCTGGGGTTTAAAAATTATGCAGACGACATATATGATCATTGTGGTTTCGAACCTGTAGATGTATGTACATCTCCTGCAGGTCCTAAAGAAGCATCAGTCCTTCCCATGGACGACGGATTGAAGTGGAATAAGTTGAAATCAGAAATAGACGAACAGGATTGTCAACCTCCAACAACATCTTTGATTCCTGTGGGGACAAATGGTGGGCATATTGACAGTGTGTTCAACATTGTGAAAGATGTTCGAGCTGGTGATATATGCTCTACTAAGGATGAGCTACAACTGCAGATAAGAATGTTAGCTGTTGCTAGACAATTCAACGTAAGAGTGAAGAAGTCCACCAAAGACTTATTGGTTTTGGCTTGTGTGCAGAAAGGTTGCAAGTGGTGGCTGCGTGCAACGAAACTTGTGGGCTCAGAAGCTTTTCGCGTGACGAAGTACATCCCAGAGCATACATGTTCGCTTGATTCGCTCGTTTTTCACCGTCCGCAAGCAACAAGTAAATTGATTGGTCATTGTATTAAATGGAAGTATGAGGGTGCTTCTCAGAGTTATCGACCAAATGACATAGTTCAGGACATGAAGAAAAGGTATGGGATGACTTGTACTTATGATAAAGCATGGAGGGCTAGAGAGGTTGCTATGACGCTTGCTAGAGGATCACCCGAACAGTCCTATAGTGTGCTTCCGTTGTATTGTGCCATGTTGGAAATGAAAAATCCGGGGACTATTACTCAAGTTGAATGTGATGTTTCTAATCGATTCAAGTACTTTTTCATGGCAATAGGAGGTTGTATTGCTGGATTTAGATCTTGCATTCGGCCCGTTATAGCTGTGGACGGAACTTTTCTGAAATGCAAATATAAAGGTACCCTATTTATTGCGACATGCATGGATGGAAATAACCAAGTGTACCCATTAGCTTTTGGCATTGGAGATTCAGAAAATGATGATGCATGGATTTGGTTTATGGGCAAGTTGCATGGGTGTATTGGAGAAGTTGATGATGTAGTGTTTATTTCTGACCGAAACACAAGTATAGCAACGGCTATTGCACATTCATTTCCAAGGGCTGTGCATGGAATATGTATGTATCACCTAGGGCAAAATATGAAAGCCAATTGTAAATGTCCTAGTTTTCTGCATAAGTTGTTTTACAAGGCTGCGAAAGCATACCGGGTTTCCTTGTTCAATGAAGTCATGTCCCAAATCGCTGGTGTTAATATTAAGGCAGCTGAGTATTTGATTCTTGCGGAACCTACAAAATGGGCTAGATGTCAGTTTCCGGGTAGAAGATATTCCATCATGACAACAAACATTGCCGAGTGTTTGAATGCCATTTTGAAGGAGGCACGAGAGCTACCAATAATGAAGTTAATAGAACATATACGTGGGGTACTTCAAAGATGGTTCTGGGAAAGGCGAGAGGAAGCTGCAAAAATGACAACACCGATGACAACATGGGTTGAAGCCAAGTTGAGACAGAGGAGGAATAAAGCTTCTTCTTATCCAGTGCGTGCCGTTGACGTACATAAGTACCTTGTCATCGATGAACTTTTGAACCCGGTTGTGAACCTAGAAACTAGAACATGTGATTGCAAAAAATTTCAGCTGGACCAACTGCCATGTGCCCATGCATTAGCAGTGTGTATTAGTCGCCATCTATCTTGTTACGACTACTGTGCAGCCTATTACAGCACGAAAGCACTAGCAGCAGCGTATGCAGCTTCCATCCATCCCGTTGGCCCTGAAGATGAGTGGATTTGGCCAGAACTTCTTGATGTTCCTGTTGTCCTACCACCTGAAGGTCGTAAGCCTCGTGGACGACCTGCTACAAAAAGAAAACTTTCTAAAGGTGAAGGTAAGCAGCAAACCAAGTGCAGTAGATGTGGTGGCTTCGGACACAATAGACAAAAGTGTAGGACACCAATTCCAGTTAGGACATCTGCTGCATAGAAATCGTTTGGCGCTTGGGGAAACGGTTACCCGTTAACAGCTTCCATAATAATAACATATGGACGGGGAACAATGTATATTTTTGTGAAATCAACTTCCATGGGGGGCCTTGCGTTATTTGATTATATATTTCTGTTATGTTTTGTGGCTTCTTACAAATACATTCAACAATTTATTAAATTAGTTTTTGGCCTCTGATAACCAAATCACAAATCCAATTTCAGGACATTGTGAGACATTGTAATTTTAACACTCCAGTTGCATAAAATCATGCTGCTGTCGTCCAAGCTTAGAAGTGATTTTCGTTTATGATCTAATTGAAATATATGATAAATAAACACGAACAATGAGGTTCTCCATACAGCATCTATGATGGGCACATAATATATTTGAAGAATGACTGCTTATATTATATGGATGGAGCAACATGCGTGACAGAAAACTTCTTAACTCTAATACGATGACCTGCAACTTCCTTCTCAGTTGTCAATGAAGTATTCTTGGTATTGAACTTATCCAAACCAACCATAGCCCTGTTATTGGCACAGGCCATAGCATTCTTGGTAACGAACTTACCATTAGGCTACAGCAAACATAGCACCATTGGGCAACTCCAAAACAACAAACCAACAACAAATTAATGTGGCACAATAAATGAACACCAGCAGACGCAACACAATACTGTCCCCAAAATTGACAAATTAAAAAATAAAACAACAAACAACCGACAATAAATAAACATACAAGCAGAACTCACTATCTACCACGAGAAATCCAACATTAGTGCAAAAATTTGAAGCTTTATTAATAATAAAACACAAGTCACATATACAGTAAATCGCGTGCCAAGTCATCCACAAGTTCACCAATAGTTGGTTAACAAAATGTTATTTGGTTTACTATACACTTCATTGGACGTTGGTGGTAAGGTTTCAATATATAGGACATAGGAATTCTTTTCAGTAGTTCGTCAAGCCGTGTTTGGATGCCATCAGCATGTTCCTACGAAGGTGGAAACAAACTGGACTATGGTAGAAGTTTTCGGAAGACCTCAAGCTAATTAGTCATTGTTAACTACGTAGCTGAAGAGCACCACCCACACTGTCACCCAGCATTTTGACAATTGCCTAATACAGTTCCATTTTTTTCTCCTGCAAAAGGACAAGCCCAATATAACACATTTACATAATGTCCCCATAAACAAAGCATATGATAAATTAAAAGCTTAATGATATAAGGAGATTCCTTTCGACAATAAGCAATAAGCAACAATAAACAATACAATTTTCTCCAGTTGGTCAACAGCCCATAAACAGAAAACATAATAAAAAATCAAGAAATACTGAACAACATAATTTGAACAATGAGGTCCAATTTATTGATTTCCATTCTCTCAAAACAAAGAATTAATAAGCAATGATAAAATTAATCTGGTGATATGCAAGATATATCATGTAATACCTGGTAACATTTATGTAATTGTAAATATCAACACTTAGCATAAATAAATTGGGAAAAGATTGCCTTTGGTAGAGCCGGGAAATAGCTATGCTACACTGAGATAAGATGAAGTGCCAGCCACAAACAAACAATTGTATAATTCGCAGAATTAATGAGGGATGCAGTAAATTCAGACTTGTATCACCAAAGACCTATGCATAAACAATAATGCATGCTTTAAACTGAGAATACCTGTACTGCACAGAATGTGCCTTTTTTCCAATTCCAGTTGCATCTTTAAGCTTTGCATTCAGTGAATCATGTTCCTCTTTGCTAAGTTGATCCACAAGATGTTCTTCAAGTGATGGAACTTTGTGCTTTTGCGGATGAGTGGGTTGAGGAGGTCTATCCATTTGTAGAACAGGACCTGGCATTGGTGGCTTTCCAGTAGCGGGTCTTGGAGCTTGTGGTTGTTGAAAACCTATTCAAGAGTTTCCCCCCTATAAAGCTGAATACACCAATAAAAGGAGCAATAAACATATAAAAAAATTGTTTTTTAAGTGAACAAGAAAACCAACCTGCAACTGGGACAAAAAATGGGCAAATGCTGCAACTGTTATCTGCTTCAGTTGCAGCAGCGGTGGCATGACGTACGTCGGGGATTCAGTCACCTGGTCAAAAGCCCGCAAAGATGGAACAGCAACGGTGAATACGTCTGAATGCAAAAACATAATATGAAAGACGTATAATATTTACAGAGGCAGCGGAACCAGTTTCAATTTACCCCCCAAAAACTGACTGGACCATTTCCACAGGTTCACCGCTAGCTCCTCCCGAAAATAGGATATGTCTGTCTGGTTGAATGAGTCCACCGGCATACCGTTCGCCAAGCGTTCCACCAACTTTATTACAAACATCCCACAATCACCGCTACTGCATAACAGAAGATAAGACAGCAATTAGCAAATAACATACACTTCATTGGAAAACCAGAAACTTCTCAACCGTCTAACAATGCATTACAGTGGTCCTTGTTGTGGTGTGTCCCTGCAATGATGTAGTGTCCATCCCTCCTGCCTATACCACAAGTATATCATGTCTGGATGTTGTGCATAGTGATCGGTCTTTTGAAGGAGCAATGGCAATAGTGTTGCGAGGGGCTGCAAAAACCTGGTGCAATTGCGTATGGTGCTCATCGAGTCATACAGAGTTATGGATCGGTCATTAAAGTTTGCTTTTGCGAGGACCCAATGTGAACCCCTGTGATTTAGTGGGATGTATAGCTAGGCACAGCACAAGTATATGGGGAACCACAAGTAAGTCGCAGTATATGACATCAAAGACATAATGACAAAAAGGTTTCAACTAGTCCAAGCATGATACCGTAGTAAGTCCTGCCCAGGGACGATAGGCTACATCCCTTGCTGCGTTAGAACTGCCCCCCACCTCCCCCTTTGCGTATCGTACACAGATGTCATCGTCAGCCCAAGTGCATTTTTTCTTCGTATATGCCTCCCATTTACTCTGAAGGTGTTGCTGCAAATATTCAAACAAGTACAGTAATTAGTATCGAAAAAATGTCTCCTACTTGAATGGCTAAATTGCTCGGACATATCAAAAATTACTTACAGCAAACAGAACATCGGTTGTTGTGAACGCATCCAGCTTGTTTGTGGGGAAAGTCATTGCCTTCCATCGAAAGAAGCATAAAGCTGCATCTATATGCTGCAAAACGTGAAGCACAAGCAACTTAAAAAAACCAACTCAACGTACAAGCAGTAAACAAATAACGGCTAACGGCTATCCATCTTGTTAATACAAACCGAATCTGTCAACCAGAAGTTGTCAGTACACAAATCCTTGAACCACTTCCGAGAACAGTCTCCTGTTGGCAACCGGATCAGTGGTCTGCAAGGGTCAAAAATTTACTGACATTATGTTATATAATAAACATATTTAACGTACAGGTATAACGAAACAAATACAAGGAGTAAGAGTGACGGAAACATACAACTCATTAGGCACATCAGTCTCCCGCCACGCTTTAAATGCCTTTATCTCGATATCGGACGGTTTCCGAAAAAGCTCAAATCTGGTGCGCTTTCTTGGAACCACTTCAAATTGTTGAAATGGTGAGGAAATTTGTGGCCCCTTTTTACGCTGTCGCTTGAAAAATTTGGTTTCCGTTATGATCTTCAGACTTACATCAGAACCGTGCGATGGCGACCCTACCATTGTTTGTCGTGGCGGGATGGGGTCTAAAATCATTTTCCCCATGATTCTGTCTACTGTCGCCGGTCTGACTTCCGCACTCCCCTCTACTGGATTGGGCGACGATGTTGCCGCACAGTTTTGGCCTCTGACTGCAGACCGTGTTAAAACGGAGGGAATTTGTGCACCCCTGTCTCGCTTTCGGCCAACAACAGTGGTTTCTGGCCTCAGCTTCACACTACCATATGAACCAATGGAAGGCGACCCAATATTTGGATCAGCTGGGAGGTCGGACGCCATTTTGTCACCAAAGCTGTCAATGTCATCATGTGTGGCTTCTGGACGTGTATCAGCCGCATCCGGCAAGGAGCCTTCCGACCCAGAACTATCTTCGAGGGTTTGACCTTTAACGTCATAGTTATCCTACAGAAAGACAATCAACCAAAATAATAACATGTTGAAACATATTACTACTAACTGCCACCATCAGTTGGTTAAGTTTACCTTCGATGCAGGTGTGTTCTGCTGTGGAAAAACAGCATTATTTCTATATAAAAAGTCGATAATCATATCAACTTTCTTGTTTGTTTGCTGTACCAGAGCGTGTGTTTCCTTGATCTCAAGCCTTGTGGCTTGAAGGTTCTGGTCCGTGTGTTGTCGTAAGATGACCAATTCTTCATTCAGCTGGTCCAACCGTGCATGGATGGCTTTAATATCATCACCATGTTTGGAGCTGTTGCTGTCTTTGCCAGCCTGCAGACAAGTTAATCAGTTGAAAGTCAGTGTATACTAAAAAATTAAGAAAATTAACCTTATTATCAACACAGAACGATTGTACCGGAGCACGCGGTCGTCTTCCAGCAGGCAGCGACTTCTCAACCGCAGCATCACTGCGCTTCTGAATTTTCTCGACCCTATGACTGGCAGAGCCAACACCGCCAGTAGACACCCGGGCTGCACCCTCGCTCTGACAGATGAAATAAGTGCAATAGTCCTCCTTTCCCTCTTCCGGCGTCGGCTCCAACATCGGGTCGGCTTCAAGCTACAAAGACATGCAAAACAAAATTATGACAAATGTTGAACATCTTTCACCAGGTTGTGCATCTATTAAAGGCACTAATGATTGTACATACATCGGACCGATGTAACAATGTAACTATTGCTCCTGATTTTGGGATTGAAGTTGAACTCCAACTGAGAATACGGGGCACCAAATCACCGGATTTTACTGCAATTTGCAGGCCAATGGTCGGAATTGCTTCGCATGCCCATATCTACCAATGCAAACAAAATAAAGGTAGATTAGCAGCAGCGGAAAATGAAGCGACTGTTACAAAATCAGTAAACAAAATACTTGTACCTGAAAGGCATATGGGAAACCAGACAGCGAGTAGAAGGTAGCATCTGCCTTGTGGCCTTTTTTTCGATTGCCCACGTTCGCAGCCATTTTCTTGAAATCTTTTTTCATGCCACGCAAGGTCATATCGTACGAGCGACGACCCCATGGGAAATTGTTGAATGCATTCATATCATCCAACTTGCGAATATTCTCCATTTGAATCTGATTCTTCGGATCCTTACCAAGTAACACCGTCTCTAAAAAGTACAACAATGCAAGTTTGACGATGTCCTCGTCGTTGTCCGAAGAAGCACCCCTAAACATGATGTCTAACTGTTTGTTGGAAACCTTGCGATAATCTGAAAACATTCTGTGGCTGAACGTCTCCGCGGATGTATGCTGCTGACCTGAGTCCTCTTTTGGATACGGCCGACAATCTAGGCCTGTCACAATGGCAAACTCTTGCATAGAGAACCGAATGACATTGCCATTCGGAAGTGCAAACCATAGCTCCTCGGAAACATCACTTTCCACTTGTCGGAGCAGCAAATTATGTACAACCTGCCCAGCGAACCTAAGCTCATTCATTTCCAGAAGTTTTCCAAAGCACGATGTTTTAAAAATGTCCATTTGATGCTCAGTTAACTTGTCCCGTATAACCTTTATGGCTTGCAACTTCGAAAAGCAAGTCACTTTCGAACTAAAATGCTGCATGTCCGTTACCTTGTAATTTACTGGAGCGTCCATCTGCAATATGACCTGCAATTAACACCAAAACCCTTTAAATATTGTTTTCCAACATTTAACAATTCAATTATGACATAACATAGACTATATCAGTACATTTTCCGTGTAAACGAAAGTGCTTTATCAGTCAAGTAATGGATTTTTGCATAAAACAGATTATAACACCTTATACACAATTATCAACACTACCAAAATGTCATTAACCAACCACTGACTTTAAGCAAAGGGTTGACAAATCAACCTCAAACATCCCACAAGCAACACTGATTTTGTAACCAAAAGTTGTTATGCAAAATTCCTCATCCCAACCTTAAGGTTGGGAATCGATTGGTATTCCCAACCTTAAGGTTGATAATCACAACATTAAGGTTGGGAATAAAAACCTTAAGGTTGGGATTTGCCTACAATCTGCTGTCAAACCCGATTTCAAAGCTACAATCCCCCCAAGTTGACATTCCCAACAAGAATATTCAGATCACAACCTTCAGGTTGGGTAGCTTAAAATATCTCACCACGGTTGGATAAGTTGTTGGCAATTATAGGTTGGGATTCCCAACCACGCGTTACATTTACCAACCCCCATGTTAGAAATCCCAACCTATAATTGTCAATCCCTACCTAAAGCTTGCACATCCCTACCTAATGCTTCAAAATCCCAATTATAGGTTGCGAATCCCAGTCATCAGGTTGAGACCCCACATTTCATCCCAATGTCGAAGTTGGGAATCTCAATTCTGGCAAACCACCTCGCAGGTAGCTTTCAAATGAAGTTCACAAAACAAATAAAATAAAACATAGGGAAACCCACAACAGAATCAATTTTATATAGATATGTGTATGTGTTCATTCAACCAAAACTTATAAATCCCAACGTACAGATTGGGTTTCAAACATTATTCCCATTCTCACTTCCCCACCCAATTTAGACAATCCCAGCCAGGTTGGGAACCTCAACCAGCAGATTGCCAATCCCAACCTTCATGTTTCCAATCTCATCTTCAAGGTTGGTTTCAACTTTCGCTGGGAATCCCAACCTTCAGCTGTTTACAATACGGGTTGACTACACGAATATGAATTTTTAGAAACTTCATTACAGAAACTCACCAAATACTACCAACAACTAACTTTTTATGCGACAATAACATACAACCACTAAACAAACAACAACAGAAATACCCCACAACAAACTTTTTATGCGACAATAACATACAACCACTAAACAAACAACAACAGAAATACCCCACAACAAACTTTTTATGCGACAATAACATACAACCACTAAACAAACGACAATAAAAACACCCCACAAGCAATGTGTTCTTACTGTGGAGTATACTTTCAAACTTTTGCCGCTGTCAGTCAGTCAACCTCTGGACACTCTTCTGCCTTCAAGTTTTTGCCTCTTGCACCATCGACTTCTTCCTTCTTCCTTCTTCCGTCTTCTTCGTCTTCTTCGTCTTCTCGTTTGGATGCTCGGTGGCTGGAATCGACCTCAGAGTCGTAACTAACAGGACATTCACTGTCAGTCGGTGCGTCGCCTTTTGTTCCGACACTGACGGTGGTGGACCGAGGAGCGGTCAGGACGGGAGGTTAGGGTTTCCTTCACCAATAATAACGTACCAGGCTAACAGACAGACAGAATGACGGTGGGTGCGTCGCTGGTTGAGGTCGGCAATGACTGGCAGACGAGGGTGATGACAGTGATGACGGGTACAGTGACAGACACTCGAAGGTTGGGAATTTGAGAGACAGAGAACGGTTTTGGACGGTTCGGTTTTGGTAGGATTAAAGTCACCGACAGTTCAAAACATGTGGGACAGGGGCAGTATCGTCCAAAAAAGGATAGTGTCCGGTGCTTTAAAAAAAAAGGGTCGTTTCCCAAACGGGTCATCCAAAATGGGTCATTTTTCCAAAAAACCCAATAAAATACCCTAAGGAGATATGTTTTGGCCCAAACGCTTGTTTCTTCTGTAGGTTCGCCTCAAAAATTCGCAAATTAATTCCCTAATTCTTTCCATGACTCATCTATATAAAAAAATAAAGATATTAAATAATTAATTTAATTTACTCGAAAATTCATCATAAAAAGTAGGATTAAAAACAAGATATCACACCTTATTTTAGCGTGATTATTACGCATATTGTCAAATCGGTAAACAACTTTCTTCAAAACTTATCAATTGTAAAATATTCAACATTAATGAATTCTATAGTTATTAAAAAATATGTATGTGATACAGAATTCTTATAGGAGCCCATAATGAATTTTATAGTTATATAAGCACGAGTCTTGCTCACATTGTTGTTATACAATTTTTGTTTTATATTGGGTTTCTTGGTTTTTGTTCTTCCAGATATTGGTCTCATTGTTTTATGAAAAGTTTGTCCGGCTAAGACAAGAAAAGAATGTGTCAATTTTGCTCAAAAGTGAATTAATTCACATTAAAAAGTTTGGAGTCATAATTTCAAAGCTGAATTCTATTTATGATTTTGTTGAGTTGGTTCCCGTACGTATACATGTATTCCGTATGCATGTATTCTGTTTGGATTATTTCAACTTTTTATAATTTAGTATTGTATATATGTATATACATATGATACAAAATTCTTAGAATGCATCTGTATTGAATTTTATAATTTTGTTGACTTGGTTTCCGTATACACATATTTGTTTAGATTATTTCAACTATTTACACGCTTGTGTTAATAACATACTATTTTATTAATTGAATCATACGAATTCCTACTTATTTATTTCTATATTTTTTTAATGATAAAAATGGTAGTATCATGGAAAATCAGTTGCTATTTAGTATTTATGGACTACACCAGCATTTTTATACCGAACATGATATGTAAATTTTTTTTTCTTTGTTTTTTTTTTTTAATTACATCAATATTTAATTGTATGCTTATAGAAAATTATAATGTTATCGTGTAGATTTTCGATAGTCAAGAAGCATTGATAGAATGAACATAAAACACAGGAAAGATGTACAAAGACTTAGTATCTGGTGGTGCTATGCAAAAGACAATCAATTTAGATGGCCAATGAATTAACTTTTTTGTTTTATTATTATTATTATTTGTATGTTGAAAGGTGTTACATTCGTTATTTAATAAGCACTAGTAATTATAGTTTAGATATTTCAATTTAAATGTTATATCTTTTATTAAGCTTTGTATTTAATATTTTTCAGCTCAATTTCTTTTCAAAGCAATGGTTTTAATTGTTGACAATATTTAGTTTCATTTATGTTCAATAATATTTTATGATTTTTTTTAATGTTCAAGTTCGATAAAGTAAGTTTTTGTCACTAATAATTATCGGTAAAAATAAGAATCTCAAATACAGTAGAATATGTATAAACAATAGAACACTTTAAATTAAATTTAATTATTCTTCACAGCATTTCCAAACCAACCACCATGTCGTGACTACACTTCTCTAACGAAAAAAAAAAAAAAAAAATCTGGTAACATGTTAAAGCTCACGAACAAGAGAAAACAGGCTTTTGACATGTTTTAGTGAGTGGAATTGGGGTTCCGATAATGAGCCATCCATGAATTTCCAACACAAAGCACAAATTGCAAACGTTGATCCCAATGCACCATTCCTATCATTTGGGTGATGATATTTTACATGCTGATCCATATTTGCAGGTTCTTATCTTTAAATAATACTATCGTGCATGCACATCCGAAGCAAGAAAATCAAAAATGAGAGAAAATATAAGTTGTACAGATTTAGAGATATAATCTTCATATATATGACACATCTAACAACTGCTATCAAACTAAAAGCGAAAACCCGTAGTGTTTAGCAAAAACAAAAAATTAAAGAGCTTGGTATTGCATGTTGCTCAAAATCATTACACAGATTGTGCAACTTCCGCTGATTTTAAAACGTCAGAACTGTTATAGTTAGAAGTCAAATTCACGCACACTTTCTGCATGGCATCGTTTTGCAATTTGGATGACATCTTTTTGTGTTAATCAAGTTTAACATTGGATGGAAAAGAAGATCCTGTAATTAAGTGCGGAGGTCTCAATGCCAATGATATTAATAGAAATGGATCTAAGCGTAGTGCTAGCCCAAGACCTATTGCTTTATTTTCTTTGAAAAGCTTTGCAAATGTGAACACATCCAAGGCAGCAACTAAAGAATTAAAAGTTTCTAAGGTACGAGCTTCACAGCCGGATGCTTCTGTGATTTCATCTACCTCTAAAAGCACAATCGCAAAATTAGATTTCCCAATGAGCTGTCAATGCTCAAGTACTATTGGACTAAAAGGTTCCTTAAACAATTCTAAAAATGCCCAAAACAATGAAAAGTCTGGTTTGGCTAGCAAATTTATGGCTACGAAATCCTTTGTTAAACCACCTCCTTCTTGATTATCATGAATTTTCAACCTCCGCATTGCTTCTGCAAGGCACAAAGTAAGAACAAATAATCAAATTCTCATATTTCCATCAGAACTCAAAGTTCCAAAAACAAAATCTCTCATTAGCCAATACCAAAAGCTTAGAAAGATTAACACACTCTATTCGAAACCGATTTTTCATTTTTCGACTTCAAAATTAAGGCATTGACAAAAATCATCTTCTTTCAAAGCCTCAACATGCATTTCATCGTCAACCATAACTCTCAAAACCAAAAACCCCACATCACAAACATATAAAAGAAAGAACACTCCAATACTCCATCAAAACAACAGAAAATACACATTGCAAATGTCGATCATTGCTCATCACTTTGAAGTATAGTTGCATTATACCTACAACTTTAATTAAAAAAATATATATTTAATTATGCAATATCATTGTATCTTATGTTATAAGTTGGGTCATTATACATAATATTTAATTTAAATACTAATAAAATTCTCAGTAAATTATTTAATTATTTAATCTTATTTTCACTTTCGGTTTCTTAATTTTATTAGAAAGTATTAAACTGGATTAGCAGTGGCTAAGCTAGGATTTATATCAGATTCCTTATATTAATGTAAAACTTTTCATATTCATATTGCTTGTGAGAAAAATATATATATATTTTTGTATATTATGTAATTAATTATTCTCATATTAATAATTTTTAATTTATCATTATAGTACCTATCGTTAAAATAAGCCATATAAATATAGATTATTGATCTATTACTCCAATAGAATAAATTAAAGGAAAAAACAAAAGTGAAGGAACTTCAAGAAAATACCATAATTAAGGATGTTCTTAACATTTATTGATATTTTGTGAAGAAATAATTAATTTATTTTTTCAAGTTTCTTGATGATTCACATGAATTTTTTTATTTTTTATTTTTATTTTTGTGAAATCACATGAACAATTAAGTAACTTGATCAATTGGTCAGTAGTATCCAATATTTTAACATTTTAATATCATCTTTTTTTTATATTTTAATATTTTAATATCACCTACCACTATAGTAGGACACTGAAAAATCAATTTTAGAGGTCGTTTATTTTTTTATCTGAAAACTGAATAATATACTACTGAAAACTGAAGATTAAATAGTGATTGAAACATGAAATATGAAATACATGTTTGTTTTTTTTCCTTACCTCTGAAAGTATGACACTCTTATTTATTTTTTAAAGTTAAAATTATCTGAAAACTAGTAATTTGACATTTATATTATTTTACTATAAGTTGTTATGTAACTTTATTTAATATGATACAAATAATTATAATAAATTATTTAACAAATACTAAAACACTTATATATAATATTTTATTCATAATTAAAATATGATTTTAATTAAATTTACATATTTAAATAAAAATAAAAAATTTATTAAATTGAATTACTATTACAACAAAAATTATAATTGTAAAGTAATATATATTTTCTATTAAACTTTATACCCCACAAAAACATAAAGACCTAATGATATGTTCAAGGGCACCCAATCATAATTGATAGAATAGTATCTAAAGTTGTGGCGTTGCAATCAATAAAACTTTGAGATAAACAAACCAAAAGATAAACATATTCTACAACACATTCAATATACAGAAAATGGGAAACTTTGAGAACTTCACCGTTGTCGTATACAAATAAACACCATTATTATATATAAATTCAATATGCACAAGCAAATTGCTATCAATATACATAAACAAATAACACCAACACCAAAAACTTGTTCTGTTTATACCAAAATAAATAATCAATATACAGAAACTTTGAGGTTTAATATATAACTAACAACATACCAGAAACTTGATAGGAGAAACAAATAAATATAATATATTAGGCAAACAATGAAGTTTGAACAAATAAACACAATATGGGCTATTCCATAAGTAGTTTAATAAAGAACATAAATAAATATTCTTATCGGAATTTGATCGAAAAAATATAGTAATCTAACTATAATAAAATTTGATGTTGAGATATTTAGAGTTTTTATTTTTCAATGTTATTTGTTAAAGCATTAAAAGAAATTTGTATAATATAAAATTATGACAAATTTGGAAATATGTTATTTTGGAAAGAATAGCTTGGAATAATATATTTACAAAATTATTAAGTGATTTGATATTAAAAGAAAAGTTAGAAAATGTAGTTTTTTATTTTCAATGGTTTTTTTGATGGTTTTAAATGGTTTTATCATTAGAAAAACAAACAAAAATCACTTAATTGACCTAATTTTACACCATTAAGTATTAAGCATTTGACATCCAAAGTTTAAATATGTATTAAAAAATAATGGGCCTGAATCGCAACAAACATATTGTAGTACTAATATTAATGAGGGGACAAAGAGTACTATTATTTAGTGGTTGGCAGAGTGTGGTTTGATTTTGAACAAAACCGAATTGAATTGAAAAAAAATTCAGTTTTTGAAATATTAGGCTAAACCGAACCGAATGTAAAAAATAAATAGAACCGAATCAAACTAATCTAATTTAGTTCGATTATATCCAGGCCAATTGGTTTGGACCTTGAAAATGGGCCTCTAGTTTTGTATTGGGTTGGCTTTGAATTCAACTTTTATTAAGTTAGACCAATTTGAGAGTTAAATTTTGGAGTGGCAATATTTCCACCCCTTGGAAATTGTTTGTACACCCCTTTTGCCATAAAAAATTTATTTTATTTTATTTTTAAATTCCACTTAATACCAACAATACCTTTGTTTCTCTTCATCTTATTCTACAAGTACACCTACCTATTTATGAAATATGTGCTTGACTTCGTTTCTTTTTTGTTTCATTTTCTTTGATTCTCATATTCTCATAGTTGCTTCCATGTCTAATTTGGTTGCACTCTTATGAGTGGTGATTGGCTGACATTTATGTGTCCTCTTGTTCTATTGCATTCTAATTGCTCGAGGAATTGCCTCAAAGAAACTGTTTTCATGATTACAAACTTGAAACCGCAACTGCTACACACATTGAGCTAATATTTGTTAATTTACTGATTAGAATATTATATTAGTCATCTCTTTAGGAATCGTTATGTGATTGGATTGAGTTTTCTAGCAGGAAATTTTTTATGGTAGTTTGTGTTAATGTGATATCTATTTGATATTTTAATATCACAGATTTTTGAATGATTTTAGTTAGCTTATTATGGTTTTTAATTGGTGTTCCCATTCTCTTAAATTGTTGTTTTTAAAAATAATAAGTAAATAAAAATATGGTTATTAATTTTGATCCAATATTGCTCGTAGAGAACTGTTTTTGCTTACCTGGTTATTAAGTAAATAAAATTGAGTGTGGCGATGACAAGGAAGAAGAAGAAGGGAGAGAAATAATATCAAATCAATAATAAAATAGGTATAGTAAATGAGATGTACTTATAAAAATATAATATGATAAAATTAAAAAAGGGTATTCTTGGAATTAAATGAGGTTTAATAACAAACTAGAAAAATTTTAAATTTTTTTCTAACAAAAGGGTGTACAAATGATTTTTGAGGCTTGGAAATACCGCTGCTCTAAATTTTAATGCAATTGGGCTTATAATGAAGTTCAATTTTACTTCAACTCTGCTGTAAGTTAAAAAATTTTAAGGGTTTTATTGAAAACTAACCCGTTTTTAATAACCCATTTAAATCTCAACCTCAAGGTAGAGAATCTCAATCTCAATATAGAGAATCCCAACTTCAGGGTTGTGAATTCTAATATAAATTCAAATCATCTCAACCTTAGAGTTGAGATGATTGGAATATAAAGATTATTTTTGAGGTGGATCATGCAAAAATAAGTCATTTTTGTAATTGTTTTTAATTTTAATTCAATTGCAAGCCTTATGTGGCCCACTTTGAAATAAAATATTTCTCAATGTTGCTTAAAAAAACACCCCATTGGATTAAAAAAAAAACCCTATTAAAATTGGATTCGTTCACATAAACTTGTCATAAGAAAATTGCACATATATGAATATGATATTTGTAAAACAAACAATTGCATAGACAGTCAAAACAAGCTCTAAAAACAGTCCAAAACAGCAGGAAAAAAAAAAAAAAAAACTAAAACAGCCTAAAATAGTCTTAAATTGTTAAAAAAAAAAGGGCCCTAACATAGTTCAATTAACCTGCCAGTAACCAGTCCAAAGTAGCCCTAAACATCTGCATCAGCACAGTCCAAAACAGCCCTAAAAAACAGTCCAAAATAGCAAAAAATAAAGAACTAAAACAGCCCTAAAACAGTCTTAAAACTGTTTAAAAAAAAAAAAAACAGTTCAAACAGTCCTAATATACTTCAATAAACAGTCCAATAACCAGTCCAAAACAGCACTAATAAATCCCATATACAGTCCAAAACAGCCGTAATTATTCTCATAAACAGTCCAAAACAGCCCTAATTAATCCCATAAACAAATACAGTCCAATAAACAGCCCAAACAGCCTTAATTAATAATAAAAAGATCCAAGTTTAACAGCCCTACAGTTAACAAAAAAATAAAAAATAAAAATAAAAATAAATTTCCAAACACATCACGAACAATAATCAATTCATCTTCTTGTGGCCCCTTTGAACATACTACAAGAAAAAGTATTTTCTTAAAACTTTGAAAAATGTCGTAAAACCCCTTTTAAAGATGCAGTAAAAGACAGACCTTTTTTAATATATTCGACTAAATGTCATAAAAAATCATGCTTACCAAAGCTTAAAAGTGCCACTTAAATAATTTTTCATGACAACTAAGGAATGTTGTTTAAAATACTTTTGGATGCAGAAAAAAAAAAGAAAAATGTTGCATAAACCATTTATTGGTGCGGTCGAAAAATGTCGCGTATGTGATTTTTTAGAGCAACCAAAAAACACTGCATAAAATGAGTTTTAAAATCAAACTAATGCTCCAAATGAAACTTTTCAATTTGAAAAATTATTCAAATTGAATCAGAACAAGATAAACTTGAATCAAATCAAATATGACATTTTAATAATATCAATTGGAATAAATATCCCAAAACTACGTAGCATTTAAATATTAATCTATCTTCATTTACCATTTTACATAGAGTGCTAACTTGGCATATATGAAGTAGACAATTACTAAACATTGAATTACTCAACACTTAATGCCATTGGCTACTCATGATGGCGTAGCCCCAAAGACAAGACCACGAACTTGTCCATTTCGTTCACGCTCGAATATAGCTCCTGTAGCATCATCGATAATGGAACCACAAATGAAGCAACTGCAGCAACAGCTACACGGATTTAGCAAACGAAACAAGTGGCATCCAATTTTATTTTCTGTTTTCGCTCCAATTCTATATGACTACAACTCAATTCTTAAGACATATCTAAGAGAAGACTGACCTTGAATATTTCAAGCATTGTTCAGGCAACAAAAATGACAATCCAGGAGCCTGTTATGTCCCACTGATTTAGCTTCATTATGTCCCAACAGGCAGTCCAAAATCTGGAACAAATACACTTCCTTAGTACCAAATATAAAATCCAAGTACCAAATTCAGAACTGAAAAATAAGAAAATATCTTATTTTGGCATCAAGTAGTAAAACACAATCCTCAAAGTTGGTCACGGTATCTTCCACAAAAACTGAAGAAACTAAAATTATAGCCCCTCTACAATTAAAGAAAGCATTAGACTCGGGAACTAAAAATCATCACACAGGTTAACAACATACATATTACCACACCCCAAGTATAAAAATCTCCAGGTTAACCTTTCCAATGGGACAAGCAAGCAGATAGCAAATAATCATTAATCTGTACAAGCCAAGCAAAATTCACACCAACTGCAGGTCCATATCTTGAACAAATTGCTTGAGGAATAACTTAATAAATAAAACAAATCAAAGTCCATTAAACTCAACAAAAATGAAGATTAAAAATTGTTAACACCGTTTTCTAGTCAACTTGGTTCTTGAAACCCAATGCCTGCGAAACAACAAATAGCAAGAAGAAATATTGAAGACCAGAATCAAAACGGATTAGATACAATGATTTTTACGTGATTCGACAAAATAATGACTTACGTCCACGACTATTACTCTTTTTTCTGCAGAGCAACAGTATATATCTTTTTAGTTCTCTCTTACAATGAAATTGACCCCCTATTTATAGATGGAGATATTACAATTTGAATTGGTTTCAGAATCTTACAGATAAGATAATTAATAAAATACATTTAATTAAGATAATATTTGTTAAGATTCTCTCTACCATATCAGCAACGGTTGTCAAGAATGTCGTGATTTGATTTGTATGGAAATAGACAAGTTGACTCATTCTTTAACTGAACCGTTCCAGGTTTCTAGAATGTCAACTGGTCAACTTTAGGCACTTTGAGCGAGCAGATTATCAAAACGATCAGTTATTACTCCCAGCGAGTAGATGAAAAGATGAATAATCAACCCATGACTTGTCAAACATTCTGGAAAAATAATGATATCTGGTCTCACAACGGACAATCTCTTGATAGTTCTGATTATCTCTGAAGAATATTATCGAACAGTTTTTGGACCACGATCAGATCGGCTTAGTGATCATAACATGTAACCAGGCTGCCATGCGATTAAACATATGATCAAATAGACGATCAAATGATACGATCAACCATACAGTAATTATAACGATCAGTCATGTGATCAGATGTGTTCAGGTTTACAGGCTGAGAAACGACCACATGTTTCTCTCTTTGATAATTGCCTAATGGACCAACCTCTTGGACTTTTTCTCATAAGATATTATACTGGGCTCATTTTTGGACCTTTATTAATCCGTTTTCTGTGATCGCAAAAGTGTCCATAACAAAACTAAAACTGCTAAATCACAAAACTTTTCAAAACAACATGCCTCCCCAAAGCTAAAACAAATGTTCACAGAGAGTATAATAGCAACATACTGATCAAAAAGCTTGTCCAAATATATAGGAAGAGCCTACATGGAAATAAGGTTGTACAAAACACTGCCAGAAGATATTGCTTGCTTTTTTCCGAAATCTGCGGAAAACTAAACATGAAAGAAGGGAGTTCGACAAGCAGGAAGCAATAAATAAATAAATAAAATAACATATGTGGTGGTAAATTTATAACCAACATCAGGGACTCAGACAGGATCTACTTCCTCCAGAATTGAAATAAGGTTCCAGATGGCACGAGTTGCAAGGACAGCAGCAGTCAATGGCTAATTAACTCGTATGATAGCAAGTACACATGAATATATATACAGAGACTCAGCATCTGTCAACTCGGGTATAAAGGTTATATGTACAGAGATGTGGAATTAACTTACGTTAGTAAAGTCAATATCTAAAGTTCCAGTAGTTTTTATTTTTTTTTTTAAATTTTTTTTACAAAATCTGTAGCAATAAAAAGAATATTAATTTGATTTTTTATAAATTTATTCATTTATATTTTTAATAATTATTTTAAAAATGATTTGTGTCAGTGAAATAAATTTTTATTTAATTAATTCATATTAAGAATTAATGTTATTAACCATTTTTTTAAAAAAAATTATTAGTTAACAAAAATAATTTAATTCAATCTAATATAATGTACCACGAAATATGAAACTGTATAAAACATGATACAGTTCAATACAATCTGGTGTGATATTCTATTAACAATTAAAAAGGTAAAATCTTTTAAAAAAAAAATAAAAATGGTTAAAAAAAAAAAAAAAAAAAAGCCTTGTGTATAATCAAAGGTGGACATTTGTGTGGGCTTACTTGGGCTAGACCCCAGGTTAGAGTTCTGATAAAAGTTCTTTGGTTTCACCAAATTAGCCCTGTGCATTTAATTTAATTTTATGCGATAAAACTTCATTTATTCCCTAAAATTTTAAAAAGTATCATATTTTTAAAACTCTATTAAAAATAATTTTTTTCATCCCTAATTTTTTCAAAATTCTTTGCAAATATCTAAACTGTCAGTCAGCTGATGATCAACGGTGACTTTAAATAATTTAGATGGTAATTTAATAACTTAAATTCAGAGATATTTTAAGTAATTAAACTTATAAAATTATTATTTTATGATGATGATCCGATAATTTATATGTCACTAATAACCATCAAAGGTAAAATTGTTATTTATTTTTACGTTTTTTGTTATTATTGATTGCTAGTTCACTGATGATTTGAACTTTTTTAAAGAGTTTTAGAAAAGTTAAAAGTTAGAAATGAAAATAACTGTTTTTAAAGTTTGTTTTGTTTTTTTAAATCTTGGGGACTCAAATGAAGTTTCCTATTTTATACTCACTTTTACAACTAATTACAATGTTGCCATTAATATATTTGCATTTAGTTCACTCACTCTCAGCCCTTAATGCCATCACGTAACCCTGTCTTCTTTCTCATCGATTCCCTCCGTTCTCTCATACAAGGCCCCACTTTCTTATTTTTCTCAAGGAATCAAAAGGTTAGGTGTCTAATTTGTCTCTCCAGTCCCTGTTTTAAGGAATTTTTTTTTTTTTTTTTCAAATTACTTCTACTAATATATAAGTTAGAACTTTTAGATTATCACTTCTAATCTTGGGAAATAATTTATTGTCTATAAATATAGGGATTAAGAACTAAACTATTGTTTTTTTTTTTTTCCTTAAAGTTTTATGTTGTCTTAATTTTTATTATGTATACATTTTGAGAAAAAGAGGTGTATTTTTGTTCTGCAATAAATGAAATTTCCTCAGACCGTTGAAGTCTTTACTCTTTGGGTGCCCACCTCAGCCTTTTTGACAACTAAATATATCACTTACATTACCAGACAGAACTACTAATTTTAGCAATACGTTCAAGTCACAGAAACTAAGTTAAGCACTTGGCACTCTGTATACTCAACGCATGAAGGTTCGAAAATATATACTTTCTCATTCCTCATAAGTTATTTACTGTGCTTTTATTTAAGTGTTGATCACCTCAGCCTGGTGTGGACTCTAGACCATTCCAAATGGAGGCTCCCAAGAACTAAATACTTTTGAGGGTCGAATGATGCTTGGATTCAATCAGTGGTGGTTTGAAGTGTTCACAGCTTTTTTCTTGCTGGTGTTTATGTACACTTGGTCAATCATTCCTATCCTTTCACCTTCAAGTTAAAACAAAAAAACCATATGTTTATAATCAAGATATGTACTTATTATTATTATTTTTGTAATCGAACAATTCATAATAAGTAATTAACAATACACAATACTTTCCAAATATTTACCAAATAAATGAATTGCTAGGTCTGAGAAAAGTAGCACTAAGACCTTGTTTGGTATACAGGATTATATAGGATGAGACGAGATAAGATTGGATGAGTTGAGATAGAATACGACTTGATGAGATTAAATTAGTACTATACTATATTTGATGTAGTTGGGATTGAATTGTATTAGATTTGGTTAAATTAATTTAATATTTGTGTAAAATGAATTGTAAAGAAAAATATAATAAATTAATCTTTAAATATATTTAACATAAATAAAAATAAAATTTAAAAGCTATATAAATAAGTAATTATTTTTTAATAAATTGTAAATGTCTAAACCTCATAAAACTATTAACTAGATTTGTAATTATTAAATATATTTAATATTATAACAAATTACTTTATTTTTTGATAAATAAAATTTAAAAAATTAAGTTAAAAAAGTTTTGGAATCCGGCATCCGTGGTATTTCAAAACCCACTAGCAATAGTGGAATTTGAAGTCTCGCTATTATGAGACCTTCTAGGTGGGACCTGTCACCTTTTGAAGAGAAATCTTCTATTCAAAGTTAACTCCAGCAATCAAGGTTTGGAAATTTGTTTTTGCCCAAACCCAATGCATGTTCCAATTGCCAAATGCAACCTAATAATCAAATAATCTAAATTACAACATACTTATATCAAACAAGTAGTGGCATCAAATTTCTATTAGATCAGTACCTTCTAACTTATAAGACCCTTTCAGATTTCTATCTTAAATTCGAGAAGACCTTGCGATAAACTAAAAAACTATATATGGTTCTAAACTTATTCATGGAAATCATTTGAAGAATCTAATAATATATATAGTGGTTTAATAAAAATTTTGACAGTATAATGACTATTTATATAATAATTCCACCCTTAATAAATGAAATATATACTTTTAAAACATTTAAAATCTCAACTATTTAGGATCTCCGATCCTTTTTCCAAATCTTATTTTAACATAAGTAGTGTCATGTAAAATATATAAAATAAACTAGCTTTCATATGAAAACATAACTATAAAGTATGTTTATATCATTTGCAAACTCGAAAACAAAAACACGAGCGAAACTGATGGAAAATCAAATATTTTACAACATTAAAATATAAGTATACCCACGCATGATTAGATGATATAAAATATACAAAATACATATACAACGTCAAAATATGATTTTCTTACATCATTTGATTGAGTGACCCACCTTTTCATAATCAGAGATTTCGTTTGAGACTTGATGAGTCCCTAGAAAATGGTTTTAAAATATAAAATGGTGAGTGCTAATGCTCAGTGAGTGCATATATTTTTTGAAAACTAAGTAAATCATTTTCGATAATAATTAATACAACATAAAACTGATAAGAAAAATAAAGTCTTAATGATTCATATTAAAACATATTTGAAAACAATATTGACATTACATCTATATCATTTTGTTTCATAATGAACTCAAAGTATCCATATAGATAATTTCTACACGTTTATAAAATTTCAATCTACACCAATTTAGTATCCAGAGGAAAATTTGTAATACGTGGTAGAGATACTTAACACATAGGCAGAGCGAAAGATAACATCTGTCATACACACGTTGGATGACTCAATGACTTTAGACATCTGTCATATACGTATTGGGCGACTCTTTAAGACTTACAAGCGTGAAACTTGCCTGACTATTGGAGAAGAGGGTACAACCTTGGTGTTCTGAAAAAAAATATATATTTTAATTTCCTTTCAAATCTTAAACCATTTCTATATACAAATATACATAATATTAAATAATACTTTTCTAAAAACATAAACAAACATTTCTTCTCATAACATAACATAATATTACCTAAAAATATTCTAAGCGTTTCGTATAATAAGTTTATGCTAAAATCATAAAATATAATTTATAATCTATAAAATCAATTAACAAATCAATAATTTATTTCCAAAAAATAACAAAAATTGAAATATAAATAAACATGATTCAATTAATTAAAATAAAACTATCCATTTAAAAATTAGATTTTCAGGCTTTATTTGAAACCACTAGTACCTATATTATCCTTGAGTCATTTTCCACCTAAAACCAACACAAAAATTTAAAATTTATAAAAATCAAATTAAAAAATTGAATTTGGAAGTAAAATAATTACATACGGAAAATTTGCTCTCAAATATTTTTCTTTTCTTTTCTTCTTTCTTTTTCTTTCTCTTGTTTTGTTATATGGTTCAATTATGTATGTGTGAGTGGTATGTTTTATCTTTTTGTTTTGTTTTGTTTTTTTTTTTATTTGAACATCAATATATATATATATACACACATTTATATATATATAAACCATTAATGTGGTCGATGTACACCCACACAGACTGACACATGCTTCTTTCAATATCTCTTTTTCATGCCAATCTATACATTTGACACTTGTCCCCTTATTTTATCGCTTTGACTTGTCTGCTCAATTGTTTTTATCTCTAACTTTTTCAATTTATGTGTTTGCTTTTTTGTGTTGTGGATCACTCCCAGTCTCTCATCTTATTTTAATTTGCTTTTAGCTTCTCTCTTCTCTCTTTCTCTCTCTCTCCCTCTTTCTTTGTCTCATGTGTCAACATTCAATCACATGTTTTTTTTTTTTTTAATCACTTTGACTTTTCTTCTCAATTGTTCTTATCTCTAACTTTCTCAATTTATGTGTCTACTTTTTTGTTTTGTGGATCGATCCCACTCTCTCGTCTCATTTCAATTTGCTTTTAGCTTCTCTTTCTCTCTCTCTGTCTCATATGTTGGTGGCTTGATGGTAGGTAGGGAAGGAGAAAGTGTAAGAATGTGAAAGAAAAAATGGTTTGAGCTTGTGAGCCCTTTTATGCTTCATTTTTTTTTTTTTTTAAAAAAAAAAAGAAATTTGGTTCAGGCCAGCTTCTCCGACTCAAAACTGAATAGTAAGCAAAAAAATTTAATTTTTTATATATAAAAAAAAAAACTAAACCAAATGCAAGTAACAAACCGATATTTTTGGTTTAAATTGGTTTGGTTCAAGCCAGTTTGGCTCGATTCTAATTTTTTTGCCCACCCCTACTATTTATTATTATTATTTAATTTGACGTTGGATGATTATTGCATTCATGGGTTCTCCTTATGTAAACCTTATCGACATCCATTATCATAAATACAACTAAAAAGTAAAATGTGAGTGCATATATATATATATATATTGAAGTGTGTGGGTACATAATTTATTTAATAGAAATAACAAACAAAAATATAGATAAAAACAGAGGATAATTCCAGTTTCCCCTTATTGTTTGATGTAATCGTTAATTACCTCTGCAGTTTGTAGAAATCTCATTTTATTTCTATATTTTGACATACATAATGATGAAAAAGAACAAAAATTTCTGGTATTTTCTTAAACTACAAAAGATGTTCTGTCTATTTAATTAAACGATAGGAGGTTTATAGCGATTTCTCAAATTAGTGGTGGATTTTGGCTATTACACTAAGCTACAGGGATGAAAATAGGATTTATAATTATACCCCTAGTCTTTATGTATAATAATCTTGATTATTATTATTTTTTCTTTTTAAATATCACGGTCCTACACTTTTAATGGTACGGATGAAATTAGGTTGACATACAAAAATGGTATATTTTTTAAAAAATTTGACAATTTTGAATACTTTCACAAATCTTTGTAAGAAAGTTAGAATTAAAAATTATATAGAAATTAATTAAGTTTTTTTTTTTTTTTTGGGAAAGTTGATATCTTACAAGTTAGAAAATTGTTGCGACCCGCCAATATTACACATTATTAGAATGTCCTGAATATCTACTCTAAGAAATAGGAGATAAATTACTCTCAAAATCAACAAGAATGAAGGTTACCCATATTAGTGTTAAATCTGAATAACGTGTTTGTTTTTTTTGCTTACATCTGAATATATTGTAAACTTATTTGTTTTTTAAATTTAAAATTATCTGAAAACTAGTAAGTTAATATTTATATCATTTTTATTATTTATTATTATGTAATTTTAATTAATTTAATATAAATATCTAAAAATAAATAATTTAATAAATTCTAAAAAAATTTTCTATGAATATATCAATAATATTTTGTTCATAATTAAAATATGATTAAAAAACATAGTAGTATTAACCATATTTATATATTTAAATATATTAATATATTTAAGAAAACAACTAAAAAAATGAATGTTAAAATTATAAATTAAAATATATTAGTTTAATTTTAAGATAATTTGAGATAAGATGTATTTAGATTTTATTTTTCAAATATATTTTTTGTAAGTATTAAGAAAAAAAAAGAAAGAAAATTTGAGTAATATAAAATTATGATGAATTTGAAATTATATTATTTTAGAGAAGATATATTTGAAATAAAAACTTTAAATGTCCTTAAGTGATTTACAATTAAGTAAATAATTAAAAATTTCTACATAATTTTTTCAATTGTTTTTTAGTGATTTTAAGTGGTTTGACCACTTAAAAAAAAAAAAAAAACGAAAACAACATAATAAGTGTAATTCAGCACAATTAAGTCTTAATTTAAAAAAATAAACGACCTCTAAGTAATTGATTTATTAATAACTCAAGATATATTAGTAATTTGAAAGACTAACTTAAATAAAATATTATGGAAAGCATTTAAAAGAAATATCTTTTTGTTCCTTGAGGAGACTTTTTTTTTTTTTTTTGAAATACCATCTACGGTATAACTACTTGAACTTGAGTCATTATCAGACTGAATAAGAACTCTTTATCATTTGACTATATTAGGTGGTGGGTTCCTTAGAAAACTCTTGACGTGGGTATGTAGAGTATTACAATGTATTATTAGGTTGTATTAAATAATTATGAACAAGTACATATTTTATTATTGTAAAGAAAAAAGTACAGTATTTAAAAAGTAAGTACAAGTTCTATATGTTTAAAATGATACCACATTTGTTATTCAAAAGCTTGGGTGGTTCGTTATATATTTAAAATAAATAACATAAACACTAAAAAATATATTGAAAGAATTTCTTATTTTTAATTTAAACCTAGATCATTGAAAATAATTTTTTGAAGTAATTACTATCATGCAATGTAGTTCGGTAATAAGAGCATTTTATGCATTTGATAATGTTTTATTTTATTTTATTTTTTGAGATAGATGTATTTTAATTTTGAGTCCCTCCATATGTTATCTTTAATAATAATTAAAAAAAAAAAACTTTTCAAGTAATTAAGTGGCGAGAGCACTTCTTTACTATGTTCATAATAGATAACTGAATGTTTTGTTATGTACATTTATCAACATAAATAAAAAGCATTTTATATGATTAAATTTTTAAATTTTTTGCTATGCCCAAAAATAACATTAAGGCAAGAAACCCAATAAGCGCCTAATAGGTTAACCAACCTAAAGGTCTAGATGAAGACTGAAGCAATTTAAAGCCCATCATACAATGACAAATGAATTAGAACACCAAACGAGTTCAATTACGCCAAGATAGTGAATCAGTTTGGGATAAGGAACTCGCTTAAAACATAGCTTAAGGTCGCAATCATAAAGTAGCTTGTGGCATGTTCTCAGCTTGTTATTTCATTTAACAATGAGAAAGACTTGAAAACGGAAAATTTCTTTTCAATTGGTAGAAGTTGGCATATTTCTTTATTTTAATGAGTCTCTAGGAAAAAGAATGGAATTTCATCAAACAAGAAGATTCTTATAATGAATAGAAAATCTCCCCAAACAGGAAATTGTTAGAATTATATTATAAGTTAAATATGGACACAATTAATTGTAGTTTGATTTAGTATTAAAGTGTTTAATATAATTTCATATAAAATGGAAAAGAGAAATATTTCTGTCTATGTTGCAGTAGTCAAATTGTATGTAAACAAGTAACTCTAGCATTATACAAAGGGTCATTCATATGTACAAATAGACATCTTGCATCCTAGCAAACCTGTTAGCATCTAAAAGAGGTCTTATACGCTTGTTAGCATCCTCTCTTATAATAGAAATTTTGCTAAACCTAGTTTACTCCCAACAATAATATAACCATCAACTTAAGTGTATTAAAAACCTGCTTGCCTCAATTAACAAAAATCATAAACAATACGGAATGGACATTAGTAGTCAGGAAAAGGGCTCTCCACCACAACTGAAGGAGGATAGATCGACAAAAAAAGCACGCTTCCGGGAAGAGATGACTGAGCAGGAGAATTCGTTTCACATGTCTTTTAAAGACAAGTTGATGCATGATCAGGTCAGGGTGAATGAAGCTCTAATGGGAGATACAATAGAAATAGAAATTGAAGAGGATGATGTTGTAGTGGATATGTCTGGTCATATTCCATCCATTGATTTCTCTTTGAAGGTTCAATCACAACTGGCAAAACCGTGGGAATCAGCAGTCGTGGTTAAACTGTTGGGAAGGCCTATTGGGTACAAGGTGTTATCGAATAGATTGGACGTCTTATGGAGTGGAACCGATGGTTTCACGATCATTGATCTGGAACACAATTTCTATTTGGTCAAGTTTAGGAAAGTGGCTGATGCAGAGTATGCTCTAACGCAAGGACCTTGGACGATTATGGGGCATTGTCTCACTGTGCAATCATGGACACCACAGTTCGATAGTTCGGAAGAGCGCATAAAAAGGGTGACAGCCTGGATAAGATTACCAGGAATGCCATTGCATTACTACCACAAGAAGGTGTTACGAATGCTGGGTCATATGGTTGGAAAGGTGTTAAAGATTGATTATAACACTGAAAGTGCAACGAGGGGAAAATTTGCTAGAATCGTAGTCGAAGTTAACCTGGAGAAGCCACTATGTTCTCAGTTGTTGATAGATGGAAGAAAGCAAAGAATTGAATATGAGAACCTACCACAAATATGCTTCCAATGTGGAATATATGGCCATCTAGCAAATTGTTGCCCGTCCACCGAACATAACGAAAGGGCTGACAAAACAGCTACTGAACAAACGGTTCCGATGAGTAACCGGAATGAAGTAACGACAACGTCGGAACAGCAAAAGGACGCCACGACAAATCAGCGGTTTGGACCCTGGATGATCGCAACAAGAAAAGGCAGGTTTCGAGCTAAAAAGGAAGATGCCAATATAAGAAGTAACAAGGGCGAGGAATCAGGACCGAATAATGGAGGATCCCGATTTGAAGTACTTTCCAGTTTGAAAGAGACTGAAAAGGAAACACGAAGGCATAATTCTATGCATTTAAAAAATGGCTACCACAAATCCTCCAACTTCCAATATGGTGCAGGATCCAAATCAAGAAATCAAATGGTCAATGAGCCACGTGCCAATAGTTTACAAACATGCAATGATGATCATGAAAGTTGTCTGTTACCTCCCATGCAAAAACATGCAGATATCCACAAGGAAAAAAACCAATCCAAGTCGGGTGCAAAGGCCAAAGCTTCAACGGGTAAGGGCAAACTGGATCATACAAAACATACAGTAATCATCATAGACCAACAACAACCTGTTCAGCGTAAGCTACCAGAGGACAGTGAGCATAACAAGTCGAAGCTTCAGGAGGTCCATAAAGCGGAAGATGCGGAACATAGCAGGGGAAAACCACCAGATAATGTGATAAGGAAACGTGATCAGGTGGGGTATGTTGGTGAAAAAGAGAATGACGATAGCGAAGATTCTGACGATGACTACTACAACATGGACAGCGAGAGAGGAAAAGAGCCCAGCTCTTCCGAGCCTGATGATTTCAGTGCTGAGGAAGATGCGATGGAGGATGATATGAATTATCAAAATCATGGAGTCTGATTATCAAGGTTTGGTTGCTATTATTTTAGTCATCAATTTAATGGATACAAATCTGATTATTTGGAACTGTCAAGGAGCAGCATCACCAAGTTTTTTTCGTGTTTTTAAGACTATGATTCAGAATTACAAGCCAGTGATATTTGCTCTGCTAGAAACTAGAATTAGTGGCAGCAAAGCGGATGAATTTATTTATAAGAGTGGCTTTCATAGATCCCATAGGATTGAGGCTAAGGGATTCTCGGGGGGAATTTGGCTAATGTGGAATGATGCTATTAGTGTAGATGTCCTTGAAAATCATACACAATTTATCCATGTCCGCTTGAAGGATGGAAATCGTTTAAGTTCTTTACTTACGATTGTGTATGCCAGTCCCAAGTCTAGTATAAGAAAACTGGTTTGGAAAGAGTTGGAGCGCATTGGGAAAAGTACCACAGAGCCCTGGTTGGTAGGGGGTGATTTTAATGCGATTTTGCGTGCGTCGGAGAAAAGACGTGGGTCTAATGGAAGTGGAAAAGGGTGTCCATGGTTCAACCAATGGATGGATAATCAAAACTTATGTGAGCTTTCATTTAAAGGTCCTCGCTTTACTTGGGCAAGAGGAAAGGTTGTGGAAAGACTTGATAGAGCAGTTTGTAATGATGAGTGGTTTGTAAGATTTGCTAATGCAGAGTTATTTCATTTACCTAAAATAAAATCAGACCATAGACCCTTACTGATTAAATATGGGGGCTCTATGAGATATAAAGCAGGTAGCAAACTGTTTAAATTTCTATCTTCTTGGGTGCGGCATGCAAACTTCAAAGAAATGGTTAAAAACGCGTGGGAACCAAAGTCTGATTACATGCAAGCAGCTAAGAACTTTGGAAGCAAGGCAAGTCAATGGAAAACGATGTGTTTGGCAACATTTTTAAAAAGAAGCGAATGCTTTTAGCCAGAATCTCAGGAATTCAAAAAGCGCTTGAGGTTTATCACTCTGAAAACCTCATAGGATTAGAATTGGAGCTCAAAAGAGAGTTAGACGAAGTTCTCAAGCAAGAAGAGGCCTTGTGGTACCAAAAGTCTAGGCAAGAATGGATTGAAGGGGGCGATCGAAATACTAGATACTTCCATAGGAAAACAATCCAACGACGGAAAAATAATAGAATTACAATGCTTAAAGAGGAGAATGGAGGATGGCTAACCAGTCCAGTTGAGCTTAAGAACCACGCTATCAATTTTTACTCGAGGTTATTCACAGTGGAGGTAAATGGGAGACCAAACTATCAGATGTCAGGATATTTTCCAGCCCTCAGTAGTGAAGAAATGTCAAGACTTGAGTCGGATGTTAAAGAAGAGGAAATTAGAAAAGCAATATTTGAAATGGCCCCTTTGAAAGCACCCGGAATTGATGGACTACACGCGATGTTTTATCAGAGCCAATGGGAGATAGTAGGTTCATCGGTATGTCGATTAATCGTGGATGTCTTCCAAGGCAAAGGTCTCAATCCAGAAATCAATCGCACTCTTCTTGTTCTTATTCCGAAAAAGCCCAATGCTGATAGTTTAAAGTTATTTAGGCCTATCAGTTTATGCACTGTAATGTACAAAACTATTACAAAAGTAATTGTTAATCGTTTGAAGCCGTTCCTGCCGAATCTGATAGGACCACATCAAACAAGCTTTGTTCCAGGTAGACACATCACTGATAATATAGTGATTGCTCAAGAAATCATCCATTCAATGCGAATTAAAAAAGGTAGAAAGGGACTAATGGCCATAAAAGTGGATTTGGAAAAAGCGTACGATAGGTTGGACTGGAATTTTGTTCACAATACGCTGGATGAAGTTGGTATACCCTTAAAGCTCAAGAATGTCATTATGGAGTGCATTACTTCTTCAACTATGCAAATTATATGGAATGGGGAACCGACAGATAGCTTTACTCCTTGTAGAGGTGTGCGTCAGGGGGATCCTCTTTCACCTTATATTTTTGTTCTTTGCATTGAGAGGTTGGCGCATGGTATTTTAAAAGAGGTAAATGTGGGTAATTGGAAACCTATTAGGATGGGGCGTAATGGAATTCCGATATCACACCTATTCTTTGCTGATGATCTCCTCTTATTTTCTGAAGCTACTATAGCTAATATAGAGGTGATAATGCGAGTATTGGACGAGTTTTGCTTGTGCTCAGGAGAGAAAGTAAATAAGGACAAAACCCATATATTTTTCTCAAAGAATGTTTCTCATAGAGATGTAAGGTCCATTAGCAAAAAATCAGGATTCATTGCAACTGACAACCTTGGAAAATATCTGGGATCTCCTCTTTTGCACAATCGGGTAAAAAAGGAAACGTATCAAGAAGTACTCGATCGAGTTGGGAAGCGCCTCTCAGGCTGGAATGCAATGCATCTATCTTTGGCTGGAAGAGTGACTTTAACCAAGGCTGTATTGGAGGCCATTCCCATTTACCAAATGCAAACAACAAAACTTCCAAGCACGGTGTGTAATAAAATAGAGCAATTATGTCGAAGGTTTATTTGGGGTGGTTATCAGGAGAGAAGGAAATTAAGTTTAGTTAGCTGGCAGTCAGTTTGTCAACCGAAGGATCGAGGAGGGCTTGGAATCCGACGAATGGAAAAAATGAATAAGGCGATGTTGATGAAGCTGGGATGGGGTCTGCTGACTCAGTCTGACAGTTTGTGGGTTCAAGTTCTGAAAGCAAAGTATAAGTTGGATTTGACAAAAATCCCGAATACTCTTAACAGAACGTCAGGATCTTTTCTGTGGAGACAGATTGGCAAGACATGGGCAGAGGTACTGACAGGTATTCAATGGGCGATTGGGGATGGAAAAAGGATACGTTTTTGGCTTGATGTGTGGGTTCCAGAGTTGCAACCTTTGATTTTCTATGTGAATAACCAGGTGTCATCAGATGAGTTAGAGTGTTTAATTATTGATTATGTTACTGCTGATGGAAATTGGAATTGGCCTTATTTTGCAAATCGTTTACCGTTGGCAGTCCAACTCAGAATTGCTGCTATTAAAACACCTAGGCCGGATGGAGGGGAGGATCAAATATATTGGGCTCATTCGAAACAGGGACAGTTCACAATAGGATCAGCTTATAATGTTTTGAATCAAAATGAATGGAAGACAGTGAGTTTGAGATGGCAATTGGCGTGGAAATGGAAAGGCCCTCAGCGAATACGTGTTTTCATTTGGCTTCTATTGAATGGAAGGTTGAATACGAAAGATGAGCTGCATAGGAGACGCATTGTGTATGATCCTATATGTGATATATGCAGATGTGAGGATGAAAACTTGTTACATGTGTTGCGAGACTGTTTTTTTGCTCGACAAGTTTGGATTGGATTGAGGCCCTCAAATATCCACCATGGTTTCTTCACTTCAGATTTTAGATCATGGTTGTGTGACAATCTAATGCAAGGGATGGGGAATCAAAGGAACTCGAATTGGGATGTGATTTTTGGTGTTGCACTTTGGAAAATCTGGAAATGGAGAAATGATTTCATTTTTAATTCCATTTCAAATGGAGTTGGAAGCATTATTAACAACATTAACAGTCTGGCAACTGAGATTCTGAGGATGACAAATAATGGGGGCAGGCCAGAAAGGAAAGAGAAATGGATCTATTGGACGCCTCCAAATTGGCCGTCTTTCAAACTTAATACGGATGGAGCTTTTAATTCAAGTACAGGACAAGCGAAAGCTGGAGGGATAATTTGTGATTGGGATGGAAATTGGCGAGGAGGTTTTGTCATGAACATAGGCTGCTGTTCCATACTAGAAGTTGAGTTGTGGGGTCTTTTCCAAGGATTGTCGAGTGCGTGGAATGCTGGGATTCGACGGCTTCGCGTAGAGGTTGACAGTATTTGTGTGGTTCACCTGATTCAGAAACAAATGGATCAAGTGAATAGCCATTACCAGTTAGTGAGAGAAATTAAAACGATGTTTGCTAAGGATTGGGAGATTTCTATTTGTCATATTTATAGAGAAGCGAATAAGGCCGCTGATGCTCTTGCAAACTATGCGGGCTCATTCCCTATTGGTTACCATTGGATAGAAAACGCACCCATGGAGATTAGTAGCATTATCTGGCAAGATAAACTTGGTAGTGCAATGTGTCGGGACATTGTGGTGGTTTAGTTTTTTTTAAGCTCTCTTTTGTGTACCAAAAAAAAAAACCTGCTTGCCTCTTTCATCGCCTTATATCTCTCTCTCTCTTTCTCTCTCTCTCACATATCTCTTTTATTTTATTTTATTTCTTTGTGTTCATTCTATTTTTCTTTTTGCTTATCATGTTAACATTGTTGCCAGATTTCATTTAACTCTTTGAATATCACACTAATTATCGTTTTTATATTAATATGGGTGTTAATCGATTTTTTACATCAATATTACTTGGACTTCTAATTATTAATATCACCTTATCTGAAAATTAATAAATAATTAAAAGGAAACAAGATCTCACTTTCAGAAAAACCACAAAGAAACTAAAGTTAAACAAATAAATGAGTACCAATGTGGCAAATTACCCCTATAATTCCCATACCACAAAAACACCACTCAACTCTCCTCCAAATCATAAACTAAACAAAAACAAAACAAAACAAAATTAGATCCTCCATTATTAGGGACAAAACCGTAAATTCTCATTCACAAAATGTGACCCACACTATGACCAAAAATTCAAAGAAAAAAAATAAAAAATAATAGAAGTTACAATAATTAAAATAAAAGTAAAAAATTTTGATTTTCAATTCAACAAAAGATGGATTCATTGCTACTCTCTCTCTCACTAGCAACCCAAATGTCTTGTTAGCTTCTAACAAATCCCACCACCATGTCCACTACCATCAGATTCTCTTCTTCTATTTAATTATTAAATCCCTCTTCTTCATCCTATACGTCATCATAGTTAATACATTCACACTAATTTCCAAAGAAAATCTCATACAATTAATCTATTCAAAGTGATCAGCAAAAATTCTTTTGTCAATATTGACATTGTATAAAACTCTTTATGAAAAGAGTTTAAGTTTGAGTAATATATGAAAAAGAAAAAATAAAATTAAAATAATATTGATCATTCATTATTTTTCATATTGATGTCCCAAACCACTAGAAAGTGCAAGCATAAGTAACAATATACAACATAGGAAGTTGAATAGTTATGGTCCAATCCACTAACAAGGAAAATAAAGAAACATATGCATGAAACTGAGACTAGCTAGTAAAGATGAAGTGGGAGTCGTGGCTCCATGATAGCAACAAGTGGGTACTTCCTTGGTGTTGTCAATCCATAAACTTCATCCATGCTTATGTCTTCAACTTTCATATTCTCTGGCAACTTCCAATTAAACCCATGCAACAGATTAGCTAAACTAGACATAACCATCTTCAATCCAAGACTATAGCCAGGGCACATCCTCCTTCCTGAACCAAATGGCAATAACTCAAAGCTTTGCCCCTTCACATCAATGGCCTTCCCCAGAAACCTCTCGGGACGAAACTCCTCAGGATTGTCCCAAATTGAAGAGTCTCTGCCAATGCTCCAACTGTTTATGAAGACTGTAGTTCCTTTGCTGATGTCGTAGCCAGCAACATTACAATCGTCATGGGCGAAGTGCGGGGCTAGAAGTACGGCTACTGGGTGTTTCCTCATAGTTTCCTTCATGATAGCGTCTATGTATGCAAGCTGTGGGATGTCTTTCTCTTCAACCCATCTTTCTCTTCCAATAACTCTGTCGAGCTCTTCTGTTGCCTTTTTGATTAGATGTGGTTGTTTCACCAGTTCAGACATTGCCCATTCAACTGTTGTGGCTGAACTTTTTGTGCCTCCAGCAATTAGATCCTGATTAACCAACCAACAATATGCTTGTTATTCTTTTTGATTTTTTTTTTTGATAAATTAATTATAAAATGAAAAATAAAAGATAATTTGAGATCTATTCTCTCCATGTTCAAATTAAATATTTTCTCTCCAGCACAGTCAGTATCCAAGAGGGATTCACCCATCTCAACCAACGATCTAGCCTAGGTTAGCTATTCTTCCAATTGAAATGATCAAAAGATATTAAAAATAAATTAGTCTATATGTTTCAACCTAAATTATTCATGAACTTAAAAATATAAAACATTAATGGCTCATCTTAACAATTTATTTTATATATTTTAATAAGACTATTACTCTAAATGACATGATTTCAGGATTTTTATCATAAATGAAATGGCAACTGATGTTTGAAAAAGGAAGTCAGATAGGAGATACCAGCGTGAAGGCCATGACACTATCATAAGTGAGCTTAACTTCAAGATTGGGATCATCAACCAACTGTAACAGCAAGTCCAACATGTCCTGGTGCGCAAAACTCTTCACTCCTCTCATTTTAGCTTTGTGTTCATCAAGAACATGCTCATGAAAGTGATCAAATTTCCTTTTCAAGGCCTTCATCCGCTTCACGTACCCTTGTAGGTCCAAGAAACCCAGCCACGGAATCCAGTCTGCAATATTAAACACCCCACTGAGCAAGAACAACTCATCAAGCATCTCTTGAAATTCTTCAAGAGATACTATGGAGGTTTCATCAGATTCGTCTACATACTTCTTACCCAGCACAATTCTGCTTATGACGCTGAGGGTAAATCGTGAGAGATGTTCTTTGAGCGGAACTGGTTGCCCAGACATGGCATGGAAGCGAGACACCGAGGCACGCAATTCCTCAACACGAATGTACTCGTAATATTCGAGTCTCTTTGAGCTAAACAGCTCGGAGAACAAAATCTTACGGCCTTGGCGCCAATATGGTCCATAAGGTGACCATAAAATGTCCGAATAATTATAAGTTAAGTGCTTGCCTACTGCGGTTTGGGGCCTGGAGGCAAAGTTCTGATCGTGTGTTTTGAGAAACTGCTCTGCCATGTCTGCGGAGGAGGCAACCACGACAGGGACTGAGCCGAACCTGAGTTGCATTATGGGTCCATATTTTTGGGCTAGTTTTTGAAGGGATTGGTGAGGGAGTGGCCCAATCAAGTCGAGATTGCCAATTATAGGCCATGGTCTTGGACCCGGGGGTAGTTTCCGAGGGTGGCGCCGGTTCCTGCTGAAAGTCGTAATTGTTTTGAGAAAGAGTAGAGCTGCTAACCATGACACGACAAAAACAACCCATGAAAGGAACTCCATTGAAGTGTTGCGGCGGTCTCACAGTTCCACTTATCACATTGACTCTCAAATATTATATGAGTGGCTATGAACCTTTTAAATTATGTTATATAAGTGAATGAGATCGTGTGGATAACTACAAACAGCATCCAACCACCACGATGAGAGGGTTTAGAACGTTTTAAACGCGACACAACTGGCATTGTGATAATGAATTGTAGTGATTGATAATACTTTGTACGGTGTATGAGTGAATGAGATCGTGTGTGGATAAATTTCAACTATAAACAGCATCCCACCACCACGATGAGAGAGTTTATAACGTTTTAAACGCGACACAACTGGCATTGTGATAATGAATTGTAGTGATTGATAATACTTTGTACGGTGTCGAAACCTGTTTGGGGGCCATCATGACCGGAAAATATTAATTCTCAGACAAACCTTCTAATAATTATAATAGGAGATAATCCTAAAAAGTTAACCGTAGTTTATAAAAATATCGTTATTATCATCTATGATTTTAATTTTATTCAAAAATTTTTTTATTGTCAATTTTTTAATAAAAATATTAAAAAAGGTAAAATATTGAATTTATCTATAATTTAAATAATATAATAATATAAAGATTAAAAAATTAAAAATTAACTAATAATAATAAGTTCCAACGATTCAGATTTTCTTTGAAGTTATGGATTTTTTTAATATTTTTTCTTTCTTTCTTTGCAATTTTTTTTCAAAGATAGTTAAAGATTACTAGATCTTTAACTTCAACTTGAAGATTTGGATCGGAATTTCTTTTTCAATTTTTCTTTTTTTGTTTCAATTTTTCTTCAACTTCAATTTAAAATTAATCTCCTTCTTTATTTTTTATATTTTTTATTTTATTTATTTTATATTTTTAGATTTAATATTATTTATTTCAATTTTTATATTTTATATTATTATATTATTTAAACCAATGATAAATTCTACATTTTAACTTTTTCTAACAATTTCATTAAAAAATTGACGATAAGGAAGATTTTGGATAAAAATGGAACCATATATGGTAAAAATGATATTTTTGCAAACTACAATAGATTTGTTGTGATTATCCCTAGTTTTTTTTTTTTTTTTTTTATTATTATATTTCCAATTGAGTGAATTGCACAACACTCCCCCCCAGGTTTCTTCAAAAACAGATGAAAATATACTTATATGTTTATTGCACAAGACCCCCCATACTTAACCTTACATTTATCTACACTAACTGAGTGAAGGGTATTTAGGTCTTTTCCCTCTCTTTTTCATCTCACCCACCATCACCGATTCTCACCCATCTCCCTCTCTTCCCTCTCTTCCTCCAGTTCGTTCCTCACCATCGTCGGTTCGTTTCTTCTCCCTCCAGTTTGTTTCTCATCTCCCTCTCTCTTCTCTCTTGCCTCTCTTCCTCCAGTTCGTTCGTCACCATCGCCGATTCTCACCCACCCACCATAACCGGTTCTCACCCATCATAAAATTTCCCATTTTTCTCTCTTCTCTCTTTCCTCTCTTCCTCTAATTTGTTCCTCACCATCGCCGGTTCTCACCCACTAATCTGTCCAGATCTCTTCCCTTTCCACCGTCGTACCATCACCGGCTTCCCGTTCCTCCAATCTGTCACCATCGCCGGTTCTCACCCACCAATCTGTCCAGATCTGTCCAGATCTCTTCCCTCTCCACCGTCGCACCATCGCCGGTTTCCCGTTCCTCCAATCTGTCCAGCTCCACCACCTGTACAGCGATAGCTTACTCCCATTTCAAGTTGGAGGACGTCGCTATCACTATCGACGAAGAGGACGATGACGCCATTCTTAATCTTGTCTCCTTCAACGCGATCTCCCCTTCCTCCACTCCTCCCCCGCCGACTACCTCCCTCAATGATCTCTTGGTTTTCATGTTTATTTTTGGTTTCTGCGTTTGGTTTCTGTGTGTATGTTTGGATTTTGTATTTGTAGATGATGAAGATGATGTTTTTTGGTGTTTGGTTTGCGTGGTGGATGTCTGATGGAGCTAGACGGACTGGAGAGGGAAGTGTTTGTGGATGACAAAGTTAATTTTTTTCTGTGTTTGGTTTTCTGCGTTTGGTTTGCTGTGTTTGGTTTTTTGTGTTTGGAGTTGACCGGCGACGGGGAACGGGTGAGATGAGAAAGAGAGATCTTCCAGTGAAAGGACCAAAATGTCCTTCGTTCAGTTAACGTTGACTTTTGTCAACGTTAATCATGGGGGTTTCGTGTAATTAAAGCATAAGTATGTCTTTGTCTGTTTTTGGAGAAACCTGGGGGAGTGTTGTGCAATTAGCTTATTTCCAATTTTACTTCTGGAGTCAAATGGTCAACCAAATCAACCTAATGGAATCTGTGACCATCAAAGATATTGTTGTTCTTTCACACACCTCTTAAGATAGTTTGACTATTTTTGTTAATGTAAGGGTGTATTTCGGATAAAAAATAAATCATGAGTGACAAAAAGGAGATATAGACAAATTGCTATAGGTATTTTGAGATTATCCCTTTCATAAATCAATAAAGGGGATATTAGTTATTTCTCAAAACACAGGGAGATTTTGACTATTTCATCGACTATAGAGGGGGAAGTGGAATTATACCTAAAAATAATAAGAAATAACGTCAATTTTTCACTTTCCATTTACAAAAATGTGTCCAATATTTTACAAATACTTATGAAAATTTTCATGATAATTTGTATTTATATTATGCGTTCATGGAAATGATATTTTACGGAAATATCGTGGATATTTTCGAAAATTTTTATGATTTTTTTATGGACATGATATTACACCCCCTATCGATATTGACACCTAATAAATGTGAATAAACTTTGTATATTTCTTTGTGATTTACAATGTACAAAATAGAGCTTATTTATATAGGCCTTTTATGAAAAGAGTTTAAGTTTGAGTAATGTATGAGAGAGAAAAAATAAGTTAAGTGCTTGCCTACTGCGGTTTGGCTTGGAGGCAAAGTTATGATTGTATGTTTTGAGAAATTGCTTTGCCATTTCTGCGGAGGAGGCAACCACGACAAGGACTGAGCTGAACCTGAGCTGCATTATGAGTCCATATTTTTGGGCTAGTTTTTGAAGGGATTGGTGAGGCAGTGGCCCGATCAGGTTGAGGTTGCCGATTATAGGTCTCGGACCTGGTAGGAGTTTCAGAGGGTGGCGTCGGTTCTTGCTGAAAGTTGTAATTTTTTTGAGAAAGAGTAGAGTTGCTAACCATGACACAATAAAAACAACCCAAGAAAGGAACTCCATTGATGTGTTGTGGCGATCTTGCAGTTCCACTCATCACATTGACTCTTAGATATTATATGAATTACTTCAATAGAATGAATTAGAAGAAAAAAAAATAGTGAAGGAACCTACAGAGAATACCATAATTAAATATTAACATTTATTGATATTTTACGAAAAAATAATTAATTTATTTTTTCACGTTTTTTGATGATTCGAATGATTTAAAAAAAAAAAAATTGAAATCACATGAACAATTAACTAACTTGGTTGATTGGTCAATAGTATCTAGTATTTCAATATTTTAATATCACCTACCACTATGGGGGACAGTGAAAAATCAATTCTTAGTCAAATTTGACATGCAAAGTTTAAATATGGATTAAAAAATATGGGTCTGAATCAGGATAGACATATTGTAATACTAATGGGCGGAAAAAGAATATATATTTTTTTAAATATTAAATACTACCCTTGAGTAAAATAATTAAAAGGGTAAATATTTTGTAAGTACATCCACAAATTATTAATTAAAATATCATACATATCATAAAACCATTATCACTCTCTTAAACCCTATCATTTTTATTCTCTCAAATCCTAACGTTTTTTCTAAATGCTAATCTTAAACATCAAATTCTTTTCAAGGAAAACAATTTAATTATAAAGTATGGAGAATGAAACAAAATCTTTAAATGAAATTTGTTGTGAAAGGATAAGTTTTAAATTAATTTTTGTTGTCCTTCTATTTTAATAACAATATCTTTATTTGTTGTATAAAAAGATGTATATTTATTTATTGAAATTAGAATGAAGAACTTTTATTGTTATATAATAAGTTTTAGTTTAGATTCTAATATGAAATTCGCTTCTCCTTGCACCTACTCCTGTTGTTGTTTGGAGAAAGTTACGTGATGGCTAATTTTTAGTGTAAAACTCTTAATAAAACACAATATAAAAATACTATAAAAATTCACACTAGAAACCTATATAATTATATACTGTTGACAAGTAATACAGTGAAAAGTAGAGTATCGTTACCTCAGAGATTGTCCAAGTTATGTTAATTACCAAAATTGATCTCGATAAATCCTCATTAAAACGATCGAAACAATGATTTTATAGATTTACAAAAACAAATAAGTTAAAGAAAACAAATAAAAAAAATAAAAATAAAATTAATTTAAACTCATAGCCAAAGAAGATAATAGTCTAAAGCTACGATGTCATCCTACCAATCCACTCAACCTATATCTCTGCCGTTAATTATTTTATTCTAATCATAAGCTCAGTTGAGTAATTCTACAGTATTTACTAGTCTCTTTCGACCAGTCAAATAAATATGTTTGAATTAAACACCTGACTATAGTTTTATATTGATGGTTAATATAAACTCATTATGAATCAATCACCCACACACGATCACACATAACACATAAGTATATTTCTATCCTACATGCTATATGTTATTCTATTCAGGTTTAAACACAAAAGTACATCTTTTAAGTGCACTCAAGGTTACTAATTCTCTTAAACTAGTAATCAACTAATCTAAGAGCATTAAGTATAAAATAGAATAGAACTCAAATAACAAAAAATCAATTAATCAACAATTTAAACAAGATGAGTTTCATGAATTAGAGTTACATCATAACCCTAAACAACAAACCTAAATCATCAACATCATATCATATGTAAATTAAATCCATGCAACAATGATCAAACATCAACATTCTAATAAATAAAATCAACAATAAAGAAGGAAATCTCATTAATAGGTGTGAACCCCTTTGTTTCCAAGATCGACTCGGCCTTTCAACGATCAACTTTTCACCTTTTTGCTGCTATTATCGATCCAAAAAATATTGCTTTTGGGTTGATGCCTTTCGTCCCTTAATATGGTTGATGACATTGCGAGTAGTGGCTCCAAAACCTTCTCTTCAAAGGCTGTCACGACCTACTGTTGAGGGCTGATTTTGGTGCTGATTTGTGGCTTGAATCAAGCCTCCAATCTCCACTTCAAAGGCCAGCAAAAGCTGTGCCAAAGCTGTTAGATAAAACTTTAATAGGTGAAAACCTATATCAAAATCTAAATACTCATATTTGATCATTAAGAATTATTATAGAGAAAACATACCAGAATCCATGTTGATAAACTTGAGTAGGATTGAGTCTTCCATAGTCAAATCTCCTTAGTTGCTTTATAGTTTTCTTCTTGAATAGGGAAGGAGAAAGAGAGAGCAAAATATATTACGTTGATTTGACTTGAGGATCATAACCCTCATAACATTATTTATATACTAATTTAATTAGGTTCACATTAATCTTAATTTCATTAGTATTAGGTTTTTACACATTAAAACTCATACCCAATGGATATCTCTAGAACCTAATAAATAGATTACTTATTTGATCCTATTAAAATAGATAGCCCATAATATAATTGTTATTTAATATATAAGCCCATAATAAGATATATAAAAAATCCTAACAATTTTCTACTTGGGTTATATATGTTTCCTAAGACAATTATATTATCTATAATTTTAAGTATGCACTGAAAAACTATCTGTTCTAAAATATCCCCTTAGTTACAATCTGGTCCATCTATTATATGGGTATGAGATCAAAGCGACTTTTGTTACATTTATTAGTAACTAGACCCATCAATAGTCACCATACCTATATATTCAATGACATAGATCAAGTATAGATGTGTAGCATGAAAATTACATGCAGTGTGATTTCAAACATGTCTATTTTTAACTGGTCCTACTTTAATTTTTAATGAGATCAAACACAAATAATATTCAGAGTTTATAACTGAACCATATATTTTATTTAATAGAAAATAAATATAAAATATGTCTATTACAAAGAACATCAAAATACTAACTCCCACTAAACATATTTATCATCAGTCAAAGTAACACTCATATGAGCAGTAAGCTCATAAAAGAACTTGGGTGGTAATCCCTTAGTAAGCTGATCCGCAATCATAGAGTTTGTCCCAATACATTCTATAGCCACCTAATGACTTTGAACTCTTTCTTTAACAACAAGAAACTTAATGTTTATATGCTTAGACTTCATAGAGCTTCTATTGTTTTTGGAATAAAGTACAGCCGAATTATTGTTACAATATATCTTTAATGGTCTTTCAATACAATCCATAACTCGCAATCCTGTGACAAAATTTCGTAGTCATATCCCAAGATTAGATGCCTCATAATAGGCTATTGTTGACACTCAATTTTGGTCAACTCTGTTCTCCAAGTCCAATACCTGCGACACGACAAACCACACACGAAACTAGTACTACCAGGACCAAAACAAACAAGACGCAACAAGATTTTACGTGGTTCGACAAGAACAATGGCCTACGTCTAGGACAATTACCCCTTCTCTCTCTCGGAGTAATTGTATTTTATTTCACTCTGCCTTTTACACTGAATTATATCTCCTATTTATAGTGGAGATGTTACAATTGGAATAAGTTTAAGAATCTTACTGATAAAGCAAAAAATAATATACATTAATTAAGATAATATCTTTCGGGATTATCTCTTCCGCAAATACAGCAATTGCCAAGATTGCAGAGATTCGATTTGCATGAAAATAGGCAAGTTGACTCCTTTCCTGAATTGAATTGATTCGCCTTTTAGAAGGTCAACTAGTCCACTTTAGCGAACAACTTGTTCAGCGATCAAATATTGCGTCGGACGGGCAGGCTATTTCAACGATCAGAGGTTGCACCCATCGAGCAGCCTGCTTTGACGGTCAAACGCTTCCGTTATTGAACAGACGAGCAGAGTTAGCTATCCCTCTGACTATTGAGCAGACGAGTAGAATCAGCCATCCCTCTGACTATCGAGCAGACGAGCAGAATCCCTGGTCGCTGCGATTGCTTCTAAAGGGGTGCTCGGGTATACCTGTTACTGAATGGCTATACTTCTTCCTTTAATTTCTGACCATTTTGACCAGTACTTCTTGGGCTTCTTGATACAATGGGCCTTCGTTCTTGGGTTTTTCTATTGTACCAAAACGCCCACAACAGCTATGAACTCAACTGCCATGGTGGAAGAACCTATGAGTGTCTACTTAGCACTTTTCTAGGTAATAGCTCCACCAATTAGCAGGTAAATATAGCATAACGTGGATCTTTTACTGTCTTGGCATCTAGCAAAATTGGAATCAGAATACCCAACGATCTCTAAATGATGTGATCTTCAATATATGAGCATGTGATCTTTTGTTCTCTGTAAATAACGCGTAACACGTTTAGATGCTTTCCAATGATCCATCCCTAGGTTACTTAAATATTTGCCTAACATTCCTACTATGAACGTAATGTCTAGACGCTTGTATACTTGAGTATACGTTAAACTTCCTACAGTTGATGCATAAGGAATCTTTTGCATTTTTTTTTTGTTCCAACTCATTTTTAGGGCACTGACTGAGACTAAACTTATCGCCTTTAGTTACAGGGGTGTCTCTTGGTACACAACCTTTTATGCTGAATCTATCAAGAACTCTTTTGATATAACCTTTTTGTGATAATCCAAGGATAACTCGTGAGCAATCTTGTTGTATCTGTATGCCGAATGCAAAAGAGGCGTCCCCAAGATCTTTCATCTCAAAATTCTTTGTCAGAAATCTCCTGGTTTCATGCAATAAGCCCATATCACTGCTAGCAAGCAGTATGTCATCGATATATATAACATCAGAAATATGTATTTACTCCCACTGAACTTATGATTTACACAATCTTCAACCTTATTTACCTCAAACCTATATGAGATAATAACTTGATGAAATTTGTGATACCATTGATGGGAAACCTGTTTGAGACCATAGATGAATTTCTTTAATTTGCAAACTATTTTCTTTAGATCACCGGATACAAAGTTTTTTTGTTGCATCATATATATTGTTTTGTCAATGTCACCATTGAGAAACGTAGTCTTTACATTCATCTGATATAACTTCAAATCAAAATGAGCCACAAGTGCTATTATAATCTTAAAAGAGTCTTTCGTACAAACCGGAGAGAAAATATCTTTTAATCAATGCTTTCCATATGAGTGAAACCCTTGGCAACTAGACGAGCCTTATATTTCTAAACATTGCCTTTTGCATCCCTTTTGGTTTTAAATATCTATTTGCATTCAATAGGTTTCACACCTTCAAGCAATTCGATGATATCTCAAATGTTATTGTCCTTCATGGAATTCATCTCATCATTCATGGTGATGGGACCCTTCCCAAATCTCTCATTCGAACCCGTGAAAGATCCCGTAGCACCTCGACAGGGCTCCAACGAACCCTTAGTTTGGCCCAAATGAGTCTCATCGGAGCATCGAGACTCAGTTTAAACTTATTTTATAAATTATTTACTTGGTAGTAAAGGTAAAACTTTTTCCTTTTTTTGATGAAAATCTCATAGTATGCCAGCTGTTTATTGAACTATGCCACCATGCAAATTTCAAAAGCAATTTAAATACACTTCAATGACATATAATCTCAACTACCAGAGGCCTCCAGCCCATATCTCAAGCCAATATCAACATGAAAATAACAAATATATTCAAGTTGATTGAAAACTAAGATTTTGTTTTCAAAGTTTCTTTATAAAAGAGCAAAATACACAAAACCCCCCTCAGGTAAGACCTAAATACAGTTATAGTCAAAGATTGAGTTTAATAACACAATAACCCTAGTTTAACGGTCAAAATGTGTTAAAATTGACGGTCAACTTTAATTTAAAGTGTAAAGACGTAAATGCCCTCCATTTTTAAAATTAATTTTTTTTCTTTTAAAATTTAAAACTCTCTGCAACAACCATCTTCCAGGCCATTCATCTTCATCCCCAGAAGGTTATGAAGGTTTCTACTCATCCAGAAACCTTCATCTCCCAAACATCAATCTGCATCCAGACATAAATGGCCACTACATGCAAAAACCCACATCAATATGTAAAAACCCAAACATATTATTAATCATCTGCAAAAATCCAAACACATTATCAATCATTTTCTTCAAACCCAGATAAACCCATCTAGATATCATCTTCAAACACATCCAGACATCATCTTCAAACAGATCTGGGTTGTCTGGGTTCGAACCCAGACGAACCCAGATCTGGGTTCGTCGAACCACGCCGAACCCAGGTCTGGGTTCGTCATCTAGGAACCTAGACGTCTGGGTTCGTAGTCGCGAACCCAGATCTGATCTGGGTTAGCGACGACGAACCCAGATCTGATCTGGGTTCGCTGATCTGGGTTCGCGACGACGAACCCAGATCAGATCTAGGTTCGCGTCGTCGTGAACCCAGATCAGATCTGGGTTTGAACGACGCGAACCCAGATCTGATCTGAGTTCGCGACAATGTGAACCCAGATCAGATCTGGGTTCGCGAACCCAAATCAGATCTGGGTTAGCGACGACGAACCCAGATCAGATCTGGGTTCGCGTCGTTTAAACGCAGATCTAATCTGGGTTCCACGAACCCAAATCAGGAAGAAGAAGAAGAAGAAGAAGAAGAAGAAGAAGGTGGTGGAGATCAGGTAGAGGCAGAGAAGAAAAAGAGGAGAAGAAGAAGAAGAAGAAGAAGGTGGTGGAGATCAGGTGGAGAGAGGCGAAGATGTGGGAGTGACAGAGAGAGAGTTTTGGAAAAATGGTTTTAATAATTTTTGTTATTAGTAAATGACGAAATTATCCTTGATCAATCGAGAGTTGCCTAACAGATACTGTTAACTCGGGGGTATTGTGTCATTAAACCTAATCTTTAACTATAGCTGATTTAGGTCTTACCTGAGAGGGGTTTTATGTATTTTGCTCTTTATAAAAACATGCATCCAACAACTTATATTTACGTTTACAAAATGTACAACATTTGCACTATACTTTAAATACAATACATGCACATGACCAAAGTGTAAGTTATACAATATGATACAGTCATCCGTCAGTCAACCCACGCGTCAGTTTGAGCTTCGTCTGTTAGGTGACTCGCTCCTACATAAGAGGGTAAATTTTTAAGAAACATATAGAAACAAACTATGAGTATAACTCAGTGAGATAAACAGCTTAATAAAATTAAAGTATTGTCTGACATATTTTATATAAACTTTTTGAAAACTGTTTTTGAAATTCGTTTTGAAATTCTTTCTTAAACTTTTTTATTTTTTACCTTGATGGTAACCCAGAGAAACTATTACTGTCGTGACAGCTTAAATCTCTAGCTAGTCACTCGGAATTTAGGAACTTACCCTGTGTAGTCGTCGATGCGCGAACTCTGGGCACATGTTACCCCTACACAATCCGCTTGAACTACATTACCCTATATGTGCAGAGGGTGACTCAACTGACTCTCTCCCTCTCAGTTAGTAACTCTTTCATATCTACCATGCACGTATAAAGCATTCGGCTGGGTACTCAACTGGGGCTAGGGTAAACCATTGGAGTACTAAAATGCTTTTGCTCAATCTTTTAAAATAAATTCAGTTTCAAGGCAAACTACCTAAAATCTTTAATTTTCATGCATTCTTGGTACAATTACGAACTTAATTCAAAACTCACAAGATATAATTACAATACACAATTCAGTTATATAATGAAATAAATACAAATAATAATTAAATGAACTTTAAACCAAACTACACTTGAAAAGGATGGATTTCTACTCATGAAACGCCCTCCGATCAAATGCGAACCTCCTCTGAAATCCTTCGAAACTTTTCGCTTTCACCTTAAAACATCCAATTCTCATTAAGAATCAATAAATTCGCTAAAACAAAGCTATAAATAGCTTCTAACACAACTAACTCTATAAAAGCCTTTTTACGCTTAAACCCTCACAACTAGGTTTTAACTCATCAGAGGCTTTTGAATTCCGATTTATTTTAATGAAACCTATTTATTATCACCTAAGAATACCCCGGTATGCTTGAAATCATTTTCTGAAGCTTGGAGCGAAAATTCACCGTTTTTTACCCCCTTTGGCCGAATGCAACCTAGGGAGAAATCCCTAGGTTTTCTTTATTCTATTTTCACTTCAATCATCTCCCTAACTCGCATTTAGGTTAGTTATGAAACGAATTCGAAAAGAAACGACCGTCGGATGGGCGTGCTTAGCGAAAAACCACGCTTTTCATCACTTTTAAATGCTCATTTTTACTCAAAACATGAAATCAACTCATCTATTTCATAACTAACATTCTTTCACTCAAATATGATGAAAATAATCAAATTAAGCCTTAAAAAAACACCTTGGCATGAGATTCTTTTATGCCTTTCAACTAAACCAAAAACACTAGTTTTGTCTCTACACTTTAGATTATTCAATTCTATTACTTCTATAAAGTTTCTTAGCCCCTAATATGAGTGAATTAAACCTCAAATGAATGAAATCCAAATGGGTTACACAAATCCTCTCATGGTCGAATTCAACATCACAAAGAGCCAACATTATCCTTTAGCTTTCTGTCACAAAAATCACATTAAACTCATCATCAACCACCCTAGTTTCAATCCCCAACATCAAATTTAACTTTTGAAGCAAGATTAATTGAAATGGATTTCTATGTGTCTAAGATAAAGTAACACAAGAAAACTCACCTATTCAAGCTTTACTCTTGCTTCAAACTTGTCCTAGTAGCTTTGGTTGATGATAAGATGAGTTTTGGTGATAAATTGCTTGAAAAATCTTGGTTTCTTCTCTTGCTTGGATGGCACATACATGCCTCTCCCTCTCGGTTTTCAACGTGAATAATGAAAGAGATTGAGCAATTTGGGCACCTATTTATAGTGGTACTCATTTACCACTTGATCCCTCTCAAAAATCACTAAAATAACCTTTAAATTTTGCTCATTCATGCTTTGACCCCTAAATGAATAAGATTCCTTCTAATTAGTCCACTTGTCATAACTTAAAACCACAAATTCTTCCACCAATCAAATGGTTCCAAATAGCTCACTAAACACCACAAATTTCTATCACATTTGGTTAATTCTCATTGGATGAACTTTTCAACTTTTTGACTTTTGATGATAAGCTTATCTCACTTGATTCTCTCCCATCTCATTCCCTAATTCTCTTCGGTCCTCCAATCGACATCCTACTCGTCATGCGAAAATAAATTCAACTTTAAAACTACTATTGGAGTGATACTATTTAACTATAAATAGAATCGAGGGTTTACAATTTATCACTCTCTAAAAAAAAAAATTTCGACATCGAAATTTAAATCACAAACCTGAATAAAAAGATGTGGGTACTATCTCCGCATCTACTCCTCAGGCTCCCACATAACCTCTTTAGCTGAATGGTTCCTCCACAAAACTTTTACCAATGGAATTATCTTGTTACGTAGAACCTACTCCCTCCTATCTAAAATCTGAATTAGACTCTCCTCATAAGTCAGGTTCTCTCTCAATTCCACTAACTGCTCAATACATGTGAAGGATTTGACATATACTTGCGGAGCATCGAAACATGGAATACATTGTGAATTCGGGCTAACTCTGGTGGTAGCTCAAGACGATAAGCAATATGTCTAACTCTACCAATCACCTCATAGGGACCAATATATCATAGACTAAGCTTTCCATGTCTACCAAATCCGATGACCTCTTTCCACGGTGATTTCCTCAGAAATATCTTATCCCTACCTGAAACTCCAGATCTCTCCTTCGATTATCTGCATAACTCTTCTGGTGATCATAGGCGATCTTCAACCTGTTTCGAATAATCTTGATTTTATTTGTAGTCATCTGAACTAATTCGGGTCCCAGAAATCTCCTTTCGCCCACTTCATCCTAACATATCGGCATCCTGCACCACCTCCCATATAGAGCCTCGTAAGGTGCCATGCTGATACTGGCCTGATAACTATTATTATAAACAAACTCGATCAGAGACAAATAAGTATCCCAACTACCTCCAAACTCCATTACACAGGATCTCAATATATCCTCTAAAGTTTGAATGGTTCGCTCGGACAGTCCGTCCATCTAAGGATGAAATGCTGTGTTGAAGTGTAACCAAGTGCCTAAAGTTCTTTGCAAACTAAGCCAAAATCTAGATGTAAATTTGGGATCTCTGTCAAATACAATCAAAATTGGAGCTCCATGTAACTTGACAATCTCTTTAACATATAAACTGGCCAACCGATCTAGGGAATAAGTACTGCGAACAGATGGAAAATGAGCTGACTTTGTGAGTCGATCAACTATCACCCAAATATTGTCATGCCCACTCTGGCTCTACGAAAATCCAACCACAAAATCCATAGTGATATGCTCTCATTTCCATTCTAGGATAGGAAGAGACTAAGATAAACCTGTTGGTCTATGATGTTCTACTCTAACCTGTTGACATATCAAACATCTGGATACATACTCAGTTATCTCCCTCTTCATACCTTTCCACTAATAATGTTCTCTTAAGGTATGGTACATTTTCGTACTTCCTCGATGCATCGTATATATAGAAGAATGAGCTTCATCTAGAATCTCTTTCTTAAGATTTGCCAGATCTAGAACACATACTCTCTGACACATCATTAAAGTATCATCCTTTCTCACCGAGAAGTCCTGTTCTCTGCCCAACTCAACCTTCTAACAAATCTTGATCAATTGAGGATCTTGAACCTGAAATTCTCGAACCCGATCTACAAGTACCGATCGGACCTGAAATATGGCTAGAAGAGCACCTGACTCTATAGTCCTCAAATGAACTTCTAGGGACCTCAGATCTCTCGACAATGGAAGGTACCCTACCCTCAAATGAGCCACTGAACTAGAGGGTTATCTACTCAAAGCGTCAGCCACAACATTAGCCTTCCTTGGATGGTACTGAATTGAGTAATCATAATCCTTGATTAGCTTTATCCACCTTCTCTACCTCATGTATAATTCTTTTTGAGTAAGCATATACTAGAGGCTCTTATGGTCTGTGAATATCTGATAAGAAACTTCATACAAATAATGTCTCCAGATCTTTAAATGTATAAATGTCTAATACTAGGCTTCTTGCTTATCCATAATTTATAAGGGGTTTTAGCTATTGCTTTACTTGGAACCTTATTGAGGATATATACTGTAGTCTTTAGTGTTTCTCCCCAGAGGGACTCTAATAAAGAAGAATGATTTATTATACTTATTACCATGTCCTTAAACGTTATGTTTCGTCTTTCAGCAACACCATTCATGCTAGGTTTGTCTAGCATTGTGTATTGCGGGATGATACCGTATTCTTATAGGAATTTCGTAAAAGGTCTTGGATGTTGTTCACCGGATTCGTCATATCTGTCATTTGATACATTTAATTTTCTTGCCAAATTGAGTTTTAACTTCAACTTTGAAGGTTTTAAATACATCTAGGGATTGAGACTTCTCATGTATCAAATACAGGTACATGTACCTTAAATAGTTATCTATGAACGTAATAAAATACAGTTAACCATTCTAAGAAGCTGTAGGAAATGGTCCGTAAATATCAGTATGAATTAGTTCTAAGACATCAGAATACCTGTTGACACCTAATTTCTTAATGTTTATTTGTTTCCCTTTTATACACTCAATACGGATTTCGAAATTTTTCAAATCAAGGGAAACATGAATCCTATCAGACATAAGCCTCTGAATTCTCTGTTTAAAGATATAGCCTAAATGCTTGTACTATAGTATGGCGGAATCGCTGTCAGTTAATTTTCGTTATGTATCTCGTGAATTTATATGTAAGGTTTCATTAATTGAGGTAATTATATCCAACAAATATAGGTTATCATGTAAAGATAAAGAACTAGTACCAATAAGATTCGAATATTGAAAAAGACTAAATTTATTATTTCCAAATGAACAAGAATAACGAAATTTGTCCAAAATAGAAACTGAAATCAAATTCCGTCTAAAAGACAATACTACATAAGTCTTTTTCAAATTCAAAAATTAACCAGTCTTTAATAATAACTTAAAAGTTCCTATAGCTTCTACTGCAATTGTTTTGTTATCGCCCACATAGATGAATCTTTTAGCATCATTTGGCTTTCGATTCCACAAGCAACCCTGCATAGACACACTTATATGAGTAGTGGTATCAGAATCCATCCACCAAGTATGTTTAGGTACAGAATTTAAATTAACTTCAGAACAAACTAGATTGAGAAGCATACCTTTCTTGACGCGCTAATTGGCGTATTTGGAACATTCTTTGTTCATATGTACAGCTTTCTTGCAAAAGTAACATATAAACTCTCCATCTTGTTTCTTTTACACATTATGCTATGATGTCCCAACTGTAGCTTTTTTTCCTCTTTTCTATTTCTTGTCCTTAGAGATGGTTGTTAAGTTAGCATTTTTAAAACCTTTTCGCTTCAATCTTTCATCTTCTTGCACACAGTGAGATATGAGCTCATTAAGAGTCTATTTGTCATTTTGAGTGTTGTAACTCACTTTAAACTGACTATACTGTACAGGAAAAGAAATCAAAATTAAGTGCACCAGTAAGTCCTCAGACAGCGATAACTTTAGTGCTTTTAATTTGGAAGTGATATGAGACATCTCCATGATGTACTCCCTTATGTTCTCTTTTCCTTTGTACTTCATTGAAACAAGGTTAGCCAAAAGGGTACTTATTTAAACCTTTTTCGTTTTTCATAAAACGCTGTTTTATTTCTTCAAGGAACTTCTTAGCATTTTTCTCTTAGGACATAAAGCCCCTAAAGGTTTCTGGAATGGAACATTTCATGATCATAAGATTAATGCGATTGGAACAATCCCACTTATCCATACTCGCCTTTTCATCAGCGGAACTATTCTCATTAAGAGATGCAGATCGTTCTTGCCGAAGCGCAAGGTCAAGATCCATGCAATCGAGAACAATCATAACGTTCTCTTTTTAAGTCTTAAAATTTGTGCCATTAAGCACATGAATGAAATTAATATTGACAGATATTGTTGAAGCAGTAGTAACTGAATCGAGAACAAAACCAAATACAAACTCACATTCAATAATCATGTCATAACATAAAAATACTTAATTAATAAATTCATACATGACATGATTCAATGATTCCCATAATGGTGGGCCCTAAAACAAGATAGCTAGTACAACATTAACATTTAGTATTTGGATAGAAATATCAACTGTAAGTGGTACTCTTCGTGTAGTAATTAAATATTGACAATTAATCTCGTCAAGTAGTAAGTCTTTATTCGGGCCGACTTATTACTCACATGAAAAATCTAATAATCGTTATATATTTATTACTACAGGTATATCTATTATTTGGCTAAACAATAACATTCCTTTGAGCTAGTCATTATGCGCATAAATAATAGACATACTCATCTTAATATTTCAAAATAAATAAATTTACATTATAGAAGTTATTTTGGTAACATATAATTTCAATCAATTTATGTTGAAATATCAGACTATATATATTAAAAAAAAAAAAAAAAATCTTTCAATTAAATCCTTAATTCAACAAAGTGAATATATATATCATAGATTTTTATTTCCAAATAAAAAAAAATAAAATTGTCATCAGTATAATTACCATGGATGTATGGTTGATTTTATATATGATAGCAATGATATATATATATATATAACTAAAATCACAAGCAAAAGTAATTTAATGACACCAAAGATATTTGAACTGAATAATTGGGAAGGGCCACAAATCAAGCAAATCAACCAACGAATAATAAAATAAAATAAATAAACAAATAACAAAAGATTTATAACCGTCCAACTTTTCTATTCCAGAATATAGATGACCCATAAGTGAAAAAAAAAAAAAAAACACACACACACACAAAAAGCACCAATATATATATATATATATATATATATATTTCATATGACTGTTGTCCTTTTTGCTTTTATATTTTATATGACTGTCGTCCTTTTCCCCAAAAGCAAACATGGGATATTCATTTTATTGACTTTTACTCCAATCTATATTATTACTATGCCCAACCTATTACTTCAGTATAACATTTAAAAACCACAAAAGTTAAGTGATTCTTTAGTCTTTGCTTGCAACCCAAAAAAAAAAAAAAAAAAAGAAAACCAAATAATCAAGTGCAAAAAAAAACATGACATAGGCTAGACGTGATTTTCACACAGAACTTCATAGACTATGAAAACCACAAAAGCAAAAAGCACAAAACTATACATATTCAATGCAAAAAAAAACTTTATCCAATCATATATATTCTTGTTTTATTAATTTAGAACAACACGAACGACACCATGAAAATCTAATATATTTTTCTTCATACTTCCATGACAACAAAATAAATCAAACCAATCAATTACTCAATGATTCAATATGAGTTGGCTTTGATCCCACTTGTTAGATAAAATTTTAATAGGTGAAAACCTATATCAAAATCTAAATACTCATAATTGATCATTAAGAATTATTATAGAGAAAACATACTGAAATCCATGTTGATAAATTTGAGTAGGATTGAATCTTTCACAGTCAAATCTTCTTAGTTGCTCTATAATTCTCTTCTTGAATGGGAAAGGAGAAAGAGAGAGTAAAATATATTACATTGATTTGACTTGAGAACCATAACTCTCATAACATTCTTTATATACTAATTTAATTAGGTTCTCATTAATCTTAATTTCATTAATGTTAGGTTTCTACATATTAAAACTCATACACAATGGATATCTCTAGAGCCCAATTAATAGATAACTTATTTGGCCTTATTAAAATAGATAGCTCATAATATAATTGTTATTTAATATGTAAGCTTATAATAAGAAATATAAAAAAGCAAGACAAAAGGCTACTACAGAATTGGTTTCGAATCAACTTGAAGATATACCAAAATACTACAGAATATGCGTTGTTATACACTAGTTTTAAGGGTTGTTTTTCTTCTATAGTTTGTGTGTTTAAACTCTCCCTCAAACCTCTCTATTAGTTACCACAAGACCTAAAAATTTAAGCTTATAGGAAAAGAGCCAATTATAATATTTAATATTTAAGGTTGATAAACTACATACTTTTTTACATAAAACATAAACAGATGATAGATGTCGAAAATATACTAAATGTCCTATACCGTTGTAACATGTGTGATAAAAATTTGAGATAAAAGGGGAATTGAGGGTTTGAACCAGGAACCTCTAAGCTCTCGTATCATGATAGTTACTATCAGATTTAAACGTTAAGCTTATAAAAAAAGATCTAATTATAATATTTAAGACTAAAGTTGACACGTGATACTCACGTTCAAGCTCCTAATCTTATGCCCAAAGTTGCCTTTAGAAGTCTATAAAAATTGCAGAATATTGCCTGCCAAAAACCTGCAGATTTTGATGTCCAAGTGAGTTTCAAAACCCTTTTCTAAAACTACACCAAAAGCCGCGCCTAAGAGCTATTGAAATATCTACTTCAATGGTTGCCAAGAACAGGTTCAAGGAGCTGATTTTGGATCAGTCGAGTGCACACAGCACATTTGAACTACATCCAGTAGCCATTTCGATATCTTCTCTTTTTGTTATGTTTTTCTCCTCCTAAAAGCTGCGCTAGTCTTTGTGTAAATGTGCTTTTATAGAGTCATAATTATGGCTTCCCAAATGTTGGAATACTTCAAGAGTCCGAATCGAACTCAAAATCTATTCTACGTACTCATCGCGAACAGTTGTCGTGATCTTCTCCTCTTGTCCTTCATGTTTGCGGGTCGCGATCGACCTGACTTAGAAGCTCCAAACATGTAATTGTGAGTTATTGTAGCTTCTCTTGTGCTATAACTTGCAACACGCTGCTACTACATAATTTTCCTTCATTCTCTTAGTAGGTGGTTCTCTAAGTAACAACCATTACTTTGATCATCTTCAGAGATAGTTAGGAATTTTCATCAGGATGGGCTACAATAAAATTTTTAAATGAATTTTAACTATATAAAAATATTTTATAAACTAAAAAAAAAAATATTGTTATACATAGTTAAAGTAGATATAACAAGTCTTACTTACCTATTAAAGTTCATATTATAAATAAAAATAAATAAATGTAAAAAGACTGAACAAAATATGAAAGAAACATAAAATTTAAGTAAAATCAAGTATCAATAAAACTATAACTAAAAATATTTTATAATTTTTCTTTAAATATAGACATTTTATATTTTGACAATTATAATTCATAATTATTAAAAAAATTTAAATTAAAAAATACATTAGGAAAAACACTAAAGATATTAAATTTAAGTAATATATTATGTAATTAATATTATGATAAAAAAGAAGCAAAGTATAAAAAATTTAAGTAAAATTTTATATTTAATATATGAAATAAAATTATTACATATGTAATATTTGAATAGATAATAAATATAAACAAGAAAGTATATAAAATAAGTTTGGAACAAATACAAATTTGTTTTGATAGAAAAACAATTAATAAATGAATAGTAAGTGAATTTCAAGTGACATATTAGCCAACATAATGAGCCTATACACAGGCTTCACTTGACCAACACTTATCAACTAAAACCTCCAGAAAAGTTTCCATACTAAACATTCGAAATCCTCCTATTTGTCAACTCTATTTTTAATAAAAAGTAATATATTTTTGACTAACCCATAAAGCCATAAACACCGGTATAACCTGTTTTTATATATAGATATATGTATATATTACTTTTACTATCAATATTTTTTAACTTTAAAAAGTTAGAACGAACCAATCAAATTCATTTGTCGTATTTTTTTTTTTAAAATAATTTTTTTCCTATTTAATTTAAATATAATTGATGAATTTGATTGATTCGTTCTAACTTTTTAAAATTATGAAATATAAAATTATTCGTATATATCTTTTCTTTTTAAAAGAAATATTATTTTATTAATATATATTCTTTTCAAGGTGGGCCAAGGTAGACTTGAGCTTACCCTAGCCCACACAACCACACGTCCCTTCTCATCTTCAGTGTCTACCGTTGCTGCACGTTCTCGCTAATTGGGCTGTACATTCTTGGCGTTGCATCTCCATGTGACAGAAGTTAATTCATGCTGCAGGTACAACTGACAAACACATGAAGCAACTATTTCTTCCAAGCTGCGCGTGACAACTTCTGTATTTTATGAGAACATGGTTGCTTATATGATGTTGTCAATGGCTTATTGCAGGTGGCTGCTTAGGCACGTGGCTACTTGTTGCATGTTCTTTCATGGCTATCTTCTTCCATGGATTGGGCTGAGCTTAATTATTGAACTTGCAACTTACTCTGTGCTTGTTCTATATTGGGCCTAAAGTTGAGCTTTATGGGCTGAATAATTGGCTATATGATTGGTCTTGTTTCATGGGCTTACAACACTTGAGAAATTATGAAAAATGACCCATTTGGAGAGGTGAGTTACAAAACTAACCTTTTTTTTTTTTTGTGAAAAAAAATCTCAACCTTGAAGTTGAGATTGATTTGAATTAATATTATGATTCTCAACTTAGAAGTTGGGATTCCGAACCTAGAGGTTGAGATTCTCTACCTTGAGGTTGAGATTTAAAAAAAAAAGGTTAGTGTGCAAATGAGTTATAAAAAAGAGGTCATTTTTCAACAAAACCCCTTACACTTTGGGATACATATTGGGTTTAATTGAAATCTAACCCCTTTTTTATAACCCATTTGAAAAATAACCTTTTTTTTTTTAAATCTCAACCTCAAGGTAGAGAATCTCAACCACTAGGTTTAGAATCTCAACTTCCAGGTTGTGAGTTATAGTGTTAATTTAATTCAATCTCAACTTCAGGGTTGAGATTTTTTTAACCTAAAAAAAAAAGGGTTAATTTTTAAATAGACTCTCAAAAAGGGGTTAGTTTAGGTATTTTTTCATACATTATATTTGCTTTTGAATGGATTACAAACAAAATGCCACAATTAGAATGAATTGTTTTGGCCCAAACACTTGTTTCTTTCATGGATTCGCCCAGAAAATTCGCAAATTAATTCACCAATTCCTTCCGTGACTCATCAACACAAACAAATAAAAATATTAAATAACTGACATAATTTACTTGAAAATTCATCACAAAAACTAGGATTAAAAGCATGAAATCGCGTCATATTTTAATGTGATCATTACGCACACTATCAAATCAGTAAACAACTTTCTCCAAAACATGTCAGTTGTAAAATATTCCAGCATTAATGAATTCTATACTTACACATATATGTATATATATGAGATACAGAATTCTTATAGGAGTGCAATTAATTTATTAATGAATTTTATGGTTATATAAACACGAGTTTTGCTCGCATTGTTGTTATACTATTTTTGTTTTATATTGGGTTTCTGGGTTTTTGTTCTTCCAGATATTGGTCTTATTGGTTTATGAATTGTTTGTCTTGCTAAGACAAGATAAGAATGTGTCAATTTTGCTCAAAAGTGAATTGATTCATATTAACAAAGTTTGAAGTCATAATTTCAAAGCTGAATTCTATTTATGATTTTGTTGAGTTGGTTCCCGTACACATGTATTCTGTTTAGATTATTTCAACTCTTTACACATCTGTGTTAAATATATATATATCTCATACAGAAATTTTAGAATGCATCTATAATGAATTTTATAATTTTGTTGACTTCTTGTATGCACGTATTCTGTTTAGATTATTTCAATTGTTTACACATTTGTATTAATAACATACTATTTTATTAATTGAATTATACAAATTTCTATAGATATATATATATATTTAAGGATGAAAATGGTAGTATCATGGAAAATCAGTTGCCAATTATGGACCGCACCAAAATTTTTATAATAGACATGGTATGTAACTTTTTTTTTCTTGTTTTTTTGTTTAGATTATTAATATATAAACAGAATACACATGTATGCTGTTTAGATTATTTCAACTCTTTACACATCTGTATTATATATATATATATATATATATATATATGATACAGAAATTTTAGAATGCATCTATAATGAATTATATATATATATGATACAGAAATTTTAGAATGCATCTATAATGAATTTTATAATTTTGTTGACTTGGTTCTTCTATGCACGTATTCTGTTTAGATTATTTCAATTGTTTACACATTTGTATTAATAACATACTCTTTTATTAATTGAATTATACAAATTTCTATATATATATATATATTTAAGGATGAAAATGGTAGTATCATGGAAAATCATTTGGCAATTATGGACCACACCAAAATTTTTATAATAGACATGGTATGTAACTTTTTTTTTCTTGTTTTTTTATTATATTTATACATAATTTTATGCTTATTGGAAATTATAATATACCTTGTAGGTTTTTCGGCAATCGAGAAGCATTGATAGAAGGACACAAAATACAAGTAGGATGCACAAAGACTTGGTATCTGGTGGTGGTACACAGAAGAAAATCAATTTAGGTAGCCAATAAATTAACTTTTTTTTTTTTAATATATATATTTATATATGTTGAAAGGTGTTACATTCATTATTTAGTTAGTACTAGTAATGATAGATTGGATATTTCAATTTAAATGTTACATTTTTTATTAAGCTTTGTATTTAATATTTTCTTGGCTCAATTTCTTTTCAAATCAATGGCTTTAATTGATGATAATATTTAGTTTCAATTATGTTCAATCACATTTTATAAAGTTCTGTCTTTCGTTTTTTAACGTTCAATTATAATAAAGTAAGTTCTTTTCCACTAATAATTATTGTTGAAAGAGAAAATCTCAGATATTGTAAAATATATATATATATATATATGTTGTGAACATTCTGGATGCACTAATATATTAAATAATAATATAAAAATCTTTTTGTTAGTTGGTTAACGGGCTTAACTTCATGTATAAAACGGTGAGGATGCAGTGATAAATGGACATGTCTTTTTGCTTTTTGTTTCTACTCTCCTTCCATGCTCTATCTTTAACTGCACACTCACAATTTCTCTCTAGTTTCTTGGTAAAATTTATTTTTACTTTTGTTTATTTATTTTAATTTTATAACACGTTATCAGCACGATTCAAAACTTGAAGTTCTAAATAAATTTATCAGAACCTAAAATTCTTGATACTTTAACTCTAACACTAATTGAGAAGTTTAACTATGCCAACTAAATCTATATACGGCTCTACCGACTCAATTATTATACTAATTTCATTGATCATTTATTATTATTATCATGACATATCTAACTATTTAACTTTATTTATTTATTGTTATATAATATATGTGTAGCCTTGATGCTATTATTTATTATTTTTATTATGTATTTCATGTACGGTTATGCCGACTCAATGTATCATTTATATTAATTGATTACTTTGTTATTTTTTTTATCTTTATATTTTGTACTTTTATTCTCTTGAATTTATAATGTACTAGAAGCTGAAGTTTTGAATTTTAATAAATGGAACATGAAATTCTAAATATATATTGTTAAAACCTGAAGTTATCATTTTTGACCTGAAGTTCTAAAAATATATATGCAATCTTTGGCAACCTAAAGTTTCAAATATATTCATAAAGAAATTTACCATACATAAAATTTCCTTTGAATATAATGTTAATATTATTTATCATTTTGATTATGTCACTAATTATGGTATTTTATACATATAGTTATATCAAATATTGTAAAACCAGAATTTGTTTTACTAGATATTTCAGGAAAGAACTATTTTTCATGGATTCTTGATATAGAGCTGTATCTGCAGTTCAAAGGCTTAGTCGATACTATTAGAGATAATAATGAAACATCTCTATAAGATAAAACAACTACAATGATCTTTATCCGCCGTCATTTACATGAGAGCCTGAAGGTCTAATACCTCACAATTAAAGATTCACTGACTTTATGAAAAAATCTGAAAGACAGGTATGACTATCAGAAAACTATCGTCCTCCCTAGAGCCCGACATGAGCGGAGTAATTTAAGACTCCAAGATTTTAAATCAGTTGCTGACTATAATTCTACCCTATTTAAGATAACCTCAGAGCTGAACTTGTGTGGTGCAATATTGACTGATGTAGATCTATTGAAAAACACATATACTACTTTCCATGCATCTAATATGTTCATGCAGCAGCAATATAGATAATACAGGTTTACAAAACATTCTGAATTAATCTCATGTCTTTTAGTGGCAGAACAAAACAATGAACTTCTGATGAAAAATCATGAACTCCGCCCAACTGGAGCAGTTACACTTTCAGAAGCAAATGCTAACACAAGTAAAGGTCGTGGATGTGGACTTGGATATAGTTATCATGGTCATGGCGGGTATAAATTTTTAGGTCATCGAAACCAGAAAAACATCCCTCAAAAGTGGAATGTTTATAATGCTAAATATAACAAGAGTAAAAATGTAGAGAAAAATACCTCTAAAAATTATGAAGATGTTGATGTGGCATGTTTGGGCACTAGTCTTGTACCTACCGTACAGCTAAGCACTTGGTTAATCTCTATCAAGCCTCTGTAAAGAGGAAAGAAAAGAAAATTGAAACAAACTTTGCAAATCAAGATGATGATCCTATAGACATCATAAGCTTGGACTTATCAAAATTTCTTGATAATGTAGACAAAAAAATAGATTACTCAATTGATGATGAAAATATTCATACCAATTAGGAAGTTGCCTAGTTAAAATAGTCATTTATATTTTTGTGTTTTTTTTTATTATGTTAGTACATATTTTTGTACTCTTCTAGAAGTATGATAATTTCTTTTGCCTTATATTTTGTTATCAATGATGTACTAACATATAGTTTCTTTAATGAAAGACGGATATGGATGAATTATCTATTTTCAAAAAGGAATGTGTAGATATATGTATTGTCGATAGTGCAACAACACATACTATTCTTCAGAATAAGAAATATTTCTTAAATTTGTCAGTAACCAAAGTTAAGGTAAATACTATAGCAAATCCTACAAACTTAATTGAAGGTTCTGAAAGAGCTATAATCTTGTTAACAAATGATACTAAATTATGTATAAATGGTGTATTATACTCAAGTAGATCCAGAAGAAATCTACTCAGTTTCAAAGATATACACAGTAACGGATATCATATTGAAATTATAAATGAGAAAAATGTTGAATATTTATACATTACTAAAAATACCTCAGGGCAGAAGCTTATTTTAGAAAAACTCAAAGCTTTCTCATCCGGACTGTATTATACAATTATAAGATCAATTGAAACTTATGTAGTTTCGAGCCAGAAGTTCTCAAAACCAATAACGTTTTGACTTCGGTATGACCGTCTTGGTCATTTAGGATCTACAATGATGCGTAGGATCATTAAAAATTTTTATGAACACCTATTAAAGAACTTGAAAATTTAATCATCCAATGAGAATGTATGCATTATTTGTTCACAAGGAAAATTGATGGTTAAACCATCCATTTTTAAAATTGGTTTTGAGCCTCTATCTTTTCTACAAAGAATACAATGATACATATGTGGACCTATTCATCCACCCAACAGACCATTTCGTTATTTTATGGTATTAATTGATGCATCCGCAATGTGATCACATGTATATTTGTTATCCAGTTGTAACATCGCTTTTACTAGATTGCTTGCTCAAATCATTAGGCTTCGGGCACAATTTTCAGATTATTCAATTAAGAGCATATGACTAGATAATGTTGGTGAGTTTACATAAAAAACATTTGATGATTATTGTACATCAATAGGAATTGATGTTGAACATCCAGTCCCATATGTACATATCCATAATAGTCTAGCAGAATCATTCATCAAGCGTATCCAGGTGATTGTAAGAACTTTATTGTTACAAACTAAATTACCAATTTCTACATGGGGACATGCTGTTCTACTTGCAACAACACTGATTCGCCTTAGACCTATAGCCTATCACCAGTACTCTCAATTACAACTTGTACTTTGGTACCAACCTGATATTTCTCATTTACGTGTTTTTTGTTGTGCCATACAGATCCCTATTGCTCTCCCTCAAAGAACCAAAATGGGATCCCAACATCGTTTGGAAATATATGTTGGTTTTAATTTAGCTTCAATTATCAGATATCTCGAACCATTGATAGGTGATCTTTTTATTGCCCGTTTTACGGATTGTCATTTTGATGAGACAACTTTCCCACCATTATGGGAAAGGAAAATTTCTCCTGAAGAAACGCACAAGAAAAATGTCACTATTAGAGAAAAAATGAGCTATCATGAGATGTGACAATAATATCTCATTTAAATCATCGTATCACCTAATGTGAAAATGAAGTACGAAGAATAGTTAAGCTCCAGATAATTGCGAATCAGTTGCTAGATGCATTTACTGATGCTGTTAAAGTAACAAAATCATATATACCAGCTGCCAATGCACTAGCTAGAATAATTGTTCCTATAAAATAATGTAATCAGAACGCAGCAAATAAATCATCTATTGTACGTTAGAAGCGTGATAGATCACTTGACTTAGAAGATAATATTCCCTATAAATGAAGAATGAAAAATTCTGATTCTACTGAAAATAATATTCAAGCTATAAAATCCATTTTTCCTGAAAAATCAACTCTAGAAGAGTTACCAGTCCCTGAGGAGAATGAAACCCCCAAAGAGGCACAAACACTTGATGAGCTACAAAATTTTAAAAATCAAGAAATTTCAATGAATTGTGTAGAAAATATGTGGAATCGTAATGAAACAATCATCGATGATATATTTTCAAATACAATAGTTTTGAAAATTATGAACGATGATTATGAACCACATACTATTGATGAATGTAGACAAAGATATGATTGGCTTAAATGGAAAAATGAAATTCAAGCATAATTCAGTTCTTTAGCCAAACGAAAAGTCTTTAGATCTGTAGTCCAAACGTCTAAAAATATCAAATTTGTTGGATATAAATAGGTATTTGTACGAAAATATAATGAAAAAAATGAGATTGTAAGATAAAAAGCAAAGCTTGTTACACAAGGTTTATCGTAGAGACCAGTAATTGATTATGATGAGACGTATTCACCTGTGATGGATATAATTACTTTTAGATTTTTAATAAGTTTAGAAATCTCAAAAGAGCTTGAAATGTGTCTTATAGACGTAGTGATAGCATATTTATATGGGTCACTTGATACTTATATCTACATAAAAATTTCTGAAAGATTTAAAATGTCTGAAGTATACAAATCAAAAGTCAACAATGTTTGTTTAATTAAATTGCAACGATTCTTGTATGGATTAAAATAATCTGGACGAATGTGATATAATCGTCTTAACAAATACCTGATAAATAAAGGATATATTAATAATCCTATATGCCCATGTGTATTTATAAAGAAAACAAAATTCAGATTTACCATTGTTGCAGTTTATGTTGATGATATGAATTTAATCAGAACACCTGAAGAGCTCCGAAAAACTGTTAACTATTTAAAAAGAGAATTTGAGATTAAAGATTTGGGACAAATAAAATATTATCTCAACCTAGAAATCGAGCACAAATCACACAGAGTACTTATCCATCAATCAGCATATATTGAAAAAATCAACGATTTAATATGGATAAAACTCACCCTTTAAGTACCTCTATGGTTGTTCGATCTCTTGATCCTAAAAAGGATCCATTTCGACCTAAAGAAGATTGTGAACAAATACTTGTTCCAGAAGTACCATATTTAATTGCAATTTGTGCTTTATTATATTTAGCATAATGTACTAGACCTGATATTATCTTTTCAGTAAATTTGTTGGTCAGGTTCAGTTCTGAACCAACACGACGTCACTAAAATGATATCAAACATGTTTTTCGTTATTTTCATGGAACAACAAATTTGAGGTTATTTTATTCAAAATATAATAGTGATGCAGGTTTAATTGGGTATGTTGATGCTGGATATCTTTCAGATCCCTACAAGGCTCGTTCACAAACTGAGTATGTTTTTACTTATAATGATACAGTAATTTCATGGCGCTCAATAAAACAGACTTTTGTTGCCATATCCTCCAACCATTATGAAATTCTTGTACTTCATGAAACAAGCTGAGAATATATGGTTGAGATCTATAATTCATTATATTCAGAATACATGCGAACTATCTAATGCTTTGAATCAGAGGAGGATACATCAAAGGAGATAGAACCAAACATATCTCACCAAAGTTCTTTTATACTTATGAACTCAAACAAAGTCATCAGATTGATGTTAAATAAGTACGCTCCCCAGATAACCTCGCAGATTTATTCACCAAAACATTACCAACATTAGCATTCGAGAAATTGATTTATGACATTGGAATGTGTCGAGTATATAAACTATATGATTAATTCTGAAGTATTTTTCAAAAGAAGTATATTAAATCAATATGGACATGTATGCACTGCATTCTTTTTTCCTTCGATCGGGTTTTATCTCAATAGATTTTTCTGACAAGATTTTTAACGAGACAGTACCTTTAAGCATGTCCAAATTCTGTTGAATCTAGAAAATATAATATTTTTTATCTAGTAGATCATGAAATATATTTTGCTTAAATTTTTATCTTATTTTTTTTTTACAAATGTAATATAATTGTATTATTCAAGGGGGAGTATTGTGAACATTCTGGATGCACTAATATATTAAATAATAATATAAAATTCTTTTTGTTAGTCGGTTAACCGACTTAACTTCATGTATAAAAAGGTGAAGATGCAGTGATAAATGGACATGTTTTTTCGCTTTTTGTTTCTACTCTCCTTCCATGCTTGATCTTTAATTTCACACTCACAATTTCTTTCTAGTTCCCTGATAATTTTATTTTTACTTTTGTTTATTTATTTTAATTTTATAACAATATACACACACAATAGAACACTTAAAATTTAATTATTCTTTATAGTATTTCCCAACAACTATCAAGTTTTACTACACTTCTCTAACAGAAAGAAAAAAAAAAAACTGATAACATGTTAAAGCTCATGGACAAGAGAAAACAGGCTTTTGACATGTTTTAGTGAGTGGAATTGGGGGTTCTGAGAATGAGCCATCCATGAATTTTCATCGCAAAACACACATTGCAAATGTCGATCCTAGTGCACCATTCCTATTGATCCTGTTGGGTTATATGAGCTTTGGGTCGAGTTTACCCAAGATGGCCCAAAACCCAAACTAGATCCAACACTGGGATCTAGGATCCAATAGATAGTTGGATGAAATTCATTAACTTTCGGTGGCAGTTTTTGTGGGCAGTTTTGGTGAGTTGTGAAATAACTGCATGTTGCAGTTACTCCTAGTATAAAATAGGTAGCAGTTATCTATTTTTGAGAGAGATATGCGTACATGCGAAGATGAAACAAAAAACAGAGAGAAGAAATGAAAAATAGAGAGAAAAACAAAGGCAAGGTATTTTACATTGTGGATTGTGTTTTCTTTCCAAAGTTCGTGATTGAAATTCGACCCTAGTTGAACAACAAGGAATCCTGATCAATTTTTGTTGCTGACCGGGTACGTCTTGTGATTTTCTCTCACTATTTTTCATGTTTTAAATGCAATATATACACTTTCAGTGGTGAATGTAATTTAATAGATCCATATTTGCAGGTCCCTATCTTTAAATGATGCTGCTATGCACGTCCAAAGACTGACAATAAAAATTGAGAGAAAATATAAGTTGTACAGGTTTAGAGATATAGTCTTAATATATATGACATGCCTAACAACTACCAGCTTACTAAAAGCGAAAACCCCTACTGTTTAGTAAAAACAAAAATTAAAGATCTTTCGGCCTCAATCATTATCATTACTCTTTAATTCATTGTCTCCAACATAACTATCCTCTCATTTTTGCTTGGCATTGCATGTTGGTCAAAGTCATTACACAGATTGTGCAACTTCTGCTGATTTTTAAACGTCAGAACTGTTATAGTTAGATGTCAAATTCATACACACTTTCTGCATGGTATCGTTGTGCATGTAAGTTGGAGGACATCTTTCTATGTCAATCAAATTCAACATTGGATGGAAAAAAAGATCCTGTAATTGAGTGCGGAGCTCTCAATGCCAATGATACTAATAGAAATGGATCTAAACGTAGTGGTGGCCCAAGACCTGTTGCTTTATCTTCTTTGAAAACCTCTGCAAATTTGAACACATCTGATGGCAAATCTCTAGTGCGTTTTAAAAATTAATTTCAATGGTAAGCTTTTTCTAATTAAAACACAATACTAAATATCCACACTAGAAACCCATATAAGTATATTCTATTCACAAGTAATATAATAATGAGTAGAGTATTGTTCCCATGAGAATTGTCCAAATTATTTATATGTTAAGTACTAAACCGGTCAGAAGAACTCTTTATCTCAACTATCAAAATTGGATTTAAGTGAAGAAATTGTAAACTAACAATTCAACTTAAGAAAAATCAACAGTTAGAAAATATCTAGACATACAATTTCACTGAACCAATCATTTGATTTGTTCTTTTCTTTTAAAGATAATTTTTATCTTGTATTTAATCAGATACAATTTCACTTCTTTGATTGTACCGGTTGAAGTTGTTTTCAGTTTCACTGGTATTTTTTTCCTTGTTGAAATTTATTTTTTGATTTTGGATTCTTGGAATTACTAATGAGAAAAGGCAATGTTTTTGTATTAAAGATCTGGTTGTTATGTGTCTGACTTGAGTTTATTGAGTTGATAGAGTTGGCCTACTCGGCTTGAGTACTCATCATTGGTCAATCTAAGGGTTCTTGGATTGACAGTGTGCCGATTAGAATCGACTCGCTGAGAACTTGACCTACTCAGTCGAGTTCTGAAACATTGATGTAAACGTTATAAGTTAACGTCATGTTGCTTGTAAAAGTAATATTACAAGTAAAATATTAAATATATTCATTTTAACATATTTAGTTACCATATAAACGTAAATATTGCAAGTTAACGTTATATTGGATATTAGAGTGATGTTGCAAGTAAAATATTGACTACATTCATTCCAATGTAGTTCGTAGCCATGTAAGCATAGATGTTGTAAGTTAACATAATATTGCACATAAAAGATTGAATATATATATTCTAATATAGTCAGCTACCATATAAACGTAAATATTGTAAGCTCACCTCATGTTCCATGTTAAATTCATGTTGCAGGTAAATTATTGAATATACTTATTCTAAAGTTGTTAGTTACTATATAAACATAAACGTTATAAGTTAATGTCATGTTGCAAATAAAAGGTTGAATATACCTATTTTAACGTAGTTAGTTACTATATAAAGGACTTGGTTAACTTATTTATTTGGGTAAGATTACCGAATAAATTTATATCCATTGGATGATTTACAATCAATCATATGATTATTATTGAAAAATCTTATATATTATTAAATAAGTTGTATTAACTAGTAACCTACTAATCCAATTTCATACAATTAACTTACAGACTTTGAATATTAACAAAATTCTTCCTTTTTATACCGTTTTTACTTAAACTTCAACTTTACCTTTTTTGCAAATTAGAATTTATGCTGAGAAAACTAGTTAGTGCCTAGGCAACAAAGATTTTTCTGTAGGGTTTGTGACTAGAAATTGGGAATGTGGTGCTTTTGGGGTAGACCTTGAACTAAAATGCATGATTCAGTGGCTTGCTGTTTCACTGGTAATACGTAATTCAATTCAATAGAATCAATATTATATACATCCTATCAAAATCAATAATAATAAATTGAAAACAAATTATACACATGGTATGCTGCCATTGCACAATTCCCAATTTCTTCCTTTTTATATTGTTTTTGCATTTCAAAACTTTACAGAAATTAGACCTCAAAGGCTGTTAAAATCTTCAAACTCGAGATATATTTTCTAATATTCACTCCTGTGTCATACCTTATCATAAGAATGGAAGTGTGGTATAACCCTAGTCCTTGCCTATCAAAGGAAAAGAATTCTCTTTTCATTAGAGTTTTTGCTTGGCTGTGAGTTTTTGCTTAGCTGTACGTTTAAAAAATAGAAAGATATATATATATATTTTTTCAATAGTCATAGAAAGAGAAAAATAATTTGTGTTTTTTTTCTTTATATAACCAAAAGGCAAAGCACGCCTTTTACACAGAATTTATTTTTTATTTTTTAGAAAAGAAATAAAAAATAAGTGAGCACAATTCTATAGTTGTGCCTACCTACTTTTTTTTTTCCACTGTATTATTGATTTAAGTTCTCTGAGTTTTGTAAAAAGTTTTGAAACCTAATCTTTCACGTGTTTTAATTTGATTAAAATACTTCTAATTTTTTCCCTACATATAGTGGACACTCTCCTGTAGCAATTTTACTACTAAACTTCACAAAAGTTTGCTATACTTCAATTAATATATAAACTAGATAGAAATCTTGTTTCAAATTTCATATGTTTGCCAAAGCTCTCCTGCCAAACTTCGTTTAGTAAATCACTGAAACTTGAATTTCACACGCAAAAGGATCAAATCAGTGAACGAAAGCAACACATAACAAACAAAAACTACAAATGATTATCTGCGCATTTTTTTTTAATTAGTAATAAAATAAGTTATCATATTGAACAGTACAGAAGGTGACATCGGAGAATTAATAATAGCAAACGGACGGCCCACCTTCAACGTATGAAGAAACCGTCCACGCAAAATCTAGTGGTAGAAGCACTAGTTATCTCATCTGTAAGGATACTGAGGATTGAGCAGGGTTACAAGAAGCACTAGTTATCTCGTTAGAGGATGAAAGTGGCTTACTAGATGAAAATAGAATGATAACTCTTCTCAGTCATGGCGGATGCTGATCAGGAGGATTACAATATCAAGGTTTTTTCTTTTAAAAAGAAAATTATGGTGTATTTTGAAGCACTTTAGTATTAAATAATAGTTTCGTTTAAATGCCAAAGTGATACCTGAAATTAATTTGCATTGATATATAAGTTGAATGAAATTATAGTTTTATAAATTAAACTTAAGTTCAAATTTACAGCATTACTGTAGATAACTAGGCCTTCTTTTTTTCTTTTCGAATAATTATAATAATTCAAAGTTTGGAGGAACTCTTGCGATCAACATCATTTCTTTCTTTCTTTCGTTCCCTTCTTTTTTTTCTTTTTTCTTTTTTTTTAAGAAAATGAATTTTTGGATGTAAAAACTTAGTTGTCTGTAAAAAAACATTTTTTGAGAAATATTGTCCTCAACACATTATCAAAATAATTGATTCGTTATCTAATTAGTATTGACGAGACCCTTCCCGAATCCCTCATTTGGACCCAAAAAAGACCTCGTAGCACCCTGTCAGAACTCCAACGAACCCTAACTTTGGCTCGAAGAAATCCCGTCAGAGCACCGAAACTTACTTTAAACTTCTTATAAAAATCCTTTACTAGGTGGCAGGGGTACAAATTTTTCGCTTTTCTATTGAAAATCCGGCAGCATGCCGTCTGTTTTCTAAACTATGTCACCCTGTAAGTTTCAAATACAGTTTATAAAAACACTTCTATGAAATTCATTTCTCAACTCCCAGAGCCTCCGGCTCATTTTTCACAACACAACCACAACCCTAATACCAAATTGACGATCACGTAGCCGCTATCTTCGGCCCCGGGCTTCAATCGGTACCTCAGAACAGATTTTATTATTCATATAAAACTTTAATAAAACATTTTTAACTAATACATCCACAATTCTTTAAAATACTTACAACTATATATATAAACATATACATGATCAAAATAACATCATATATACATATATTACGTATCATCCTATACGTCCACATGCACGTCTGACTGAATCTCGTCGGCTGGATAACTAGCTCCTGCATCTGTGGGAGAATTTTTAAGAAAAACATTTAAAGAAAAACGTGAGTATAACTCAGTGAGTGGTAGTAACTTTTAAACTAAAACTCATTTCTACACTTAAATTCCTCCCAAAAACAGTTTAATAAAACTAAAGTATTTTTTTAAAATACTTTCTAAAACTCATTTAAAACTGTTTTTGAATCTCATTCTAAATTTCTTAACTAAAGTATTTTTCTAAAATACTTTCTAAAACTTATTTAAAACTGCTTTGAAATCTTATTCTAAATTTCTTTCTGAAATCTTTTCTTAAACTCTTTTCTTAAAATCTTTTCTGATGCTCTCCTGGATTGTAACCCAGGGAATGTCTACTCCTGACGTGGTAGCATATAAACTCTCGCTAACCACTAGGAGTGGGGAAAACTGCTTTTAAATCTCGTTTTAAATTTCTTTCTTAAACTTTCTGAAATCTTTTCTTAAACTCTTTTCTGATACTCGCCTAAATGGTAACCCAGGGAATATCTACTCCTGACGTGGTAGCATATAAACTCTAGCTAACCACTAGGAGTGGGGGATCTACCATGTGTAGTCGCCGAAAGCGGGCCCACGCTGCGGACCGACTACACTACCCTATACGTGCATACGGATCACTCATACCTCGCTCACACATGAGTCGACTAGACTCAAATCTCACTGACTGACTTCCTCTCATCTACCGTATCACGCATAGGGCATTCGGCCGGGTACTAAACTGGGGCTAGGGTAAACCATAGGCTATTAAAATTTCTTTTTCTTAATATACTAAAAGGCAATAAGCCTAAAAATCTTTAATTCTAGCATATTTTCATATCAATAAATTCTCATATAAATAAATAAATAAATATTAAACGAAAATCTTTATGCTAGAATTAAAATATAAATTCAATTAATAAAAGAATAACTATTTATACTAAATTCTTTGAACTTTAAAAATAAACTTTAAGACAATATAAATTTTAAAAACTTGTAGTTCCACTCACAACACTTTCTCGGATAAAATCCGATTCTCCTCCGAATGCCTCCGGAAGTCTCCGCTTTTACCCTAAAACATCAAATATCCATTTAGGATCACTTAACTCATTCCAATAACATTTAAAATCAATAAAAATCTTATTATCTCTATATATATCCTTTAACGCCTAAACTTTTGGATATCAATTTCTATTCAACCGGAGTTTTCGAAATCCGTTTTCTTTACATAAATTCTACTTATTCTTTCCTAAGAATACCTCAGTATTCTTAATTTCAGCGTCGGAAACTCGGAATGAAAATCAACTGGATTCGCTTACTAACGAAAATCACTTTTCGCTCCGGATTTCCAACAACTTCAAAAATCAATCCTTTAGTGTTCTAACACCCAACTATGATTAAATAAACCGTTTCGAATGTTAAACGAACGCATTTCGAAGGGTTTCGGAAACCGCCCTTCAACTCGTCCATTTAGCTCCGAAATCGATCCTAAACTTTTCGTTTTCGAAATCTGACTTCAAAAGATTATTCCTTAACCTCTAAAACATTAATCTAAAGTCTTAGAATCGAAAACGGGATCAAATTCCAAAAATACCCATTTTTCTCTACGACTTCTCTCTCTCGTTTTATTTGTTTTTCTTCCACCAAATCACTCCAAAATCATACCAAAATCATCCTCACATATCCCTCTTATTATCCCTAATCTCTGATTCGAAAATAAATGAAAGAATAAAAATGGGTTTTATATAAATACCAAACTTCAAACTGAAATAACTCACCAAATAGGCAACCGTTTTGCTTCAAATTTGTTGGGTTAGCTAGAGGAGATGACGAGGAACAACTTTCGTGAAGAAACCGCGTCGAAAATCGGATCAGATCTCCTTCTCTTTCTCTCTCTCTCTCTCTCTCTTTTTTTTTCTTTTTTTTTTTCTCTCTCTCGGCTCACCCGACCTCCCACTCTCTGCTTTCTCTCTTCTCTCTCTCTTTTTTTTATAAATCTCACGGTCAAATTTTATATAAACATATTTTATTGCTCAATTACTAAAAACCCCCTCAAGAAAATTTCATTTAATAACCTCAAACTTTCACTAATCTCACTAGTGCCCAAAAATAAATGATTTTATATTCTATTGGTCCACTTGTCTTATTTTCATCCACTTATTTTTTTCAACCAATCTATAGATGACACGTGGCACATCCATAGCCACTACTTTTCAAAAACACTTATCTATTTTCTTATTGGTTGAATTCCGCGAGCGCACCTCGCTTGATTAACACGTACTTCACGCATAATGACTTTGTAATCGTACTGGGGTCAACCAAACGATATCCGACTTGCGATATGAAAATCTAATAAGCCTCTAATAACACTACTGGAGGCATATGATTTGACCGTAACTCAATTCGAAGATTTCTAATACCATAAAATAATAAATCTGGGTGAGGGCTTACACTTGGTGAATTTTCATTTCAATATAACTTTCAATACATAATCCTTCTGAAAATATTCCACAAATATTCTACACACATCTTATGGCCAATTCGACTTTATAAACTTCAATTTAGGTCTGATACCTCTCATATATACTTCATAAAGGAAATGTTCCTAACCGAAATCTGATCAAATCAATCGATATCTTTTTATACGTATTTATAGCTTAAAAACTTGATCTTTACACTCATTCTCGTTAACTTATTCTCATTCACTTGGGTTATACTCCTTAAAACCTCCGCATATCATTCTCATGCAAGATCCATGAATACTTAACTTAAAATGTCCATTTTGCCCTTTTTATGATATGATTTCACAAAAATATTCTGAAAATATTCCATGGTCATCTAATCTTCAAATTGACCATGAAATACTCTAATTGGGTGTCTTATTTATCAGTCTCATGCTTCGAAAAAAATTCAATTGGATTTAAACTCCTTAAAACCTATTAATCTCTCAAAAGGGCAATATCGTAATTTTCTTTGGATCGTTTAAAACTTATTCAAATGGTCTTCTTTTTGATCCGTTTCTGTTTCTCTATACTCTCATACTATTTTCGAACCTTTTCAACCCTTAAGGTCAATTTCTGAAAATTTTACTATTCATCTAAAAATATCCGTCCGAAAAATACTATTCACCGAAAACTTTCGTTTCCCACCGAATCTCAATTCATAACTCTGGATAATATATTCGAGTCCAAATTCGATCTTAAACATAAACTTTTGGATCTTTTCTTGAAAAATCACTATTCATCTGAATCCGAATGCTATTCACTGAAAATTCTCATGTCTTCCTAACACGATATTCAGGGCCTTATAAATATAATCGAATTCTAACTGGACCTTTTGCTTTATTTCTGGACTCTTTATTCTTTATCCGATCGTCGAAAGTAAATTCTCTGAAGAAACTAGGATCGGGGTCTATCAAGTATGACCATGATTATTCACTAATTGCAATAGGGCATAATTGAAAGTCAAGTTGCGTCGCATCCACACTAGCAAGTACGAACTATATAATATAGAGGTTTAATAAAATATTTGTGATAAATATATTTAAAATATTCACTTAATTATATTTAAAATATTTTATTACAAGTGTATACTCTTTAAAATAATATACTTTTAATTTTATCCTAATTTTATATTATAAATAGTTTTTTTTTTCCTAATACTTATATGACATTTAAAAAAAAAAAAAAATCCTCTCATCCCAAAATTTTTTAAAATTGGACAAATATATATTAATTTACAATTTAAACATTTACCTTTTTTAGTTAGCTTTAAAACATAATTCAACTCATAGATAATTTTGTTATTTTATTTAAACATATAAATGTAATTAATTCTATTATTCTTTTTAATAATATTTTAATTGTAAATTATAATTAGAATTATAATATTTTTAAATATCAATTTTATAATTATACCCCTAGTCTTTATGTATAATAATCTTGATTATTATTATTATTTTTTTAAATATGATGGTCCTACACTTTTAATGGTATGGATAAAATTAGGCTTACATAAAAAAAATGGTATATTTTTTAAAAAATTTTGACAATTTTGAATACTTTCACAAATCTTTGTAAGAAAGTTAGAATTAAAAAATTATATAGAAATTAATTAAGTTTTTTTTTTTTTTTTGAAGGTTGACATTCTACGAGTTAGAAAATTGTTGAGACTCGTCAATATGATGCACTATTAGAATGTCCTGAATATCTACTCTAAAAAATAGGAGACAAATTACTCTCACAATCAACAAGAATGAAAGTTGTGGGGTCCCTCACCGTCGTATCAACCTCGGGTCTCGGTCCCACTCAACGGTACTGTTCCAGTCAAGATGGTTTTTCTTTCGCCTCCCCCACCTCTCGAACCTGGCCCTTGACCCTTAAATCCAAATTCTTAGAGAGGTGAGTACCAATTGAGCTACTAGCTCAATTGGTACTCACCTCTCTAAGAATTTGGATTTAAGGGTCAAGGGCCAGGTTCGAGAGGTGGGGGAGGCGAAAGAAAAACCATCTTGACTGGAACAGTACCGTTGAGTGGGACCGAGACCCGAGGTTGATACGACGGTGAGGGCAGCTCAATTGGTACTCACCTCTCTAAGAATTTGGATTTAAGGGTCAAGGGCCAGGTTCGAGAGGTGGGGGAGGCGAAAGAAAAACCATCTTGACTGGAACAGTACCGTTGAGTGGGACCGAGACCCGAGGTTGATACGACGGTGAGGGACCCCACAATAAAAATATAAACAAGAAAATAATGAGCTAAAAAGTTATTTTGCGATATTAGTAGCTCAATTGGTACTCACATCTCTAAGAATTTGGATTTAAGGGTCAAGGGCCAGGTTCGAGAGGTGGGGGAGGTGAAGAAAAACCATCTTGACTGGAACAGTACCGTTGAGTGGGACCGAGACCCGAGGTTGATACGACGGTGAGGGACCCCACAAAAGTTACCCATATTAGTGTTAATATTCTCTATCCCCACAAAATATATTAGTTTAATTTGAAAATAATTTGAGATGAGATGTATTTAGATTTTAACTTTTAAATATATTTTTTTGTAAGTATCAAGGAAAAAAAATTTAAGTAATATAAAATTATGATGAATTTGAAATTATGTTATTTTGGAAAAAAAATGATTTAGAATAAAAAATTTTAAATGTCCTTAAGTGATTTATAATTAAGTTAAAAATTAAAAATTTCTATTTAATTTTTTCAGTTGTTTTTTAGTAGTTTTAAGTGATTTGACTATTTTATTAAAACAAAAAATTAAAATAACTTAACAAGTGTAATTCAATACTATTAAGTCTTAAATAAAAAAAACAAATGACCTCTAAGTAATTGATTTATTAAGAACTTAGGATATATTAGTAATTTGAAAGACTAACTTAAATAAAATATTATAGAAAGCATTTAAAAGAAATATCTTTCTGTTTCTTGCGAAGACTATTTTTTTTATTTATTTGAAATAACATCTACAGTGTAACTGCTTGAACTTAAGTCATTATCAAACTGAATGAGAACTCTATACCATTTAGTCATATTAGGTGGTGGGTTCCTTAGGAAACTCTTGATGTGGGTACGTAGAGTATTACAATGTATTTTTAGGTTGTATTAAATAGTTATGAACAAGTACATATTTTATTATTGTAAAATAAAAAAAGTACAGTATTTATTGGTTAAAAAGTAAGTACAAGTTCTATATGCACATTTGTTATTCAAAAGCTTGGGTGGTTGGTTATCTATTTAAAATAAATAACATAAACACTAAAAAATATATTGAAAGAATTTCTTATTTTTAATTTAAACCTAGATCATTGAAAATAATTTTTTGAAGTAGTTACTATCATGCAATGTAGTTCGGTAATAAGAGCATTTTATGCATTTGATAATATTTTATTTTATTTTTTGAGATAGATATATTTTAATTTTGAGTCTCTCTATATGTTATCTTTAATAATAATTTTTTTAAAAAAAATTCAAGTAATTAAGTGGTGAGAGCACTTCTTTACTACGTTCATAATAGATAACTGAATGTTTTGTTATGTACATTTATCAGCATAAATAACAAGCATTTTATACAATAAATTTTTAAATTTTTTGTTATACCTAAAAATAGCACCAAGGTAAGAAATTCAATAAAGGACTAATAGGTTAACCAAGCTAAAGGTCCAGACGAAGACTGAAGCAATTTAAAGCCAATCATACCATTACAAATCAACCAGAACACCAAATGAGTTCAATTACGTCAAGATAGTGAATCAGTTTGAGATAAGAAGCTCGCATAAGGCATAGCTTAAGGTCACAATCATAAAGTAACTCGTGGCACGTTCTTAGTATGTTATTTCATTTAACAACGAGAAAGACTGGAAAACAGAAAATTTCCTTCCAATTGGCAGAAGTTGACATATTTCTTTATTTTAATGAATCTCTAGAAAAAGGAATAGAATTTCATCAAACAAGAAGATTTTTATAATGAATAGAAAATCTCCTCGAATAGGAAATTGTCAGAATTGCATAATAAGTCAAATATTGACACAATTAATTATAGTTTGATTTAGTATTTAAGTGTTTAATATAATCTCATGTAAAATGGAAAAAAGAAATGTGTCTTTCTATGTTGTAGTAATCAAATTATATGTAAATAAGTAACTTTAGTACTGTATAAAGGGTCATTCGTATGTACAAATAGACATCTTGCATCCTAGCAAACTTGTTTGCATCTAAAAGAGCTCTTATATGTTTGTTAGCATCCGCTATCGTAATAGAAACTTTGCTAAATCCAGTTTCCTCTCAACAATAATATAACCGTCAACTTAGGTGTATTAAAAACTTGCTTGCCTCTTTCGTCGCCTCATATCTCTCTCATATCTCTTTTATTTTATTTTATTTCTTTGTGTTCATTCTATTTTTCTTTTTGCTTATCATGTTAACATTATGGTCAGATTTCATTTAACTCCTTAAATTTCACACTAATCACTATTTTTATATTAATATGGGTGTTGATCGATTTTTTACATCAATATTACTTAGACTTCTGATTATTAATATCACCTTATTTGAAAATTAATAAATAATTAAAAGGAAACAAGATCTCCCTTTGGTAAAAACCACAAAAGAAACTAAAGTTAAACAAATAAACGAGTACCAATGTGGTAAGTTACCCCTATAATTCCCATACCACAAAACACACACTCAATTCTCCTCCAAATCATAAACCAAACAAAAACAAAAGAAAACAAAATTAGATCCTCCATTAGTAGGGACAAAATTGTAAATTCTCATTCACAAAATGTGACCCACACTATGACCAAAAATTCAAAGAAAAAAATAAAAAATAATAGAAGTTACAGTAATTACAAAAAAAGGCAAAAAAAATTGATTTTCAATTCAACAAAAGATGGATCCATTGCTACTCTCTCTCGCTAGCAACCCAAATGTCTTCTTAGCTTCTAACAAATCCCACCACCATGTCCACTACCATCAGATTCTCTTCTACTATTTAATTATTAAATCCCTCTTCTTCATGCTATACGTCATCATAGTTAATACATTCACACTAATTTCCAAATAAAATCTTATACAATTAATCTATCTAAAGTGATCAACAAAAATTCTTTGTCAATGTTGACATTGTATAAAGTTTTTTATAAAAAAAGGTTTAAGTTTAAGTAATATATGAGAAAGAAAAAATAAAATTAAAATAATCTTAGTTATCAATTATTTTTCATGCTGATGTCCCAAACCACTCATAAGTATCAATATACAACACAGGAAGTTGAATAGTTATGGTCCAATCCACTGACAAGGACAATAAAGAAACATATGCATGAAAGTACTGAAACTAGCTAGTAAAGATGAAGTGGGAGTCGTGGCTCCATGATAGCAACAAGCGGGTACTTCCTTGGTGTTGTCAATTGATAAACTTCGTCCATGCTTATGTCTTCAACTTTCATATTCTCTGGCAACTTCCAATTAAACCCATGCAACAGATTATCTAAACTAGACATAATCATCTTCAATCCAAGGCTATAGCCAGGGCACATCCTCCTCCCTGACCCAAATGGCAATAACTCAAAGCTTTGCCCCTTCACATCAATGGCCTTCCCCAGAAACCTCTCGAGACGAAACTCCTCAGGATTGTCCCAAATTGAAGAGTATTTGCCAATGCTCCAACTGTTTATGAAGACTGTAGTTCCTTTGCTGATGTCATAGCCAGTAACATTGCAATCTTCATGGGCGAAGTGCGGGGCTAGAAGTACGACTACCGGGTGTTTCCTCATAGTTTCCTTCATGATAGCGTCTATGTATGGAAGCTGTGGGATGTCTTTCTCTTCAACCCATCTCTCTCTTCCAATAACTCTGTCGAGCTCTTCTGTTGCCTTTTTGATTAGATGTGGTTGTTTCACCAGTTCAGACATTGCCCATTCAACTGTTGTGGCTGAAGTCACTTTGATGGGAGAAAAACCAAATACAAACAAATTACACAGCGGAACTTTTTCTCCCCCGTTATCAGTTCTGATGCATCTCAACTTTTTCCCAGTCTGTCTTTCAACCAGTGCCTGAAATTTCTTGAACACATCTAATACTTGATCTTTCGTCTTCAAGGTGTAAACCCAAGTCTTTCTCGAGTGATCATCTATGAAAGTCACAAAATATAGGGCTCCACCGAGTGATCTCGTCTTCATAGGGCCGCAGAGATCTGAATGCACTAGATCAAGTATACCTGACTTCCTTATAGGTGGAGAGCTGTGAAAGCTGACTCTGTTCTGCTTCCCTGCTAAACAATGAGAACATATCTTCAACTGTATGTTTTTCATGTCAGGTAGCTGTTTTTTCTTGGTTAAAACAATCAAGTCTTTCTCGCTAATGTGTCCAAGCCTTTTGTGCCAAAGTTCTACTTTGTCTTCATCCTGAACTGCATTGATGATGGACTTTGAAATTTTTGCCTGCAACAAATATAAGGTAGAACACTTTTTACCTCTGGCTACAACCATAGCACCCCTGGTGAGCTTCCACTGACCATTACTAAAGAAGTTGCAGTATCCCTCATCATCAAGTTTACCTGTAGAAATAATATTCACACGAATGTCAGGAATATGTTTTACATTTTTTAAAACTAACCCGGAGCCGTTATCTGTTTCCAGGTTCACATCTCCAATGCCAACAACTTTTGCCGTGCCATCATTCCCCATCTTTACACTCCCAAAATCACCATGTGTGTAAGATGTAAAGAAATCCTTCCGCGATGTAGCATGAATGGAAGCACCACTGTCAATCACCCAGCTAGTCTCATGGCATGCAAAATTAATGGAATCAGCATCATACATGAAAAGAAAGTCTTCCTGAATGGTGGTAGCAACTCTGTCATCATTGCTATTATTTTCATTCTTCTTTTCTTTGCTTGTGTCATTTTTATTTTTTCTTTTCAATTGCTTGCAATTTTTCTTCATGTGTCCATTTTTATGGCAGTAGAAACACTCAACATTTGCAAACTTATTGGATTTACTTCTGTGTTGACTTCTATTCTTCGGACCCCTACTTTTACTTCTCCCTCTGCTTTCAGTAATCAAGACTTCTGAAGATGAAGTAGACCCTTGTGCTTTTCTTCTCGTCTCTTCATTCAGAATATTACCCTTGACCAAATCCATTGTCATCATTCCATTCGGAGCAGAGTTCGACAAAGAAGATCTGAAAGTCTCCCATGAGTCCGGTAATGTACCGAGCAACCATAATGCTTGTACCTCATCATCAAACTTGATACCCATGCCAGCCAACTGATTTATAATCCTCTGATATGTATTCAAATGATCTGTCAGAGGAGCACCGTCATGATATCTCAAATACATCAATTGCTTCATCAGAAACAATTTATTATTCCCGGTTTTTCTGGCATACAACTCCTCAAGCTTGACCCACAAAGTTCGTGCATGTGTTTCCCCACTGATATGATTCAAAACATTATCACTCACCCATTGCCTAATGAAACCACATACTTGCCGATGAAGCAAAGTCCAATCTGCATCAGATTTATCACTAGGCTTTTCTGTAGCAAAAACAGGTAAGTGAAAATCTTTCACATACAAAAGATCCTCCATCTTTCCTTTCCAAATATGATAGTTCGAACCATTCAGAGTAATCATTCTACTTAGATTCAAATTGTTCTCCATATTCATCATTGTAAAATTCGGAACCAAGCTCTGATACCACTTTGATGGGAGAAAAACAAATACAAACAAAATTACACAGCGAAACTTTTTCTCCCCCTGAATGAATCCTATGAAAAATCACTAAGTAATGCACAAATCCACCACGATATAATTATCACCAACGATCAAATAATGAGCAATTAAATCACCACCACATGCACAAATAACACAAGCCAATTTTTACGTGGAAAACCTCCCCAATGCGAGAAGTAAAAACCACGGGACCGTAGTCCACTCAAAAATCTCCACTAATAATCAAAGATGAGAGTAACAAACTGTTTTAACATCAACTAGGAACCAAAATCGAACAACAATTATCTAGGTTCCCTAATAACACAAATTTAAGTTTAAATAACAAGTGAAGAGAAAAATCACAAACTCAGCAGAACGTTCTGGACAGCGTCGCTCTCTACTGGGATCTCAAAATCCGATCTCCACCGTCCAGAATTTAGAATCAAAGTGCTGAGTATACTGTCCAAATTTGAGCTCGATCCAACGGTGAATGAAAGAGATATCGGTCTTACAAAACTGCTGCGCTGACAGTGACCGCAAAACGTGACAGCTCTGTTACGGGCTGTATATCTCACAAACGACAACTCCGTTTCCGATCTCCACGGTTCATAATCAAGATCCAGAAGAGATGAATGTGCTGTCCAAATTTCAGCACGATCCAACGGTTAACGAAAATTATATCGCAACAACTCAGAAACTGCGCGGGTGAATTTCTGTGCAGAAAAATTCACTCTTTTCTTTCCTTCTCTCTTCCACACGATTTTCTCTCTTCACACTTGATTTTTTTGTGTTATTTTCTGCCTCCAAAAAACCCTAAACTCTCACCAGCCACCAAACCCTCTCTTCTCTTATTTATATTGATCAAGAAAATAAGAAATAAATAGGGTTATGATTCCTAATTGCCTTAGGATTTCCATATGGGCTCAATTCAACCTATTGAGACTTGTTGGGCCTCTACATAAGAGGGAACCCAACCCAACATCTTCATGGGCGAAGTGCGGGGCTAGAAGTACGACTACCGGGTGTTTCCTCATAGTTTCCTTCATGATAGCGTCTATGTATGGAAGCCGTGGGATGTCTTTCTCTTCAACCCATCTCTCTCTTCCAATAACTCTGTCGAGCTCTTCTGTTGCCTTTTTGATTAGATGTGGTTGTTTCACCAATTCAGACATTGCCCATTCAACTGTTGTGGCTGAAGTTTCTGTGCCTCCAGCAATTAGATCCTGATTAACCAACCAACATGCTTGTTATTCTTTTTTAATTTTTTTGATAAATTAATTATAAAATGAAAAATAAAAGATAATTTGAGATCTATTCTCTCCATGTTCAAATTAAATATTTTCTCTCCAGCACAGTCAGTATCCAAGAGGAATTCACCCATCTCAACCAACGATCTAGCCTAGGTTAGCTATTCTTCCAATTGAAATGATCAAAAGATATTAAAAATAAATTAGTCTATATGTTTCAACCTAAATTATTCATGAACTTAAAAAATAAATCTTAACAATTTATTTTATATATTTTAATAAGACTATTACTCTAAATGACATGATTTCAGGATTTTTATCATAAATGAAATGGCAAATGATGTTTGAAAAGGGAAGTTAGATAGGAGATACCAGCGTGAAGGCCATGACACTATCATAAGTGAGCTTAACTTCAAGATGGGGATCATCAATCAACTGTAACAGCAAGTCCAACATGTCCTGGGGCACAAAATCTTTCACTCCTTTCATTTTAGCTTTGTGTTCGTCAAAAACATGCTCAAAAAACTGATCAAATTTCTTTTTCAAGGCCTTCATCCGCTTTACATACCCTTGCAGATCCAAGAAACTCAGCCACGGAATCCAGTCTCCAATATTGAACACCCCACTGAGCAAGAACACCTCATCAAGCATATCTTGAAACTCTTCAAGAGTTACTATGGAGGTTTCATCAGATTCGTCTACATACTTCTTACCCAACACAATTCTGCTCATAATGTTGAGGGTAAATCGTGAAAGATGTTCTTTGAGCAAAATTGGTTGCCCAGACATGGCATAGAAGCGAGACACAAAGGCACGCAATTCCTCAACACGAATGTACTCGTAATATTCGAGTCTCTTTGAGCTAAACAGCTCGGAGAACAAAATCTTACGGCCTTGGCGCCAATATGGTCCATAAGGTGACCATGTGATGTTCGAATAATTATAAGTTAAGTGCTTGCCTACTGCGGTTTGGGGCCTGGAGGCAAAGTTCTAATCGTGTGTTTTGAGAAACTGCTTTGCCATGTCCGCGGAGGAGGCAACCACGACAGGGTCTGAGCCGAACCTGAGTTGCATTATGGGTCCATATTTATGGGCTAGTTTTTGAAGGGATTGGTGAGGGAGTGGCCCAATCAAGTCGAGATTGCCAATTATAGGCCATGGTCTTGGACCTGGGGGGAGTTTCCGAGGGTGGCGCCGGTTCGTGCTGAAAGTCGTAATTGTTTTGAGAAAGAGTAGGCTGCTAACCATGACACGACAAAAACAACCCATGAAAGGAACTCCATTGAAGGTCTCACAGTTCCACTCATCACATTGACTCTCAAATACTATATGAGTGGCTATGAACCTTTTAAATTATGTTATATGAGTGAACGAGATCGTGTGGATAAATTTCAACTATAAACAACATCCCACCACCACGATACAATTGGCATTGTGGTAATGAATTGTAGTGATTGATAATACTTTGTACGGTGTCGAGAACCTGTTTGGGGGCCAGCATGACCGGAAAATATTAATTCTCAGGGCCACAACATTATTGTTAAAACACAGAAACCTTCTAATAATTATGATAGGGGATAATCTCAAAAGGTTAACTGTAGTTTATAAAAATATCATTGTTATTGTCTATAATTTTAATTTTATTCAAAATCCTTTTTATTGTCAAATTTTTAATGAAAATATTAGAAAAAAGATAAAATATTGAATTTATCTATAATTTAAATAATATAATAATATAAAGATTAAAAAATTAAAAATTAACTAATAATAATAAGTTCTAACGATCCGGATTTTCTTTGAAGTTCTGGATTTCTTTAAATATTTTTTCTTTCTTTTTTTGCAGTTTTTTTTTTTCAAAGATAGTTAAAGATTAATAGATCTTTAACGTCAACTTGAAGATTTGGATCGGAATTTCTTTTTCAATTTTTCTTCAACTTCAATTTAAAATTAATCTTCTTTATTTTTTATATTTTTATATTGTTTATTTTATTTTTATAGATTTAATATTATTTATTTCAATATTTTATATTATTTAAACCAAGGATAAATTCTACATTTTAACCTTTTCTAACAATTTCATTAAAAAATTGACGATAAGGAATATTTTAGATAAAAATGGACCAAATATGGTAAAAATGACATTTTTGCAAATTACAATAGATTTGTTGTGATTATCCCTAGTTTTTTTTTTTTTTTTTTTTTTATCATATTTCCAATTTTATTTTTGGAGTCAAATGGTCAATCAAATCAACTTAACGGAATCTGTGATCATCAAAGACATTGTTGTTCTTTCACACACCTCTTGAGATAGTTTGACTATTTTTGTTAACATCAGGGTGTATTTCAGATAAAAAAGAAATCATGAGTGACAAAAAGGAGATATAGACAAATTGCTATAGGGTTTTTTAGAATGAAAAGGAGATCCCTGTGAGCCCAATGCTGCAGTATATATGATTTTAAAACAATAGACAAAATAAAGACAGAAGAAAAAGACCAAAGGAACAATAGAAAGACAAGATTTTTAAAGTGGTTTGACCTTTTATAAATGCCTACATCTACTGTTCTCTCTATATTTTTATAGAATGACTGTAATGTTTTTCTCTCGGTGTTTCTCTCTATCATTTTACAATGAAAATGATCCCCTATTTATAGAGGGGGATGATACAATTAAAAAAGTAACAAACTGATAGATAATGATGAAATACAACTCCCAAGACTGACATATAGCAAAGTCAACCATAATCATACTAGTTCTTGACATAACTCATGCTTAGTTGGTGAGATTTCCTCAAATTATGCTACCATTAGGTGAAGTAATCATTCTTATCGTGCACGACACGCCAGATTATTATTCTGAACTGAAACTGGTCGGACTGGATCAAAACTAACTGGAGCTTTAGAGAATAAACACTGGTAAACGAACTCATCTTAGCGATCTTGACATCGCACAAAGGGAAGCGATCTCGACGTCGCTTAAATGGATTGGGCGTCGCTGAAGGTCAAATATAGCTTCTGCGGGCTGTGAACTTTTACACTGGGTCATGCACATTGGGCCTCTTCTTGCCAGGGCCAGTTTAAGTGGGCTCATGGGCTTTTACTAACCTATTTGGTCAACTTAGAAAATACCCATAACATAGTGAAAATTGAAGGTGAGACTGTTGCAAAAAGAACAGAATTTGCCTTTGTTTTCTTTGCTTTTCTATCTTTGTCATTTTTGAGTTGAGCCATTGTGGGGTTATCTGATAGAGCTAGAACATGAAAATCTGCATCTTCCACAGCATCCCAAACGTCCAAGGCTTCAAGATAGGCTTCTATACGCATTGTCCAGATCTGATAATTCTCCCCATCGAATGTTGGTGGAGCAATTTGAGAGAAACCTGCCTCAGCATTCATGGCTTAAAGGTTTAATTTCTGTAAAGGTAAAGTCAGTGTATAGGTGCTCTCAAAAACTCACTAAGACACTCACAGGTCCCTCAAGAAAAGGGCTTTGATGCCAAATGTTGTTTTTATTAAAGAGTAAAGCTGAGAAAAATAATAGAAGGAGGAATATGAGCAACTAAATATTTTTATTGAAGATAACTTCGACTTAAATACAATTGAAAGATGCTAGAATAAAGGATTATGATAGCCCACTACTTTAAGTAAAATAACAACTGAGCAAAAAAATATGAACTAATAACCCACTAATAGAGTAAAAAAAACTAGTTGAAACAAACTTTGACAGATTCCTAAGTCATGTTTTCAACATGTTATGTTGTTCTCCTCCTAAAAGCTGCGCTAGTCTCTATGTAAATGTGCTTTTATAGGGTCACAATTAGGGCTACACAAGTGTTGGAATACTACACGATCAAGAGTATGAATCGAACTCCAAATCTATTCTGCGTACTCATCGCAAACGGCTGTCGCTATCTTCTCCTACTGTCTTTCATGTTCGCAAGTCGTGATCGACCTGACTTAGAAGCTCCAAACATGTATCGTGAGTTATTGCGACTTCTCTTGTGCTTCAACTTGCAACACGTTATTGCTACATATTTCTCCTTCATTCTCTTAGCAGTTGGTTCTCCAAGTAACAGCCACTACTTTGATCATCTTCAGGGAACGTAGCCAAAAATTTGCATAAGGGTCAGCTGAAATACAATTTTCGAATGAACTGTATGAAAACATTTTATAAATTAAAAAAATATGGATATACCCAGTTAAAGAAGATATAACAAATCTTATATACTTATCTCTTAAAATTCATATTATAAATAAAAAAAATAAAAGTAAAAAGACTGAATAAAATATAAAGAAACATGAAATGTAAATAAAATTAAGCATGAATCAAGATGTAACTAAAGATATTTGATAATCTTTTTTTAAATATAGATTATAATTAATAATTACTATCACATTTTAAATTAAAGAGTGCATTAGAAAAAAAAATTAAAAAAATTAAATTTAAGTAATATATTATGGAACTAATATTATGATAAAAAAAAAAGCGAAACGTAAAAAATTTAAATAAAATTTCACATCTAATATATAAAATAAAATTATTAAATATGTAATATTTGAATAGGAATATAAATATAAACAAAAAATATATATATATATATAATAGGTTTGGAACACATAGGCATTTGTTTTCATAGGAAAAGAATCATTAAATGAATAGTCGGTGGACTTCAAGTGGTATATTAGCCAACATAATGAGCCTATATAGAGGCTTCACTCGACCTGTACTTATCAACTAGAAACTCAAAAAAAGTTTCCAAACTAAACATTTGAAATCCTCTCATCTTTCAACTCTACATTTAATAGAAACTAATACATTTTCATCTAACCCGCCCATAAGGCCATAAACACCATTATATCCTGCTACTTCTACATATATATATATATATTCTTTTCAAAAGAAATGTAATTTTATTAAAATATTTTTTTTCAATGTGGACCAAGCCTATCCTAGCCCACACAACCCTATGTCCCTGATCATCTTCATCGTCTCACGTTGCTACATGTCCTTGCTAATTAGGCTGTACAGTCTTGGAGTTGCATCTCCATGTACGACTAACAAACACATGAAGCAACTACTTCCTCCAAGCTGTGCGTGACAACTTCTGTGTTTTATGAGAATATGGTTGCTTCTTGTCTTCATATGATGTTGCCAATGGCTTGTTGCATGTGGCTGCTTAGGTACGTGGGTACTTGTTGCATGTTTTTCATGGCTATCTTCTCTCATGGATTGGGTTGAGCTCAATTATTGAACTTGCAACTTGGGCTTTAAAATGTCTACATGATTGGTCTTGTTTAGGGATGGCAAAAATATCCGATCCGATCCAAATCCGAAAAAACCCGGTTTATTTGGAGTGGATTTAGGGTTAAAAAAATTGATTTTTTGGATCGGATTTGGAGCCAAAAGGTTGACCCGCTTGGGTTACCAGGTTGGGAACGGGGCAAGCTTTTTTGCTCCGACCCGCCCCATTAACCCGGTATATAAATTAAAAGTAGAAAAACCTAATAGGTAACACTAGGTCAGCAGCCACTTCTCCGATTCTGCTATTCTTCATTGCGTCACTTCCCCTGCCAACAATTTATTTTTCTGTTTAAATTGGTTGCTGTCAATGTTGGACTCAAATTAATTGCTGTTAATGCTGTCAATGCTGTCATTATTTTTCTATTCAATATTAAGAGAGCTTATTTGCTGCTGTTGTTGATTGGTTTTTGGATCTAAAAAGTAATCAAACCAATGAGCTAGTCTGCAGTGCACACATCCTAATAAAGTTTCCACTCTATCCAAGGTAACTCTTTTTATTTGATTAATTTTCATCTATCTAATTATATAATATCTTTCTTTTCAATTTTAGTTGGAGCAATCAACCTCTATTGTTAAATGATTGTACCTAACTTCGACTATAGGAAGCCTGATTCCTACCCTGAAATAGCAATTACAAGATAATCAAATAGTTAGAAAATGTCAATTAAGGATTAGTACCACAATATTTCACTGTCACATACAATCGTGTCGATTTAGTTTAATATATATGGTGGCCTATTCGACTGAGTTTGGCATCTAGTTACAGGAAGACATAGGCTACTTTTTGTAGATCAAATCATTACTATTTGCCTAAGATTTGTTGACATTAACATTAGTCATAAATTATCATTTAAGAAAAGGAAACAGAAAACATATAACAATAGTCCATAACTACAATTACCTAAGACATATCTAGATAAAAAAAATATATAAGTATTCAATAGTAGTTTAAAAAATATATATATTCAATAGTAATGCTTTTGTTGATAATAACCAGCAAAGGTTGTGAAAAAATTGATTAAATTGATAAACTTGTATATCGTTTAAGTTGCTCAAATCAATTTTGTTATTTCGAACTATATTATTTTTTATCATTGTATGAACCTGTATGTGGTTTATCAAGTAGATGGATTGTTAGAGATTTAATTCTTAATAGGTATATTCTAAAACTTATATAGATAACTTTGTCTTGTATAATAATTTGGGTTTTTTTTTTTTTTTCTAATGTTGTTTGTAGTTTAATTTAGGTGTGTTTGTGGTGATTTTATGATTGTGATTTTTAGTGTGTTTTTAACTAATATTAAATATGTATTTTTATTTAGGCTTCAAACCAAATGTCTACACCTAATTTCGAAGATGATGACATGCTACTACTCGGTAATTTGAATGCATTGACTAATCCTCCCAATGAATTAGATACCTCAAGATTAAGATCGGAAATTTGGAAACATTATAGGAGAGAAAAAGTAGGCAACAACATCAAAGCAATATGTAATTATTGCAAATCACAATTAGTTGGTGGTCCAAATGATGGCACAAGTCACCTTAGAAATCATTTAAAAAGATGTAGTAAGTCAAAATCAATTCAAACCGATTTAAGGCAATACAAATTAGGACAACTGAAAATAGATGGTCAGATGGATTTATTGGCACCATATACATTTGACCAAAATATATCAAGAACAAAGCTTGCACATATGATCGTAATGCATGAATATCCATTGAGTATGGTGGAACATAAAGGATTTAGAGACTTTTCCGCATCTCTTCAACCTGCTTTTAAGCCGGTTTCAAGAAATACAATAAAAAGGGAGATTATGCAAATTTATGGAGTGGAGAAAATGAAGACAACAAATATACTAGAAATAAGCAATTCTAGTATTGCCTTGACTACTGATTTGTGGACTGCTAGTAGCCAAAGAAAAGGTTATATGGCAGTGACGGCGCATTTTGTTGATGAGGCATGGCGTTTGCATAGTCGAATTTTGAGGTATAATCTTTACAATAATCTTTACATTTTATTGATTATTTGTTGGTGTATAGAAATTGAATTAATTTAAATTGTTATATAAAATATTTTTCTAATTGCATTATCATATTTTAGGTTTATATATGTGCCATGTCCACACACGGCGGAGACAATTTGTGATGCTTTGTATGATTGTGTGATAAATTGGAACCTTGATCGTCGGTTGTCTACATTAACTGTTGATAATTGTAGTACTAATAACAAGGTGAGTGAGTTGATGTTAGAAAAACTCAATAAATCTGATTTATGGTTCAATGGACAATTGTTCCATATGAGGTGTAGTGGACATATATTGAATTTGATTGTGAAAGATGGCTTATCTGTGATTGGGGATGGAATTGATAGAATTCGAGATAGTGTTGCTTATTGGGTAGCAACACCAAAAAGAATAGAAAAGTTTATTGACATGGTTAGACAAATGAACATTCAATGTAATCAGAGATTAGCTCTTGATTGTAAGACTAGGTGGAACTCTACTTATCTAATGCTCACCACTGCATTGAAATTCAAAACAATTTTTCCTCGTTTGGCTGCTCGTGAGCGACAATACAAAAATGTCCCAAATGATAAAGATTGGGAGTTGGCTGCTACATTAGAAGACAATTTGAAAAAATTTTATGAAGTAACTGAAAAGTTTTCTGGTACACAGTATCCAACAACTAATCTTTTTTTTGTTGAAGCTTGTGAAATTAGATTGTCATTACTTGATTGGCTTGAGTCTGATAGTGAAGTGGTACAAATGATGGCAAAAAAAATGATTGCAAAATTTGACCAATATTGGGGACAACTTCATGGCGTACTGGCGATTGCAATAATTTTAGATCCGCGGTATAAACTTATGTTGCTAAGATTTTATTTTGATCAACTTTTTGATTCATCTAACTCAAGCTTTAATGTCACACGAGCTTACAATTTATGTCGTGATTTGGTGAATGAGTACACCTCAAAGGCTCAAGTAGGTGGAAGTTCTTCTAGTTGTTATCGCTCTCCATCTCGTTTATCAAGTAAAAGAAAATCTGGTCGATTGGCATATTATGATGATTATGTGAGTGAACATGATACAACTTTTTCTAAGTCAGAGTTGGATGTTTATTTGGATGAAAAAGTTTTGCCAAATTGTGATAACTTAGATATTCTTATGTGGTGGAAAACAAATGGAAGTAAGTATCCTATTTTGGCTAGAATTGCTAGAGATGTTTATGCCATTCCCATATCAACAGTTGCTTCAGAATCAGCCTTCAGTATTAGTGGTAAAGTGGTTAGTCCACATCGTAGTAAATTACACCCAAACACATTAGAAGCATTAATGTGTACACAAAACTGGTTATTGGCTGAAAAGCGAGGTATGAAAGTTTTAAATTTAAATTGGTGTTAGTTTATTGTGTTTATTTAATATTTATTAACATATTTTATTTATTCATATGTGTAGGGCTAGATAAAAAAGTTCAACAGGATGATTGTTACGAAGAAGATAGCGATGGTGATGGTGAATGGGTAAATTATGATAATTGTATATTACACTTTTGATATTAATTTTATGTCATATTAAAACTTATTAACTCGACTTTATTTTATTTTTTTTGGCTATAGGTTCGTGTTTGAAAGCATTGAGATGGATTTTTAGCATGGATTTTTATAATGTTTTCGATTATTTATTTATTTAGTGTTTGTAATAAAACTTAATTATATTGTTACTATTATTTTGGTATTTGTGACTATATAGTATTAATATTTTGGATTGTGTAATGACATTTCATCATGAATGTAGTAAGTCTTTTGATATTTGTTATATTTTTTTGTTTATATATTTGTTTTAGTTAAAAACTAAATCGGGTCAATGGATCGGGTTCGGGATAAATCCCTCCAATTGGGTTTGGGTTTGGGGCAAAAAGTGGTAATTTGTTTGGGGCAAGGGTCGGATTTGGAGCATCTTTCAAAAATTTTGGATCAGGTTCGAAAAGGACAAAACCTGATCCGATCCGATCCGTTGCCATCCCTAGTCTTGTTTCATGGGCTTACACTTGTGGGCTAAAATTTGTTTTTGAATGGATCTCAAATAAACACCCTAAGGAATATGTATTGTATGTTTTGGCCCAAGCACTTGTTTCTTCCGTAGGTTCACCTCAAAAATTCGCAAATTAATTCACCAATTCCTTCCATGACTCATCTACATAAAAAAAAAAAAATTAAATTAAATAATTAATTTAATTTACTCAAAAATTCATTACAAAAAGTATGATTAAAAACAAGAAATCACACCATATTTTAGCGTGATCACTACGCATATTGTCAAATCGGTAAACAACTTTCTTCAAAACTTATCAATTGTGAAATATTCAACATTAATGAATTCTATAGTTATTAAAATATATATATGTGATACAGAATTCTTATAGGATCTCATAATGAATTTTATAGTTATATAAACACGAGTCTTGCTCACATTGTTGTTATACTATTTTTGTTTTATATTGGGTTTTGCTATGGATATTTTTGGGATTACATGCATGAGCTGGTAAAAATCCAATGAATTGACCTAATGGACCAGCTCAATAGACAAAATCTCATTATGATAACCTCCAGCTCGTAGGAGAAAGCTCTCATATCATCATGCATCCAGCTCATGTATACGAGCTTTCAGCGAACCAGACCTCAACTCGCACAGATAAGCTCTCAGATCACTGATCATAAGCAGAGTTGCTCAATACGAGCTCCAGGTCGCTTAGAGCAGAGCTAACTCATGGCGTAGCGTAATGTGCACGATGAGTCTTTCCAAAATAGTAGCAACGCAATTTAAAGAACATGCAATCACCAAATTAAGATTATGATTTTACGGGATCTGATAGGTGTCAACATCGGAAAGTGTAATTAATAATTTCTTTATTGTACATACTGTAGCACCTCTTCCTCTCTATAAATAGGGGGTTGAAATTCATTGTAAGGGATTGACTCTCTCTCTCTCTCTCCCTCTCACCAGAAACACTTAATAAATAAAAGGACTACCTCTGTAACCAAAGGAGGTGTCGTGGATATAGGCAATTCATTGGCCGAACCACGTAAATTCTTTGTGTTATGTTTTTCCTCTTCCTTTGTTTCCTTTTTCTTACTTTGTTTAGCTAACTCTGCAGTATTGGGTTGAAGTTCAATACACAAAGGACAATGAATTGAGATGGCCAATGAATTAACTTTTTTGTTTTATTATTATTATTTTATATGTCGAAAGGTGTTACATTCATTATTTAATAAGTACTAGTAATGATACTTTAGATCTTTCAATTTAAATGTCTCTCATGGATTGGGTTGAGCTTTATTATTGAACTTGCAACTTGGGCTTTAAAATGTCTACATGATTGGTCTTGTTTAATGGGCTTACACTTGTGGGCTAATATTTGTATTTGAATGGATCTCAAATAAAATACCCTAAGGAGAATGCATTGTATGTTTTGGCCCAAACACTTGTTTCTTCCGTATGTTCGCCTAAAAAATTCACAAATTAATTCACCAATTTCTTCCATGACTCATCTACATAAAAAAAATAAAGATATTAAATAATTAATTGAATTTACTCGAAAATTTATCACAAAAAGTAGGATTAAAAACAAGAAATGACACCATATTTTAGCGTGATCACTACGCATATTGTTAAATCGGTAAACAACTTTCTTCAAAACTTATCAATTGTAAAATATTCAACATTAATGAATTCTATAGTTATTAAAAAATATATGTGATACAGATTTCTTATAGGAGCTCATAATGAATTTTATAGTTATATAAGCACAAGTTTTGCTCACATTGTTGTTATACAATTTTTGTTTTATATTGGGTTTCTTGGTTTTTGTTCTTCCAGATATTGGTCTCATTGTTTTATGAAAAGTTTGTCCTACTAAGACAAGAAAAGAATGTGTCAATTTTGCTCAAAAGTGAATTAATTCACATTAACAAAGTTTGGAGTCATAATTTCAAAGCTGAATTCTATTTATGATTTTGTTGAGTTAGTTCCCGTATACATGTATTCCGTATGCATTATTTCAACTTTTTATACATTTGTATTTTATATATATATATATATTACAAAATTCTTAGAATGCATCTGTATTGAATTTTATAATTTTGTTGACTTGGTTTCCGTATACACATATTTTGTTTAGATTATTTCAACTATTTACACGTTTGCGTTAATAACATACTATTTTATCAATTGAATCATACGAATTCCTACTTATTTATTGCTATATTTTTTTAATGATAAAAACGGTAGTATCATGGAAAATCAGTTGCCATTTATGGACTACACCAGCATTTTTATAATGAACATGGTATGTAACTTTCTTTTTCTTTTTCTTTTTTTAATTACATCAATATTTAATTATATGCTTATAAAAAATTATAATGTTATCGTCTAGGCTTTCGATAGTCAAGACGCATTGATAGAATGAACATAAAACACAGGAAAGATGTACAAAGACTTATTATCTGGTGGTGCTACACAAAGGACAATCAATTTAGATGGCCAATGAATTAACTTGTTTGTTTTATTATTATTATTATTTTGTATGTCGAAAGGTGTTACATTCATTATTTAATAAGTACTGGTAATAATAGTTTAGATATTTCAATTTAGATGGCCAATGAATTAACTTTTTTGTTTTATTATTATTTTGTATGTCGAAAGGTGTTACATTCATTATTTAATAAGTACTAGTAATGATAGTTTAGATATTTCAATTTAAATGTTACATTTTTTATTAAGCTTTGTATTTAATATTTTCTTGGCTCAATTTCTTTTCAAAGCAATGGTTTTAATCGTCGACAATATTTAGTTTCAGTTATGTTGAATAATATTTTATGATATCTTTTGTTTTTTGTTTTTTTTTTTTTTTTTTTTTTTTTTTTTTTTTTTTTTTTTTTAACGTTCAAGTATGATAAAGTAAGTTTTTTCCACTAATAATTATTGGTAAATGTGAGAATCTCAAATACAGTAAAATATGTATAAACCATAAAACACTTTAAATTAAATTTAATTATTCTTCACAGTATTTCCAAACCAACCACCATGTCGTAACTACACTTCTCTAACGAAAAAAAACAAAAAAAACAATCTGGTAACATGTTAAAGCTCATGAACAAGAGAAAACAGGCTTTTGACACGTAAATTTAGTGAGTGGAATTGGGGTTCTGAGAATGAGGCATCCATGAATTTCCAACACAAAGCACAAAATGCAAACGTTGATCCCAATGCACCATTCCTATCCTTTGGGTGATGATATTTTACATGTTGATCCATATTTACAGGTTCCTATCTTTAAATAATACTGTCGTGCATGCACATCCGAAACAAGACAATAAAAAATGAGAGAAAATATAAGTTGTACGGATTTAGAGATATAATCTGAATATGTATGACACGTCTAACAACTGCTACCAAACTAAAAGCGAAAACCCGTAGTGTTTAGCAAAAACAAAAAATTAAAGAGCTTGGTACTGCATGTTGCTCAAAATCATTACACAGATTGTGCAACTTCTGCTGATTTTAAAACGTCAGAACTGTTATAGTTAGATGTCAAATTCATGCACACTATCTGCATGGTATCGTTTTGCAAGTTGGATGACATCTTTTTGTGTTAATCAAGTTAACATTGGATGGAAAAGAAGATCCTGTAATTGAGTGCGGAGGTCTCAATGCCAATGATACTAATAGAAATGGATCCAAGCGTAGTGGTGGCACAAGACCTGTTGTTTTATCTTCTTTGAAAAGCTTTGCAAATGTGAACACATCCAAAGTAGCAACTAAAGAATTAAAAGTTTCTAAGGTACTAGCTCCAAAGCCGGATGCTTCTGTGATTTCATCTACCGCTAAAAGCAAAATCGCAAAATAAGATTTCCCAATGAGCTGTCAATGCTCAGGTACTATTGGACTAAAAGGTTCCTTAAACAATTCTAAAAGTGCCCAAAACAATGCTAAGTCTGGTTTGGCTAGCAAATTGATGGCTAAGCAATCCTTTGTTAAACCACCCCCTTCTTGATTATCATGAATTTTCAACCTCCATATTGCTTCTGCAAGGCACAAAGCAAGAACAAATAATCAAATTCTCATATATTTCCATCAGAACTCAAAGTTCCAAAAACAAAATCTCACGTTAGCCAATACCAAAAGCTTAGAAAGATTAACACACTCTATTCGAAACCGATTTTTCATTTTTTTACTTCAAAATTAAAGCATTGACAAAAATCATCTTCTTTCAAAGCCTCAACATGCATTTCATCGTCAACCACAACTCTCCAAACCAAAAACCCCACATCACAAATATATAAAAGAAAAAACACTCCATTACTCCATCAAAACAACAGAAAATACACATTGCAAATGTCGATCATTGCTCATCACTTTGAAGTATAGTTGCATTATACCTACGACTTTAATTAAAAAATATATATTTAATTATGCAATATCATTGTATCTTATTTTATAAGTTGGGTCATTATACATAATATTTAAAAAAATTCTAAGTAAATTATTTAATTATTTAATCTGATTTTCACCTTTTGTTTCTTAATTTTATTAGAAAGTATTAAACTGGATTAGCAATGGCTAAGGATATTAAACTGGATTAGCAATGGCTAAGGATTTATATCAGATTCCTTATATTAATGTAAAACTTTTCATATTCATATTGCTTGTGAGAAAAATAATTTTTTTTTTTTTTTGTATATTATGTAATTAATTATTCTGATATTAATAATTTTTAATTTATGATTATATTACCTATCGTTAAAATAAGTCATATAAATATAGATTATTGATCTATTACTTCAATAGAATAAATTAAAAGAAAAAACAAAAGTGAAGGAACTTCAAGAAAATACCATAATTAAGGATGTTCTTAACATTTATTGATATTTTGTGAACAAATAATTAATTTATTTTTTCAAGTTTCTTGATGATTCACATGAATTTTTTTATTTTTGTAAAATCACATGAACAATTAACTAACTTGATCAATTGGCTAATAGTATCCAATATTTTAACATTTTAGTATCACCCTTTTTTTTTATATATTTTAATATCACCTACCACTATGGTGGGACACTGAAAAATTAATTCTCAGGGGTCAATTATTTTTTTTTATCTGAAGACTGAACAATACTATTGAAAACTGAAGATTGAATGGTAACTGAAACATGAAATTTGAAAGACATGTTTGTTTTTTTTCCTTACCTCTAAAAGTATAGTACTATTGTTTGTTTTTTAAAATTAAAATTATCTGAAAACTAATAATTTGACATTTATATTCTTTTACTATTAGTTATATAACTTTATTTCATATGATACAAATAATTACAATAAATTATTTAATAAATACTAAAACACTTATATATAATATTTTATTTATAATTAAAATATCATTGTAATTAAATTTATATATTTAAATAAAAAAAGGTCTTAAATTGAATTATTATTGCAACAAAAATTATAATTGCAAAGTAATATATGTTTTCTATTAAACTTTATACCCTATAAAAATATAAAGACCTAATGATATGTCCAAGGGCACCCAATCACAATTGATAGAATAGTATCGAAATTCATGGCGTTGCAATCAATCAATACAACTTTGAGATAAACAAACCAAAAAGATAAACAAATTCTACAACAAATTCAATATACAGAAAATGAGAAACTTTGAGAACTTCACCTTTGTCATATACAAATAAACACCATTATCATATACAAATTCAATATACACAAGCAAATTGCCATCAATATAAATAAACAAATAACACCAACACCATAACTTTGTTCTATTTATACCAAAATAAATAATCAATATACAGAAACTTTGAGTTTTAATGTATAACCAGCAACACACTAGAAACTTGATAGGAGAAACAAATAAATATAATATATTAAGCAAACAATGAAGTTTTAACAAATAAACACAATATGGGCTATTCCATAAGTAGTTTAATAAAGAACATAAATAAAGATTTTTATTGGAATTTGATCGAAGAAATATAGTAATCTAGCTATAAGAAAATTTGATGTTGAGATATTTAGGGTTTTTATTTTTCAATGTTATTTGTTAAAGCATTAAAAGAAATTTGTATAATATAAAACTATGACAAACTTGTAAATATGTTATTTTGGGAAGAATAACTTGGAATAATATATTTACAAAATCATCAAGTGATTCGGTACTCAGAGAAAAATCAGAAAATGTAGTTTTTTACTTTCAGTGGTTTTTTTTATGGTTTTAAGTGATTTGCCTATTAAAAAAAAACAAAAATTATTTAATTAGTCTAATTCAGCACCATTAAGTGTTAAGTGTAACAAACAAATAACCTTTAATCAAATTTGGCATTTAACATCCAAAGTTTAAATATGTATTAAAATATAATGGGGTTGAATCACGATAGACATATTGTAGTACTAATATTAATGAGAGGAAAAAGAGTACTATTATTTAGTGGTTGGCATAGTTTGGTTTGATTTTGGACAAAATCAAATTGAACTGAAAAAAATTCAGTTTTTGAAATATTAGGCTGAACCGAACCGAATCGAATGTAAGGAATAAACTGAACCAAACCAAATTGATTTAATTCAGTTCGATTCTGTTCGGGCCAATCGGTTTGGGCCTTAAAAATGGGCCTCTAGTTACGTATTGGCTTGGCTTTAAATTCAACTTTTATTCAATTAGGCCAATTTGAGAGTTAAATTTTAGAGTGGCAATATTTTCACTCCTTAAAAATTGTTTGTACACCCCTTTTGCTATAAAAAATTTGAAATTGTTTTAGTTTATTTTTAAATTCCACTTAATACCAAGAATACACTTTTTTCTCGTAATGTTATTATACAAGTACACCCCATTTATACCTATTTATGAAATATGTGCTTGACTTCGTTTCTTTTTTGTTTCATTTTCTTTGATTCTCAGATTCTCATAGTTGCTTCCATGTCTAATTTGGTTGCACTCTTATGAGTGGTGATTGGCTGACATTTATGTGTCCTCTTGTTCTATTGCATTCTAATTGCTCGAGGAATTGCCTCAAAGAAACTGTTTTCCTGATTACAAATTTGAAACGCAACTGCTACACACATTGAGCTAATATTTGTTAATTTACTGATTAGAATATTATATTAGTGATCTCTTTAGGAATCGTTATGTGATTGGATTGAGTTTTCTAGCAGGAAATTTTTTATGGTAGTTTGTGTTAATGTGATATCTATTTGATATTTTAATATCACAGATTTTTGAATGATTTTAGTTAGCTTATTATGGTTTTTAATTGGTGTTCCCATTCTCTTAAATTGTTGTTTTTAAAAATAATAAGTAAATAAAAATATGGTTATTAATTTTGATCCAATATTGCTTGTAGAGAACTGTTTTTGCTTACCAGGTTATTAAGTAAATAAAATTGAGTGTGGCGATGACAAGGAAGAAGAAGGGAGAGAAATAATATCAAATCAATAATAAAATAGGTATAATAAATGGATGTACTTATAAAAATATAATATGATAAAATTAAAAAAGGGTATTCTTGGTATTAAATGAGGTTTAATAACAAAATTTTAAATTTTTTATAACAAAAGGGTGTACAAATGATTTTTGAGGCTTGGAAATACCACTGCTCTAAATTTTAATGCAATTGGGCTTACAATGAAGTTCAATTTTACTTCAACTCTGCTGTAAGTTAAAAAATTTTAAGGGTTTTGTTGAAAACTAACCCACTTTTAATAATCCATTTAAATCTTAACCTCAAGGTAGAAAATCTCAATCTCAATGTAGAGAATCCCAACTTCAGGGTTGTGAATTCTAATATAAATTCTAATATAAATTCAAATCATTTCAACCTTAGAGTTGAAATGATTTGAATATAAAGATTATTTTTGAGGTGGATCATGTAAAAATGAGTCATTTTTGTAATTGTTTCTAATTTTAATTCAATTGCAAGCCTTATCTGGCCTACTTTGAAATAAAACATTTCTCAATGTTGCTTAAAAAAATACCCCATTGGATTAAAAAAAAAAAAAAAAAAACCCTATTAAAATTGGATTCGTTCACATAAACTTGTCATAAGAAAATTGCACATATATGAATATGATATTTGTAAAACAAACAATTGCATAGACAGTCAAAGCAAGCTCTAAAAACAGTCCAAAACAGCAGGAAAAAAAAAAAAAACTAAAACAGCCTAAAATAGTCTTAAATTGTTTAAAAAAAAAAGGGCCCTAACATAGTTCAATTAACCTGCCAGTAACCAGTCCAAAGTAGCCCTAAACATCTCCATCAGCACAGTCCAAAACAGCCCTAAAAACAGTCCAAAATAGCAAAAAATAAAGAACTAAAACAGCCCTAAAACAGTTGGGTTTAATTGAAATCTAACCCCTTTTTGATAACCCATTTGAAAAATAACTTTTTTTTTTTAAATCCCAACCTCAAGGTAGAGAATCTCAACCACTAGGTTCAGAATCCCAACTTCCAGGTTGTGAGTCATAGTGTTAATTTAATTCAATCTCAACTTCAGGGTTGAAATTTTTTCAACCTAAAAAAAAGGGGTTAGTTTTCAAATAGACTCTTAAAAAGGGGTTAGTTTAGGTATTTTCACTTAAAAAAAAAAAAGAAACAGTTCAAACAGTCCTAATATACTTCAATAAACAGTCCAATAACAGCACTAATAAATCCCATATACAGTCCAAAACAGCCCTAATTAATCCCATAAACAAATACAGTCCAATAAACAGCCCAAACAGCCTTAATTAATAATAAAAAGATCCAAGTTCAACAGCCCTACAGTTAACAAAAAAATAAAAAATAAATATAAAAATAAATTTCCAAACACATCACGAACAATAATCAATTCATCTTCTTGTGGCCCCTTTGAACATACCACAAGAAAAAGTATTTCCTTAAAACTTTAAAAAATGTCGTAAAACCCCTTTTAAGAATGCAGTAAAAGACTGACATTTTTTAATATATTCTACTAAATGTCATAGAAAATCATGCTTACGAAAGCTTAAAAATGCCACTTAAATAATTTTTCATGACAACTAAGGAATGTTGTTTAAAATACTTTTGGATGCAAAAAAATAAAAAAGAAAAATGTTGCATAAACCATTTATTCGTGCGGTCAAAAAATGTCGCACATGTAATTTTTTAGAGCAGTCAAAAATTATCACATGAAATGAGTTTTAAAACCAAACTAATGCTTTAAATGAAACTTTTCAATTTGAAAAACTATTCAAATTGAATCAGAACAAGATGAACTTGAGTCAAATCAAATATGACATTTTAATAATATCAATTGGAATAAATATCCCAAAACTACGTAGCATTTAAATATTAATCTATCTTCATTTACCATTTTACATAGAGTGCTAACTTGGCATATATGAAGTAGACAATTACTAAACATTGAATTACTCAACACTTAATGCCATTGGCTACTCATGATGGCGTAGCCCCAAAGACAAGACCACGAGCTTGTCCATTTCGTTCACGCTCGAATATAGCTCCTGTAGCATCATCGAGAATGGAACCACAAATGAAGCAACTGCAGCAACAGCTACACCGATTTAGCAAACGAAACAAGTAGCATCCAATTTTATTTTCCGTTTTCGCTCCAATTCTATATGACTACAACTCAATTCTTAAGACATATCTAAGAGAAGACTGACCTTGAATATTTCAAGCATTGTTCAGGCAACAAAAATGACAATCCAGGAGCCTGTTATGTCCCACTGATTTAGCTTCATTATGTCCCAACAGGCAGTCCAAAATCTCGAACAAATACACTTCCTTATTACCAAATATAAAATCCAAGTACCAAATTCAGAACCGAAAAATAAGAAAATATCTTATTTTGGCATCAAGTAGTAAACACAATCCTCAAAGTTGGCACGGTATCTTCCACAAAAACTGAAGAAACTAAAATTATAGCCCCTCTACTTCAATTAAAGAAAGCATTAGACTCGGGAACTAAAAATCATCACACAGGTTAACAACATACATATTACCACACCCCAAGTATAAAAATCTCCAAGTTTACCTTTCCAATGGGACAAGCAAGCAGATAGCAAATAATCATTAATCTGTACAAGCCAAGCAAAATTCACACCAACTGCAGGTCCATATCTTGAACAAATTGCTTGAGGAATAACTTAATAAATAAAACAAATCAAAGTCCATTAAACTCAACAAAAATGAAGATTAAAAATTGTTAACACCGTTTTCTAGTCAACTTGGTTCTTGAAACCCAATGCCTGCGAAACAACAAATAGCAAGAAGAAATATTGAAGACCAGAATCAAAACGGATTAGATACAATGATTTTTACGTGATTCGACAAAATAATGACTTACGTCCACGACTATTACTCTTTTTTCTGCAGAGCAACGGTATATATCTTTTTAGTTCTCTCTTACAATGAAATTGACCCCCTATTTATAGATGGAGATATTACAATTTGAATTGGTTTCAGAATCTTACAGATAAGATAATTAATAAAATACATTTAATTAAGATAATATTTGTTAAGATTCTCTCTACCATATCAGCAACGGTTGTCAAGAATGTCGTGATTTGATTTGTATGGAAATAGACAAGTTGACTCATTCTTTAACTGAACCGTTCCAGGTTTCTAGAATGTCAACTGGTCAACTTTAGGCACTTTGAGCGAGCAGATTATCAAAACGATCAGTTATTACTCCCAGCGAGTAGATGAAAAGATGAATAATCAACCCATGACTTGTCAAACATTCTGGAAAAATAATGATATCTGGTCTCACAACGGACAATCTCTTGATAGTTCTGATTATCTCTGAAGAATATTATCGAACAGTTTTTGGACCACGATCAGATCGGCTTAGTGATCATAACATGTAACCAGGCTGCCATGCGATTAAACATATGATCAAATAGACGATCAAATGATACGATCAACCATACAGTAATTATAACGATCAGTCATGTGATCAGATGTGTTCAGGTTTACAGGCTGAGAAACGACCACATGTTTCTCTCTTTGATAATTGCCTAATGGACCAACCTCTTGGACTTTTTCTCATAAGATATTATACTGGGCTCATTTTTGGACCTTTATTAATCCGTTTTCTGTGATCGCAAAAGTGTCCATAACAAAACTAAAACTGCTAAATCACAAAACTTTTCAAAACAACATGCCTCCCCAAAGCTAAAACAAATGTTCACAGAGAGTATAATAGCAACATACTGATCAAAAAGCTTGTCCAAATATATAGGAGAGCCTACATGGAAATAAGGTTGTACAAAACACTGCCAGAAGATATTACTTGCTTTTTTCCGAAATCTGCGGAAAACTAAACATGAAAGAAGGGAGTTCGACAAGCAGGAAGCAATAAATAAATAAATAAAATAACATATGTGGTGGTAAATTTATAACCAACATCAGGGACTCAGACAGGATCTACTTCCTCCAGAATTGAAATAAGGTTCCAGATGGCACGAGTTGCAAGGACAGCAGCAGTCAATGGCTAATTAACTCGTATGATAGCAAGTACACATGAATATATATACAGAGACTCAGCATCTGTCAACTCGGGTATAAAGGTTATATGTACAGAGATGTGGAATTAACTTACGTTAGTAAAGTCAATATCTAAAGTTCCAGTAGTTTTTTTTTTTTTTTTTAAATTTTTTTTACAAAATCTGTAGCAATAAAAAGAATATTAATTTGATTTTTTATAAATTTATTCATTTATATTTTTAATAATTATTTTAAAAATGATTTGTGTCAGTGAAATAAATTTTTATTTAATTAATTCATATTAAGAATTAATGTTATTAACCATTTTTTTTAAAAAAATTATTAGTTAACAAAAATAATTTAATTCAATCTAATATAATGTACCACGAAATATGAAACTGTATAAAACATGATACAGTTCAATACAATCTGGTGTGATATTCTATTAACAATTAAAAAGGTAAAATCTTTTAAAAAAAAATAAAAATGGTTAAAAAAAAAAAAAAAAAAGCCTTGTGTATAATCAAAGGTGGACATTTGTGTGGGCTTACTTGGGCTAGACCCCAGGTTAGAGTTCTGATAAAAGTTCTTTGGTTTCACCAAATTAGCCCTGTGCATTTAATTTAATTTTATGCGATAAAACTTCATTTATTCCCTAAAATTTTAAAAAGTATCATATTTTTAAAACTCTATTAAAAATAATTTTTTTCATCCCTAATTTTTTCAAAATTCTTTGCAAATATCTAAACTGTCAGTCAGCTGATGATCAACGGTGACTTTAAATAATTTAGATGGTAATTTAATAACTTAAATTCAGAGATATTTTAAGTAATTAAACTTATAAAATTATTATTTTATGATGATGATCCGATAATTTATATGTCACTAATAACCATCAAAGGTAAAATTGTTATTTATTTTTACGTTTTTTGTTATTATTGATTGCTAGTTCACTGATGATTTGAACTTTTTTAAAGAGTTTTAGAAAAGTTAAAAGTTAGAAATGAAAATAACTGTTTTTAAAGTTTGTTTTTTTTTTTTAAATCTTGGGGACTCAAATGAAGTTTCCTATTTTATACTCACTTTTACAACTAATTACAATGTTGCCATTAATATATTTGCATTCAGTTCACTCACTCTCAGCCCTTAATACCATCACGTAACCCTGTCTTCTTTCTCATCGATTCCCTCTGTTCTCTCATACAAGGCCCCACTTTCTTATTTTTCTCAAGGAATCAAAAGGTTAGGTGTCTAATTTGTCTCTCCAGTCCCTGTTTTAAGGAATTTTTTTTTTTTTTTTCAAATTACTTCTACTAATATATAAGTTAGAACTTTTAGATTATCATTTCTAATCTTGGGAAATCATTTATTGTCTATAAATATAGGGATTAAGAACTAAACTATTGTTTTTTTTTTTCCTTAAAGTTTTATGTTGTCTTAATTTTTATTATGTATACATTTTGAGAAAAAGAGGTGTATTTTTGTTCTGCAATAAATGAAATTTCCTCAGACCGTTGAAGTCTTTACTCTTTGGGTGCCCACCTCAGCCTTTTTGACAACTAAATATATCACTTACATTACCAGACAGAACTACTAATTTTAGCAATACGTTCAAGTCACAGAAACTAAGTTAAGCACTTGGCACTCTGTATACTCAACGCATGAAGGTTCGAAATTATATACTTTCTCATTCCTCATAAGTTATTTACTGTGCTTTTATTTAAGTGTTGATCACCTCAGCCTGGTGTGGACTCTAGACCATTCCAAATGGAGGCTCCCAAGAACTAAATACTTTTGAGGGTCGAATGATGCTTGGATTCAATCAGTGGTGGTTTGAAGTGTTCACAGCTTTTTTCTTGCTGGTGTTTATGTACACTTGGTCAATCATTCCTATCCTTTCACCTTCGAGTTAAAACAAAAAAACCATATGTTTATAATCAAGATATGTACTTATTATTATTATTTTTGTAATCGAACAATTCATAATAAGTAATTAACAATACACAATACTTTCCAAATATTTACCAAATAAATGAATTGCTAGGTCTGAGAAAAGTAGCACTAAGACCTTGTTTGGTATACAGGATTATATAGGATGAGACGAGATAAGATTGGATGAGTTGAGATAGAATACGACTTGATGAGATTAAATTAGTACTATACTATATTTGATGTAGTTGGGATTGAATTGTATTAGATTTGGTTAAATTAATTTAATATTTGTGTAAAATGAATTGTAAAGAAAAATATAATAAATTAATCTTTAAATATATTTAACATAAATAAAAATAAAATTTAAAAGCTATATAAATAAGTAATTATTTTTTAATAAATTGTAAATGTCTAAACCTCATAAAACTATTAACTAGATTTGTAATTATTAAATATATTTAATATTATAACAAATTACTTTATTTTTTGATAAATAAAATTTAAAAAATTAAGTTAAAAAAGTTTTGGAATCCGGCATCCGTGGTATTTCAAAACCCACTAGCAATAGTGGAATTTGAAGTCTCGCTATTATGAGACCTTCTAGGTGGGACCTGTCACCTTTTGAAGAGAAATCTTCTATTCAAAGTTAACTCCAGCAATCAAGGTTTGGAAATTTGTTTTTGCCCAAACCCAATGCATGTTCCAATTGCCAAATGCAACCTAATAATCAAATAATCTAAATTACAACATACTTATATCAAACAAGTAGTGGCATCAAATTTCTATTAGATCAGTACCTTCTAACTTATAAGACCCTTTCAGATTTCTATCTTAAATTCGAGAAGACCTTGCGATAAACTAAAAAACTATATATGGTTCTAAACTTATTCATGGAAATCATTTGAAGAATCTAATAATATATATAGTGGTTTAATAAAAATTTTGACAGTATAATGACTATTTATATAATAATTCCACCCTTAATAAATGAAATATATACTTTTAAAACATTTAAAATCTCAACTATTTAGGATCTCCGATCCTTTTTCCAAATCTTATTTTAACATAAGTAGTGTCATGTAAAATATATAAAATAAACTAGCTTTCACATGAAAACATAACTATAAAGTATGTTTATATCATTTGCAAACTCGAAAACAAAAACACGAGCGAAACTGATGGAAAATCAAATATTTTACAACATTAAAATATAAGTATACCCACGCATGATTAGATGATATAAAATATACAAAATACATATACAACGTCTGTTGACACTTATTTTTGGTCAACCCTGTTCTTCAAGCCCAATACCTGTGACACAACAAACCTCATACAATGCAAACAATATAGGATCAAAACACACAGGACACAGCAAGACTTTTACGTGGTTCGGCAAAAAACGATGGCCTACGTCCACGACAATTACCCTCTCTCGGTGTAATTGTATTTTTATTTCACTCTGTCTTTTACCCTAAATTATATCTCCTATTTATAATGGAGATGTTATAATCAGAATAGGCTTGAGAATCTTACAGATAAGGCAAAAAATAATATACATTAATTAAGATAATATCTTCTGAGATTATCTCTTGTATATAGCAATTTCCCAGAATGTAGAGATTCGATTTGCATACAAATAGGTAATTCGACTCCTTTCCTGTTTCGGATTGATTCTTCTTCCAGAAGGTCTCGGATTGATTCTTCTTCCAAAAGGTCTCGGATTGATTCTTCTTCCAGAAGGTCAACTGGTCAATTTAAGTGTTTCGCCTGTTCAACGATCAGACAGCAAATTGAGCGAGCAGATATCTCCGAGCAAACGAGCAGACTTATTTATCTTTTTGGCCGTCGAGCAGACGAACATATCTCCAGTCAGTAGGAATGTCCGAGCAGGTTATCTTTGTGCTTTTAACTTTCCTTTGACTATTTGACCAAGTGTCTTCTTGGCTCTTAATGGGCCTCCATTTTTGGGCCTTTTCTTATTGCACCAAAAAATACCCATAACAACGTCAAAATATGATTTTCTTACATCATTTGATTGAGTGACCCACCTTTTCATAATCAGAGATTTCGTTTGAGACTTGATGATTCCCTAGAAAATGGTTTTAAAATATAAAATGGTGAGTGCTAATGCTCAGTGAGTGCATATATTTTTTGAAAACTAAGTAAATCATTTTCGATAATAATTAATACAACATAAAACTGATAAGAAAAATAAAGTCTTAATGATTCATATTAAAACATATTTGAAAACAATATTGACATTACATCTATATCATTTTGTTTCATAATGAACTCAAAGTATCCATATAGATAATTTCTACACGTTTATAAAATTTCAATCTACACCAATTTAGTATCCAGAGGAAAATTTGTAATACGTGGTAGAGATACTTAACACATAGGCAGAGCGAAAGATAACATCTGTCATACACACGTTGGATGACTCAATGACTTTAGACATCTGTCATATACGTATTGGGCGACTCTTTAAGACTTACAAGCGTGAAACTTGCCTGACTATTGGAGAAGAGGGTACAACCTTGGTGTTCTGAAAAAAAATATATATTTTAATTTCCTTTCAAATCTTAAACCATTTCTATATACAAATATACATAATATTAAATAATACTTTTCTAAAAACATAAACAAACATTCATTCTCATAATATAACATAATATTACCTAAAAATATTCTAAGCGTTTCATATAATAAGTTTATGCTAAAATCAAAAAATATAATTTATAATCTATAAAATCAATTAACAAATCAATAATTTATTTCCAAAAAATAACAAAAATTGAAATATAAATAAACATAATTCAATTAATTAAAATAAAACTATCCATTCAAAAATTAGATTTTCAGGTTTTATTTGAAACCACTAGTACCTATATTATCCTTGAGTCATTTTCCACCTAAAACCAACACAAAAACCAATTTAAAATTTATAAAAATCAAATTAAAAAATTGAATTTGGAAGTAAAATAATTACATACGGAAAATTTGCTCTCAAATATTTTTCTTTTCTTTTCTTCTTTCTTTTTCTTTCTCTTGTTTTGTTATATGGTTCAATTATGTATGTGTGAGTGGTATGTTTTATCTTTTTGTTTTGTTTTGTTTTTTTTTTTTATTTGAACATCAATATATATATATATATACACACATTTATATATATATAAACCATTAATGTGGTCGATGTACACCCACACAGACTGACACATGCTTCTTTCAATATCTCTTTTTCATGCCAATCTATACATTTGACACTTGTCCCCTTATTTTATCGCTTTGACTTGTCTGCTCAATTGTTTTTATCTCTAACTTTTTCAATTTATGTGTTTGCTTTTTTGTGTTGTGGATCACTCCCAGTCTCTCATCTTATTTTAATTTGCTTTTAGCTTCTCTCTTCTCTCTTTCTCTCTCTCTCCCTCTTTCTTTGTCTCATGTGTCAACATTCAATCACATGTTTTTTTTTTTTTTAATCACTTTGACTTTTCTTCTCAATTGTTCTTATCTCTAACTTTCTCAATTTATGTGTTTACTTTTTTGTTTTGTGGATCGATCCCACTCTCTCGTCTCATTTCAATTTGCTTTTAGCTTCTCTTTCTCTCTCTCTGTCTCATATGTTGGTGGCTTGATGGTAGGTAGGGAAGGAGAAAGTGTAAGAATGTGAAAGAAAAAATGGTTTGAGCTTGTGAGCCCTTTTATGCTTCATTTTTTTTTTTTTTTAAAAAAAAAAGAAATTTGGTTCAGGCCAGCTTCTCCGACTCAAAACTGAATAGTAAGCAAAAAAATTTAATTTTTTATATATAAAAAAAAAAACTAAACCAAATGCAAGTAACAAACCGATATTTTTGGTTTAAATTGGTTTGGTTCAAGAAAGTTTGGCTCGATTCTAATTTTTTTGCCCACCCCTACTATTTATTATTATTATTTAATTTGACGTTGGATGATTATTGCATTCATGGGTTCTCCTTATGTAAACCGTATCGACATCCATTATCATAAATACAACTAAAAAGTAAAATGTGAGTGCATATATATATATATATTGAAGTGTGTGGGTACATAATTTATTTAATAGAAATAACAAACAAAAATATAGATAAAAACAGAGGATAATTCCAGTTTCCCCTTATTGTTTGATGTAATCGTTAATTACCTCTGCAGTTTGTAGAAATATGAAAATAGGATTTATAATTATACCCCTAGTCTTTATGTATAATAATCTTGATTATTATTATTTTTTCTTTTTAAATATCACGGTCCTACACTTTTAATGGTACGGATGAAATTAGGTTGACATACAAAAATGGTATATTTTTTAAAAAATTTGACAATTTTGAATACTTTCACAAATCTTTGTAAGAAAGTTAGAATTAAAAATTATATAGAAATTAATTAAGTTTTTTTTTTTTTTTTTGGGAAAGTTGATATCTTACAAGTTAGAAAATTGTTGCGACCCGCCAATATTACACATTATTAGAATGTCCTGAATATCTACTCTAAGAAATAGGAGATAAATTACTCTCAAAATCAACAAGAATGAAGGTTACCCATATTAGTGTTAAATCTGAATAACGTGTTTGTTTTTTTTGCTTACATCTGAATATGTTGTAAACTTATTTGTTTTTTAAATTTAAAATTATCTGAAAACTAGTAAGTTAATATTTATATCATTTTTATTATTTATTATTATGTAATTTTAATTAATTTAATATAAATATCTAAAAATAAATAATTTAATAAATTCTAAAAAAATTTTCTATGAATATATCAATAATATTTTGTTCATAATTAAAATATGATTAAAAAACATAGTAGTATTAACCATATTTATATATTTAAATATATTAATATATTTAAGAAAACAACTAAAAAAATGAATGTTAAAATTATAAATTAAAATATATTAGTTTAATTTTAAGATAATTTGAGATAAGATGTATTTAGATTTTATTTTTCAAATATATTTTTTGTAAGTATTAAGAAAAAAAAAGAAAGAAAATTTGAGTAATATAAAATTATGATGAATTTGAAATTATATTATTTTAGAGAAGATATATTTGAAATAAAAACTTTAAATGTCCTTAAGTGATTTACAATTAAGTAAATAATTAAAAATTTCTACATAATTTTTTCAATTGTTTTTTAGTGATTTTAAGTGGTTTGACCACTTAAAAAAAAAAAAAAAAACGAAAACAACATAATAAGTGTAATTCAGCACAATTAAGTCTTAATTTAAAAAAATAAACGACCTCTAAGTAATTGATTTATTAATAACTCAAGATATATTAGTAATTTGAAAGACTAACTTAAATAAAATATTATGGAAAGCATTTAAAAGAAATATCTTTTTGTTCCTTGAGGAGACTTTTTTTTTTTTTTTTGAAATACCATCTACGGTATAACTACTTGAACTTGAGTCATTATCAGACTGAATAAAAACTCTTTATCATTTGACTATATTAGGTGGTGGGTTCCTTAGAAAACTCTTGATGTGGGTATGTAGAGTATTACAATGTATTATTAGGTTGTATTAAATAATTATGAACAAGTACATATTTTATTATTGTAAAGAAAAAAGTACAGTATTTAAAAAGTAAGTACAAGTTCTATATGTTTAAAATGATACCACATTTGTTATTCAAAAGCTTGGGTGGTTCGTTATATATTTAAAATAAATAACATAAACACTAAAAAATATATTGAAAGAATTTCTTATTTTTAATTTAAACCTAGATCATTGAAAATAATTTTTTGAAGTAATTACTATCATGCAATGTAGTTCGGTAATAAGAGCATTTTATGCATTTGATAATGTTTTATTTTATTTTATTTTTTGAGATAGATGTATTTTAATTTTGAGTCCCTCCATATGTTATCTTTAATAATAATTAAAAAAAAAAAACTTTTCAAGTAATTAAGTGGCGAGAGCACTTCTTTACTATGTTCATAATAGATAACTGAATGTTTTGTTATGTACATTTATCAACATAAATAAAAAGCATTTTATATGATTAAATTTTTAAATTTTTTGCTATGCCCAAAAATAACATTAAGGCAAGAAACCCAATAAGCGCCTAATAGGTTAACCAACCTAAAGGTCTAGATGAAGACTGAAGCAATTTAAAGCCCATCATACAATGACAAATGAATTAGAACACCAAACGAGTTCAATTACGCCAAGATAGTGAATCAGTTTGGGATAAGGAACTCGCTTAAAACATAGCTTAAGGTCGCAATCATAAAGTAGCTTGTGGCATGTTCTCAGCTTGTTATTTCATTTAACAATGAGAAAGACTTGAAAACGGAAAATTTCTTTTCAATTGGTAGAAGTTGGCATATTTCTTTATTTTAATGAGTCTCTAGGAAAAAGAATGGAATTTCATCAAACAAGAAGATTCTTATAATGAATAGAAAATCTCCCCAAACAGGAAATTGTTAGAATTATATTATAAGTTAAATATGGACACAATTAATTGTAGTTTGATTTAGTATTAAAGTGTTTAATATAATTTCATATAAAATGGAAAAGAGAAATATTTCTGTCTATGTTGCAGTAGTCAAATTGTATGTAAACAAGTAACTCTAGCATTATACAAAGGGTCATTCATATGTACAAATAGACATCTTGCATCCTAGCAAACCTGTTAGCATCTAAAAGAGGTCTTATACGCTTGTTAGCATCCTCTCTTATAATAGAAATTTTGCTAAACCTAGTTTACTCCCAACAATAATATAACCATCAACTTAAGTGTATTAAAAACCTGCTTGCCTCAATTAACAAAAATCATAAACAATACGGAATGGACATTAGTAGTCAGGAAAAGGGCTCTCCACCACAACTGGAGGAGGATAGATCGACAAAAAAAGCACGCTTCCGGGAAGAGATGACTGAGCAGGAGAATTCGTTTCACATGTCTTTTAAAGACAAGTTGATGCATGATCAGGTCAGGGTGAATGAAGCTCTAATGGGAGATACAATAGAAATAGAAATTGAAGAGGATGATGTTGTAGTGGATATGTCTGGTCATATTCCATCCATTGATTTCTCTTTGAAGGTTCAATCACAACTGGCAAAACCGTGGGAATCAGCAGTCGTGGTTAAACTGTTGGGAAGGCCTATTGGGTACAAGGTGTTATCGAATAGATTGGACGTCTTATGGAGTGGAACCGATGGTTTCACGATCATTGATATGGAACACAATTTCTATTTGGTCAAGTTTAGGAACGTGCCTGATGCAGAGTATGCTCTGACATAAGGACCTTGGACGATTATGGGGCATTATCTCACTGTGCAATCATGGACACCACGGTTTGATAGTTCGGAAGAGTGCATAAAAAGGGTGACAACTTGGATAAGATTACCAGGAATGCCATTGCATTACTATCACAAGAAGATGTTACGAATGCTAGGTCATATGGTTGGAAAAGTGTTAAAGATTGATTATAACACTGAAAGTGCAACGAGGGGAAAACTTGCTAGAATCGCAGTCGAAGTTAACCTGGAAAAGCCTCTCTGTTCTCAGTTGTTGATAGATGGAAGAAAGCAAAGAATTGAGTATGAGAACCTACCACAAACATGCTTCCACTGTGGAATATATGGCCACCTAGCAAATTGTTGCCCGTCCACCGAACATAACGAAAGGGCTGACAAAACAGCTACTGAACAAACGGTTCCGATGAGTAACCGGAATGAAGTAACGACAACGTCGGAACAGCAAAAGGACGCCACGACAAATCAGCGGTTTGGACCCTGGATGATCGCAACAAGAAAAGGCAGGTTTCGAGCTAAAAAGGAAGATGCCAATATAAGAAGTAACAAGGGCGAGGAATCAGGACCGAATAATGGAGGATCCCGATTTGAAGTACTTTCCAGTTTGAAAGAGACTGAAAAGGAAACACGAAGGCATAATTCTATGCATTTAAAAAATGGCTACCACAAATCCTCCAACTTCCAATATGGTGCAGGATCCAAATCAAGAAATCAAATGGTCAATGAGCCACGTGCCAATAGTTTACAAACATGCAATGATGATCATGAAAGTTGTCTGTTACCTCCCATGCAAAAACATGCAGATATCCACAAGGAAAAAAACCAATCCAAGTCGGGTGCAAAGGCCAAAGCTTCAACGGGTAAGGGCAAACTGGATCATACAAAACATACAGTAATCATCATAGACCAACAACAACCTGTTCAGCGTAAGCTACCAGAGGACAGTGAGCATAACAAGTCGAAGCTTCAGGAGGTCCATAAAGCGGAAGATGCGGAACATAGCAGGGGAAAACCACCAGATAATGTGATAAGGAAACGTGATCAGGTGGGGTATGTTGGTGAAAAAGAGAATGACGATAGCGAAGATTCTGACGATGACTACTACAACATGGACAGCGAGAGAGGAAAAGAGCCCAGCTCTTCCGAGCCTGATGATTTCAGTGCTGAGGAAGATGCGATGGAGGATGATATGAATTATCAAAATCATGGAGTCTGATTATCAAGGTTTGGTTGCTATTATTTTAGTCATCAATTTAATGGATACAAATCTGATTATTTGGAACTGTCAAGGAGCAGCATCACCAAGTTTTTTTCGTGTTTTTAAGACTATGATTCAGAATTACAAGCCAGTGATATTTGCTCTGCTAGAAACTAGAATTAGTGGCAGCAAAGCGGATGAATTTATTTATAAGAGTGGCTTTCATAGATCCCATAGGATTGAGGCTAAGGGATTCTCGGGGGGAATTTGGCTAATGTGGAATGATGCTATTAGTGTAGATGTCCTTGAAAATCATACACAATTTATCCATGTCCGCTTGAAGGATGGAAATCGTTTAAGTTCTTTACTTACGATTGTGTATGCCAGTCCCAAGTCTAGTATAAGAAAACTGGTTTGGAAAGAGTTGGAGCGCATTGGGAAAAGTACCACAGAGCCCTGGTTGGTAGGGGGTGATTTTAATGCGATTTTGCGTGCGTCGGAGAAAAGACGTGGGTCTAATGGAAGTGGAAAAGGGTGTCCATGGTTCAACCAATGGATGGATAATCAAAACTTATGTGAGCTTTCATTTAAAGGTCCTCGCTTTACTTGGGCAAGAGGAAAGGTTGTGGAAAGACTTGATAGAGCAGTTTGTAATGATGAGTGGTTTGTAAGATTTGCTAATGCAGAGTTATTTCATTTACCTAAAATAAAATCAGACCATAGACCCTTACTGATTAAATATGGGGGCTCTATGAGATATAAAGCAGGTAGCAAACTGTTTAAATTTCTATCTTCTTGGGTGCGGCATGCAAACTTCAAAGAAATGGTTAAAAACGCGTGGGAACCAAAGTCTGATTACATGCAAGCAGCTAAGAACTTTGGAAGCAAGGCAAGTCAATGGAAAACGATGTGTTTGGCAACATTTTTAAAAAGAAGCGAATGCTTTTAGCCAGAATCTCAGGAATTCAAAAAGCGCTTGAGGTTTATCACTCTGAAAACCTCATAGGATTAGAATTGGAGCTCAAAAGAGAGTTAGACGAAGTTCTCAAGCAAGAAGAGGCCTTGTGGTACCAAAAGTCTAGGCAAGAATGGATTGAAGGGGGCGATCGAAATACTAGATACTTCCATAGGAAAACAATCCAACGACGGAAAAATAATAGAATTACAATGCTTAAAGAGGAGAATGGAGGATGGCTAACCAGTCCAGTTGAGCTTAAGAACCACGCTATCAATTTTTACTCGAGGTTATTCACAGTGGAGGTAAATGGGAGACCAAACTATCAGATGTCAGGATATTTTCCAGCCCTCAGTAGTGAAGAAATGTCAAGACTTGAGTCGGATGTTAAAGAAGAGGAAATTAGAAAAGCAATATTTGAAATGGCCCCTTTGAAAGCACCCGGAATTGATGGACTACACGCGATGTTTTATCAGAGCCAATGGGAGATAGTAGGTTCATCGGTATGTCGATTAATCGTGGATGTCTTCCAAGGCAAAGGTCTCAATCCAGAAATCAATCGCACTCTTCTTGTTCTTATTCCGAAAAAGCCCAATGCTGATAGTTTAAAGTTATTTAGGCCTATCAGTTTATGCACTGTAATGTACAAAACTATTACAAAAGTAATTGTTAATCGTTTGAAGCCGTTCCTGCCGAATCTGATAGGACCACATCAAACAAGCTTTGTTCCAGGTAGACACATCACTGATAATATAGTGATTGCTCAAGAAATCATCCATTCAATGCGAATTAAAAAAGGTAGAAAGGGACTAATGGCCATAAAAGTGGATTTGGAAAAAGCGTACGATAGGTTGGACTGGAATTTTGTTCACAATACGCTGGATGAAGTTGGTATACCCTTAAAGCTCAAGAATGTCATTATGGAGTGCATTACTTCTTCAACTATGCAAATTATATGGAATGGGGAACCGACAGATAGCTTTACTCCTTGTAGAGGTGTGCGTCAGGGGGATCCTCTTTCACCTTATATTTTTGTTCTTTGCATTGAGAGGTTGGCGCATGGTATTTTAAAAGAGGTAAATGTGGGTAATTGGAAACCTATTAGGATGGGGCGTAATGGAATTCCGATATCACACCTATTCTTTGCTGATGATCTCCTCTTATTTTCTGAAGCTACTATAGCTAATATAGAGGTGATAATGCGAGTATTGGACGAGTTTTGCTTGTGCTCAGGAGAGAAAGTAAATAAGGACAAAACCCATATATTTTTCTCAAAGAATGTTTCTCATAGAGATGTAAGGTCCATTAGCAAAAAATCAGGATTCATTGCAACTGACAACCTTGGAAAATATCTGGGATCTCCTCTTTTGCACAATCGGGTAAAAAAGGAAACGTATCAAGAAGTACTCGATCGAGTTGGGAAGCGCCTCTCAGGCTGGAATGCAATGCATCTATCTTTGGCTGGAAGAGTGACTTTAACCAAGGCTGTATTGGAGGCCATTCCCATTTACCAAATGCAAACAACAAAACTTCCAAGCACGGTGTGTAATAAAATAGAGCAATTATGTCGAAGGTTTATTTGGGGTGGTTATCAGGAGAGAAGGAAATTAAGTTTAGTTAGCTGGCAGTCAGTTTGTCAACCGAAGGATCGAGGAGGGCTTGGAATCCGACGAATGGAAAAAATGAATAAGGCGATGTTGATGAAGCTGGGATGGGGTCTGCTGACTCAGTCTGACAGTTTGTGGGTTCAAGTTCTGAAAGCAAAGTATAAGTTGGATTTGACAAAAATCCCGAATACTCTTAACAGAACGTCAGGATCTTTTCTGTGGAGACAGATTGGCAAGACATGGGCAGAGGTACTGACAGGTATTCAATGGGCGATTGGGGATGGAAAAAGGATACGTTTTTGGCTTGATGTGTGGGTTCCAGAGTTGCAACCTTTGATTTTCTATGTGAATAACCAGGTGTCATCAGATGAGTTAGAGTGTTTAATTATTGATTATGTTACTGCTGATGGAAATTGGAATTGGCCTTATTTTGCAAATCGTTTACCGTTGGCAGTCCAACTCAGAATTGCTGCTATTAAAACACCTAGGCCGGATGGAGGGGAGGATCAAATATATTGGGCTCATTCGAAACAGGGACAGTTCACAATAGGATCAGCTTATAATGTTTTGAATCAAAATGAATGGAAGACAGTGAGTTTGAGATGGCAATTGGCGTGGAAATGGAAAGGCCCTCAGCGAATACGTGTTTTCATTTGGCTTCTATTGAATGGAAGGTTGAATACGAAAGATGAGCTGCATAGGAGACGCATTGTGTATGATCCTATATGTGATATATGCAGATGTGAGGATGAAAACTTGTTACATGTGTTGCGAGACTGTTTTTTTGCTCGACAAGTTTGGATTGGATTGAGGCCCTCAAATATCCACCATGGTTTCTTCACTTCAGATTTTAGATCATGGTTGTGTGACAATCTAATGCAAGGGATGGGGAATCAAAGGAACTCGAATTGGGATGTGATTTTTGGTGTTGCACTTTGGAAAATCTGGAAATGGAGAAATGATTTCATTTTTAATTCCATTTCAAATGGAGTTGGAAGCATTATTAACAACATTAACAGTCTGGCAACTGAGATTCTGAGGATGACAAATAATGGGGGCAGGCCAGAAAGGAAAGAGAAATGGATCTATTGGACGCCTCCAAATTGGCCGTCTTTCAAACTTAATACGGATGGAGCTTTTAATTCAAGTACAGGACAAGCGAAAGCTGGAGGGATAATTTGTGATTGGGATGGAAATTGGCGAGGAGGTTTTGTCATGAACATAGGCTGCTGTTCCATACTAGAAGTTGAGTTGTGGGGTCTTTTCCAAGGATTGTCGAGTGCGTGGAATGCTGGGATTCGACGGCTTCGCGTAGAGGTTGACAGTATTTGTGTGGTTCACCTGATTCAGAAACAAATGGATCAAGTGAATAGCCATTACCAGTTAGTGAGAGAAATTAAAACGATGTTTGCTAAGGATTGGGAGATTTCTATTTGTCATATTTATAGAGAAGCGAATAAGGCCGCTGATGCTCTTGCAAACTATGCGGGCTCATTCCCTATTGGTTACCATTGGATAGAAAACGCACCCATGGAGATTAGTAGCATTATCTGGCAAGATAAACTTGGTAGTGCAATGTGTCGGGACATTGTGGTGGTTTAGTTTTTTTTAAGCTCTCTTTTGTGTACCAAAAAAAAAAACCTGCTTGCCTCTTTCATCGCCTTATATCTCTCTCTCTCTTTCTCTCTCTCTCACATATCTCTTTTATTTTATTTTATTTCTTTGTGTTCATTCTATTTTTCTTTTTGCTTATCATGTTAACATTGTTGCCAGATTTCATTTAACTCTTTGAATATCACACTAATTATCGTTTTTATATTAATATGGGTGTTAATCGATTTTTTACATCAATATTACTTGGACTTCTAATTATTAATATCACCTTATCTGAAAATTAATAAATAATTAAAAGGAAACAAGATCTCACTTTCAGAAAAACCACAAAGAAACTAAAGTTAAACAAATAAATGAGTACCAATGTGGCAAATTACCCCTATAATTCCCATACCACAAAAACACCACTCAACTCTCCTCCAAATCATAAACTAAACAAAAACAAAACAAAACAAAATTAGATCCTCCATTATTAGGGACAAAACCGTAAATTCTCATTCACAAAATGTGACCCACACTATGACCAAAAATTCAAAGAAAAAAAATAAAAAATAATAGAAGTTACAATAATTAAAATAAAAGTAAAAAATTTTGATTTTCAATTCAACAAAAGATGGATTCATTGCTACTCTCTCTCTCACTAGCAACCCAAATGTCTTGTTAGCTTCTAACAAATCCCACCACCATGTCCACTACCATCAGATTCTCTTCTTCTATTTAATTATTAAATCCCTCTTCTTCATCCTATACGTCATCATAGTTAATACATTCACACTAATTTCCAAAGAAAATCTCATACAATTAATCTATTCAAAGTGATCAGCAAAATTTCTTTTGTCAATATTGACATTGTATAAAACTCTTTATGAAAAGAGTTTAAGTTTGAGTAATATATGAAAAAGAAAAAATAAAATTAAAATAATATTGGTCATTCATTATTTTTCATATTGATGTCCCAAACCACTAGAAAGTGCAAGCATAAGTAACAATATACAACATAGGAAGTTGAATAGTTATGGTCCAATCCACTAACAAGGAAAATAAAGAAACATATGCATGAAACTGAGACTAGCTAGTAAAGATGAAGTGGGAGTCGTGGCTCCATGATAGCAACAAGTGGGTACTTCCTTGGTGTTGTCAATCCATAAACTTCATCCATGCTTATGTCTTCAACTTTCATATTCTCTGGCAACTTCCAATTAAACCCATGCAACAGATTAGCTAAACTAGACATAACCATCTTCAATCCAAGACTATAGCCAGGGCACATCCTCCTTCCTGAACCAAATGGCAATAACTCAAAGCTTTGCCCCTTCACATCAATGGCCTTCCCCAGAAACCTCTCGGGACGAAACTCCTCAGGATTGTCCCAAATTGAAGAGTCTCTGCCAATGCTCCAACTGTTTATGAAGACTGTAGTTCCTTTGCTGATGTCGTAGCCAGCAACATTACAATCGTCATGGGCGAAGTGCGGGGCTAGAAGTACGGCTACTGGGTGTTTCCTCATAGTTTCCTTCATGATAGCGTCTATGTATGCAAGCTGTGGGATGTCTTTCTCTTCAACCCATCTTTCTCTTCCAATAACTCTGTCGAGCTCTTCTGTTGCCTTTTTGATTAGATGTGGTTGTTTCACCAGTTCAGACATTGCCCATTCAACTGTTGTGGCTGAACTTTTTGTGCCTCCAGCAATTAGATCCTGATTAACCAACCAACAATATGCTTGTTATTCTTTTTGATTTTTTTTTTTGATAAATTAATTATAAAATGAAAAATAAAAGATAATTTGAGATCTATTCTCTCCATGTTCAAATTAAATATTTTCTCTCCAGCACAGTCAGTATCCAAGAGGGATTCACCCATCTCAACCAACGATCTAGCCTAGGTTAGCTATTCTTCCAATTGAAATGATCAAAAGATATTAAAAATAAATTAGTCTATATGTTTCAACCTAAATTATTCATGAACTTAAAAATATAAAACATTAATGGCTCATCTTAACAATTTATTTTATATATTTTAATAAGACTATTACTCTAAATGACATGATTTCAGGATTTTTATCATAAATGAAATGGCAACTGATGTTTGAAAAAGGAAGTCAGATAGGAGATACCAGCGTGAAGGCCATGACACTATCATAAGTGAGCTTAACTTCAAGATTGGGATCATCAACCAACTGTAACAGCAAGTCCAACATGTCCTGGTGCGCAAAACTCTTCACTCCTCTCATTTTAGCTTTGTGTTCATCAAGAACATGCTCATGAAAGTGATCAAATTTCCTTTTCAAGGCCTTCATCCGCTTCACGTACCCTTGTAGGTCCAAGAAACCCAGCCACGGAATCCAGTCTGCAATATTAAACACCCCACTGAGCAAGAACAACTCATCAAGCATCTCTTGAAATTCTTCAAGAGATACTATGGAGGTTTCATCAGATTCGTCTACATACTTCTTACCCAGCACAATTCTGCTTATGACGCTGAGGGTAAATCGTGAGAGATGTTCTTTGAGCGGAACTGGTTGCCCAGACATGGCATGGAAGCGAGACACCGAGGCACGCAATTCCTCAACACGAATGTACTCGTAATATTCGAGTCTCTTTGAGCTAAACAGCTCGGAGAACAAAATCTTACGGCCTTGGCGCCAATATGGTCCATAAGGTGACCATAAAATGTCCGAATAATTATAAGTTAAGTGCTTGCCTACTGCGGTTTGGGGCCTGGAGGCAAAGTTCTGATCGTGTGTTTTGAGAAACTGCTCTGCCATGTCTGCGGAGGAGGCAACCACGACAGGGACTGAGCCGAACCTGAGTTGCATTATGGGTCCATATTTTTGGGCTAGTTTTTGAAGGGATTGGTGAGGGAGTGGCCCAATCAAGTCGAGATTGCCAATTATAGGCCATGGTCTTGGACCCGGGGGTAGTTTCCGAGGGTGGCGCCGGTTCCTGCTGAAAGTCGTAATTGTTTTGAGAAAGAGTAGAGCTGCTAACCATGACACGACAAAAACAACCCATGAAAGGAACTCCATTGAAGTGTTGCGGCGGTCTCACAGTTCCACTTATCACATTGACTCTCAAATATTATATGAGTGGCTATGAACCTTTTAAATTATGTTATATAAGTGAATGAGATCGTGTGGATAACTACAAACAGCATCCAACCACCACGATGAGAGGGTTTAGAACGTTTTAAACGCGACACAACTGGCATTGTGATAATGAATTGTAGTGATTGATAATACTTTGTACGGTGTATGAGTGAATGAGATCGTGTGTGGATAAATTTCAACTATAAACAGCATCCCACCACCACGATGAGAGAGTTTATAACGTTTTAAACGCGACACAACTGGCATTGTGATAATGAATTGTAGTGATTGATAATACTTTGTACGGTGTCGAAACCTGTTTGGGGGCCATCATGACCGGAAAATATTAATTCTCAGACAAACCTTCTAATAATTATAATAGGAGATAATCCTAAAAAGTTAACCGTAGTTTATAAAAATATCGTTATTATCATCTATGATTTTAATTTTATTCAAAAATTTTTTTATTGTCAATTTTTTAATAAAAATATTAAAAAAGGTAAAATATTGAATTTATCTATAATTTAAATAATATAATAATATAAAGATTAAAAAATTAAAAATTAACTAATAATAATAAGTTCCAACGATCCAGATTTTCTTTGAAGTTTTGGATTTTTTTAATATTTTTTCTTTCTTTCTTTGCAATTTTTTTTCAAAGATAGTTAAAGATTACTAGATCTTTAACTTCAACTTGAAGATTTGGATCGGAATTTCTTTTTTAATTTTTCTTTTTTTGTTTCAATTTTTTTTTCAACTTCAATTTAAAATTAATCTCCTTCTTTATTTTTTATATTTTTTATTTTATTTATTTTATATTTTTAGATTTAATATTATTTATTTCAATTTTTATATTTTATATTATTATATTATTTAAACCAATGATAAATTCTACATTTTAACTTTTTCTAACAATTTCATTAAAAAATTGACGATAAGGAAGATTTTGGATAAAAATGGAACCAAATATGGTAAAAATGATATTTTTGCAAACTACAATAGATTTGTTGTGATTATCCCTAGTTTTTTTTTTTTTTTTTTTTTTATTATTATATTTCCAATTGAGTGAATTGCACAACACTCCCCCCCAGGTTTCTTCAAAAACAGATGAAAATATACTTATATGTTTATTGCACAAGACCCCCCATACTTAACCTTACATTTATCTACACTAACTGAGTGAAGGGTATTTAGGTCTTTTCCCTCTCTTTTTCATCTCACCCACCATCACCGATTCTCACCCATCTCCCTCTCTTCCCTCTCTTCCTCCAGTTCGTTCCTCACCATCGTCGGTTCGTTTCTTCTCCCTCCAGTTTGTTTCTCATCTCCCTCTCTCTTCTCTCTTGCCTCTCTTCCTCCAGTTCGTTCGTCACCATCGCCGATTCTCACCCACCCACCATAACCGGTTCTCACCCATCATAAAATTTCCCATTTTTCTCTCTTCTCTCTTTCCTCTCTTCCTCTAATTTGTTCCTCACCATCGCCGGTTCTCACCCACTAATCTGTCCAGATCTCTTCCCTTTCCACCGTCGTACCATCACCGGCTTCCCGTTCCTCCAATCTGTCACCATCGCCGGTTCTCACCCACCAATCTGTCCAGATCTGTCCAGATCTCTTCCCTCTCCACCGTCGCACCATCGCCGGTTTCCCGTTCCTCCAATCTGTCCAGCTCCACCACCTGTACAGCGATAGCTTACTCCCATTTCAAGTTGGAGGACGTCGCTATCACTATCGACGAAGAGGACGATGACGCCATTCTTAATCTTGTCTCCTTCAACGCGATCTCCCCTTCCTCCACTCCTCCCCCGCCGACTACCTCCCTCAATGATCTCTTGGTTTTCATGTTTATTTTTGGTTTCTGCGTTTGGTTTCTGTGTGTATGTTTGGATTTTGTATTTGTAGATGATGAAGATGATGTTTTTTGGTGTTTGGTTTGCGTGGTGGATGTCTGATGGAGCTAGACGGACTGGAGAGGGAAGTGTTTGTGGATGACAAAGTTAATTTTTTTCTGTGTTTGGTTTTCTGCGTTTGGTTTGCTGTGTTTGGTTTTTTGTGTTTGGAGTTGACCGGCGACGGGGAACGGGTGAGATGAGAAAGAGAGATCTTCCAGTGAAAGGACCAAAATGTCCTTCGTTCAGTTAACGTTGACTTTTGTCAACGTTAATCATGGGGGTTTCGTGTAATTAAAGCATAAGTATGTCTTTGTCTGTTTTTGGAGAAACCTGGGGGAGTGTTGTGCAATTAGCTTATTTCCAATTTTACTTCTGGAGTCAAATGGTCAACCAAATCAACCTAATGGAATCTGTGACCATCAAAGATATTGTTGTTCTTTCACACACCTCTTAAGATAGTTTGACTATTTTTGTTAATGTAAGGGTGTATTTCGGATAAAAAATAAATCATGAGTGACAAAAAGGAGATATAGACAAATTGCTATAGGTTTTTTGAGATTATCCCTTTCATAAATCAATAAAGGGGATATTAGTTATTTCTCAAAACACAGGGAGATTTTGACTATTTCATCGACTATAGAGGGGGAAGTGGAATTATACCTAAAAATAATAAGAAATAACGTCAATTTTTCACTTTCCATTTACAAAAATGTGTCCAATATTTTACAAATACTTATGAAAATTTTCATGATAATTTGTATTTATATTATGCGTTCATGGAAATGATATTTTACGGAAATATCGTGGATATTTTCGAAAATTTTTATGATTTTTTTATGGACATGATATTACACCCCTTATCGATATTGACACCTAATAAATGTGAATAAACTTTGTATATTTCTTTGTGATTTACAATGTACAAAATAGAGCTTATTTATATAGGCCTTTTATGAAAAGAGTTTAAGTTTGAGTAATGTATGAGAGAGAAAAAATAAGTTAAGTGCTTGCCTACTGCGGTTTGGCTTGGAGGCAAAGTTATGATTGTATGTTTTGAGAAATTGCTTTGCCATTTCTGCGGAGGAGGCAACCACGACAAGGACTGAGCTGAACCTGAGCTGCATTATGAGTCCATATTTTTGGGCTAGTTTTTGAAGGGATTGGTGAGGCAGTGGCCCGATCAGGTTGAGGTTGCCGATTATAGGTCTCGGACCTGGTAGGAGTTTCAGAGGGTGGCGTCGGTTCTTGCTGAAAGTTGTAATTTTTTTGAGAAAGAGTAGAGTTGCTAACCATGACACAATAAAAACAACCCAAGAAAGGAACTCCATTGATGTGTTGTGGCGATCTTGCAGTTCCACTCATCACATTGACTCTTAGATATTATATGAATTACTTCAATAGAATGAATTAGAAGAAAAAAAAATAGTGAAGGAACCTACAGAGAATACCATAATTAAATATTAACATTTATTGATATTTTGTGAAAAAATAATTAATTTATTTTTTCACGTTTTTTGATGATTCAAATGAGTTTTTTTTTTTTATAAAAAAAAAAAAAAAAGAAATCACATGAACAATTAACTAACTTGGTTAATTGGTCAATAGTATCTAGTATTTCAATATCACCTATCACTATGGTCGGACAGTGAAAAATCAATTCTTAGTCAAATTTGATATGCAAAGTTTAAATATGGATTAAAAAATATGGGTCTGAATCAGGATAGACATATTGTAATACTAATGGGCGGAAAAAGAATATATATTTTTTTAAATATTAAATACTACCCTTGAGTAAAATAATTAAAAGGGTAAATATTTTGTAAGTACATCCACAAATTATTAATTAAAATATCATACATATCATAAAACCATTATCACTCTCTTAAACCCTATCATTTTTATTCTCTCAAATCCTAACGTTTTTTCTAAATGCTAATCTTAAACATCAAATTCTTTTCAAGGAAAACAATTTAATTATAAAGTATGGAGAATGAAACAAAATCTTTAAATGAAATTTGTTGTGAAAGGATAAGTTTTAAATTAATTTTTGTTGTCCTTCTATTTTAATAACAATATCTTTATTTGTTGTATAAAAAGATGTATATTTATTTATTGAAATTAGAATGAAGAACTTTTATTGTTATATAATAAGTTTTAGTTTAGATTCTAATATGAAATTCGCTTCTCCTTGCACCTACTCCTGTTGTTGTTTGGAGAAAGTTACGTGATGGCTAATTTTTAGTGTAAAACTCTTAATAAAACACAATATAAAAATACTATAAAAATTCACACTAGAAACCTATATAATTATATACCGTTGACAAGTAATGCAGTGAAAAGTAGAGTATCGTTACCTCAGAGATTGTCCAAGTTATGTTAATTACCAAAATTGATCTCGATAAATCCTCATTAAAACGATCGAAACAATGATTTTATAGATTTACAAAAACAAATAAGTTAAAGAAAACAAATAAAAAAAATAAAAATAAAATTAATTTAAACTCATAGCCAAAGAAGATAATAGTCTAAAGCTACGATGTCATCCTACCAATCCACTCAACCTATATCTCTGCCGTTAATTATTTTATTCTAATCATAAGCTCAGTTGAGTAATTCTACAGTATTTACTAGTCTCTTTCGACCAGTCAAATAAATATGTTTGAATTAAACACCTGACTATAGTTTTATATTGATGGTTAATATAAACTCATTATGAATCAATCACCCACACACGATCACACATAACACATAAGTATATTTCTATCCTACATGCTATATGTTATTCTATTCAGGTTTAAACACAAAAGTACATCTTTTAAGTGCACTCAAGGTTACTAATTCTCTTAAACTAGTAATCAACTAATCTAAGAGCATTAAGTATAAAATAGAATAGAACTCAAATAACAAAAAATCAATTAATCAACAATTTAAACAAGATGAGTTTCATGAATTAGAGTTACATCATAACCCTAAACAACAAACCTAAATCATCAACATCATATCATATGTAAATTAAATCCATGCAACAATGATCAAACATCAACATTCTAATAAATAAAATCAACAATAAAGAAGGAAATCTCATTAATAGGTGTGAACCCCTTTGTTTCCAAGATCGACTCGGCCTTTCAACGATCACCTTTTCACCTTTTTGCTGCTATTATCGATCCAAAAAATATTGCTTTTGGGTTGATGCCTTTCGTCCCTTAATATGGTTGATGACATTGCGGGTAGTGGCTCCAAAACCTCCTCTTCAAAGGCTGTCACGACCTACTGTTGAGGGCTGATTTTGGTGCTGATTTGTGGCTTGAATCAAGCCTCCAATCTCCACTTCAAAGGCCAGCAAAAGCTGTGCCAAAGCTGTTAGATAAAACTTTAATAGGTGAAAACCTATATCAAAATCTAAATACTCATATTTGATCATTAAGAATTATTATAGAGAAAACATACCAGAATCCATGTTGATAAACTTGAGTAGGATTGAGTCTTCCATAGTCAAATCTCCTTAGTTGCTTTATAGTTTTCTTCTTGAATAGGGAAGGAGAAAGAGAGAGCAAAATATATTACGTTGATTTGACTTGAGGATCATAACCCTCATAACATTATTTATATACTAATTTAATTAGGTTCACATTAATCTTAATTTCATTAGTATTAGGTTTTTACACATTAAAACTCATACCCAATGGATATCTCTAGAACCTAATAAATAGATTACTTATTTGATCCTATTAAAATAGATAGCCCATAATATAATTGTTATTTAATATATAAGCCCATAATAAGATATATAAAAAATCCTAACAATTTTCTACTTGGGTTATATATGTTTCCTAAGACAATTATATTATCTATAATTTTAAGTATGCACTGAAAAACTATCTGTTCTAAAATATCCCCTTAGTTACAATCTGGTCCATCTATTATATGGGTATGAGATCAAAGCGACTTTTGTTACATTTATTAGTAACTAGACCCATCAATAGTCACCATACCTATATATTCAATGACATAGATCAAGTATAGATGTGTAGCATGAAAATTACATGCAGTGTGATTTCAAACATGTCTATTTTTAACTGGTCCTACTTTAATTTTTAATGAGATCAAACACAAATAATATTCAGAGTTTATAACTGAACCATATATTTTATTTAATAGAAAATAAATATAAAATATGTCTATTACAAAGAACATCAAAATACTAACTCCCACTAAACATATTTATCATCAGTCAAAGTAACACTCATATGAGCAGTAAGCTCATAAAAGAACTTGGGTGGTAATCCCTTAGTAAGCTGATCCGCAATCATAGAGTTTGTCCCAATACATTCTATAGCCACCTAATGACTTTGAACTCTTTCTTTAACAACAAGAAACTTAATGTTTATATGCTTAGACTTCATAGAGCTTCTATTGTTTTTGGAATAAAGTACAGCCGAATTATTGTTACAATATATCTTTAATGGTCTTTCAATACAATCCATAACTCGCAATCCTGTGACAAAATTTCGTAGTCATATCCCAAGATTAGATGCCTCATAATAGGCTATTGTTGACACTCAATTTTGGTCAACTCTGTTCTCCAAGTCCAATACCTGCGACACGACAAACCACACACGAAACTAGTACTACCAGGACCAAAACAAACAAGACGCAACAAGATTTTACGTGGTTCGACAAGAACAATGGCCTACGTCTAGGACAATTACCCCTTCTCTCTCTCGGAGTAATTGTATTTTATTTCACTCTGCCTTTTACACTGAATTATATCTCCTATTTATAGTGGAGATGTTACAATTGGAATAAGTTTAAGAATCTTACTGATAAAGCAAAAAATAATATACATTAATTAAGATAATATCTTTCGGGATTATCTCTTCCGCAAATACAGCAATTGCCAAGATTGCAGAGATTCGATTTGCATGAAAATAGGCAAGTTGACTCCTTTCCTGAATTGAATTGATTCGCCTTTTAGAAGGTCAACTAGTCCACTTTAGCGAACAACTTGTTCAGCGATCAAATATTGCGTCGGACGGGCAGGCTATTTCAACGATCAGAGGTTGCACCCATCGAGCAGCCTGCTTTGACGGTCAAACGCTTCCGTTATTGAACAGACGAGCAGAGTTAGCTATCCCTCTGACTATTGAGCAGACGAGTAGAATCAGCCATCCCTCTGACTATCGAGCAGACGAGCAGAATCCCTGGTCGCTGCGATTGCTTCTAAAGGGGTGCTCGGGTATACCTGTTACTGAATGGCTATACTTCTTCCTTTAATTTCTGACCATTTTGACCAGTACTTCTTGGGCTTCTTGATACAATGGGCCTTCGTTCTTGGGTTTTTCTATTGTACCAAAACGCCCACAACAGCTATGAACTCAACTGCCATGGTGGAAGAACCTATGAGTGTCTACTTAGCACTTTTCTAGGTAATAGCTCCACCAATTAGCAGGTAAATATAGCATAACGTGGATCTTTTACTGTCTTGGCATCTAGCAAAATTGGAATCAGAATACCCAACGATCTCTAAATGATGTGATCTTCAATATATGAGCATGTGATCTTTTGTTCTCTGTAAATAACGCGTAACACGTTTAGATGCTTTCCAATGATCCATCCCTAGGTTACTTAAATATTTGCCTAACATTCCTACTATGAACGTAATGTCTAGACGCTTGTATACTTGAGTATACGTTAAACTTCCTACAGTTGATGCATAAGGAATCTTTTGCATTTTTTTTTGTTCCAACTCATTTTTAGGGCACTGACTGAGACTAAACTTATCGCCTTTAGTTACAGGGGTGTCTCTTGGTACACAACCTTTTATGCTGAATCTATCAAGAACTCTTTTGATATAACCTTTTTGTGATAATCCAAGGATAACTCGTGAGCAATCTTGTTGTATCTGTATGCCGAATGCAAAAGAGGCGTCCCCAAGATCTTTCATCTCAAAATTCTTTGTCAGAAATCTCCTGGTTTCATGCAATAAGCCCATATCACTGCTAGCAAGCAGTATGTCATCGATATATATAACATCAGAAATATGTATTTACTCCCACTGAACTTATGATTTACACAATCTTCAACCTTATTTACCTCAAACCTATATGAGATAATAACTTGATGAAATTTGTGATACCATTGATGGGAAACCTGTTTGAGACCATAGATGAATTTCTTTAATTTGCAAACTATTTTCTTTAGATCACCGGATACAAAGTTTTTTTGTTGCATCATATATATTGTTTTGTCAATGTCACCATTGAGAAACGTAGTCTTTACATTCATCTGATATAACTTCAAATCAAAATGAGCCACAAGTGCTATTATAATCTTAAAAGAGTCTTTCGTACAAACCGGAGAGAAAATATCTTTCTAATCAATGCTTTCCATATGAGTGAAACCCTTGGCAACTAGACGAGCCTTATATTTCTAAACATTGCCTTTTGCATCCCTTTTGGTTTTAAATATCTATTTGCATTCAATAGGTTTCACACCTTCAAGCAATTCGATGATATCTCAAATGTTATTGTCCTTCATGGAATTCATCTCATCATTCATGGTGATGGGACCCTTCCCAAATCTCTCATTCGAACCCGTGAAAGATCCCGTAGCACCTCGACAGGGCTCCAACGAACCCTTAGTTTGGCCCAAATGAGTCTCATCGGAGCATCGAGACTCAGTTTAAACTTATTTTATAAATTATTTACTTGGTAGTAAAGGTAAAACTTTTTCCTTTTTTTGATGAAAATCTCATAGTATGCCAGCTGTTTATTGAACTATGCCACCATGCAAATTTCAAAAGCAATTTAAATACACTTCAATGACATATAATCTCAACTACCAGAGGCCTCCAGCCCATATCTCAAGCCAATATCAACATGAAAATAACAAATATATTCAAGTTGATTGAAAACTAAGATTTTGTTTTCAAAGTTTCTTTATAAAAGAGCAAAATACACAAAACCCCCCTCAGGTAAGACCTAAATACAGTTATAGTCAAAGATTGAGTTTAATAACACAATAACCCTAGTTTAACGGTCAAAATGTGTTAAAATTGACGGTCAACTTTAATTTAAAGTGTAAAGACGTAAATGCCCTCCATTTTTAAAATTAATTTTTTTTCTTTTAAAATTTAAAACTCTCTGCAACAACCATCTTCCAGGCCATTCATCTTCATCCCCAGAAGGTTATGAAGGTTTCTACTCATCCAGAAACCTTCATCTCCCAAACATCAATCTGCATCCAGACATAAATGGCCACTACATGCAAAAACCCACATCAATATGTAAAAACCCAAACATATTATTAATCATCTGCAAAAATCCAAACACATTATCAATCATTTTCTTCAAACCCAGATAAACCCATCTAGATATCATCTTCAAACACATCCAGACATCATCTTCAAACAGATCTGGGTTGTCTGGGTTCGAACCCAGACGAACCCAGATCTGGGTTCGTCGAACCACGCCGAACCCAGGTCTGGGTTCGTCATCTAGGAACCTAGACGTCTGGGTTCGTAGTCGCGAACCCAGATCTGATCTGGGTTAGCGACGACGAACCCAGATCTGATCTGGGTTCGCTGATCTGGGTTCGCGACGACGAACCCAGATCAGATCTAGGTTCGCGTCGTCGTGAACCCAGATCAGATCTGGGTTTGAACGACGCGAACCCAGATCTGATCTGAGTTCGCGACAATGTGAACCCAGATCAGATCTGGGTTCGCGAACCCAAATCAGATCTGGGTTAGCGACGACGAACCCAGATCAGATCTGGGTTCGCGTCGTTTAAACGCAGATCTAATCTGGGTTCCACGAACCCAAATCAGGAAGAAGAAGAAGAAGAAGAAGAAGAAGAAGAAGGTGGTGGAGATCAGGTAGAGGCAGAGAAGAAAAAGAGGAGAAGAAGAAGAAGAAGAAGAAGGTGGTGGAGATCAGGTGGAGAGAGGCGAAGATGTGGGAGTGACAGAGAGAGAGTTTTGGAAAAATGGTTTTAATAATTTTTGTTATTAGTAAATGACGAAATTATCCTTGATCAATCGAGAGTTGCCTAACAGATACTGTTAACTCGGGGGTATTGTGTCATTAAACCTAATCTTTAACTATAGCTGATTTAGGTCTTACCTGAGAGGGGTTTTATGTATTTTGCTCTTTATAAAAACATGCATCCAACAACTTATATTTACGTTTACAAAATGTACAACATTTGCACTATACTTTAAATACAATACATGCACATGACCAAAGTGTAAGTTATACAATATGATACAGTCATCCGTCAGTCAACCCACGCGTCAGTTTGAGCTTCGTCTGTTAGGTGACTCGCTCCTACATAAGAGGGTAAATTTTTAAGAAACATATAGAAACAAACTATGAGTATAACTCAGTGAGATAAACAGCTTAATAAAATTAAAGTATTGTCTGACATATTTTATATAAACTTTTTGAAAACTGTTTTTGAAATTCGTTTTGAAATTCTTTCTTAAACTTTTTTATTTTTTACCTTGATGGTAACCCAGAGAAACTATTACTGTCGTGACAGCTTAAATCTCTAGCTAGTCACTCGGAATTTAGGAACTTACCCTGTGTAGTCGTCGATGCGCGAACTCTGGGCACATGTTACCCCTACACAATCCGCTTGAACTACATTACCCTATATGTGCAGAGGGTGACTCAACTAACTCTCTCCCTCTCAGTTAGTAACTCTCTCATATCTATCATGCACGTATAAAGCATTCGACTGGGTACTCAACTGGGGCTAGGGTAAACCATCGGAGTACTAAAATGCTTTTGCTCAATCTTTTAAAATAAACTTAGTCTCAAGGCAAACTACCTAAAATCTTTAATTTTCATGCATTCTTGGTACAATTATGAACTTAATTCAAAACTCACAAGATATAATTACAATACACAATTCAGTTATATAATGAAATAAATACAAATAATAATTAAATGAACTTTAAACCAAACTACACTTGAAAAATGTGGATTTCTACTTACGAAACGCCCTCCGATCAAATGCGAACCTCCTCTGAAATCCTTCGAAACTTTTCGCTTTCACCCTAAAACATCAAATTCTCATTTAGAATCAATAAATTCGCTAAAACAAAGCTATAAATAGCTTCTAACACAACTAACTCTATAAAAGCCTTTTTACGCTTAAACCCTCACAACTAGGTTTTAACTCATCAGAGGCTTTTGAATTCCGATTTATTTTAATGAAACCTATTTATTATCACCTAAGAATACCCCGGTATGCTTGAAATCATTTTCTGAAGCTTGGAGCGAAAATTCACCGTTTTTTACCCCCTTTGGCCGAATGCAACCTAGGGAGAAATCCCTAGGTTTTCTTTATTCTATTTTCACTTCAATCATCTCCCTAACTCGCATTTAGGTTAGTTATGAAACGAATTCGAAAAGAAACGACCGTCGGATGGGCGTGCTTAGCGAAAAACCACGCTTTTCATCACTTTTAAATGCTCATTTTTACTCAAAACATGAAATCAACTCATCTATTTCATAACTAACATTCTTTCACTCAAATATGATGAAAATAATCAAATTAAGCCTTAAAAAAACACCTTGGCATGAGATTCTTTTATGCCTTTCAACTAAACCAAAAACACTAGTTTTGTCTCTACACTTTAGATTATTCAATTCTATTACTTCTATAAAGTTTCTTAGCCCCTAATATGAGTGAATTAAACCTCAAATGAATGAAATCCAAATGGGTTACACAAATCCTCTCATGGTCGAATTCAACATCACAAAGAGCCAACATTATCCTTTAGCTTTCTGTCACAAAAATCACATTAAACTCATCATCAACCACCCTAGTTTCAATCCCCAACATCAAATTTAACTTTTGAAGCAAGATTAATTGAAATGGATTTCTATGTGTCTAAGATAAAGTAACACAAGAAAACTCACCTATTCAAGCTTTACTCTTGCTTCAAACTTGTCCTAGTAGCTTTGGTTGATGATAAGATGAGTTTTGGTGATAAATTGCTTGAAAAATCTTGGTTTCTTCTCTTGCTTGGATGGCACATACATGCCTCTCCCTCTCGGTTTTCAACGTGAATAATGAAAGAGATTGAGCAATTTGGGCACCTATTTATAGTGGTACTCATTTACCACTTGATCCCTCTCAAAAATCACTAAAATAACCTTTAAATTTTGCTCATTCATGCTTTGACCCCTAAATGAATAAGATTCCTTCTAATTAGTCCACTTGTCATAACTTAAAACCACAAATTCTTCCACCAATCAAATGGTTCCAAATAGCTCACTAAACACCACAAATTTCTATCACATTTGGTTAATTCTCATTGGATGAACTTTTCAACTTTTTGACTTTTGATGATAAGCTTATCTCACTTGATTCTCTCCCATCTCATTCCCTAATTCTCTTCGGTCCTCCAATCGACATCCTACTCGTCATGCGAAAATAAATTCAACTTTAAAACTACTATTGGAGTGATACTATTTAACTATAAATAGAATCGAGGGTTTACAATTTATCACTCTCTAAAAAAAAAAATTTCGACATCGAAATTTAAATCACAAACCTGAATAAAAAGATGTGGGTACTATCTCCGCATCTACTCCTCAGGCTCCCACATAACCTCTTTAGCTGAATGGTTCCTCCACAAAACTTTTACCAATGGAATTATCTTGTTACGTAGAACCTACTCCCTCCTATCTAAAATCTGAATTAGACTCTCCTCATAAGTCAGGTTCTCTCTCAATTCCACTAACTGCTCAATACATGTGAAGGATTTGACATATACTTGCGGAGCATCGAAACATGGAATACATTGTGAATTCGGGCTAACTCTGGTGGTAGCTCAAGACGATAAGCAATATGTCTAACTCTACCAATCACCTCATAGGGACCAATATATCATAGACTAAGCTTTCCATGTCTACCAAATCCGATGACCTCTTTCCACGGTGATTTCCTCAGAAATATCTTATCCCTACCTGAAACTCCAGATCTCTCCTTCGATTATCTGCATAACTCTTCTGGTGATCATAGGCGATCTTCAACCTGTTTCGAATAATCTTGATTTTATTTGTAGTCATCTGAACTAATTCGGGTCCCAGAAATCTCATTTCGCCCACTTCATCCTAACATATCGGCATCTTGCACCACCTCCCATATAGAGCCTCGTAAGGTGCCATGCTGATACTGGCCTGATAACTATTATTATAAACAAACTCGATCAGAGACAAATAAGTATCCCAACTACCTCCAAACTCCATTACACAGGATCTCAATATATCCTCTAAAGTTTGAATGGTTCGCTCGGACAGTCCGTCCATCTAAGGATGAAATGCTGTGTTGAAGTGTAACCAAGTGCCTAAAGTTCTTTGCAAACTAAGCCAAAATCTAGATGTAAATTTGGGATCTCTGTCAAATACAATCAAAATTGGAGCTCCATGTAACTTGACAATCTCTTTAACATATAAACTGGCCAACCGATCTAGGGAATAAGTACTGCGAACAGATGGAAAATGAGCTGACTTTGTGAGTCGATCAACTATCACCCAAATATTGTCATGCCCACTCTGGCTCTACGAAAATCCAACCACAAAATCCATAGTGATATGCTCTCATTTCCATTCTAGGATAGGAAGAGACTAAGATAAACCTGTTGGTCTATGATGTTCTACTCTAACCTGTTGACATATCAAACATCTGGATACATACTCAGTTATCTCCCTCTTCATACCTTTCCACTAATAATGTTCTCTTAAGGTATGGTACATTTTCGTACTTCCTCGATGCATCGTATATATAGAAGAATGAGCTTCATCTAGAATCTCTTTCTTAAGATTTGCCAGATCTAGAACACATACTCTCTGACACATCATTAAAGTATCATCCTTTCTCACCGAGAAGTCCTGTTCTCTGCCCAACTCAACCTTCTAACAAATCTTGATCAATTGAGGATCTTGAACCTGAAATTCTCGAACCCGATCTACAAGTACCGATCGGACCTGAAATATGGCTAGAAGAGCACCTGACTCTATAGTCCTCAAATGAACTTCTAGGGACCTCAGATCTCTCGACAATGGAAGGTACCCTACCCTCAAATGAGCCACTGAACTAGAGGGTTATCTACTCAAAGCGTCAGCCACAACATTAGCCTTCCTTGGATGGTACTGAATTGAGTAATCATAATCCTTGATTAGCTTTATCCACCTTCTCTACCTCATGTATAATTCTTTTTGAGTAAGCATATACTAGAGGCTCTTATGGTCTGTGAATATCTGATAAGAAACTTCATACAAATAATGTCTCCAGATCTTTAAATGTATAAATGTCTAATACTAGGCTTCTTGCTTATCCATAATTTATAAGGGGTTTTAGCTATTGCTTTACTTGGAACCTTATTGAGGATATATACTGTAGTCTTTAGTGTTTCTCCCCAGAGGGACTCTAATAAAGAAGAATGATTTATTATACTTATTACCATGTCCTTAAACGTTATGTTTCGTCTTTCAGCAACACCATTCATGCTAGGTTTGTCTAGCATTGTGTATTGCGGGATGATACCGTATTCTTATAGGAATTTCGTAAAAGGTCTTGGATGTTGTTCACCGGATTCGTCATATCTGTCATTTGATACATTTAATTTTCTTGCCAAATTGAGTTTTAACTTCAACTTTGAAGGTTTTAAATACATCTAGGGATTGAGACTTCTCATGTATCAAATACAGGTACATGTACCTTAAATAGTTATCTATGAACGTAATAAAATACAGTTAACCATTCTAAGAAGCTGTAGGAAATGGTCCGTAAATATCAGTATGAATTAGTTCTAAGACATCAGAATACCTGTTGACACCTAATTTCTTAATGTTTATTTGTTTCCCTTTTATACACTCAATACGGATTTCGAAATTTTTCAAATCAAGGGAAACATGAATCCTATCAGACATAAGCCTCTGAATTCTTTGTTTAAAGATATAGCCTAAATGCTTGTACCATAGTATGGCGGAATCGCTGTCAGTTAATTTTCGTTTTATATCTCGTGAATTTATATGTAAGGTTTCATTAATTGAGACAATTATGTCCAACAAATATAGGTTATCATGTAAAGATAAAGAACTAGTACCAATAAGATTCGAATATTGAAAAAGACTAAATTTATTATTTCCAAATGAACAAGAATAACGAAATTTGTCCAAAATAGAAACTGAAATCAAATTCCGTCTAAAAGACAATACTACATAAGTCTTTTTCAAATTCAAAAATTAACCAGTCTTTAATAATAACTTAAAAGTTCCTATAGCTTCTACTGCAATTGTTTTGTTATCGCCCACATAGATGAATCTTTTAGCATCATTTGGCTTTCGATTCCACAAGCAACCCTGCATAGACACACTTATATGAGTAGTGGTATCAGAATCCATCCACCAAGTATGTTTAGGTACAGAATTTAAATTAACTTCAGAACAAACTAGATTGAGAAGCATACCTTTCTTGACGCGCTAATTGGCGTATTTGGAACATTCTTTGTTCATATGTACAGCTTTCTTGCAAAAGTAACATATAAACTCTCCATCTTGTTTCTTTTACACATTATGCTATGATGTCCCAACTGTAGCTTTTTTTCCTCTTTTCTATTTCTTGTCCTTAGAGATGGTTGTTAAGTTAGCATTTTTAAAACCTTTTCGCTTCAATCTTTCATCTTCTTGCACACAGTGAGATATGAGCTCATTAAGAGTCTATTTGTCATTTTGAGTGTTGTAACTCACTTTAAACTGACTATACTGTACAGGAAAAGAAATCAAAATTAAGTGCACCAGTAAGTCCTCAGACAGCGATAACTTTAGTGCTTTTAATTTGGAAGTGATATGAGACATCTCCATGATGTACTCCCTTATGTTCTCTTTTCCTTTGTACTTCATTGAAACAAGGTTAGCCAAAAGGGTACTTATTTAAACCTTTTTCGTTTTTCATAAAACGCTGTTTTATTTCTTCAAGGAACTTCTTAGCATTTTTCTCTTAGGACATAAAGCCCCTAAAGGTTTCTGGAATGGAACATTTCATGATCATAAGATTAATGCGATTGGAACAATCCCACTTATCCATACTCGCCTTTTCATCAGCGGAACTATTCTCATTAAGAGATGCAGATCGTTCTTGCCGAAGCGCAAGGTCAAGATCCATGCAATCGAGAACAATCATAACGTTCTCTTTTTAAGTCTTAAAATTTGTGCCATTAAGCACATGAATGAAATTAATATTGACAGATATTGTTGAAGCAGTAGTAACTGAATCGAGAACAAAACCAAATACAAACTCACATTCAATAATCATGTCATAACATAAAAATACTTAATTAATAAATTCATACATGACATGATTCAATGATTCCCATAATGGTGGGCCCTAAAACAAGATAGCTAGTACAACATTAACATTTAGTATTTGGATAGAAATATCAACTGTAAGTGGTACTCTTCGTGTAGTAATTAAATATTGACAATTAATCTCGTCAATTAGTAAGCCTTTTTTTGGACCGACTTATTACTCACATGAAAAACCTAATAATCGTTATATATTTATTACTACAGGTATATCTATTATTTGGCTAAACAATAACATTCCTTTGAGCTAGTCATTATGCGCATAAATAATAGACATACTCATCTTAATATTTCAAAATAAATAAATTTACATTATAGAAGTTATTTTGGTAACATATAATTTCAATCAATTTATGTTGAAATATCAGACTATATATATTAAAAAAAAAAACAAAATCTTTCAATTAAATCCTCAATTCAACAAAGTGAATATATATATCATAGATTTTTATTTCCAAATAAAAAATAAATAAAATTGTCATCAGTATAATTACCATGGATGTATGGTTGATTTTATATATGATAGCAATGATATATATATATATATATATATAACTAAAATCACAAGCAAAAGTAATTTAATGACACCAAAGATATTTGAACTGAATAATTGGGAAGGGCCACAAATCAAGCAAATCAACCAACGGATAATAAAATAAAATAAATAAACAAATAACAAAAGATTTATAACCGTCCAATTTTTCTATTCCAGAATATAGATGACCCATAAGTGAAAAAAAAAAAAAAAACACACACACACAAAAAGCACCATATATATATATATATATATATATATATATATTTCATATGACTGTTGTCCTTTTTGCTTTTATATTTTATATGACTGTCGTCCTTTTCCCCAAAAGCAAACATGGGATATTCATTTTATTGACTTTTACTCCAATCTATATTATTACTATGCCCAACCTATTACTTCAGTATAACATTAAAAAACCACAAAAGTTAAGTGATTCTTTAGTCTTTGCTTGCAACCCAAAAAAAAAAAAAAAAAAAGAAAACCAAATAATCAAGTGCAAAAAAAAACATGACATAGGCTAGACGTGATTTTCACACAGAACTTCATAGACTATGAAAACCACAAAAGCAAAAAGCACAAAACTATACATATTCAATGCAAAAAAAAACTTTATCCAATCATATATATTCTTGTTTTATTAATTTAGAACAACACGAACGACACCATGAAAATCTAATATATTTTTCTTCATACTTCCATGACAACAAAATAAATCAAACCAATCAATTACTCAATGATTCAATATGAGTTGGCTTTGATACCACTTGTTAGATAAAATTTTAATAGGTGAAAACCTATATCAAAATCTAAATACTCATAATTGATCATTAAGAATTATTATAGAGAAAATATACCGGAATCCATGTTGATAAATTTGAGTAGGATTGAATCTTTCACAGTCAAATCTTCTTAGTTGCTCTATAATTCTCTTCTTGAATGGGAAAGGAGAAAGAGAGAGTAAAATATATTACATTGATTTGACTTGAGAACCATAACTCTCATAACATTCTTTATATACTAATTTAATTAGGTTCTCATTAATCTTAATTTCATTAATGTTAGGTTTCTACATATTAAAACTCATACACAATGGATATCTCTAGAGCCCAATTAATAGATAACTTATTTGGCCTTATTAAAATAGATAGCTCATAATATAATTGTTATTTAATATGTAAGCTTATAATAAGAAATATAAAAAAGCAAGACAAAAGGCTACTACAGAATTGGTTTCGAATCAACTTGAAGATATACCAAAATACTACAGAATATGCGTTGTTATACACTAGTTTTAAGGGTTGTTTTTCTTCTATAGTTTGTGTGTTTAAACTCTCCCTCAAACCTCTCTATTAGTTACCACAAGACCTAAAAATTTAAGCTTATAGGAAAAGAGCCAATTATAATATTTAATATTTAAGGTTGATAAACTACATACTTTTTTACATAAAACATAAACAGATGATAGATGTCGAAAATATACTAAATGTCCTATACCGTTGTAACATGTGTGATAAAAATTTGAGATAAAAGGGGAATTGAGGGTTTGAACCAGGAACCTCTAAGCTCTCGTATCATGATAGTTACTATCAGATTTAAACGTTAAGCTTATAAAAAAAGATCTAATTATAATATTTAAGACTAAAGTTGACACGTGATACTCACGTTCAAGCTCCTAATCTTATGCCCAAAGTTGCCTTTAGAAGTCTATAAAAATTGCAGAATATTGCCTGCCAAAAACCTGCAGATTTTGATGTCCAAGTGAGTTTCAAAACCCTTTTCTAAAACTACACCAAAAGCCGCGCCTAAGAGCTATTGAAATATCTACTTCAATGGTTGCCAAGAACAGGTTCAAGGAGCTGATTTTGGATCAGTCGAGTGCACACAGCACATTTGAACTACATCCAGTAGCCATTTCGATATCTTCTCTTTTTGTTATGTTTTTCTCCTCCTAAAAGCTGCGCTAGTCTTTGTGTAAATGTGCTTTTATAGAGTCATAATTATGGCTTCCCAAATGTTGGAATACTTCAAGAGTCCGAATCGAACTCAAAATCTATTCTACGTACTCATCGCGAACAGTTGTCGTGATCTTCTCCTCTTGTCCTTCATGTTTGCGGGTCGCGATCGACCTGACTTAGAAGCTCCAAACATGTAATTGTGAGTTATTGTAGCTTCTCTTGTGCTATAACTTGCAACACGCTGCTACTACATAATTTTCCTTCATTCTCTTAGTAGGTGGTTCTCTAAGTAACAACCATTACTTTGATCATCTTCAGAGATAGTTAGGAATTTTCATCAGGATGGGCTACAATAAAATTTTTAAATGAATTTTAACTATATAAAAATATTTTATAAACTAAAAAAAAAAATATTGTTATACATAGTTAAAGTAGATATAACAAGTCTTACTTACCTATTAAAGTTCATATTATAAATAAAAATAAATAAATGTAAAAAGACTGAACAAAATATGAAAGAAACATAAAATTTAAGTAAAATCAAGTATCAATAAAACTATAACTAAAAATATTTTATAATTTTTCTTTAAATATAGACATTTTATATTTTGACAATTATAATTCATAATTATTAAAAAAATTTAAATTAAAAAATACATTAGGAAAAACACTAAAGATATTAAATTTAAGTAATATATTATGTAATTAATATTATGATAAAAAAGAAGCAAAGTATAAAAAATTTAAGTAAAATTTTATATTTAATATATGAAATAAAATTATTACATATGTAATATTTGAATAGATAATAAATATAAACAAGAAAGTATATAAAATAAGTTTGGAACAAATACAAATTTGTTTTGATAGAAAAACAATTAATAAATGAATAGTAAGTGAATTTCAAGTGACATATTAGCCAACATAATGAGCCTATACACAGGCTTCACTTGACCAACACTTATCAACTAAAACCTCCAGAAAAGTTTCCATACTAAACATTCGAAATCCTCCTATTTGTCAACTCTATTTTTAATAAAAAGTAATATATTTTTGACTAACCCATAAAGCCATAAACACCGGTATAACCTGTTTTTATATATAGATATATGTATATATTACTTTTACTATCAATATTTTTTAACTTTAAAAAGTTAGAACGAACCAATCAAATTCATTTGTCGTATTTTTTTTTTTTTAAATAATTTTTTTTCTATTTAATTTAAATATAATTGATGAATTTGATTGATTCGTTCTAACTTTTTAAAATTATGAAATATAAAATTATTCGTATATATCTTTTCTTTTTAAAAGAAATATTATTTTATTAATATATATTCTTTTCAAGGTGGGCCAAGGTAGACTTGAGCTTACCCTAGCCCACACAACCACACGTCCCTTCTCATCTTCAGTGTCTACCGTTGCTGCACGTTCTCGCTAATTGGGCTGTACATTCTTGGCGTTGCATCTCCATGTGACAGAAGTTAATTCATGCTGCAGGTACAACTGACAAACACATGAAGCAACTATTTCTTCCAAGCTGCGCGTGACAACTTCTGTATTTTATGAGAACATGGTTGCTTATATGATGTTGTCAATGGCTTATTGCAGGTGGCTGCTTAGGCACGTGGCTACTTGTTGCATGTTCTTTCATGGCTATCTTCTTCCATGGATTGGGCTGAGCTTAATTATTGAACTTGCAACTTACTCTGTGCTTGTTCTATATTGGGCCTAAAGTTGAGCTTTATGGGCTGAATAATTGGCTATATGATTGGTCTTGTTTCATGGGCTTACACTTTGGGATACATATAGGGTTTAATTAAAATCTAACCCCTTTTTTATAACCCATTTGAAAAATAACTTTTTTTTTTAAATCTCAACCTCAAGGTAGAGAATCTCAACCACTAGGTTTAGAATCTCAACTTCCAGGTTGTGAGTTATAGTGTTAATTTAATTCAATCTCAACTTCAGGGTTGAGATTTTTTTAACCTAAAAAAAAAAGGGTTAATTTTTAAATAGACTCTCAAAAAGGGGTTAGTTTAGGTATTTTTTCATACATTATATTTGCTTTTGAATGGATTACAAACAAAATGCCACAATTAGAATGAATTGTTTTGGCCCAAACACTTGTTTCTTTCATGGATTCGCCCAGAAAATTCGCAAATTAATTCACCAATTCCTTCCGTGACTCATCAACACAAACAAATAAAAATATTAAATAACTGACATAATTTACTTGAAAATTCATCACAAAAACTAGGATTAAAAGCATGAAATCGCGTCATATTTTAATGTGATCATTACGCACACTATCAAATCAGTAAACAACTTTCTCCAAAACATGTCAGTTGTAAAATATTCCAGCATTAATGAATTCTATACTTACACATATATGTATATATATGAGATACAGAATTCTTATAGGAGTGCAATTAATTTATTAATGAATTTTATGGTTATATAAACACGAGTTTTGCTCGCATTGTTGTTATACTATTTTTGTTTTATATTGGGTTTCTGGGTTTTTGTTCTTCCAGATATTGGTCTTATTGGTTTATGAATTGTTTGTCTTGCTAAGACAAGATAAGAATGTGTCAATTTTGCTCAAAAGTGAATTGATTCATATTAACAAAGTTTGAAGTCATAATTTCAAAGCTGAATTCTATTTATGATTTTGTTGAGTTGGTTCCCGTACACATGTATTCTGTTTAGATTATTTCAACTCTTTACACATCTGTGTTAAATATATATATATCTCATACAGAAATTTTAGAATGCATCTATAATGAATTTTATAATTTTGTTGACTTCTTGTATGCACGTATTCTGTTTAGATTATTTCAATTGTTTACACATTTGTATTAATAACATACTATTTTATTAATTGAATTATACAAATTTCTATAGATATATATATATATATTTAAGGATGAAAATGGTAGTATCATGGAAAATCAGTTGCCAATTATGGACCGCACCAAAATTTTTATAATAGACATGGTATGTAACTTTTTTTTTCTTGTTTTTTTGTTTAGATTATTAATATATAAACAGAATACACATGTATGCTGTTTAGATTATTTCAACTCTTTACACATCTGTATTATATATATATATATATATATATATATATGATACAGAAATTTTAGAATGCATCTATAATGAATTATATATATATATGATACAGAAATTTTAGAATGCATCTATAATGAATTTTATAATTTTGTTGACTTGGTTCTTCTATGCACGTATTCTGTTTAGATTATTTCAATTGTTTACACATTTGTATTAATAACATACTCTTTTATTAATTGAATTATACAAATTTCTATATATATATATATATATTTAAGGATGAAAATGGTAGTATCATGGAAAATCATTTGGCAATTATGGACCACACCAAAATTTTTATAATAGACATGGTATGTAACTTTTTTTTTCTTGTTTTTTTATTATATTTATACATAATTTTATGCTTATTGGAAATTATAATATACCTTGTAGGTTTTTCGGCAATCGAGAAGCATTGATAGAAGGACACAAAATACAAGTAGGATGCACAAAGACTTGGTATCTGGTGGTGGTACACAGAAGAAAATCAATTTAGGTAGCCAATAAATTAACTTTTTGTTTGTTTTTTTTTTAATATATATATTTATATATGTTGAAAGGTGTTACATTCATTATTTAGTTAGTACTAGTAATGATAGATTGGATATTTCAATTTAAATGTTACATTTTTTATTAAGCTTTGTATTTAATATTTTCTTGGCTCAATTTCTTTTCAAATCAATGGCTTTAATTGATGATAATATTTAGTTTCAATTATGTTCAATCACATTTTATAAAGTTCTGTCTTTCGTTTTTTAACGTTCAATTATAATAAAGTAAGTTCTTTTCCACTAATAATTATTGTTGAAAGAGAAAATCTCAGATATTGTAAAATATATATATATATATATATGTTGTGAACATTCTGAATGCACTAATATATTAAATAATAATATAAAAATCTTTTTGTTAGTTGGTTAACGGGCTTAACTTCATGTATAAAACGGTGAGGATGCAGTGATAAATGGACATGTCTTTTTGCTTTTTGTTTCTACTCTCCTTCCATGCTCTATCTTTAACTGCACACTCACAATTTCTCTCTAGTTTCTTGGTAAAATTTATTTTTACTTTTGTTTATTTATTTTAATTTTATAACACGTTATCAGCACGATTCAAAACTTGAAGTTCTAAATAAATTTATCAGAACCTAAAATTCTTGATACTTTAACTCTAACACTAATTGAGAAGTTTAACTATGCCAACTAAATCTATATACGGCTCTACCGACTCAATTATTATACTAATTTCATTGATCATTTATTATTATTATCATGACATATCTAACTATTTAACTTTATTTATTTATTGTTATATAATATATGTGTAGCCTTGATGCTATTATTTATTATTTTTATTATGTATTTCATGTACGGTTATGCCGACTCAATGTATCATTTATATTAATTGATTACTTTGTTATTTTTTTTATCTTTATATTTTGTACTTTTATTCTCTTGAATTTATAATGTACTAGAAGCTGAAGTTTTGAATTTTAATAAATGGAACATGAAATTCTAAATATATATTGTTAAAACCTGAAGTTATCATTTTTGACCTGAAGTTCTAAAAATATATATGCAATCTTTGGCAACCTAAAGTTTCAAATATATTCATAAAGAAATTTACCATACATAAAATTTCCTTTGAATATAATGTTAATATTATTTATCATTTTGATTATGTCACTAATTATGGTATTTTATGCATATAGTTATATCAAATATTGCAAAACCAGAATTTGTTTTACTAGATATTTCAGGAAAGAACTATCTTTCATGGTTTCTTGATATAGAGCTGTATCTACAGTTCAAAGGCTTCGTCGATACTATTAGAGATAATAATGAAACATCTCTATAAGATAAAACAACTACAATGATCTTTATCCGCCGTCATTTACATGAGAGCCTGAAGGTCTAATACCTCACAATTAAAGATTCACTGACTTTATGAAAAAATCTGAAAGACAGGTATGACTATCAGAAAACTATCGTCCTCCCTAGAGCCCAACATGAGCGGAGTAATTTAAGACTCCAAGATTTTAAATCAGTTGCTGACTATAATTCTACCCTATTTAAGATAACCTCAGAGCTGAACTTGTGTGGTGCAATATTGACTGATGTAGATCTATTGAAAAACACATATACTACTTTCCATGCATCTAATATGTTCATGCAGCAGCAATATAGATAATACAGGTTTACAAAACATTCTGAATTAATCTCATGTCTTTTAGTGGCAGAACAAAACAATGAACTTCTGATGAAAAATCATGAACTCCGCCCAACTGGAGCAGTTACACTTTCAGAAGCAAATGCTAACACAAGTAAAGGTCGTGGATGTGGACTTGGATATAGTTATCATGGTCATGGCGGGTATAAATTTTTAGGTCATCGAAACCAGAAAAACATCCCTCAAAAGTGGAATGTTTATAATGCTAAATATAACAAGAGTAAAAATGTAGAGAAAAATACCTCTAAAAATTATGAAGATGTTGATGTGGCATGTTTGGGCACTAGTCTTGTACCTACCGTACAGCTAAGCACTTGGTTAATCTCTATCAAGCCTCTGTAAAGAGGAAAGAAAAGAAAATTGAAACAAACTTTGCAAATCAAGATGATGATCCTATAGACATCATAAGCTTGGACTTATCAAAATTTCTTGATAATGTAGACAAAAAAATAGATTACTCAATTGATGATGAAAATATTCATACCAATTAGGAAGTTGCCTAGTTAAAATAGTCATTTATATTTTTGTGTTTTTTTTTATTATGTTAGTACATATTTTTGTACTCTTCTAGAAGTATGATAATTTCTTTTGCCTTATATTTTGTTATCAATGATGTACTAACATATAGTTTCTTTAATGAAAGACGGATATGGATGAATTATCTATTTTCAAAAAGGAATGTGTAGATATATATATTGTCGATAGTGCAATAACACATACTATTCTTCAGAATAAGAAATATTTCTTAAATTTGTCAGTAACCAAAGTTAAGGTAAATACTATAGCAAATCCTACAAACTTAATTGAAGGTTCTGAAAGAGCTATAATCTTGTTAACAAATGATACTAAATTATGTATAAATGGTGTATTATACTCAAGTAGATCCAGAAGAAATCTACTCAGTTTCAAAGATATACACAGTAACGGATATCATATTGAAATTATAAATGAGAAAAATGTTGAATATTTATACATTACTAAAAATACCTCAGGGCAGAAGCTTATTTTAGAAAAACTCAAAGCTTTCTCATCCGGACTGTATTATACAATTATAAGATCAATTGAAACTTATGTAGTTTCGAGCCAGAAGTTCTCAAAACCAATAACGTTTTGACTTCGGTATGACCGTCTTGGTCATTTAGGATCTACAATGATGCGTAGGATCATTAAAAATTTTTATGAACACCTATTAAAGAACTTGAAAATTTAATCATCCAATGAGAATGTATGCATTATTTGTTCACAAGGAAAATTGATGGTTAAACCATCCATTTTTAAAATTGGTTTTGAGCCTCTATCTTTTCTACAAAGAATACAATGATACATATGTGGACCTATTCATCCACCCAACAGACCATTTCGTTATTTTATGGTATTAATTGATGCATCCGCAATGTGATCACATGTATATTTGTTATCCAGTTGTAACATCGCTTTTACTAGATTGCTTGCTCAAATCATTAGGCTTCGGGCACAATTTTCAGATTATTCAATTAAGAGCATATGACTAGATAATGTTGGTGAGTTTACATAAAAAACATTTGATGATTATTGTACATCAATAGGAATTGATGTTGAACATCCAGTCCCATATGTACATATCCATAATAGTCTAGCAGAATCATTCATCAAGCGTATCCAGGTGATTGTAAGAACTTTATTGTTACAAACTAAATTACCAATTTCTACATGGGGACATGCTGTTCTACTTGCAACAACACTGATTCGCCTTAGACCTATAGCCTATCACCAGTACTCTCAATTACAACTTGTACTTTGGTACCAACCTGATATTTCTCATTTACGTGTTTTTTGTTGTGCCATACAGATCCCTATTGCTCTCCCTCAAAGAACCAAAATGGGATCCCAACATCGTTTGGAAATATATGTTGGTTTTAATTTAGCTTCAATTATCAGATATCTCGAACCATTGATAGGTGATCTTTTTATTGCCCGTTTTACGGATTGTCATTTTGATGAGACAACTTTCCCACCATTATGGGAAAGGAAAATTTCTCCTGAAGAAACGCACAAGAAAAATGTCACTATTAGAGAAAAAATGAGCTATCATGAGATGTGACAATAATATCTCATTTAAATCATCGTATCACCTAATGTGAAAATGAAGTACGAAGAATAGTTAAGCTCCAGATAATTGCGAATCAGTTGCTAGATGCATTTACTGATGCTGTTAAAGTAACAAAATCATATATACCAGCTGCCAATGCACTAGCTAGAATAATTGTTCCTATAAAATAATGTAATCAGAACGCAGCAAATAAATCATCTATTGTACGTTAGAAGCGTGATAGATCACTTGACTTAGAAGATAATATTCCCTATAAATGAAGAATGAAAAATTCTGATTCTACTGAAAATAATATTCAAGCTATAAAATCCATTTTTCCTGAAAAATCAACTCTAGAAGAGTTACCAGTCCCTGAGGAGAATGAAACCCCCAAAGAGGCACAAACACTTGATGAGCTACAAAATTTTAAAAATCAAGAAATTTCAATGAATTGTGCAGAAGGTATGTGGAATCGTAATGAAACAATCATCGATGATATATTTTCAAATACAATAGTTTTGAAAATTATGAACGATGATTATGAACCACATACTATTGATGAATGTAGACAAAGATATGATTGGCTTAAATGGAAAAATGAAATTCAAGCATAATTCAGTTCTTTAGCCAAACGAAAAGTCTTTAGATCTGTAGTCCAAACGTCTAAAAATATCAAATTTGTTGGATATAAATAGGTATTTGTACGAAAATATAATGAAAAAAATGAGATTGTAAGATAAAAAGCAAAGCTTGTTACACAAGATTTATCGTAGAGACCAGTAATTGATTATGATGAGATGTATTCACCTGTGATGGATATAATTACTTTTAGATTTTTAATAAGTTTAGAAATCTCAAAAGAGCTTGAAATGTGTCTTATAGACGTAGTGATAGCATATTTATATGGGTCACTTGATACTTATATCTACATAAAAATTTCTGAAAGATTTAAAATGTCTGAAGTATACAAATCAAAAGTCAACAATGTTTGTTTAATTAAATTGCAACGATTCTTGTATGGATTAAAATAATCTGGACGAATGTGATATAATCGTCTTAACAAATACCTGATAAATAAAGGATATATTAATAATCCTATATGCCCATGTGTATTTATAAAGAAAACAAAATTCAGATTTACCATTGTTGCAGTTTATGTTGATGATATGAATTTAATCAGAACACCTGAAGAGCTCCGAAAAACTGTTAACTATTTAAAAAGAGAATTTGAGATTAAAGATTTGGGACAAATAAAATATTATCTCAACCTAGAAATCGAGCACAAATCACACAGAGTACTTATCCATCAATCAGCATATATTGAAAAAATCAACGATTTAATATGGATAAAACTCACCCTTTAAGTACCTCTATGGTTGTTCGATCTCTTGATCCTAAAAAGGATCCATTTCGACCTAAAGAAGATTGTGAACAAATACTTGTTCCAGAAGTACCATATTTAATTGCAATTTGTGCTTTATTATATTTAGCATAATGTACTAGACCTGATATTATCTTTTCAGTAAATTTGTTGGTCAGGTTCAGTTCTGAACCAACACGACGTCACTAAAATGATATCAAACATGTTTTTCGTTATTTTCATGGAACAACAAATTTGAGGTTATTTTATTCAAAATATAATAGTGATGCAGGTTTAATTGGGTATGTTGATGCTGGATATCTTTCAGATCCCTACAAGGCTCGTTCACAAACTGAGTATGTTTTTACTTATAATGATACAGTAATTTCATGGCGCTCAATAAAACAGACTTTTGTTGCCATATCCTCCAACCATTATGAAATTCTTGTACTTCATGAAACAAGCTGAGAATATATGGTTGAGATCTATAATTCATTATATTCAGAATACATGCGAACTATCTAATGCTTTGAATCAGAGGAGGATACATCAAAGGAGATAGAACCAAACATATCTCACCAAAGTTCTTTTATACTTATGAACTCAAACAAAGTCATCAGATTGATGTTAAATAAGTACGCTCCCCAGATAACCTCGCAGATTTATTCACCAAAACATTACCAACATTAGCATTCGAGAAATTGATTTATGACATTGGAATGTGTCGAGTATATAAACTATATGATTAATTCTGAAGTATTTTTCAAAAGAAGTATATTAAATCAATATGGACATGTATGCACTGCATTCTTTTTTCCTTCGATCGGGTTTTATCTCAATAGATTTTTCTGACAAGATTTTTAACGAGACAGTACCTTTAAGCATGTCCAAATTCTGTTGAATCTAGAAAATATAATATTTTTTATCTAGTAGATCATGAAATATATTTTGCTTAAATTTTTATCTTTTTTTTTTTTTTACAAATGTAATATAATTGTATTATTCAAGGGGGAGTATTGTGAACATTCTGGATGCACTAATATATTAAATAATAATATAAAATTCTTTTTGTTAGTCGGTTAACCGACTTAACTTCATGTATAAAAAGGTGAAGATGCAGTGATAAATGGACATGTTTTTTCGCTTTTTGTTTCTACTCTCCTTCCATGCTTGATCTTTAATTTCACACTCACAATTTCTTTCTAGTTCCCTGATAATTTTATTTTTACTTTTGTTTATTTATTTTAATTTTATAACAATATACACACACAATAGAACACTTAAAATTTAATTATTCTTTATAGTATTTCCCAACAACTATCAAGTTTTACTACACTTCTCTAACAGAAAGAAAAAAAAAAACTGATAACATGTTAAAGCTCATGGACAAGAGAAAACAGGCTTTTGACATGTTTTAGTGAGTGGAATTGGGGGTTCTGAGAATGAGCCATCCATGAATTTTCAACGTAAAACACACGTTGCAAATGTCGATCCCAGTGCACCATTCCTATTGATCCTGTTGGGTTATATAAGCTTTGGGTCAAGTTTACTCAAGATGGCCAAAAACCCAAACTCAGATCCAACACTGGGATCCAAGATCCAATAGATAGTTGGATGAAATTCATTAATTTTCGGTGGCAGTTTTTGTGGGCAGTTTTGGTGAGTTGTGAAATAACTGCATGTTGCAGTTACTCCTAGTATAAAATAGGTAGCAGTTATCTATTTTTGAGAGAGATATGCGTACATGCGAAGATGAAACAAAAAACAGAGAGAAGAAATGAAAAATAGAGAGAAAAACAAAGGCAAGGTATTTTACATTGTGGATTGTGTTTTCTTTCCAAAGTTCGTGATTGAAATCTGACCCTAGTTGAACAACAAGGAATCCTGATCAATTTTTGCTGCTAACCGGGTACGTCTTGTGATTTTCTCTCACTATTTTTCATGTTTTAAATGCAATATATACACTCTCAATGGTGAATGTAATTTAACAGATCCATATTTGTAGGTCCCTATCTTTAAATGATGCTGCTATGCACATCCCAAGACTGACAATAAAAATTGAGAGAAAATATAAGTTGTACAGGTTTAGAGATATAGTCTTAATATATATGACATGCCTAACAACTACCAGCTTACTAAAAGCGAAAACCCCTACTGTTTAGTAAAAACAAAAATTAAAGATCTTTCGGCCTCAATCATTATCATTACTCTTTAATTCATTGTCTCCAACATAACTATCCTCTCATTTTTGCTTGGCATTGCATGTTGGTCAAAGTCATTACACAGATTGTGCAACTTCTGCTGATTTTTAAACGTCAGAACTGTTATAGTTAGATGTCAAATTCATACACACTTTCTGCATGGTATCGTTGTGCATGTAAGTTGGAGGACATCTTTCTATGTCAATCAAATTCAACATTGGATGGAAAAAAAGATCCTGTAATTGAGTGCGGAGCTCTCAATGCCAATGATACTAATAGAAATGGATCTAAACGTAGTGGTGGCCCAAGACCTGTTGCTTTATCTTCTTTGAAAACCTCTGCAAATTTGAACACATCTGATGGCAAATCTCTAGTGCGTTTTAAAAATTAATTTCAATGGTAAGCTTTTTCTAATTAAAACACAATACTAAATATCCACACTAGAAACCCATATAAGTATATTCTATTCACAAGTAATATAATAATGAGTAGAGTATTGTTCCCATGAGAATTGTCCAAATTATTTATATGTTAAGTACTAAACCGGTCAGAAGAACTCTTTATCTCAACTATCAAAATTGGATTTAAGTGAAGAAATTGTAAACTAACAATTCAACTTAAGAAAAATCAACAGTTAGAAAATATCTAGACATACAATTTCACTGAACCAATCATTTGATTTGTTCTTTTCTTTTAAAGATAATTTTTATCTTGTATTTAATCAGATACAATTTCACTTCTTTGATTGTACCGGTTGAAGTTGTTTTCAGTTTCACTGGTATTTTTTTCCTTGTTGAAATTTATTTTTTGATTTTGGATTCTTGGAATTACTAATGAGAAAAGGCAATGTTTTTGTATTAAAGATCTGGTTGTTATGTGTCTGACTTGAGTTTATTGAGTTGATAGAGTTGGCCTACTCGGCTTGAGTACTCATCATTGGTCAATCTAAGGGTTCTTGGATTGACAGTGTGCCGATTAGAATCGACTCGCTGAGAACTTGACCTACTCAGTCGAGTTCTGAAACATTGATGTAAACGTTATAAGTTAACGTCATGTTGCTTGTAAAAGTAATATTACAAGTAAAATATTAAATATATTCATTTTAACATATTTAGTTACCATATAAACGTAAATATTGCAAGTTAACGTTATATTGGATATTAGAGTGATGTTGCAAGTAAAATATTGACTACATTCATTCCAATGTAGTTCGTAGCCATGTAAGCATAGATGTTGTAAGTTAACATAATATTGCACATAAAAGATTGAATATATATATTCTAATATAGTCAGCTACTATATAAACGTAAATATTGTAAGCTCACCTCATGTTCCATGTTAAATTCATGTTGCAGGTAAATTATTGAATATACTTATTCTAAAGTTGTTAGTTACTATATAAACATAAACGTTATAAGTTAATGTCATGTTGCAAATAAAAGGTTGAATATACCTATTTTAACGTAGTTAGTTACTATATAAAGGACTTGGTTAACTTATTGATTTGGGTAAGATTACCCAATAAATTTATATCCATTGGATGATTTACAATCAATCTAATGATTATTATTGAAAAATCTTATATATTATTAAATAAGTTGTATTAACTAGTAACCTACTAATCCAATTTCATACAATTAACTTACAGACTTTGAATATTAACAAAATTCTTCCTTTTTATACCCTTTTTACTTAAACTTCAACTTTACCTTTTTGCAAATTAGAATTTATGCTGAGAAAACTAGTTAGTGCCTAGGCAACAAAGATTTTTCTGTAGGGTTTGTGACTAGAAATTGGGAATGTGGTGCTTTTGGGGTAGACCTTGAACTAAAATGCATGATTCAGTGGCTTGCTGTTTCACTGGTAATACGTAATTCAATTCAATAGAATCAATATTATATACATCCTATCAAAATCAATAATAATAAATTGAAAACAAATTATACACATGGTATGCTGCCATTGCACAATTCCCAATTTCTTCCTTTTTATATTGTTTTTGCATTTCAAAACTTTACAGAAATTAGACCTCAAAGGCTGTTAAAATCTTCAAACTCGAGATATATTTTCTAATATTCACTCCTGTGTCATACCTTATCATAAGAATGGAAGTGTGGTATAACCCTAGTCCTTGCCTATCAAAGGAAAAGAATTCTCTTTTCATTAGAGTTTTTGCTTGGCTGTGAGTTTTTGCTTAGCTGTACGTTTAAAAAATAGAAAGATATATATATATTTTTTCAATAGTCATAGAAAGAGAAAAATAATTTGTGTTTTTTTTTCTTTATATAACCAAAAGGCAAAGCACGCCTTTTACACAGAATTTATTTTTTATTTTTTAGAAAAGAAATAAAAAATAAGTGAGCACAATTCTATAGTTGTGCCTACCTACTTTTTTTTTTCCACTGTATTATTGATTTAAGTTCTCTGAGTTTTGTAAAAAGTTTTGAAACCTAATCTTTCACGTGTTTTAATTTGATTAAAATACTTCTAATTTTTTCCCTACATATAGTGGACACTCTCCTGTAGCAATTTTACTACTAAACTTCACAAAAGTTTGCTATACTTCAATTAATATATAAACTAGATAGAAATCTTGTTTCAAATTTCATATGTTTGCCAAAGCTCTCCTGCCAAACTTCGTTTAGTAAATCACTGAAACTTGAATTTCACACGCAAAAGGATCAAATCAGTGAACGAAAGCAACACATAACAAACAAAAACTACAAATGATTATCTGCGCATTTTTTTTTAATTAGTAATAAAATAAGTTATCATATTGAACAGTACAGAAGGTGACATCGGAGAATTAATAATAGCAAACGGACGGCCCACCTTCAACGTATGAAGAAACCGTCCTCATCTGTAAGGATACTGAGGATTGAGCAGGGTTACAAGAAGCACTAGTTATCTCGTTAGAGGATGAAAGTGGCTTACTAGATGAAAATAGAATGATAACTCTTCTCAGTCATGGCGGATGCTGATCAGGAGGATTACAATATCAAGGTTTTTTCTTTTAAAAAGAAAATTATGGTGTATTTTGAAGCACTTTAGTATTAAATAATAGTTTCGTTTAAATGCCAAAGTGATACCTGAAATTAATTTGCATTGATATATAAGTTGAATGAAATTATAGTTTTATAAATTAAACTTAAGTTCAAATTTACAGCATTACTGTAGATAACTAGGCCTTCTTTTTTGCTTTTCGAATAATTATAATAATTCAAAGTTTGGAGGAACTCTTGCGATCAACATCATTTCTTTCTTTCTTTCGTTCCCTTCTTTTTTTTCTTTTTTTTTTTTTTTTAAGAAAATGAATTTTTGGATGTAAAAACTTAGTTGTCTGTAAAAAAACATTTTTTGAGAAATATTGTCCTCAACACATTATCAAAATAATTGATTCGTTATCTAATTAGTATGACCATGATTATTCACTAATTGCAATAGGGCATAATTGAAAGTCAAGTTGCGTCGCATCCGCACTAACAAGTACGAACTATATAATATAGAGGTTTAATAAAATATTTGTGATAAATATATTTAAAATATTCACTTAATTATATTTAAAATATTTTATTACAAGTGTATACTCTTTAAAATAATATACTTTTAATTTTATCCTAATTTTATATTATAAATAGTTTTTTTTTTTCCTAATACTTATATGACATTTAAAAAAAAAAAAAAATCCTCTCATCCCAAAATTTTTTAAAATTGGACAAATATATATTAATTTACAATTTAAACATTTACCTTTTTTAGTTAGCTTTAAAACATAATTCAACTCATAGATAATTTTGTTATTTTATTTAAACATATAAATGTAATTAATTCTATTATTCTTTTTAATAATATTTTAATTGTAAATTATAATTAGAATTATAATATTTTTAAATATCAATTTTATAATTATACCCCTAGTCTTTATGTATAATAATCTTGATTATTATTATTATTTTTTTAAATATGATGGTCCTACACTTTTAATGGTATGGATAAAATTAGGCTTACATAAAAAAAATGGTATATTTTTTAAAAAATTTTGACAATTTTGAATACTTTCACAAATCTTTGTAAGAAAGTTAGAATTAAAAAATTATATAGAAATTAATTAAGTTTTTTTTTTTTTTTGAAGGTTGACATTCTACGAGTTAGAAAATTGTTGAGACCCGTCAATATGATGCACTATTAGAATGTCCTGAATATCTACTCTAAAAAATAGGAGACAAATTACTCTCACAATCAACAAGAATGAAAGTTGTGGGGTCCCTCACCGTCGTATCAACCTCGGGTCTCGGTCCCACTCAACGGTACTGTTCCAGTCAAGATGGTTTTTCTTTCGCCTCCCCCACCTCTCGAACCTGGCCCTTGACCCTTAAATCCAAATTCTTAGAGAGGTGAGTACCAATTGAGCTAGTAGCTCAATTGGTACTCACCTCTCTAAGAATTTGGATTTAAGGGTCAACTCAATTGGTACTCACCTCTCTAAGAATTTGGATTTAAGGGTCAAGGGCCAGGTTCGAGAGGTGGGGGAGGCGAAAGAAAAACCATCTTGACTGGAACAGTACCGTTGAGTGGGACCGAGACCCGAGGTTGATACGACGGTGAGGGACCCCACAATAAAAATATAAACAAGAAAATAATGAGCTAAAAAGTTATTTTGCGATATTAGTAGCTCAATTGGTACTCACCTCTCTAAGAATTTGGATTTAAGGGTCAAGGGCCAGGTTCGAGAGGTGGGGGAGGCGAAAGAAAAACCATCTTGACTGGAACAGTACCGTTGAGTGGGACCGAGACCCGAGGTTGATACGACGGTGAGGGACCCCACAAAAGTTACCCATATTAGTGTTAATATTCTCTATCCCCACAAAATATATTAGTTTAATTTGAAAATAATTTGAGATGAGATGTATTTAGATTTTAACTTTTAAATATATTTTTTTGTAAGTATCAAGGAAAAAAAATTTAAGTAATATAAAATTATGATGAATTTGAAATTATGTTATTTTGGAAAAAAAATGATTTAGAATAAAAAATTTTAAATGTCCTTAAGTGATTTATAATTAAGTTAAAAATTAAAAATTTCTATTTAATTTTTTCAGTTGTTTTTTAGTAGTTTTAAGTGATTTGACTATTTTATTAAAACAAAAAATTAAAATAACTTAACAAGTGTAATTCAATACTATTAAGTCTTAAATAAAAAAAACAAATGACCTCTAAGTAATTGATTTATTAAGAACTTAGGATATATTAGTAATTTGAAAGACTAACTTAAATAAAATATTATAGAAAGCATTTAAAAGAAATATCTTTCTGTTTCTTGCGAAGACTATTTTTTTTATTTATTTGAAATAACATCTACAGTGTAACTGCTTGAACTTAAGTCATTATCAAACTGAATGAGAACTCTATACCATTTAGTCATATTAGGTGGTGGGTTCCTTAGGAAACTCTTGATGTGGGTACGTAGAGTATTACAATGTATTTTTAGGTTGTATTAAATAGTTATGAACAAGTACATATTTTATTATTGTAAAATAAAAAAAGTACAGTATTTATTGGTTAAAAAGTAAGTACAAGTTCTATATGCACATTTGTTATTCAAAAGCTTGGGTGGTTGGTTATCTATTTAAAATAAATAACATAAACACTAAAAAATATATTGAAAGAATTTCTTATTTTTAATTTAAACCTAGATCATTGAAAATAATTTTTTGAAGTAGTTACTATCATGCAATGTAGTTCGGTAATAAGAGCATTTTATGCATTTGATAATATTTTATTTTATTTTATTTTATTTTATTTTTTGAGATAGATATATTTTAATTTTGAGTCTCTCTATATGTTATCTTTAATAATAATTTTTTTAAAAAAAATTCAAGTAATTAAGTGGTGAGAGCACTTCTTTACTACGTTCATAATAGATAACTGAATGTTTTGTTATGTACATTTATCAGCATAAATAACAAGCATTTTATACAATAAATTTTTAAATTTTTTGTTATACCTAAAAATAGCACCAAGGTAAGAAATTCAATAAAGGACTAATAGGTTAACCAAGCTAAAGGTCCAGACGAAGACTGAAGCAATTTAAAGCCAATCATACCATTACAAATCAACCAGAACACCAAATGAGTTCAATTACGTCAAGATAGTAAATCAGTTTGAGATAAGAAGCTCGCATAAGGCATAGCTTAAGGTCACAATCATAAAGTAACTCGTGGCACGTTCTTAGTATGTTATTTCATTTAACAACGAGAAAGACTGGAAAACAGAAAATTTCCTTCCAGTTGGCAGAAATTGACATATTTCTTTATTTTAATGAATCTCTAGAAAAAGGAATAGAATTTCATCAAACAAGAAGATTTTTATAATGAATAGAAAATCTCCTCGAATAGGAAATTGTCAGAATTGCATAATAAGTCAAATATTGACACAATTAATTATAGTTTGATTTAGTATTTAAGTGTTTAATATAATCTCATGTAAAATGGAAAAAAGAAATGTGTCTTTCTATGTTGTAGTAATCAAATTATATGTAAATAAGTAACTTTAGTACTATATAAAGGGTCATTCGTATGTACAAATAGACATCTTGCATCCTAGCAAACTTGTTTGCATCTAAAAGAGCTCTTATATGTTTGTTAGTATCCGCTATTGTAATAGAAACTTTGCTAAATCTAGTTTCCTCTCAACAATAATATAACCGTCAACTTAGGTGTATTAAAAACTTGCTTGCCTCTTTCGTCGCCTCATATCTCTCTCATATCTCTTTTATTTTATTTTATTTCTTTGTGTTCATTCTATTTTTCTTTTTGCTTATCATGTTAACATTATGGTCAGATTTCATTTAACTCCTTAAATTTCACACTAATCACTATTTTTATATTAATATGGGTGTTGATCGATTTTTTACATCAATATTACTTAGACTTCTGATTATTAATATCACCTTATTTGAAAATTAATAAATAATTAAAAGGAAACAAGATCTCCCTTTGGTAAAAACCACAAAAGAAACTAAAGTTAAACAAATAAACGAGTACCAATGTGGTAAGTTACCCCTATAATTCCCATACCACAAAACACACACTCAATTCTCCTCCAAATCATAAACCAAACAAAAACAAAAGAAAACAAAATTAGATCCTCCATTAGTAGGGACAAAATTGTAAATTCTCATTCACAAAATGTGACCCACACTATGACCAAAAATTCAAAGAAAAAAATAAAAAATAATAGAAGTTACAGTAATTACAAAAAAAGGCAAAAAAAATTGATTTTCAATTCAACAAAAGATGGATCCATTGCTACTCTCTCTCGCTAGCAACCCAAATGTCTTCTTAGCTTCTAACAAATCCCACCACCATGTCCACTACCATCAGATTCTCTTCTACTATTTAATTATTAAATCCCTCTTCTTCATGCTATACGTCATCATAGTTAATACATTCACACTAATTTCCAAATAAAATCTCATACAATTAATCTATTCAAAGTTATCAGCAAAAATTATTTATCAATGTTGACATTATGCAAAATTTTTTATGAAAAGAATTTTAAGTTTGAGTAATATATGAGAAAGAAAAAATAAAATTAAAATAATATTAGTCATCCATTATTTTTCATGCTGATGTCCCAAACCACTCATAAGTATCAATATACAACACAGGAAGTTGAATAGTTATGGTCCAATCCACTGACAAGGACAATAAAGAAACATATGCATGAAAGTACTGAAACTAGCTAGTAAAGATGAAGTGGGAGTCGTGGCTCCATGATAGCAACAAGCGGGTACTTCCTTGGTGTTGTCAATTGATAAACTTCGTCCATGCTTATGTCTTCAACTTTCATATTCTCTGGCAACTTCCAATTAAACCCATGCAATAGATTAGCTAAACTAGACATAATCATCTTCAATCCAAGGCTATAGCCAGGGCACATCCTCTTCCCTGACCCAAATGGCAATAACTCAAAGCTTTGCCCCTTCACATCAATGGCCTTCCCCAGAAACCTCTCGAGACGAAACTCCTCAGGATTGTCCCAAATTGAAGAGTATTTGCCAATGCTCCAACTGTTTATGAAGACTGTAGTTCCTTTGCTGATGTCATAGCCAGTAACATTGCAATCTTCATGGGCGAAGTGCGGGGCTAGAAGTACGACTACCGGGTGTTTCCTCATAGTTTCCTTCATGATAGCGTCTATGTATGGAAGCTGTGGGATGTCTTTCTCTTCAACCCATCTCTCTCTTCCAATAACTCTGTCGAGCTCTTCTGTTGCCTTTTTGATTAGATGTGGTTGTTTCACCAGTTCAGACATTGCCCATTCAACTGTTGTGGCTGAAGTCACTTTGATGGGAGAAAAACCAAATACAAACAAATTACACAGCGGAACTTTTTCTCCCCCGTTATCAGTTCTGATGCATCTCAACTTTTTCCCAGTCTGTCTTTCAACCAGTGCCTGAAATTTCTTGAACACATCTAATACTTGATCTTTCGTCTTCAAGGTGTAAACCCAAGTCTTTCTCGAGTGATCATCTATGAAAGTCACAAAATATAGGGCTCCACCGAGTGATCTCGTCTTCATAGGGCCGCAGAGATCTGAATGCACTAGATCAAGTATACCTGACTTCCTTATAGGTGGAGAGCTGTGAAAGCTGACTCTGTTCTGCTTCCCTGCTAAACAATGAGAACATATCTTCAACTGTATGTTTTTCATGTCAGGTAGCTGTTTTTTCTTGGTTAAAACAATCAAGTCTTTCTCGCTAATGTGTCCAAGCCTTTTGTGCCAAAGTTCTACTTTGTCTTCATCCTGAACTGCATTGATGATGGACTTTGAAATTTTTGCCTGCAACAAATATAAGGTAGAACACTTTTTACCTCTGGCTACAACCATAGCACCCCTGGTGAGCTTCCACTGACCATTACTAAAGAAGTTGCAGTATCCCTCATCATCAAGTTTACCTGTAGAAATAATATTCACACGAATGTCAGGAATATGTTTTACATTTTTTAAAACTAACCCGGAGCCGTTATCTGTTTCCAGGTTCACATCTCCAATGCCAACAACTTTTGCCGTGCCATCATTCCCCATCTTTACACTCCCAAAATCACCATGTGTGTAAGATGTAAAGAAATCCTTCCGCGATGTAGCATGAATGGAAGCACCACTGTCAATCACCCAGCTAGTCTCATGGCATGCAAAATTAATGGAATCAGCATCATACATGAAAAGAAAGTCTTCCTGAATGGTGGTAGCAACTCTGTCATCATTGCTATTATTTTCATTCTTCTTTTCTTTGCTTGTGTCATTTTTATTTTTTCTTTTCAATTGCTTGCAATTTTTCTTCATGTGTCCATTTTTATGGCAGTAGAAACACTCAACATTTGCAAACTTATTGGATTTACTTCTGTGTTGACTTCTATTCTTCGGACCCCTACTTTTACTTCTCCCTCTGCTTTCAGTAACCAAGACTTCTGAAGATGAAGTAGACCCTTGTGCTTTTCTTCTCGTCTCTTCATTCAGAATATTACCCTTGACCAAATCCATTGTCATCATTCCATTCGGAGCAGAGTTCGACAAAGAAGATCTGAAAGTCTCCCATGAGTCCGGTAATGTACCGAGCAACCATAATGCTTGTACCTCATCATCAAACTTGATACCCATGCCAGCCAACTGATTTATAATCCTCTGATATGTATTCAAATGATCTGTCAGAGGAGCACCGTCATGATATCTCAAATACATCAATTGCTTCATCAGAAACAATTTATTATTCCCGGTTTTTCTGGCATACAACTCCTCAAGCTTGACCCACAAAGTTCTTGCATGTGTTTCCCCACTGATATGATTCAAAACATTATCACTCACCCATTGCCTAATGAAACCACATACTTACCGATGAAGCAAAGTCCAATCTACATCAGATTTATCACTAGGCTTTTCTGTAGCAAAAACAGGTAAGTGAAAATCTTTCACATACAAAAGATCCTCCATCTTTCCTTTCCAAATATGATAGTTCGAACCATTCAGAGTAATCATTCTACTTAGATTCAAATTGTTCTCCATATTCATCATTGCAAAATTCGGAACCAAGCTCTGATACCACTTTGATGGGAGAAAAACAAATACAAACAAAATTACACAGCGAAACTTTTTCTCCCTCTGAATGAATCCTATGAAAAATCACTAAGTAATGCACAAATCCACCACGATATAATTATCACCAACGATCAAATAATGAGCAATTAAATCACCACCACATGCACAAATAACACAAGCCAATTTTTACGTGGAAAACCTCCCCAATGCGAGAAGTAAAAACCACGGGACCGTAGTCCACTCAAAAATCTCCACTAATAATCAAAGATGAGAGTAACAAACTGTTTTAACATCAACTAGGAACCAAAATCGAACAACAATTATCTAGGTTCCCTAATAACACAAATTTAAGTTTAAATAACAAGTGAAGAGAAAAATCACAAACTCAGCAGAACGTTTTGGACAACGTCGCTCTCTACTGGGATCTCAAAATCCGATCTCCACCGTCCAGAATTTAGAATCACAAGTGCTGAGTATACTGTCCAAATTTGAGCTCGATCCAACGGTGAATGAAAGAGATATCGGTCTTACAAAACTGTTGCGCTGACAGTGACCGCAAAACGTGACAGCTCTGTTACGGGCTGTATATCTCACAAACGACAACTCCGTTTCCGATCTCCACGGTTCATAATCAAGATCCAGAAGAGATGAATGTGCTGTCCAAATTTCAGCACGATCCAACGGTTAACGAAAATTATATCGCAACAACTCAGAAACTGCGCGGGTGAATTTCTGTGCAGAAAAATTCACTCTTTTCTTTCCTTCTCTCTTCCACACGATTTTCTCTCTTCACACTTGATTTTTTTGTGTTATTTTCTGCCTCCAAAAAACCCTAAACTCTCACCAGCCACCAAACCCTCTCTTCTCTTATTTATATTGATCAAGAAAATAAGAAATAAATAGGGTTATGATTCCTAATTGCCTTAGGATTTTCATATGGGCTCAATTCAACCTATTGAGACTTGTTGGGCCTCTACATAAGAGGGAACCCAACCCAACATCTTCATGGGCGAAGTGCGGGGCTAGAAGTACGACTACCGGGTGTTTCCTCATAGTTTCCTTCATGATAGCGTCTATGTATGGAAGCCGTGGGATGTCTTTCTCTTCAACCCATCTCTCTCTTCCAATAACTCTGTCGAGCTCTTCTGTTGCCTTTTTGATTAGATGTGGTTGTTTCACCAGTTCAGACATTGCCCATTCAACTGTTGTGGCTGAAGTTTCTGTGCCTCCAGCAATTAGATCCTGATTAACCAACCAACATGCTTGTTATTCTTTATTTTTTTGATAAATTAATTATAAAATGAAAAATAAAAGATAATTTGAGATCCATTCTCTCCATGTTTAAATTAAATATTTTCTCTCCAGCGCAGTCAGTATACAAGAGGAATTCACCCATCTCAACCAACGATCTAGCCTAGGTTAGCTATTCTTCCAATTGAAATGATCAAAAGATATTAAAAATAAATTAGTCTATATGTTTCAACCTAAATTATTCATGAACTTAAAAAATAAATCTTAACAATTTATTTTATATATTTTAATAAGACTATTACTCTAAATGACATGATTTCAGGATTTTTATCATAAATGAAATGGCAAATGATGTTTGAAAAGGGAAGTTAGATAGGAGATACCAGCGTGAAGGCCATGACACTATCATAAGTGAGCTTAACTTCAAGATGGGGATCATCAATCAACTGTAACAGCAAGTCCAACATGTCCTGGGGCACAAAATCTTTCACTCCTTTCATTTTAGCTTTGTGTTCGTCAAAAACATGCTCAAAAAACTGATCAAATTTCTTTTTCAAGGCCTTCATCCGCTTTACATACCCTTGCAGATCCAAGAAACTCAGCCACGGAATCCAGTCTCCAATATTGAACACCCCACTGAGCAAGAACACCTCATCAAGCATATCTTGAAACTCTTCAAGAGTTACTATGGAGGTTTCATCAGATTCGTCTACATACTTCTTACCCAACACAATTCTGCTCATAATGTTGAGGGTAAATCGTGAAAGATGTTCTTTGAGCAAAATTGGTTGCCCAGACATGGCATAGAAGCGAGACACAAAGGCACGCAATTCCTCAACACGAATGTACTCGTAATATTCGAGTCTCTTTGAGCTAAACAGCTCGGAGAACAAAATCTTACGGCCTTGGCGCCAATATGGTCCATAAGGTGACCATGTGATGTTCGAATAATTATAAGTTAAGTGCTTGCCTACTGCGGTTTGGGGCCTGGAGGCAAAGTTCTGATCGTGTGTTTTGAGAAACTGCTTTGCCATGTCCGCGGAGGAGGCAACCACGACAGGGTCTGAGCCGAACCTGAGTTGCATTATGGGTCCATATTTATGGGCTAGTTTTTGAAGGGATTGGTGAGGGAGTGGCCCAATCAAGTCGAGATTGCCAATTATAGGCCATGGTCTTGGACCTGGGGGGAGTTTCCGAGGGTGGCGCCGGTTCGTGCTGAAAGTCGTAATTGTTTTGAGAAAGAGTAGGCTGCTAACCATGACACGACAAAAACAACCCATGAAAGGAACTCCATTGAAGGTCTCACAGTTCCACTCATCACATTGACTCTCAAATACTATATGAGTGGCTATGAACCTTTTAAATTATGTTATATGAGTGAACGAGATCGTGTGGATAAATTTCAACTATAAACAACATCCCACCACCACGATACAATTGGCATTGTGGTAATGAATTGTAGTGATTGATAATACTTTGTACGGTGTCGAGAACCTGTTTGGGGGCCAGCATGACCGGAAAATATTAATTCTCAGGGCCACAACATTATTGTTAAAACACAGAAACCTTCTAATAATTATGATAGGGGATAATCTCAAAAGGTTAACTGTAGTTTATAAAAATATCATTGTTATTGTCTATAATTTTAATTTTATTCAAAATCCTTTTTATTGTCAAATTTTTAATGAAAATATTAGAAAAAAGATAAAATATTGAATTTATCTATAATTTAAATAATATAATAATATAAAGATTAAAAAATTAAAAATTAACTAATAATAATAAGTTCTAACGATCCGGATTTTCTTTGAAGTTCTGGATTTCTTTAAATATTTTTTCTTTCTTTTTTTGCAGTTTTTTTTTTTTCAAAGATAGTTAAAGATTAATAGATCTTTAACGTCAACTTGAAGATTTGGATCGGAATTTCTTTTTCAATTTTTCTTTTTTTGTTTCAATTTTTCTTCAACTTCAATTTAAAATTAATCTTCTTTATTTTTTATATTTTTATATTGTTTATTTTATTTTTATAGATTTAATATTATTTATTTCAATATTTTATATTATTTAAACCAAGGATAAATTCTACATTTTAACCTTTTCTAACAATTTCATTAAAAAATTGACGATAAGGAATATTTTAGATAAAAATGGACCAAATATGGTAAAAATGACATTTTTGCAAATTACAATAGATTTGTTGTGATTATCCCTAGTTTTTTTTTTTTTTTTTTATCATATTTCCAATTTTATTTTTGGAGTCAAATGGTCAATCAAATCAACTTAACGGAATCAGTGATCATCAAAGATATTATTGTTCTTTCACACACCTCTTGAGATAGTTTGACTATTTTTGTTAACATCAGGGTGTATTTCAGATAAAAAAGAAATCATGAGTGACAAAAAGGAGATATAGACAAATTGCTATAGGGTTTTTTAGAATGAAAAGGAGATCCCTGTGAGCCCAATGCTGCAGTATGTATGATTTTAAAACAATAGACAAAATAAAGACAGAAGAAAAAGACCAAAGGAACAATAGAAAGACAAGATTTTTAAAGTGGTTTGACCTTTTATAAATGCCTACATCTACTGTTCTCTCTATATTTTTATAGAATGACTGTAATGTTTTTCTCTCGGTGTTTCTCTCTATCATTTTACAATGAAAATGATCCCCTATTTATAGAGGGGGATGATACAATTAAAAAAGTAACAAACTGATAGATAATGATGAAATACAACTCCCAAGACTGATATATAGCAAAGTCAACCATAATCATACTAGTTCTTGACATAACTCATGCTTAGTTGGTGAGATTTCCTCAAATTATGCTAGCATTAGGTGAAGTAATCATTCTTATCGTGCACGACACGCCAGATTATTATTCTGAACTGAAACTGGTCGGACTGGATCAAAACTAACTGGAGCTTTAGAGAATAAACACTGGTAAACGAACTCATCTTAGCGATCTTGACATCGCACAAAGGGAAGCGATCTCGACGTCGCTTAAATGGATTGGGCGTCGCTGAAGGTCAAATATAGCTTCTGCGGGCTGTGAGCTTTTACACTGGGTCATGCACATTGGGCCTCTTCTTGCCAGGGCCAGTTTAAGTGGGCTCATGGGCTTTTACTAACCTATTTGGTCAACTTAGAAAATACCCATAACATAGTGAAAATTGAAGGTGAGACTGTTGCAAAAAGAACAGAATTTGCCTTTGTTTTCTTTGCTTTTCTATCTTTGTCATTTTTGAGTTGAGCCATTGTGGGGTTATCTGATAGAGCTAGAACATGAAAATCTGCATCTTCCACAGCATCCCAAACGTCCAAGGCTTCAAGATAGGCTTCTATACGCATTGCCCAGATCTGATAATTCTCCCCATCGAATGTTGGTGGAGCAATTTGAGAGAAACCTGCCTCAGCATTCATGGCTTAAAGGTTTAATTTCTGTAAAGGTAAAGTCAGTGTATAGGTGCTCTCAAAAACTCACTAAGACACTCACAGGTCCCTCAAGAAAAGGGCTTTGATGCCAAATGTTGTTTTTATTAAAGAGTAAAGCTGAGAAAAATAATAGAAGGAGGAATATGAGCAACTAAATATTTTTATTGAAGATAACTTCGACTTAAATACAATTGAAAGATGCTAGAATAAAGGATTATGATAGCCCACTACTTTAAGTAAAATAACAACTGAGCAAAAAAATATGAACTAATAACCCACTAATAGAGTAAAAAAAACTAGTTGAAACAAACTTTGACAGATTCCTAAGTCATGTTTTCAACATGTTATGTTGTTCTCCTCCTAAAAGCTGCGCTAGTCTCCATGTAAATGTGCTTTTATAGGGTCACAATTAGGGCTACACAAGTGTTGGAATACTACACGATCAAGAGTATGAATCGAACTCCAAATCTATTCTGCGTACTCATCGCAAACGGCTGTCGCTATCTTCTCCTACTGTCTTTCATGTTCGCAAGTCGTGATCGACCTGACTTAGAAGCTCCAAACATGTATCGTGAGTTATTGCGACTTCTCTTGTGCTTCAACTTGCAACACGTTATTGCTACATATTTCTCCTTCATTCTCTTAGCAGTTGGTTCTCCAAGTAACAGCCACTACTTTGATCATCTTCAGGGAACGTAGCCAAAAATTTGCATAAGGGTCAGCTGAAATACAATTTTCGAATGAACTGTATGAAAACATTTTATAAATTAAAAAAATATGGATATACCCAGTTAAAGAAGATATAACAAATCTTATATACTTATCTCTTAAAATTCATATTATAAATAAAAAAAATAAAAGTAAAAAGACTGAATAAAATATAAAGAAACATGAAATGTAAATAAAATTAAGCATGAATCAAGATGTAACTAAAGATATTTGATAATCTTTTTTTAAATATAGATTATAATTAATAATTACTATCACATTTTAAATTAAAGAGTGCATTAGAAAAAAAAATTAAAAAAATTAAATTTAAGTAATATATTATGGAACTAATATTATGATAAAAAAAAAAGCGAAACGTAAAAAATTTAAATAAAATTTCACATCTAATATATAAAATAAAATTATTAAATATGTAATATTTGAATAGGAATATAAATATAAACAAAAAATATATATATATATATAATAGGTTTGGAACACATAGGCATTTGTTTTCATAGGAAAAGAATCATTAAATGAATAGTCGGTGGACTTCAAGTGGTATATTAGCCAACATAATGAGCCTATATAGAGGCTTCACTCGACCTGTACTTATCAACTAGAAACTCAAAAAAAGTTTCCAAACTAAACATTTGAAATCCTCTCATCTTTCAACTCTACATTTAATAGAAACTAATACATTTTCATCTAACCCGCCCATAAGGCCATAAACACCATTATATCCTGCTACTTCTACATATATATATATATATATTCTTTTCAAAAGAAATGTAATTTTATTAAAATATTTTTTTTCAATGTGGACCAAGCCTATCCTAGCCCACACAACCCTATGTCCCTGATCATCTTCATCGTCTCACGTTGCTACATGTCCTTGCTAATTAGGCTGTACAGTCTTGGAGTTGCATCTCCATGTACGACTAACAAACACATGAAGCAACTACTTCCTCCAAGCTGTGCGTGACAACTTCTGTGTTTTATGAGAATATGGTTGCTTCTTGTCTTCATATGATGTTGCCAATGGCTTGTTGCATGTGGCTGCTTAGGTACGTGGGTACTTGTTGCATGTTTTTCATGGCTATCTTCTCTCATGGATTGGGTTGAGCTCAATTATTGAACTTGCAACTTGGGCTTTAAAATGTCTACATGATTGGTCTTGTTTAGGGATGGCAAAAATATCCGATCCGATCCAAATCCGAAAAAACCCGGTTTATTTGGAGTGGATTTAGGGTTAAAAAAATTGATTTTTTGGATCGGATTTGGAGCCAAAAGGTTGACCCGCTTGGGTTACCAGGTTGGGAACGGGGCAAGCTTTTTTGCTCCGACCCGCCCCATTAACCCGGTATATAAATTAAAAGTAGAAAAACCTAATAGGTAACACTAGGTCAGCAGCCACTTCTCCGATTCTGCTATTCTTCATTGCGTCACTTCCCCTGCCAACAATTTATTTTTCTGTTTAAATTGGTTGCTGTCAATGTTGGACTCAAATTAATTGCTGTTAATGCTGTCAATGCTGTCATTATTTTTCTATTCAATATTAAGAGAGCTTATTTGCTGCTGTTGTTGATTGGTTTTTGGATCTAAAAAGTAATCAAACCAATGAGCTAGTCTGCAGTGCACACATCCTAATAAAGTTTCCACTCTATCCAAGGTAACTCTTTTTATTTGATTAATTTTCATCTATCTAATTATATATAATATCTTCCTTTTCAATTTTAGTTGGAGCAATCAACCTCTATTGTTAAATGATCGTCCCTAACTTCGATTATAGGAAGTCTGATTCCTACCCTGAAATAGCAATTACAAGATAATCAAATAGTTAGAAAATGTCAATTAAAGATTAGTACCATAATATTTCACTGTCACATACAATCGTGTCGATTTAGTTTAGTATATATGGTGGCCTATTCAACTGAGTTTGGCATATAGTTACAGGAAGACACAAGCTACTTTTTGTAGATCAAATCATTACTATTTGACTAAGATTTGTTGACATTAACATTAGTCATAAATTATCATTTAAGAAAAGGAAACAGAAAACATGTAACAATAGTCCATAACTACAATTACCTAAGACATATCTAGATAAAAAAAATATATAAGTATTCAATAGTAGTTTAAAAAATATATATATTCAATAGTAATGCTTTTGTTGATAATAACCAGCAAAGGTTGTGAAAAAATTGATTAAATTGATAAACTTGTATATCGTTTAAGTTGCTCAAATCAATTTTGTTATTTCGAACTATATTATTTTTTATCATTGTATGAACCTGTATGTGGTTTATCAAGTAGATGGATTGTTAGAGATTTAATTATTAATAGGTATATTCTAAAACTTATATAGATAACTTTGTCTTGTATAATAATTTGGGTTTTTTTTTTTTTTCTAATGTTGTTTGTAGTTTAATTTAGGTGTGTTTGTGGTGATTTTATGATTGTGATTTTTAGTGTGTTTTTAACTAATATTAAATATGTATTTTTATTTAGGCTTCAAACCAAATGTCTACACCTAATTTCGAAGATGATGACATGCTACTACTCGGTAATTTGAATGCATTGACTAATCCTCCCAATGAATTAGATACCTCAAGATTAAGATCGGAAATTTGGAAACATTATAGGAGAGAAAAAGTAGGCGACAACATCAAAGCAATATGTAATTATTGCAAATCACAATTAGTTGGTGGTCCAAATGATGGCACAAGTCACCTTAGAAATCATTTAAAAAGATGTAGTAAGTCAAAATCAATTCAAACCGATTTAAGGCAATACAAATTAGGACAACCAAAAATAGATGGTCAGATGGATTTGTTGGCACCATATGCATTTGACCAAAATGTATCAAGAACAAAGCTTGCACATATGATCGTAATGCATGAATATCCATTGAGTATGGTGGAACATAAAGGATTTAGAGACTTTTCCGCATCTCTTCAACCTGCTTTTAAGCCGGTTTCAAGAAATACAATAAAAAGAGAGATTATGCAAATTTATAGAGTGGAGAAAATGAAGACAACAAATATATTAGAAACAAGCAATTCTAGTATTGCCTTGACTACTGATTTGTGGACTGCTAGTAGCCAAAGAAAAGGTTATATGGCAGTGACGGCGCATTTTGTTGATGAGGCATGGCGTTTGCATAATCGAATTTTGAGGTATAATCTTTACAATAATCTTTACATTTTATTGATTATTTGTTGGTGTATAGAAATTGAATTAATTTAAATTGTTATATAAAATATTTTTCTAATTGCATTATCATATTTTAGGTTTATATATGTGCCATGTCCACACACGGCGGAGACAATTTGTGATGCTTTGTATAATTGTGTGATAAATTGGAACCTTGATCGTCGATTGTCTACATTAACTGTTGATAATTATAGTACTAATAACAAGGTGAGTGAGTTGATGTTAGAAAAACTCAATAAATCTGGTTTATGGTTCAATGGATAATTGTTCCATATGAGGTGTAGTGCACATATATTGAATGTGATTGTGAAAGATGGCTTATCTGTGATTGGGGATGGAATTGACAGAATTCGAGATAGTGTTGCTTATTGGGTAGCAACACCAAAAAGAATAGAAAAGTTTATTGACATGGCTAGAGAAATGAACATTCAATGTAATAAGAGATTAGCTCTTGATTGTAAGACTAGGTGGAACTCTACTTATCTAATGCTCACCACTGCATTGAAATTCAAAACAATTTTTCCTCGTTTGGCTGCTCGTGAGCGACAATACAAAAATGTCCCAAATGATAAAGATTGGGAGTTGGCTGCTACATTAGAAGACAATTTGAAAAAATTTTATGAAGTAACTGAAAAGTTTTCTGGTACACAGTATCCAACAACTAATCTTTTTTTTGTTGAAGCTTGTGAAATTAGATTGTCATTACTTGATTGGCTTGAGTCTGATAGTGAAGTAGTACAAATGATGGCAAAAAAAATGATTGCAAAATTTGATCAATATTGGGGACAACTTCATGGCGTACTGGCGATTGCAATAATTTTAGATCCGCGGTATAAACTTAGGTTGCTAAGATTTTATTTTGATCAACTTTTTGATTCATCTAACTCAAGCTTTAATGTCACACGAGCTTACAATTTATGTCGTGATTTGGTGAATGAGTACACCTCAAAGGCTCAAGTAAGTGGAAGTTCTTCTAGTTGTTATCGCTCTCCATCTCGTTTATCAAGTAAAAGAAAATCTGGTCGATTGGCATATTATGATGATTATGTGAGTGAACATGATACAACTTTTTCTAAGTCAGAGTTGGATGTTTATTTGGATGAAAAAGTTTTGCCAAATTGTGATAACTTAGATATTCTTATGTGGTGGAAGACAAATGGAAGTAAGTATCCTATTTTGGCTAGAATTGCTAGAGATGTTTATGCCATTCCCATATCAACAGTTGCTTCAGAATCAGCCTTCAGTATTGGTGGTAAAGTGGTTAGTCCACATCGTAGTAAATTACACCCAAGCACATTAGAAGCATTAATGTGTACACAAAACTGGTTATTGGCTAAAAAGCGAGGTATGAAAGTTTTAAATTTAAATTGGTGTTAGTTTATTGTGTTTATTTAATATTTATTAACATATTTTATTTATTCATATGTGTAGGGCTAGATAAAAAAGTTCAACAGGATGATTGTTACGAAGAAGATAGCGATGGTGATGGTGAATGGGTAAATTATGATAATTGTATATTACACTTTTGATATTAATTTTATGTCATATTAAAACTTATTAACTCGACTTTATTTTATTTTTTTTGGCTATAGGTTCGTGTTTGAAAGCATTGAGATGGATTTTTAGCATGGATTTTTATAATGTTTTCGATTATTTATTTATTTAGTGTTTGTAATGAAACTTGATTATATTGTTACTATTATTTTGGTATTTGTGACTATATAGTATTAATATTTTGGATTGTGTAATGACATTTCATCATGAATGTAGTAAGTCTTTTGATATTTGTTATATTTTTTTGTTTATATATTTGTTTTAGTTAAAAACTAAATCGGGTCAATGGATCGGGTTCGGGACAAATCCCTCCAATTGGGTTTGGGTTTGGGGCAAAAAGTAGTAATTCGTTTGGGGCAAGGGTCGGATTTGGAGCATCTTTCAAAAATTTTGGATCAGGTTCGAAAAGGACAAAACCTGATCCGATCCGATCCGTTGCCATCCCTAGTCTTGTTTCATGGGCTTACACTTGTGGGCTAAAATTTGTTTTTGAATGGATCTCAAATAAACACCCTAAGGAATATGTATTGTATGTTTTGGCCCAAGCACTTGTTTCTTCCGTAGGTTCACCTCAAAAATTCGCAAATTAATTCACCAATTCCTTCCATGACTCATCTACATAAAAAAAAAAAAAATTAAATTAAATAATTAATTTAATTTACTCGAAAATTCATTACAAAAAGTATGATTAAAAACAAGAAATCACACCATATTTTAGCGTGATCACTACGCATATTGTCAAATCGGTAAACAACTTTCTTCAAAACTTATCAATTGTGAAATATTCAACATTAATGAATTCTATAGTTATTAAAATATATATATATGTGATACAGAATTCTTATAGGATCTCATAATGAATTTTATAGTTATATAAACACGAGTCTTGCTCACATTGTTGTTATACTATTTTTGTTTTATATTGGGTTTTGCTATGGATATTTTTGGGATTACATGCATGAGCTGGTAAAAATCCAATGAATTGACCTAATGGACCAGCTCAGTAGACAAAATCTCATTATGATAACCTCCAGCTCGTAGGAGAAAGCTCTCATATCATCATGCATCCAGCTCATGTATACGAGCTTTCAGCGAACCAGACCTCAACTCGCACAGATAAGCTCTCAGATCACTGATCATAAGCAGAGTTGCTCAATACGAGCTCCAGGTCGCTTAGAGCAGAGCTAACTCATGGCGTAGCGTAATGTGCACGATGAGTCTTTCCAAAATAGTAGCAACGCAATTTAAAGAACATGCAATCACCAAATCAAGATTATGATTTTACGGGATCTGATAGGTGTCAACATCGGAAAGTGTAATTAATAATTTCTTTATTGTACATACTGTAGCACCTCTTCCTCTCTATAAATAGGGGGTTGAAATTCATTGTAAGGGATTGACTCTCTCTCTCTCTCTCCCTCTCACCAGAAACACTTAATAAATAAAAAGACTACCTCTGTAACCAAAGGAGGTGTCGTGGATATAGGCAATTCATTGGCCGAACCACGTAAATTCTTTGTGTTATGTTTTTCCTCTTCCTTTGTTTCCTTTTTCTTACTTTGTTTAGCTAACTCTGCAGTATTGGGTTGAAGTTCAATACACAAAGGACAATGAATTGAGATGGCCAATGAATTAACTTTTTTGTTTTATTATTATTATTTTATATGTCGAAAGGTGTTACATTCATTATTTAATAAGTACTAGTAATGATACTTTAGATCTTTCAATTTAAATGTCTCTCATGGATTGGGTTGAGCTTTATTATTGAACTTGCAACTTGGGCTTTAAAATGTCTACATGATTGGTCTTGTTTAATGGGCTTACACTTGTGGGCTAATATTTGTATTTGAATGGATCTCAAATAAAATACCCTAAGGAGAATGCATTGTATGTTTTGGCCCAAACACTTGTTTCTTCCGTATGTTCGCCTAAAAAATTCACAAATTAATTCACCAATTTCTTCCATGACTCATCTACATAAAAAAAATAAAGATATTAAATAATTAATTGAATTTACTCGAAAATTTATCACAAAAAGTAGGATTAAAAACAAGAAATGACACCATATTTTAGCGTGATCACTACGCATATTGTTAAATCGGTAAACAACTTTCTTCAAAACTTATCAATTGTAAAATATTCAACATTAATGAATTCTATAGTTATTAAAAAATATATGTGATACAGATTTCTTATAGGAGCTCATAATGAATTTTATAGTTATATAAGCACAAGTTTTGCTCACATTGTTGTTATACAATTTTTGTTTTATATTGGGTTTCTTGGTTTTTGTTCTTCCAGATATTGGTCTCATTGTTTTATGAAAAGTTTGTCCTACTAAGACAAGAAAAGAATGTGTCAATTTTGCTCAAAAGTGAATTAATTCACATTAACAAAGTTTGGAGTCATAATTTCAAAGCTGAATTCTATTTATGATTTTGTTGAGTTAGTTCCCGTATACATGTATTCCGTATGCATTATTTCAACTTTTTATACATTTGTATTTTATATATATATATATATATTACAAAATTCTTAGAATGCATCTGTATTGAATTTTATAATTTTGTTGACTTGGTTTCCGTATACACATATTTTGTTTAGATTATTTCAACTATTTACACGTTTGCGTTAATAACATACTATTTTATCAATTGAATCATACGAATTCCTACTTATTTATTGCTATATTTTTTTAATGATAAAAACGGTAGTATCATGGAAAATCAGTTGCCATTTATGGACTACACCAGCATTTTTATAATGAACATGGTATGTAACTTTCTTTTTCTTTTTCTTTTTTTAATTACATCAATATTTAATTATATGCTTATAAAAAATTATAATGTTATCGTCTAGGCTTTCGATAGTCAAGACGCATTGATAGAATGAACATAAAACACAGGAAAGATGTACAAAGACTTATTATCTGGTGGTGCTACACAAAGGACAATCAATTTAGATGGCCAATGAATTAACTTGTTTGTTTTATTATTATTATTATTTTGTATGTCGAAAGGTGTTACATTCATTATTTAATAAGTACTGGTAATAATAGTTTAGATATTTCAATTTAGATGGCCAATGAATTAACTTTTTTGTTTTATTATTATTTTGTATGTCGAAAGGTGTTACATTCATTATTTAATAAGTACTAGTAATGATAGTTTAGATATTTCAATTTAAATGTTACATTTTTTATTAAGCTTTGTATTTAATATTTTCTTGGCTCAATTTCTTTTCAAAGCAATGGTTTTAATCGTCGACAATATTTAGTTTCAGTTATGTTGAATAATATTTTATGATATCTTTTGTTTTTTTGTTTTTTTTTTTTTTTTTTTTTTTTTTTTTTTTTTTTTTTATAACGTTCAAGTATGATAAAGTAAGTTTTTTCCACTAATAATTATTGGTAAATGTGAGAATCTCAAATACAGTAAAATATGTATAAACCATAAAACACTTTAAATTAAATTTAATTATTCTTCACAGTATTTCCAAACCAACCACCATGTCGTAACTACACTTCTCTAACGAAAAAAAACAAAAAAAACAATCTGGTAACATGTTAAAGCTCATGAACAAGAGAAAACAGGCTTTTGACACGTAAATTTAGTGAGTGGAATTGGGGTTCTGAGAATGAGGCATCCATGAATTTCCAACACAAAGCACAAAATGCAAACGTTGATCCCAATGCACCATTCCTATCCTTTGGGTGATGATATTTTACATGTTGATCCATATTTACAGGTTCCTATCTTTAAATAATACTGTCGTGCATGCACATCCGAAACAAGACAATAAAAAATGAGAGAAAATATAAGTTGTACGGATTTAGAGATATAATCTGAATATGTATGACACGTCTAACAACTGCTACCAAACTAAAAGCGAAAACCCGTAGTGTTTAGCAAAAACAAAAAATTAAAGAGCTTGGTACTGCATGTTGCTCAAAATCATTACACAGATTGTGCAACTTCTGCTGATTTTAAAACGTCAGAACTGTTATAGTTAGATGTCAAATTCATGCACACTATCTGTAAGGTATCGTTTTGCAAGTTGGATGACATCTTTTTGTGTTAATCAAGTTTAACATTGGATGGAAAAGAAGATCCTGTAATTGAGTGCGGAGGTCTCAATGCCAATGATACTAATAGAAATGGATCCAAGCGTAGTGGTGGCACAAGACCTGTTGTTTTATCTTCTTTGAAAAGCTTTGCAAATGTGAACACATCCAAAGTAGCAACTAAAGAATTAAAAGTTTCTAAGGTACTAGCTCCAAAGCCGGATGCTTCTGTGATTTCATCTACCGCTAAAAGCACAATCGCAAAATAAGATTTCCCAATGAGCTGTCAATGCTCAGGTACTATTGGACTAAAAGGTTCCTTAAACAATTCTAAAAGTGCCCAAAACAATGCTAAGTCTGGTTTGGCTAGCAAATTGATGGCTAAGCAATCCTTTGTTAAACCACCCCCTTCTTGATTATCATGAATTTTCAACCTCCATATTGCTTCTGCAAGGCACAAAGCAAGAACAAATAATCAAATTCTCATATATTTCCATCAGAACTCAAAGTTCCAAAAACAAAATCTCACGTTAGCCAATACCAAAAGCTTAGAAAGATTAACACACTTTATTCGAAACCGATTTTTCATTTTTTTACTTCAAAATTAAAGCATTGACAAAAATCATCTTCTTTCAAAGCCTCAACATGCATTTCATCGTCAACCACAACTCTCCAAACCAAAAACCCCACATCACAAATATATAAAAGAAAAAACACTCCATTACTCCATCAAAACAACAGAAAATACACATTGCAAATGTCGATCATTGCTCATCACTTTGAAGTATAGTTGCATTATACCTACGACTTTAATTAAAAAATATATATTTAATTATGCAATATCATTGTATCTTATTTTATAAGTTGGGTCATTATACATAATATTTAAAAAAATTCTAAGTAAATTATTTAATTATTTAATCTGATTTTCACCTTTTGTTTCTTAATTTTATTAGAAAGTATTAAACTGGATTAGCAATGGCTAAGGATTTATATCAGATTCCTTATATTAATGTAAAACTTTTCATATTCATATTGCTTGTGAGAAAAATAATTTTTTTTTTTTTTTGTATATTATGTAATTAATTATTCTGATATTAATAATTTTTAATTTATGATTATATTACCTATCGTTAAAATAAGTCATATAAATATAGATTATTGATCTATTACTTCAATAGAATAAATTAAAAGAAAAAACAAAAGTGAAGGAACTTCAAGAAAATACCATAATTAAGGATGTTCTTAACATTTATTGATATTTTGTGAACAAATAATTAATTTATTTTTTCAAGTTTCTTGATGATTCACATGAATTTTTTTATTTTTGTAAAATCACATGAACAATTAACTAACTTGATCAATTGGCTAATAGTATCCAATATTTTAACATTTTAGTATCACCCTTTTTTTTTATATATTTTAATATCACCTACCACTATGGTGGGACACTGAAAAATTAATTCTCAGGGGTCAATTATTTTTTTTTATCTGAAGACTGAACAATACTATTGAAAACTGAAGATTGAATGGTAACTGAAACATGAAATTTGAAAGACATGTTTGTTTTTTTTCCTTACCTCTAAAAGTATAGTACTATTGTTTGTTTTTTAAAATTAAAATTATCTGAAAACTAATAATTTGACATTTATATTCTTTTACTATTAGTTATATAACTTTATTTCATATGATACAAATAATTACAATAAATTATTTAATAAATACTAAAACACTTATATATAATATTTTATTTATAATTAAAATATCATTGTAATTAAATTTATATATTTAAATAAAAAAAGGTCTTAAATTGAATTATTATTGCAACAAAAATTATAATTGCAAAGTAATATATGTTTTCTATTAAACTTTATACCCTATAAAAATATAAAGACCTAATGATATGTCCAAGGGCACCCAATCACAATTGATAGAATAGTATCCAAATTCGTGACGCTGCAATCAATAAAACTTTTAGAAAAACAAACCAAAAAGATAAACGAATTCTATAACAAATTCAATATATAGAAAATGAGAAACTTTGAGAACTTCACCTTTGTCATATACAAATAAACACCATTATCATATACAAATTCAATATACACAAGCAAATTGCCATCAATATAAATAAACAAATAACACCAACACCATAACTTTGTTCTATTTATACCAAAATAAATAATCAATATACAGAAACTTTGAGTTTTAATGTATAACCAGCAACACACTAGAAACTTGATAGGAGAAACAAATAAATATAATATATTAAGCAAACAATGAAGTTTTAACAAATAAACACAATATGAGCTATTCCATAAGTAGTTTAATAAAGAACATAAATAAAGATTCTTATCAGAATTTGATCGAAGAAATATAGTAATCTAGCTATAAGAAAATTTGATGTTGAGATGTTTAGGATTTTTATTTTTCAATGTTATTTGTTAAAGCATTAAAAGAGATTTGTATAATGTAAAACTATGACAAACTTGGAAATATGTTATTTTGGGAAAAATAATTTGAAATAATATATTTACAAAATCATCAAGTGATTCGGTACTCAGAGAAAAATCAGAAAATGTAGTTTTTTACTTTCAGTGGTTTTTTTTATGGTTTTAAGTGATTTGCCTATTAAAAAAAAACAAAAATTATTTAATTAGTCTAATTCAGCACCATTAAGTGTTAAGTGTAACAAACAAATAACCTTTAATCAAATTTGGCATTTAACATCCAAAGTTTAAATATGTATTAAAATATAATGGGGTTGAATCACGATAGACATATTGTAGTACTAATATTAATGAGAGGAAAAAGAGTACTATTATTTAGTGGTTGGCATAGTTTGGTTTGATTTTGGACAAAATCAAATTGAACTGAAAAAAATTTAGTTTTTGAAATATTAGGCTGAACCGAACCGAATCGAATGTAAGGAATAAACTGAACCGAACCAAATTGATTTAATTCAGTTCGATTCTGTTCGGGCCAATCGGTTTGGGCCTTAAAAATGGGCCTCTAGTTACGTATTGACTTGGCTTTAAATTCAACTTTTATTCAATTAGGCCAATTTGAGAGTTAAATTTTAGAGTGGCAATATTTTCACTCCTTAAAAATTGTTTGTACACCTCTTTTGCTATAAAAAATTTGAAATTGTTTTAGTTTATTTTTAAATTCCACTTAATACCAAGAATACACTTTTTTCTCGTAATGTTATTATACAAGTACACCCCATTTATACCTATTTATGAAATATGTGCTTGACTTCGTTTCTTTTTTGTTTCATTTTCTTTGATTCTCAGATTCTCATAGTTGCTTCCATGTCTAATTTGGTTGCACTCTTATGAGTGGTGATTGGCTGACATTTATGTGTCCTCTTGTTCTATTGCATTCTAATTGCTCGAGGAATTGCCTCAAAGAAACTGTTTTCCTGATTACAAATTTGAAACGCAACTGCTACACACATTGAGCTAATATTTGTTAATTTACTGATTAGAATATTATATTAGTCATCTCTTTAGGAATCGTTATGTGATTGGATTGAGTTTTCTAGCAGGAAATTTTTTATGGTAGTTTGTGTTAATGTGATATCTATTTGATATTTTAATATCACAGATTTTTGAATGATTTTAGTTAGCTTATTATGGTTTTTAATTGGTGTTCCCATTCTCTTAAATTGTTGTTTTTAAAAATAATAACTGAATAAAAATATGGTTATTAATTTTGATCCAATATTGCTTGTAGAGAACTGTTTTTGCTTACCAGGTTATTAAGTAAATAAAATTGAGTGTGGCGATGACAAGGAAGAAGAAGGGAGAGAAATAATATCAAATCAATAATAAAATAGGTATAATAAATGGATGTACTTATAAAAATATAATATGATAAAATTAAAAAAGGGTATTCTTGGTATTAAATGAGGTTTAATAACAAACTAGAAAAATTTTAAATTTTTTCTAACAAAAGGGTGTACAAATGATTTTTGAGGCTTGGAAATACCACTGCTCTAAATTTTAATGCAATTGGGCTTATAATGAAGTTCAATTTTACTTCAACTCTGCTGTAAGTTAAAAAATTTTAAGGGTTTTGTTGAAAACTAACCCACTTTTAATAATCCATTTAAATCTTAACCTCAAGGTAGAAAATCTCAATCTCAATGTAGAGAATCCTAACTTCAGGGTTGTGAATTCTAATATAAATTCTAATATAAATTCAAATCATTTCAACCTTAGAGTTGAAATGATTTGAATATAAAGATTATTTTTGAGGTGGATCATGTAAAAATGAGTCATTTTTGTAATTGTTTCTAATTTTAATTCAATTGCAAGCCTTATCTGGCCCACTTTGAAATAAAATATTTCTCAATGTTGCTTAAAAAAACACCCCATTGGATTAAAAAAACAAAAAAAAAAACCCTATTAAAATTGGATTCGTTCACATAAACTTGTCATAAGAAAATTGCACATATATGAATATGATATTTGTAAAACAAACAATTGCATAGACAGTCAAAGCAAGCTCTAAAAACAGTCCAAAACAGCAGGAAAAAAAAAAAAAACTAAAACAGCCTAAAATAGTCTTAAATTGTTTAAAAAAAAAAGGGCCCTAACATAGTTCAATTAACCTGCCAGTAACCAGTCCAAAGTAGCCCTAAACATCTCCATCAGCACAGTCCAAAACAGCCCTAAAAACAGTCCAAAATAGCAAAAAATAAAGAACTAAAACAGCCCTAAAACAGTTGGGTTTAATTGAAATCTAACCCCTTTTTGATAACCCATTTGAAAAATAACTTTTTTTTTTTTAAATCCCAACCTCAAGGTAGAGAATCTCAACCACTAGGTTCAGAATCCCAACTTCCAGGTTGTGAGTCATAGTGTTAATTTAATTCAATCTCAACTTCAGGGTTGAAATTTTTTCAACCTAAAAAAAAGGGGTTAGTTTTCAAATAGACTCTTAAAAAGGGGTTAGTTTAGGTATTTTCACTTAAAAAAAAAAAAGAAACAGTTCAAACAGTCCTAATATACTTCAATAAACAGTCCAATAACCAGTCCAAAACAGCACTAATAAATCCCATATACAGTCCAAAACAGCCCTAATTAATCCCATAAACAAATACAGTCCAATAAACAGCCCAAACAGCCTTAATTAATAATAAAAAGATCCAAGTTCAACAGCCCTACAGTTAACAAAAAAATAAAAAATAAAAATAAAAATAAATTTCCAAACACATCACGAACAATAATCAATTCATCTTCTTGTGGCCCCTTTGAACATACTACAAGAAAATGTATTTCCTTAAAACTTTGAAAAATGTCGTAAAACCCCTTTTAAGAATGCAGTAAAAGATTGACATTTTCTAATATATTCTGCTAAATGTCATAGAAAATCATGCTTACGAAAGCTTAAAAATGCCACTTAAATAATTTTTCATGACAACTAAGGAATGTTGTTTAAAATACTTTTGGATGCAAAAAAAAAGAAAAAATGTTGCATAAACCATTTATTCGTGCCGTCAAAAAATGTCGCACACGTGATTTTTTAGAGCAGCAAAAAATACTGCATGAAATGAGTTTTAAAACCAAACTAATGCTCCAGATGAAACTTTTCAATTTGAAAAACTATTCAAATTGAACCAGAACAAGATGAACTTGAGTCAAATCAAATATGACATTATAATAATATCAATTGGAATAAATATCCCAAAACTACGTAACATTTAAATATTAATCTATCTTCATTTACCATTTTACATAGAGTACTAACTTGACATATCTAAAGTAGACAATTACTAAACATTGAATTACTCAACACTTAATGCCATTGGCTACTCATGATGGCGTAGCCCCAAAGACAAGACCACGAACTTGTCCATTTCGTTCACGCTCGAATATAGCTCCTGTAGCATCATCGATAATGGAACCACAAATGAAGCAACTGCAGCAACAGCTACACGGATTTAGCAAACGAAACAAGTGGCATCCAATTTTATTTTCTGTTTTCGCTCCAATTCTATATGACTACAACTCAATTCTTAAGACATATCTAAGAGAAGACTGACCTTGAATATTTCAAGCATTGTTCAGGCAACAAAAATGACAATCCAGGAGCCTGTTATGTCCCACTGATTTAGCTTCATTATGTCCCAACAGGCAGTCCAAAATCTCGAACAAATACACTTCCTTATTACCAAATATAAAATCCAAGTACCAAATTCAGAACCGAAAAATAAGAAAATATCTTATTTTGGCATCAAGTAGTAAACACAATCCTCAAAGTTGGCACGGTATCGTCCACAAAAACTGAAGAAACTAAAATTATAGCCCCTCTACTTCAATTAAAGAAAGCATTAGACTCGGGAACTAAAAATCATCACACAGGTTAACAACATACATATTACCACACCCCAAGTATAAAAATCTCCAAGTTTACCTTTCCAATGGGACAAGCAAGCAGATAGCAAATAATCATTAATCTGTACAAGCCAAGCAAAATTCACACCAACTGCAAGTCCATATCTTGAACAAATTGCTTGAGGAATAACTTAATAAATAAAACAAATCAAAGTCCATTCAACTCAACAAAAATGAAGATTAAAAATTGTTGACACCGTTTTCTAGTCAACTTGGTTCTTGAAACCCAATGCCTGCGAAACAACAAATAGCAAGAAGAAATATTGAAGACCAGAATAAAAACGGATTAGATACAATGATTTTTACGTGATTCGGCAAAATAATGACTTACGTCCACGACTGTTACTCTTTTTTCTGTAGAGCAATAGTATATATCTTTTTAGTTCTCCCTTTTTTTACAATGAAATTGACCCTCTATTTATAGATGGGGATATTACAATTTGAATTGGTTTCAGAATCTTATAGATAAGACAATTAATAAAATACATTTAATTAAGATAATATTTGTTAAGATTCTCTCCACTATGTCAGCAACGGTTGTCAAGAATGTTGTGATTTGATTTGTATGGAAATAGACAAGTTGACTCATTCTTTAACTGAACCGTTCCAGGTTTCTAGAATGTCAACTGGTCAACTTTAGGCACTTTGAGCGAGCAGATTATCAAAACGATCAGTTATTACTCCCAGCGAGTAGATGAAAAGATGAATAATCAACCCATGACTTGTCAAACATTCTGGAAAAATCATGATATCTGGTCCCACAACGGACAATCTCTTGATCGTTCTGATTGCCTCTGAAGAATATTATCGAACAGTTTTTGGACCACGATCAGATCGGCTTAGTGATCATAACACGTGACCAGGCTGCCACGCGATTAAACACACGATCAAATGATACGATCAACCATACAGTAATTAAAATGATCAGCCATGTGATTAAATGTGTTCGGGTTTACAGGCTGAAAAACGACCACATGTTCCTCTATTTGATAATTGCTTAATGGACCAACCTCTTGAGTTTTTTCTCATAAGATATTATACTGGACTCATTCTTGGATCTTTATCAATCCGTTTTCTGTAATCGCAAAAAGTGTCCATAACAAAACTAAAACTGCTAAATCACAAAACTTTTCAAAACAACATGCCTCCCCAAAGCCAAAACAAATGTTCACAGAGAGTATAATAGCAACATATTGATCAAAAAGCTTCCAAATATATAGGAAGAGCCTACATGGAAATAAGGTTGTACAAAACACTGCCAGAAGATATTACTTGCTTTTTTCCGAAATCTGCGGAAAACTAAACATGAAAGAAGGGAGTTCGGCAAGCAGGAAGCGATAAATAAATAAATAAAATAACATATGCGGTGGTAAATTTATAACCAATATCAGGGGCTCAGACAGGATCTACTTCCTCCAGAATTGAAATAAGGTTCCAGATGGCACGAGTTGCAAGGACAGCAGCAGTCAATGGCTAATTAACTCGTATGATAACAAGTACACATGAATATATATACAGAGACTCAACATCTTTCAACTCGGGTATAAAGGTAATATGTACAGAGACTGTGGAATTAACTTACGTTAGTAAAGTCAATATCTAAAGTTCCAGTAGTTTTTATTTTTTTTTTTACAAAATCTATAGCAATAAAAAGAATATTAATTTGATTTTTTATAAATTTATTCATTTATATTTTTAATAATTATTTTAAAAATGATTTGTGTCAATGAAATAAATTTTTATTTAATTAATTCATATTAAGAATTAATGTTATTAACTATTTTTTTTAAAAAAAATTATTAGTTAACAAAAATAATTTAATTCAATCTAAAATAATGTACCACGAAACATGAAACTGTTACAGTTCAATATAATTTGGTGTGATATTCTATTAACAATTAAAAAGGTCTCTTTTAAAAAAAATTAAAAAGGTTAAAAAAAAAAAAAAAGCCTTGTGTAATCAAAGGTGGACATCTGTGTGGGCTTACTTGGGCTAGACCCCAGGTTAGAGTTCTGATAAAAGTTCTTTGGTTTCACCAAATTATCCCTCTGCATTTAATTTAATTTTATGCGAAAAAACTTCATGTAGTTCCCCTAAAGTTTTGAAAAATAGCATATATTAAAAATAAATTTTTTCAAACTCTATTAAAAATAATTTTTTTCATCCCTAATTTTTTCAAAATTCTTTGAAAATATCCAAACTGTCGGTCAGCTGATGATCAACGATGACTTTAAATAATTTAGATTGTAATTTAATAACTTAAATTCAGATATATTTTAGGTAATTGAACTTATAAATCATTATTTTATAATGATAATACGATAATTTATATGTCATTAATAACCATTAAAGGTAAAATTATTATTATTTTTTTTACGTTTTTTGTTATTATTGATTGTCAGTTGATTGATGATTTGAATTTTTTTAAAGAGTTTTAGAAAAGTTAAAAGTTAGGAATGAAAATAACTGTTTTCAAAAGAGATTTCAAAGTTTGATTTTTTTTAAATCTTGGGGACTCAAATGAAGTTCCCTATTTTATACTCACTTTTACAAATAATTACAATGTTGCCATTAATATATTTGCATTCAGTTCACTCACTCTCAGCCCTTAATACCATCATGTAACCCTGTCTTCTTTCTCATTGATTCCCTCCTTCGTTCTCTCATTCAAGGCCCCCACTTTCTTATTTTTCTCAAGGAATCAAAAGGTTAGGTGTCTAATTTGTCTCTCCAGTCCCTGTTTTAAGAAATTTTTTTTTTTTCAAATTACTTCTACTAATATATAAGTTAGAACTTTTAGACTATCATTTCCAATCTTGGGAAATCATTTATTGTCTATAAATATAGGGATTAAGAGCTAAACTATTGTTTTTTTTTTCCTTAAAGTTTTATGTTGTCTTAATTTGTATTATGTATACATTTTGAGAAAAAGAGATGTATTTTTGTTCTGCAATAAATGAAATTTCCTCAGACCGTTGAAGTCTTTACTCTTTGGGTGCCCACCTCAGCCTTTTTGACAACTAAATACATCACTTACATTACCAGACAGAACTACTAATTTTAGCAATACGCTCAAGTCACAGAAACTTAGTTAAGCACTTGGCACTCTGTATACTCAACGCATGAAGGTTCGAAAATATATACTTTCTCATTCCTCATAAGTTATTTACTGTGCTTTTATTTAAGTGTTGATCACCTCAGCCTGGTGTGGACTCAAGACCATCCCAAATGGAGGCTCCCAAGAACTAAATACTTTTGAGGGTCGAATGATGGTTGGATTCAATCAGTGGTGGTTTGAAGTGTTCACAGCTTTTTTCTTGCTGGTGTTTATGTACACTTGGTCAATCATTCCTATCCTTTCACCTTCAAGTTAAAACAAAAAAACCATATGTTTATAATCAAGATATGTACTTATTATTATTATTTTTTTAATAGAACAATTCATAATAAGTAATTAACAATACACAATACTTTCCAAATATTTACCAAATAAATGAATTGCTAGGTCTAAGAAAAGTAGCACTAAGACCTCGTTTGGTATACAGGATTGTATAGGATGAGACGAGATAAGATTGGATGGGTTGAGATAGAATATGATTTGATGAGATTAAATTAGTACTATACCATATTTAATGTAGTTGAGATTGAATTGTATTAGATTTGGTTAAATTAATTTAACTTTTGTGAAAATTGAATTTTAAAGAAAAATATAATAAATTAATCTTTAAATATATTTAACATAAATAAAAATAAAATTTAAAAGCTATATAAATAAATAATTATTTTTTAATAAATTGTAAATGTCAAAACCTCATAAAACTATTAACTAGATTTGTAATTATTAAATATATTTAATATTATAACAAATTACTTTATTTTTTGATAAATAAAATTTTAAAAATTAAGTTAAAAAAAGTTTTGGAATCCGGCATCCGTGGTATTTCAAAACCCACTAGCAATAGTGGAATTTGAAGTCTCACTAATATGAGACCTTTTAGGTGGGACCCGTCACCTTTGGAATAGAAATCTTCTATTCAAAGTTGACTCCAGCAATTAAGGTTTGGAAATTTGTTTTTGCCCAAACCCAATGCATGTTCCAATTGCCAAATGCAACCTAATAATCAAATAATCTAAATTACAACATAATTATATCAAACAAGTAGTGACATCAAATTTCTATTAGATCTTTAACTGACCCTCTAACTTATAAGACCCTTTCAAATTTCTATCTTGAATTCGAGAAGACTTTGTGATAAACCAAGAAACTATATATGGTTCTAAACTTGTTGATGGAAATCATTTAAAAAAATCTAATAATATATATGGTGGTTTAATAAAAATTTCGACAGTATAATGACTATTTATACAATAATTCCACCTTATAATAAACGACATATGCACTTCTAAAACATTTAAAATCTCAACTACTTAGGATCTCCGATCCCTCTTTCAAATCTTATTTCAACACAAGTAGTGTCATGTAAAATATATAAAGTAAATTAGCTTTCATATGAAAACACAACTATAAATTATGTTTATATCATTTGCAAACTCGAAAACAAAAACACGAGCGAAACTGACGGAAAATCAAATATTTTACAGCATTAAAATATAAGTATACCCACACATGACTAGATGCCATGAAATATACAAAATACTTATACAACATCAAAATATAATTTTCTTGCATCATTTGATCAAGTGGCCCATCTCTTCATAATCGGAGATTTCTTTTGAGACTTGACGATTCCCTAGAAAATGGTTTTAAAATATAAAATGGTGAGTGCTAATGCTCACTGAGTGCATATATCTTTTGAAAACTAAGTAAATCATTTTCAATAATAATTAATATAACATAAAACTGATAAGAAAAATAAAGTCTTAATTATTCATATTCAAACATTTTGAAAACAATATTGATATTACATCTATATCATTTTGTTTCATAATGAACTCAAAGTATCCATATAGATCATTTCTACACATTTATAAAATTTCAATCTACACCAATCTAGCATCCAGAGGAAAATTTGTCATACGTGATGAAAATAATTAACACAGGCAGAGCGAAAGATAACATCTGTCATACACACGTTGGGTGACTCAATGACTCTAGACATCTGCCATATACGTGTTGGGTGACTCTTTAAGACTTACACACGTGAAACCTGCTTGACTGTTGGAGAAGAGGGTACAACCTTGGTGTTCTGAAAAAATATATATATTTTAATTTCCTTTCAAATCTTAAACCATTTCTATATACAAATATACATAATATTAAGTAATACTTTTCTAACAAACATTCCTTCTCATAACATAACATAATATTACCTAAAAATATTCTAAGCATTTCGTATAATAAGTTTATGCTAAAATCATAAAATATAATTTATAATCTATAAAATCAATTAACAAATCAATAATTTATTTCCAACAAATAATAAAAATTGAAATATAAATAAATATCATTCAATTAATTAAAGTAAAACTATCCATTCAAAAATTAGATTTTTAGGCTTTATTTGAAACCACTAGTACCCGTATTATCCTTGAGTCATTTTCCACCTAAAAACAACACAAAAACACATTTAAAATTTATAAAAATCAAATTAAAAATTGAATTTGGCAGTAAAATAATTACACACGAAAAATCTGCTCTCAAATATTTTTCTTTTCTTTTCTTCTTTCTTTTTCTTTCTCTTATTTTGTTATATGGTTCAATTATGTATGTGTCAGCGGTGTGTTTTGTCTTTTTGTTTTATTTTGTTTTTTTATTTGAACATCAATATATATATATAAACCATTAATGTGGTCGATATACACCCACACAGACTAACACGTACTTCTTTCAATATCTCTTTTTCATGCCAATCTGTACATTTGACACTTGTCCCTTTATTTTATCACTTTGACCTGTCTTTTCAATTGTTCTTATCTCTAACTTTCTCAATTTATGTGTTTGCTTTTTTGTGTTTGTGGATCAATCCTAGTCTCTCATCTCATTTCAATTTGCTTTTAGCTTCTCTCTTCTCTCTCTCTCATTTGTCAACCATTCAATCACATGTTTTTTTTTTTTAATCACTTTGACTTTTCTTCTCAATTATTCTTGTCTCTAACTTTCTCAATTTATGTGTTTACTTTTTGTTTTGTGGATCGGTCCCACTCTCTCGTCTCATTTCAATTTGCTTTTAGCTTCTCTTTTTCTCCCTCTATCTCATGTGTCGGTGGCTTGGTGGTAGGTAGGGAAAGAGAAAGTGTAAGAATGGGAAAGAAAGAATGGTTTGAGTTTGTGAGCCCTTTTATGCTTCATTTTCTATTTTAAAAAAAAAAAATTGGTTCAAGCCAGCTTCTCCAACTCAAAACCGAATAGTAAGCAAAAAAATTTAATTTTTATATAAAAAATCAAACTAAACCATATGCAAGTAACAAACCGATATTTTTGGTTTAAACCGGTTTGGTTCAAGCCAGTTTGGCTCGATTCTAATTTTTTTGCCCACCCATACTATTTATTATTATTATTATTATTATTTAATTTGACATTGGATGATTATTGCATTCATGGGTTCTCCTTATGTAAACCTTATCAACATCCATTATCATCAATACAACTAAAAAGTAAAATGTGAGTGCATATATATATATATATATATTGAAGTGTGTGGGTACATAATTTATTTAATAGAAATAACAAACAAAAATCTAAATAAAAACAAGGGATAATTCCAGTTTCCTCTTATTGTTTGACGTAATCGTTAATTACTTCTATAGTTTGTAGAAATCTCATTTTATTTCTATATTCTGACATACATAATGATGAAAAAGGATAACGATTTCTAGATATTTTATTAAACTACAAAGGGTATTCTGTCTATTTAATTAAACGATAGGAGGTTTATAGCGATTTCTCAAATTAGTGGTGGATTTTGGCTATTATGCTAAGTTACATGGATGAAAATAGGATTTATAATTATACCCCTAGTCTTTATGTATAATAATCTTGATTATTATTATTATTATTATTTTAAATATCACGGTCCTACACTTTTAATGGTATGGATGAAATTAGGTTGACGTACAAAAATGGTATATTTTTTAAAAAATTTGACAATTTTGAATACTTTCACAAATCTTTGTAAGAAAGTTAGAATTAAAAATTATATAGAAATTAATTAAGTTTTTTTTTTTTTTTTTTGGAAAGTTGATATCTTACAAGTTAGAAAACTGTTGTGACCCACCAATATTACGCACTATTAGAATGTCTTGAATATCTACTCTAAGAAATAGGAGATAAATTACTCTCATAATCCACAAGAATGAAAGTTACCCATATTAGTGTTAATATTCTCTGTCCCTAAATATTACATACTATTAGACTAGTTCGGATAGCTATTGCCAGAAATAGAAGACAAACCATTCTCATAATCAACAAGACCAACTGCACTAGCAGATGATTTGTAAATGATTAAGAGGTCATTTATTTTTTTGTTTGAAGACTGAACAATACTGTTGAAGATTGAATAGTGACTGCAACATGAAATCTGAATAATGTGTTTTTTTTTTTTTTTTTTTTTTTTTTTACATTTGAATATGTCGTAAACTTGTTTGTTTTTTAAATTTAAAATTATCTGAAAATTAGTAAGTTAACATTTATATCCTTTTTACTATTTGTTATTATGTAATTTTAATTAATTTAATATAAATATCTAAAAATAAATAATTTAATAAATTCTAAAACATTTTTCTATGAATATATCAATAATATTTTATTCATAATTAAAATATGATTAAAAACATAGTTAACCATATTTATATATTTAAATATATTAATATATTTAAGAAAACAACTAAAAAAATGATAGTTAAAATTATAAATTAAAATATATTAGTTTAATTCTAAGATAATTTGAGATGAGATGTATTTAGATTTTACTTTTCAAATATATTTTTTTTGTAAGTATTAAGGAAAAAAGAAAAAAGAAAATTTGAGTAATATAAAATAAGGATGAATTTGAAATTATATTATTTTAGAGAAGATAGATTTGAAATAAAAAATTTTAAATGTCCTTAAGTGATTTATAATTAAATAAATAGTTAAAAATTCTTACATAATTTTTTCAATTGTTTTTTAGTTTTAAGTGGTTTGACCACTTAAAAAAAAAAAGAAAACAATATAATAGGTGTAATTTAGCACAAGTAAGTCTTAAGTGGAAAAAATAAATGACCCCTAAGTAATTGATTTATTAAGAACTTAGGATATATTAGTAATTTGAAAGACTAACTTAAATAAAATATTATGGAAAGCATTTTAAAGAAATATTTTTTGTTTCTTGAGGAGATTTTTTTTTTTTTTTTTTTTTTGAAATACTATCTACGGTGTAACTACTTGAACTTTAGTCATTATCAGATTGAATAAGAACTCTTTACCATTTGACCATATTAGGTGGTGGGTTCCTTAGGAAACTCCTGATGTGGGTATGTAGAGTATTACAATGTATTATTAGGTTGTATTAAATAATTATGAACAAGTACATATTTTATTATTGTAAAGAAAAAAGTACAGTATTTAAAAAGTAAGTACAAGTTCTATATGTTTAAAATGATACCACATTTGTTATTCAAAAGCTTGGGTGGTTCGTTATATATTTAAAATAAATAACATAAACACTAAAAAATATATTGAAAGAATTTCTTATTTTTAATTTAAACCTAGATCATTGAAAATAATTTTTTGAAGTAATTACTTTCATGCAATGTAGTTCGGTGATAAGAGCATTTTATGCATTTGATAATGTTTTATTTTATTTTATTTTTTGAGATAGATATATTTTAATTTTGAGTCCCTCCATATGTTATCTTTAATAATAATTAAAAAACAAAAAAACTTTTAAAGAAATTAAGTGGCGAGAGCACTTCTTTACTATGTTCATAATAGATAACTGAATGTTTTGTTATGTATATTTATTAGCATAAATAAAAAGCATTTTATATGATTAAATTTTTAAATTTTTTGTTATGCTCAAAAATAGCATTAAGGCAAGAAACCCAATAAATGCCTAATAGGTTAACCAACCTAAAGGTCTAGATGAAGACTGAAGCAATTTAAAGCCCATCATACCATGACAAATGAATTAGAACACCAAACGAGTTCAATTACGCCAAGATAGTGAATCAGTTTGGGATAAGGAGCTCGCATAAGACAGAGCTTAAGGTCGTAATCATAAAGTAGCTCGTGGCATGTTCTCAGCTTGTTATTTCATTTAACAATGAGAAAAACTTGAAAACGGAAAATTTCTTTTCAATTGGTAGAAATTGGCTAATTTCTTTATTTTAATGAGTCTCTAGAAAAAAGAATAGAATTTCATCAAACAAGAAGATTCTTATAATGAATAGAAAATCTCCCCGAACAAGAAATTATTAGAATTGCATTATAAGTTAAATATGGACACAATTAATTATAGTTTGATTTAGTATCAAAGTGTTTAATATAATTTCATATAAAATAGAAAAGAAAAATATTTCTTTCTATGTTGTAGTAGTCAAATTGTATGTAAACAAGTAACTCTAACATTATACAAAGAGTCATTCATATGTACAAATAGACATCTTGCATCCTAACAAACCTGTTAATAGCTAAAAGAGGTCTTATACGCTTGTTAGCATCCTCTCCTATAATAGAAATTTTGCTAAATCTAGTTTCTTTCCAGCAATAATATAACCATCAACTTAAGTGTATTAAAAACCTGCTTGCCTCTTTCGTCGCCTCATGTCTCTCTCTCTCTCTCTCTCACATATCTTTTTATTTTATTTTATTTCTTTGTGTTCATTCTATTTTTCTTTTTGCTTATCATGTTAACATTGTTGTCAGATTTCATTTAACTCCTTGAATTTCACACTAATTACCGTTTTTATATTAATACGGGTGTTGATCGATTTTTTACATCAATATTACTTGGACTTCTAATTATTAATATCACCTTATCTGAAAATTAATAAATAATTAAAAGGAAACAAGATCTCACTTTCAGAAAAACCACAAAGAAACTAAAGTTAAACAAATAAATGAGTACCAATGTGGTAAATTACCCCTATAATTCCCATACCGAAAAAACACCACTCAACTCTCCTCCAAATCATAAACTAAACAAAAACAAAACAAAACAAAATTAGATCCTCCATTAGTAGGGACAAAACCGTAAATTCTCATTCACAAAATGTGACCCACACTATGACCAAAAATTCAAAGAAAAAAAATAAAAAATAATAGAAGTTACAATAATTAAAATAAAAGTAAAAAATTTGATTTTCAATTCAACAAAAGATGGATCCATTGCTACTCTCTCTCTCACTAGCAACCCAAATGTCTTGTTAACTTCTAACAAAATCCCACCACCATGTCCACTACCATCAGATTCTCTTCTTCTATTTAATTATTAAATCCCTCTTCTTCATCCTATACGTCATCATAGTTAATACATTCACACTAATTTCCAAAGAAAATCTCATACAATTAATCTATTCAAAGTGATCAGCAAAAATTCTTTTATCAATATTGACATTATGTAAAACTCTTTATGAAAAGAGTTTAAGTTTGAGTAATATATGAAAAAGAAAAAATAAAATTAAAATAATATTGGTCATCCATTATTTTTCATATTGATGTCCCAAACCACTAAGTGCAAGCATAAGTAACAATATACAACATAGGAAGTTGAATAGTTATGGTCCAATCCACTAACAAGGAAAATAAAGAAACATATGCATGAAACTGAGACTAGCTAGTAAAGATGAAGTGGGAGTCGTGGCTCCATGATAGCAACAAGTGGGTACTTCCTTGGTGTTGTCAATCCATAAACTTCATCCATGCTTATGTCTTCAACTTTCATATTCTCTGGCAACTTCCAATTAAACCCATGCAACAGATTAGCTAAACTAGACATAACCATCTTCAATCCAAGACTATAGCCAGGGCACATCCTCCTCCCTGAACCAAATGGCAATAACTCAAAGCTTTGCCCCTTCACATCAATGGCCTTCCCCAGAAACCTCTCGGGACGAAACTCCTCAGGATTGTCCCAAATTGAAGAGTCTCTGCCAATGCTCCAACTGTTTATGAAGACTGTAGTTCCTTTGCTGATGTCATAGCCAGCAACATTGCAATCTTCATGGGCGAAGTGCGGGGCTAGAAGTACGACCACCGGGTGTTTCCTCATAGTTTCCTTCATGATAGCGTCTATGTATGGAAGCTGTGGGATGTCTTTCTCTTCAACCCATCTCTCTCTTCCAATAACTCTGTCGAGCTCTTGTGTTGCCTTTTTGATTAGATGTGGTTGTTTCACCAGTTCAGACATTGCCCATTCAACTGTTATGGCTGAAGTATCTGTGCCTCCAGCAATTAGATCCTGATTAACCAACCAACAATATGCTTGTTATTCTTTTTTATTTTTATTTTTGATAAATTAATTATAAAATGAAAAATAAAAGAAAATTTGAGATCTATTCTCTCCATGTTCAAATTAAATATTTTCTCTCCAGCACAGTCAGTATCCAAGAGGAATTCACCCATCTCAACCAACGATCTATCCTAGGTTAGCTACTCTTCCAATTGAAATGATCAAAAGATATTAAAAATAAATTAGTCTATATGTTTCAACCTAAATTATTCATGAACTTAAAAAAATAAAACATTAATGGCTCATCTTAACAATTTATTTTATATATTTTAATAAGACTATTACTCTAAATGACATGATTTCAGGATTTTTATCATAAATGAAATGGCAAATGATGTTTGAAAAAGGAAGTCAGATAGGAGATACCAGCGTGAAGGCCATGACACTATCATAAGTGAGCTTAACTTCAAGATTGGGATCATCAACCAACTGTAACAGCAAGTCCAACATGTCCTGGTGCGCAAAACTCTTCACTCCTCTCATTTTAGCTTTGTGTTCATCAAGAACATGCTCATGAAAGTGATCAAATTTCCTTTTCAAGGCCTTCATCCGCTTCACGTACCCTTGCAGGTCCAAGAAACCCAGCCACGGAATCCAGTCTCCAATATTAAACACACCACTGAGCAAGAACACCTCATCAAGCATCTCTTGAAACTCTTCAAGAGTTACTATGGAGGTTTCATCAGATTCGTCTACATACTTCTTACCCAACACAATTCTGCTCATAATGTTGAGGGTAAATCGTGAAAGATGTTCTTTGAGCAAAATTGGTTGCCCAGACATGGCATAGAAGCGAGACACAAAGGCACACAATTCCTCAACACGAATGTACTCGTAATATTCGAGTCTCTTTGAGCTAAACAGCTCGGAGAACAAAATCTTACGGCCTTGGCGCCAATATGGTCCATAAGGTGACCATAAAATGTCCAAATAATTATAAGTTAAGTGCTTGCCTACTGCGTTTTGGGGCCTGGAGGCAAAGTTCTGATCGTGTGTTTTGAGAAACTGCTTTGCCATGTCTGCGGAGGAGGCAACCACGACAGGGACTGAGCCGAACCTGAGTTGCATTATGGGTCCATATTTTTGGGCTAGTTTTTGAAGGGATTGGTGAGGGAGTGGCCCAATCAGGTCGAGATTGCCAATTATAGGCCATGGTCTTGGACCTGGGGGGACTTTCCGAGGGTGGCGCCGGTTCCTGCTGGAAGTCGTAATTGTTTTGACAAAGAGTAGAGCTGCTAACCATGACACGACAAAAACAACCCATGAAAGGAACTCCATTGAAGTGTTGCGGCGGTCTCACAGTTCCACTCTTCACATTGACTCTCAAATATTATATGAGTGGCTATGAACCTTTTAAATTATGTTATATGAGTGAATGAGATCGTGCGGATAAATTTCAACTATAAACAGCATCCCACCACCACGATGAGAGGGTTTAGAACGTTTTAAACGCGACACAACTGGCATTGTGATTGTAAGAACTCAGACTCAATTTAATTCATTTGACATCAATACAACCATGGTAAAAATGCATTCAGATGAAGAAAGAAAAAGCATAACATAAGCACTCAATTTGCTGCTCTCTTCACGTCTGATTTTTCATTAAGATATATATATAGATACATGAGTCAATCACAGCCATACACTGTCACAAAATGATTTGTCCTTGACATTGTCATTAGGTGAACAAATCCTGAAAATCTGGAAACAACCATACTTTGCACCATACACTACCAACTAAAGTAAAAACTAATACATTACAAATGACTACATTCTAACAACCACACCTGCAGAGTACCTAGGAAAAGTTTCAATATCTAGCAGTGATAATGAATTGTAGTGATTGGTAGTACTTTGTACGGTGTTGAGAACCTGTTTGGGGGCCACCATGACCGGAAAATATTAATTCTCAGGGCCACTACATTATCGTTAAAACACACAAACCTTCTAATAATTATAATAGGGGATAATCCCAAAAAGTTAACTGTAGTTTATAAAAATATCATTGTTATCATCTTTTATGATTTTAATTTTATTCAAAATCCTTTTTATTGTCAATTTTTTAATGAAAATATTAAAAAAAGTAAAATATTGAATTGATCTATAATTTAAATTATATAATAATATAAAGATTAAAAAATTAAAAATTAACTAATAATAATAAGTTCCAGCGATCCAGATTTTCTTTGAAGTTCTGGATTTTTTAAATATTTTTTCTTTCTTTTTTTGCAATATCTTTTTCAAAGATAGTTAAAGATTAATAGATCTTTAACTTCAACTTGAAGATTTGGATCGGAATTTCTTTTTCAATTTTTTTTATTGTTTCAATTTTTCTTCAACTTCAATTTAAAATTAATCTCCTTCTTTATTTTTTATATTTTTATATTGTTTATTTTATTTTTTTATATTTTTAGATTTAATATTATTTATTTCAATTTTTTATATTTTATATTATTATATTATTTAAACCAAGGATAAATTCTACATTTTAACTTTTTCTAACAATTTCATTAAAAAATTGACGATAAGGAAGATTTTGGATAAAAATTGAACCAAATATTGCAAAAATGACATTTTTGCAAATTACAATAGATTTGTTGTGATTATCCCTAGTTTTTTTTTTTTTTTTTTTTTATCATATTTCCAATTTTACTTCTAGAGTCAAATGGACAACCAAATCAACCTAACGGAATTTGTGACCATCAAAGATATTGTTGTTCTTTCACACACCTCTTGGGATAGTTTGACTATTTTTGTTAATGTCAGGGTGTATTTCGGATAAAAATAAATCATGAGTGACAAAAAGGAGATATAGACAAATTGCTATAGGTTTTTTGAGATTATCTCTTTCATAAATCAATAAAGGGGATATTAGTTATTTTTCAAAACACAGGGAGATTTGGATCATTTCATTGACTATAGAGGGGGAAGTGGAATTATACATGAAAACAATAAGAAATAACGTCAATTTTTCACTTTCCATTTACAAAAATGTGTCCAATATTTTAAAAATACTTATGAAAATTTTCATGATAATTTGTATTTATATTATGCGTTCATGGAAAGGATATTTTACGGAAATATCGTGGATGTTTTCGAAAATTTTTGTAATTTTTTTATGGACATGATATTACATCCTTTATCGATATTGGCACCTAATAAATGTGAATAAATTTTATATATTTCTTTGTGATTTACAATGTACAAAATAGAGCTTATTTATATTGGCCTTTTATGAAAAGAGTTTAAATTTGAGTAATGTATGAGAAAGAAAAAATAAGTTAAGTGCTTGCCTACTGCGGTTTGGCTTAGAGGCAAAGTTATTATTGTATGTTTTGAGAAATTGCTTTGCCATTTCTGCGGAGGAGGCAACCACGACAAGGACTGACCTGAACCTGAGCTGCATTATATGAGTCCATATTTTTGGGCTAGTTTTTGAAGGGATTGGTGAGGCAGTGGCCCGATCAGGTTGAGGTTGCCGATTATAGGCCATGGTCTTGGACCTGGTAGGAGTTTTAAAGGGTGGCGTTGGTTCCTGCTAAAAGTTGTAATTTTTTTGAGAAAGAGTAGAGTTGCTAACCATGACACGATAAAAACAACCTAAGAAAGGAACTCCATTGATGTGTTGTGGCGATCTCGCAGTTCCACTCATCACATTGACTCTTAGATATTATATGAGTGGCTATTACTTCAATAGAATGAATTAAAAGAAAAAAACAATAGTGAAGGAACCTACAGAGAATACCATAATTAAATATTAACATTTATTGATATTTTGTGAAAAAATAATTAATTTATTTTTTCACGTTTTTGATGATTCAAATGATTTTTTTTAAAAAAAAAAAAATTTGAAATCATATGAACAATTAACTAACTTGGTTAATTGGTCAATAGTCTCTAGTATTTTAATATCACCTACTATAACGACCCATCCTCTCCCCATACTGGACCGGGACCTTCCTAGGTGTATGGACTCACCCATCCTTCGGTCCAGGTACTGTCCCTTAGCCTTTAGGGATTTCATACGCCTCCCACACCCCTCGAACCCATGACCAAGGCCAGATAGTCAAATGGGAAGCAAGATGTGTACCAATTGAGATACATTGGTACTCACCTTTCTAAGAATTTGGATTTAAGGGTCAGGGCCAGGTTCGAGAGGTGGGGGAGGTGAAAGAAAACCCATATTGACTGGGACAATACCTTATGAGTGGCAAGCCCCGGGCCTGAAGGACTAAGAGAAGGGCTGACGGGGACCCCACAATAAAAAGACGCCTTTTTATTGTGGGGTCCTCGCCAGCCCTTCTCTTAGTCCTTCAGGCCCGGGGCTTGCCACTCATAAGGTACTGTTCCAGTCAAGATGGGTTTTCTTTCGCCTCCCTCACCCCTCGAACCTGGCCCTTGACCCTTAAATTCAAATTCGTAGAGAGGTGGGTACCAATTGAGCTAGTAGCTCAATTGGTACCCACCTCTCTAAGAATTTGGATTTAAGGGTCAAGGGTCAGGTTCGAGAGGTGGGGGAGGCGAAAGAAAACCCATCTTGACTGGTTCGAGAGGTAGGGGAGGCGAAAGAAAATCCATCTTGACTGGGACAGTACCTTATGAGTGGCAAGTCTCGGGCCTGAAGAACTAAGAGAATGGCTGACGGGGACCCCACACCTACCACTATAGTGGGACAGTGAAAAATCAATTCTTAGTCAAATTTGACATGCAAAGTTTAAATATGGATTAAAAAATATGGGTTTGAATCAGGATAGACATATTTTAATACTAATGGGCGGAAAAAGAGTACTACTATTATTTGGGGGTGGGCACAGTTCAATTTAGTTAGTGGCCACAGTTCGATTCAGTTAGGTTTCAAATAAAATCGAACCGAATAGAAAAAAAATTCGATTTTCGAAATAGTAAGCCGAACCGAACTAAATATAAGGAATAAATCGAATGGAACTGATCTAATTTGGTTCAATTAGATTTGGGCTAAATGGACCTCCAGTTACTTATCAGGTTGATTTTAAATTCAATTTTTATTCAATTTAGCCAATTTGAAAGTAAAATTTTAGAGTGACGATATTTTCAACCCTAAATTGTATGTACGCCTCAAATTAATATTTTTTTTTAAAAAATATTAAATATTACCCTTCAGTAAAATAATTAAAAGGGTAAATATTTTGTAAGTACATCCACAAATTATTAATTAAAATATCATACATATCATAAAACCATTATCACTCTCTTAAACCCTATCATTTTTATTCTCTCAAATCCTAACTTTTTTTCTAAATGGTAATCTTAAACATCAAATTCTTTTCAAGGAAAACAATTTAATTATAAAGTATGGAGAATGAAACAAAATCTTTAAATGAAATTTGTTGTGAAAGAATAAGTTTTAAATTAATTTTTGTTGTCCTTCTATTTTAATAACAATATCTTTATTTGTTGTATAAAAAGATGTATATTTATTTATTGAAATTAGAATGAAGAACTTTTATTGTTATATAATAAGTTTTAGTTTAGATTCTAATATGAAATTCGCTTCTCCTTGCATTACTCCTGTTGCTGTCTGGAGAAAGTTACGTGATGGCTAATTTTTAGTGTATAACTCTTAATAAAACACAATATAAAAATACTATTAAAATTTACACTAGAAATCTATACAGGTATATACAATTGACAAGTACATTAAAAAGTAGAGTATTGTTACCTCAGAGATTGTCCAAATTATATTAATACCAAAATTGATCTCGATAAATCTTCATTCAAATGATCGAAACAATGATTTTATAGATTTACAAAAACAAAGAAATTAAAGAAAACAAATCAAAAAATAAAATAAAAAAAATTAAAAATTAATTTAAACTCATAGCCAAAGGAGATAATAGTCTAAAGCTACGATGTCACCCTACCAATCCACTCAACCTATATCTCTACGGTTAATTATTTTATTCTAATCATAAGCTCAGTCGAGTAATTCTACAGTATTTACTAGTCTCTTTCAACCAGTCAAATGAGTATATTTGAATTAAACACCCGATTATATTTTTATATTGATAGTTAATACAAACTCATTATGAATCAAATACCCACACACGATCACACATAACACATAAATATATTTCTATCCTACATGCTATATGTTATTCTATTTAGGTTTAAACACAAAATTACATCTTTTAAGTACACTCAAGGTTACCAATTCTCTTAAACTAGTAATCAACTAATCTAAGAGCATTAAGTATAAAATAGAATAAAACTCAAATAACAAAAAATCAATTAATCAATAATTTAAACAAGATGAGTTTCATGAGTTAGAGTTACATCATAACTCTAGACAACAAACCTAAATCATCAACATCATATCATATGTAAATTGAACCCATGCAACAATGATCAAACATCAACATTCTAATAAATAAAATCAACAATAAAGAAGAAAATCTCATTAATAAGTGTGAGCCCCTTTGTTTCCAAGATTGACTCGGCCCTTCAACGATCACCTTTCCACCTTTTTGTCGCTGTTATCGATCCAAAAAATATTGCTCTTGGGTTGATGTCTTTCGTCCCTTAATATGGTTGATGACATTGCAGGTAGTGGCTCAAAATCTCCTTTTCAAAGGCTGTCATGACCTACTGTTGAGGGCTAATTTTGGTGCTGATTTGTGGCCTGAATCAAGCCTCTAATCTCCACTTCAAAGGCCAGCAAAAGCTATGCTAAAGCAAGAAAAAAAGCTGCTTCAGAACTAGTTTCGAATAAGCTTGAAGATATACCAAAATATTGCAGAATATGGGCTGTTATAGACTTGTTTTAAGTGCTGTTTTTCTTTACAGTTTGTGTGTTTAAACTCTCCCTCAAACCTCTCTGTTAGTTACCATAAGATTTAAAAGCTTAACCTTATAGGAAAAGACTCAATTATAATATTTAAGACTTGATATTGACAAGTTATATGCCCTTTTATATGTAACATAAATAGATGATAGATGTCGAAAATGTGCTCAATGTCCTGTACCGTTATAACATGTGTGACAAAAATTTGAGATAAAAGGGAGGGAGAGAGTTTGAATTAGGAACCTTTAAACTCTTATACCATGATAATTACTATCAAACCGAAAAGTTAAACTTATAAAAAAAGATCTAATTATAATATTTAAGACTAAAGTTGACACGTGATACTCACGTTCAAGCTCTCAATCTCATGCTTAAAGTTGTCTTCAGAAGCCTGCAAAAACTATAGAATATTGACCGCCAAAAACTTGTAGATTTTGATGTCCAGGTGAGTCTTAAAACCCCTTTCAAACTCTCTCTAAAACTACACCAAAAGTTGCACCTAAGAGTTGTTGAAATATCCGCTTCAATGGTTGCCAAGAACAGGTTCAAGGAGCTGATTTTGGATCGACCAATTGCACACAACACCCTTGAACCACGTCCAGTAGCCTCTTCAATATCTTCTCCTTTTGTTGTGTTTTTCTCCTCCTAAAAGCTACGCTAGTCTTTGTGTAAATGGGCTTTTATAGTGACAGGCCCCTCTTCCTTAACTAACTAGACAGCCCGCTCGGTAACCCCACAGTGGACTTCCAGTCAGGATCTATTCTGATTGAAAAGTTTTTGTGAAGCTAAACATTTTTACTTTATTGAAAACTTTTTAAAACTCTTTAAAATTTCTTTTAGTACGGAAATGAGTGATTTTTTTTTTTTTTAAATTAACCTTTGCAAAATAGGGTTTATGAAAATCCAGCAGTACAACTACTGTTTTTCAAAGATTTTCATCATACAAAAACTTGTAAAAACCTATGCACTTTAAAATCATACAAATCTCAATCTCTAAGCCTTAGACCCTCTTTTCTTTTTCACAAACAACCATAATAAGTTTTTAAATTAAAAGATAATTCGAAAATCATTGATTTAAACTAAAATATCGTACACATAATATTTTAAAAACATAATTGTACGTAATATTCAGAACAATATTACAAACTTGTATCAAGACTTAAAAAAAATATAGATGTACATGATGTTTCCAAAATCACACTAGTACAGTAGCGTCACGTCCTCAGCCTGCCTGTGCATTCGACGGAGTTTCTTTCGTCTGATTGCTCGTACGAGTATTTGAGGAGAATTTTATCAAAACAAGAAAAATAGTTGTGAGTCTTTAACTCAGTGAATGAGTAACTTATATAAACTGAGATAATTGCTTTTTCAGTATATGTATTTTCCCAAAATAGGTTGGAAAACTTAATAGTTATATCTTTCCGTTAAAAACTATAAAACTAGCATAATGCTTATAAATATTCTTATATCGAAACTTTCGTAAAACGTAATTTTCTTCTTTTCTAAATCTCACATTTAATGATGTACTTTTTCTTCCTTTAGTTTGCCTTATAAGGTAACTCAGGGTTTAATAACCGTACCGTCAGCTTTGGCCTCTTTCTTAGGCCTCGACTCTCAAAAGATTTTAGGCCTTTACGGTTTATATGGACCCCTTGTTTTGGCCTCGGTTCTCAAGAGATTATAGGCCCTTAGCTAATATTAGGGTAAACCAAAGATATATAAAAATTTTTCAATATGCTTAAAACTTTTACATTAACTTAGTATGAAAGCATATTGATTTAGCTCATAAATATTTTGTTCTTTAGTTTACGGTTTAAAATCGAAATATTTTCTTTCTACAGTAAAAACCTAAAATTTTCAAAATTTTCTTGGCATGTATTTTATTTAAACTCTCTACTTTACTTCATAAATAATACATTTATATCATACATTTAATAAACTATATATGCATTACAATAAAAAATAATAACATGTTAAAAACTTGCTCAATAAGCATAAATATTCGGATACAAACATAATATTGCATTTATAATTATTTAATTGATAGAAATGCATAAAAACTTTATAAAACCCCACTTACAATTTGCTTTCCAAATACAATATAAACCACTCATTTTACGCATTCCTTTCGCTTGCCGCTTCATCTCTCCAAATTAATTTGCAATGGTTAAACTTTGTTCTTAGCCTTATTCACACCTCATGTCTATGTCAAAAACACCTAAAATCACTTCAAATCCACCAAGAGCAATAGCTGTCTTTGGTTTTCTTCTTATGGCTAAGAACTCCCTTAATTCTTCCTCTCAATCTTACATGCAACCTTTTACATGTGTCAGTTATGCTCAAAAATCACCTCAAATTATCATCTCTCGGCCAAACACCCATTCTCTTGGTCGTACGTCTCACTTTCTCTCCAGTGCTTTTGTTTGATTTGAATTGCTTAACTGAAATGGTTTCTCTTCTTGTATTTCTCTCGATCAAAAGGAACCCCTTTGATATTTTTCTTTCCTTAACCGATAGCCTCTCTCTCATTCACTTGATTTGTTGATCGAATTGCTTTACTACTCTTTCTTGCATTTTCATGTTTTGATTCAACTACACATATGCTCTCTATTTTAATGACATTTGTCCTCATGCATGGAGTCCTTTTGCCACTTGTCATCACTTTTACTTTATTTTATGACACTTATACATCATGCATTGTTTCTTCCTTTCTTTTCATGCCAAGTGTCTCAGTTTATACATTAATTCATGCTTTCCGATTTTTATATTCGAAATCATTTTCGGTTCATCTAAAAATTCTATAGTAATTCAATTTCACATTCGAAAATTTTACTTGAATTCGATTACATGTTCGGATCCGATCACTTTAAATTATTTTATTATCTTGCAAATAAAATCATTTCCGATCCTATCTAGAAGTTCTACTAAAATTTAATTTCACATCTGAGTACTTAAAATTATTTTATTACTCTATAAATACTATATACGGTACTGAAATTAGAGAGAGTATTTTCGTTCAATAAACTTTGGATCACTTAGAATTTATCCGAATGGACTCATTTTCGATCTGATTAAATTTTCTTTAACTCTAATACTAATTTTAAAATTTTTTATTTGCGAGGTTTACTTTTCAAAAATTACTATTTACACAGACACTTTTTACCCTAAAATATTATTCACCCAAAAATATTATTCATAAAAAAATCACTTTTAACGATTTTCAGGGTTCGTTTTTCAAAAATCACTATTCACTCGAAAATACTATTCATCTAAAAATACTATTCACAAAAAAATACTATTTACTGAAAAAATAATAAATTATTTTTCATAAAATGAAATTTTGGATTTTACATATAATCATAATTAAGGCTGCATAAGTGTTGGAATACTGCTCGATCAAGAGTCTGAATCGAACTCAAAATCTATTCTGCGTACTCATCGCAAACGATTGTTGTGATCTTCTCCTTTTGTCCTTCACAAAATCTATTCTTCGATCGACCTGACATAGAAGCTCCAAACATGTAATCGTGAGTTATTGCAGCTTCTCTTGTGCTTTAACTTGCAACATGCTGCTGCTATATAATTCTCCTTTATTCTCTTAATAGGTGGTAACAACCATTACTTTGATCATCTTTAGAGACGTAGTCACGAATTTGCATAAGGATGGGCTACAATAAATTTTTTAAATGAATTTTAACTTTGTGAAAATATTTTACAAATTAAAAAATATATATATTGATATACATAGTTAAAGGAGATATAACAAGTCTTACTTACCCATTAAAATTCATATTATAAATACATAAAAAAATAAAAGTAAAAAGACTGAACAAAATATGAAAGAAACATGAAATGTAAGTAAAATCAAGTATCAACAAAACTATAACTAAAAATATTTGATAATTTTTCTTTAAATATAGACATTATATATTTTGACAATTATAATTCATAATTATTAAAACACTTTAAATTAAAAAATGCATTAGGAAAAAAACTAAAGATATTAAATTTAAGTAATATATTATTAATATTATGATAAAAAAAGAAGCAAAGTATAAAAAAATTTAAGTAAAATTTTATATCTAATATATGAAATAAAATTATTGCATATGTAATGTTTGAATAGAAATATAAATATAAACAAGAAAGTATATACAATAAGTTCAAAACAAATACACATTTGTTTTGATAGGAAAAGAATTAATAAATGAATGGTCAGTTGATTTCAAGCGGCATATTCAACATAATGAGCCTATATACAGGCTTCACTTGACCTACACTTATCAACTAAAAACTCCAAAAACAGTTTCCATACTAAACATTTGAAATCCTCCTATCTGTCAACTCTATTTTTAATAAAAAGTAATATATTTTTGACTAACCAATAAGGCCATAAATACCATTACAACCCTACTTCAATTCCCTTATCATCTCGCGTTGCTGCACGTTCTTGCTAATTGAGCTGTACATTTTTGGCGTTGCATCTCACGTTGCTGCACTTTCTTGCTGATTGTGCTGTACATTTTTGGCGTTGCATCTCACGTTGCTGCACGTTCTTGCTGATTGAGCTGTACATTTTTGGCGTTGCTAATTGAGCTGTACATTTTTCGCTGCAGGTACAACCAACAAACACATGAAGCAACTACATCTTCCAAGCTGTGCGTGACAACTTCTGTGTTTTATGAGAGCATGGTTGCTTGTTGTCTTCACATGATGTTGTCAATGGCTTATTGCAGATGGCTCCTTAGGCACGTGGCTACTTGTTGCATGTTCTTTCATGGCTATCTTCTTTCATGGATTGGGCTGAGCTTAATTATTGAACTTGCAACTTTCTCTCTAATTTTTCTATACTGGGCCTCAAGTTGAGCTTTATGGGCTGAATGATTGGCTACATGATTGGTCTTGTTTCATGGGCTTACACTTTGGGATATATATTTGTTTTTGAATGGATTACAAATAAAACACCAAAATTAGGATGAATTGTTTTGGGCCAAACACTTGTTTCTTTCATGGATTCGCCTGAAAAATTCGCAAATTAATTCACCAATTCCTTCCGTGACCCATCAACCCAAAACAAATAAAGATATTAAATAACTAACATAATTTACTTGAAAATTCATCACAAAAACTAGGATTAAAAAGCATGAAATCTAATCATATTTTAATGTGATCATTACGCACACTATCAAATCAGTAAACAACTTTCTCCAAAACATGTCAGTTGTAAAATATTCTAGCATTAATGAATTCTATAGTTACTGTGGTGTCTATGACTCAAAAACCCACTTAATGATATGGCATAAAGGAATTGAACACTTCTTTATAAAAGTTACAAATGCAATGAAATCTACCTCTCTTGTTCTGGTATGTAATTTGTTTGTTACTGCAGCTGTCATGCGAGTTGTGTAATTCCTTGCAGCTATCATGCAAACTGTCCAATTTTCTGCAGGTATCAGACAAGCTGTGTAATTCTGATTGGTTTTAAAGCCAGTCTGCTTGTGGGAAGGGGCATGAGGTAGTAGTGGCTGTAGAATCTGAGAAAGCAAAAAAAGGATTAAAGAGGGGTAACTCTGATGTGTAAGAGGTGTGAGGCTTGAGAGAACAGAGACACACAACTTAATGTTCTATAAGGAAGCTTACCATTCTGAGAGTGATTTCGAGAGAGATCTTGTAACTAGAAGAAGTTGTATTCTCTTGCCATTGTTTCAGAAATGAAGTTTCAACAGTAGCTCACAAAGTGGATGTAGATCAAATTGATCGAACCACTATAAATCTTTTGTCCATTTTCTATTATCTGCTATCATTACCTATCATATTTGCTCTGTTTTTACTTGAAATCAGCTGGTATATTTGAGTTTTTCTACAACAAATTGGTATCAGAGCATCTAGTTGTAGGTTAGCTCAAGGTTCCAGGATCATCTGAAAGTAGAAGCAAGAGCAATGAGTTCAACTCGATTCGAAATCGAGAAGTTCAACTGGAAAGGTGATTTCGGGATGTTAAGGAAGAAAATGCGAGCAATCTTGGTTCAACAAAAGTGTGTCAAAGCTCTGGATGGAGAGAAGGATTTACCTGATTCATTATCTGTTGAAGAAAAGCAAGAGTTGATGGAGACTACCTATAGAACAATCATTCTCAACCTTGCAGATAATGTTCTACGATAGGTAAATGATGAAGATACTATTGCAAAAGTTTGGTTAAAATTAGAGTCTCTTTATATGACTAAGTCTCTATCTGGAAAGATTTATCTCAAAGAACAATTGTTTGGTTTCAAAATGAATCCTTCTATGTCTCTTGAAGATAATTTGGATGATTTCACTAAATTGAATATTGAGCTTGCTAATGCCGATTCTAATGAAGCATTAAGTGATGAAAATCAAGCCATTATTGTCTTAAATTCATTACCTGACTCATACAAAGATCTAAAAGCTGCAATCAAGTATGGAAGAGATTCACTTACTCTTAAAGATGTACTTGGAGCTTTAAGGTCTAGAGAAATAGAGATGAGGAGAGAAAAGAAAGCAAGCAATGGAGAGGGACTGAATGTAAGAGGGAGACCTAAGAAGAAAGACAACAACTACAGGAATAAAGGAAGGTCTAAATCCAAGTCTAGAGCAAAAGGCAAGAAGTGTTATGGCTGTCACAAGGAATTTCACTTCAGATGTGATTGTCCAGAGAGAAAGAACAAGAAAACACAGAAAAATCAAGAGGATGGTGATGTTGCTGTTGTTTTAGATGGTTATGATAGTGTAGATGTTCTAGCTGTGTCTACCAAGGAATTCCATGAAGAATGGATATTAGACTCGGGCTGTACATACCACATGTGTCCTAGAAGAGAGCTTTTCACTACTTACTAGTCAATAGATGGTGGAAAAGTTTTAATGGGGAACAATGTAGCTTGTTAGGTAATTGGTATTGACACTGTAAGAATTAAAATGTTTGATGGTCAAATCAGAACATTGTCTAATGTGAGGCATATTCCTGAGTTGAAGAGGAATTTAATCTCACTAAGTACTCTAGAAGAAGCTGGTTATAGCTTTAAGGGAACGGATGGTACATTGAAGATCTCTAAGGGAATTATGACAGTTATAAAGGGTCAGAGGCAAAATGGGTTATATAGTCTTATTGGAAGCACCATTACAGGTAGCTCAGCTGTTGGTATTCAACATGAACAAGACAAAACCAGACTATGGCACATGAGACTTGGTCATGCGAGCGAGAGAGGGTTGAAGGAGCTAAGTAATCAAGGGCTGCTATGTGGAGATTCAATTGGAAAATTAGGTTTTTGTGATCATTGCATAATTGGTAAGCAAACTAGGTTGAAATTTAACACTGGTATGCATACATCCAATGGCACTCTTGACTATGTACACTCAGATGTTTGGGGACTTGCAAGAGTTAATTCTCATGGAGGCAATAGATACTTCATAACTATCATAGATGACTTCTCAAGGAAAGTATAGTTGTACTTGATGAAGCACAAAAGTGAAGCACTTGTTAAATTCAAAGAATGGAAAGCACTGGTGGAAAAGCAATCAGGTAGAAAAGTTAAGAAACTCAGGACGGATAATGGTCTTGAGTATCTCAATGATGAGTTCACTGTTTTTTGCAAACAAGAGGGAATACAAAGGCACATGACAGTTGTTAAAACACCTCAGCAGAACGGTTTGGCTGAAAGAATGAATCGAACTCTTTTAGAAAGAGTAAGATGTATGCTTTCAAATGCAAAGCTACCAATACAATTCTAGGTTGAAGTTGTCACAACTGCTTGTTATCTTATTAATAAATGTCCATCTTCTGCTATTAGGTTTAAGACACCAGAAGAGAAGTGGAGTTGGGTGCCTGCAAAGTATGATAACCTTAGAGTGTTTGGGTACACAGCTTATGCATATTCAAACACTAGCAAATTAGAGCCTAGAGCGGTAAGGTGCATATTCCTCGAGTATCCAGAAGGTATAAAAGGCTATAGGTTTTGGTATAAGGGAGATGGTTTTGCAAAAACAATTATTAGTAGGGATGTGACTTTTAAGGAGGATGAGCTTTTGGGTTTATTACCAGCAATATATGCTGAAAATGAAAATGCTCAGAGTGGAGAAAAAATTCAGATTGAGGTAGAGCTATCACGAGATTCTGAACCTGTTTTCTCTAACATTCCTAAAGAAATCGAAGATCAATCTGAGCAGAATTTTGAAGAGCAAGATGACTTGCAAGACTATCTCTTAGCCAGAGATAGAGAGAAGAGACAAACAAAAGCTTCTCAGAGATATGGTTATGCAGATATAGTAGCATATGCTCTAAATACAGCAATGAAAGAATTTGATGTTGAGCCATTAAACTATCAACAAGCTATGAAATGTAGTGATTGTATAAAATGGAAGCTAGCTATAGAAGAAGAAATAAAATCACTACACCAGAATAATACTTGGGTATTAGTGAAGAAACCAGAAAATGTGAAGATAGTAGGATGCAAGTGAATTTTCAAGAAGAAGCATGGATTACCTGAAATAGAGACTAGATTTAAGGCAAGGGTAGTTGCCAAGGGGTTCACTCAGCGACAAGGAATTGATTATGATGAAGTGTCCTCACCTGTGGTCAAACATACTTCTATCAGAATTCTATTGTCTCTAGTTGCAGGTTTTGATATGGAACTTGAGTAGATGGATATCAAGACTGCATTTTTGCATGGAGAGCTTGGCGAGACTATTTACATGAGCCAACCCGATGGTTTCAAGGTTCCAAGTAAGAAAAACTATGTATGCTTGCTTAAGATATCCTTATACGGCCTTAAACAATCGTCTAAGCAATGGTATAAGAGGTTTGACACTTTTATCACTAAAAATGGTTTCAAGAGATCATCATATGATATTTGTGTATACTTTAAGGGCTCTACTTATCATGATAAGATCTATTTGTTGTTGTATGTTGACGATATGTTACTGGCTAGTAGAAAATCAGTGGAAGTGCAGAAGTTGAAACAAATTCTGCAGTCTGAATTTAACATGAAAAATTTAGGGAAGACACAGAGAATATTAGGAATGAATATTCTTAGGAGTAGAAAAAAATGGTGTTTTGATCTTGTCACAAAAGGAATATCTAGCTAAAGTAATCAAGAGGTTTGGCATGTCGGATGCAAAACCTGTAATTGTTCCCTTAGCTGCATATTTCAAACTTTTAACTGAATTGTGCCCAAAGAAAGATGAAGATATGCAGTTGATGGCTAAAATACCATATGCAAGTGCTGTTGGAAGTGTCATGTATGCAATGGTGTACACACGACCTGATATAGCTCATACAGTGAGCTTAGTGAGTAGATATATGACAAATCCTGGGAAAGCACATTGGGAGATAGTAAAATGGTTATTAAGATATTTGAATGGGTCTTTGAACACTGGTTTATTGTTTAAAAGACTAGAAGAGCCAAAATATCTTGTCAAGGGTTATGTTGATGTAGATTATGCTGGAGATCTTGATAAAAGAAGGTCATGTACAGGGTATATTTTCACTCTAGGTAGAGGCTGCATTAGCTGGAAATCTCAACTTCAGTTCGTTGTGGCTTTGTCTACGACTAAGTCTGAATACATTGCTGTTACAGAGTGTGTTAAGGAAGCACTCTGCATCAAAGGAATGATAGCAGAACTTGGGGTTCCTAAAAAAGATTTAATTATCTTCTATGACAGCCAAAGTGCAATACATCTTTCAAGAAATCAAGTGCATCATGAAAGAACCAAACACATTGATGTGAGGTTGCATTTTGTTAGAGATATAATTGCTCATGGTGCAGTAATGATAGAGAAAGTTCATACAGCTAATAACCCGGCAGATATGACAACAAAAGTGTTACCTATAACTAAGTTCAAGTATTGCCTGGACTTAGTTTAGGTTACTAATCAACAACCTTGATGATGAAGAAGTTGAGCTACTGTAATTGTTGGAGTTAAAGTATGTTTGAGAGTCAATATGGAGATTTGTGGTGTCTATGACTCAAAAACCACTTAATGACATGACATAAAGGGATTGGACACTTCTTTATAAAAGTTACAAATGCAATGAAATCTACCTCTCTTGTTCTGGTATGTAATTTGTTTGTTACTGCAGCTGTCATGCAAGCTGTGTAATTCTTTGTAGCTGTCATGCAAGCTATCCAATTTTCTGCAGGTATCAGACAAGCTGTGTAATTTTGATTGGTTTTAAAGCCAGTCTGTTTGTGGGAAGGGGCATGAGGTAGTAGTGGCTGCAGGTTCTAAGAAAACAAAAAAAGGATTAAAGGGGGGTGACTCTGATGTGTAAGGGGTGTGAGGCTTGAGAGAATAGAAACACACAACTTACTGTTCTATAGGGAAGCTTACCATTCTGAGAGTGATTTCGAGAGAGATCTTGTAACCAGAAGAAGTTGTATTTTCTTGCCATTGTTTCAGAAATGAAGTTTCAGCAGTAGCTCACAAAGTGGATGTAGATCAAATTGAACGAACCACTACAAATCTTTTGTCCATTTTCTATTATCTGTTATCATTACCTATCATATTTGCTCTGTTTTTACTTGAAATCAGCTGGTATATTTGAGTTTTTCTGTAACAGTTACATATGTATATATATGAAATACAGAATTCTTTTAGGAGTGCAATTAATTTATTAATGAATTTTATAGTTATATAAACACGAGTTTTGCTCACATGGTTGTTATAGTATTTTTGTTTTATATTGGGTTTCTAGGTTTTTGTTCTTCCAGATATTGGTCTCATTGTTTTATGAATTGTTTGTCTTGCTAAGACAAGATAAGAATGTGTCAATTTTGCTCAAAAGTGAATCGATTCATAGTAACAAAGTTTGAAGTCATAATTTCAAAGCTGAATTCTATTTATGATTTTGTTGAGTTGGTTCCCGTACACATGTATTCTGTTTAGATTATTTCAACTCTTTACACATTTATATTGTGTTTATATACATGATACATAAATTTTAGAATGCATCTATAATGAATTTTATAGTTTTGTTGACTTGGTTTTTGTATGCACGTATTCTGTTTAGATTATTTCAATTGTTTACACATTAGTATTAATAACATACTATTTTATTAATTGAATTATACAAATTTCTATTTTTATATATAAATATATATTTGAGGATGAAAATGGTAGTATCATGGAAAATCAGTTGCCAATTATGGACCACACCAACATTTTTATAATAGACCTGGTATGTAACTTTTTTTTTTCTTGTTTTTTTTTTTATTATATTTATATATAATTTTATGCTTATTGAAAATTATAATATTATCTCGTAGGTTTTCGACAATCGAGAAGCATTGATAGAATGGACACAAAATACAAGTAAGATGCCCAAAGACTTGGTATCTGGTGGTGGTACACAAAAGACAATCAATTTAGGTAGCCAATAAATTAACCTTTTTTTTTTTTTTAATATATATATATTTATATATGTTGAAAGGTGTTTCATTTATTATTTAGTTAGTACTAGTAATGATAGTTTGGATATTTCAATTTAAATGTTACATTTTTTATTAAGCTTTGTATTTAATATTTTCTTGGCTCAATTTCTTTTAAAATCAATGGCTTTAATTGATGATAATATTTAGTTTCAATTATGTTCAATCATATTTTATAAAGTTCTGTCTTTCTTTTTTAACGTTCAATTATAATAAAGTAAGTTCTTTTTCACTAATAATTATTGTTGAAAGAGAAAATCTCAGATATTGTAAAATATATATATATATATATACACACACAATAGAACACTTAAAATTTATTTATTCTTTACGGTGTTTCCAAACCAACTACCAAGTTTTTACTACACTTCTCTAACGGGAAAAAAAAGAACAAAGATCTGGTAGCATGTTAAAGCTCATGGACAAGAGAAAACATGCTTTTGACATGTTTTAGTGAGTGGAATTAGGGTTCTAAGAATGAGCCATCCATGAATTTTCAACGCAAAACACACATTGCAAATGTCGATCCCAATGCACCATTCCTATAGATCTTGTTGGTTATATGGGCTTTGGGTCGGATTCATCCAAGGTGGCCCAAAACCCGAACCAGGATCCAACACTGAGATCCAGGATCCAGCAGATAGTTGGATGAAATTCATTAACTACTGATGGCAGTTTTGGTGGGGTGTGAAATAACTACTTGTTGCAATTACTCCTAGTATAAAATGGGCAGTAGTTATCTGTTTTTAAGAGAGATATACATGCGAAGAAGAAACAAAGAATAGAGAGAAGAAGTGAAAAATAGAGAAAAACAAAGGCAAGGTATTTTACATTATGGATTGTGTTTTCTTTTCAAATTTCGTGATTGAAATCCGACCTCAGTCAAACAATAAGGAATCTTGATCAATTTTTGCTGCTAACCGGATATGTCTTGTGATTTTCTCTCACTATTTTTCGTGTTTCAAACGCAATATATATACTGTTAGTGGTGAATGTAATTTAACAGATCCATATTTGTAGGTCCCTATCTTTAAATGATGCTGCTGTGCACATCCGAAGACTGACGATAAAAATTGAGGGAAAATATAAGTTGTACAGGTTTAGAGGTATGATCTTAATATATATGACACGCCTAACAACTACCAGCTTACCAAAAGCGAAAACCCCTAGTGTTTAGTAAAAACAAAAATTAAATATCTTTCGGCCTCAATCATTATCATTACTCTTTAATTCATTGTCTTTAACATAAGGATCCTCTCATTTTTGCATGGCACTGCATGTTGCTCAAAATCATTACACAGATTGTGCAACTTCTGCTGATTTTAAAACGTCAAACTATTATAGTTAGATGTCAAATTCATACATACTTTCTGCATGGTATCGTTGTGTAAGTTGGAGGACATCTTTCTAATGTCAATCAAATTCAACATTGGATGGAAAAGAAGATCCTGTAATTGAGTGCGGAGGTCTCAATGCCAATGATACTAATAGAAATGGATCTAAACGTAGTGGTGGCCTAAGACCTGTTGCTTTATCTTCTTTGAAAACCTCTGCAAATTCGAACACATCTGATGGCAAATCTCTAGTGTGTTTTAAAAATTAATTTCAATGGTAATATTTTTCTAATTAAAACACAATACTAAATATCCATACTAGAAACCCATATAAGTATATACTGTTCACAAGTAATATAATAATGAGTAGAGTATTGTTCCTATGAGAATTGTCTAAATTATTTATATGTTAAGTATTAAACCGGTCAAAAGAACTCTTTATCCCAACTATCAAAATTGGATTTAAGTGAAGAAATTGCAAACTAACAATTCAATTTAAGAAAAATCAACAGTTAGAAAATATCTAGACATACAATTTTACTGAACCAATCATTTGATTTGTTCTTTTATGTTAAAGATAGTTTTTATCTTGTATTTAATCAGATACAATTTCACTTCTTTGATTGTATCGACTGAAGTTGTTTTCAGTTTCACTGGTATTTTTTTCTTGTTGAAATTTATTTTTTGATTTTGGATTCTTGGAATTACTAATGAGAAAAGGCAATGTTTTTGTATTAAAGATTTGGTTGTTATGTGTCTGACTTGAGTTTATTAAGTTGATAGAGTTGGCCTACTTAGCTCGAGTACTTATCATTGGTCGATCTAAGGGTTCCTGGATTGGTAGTGTGCCGATCAGAATCGACTCGTTGAGAACTTAACCTACTCAGTCGAGTTCTGAAACATGGATGCAAACGTTATAAGTTAACGTCATGTTGCTTGTAAAAGTAATATTGCAAGTAAAATATTAAATATATTCATTTTAACATATTTAGTTACGATATAAACGTAAATATTGCAAATTAACGTTATGTTACATATTAAAGTGATGTTGCAAGTAAAATATTGACTACATTCATTCCAATGTAGTTCGTAGCCATGTAAGCATAGATGTTGTAAGTTAACATAATATTGCACATAAAAGATTGAATATATATATATTCTAATATAGTCAACTACCATATAAACGTAAATATTGCAAGCTCACCTCATGTTCCATGTTAAATTGATGTTGTAGGTAAATTATTGAATATACTTATTCTAAAGTTGTTAGTTACTATATAAACATAAACGTTATAAGTTAATGACATGTTGCAAATAAAAGGTTGAATATACCTATTTTAACATAGTTAGTTACTATATAAAGGACTTGGTTAACTTATTTGTTTGGGTAAGATTACCCAATAGATTTATATCCATCGAATGATTTACAATCAATCATATGATTATTATTGAAAAATCTTATATATTATTAAATAAGTTGTATTAACTAGTAACCTACTAATCCAATTTCATCCAATTAACTTACAGACTTTGAATATTAACAAAATTATTCCTTTTTATACTGTTTTTACTTAAACTTCAACTTTACCTTTTTTGCAAATTAGAATTTATGTTGAGAAAACTAGTTAGTGCCTAGGCAACAAAGATTTTCTGTAGGGTTTGTGACTAGAAATTGGGGATGTGGTGCTTTTGGGGGAGACCTTGAACTAAAATGCATAATTCAGTGGCTTGCTGTTTCACTGGTAATACGTAATTCAATTCAATAGAATCAATATTATATACATCGTATCAAAATCAATAATAATAAATTGAAAACAAATTATACACATGGTATGCTGCCATTGCACAATTCCCAACTTCTTCCTTTTTATATTGTTTTTGCATTTCAAAACTTTACAGAAATTAGACCTCAAAGGCTGTTAAAATCTTCAAACTCTAGAGATATATTTTCTAATATTCACTCCTGTGTCATACCTTATCATAAGAATGGAAGTGTGGTATAACCCTAGTCCTTGCCTATCAAAGGAAATTAATTCTCTTTTCATTAGAGTTTTTGCTTGGCTGTGAGTTTTTGCTTAGCTGTACATTTAAGAAATAGAAAGATTTTTTTTTTTTTTCAATAGTCATAGAAAGAGAAAAAGAATTTGTGTCTTTTTTCTTTATATAACCAAAAGGCAAAGCACGCCTTTTACACAGAATTTATTGTTTATTTTTTAGAAAAAAATAAAAAAATAAGTGAGCACAATTCTATAGTTGTGCCTACTTATTTATTTATTTTTTTCATTGTATTATTGATTTAAGTTATCTGAGTTTTGTAAAAAGTTTTGAAACCTAATATTTCACATGTTTTAATTTGATTAAAATACTTCTAATTTTTTCCCTACATATAGTGGACACTCTCCTGTAACAATTTTACTACTAAACTTCACAAAAGTTTGCTATACTTCAATTAATATATAAACTAGATAGAAATCTTGTTTCAAATTTCATATGTTTGCCAAAGCTCTCCTGCCAAACTTCGTTTAGTAAATCACTAAAACTTGAATTTCACACGCAAAAGGATCAAATCAGTGAACGAAAGCAACACATAACAAACAAAAACTACAAATGATTATCTGCGCATTTTTTTTTTAATTAGTAATAAAATAAGTTATCATATTGAACAGTACAGAAGGTGACATCGGAGAATTAATAATAGCAAACGGACGGCCCACCTTCAACGTATGAAGAAACCGTCCACGCAAAATCTAGTGGAAGAAGCACTAGTTATCTCATCTGTTAGGATACTGAGGACTGAGCAGGGTTACAAGAAGCACTAGTTATCTCGTTAGAGGATGAAAGTGGCTTACTAGATGAAAATAGAATGATAAATCTTCTCAGTCATGGCGGATGCTAATCAGGAGGATCACAATATCAAGGTTTTTTCTTTTAAAATGAAAATTATGGTGTATTTTGAAGCACTTTAGTATTAAATAATAGTTTATGACAAAGTGATACCTGAAATTAATTTGTATTGATATATAAGTTGAATGAAATTATAGTTTTATAAATTAAACTTAAGTTCAAATTTACAGCATTACTGTAGATAACTAAGCCTTCTTTTTTTCTTTTTGAATAATTATAATAATTCAAAGTTTGGAGGAACTCTTGTGATCAACATCATTTCTTTCTTTCCTTCGTTCCCTCCTTTTTTTTATTTTTTTAAGAAAATGAATTTTTGGATGTAAAAACTTAGTTGTCTGTAAAAAAACATTTTTTTGAGAAATATTTTCCTCAACATATTATCAAAATAATTGATTCGTTATCTAATTAGTATGACCATTATTATTCACTAATTGCAATAGGGCATAATAGAAAGTCAAGTTGCGCCGCATCCACACTATCAAGTACGAACTATATAATATAGAGGCTTAATAAAATATTTGTGATAAATATATTTAAAATATTCACTTAATCATATTTAAAATATTTTATTACAAGTGTATACTCTTTAAAATAATATACTTTTAATTTTATCCTAATTTTATATTATAAATAGTTTTTTTTTCCTAATACTTATATGACATTTAAAAAAAAAAATCAAATCCTCTCATCCCAAAATTTTTTAAAAGTGGACAAATATATATTAATTTACAATTTAAACATTTACCTTTTTTAGTTAGCTTTAAAACATAACTCAACTCATAGATAATTTTGTTATTTTATTTAAACATATAAATGTAATTAATTCTATTATTCTTTTTAATAATATTATAATTATAATTATTGATAGACCCCGATCCTAGTTTCTTGAGAGAAATCATTTTCGACGATCGGATAAAGAATAAAGAGTCCAGAAATAATGCAAGAGGTCTGGTTAGAATTCGATTATATTTATAAGGCCCTGAGTATCGTGTTACGAAGAAATGAGAATTTTCGGTGAATAGTATTCGGATCTAGATAAATAGTGATTTTTTTTATAAAATTGATCAGAAAGTTTGTGTTTAAGATCGAATTTGGACCCGGTTGTATTGTTTAGGGTCATGAATTTAGATTCGATAGGAAACGAAAGTTTTCGATGAATAGTATTTTTCGGACGGAAATTTTTGAATGAATAGTAAAATTTTTGGAAATTGACCTTAAGGGTCGAAAAGGTCTGAAAATAGTATGAGAGTATAGAAAAATGGAAACGGATCAAAAAGAAGACTATTTGAATAAGTTTTAAGCGATTCGAAGAAAATTACGATATTGACCTTTTAAGAGATTAATAGGTTTTTATGAGTTTAAATCCAATTGAATTTTTTTCAAAGCATGAGACTGATAGATAAGACACCAAATTAGAGTATTTCATGGTCAATTTGAAGATTAGATGATCATGAAATATTTTCAGAATATTTTTCGATCAAAGTGAAATTATATCATAAAAATGGCAAAATGGACATTTTAAGTTAAGTATACATGCATCACGCATGAGAATAATATGCGAAAGTTTCAAGGAGTGTAACCCAAGTGAATGAGAATGAGTGTAAAAATCGAGTATTTAACCTATAGATACGTATAAAAAGATATCGGTTGATTCGAACAAATTTCGATTGGGAACATTTCCTTTATCAAGTATATATGAGAGGTATTAGACCTAAATTGAAGTTTATAAAGTCGAATTGGCCATAAGATGTGTGTAGAATACTTGTGAAATATTTTTCAGACGGATTAGGTATTGAAAGTTCTATTGAAATGAGAATTTACCAAGTGTAAGCCCTCACCCAGATTTGTTATTTTATGGTATTAGAAATCTTCGAATTAAGTTACGGTCGAATCATAGGTTGCCAGTAGTGTTATTTGAAGTTTATTATATTTTCGTATCGCAAGTTGGATATCGTTTGGTTGACCCCGGTACGATTACAAATTGATTAGGCGAGATTTACGTGTTAATCAAGCGAGGTGAGCTCACGGAATTCAACCAATGAGAAATGAGATAAGTGATTTAAAAAGTAGTGGCTATGGTTGTGTCACGTGTCATCCATGGATTGGTTGAAGAAATAAGTGGACCAGAATGTGCCAAGTGGACCAATAGAATATAAAATCATTTAATTTTGGGCACTAATGAGATTATTGAAAGTTTGAGGTTATTAAATGAAATTTTCTTGAGGGGCTTTGTAGTAAATGAACATTAAAATATATATAACTTAATTTTGTCTCAATTGAGACATTTTGACCGAGAAAACAGAGAGAAAAGAGAGAGAATCGGGTGAGAAGGAGAGAGAAGCCGAGAGAGGAGCTGTGAGTGCGTGCGAGAGAGAGAGAGAGAGAGAAAGAGAAGGTGATCCGATCCAATTTTCACAGCGGTTTCTTCACGAAAGTTGTTCCTTGTCATCTCCTCTAGCTAACCCAACAAATTTGAAGTAAAACGGTTGCCTATTTGGTGAGTTATTTCAGTTTAAATATTGATGTTTATATGAAACCCATTTTTTTCTTTCGTTTATTTTCGAATCAAAGATTAGGGATAATAAGAGGGATATGTGAGGATGATTTTGGAGTGATTTGGTGGAAGAAAAACGGATAAAACGAGAGAGGAAAGTCGTGGAGAAAAATGGGTTTTTTATGGAATTTGATTCTGTTTTCGATTCTAAGACATTAGATGGATGTTTTAAAGGTTAGGAAATAATCCTTTGAAGTTAGATTTCAAAAACGAAAAGTTTAGAATCTATTTCGGAGCTAAACGGACGAATTGAAGGGTGATTTCTGAAAACCTTCGAAATGAGTTCGTTTAACGTTCGAAACAGTTTATTTAATCATAGTTGGGTGTTAGAACACTAGAGGATTGATTTTTGAAGTTGTCGGAAGTCCGGAGCGAAAAGTGGTTTTCGTTAGTAAGCGAATCCGGTTGAATTTGGTTCCGAGTTTCCGACAATGAGATTGAGTATTCTGAGGTATTCCTAGGAAAGAATAAGTAAGATTCATATAGAGAAAACGGATTTCGAAAACCCTGGTTGAATAGAAATTGAGATCCGAAAGTTTGGGCGTTAAAGGATATATATATAAAGATAATGAGATTTTTATTGATTTTGAATATTATTTGAATGAGTTAAGTGACCCTAAATGGATATTTGATGTTTTAGGGTAAAAGCGGAGACTTCCGGAGGCATACGGAGGAGAATCGGATTTTATCCGAGGATGTGTAGTGAGTGGAATTACAAGTTTTTATTTATATCGTCTTAAAGTTTATTTTTAAAGTTAAAAGAATTTATTATAAATCGTTATTTATTTATGAATTGAATTTATATTATAATTCTAACATAAAGATTTTAGTTTATTATTTATTTATATGAGAATGTGCTATAATTAAATATTTCAGGTTTATTGCCTTAAGATTTAGAATATTTTAGTGTGTTAAGAAAAAAAAAATTTTAATAGCCTATGGTTTACTCTAGCCCCAGTTTAGTACCCGGCCGAATACTCTATACGTGATACGGTAGATGAGAGGAAGTCAGTCAGTTAGATTTGAGTCTAGTCGACTCATGTGTGAGTGAGGTATGAGTGATCTGTATACACGTATAGGGTAGTGTAGTCAGTTCGCAGCGTGGGCTCGCTTTCGGCGACTACACATGGTAGATCTCTACTTCTAGTGGTTAGCTAGATTTTATATGCTACCATGCCAGGAGTAGATATTCCCTGGGTTACTATTCAGGCGAGCACCAGAAAAGAGTTTAAAAAAAAAAGATTTCAGAAAGTTTTAGAAATAAATTTAAAACGAGATTCAAAAGCAGTTTTTCCCACTTCTAGTGGTTAGTTAGAGTTTATATGCTACCACGTCAGGAGTAGATATTCTCTGAGTTACCATTCAAGTGAGCACCAGAAAAGATTTTAAGAATTAAGAAAAGAGTTTAAGAAAAGATTTCATAAAGTTTTAGAAAGAAATTTAGAACGAGATTCAAAAGTAGTTTTAAATGAGTTTTAGAAAGTATTTTAGAAAAATACTTTAGTTTTATTAAACTATTTTTGGGAGAAATTTAAGTGTAGAAATGAGTTTTAGTTTAAAAGTTACTACCACTCACTGAGTTATACTCACGTTTTTCTTTAAATATTTTTTTTAAAAATTTTCCCACAGATGCAGGAGCTAGTCATTCAGCCGACGAGGTTCAGTTAGACGTGCAGGTGGACGTATAGGATGATACCTAATACAAGTATATATGGTGTTATTTTGATCATGTATATGTTTATATATATATAGTTGTAAGTATTTTAAAGAAATCGTGGATGTATTAGTTAAAAATGTTTTATTAAAGTTTTATATGAATCAGTTTTCTGATTTTAATTATTTGGTTGTGGTTGTGTTGTGAAAAATGAGCCGGAGGCTCTGAAAGTTGAGAAATGAATTTCATAGAAGTGTTTTTATAAACTGTATTTGAAACTTGTAGGGTGGTATAGTTTAGAAAACAGACGGCATGCTGCCGGATTTTCAATAGAAAAGTGAAAAATTTGTACCACTGCCACCTAGTAAACGAGTTTAAAAAGAAGTTTAAAGTAAGTTTTGGTGCTCTAACGGGATTTCTTCGGGCCAAAGTTAGGGTTCGTTGGAATTCTGACGGGATGCTACGGGGTATTTCTCTGATCCAGAGGAAGGATTCGAGAAGGGTTCCGTCAATTATAATTATAATATTTTTAAATATCAATTTTATAATTATACCCCTAGTCTTTATGTATAATAATCTTGATTATTATTATTATTATTTTTAAATATGATGGTCCTACACTTTTAATGGTATGGATAAAATTAGGTTGACGTAAAAAAATGGTATATTTTTTAAAAATTTTGTCAATTTTGAATACTTTCACAAATCTTTGTAAGAAAGTGAGAATTAAAAAATTATATAGAAATTAATTAAGTTTTTTTTTTTTGAAGGTTGACATCCTACGAGTTAGAAAACTGTTGGGACCCACCAATATGATGTAGTATTAGAATGTCCTGAATATCTACTCTAAGAAATAGGAGACAAATTACTTTCACAATCAACAAGAATGAAGGTTACCCATATTAGTGTTAATATTCTCTGTCCCTAAATATTACACACTATTACACCAGTTCAGATAGCTATTGCCAGAAATGAAAGACAAACTATTCTCACAATCAATAAGACCAACTGCACTAAGAGATGATTTGTAAATGATTAAGGGGTCGTTTGTTTTTGTTTTGTTTGAAGATTGAATAATACTGCTAAAGACTGAATAGTAACTGAAACATGAAACTTGAAAAACGTGTTTGTTTTTTTTTTTTTTTTTCTCTTATCTTTGAATATGTTGTAAACTTATTTGTTTTTTAAATTTAAAATTATTTGAAAACTAGTAAGTTAACATTTATATTCTTTTTACTATTTGTTGTTATATAATTTTAATTAATTTAATACAAACATCTAAAAATAAATAATTTAATAAATTTTAAAACATTTTTTTGTGAACATATCAATAATATTTTATTCATAATTAAAATGTGATTAAAAAATGTAGTAGTATTAACCATATTAATATATTTAAGAAAACAACTAAAAAAATGAATGTTCAAATTATAAATTAAAATATATTAGTTTAATTTTAAAATAATTTGAGATGAGATGTATTTAGATTTTAAATTTCAAATATATTTTTTTGTAAGTATGAAGGAAAACAAAATTTAAATAATATAAAATTATGATGAATTTGAAATTATGTTATTTTGGAGAAAATAGGTTTAGAATAAAAACTTTTAAATGTCCTTAGGTGATTTATAATTAAGTGAAAAGTTAAAAATTTCTACTTAATTTTTTCAGTTGTTTTTTAGTAGTTTTAAGTGGTTTGACTATTTAAAAAACAGCGAAAATAACTTAACAAGTGTAATTAAGTACTATTAAGTCTTAAATGAAAAAAATAAATGACCACTAAGTAATTGATTTATTAAGAACTTAGGATATATTAGTAATTTGAAAGACTAACTTAAATAAAATATTATAGAAAGAATTTAAAAGATATATCTTTTTGTTTCTTGCTAAGACTATTTTTTTTTTTTTTAAATAATATCTACAGTGTAATTGCTTGAACTTGAGTCATTATTAGATAGAATGAAAACTCTACCATTTGGCCATATTAGGTGGTGGGTTCCTTAGGAAACTCTTGATGTGGGTACGTAGAGTATTACAATATATTATTAGGTTGTATTAAATAGTTATGAACAAGTACATATTTTATTATTGTAAAATAAAAAAGTACAGTATTTATTGGTTAAAAAGTAAGTACAAGTTCTATATGTTTAAAATGATACCACATTTGTTATTCAAAAGCTTGGGTGGTTGGTTATCTATTTAAAATAAATAACATAAACACTAAAAAATATATTGAAAGAATTTCTTATTTTTAATTTAAACCTAGATCATTGAAAGTAATTTTTTGAAGTAATTACTATCGTTGGATGTACAAGTTTCAAGTACTGTCTGCGCTGTGGACACCATTAATATATTTGGCTTTTGTGCAACATAAGCATTCTAGCACGTGCTATATGCTCCTTCTTTTTCTGTAAATTTGTCGGTGCACTGGGAGCTGATCCCCGATATAACACTGTATGAGTACTTAAACATATGTCAAATGGAGATTAATGTTATGTTAACAACCTAAACGTAAAGAAGCAAAACCCTTTTTTTTTCGACTCTGATCTAATTCTGGTTTTAGTGCTAGCTTATGTGATTGCTGTTCTTTTCACATTGAAACAATGAGCTAATTTTTTCTTATAAAAAATCATAAAGTACATTTGGATAAAAATGTATAAATTAATAAAAGACGGAAGTAACTATTTTCATGTGAAAATCGATTTCGTTTGAATTGTTAGTGTAAAATATATTAATTTAAAATGAGAATAATTATAAAAAAAGATCCAAGTTTGATCTGCAAAACAGCAAAAGTATGAATATTATTTCTTATTTGAATAAAAATGGAGGAAATGCATGGATGGTAGACTATTAAAAGCTGAATCTATGACCATCGATGAACCTAAGGCTTCCTTTATATGCTATTAGTTACATTTTCAATAATTTTTTAGGGATAATATCAAAAAGCCCTCTAAAATGTAAAATATTGTCATACCACCATCGATTTTGAAAATAATATCCAAGAAACCGCCTACTATTAGTGGAACAACGGCTTCATCCAAAAATAATGGTTTTAAACCAAAGCATGAAAAATACCAAAATACACTAACAGATTAATATTAATATTTAAAAGAGGAAGTAATTGCACGAAACTTCTCTGAGGTTTGCCAAAATACAGATGAAAACATATTTATTCTTTTATTATACCAAACCCCCATATCATCGGTTGAGTTCCGTCAAATTTAATGGTTTGATTAGGATTTTAGACTAATACCTATAATACCCTCAACATTGTAACTTGAAGATCTGGATTCCAAATCTTCAATTTGAAGATCTGGATTCCAAATCTTCAATTTGAAGATCTGTTCAGATTTAAAAAAAAAAATAAATGTTAAGTATAAGAGTTTTGTGCAATAAAATGATAATTATGTTTTCATCTGTTTTTAGATAAACCTCGGAGGAATGTTGTGCAATTCATTCTTTAAAAAAGGAAAAATAGTGTTATCCTCCCTTAGTTTGAATTAATACTCAACGTCTCCTTTATTTAGTAAATAAAAGAGATTTTGAGTATTAATTTAAATTATATGGAAAAAAGGGATTAACCCTTAAAAAATATCAAAATAAAAAATAAAATTTTATAAAACATTTAATTACCAAATTGCCCTTACATTTCTAAATCCATCATCACTATCAAATCCATCATTACCCACTGTCCATCACACATAACCATCATCGTCACCATTCATCACTCAACAATCATCAAATAAAATTAATTATCAATTCATAATTAAAATTAAAAAATGAAGGTGGAGATCTCAAATGCGATCTCCACTGTCTATCAAGATAGATGAATGGTGGAAATCTCATATACCATCATAACCTTTTTATAAAAAAATCAAAAATCAAAATTATATATAGTAACTCTACCATCAATACCTCATAATTTTAAAAAAGTTAGGACCACACAATTTTGATGGTAGATTAGATCTAATGGACAGGAAAAAAAGGATAAAAAGAGAAATAAATAATTATATTATATTAGAGTAATAAAATTCCCAATTTATTACTCTAATATAATGATCCACTGAAGTAAATTATAGAATTTTATTACTCTAATATAATATAATTATTTATTTTCATTTTTATCTTCTCATTTTCTATCAATTATATTTAATTGACGATTAAAATTGTTTGATTCTAACTTTTTTTAAATTAGAAGATACTAATGACAGAATTACTGTATATATATATATATTATTAGGGGGTGGAGATCCTACCAAATTCCAAGTGGGATCTCCATTTTTCAAAAAGAAAATTCAAAAAATTAAAAAAAAAATGAAGATGGATATCTCATATGGGATCTTCGCTTTCTAAATGAATGGAGATCCAATTGACTTGGAAGAGAATGAGCAGCAAGAGGGAAAAAAGAGATCGACTAGATGGAACAAAATGTGTGGCGTACGATGAATGATGAACAACGAAAGAGTAGAGAGAACGATAAGATAGAAGAGGATAGTCACAAGGAAGAGAGAGCGATAACACTGAGAGGCAAGAAAGAGGGATGATGGTGATGAGGGGGAAGAGAGTGAGTAGGGAAGGGAGAGATTTGGGGAGTTGAAGGGGAAGAGAGAGATGATAGCGAGGAGGAAAGAGAGGGAAGAAAGTTGAATTAGAGTTTTGTCTATATAAAGCACTAATATAATTATATATTTACTCTTAGCCATTAGTAGAACTATGATTTTTAACCTTAAACCACCAGCCAACTTTAAACCACTAACAGTAGAAGGTTTTTTGCATTTTATTTTTGAAACCGATTGTGGTGGCGGCAGTGGTGATTTGATAATAATTTACCTTTGAGGGGACATTTTGAAAGAATCTGACTTTTTTTTTTTTTTTAAAGAAAAGAAACATTTTCATTGAATTTTGATGCATGTCATGATATTAAAGTTAGAATTATCTGATAGAAACTCGGTTGCATGTATAATGGACCTGGGTCTTCCAAATTGAATACAAATTCCTAATTGTAGGAATTTAGTTATTTCTTATAGCCGGCAAGTCCACGAAACTGGTGCATTGTCAATGATTCATGCGACTTAAAATTGACAATGACATATCGCCTACGGACCATGTTGATTCCTATCTCTTTTACGTATATAGCAAACGCAAATTCTTCTTTTCCGACTTGTTTTCTGCAGATGAGAGAATTGAGTGCTTCTTTACCTAATACTTCTTTCAATATTAAGTAGAGGACCCAATTATAATTAAACAATATTTGCCATTATGTATTACACATTTACACTTCATAAATTAATAAATAGTTGCTACTACCTTTTCAATTAGATAGTTGCGATCTAGCTAGCCATTAGTTTTTAATCTAGCAGACATGCTTAATTAATAAATTAGAAAAACAACTTTTGGAAACTATAAATCGAAATGGAAACAGTTCGCATGGTGATGTGCGCGGTAATAAATGGAAACGATAAAAATGTAAAGAATCCACCGCACATGGGTCGGTGCTATGTGAAGTAAAAAACATAGGTATGAAACAGGCCCAAAAGAAAATGTAAGCCCCTGAGTGGTCACCATTTTTCCAAGGGTTTATGTATATAATATGCTTTTAAGCATAAATTTATTCATTAACAAAACCATACTATTGATTGAAAAAGGATTATTTCTAGTTTTCTACCGGCGCACATATAGTTACTGTTTTCTGATATAAATCGCTTTTGAAATGGGAAATGGAGAAAGGGTGTAGGCGCCTGAGATTTGAAAAGTGAAGATTATCTCTAATGTTGTTTAGTATAACAAAATATGCAATTTTTTTTTAACTGTGATTGTAATGAGTTAATCAATTTTTTTTTTTTTTCCATTTTTACTCGTAGAAAAAATTGGAAAAATATACATTCGTCTAGACCTTTCTAGTTTTGACTGAGATTTTAAAAATTTTAAATAATTTTTTTATTTATAGCATCTAATTGGCTATTAGTCTGACATAGAGTTATTAGAAAATGAAATAGGGAAGAATAGGAGGATCGCGTGAGAGAGCGATTGAGCCTTATTACCCTACTTTACGTGGCCACATGTGGAGGTGGTCTCAAAAGTCTAAATTTTTAACTCTTGGGACCCATATGGTGCCCCAAACAGATGTGGAAAGACATAAAGGAATTTAAAAAAGAATTAGTTTCAAAAAAAAAAAAAAGTGTTGGAATGTTAATAAACGGTGGTAGTAGCAGAGCTGATACAAAATGCCAAAAAAAGATGACATAAGTGATGGCGTATGGTCCCCAAATATTTTCTATAAAACCCAATGCAATCCTCTCATTTCTGCACACCATTCAAATTCCAAACTCGCCAAAAATGTCTTCTAAGTATTTGCTTGTTTTGTTCCTTCTTGGAGCGGTGGTTCTTCTCACCACTCCTTCACTGGCTGACGGTGATCCCCATCGTGAGCCTCCCAAAGAAGAGCATGAACCACCACAACACAAGCCACCAACCTCCTTTGATAAGCCTCCTAAGGGTAAGGGAGAGAAACCTCCCCCAGAACATAAGCCACCACATGGACACTTGTTGGAGGAGGAAGTTGAGGACTCCCACAAGCCATTCCCCGAACACAAGCCACCACCAAAGCACAAGCCACCTCACGGACACAAGTTGGAGGAGGAAGTAGTCGAGGACTCCCACAAGCCATTCCCTGAACACAAGCCACCTCCAAAGCACAAGCCACCTCACGGGCACAAGTTGGAGGAGGAAGTAGTCGAGGACTCCCACAAGCCATTCCCTGAACACAAGCCACCTCCAAAGCACAAGCCACCTCACGGGCACAAGTTGGAGGAGGAAGTAGTCGAGGACTCCCACAAGCCACCACCAAAGCACAAGCCCCCACACGGACACAAGCTGGAGGAGGAAGTAGTCGAGGACTCCCACAAGCCATTCCCCGAACACAAGCCACCTCCAAAGCACAAGCCACCTCACGGGCACAAGTTGGAGGAGGAAGTAGTCGAGGACTCCCACAAGCCATTCCCTGAACACAAGCCACCACCAAAGCACAAGCCCCCACACGGACACAAGCTGGAGGAGGAAGTTGAGGACTCCCACAAGCCACCACCAAAGCACAAGCCCCCACACGGACACAAGCTGGAGCAGGAAGTTGAGGACTCCCACAAGCCACCACCAAAGCACAAGCCGCCTCACGGACACAAGCTGGAGGAGGAAGTTGAGGATTCCCACAAGCCATTCCCGGAACATAAGCCCAACCCATTTGACAAACCACCCAAAGGCGAAGGAGAGAAGCCGCCACCAAAGCAAAAGCCACCACACGGACACTTGTTGGAAGAGGAAGTTCAGGAATCGTACAAGCCACCCAGGAAGCTGCAGCCACCAAGACACGGGGATAAGCCACCGCACAAGCCTCCAACAGAAAACTGAATGACTAGTTGGCTCAGTTATATTTTAGTTTGTACGGTAGAATAAGAGCTTTCACTGTCTAGAGACTTACGGTTCTATGGATCAGTTATTACTAGCTAGTAGCGTGCTACGTTCTTGCTTTTGGTCGTTGCAGTGTTTGTGCAGGCTTGCATGGCTTGTAAGTAGCTGTTGAGCATACTCTTACAGCTTTACAGCTTGCTCATCTTATACATGTAAACTATTTTATGCCTATCAGTACGTACTATATATTTCTTACGTTGAATATTTCCTTTTTTTTTTTTTTTATGCAATCAGTTATTTGAATGTTTGGATTGATCACCAACTTTTCAGTCCTCCAGAATAACAAAATTATCTTGACGATAATAATCAAGTCAAAATCCCACCCTCACCTAATATTTCCACCACATTCATGCACATATTGCCATATTCTAATTATTAAACGGGGAAAATTATGTCAAATGGAAAAGTAATATGAATGCAATCCTAGTCTGTGAAGACCTTAAGTTTGTCACGACTCAGCCTTATCCTCCCTAGCAAGCAGAAAATGCTGGACATGTTATGCACGAGGCCTATCAAAAATGGGTTACAGTCGATGAGAATGTCCGCTGCTATTTGTTAGCAGGGATGTCCGAGGTGCTTGCTACTAAACACGAGACAATGATAATAGCAACTCAAATACTGGAGTCATTGCAAAGCATGTTTGGGCAATCTTCTGAGCAGCAACAACACGAAGCTGTTCGTGCTGTTATAACTGCTAGGATGAAGGAGGGTACATTTGTTCGAGAGCATGTCTTAAAAATGATAACCCACTTCAACATGGTTGAAAGTCATGGTAAGGCTATAGATGAGTGTAGTCAAGTGAGTATGATATTAGAAACTCTTTTAAAGAGTTTTATGTAATTTAAGAGCAACTATGTTATAAATAAGTTGACTTACTCATTTACACAGTTATTCAATGAGCTCACTACTTATTAGTCTATGAAAAAGGACAAAAGTAAGTCCGGTGAAGTAAACATTGCTGAGACTTCTTCTCTGGTAAAGACAAGAGGAAGAAAAACATTGAAAAGGCTAACGCTAAGGTTAAGCTCAAGAAGTAAGCTATTCAGAAGAATAGCAAAAAGGCTCTAAGGTCACCAAGCCCAAAGGAAAAAAGTTTTCATTGTGGTGTTGATGGGTATTGGAAGAGGAACTGTCCTAAGTACCTCAAAAAGCTCCAAGAGAAGAAGATGAAGGGTAAATGTGATTTACTAGTCATTGAATCTTGTTTAGTGGAGGATGATTCATCCCCTTGGATAATTGATTCAGGAGCCACTAATCATGTTTATTCTTCTTTGTAGTTGATTGATTCATATAAACAGCTTGATGAGGGTGAGTTCAACATGCGAATTGAGATTGGAAAAGTAGTTTCAGCAAAGGCAGTAGGAGAAGTTAGATTTCGTTTTAATAATAATTGTTTTATTGCAATGAACAATGTTTATTTTATTTCAGGTTTTAAGAGAAATTTGATTTATGTATCTAAACTTTTGGAATTTAATTATTCTGTTTCTTTTTATAATAAATCAATTATTATTTCTAGAAATAGTTTGAAAATTTGTTCAGGGATGTAAGAAAATGATTTATATATGTTAAGACCGTTAATGCATAACCCACTGCTTAATACTGAAATGTTTAAAGTTGAAAAACCAAAAACAAAATGATAAAAGATTTCTCAAAACGATGACACATATCTTTGGCATCTAAGACTTGATCATATTAACCTTGACAGATTAAACAGATTTATAAAAAGCAGACATTTAAATGAGCTAAAGATCGATACTTTACCTATTTATGAATCATGTTTAGAAGGTAAAATGACCAAAAGACCTTTTACTGGAAAAGAGCTTAGAGCTAAGGAATCGCTAGAGCTTATACATTCGAATGTCTGCGGTCCTATGAATGTTAAAGCTGGAGGCGATTATGAATATTTTGTTAACTTTATTGATGATTATTTAAGATATGGGTATGTTTACCTAATACAACGGAAATCAGAAACTTTTGAAAAGTTCAAAGAGTTTTGAGCTGAAGTTGAAAATCAATTGAGTAAAACATTGAAAACTCTAAGATTAAATTGTGAAGGCGAGTATCTCGATACAGAGTTTGAGGATTACTTGCTTAAGCATGACATTTTATCCCAATTGACTGTTCTTGGAACACCCTAATAGAACGGTATTGCAGAAAGGAGAAATTAGACCCTTTTGGACATGATAAGATTTATGCTTAGTTTTTCATCATTACCTAGTTCATTCTGGGGATATGCATTGCCAACTGCAATGTATATTTTGAATGTTGTGCTATTTAAGTCAGTTTCAAAGACACATTTAGAGTTGTGAAAATGTCGTAAAGCTAGTTTACGACATTTTCGTATATAGGGTTGTTCAACACATGTGCTGAAGAACAAGACTGGGAAGTTGGAAATACATTTAAAAGTTTGCCTATTTATAGGTTATCCTAGAGAAACTAGGGGCGGACTCTTTTATAGTATTAAAGAAAACAAAAGTGTTTGTATTGACAAACGCTACTTTTCTTAAAGGGAACTATATGAGATATTACAAACCTCGAAGTAAAGTTATACTCGAATAGTTACTTCTCGAGTCCAACAGTATCCTATCAACAACAGTTGTTAATAATGACATAATACAAACTACGTCTGAACGTCAGACAAATTTTTATCAGAATCATCTATCACCTCCTTGTAGTGGAAGGGTTATTAGACCACCAATTTGCTACAGAGATATCGGAGAGGCATAAATTGCTATCTTTGATGAAAGTGTAGATCCATTGACATATTATGATGCAATAGAGGATTCTGATAAGGAGGAATGACTTAAAGCCATGACTCTTGAGATGGAGTTTATGTACTACAACTCTGTCTGGGAACTTATGGATCAACCAGATGGAATAAAACTCATAGGTTGCAAGTGGATCTACAAGAGGAAGAGAGGAGTGGATGAAATGGTTGAGACCTTTAAAGTTAGACTTATGGCAAAATGATGATACCTAGAAAGAGAGAGTTGACTATGAGAAAACTTTCTCGCCAGTAGCTATGCTTAAGTCCATTTGGATTCTTTTTTCCATTGACACATGTCTCGACTATGAGATTTGGCAAATGGACATCAAGACTGCATTTTTTAATGGTAATTTTGATGAAAGTAGACATAACCATGGTTCGGTTCGAACCGTTCGGTTCGAATTGAACCGGGCCAATTGAACTAGAACCAGAATATAAGATTCCGATTAATGTTAAGAACCGGACCGGAATCACTACTGTAGTGGTTCCGATTTCGGTTATTCTATTAATGAAATCGGAACTGTCGGTTCAAAGAATCGATGGAACCAAAACCGTCTTGAACCGACAGTTCCGGTTCTTAAAAAAAAAAAGACTGTAGAACTTAACCGTTGTAATAAAAGGTAAGAGAACTATGTGGGCTTTGATTCCTCCAAAATTTGAGATGATACGTAGGCAACTTAATTGTGATAATAAATTAAGTACAAGCTCCATGTTTTTATTTTATTTTTTTTATTAAATCAAAGTTCAAATAATTAAATTTCTTATTTCTCTTGTGTATAGATTTATTTTTTTAATATCAAAATATAGTTTAATATTAATTTTTAAATTTTATTTTTATTTAAAAAAAGGCTCCGAAATCAGAATCGAAACCATTATAGAACTGGAATCGAAATCAAAACTAGGACCATTACAAAACTGACGGTTCTAGAACCGAACTGGAACCATTTTATTTCGGTTAAGGTTTCGGTTCTAGCTTTTTTAGAATCAGACCATTGGTTTGGAATCGAAATCGTAACCGAACTGAGCCGTGGTCATGTCTAGATGAAAGTATCTATATGGTATAATCAGAGGGATTCATGTCTCAAGATCAAGAGCAAAAAGTTTACAAGTTGCAAAGGTCCATTTATGGACTCAAGCAAGCATCTCGATTTTGGAATATAGGGTTTGATACTTCGATCAAGTTTTATGGTTTTGAGCAAAATATCGATGAACCTTGTGTATACAAATAAATAATATATAAGAAAGTGATTTTCCTTGTACTCTACATTGATGATATTCTACTAATTGGGAATGATATAGGAATATTGTCAGATGTAAAGAGCTGGCTTGCTAGCCAATTGCAAATAAAAGATTTAGGAGAGGCCAGTTATGTCATTGGGATCCAAATAATACGGGATCGTAAGAACAAACTGTTAGCATTGTCTCAAGTATCGTATATCAATAAGATTCTTGTGTGATTTTCGATGTAGAACTCCAAAAAAGGTAATTTACCTTTTCGTCATGGAGTTCATTTGTCTAAAGAATAGTGTCCTAAGACACTTCAAAAAATTAAGGATATAAGATGGATTCCCTATGTCTCTATAGTGGGCAGTCTTATGCATGCTATGTTATACACGAGACTGGATATATGTTATTCAGTGGGAATAGTTAGTTGTTATCAATCCAATCCAGAATTTGATCACTGAGTGGCAGTAAAATATATTCTCAAGTATCTCCGGAGAATAAGAAACTATATGCTAGTATATTCTTGAGAGGATTTGATCCTATTAAGATATACAGATTCTGATTTTCAATTGGATAAGAATTCTAGAAAATCCACATTTGGATCAATATTTACTCTTGGTAGTGGAGCCATTGTATGGAGGAATGTTAAGCAATCATGCATTGCTGACTCCACTATAGAAGCCGAATATGTAGCAACTTGTGAAGCGGTTAAAGAAGTGATATGACTACGTAAATTCTTGACTGATCTGGAAGTTGTTCTAAATATGGATAAACCACTTACTCTTTATTGTGATAATAGTGGTGCAGTGGCCAATTCCAAGGAATTAAGAAGCCATAAACGAGGGAAACATATAGAGAGGAAATATCATCTCATTAGGGAGATCGTATAAAGGGGAGATGCGAACATGATGAAGATTACATCACAAGATAATCTTACTAATCCGTTTACGAAGACCTTAACAGCTAAAGTGTTTGAAGGTCATCTAGAGGGTCTAGGGTTACGAGATATATCCCATCTGCTCTAGGACAAGTGGGATTATTGAGTTTTATGCCCTAAGAGCTTGTAATAATGTAAACGATTTTATAAATAATAAAGTATTCATTTTATTTAATTTATATATTTTGCAAAAATTTTATATATCATGAAAAACATCCTTGATTACTGATATAATTTTAAACTAAGTATATAAGTATTATATACAAACAGATTTAGTTTGAGATAAGTAATATAAAGAATCCGTATAAAGCAAACAAAATTGGATACTTTATTTGTAGTAAATCTACAGTTACGGTTCATTTTATATTCGGTACAATAGTTTTATCCGAAACTATTTATGTAGTGACATAAAAATGAAGGTACCTTATATAATAAATATTATATAGGACTGAACCACGATAAATATAAGTCATTTATTAGCATCCATTAAACTTAGAGATTTATATTTATCGACTGAATGATCATATATGAATTGATCTTAATCCCGAGTGTATTATGGACTCCTACTTGTTAAGTTATATCCTTTAATTTACATGGATAAGATCGGTGTAGATGCCCGGTCAATAACTTCGTACTTTAGGGATATAATTTAGTACGTAGCTGAGAACGTTATACACAATATTGGGATTCATTCCTTTTTACGAGAAGTAGAGAAGCAGTTCCCTTAAGGGCTGATTAAGGTCTTGAACAATAAGAGCGCTCAACTTTCCGTTCATATGTAAACGGAAAGAAAAATTTATAAGTTGTTATGGATATATTGTTCATTAGAAAATCAATGATACTTAAGGATCAAGATATAATTAGAGGGGTAAAATGGATATTTTGACCTAACTTTAAATATGAACTATTTATGGAGGGTCAAATAATATGTAATGATTAAATCAATGCACACTGAAAATTTCAGATCGTATAAAAACATTTATAATTTTGAGAGTGTAATCTTAGGTTTTTATTGGAGTAACTCTAAAATTTATAATAGTGAATTATTAATTAAAAAGTTTAATTAATAATTCTGATATTATTGGAGCTCAAAACTATAGGTCCATCTGGTCTACTTGATAGCTCATTTCACTATAAGAAACTTGTATATAAAATATTGTAATTAGACCATCCAATTACAACTATTACGTAAGTAGCAAGATATGTATTCATTTGGTATTTGAATAATATTGATTATTCAAATTATTTAATAATTAATTAGTTAATAATTAATTATGAATTAATAATTATTTAATTAATTTATAAGAGGTTTTGAATTCGATTCTCAGCAATGACTGCGTATAAATTAATTTGAGATCACAAGTTTAATTTCAAGATATAACATGAATTAATTATGTTATATAGGGTAAAAGTTTAATTTTAATAAATATGAGGCTTAATATTAATTTTGATTAATTAAAACCTTATGTGATTGTCTATAAATAGAAAAGATATAGTCTTTTTTTTTTTTTTTTTTTCTAATAGAGGTTAATTTTTTGTTTTGTTGTACATTCTTTGAAATTGAAAGAATTTTTTTTTCTACAGCATAATACAAAGAAGAATAATCTGTATCTTTCTTCTCTGTATAACCAAAATTAAAATCCACCTCTTACATATATTGTTTATTCTTTTTTAGAAAATAAATAAATAGAAAGTGAACACAATTTTATATAATTATGCCCACTTAATTGTTTTCTAGTGTAGAGACATATCAAAGAAAGTTAGGTGGTGAGCAATCCATAGAGATCAATACATAAGGTAAAAATTTTTTATTTTTTATTTTTTTATTTTTTGGATCTAGGATTGTTGAGTTTTCTAAAAATTTTTAAAACTCAGTGTTCCGCAAAATTCTTATTTTTAATAAAAACAATTATTTTTTCCCATTCATATATATGGTTGACAAGTAATACAGTGAAAAGTAAAGTATCATTACCTCAAAGATTGTCCAAGTTATGTTAATTACCAAAATTGATCTCGATAAATCCTCATTCAAACAATCGAAACAATGATTTTACAGATTTACAAAAACAAAGAAATTAAAGAAAACAAATCAAAAAATAAGTAAAATTAAAATAAAATTAATTTAAACTCATAGCCAAAGGAGATAATAGTTTAAAGCTACGATATCATCCTACCAATCCACTCAACCTATATCTCTACTGTTAATTATTTTATTCTAATCATAAGCTCAGTTAAGTAATTTTACAGTATTTACTAGTCTCTTTCGACCGGTTAAATAAGTATGTTTGAATTAAATACCCGACTATAGTTTTATATTGATGGTTAATATAAACTCATCATAAATCAATCACCTACACACTATCACCCATAATATATAAGTATATTTCTATCTTACATTCTATATGTTATTCTATTATGATTTAAACACAAAAGTACATCTTTTAAGTGCACTCAAGGTTATTTGATACTGTAAAATACTGTAAGTACACTCAACCTAATTCTCTCAAACTAGTAATCAACTAATCTAAAAGCATTAAGTATGAAATAACAAAAAATCAATTAATCAACAATTTAAACAAGATGAGTTTCATGAATTAGACTTACGTCATAACCCTAGACAACAAAATCATCAACATCATATCATATGTAAATTAAATCCATGCAACAATGATCAAACATCAACATTCTAATAAATAAAATCAACAATAAAGAAGGAAATCTCATTAATAGGTGTGAACCCCTTTGTTTCCAAGATCGACTTGACCCTTCAACGATCACCTTTCCACCTTTTTGCTGCTGTTATCGATCCAAAAAATATTGCTTTTGGGTTGATGTCTTGCATCCCTTAATATGGTTGATGACATTACGGGTAGTGGCTCCAAAACCTTCTCTTCAAATGTTGTCACGACCTACTGTTGAGGGCTGATTTTGGTGCTAATCTGTGGCCTGAATCAAGCCTCCAATCTCCACTTCAAAGGCCAGTAAAAGCAGTGCCAAAACAAGACAAAAGGCTGCTATAGAATTGGTTCCGAATCAGCTTGAAGATATATAAAAATATTGCAGAATATGGCCTATTATAGATCGATTTAAAGAGCTATTTTTCTTCTGTAGTTTGTGTGTTTAAACTCTCCCTCAAATTTCTGTATTAGTTACCATAAGACCTAAAAACTTAAGCTTATAGGAAAAGACTCAATTATTATATTTAAAACTTGAGGTTGATAAACTACATGCTCTTTTATATGTAATATAAACAGATGATAGATATCGAAAATATGCTAAATGCCTTATACCATTATAACATGTGTGACAAAAGTTTAAGATAAAAGGGGGAGAGAGGGTTTGAATCAGGAACTTCTAAGCTCTCATATCATGATAGTTACTATCAGACTTAAAAGTTAAGCTTATAAAAAAGACCTAATTACAATATTTAAGACTAAAGTTGACACGTGATACTCACGTTCAAGCTCTCAATCTCATGCCCAAAGTTGCCTTCAAAATTCTGCAAAAACTATAGAATATTGACTGCCAAAAACCTACAGATTTTGATGTCCAAGTAAGTTTCAAAACCCCTTTCAAACTCTCTCTAAAACTACACCAAAAGCTGCGCCCAAGAGCTGTTGAAATATCCGTTTCAATGGTTGCCAAGAACAGGTTCAAGGAGCTGATTTCGGATCAATCGAGTGCACAAAGCACCCTTGAACCACGTCCAGTAACTTCCTCTTCAATATCTTCTCTTTTTGTTGTGTTTTTCTCCTCCTAAAAGCTGCGCTAGTCTTTTTTGTGTAAATGTGCTTTTATAGAGTCATAATTAGGGCTGCACAAGTGTTGGAATACTGCTCGATCAAGGGTCTGAATCGAACTCAAAATCTGTTTTGCATACTAATCGCAAACAGTTGTCGTGATCTTCTCCTTTTGTCCTTCGTGTTTGCGATCAACTTGACTCAAAAGCTCCAAACATTTAATTGTGAGTTATTACAGCTTCTCTTGTGCTATAACTTGCAACACGCTGCTACTACATAATTCTTCTTCATTCTCGTAGTAGGTGGTTCTCTAAGTAACAACCATTACTTTGATCATCCTTAGAGACATTGTCAGAAATTTGCATCAGGATAGGCTACATAAAATTTTTAAATGAATTTTAACTATATAAAAATATTTTATAAATTAAAAAAAAAAATTGATATACATAGTTAAAGGAGATATAACAAGTCTTACTTACCCATTAATATTCATATTATAAATAAAAAAAATAAATATAAAAAGACTGAACAAAATATAAAAGAAACATGAAATTTAAGTAAAATCAAGTATCAATAAAACTATAACTAAAAATATTTGATAATTTTTTCTTTAAATATAGATATTCTATAGTTTGATAATTATAATTCATAATTATTAAAACACTTTAAATTGAAAAAATACATTAGGAAAAATACTAAAAATATTAAATTTAAGTAATATATTATGTAATTAATATTATGATAAAAAGAAGCAACGTATAAAAAAAATTTAAGTAAAATTTTATATTTAATATATGAAATAAAATTATTACACATGCAATATTTGAATAGATACATAAATATAAATAAGAAAGTATATAAAATAAGCTTGGAACAAATACATATTTGTTTTGATAGAAAAACAATTAATCAATGAATAGTAAGTGGATTTCAAGTGGCATATTAGCCAACATAATGAGCCTATATACAGGCTTCACTTGACCAACACTTATCAACTAAAACCTCTAGAAAAGTTTCTATACTAAACATTTGAAATCCTTCTATTTGTCAACTCTATTTTTAGTAAAAAGTAATAAAATTTTGACTAACCCATAAAGCCATAAACACCAGTATAATCTGCTTATATATATATATATATATATATATTATTTTTACCATCAATATCTTCTAACTTTAAAAAGTTAGAACGAACCAATCAAATTCATTTGTCGTATTCTCTTTCCTAAAATAAATTTTTTTCTCTTATTTAATTCAAATACAATTAATAAATTTGATTGATTCGTCCTAACATTTTAAAATTATAAGACACTGATAGTATAATTATTCATATATATTTTTTCTTTTTAAAAGAAATCTAATTTTATTAAGATATATTTTTTTCAAGGTGGGCCAAGATAGGCTTGAGCTTACCCTAGCTCACACAACCCTACATCCCTTATCATCTCTATCATCTCATGTTTCTGCACATTCTTGCTAATTGAGCTGTACATTCTTTGCGTTGCATCTCCATGTGATATAAGTTAATTCATGCTGTAGGTACAACTGACAGACACATGAAGCAACTACCTCTACCAAGCTACGTGTGGCAACTTCTGTGTTTTATGAGAAAATGGTTGCTTCTTGTGACATAACCCTTCCCAAATCCCTCCTTTGGACCGGAGAAAGACCCCGTAGCACCCCGTCAGAACTTCAACGAACCCTAACTTTGGCCCGAAGAAATCCTGTCAGAGCACCGAAACTTACTTATTACTTCTTTTTAAACTCGTTTACTAAGTGGCAGGGGTACAAATTTTTCGCTTTTCTATTGAAAATCCGGCAGCATGCCGTCTGTTTTTTAAACTATGTCACCCTGCAAGTTTCAAATACAGTTTATAAAAACACTTCTATGAAATTCATTTCTCAACTTCCAGAGCCTCCGGCTCATTTTTCACAACACAACCACAACCAAATAATTAAAATAAGAAAACTGATTCGTATAAAACTTTAACAAAACATTTTTAACGAATACATCCACGATTTCTTTAAAATACTTACAACTATATATATAAACCTATACATGATCAAAATAACACCATATATACATGTATTAGGTATCATCCTATACGTCCACCTGCACGTCTGACTGAACCTCGTCGGCTGGATGATTAGCTCCTGCATCTGCGGGAGAATTTTTAAGAAAAACATTTAAAGAAAAACGTGAGTATAACTCAGTGAGTGCTAGTAACTTTTAAACTAAAACTCATTTCTACACTTAAATTTCTCCCAAAAACAGTTTCATAAAACTAAAGTATTTTTCTAAAATACTTTCTAAAACTCATTTAAAACTGCTTTTGAATCTCGTTCTAATTTCTTTCTAAAACTTTATGAAATCTTTTCTTAAAAGTATTTTCTTAAAATCTTTTCTGGTGCTCACCCGAATGGTAACCCAGAGAATATCTACTCCTGACGTGGTAGCATATAAACTCTAGCTAACCACTAGGAGTGGGAAAAACTGCTTTTGAATCTCGTTTTAAATTTCTTTCTAAAACTTTCTGAAATCTTTTCTTAAACTCTTTTCTGGTACTCGCCTGAATGGTAACCCAGGGAATATCTACTCCTGGCGTGGTAGCATATAAAATCTAGCTAACCACTAGGAGTGGGGATCTACCATGTGTAGTCGCCGAAAGCGGGCCCACGCTGCGGACCGACTACACTACCCTATATGTGCATACGGATCACTCATACCTCGCTCACACATGAGTCGACTAGACTCAAATCTCATTGACTGACTTCTGTTATGCAAAATCGCAAGTGGACGAGCCGAACAAGTAATAAAGTGATGAGAGAAGTATCGTCCCACGAGGATTGTTGTTAATTAATGCCCAAAATTAAAATAACTCAACTTTTATTTGGTAGATGAAATTTGAGTAAATGAGTTGCAAACTATGAATAAATTCAATTGCGATTGTAAATAAATGAAAATTATTTCAATAAATAAAAACTCTAAGATTATGATTTCACCATAACTAATTTGTTCCTCCCCTTTATTCTTTTTAACCAAAATTAACTATCCAGTTGCTAGTCGAGATTCCCTGAATTATTCACATAGTCTCTCCCGAGTTCTAAGGAAAATACCCTATAAAGATTAACTGCTATGTTCCCATGCAAGTCAAAACATTAAAGGATTCATTAAAATTTATGGATCTCTTTTATAGACTACACAAACCATGCAGGTATATTCCTATCTTACATGCAATTTATGACATTAAATACAATGAACTAGACACATAAATCAGCTTCCGCTATCATTATGATTAACAATTCAACTAAATAGTGGCCAATTATTTAGAAGCATTAAGAACAGTATTAAATGTATCAACTAAGATAGAAAATCATTAATTGAATTGAACAAAGGGTTGGAACATCAAAGTTAGGTTACATCATAATCTTAGAAAACAAATCTACTCCATAATAGAATTTACAAAAACTAGAAGATTAAACATAACAAGAGATAGGAAAACTTAGTGGATTGAAGCTTCACTGTAGAATTTCTTCCTCTACTTTGCTCCTCCTCTCCAAGCTCTCTCTCTCTTTCTTTAAACTACTTATTGTTTTGGTTTGTGATAGAATGCTTGGAATGGTGATTCTAAGGCCTATTTATAGGCCAAGATCACCTCTAATTACATCATCGATTGCATCATCATTTCCTAATTTTTCACCATTTTGCATCATCGCTTGCATCATCGTTCACCTACCTCATTCAAAGTCAACTTTCATTTTGCATCATCGCTTGCATCATCATTCACCTACCTCATTCAAAGTCAACTTTAATATTACATCATTGCTTACATCATAATTTTGATTACATCATTTCTTACATCAGCATGACATAATATTTATTTCTAGAATACTCTATCTTTAAACCGCGATAATTTCTTTATGCGATCTCCGAATCGAGTAATTCTTGAGGCGATGAACTTGCTGCGAATGATATTCATTTTGTAGCGATGATCTTGTCTCGAATAATATCACTTGGTGGGGTCCACATGTGCTTTTTTAACCAATTTTATTCTGAAAATAAAAATAAAAGAAATATGAAATAATTTATTTAATAATAATAAAAATATCAAGAACTAAGCATAAATTCAAGTTTAAAAAGATAAAATAACTCTATAAAAATAAAGTTATCAACTTTCTCTCATCTACTGCATCACGCATAGGGCATTCGGCTGGGTACTAAACTGGGGCTAGGGTAAACCATAGGCTATTAAAATTTCTTTTTTCTTAATACACTAAAATATTCTAAATCTTAAAGCAATAAGCCTAAAATATTTAATTCTAGCACATTCTCATATACATAAATAATAAACTAAAATCTTTATGCTAGAATTAAAATATAAATTCAATTAATAAATAAATAACTATTTATAATAAATTCTTTTAACTTTAAAAATAAACTTTAAAACGATATAAATAGAAACTTGTAGTTCCACTCACAACACGTCCTAGGATAGAATCCGATTCTCCTCCGTATGCCTCCGAAAGTCTCCGCTTTTATCCTAAAACATCAAATATCCATTTAGGGTCACTTAACTCATTCAAATAATATTTAAAATCAATAAAAATCCTATTATCTCTATTTATATCCTTTAGGGCCTAAACTTTTGGATATCAATTTCTATTCAACCGGGGTTTTCGAAATCCGTTTTCTCTACATGAATTCTACTTATTTTTTCTTAGGACTACCTCAGAATACTTAATCTCATCGTCGGAAACTCGGAACGAAATTCGATCGGATTCACTTACTAACGAAAATCACTTTTCGCTCTGGACTTCCGACAACTTCAAAAATCAATCCTCTAGTGTTCCAACACCCAACTATAATTAAATAAACTGTTTCGAACGTTAAACGAACGCATTTCGAAGGTTTTTAGAAACCACCCTTCAACTCGTTCGTTTAGCTCCGAAATCGATCCTAAACTTTTCGTTTTCGAAATCTAACTTCAAAAGATTATTTCTTAACCTCTAAAACATCAATCTAATGACTTAGAATCGAAAACGGAATCAAATTCCATAAAAAACCCATTTTTCTCTACGACTTTCCTCTCTCGTTTTATCTGTTTTTCTTCCACCAAATCACTCCAAAATCATACCAAAATCATCCTCACATATCCCTCTTATTATCCCTAATCTCTGATTCGAAAATAAACGAAAGAAAAAAAAATAGGTTTCATATAAACATCAATATTTAAACTGAAATAACTCACCAAATCGACAACCGTTTTGCTTCAAATTTTTGGGTTAGCTAGAGGAGATAACGAGGAACAACGTTTGTGAAGAAACCGCGTCGAAAATCGAATCGGATCTCCTTCTCTTTCTCCCTCTCTCTCTCGCGCGCACTCACGGCTCCTCTCTCGGCAACTCTCGGCTTCTCTCTCCTCTCACCCGATTCTCTCTCTTTTCTTTTTGTTTTCACGGTCAAAAATTGCTCATATAAGACAAATCAACATATAAATATATTTTATTGCTCAATTACTAAAAGCTCCCTTAAGAAAATCTCACTTTATCATCTCAAACTTTCACTAATTATACTGGTGCCCAAAAATAAATCATTTTATATTCTATTGGTCCACTTGACCTATTTTCATCCACTTATTTTTTCAACCAATCCATGGATGACACGTGGCACATCCATAGCCATTACTTTTTAAATCACTTATCTCATTTCTCATTGGTTGAATTCCGTGAGCTCACCTCGTTTGATTAACACGTAATTCACGCCTAATGACTTTGTAATCGTACCGGGGTCAACCAAATGACATCCGACTTGCAATACGAAAATATAATAAGGTTCAAATAACACTACTGGAGGCATATGATTCGACCGTAACTCAATTCAAATATTTCTAGTACCATAAAATAATAAATTTGGGTGAGGGCTTACACTAGGTGAATTTTCATTTCAATAGAACTTTCAATACCTAATCCTTCTGAAAAATATTCCACAAATATTCCACACACATCTTATGGCCAATTCGACTTTGTAAACTTCAATTTAGGTCTGATACCTCTCATATATACTTAATAAAGGAAATGTTTCTAACCGAAATCTGATCGAATCAACCGATATCTTTTTATACGTATCTATAGCTTAAAAACTCAATTTTTACACTCATTCTCATTAACTCATTCTCATTCACTTGGATTACACTCCTTGAAACTTCTGCATATCATTCTCATGCTTGATCCATGAATACTTAACTTAAAATGTCCATTTTGCCCTTTTTATGATATAATTTTACTTTGATCGAAAAATATTCTAAAAATATTCCATGGTCATATAATCTTCAAATTGACCATGAAATACTCTAATTGGGTGTCTTATCTATAAGTCTCATGCTTCGAAAAAAATTCAATTGGATTTAAACTCATTAAAACCTATTAATCTCTCAAAAGGGCAATATCGTAATTTTCTTCGGATCACTTAAAACTGATTCAAATGGTCTTCTTTTTGATCAGTTTCTGTTTCTCTATACTCTCATACTATTTTCAGACATTTTCGACCCTTAAGGTCAATTTTTAAAAATTTTACTATTCATTCAAAAATTTTCGTCCGAAAAATACTATTTACCAAAACTTTTGTTTCCCATCGAATCTAAATTCATGACCCTTAACAATATAACTGGGTTCAAATTCGATCTTAAACACAAACTTTCGGATCTTTTTAAAAAATCACTATTTATCTAGATCCGAATATTATTAACTGAAAATTCTCATTTCTTCCTAACACGATACTCAGGGCCTTATAAATATAATTGAACTCTAACCGGACCTCTTGCACTATTCTTGGACTCTTTATTCTTTATCTGATCGTCGAAAATGAATTCTCTGAGGAAACTAGGATCGGGGTCTATCATCTTGTCTTTACATGATGTTGTCAATGGCTTGTTACATATAGCTCCTTAGGCACGTGGCTACTTGTTACATGTTCTTTCATGGCTATCTTCTTTCATGGATTGGGCTGAGCTTAATTACTGAACTTGCAACTTACTCTTTAATTTTTCTATGTTAGGCCTAAAGTTGAGCTTTATAGGCTGAATAATTGGCTATATGATTGGTCTTGCTTCATGGGCTTACACTTTGGGATATATATTTGTTTGGAAAAATTGCAAAAAAGACCCATTTGGAAATATCAACCTAAAAAATAATATTTCTTTTTTTATTGTTATAAAAAAGATATTAGGTGGACAAAAATGTCCTTAATGAAATGATAGTTATTTAAATCACGATTGGGATTCCCAACCTTAAAGTTGAGAATCTCAACCTCTACGTTGGGACTCCCAACCTCCAAATTGGGATTCTCAATCTTAATTTAACATTCAGGTTGGGAATCCCAACCCTAAGGTTGAGATTCCAAATATGGATTTGAATTAAGATTAGGACTCCTAACCTGAAAGTTGGAATTCCCAACCTGAAGGTTGAGAATGTGAATTTGGATGTTCTATCAAGGTTGAGATTCTTTACCTCGAGGTTGGGATTTCCAACTTCAAAGTTGGGATTCTCAACCTTAAGGTTGGGATTCCTAACCAGATCAGTTGGTAGAGAGAGTGATCAATAAAAAAGGGTGGGTCAAGGGTATTTTCGTCAAAAAAAGGGCATTGTACAAAGATTTAAAAAACAAAGGTTATTTCTCAAATAGGTTATCAAAAATGGGTTAGTTTTCAACAAAACCCTATTTGTTTTCAAATGGATTACAAATAAAATACCATAAGGGTTTTGTTGAAAAGTAACCCATTTTTTATTAACCATTGCAACCTTGACCTTTTTTATTCAAAGCATTGGACCCTGTCTTTTTCTGAACAAAAATGCCCTTGACCCTGCCATTTAAAATTTTGAGTATAGGTCAGTGTCTCTATAAGAATCGTTCACTATCTTGCCATTGCCAACCTTTTGCAACTCATTCTCCGACCTTATCACCGTGGCATCGTACTAGTTGCGGACCTCCACCAACGATCGACGAGGCAAAGTCGATAGTGCCTTCAGCATTCTCTCTGTCGGTAGGTTTTTCTATTATTTTCTGTGAAAGAACAGTGTAGGAAGCTCGACCAACCGTGCCACCTCATATCCGTCGCATGCCATCAATTGGTGACCTCCACCGACGATCGACAATGCAAGGCCGACCCACCCACCACCGTCGTTCTCTGTCCAAGTTCAGTGCTGTAAGCCCTCATCCAGATTTATTATTTTACAGTATTAGAAATCTTCGAATTGAGTTACAGTCGAATCATAGGCCTTCAGTAGTATTATTTGAGGTTGATTATATTTTCGTATCGTAAGTCGAATGTTGTTTGGCTGACCCCGGTACGAATACAAGTGATTAAGAAATTCAAGCAAAAATTTATTTATGATTTTGGTGTGAGTATTACATGGAATGGGCTTGAAGAAAAGTCAAAATCCATGTCATTAAAGTTGCACCAATGAATGAATGACAAATTAAAAGTTAAATATGCATTAGTATATATTAGTTGTCATGCATAACTAAAGAATAATATATTTAATTTCAAAAGTTACTAGATTGTCCCTTTCCTAAATAAACTTTCATGAAATATAAGTTAAGGGTATTAAGGTAAATGGTGAAGGAAATGAGATGAATTAAATGGTCAATTTGAGATTAAAGGGAGGGCATTTTAGTCCAAGTAAGATGATAATATATCTATAAAGAGAGATGACCACTTAAAGCACAAAGTGGACGGCAAAAGAATAACCAAAAAGAAGATAAGTGCTCGGTCAAACAAGAAGTGATTCATGGCAGCCTAGGTGCATCCCTTCCAAGTATTTTTCATCCATTTTCAAGGCCAAACCAAGATGGAAATAGGTTAGGGAGATCATCTATTATTAACCCAAGCAAATCAAGCACAAAAGCAAGTGAGTTTTATGTTATTTACATGAGAATTTTATGTATGTAAGTTTATATGTTTGGATGATGAATTTATGAAGTTAGTTTGCTTGTTTTAGATTAGGTTCTTAAACTACTTGTGTTGTCAAGAAAGAACTTGAAAGATTAAACAAGAAACCAAAGTAAAAGGTTAGGGTTTATGGGATTTTAGGAGCTAAATGATGTGAGCTGCCATGCATGAAAAATTCTGCACCTTTATGTGTATTTGATAATAGAAATTGAAAGAGTAGTGTTGTGTTGTGCAAGGAGGGTCATGGTCAATGAAGGGGTATGTAACCCCATGGTGTTTTGACCCCTTTAAGTTTAAAATCATGTACAAATATGATTAGAAAAACTCATAGTAGAGTTAGATTGGAAAAATAGAAACTAGATGGAATGGTTATGCAATTCGGCTAAGGTGAAAGGCACTAGCTATGCATGTGTTTGATTGATGTTTGTGACATAATTGGGGTCCTAAAAGTATGCATAAATGAGTAGGAATCAACAAAATTGACATGGATACATATAGGTACAAGAATAGCCTACAATCTAGTCGAAAGTAAAATAGTGCATAGAAACAAGTTGACAATCCCGAGCTCATAAAGGGGTCTGGTAAGACCTGACTTGTTCTAACCCATATGATAATTTTCTACACCTCAAATGATGTATATGAGTCATAGAAAACCATAGGTTTTGGAACGGATCGATTTCGATAAAAATTGTGCAAGTTATACTCAAAATAGTGCCGTTAGAGAGTCGATAAATGAAATAACTATATAAATGCAATTTTTATTGCTTGGAATGACTTTAATTGATCATAATTAGGTAAAAGAAACTTAGATACGAAATAAAAACTATCGTCGCTTGTTCGATGCAAAAAGTGCATCGAAAAGTTCCTAAAATAAGGCATTTTTCCTAGTTTGACATAGCAAACGATAGAATTTTTCGATGAAACTTTACGGATGATTTAGTTATGGGATAAGGAGATGGTAGAAAAAGGAACAGATGCGAAATGAGCACCGGTTCTAAATCTGTTTTTTTGGTCAACGGGTTAATTAAAAAATTGACTTTTTATTTTAAACCTCCAGAGACCAAACGAACCATATGGGGATGATCCTAGGTGTCTAAAAGGAAGACTTTTACAAAGAAATAGAAATTAGAGAGTCCCGGTTGAGTTAAAATCAAGTTATGAAAGTTATAATGTAAAGAGTTGTTAATAGAGAAAAGTGTATTGAAAATGTTATTTTAAGTTTTGAGCTATGTGATTAAGCAAGTAATGATAAGAAATCGATATGTTGGTGACGGGCAAGCAAATGAGGCAGGAGAGGCTCGTTGAGACAATTGAGCTTGCGCGGAGCGAGGTAAGTGTTTTACCACTTACGCCATTTCCATTTTTTTTTTAAAACGTAATTGTATCATTGTAGTTAAATAAATTCAAAAATGATTTTCAACATTATGAATTAAGCTTTATAAAACGACTTTTACGTTGGATCTAGAAAAGAGAATTTAAAAGTGAAAAGTTTCCGAAAAGAAAAAAGTGAGGAGTTTTATAACCATGTGTATACCCTTAGTTTACATAAGATTGAGCGCTACGTGATGAGGTAGAAATTCCGCGCGTAGTTGGTTAGATTTACATTTTTGGGCACTATAGTTGCGATGAAGAAATTCCGCACGTAGTTACCAGAATTATAGAATTAAGTAATACAATTGCGATGAAGAAATTTCGCATTATAGTTATTTAAAACTGAAATGATTTCACACTACTCGAGCGACGAAGTAGATTCCGCATGTAGTGGTTGAGATACTATAGTAGCTTCACATCGACGTCAGTCGAAAAAAGTCACGTGATGGTTTGAGTGCATTAGGTATACATATGGTCTTTTCATAAGAAATGGTTTTGAAAATTTAAAACCTCCAATATTTGTATAAGTAAAGCATTAATATGGAATGTTATTTTGCATTATTAATATGTGACGAATTAACATTTTTCCTTTATTGTGTAGCTTGCTTATTTCATCAAGTATAATTATAGGTGATTTTGTTGCGGAAAGGTTGACACCTTACTTATAGGTGGGGGATGAATAAACAAACCATATGAATATCCAATACTTTTTTATGTGATTGTATATATTGTAATTTAAATGATCGTGTGTTTGACATATGAATATTCAACGGATTGTAAACTCATGTTTTGATACGTATATATATTGTTGTACATTCATACTATACACACATATCACCTACTGCACTTGATGAAATTATTTGTTATGATGCATATGACATGCATATGACATGCATATGGAGATTATAATGACGATGTCAATGTATGATTGTGAAACATAATGTAAATTGTATGTTTGTGAATATGGTTACATGTGAAATTACATGTTTGTGGAATAAAAGTAGTTGGGAGGTGATCTCGAAGTGTATTTTATGCAGGTCAAATTTTGGAAATGTTCAAATTATAGCCGTTATGCTGTCAAAATTTTTATAAATTTCGTTTTAAAGAAATGCAAAAAATTTCCATCAATCCCAATTATTTTTAAAAGTAAAGAAAGTTTTAAGTTAAAATGAGTAAACCGGCTAAGTATTCTAAGGTTTCGCTTCTCGGATTTCCTTAATCCGACGCGTTAGGTTTAGGAAGTCCATTGAAGTGCCCGGCGGGATCCTCCAGACAGAGCTTAGAAAATGTCTGGTCTAGGTCCTCTCAAGTGCCATTTATTTTCTATCATATAAACCCTAAACTACCGAAAGTAGTAGAAGAAGAGAAAGAAGGAAGAAATTAAGGGAAGAAGAGGCAAAAATACGAAGACCAAAAAGGCAACAACTGTAAGCTGACTAAGAACCGCGGTAGCGAGGAAATATTTACACAGTAAGAACAACTGACACACTTTTTGTAAACGATTGTGTATGTTGTTAAAATTATTGAGTTTGTGTTTTGAATGTTGTAAACTATTGGATTCGAATTATCATTTATGAGTATCGTAACCTTTGGGAGTTTGAAACTGTTGGTTTATGTTGGATAATTGTGTGGTTGTGTTGGTTTGCAAAAAGGGATATTAAGCTGTTGTAAACAATCCTACCAACTACGAATCCAACTTGTAGGTTTGGAACTATAAGCCACATGTGGGGATTCCCAACCTTCAAGGTAGGATGATGACTCGCAGGTGGTGTCCCAACCTCAATGTTGGGATTTTTAACTTTGAGGTTGGGATCTAACATAGTGAAAGTTGTAACCAATCTCTGAGGTTGGATTCTAAACCTGAAGGTTAGGATCCCCAAACCTAAAGGTTGGGATTTCCAACCTCGTGTTTCAGATTCGCAATCTGGTTAGGAATTCTCAACCTGGAGGTTGAGAATTCCAATCTCCAAGGTTGGTATTCTCAAGCTTTAAGTTAGGATTCCCAACCTTTAGGTTGGGATTTGTAAGTTGAAACCAACCTCAAAGGTGGGATTCGACACTTGAAGGTTGGGATTTCTCAACCACAGAGGTTGGGATTTCCAACCTTTGGGCTTGGATTTGTAACCTAGGTTGAAACCAACCTCCAAGGTGAGATTCCACACTTGAAGGTTGGGATTTCCATGCTCGTGGTTGAGATGCGCAATGAGATTAGGAATTCCTAACTTTGAGATTGGGAATCTCAATTTTCAGATTGAGAATGAGGTTGGGATTCCCCCTTTTTAAGTTGGGATTACTAACCTTCAGGTTTGGATGTGTAACCTAGGTTGAACATACTTTCAGAATTGTTGGTTGAAACCCAATCTCGAAGCTGGGATTTGTAACATTTGGTTGGTATATTTTGTGAAGTTCGATTGAAACCAAACTTAGAGTTTTGCAAATTGGAGGTTGGGATTCCCAACTTCAAGATAGGATCCCAACCTTGAGATTGAGATTAGCAAGTTATAGGTTGGGATTCGCAACATGGACATTCGAATCCCAACCTTGAATTTGGGATTCCAACTGTAATTGAGTTTGAGATTGCAAATTGGGACGGTGGACTTCCATATTGAGATTACATAAATATAGGTTCCTTGATAGCTGCATTGATTTGGTGAAATTTGGACTTGGTTAGTGTTGTTTTCAGGTGTGAAGTCGTTGATGTTGTAACGTAATTGCCTGTCTTTTATTTGTTCTTTGGTATACAACTGAATATGTACTGATATGAAATATCTTATATTAGAATTCAATGATTAAATATGGTAATGAAATTTTAATGTGTTCTTTTATTAGTGCAGGTTGGGCAAATGGATTCTGCAGTGACATACAAGATCATGGACTCCGAGCATTTTAATTCAAAAGTTACATGCTTCTCCAAGTTATGAGCCATAAAAGTGATAGCAGAAAAGTTAAATGACGCGCAATTGGAGATGTTCAGCACCTCATGCTTTGGTAAACTGTTGCACCTTAAGGACTTGAGGTTTGCCAGTCAGTTAGTGCATAACTTACTTCTCCGGCAAGTGGATTGTGATGATTTAGAGGAGTTGTGGTTTGCACTTCCGAATGACAATGTCATTCGATTCTCTATGCAGAAGTTTGGCAACACAGGGCTTGATTGTGGTCCATACCCGAGGGATGGGTTAGCTGATGACTGTCCATCTGGTGAGAAGTTCAGCGACAGAATTTTTCCTGGTTCCGGTAAAGTTTCGAACAAAAGTCTAGACATGACATTCAGGGGTGCTTCTTCGGACAATGATGAGGACATTGTCAAACTTGGGTTGTTGTACTTTTTAGAGACGGTGTTACTTGGGAAGGATCTGAAGAACCAGATTCGAGGGAGCATATTCAACTATTGGATGATGTCAATGCATTTAACAAATATCCTTGGGGCCGATGCTGCTACGAGATGATGTTGCATGGCATGAAAAAAGATTTTAAGAAAATGGTTAACAAGGCTAGAAACCGAAATAAAGGGCAACATATCAAGGCAGACGGTGCATTCTATTCTTTGTTTGGTTTTCCATATGCATTTCAAGTTTATGTCTCCTGTTTTTTAGTTTATGTTGCTTTGAAATGGTTGGTTCGTTTGCATATAACGTTTGCTATTTGTTTGTTCACTGGTAAATATGGGCTTGTATTCCAACCATTGGGCAACAAATTGCACCGAAATCCAGCAATTTGCTACCCTGAATCATCAATTGGAGTTTTATGGCAATCCCAAAGTCAGGAGATATTGTTAAGTTGTTATATCGCTCTGATGTATGCATATATATTACTAATTTTAATAGGCACTCTGCTTTTTAGTGCTGTTTTGAATATTTGTTTTTTCGTTTCATGCTAGCTTCAAGCACACCGTACCTTAGAGGCCACGACTACAGAGGAAAAACAGGAATACTGAAAATATTTCGTTAGCAAGGAGGAGGGTGCAACCCAGGTGTCTTTTGATAGCGGTGCCTCTGATAGTGCTGCCAGTGGTGAGAAGGACAACACCGACAAGACCATTGTGGGCCTATTTTGGAAGGCGCAGTTTATTGGAAGACGATCGTCTACTCAAGTGGAGTAGTTGTTAGATTTTATGTTGCCTGTTTGGCAGGCTGTATAGTATACCACCCATCAGTATATGTTGGCTTCTATGCAGGCTACCAAGGATAGCAGTAGTTCTCATAGTGATCAATTACAAGCCATCAAAAACAGCTGGAGCAGGTTAAGCAAGACATGATGAATATATTGCAGGCCACAAACAAGAAGCTTGATGATACGAATATGAAGGTACAGGAAACAGCCGATGTCCTGCATGAAACAAACAATAAGGTTGATATGATTATCGACTTTTTATTTAGAAACAATGCTGTTCCCAAACATCAGAAGCCACATGCATCGAAGGTACACTGCAGAGCTAGCTAACATTAGTTATTAGTAATTTATAGTAAAATGTACTGATGCCATTGGAATTTTGCTTGGCAGGACATTGATGAGGTACAGTGTGAAAGAATTGGATATAATATTTGGCTGGAAGAAGTGCTGCCAGTTATGGCCGACATGCCTGGAGACGCTACTCATGAGGAGGTGGATAGTTTCGGTGACAAAATATGGTTCAGCCCATTCCTCCGACCAAAAGCATGGATTCTGTCGCCTTCCACACGTTCTAATGCAAGTGTGAAAATTTTACCACAGTCTTCCAGTTTTTGGATAAAGCAAGACAAGGGTCCACAGGTGTCCGCCCATTTATCAGGGTTGGAAGGTGGCCCGATAAAAATGCCTCAAACATCATTGCGTAATGCGGCATAAGGCAGTGCCAAAGTGACACATGCGAGGGTAGACAGTTTCGGGGGGGAAATGATATTGCAGCCTAGCGTGCCAAGTAAAGCAATATTAGGGTGGCCTTCACCATGTTCGGACGTAAGTTTGAATATTATACCTGAAACCAAATTTTTCAAAAGAAAGCGAAAAAAGGGTCCACAAATTTTGTCTCCATTTCAGCAAATCCAAGTTGTTCCCAAAAAGCGTACCAAGTACGAACCATTTCCTAAACCGTCCGATACTGACCTGCAAGCATTTAGAGCATAGCGCGACGAGTATGTTTCGAATGACTTGTATTTTTCTGTCATGCTTACTTCATTCTTACTGTCTTTTATACTGTTTTTTGGTTAATATATAACCAGTTGTCAAAAATGGGTTTGTCACTGTAGAGAAACGGTTCGCTTGCCAACAGGCGACTGCAGTCGGAAGTGGTTTAGGGAGTTGTGCAAACCCAATCAGTGGTTACAAGATTCGGTGCGTCTAAACAATATGGCAGCAAGTAGGTATGTTAGACATATATAACGAGTACTTAGTATAACCGTCTACATTTTTGTTGTTTACAGCATCTAGATGCTGCTTTCTGGTTTATTCGATGGAAGTCGATGCGATTCCCTACTACGAAGATGGAAGCATTCACGACTAAAGATATTTTGTTTAGGGTGACTATTATAGTCCTTTTACAGTCAACTGAGTGCTGAATTGTGAAACATTTTTGCTTTACTAATTCACATGTTTTTTTAATATATGTAGCAACATTTGCTAGGTAAATGGGATACCTATATGAAGAAGAAACCTATTTGGGCTGATGATGACATATGCATAAGATACGCAAAGAGGGACGTGGCCGGCAGCAGACAAGCATCGGGGGAGCTTGCCTTCGTAGCCTGGGCAGGACTTACAACGGTATTAACGTTAATAACAGCTTCAGTGTTGTTATTTTATCTGTTATATGACATTTTGAAGTTCATTTCTGATTGTGTTCTGCTTGTCATGTTGGTAGCTGTACATGCCATTCCATTACAGTGGTGTACATTGGGTACTGGTGAAAGTACACTTCAAGGAGCGAACGAGATAACCCTGTTTAACTCACTGGAGACGTTCATACGTAAGTGGGAACCGTTTTTGCAACCCTTACAAACACTACTACCACTGCTCCTTCAGAAGATTGACCACTACAGGACAGATACCCACATGACTGCAGACTGGTATCAGAAGGATGGATGGTCCCTGGCACGATGCGACGACACACCACAACAACCTATGGGGTAAGAGCTATACCACATGCTGCCGTAGCATGAGATTGGCAATTATATATACGTCACTTGCTAACGTGTATGTTGTCTGCTGTTATGTAGTAGTGGTGATTATGGGATCTTCGTAATCAAGTTGGCCGAACACATGGCACACGGTCAGCCACTGAAGTCATTTGACAAATCCCATATACCAGAATTCCGAGAGCACCTAGGTCTCGACCTCTGGAAATGGTCTCGTCAGTTAAGGGGGTAATATTGTTCAACTTGATCGTTAGTCATCTATCATGATGACTTGTTGTGCTTCTAATCAAGTTGATAGTATTTTGTCACAGTCCGTCTAACGCATATATAATTGGTTGTGATTTCTGCTGCTGACCAGGTTTGTGATTCCGTGGCTTCAATGGCCAGACATTAGTTGTAGCTCTGTTCACATATGTTGCTGAGAAGTTATCATGTAATTTGGCAGAGGGGACCAATGCTTTCCAGCATAGGCTATGTCACAATATCATAAGGACCGCAGTATCATGGAATCAACATCTCTTATTTGCTGATAGCATACAACATACAGTGATGTTGATGCGCAAATTGCACAATACGGTTGGATTGCTGAGGCCAAAGATGATGAGTTGTAATCAATCATACTAAACCTCAAATCCTTTCAATCGCCCCTTTTTTAATCCGACATTTAAGCGAACAACTGCAATACCTTTTTGATTTTAATTTGTAAAGTTACAGATGGGTTGAAACCGTTTAATTTCTACATGTTATGTGTAACTGTCCCTTTCCTTTATGTAGAGGAAGCATGGGGTAACCGCATTTGAAGGTTGAAAACACCTCATAATTTTTATTACTTACACAGTCTTGTTTCATTGTTTTTTTCCCTTTTCTTTTTAGTTGCATGCTGTACCATATTTGGATTGGAATTGTGTACTTCGAATTGACAGTAGTGGAACTGCACATGTTTTAAAACATTACAGCTTTGTTGTCATTGTCAAATCTGGCAAGTTTTTGTCTTCCACAGTGACAATGGTGGCAATGGCAGCACATGTGTTCTTTCATCTACTGCTTGTTATGACATATCTAATATATGTTGGCCTCATCAGTGTTGTCATGTTATATATGTAGCACTGAAATTCGCCCGTTAAGCCATTTGGAAATACCTTGCATATTGTGCTCCAGCCTTGACTAGATGTTAGGCACTGATAATCTTGGCATGTCATGCGGCATCAACTTTTCATGTATACATGTACTCATTTTCGAAAGCATTCACGAAGGGGAGATACAAGTGGAGATATACAAATATTTGGCACAGACTATATATAAATGTTACAACCAAAAATATAGAACTACAACCACTACTCAGGGAGATAGAAGTGTAGATATACAAATATTGTTGACCGATAGAAGTGCAGATATATAAATATTGTTGACTGACCTTACATAAATAGTTGACAACAGTCAACAGTTTAACTATTGCAGCAAGTGCATGAAATGGGTAAACTTCATGTGATTACAATTTTCCAGTATTCATATACAAAAGTGCACATACAACCTTGTTACAACCAAAAAAGAAAACCAATTACATAAAGCAATAAACAAAGGCCAAAAAATCAGATGGACTTCCCGTTTACAAAATGATCAATTGGAGTTGATGTCTTCCAGTTTTCGTGCAGCAGCTTATCATATCGAAATTGGTACACTACACTTTTGTCTGTTGTGTCTGAAGCCACCGCACCTACTACACTTTGACTGTTTTTTTTCTTCACCTTTCAAAGGTTTTCTTTTTATAGTAGGGCATCCACGAGGCTTACGACCTTCAGGTGGTAGGACGACCAGGCCAAATCCATTCATCTTCAGGCCCAACCGGATGAATGGAAGGTGCATATGCGGCTGCTAATGTTTCACGGCTATAGTACACAACACAGTAGTCGTAACATGATAGATGGCGAGTAAGATAGACTACCAAGACATGCGCACATGGAAGTTGGTCGACCTAAAATTTTTTGCAGTCACAAGTTCTACTCCGCAAGTTCACAATCGGGTTCAAAAATTCGTTGATGACAAGATACCTATCTACATCAACGGGTCGCACAGGATAACGACCAGCTTTCTTCATCCTCTATCGTAACTTCCCTTCAACCCATCTTGTCATTGGCGTTTGTATTTTGGCAGCTTCCTCACGTCTTTCTTAAAACCATCTTTGAAGTAGGCCACGTATATGCTCTATTAACTTCGTGATCAGTAGATCTCGTGCCTCCTTTAAAATGGCATTCAAACACTCTGTAATATTTGTTGTCATAATGGAATATCTTCTACCATCGAACTCACATCTAGCCCATTTAATCGGTTTCGTAACAATCAAATACTTAGCTGCGTTACCATTAAGTGCTGCGATTTGGGACATAACTTCATTGAACATTGAAACTTGGTAGGCTTTGGCAGCCTTGTAAAACAGTTTATGCACATTACCACCTTTACAATTGGCCTTCATGTTTTGGCCGAGGTTGTACATACATATTCCATGCGATACCCCTGGAAACGAATGTGTAATGGCCGTTGTTATACTTGTGTTTCGATCTGAAATGAACACTAGATCATCAACTTCTCCAATAGACCTATGTAACTTTGTCATAAACCATATCCATACATTATCATTTTTGAAATTTCCAACCCCAAAAGCTAATCGATAGACTTAGTTATTTCCATCCATGCAAGTCGCAATAAATAGGGTACCTTCATACTTAGATTTTAGGAAAGTTTCATCAACTGCTATAACGGGCCGAATAGACTATCTAAATCCAGTAATAGAACATCCTAATGCCATGAAAAAGTACTTAAATCGATTAGAAGCATCACATTCAATCTTAGTTATAGTCCCTGGATTTTTCATTTCCAACATTGCACAATACAACGGAAGCATACTATAGGATTGTTCGGGTGATCCCCTAGCTAACGTCATAGCTATCTCTCTAGCCCTCCATGCTTTATTATAAGTACAAGTCATCCCATACCTTTTCTTCATGTCCTGAACTATGTCGTTTGGACGGTAACACTGCGAAGCACCCGCATACTTCCATTTGATACAATGGCCAATCAATTTACTTGTAACTTATGGACGGTGAAAAAGAAGTGAATCAAGAGAACAAGTGTGCTATGGAATGTACTTACGCACGCGAAAAGCTACTGACCCTGCAAGTTTTGTTGCAAGCAACCACCACTTGCAACCTTTTTGAACACAAGCCAAAACCAACAAGTCTTTGGTGGACTTCTTCACTCTTATATTGAACTGTCTACCAACAGCTAATATTCTCATATTCAGTTGGATCTCTTCCTTATTAGTGAAAATATCACCTGTCCGAACGTCTTTTACACTGTCGAAGAGACTGTCATAACAACCACCATCTTTTCCACGACGAATCAAAGCTGTCGTTGCATTATCACAATCCCACTAAACCTTTTCTGATTTCAACTTCTTCTCATATGTATTGTCTGCCCTATAAGTTCATAATGCTTCCAGACCACATACTGGAGATGTGCACACATCTGCACCTTCGGACCCAATATGATCAAAAATGTGATCTGTATAGTTATCAACCTCGATAACATCTTTATCGGTCATGACTCATCAACCGGAACCGTAACTTCAGTGCCCATATTTGTCTCTGCAGCAATATCTACTCCAAGATTTTTGGCATATTCTTCCTTATCAACTGACAAGGTTGCTGTTGAGGCACATTTACGTTCCACTATAATGCATAATGCATTCCTCGTCTTTACATCACTAACTTCAGCGATAAAGAATTGAACATCACTATCGATCATCACTTCAATCAGTGAGCCGGCATCACACATTTTATATATGAACTTCATCGTAATTGAAAACTTAGCACGTTTTTATATCAAGTGCATGACATACAGCATCTTCTAATTCCTCAAACGCTATATTCTTCAATAATAAAATTCCTTTTATCTTGCCACCTTCATACAGAAAGTTTTCTCCCTTATTGTTCCATTGACCATCATATCGAACAGCAATTCTAATTGTACCCATGTCGTTTTACCTGTGAAATGAAAACACTAGTTTGGTCAGTATATATATCCAACATTACAACTCTCACAAATTCCAAACAAGGTAGTTTATAATTTCATTATAAACTCCCCACCAATTGCATTTATTTCAACCACAATAACCACATGTTAACCTTTCATGACAATGTTTTAATTTTTTCATATCAAATGCTATACAACACCAATAATCAATCCAGAAAACCCATTCAACCAAACGTTTATCAAACACCATCAATAAATAAGGAGATGAAAATGTAAACACATACCAACCTAGCATTTTTAGTATGTTAACCTCAACGTAGAGAATCGTAACCTTGATGGAAAACACAGATTCACATTCCTAACCTTTAGGTTGAAATTCCCAACCTAAAAGTTCGGATTCCCTACCTTAAGGTTGGGGCTCCCAATCTAAAGGTTATAATTGCAAACATATACCAACATCAAGGTTGGGAATTCCAACATGTTGCTTAGATTTCAGGATGGAATTCCTAACGTGGATGTTGGGTCAAGATTGTAAATCCAAACTACGGGAATAGAAATCCCAACCTAGAGGTTGGGATTATTATTCCTCATTTGAAATCTCAACATCATAGTTGGGATTCCCAACCACGAGGTTGTAATTCCAAATTTTAATTTTTAATCAAGGTTCGGATTCCCAACTTTATTTCAAAGCATCATTTGGAATCTCAATGTTGTGGTAGGAAGTCCCAACCATAAGGTCAAGATTTTAAATGTCTATAATATCCGGACGTTCAGGTTCGGATTTTCAACCTCCAGGTTAAGATACTAACCTTCAAGTTGAGATCCCAACATTCAGATTGGGATTCGCAAAACGTTGTTGGGATTTTCAATCTTGATCCAACATCAACGTTGATAAGCCCAACCTCAAGTTCAGTGCCAGGCTGGGACTCCTGACGTCCAGGTTGTTTCAACATTGGAAATCTCAATTTTGAGTTTCGAATCCCAACTGCAAAAATATCCCAACCTATAAGTTGAGATTCCCAACCTTAAGGTTGGGAATCTCAACTTATAGATTGGGATATTTTTGCAAATTTGAAATATCAACTTTAGAGTTGATAATCCCAACCCGAGGTTGAGATTCCAAAGTTTGATATTTAACAACCGTAATATTGTGATTCTCAACTTGAAGGTTGGAATTCCCAACCTGAAAATTGGATTCTCATCATTTAGGTTGGGAATCCCAACCTCAGAGTTGAGATCTCCACCTCTGATGTCCTTTTAGGCTGAGAATCTCAACCTTTTGGTTAAGAAATCCAACTTGAAGGTTGGAATTCCCAAGCTGGAGGTTGAATTCCCAACTAGTTATGTTAAGATACCGAACTTAAAGACTACTAATTCCAACCTTCTAGTTCGGATTCTCAAATAACATGTCTAGGAATCCCAACCTGGAGGTTCGACTTCTCAACAAAAAGGTATGAGTCGGAACCTACAGATTGTAAATCCCAACTTAAAAGTTGAGAATCCAAAGCTAAAATTTTGGATTCCCAGCCTTAACATGAAGAGTCTGTTGCTAAACTGATCCAAACTTCCGTTACAAATCAAACCCTTAAAGTATAGATTCACATTACAACTACCAATACTATCTAACTTTCACATCTTATCATGCCCACAAAACCACACATAATAGTACACAGAATAGCCAGAACCCACTTTCGGTTCAAATCACCATAGTCACATACATATCCAAAGCAAACATAACTACTCAAATACATTTCCCACCCAAAGTGAAGCAGAGCGTTAGCTGTGGGCAGTTCTTCGACAATCCAAAAATGGGTTAACGCTCATTCCTTTCTTAAAAGGGAAGACACAAGAAAGGGTGGCCGTAGGAAGTGAAAACACAGGTTAGCTGTGAGAGGTGAGAAGAGATGTTGTCCGTTTGAACTACGAAGAGATGTTAGGCCGGTTGACGGAGACTGCTGTACAGCTGTGAAAAGACGAGGTTAGGAACTCACAAGAGACGTTGGCTGTTGAAAATGCGACTCTATGTTGGTCGTCGTTACTGCGAGAGATTAGATGGTCGGTCGATGGGAGGAGATTGTTGCACAACTGGCTAGCGAGAGGGCAGACTCTGCTCAGCGGGAAAGACGAACAAGTGTGAAGATAGGTCTGTCAAAATTATTTTATTGATTGTTCATTAACCCATTGTTTATTAAAGGCATTTTGGTCCATTCATGATTATTTCTGTACTAACAAAAGCAAAAAGGTCAGTTTTGGAGTCCACCTGTTGAAAGGGGTCATTTTATGCATTTTCCCAATACCATAATTAGGACAAATTGTTTTGGCCCAAACACTTGTTTCTTTCATGGATTCACCTAAAAAATTCACAAATTAATTCACCAATTCCTTCTATGACTCGTCAACACAAAACAAATAAAGATATTAAATGACTAACATAATTTACTTGAAAATTCATCACAAAAAGTAGGATTAAAAGCATGAAATCGCATCATATTTTAACGTGATCATTATGCACACTATCAAATCAGTAAACAACTTTCTCCAAAACATGTTAGTTGTAAAATATTCCAGCATTAATGAATTCTATAGTTACATATATATATGTATATATATGAGATATATAATTCTTATAGGAGTGCAATTAATTTATTAATGAATTTTATAGTTATATAAACACGAGTTTTAGTCACATTGTTGTTATACTATTTTTGTTTTATATTGGGTTTCTAGGTTTTTGTTCTTCCAGATATTGGTCTCATTGTTTTATGAATTGTTTGTCTTGCGAAGACAAGATAAAAATGTGTCAATTTTGCTCAAAAGTGAATCGATTCATATTAACAAAGTTTGAAGTCATAATTTCAAAGCTGAATTCTATTTATGATTTTGTTGAGTTGGTTCCCATACACATTATTTTGTTTAGATTATTTCAACTCTTTACACATTTATATTATATATATATGATATAGAAAGTTTAGAATGCATCTATAATGAATTTTATAATTTTGTTGATTTGGTTATTGTATGCACGTATTCTGTTTAGATTATTTCAATTGTTTACACATTTGTATTAATAACATACTGTTTGAGTATTTTCACGATCAAACCAATTGGGCCGAAGAAAGTCCAAAGTATGGGCCTAGTGACCCAAAGGCCCAAGAAACCCAGCAATCTGTTCATCTCTCTTATCGCCCGCCTAATCGCTAACCTGTTCGCTTGTCTGCCCGCCAATCTGCTCATATACCAAGTCGTTCGACTAATTGTTAATCTGTTCGCTGATCAGCTCGGTTACCGCCTCGATAATCCATTTGCCCATGTGCTCGTCCATCAGATCGAATATGAGTCTGTTTATTTGATTAATCAATCTGCTCGGCCCTTACTCTCCTAATGCGGTCAGTTCAACAGAACCCTACTCGTTAATCAGCCTGACAGGACATCCTTCTCACTAAGGTGCTCGCTTCAGTCACATCTATCGATGTAAGTCAACTACAATCAGGACTGTCAGGCAGATTACAGCTCAAGATGTACCGTGCACGTTAATCCCGTCAAAGATTACAGCTTGGATTACGATGATCTCACCTAACCCACATGGGTTAGCCGCTTAAACCAATACTTTGGGCAGAATTAACCTGACATTGTCAGCTGCAATAAATGTAATCCAGGAGCATTAAATATAACCCATCATTGCAATCTTGATTTACTGTACCTTTGTCTTATTACGTTTTACTGTAGCACCTTCCATTTTCTATAAATAGGGGAGGAAATTCCTTCTAAAAGGGATCTGAAATCTCGAGTGCTGGTTCTTTGTTAAAATAGTGAGAGAGTGAACGGTGGACGTAGGCATCTTTTTGGGTCGAACCACCTAAAAATCTCTGGTGTTCTTCTGTGGGACCCCCTCTAGGGGCAAGACGCTACCTACCGGCCTCGGTCTGCCCCACTCACTAGGTATTATCCCCGGGCCCCTGGGGTTTTGCTTCGCCTCCCACACCACTCGAACCCACAACCTAAGCCCTTGAAGTTAAATGGATTCTTAGAGTAAGGTGTGTACCAATTGAGCTAGAGCTCAATTAGTACCAGAGTAGCAAGGAATTTGGTGTTAAGCCCTCAGGCACTAGGTTCGAGACTCTGGGACAGCGAAAGAAATCCCTTTGAGGGGGGGACAGTACCTAGTGAGTGAGGCAGCCCGAGCTAGCGAGCTAAGGCTCGAAAGAGGACCTCACGATAAAAATGTGCCTTTTTATTATGGGACCCCTCTCTATGGGGCATGGCGTTACCTATCGGCCTCGACCGACCCCACTCACCAAGTACTGTCCTCGGGCCCCTGGGGTTTTGCTTCACCTCCCACACCACTCGAACCCATAACCTGAGCCCTTGAAGTTAAATGGATTCTTAGAGTAAGGTGTGTACCAATGTAGCTCAATTGGTACCAGAGTAGCAAGGAATTTGGTGTTAAGCCCTCAGACACCAGGTTCGAGACTCTAAGGAGGAGAAAGAAATCTCTTTGAGGGGGGTACAGTACCTAGTGAGTGGGGCAGCCCGAGCTAGCGAGATGAGGCTCGAGAGGGGACCCCACGTCTTCTTTCTTTCCTGACCTCATCTCCTTTGCTTTCTACTTTGCTTACCATACTACAACAACAACCCAAAACTGTAGCTTGGGCCATAAACGAACCTAGTCGGCTAAATCCAGATGTCGACATTTTTGGTGCTAGACGGAGGGCCCATCCGCAGTTTCACCACTTTTGCTCTTAGCTTACAGAGCTCGTTTTTTAGTCACCATGGTCAGAGGAAGAGTCACCAGAAGCTCCGACGCTACTTAAGACCGTCCCGAAACCTCAAATCAATAATAGAATGTCATGCCTACTAGAGGACTGCCTAATATTGGTATAGGAACGTCTACTGCGCCCATGACTGGGAATGCTCAAAGTATGCCTCATCTTCCTACTCGCCAACCTGTATCTAATACTGCTGGAGGAGATGCTATACAGGTGTTAAGCAGCGACAAGAGATGCTGAAAACTATAATGACACAGCTGGCCAATGAAGTTAGGACACTGATTTAGGTCTAGGTCCAGGCTGCTCACGGACCACCCCAGGCCACTGCAAGAAGGGATGCTCCGTAATGACAGCACGGTGAGGCCCTTGTTTCGAATGAGAGAGTTATCGGGGAGTCGGTTCAAGAGGGGTCATCTTATTCCTCCAATGTACAGTCTAGCGCTCGGTTTCAGTGAGCTCGTAATGGAGAAGGTGTAGCTCATACTTAATTTTAAGGGGGTATACGAAGGGCCTTTGAAAACTCTTTTTCTCTTACTAAGTGCAATATGCACCAAAACAATTTTTTCTTTGTAATTCTCTTCTAAGTGCATTAAGCACTAAATAACCTATCTTTTGAAATCTTTAAACTTAGAGCTTTTAAGCTCAACTTTCTCAAAGATCTTTTACTTTCAAAATCACTTTGAACACATGTTAACATTTATTATAAATCTTTTGGTAATAATTCAAATTACAATAAAGAACACAATTGAACACAATGTGAGTTAGTGTACTCATCTCAAGTCCATGCTTGCCAACGGGCTCTAATGGGTCTCCCTCGCTCAGCTAGCTTGCTCTGAACCTACATATCATATTCTCATTCAAATTTTGCTAAAATGGACTTCATTGAATTACAATTGAAACTTGCAATGCAATAAACTCTATTTAAAACCTCTTTGAACTACAACCTTCTCATTTAGTTTCTAACTTAATCGAGGCTTTCAAATTTCAATTTCTTTGCACGACCCTCAGTTATTATCACCTAGAGACCCTCTGGAATGCTTAAAATGGTCATCGAAAGCCGAGAACTCAAAATCACTATTTTAGGACCCCTTAAACCCGAATTGAATGCACAGCCCTACTCGTGGCTCCGTTTCCTTTCCTTCCTTTTCCTACGGCCTCTTATCTCACATTCTGGTCACCAATAAAATTTCATCGAAAAATTCTATTGTTTATTATGTCAAATCTAAGAAAAATGTCCTTTTTCGATCACTTTTTGATGCATATTTTCGCATCCTACATGCGACGAATTCAATTTTTTCATATCTAAGGTTGGTTTACTTAATTATAATCAAATACATTCATTTCATGCATCGAAGAATGCATTTACATTCATATTTCACCTTACAACTTCATACGTGCACTATTTTAGCCAACTTCTTTAATTTTTATCGGAATCGTTTCTTTCTAATTCCTATGGTTTCTATGATTCCTAGACATGTTTTGAGATCTAGAACAACCGCATATAAGCTTGAAGGGTGCAGATCATTATAGCCCCTTCATCTAGCTCGAAATTCCCAAATGCCCTTCAACTAAATTCTCAATACTTCAATTTAATCCTACACTTGTTCTCTTTCAATTTTAACATTCTTATATGTTCTTCTAACATCAAATATGCATAAACTAAAGCTTAAATGCATTAAAGCATGTGTGCACCCCTTTGGCCGTGAGTCACCCATGTATACACAACCATTGTTTCTCTCAATTTTTACACATTGTCATTATTGTCATTCTCTTAGACATTTCATCAAACATAATATCTACAACTCAATTCAATTAAAATATACTTCAATCCACACTTAGGGTTTCATCTACATTATCCTAAATTTTCATATCTTACATGATTTCTTTCAACTTAAGCTCTCCTTTTCATTCATGAGGATTTTAATCTTGATTATGATAAAAACCCCCCATCAAATTACTTCTCAAAAATTATTTAATCATCATCTCATCATACAAACCCAACAACAACAATAATCTCATAAAACTTGTAAGAATTCATGGAAGCAAACCTTGACTTAGCTTAGGTTTAGATATTCTTGCTTGATTCTACTTAGAATTGTGTTCTAGGGCTTTAACTTTAAGTAGAAAAGCTTGATTTTTCTCCTTCCTTTGATGGTCGAACCTTACATGCTCTCCCTCTCTATTTTTGCTTCACAAAATGGCTAAGTGTTAGAAGATAACACTCATATATATAGGCATGCACTTATAATTTTGCCTTCAAACTTTGATAGTTATTTACAAGTCATACCACTACTTGAAATTTTAACTAAAAGTCCTCCAACCTTATATTAATCTCATGACATCTTACTAACTTCTAGGAATTATCATAATTTCTCGTAATTTATGTCTCTTAATTATTTATGTATATATATGATTCTTTATTTGGCAAAATGACCCTTTTGCCCATTTTTATATTTATGTTATGTAATGCGTCAAATAACTTTAAAAATCTATACTTGAACTATTGATAATTTTAGTAGTTTCATTGCATAATCTATCTTCTATTACTACGGAGTTCAAAGAATGAGAATAAAGGCTTACAAATTCTCCACTCATAAAAATTTCATCCTTGAAATTTTAACTGCATACCTATCTCAAACAAGTATGGATACTGAACGCGCATTTGCTCTTCTAGCTCTTACGTAGCCTCCTTCGATCCATGATTTCTCCACAACACCTTTATTGATAGAATTGTCTTGTGGCGTAGCACTTGATCCCTACGATCTAAAATCTCTACGAGTTGCTCTTTGTAGGTTAAATTCTGTCTTAGTTGCACCGACTGTTCCTTCAAGATGTGTGAAGGATCGACAATGTACTTTCGAAGCATGGAAACATGGAAGACATCATGAATGTTGGCTAACTATGGTGGCAGCTTCAATCGATATACCATTTCACTTACTCTGTCCACTATCTCATACGGCCTGATATAACGTGGACTTAACTTTCCACACTTCCCGAATCTCAACACGCCTTTCCAAGGTGAGATTCGTAGAAAAACTTTGTCACCCACTTCAAATTCTAGATCTTGTCTTCAATTATCCGTATAGCTTTTCTGCTTGTCACTTGTTATCTTCAACTTATTTCTGATCACGTTTACTTTCTCGATTGTAACTTGGACAATCTCCGGACCAATCATCTTTCTCTCACCCACTTCATCCCAACAAACTGGGGTTCTGCACTTTCTGCCATACAAGGCCTCATATGGCGTCATGCCAATACTCGACTAATAGCTATTGTTGTAGGTAAATTCTATTAGAGGTAAGTGATTATCCCAGCTTCCTTTGAATTCCATCACACAGACTCTCAACATGTTTTCAAGAGTCTGGATGGTTCTCTCTGATTGACCATCGGTTTGTGGGTAGAAAGTCGTGCTAAAATGTAATCTGGTGCCCATGGCTTCCTGTAGCTTCGACCAGAATCTGGAGATAAAACGTGGATCTCTGTCTGATACAAAGGATACTGGAACACCATAAAGTCTTACAATTTCATCTACATATAATTGAGCTAGGCTCTCTAGGGAATAAGTGTTCTTAACTGCAAGGAAATGAGCGGACTTCGTTTATCTATCAACTATCACCTAAATGGCATCATGTCCACTCGAAGTCCATGGGAGTCCTACTACAAAATTCATTGTAATCCTCTCCCATTTCCATTCAGGAATTTCTAAGGGTTGTAACAAACCTACTGGTTTATGATGCTTTGCTTTAATTTGTTGACAGGTTAAGCACTTTGATACGAACTCGACTATTTCACTTTTCATTCCTTTCCACTAGTAATGATCTTTAAGAGTCCGATACATCTTAGTACTCCTTGGATGCATGGCATAAGCTGAAAAGTGTGCCTTTTCCATGATCTCTTTCTTCAAATCTTCTACATTTGCCATGCATAATCTTTGGTCTAACACCAGTGTTCCATCATCTTTCACTGTGAACCTGCTCGGCTGCTCAATTTCTATCTCACTTCTTAGCTTTATTAAATAGGGATCTTGGGCCTATCAATTTCAAACTTGATCCACCAGCATTGGACGGATATAAAAGGTTGCTAACAAAGCACCTGAATCCATCGTCTCCAATCTAACACCCGTAGATCATAGTTCTACGAGCATAGGCAAATACTCAGCTTTCAACTGGGCTTTCTACTCAGTGCATCAGCTACTACATTAGCCTTACCGGGGTGATACTTAATGGTGGAGTCATAGTCTTTAATGAGCTCCACCCATCTTCTTTGCCTCATATTCAAATCCTTCTAAGAAAATAAGTACTGTAGGCTTTTATGATCTGTGAAGATCCTGCAAGGTACCTCATAAAGATAGTGTCGCCATTTCCTCAAAGCGAACACTACAATTGCTAACTCTAGGTCATGTGTAAGGCAGTTTAACTCATGCTTCTTTAATTGTCTTGAAGCATAAGCTATCACTCTATCATTTTGCATCAACACATAATCTAATCCTTGCCTAGAGGCGTCACAGTAGACTACAAATCCATCCTGCCCTGATGGAAGTGTCAAAATAGGTGCTGAAGTCAATCTCCTCTTGAGCTCCTCAAAACTATGTTGGCATGCTTCTGACCATTCAAACTTTTCTTCTTTTCTGGTCAATCTCGTTAGAGGAGTGGCTATCTTTGAAAACCCTTCCACGAACTTTCTGTAGTAACCTGCTAATTCCAAAAAGCTTCTAACTTCTTTTACGTTCGTGGGTGGCTGCCAATTTACTATAGCTTTTATCTTCTGAGGATCCACGGATATCCCATCTGTGGACACCACATGACCTAGAAATGCCACTCTATCTAGCCAAAATTGGCATTTGCTGAACTTCACATGTAATCGATGCTTCGTCAATGTCTGCAACACAACTCTCAGGTGCTCGGCATGCTCCTCTCGACTTCCAGAGTACACCAGAATATCATCAATAAAAACAATTACAAACCTATCCAAGAAAGGCTTGAAAACTCTATTCATGAGGTCTATGAAGGCTGCTGGGGTATTGGTTAACCCAAATGGCATTACCAAGAACTTGTAATGCCCATAACGAGTCCTAAAGGTCGTCTTAGGAACATCTTCCCTTCGAACCTTCACCTGATAATATCCTGACCTCAAATCAATCTTGAAAAACACTTTAGCTTCCTGAAGCTGATCGAACAGGTCATCTATCCTTGGTAATGGATACTGGTTTCTGATAGTGACCTTGTTAAGTTGCCTATAGTTTATACACAACTGGAGGCTCCCATCCTTCTTTTTCACAAACAGCACTGGAGCTCCCTATGGTGTTGTACTAGGTTGGATGAACCCTTTAGTCACCAATTCCTCCATCTGAACTTTCAGTTCCTTCAGCTCAGCTGGCGCCATCCGATACGGCACTATGGAGATAGGTGTTGTACTAGGTGCTAGCTCAATCTCAAACTTTATCTCTCAGTCTGGTGGTAGCCCCGGAAGGTCTTTTGGAAAAACATCAAAAAATTCACTAACTATAGGAACATCTTGCAACTTCAACTCATTACCCCCAGCTTGTATCGCATAGACCAAATACCCCTGATATGCTTTTCGAAGCATCTTGTCAGCTTTTACTGCACTTATTATACTGGTGGAAAGTAGCTTTCTTACACCACAGAAAACCACATCCGGCTCTCCAGGTCTGTTGAATCTAACTTCTTTTCTATAACAATCCACGGTGGCACGATGCTTGGATAACCAGTCCATGCCTAAAATAACATTGAAATCGTGGATGTCTAACACGATTAAATCTGCTTCGAATTCTTGATCTGCTATGTACACTCTACTTCCCACATATACTTTATCTGCTAGAAGTGAATCGCCTGTGGGAAGTGACATTACCATACTACAGTCTGATGGACTCATCTCTACTCTTACTCTACTCAGAAACTCCCCAGAAATATAAGAATGGGTTGCCCTTGGGTCAATCAAAACATGAGCATCCGAGTCAAATAAGGAAAGAATACCTGTCACCACCTCTGGTGCTGCCTCAGCCTCCTACTGAGTCACTGTATAAACTCTGGCTACCTGGCTGTGAGGTCTACTAGGCTGTCCCTTAGGTGGTATGCCCTTGTTGGATCTACCACTGGGCTGGCCTACACTAGCAGCTCCCCTAGTCTAGAGGCCTCCCTTCTCAGGTCCACAACCTCCACTAGGCTGTCTCTGTACTGTTGATCGAGCCTTTAATGGGCTGGAGGCGACTATGCTGGGGTAATTTTTCATAAAGTGGCCGCCTGACCATATCTGTAGCACCCTGTACGGCCCTTAAAGCACTCATCTGAATGTGCTCTTCCATATTTACTGCAATCGGGCATCGCTCTCCAACGCTGTCTACTCCTAGATCCTCTAGGTAACTGAATCGAGCTCTGACTCTAACTAGGCTGTGTCTCATAATTCTGTTTGCGGCTCTCAGACCATGCAGATTTCTGTTCACTCTTGCCCATTTTACTTGGTCCTCTTTGCTGGCTACCGGTCCAAGGGCGCTTCTGTTCAAATCTTTTAGGTTTAGAGGCGGTTTCTACTACGCTCCTCTTAACTCTGACAGCTGCCTCTACTAGCTGCCCTTACCGTGTATGTACTGAAGAGGTCACAATAGTTTTGACCCTGGGGTTGACACCTGCTATAAACCTGTTACTCTTCTGCTCTTCATTTTCAACTATGAAAGGAACCAGACGGATCAACTCTGAAAATTTCTTTTCATATTCTGGCACTGAGGAGTTCCCTTACTCCAATTTAAAGATTCTTCTATCTTTGCATCTTTATAACTCTTGAGGAAGAATTTACTTGTAAACTCTTTCTTGAAATTTGCCCAAGAAATTCCCTCTGGATGAGCTCTATGATGCGCCTTCCACCAATCTTTCGCGTGATCCTTAAGTAGAAAAGCTGAGTAGGAGACCATCTGCTCCTCGGTACACCCCATGATCTGAAATATTTCTTTATTGGTCTCAAGCCATGATAGTGCACGCTCTGGCTCTGCTGTACCATCATAGGGTTTCGCGCCTAGCTTCTTGGCACGCTCTATCGATACCCCTATCTCTCGTGGTTGATGGAGTACTGCTACTAAAACTTGAGCCATCTGTTCTACATTCATATGTGCCTGCTCTGGTCTCTTAGGCTACGAAGGTTGTAAAGGCTCTAGTCTTGAAGAACTAGTAGGTACGTTAACTGATTCATCAACCTGTTCTTCTTTAGGGGAGGGTGCCTCTGTAGCTGCCCTTTTTGTTCTCGGACGATTTCATCGTGCATGCCTCTGTTCTATGTTAAATACACATGAAAGTCCCGAAACTCCTGAGTTAACATACTAATAATGCATGAAAACATCTCTGATAATCATGCAATGCTCAAACTAAAAGCTGTATAACTCATCTGTATAACTTATGTAATCTGAAAACAAATCTCATTCATAAAACAACTATGTAACACTTTTCAATTCTAACTCAACTTTACAAAACCGGGCTTTGATACCAACTTGACGAGACCCAAACCAGATTCTCCCTAGGCTAGTACCTGATAGGTCTCGCCTGGCACTCTAACGAATCCCTCTTAAGCTTGATTGGTCGGCTACTTGAAATTTGTGGAGCGAACCCTGAAAAGCTTGCCCGATTTCTTTTGTTTTGAATCTACTTTGATATCGTTGATTCGAAAATAGTTGGGTGAATTTATTTAAAATTTAGATTTTCATTTGGATTAAAACCATAAAAATAGCCATTTTGTTTTCAAAATCGAAAATCTTTCTAACAAAAATTCGGCAGCATAATGACTACATTTTTAGGGTTTTCAAATTCCTGCAAATGAAATATGCACTCACAAATATACCAATCACAACCCAACTTCTTTATAATCTACAATCATGCATTTCTACAAACACTCCACTATTCAAATAAAACCTTAACAAAGATCAAAGATTTTTCTTGCCATAGAAGACTTTATAACTCATTTGCTTCACAACACATAGACAATCCATATCCACAAAGTAGTCATACAAAATATACAAAATGATACATGTCAATATTTAACTTTTAATTACAACAAAATGTATTAGAACTTGTGCGATGCATCCGACGATATGCCCACCTAAGTTATTGAAGATGATTTTTGTTTTTGTCTTTTGATTTTTCCTTGCGAGTACTTGTGAGAGAGTGATAAAATATGACAAAAACAATAATGTGAATTAAAGACAATCTCAACCATTTGGTAATTTACAATTAACCACTTAAAAACTTATTAGCAATCATAACTTATTGAAATTGTAAAGTTTTTCACAAAATTCTTTTACTTCCAAAGGCACCATTCGTATTTCTCAACTGCTATATCACATGGTGATTTTCAACTAACACCAACCGTGACACTACTGATACTCTCAACAACCACGTGTAGAATTTTCTGCATCGCAAATCGTGGTGCAAGCCACTATAAGTGCCTGTTTGGGATGCCGATGGAAGAGCTTATTTTGGCTTCTTGAAGTTAGAAGCCATTTTAGGAGATGTTTGGGTTGCTATTAAAAATGGCTTTTGGCTTTGAAAAGCTCTTCCAATGGAAGCTCGTAATTGTGGCTTCTAGTAGAAGAGCTTGCTGTGCGAAAACACGCGAAGCTAAAACTGATTAATGAAACTTTCATAATACCAATTTTACCCTTCAAACTATAAATACCAAAATGAAATTCCGACTCATGTCCTTCCATCTGTTTTGTTCTTCTCCTTTCTTGCCCGATATTGATCTTCTCCTTTCTTACCAGATCCCGCCGGAGAAATCTTGTCTACACTCTGCATTAATAGAAAAGTAAACCAACCCATCTGAAAGTAAACAGAGGAAGAGGAAGGTGGTGGTCGTGGCGATGACTTTAGGGGCCGAGGAAGTTCATTGCGATGAAGAAGAAGGAAATTGAGGAGATGATGAGCCTAATTATGGTGGCTTTGGTGAAATCCGTGGATCCAGCAAAGTTCATGCTAGAGGCGACATCGAAGGTGTTTACGGTGGACAAAAGAAGAGAGAAGAGCAACAATGATTTAGGGTGGGCGTGCGTGTTGGTGTGGAGAGCTTGATTCTGGTGGTGGTAGACACTATGATAGGGAAATCCAGGCTATTGGTGACACCTATTGTGAAAGAGAAGGCCAAGGAGATCACTGAGACATGGAAGGCGAGTCTGGAGGAAAGAGGCGGGATTGAGAACGTGAAGACATCTGATGTCCATACTTGCTGGTAGCACCTTGTCACTTTTGGTATTATTAAGGAGGAGTATGTCGATTTGTACCGGAAGCTCGTCGTTGGGTTAGCTTGGCAAAAACAGATGCTTAACATTGCCATTTCGCTTCGTTTGGCTAATAAAATGCCTAGTATGTCTGACTTTATGCTATTATTATCGCCTTTTATTTGGAACATGTTTGTTTGCATTTTGTGAAGTGGAGACTACTATATTTTTGTTCTTGTGGTCAAAGTTCATTCAATGTATTATTTTTGTTCTCAAGGGAAGTAGGACGGGTTATGATATAAAGATACTTGTAAGACATTTTGCATCTTTACTGAATATATTTATGCTATAAGGTAGAAAATAAGTACTTGAATAGCTTATATTCATATGTATTGGCATAATTGGATTGATGATATTTGAAACAGAAACATTTTGGTTTATTAGTTGTTCTCCGATAATGGGATATTTGATTTTAGCAAACTGATAGTTCTTTGTCCTGATACTTGTCGATGTGGTCCTTTATATGTATTTGGATATGTTATAATTAGTATCTGATGCATTTTAGCTGTTGTAATTTCATGTATACATATATGATTAAAGATTTAGTTTATCAGTAGGGGACAACAACTTGATGCAATGCATTTCATTAATGAAGTTGGTCTTGTTGACAAGTTTCCACCAATTCCTCTGCTTAAAGCTTTTCTTAAAGATGCAAGGAAGGTAGCTGCTGCTATTTTGGAGGATCCTAATAATGCTGGCAGAGCTGCGGTATATCTTTTGTTTACTCATTTTGGTTCCTTTATTCAGTTTTATTTGATCAAATATCATTTAAATTATGGAACTTGATTGTCTTCGCTTTAATGGATTGCCTAATTTTACTTTAATTTCATGAAGTCTTTATTTAGGCATCATCTAAAACAATTGGCTATATAATTTAGCTAGAAATAACAGTTATCAAGAAATGATTTTTTAAGACTATAATGGAGATAGTTTATGGATAAAAAAAATTCATTATTTTATAATCTGGTTTGAATATTTGTCTTTAGTGGGGAGTGCTACCCAGAGTATACTAAACACGTGTTTCATAGTTGCTAGTTGTCGATTGTGCAATCTAAATGTCACAGCTTTTGCCATCAAGTTGTTTAATTCAAAGCTCAAGTTTGATAGTTGTGACATAGAGAATGTATGCAATCTCGGTTTGTAAACTTTGGGAGACACAAAAATGGAGATGATGAATATGATACTGATATTATCATTGTGATCACTAATATAGAAAAGTTTTTTTTTTTTTTTTTTTCTATTCATATGTAGGTTTTATTTTTATTTATTTTTCTTATTTTTTTATATGTGAGTCTGAAAAGCAAACTAGAATTGCTTGGCAGTGTGCACCAGTTTTTTAACATTATGCATGACTGGTACAATCATTGACATTTTTGTGCAGGTTACACCCTCGACCATTAGGTGATGTTGAATTCTTGCATGGTTCTTGGTTTGCCAGTGAGGCAGGCAATTCAAACAGAGGCAGCTTATGTAGCAGTCTTATTGGCATTAAATGGTGCAGAACATAATTGAACATCTAAATGAGAGAAGGTAGGAACTTAGAAAGAAGTCTACTCTACATAAGCATGCCAGTTAGTTGAAAATTGGCTTTCTAAATGCTAGATACAACGTTTTATAGAAAATTAGCTTTCTTGTCTGTTGCATTAACAGAAAAGGTTGTGGCAGCGGCTTTACGGGCAGAGGAAGATTTTAAAACAACATTGTGTAGCGCTATTAATGAATTTTTCCTATAGATCGAGAAGTAATCCATTTTTCCTATTGTAATGCTAGTAGGAATTTGGCAATGCACCAGTTGTGACCGTCTTACCTTTGCACTTATTTTGTAAGGTAGGTGCATTACTCTTCTATAAGAGATGCTAATTTGAACAATATACTTTATTATGTTTGAAGGTTCAACTATTCCACACCAGTGCATTTGGTGTGCTTGATTGCATTTAAACCAATTCATTCAATGATGAGGATTTTCATTTTTGTGGTTCAAATACCTATATAATTGTTTAAAGTGTTGTTGAAGGTAGTAAAAGTGATCAGACAACAGTCTGAAGTTGATTTAAAATTCTCTTAGAAAACTCATAGTTTTAATGACTTCTTATGAATGATTAATGGCATGAAAAATTTCCAAGCAGTTGAGGTTAGTTATCATGTCTAATAATACAATCTAGACTCTGCAAATTGCGTTTGAAAGTTGTTTATCAACCACTACTTGTGTTAATGTCATGACAAACTTGATGAAAAAAGTACTTGTGTTAATTGCATGTAAAATTATTGAGATAATTTGTACGAATTATTATGCATGAATGCATGTGTAATTTTAATTTAATTTTTATAACTTAATTTTTTTTTAAATCATTACTTAATTTATTTTAATAATCAAAGTTTATGTAAATATAATTGAAAAAATAAGTTACATGCATATTTATGTAGTAAATTATTTAAAAAGAACATTTATATAATATGCATTGATAATTTAAAATATTTTAACAAAACATATTTAAAAACTATTTTAGAAGGACATAAAAGCCATATCATCATTAAAGCAAATTTCAGTAATATTTCAACCAAATAGTCATAAAAGCTCTTTTAAATCTAAAAGCTTTTTTGAAATGTATAATCCAAACAGAATCTAAAAAGCTTGGGCTTCTACTTCTCTTATTCTATTGTCAAAAGCTAAAAGTAAAAGTTATCCAAACGAGCCCTATATAGCCTTGGCGACTACGTGCGAAATTTACTGCATCGTAACGTAGTGCAAGATACTATATCAAAGTCTGGGCAACTACATTGTTAAATTTTCTGTCGTAACATGTAGTGCCATACTAAACTGAATATCTGAGCGACTACGGGCGAAATTTTCTATATTGCTCACTATAACGCTAACTCATACTTAATTTTAAGGGGGTATACGAAGGGCCTTTGAAAACTCTTTTTCTCTTACTAAGTAAAATATGCACCAAAACAACTTTTTCCTTGTAATTCTCTTCTAAGTGCATTAAGCACTAAATAACCTATCTTTTGAAACCTTTAAACTTAGAGCTTTTAAGCTCAACATTCTCAAAGATCTTTTACTTTCAAAATCATTTTGAACACATGTTAACATTTATCATAAATCTTTTGGTAATAATTAAAATTACAATAAAGAACACAATTGAACACAATGTGAGTTAGTGTACTCACCTCAAGTCCACGCATGCCAACGGGCTCTAATGGGTCTCCCTCGCTCCGCTAGTTTGCTCTGAACCTACATATCATATTTTCATTCAAACTTTGCTAAAATGAACTTCATTGAATTACAATTGAAACTTGCAATGCAATAAACTCTATTTAAAACCTCTTTGGACTACAACATTCTCATCTAATTTCTAACTTAACCGAGGCTTTCAAATTCTGATTTCTTTGCACGAACTTCAATTATTATCACATAGGGCCCCTTCGGAATGCTTAAAATGGTCACCGGAAGCGCGAAACTCAAAATCATTATTTTAGGACCTCCTAAACCTGAATAGAATGCACAGCCTTACTCGGGGCTCCATTTCCTTTCGTTTCTTTTCCTACGGTCCTCTTATCTTACATTCTGGTCACCCATAAATTTCATCGAAAAATTCTATCGTTTACTATGTCAAATCTAAGAAAAACGCACTTTTTGATGCATACTTTTGCATCCTACATGGGACGAATTCAATTCTTTCGTATCTAAGGTTTGTTTACTTAATTATAATTAAATACATTCATTTCATGCATCCAAGATTGCATTTACATTCATATTGCACCTTATGACTTCATACATGCACTATTTTAGCCATAACTTTTTCAATTTTTATCGGAATCGTTTTCTTCCAATTCCTATGGTTTTCTATGATTCCTAGGCATGTTTTTAGGTCTAGAACAACCTCATATAAGCTTGAAGGGTGCAGGTCATTATAACCCCTTCATCTAGCTGGAATTCCCCAAATGCCCTTCAACTAAATTCTCAATACTTCAATTTATTCCTACACTTGTTCTCTTTCAATTCTAACATTCTTATATATTCTTCTAACATCAAATATGCATAAACTAAAGCTTAAATGCATTAAAGCATGTGTTCACCCCTTTGGGCGTGAGTCACCCATGTACACACAACCATTGTTTCTCTCAATTTTTACACATTGTCACATTGTCATTCTCTTAAACATTTCATCAAACATAATATCTACAACTCAATTCAATTAAAACATACTTCAATCTACACTTAGGGTTTCATCTACATAAACCTAAATTTTCATATTTTACATAATTTCTTTCAACTTAAGCTCTCCTTTTCATTCATGAGTATTCTAATCTTGATTATAATCAAAACCCCCATCAAATTACTTCTCAAAACCAATGTAATCATCATCTCATCCTATAAACCCAACTACAACAATAATCTCATAAAACTTGTGAGAATTCATGGAAACAAACCTTGATTTGGCTTAGGTTTAGATATTCTTGCTTGATTCTACTTAGAATTGTGTTTTAGGGCTTTAACTTTGTGTAGAAAAGCTTGCTTCTTCTCCTTCATTTGATGGCCGAAGCTTACATGCTCTCCCTCTCTATTTTTGCTTCACAAAATGGCTAAGCGTTAGAAGGTAACACTCATATATATAGGCTTGCACTTATAATTTTGCCCTCAAACTTTGATAGTTATTTACAAATCATGCCACTACTTGAAATTTTAACTAAAAGTCCTCTAACCTTATATTATTCTCATGACATCTTACTAACTTCTAGGAATTATCATAATTTCTCACAATTTATGTCTCTTAATCATTTATGTATATATATATGATTCTTTATTTGGCAAAATGACCATTTTGCCCATTTTTACATTTATGTTACGTAATGCGTCAAATAACTTTAAAAATCTATACTTGAACTATTGACAACTTTAGTAGTTTCATTGCATAATCTATTTTCTATTATTAGGGAGTTCAAAGAATGAGAATAAGGGCTTACAGGACTCCATTCACCTTAGAAATTGAATTGGAGCCACTCCCTCAAAGGTTCAAAGTTCCCAACATCCCATAATACAAGGGGAACATTGACCCTTACGAGCATCTCGATGCTTTCAATATCCAAATGGACCTCCAGACCACCAGCTCGCTCGTGAAGTGTCGTATATTCCCAACAACACTTGGGGATATTCCGCGGACATGGTTCAGGAACCTCCCACCCCACGACATCAATAATTGGGAGAAATATCTGGAAAGATTCCTAAACCAGTATAAGGCGCTGAAGAGGCAACTCGCACCACCTTGCCACCTCGCAACTATCTTTCAATGTCCCGACGAATTGTTAAGGGACTACATCAATAGGTTCAGGAGTGAGGTGACTAATTTAGAAAACCCTACAGACGAGAGGATCTTGACAGCTATCTTATCAGAATTAAGGAAAGAAGGGAAGCTGTACCAGAGCATTTATAAATCCCCGGTGAAGGACTTAGGGGAATTCTATGAGCAAGCAACGAAGAAAATCAGGTGAGAAGAAGCATTTGGCCCTAAGAAGGCTAGTGGTCAGAAAGATGAAGCTGGTAGCTCCAATCAGGGGAAAAAAATGAGCAATGAAGGAAACAGCCGTGGGGGCCAAAGAAATAACAATCATATTGCAAAGAAGGCCAGAAATGGGCCTAGACCGAGGAGTAGCCAGAGGTGAGAACGACCTTAGTATCAGAGCCATTACAATACATACAATGCCTTGTCCGATACACAAGACAAGATCTTTGCAATTAAAAGGGATATGGAGAACTTTAGGAGACCAGCCCCTATTCAGACTCCTCAGGGATGAAGAGACAAGAGCAAATTCTGTGCCTATCACAACGAAGTAGGGCATAACACCTCTGATTGTTGGGTGCTTAAAGATGCCATTGAAGAGATTATCAGAAATGGCCGCCTAAGGGACTATGTTATGTGATCTTTAGAGCGACCATCCCAACAATAGCATCCTCACCAACAGCAACAAAAGCAGCCAACCCAAACCCAACAAGAACCTGACCCTCAGCACGGACCTGTTGTGAGAACAATCCATACTATCTATGAAGGTCCTTCTGTGGTAGGAACATCTAACAAATATTAAGAGCGATATGTACATAAGGCTAATTGCATCCAATTTGCAGGCCGAAGAGAATCAGAAGGACCTGCAAAGAAGGCTAGAAGGGCATCTGAGGAGATTATTTTCACGGAAGAAGATTCCCGGGATGTTCATTGGCCACGCAATGATGCTTTGGTAATCCGATCCCTTATTGGGAACTCAATGGTCAAAAGAATAATGATTGACACCAAGAGCTCGGTGAATGTAATATATAAGGAGTGTTACACCAAATGGGGATTGGCGATGAACAGTTAAAGCCTTCTCCTGAGCCTCTGTATGGTTTTACAGAAGATGCAGTCACTCCTATCGGGCAGATCAAACTACCCCTCACTTTCGAAGATACAGCCTACCAGTCAACGGTGCTCGCAGATTTCCTGATTATCAACTCCCCCTCAGCCTATAATATAGTATTGGGAAGGCCTGTAATGAATGATCTTGACATGGTCACCTCTACCAGAGCCCTCATAATAAAGTTCCTAACTCCCAATGGGATCGGGTGTGTGCGAGGCGAGTAATCTCTGGCTCGTCATTGTTCTGTGGACGTAGTAAGAATGAGAGTTCGAGGGAAGAGGGTGGATACGGTTTTGAGATGTGAGCTGCAGGCTATCACTGTGACGGGGGTTAGTCAAGACTTGGACCCCAAGAAGATTGACATGTACCAAACTACGGGTCCAGTAGAAGAGCTCGAAGACATTTAGGTCAATGAGACAGATGCTACAAGATGTCTCAAGCTAGGCAAGAGCCTGGTCTCAGAAATTAAGGCCCAGCTAACTGACTACCTCAAGGAAAATTTTGATGCGTTCGCTTGGAATCACGAGGATATGGTAGGGATCGATCCGAGGGTGATGACTCATAAGCTGAATGTTAATCCTCACCACAAACCAGTTTGCCAAAAAAAATAGGCAGATGACTCGAGAACTCTGTGATGCCTTAAAAGAGGAAGTGGATAAGCTTCTGACAAACAAATTCATCCGTGAGGTTCATTACCCAGCTTGGGTAGCCAACCCCGTGCTAGTTAAAAAGAAAAATGAGAAGTGGAGAACTTGCATTGACTTCACGTGTAAACCCTTATTCTTGATAAGTCACTCACTAGTACTAGAAATTAGAAATTTGCAAGGGAGATGTAAGAATTGTAACTAATAACAATAAAATTAATATAAAGTGTTAAATATTAATAAAGAGATAAATGCCATGAAGGCCAATATAGTTATTCCATAAATGAGAGATAAGTGATTAAGTGATAAAGTTCTAATTTAATGTAAAATAAATAAATGAATATAGGAACATATTGTTTAAAGACATAAAAGCCCATGTGTTAGTTATTAATAAAATGGATGACTAAGGGTATTATAGTAACTTAAACCATTTAAGTGTTATATATATATGAGAGGGAGAGATGTTGGTCGGCCAACATCCAACAAAATCACGAAGAGAAAAACGAGAGATTGGAGAAGGAGGAAGTGGGCAGCATAACAGGAAGCAAAGGAGCAGAAACTGGACAGCAAAGAAAAGTGGAAGAAGAAAGCCCCTCCCAGCCCATCCAAACCTCAAAACCACCTCTCTAAGACCTCTTCCAAGTCCCTCTCACTTCTCTAAACAAGAATCAAGTGAGATCTCATCTCTTTTTTTTCTTATACTTGCTGAAATTAAAGTAGTTGGGCTGTTGAGTATTGTGTAGAATTTTGTTGTGTTGTGTTGGGTACTTTACCCTCAAAATTATGGTAGAACTCTAAGTGATTGTTGTAGAGAGTTAAATGATAAGTTGAGATGTGTAAATGGTAGCTTAGGGTTGTAAATATGGGTTGCCATGTACTTGATTAAAGTAGAAACAAAAATCTGTTTTTGCATGCACATCAAGTAGTCGATAAAATTGGTGAGTGAGTTGTGAGAGGTTAAATGACAAAATGGTGTTTATGTGTGTGTCATGGCTGTGAAGATCAGTAGACAAGCTCTGAAATTATATGGTTTTTGAACCCAAATTTTACCATAAATAAGATTAGGAAGATAAGTAGAAAGGATAGAAGTTCAATGGAAGTAGTTTTGAGCAAATTAACAATCCCGAGCTTGATGAAGGGTCAGTAGAGATCTGAATTGTTCTAGCTTATTTGGGGTTTTTCTACACCTTAAAACATGCCTTAGGAACATAGAAAACCATAGGAATTGGAACGGAATCATTCCGATAAAAATTGGCGAAGTTATGGCCAAAATAATACGCGTAGAAAGTGTCATAGAGTAAAAGTGGAATTCCGAGCTCAAACCATGAGCTAGAGAAAACCTGACCACGTCTGACATGTATGGGGGTGTTCTACACCTCAAAGGATGCCTAGGAGTTATAGAAAACCATAGGTTTTGGAACAAATCAAATCCGATAAAAATTGCGCAAGTTATGTGCAAAATAGTGCCGTTAAAGATTCGATAGGTGAAATAACTATGCGAATGAAATTTTTATTACATGGAATGAGGTTAGATGATCATAATGAGGTAAATGAAGCTTAGATATGAAAGAAAAACTAGCGTCGCTAGTCCGAAACGAAAAAGTGCATAAAACGCACACTAAAAGTGCCCAAAAATGAGCGTTTTTCTTAGATTTAACATAGCAAACGATAAAATTTTTCAACGAAATTTGACGTGTGACTAGAATGTGAGATAAGTGAACCGTAGGAAAAAGAATGAAGGAAAACGGAACCCCGAGTAGTGCGCTGTCATGCATTCTGTTATGAGCTATCATTTGAGCTTAAAAATTTGATTTTTCGTTTCGGGTCTCTAACAATTATACGGACAGCGTGGGGGTATTCCTAGAGGTTTAAAAGCAAGACATTTGCAAAGAAATTAGAATTAGAGAGTCTCAGTTGAGTTAAAATCGAGTAGAAAAAGTTATAGCATAACGGGTTTTCAATAGGTTGATTTATATTGAAAACTCTATTGTTACGTTTTATTTGAGTAAAATATAATAAGAAATTGATGTGTAGGTGACGAGCATGTGAGCGAGGCACGAGAGGCTCGTTAAGATCATTGCGTTTACGCGGATTGAGGTAAGTATTACACCAATTACACTAGTTCAATTGTAATTTCAATTATTGTAATTGTTGCTAAAGAGTTTTATAAAATAACTTTCTGATTGTAAGTTTGGTTTAAGTAAAAACCTTGAAAGAAAGGAAATTTTGTGCTTTTGCACATAAGAGAAAAAGAGCTGTAAAAACCATGTGTAATCCCTTGATTTTTAGAGTATATATCGATACGTGGCGACGTAGTAAATTTCGCACGTAGTCGAGTATATTGAGAGTTATTGGCATTACGTTGCGATGTAGAAAATTCCGCTCGTAGTCGCCTAGATAGTAGTTACTTATAATATGCTGTGATGTAGGAAATTCCGCACACATTTGTGAGAGCTATCGAGTAGTTTGCACTACGATATGCGATGTAGAAAATTTTGTATGTAGTCGCAAGGAATTACAGTTTATTAGCACTACAATCGCGATGTAGAAGATTTCGCGTTGTAGTGGCTCAGAGTTGAGATTACACGTGGTATTCTTAGTAAGAAAAAAAAAAAAAAACTCCATTTTGAAAATAAAGAGTTCAAGTAAGTATGGTTAATTATGTAATCGTAATCACATCTCTTTCATGTGTTAAACTAACAACTTTATTTTTATTTGTAGCGGGTACATTCTATTAGGTGATCTTATAGGTGACTACACTTCCAGAGAAGCGTTACAAAAATAGGTGGGAGTTCGAAGAATATATTGAACACACAAACGTCTTTTGGCTTGTGAAAAATGACAACAAAATGATGATGTATAACATGTTGATACATGTGTTGAATATTTAAAGTTGTTTTATATGATTGTGTGACATAAATGGTGTTGTGAATATTTGGAAATATTTGTGAACTTTTCTATTACATGAATATTCATTGTGGTGGTTGTGCATGTAAGTAGAAACACATGTTTGTGGTAAAATCGAAGTTGGGTCGTGCTCCAAATTAGTATGAAGTGTATTTTCCTTACAGGTTGATTTGGGAAATCTTAAAAATACAACCGTTATGCTATCAAAATTTTTATAAAATTGTTTTGCAAAAACGCGAAAAATTTACACTAACCCAACTATTTTAAAAGAAAATAAAAATTTTTAAGTTTAAACGAGTAAACCGGCTAAGCAAATTAAGGGTTCGCTTCTCGGGTTTCTGCAGTCTGATGAGTCGGGTTCAGGAAGTCCTTTGAAGTGCCCGACAGGACCCTCCAGATAAGAGCCTAAATAAGTTCTGGGAAGGGTCCTGTCATCACGAACTTGAATAAGGCCTGTTCGAAAGGCAACTTCCCACTATTCAGGATTGATTAGTTAGTAGATGCGACAGTTGAGCACGAGCTCTTTAGCTTCATAGATGCTTACTCAGGGTACAATTAGATTCTGATGAACCTTAAAGATGAGGAGCACAACTCGTTCATCACAGACCATGGCTTTTACTGCTATAAGGCAATGCCCTTTGGACTAAAAAATGTAGGGGTAACTTATTAGAGGCTAGTAAACATGATGTTCGAGGATCAGATTGGGAAGACTATGGAGGTATACGTGGATGACATGTTGGTAAAATCCAGATAAGCTGTCGACCATATCTACGACCTCGAGGGGATGTTCCGGATTCTGAGGAAATACCAAATAAAGCTCAACCCTCTCAAGTGTGCATTCGAGGTAGCTTCAGGTAAATTTCTAGGTTTCATGGTGAATAACTGGGGAATCGAAGCCAACCCAGAAAAGATACAAGCCTTGCTAGACATGAGGTCGCCTACAAAAATGAAGGACGTGCAGAGTTTGAATGGGGAAGTGGCGGCCCTGAACAGATTTACATCAAAAGCCATAGACAGATGTATATCGTTCTTTGAAGTATTAAAAAAGGCAAAGAACTTCAAATGGACAGAGGAGTGTGAGGTCGCGTTCCAACAACTGAAAGAGTATGTGGGGCGAGCCCCGCTCTTATCCAAACCGAATGAAGAGAAGCTCCTAACAGTTTATCTTAGGGTATCTTAGCACGTCATAAGTGCAGCTTTAGTACGAAAAGAAGGAAATGAAGCTCAGTTCCTCGTGTACTACATCAGTAAAAAGCTGGTTGATGCTAAGACAAGATATACCCTAATGGAGAAGCTCGTCTACTGTCTTGTGGTGGCATCCAAGAAGTTGCGTCCTTACTTCCAAGAGCATAAAATTGAAGTACTGACTAGGTATCCCCTAAGGTAAATCCTACAGAAGCCCGACACATCAAGTTGTCTCCTTAAATGAGCAATTAAGCTCACCCAATTTGACATAGAGTTCAAGCCAAGATCAGCGATCAAAGGGTAGGCACCAGCAGATTTCATCGCTGAATTTATAGGACCTGTGAATGAGGAAGCCGATTCTTCTGAAGGTCCGTTCTGGGAACTGTTTGTCGATGGATCTTCTTGCAAATTAAGTGCAGGAGCTGAAATTTTATTGATCAGCCCAGATGGAAATAAGTTCCTTTGTGCACTCAAATTTGGGTTCAAAGCCACGAATAATGAAGCAGAATATGAAGCATTATATGAAGCATTGTTGGCAGGAAATTGCTTGGCAAAAAAGATGCAGGCTGATCGGCTTAGAATTTTTAGCGACTCTCAGCTCGTGATCTATCAGATAAGGTGGTGAATACCAGGCCAGAGGGTCCACAATGGCAGTTTACCTGCAGAAGGTCCGAGAACTGTTAGGAACCTTTAAGAAGTATGAATTAAATCAGATCTTGCAAGCCCATAATTTACATGCAGATGCACTGGCTCGCTTTGCTACAACTCATGACAAAGATTTTGCTGGGAATGTGCCAGTGGAGTTCCTACCAAAGCCAAGTACAGAGCGTAGTGATGAGGTAATAATTTTAGCAGTAGCAACAGATTCATGGATGAGCCCCCTAGTTAGTTACTTACAAGAGGGAAATGATGAGTCCTATATCGGTTAGTGAGGGTGTTCTTAGGTGTTATATATATGGGTTTGCAATCCTCCCCTTGCAAGCTAGCTTTTGAGGAGGAGTTAGGTAGGTCCGTATCATATGGTATCAGAGCCACACCTCGTCTGATCGGTGGGCTATGTACAAAGGTTCTCTGCACGAGGACGTGCAATCTAAAGGGATCGAGAATGATGAGTCCCATATCGGTTAGTGAGGGTGTTCTTGGGTGTTATATATATGGGTTTGCAATCCTCCCCTTGTAAGCTAGCTTTTGAGGAGGAGTTAGGTAGGTCCGTATCAGGAAAACTGCCAGATGAGAAGATATAAACACGTCGTTTGCGAGTAAGAGCAGCGAGATACTACATATACGATGACATGCTTTACAAAAAGAGCTTTTCGGCTCCTTTATTACGATGCATTAACCAAACTGCACTACAATTTTGAAGGACATACATGAAGGACATTGTGGCAACCATGCTAGAGGGTTGTCCTTAGTCCAAAAGGCACTTCGACAGGGGTTTTACTGGCCAACTATGAAGCAAGATGCTATTAACCTGGTGAAAAAGTGTGACAAGTGCCAGAGGTTTGCAAGGATCCCATGAGCTCCACCAGCCTATTTTCAGCAAATGATTAGTCCATGGCCCTTCGCAATTTGGGGTATGAACTTGATAGGACCTTTTCCAATAGGTCGAGGTAGGTGTAAATATATTGTGGTTGCAGTCAATTATTTTACAAAATGGGTAAAGGCTAAGGAACTGGCTGAGATCTCCACAACAAAGATAGAAAAGTTTGTGTGGGATAATATTATCTGTAGATTCGGTGTTCTTCAATAGCTCATGATAGACAATGGAACTCAATTCATAAGCGAGCAGTTCCTAGAATTTTGTAACAACCTTGGCATTACTAAAAGCTTCTCGGCAGTAGATCACCCCCAAACTAATAGCCAAGTAGAGGCAATTAATAAGATCATAAAACAAACTCTGAAAACCAAGCTTAAAGCCAGGAAGAGAGCATGGGTAGATGAGCTATAGAAGATGTTATGGGCTTATCGAACAACAGCTCGCAGCACCACTGGAGAGACCCTTTTCTCAATGGTCTAGGGGTCTGAGGCCATAATTCATGCTGAGTTTAAGGTGACCAGTCAGCGGAGAGCAAGTTTCAATCCTAAAGAAAATGATCAACTCTGGGCCATTAGTTCAAATCTCCTCAAAGAAGCCAGAGAAGCAGCTCGCCTGAGAATGGCCGTCTACCGACAAAGAATAGCCAGACACTACAACAAAAGGGTCCAAGTTTAAAAATTCAAGCCAGGTGATCTTGTGCAATGGGAGATTCTACTCGGAGCCCCCAAAGCCAGTAATGGCACGCTGGGACCAAACTAGGAAGGATCCTATGTCATCTATGAAGATCTCAAGAATGGAGTCTACCATTTAGCAGACATGAGAGGGGTAGTGCTTCTGTGAGCATGGAACGCAATACATTTATGACTATATTATCAATGATTATTGTATTAATTGATATGCTTTGTAAATAGTTGTTGTATAAACGTAATGACAAGCTCTACAATTCTCATATATTATCACTAACACAAATTGATAGTGCATTTCTATGTGAAGTGTGTAGCTACGAAAAGCATGGGTTGACACGACCATGGGCTCGCGCACCTAATCGTAGCTCGCTTACAATTTTTCCCTAGGCCGCACCAGACACTTCACTACTCGGCCCACCTCGTGATGCAAAGATCAACCTAACGGATAGGGCTTACGCACCCAAGAAACCTATGAGGTTGAGGGTTCTACTTTGGACGTTACCTCATAGGGCTAGAAGGTTAAACGAGCGTTAGGGCCTATGAGATATCGGACGTACCCTCCCAACGAACTCAGCCTACGGGGTGCCTTAAAGCGTTATTGATCAAAACGTGTGTCTTAAATTCGCTCATATGCAATTGGTGCCACACCTTAAATTATGCTATAAATGTTCGGGTTATGGCCCTATGAACGCAGTCGAGGTCCTGTTACCTCCTCAACTCTCTCTATAGATGCTCAGGTTCTGGCCTTACGAGCATAACTCGAGAGGAAAATACGTTGTATAGCTCAGATATCGAGTGTGTGAGCACAGTTCGTTGTAGATGCTCAAGTATCCACCCTACGAGCACAGTTCGCTATAGATACTCAGGTTTAACCTTGTGAACGTAGCCTACTGTAAATGCTCGGGTCCCTACCATGTGAGCGCAACGCCCTGTAAAGGCTCAAGTTCCTACCTTTTGAGCACAGCTCTTACCAAGTTAAAGAATGGCTGAGATAGTTTACGAGCAGCATCCTATCTATATTAGTCAGTCCTTTCTTGACTCATACTACTTTGCAAATGTTTATTTATGCTGCAGATGTTACTGTTATACAGTTGTGCGAGCTAATTTACTCATTATTGATTAGTGCTTATTATTACACGAGAGACCCGTTTTTTTTATTATAAGTTATTGTTTGCCAAGTGGGGGGCTAAGTTACTGATTCACCTATTGAAGATCTTCTTCTACTTTATCGATTATATGTTTTATCAAAGCTGTCTACTTATATCCTTAAGGACACATTCGCAACCCATAAGCTTAATTTCTATGATCTGAGAGGCATCTACGAGACCGGTTAATACTTATCATCATGACAGAGCAAGTTCAGCTAACTCTCTCAGTCAGATTTATTGTTTAATCATTTTATTATCTATTCTATTGACTATATATGGTCACGATTCATTCAAATTATGCAAAGTATGATACTATTTAGTGATGCATATAAGACTTGAGAAAAATAAAGCAGACTAGTAGGATCTCATATTACTGGGAACAGAAACATACTATTATAAAACTAAAGATCATCATTATCATCGATGTTTAAAGATAAGCCTTACAAAAAGAGATAAGAGTAAAGATAGTTAATTTCTGGGGGGCCTGTGAGGAGCTCGCGGGGGCTGTCTTTTCACCTTGGTCACTGGAGGCTTCCTTTGAAGATGCATCTTGTACCTCGGAAGCAATTGATTGTAATAAGCTTGGGGAAGGTCCTGGTTACGTTGAAGAGATAGTGCCCGGAGCAGAAGCCAATGAAGTTAGGCCTTGGGCAATTGGAGGTATCCCTTTCTGAGCAGCCCGATCAGCATACTTCTTCACCTCTTTTACTTCCTTTTCGCCATAGACCAGTTCTGGGTGAAACTTCCATAAAGTGTACAAAAAACGAGCTTGACGTCTTCTCAATGGTGTCTTTGCGAGCCTACTTGATACAGGCTTCAGCTTGGCTGAGTAACTTTTTTGTGCCGACAATATTTCCTTTCATTGTGTCCATGTCGCACATCACCAGTTCAGCTTTTTTCTCAGCATCTACAGCTCGCTTCTTTTGAAAGATGGCTTCCTATGTTATCCTATTGACATCCTCGGTAGCCTGTTTAAGCGAGGAGGCGGTGATATCCCGAAGCTTCATCTCACGAGCTAAGGCTTCCTCCGCTCTATCTCTCTGCTTCTTGACGCCCTCAAGTTTTTGTTCAAGCTCGTGCGTGACTTTCCTAGCCTTTTTGGATTCCTTGCGAAAGTACTCCGCTTCCCCCTTGATATTTTATTGTCGCTCCTGAGCTTCCTATTCGCTTCCTCTAGCGAAGCCTTCTCTTATGCCAAGTCAGGCAAGTCTTTGTACATCTTTATCAAGCCCAAGGCAGACTGAAGTGGAGGTACTTCAATGGCAAATATGAAAAGAGAAAGCAAAAGTTTAATAGTTAAAACGAAAGCTTATCAGCAGCAAATGTCGAGCAGAATACCTGACTAGATTCTTGCTATAAACATGGCTTTGATAAACGTCTGGCTTGTTGGGGCCCAATAGCTACGACATCCCGTCCATGAGGTCGCTGAAGTATTCCTCAACGTCAAAATCCTGGCCCCGTTGCTCCTAGCCCCCTTCCACAGCGGCTCATTGCCTTTGGTTTTCTGAAGTTTTGGTGGGGGCTTCACGGTCCCTTTCCCTTTATCCACGGTCCCTTACTGCCCCGTCGACGACTTGCCTGAGGCTTGTATCACCTCGCTTGGAGGCTCACTTGGTGGGGTAGTATCTCTTGGAGGTTTCCTTTCCACCGATTTGTACCTCACTCTTTGCTTTTGTGAGGTCGCTGCAGTTTTAAGTTGAGAAGACAACCCCGTAACAGCTTTCGAGGTGGTTTGCTTGCTCGATTACTCTGAGGGCATGCTCACAGGTCCAACAACGTCTGTTATTTAAACCTTCGGATCCTCTAGTTCACTCCTGGTGAAGGTGGCAGAGTCGCAAAGCAAAGTTGTACCATCATCGCAAGCTTCCTCGAGGTTGGGTCTAGTGCCCCCTCTTTAAAAACGTCAAAGACTGAAGGGACCTCTTTCTTCTTTCTAACTTTGATGTCCTTATAAATGTTTAAGAACTTGGTCCCAACCTTCGGTGCAAGCCCGTACTCTCGCAAGGAAGAATCATTGGGGAACTAATCGTCTAGCAGACTCTTAACTTCGAAAAATTTCTGAAGAGCCTCTACCTCCTCGTCAGTGAGCTCGAGCGAACTCTTGGATATGTCTATACATGAGAATAAAAGTCAGTAAATGCGATAATAAAAATATATGCAAGAGCAAGCAACAGTGAGCTAGAAATTTACCAGGATAAAGAGAAAAAGAAAAATTTTCAAGATCAAACAAAGATGGGCAAGACACGTAGAACCAGCGGGTCTTGTAGTTGCCCACGTTCTACCTAATGACCCCTTCAGGCAAGAAAACCTTGTTAGGTGATCCACGGGCTGCGGTGTAGTAAAATCCATCTTGCTTATCCGCCTTAGGACCCGTGGTAGCTTTGAATTGAAAGAGGTGTTGAATAATAGTAGGGGTCAGAGGCGGAAGTCCATTTTTTATAAAAATGGAAGTTAAAGCGGTCAAATTGGCGTAAGAATTTGGTGTAAGTTGGAACAGGACTAGCTCCAGGTCGTTCAGAAGATTGAGGAGGTAATGGGGTACTGGAAACCTAAACCTGGACTCTAAGTGCTAGCGGCTGATCGCTATAAACCTCGAAGGGGGGTGAGTCACTTGATCGTGCTGGATCGGTACCATAACCCGGCATCTCGAAGGGAAATCATACTTTTGAGCTATGACGACGAGCTCGCTGTGGGGAACGGTGGAGCTGTGCCTAAAGAAAGGCTCGTGAACAGGGGAATCTTTTTGCCCTGATGACTCCAATGCACTTTCATTACCTTGAGAAGTTGCGCTTGGAGAATCTCTAACTTGTTGAGTAGCTTCTCCCTCAGAATCCTCATCGCCAACCCCTAATTGGTGATTGTGGCGTCCACAACTTGACATCTACAAAAGAAGCAAGAGGATTAGGTCGCTGATAGCAGACCAGACTTAAAAAGCAGAATCTTCCTGAATCCCTTTTTTCCAAGCGTCAAGTCGTGCGCTTAGAAGAACTGCTTAGGGTAAGAAGAGTTCTAGGTACGACCTCATCAAAACCCAGCAAAAAAAAAAACTCTTCTTATACAGATGGCCCAGAGATATCCTGAGCAACGACAAAGAAGGGGCGACATATGTGTCCTTGATCAAAACAAACATCGCCTTTCTACCGACATTTTTTCTGAAGTCTCTTAAACTAGAAAAATGAAGAATCGCAGAATGCTCAAGCAAGGACAGAAACGAGACCCAGAAAAAATAAAAACAGTACCATGCACGTGAGAATAAAAGCAAAAAAAATAAAAAATAGATGTATGAACTTACTTTGGATATGGTGGAAGTTGATGGCTTTGAAAGAAGAACGACGAACAGTGACGGTAGAGAACACAAAGAAATCAGGAAGACAAAGAGATGTCTAATTTTGTGAAAATGACAGAAAGAAAGAAGATGAAGAGTCTTTGTCATCATATAGCTGCCAAGCCCTAGCCATTGGATCAAGATAGCTATATAATCGCCTAAGATCTAACGACGCTATGCGACTCTTGGGATTTTGTCATTATGTGCAGTCAGTTGAAAGACATACATTAAATGCACACAGCACGTGATGTGCCCTGTAACTACCGTCTGGGGTAGTGCCACGTGTCTTGGATGTAAAGTAGAATTTGAAAAAATAAAGTAACTGTTCCCACCAAGGAAATTTGTATAAGAGCTCGTAGCTTCTGGTCCATAAAATGCACCCAGAGCTAGGGGGCTTATGTTATGGGTATTTTCACAATCAAACCAATTGGGCCAAAGAAAGTCCAAAGCATGGGCTCAATGACCCAGAGGCCTAAGAAACCCAGCAATCTGTCCATCTCTCTGATCTCCCACCTAATCGCTAACATGTTCGCTTGTATGCCAGCCAATCTGATCACATATCCAATCGTTCGACTGATCGTTAATCTGTTCGCTGATCAGCTCAGTTACCTGCTCGATAATCCATTCGCCCATGTGCTCGTCCATCAGATCGAATATGAGCCCGTTTATTTGATTAATCAATCTGCTCGGCCCTTACTCTCCTAATGCGATCAGTTCAACAGAAACCTACTCGTTAATCAGCCTGACAGAACATCCTTCTCGCTAAGGTGCTCGCTTCAATCACATCTATCGGTGCAAGTCAACTACAATTATGACTATCAGGTAGATTACGGCTCAAGACGTACCATGCACGCCAATTCCGTCAGAGATTACAACCTGAATTACGGTAATCTCACCTAACCCACATGGGTTAGCCGCCTAAACCCATGCTTTGGGCAGAATTAACCTGACATTGTCAACTGTATTAAATGTAATCTAGGCGCATTAAATGTAACCCATCATTGCAATCTTAATTTACTGTACCTTTGTCTTATTACGTTTTACTGTAGCACCTCCCATTCTCTATAAATAGGGGAGGAAATTCCTTATAAAAGAGATCTGAAATCTCGAGTATCGTTACTCCGTTAAAATAGTGAAAGAGTGAACAATGGACGTAGGTATCTTTTTGGGCCGAACCACTTAAAAATCTCTGATATTTTTCTTTCTTCCCTGACCTCATCTCCTTTGCTTTCTACTTTGCTTACCATACTACAACAACAACCCAAACTGTAGCTTAGGCCATAAATGAACTTAATCGGCTTAATTCAGATGTCGACACATACTATTTTATTAATTGAATTATACAAATTTCTATATATATATATTTAAGGATGAAAATGGTAGTATTATGGAAAATCAGTTGCCAATTATGGACCACACCAACATTTTTATAATAGACCTGGTATGTAACTTTTTTTTTCTTGTTTTTTTTATTATATTTATATATAATTTTATGCTTATTTAAAATTATAATATTATCTCGTAGGTTTTCGACAATCGAGAAGCATTTATAGAATGGACATAAAATACAAGTAAAATGCCCAAAGACTTGGTATCTGGTGGTGGTACACAAATGACAATCAATTTAGGTAGCCAATAAATTAACTTTTTTTTTTAATATATATATTTATATATGTTGAAAGGTGTTTCATTTATTATTTAGTTAGTACTAGTAATGATAGTTTGGATATTTCAATTTAAATGTTACATTTTTTATTAAGCTTTGTAATTAATATTTTCTTGGCTCAATTTCTTTTAAAATCAATGGCTTTAATTGATGGTAATATTTAGTTTCAGTTATGTTCAATCATATTTTATAAAGTTCTGTCTTTCTTTTATAACGTTCAATTATAATAAAGTAAGTTCTTTTTCACTAATAATTATTGTTGAAAAAGAAAATATCAGATATTGTAAAATATATATATACACACAATAGAACACTTAAAATTTAATTATTCTTTACAATGTTTCCAAACCAACTACCAAGTTTCTACTACACTTCTCTAACGGGAAAAGGAAAAAAAAAAAGATTTGGTAGAATGTTAAAGCTCATGTACAAGAGAAAACAGGCTTTGACATGTTTTAGTGAGTGAAATTAGGGTTCTGAGAATGAGCCATCCATGAATTTTCAACGCAAAACACACATTGCAAATGTCGATCCCAGTGCACCATTCCTATAGATCCTGTTGGTTATACAGGTTTTAGGTCAGGTTCACCCAAGATGGCCCAAAACCCGAACTCGGATCCAACACCGAGATCCAGGATCCAACAGATAGTTGGATGAAATTCATTAACTACTGGTGGCAGTTTTTGTGGGCAGTTGCAATTACTCCTAGTATAAAATTGTCAACAGTTATCTATTTTTAAGAGAGATATATATCCATGCGAAGAAAAAACAAAAAATACAGAGAAGAAGTGAAAAATAGAGAAAAACAAAGGCAAGGTATTTTACATTATGGATTGTGTTTTCTTTTCAAATTTTGTGATTGAAATCCGACCTCAGTCAAACAATAAGGAATCCTAATCAATTTTTGCTGCTAACCGGATACATCTTATGATTTCCTCTCACGATTTTTTGTGTTTCAAATGCAATATATATACTGTCAGTGGTGAATGTAATTTAACATGTCCATATTTGCAGGTCCCTATCTTTAAATGATGTTGCTATGCACATCCGAAGACTGACAATAAAAATTGAGAGAAAATATAAGTTGTACAGGTTTAGAGGTACGGTCTTAATATATATGACACGCCTAACAACTACCAGCTTACCAAAAGCGAAAACCCCTAGTGTTTAGTAAAAACAAAAATTAAAGATCTTTGGGCCTCAATCATTATCATTACTCTTTAATTCATTGTCTCCAACATAAGGATCCTCTCATTTTTGCATGGCACTGCATGTTGCTCAAAATCATTACACAGATTGTGCAACTTCTGCTGATTTTAAAACGTCAAAACTGTTATAGTTAGATGTCAAATTCATACATACTTTCTACATGGTATCGTTGTGTAAGTTAGAGGACATTGGATGGAAACAAAGATCCTGTAATTGAGTGCGGAGGTCTCAATGCCGATGATACTAATAGAAATGGATCTAAATGTAGTGGTGGCCCAAGACCTGTTGCTTTATCTTCTTTGAAAACCTCTGCAAATTTGAACACATCTGATGACAAATCTCTAGTGTGTTTTAAAAATTAATTTCAATGGTAAGATTTTTCTTATTAAAACATAATACTAAATATCCACACTAGAAACTCATATAAGTATATACTGTTCACGAGTAATTTAATAATGAGTAGAGTATTGTTTCCATGAGAATTGTCCAAATTATTTATATGTTAAGTACTAAACCGATCAAAATAACTGTTTATCCCAACTATCAAAATTGGATTTAAGTGAAGAAATTATAAACTAACAATTCAATTTAAGAAAAATCAACAGTTAGAAAATATCTAGGCATACAATTTCACTGAACAAATCATTTGATTTGTTCTTTTCTTTTAAAGATAGTTTTTATCTTGTATTTAATCAGATAAAATTTCACTTCTTTGATTGTACCGGCTGGAGTTGTTTTAGTTTCATTGGTATTTATTTCCTTGTTGAAATTTATTTTTTGATTTTGGATTCTTGGAATTGCTAATGAGAAAAGGCAATGTTTTTTATTAAAGATCTGGTTGTTATGTGTCTGACTTGAGTTTATCGAGTTGATAGAGTTGGCCTACTCGGCCCGAGTACTCATCGTTGGTCAATCTAAGAGTTCTTGGATTGGCAGCGTGCCGATCCGAATCAACTCGTTGAGAACTTGACCTATTCAGCCGAGTTCTGAAACATTGATGTAAACGTTATAAGTTAACGTCATGTTGCTTGTAAAAGTAATATTGCAAGTAAAATATTAAATATATTCATTTTAACATATTTAGTTATCATATAAACATAAATATTGCAAGTTAACGTTATGTTGCATATTAAAGTGATGTTGCAAGTAAAATATTGACTACATTCATTCCAATGTAGTTCGTAGCCATGTAAGCATAGATATTGTAAGTTAACATAATATTGCACATAAAAGATTAAATATATATATATATATATTCTAATATAGTTCGCTACCATATAAACGTAAATGTTGCAAGCTCACCTCATGTTCCATGTTAAATTGATGTTGCAGGTAAATTATTGAATATACTTATTATATAGTTAATTACTATATAAACATAAACGTTATACGTTAACGCTATGTTACAAATAAAAGGTTGAATATACCTATTTTAACGTAGTTAGTTACTATATAAAAGACTTGGTTAACTTATTGGTTCAGGTAAGATTACCCAATAAATTTATATCCATTGGATGATTTATAATAAATCTAATGATTATTATTGAAAAATCTTATATATTATTAAATAAGTTGTATTAACTAGTAAGCTACTAATCCAATTTCACACAATTAACTTATAGACTTTGAATATTAACAAAATTCTTCCTTTTTAAACCATTTTTACTTAAACTTAAACTTTACCTTTTTTGCAAATTAGAATTTATGCTGAGAAAACTAGTCAGTGCCTAGGCAACAAAGATTTTTCTGTAGGGTTTATGACTAGAAATTGGGGATGTGGTGCTTTTAGGGGAGACCTTGAACTAAAATGCATAATTCAGTGGCTTGCTGCTTCACTGGTAATACGTAATTCAATTCAATAGAATCAATAATAATAAATTGAAAACAAATTATACACATGGTATGCTGCCATTGCACAATTCCCAACTTCTTCCTTTTTATATTGTTTTTGCATTTCAAAACTTTACAGAGATTAGACCTCAAAGGCCGTTAAAATCTTCAAACTTGAAAGATATATTTTCTAATATTCACTCTTGTGTCATACCTTATCATAAGAATGGAAGTGTGGTATAACCCTAATCCTTGCCTATCAAAGGAAAAGAATTCTCTTTTCATTAGAGTTTTTGCTTGGCTGTGAGTTTTTGCTTAGCTGTACGTTTAAGAAATAGAAAGAATTTTTTTTTTTTCAATAGTCATATAAAGAGAAAAAGAATTTGTGTCTTTTTTCTTTATATAACCAAAAGGCAAAGCACGCCTTTTACATAGAATTTATTTTTTATTTTTTTAGAAAAGAAATAAAAAATAAGTGAGCACAATTCTATAGTTGTGCCTACTTACTTTTTTTTTTCACTGTATTATTGATTTAAGTTCTCTGAGTTTTGTAAAAAGTTTTGAAACCTAATCTTTCACATGTTTTAATTTGATTAAAATACTTCTAATTTTTTCCCTACATATAGTGGACACTCTCCTGTAGCAATTTTACTACTAAACTTCAAAAAAGTTTGCTATACTTCAATTAATATATAAACTAGATAGAAATCTTGTTTCAAATTTCATATGTTTGCCAAAGCTCTCCTGCCAAACTTCGTTTAGTAAATCACTGAAACTTGAATTTCACATGCAAAAGGATCAAATCAGTGAAAAGCAACACATAACAAACAAAAACTGCAAATGATTATCTGCGCATTTTTTTTTAATTAGTAATAAAATAAGTTATCATATTGAACAGTACAGAAGGTGACATCGGAGAATTAATAATAGCAAACGGACGGCCCACCTTCAACGTATGAAGAAACCGTCCACGCAAAATCTAGTGGTAGAAGCACTAGTTATCTCGTTAGAGGATGAAAGTGGCTTACTAGATGAAAATAGAATGATAACTCTTCTCAGTCATGGCGGATGCTGATCAGGAGGATTACAATATCAAGGTTTTTTCTTTTAAAATAAAATTATGGTGTATTTTGAAGCGCTTTAGTATTAAATAATAGTTTCGTTTAAATGCCAAAGTGATACCTGAAATAAATTTACATTGATATATAAGTTGAATGAAATTATAGTTTATAAATTAAACTTAAGTTCAAATTTACAGCATTACTGTAGATAACTAGGCCTTCTTTTTTTCTTTTCGAATAATTATAATAATTCAAAGTTTGGAGGAACTCTTGCGATCAACGTCATTTCTTTCTTTCTTTCGTTCCCTTCTTTTTTTTTCTTTTTTTTTTCTTTTTTAAGAAAATGAATTTTTGGATGTAAAAACTTAGTTGTCTATAAAAAAACATTTTTTGAGAAATATTGTCCTCAACACATTATCAAAATAATTGATTCTTTATCTAATTAGTATGACCATGATTATTCACTAATTGCAATAGGGCATAATTGAAAGTCAAGTTGCGTCGCATCCGCACTAGCAAGTACGAACTATATAATATAGAGGTTTAATAAAATATTTGTGATAAATATATTTAAAATATTCACTTAATTATATTTAAAATATTTTATTACAAGTGTATACTCTTTAAAATAATATACTTTTAATTTTATCCTAATTTTATATTATAAATGGTTTTTTTTTCCTAATACTTATATGACATTTAAAAAAAAAAAAAAATCCTCTCATCCCAAAATTTTTTAAAATTGGACAAATATATATTAATTTACAATTTAAACATTTACCTTTTTTAGTTAGCTTTAAAACATAATTCAACTCATAGATAATTTTGTTATTTTATTTAAACATATAAATGTAATTAATTCTATTATTCTTTTTAATAATATTTTAATTATAAATTATAATTATAATTATAATATTTTTAAATATCAATTTTATAATTATACCCCTAGTCTTTATGTATAATAATCTTGATTATTATTATTATTATTTTAAATATGATGGTCCTACACTTTTAATGGTATGGATAAAATTAGGCTGACGTAAAAAAATGGTATATTTTTTAAAAATTTTGACAATTTTGAATACTTTCACAAATCTTTGTAAGAAAGTTAGAATTAAAAAATTATATAGAAATTAATTAAGTTTTTTTTTTTTTTTAAGGTTGACATCCTACGAGTTAGAAAACTGTTGGGACCCGTCAATATGATGCACTATTAGAATGTCCTGAATATCTACTCTAAAAAATAGGAGACAAATTACTCTCACAATCAACAAGAATGAAAGTTACCCATATTAGTGTTAATATTCTCTATCCCTAAATATTACACACAATTAAACCAGTTCGGATGGCTATTGCCAGAAATGGAAGACAAACTATTCTCACAATCAATAAGACCAACTGCACTAAGAGATGATTTGTAAATGATTAAGGTGTCGTTTGCTTTTGTTTTGTCTGAAGATTGAATAGTAATGCTGAAGGTTGAATAGTAACTTAAATATGAAATTTGAAAAACGTGTTTGTTTGTTTTTTTTTTTTTTTCTCTTATCTTTGAATATGTTATAAATTTATTTATTTTTTAAATTTAAAATTGTCTGAAAGCTAGTAAGTTAACATTTATATTCTTTTTATTATTTGTTGTTATGTAATTTTAATTAATTTAATACAAACATCTAAAAATAAATAATTTAATAAATTTTAAAACATTTTTTTATAAACATATCAATAATATTTTATTCATAATTAAAATATGATTAAAAAATGTAGTAGTATTAACCATATTTATATATTTAAATATATAAATATATTTAAGAAAACAACTAAAAAAATGAATGTTAAAATTATAAATTAAAATATATTAGTTTAATTTGAAAATAATTTGAGATGAGATGTATTTAGATTTTAACTTTTAAATATATTTTTTTGTAAGTATCAAGGAAAAAAAATTAAGTAATATAAAATTATGATGAATTTGAAATTATATTATTTTGGAAAAAATTGATTTAGAATAAAAACTTTTAAATGTCCTTAAATGATTTATAATTAAGTTAAAAATTAAAAATTTCTATTTAATTTTTTCAGTTGTTTTTTAGTAGTTTTAAGTGATTTGACTATTTTATTAAAAAAAAAAAAAACGAAAATAACTTAACAAGTGTAATTCAACACTATTAAGTCTTAAATGAAAAAAACAAATGACCCCTAAATAATTGATTTATTAAGAACTTAGGATATATTAGTAATTTGAAAGACTAACTTAAATAAAATATTATAGAAAGCATTTAAAAGAAATATCTTTCTGTTTCTTGCGAAGACTATTTTTTTTATTTATTTGAAATAACATCTACAGTGTAACTGCTTGAACTTGAGTCATTATCAGACTGAATGAGAACTTTATACCATTTAGTCATATTAGGTGGTGGGTTCCTTAGGAAACTCTTGATGTGGGTACGTAGAGTATTACAATGTATTATTAGGTTGTATTAAATAGTTATGAACAAGTACATATTTTATTATTGTAAAATAATAAAAGTACAGTATTTATTGGTTAAAAAGTAAGTACATGTTCTATATGCACATTTGTTATTCAAAAGCTTGGGTGGTTGGTTATCTATTTAAAATAAATAACATAAACACTAAAAAATATATTGAAAGAATTTCTTATTTTTAATTTAAACCTAGATCATTGAAAATAATTTTTTGAAGTAATTACTATCATGCAATGTAGTTCGGTAATAAGAGCATTTTATGCATTTGATAATATTTTATTTTATTTTATTTTTTGAGATAGATATATTTTAATTTTGAGTCTCTCTATATGTTATCTTTAATAATAATTTAAAAAAAAAAATCAAGTAATTAAGTGGTGAGAGCACTTCTTTACTACGTTCATAATAGATAACTGAATGTTTTGTTATGTACATTTATCAGCATAAATAACAAGCATTTTATATGATAAATTTTTAAATTTTTTGTTATACCTAAAAATAGCACCAAGGTAAGAAATTCAATAAAGGACTAATAGGTTAACCAAGCTAAAGGTCCAGACGAAGACTGAAGCAATTTAAAGCCAATCATACCATTACAAATCAACCAGAACACCAAATGAGTTCAATTACGTCAAGATATATAGTGAATCAGTTTGAGATAAGAAGCTCGCATAAGGCATAGCTTAAGGTCACAATCATAAAGTAACTTGTGGCACGTTCTCAGTATGTTATTTCATTTAACAACGAGAAAGACTGGAAAACAGAAAATTTTCTTCCAATTGGTAGAAGTTGACATATTTCTTTATTTTAATGAATCTCTAGAAAAAGGAATAGAATTTCATCAAACAAGAAGATTTTTATAATGAATAGAAAATCTCCTCTAATAGGAAATTGTCAGAATTGCATAATAAGTCAAATATTGACACAATTAATTATAGTTTGATTTAGTATTTAAGTGTTTAATATAATCTCATGTAAAATGGAAAAGAGAAATGTGTCTTTCTATGTTGTAGTAGTCAAATTATATGTAAATAAGTAACTCTAGTACTATGCAAAGGGTCATTCATATGTACAAATAGACATCTTGCATCCTAGCAAACCTATTTGTATCAAAAAGAGTTCTTATACGTTTGTTAGCATCCTTTTTCATAATAGAAATTTTGCTAAATCCAGTTTCCTCTCAACAATAATATACTTGTCAACTTAGGTGTATTAAAAACTTGCTTGCCTCTTTCGTCACCTCATATGTCTCTCATATCTCTTTTATTTTATTTTATTTCTTTGTGTTCATTCTATTTTTCTTTTTGCTTATCATGTTAACATTATGGTCAGATTTCATTTAACTCCTTAAATTTCACACTAATCACTATTTTTATATTAATATGGGTGTTGATCGATTTTTTACATCAATATTACTTAGACTTCTGATTATTAATATCACCTTATCTGAAAATTAATAAATAATTAAAAGGAAACAAGATCTCCCTTTGGTAAAAACCACAAAAGAAACTAAAGTTAAACAAATAAACGAGTACCAATGTGGTAAGTTACCCCTATAATTCCCATACCACAAAACACCCACTCAATTCTCCTCCAAATCATAAACCAAACAAAAACAAAAGAAAACAAAATTAGATCCTCCATTAGTAGGGACAAAATCGTAAATTCTCATTCACAAAATGTGACCCACACTATGACCAAAAATTCAAAGAAAAAAATAAAAAATAATAGAAGTTACAGTAATTACAAAAAAAGGCAAAAAAAATTGATTTTCAATTCAACCAAAGATGGATCCATTGCTACTCTCTCTCGCTAGCAACCCAAATGTCTTCTTAGCTTCTAACAAATCCCACCACCATGTCCACTACCATCAGATTCTCTTCTACTATTTAATTATTAAATCCCTCTTCTTCATGCTATACGTCATCATAGTTAATATATTCACACTAATTTCCAAATAAAATCTCATACAATTAATCTATTCAAAGTTATTAGCAAAAATTCTTTATCAAAGTTGACATTATGCAAAAATTTTTATGAAAAGAATTTTAAGTTTGAGTAATATATGAGAAAGAAAAAATAAAATTAAAATAATATTAGTCATCCATTATTTTTCATACTGATGTCCCAAACCATTCATAAGTAACAATATACAACACAGGAAATTGAATAGTTATGGTCCAATCCACTGACAAGGACAATAAAGAAACATATGCATGAAAGTACTGAAACTAGCTAGTAAAGATGAAGTGGGAGTCGTGGCTCCATGATAGCAACAAGCGGGTACTTCCTTGGTGTTGTCAATTGATAAACTTCATCCATGCTTATGTCTTCAACTTTCATATTCTCTGGCAACTTCCAATTAAACCCATGCAACAGATTAGCTAAACTAGACATAATCATCTTCAATCCAAGGCTATAGCCAGGGCACATCCTCCTCCCTGACCCAAATGGCAATAACTCAAAGCTTTGCCCCTTCACATCAATGGCCTTCCCCAGAAACCTCTCGGGACGAAACTCCTCAGGATTGTCCCAAATTGAAGAGTCTCTGCCAATGCTCCAACTGTTTATGAAGACTGTAGTTCCTTTGCTGATGTCATAGCCAGCAACATTGCAATCTTCATGGGCGAAGTGCGGGGCTAGAAATACGACTACCGGGTGTTTCCTCATAGTTTCCTTCATGATAGCGTCTATGTACGGAAGCTGTAGGATGTCTTTCTCTTCAACCCATCTCTCTCTTCCAATAACTCTGTCGAGCTCTTCTGTTGCCTTTTTGATTAGATGTGGTTGTTTCACCAGTTCAGACATTGCCCATTCAACTGTTGTGGCTGAAGTTTCTGTGCCTCCAGCAATTAGATCCTGATTAACCAACCAACATGCTTGTTATTCTTTTTTATTTTTTTTGATAAATTAATTATAAAATGAAAAATAAAAGATAATTTGAGATCTATTCTCTCCATGTTCAAATTAAATATTTTCTCTCCAGCACAGTCAGTATCCAAGAGGAATTCACCCATCTCAACCAACGATCTAGCCTAGGTTAGCTATTCTTCCAATTGAAATGATCAAAAGATATTAAAAATAAATTAGTCTATATGTTTCAACCTAAATTATTCATGAACTTAAAAAATAAATCTTAACAATTTATTTTATATATTTTAATAAGACTATTACTCTAAATGACATGATTTAGGATTATAGATGAATTTCTTCAATTTGCAAACCATTTTCTTTGGATCACCAGATACAAAGTTTTTTTGTTGCATCATATATATAGTTTCGTCAACGTCACCATTGAGAAACGTAGTCTTTACATCCATCTGATGTAACTCCAAATCAAAATGAGCCACAAGTGCTATTATAATCCTAAAAGAGTCTTTTATGGAAACCGGAGAGAAAGTCTCTTTGAAAACAATGATTTTCTTATTAGTAAAACTCTTGACAACTAGACGAGCCTTATATCTCTCAACATTGCCTTTCGAGTCTTAAATATCCATTTGCATTCAATAGGTTTTGCACCTTTAGGCAATTCGATGATATCCTAAATGTCATTATTCTTTATGGAATTCATGTCATCATTCATGGTAACGGGACCCTTTTCGAATCTCTCCTATAAACTTGTGAAAGACCCCGTAGCACCCCGACAGAACTCCAACGAACCCTCACTTTGGCTCAAATGAGTCTCGTCGGAGCACCGAGACTCAATTTAAACTTATTTTATAAATTATTTACTTGGTGATAAAGGTAAAAATTTTTCATTTTTCTGATGAAAATTCGGTAGCACGCCAGCTGTTTATTGAACTATCTCATCCTGCAAATTTCAAAAGTAATTTAAATACACTTTTATGGCACATAATCTCAACTATCAGGAGCCTTCGGCCCACATCTCAAGCCAATATCAGCATGAAAATCACAAATATACTCAAGTTGATTGAAAACTAAGATTTTCTTTTCAAAGTTTCTTTATAAAAACGTGCATCCAACAATTTATATTTACGTTTACAAAATTTACAACATTTACACTATACTTTAAATACAAAACATGCACATGACCAAAGTGTGAGCTATACAAGGTGATACAGTCGTCCGTCAGTCAACCCATGCGTCAGTCTAAGCCTCGTCTGCTGGACGACTCGCTCCTGCATAAGAGGGTAAATTTTTAAGAAACATATAGAAACAAACTATGAGTATAACTCAATGAGATAAACAGCATAATAAAATTAAAGTATTGTCTGACATATTTTATATAAACTTATTTGAAAAATGTTTCTGAAATTCGTTTTGAAATTCTTTCTTAAACTTTTTCATTTTTCGCCTTGATGGTAACCCAGGGAAACTACTCCTGTCATGGTAGCTTAAATCTCTAGCTAGCCACTAGGAATTTAGGAACTTACCCTGTGTAGTCGTCGATGCACGAACTCTGAGCATGTGTTACCCCTACGCAATCGGCTTGAACTACACTACCCTATACGTGCAGAGGATGACTCAACTGACTCTCTCCCTCTCAATTAGTAACTCTCTCATATCTACCATACACGTATAAAGCATTCGGCTGGGTACACTCAACTGGGGCTAGGGTAAACCATCAGAGTACTAAAATATTTTTGCTCAATCTTTTAAAATAAACTTAGTCTCAGACAAACTGCCTAAAATCTTTAATTTTCATGCATTCTTGGTACAATTATGAACTTCAATTATGAACTTAATTCAAAACTCATAAGATATAATTACAATACACAATTCAATTATATAATGTATTAAATACAAATAAATTTTTAAATGAACTTTAAACCAAACTACACTTGAAAGTGGTGGATTTCTACTCACGAAACGCAGTCCGATCAAATACAAACCTCCTCCGAAATCTTTCGAAACTTTTCACTTTCACCCTAAAACATCCAATTCTCATTTAGAATCAATAAATTCACTAAAAAAAAGTTATAAATAGCTTCTAACACAACTAACTCTATAAAAACATTTTTATGCCTAAACTTTTGCAACTAGGTTTTAACTCATCAGAGGGTTTCGAATTTCGATTTCTTTTTATGAAACCTATTTATTATCACCTAGGAACACCTCGGTATGCTTGAAATCATTTTCTGAAGCTTGGAACGAAAATTCACCGTTTTTGACCCCTTTTGGCCGAATGTAACCTAGAGAGAAATCCCTAGATTTTCTTTATTCCGTTTTTACTCCAATCACCTCTTTAACTCGTGTTTAGGTCAGCCATAAAGAGAATTAGAAAGAAACGACCGTCGGGTGGGCGTGCCTAGAGAAAAACCACACTTTTCAACACTTTTAAATGCTCATTTTTACTCAAAACATGAAATCAACTCATCTCTTTCACAACTAACATTCTTTCACTCAAATATGATGAAACATAATCAAATTAAGCCTTAAAAGAACACTTTGGCATGAGATTTTTTTATGCCCTTCAACTAAACCAAAAACATTAGTTTTGTTTCTACACTTTAGATTTTTCAATTATATTACTTCTATAAGGTTTCTTAGCCCCTAATATGAGTGAATTAAACATCAAATGAATGAAATCCAAATGGGTTACACAAATCCTATCATGGTTGAATTCAACATCACAAAGAGCTAACACCATCCTTTAGCTTTGTATCACAAAAATCACACTAAACTCATCATCAACCACCCTAGTTTCAATCCCCAACATCAAATTTAACTTTTGAAGTAAGATTGAAATGGGTTTCTATGTGATCTAAGGTAAAGTAACACAAGAAAACTCACCTATTCAAGCTTCACTCTTGCTTCAAAACTTGTCCTAATAGCTTTGGTTGATGATAAGATGAGTTTTGGTGATGAATTGTTTGGAGAAAATTGCTTGAAAAATCTTGGTTTCTTCTCTAGCTTGGACAACACACACACACCTCTTCTTCTTAGTTTTCAACGTGAAGAATGAAAGAGATTGAGAAATTTGGGCACCTATTTATATTGGTGCTCATTTACCACTTGATCCCTCTCAAAAATCACTAAAATAACCCTTAAACTTTGCTCATTCATGCTTTGACCCCTAAATGGATAAGATTCCTTCTAATTAGTCCACTTGTCATACCTTAAAACCACTAATTTTTCCACCAATCAAATGGCTCCAAATGCCTCACTAAACACCACACATTTCTATCACATTTGGTTAATTCTCATTGGATGAATTTTTTAACTTTTTGACTTTAGTTGATAAGCTTATCTCACCTGATTCTCACCCATCTCGTTCCCTAATTCTCTCCAGTCCTCCAATCAACATCCTACTCGCCATGTGAAAATAAATTCAACTTTAAAACTATTATTAGAGTGATACTATTTAACTATAACTAGAATCGAGGGTTTACAATTTCTCTCCCTCTAAAAAAAAATTTCGACATCGAAATTTAAATCACAAATTTGAATAAAAAAGGTGTGGGTACTGTCTCCGCATCTGCTTTTCAGGCTCCCACACAGCCTCCTCAATTGAATGGTTTCTTCATAAAACTTTTACCAACAGAATTAGCTTGCATAGAACCTGCTCCCTCTTATCTAAAATCTAAATTGGACTCTCCTCATAGGTCAGGTTCTCTCTCAATTCCACTAGCTACTCGATCAATACATGTAAAGGATCTGACATGTACTTGCGGAGCATCAATACGGTGATATTCTGAGAAATACTTTATCCCCTACTTGAAACTCCATATCTTACCTTCGATTATTTGCATAACTCTTCTGGCGATCCTAGGCGATCTTTAACCTATCCCGAATAATCTTGATTTTATCTGTAGTCATTTGAACTAATTTGGGTCCCAGAAGTCTCCTTTCACCCACTTCATTCTAACATACCGGTATCTTGCATCGCCTCCCATATAGAGCCTCGTAAGGTGCCATGCTGATACTGGTCTAATAACTATTATTATAGACAAACTCGATCAGAGACAATAAGTATCCCAACTACCTCCAAACTACATTACAGAGGATCTTAACATATCCTCTAAAGTCTAAATGGTTCGCTCGGACAGTCAGTCCGTCCGTTTAAGGATGAAATGTTGTGCTGAAATGTAACCGAGTGCCTAAAGTTCTCTGTAAACTAAGCCAAAATCTGGATGTAATTCTGGGATCTCTATCAGATACAATCAAAACTGGAGCTCCATGTAACTAGACAATCTCATCAACATATAAACTGGCCAATTGATCTAGGGAATAAGTACTGCGAATAGGTGGAAAATGAGCTGACTTTGTGAGTCGATCAACTATCACCCAAATATTGTCATGCCCACTCTGGCTCCGCGAAAATACAACCACAAAATCCATGGTGATATGCTCCCATTTCCACTCTAGGATAGGGATAGGCTGAGATAAACTTGTTGGTCTCTGATGTTCTACTTTAACCTGCGGGTATATCAAACATCTGAATACATACTTAGCTATCTCCCTCTTCATATCTTTTCACCAGTAGTGCTTTCTCAAGGTATGATACATTTTCGTACTTCCCAAATGCAGAAGAATGAGCTTCATCTAGAATCTCTTTCTTAAGATCTGTCAGATCCGGAACATATAATCTCTTACGCATCATTAAAGTACCATCCTCTCTCACCGAGAAGTCCTGTCCTCTGCCCAACTCAATCTTCTAACGAATCTTGATCAATTGAGGATCTTGAACCTGAAATTCTCGAACCCGATCTACAAGCACCGATCAGACCTGAAATATGGCTAACAGAGCACCTAACTCTGTAGTCCCCAAATGAACTCCTAGGGACCTCAGATCTCTCAACAACGGAAGGTACCCTAACATCAAATGAGCCACTAAATTAGAGGGTTGTCTACTCAAAGCGTCAGCTACCACATTGGCCTTCCCTGGATGGAGTAATCATAATCATTGATCAACTCTAACCACCTTCTCTGCCTCATGTTTAATTCTTTCTGAGTAAACAAATACTGGAGGCTTTTATGGTCTGTGAATATTTGACAAGAAACTCCATACAGATAATGTCTCCAGATCCTTAAATGTGTAAATGTCTAATACTAGGCTTCTTACCTATCTGTAATTCATAAGGGGTTTTAGCTACCGCTTTACTCGGAACCTTATTGAGAATATATGCTGTAATCTTTAGTGCTTCTCCCCAGAGGGATTCTAGTAAAGAAGAATAATTGATTATACTTCTTACCATGTCCTTAAGCATTCTGTTTCGTCTTTCAGCAACACCATTCATGCTAGGTTTGCCTGGCATTATGTATTGCGGGACGATATTGCGTTCCTCTAGGAATTTCGTAAGAAGTCCTGGATGTTGTTTGCCGAATCCGTCATATCTACCATAGTATTCACCACCATGATCAGATTTGATAGTTTTAATTTTATTGCCAAGTTGATTTTCAACTTCAACTTTAAAGGTCTTAAATACATCTAGGGATTGAGACTTCTCATGTATTAAATACAGGTACCCGTACCTTGAATAGTCATCTATGAACGTAATAAAATACTGTTAACATTCTAAGAAGCTGTAGGAAATGGTTCGCAAATATCAGTATGAATTAGTTCTAAGACATCAGAACACCTATTGGCACCTAATTTCTTAATGTTTGTCTGTTTCCCTTTTATACACTCAATACAGACTTCAAAAATTTTCAAATCAAGGGAAACATGAATCCTATCAGATATAATCCTATAAATTCTCTGTTTAAAGATATAGCCTAAACGTTTGTACCATAGTATGACGGAATCCCTGTCAGTTAATTTTTGTTTTGTACCTCGTGAATTTATGTGTAAGGTTTCATTAATTGAGACAATTATATCCAACAAATATAGGTTATCATACAAAGATAAAGAACCAGTATCAATAAAATTCGAATCTTGAAAAAGACTAAATTTATTATTTCTAAATGAACAAGAATAACCAAATTTGTCCAAAATAAAAACTGAAACCAAATTCCGTCTAAAAGACAGTATTATATAAGTCTCTTTCAAATTCAAAAATTGACAAATCTTTAATAATAACCTAAAAGTTTTTATAGCCTCTACTGCAACTGTTTTGTCATTGCCCACATAGATGAATCTTTTAGCATCACTTGGCTTTCAACTTCACAGACAACCCTACATAGACACACTTATATGAGTGGTGACATCAGAATCTATCCACCAAGTGTGTTTAAGTACAAAAGTTAAATTAATTTCATAACAAACTAAATTGAGAAGCATACATTTCTTGACGCGCCAATTGGCGTATTTGGGACATTCTTTGTTCATATGTCCAGCTTTCTTGCAAGTAACATGTAAACTCTCCATCTTGTTTCTTTTACACATTATGTTGTGATGTCCCAACTGCAGCTTTTTCTCATCTTTTCCTTTTCTTGTCCTTAGAGATGGTTGCTAAGTTAGCACTTTTAAAACCTTCTTGCTTCAATCTTTCCTCTTCTTGCACACAGTGAGATATGAGCTCATTAAGAGTCAATTTGTCCTTTTAAGTGTTGTAACTCACTTTCAATTGACTATATTATACAGAAAGAGAAATCAAAATTAAGTGCACCGGTAAGCTCTCAGATAGCTGTAACTTTAGTGCTTTTAATTTGGAAGCAATATAAGATATCTCTATGATGTACTCCCTTATGTTTCCTTTTCCTTTGTATTTCATTAAAATAAGGTTAGCCAAAAGGGTACTTATTTCAACCTTTTCATTTTTCGCAAAACACTGTTTTATTTCTTCAAGGAACTTCTTAGCATTTTTCTCTTCGGACATAAGGCTCCTAAAGGTTTCCGGAATGGAACGTTTTATAATCATAAGATTCATGCGATTGGAATGATCCCACTTATCCATACTTGCCTTTTCATCAGTGAAACTATTCTCATTAAGAGATGCAGACCGTTATTCCCGAAGCATAAGGTCAAGATTTATGTAACCAAGAACAATAATAGTGTTTTCTTTTCAATTCTTAAAATTCGTGCCATTAAGCACAGAAATGAAATTAATATTGGCAGATATTGTCAAAGCAGTAGTAACTTAATCGAGAACAAAACCAAATACAAACTCACAATCAATAATCATGTCATAACACAAAAATACTCAATTAATAAATTCATACATGACATGATTAAATGATTCCCATAATGGTGGGCCCTAAAATAAGATACCTATCACAACATTGACATTTAGTATTTGGATAGAAATATCAACTGTAAGTGGTACTCTTTGTGTAGTAATTAAATATTGACAATTAATCCCATCAAGTAGTAAACCTTTTTTTGGACTGAATTATTACTTATATGGAAAACCTAATAATCGTTACATATTTATTACCACAGGTATGTCTATCATTTGGCTAAACAATAACCTTCCTTTGAGCTAGTCATTATTTACATAAATAATAGACATACTCATCTTAATATTTCAAAATAAACAAATTTATATTATAGAGGTTACTTTGGTAACATATAATTTCAATCAATTTATGTTGAAATATCGGACTATATATATTAAAAAAAAAAAAAACTTTCTTTCAATTAAATCCCCAATTCAACAAAGTGAATATATATATCATAGATTTTTATTTCCAAATAAAAAAAAAAATTGTCATCAGTATAATTACCATGGATGTATGGTTGATTTTATATATGATAGCAATGATATATATATAACTAAAATCGCAAGCAAAAGTAATTCAATGACACCAAAGATATCTGAACTGAATAATTGGGAAGAGCCACAAATCAAGCAAATCAACCAACGGATAATAAAATAAATATATAGACAAAAAAACAAAAGATTTATAACCGTCCAACTTTTCCATTCTAGAATATAGATGACCCATAAGTTAAAAAAAAAACACACACACACAAAAAGCACCAATATCCAATATATTTATATATATATATATATATTTCATATGACTGTCGTCCTTTTCCCCAAAAGCAAACATGAAATATTTACTTTATTGACTTTTACACTAATCTATATTATTATTATGCCCAACCTATTGCTTTCGTATAACATTAAAAAACCACAAAAGTTACGTGATTCTTTAGTCTTTGCTTGCAACCCCCACCCCTAAAAAAAAAAAGACCAAATAATCAAGTGCAAAAAAAACATGACATAGGCTAGATGTGACTTTCGCACAGAACTTCATAGGCTATGAAAACCACAAAAGCGAAAAGCTCAAAACTATACATATTTAACGCAAAAAAAACTTTATCCAGTCATATGTTTTATTAATCCAGAATAACACGAAAGGCACTATGAAAATCTAATATATTTTTCTTCATACTTCCATGACAGCAAAATAAATCAAACCAATCAATTACTCAATGATTCAATATGAGTTGACTTTGATACCACTTGTTAGATAAAATTTTAATAGATGAAAATCTATATCAAAATCTAAATACTCATAATTGATCATTAAGAATTATTATAGAAAAAACATACTGAAATCCATGTTGATAAACTTAAATAGGATTGAGTCTTCCACAGTCAAATCTCTTTAGTTGCTTTATAATTTTCTTCTTGAATGGGGAAGGAGAAAGAAAGAGCAAAATATATTATGATTTGATTTGAGGACCATAACTCTCATAACATTCTTTATATACTAATCTAATTAGGTTTCTGTTGACACTTAATTTTGGTCAACCCGGTTATTAAAACCTAATACCTGCGAAGCCGTAATTAACAAATAGAGCAATATTGACTAGAATCAAAACAAACAGGACACACTGATTTTTACGTGGTTCGACAAAGTAATGGCCTACGTCTACAATTGTCACTTCTATTTTCTCAGAGTAACAGTATATATTTCTCACTCTGTCCTTTACAATGAATTTCATCCCCTATTTATAATGGAGATGTTAGAATTTGAATTCGTTTAAGAATCTTACAGATAAGATAAAAAATAATTTACATTAATTGAGATAATATCTCTCAAGATTATCTCTACCGTATTTGCAATAATTGCCAAGAATATCGTGATTTGATTTGCATGAAAATAGGCAAGTTGACTCCTTTCCTGAATTGAATTGATTCGGCTTTCCAGAAGGTCAATTGGTCAAATTCAACAAGCACCCAGAGCGAGCAAACTACCCAAGCGATCAGATACTGCTTCTAACGAGCAGATTTGACTAAGAGATCTGCCCCTATAACTAACGATCAGATACGAAGACCTCCTGATCATTTCGATAACTTTTAAATAACACTATCGAGCAGTTTCTCAAACACGACCAAATTGTCTTATGCTTTAACATACGGTCAAACCTTCTTATGAACAAACACGCGTCCACTTAATCACTCAGTAGCTAAAACGATCAGCCATACAATCAGGTGTGCTCAGGTACACAGGCTAAGAGACAATCATATATTCCCTCTTTTTACTGTTGACTAATTTGACTAGTTTCATGGACTTCATTTCATAAAACAACACGTTGGACTTCATCCTTAGGCCTTTTCCACCCTCTTTCCACAATCGCCAAGATGCCCATAACACTAGCCCCCTTGCCTTTCAGTACATTCCTTGTATGGGAAGCAACATCTTATTCTTAAAACAATTTTGGTGGGATATGTACTGTCGTCTTTTCAAATATTGACTTGTGTCGCAACACGTGGCACTTCCCTGAGTGTCAGTTTAGTGCACATCACATGTCGTGCGCTATTAATATGCATTCAATGCACTTCTCTTCACTGACTGCGCATAATAACAAAATCGTAGGTTTCACGCTACATCGCTGGATTAATGACGGTTACACAGCTGTCTTAATTTGACTGTTGAGGCTTCAAAATGATAGCTATATATAAACCTCCAGTGGCCTCATTTTCTTCCTTTACCAGTCATTTTCAAGAACAGACGTCTCTTTGTCTTTAACTTTCTCTCGTCTGCCATCGCTTCTCCGCGTCACCTTCTTCTTCGTCGGTGAAATCTTCTATACTCAAGGTGACCCCTCATAACTTCCCTCAATCTTTTTGTTTACGATTTGTGCTTGCGTTGTTGGATTATATATATATATATATGAGTTTGTTGTCATTTATGAATGTCCCTATTACATCCTTAGCATGATAAAACCTGGAGAACCTGAATTAAACACTTGCTTGATTGTTTAAGTCACAAATATGCATCTCATTTCTTGTCTGTAGCCACCTGATACCCCAACTCTGGTAGAGTTGGGAATTTGTAAGTTGTTTGATAATTTCTGTAGTCCATTAAGCTTGTAAATTGGGCTCCCCTGTACTCAGTAGCCCCCCGTACGCGCAACTGGATATTTAAAAAAGTAGAAATAACTTTAGACATTGAATTTTGGTTTGCTATTCGTGACCTGATCTCCTCGTTGCTTTTGTAGATGTTCGGTCGTAGTCATCGTGGTCATAAAGTGGGGGTTGCTGACGTGGACTTCGAAGAGGAGCTTGACCGAGTCAGAAATACTGATAACGCGACCTCTCAGAGTGGTGAGACCGCATCAGACCCTTTCGGGCACCACACTCATCCTGCTCGCACCTCATTTTTTAAACATGAATCTTCTCTTAGTCCCAACGAACTTGAATCCATTGTTGAGGATTTCTCCTTACCTTCTAGGTGTTGGGCAATGGTATCGAAAACCTATGACTGCACAGTCTATCCTCCTAAGGGATTCTTTTCTATTAACCGTCAGCACATAGAAGCTGGCTTTAGATTTCAGTTCATCCTTATCTGGTCGTCTTTTTAAATGATTTTGACCTAGCCCCCTTTCAACTTACTTCTAACTCCTACGCTCATCTTACTGCCCTTGCCTCAATTTTTCTCAAAAACGATCTTCCTCTGCTGACTCCTGTAATGATCCAACATCTTTTTCTTTTTAAGAACACCACGAGCCCTAAATCAGAGAAGAAAGATGAATTTTATTATACTTCGGCCCGAAATTCTCCTTATAAAGTAAACCTTCCAAAGAGGGTTGGTAAATCCAACGTAGGCAACTACAAGACGTGTTGGTTTTACACGTCCTGTCTCTCTTTGTCCAACCTCAAAAACTTCTCCTTTTGCTCTTCCCTTAGTAAGTATGTTTATATATTATTATTATTTTGCTCACATTCTGCTTGTTATTAATATTCACTTTTGTGCAGATGTTGTCAAGAGTAAGATTTTCCTGACCAGCGAGGAGTTAGCTTCACTAAAAAAATTTTTAGAGGTGAAAACTCACTCGGATGACCAGCCGCTAACTGATCACCTCCTTCAACTACATGGCCTCGCTCCTCCAACTCACCAAAAGTTACTCGACAGGCGTTCTAACCTAGGGGCTCGTAAAGACAAAGAAATTTCCTTTGCTTTTGAGGTGTTTGGGAAGGAAATTTCGAATCCGCAAGAAAACTAATCTTCAATAATAGTGTGGCTTCACTTTGAGCAACCCTTTCCTGGCAAGGCTCATCCTTCAAAGAAAACTGGCCAAGCTACTGGGGGTTTCGATTCCCAAACAACCACCGAAGCTCTCACAGGGTCAACTATTCAAAAGGATTCTGCTGCACCTTCTGTTCGTGGTATGAGATACAAATTGGTTGGGAGAAAGCCTTCGAACAAGGATGCTCATAAAAAGGCTACTTCACAATCAGCTTCTACTGCCAGTAGTTTACCCCACTCCACGCCCCCAAAGCGTTGATAATGGCAAGGGGATTGCAGAACCAGAAGTCACATAACCCCTCTCAAAACGTCAAAAAATACAGGGAAAATAGCCTGTTGTTAAAGAGTAGACTAAGGACTTTGACGCGGGAATATACTACAACGATCTCCTGGATCGCGTGCCTCAATTTCTTAGCATGAAAAAACCTGCCCTTTATAATGAAGAAATAAAGGGCGAGAGACTGATCAACTATATGGGTTTTCACAATCTGCTCGTAAGTCCCCGCATTTATTACTATCGCTTTTATTTTCTTTTTCTCCTTTCCTCGCCTCACTAACAACTCGTTTCAAGCATCCATGGCCTACATGAAGCTTCTTCGAAAAATCTCGGATTGGCTTGAGGAGAAAGCTACTATGGAAGTGGCCATAAACTCCTTAGAGGATGAGGAAAACAGGATCCAGGATGAAGCGGACTTCTTTAAACAAGAGGCTAAAGAATAAAAAAAGGCTGCTCATATCCTGGAGGAGAAACTTGAAAAGTCCAACAATCTAAAGAAAGGTCTGAGAGAGGCCGTGAAATATCGAGATGTTTCTATCAACTCACTGAAAGTAGAAGGTGAAGATCTGAAGAAGAAGCTTCATATTGCTGAAGACTTGGATAAGAAGCAAAAAGAAGAAATCAAGAGGCTGAAAGAGGAACTAGCACTGCGCGAGCATGGAGCTGTCGAAGCTAAGATGATCATTGAATCGATGCGGCAAAAGGTGATTTCCATTAATGAAGAACTAGCCTAGGAACAAGGCCACACTGAAGCCTTAGTTAGGGAAGTGGAGGAAAGAACGGGAAGTTTATTTTTATACAACCTATGGCTTAAACGACCAGATGTGGACGTCTTGTTTTTTGGTCCGGAAGCCGTGGAAGAAGTGAAAACATACACGAAAATGGTTGCTCAAGAGGCCCAATAAAAGGCCAGTCTCCCAGCTTCCCAATCAAGCCTAGATCATTCTCCTTCTGATCGCACTTCTTTAACCCATGGAGGATCTTCTTCAAGCTCTTCTCAGCCAATTGTTATAGAAGATGAAAGCAGAGCTTTAGTTAAAACCACGGGCGAGCAGGATATTCCTCCTAGTGTTATTTAGGAATTTTTTATTTATTTCTGTAGTGAATACAAATTTATTTTGCGAACAATATCACTCAATTTGTGAAATTTATCATTGCTGGTCTTTATTCTCTTTCCATCGTTAATGTGTTTTTCTTGGTCGCTTATTAATTCACATAGGCCGAACCGATAGCCCGTTCTATCATTTGGTCGAACAGAGTAGGTGTGAAGACAGCTAACGCGTTGAAATTACCCTTTTCAAGGCCCCTTACCTCTGCTCGGTTGCAGTAAAATATCTGGACAGACCACTTATATAAAACAAATATTGATTAAGTTGTAATACTAATGCCCACAAGTTGTATGATAATAATTTGAACCTTCCAAGGCTTATAAGAATTCATAAGTGATAGGCACACCTTCTAGAGCTTGCTTGCTCACAAGTAATGCTAATTCTTCCCAGCATCTAAATCCACAGATCAAATGTTTCTTCCAAAGCTTGCTCGCTCACAGGCTACATAGATCTTCAAGGATTATTTCATAAGTCCACAGGTCATAAGCATCCCTTCCAGAGCTTTCTCTCTCACATGCAATGTTGGGACCTTTTAGGACATTTTTAGCTTACAGATGATGATTATACCTTCCAGAGCCCCGACTAATCACAGCTAGTGATCATATCTTCCAGAGCATTTGCTTACAAATATCAATTGCCCTTTTCAGAGTCTACTTGCTCACAGGTAACAATTGAACCTTCCAAAGCATAAGTAGAAATAAAACAATAAACTGTCGAATAAGGATGAGGTGATCAGAAATTGCTTTACGAAGAGAATCTTTATTGATGGAATAGCTGCATTCATACAAGTCAAACAAAATAAATAAACAAAATATGAGCTAAATAATTCAAACATAATATGGCCAAAGATTTTCGACGTTCCATGCCCAGAGGATTTCTGCCCCATTTAAGTTAGCCAAGTGATAAGCTCCATTTTCCAGACTTTCTTTCCCAATTTGGATAGAGAGTTCCATCACTAGCTTTTCGAGTAACTGGTAAAATGAGGCATAAGACCAGATCTCCTGGCTTAAATCTCCGAACAAGAACTTTCCCATTGTAAAACCTGACAACCCTTTGCTGGTAGACAACAAATCGCACTTGAACTTCATCTCTTGCTTCCTCGAGCAGATCCAAATTGGCTGCGAGCAGCTGGTCGTTATCCTTCTGTTTAAACGTTGCTCTGTGTTAACTGGCAACCTCATACTCTGCTAGAACCATTGTTTCGGATCCATACACTAATGAGAAAGGAGTTTCTCCTGTGGTGTTACGAGCAGTTATTTTGTAAGTCCACAACACCTTTTGCAATTCATCCATCCAAGCTTCTTTTGTTGCTTCCAACTTGGTCTTCAAGTTTTGCTTGATAATTTTGTTGACTGCTTCAACCTACCTATTTGCTTGTGGGTGGTCTACAGTCGAAAAGCTCTTCTTGATCCCAAGATCCCTGTAAAATTTTTGAAACTGCTCACTGCTGAATTGAATTCCATTATCTGTCACGATCTGCTGAGGAACTCCAAACCTACAAATAATATTTTCCCAAACAAACTTCTCGACTTTGATAGTACATATTTCGGCAAGCTCTTTAGCTTCTGCCCACTTTGTAAAGTAATCAACCGCCACAATGGCGTGCTTGCATCTTCCTCAAGCTGTTGAGAGTGGTCCGATTAGATCCATACTCCAAATAGCGAAAGGCCATGGACTGACCATCTGTCGCAAAAAGGCTGGTAGAGCTCGTGGTACTTTGGCAAACCTCTGGCACTTATCGCACTTCTTGACCATTTCAATTGCATCCTGTTTCATTGTTGGCCAATAAAACCCCTCCCGAAGAGTTTTCTGAGCCAACGATAGTCCCCCAGCATGATTGCCACAATGTCCTGCATTTATGTCATCCAGAATGGTTTGACAGTACGAGCTATCAATGCACCTGAGCAACAGAGCCAAGAATCCTTTTTTGTAAAGCCTATCATAGTAAATAAAGTATCGAGCTGCTCGTGTTCGAAGATGACGAGACTCTAACTTGTCTTCAGGCAATTTTCCATTTTGTAAATATTCTATAAGAGGATTCATCCAAGAATCTTATGCCATCACTATTGCTATCATCTCATCTCGTGGTTTTGTGCTAGGGACCGGTAGAACCTCTACTGGTATAGCTCCCATAGAGTTATACGACCGTGGAACATGGTACACCTCATATCTTTCAAACACTGCCAAGAGTTCCCGAACCTTTAGTAGATAGACGGTCATTTTGGACCCCTTAGCTTGATACTCCTCTCGAACCTAACATACGACGAGCTGAGAGTCACTGTATATTCTTACTTATTCTGCTCGTACCTCCTTGGCTAACCTCAATTCTGTTAGTAGTGTTTCATACTCGACCTCATTATTGGTGGCCTTAAATTCGAACCTCAAGGAGCATAAAATTCTATAGCCCTCTAGGCTTATCAACATCACTCCTGCCCCAACCTTCTGCTCGTTTGAGGATCCGTCTACATACAGTTCCCAAAATGGGCCTTCAGAAGATTTGGCTTCTTCACTCCATAGTCTTGTAAACTCGGCCACAAAATCTGCTAGCACTTGCCTTTTGATCTATGTCCGGGGCTTGAATTCTATTTCAAACTAGGCAAGCTCAATAGCTCATTTGAGTAGGCGACCAGATGTGTCAGGCTTTTGAAGAACCTACCTCAAGGGATACCTGGTCGGGACTCCTTTAGTATGGGCTTAAAAATAAGGGCAAAACTTCCTTAATGTTACCACCAGACAATATGCAAATTTTTTCATGGGGATATATCTTCTTTCCGCATCGAGCAATCTTTTGCTAATATAGTATACAAGAAGTTGCACCATATTTTCCTCACGGACCAAAGTCGCACTAAGGGCATACTGAGTAACTTCTAGATAAATGATCAGTTTCTCCCCTTTTACTGGCTTAGATAGCAATGATGGTATGCCTGTGTATTCTTTCAGTTGTTGAAAAGCCGCTTCATATTCTTCAGTCCACTGAAAGTTTCTTACTTTCTTTAACACATCGAAGAATGGGATGCATCTATCTGTTGATCTGGTTATAAATCTGCTGAGAGCAGCGACTTGACCATTCAAACTCTGCACTTCTTTGATTTTGATAGACGATTTCATGTCAATCAGGGCTTTAATTTTCTTGGGGTTTGCTTCAATTCCCCTACTGTTGACCATGAATCCTTGAAACTTACCCGAGGCCACTCCAAATGCACACTTCAAGGGATTCAACTTCATTTGGAACTTCCTCAAGATCTGGAACATCTCTCCCAGGTCGCGTACATGCTCGCATATTTGCTTGGACTTTACTAACATATCATTTACGTAAACTTCCATCGTTCTGCCAATAAAATCTTCAAACATCATGTTTACTAGCCGTTTGTAGGTTGCTCTAGCATTTTTCAACCCGAACAACATTACTTTATGACAATAAAGTCCACGATCAGTAATGAATGCAATATGCTCTTCATCATCAGGGTTCATTGGGATCTGGTTATACCCTGAATAAGCATCTATGAAACTGAGGAGCTTATGACTAACAGTACCATCAACGAGCTGATCAATCTTTGGCAGAAGAAAGCTGTCTTTTGGACACGCCTTATTCAGATCGGTGAAGTCAATGTAAGTCCTCCACTTCCCATTCTTCTTCTTTATCAGAACGGGGTTCGCTACGCAGACCGGGTAATAAACTTCCCTTATAAATTTGTTCGCTAAGAGTCTTTCTATCTCTTCCCTGAGCGCTTCATAATGCTTCTCCGTCATTGGCTTCCTCTTTGGCAAACTGGTCGATGGTGAGGATTGATGTTTAACTTGTGTGACATCATGTTCGAGTTGATCCCCACTATGTCTTTGTGATTCCATGCGAAGACATCTAGGTTTTCTTTCAAGAAATCAGTGAGCTGTGCCTTAATACCTGGGGGTAAATCCTTCTCTACCTTCAAGCACTGCTTGGTATCCTGCTCACTGACTTGCACATCTTCTAGCTCTTCCACAGGACCTGTTGCCCGGTCTTCATCTATTTCCCTCGGATCGAGGTCCTGGCTCACCCCTGTTACACTAACTAGTCACGGTTTTTTCTCAGTTACCATGTTAATCTTCTTCTTTTTGACCTCTGCCTTCACTACGTTTTTGTAACATCTTCTCGCCAATTCTTGTTCTCTTCGCACACATCCTACTCCATTTGGCGTGGAAAATTTAATATTGAGGGTCTTGGTCGATATTGCCATGTCTAGATCATTCATGGTTGGTTTTTTGAGGATAACATTGTATGTTGATAGGCAATCAATGATAAAAAAATCTGTCATTGTCATAGCTTGCCGATCTAAATCTTCGATAGCGAGGGGAAGTTTGATTTGTCCCAACGGTACAATTGCATCTCTAGTAAACTCAAAGAAGGGCTCAGAGGACGGCGCTCATTGCTCGGGCCTCAAGCCCATTGGTTCGAAGTAACTCCTATACATCACATTTACTGAGCTATCTAAGTCCATCATGATCCTCTTCACTTCGACATTTCCAATCCTTGCCCTGATAATCAGTACGTCATTATGGGGCCAATGACTCCTCTGGCATCTTTTTCATTTAACACGATGCCACTCGAAGTCATTATGGCTTTATTGGCTGGCCCCTCCACCTCACTAAGCCCTATCAGTAGGATATGATCGGCCTCTCGCACGTAACACTCTTGCGATCTGTTTGATGTCCCTGCTATGTGCATTTTATCATGAATAGTAAAAATGGTTCTTACTGCGGGCATATGATCCTAATTGGCTATCTGCTAAAGCTGTTGCTGGACAGGTTGCTGAACTAGATCAGAACGTTCCTGTACTAGCTGTTATTTTGGTTGGGGATGCTGATTCTCTGGTCGCACCACATACTCCCTCAAGCAACCTCTTCTAATCCGTTCCTCTATCGCGTCTTTGAGCTTCCTACACTGAGAAGTATAATGCCCATTTTCTCTATGGTAGAGACAATACTTCCTCGAATTCTGAAACCTTTTCGGGATATTTGTGGGACTAGGCTTCTCAAAATTCTCCCGTCTTTTCTCTGCTTCAAATATTCTGTCCTGTCTGTTTGTCAAGACGCTGTAGTTCTGGTAGCGATTTCGTGGTAGGGATGTCTTTCTCTCGAGCTCGTTCCTTGCCCGCTTCGCTATCTGATTACTGGAGCGATTCTTACGACTGTTTTATTCGCTCTCGCCTTAACCCCTCTTTCTTCCTTAGTGAGAACTACTTGCTCCGTTTTTCTGATTGTTGGATTTTCTTTACCCGAAAGTATTTTTTTAGCGAATCTCTTTTGCTGCTCTATCATAAAACTCATCGAGATTTTTCACAGGGGACCTATAAATGCTTTCATAGAACTTCCCATCTTTCCTAAGTCCCGCTAAAATTGCTGTCAGGATACTTTTATCTGAGGGGTTTTCCACATTATTTACCTCACTCCTGAACCTAGCGATATAGTCCTTTAATGTCTTATCCCGCTTTTGAAAGACCGTTGCTAGATGACAAGTTGGCGCAAGCTGTTTTCTCAATGCCTTGTACTGATCGGTGAATTTCCTCTGGCACTTATCCCAGCTATTAATACTACAATTTGGAAGACTTCTTGACCATGCTTTTGGCATGTTCCCTAATATAGCTGGGAACACTCGACACTTGACTAAAGGGTTGGATGTCTGCAGGTCCATCTGAACATTGAAAGCATCTAGATTGTCATATGGGTCACTGTCCCCATTGTAAAGTGGGACACTTAAGAGCTTGAATCTTGGTGGTAATGGCTCCATCTTGACTTCTCTTGTGAAAGGGGTTCTATCTTCTCATACCTTTACTTAACCGTGGAGCCCAGATCTTGCCTCTAGTTGCTGAACCATTTGCATTAGTTCTTTCACTATTAGATCCTACCGTTCAACTCTTCTTACAGGGGACCGCCAACTCCTCCTGCTCTCCTTGTCTCCAGAAAATTGATTTTGTGATATCTCTCGATTAACAGATATTCTTTCACGCGACCTGTTTCTTCTATGAGAACTCTCTGTACGGTGCGACTCTCTTCGACGCATACGCTCCTCCACGCAGAGGTTGCCATCCCAGCTCACCCTTATCCTTAGACTGGGCAGGTGAAGTGTTACTTTCTCTTCATGAGCCTAACACCTACCCCCTCTTGAGCGTAAATTTGAGGAACAGACAAAACCTGAAGTCTGTATTCTTGCTCCAACAGCCTCTTCTCTTCTGGTAGGTACGACATCCACTGGCTAGCGTTGAGGGTTTGAATTCTTAGGGACCTCCTAAACCTAGGCTTGTGTCAGAGCTCTGATGGCCTCTGCCAATTACGCCACGTTCTCTAACGCTTCCTAACGCTGCTACCAAATTGGTACAGCCTCTCCGTCAGTGGCAGTCTAATGTAGGGGAATCGGAGGCAATGCAACACTAAAAGTTCCTGCAGCGTGACCTTGGCCTTTGTGACCTACTGATTGGTCAGCTTCTGATGCAACAATCCTAGAATCTCAGTCTGGATCCTTCCTCTAGCGTCAAAAGATGTTGACACTTAATTTTGGTCAATCCAGTTCTTAAAACACAATTCCTGCGAAACCGTAATTAATAAACAGAGCAATATTGACTAGAATAAAAACAAACAGGACACACTGATTTTTACGTGGTTCGGTAAAGTAATGGCCTACGTCCACGACTGTCACTTATATTTTCTCAAAGTAACAATATATATTTCTCACTGTGTCCTTTACAACGAATTTCATCTCTTGTTTATAGTAGAGATATTACAATTTGAATTGGTTTAAGAATCTTACAGATAAGGAAAAAATAATTTAAATTAAATGAGATAATATCTCTCAAAATTATCTCCACCGTATCTGCAATAATTACCAAGAATATCGTGATTTGATTTGTATGAAAATAGGTAAGTTGACTCATTTCCTGAATTGAATTGATTCGGCCTTCTAGAAGATCAACTTGTCAAATTCAACGAGCACCCAAAGCGAGCAAACTACCCAAGTGATCAGATACTGCTTGTAACGAGCAAATTTGACTAAGGGATTTGCCCCTATAACTAACGATCAGATACGAAGACCTCCTAATCGTTCCAATAGCTTTTGAAGAACACTATCGAGTAGTTTCTCAAACACGACCAGATTGTCTTATGCTCTAACACACGGTCAAACCTTCTTGTGAACAAACACGTGTCCACTTAATTACTCAATAGTTAAAACGATCAGTCATACAATCAGGTGTGCTCAGGTACACAGGCTAAGAAACAACCATATATTCCCTCCTTTGACTGTTGACTAATTTGACCAGTTTCTTGGACTTCCTCTCATAAAACAACACGTTGGGCTTCATCCTTGGGTTTTTTCCACCCCCTTTCCACAATCGCCAAAACACCCATAACAGTTTCCATTAACCCTAATCTCATTAATATTATGTTTCTACACATTAAAACTCATACCCAATGGATATCTCTAGAGCTCAATTAATAGATCACTTATTTGACCTTATTAAAATAGATAGCTCATAATATAATTGTTATTTAATATATAAGCTCATAATAAGAAATATAAAAAATCCTAACAAAAGCAAAACAAAAGGCTGCTATAGAACTGGTTTCGAATCAGCTTGAAGATATATCAAAATACTATAGAATATGGGCTGTTATAGACTGGTTTTAAGGGTTGTTTTTCTTCTGCAGTTTGTGTGTTTAAACTCTCCCTCAAACCTCTCTATTAGTTACCACAAGACCTAAAAACTTAAGTTTATAGGAAAAGACCCAATTATAATATTTAATATTTGAGGTTGATAAACTACATGCTTTTTTACATAAAACATAAACAGACGATAAATGTTGGAAATATACTAAATGTCCTATACTGTTGCAAAATGTGTGATAAAAATTTGAGATAAAAGGGGAAGAGAGAGTTTGAACCAGGAACCTTTAAGCTCTCGCACCATGATAGTTCCTATTGGATTTAAAAGTTAAGCTTATAAACAAAACCTAATTATAATATTTAAGACTAAAGTTGACACGTGATACTCACGTTCGAGCTCCCAATCTCATGCCTAAGTTGCCTTCAGAAGTCTGCAAAACTGCAGAATATTGCCTGCCAAAAACCTATAAATTTTGATGTCCAAGTGAGTTTCAAAAACCCTTTCAAACTCTCTCTAAAACTACACAAGAGCTATTGAAATATCCGCTTCAATGGTTGCCAAGAACAGGTTCAAGGAGCTGATTTCAGATCGGTCGAGTGCACACAGCGCCCTTGAACTACATCCAGTAGCCTTTTCGTTATCTTCTATTTTTGTTGTGTTTTTCTCCTCCTAAAAGTTGTGCTAGTCTTTGTGTAAATGTGCTTTTATAGAGTCATAATTAGGGCTGCACAAGTGTTGGAATACTGCTCGATCAAGTGTGCGAATCGAACTCAAAATCTGTTCTGCGTACTCATCACGAACGGTTGTCATGATCTTCTCCTCTTGTCCTTTGTGATTACAGGTCGCGATCGACTTGACTCAGAAGCTCCAAACATGTAATCATGACTTATTGCAGCTTCTCTTGTGCTACAACTTGCAACACGCTGCTACTACATAATTCTCCTTCATTCTCTTAGTAGGTGGTTCTCTAAGTAACAACCATTACTTTGATCATCTTCAGAGATAGTCAGGAATTTGCATCAGGATGGGCTACAATAAAATTTTTAAATGAATTTTAACTATATAAAAATATTTTATAAATTAAAAAAAAAAATATTGATATACATAGTTAAAGTAGATATAACAAATCTTACTTACCTATTAAAATTCATATTATAAATAAAAATAAATAAATGTAAAAAGACTGAACAAAATATGAAAGAAACATAAAATTTAAGTAAAATCAAGTATCAATAAATCTACAACTAAAAATATTTTATAATTTTTCTTTAAATATAGACATTTTATATTTTGACAATTATAATTCATAATTATTAAAACACTTTAAATTAAAAAATTCATTAGGAAAAACATTAAAAATATTAAATTTAAGTAATATATTATGTAATTAATATTACGATAAAATAAAGCAAAGTATAAAAAATTTAAGTAAAATTTTATGTTTAATATATGAAATAAAATTATTACATATACAATATTTGATTAAAAATATAAATATAAACAAGAAAGTATATAAAATAAGTTTGGAACAAATACATATTTGTTTTGATAGAAAAACAATTAATATATGAATAGTACGTGAATTTCAAGTGGCATATTAGCCAACATAATGAGCCTGTATGGAGGCTTCACTTGACCTACACTTATCAACTAAAAACTTCATAAAAGTTTCCGTACCAAACATTTGAAATCCTCCTATTTGTCAACCCTATTTTTAATAAAAAGTAATATATTTTTTACTAACCCATAAAACCATAAACATAAGTATAACTTCCTTTTATATATATATATATATATATATATATATATATATATTACTTTTACCATCAATATTTTCTAACTTTAAAAAATTAGAACGAATCAATCAAATTTATTTATCGTATTATCTTTCCTTAAATAAATTTTTTTCTCCTATTTAATTCAAATATAATTGATGAATTTGATCGATTCATTCTAACTTTTTAAAATTATGAGACACTAATTATAAAATTATTCGTATATATATATTTTTTTAAAAAAAGGAATATAATTTTATTAATATATATTTTTTTCAACGTGGGCCAAGGTAGGCTTGAGCTTACCCTAGCCCACACAACCATGCCTCCCTTATCATCTTCAGCGTCTCACGTTGCTGCACGTTCTCGCTAATTGAGCTGTACATTCTTGGCGTGCATCTCCATGTGACCGAAGTTAATTCATGCTGCAGGTACAACTAAGAAACACATGAAGCAACTACTTCTTCCAAGCTGTGCGTGACGACTCCTGTATTTTATGAGAACATGGTTGCTTATATGATGTTGTCAATGGCTTATTGCATGTGGCTGCTTAGGCACGTGGCTACTTGTTGCATGTTCTTTCATGGCTATCTTCTTTCATTGGGCTGAGCTTAATTATTGAACTTGCAACTTACTCTTTACTTTTTCTATATTGGGCCTAAAGTTGAGCTTTATGGGCTGAATAATTGGCTATATGATTGGTCTTGTTTCATGGGCTTACACTTTGGGATACATATTTGCTTTTGAATGGATTACAAATAAAATACCATAATTTGAATGAATTGTTTTGGCCCAAACACTTATTTCTTTCATGGATTCGCCTAAAAAATTCGCAAATTAATTCACCAATTCCTTCTGTGACTCATCAACACAAACAAATAAAAATATTAAATAACTAACATAATTTACTTGAAAATTCATCATAAAAACTAGGATTAAAAGCATGAAATCGCATCATATTTTAATGTGATCATTACGCACACTATCAAATCAGTAAACAACTTTCTCCAAAACATGTCAGTTGTAAAATATTCCAGCATTAATGAATTCTATAGTTACGCATATATGTATATATATATGAGATACATAATTCTTATAGGAGTGCAATTAATTTATTAATGAATTTTATAGTTATATAAACACGAGTTTTGTTCTCATTGTTGTTATACTATTTTGTTTTATATTTGGTTTCTGGGTTTTTGTTCTTCCAGATATTGGTCTCATTGTTTTATGAATTGTTTGTCTTGCTAAGAGAAGATAAGAATGTGTCAATTTTGCTCAAAAGTGAATCGATTCATATTAACAAAGTTTGAAGTCATAATTTCAAAGCTGAATTCTATTTATGATTTTGTTGAGTTGGTTCCCGTACACATGTATTCTGTTTAGATTATTTCAACTCTTTACACATCTGTATTAAATATATATATATATGATACAGAAATTTTAGAATGCATTTACAATGAATTTTATAATTTTGTTGACTTCTTGTATGCACCTATTCTGTTTAGATTATTTCAATTGTTTACACATTTGTATTAATAACATACTATTTTATTAATTGAATTATACAAATTTCTCTCTCTCTATATATATATATATATTTAAGGATGAAAATGGTAGTATCATGGAAAATCAGTTGCCAATTATGGACCACACCAACATTTTTATAATAAACATGGTATGTAACTTTTTTTTTTTCTTGTATTTTTATTATATTTATATATAATTTTATGCTGTTTAGATTATTTATATATAAACAGAATACACATGTATTCTGTTTAGATTATTTCAACTCTCTACACATCTGTATTTTATATATATATATATATGATACAGAAATTTTAGAATGCATCTATAATGAATTTTATAATTTTGTTGACTTGGTTCTTGTATGCACGTATTCTGTTTAGATTATTTCAATTGTTTACACATTTGTATTAATAACATACTATTTTATTAATTGAATTATATAAATTTCTATATATATATATATATGTATTTAAGGATGAAAATGGTAGTATCATGGAAAATCAGTTGCTAATTATGGACCACACCAAAATTTTTATAATAGACATGGTATGTAACTTTTTTTTTCTTGTTTTTTAATTATATTTATATATAATTTTATGCTTATTGAAAATTATAATATACCTTGTAGGTTTTCGGCAATCGAGAAGCATTGATAGAAGGACACAAAATACAAGTGATGCACAAAGACTTGGTATCTGGTGGTGGTACACAGAAGAAAATCCATTTAGGTAGCCAATAAATTAACTTTTTTTTTTTTTTTTAATATATATATGTTGAAAGGTGTTACATTCATTATTTAGTTAGTACTAGAAATGATAGTTTGGATATTTCAATTTAAATGTTACATTTTTTTATTAAGCTTTGTATTTAATATTTTCTTGGCTCAATTTCTATTCAAATCAATGGCTTTAATTGATGATAATATTTAGTTTCAATTATGTTCAATCACATTTTATAAAGTTCTGTCTTTCTTTTTTAACGTTCAATTATAATAAAGTAATGGTACGTTTACTTCACTTGGAGGAATCGGAATGAAGTATCGGAATCATATAAGTTGTTTACTTCAACTACAGGAATCGGAATCGGAATCAATATTATTTCCATTAAACTGTTTACTTTACTTTGGAATCGGAATGAATTAATTATAAGTTACAAAAATACCCTTAATTAAAATTATGGATTAATTATAATAATGTGTAGTTTTTTATTATAATATGTTTTTTTTATAATATCAAATAAAAAACTACATATTATAATAAAAAAACTTAATATTATTTTAATAGTTTACTAACTTGGTGTGTAGTTTTTTATTATAATATGTAATTTTTTTAATATTAAATAAAAAATTACATATAATAATAAAAAAAATTACATATTATTTTATTAGTCCATCATGATAATTAAGAAATTGGTGATGAAAAATTAATAGTGCGCAATTTTTTATTACAATATGTAGTTTTTTTTTTTTTTAACATCAAATAAATAGATTTTTCTTTATTTTTTTAAAAAATGGGTATAAGGGACATTTTATTTTGACAAAGGGAATGAGAATGGGATTCTCAAGTGGGTTGGAGGGAATGAGATTCCCATTCTACAACCCCAAATTGATGTGGGGCTCACATTTTCATTCCCATTACGGAATGGATTTTAAGTAAATAAACAACATCAATCAATCTCATTCCCCATTCCCTTTGTTTAATCCATGAAATAAACACACCATAAGTTCTTTTCCACTAATAATTATTGTTGAAAGAGAAAATCTCAGATATTGTAATATATATATATATATATATATATATATGTTCACAATAATATAAAAATCTTTTCGTTAGTTGGTTAATCGGCTTAACTTCATTTATAAAAAGGTAAGGATGCAGTGATAAATGGACATGTGTTTTTGCTTTATGTTTCTACTCTTCTTCCATGCTCTATCTTTAATTTCACACTCACAATTTCTCTCTAATTCCTTGGTAATTTTTATTTTTACTTTTGTTTATTTATTTTAATTTTATAACACGTTATCAGTACGATCCAAAACCTGAAGTTCTGAATAAATTTATCAGAACCTGAAGTTCTTGATACTTTAACTCTAACACTAATTGAGAAGTTTGGCTATGCCAACTAAATCTATGTACGACTCTGCCGACTTAATTATTATACTAACTTCATTTATCATTTATTATTATTATCATGCATTGCATATCTAACTATTTAACTTTATTTATTTATTGTTATATAATATATGTGCAGCCTTGCCGCCATTATTTACTATTTTTATTATGTATTTCATGTACGGTTATGCCGACTCAATGTATCATTTATATTAACTGATTACTTTTTTATTTTTTTAATCTTTATATTTTGTGCTTTTATTCTCTTTAATTTATAATGTATTAGAACCTGAAATTCTGGATTTTAATAAATAGAACATGAAGTTCTAAATATATATTGTTAAAACCTGAAGTTATCGTTTTTGACTTGAAGTTCTAAAAATATATATGAAATCTTTGGTAACCTAAAGTTCCAGATATATTCATAAAGAAATTTATCATACATAAAATTTCCTTTGAATATAATGTTAATATTATTTATCATTTTGATTATATCACTAATTATGGTATTTTATGCATATAGTTATATCAAATATTATAAAATCAGAATTTGCTTTACTAGATATTTTAGGAAAGAACTATCTTTCATGGATTTTTGATATAGACTTGTATCTGTAGTTCAAAGGCTTAGCCGATATTATTAGAGATAATAATGAAACATCTCTATAAGATAAAGCAACTGCAATGATCTTTATACGCCGTTATTTATATGAGAGCCTGAAGGTCTAATACCTTACAATTAAAGATTCATTGACTTTATGGAAAAATCTGAAAAACAGGTATGACTATCAGAAAATTGTCGTCCTCCTTAGCGCTTGGCATGAGCGAAGTAATTTAAGACTAAAAGATTTTAAATCAGTTGCTGATTATAATTATGCTCTATTTAAGATAACCTCAGAGCTGAACTTGTGCGGTGCAATATTGACTGATGTAGATTTGTTGGAAAAGACATATACTACTTTCCATGCATCTAATATGCTCATGCAGCAGCAATATAGATAATGCAGGTTTATAAAATATTCTGAATTAATCTCATATCTTTTAGTGGCAGAACAAAACAATGAACTTCTGATGAAAAATCATGAACTCCACCCAGCTGGCACAGTTGCACTTTCAAAAGCAAATGTTAGCACAAGCAAAGGTCGTAGACGTGGATGTAGATATGGTCATCATGGTCATGGCAGGCATAAATTTTCAAGTCATCGAAACCAGAAAAACATCCCTCAAAAGTGAAATGTTTATAATGCTAAACATAACAAGGGTAAAAATGTAGAGAAAAATGCCCCTAAAATTTATGAAGATGCTTGTTTCAGATATGGCATATCTGGACACTAGTCTCATACCTACCGTACAGCTAAGCACTTGATCGATCTATATCAAGCCTCTATAAAGGAGAAAGAAAAGAAAATTGAAACAAATTTTGCAGATTAAGATGATGATCCTATAGACATCACAAGCTTTGACTTATCAAATTTTCTTGATAATGCAGACGAAAAAATGGATTACTCAATTGGTGATGGAAATATTCATACCAATTAGGAACTTGTCTAGTTAAAATAGTTATGTATATTTTTGTGTGTTTTTTTTTTATTATTATGTTAGTACATATTTTTGTACTCTTCTAGAAGCAAGATAATTTTTTTTTGCCTTATACTTTGTTGTCAATTATGTACTAACATATAGTTTCTCTAATGAAAGATGGATATGGATGAATTATTTAATTTCAAAAAGGAAGGTGCAGATATATGTATTGTCGATAGTGCAACAACACATACTATTCTTTAGAATAAGAAATATTTTTTAAATTTGTCAGTAACCAAAGCTAAAGTAAATACTATAGCAAGTCCTATATACTTAATCGAAGGTTCTAAAAGAGCTATAATCTTGTTAACAAATAATACTAAATTATATATAAATTGTGTACTATACTCAAGTAGATCCAGAAGAAATTTACTCAGTTTCAAAGATATACGCAGTAACAAATATCATATTGAAACTATAAATGAGAAGAATATTGAATATTTATACATCACTAAAAATATCTCAAGGCATAAGCTTATTTTAGAAAAACTCAAAACTTTTTCATCCGGGTTGTATTATACAATTATAAGATCAATTGAAACTTATGTAGTTTCGAGCCAGAAACTCTAAAAACCAATAACGTTTTGACTTCGGCATGACCGTCTTGGTTATCCAAGATCTACAATGATGTGTAGAATCATTGAAATTTCTCATGGACACTCATTAAAGAACCTGCAGATTTAATCATCTAATGAGAATATATGCACTATTTGTTCACAAGAAAAATTGATGGTTAAACCATCCATTTTTAAAGTTGGTTTTGAGCTTTCGTCTTTTCTACAAAGAATACAAAGAGATATATGTAGACCTTTCATCCACCCAGCAGACTATTTCGTTATTTTATGGTATTAATTTATGCATCCGTAAGGTGGTCATATATATATATTTGTTATCCAGTTGTAACACCGCTTTTGCTAGATTGCTTGCTCAAATCATTAGACTTCGGGCACAATTTTCAGATTATCCAATTAAGAGTATACGACTAAATAATGCTAGTAAGTTTACATAAAAAACATTTGATGATTATTGCACATAAATCGGAATTGATGTTGAATATCCAGTCCCATATGTACATACCCAGAATAGTCTAACAGAATCATTCATCAAGCGTATCCAGGTGATTGCAAGAACTTTATTGTTACAAACTAAATTACCAATTTCTACATGAGGACATACTATTCTACATGCAGCAACACTTATTCGTCTTAGACCTGTAGCCTATCACCAGTACTTTCCATTACAAGTTGTACTTGGGTACCAACCTTATATTTTTCATTTACGCGTTTTTGGTTGTGCCATACAAGTTCTTATTGCTCCTCCCTCAAAGAACCAAAATGGGACCCCAATATCGTTTGGAAATATATATTGGTTTTAATTCACTTTCAATTATCAGATATCTAGAACCATTGATAGGTGATCTTTTTACTGCCCGTTTTACAAATTGTCATTTTGATAAGACAACTTTTCCACCATTATAGGGAAGAAAAATTTCTCCTGAAGAGAAGCATAAGAAAAATGTCACTATTAGAGAGAAAAATAAGCTATCATGGGATGTGACAATAATATCTTATTTGAATCCTCGTATCACTCAATGTGAAAATGAAGTACGAATAATAGTTAATCTCCAAATAATTGCGAATCAGTTGCCAGATGCATTTACTAGTGCTGTTAAAGTAACAAAATCATATATACCAGCTGCCAATGCACCGACTAGAATAATTATTCCTGTGAAACAATGTAATCAAAACACAGCAAATGAATCATCTATTGCACGTTAGAAGCGTGATAAAGCACTTGACTCAAAAGATAGTATTCCCCGTAAAGGAAGATTGAAAAATTCTAATTCTGTTGAAAATAATACTCAAACTACAAAACCCATTTTTGTTGAAAAATCAACTTTAGAAGAATTAGCAGTCCCTGAGGAGAATGAAACCCCCGAAGAGGCACAAACACTTAATGAGCTACAAAATTTTAAAAATCAAGAACTTTCAAGGAATTGTGCAGAAGGAATGTAGAATCGTAATGAAACAATCATCGACGATATAGTTTCATATACAATAGCTTTGAAAATTATGAACGATGATTATAAACCACATATTATTGGTTAATGTAGACAAAGATATAATTGGTCTAAATGAAAAGATGCAACTCAAGCATAATTAAGTTCTTTAGCCAAACGAAAAGTCTTTAGACCTGTAGTCCAAACGCCTGAAAATATCAAACTTGTTGGATACAAATGGGTATTTGTACAGAAACGTAATGAAAAATATTAGATTATAAGATAAAAAGCAAAGTTTGTTGCATAAGGTTTATCGCAGAGACCAAGAGTTGATTATGATGAGATGTATTCACTTGTGATGGATATAATTATTTTTAGATTTTTAATAAGTTTAAAAATCTCAAAAGAGCTTGAAATGCATCTTATGGATGTAGTGACAACATATTTATATGGGTCATTTGATACTAATATCTATATAAAAATTTCTGAAGAATTTAAAATATCTTAAGCATACAAATCAAAAGCCGTCAAAATGCATTAAATATCATATGGCTTCCATTTTTTTTTCAATAGAATTATTACAGGTTCTTTGGTGGCTGATTCTCTTTCACAACCAGTTTATCTCTTATGTCTCACCTTCAAGTCCACATATATATAAACAACTTTCAAGGGTTCAACTTCACTCATCGCCTTATTATTTATCTTTTGGAACACATGATAGGCATAGTTCATATTTTTTTTTAAGACCAAGACAATATATGTTAGAAATCCATTCAAATATACCAAGATTTGAATAAAGATAATTACTTTTATATATAATAAAAACAAAATGTAATTTATTGAATATATACTTGTTTCCAAGATATTCTAGTTTCAACCTTTAAACCATACATAAATTTGAAAATATTTACTAATTAAGAATAAAATGGAATATAATCAAATCTTCTTACTTAATTCCTCATATTATATAAGGAATCAAGTTTCATTTCCAATAAAAATTTAATTCCTCGAATGATATTATTTTAATTCCCAACTTTTTTATAAACACTATAATAATAAATTAAAGACTCATTTATGAAGTGTTTGTGTATAGTGATTTTGCTAAATTCTCGTTCAGGATTTGATATCCATATATATATTTTTTTGAAAGGCGATTTGATATCCATATTAAGTTTATATATATTTTTAAGGGAAATTTATGAATTTTACCCAAATATAAAGAGAAGTTTTGTTTTTACCCCAAATCTTAATCAAATTTGTTTTTGACCTCTCAAACAAATTATTTCTATTATATACCCAAGATTACGAAATTACCCTTAAGATTATATTACCCAAATGCCCAATATTGAAATTACCAAACTAACCTTCATCTTCCACTCAAAATTACCAAACTAACATTCATCTTCCTCCTAAAACCTCCATATTTCTCCTCTACCTACTTTTGCATTGATGATTTTTGAGATTTGATTTTGAGTGTCTATATTTGCTCTTCATCTTCTTCCTCACAATATCCATTGAAGGATTTTGAACATTAGTGGCATCCATTGAAGGATTTGATTGTTGAAGAATTTGGTGATCAAAGGTAATGTATATGTTTATTTGTTAGTTTTTGGGTTATTTAGTTCATATTTGCATGGTTTAGGGCTGTAAGATTGTATTGGTTTTGATGGATATGAAAATCTGAAAATGCGACGGAAACTGCACAAGCTGCGACGAAATCGGTTTTTCGTGACTGATAATCGGTCCCTGAAAAACCGATCGATTTTTCAGATCGGTGTTCAGTTTCAGTGGCTTGAAAAACCGATCGATTTTTCAGTCACTGAAAACCGATCTGAAAAACCGATCAGTTTTCAGTGAAAAACCGATCGGTTTTCAGTGACTGAAAAACCGATCGGTATTTCAGGGACTAATAGCGGTTGAAAAATCGATTTCGGTTTTTCAGTCACACATTAAAGTTTTGCAGGGATAAAAACCGGTTTCTGTTAAAAACCGATCACAGAAAAATCGATAAAAACCGATCGATTTTTGTGTGATCAGTTTTTCAGTGGCTAAAAACCTATCAAAAACTGGAAAATCGTTCGGTTTTTCAGTGCCACTGAAGAACCGGACGGTTTTCCAGTTTATTTTAATAAATAAATTAATTTGATTATAAGATTGTATTTTGTAATGTTGCCCAATTGAAATGAGATTAATTTATTATTTTATTTGAACGTTACAGGAATGACTCAAGAAACAATTGTAATCAATTTTGACGGAGAGTGGAATGGATGTAATTACGTAGGAGGGGAGTCGATCATGTGTGGGGTTCACAGTAATAATAGTTTTTCATCATTAGTCGATATTGTGTACAGAGAGGCTGGTATTGATAGGAGAATGTGGGATATCCGTATACATTATTTACTACAAAGTGCGACAAGTGGTAAAATTAAAAAGATACGTATCATGTCCGATCTTGGTGTTGTTGGTTTGATGGCAATAAAAAATATTGATGTTAAAGAGATTTATGTGGATAAGATTGTGAAAGATTGTGGAGCTGAGGTTAGCAAGCGTATCGGTTTTTCGATTGCCACCAACTCAATACCAGGAAGAAGATACAACGAGGCAGAAACGTCAAGACCTGTAAATCCTCAAATGGTTGAAAGTCATTTTCATCGAACTTCAGGAATTGGGAGCAATAATCCGCTGGATGCTGCTGGCACCCAATTTACATGTACAGAAAGTCCAATTTGCGATGTTAACAATGACTATATGAATTATGGTACTGATGATGAAGATTGGGACATAAATGATAATGGTGGTGAGATACGGGATAGTGATTCTGAGGAAACTGGAGATAGTGATAACGAGGGAACTCGAGTTGATGATGTGTCTGAAGAAGAAGGGTTTCCAGAAATAAGATTTTCAGGTTTACAATTTCAGAACAATCCTTTACAACCACACTGGATTGTTCCTGGTGTTGAACTGGGCGACATTGAGCCTACTTCAAATGCTATGTCAACCGTCTACCAACTTGGTTCATTATACAAGGGAGCATTTTTTAATAGTAAAGAAGAAATGAGTATAGCTATTGGAGAATATGCTCTGAAAGAGAAATTTGAATATCGGGTTAGACGTTCAGACACGGAGCGATTTGAGGCTAGTTGCAAGGACAAAACTTGTAGCTTTATAGTTCGTGCCAGATGCAGAAAGGGTTGCTCGATGTGGTTTGTGTTGAAGTATGAGGCGGAGCACACGTGTCGTCAGACAGCCATGGAATCACATATGAAAAGTGTGAAGGCCATTGTCATCGGAAAGTTGTATGCGGGAAAGGTGGGGAGAGACATGTAGACACTTAATCGATTGATTAGAGAAATGCTAGAGCAGTATGGAGTTCAAATCTTGTATAGCAAAGCTTGGAAAGCTTTACAATATGCAAAGAAACTTGCGTATGGACAAGCGGATGAGTCATATCAACAGCTTCTGTCCTACTTTGAGATGTTAAAGTTAGCAAACCCGGGCACAATAACAGCAATTGAGAGAGATGAAAACGATCGGTTCTTGTATTCTTTCGTTGCACTTGGAGCTTCGATAGAGGGTTTTCGATCTTATATGAGACCGGTTGTTGCTGTTGATGCAACTCATTTGAAAGGTGAATATAAAGGGGTGATTTTTTTTGCTGCATGCAAAGATGGAGAAGAGATGATTTATCCCATTGCTTATGGATTTGCCGACGGAGAGTCAGACTGTTCGTGGACGTGGTTTTTAAGAAAATTACGATTGGCGATCGGCGTGTCGGACGATTTGCTTATTGTATCCGATCGTCATAAAAGCATATCGAATGGGATGAAAGAAGCTTTTCCAGAAGTTTCACATGTGTTATGTTTTTTTCACTTATGGCAAAACCTAAAGCAGCATTGTAAAAAGCGTTCGGATGTGAAAAATGCATTTCACAATGCAGCATACTGTTATGTAATTGAGGAATGCAACAGGATATTGGAAGAAATGCGAGTGTTACATCCGAGGACACATGGAACTTTGGTTAAAGCTGGGGTGAGCAGGTGGTCACGATCACATTGTCCTAAAAGAAGATATGAAATTATGACCACCAATATTGCAGAGTCGCTCAACAAATGTATGATGCAAGCACGCCGTTTGCCAGTAACAACTGCACATGAATATATAAGAAATGTGCTGCAGAGATGGTTTAATAATAGACGTATTGCTGCTGCTCAATTGACAACTTATGTTACCACCGCTGCATACGATCGCATCATGTTGGCAAAAAATCTAGCAACAGAAGGTTGTGTATATCCCATTACAGAACCGGTAACGTACAGTGTCATGCATCCTAGTAAAGGAGATGCGGTGGTTAATATTGAAGAGCACACATATACATGTAAGCAGTGGAACTTAGATCAGTTGCCATGTGTTCATGCATGTGCTGTGGCCAGGTATGATATTTCAACGTTGTTGCTTTCAGCTTTTCATGTTATGTCTATACACTTCAACTTGGATTTTCTGATAATTTGATAGGTTCAAGGGCATCAGTTGTGATACACTTTCCAGTCAGTATTACAGCACAGAATGGTTGAAAGCTGCATATGCAAGTCCGATCAATCCAGTCCCTAAATTAGCCAGCTGGAATGTTTCTGGGGAAGTTAGAAGTATGGTTGTACTACCACCCATAGGAAAAAGACAACCAGGTAGGCCGAAAGAAGTTCGGATTCCTTCAGCCGGAGAAGATCGTCGTAGAAAAAGTGTGGAAGATGTGGTGAGAGGGGACATAACCGTCTTCGTTGCCCTAACCCCCCTATTTCTACCAGGGGTGGGATGAGTTCAGGTTCTGCGGATGCGGAAGCTGGCCCAAGCACAACTGTTATTGACAAACGCCCACCGTCCCGCAGATGCCGCTTGTGTCATGAGACTGGACACAACCAACGTCGATGTCCTCTGCGATTTCCTACTACCAATCAAGAAATGGATAATGATGAAAACAATGAGTAGGAATCGCGTATGAACTCTCTGAAGCATGTATAAGTTATCTTATTTCGTTAAATTGATGTATTATAATCGCATTGGTTTTTCTTTTAGTTTTGTTAAACGGATTAATAGATTAGTATCTGTTACAGTTGCTTGATTGTGTCCGCACACCACATTCATCTGTTATAAGTGCTTTAATCTGTTACAATCAATAGTTTAGCGGAATCGGTTTTCCATGCAAACAAAACCGGTTCGGTTTTTGGTAACCCTGGAAAACCGGTTCGGTTTTTCAGGGTTACTGAAAAACGGAATCGATTTTTGGTTGACCCTGAAAAACCGAATCGGTTTTCAGAGGGAATCTAAATGATGGAATCGGTTTTCCAAATCATCTGAAAATCGAATCGGGTTTCCAGCGCAATCTGAAAACCCGATTCGGTTTTCCAGATCTATGGAAAACCGAATCAAGCTTTGGTTTCAAGATTACACAATAATATAATATTATTGATGTTATTATTGATGTTAATACACAATAATATTTAAATTACACAATAATATTTAAAACTAAATCATGCAAACCAATTGATTAAATATTACAACTGATTAACTAAAGGCCAATGCTTTCAGTTGAATTGATTTTAATTGATGAAATCATTAGTGTTGGATGATTCAAAACCAATGATTTCATGATTTCGAAATTTTAAATTAATATATCCTAACCATAATAAGGACTCTAATATTAATTAACTTAAATTGATTGTAATTGATGAAATATTTAGTGCGACTGATTTCATGATTTCATTAAGTGGAATTATTCATTAAGTGGAATTATAAAAAACTAAATTATTGTTTTCATCAATAAATTTATTATTTAAATTTATTAAATTTATTATTTTTTAATTTATTTATTTTTAATAATTAAAATTTGGCATACATCCATTAATAAATCCTAAAATCTCAAAATTTAAATTATTGCATTAGAATTATTCATGTATTATCATGATTCAATTTTTTTATATTTATTTTTTTAGTTTATAATTATACTTTATTTAGAATCAATAAAAATTAGAAATTTATGAAAATTGAGAACATGGTTGATAATATGTATCAACAAATTCTCATTGTATAAATTTATTGTTGTTGATTATAAATTCAAATTTTTTTTTGGTCGTAAACTTAAATTGAAATTACCTTTTCTAATAAATATATATGGTTTGTGTCTTATTTAATTGATAATTTTGTTGTTGTTTTCATCCCTTTGTTTATGTGCTCTCCGTAACAAATTTTATATTAATATATTTTAATAATAAGAAAATTTGGATGGATGCTACTATGAAGGATAATTAATTATACATATATAATTTAGGTCCACTAAGATTTAATTAAATTGGTCAACTAAATGAATCTAAAAAAAATAAGTATTACAAATATTAAAAATAAAATATTTTTCGTTTTTACTATTAGACGTGTTTATCGGTTTTCATTTTCATAATACTGTTATCAGTATATACTATCAGACATATTTTCATAGTTTCAAAACAAAACCAACATCATTGTTTTCATTTTCATTTTCATTTTGTTTTGCGTTCTCATAATTTTCATACTAATATTTAAACTAAATTATTGTTTTCACTGATTGACATAAATAATTGAAGTCAAAACTTGAATAGGATATGGATAATTAACTGTTTATTGATGTCACTTAAGTACAACTTCCCCGTAAGAATCAATCATCCATTTTCCAAAGTTATTTACTTTATACAAAGGACGCGAAAATGAATAAATATCTCGTGCAAGCGAAGCCCTCAATGCGAGGGCGTCTGCAGGTGTATCACGTGGTCTTGATTCCCATGTACTTTCCCTGGACTGCAAAAGGTCCCGTACGTACATGGCGACATATGCTCCACAACTCGTCCTGTTTCATAATTATATGTCAATTAAGAGATACTAACTATTTATTAATTAACAACTTCCATGATTAACTAAATATTAATTAATAACTAAATATTAATTAATATTTAATAATAACTAAATATTAATTAATAACTAAATATTAACTAAATATTAATTAACTAATAATAACTAAATATTAATTAATAACTAAATATTAACTAAATATTAATTAACTAATAATAACTAAATATTAACTAAATATTAATTAACTAATAATAACTAAATATTAATTAATAACTATATATTAACTAAATATTAATTAACTAATAATAACTAAATATTAATTAACAACTCACCCATCGGGTTGCTGTGGCACAACTGACTCATCAATACGCTCAACCTCCCATCGCTCATCTACAGCTGGCATATGTAATTGAGTCCTCTCATAAAACCCAATATAGCGAAGCATAATGGGCATAAAACACGCCAACGGCTCCAGTGCTCGGAGCCGTACCTCTATGTCAGTGGCCACCTGAGAATCATATACATATATTTTCTTCTCTTTCAAGCACACTCGACAGAGGACCTAGTGTTGTTGGTCCAAGCTACACGGCAATAGCACCTACAGTTTCTCTCAATGTAAGTGTTGTAGGACTAGTTCCAATGATCAAATAAAAAATATATATTTTAAAACAACACTTACATTGTCAACACACCACCACGGGACCGATGCATCTATCTTGCCACATCCGAATGGCAGCCATTCTGGGGGTATAGTGGCTGTAGCTGGATCAAATCTTTTTCCTTGCTTGACATATTGATTATTGTACTCCATTGTCATAATGCCCTGCACATTTTAAAAAATAATAATGTTATTTGATTTCGATGATACATTAGAAAAAATTATCAACCAATAACTTACAAAGAAAGAAGTGCCATGAAGGGCGTATCTTCTATCCTCGTTCTCATTCCACCATCCGTTTCGTATGCACATCAAATATGCATCGATGTGCTCACTAGACAACCAACTATTTCCGTCCTCCAAGGTCACCAATGTAGTCGGTATCACGCACCACCCGCAACGCTCAACCGCACGTCTAAAATAAAAAATTTTAACAAAGTGGTAAAAATTAAAAGTTACGGCAACAACATCGATTATAGGAATTTATTATTTTGTTTTCCATACCTAAGGTCCAAATGTGGTGAAGCTTTATATTCATTATAGACAGCTTCTATGGGATCTACAGGCTGTGCAACCTCTTTCACCTGCTGTTGGACAATTTTTTTTTTCTTTTTCGCCGGCCCGGGATCCATGTATGGAGTCCGTAGAGGTACTGCTGGCTTGGTCTTTCGTTTGGCCCGTTCGTGGCCGTCTTCTCCCTGTAACTGCACTCAAATTCAAAGACACAAAAGAATATTTATAATTCAATTGTCAACGTTAAATACACTGTTTAAATTATGTCTATCTGGTCATCATCCGGCCCAGCCTCTGCAGCGGCTACACCGCTGATCTCCTGCTCCTGCTTCTCCCGCTGATTGGGTGACTGGTGATCCCCCTGTGCCAGAACGACATCCTGAATCTCTTGCTGAATGACTGACTGGCCCGCCTCAATAGGTGACTGCTGGACCCCCTCGTCCTCATGTAGAGCTGATGGTGCTGGCTGATCTGTAGTCGGGACATAAATGGGCTCCTCTGGGACAAAGCTCCCACCGCGATGATCGTCGTCGTCACCGTCATCATCATCGTCACCGTCATCATCATCTGAATCATCGCTACCGTTGAGATACCTCCTAATATATGAGAAATCCTGTTCCACCCGTCTCAACCTCCTATCCATGTCCTCAACGAGCCGTACAGTTGCCTTCTGCCTCTTCTCCATCCTACTCAACTTGTCATTAGTTGTCTTCTGTAAATTTACAATATATTCAAACAACTGCTTCACCTGTAAAAAAATTTCGACACGGTTAACATATTTAAAAAAATTTTGCAAGAGTCTCCCCTGTATTTTTAAGTATCCAAAAAAACATAACCTGCTTATAATAAATTGCACTTCGTCTATCATGTTTAGAGACTCTGTCTCTCTGTCACACTATACTACCACACAACAATGTTCATATCTTTTACATTAAATACAATGAATATTCAGTAGATAATCATATAAATAGTTGATTTGTACCTCAGGATGGACGTTTGCCACATCGTGCACCTTTTTGGTTCGCAACTCTGAAAAGGATTCCTATGAGTTTGATTGCATGCTTTGAACGTCTTCATTTGGGCCAGAGTCACCCTCTACCACATCATCACCCTCCACCCTAACATCGTCAACCTCGTCATGATCATGATCATCATCATCATCATCATCACCATCATCACCATCACCATCACCATCATCATCACTATCATCGCCATCATCCGCATCATCATCATTTTCACTGTCACCCTCACTCCCTCCTCCGCCAGATTTATGTACTTCACCCGTTACTAAATTATTAGGGTTGAAGGATTTCCAATAAGCCGTTTGTCTTTCAGCGTCGGTAGGCTCAAGGGTTTGCTCTAAGCCAACTATCTACATTATATACATGTATACAGTTACATTATAATGTTATACTTCATATAAATAAATGTAATTAAAACAAACAATAAATTTACTAAACTAATTTAGTTTACGTTTGCCACTTACGGGAGGTAAATCATCAAGACTGTTCATAATTGTCGGTGTTCTTTTAAGTGACTTTCTCAAGCATCTTGGCAATTCATTTTGTAAATCTCGGACACTTTCTAATATTCTGTCTGCCAATGCCGGAAACACTTCTACCAACCACCACTATAATGCCAAAAGAAACAAATATTACATATACTTAATTTAACCACATTACAAAGGAATAAATATTAACGGTATTGGTTATACCTGAAACGCATAGACATAGCCATAAATATTGATGTTACGCGATGGCTTTCTGATCCGCTCTTCAGTCAATGTCATGCGGAGGTAGTGGAATAGGACACTATAACATAATGTGCCCCAAGGGAACGAGTTCCACCTCTCCATATCCTCAATGATGATCCACAAAAATAGCGAAATCTTCGCTTTCTCATCATGCCCCATAAACAGATGAAAAGCAATCCCTATATTCGCTAACTTTAAAAGATCTTCATCATTTAATACATCCTCGTCTTCACGGTTCAACTGACTTCTTGCCTCAACAAATGTAGCAAACTCGGATATATTCGGCAATACTCCATTGAACCATCGCTGTAAGAGACTGTTCGGGTCATTTTGGGTTGCCTCGAAAATTTCACGGTCTATGCCTCCAAATGAAGTCCTGTAATCAATAAAAACTCCTGTTTCCCGAACCTATATATTCTCCCACCAATTTCAAACCACATTTCATCTTTACGTCCATTCACCTCTACTTCTCTAGCGAGAACCCATAATAGAACGGAGCCGACAGCCGTATGTTTGGTATTCCTCAACATATATCCAAATGGGCACTCTCTTATAAACCGGTCATACAACTTCCTTCCACTCAGGATATCAAGTATTTTCTTCACCATCTTCTGACCAATGTGTGTAATCCCTTTCGTTTCCTTTGAAATTGTTTGTAAACTATATTTATAATTGAACTCCATCTGTAGGACACAAAAACAGTGACAAAAAGATCAGTATCAGGATTAAAAGCCATTCTGCCACTACATAAACAATCGGTTTTCCACAGGTGTGAAAAACCGAATCGGTTTTCCACAGGTCTGAAAAACCGAATCGGTTTTCCACAGGTCTGAAAAACCGAATCGGTTTTCCACAGGTGTGAAAAACCGATGTGGAAAACCGATTCGGTTTTTCATACATGTGGAAAACCGATTCGGTTTTTCACTTCGGTTTTTCACCTGAAATGAGCAGATCTCAAAAACCCAACTGACAAAACCGATATGATTCATCACATTTCGAAAAACCTATGTCAAAGTGCATCACCCAATCAGAGTTTCATATGTAACATCGGTTTTTCGTATCGGTTTTTCACTATTCAACCAACAAACATTTAAAATCGGTTTTCCAAACGCATCGGTTTTCCACTATCGGTTTTCCACATGTGTGGTGGAAAACCGATTCGGTTTTCCACAGGTGTGGTGGAAAACCGATCGGTTTTCCACGTGTGGAAAACCGATGCGTTCCAGACGATGCTCATATGGTCGGAATCGGCCATATCAGCCACAAATCAGGCCAAACCCAGTCAATACCAACCTATTCTAAACCAAATAAGCAATACCCAACATCCATATTACACAAACATGTCCAAATCGCGAATGAAAATAAAAAAACTCAACAACCCAACCGAAAACTAACCTTGGCAGAAGCACTCACGTCCCCCGAGCTCTATCCTCCTCTGGGCAAGTCGGAATCGTCGCCGTTGTGGTCGGAAAAAGTGGTTGTGCGTCGCCTCTCGATCGGTTTTTCGCTCTCCCTCGGTTTCTCTCAAAAACCGATCGGTTTTCCGCTTGGTCGGTGTTGGAACAGTTTTCCATCGCTTTCTGCCACTTATATACTTAGGGGTATTGTGGGTATTTTGGGTATAGCATGTAATTAGTTTGTTTGAGGGGTTAAAAACAGATTTTATAATTTCAGGGGGTAAAAACAAAATTTAGGTTTTTTAATGGGGTATTTGCTGTAATTTCCACTATTTTTAATTACATATTGAGTTTATATATTCGAACATAATGTAGCTTAATTTGAAATTTATTGAAATGGGACATCTGGAAATCCTCGCACGAAACAGTGTGAATAAACTATATACATATGGAGTAGCCCAGTAGATTTGTGCCATTGGAGATTTTTATTTTCTAATTCCAAAAAAGGTGGTTTTTTTTTTTTTTTTAATAAAGAAATATTAACATCTAACGATAGAAAAAAATAATAGTCTGACGATGCATTCCCAGTAGACACCCACATAAAAAATAGAGACATCATCAACTCCCAAAGCTCTGGATTCCATTTCTAAAGTTGATGAGCTAACCGTCGTGAAATCTCAACCGTTGACATCGAAATCGTAGGGATGTGGTTTACACCAATATTGGCATCCGCACTAGCAAGTACGAACTATATAATACAGAGGCTTAATAAAATATTTGTGATAAATATATTTAAAATATTCATTTAATCATATTTAAAATATTCTATTACAAGTGTATTCTCTCCAAAATAATATACTTTCAATTTTATCCTAATTTTATAATATAAATAGTTTTTTTTTTTTCCTAATACTTATATGACATTTAAAAAAAAAAAATCAAATCCTCTCATCCCAAAATTTTTTAAAATTGGACAAATATATATTAATTTACAATTTAAACATTTACCTTTTTTAGTTAGCTTTAAAACATAATTCAAGTCATAGATAATTTTGTTATTTATTTAAACATATAAATATAATTAATTCTATTATTCTTTTTAATAATATTTTAATTATAAATTAGTATTACAAATAATTATTTTTTTTGTTTGTATTATATTTAATAAAATTTTACAACAACTAATAGTAAAAAATGTATAAATATCAAATTATTAGTTTTTAAATAATTTTAATTTTAAAAAATAAATAGTTTTACGGCATATTAGAGATGAGAAAAATATATATATATATATTATTTAGATTTCTGATTTTAAATACTATTCAGTTTTTAGTAAGTTTCAGTACTGTTCAATCTTTAAATAAAAAAACAACAAACGACCCCATGTTCAATCAATATTTTTTATTCCAAACTTCATGTATAAATGATATATTATTATTATTATTATTATTATTATTATATGATATATACTAGTTATATAGGTCACGACCAAATGTAATAAATATTTATTGATATACCATTTTGAAAATAAAATTGAGTAAAGCATAATCAATTTGTTTTACTTAGTTTTTCTGTCTTCTCTATGAAAACAACATGTTCAATTCAGTTTCTTCTAATTTTAAATAAATGGGATGCCAAATTGATTTCAATTTCAAGCGGTTTAGAAGGATAAAAAAAAAATGTCTATTATGATTATCATAAATGGAAAATAATGATTTAACACTGTAATCAAAATCTACATAAACCTATAATTCAGCTTTTTTCTTTTCTTTTTTTTTTTCAAAGAACCTACAAGAATACGTTTTAATATGCAAAGCTGATCAATAAATCAGCTTAAAAGAATTGAAATTGGATTTTGAGCTCTTCTGCAATTGCTGAGTATATGACATGAAATCCAAAGTAATATTAATCATATATAACAAGTTTTCATAGATCCTTGGAGTGTTGCTAAAAGGTCACTTTCCCTTGGGAGCACATTGGTATAAATAATTGAAAGCAAGTCTCATCATGTCGGTGCTCAATTGTATTCTATGACTTTGTCAATGAATATATCCGAATTAGAATTGATAACTACCAGACTTTATCGGCTTTAACCATTACGTAAACCAACTTTCGGCCCATGACCTCTCCTCTAACCACTTTGATTTAGAGTGGTGATATTAACACCCCTCAAACTCTGCATGTGCGCCCTTTTTTTTTTTTTTGTTTCCTACATTATCTGTAAGTGAAATTACTTAAAAGATTGAATTGACTCCTAAACTTTAAAATTTTAAATAAGCTGTTTAAACAAAATTAAATAATTCTTTAAAAAAAATAAAAAGAAGAAAATATTCTTTAAAAAAATAAAAATCCTTGAAGAAAGAATATATAAGTCACCTTCAAATTCTCTTATTATTTCTTAGAGTAATTAATCTAACACCAAATAATTTGGAGTTCTTATAAGGGAGGATGCAATTGTTTGTATGAGATAATAAGGCAGTGATTATCGATAATTATCATGGGCGAGGGTTTTTGTTCTTTAAATTTTTTTTGTTGATTTATGATTTGATAGAATTTTAATATTTTAAAAATAATTAATGGGGTGAACATGCAAAAAGAGGTGCAAAATCAAAAAGCAAAGAATTCATGAGCGTCCCATACTTGTAAATGCTCTATATAAGCTGCCTGTATACCAACTTCATTATTATGCTAATAAAATCACCAATCTTTTCCATGGCTTCTCACATTAATCCATTGTATGTGTGTCTTTGCTTTATCTTACAACTCACCTCCACAATGGCCCAATCCGATAATTATTTTGTCTACATGGACTTATCAGCTATGCCAAAAGCCTTCACAAGTCAACATAGCTGGTACTCAGCCGTCCTTCAATCTATCTCTAAAACTACCACCAATGTTCTCTCTTCTTCCAAACTCCTCTACACTTACAATCATGTCATTAATGGATTTTGTGCAAGTCTCACTCTTGATGAGCTTCAGGCAGTCAAAAGCTCTCCAGGTTATGTTTCTTCCATTAGAGACTTGTCTGTCAGGCCCGACACGACAAGGTCAGCTGATTTTCTTGGTCTTAGTACTAACTCACGGGCATGGCCCATGTCAAAATACGGTCAAGATGTTATAGTTGGAGTGGTGGACGGTGGGATTTGGCCGGAAAGCGAAAGCTTTCATGACAGAGGAATGCCTGAGGTTCCTTCTAGATGGAAAGGAGAATGTGAGGCTGGCGCCAGCTTCGACTCATCCTTGTGCAACAAGAAGCTCATTGGAGCTCGATATTTCAACAAGGGCCTAATTGCTCAGAATCCTGATATCAGCATATACATGAATTCTACGCGTGATGTTAATGGACATGGGACTCACACTTCCTCCATAGCTGCAGGAAACAGTGTCGAAGGTGCAACTTACTTTGGTTATGCCTCAGGAATTGCAGGAGGTATGGCTCCACAGGCGCGGGTGGCCATGTACAAAGCACTTTGGGTCGAAGGTTCTTCCGCTTGTGATATAATTGCTGCAATTGACCAGGCAATTAGTGATGGTGTTGATGTTTTGTCATTGTCATTGGGATTGGACGGGCTTGCTTTGTATGAAGATCCACTTGCATTAGCCACATTTGCAGCCACTGAGAAAAATATATTCGTTTCTACTTCTGCAGGAAACGACGGGCCGAACGAAAGGCCCTTACACAATGGCATGCCTTGGGTCCTAACCGTTGCTGCTGGCACCATAGACCGCGAATTTGGTGCCAATATAACTCTTGGCAATGGAGTCAAAGTCTTGGGGTCGTCTCTGTATCCGGGCAATTCGTCTTTAAGCGACTTTCCAATTGTCTTCATGGATGATTGTTTCAATTTGACTAAATTGAGGGCGGTTGGAGAAAAGATTGTTGTCTGTCAAGACAACAATCAGTCACTCCGTGGCCAAGTCTATAATATTGCCTTTACAAAAGTTGCTGGAGCTGTCTTCATATCAGACACCGATGACTTGGAGTTCTACATCCGAAGCCCATATCCCGCCATATTCATAAATCCTGAAAATGGTGAAATTGTCAAAGACTACATATTCAAGAGCAGCATTGAGCCAAAAGCGAGGATGGAGTTCCAAATAACAAATGTGGGATCAAAAAGAGCACCAACAGTGACTAGCTACAGCTCTAGAGGGCCATCCGTGAGCTGCCCACATGTGTTGAAGCCTGACATTATGGCTCCAGGGGATCTAATCCTAGCCGCATGGTCTCCAATTGTTGCAGTGGCTCTGGTGAACAGGAAGCTTATATATAGTAACTTCAATCTACTGTCAGGAACATCCATGGCATGCCCACATGCAGCAGGAATAGCAGCACTTTTGAAAGGAGCACACCCTGATTGGAGCCCTGCAGCCATCCGATCGGCAATGATGACCACATCTGATTCCATTGATAACACAAACAGTCCAATTATTGACATTGGTAATGATAATAAACCCGCCTCTCCTCTTGCCATGGGTGCTGGCCAAGTCAATCCTAACAAGGCGTTAGACCCTGGTCTCATTTACGATGCAACAATGGAAGATTATGTTAATCTTCTTTGTGCATTAAATTATACCGTGAAACAAATTCAAACCATCACAAGGTCATCTACTACCAACTGTTCCACGCCGTCTTTGGATTTAAACTACCCTTCTTTTATTGCCCTTTTCGACCCAAATGAGAAGAAATCCGAATTGAAAACCGTACAATTTCAAAGAACAGTTACTAGTGTTGGAGAGGGCACTTCCACTTACACTGCCAATGTGACACCTATGAAGGGATTTAATGTCAGCGTCACTCCAGATAAGTTGGCTTTCAAAGGGAAATACGAGAAGCAAAGCTACAAGCTGAGTATAGAAGGACAAAGCAACATGCAAGAAACGGTAGTTTTTGGTTATCTGAATTGGGAAGAGACCGGAGGGAATCATGTGGTGAAGAGTCCCATAGTGGTCACAAGCCTCAACATAGAACCACCTTCGTAGAAGTCAACCAACTTGTCATCTTTGTTTCATTTCGTGAAAAATAATATTTTACATTCGGCAATATAGTTGGTTGATGGAGCTCGCTGCTCGTTGCTAATTGGATAGGGCATTGTGTTGTGTTGTCTTCTGTTGTTGTATCGTTACTGTGTATTCACATAAAAATGTCCCTTATTATATTATTTATAGTTGTTATGCTTTGATATCACAAGTATTTGTCCAACTTAACAAATAAAATAAAGAGCAAATTAAAGATAAGCCACCTGGTTCAGAGTGATTCTAGATAGGGTAAACTTTATTTATTTATTTATTACAATTTAGCTTAGTACTTTTATAATTAATATTATCTAACTTTAAAAAGCTGAAACGAACCAATCAAATTCATCCATTACATTTAAATTAAATAGGAGAGAGAATTTGTTTTAAAAGAGAAAATGCAATAGATTAATTATTTTATTAGTTTGTCCTAACATTTTAAGTTAAAAAATACTGATTATAAAACCACTCCAATTTAATTATCCACTATTGTTGTGTGTATTTTTGAGCTACACAAAATGAGCTGATAAAAGCCTAAAAGATTGGCCCAATGAACCAGCCTAGCAGGCAGAGGCCCAACTGGTCAGCATGAGTTCGTTCATCAGCTCATCAGTATGAGCTCGTCCATTAGCTCTCAGCATGAGCTCGTTCATCAGTTTATAGCATGAGTTTATTCATCAACTCATCAGCTCGCCAAAAATGAGCTCATCAGCTCGTTTTGGACGAGCTCCAGCCCGTCCGAAGCAGAATCAGTTCGTTACTTGGCATACATGTTCAGCCTTTCTTAGAGGCAGCAACGCGAATTAAGGAACACACAACTACCAAATCAAGACCAAGATTTCACGGGATTTGATGAGTTTTGGAAAAATATAATTAATTATTTTCTATTATATTACAATTGTAGCATTACCTCTTTCTTTATAAGTAGGGGTTTAAACTCAAATAGTGACTGCCTCTCCTCACCGAAGACGGCGCCATGGACGTAGGTCATTCCTTAAGGCCTAACCACGTAGATTCTTATGTCTTTCTTCTTCCTTTCTGCCTCTTCTCTCTTTATTCTCGCTCATTGCAGTCTAGGCTTAAAAGAACTAGGTTGACTGATTATTTACGTCAACATTTTGGTGCTAGAAAGAGAGTCCAAACTACAGATTTCTCCAAATTTACAAACTGTCATGGCAGGAGGAAGAACCAGAAGTTGCAGTGCAGCCGCTGGCCGACTAGCACTTCCCAGGCCTTTGTAGATGGAGCTGCTGGAGGAGAACCTCCTCCAGCCCCTTACTAGCCAACGCCAGCAGTCTTTACAACTGGAGGGCTGCAAGAGTGAAACCAGTGATAGGAGGCGCCGGGAAATATGATGTAGCAGCTTGCTAATATGGTCAGGTCATTAGCTTAGGCTCAAGTGCAGAATGAGCCCAGACCAGAGATTGCTGAGCCTAGAATTCACCGACAACGGCGAGAACAAATGTCAGCCCATGAAAGGCCCAACAGAGAAGCCTCGCGATCTGTTAACTCAGCTTGTCCCCCCAATTCCAATTAAAGAGTCGATGATCGTCGAGCTCAGGGAGAGAGAGCAAGGTATCTGCAATGAGCAGAGTCGCATAAAACTATAAACTCGCCACATTAGGGATATGTTCCAAGTCATGGTTCTCCAAACTGCGAGCACTTGAAGGGGTACAGGCCTCAAGATCAAACAGTTAAAGAGATCTTCTAAAGGGTCCATCAGCTTGAAGCCCGACGTGGAGTTCGAGAGCAGAGGGATCAGTGCAATGAAAGAACCCTACTCATTTTGGATGTCGAGCTCGAGCCTCTCCCCCCAGACTTAAGATCCTTAGCATCCCACCATATAATGGGGACGTAGACCCGTACAACCATCTGGACGTGTTCAACATTCAGATGGATCTACAGACCATCAGTTCGTCGGTCAAATGTCGTGTCTTCCCAACAACTCTCAGGGATATTCCACGAGCTTAGTTCAAGAACCTTCCAACTCGCAGTATATGTAGTTAGGAAGAGTTGTAAAGAAGATTTCTCAGTCGGTACAAGGCTGTGAAGAAGCAGCTCGTGCCGCCGTACCACCTCGCGATAATCTTCCAACAGTGAGGTGAATCGCTAAAAGACTATATTATCAAATTTAGATGCGAGATCAGCATGGTAGAAAATCCCTCGGATGACACCATCCTGACGGGGATCTCAGCCGTTCTTCACAAGGATGAAAAGTTGTAAGAGAATATTTACAAGACCTCAGTTAAGGACCTGGGTGAATTCTACGAGCGAGCTACCAAGGAAATCAGATGGGAATAAGCCCTCAGCTCAAAACATCCCAATCAGGAAGGAGAAACCAGTAGCTCCAACCCACCAAAGAAAAGAGATCATGATGGGAATAGAGATCGAGACAGTGGCTTAGACAATCAGGTAGCCAAGAAAGCCAGGCATGAGCAACCTCAGCATCAAGGCCGTCACAGTAGCTTCAGCACCTTATCATATATTCAAGACAAGATTTATGCGGCTGAGAAGGACAGGGAAGACTTCGGCAAGCCAAATCCCATGAGATCCTTAGTCCGTAACAGAAACCAGAAGAAATTCTGTGAGTATCATGACGAGGTCGGACACAACACCTTGGATTGCAGGGAGCTGAGGGATGCCATTGAAAATCTGATTAAGTAAGGTCAGCTGAGTGACTATGTGGTGCAGTAGCCAAGTTAGCGACCTCAACGACCTCAATAGACAGCGTGGCAACAGTCCTGACGAACTCCTAATCTGGAACATGAACTAGCTGTAAGAGAAATCTTTACACACGATGAGCCTCACCTCACATGTACAACTCTATGCTCGATAACTTTCTGAGCTCATACTGTTGATGTAAAATTCAATTTTTGTATATAAATACATTACATTGTTGTGCTATAATTATTTCTATAATTATCTTTATGGCCAAAAGTTTAAGCAGCTTGAGCTATGTGAGGGGTGACAACCTTTTGGCATAGCTCGCTACCTATTACGCTATTGTTGGGTGACGATCCCCTGGACAGCCTTAACCGCTTATGCTGTTGTCGGGTATAACCTATTGGATATAGTTTGCAAATAATTGCACTATGTTGTTGGGTACGACCTCCTGGATAACTTACGGGTTATTAAATCATATCAGCTCGAGTTCTAACCCTTAAAGCACAGTAGAGGTTCCGACCTTCTCAACTCTCGCTATGTCGCTGGGTTCCAACACCTCCTAGGCATAGCTCGAGAGGTTTATTGTGGATAATGCACGATTTTATTTCTTAGTCCCCAGGAAAATTCTAAGACTTGAAGAAATAACAACACAAAAACAAGTAAATGCCAAGTAAACCTCACAACGAGGAAGATCAGACAATATGACTCTTACCAACGAGCTTCTTACACCAGCTTTTACTAGTAAAGACAAGCTCCCAGTCCGTAAATGCACTAGGAGTTGGAGGGCTTGCATTGTGTGTATTTTTGAGCTATACAAAATGGGCTGGCAAAAACCCAAAAGATTGGCCTAATGAATCAGCCTAGCAAGTAGAGGCCCAACTGGTCAACATGAGCTCGTCCATCAACTCATCAGCATGTGCTCGTCCATCAGTTTTCAGAATAAGCTCGTTCATCAGCTCATCAACATGAGCTCGTCCATTAGCTCTCAGCATGAGCCTGTCCATCAACTCTCAGCATGAGCTCGTTCATCAACTCATTAGCGCGCCGAAAATGAGCTCATTAGCTCGTTTTGGGACGAGCTTTAGTCCGTCGGAAGCAGAATCAGCTCGTTACTTGGCGTACACGTTCAACCTTTCTCTGAATGGCAGCAGCGTAAATTAAAAAACACACAACTACCAAATCAAGACCCGGATTTCACGGGATTTGACCCATTATTTAATGAGTGTCAGTTTTAAAAAAATATAATTAATTATTTTCTATTATATTACAACTGTAGCACTACCTCTTTCTCTATAAGTAGGGGTTTAAACTCATTTGTAAGGGGATTTTTCTCTCCCTCTCTCACTGTAATACACAAAACTCAATAATAATAGTAATTGTCTCTCCTCATCGGAGACGGCGCCATAGACGTAGGTCATTCCTTAAGGCCGAACCATATAGATTCTTGTGTCTTTCTTCTTCCTCTCTGCCTCTTCTCTCTTTATTCTCCCTCATTGCAGTCTGGTCTTAGAAGAACCGAGTTGACTGATTATTTACGTTAACAACTATTAATCAAAGATCGTTAATTTAAACCTTTAACCGTGTTTAAAGAACAAAAAAAATAATCTTTCCTTTCTTCCTTTCTTTAATCATTTACTCTTTAAAAAAAATATTGCAATATCCACTATTCGTCATTTAATGGACAGTGAAAATGAAAACAAAAAAATAAATATTTTAGAAATTATAATAAAAAATTAAAAAGAAAAAAGTAGATTCAAAATATTTTTAGAAACAAACCATAAAAATAACTCAAAAAATGGTTCTCCTTCTATTTTTCAAATCTAACATAAATCAAATATTGATTTCTCCTTATTTAGCTCCAATAAATTGTCCATCCAAATCTTACCTATCCCTTCCAATTCTTTTTCTTCTTCAACAAATTTCTTGTTGAAATGACTACCGATTTCTTCTCGTCGTTTTGCTTCCTCTTCCTCCCTCCTCATCCATGTAGTAGCAGCAGTGGTATAGTCTCTTTAACTCATCTGCTTCGTCTAGCTGGAGCGACTGAACCGTATTGACAGTAGCACCAACGACATCATCTTTATGCTTGGTTTTTGGTCAAAAACCTAGAATGGGTTTCAAAACCTACTAGAAACCTAGAAATTCTTCTCTACCTCCACTACCGATGCAAAGCCAATGATTCTAAAACTAGCAGTGCTTCCCTCTTCCCTTCCTCTTCCTTCACTCTCTTTCTCTTGCCACTTGTTACAACCTCAGATATGCAGTTTGAGTTTGGATTTGAGTTTGATACAACTTCCGATTGGGTTTGGATTTGAGTTTGATTTTGGGTTTGAGTTTGGTTTCGTTTGATGGCTTTGAGTTTGATTTTGTTTGAATAGATTGGGTTTGAGTTTGTGTTTGATTTCTTTTAGGTTTAGTAGATAGAACTGAAGTTGCATATTTTTTATGTGGCAAGGTTGTTGCAATGAATGAAGGAGAAAATTTTCATTCAATGAATTTATTTTTGTGTTGGTTTGATAATGGGATTGGAAAAAGAAAGAAGAATAAGATTGATCTAGCAGGAGGAAGAATAAGATTGGTTCCAATGCTGAGATTGGATTTTCACCTCTATTTTTAATTTTTTTTTTTGTTGTAATTTTTTTCATCTTTAGGTTCCTTTTTTTAATATTTTTTTTTAAAAGAAATTGATGTTTGATCCTGGATGTGTTTGATATTTGATCTTAGATATCCATCTCCATGACTCTCCATGGAGATGCAGATATGTGAAGATCCCAGATGAGATCTCCATGGTCCACATATTGATAGACAATGGAGATCTCACCCTTTAATTTTTTTTTATTTATTTTTTTTTAATTTTTTGGTTTTTCTTTTAAATTATAAAAAAATTATGATTTTTTCAAATTATAAAAAAATTTGAAATGTAGTTAAAAGATAGAAATACCCTTGAATGTATTGAAATTGACTAACAATTGACTAACATAAACAAACGGTGGGTAGCTAAATTATAATAAACCTATAAAGTTGACTTCGTCTGAGAATAAAAGGTAGCTAATTTATAATTTGCTCTAAAATAAATGAAATCGAATGAAAATGGTTAGAACAAATAGGGGGAAAAAAATCATTGCATTATAGATATTATAGATCGTTGTTGCATGTGCAATTGTAGGTCGATTTCAGAGTTCCAATTATTGTAGTAAAAAATGGCGAGGAAGTCATATCCCATTATATCATGTTAGAATCTAATTTAATTAATTGTTATAATTTCACAGTTGAATTATCTAGTTTGTTGGCCTGATATATATGCATTATTGAGTCTAGAATATCTTTGTAACAACTTCGTAATCAAATTTATTTTCATTTCCAAGGATTTCAATTAAACATATCCAAATAATGAACGAAAAACATATAATGACCAATACATATAGCTAGCTAGCTATGTATTCCATTTCTTCATTTGCAAACAAAGAAGAGTGGTCCTTCCTCTTCGAGTAGAAGAAGAAGAAAAAAAAAAACACCTGTAATACAAGATAGCCTGTGTAGAGCCCCTATCTTCATAACAAGAAAGGAGAGCACACGTTGCGAGGTCCTCTTCTCATTCTTGTTTTTTTGGCTTATTGATTGATCACTATGTCGCTCTCGTCAATATCCTAGTACTCAACAAAACTCATCAGAAATTAATGCACGTAAAGCAGAGGCATGCATAAGCCCGAGATCTGAAAAATGCTTCAGAAAATTTAAATGGGTTTTGGGGCTTTTTAACTTTCTAATTCAATAGTGTTGATTTTAGAAGCATGACAAGGTACGCTAATCGAAAAAGTGGTAGTCTTATGTAATATATGTAACAATAATATCTTCTCAGTGCCATGCATTTAAGCCTTTAGTTCTTTAAATCTTTTCATTCTAATTTTCCTATCACTTTTAGGCTTTTAGAGTGAGCACCTCCTGGAAAGCATATGTGCCAAATTAATGTGCCTTCCAATAATTGGTTGCATTTAAGCCTTTAGTTCTTTAAATCTTTTCATTCTAATTTTCCTATCACTTTTAGGCTTTTAGAGTGAGCACCTCCTGGAAAGCATATGTGCCAAATTAATGTGCCTTCCAATAATTGGTTCAAAATTCAAGTACCTGTCTCCAACCATTCTCTTATAATTGGTTCAAAATTCAGTTTCGTACGTGACCTCGTGAACTTGTCGTGGTGGGGGACTTTGGTGGCCTTTATTTACGTGCATGTCATTAACCATACAACAAGAAAGTAGAAACTCATTAATTATGCATTGACAAATCATGGGTTCGGCTCTCATTAAGATCCTAGAAACTCATTAATTATGCATTGACAAATCATGGTTCGGCTCTCATTAAGATCCACTTATGTGGGTATTTTCTTCCCATGTATATGATTTACTCCCTCCCATCTTCTGAAAATTGATCTCCGAATCTCACCTTAGAGTCATATTGTAACTAGTGTTAACTATAATAATATCATAAATATAAATAGCAATAAATAGTTTTAGATATATAATTAAAAACATAAGGATTTGACTAATTTATTAGTTTAGATAAGGTTATTGAATAAATTTATAACCATTGAATGATTTACAATCAATCTAATGATTATTATTTAAGAATCTTAAATATTTATTAAATAAGATGTATTAACCATTTATCTAATGTCTAAATCATGAATATCTTTTTTAAACGTATTTAAGATTATCAAATCTCTTAAACTTATTATGGACATTTTGAACAAATATAACAGAACACAATAATGAGAAATTAATAATATTAATATTAATGAGGTGAGATCATGAGTTCAGACTACGTCATAATCCTAGATCTAAGATCTAGGTCATCGTCATCATATTACAAATTAAATAACCAAAGCAAGAGCCACACAACATAATTAATTAAATAAGAAAAGAAAATCTCATTGTGATTCTTGTGCTCTGATGATGACAGCTTCGTGATCATCGTGGCCCAAGGCTCACGATCACCAAAGCCTATGGTCCTTTACCATGGAAGCATTACCAAGGCCTAAGGTCCATGACAGCCATGATTCTTGGTGAAACTGGGCCCTGACTCGTGCAATGGATTTTCTTCATGCTTTTGACAAGCCAAAGCACGGCTCCAGATTCATGCATGGCTCACGGCTCCGCTTACTTTGCACGTGTTTTCTTTTTTCTGCTTTCATTTTTTTTTTTGAAAAGTTGCACATGTTTTCTTTGCCGCATGAGAATTGTTCTTTGTCTTGTAGTGCATGCATGTGACACATGTTTGTTGAATTTTCATGGCTCCTTATCTTGTTGTCACATGGCACGAGCTTGAAATTTTCATGCATTAGAAATGTGGCTTGAAAATTTGGCCTGACTTTACATGGCAATTTACTCTTTTGTTCTCAACTTCCATATTTGCCCTTTTTTGCCCCAAAGTTGTCATTTTACTCTTCTAACCTCTCCCATTGCTCACCTTAAAATATTAATGAAATAAACATTAAAATGTCTGTAATTACTTGAGTTTTCATCACAAATGATAGGTTTTTGAGTATGAAATAATGCTACACTTTAGCATTTATCAATCTCCACCGTTGGTCACAACAATGGACGATGCAAATGAAAGTAAAAATAAATAGATAAATAAATCAAATGAAAAAATTATTAAAAATCATTAACAAAAGAAAAATTAAAATAGTTTTTTTTTTTAATAAAATTAATGTCATCACCACCATTCATCACAGGGATAAACAGAGAAGATGGACAAAATATTAAAATGAAAAAAAAAACAAAATCACAATTATGTCATCTTCATTGTCCATCAAGATATTATTCTTATTTTTTTTTTTCATTTCCACAATTCATCATTGTAATAGATGATGGAGATGATATTTCTTTTTTAATAAAATCTGTTTTAATTTTTTTTAAATTTTATGTAATAATTTTTTTCATTTTTTATTTAATTAATCTATTAATTAATGTTATTATATCTTTTATCTTACTTTGATGGTTTTGTCTCTTAACGTTTAAGTTGATGTTAAGGTTTTTTTTATTTTTTTTTTAGGGACATTTCTATAAACTATATGGATTTTTTTTTTTTTTTTGTTAATCTATCCTATAATTTATCTTGTTTTGACAATTTTACCCTTCCACACTAAAGGTCAAACATTGACTTTTAATGTCCAAATAAGGATTTTTTTGGACATTTAATAAACTACAGGATTTTTTTTTTAATCTATTTTATAAATCAATAAGTGAAGTATTAGTGATTCCTCAAAACATCAGGAGATTTTGATTGTTTCATCAAACTATAGGGGGAAAATGATATTATCCCTAAAAACAAAAGGAAATATCATCAATTTTTCACTTTCCATTTACGAAAATGTGTCCAATATTTTAGGGTTAATTTTCACGATATTTTGTATTTACACTACATGTTCACAGAAAAGATATTTTATGAAAATATCATGAATATTTTCAAAAAATTTTAGGATATTTTTACAGATAGGATATTATTTTTATCTAATAAATATGAATAAATTTTGTATATTTCACTGTAATTTATAATGTACAAAATAGGACATATTTATAGACTATAAAAGAGAATCAAATTTTCTAAATAGAAAATAGGAAAGAAGATGATATGGAATAATATTAACAGAAAATAAAACGATATGGAAATAGTATAAGCAAGAAAGAATTTGATATTTGAAGAATTTTGTAAAAGTTAAAAATGAAAAAAGTTATTTTCAAAAAAGCTTTAAAACTATGACATTTTTTAAAACTTCAAGGACCAAATGAAGTTTCCCTAAAAGAATTAGGGTTCAATTTTAGACACACCAGTAGAACAACAACCAATGAGAAGGAATAAGAGATGTGGAGGAAATGAAGAGATTTTAATAAGAATCCTCAATTTCTCTTGGGGCTCACTCGAAGACACTAGTAAATGAATGCGTGTATCAGCTCTTAATTAAGTCATGGCTACTAAATCATATCTCGAGGACTATCTAGCAACAGTATTATACGTTAATCTAAGCATCATACAATATGAACTAAAATTAATTATAAATTACAACAATAAAAAATTAATAAAGGAATTTTGACAAAAACAGGAATCTTGTTACCTGATCTACATAGTTTGTACCCATCAATAATTCTTATTTCTTTTTAGATGACACTCTTGGTAAGCTTTGTTTATAATTTTCTTTTTGTTTAATTGTAGATTTTATAAAAATAATTTTAACTTGGAACAAAAGTAAGTCAGTGATACTATGGCAACATCATTGACGGAAAAAATAGACATAAACTAAACAAAGTGTTAAAAAGGAATACCATAAATAATTGTTGGGTAATTCATTTTCATTGGTTGATTGTGACTTTTTTATTTTTTCCAATTCATTTACTCTTAACCGTATGCCCTAAGGATACAGGTTAGACGACATAATGAATTTATTCCGTGGTAGTTGTGACTTTTTTTTTTTTTGCTTCAATTTCTTAGATTTTAACTTGTGCCCCAAGGACATATATCAGCAATAGCATAATTACATATTATCACTATTAGGTTGGATTTACACAAAAATTCCTAATAATAATGGAAAAAAAATAGAAAAACTAATATATTAATCATACACATATTTTAACACATGAAAGAATGATACATGTTAAAACACAAATATTTTCTTGAGTCCGGAAAAATCCCGTGAAAACTAGGGTAATTCTTTATTAAAATCTGAATATACTGAAAATCCTTTAATATAATCATCATAATTCTAATAATCACTTTGATCAAAATATAAAATTGAACAAATTTAAAATCTTTACATTTCTTGTGTTGGACTTATAGATTGAATATATAAAATATTCATAGAAAATACATAAAAAATGATTCCATCTATAAAACTATTTTGGAAGCACATTTACTAAATTGGGTGAATAAAAAAATAATATATACAAATGCAACTGTTTATCATCATGTAGCATTTTTTCACGATATGCAATAATTTGCACGAACCTGTATAGGATACCTGAAAATTAGGTTATATAAAAGAGTAAGCATTAACACACAGTGGGTGGATATAATTTTTCAAAAAAATATTTATAAATAAATTATGACATATTTCAAGTAATAATTAATACTTCTCACGATGCATATAAATCCATATTCGAAACAATAAAACTAAATTCAATAATTTATAATATAATAAAATTGTAACAATCTGTACGATTAGTTTCTAATAACTTTATAAAATATATTTCATAACTATTATCTGTAAAATGTTTATGAAATATCTTTTTGTAAAATTGGTGCTCTATAATCTCTATCTGTACTAATCAAACTTAGTAAATAACATCTGTAATTTGAATAACTACACCAATTAGTACCCAGAGAATCTATCATACATAGTAGAGATATTCAACATACACGCAGAGTGAGAGATAACATCTGTCACACACGTACTGGTAGACTCAACAGCTCTCCCGACGACTCAATGACTCTCTTGACAACTCAATAACTCTCCCGACATCTGTCATACACGTGTTGGACGAATATGATCTTACATATGTGTAGCTTATCTAATTGTTAGAGGGGAGGGTACAACCTTGGTGTTCTGAAAAATATTTTTATTTTTTTCAAATCTTTTATGAATATCCATATAATTCTGAATAAATAATTTTCTTAAAAAGAAATCAATATTCTTTCTCAAAGCATAAAATCATATATTTTGAACATTCTAAAATCTTTCTAATAATTATTTAATTTGAAAATATAAAATGTCTATTGGAATCTCTAATATATATGGATGGATATACGAATACATACTAAATCATCATTTCAATCGTAAAACATAATTCGTCATCTAAAACATTATTTAAAAGAATAAATCCTTCATTTTAAATAAATAATAACCACTGAAATATAAATAATCAAGATTTAATAAATTAATGTAAAATCAAAACAATCCACTCACATAACTCATTTGCTCAAATCTGAATTTAGAACTTATAGAAAAATTAATTAATTTTCTGAAATCCAAATCCCATTGAAATAAAAATCACTTATCTGGATAATTCAGACACCCAAATATTTCGTTCATTCATTTGAAATATCATTATCTTTTCCTTCTCTCTATTCTTCTTTTTCTTCTTCTCTTTCTCCTTGCTCACAGTTTGCTTCTTTCTCTTCTCTTTTGTTTTGTTTTTTTGTTTTTTTTTTCCTATGTTATGTTGGTCAAGCATATGTGTATGGCATGCTTTCAATTGAAAAAAGAAAAACAATATAAAACGAATTCCCATCTAATTTCTCATAATCCTAGATTCACTCTAAAATTATATGAAACTCAATTTAGAACTTATAGAAAAATTAATTAATTTTCTAAAATCCAAATCTCATTGAAATAAAAATCACTTATCTGGATAATTCAAACACCCAAATATTTTGTTCACTCATTTGAAATATCTTTATCTTTCTCTTCTCTCTATTTTTCTTTTTCTTCTTCTCTTTCTCCTTGCTCATGGTTTGCTTCTTTCTCCTCTCTCTCTCTTTTTTTTTTTTTCCTATGTTATGTTGGTCAAGTATATGTCTATGGTGTGCTTTCAAGTGAAAAAAGAAAAACTAATATAAAATGAATTCTCATTTGATTTCTCATAATCCTGAATTCACTCTAAAATCATACGAAACTAAATTTAGAACTTATAGAAAAATTAATTAATTTTCTAAAATCCAAATCACTTATCTGGATAATTCAGACCCCCAAATATTTCGTTCACTCATTTGAAATATTCTTATCTTTCTCTTCTCTTTCTCCTTGCTCACGGTTTGTTTTTTTCTCTTTTCTTTTATTTTTTTATTATTTTTTTTCCTATGTTATGTCGGTTAGGTATATGTGTATGGTATGCTTTCTATTGGAAAAAGAAAAACCAATATAAAACGAATTCTCATATGATTTCTCATAATCCTAGATTCATTCTAAAATCATATGAAACTTAATTTAGAACTTATAGAAAAATTAATTAATTTTCTGAATTCTAAATCCCATTGAAATAAAAATTATTTATCTGAATAATTCAGACACCCAAATATTTCGTTCACTCATTTGAAATATCCTTATCTTTCTCTTCTCTCTCTTTTTCTTTTTCTTTTTCTTTTTCTCTTTCTCCTTGCTCACAGTTTGCTTCTTTCTCTTTTGTTTGTTTGTTTGTTTGTTTTTTTTTATGTTATGTCGATCAGGTATATGTGTATGGTATGCTTTCAATTGAAAAATGAAAAACCAATATATATATATATATATATATATATATATATTATGAAATACTACCACTACACTCCCCTCCCCCTCAACAAACAAACACTTTTTCAATTTCTCTTTTGCATATCAATCCATTAATTGCCAATTGACATTTGTCTCAACTTTTATCATTTTGACTTTTTTTCTTTTATCTTTTCCTCCTTGTTTTTATATCATTTCTTTTACATTTGTTTGGTTTTATTTTTATGGTTGTGACTGGTCCACTCTCTCCATTTGCTTTCATTTTTTTTTTTTATTTTGTCTCATGTGTTGGCCTTATCTCCTAATTTGTCTTCTTTCTCTTTTCCTTTTTATGTTACCCAAATTTTACACCCTTTTACATATATATATATATATATATTCTTTTTTAACACCAATGAGTGCGTTTAGTAAAAAGAAAATAGACTACAACAATTCCAAATTTGAGCTCACTTAAGGTTTGGACTCCATAAATAATTAATTGAGTTATTCTTTCATCACTTCAATTGGGCTCTTTAAATTATAAATTTCTAATTGAGCCCTTTAACTTATTCATATGGACCTTATTTATATGTTATTCAGGAAAAAAAAATTATTCTACTAGATCTAATTAGATTCAGGCATTACAATTCATCCCCCTTATAAAATTTTGTCATCGAAATTTACGAATTGTCTCTACGTGAGATGCCTCTTGCTTAACTTGTTAACTATTGCATGATTTTCATTTCATTATCTCTTTCAATAAAATTCTTCAATAATAATAATCGTATCTTGATAGAATATTCTATAATTTCCTTATATATAAGATCAAAAATCATAACAATTAACACCTAAATAGGCAACCATTAAACAAAACTCTTCAATCTGATTCTCATCAATAATCAAACTTGTACATTTATGAATAATCACACCTACACTATTCTAAATAATAATCATTTTCCTTTTTATTACTTCTAACAATATACAAAACTTAATAAATCATTTTTTATAACTCTTACACTTCATATAGCTTCCGAATAATTAATCAATATGCATAAATGAATAGTTAATCACACATTTTTATCATTTTCTACCCATACTCTTTGGAACAAATAAATCATTCAAAATCATATCTTATGACACCAATGCTGTATCACATTCACATAAATCTTATTCAATTATCACAAAATTCAAGTCTACTATTTCATAACTCAATTTCAATTCTAGTAAACATGAATTTTCCTAAATAAAAGATTTAACACCATACTTCCACTGCGTAACTCTGGTATTCAACAAAACAATTTGAATTTTACTATGATAATCATTAATAACACCACAAAATCATTGTACAATTTTTACCCACATTTCAAGAGTCAATCTGGAATCTTATTCGATACTCCAGAATTTCAATCATCTAAAATCTCCAAGTCATAAAATTTCAAAGATGACATATATAATTCATATCATCATCCAAAATTTTAAATAATAAATATCCATAAGTAATTGTTCCAAATTCAAATATATTGAAAACAATCATCCTTGAAAGCTACTTTAGTCCCAGTTTACTATAGGAGACTAATAATAATACACATTATCACCTCTTTTAACAACAATTATCCATAATGAATTAAAGATTCTTCATCAAAATTTCTTTAGAATCCTACCACTTTTTTCACCCCAATAAATATAAAATAACTAATCAAATTAACCCACAATGAACCTCGAGCAACGAATATTTACTAATTAAAATCAATGTACTAACACCAATACAAATGAAGATCTAGATCAAATGCATCACCAATAAAAATAAAATTCCACCAAAAATATTTTTAACCACTAAACTTAATTAAAATCCATCAAAATTACAATAAGGTCATAATTTTGTATAAATCCATAAATTACCTTATAATCACAAATAGATTCAAAATCAAAGCTTAAAAGCAAAATATTATACAAGGATTAAAATTTAACTCTCAAAATCTTTATAAAAGAGGCCTAAATCGTTAAATTCTATCTATATTCAAATATGGAAAGGGAATTTAGTAAAATTACCCCAAATATAAACTAAAACTACAAAAATACCCTTTGCTGTCATTCAATTGCAAATGTGCCCCTAAATGACTAAAATGCCCTTAGAACATCAAAATCTTTCAAGCCTTTCATCCTCACGGCACCCATTCTCCCCTTCACGACAGACTACTCATGGCACCCATTCCTCTCCTTCACGACAGACCACACTAACGGCACCTCTTTCTTTCATTTAGACTAGTCCAACGGCATCCCAAGGTGCATCAAAACTTAACCAAGCTCTACCCAAGTCAAGCAATCTTCACCCGCCATCCCAACTGCCGACCGAGGTGAACAAACCTCCACCTAAGTCGCCAAAGCTCAACGAATATACACCGAAGTTGAAGGTCAATCGCCGGCCAAGCACAACCGCAACCATCCATCCAAGCTCAACCATAGCCGCTTATACAAGCTCAAGCTGACCAAGCACACCACCGACTATTCGACGAAAGTTTGAATCCAACAAGAAAGCAAATCCAACCCATTCGAAGGTATATTTCTCCTAAACTCACCCATTTTCATTTGGATTTTAAGTGTTTTTGTTTTATCTTGAATGATTTGTGGTGTGATTTGATAGTTTGTATGGGGTTTTATTGAGTTTTAATTGTTAGTTTCTTGAGATGAGTTTTGATTATTTATATTGGGTTTTAATTGTTTCTATGGACATAAAGAATTGGTGGGTTTTGGTTGTTTGTTTTTTGAGATGAATTTTGATAGTTTGTGTTGGTTTAGGATTGTTTATGTGACATAAAACATTGATGGAATTTGATTGTTTGTTTTATAAATGGGTTTTGATTGTTTGGTGTGACATAAATCATTGGTAGATTTTGATTGTTTGTGTTGTTTTTCATTGTTTGTGTGGACATAAAGTATAGGTGAGTTTTGATTATTTGTGTTGGGTTTTAATTGTTTCTATGGACATAAAGAATTGTTGGGTTTTGATTTTTTTTTTTTTTTTTTAGATGAATTTTGATAGTTTGTGTTGGTTTAGGATTGTTTATATGACATAAAGCATTGATGGAATTTTCTTGAACCAACCAAAATCAAACAATATTTTCGTAATAAACATGCCATAACCTCTGGCCAACATCATATCAATAATATATTTATTTCTTCGCTTCTAGTTGAGTTAGAGACTATGATAATTAATTTGATATATTTATATGGAAATTTGTCAACTTAAGTTGTGATAATTGAATTATTATAGTAAAACCTTTTCTACTCAAGTTATAACTAGAAATGGCTTGATTTTTTCATACATAAAAGAGGGAAAGCTTACCAAATAAAACTTTGCCGACATCATGGAAATAATAACATGTATGCACAAATGACTCTCAACCTTATAATTGTTCTTCAGTTTCAAAGAAACTATCTATTAAAAAGAAACTAGCAAATGACTCTCAACCATTGTTATTTGGTTTCGGTATTTGGAAACCAATTTATATATTTTAAATTTAGATTCTAGTTCATGAAGATTTGGAAATGTTTGCTTTTGTAGGTGTAAATGGTTGAAACAAAGTTTGATAAATTGCTAAAAATAAAGAAAACATCAAAAGAATTAAGGTGATTTAGTGACTATAGTAATTGGGAAAACATACAATTGATAAAGTCTTCTTTTACTACTGATCAGCTTAAACTTTTTAAGGATACTTGTTTTGGTCATTCTCTTAGTGTTAATGAAATGGTGTTTTCTGGGCATTTTTGTCATCAAATTCTTTTGAGGGAGTGTTATATCCAACATGAAAACCAGTTAACAGATATTATGTGGTTTCATGTTGGAAATGACTTGATAAGGTATAACCCAGTGGAGTTTTGTTTTGTGACAGGACTTCAGTTTGGAGATTACTGCAAGTTTGAAACGGAAGAAACTCAGCTGAATAATCAGAGGCTATGACAGAAGTACTTTAGTATGAATAAAATATCAGTTACAATGTTGATTGATTAGTTTAAAATGAGACTTTGGGCTAATAAAAATATTACAGATATGGATATGGTGAAGCTATCTTTAGTGTTTTTTTTGGAAATGATTTTATGTGGAACCGACAAGCGTAATGCCATTCAATATTGGGTTTTGCAATTGGTAGATGACTTAGATACTTTCAATAAGTTTCCTTGGGGGTCATACATATATCATAGGTTGTATAAGTATCTATCTAGTTACTGGAATGATGTGTTTGATTCTTCCACAAAAGGAAAAGGCAAAGGTAGTAATTTAAACTTATATGGCTTTGTGACAGTCTTTCAGGTAAAGATACTAAATTATGATTTTTGATGTATAGTAAGTTCTTGAACCTTACTACTTTTCTATATATTAACAACATAATATTTGTTTTCTTATTGAGATGTTGGCAATTGAAGCAATTTCAATGTGGGCAACGCTTGGACATGCAACAAGGGTGAACAATTCTGCCCCTCGAATCTTTAATTGGATATGCACATGGATCTTCAGTTATGATTCTTTACAGAGAAATTTAATTGACAAAACGGACGTAAGTATTAACTAATTTATGGTATTTAATTTTGACAATTATCAACTTCCTAAGTCTTACATATGTAAATTGTTCCTTTTTATTTGATGTTAGCTCATCACTTACAAAGTTCTAAACCCCTCTGATGATGAAGCAAAGAAGCCATATTGGGAGAGTTTGAATTATTGGATTTTTATGAATGATATCAAGTTTGGTAGTCCTAGTGGATGTTTTGATGATGATGATAGTTTTGATGATGATGTGCAGATGAATACATGAATGATGATGACATGTGTAATGATAATGATGATGATGATGTTCAAGGACGTAGAGATCATATCTATGGAGATGATGATACTTGTTTCGAGGGGGGTTATGAGATAAAAGAGGGTAGTTCTTGTATGAAGACAAAAAAGGAATACAGTCAAAAGAACAGAAAGTATACAAGTAAAAGGTTGAATAATCTTAAAGTTCAGCTTAAAGCTCTTAGTCTATGACAAGATGAATATTTCAAGAAAATAAAAGATAACCTTAAAGTTCAACTTTAAGCTCTCAGTTCACGACAAGATGAACATTTCAAAAAAGTTGAGGATGAAATACATACGAGGTTTATTCAACTAACGGAGCTTATTTACAAGTCTATGATGCCTGATACTTTCAATATTTATGATAAAGTAAAATAATTATTGGTTTATTCTCTAGTTAATCTTGATATATTCATTATTTTACATGTGCATATATTGACTATATTTATTTTTATGTAGACATATGAACAAACTCTCTTGCATGCAAATGATAAATCTAATAGTGTGGCTGCTGATGATGGGATGATAATAAATTCGAGTGACAATAATATCCATGATTTGGTTACATCATTGGTACGTGATGTATCATCTCCCTCTATTCCAGTTGGTTCATCAGATGTTGTACAATTGTCAAGACCACCCAAGCTTACTATTAAGTTAAACCGAGACCGCAAACGCGCGACGTTCATGATGAGTCCATATGTTGATCCTACGATAAAAAACCCAAGATGCCAGACTTTGGACCTCAAAGCCAAATAGATCAGGATTCTTTATGTTCACTTAATGAATGGATATTTGATTCTAGTAATATGCGGTATGAATAGACATAGTCACTATACTTATCATCAACATTATTCTAATATATATTGATGTTTAAATTTATGCTAGTGTCGTTTGGACATGGGATTACTTATGGCTGATGCTGCATGATTTAAGAAAATATTGTCCCCAACTGAGTGGTTGGAATGTGATGTAAGTGATTAACTATAATTGTTCATAATTTATACCTCTCATTGGATAACTAGTGTATGACTCATTGTACACAATATGTAGCATTTAGAGACATATTGTCGTCTCATGCATCAGCATGCATTTCATTTTTCCTGGATATATAGTCGTGATAAAGCTTTACTAGACTATAATTTCATAGTAATAACAACTATTAATCATGTGCAAACTTGTTTCGTTAACTTTTTATACTAACCTTATTTTGACATTTATGCATATGAAACTTTAAGGGAGGTGGTCAGTGTTGAACAAGAGTAAAAAACCAGTTTAAGCATGAAATCTTTGATTGAGATAGTGATATGGTAGATTGTGTATATGGAAAGACTCCGACGCATACATGGCAGGATTGGAGTAAAATCAATGTTGTGAGCATTTAATTCAACAATTCATGTTTGATATCCTTTTCTGTTTTGCTTTTTAAATGTCTTACTAATAAGTTGTATTTATGTTGGTTTACAACTACTGTTTCCTGCAAACATCAATAATGTACTTGGGTTACCATTGAATTAAACTTAGCGAAGCGCACGATTAACATATATGATTCAAAATTGGATGTCATGGTCGTAGATCATCTTGTTAGATGGGCAACGTGTCTTTGAAAGATGTTGCCTTCGTCGTTGGTTCGGACAATGCCAAACATTTATTCTGATACAACCTCATTTCAACTACAGCGATTGGAGGGAGATATTCCACAACAAGATGGAGGATATAAATAAATGAAAATTTTCTCAACTTTTTTACAATAACAATTATGAATTGTGACATTCTAATTATATTGCATGTCATTGCATAGGTCGGACTGTGGGATTTTCACACTTGAATATTTGAAATGTCTATGGGTTGGACAACCATTTAAGTTTGGAGTAGGTGACGGTTTACGACTCAAAGAACAAATCACTACAGAAAATTTTCAAAATTGTAAATTTGTACCTATTAAAGCTATATCTACAAAAGATATTATTGCTGTTGATAAACAAAGTAGTATTGATGTATCAAACATATAATAAACAAATGAAATGTGTTGTGTGGTTTAAATTTGTGGTGTAGTTTTGCTTAAAGCATAAAAGCTTATTTTGATATATGGAAAATGAAAGTGATTATTGAATGTGTTTTAAGCAGATGTATTGTGTTGATTGAAAATATTGTACGTGTAAGCAAAACTATGTCAAATTTTTTTGTCACTCGGAGGTCCAAGTTCTTGGAATATAGTAATATATTATGTGGAATGTTTACTAGTTGGAGATTCCTATCTAGAAACATTCAATGTTGCAAAAGGTAATATAGGTCACAAAAATTCAATTGCATGTCAATATTTAATTAAAGTTAGATAAAAAATGTAGAAATCCAAAACAAATATACAAACAACATTAGTTGACATACAACAATTCAAGTTTAATCATTTTGCAACATTATTATTGTCACGTGACTGTCCCATACTCTTGATGTTGGTTAGTACTCTTATAGATTTCGAATAGGTGCAAGTGTGACTATTATGACCCTGACGTTTGCAATTAGTGCAATTCATTCTTTGAACTTCTTCACCAACTGATAGAATGCGATTCTTTTTTGGTCTTCCTAGATGACATTGATCGATTAGAGGGAGAATAACTTTAACCGCAACATTTTCTGGAACCAACTAGTCAGATGGTTGTTCGGGTGGATTTATTTCCCCACTATATGCTGCTATAAGAGACCTAGAAGAGTAATACGGTGAACAGTTGTCTGCATATGAAAATCCTCTAAGTTTAATGCAAGCTAAAGCATACGCACATGGATACCGATTTAGGTTGAATTCTTAATAAGTGCAAGTCTTTGCTGTTAAATCAACATGTCTATCCAAATCTCCATCTCTAACCAAAAATGTATAAAAGTTAATTGGGTGAACTGTTTATGTCCGAGCAAATTCATCATTAAGAGCAGCAGCTATATATGCCGCAGTTGTCAATTGAGTTGTCACTTTAATCACTTTTACGTGATGATTATGAAACCAACGTTGCAGAACCCCTCTAATAAATTCAACAACACCAGTGATTGGTAACTCTCGACAATCACTAATTGCATTATTCATTGACTCTGTAATATTTGTTAACATTATCTTGTACCTTATTCTTAGACAATATGCATGTGACCAGTGATTAATACCTACTGCAATGATGAATGTAGCGACTTTTGGATTCAAGTTTGCTAATTGTTCCATCGGACGGGTGAATTGATTCATCCGATACACCTTAACTGTCTCCAATAAACATATTTTAAAGTATTACTTTTTCCACATTTTGCAACCATATTCCGCTTTAAATGCCCAACACAGACAACATGGAAGGAATTTGGAAACACTTTTTCTATACCATGGTTGATGCTAGATTTTTTGTCAGAAACTATAAACAAATCCTCAACTTCTCTAATGGCATGGCGTAACCTTGTAAGAAACCACTCCCAAGCATCATTAGTTTCAGAATCACCCATCCCAAAGGGTAGAGGAAAAATTTGATCATTACCATCCATACACACAGTAACAAATAAAAACCCCATTGTGAGGATCTCTTAAAAAGGTAACATCAATAGCAATGACTGGTCTAATGGAAGACAAAAACCTATCTATGCAAGCTTTCAAGCAAAAGAACATATACATGAACCTATCATTAGAATCAGTTTGAAGGTCAGTAATACTTCTAAGATTGGCTTGCTCTAGCATGTATAAGTATGAAGGTAAAATCATGTATATGACTCAGCAGGAGTTCCTCGAGCCTCATCTAATGCAATATGTCTAGCTGGATATCCTATATGGTAGTTACATAAGATGTCAAACTCATTTGTATATCTCTGATAATTTCATTAGGTCGGTATACAAGATGATCTTTAAATTTTTCCTTGATGTGTTCCTTTATAATACGAGCACTTGCTTGCCTTTGATGTGAAAATCGCTATTCCATGGAGCATGTGTGTTCACTGTCAAATTTTCTAATATGAAAATAATATGAATTTCCCTATCTAACTACACATACGTGCTAATTGTAATCTACAACGATGCATCGAACCTGATATCTTGTTGTGTCCGATTTCATGAATTTAGTTTGGAATCTGTTTGCCAAGGCATATCTACCTAGCTCTGATCGCAATTGTTTTTTGTTGTCAAACAATTCATCGACTTGAATACATATAAGATTGCGTCTAGGAGTAACTTCATTGGAATTAACTTAGTATAATGCACATGGTGATGGAACAAGCTTTTAAACATGCTCAAATTGTTGGTTATATTGATTCGAAACTTCACCCGATACTGGTTCACCATAACCAGTGGGATAGGTATGTTGCTCTTGGTCATCACAATCCACTGTATGTTGATCAATCGAAACCTCCTGAACATGCTCCATTCTTGAGCTACCCTAAAATCAATATTAAAGAGGGGAACAAGTATTATCATTACCACATAATGTAAATCTTTCCCTAATTTCATCCAAATAAACACATGAGTTTGGTTGATATGTTGGACTAGTACTGGATGTCTTGATATCATTCACATTTTCTATTTTCAAGTTGGAATCAAAGTCAAATTCAGATGTATGGTTTGGTTTACAAACAGTTTTCGATTCACAAGTGTCCTTCACATCTATTGAATCATGCTCAACCTCCTGTACACTTATATAAACTATAGGGTCAATATTCTTACGACTAAGTAATAATTCAACATCATCATCATCAATGATCTCAATAAGCATGCTTGGACTAATGGTTTGAGCAACAGTAGTTAATATAGCTCGGTAATGATTTTTATCAATACCTGTGATGCGGTATGCTTTATCCAATAGGTGCTCAAAAGCTATATTCCATGGAAATCTAAAAGCCCTTACTCTCTGACCTTTATATCAGTAAACTCCACGCTCGCTTTTTCATTGTCCACCCTAATTGAAAACCAATTATACAGTAGATATTTTCAATCCTGAAAATTTAATAACACATAATTATTATTATATGGCTCAAAAGGTAATTTGATAACATATAATCAGTATTTTCGGATCTCAAACAATTTTATTTATGGTAAGTTGAGATTCTCTTCGGGTCAGAGGGCGACCCAAATTCGGGTCGTCTTTTGACCCAAAAAGAAAATTTGAGAAATTCCTCTTTGAGTAAGAGGGTAACCATAATTCGGGTCGCCCCAAAATCGGGTCACCCTTTGACTCGAAAGGGATTTCCTCTTTAGGTTAGAGGATGACCCGAATTCGGGTCACCCTTTAACCCGAAGAAGTAATTCTGACCCCAGCGGTTCAGAATTAACTCTTCGGGTCAAAGGGCGACTCGAATTTAGGTTGACCCGATTTCAGCTCATCCTTCGACCTGAAGCCATAACATCAATTTTTTTTTTTCCCAAACATATCAAATGATTAACTCAAACATAAATATTCTAACTTTTTTGCGAAATTCCTTCAACTTTTCTTCACATTATTTTCCACTTGAAACTAAAGTTAACAAAAAAAAGTGATTGTTTTGGAGAAAAATTGTGATGGAGGAAATGGGTTTATTTATTTGATAGTTTGATTTGTTAATTTTATTATTTTAATTAGGTAGGTAAGTAATTAATGTGTATTAATGAGTTAGTTTTAATTTATTAGGGGTATTTTGAGTAATTTAGGGCGATTTTGTGATTTTTTTTTTTTTCATTTAGAGAATGAAAAGGGTTTGTAGAAGGGGCATTTCAGTACATTAGGGGCAATTTTATAAATTAATTACTTGAAAGGGTAATTATGTAATTTTGATGTGTTTTTAGGGCATTTTTGCTAAATTCCTATATGGAAAATTATGTCCATATATAACAACTCATTCCTATCTTATCATATCTATCAATCAAAAGGTTATCTAGACATTAAGAACTTGAATCACATAGGATCTACTTCACTTACCTATTATCTTTCTAATTGATTTCATAAACTTTTATGATTCATAATATCAACATTTCTAAACTCTACAATTTGTACTAAATAGTAATCAAACAAATAATACCATATTTATTCTACCTGATCAAAATATAAGATCATATCATCTTAACATATCAAAACTCAATCATCAAATATTCATATCAACTCTTGATTTGCAAACCATTCGAATGTAATGAACAACCACAACTTCTAGGCATATTCAGTAATTACACAATTAATATACTTATCACCAATATATATATATACACACACATTCCAATAATTGCTATCGAAACATTTCAAATGCTAGGTAATATGATAAATCTCTTATTACTATCACAAAATATATCTCATATTCATGTCAAAATTAATCTAGTTTAATCTATCAATACTAAACTTCAATTGCTAACTCATATCTTCTACAGGTTTTGTGTGAGATTGGCTATAATAATGCATAATAAAACTATAACTTTATCTGTAACAAAATAAAGATTGAATATTTGTAACAAGAAAAAGTTCTCTGAATTTGAAACCACTATTTTGATACCATCGTGTTTTGGGTGGGACGATCCACCATCCTTAGTGGGTAACAATTAGTACCTATCAAAGCACTCTATTGGCGGCTCCACCTCTTTGGGTAGCCCTTTCCTTGTGAAGCCCATGGACGGAGAGTCAAGCTTCGTTACCTCACTCACATGTGAGAGTTCCCAAGGATCAACTTACTATTCCTTTACTTTGATACCAGGTTGACAGGATCCAACCCAACTCTTCTCTCAAGTCCGGGAGAATCCTTTGAAAGCTGGGGTCTTAATGATTGAAATTTGGAGTTTTCAAAAAAACTTTTAGAAAAATCTCATAAATCACATGGTTGCCTCAAAAATTCAATACTAGTAGATTGAAAATTTGTATATTTCTCGTGTTAGACTCCTGGATTGAATAAAAAAAATTCATTAAAAAAATTCTAGAAAACGATATTTCATTTATGAAATTATTCTGGAAACACATTTACGAAATTTGGTTAATAAAAGAAATAATATACACAAATGCAATTGTTTATCATCATGTGACCCTTCTCACGATATGCAATAATCTGCACGAACCTATGTCGAATATCTGAAAAAGAGGTTTTATAAAAGAGTAAGCATTAATGCACAGTGAGTGAATATAACTTTTCAAAAAATATTTCTAAATAAATTGTAACATATTTCAAGTAATAATAAATACTTCTCAACGATTCATATAAATCTATATCTAAAACAATAAAACTAAATTCAATAATTTATAACATAATAAAACTTTAACAATCTATACTATTAGTTTCTGATAACTTTATAAAATATATTTTGTAACTATTATCTGTAAAATGTTTATGAAATATCTTTATATAAAATTGTTGCTCTATAAATCTCCATCTGTACTAATCAAACTTAGTATATAATATTTGTAATTTGAAAATCTACACCAACTAGTACCCAAAGAAATCTATTATACGTGATAGAGATACTCAATACATACACAAAACGAGAGATAACATCTGCCTTATATGTACTGGGTGACTCAATGACTCTCTCGATGACTCAATAACTCTCTTGACAACTCAATGACTCTTCCGACATCTGTCATACACATGTTGGACGAATCTGGTCTCATACATATCTAGTATATCTTATTGTTAGAGGGAATGGTACAATCTTGGTGTTCTGAAAATATTTTTATTTTATTTTTTAATTTTTTTCTCAAATTTTTTCTGAAAATCTATATAATTCTGAATAAATAATTTTATCAAAATGAAATCAATAATCTTTCTTAAAGCATAAAATCATATTATTTAAACATTCTGAATCTTTCTAATAATAATTCAATCTGAAAATATAAAATTTCCTATTAGAATCTCTAATATATATGGATATACGAATACATACGAAATCATCATTTCGATTATAAAACATAATTCGTCATCTAAAACATTATTTGAAAGAATAAATCCTTCATTTCAAATAAATAACAAATACTAAAATATAAAAATCATGATTTAATAAATTAATTTAAAATCAAAATAATCCACTCACATAACTTCTTTGCTCAAATCTGGATCTAAAACAGATTTTTATGTGATTTCTCATAATCCTGAATTCACCCTAAAGTCATATGAAATTCAATTTAGAACTTATAGAAAAATTAATTAATTTTCTGTAATCCAAATCTCATTGAAATAAAAATCATTTATCTGGATAATTCAGACACCCAAATGTTTCATTAACCTATTTGAAATATCCTTATCTTTCTCTTCTCTCTCTTTTTCTTTTTCTTCTTCTCTTTTTACTTGCTCATGGTTTGCTTCTTTCGCTTTTCTTTTCTTTTGCTATGTTATGTCGATCAAGTATATGTGTATGATATGCTTTCAATTGAAAAAAAAAAAAAAAAAAAAAAAAAAAAAAACAATACACATGCACACACACAAGCACTTTTTCAATTTCCCCCACACTTTTTCAATTTCTCTTTTGCATATCAATCCATTCAATTGCCACTTGACATTTGTGTCAACTTTTATCATTTTAACTTTTCTTCTTTTATCTTTTCCTCCTTGTTCTTATCTCATCTCTTTTATATTTGTTTGGTTTTATTTTTATAGTTGTGATTAGTCCACTCTCTCCATTTGTTTCGTATTTTTCATTTTGTCTCATGTATTGATCTTATTTTCAAACTTGTCTTCTTTCTCTTTTCCTTTCTAGGTTACCCAAAATTTGCACCCTTTTATATATCTATATATGTTTTTCTTTTTTAACACCAATGAATGCATTTAATAAAAAAGAAATAGGCTACACTAATTTCAAATTTGGGCTTACTTAAGGTTTGGACTCTATAAATAATTAATTGAGCTATTATTTCGTCACTTCAATTGAACTCTTTAAATTGAAAATTTATAATTGAGACCCTTATTCATATAGACTTTATTCATTAAAAAATTATTCAACTAGATCTAATTAGATTCGAGCATTACAGAAATTAAGGCTGAATTTGTAAAAAGCATATTAATTGTGACAGCTAGTATTAGAAAAATTAGGCTTGTTATCATAGTCAGGTAGGACTCGATTCAACTTTTTGAAGATAGGTGGAAATTAATTTGCTTTATTCTTTTGTCATTGCTGCATGACTTTGGCTTTATAGTGACTAAGGAATCTTAATGTCGAAAGACAAATTTCTTTTCTTTCTTCTTCTTTTTACGGATGCCATGAAAAATTCCTCTGTGATTTATTTGAAATACAATCAAAACATTTGCTCTATGATTCTTGTGATTTCATTTTTCACACATATGTTTTTATGTCGGCAACTCATGAATATAATTGCGGTTCACTTTTTTTTTTTGCATCAATAATAACGAATTAATATATAAAATAAAAGTATTGTAAAAAAATAAACATAAAGTAAAAGTGATTCAACAATCCAATAAAAGGAAATTATCTATAAAAAGCATTTAACGTTATCTTTCATATAAGAAGAAATTGCAATTACTTATCTAGGTTTGTTGAATTTGCATATGCATCATTACCTTTTAATAACAAAATATCCCCTTTAAGTTAGTCAACTTTAACTGAAGAAAAGATATTTAGGTCTTTTTCTAATTTTATATTTTTTCAAAAAATAAAAATAAAAATATTCAAAAATTATTTAAAAAAAAAAATTGAATCTCCACCATAAATTTTTAGTCTTCTTAAAGAGCACGATCTAATTTGATCTTTTTTATTTTTTATTTTTTGATCTTTTGTCTGATTTTTTTCCCTAATTTTTTGTTGAATGATTTTTTGTTCTATTTTTTACTAATATTTTCTTTGTTAATTTTTAAATAATTTATAAAAATATTTAAATATTAAAAATAATCTATTAATTGATACATAATGGGTTATTATCACTATTTAGATTGAAAATAAAAGGCAAAAGTGATTTTTCATTAGTTAAGGGTCCTGAATAATAAAACTAATTATGATAAATATTTAATCAATGAAAGCTAAGGAGGTTAGTATAATTAAAGGATATTTTAATGTCTAAGTTAACAGTAGGGGTTTTGGAAATTTCTATAAACTATATGGTTTTTTTTTTTTTTTTATATCTATTTCATAGATCAATAAGAGAGATATTAGAGATTCCTCAAAACATTGGGGGATTTGGCTATTTCATCAAACTACGGGGGAAGGAGGGGAGAATCGGATTATTCCTATATTTTATTTTGTTTTGACGATTTTGTCCTTTTACACTAACAGTCAAACATTGATTTTTAACATCCAAATTGACAGTAGGGGGTTTTTTTAGACATTTTTATAAATTATAGGTTTTTTTTTTTTAATCTATTTCATAAATCAATAAGAAGGATATAAGTGATTGGGGGTGGGCACGAGTCGAGATCGGGTCGGTTTTACCTAAAACCGAACTAAAATCGACTATTATTGGTTTTCGTCTATTTAACACACCAATTTTACTAGTTCATCTCCAAGTATAAATTGAAACCAAAATTAAAAAGCCAGTTATCAGCTCATCACCAAAACCAAAATTTTAGTTCACCAATGACAAATAAACATAAATATATAAATAAACAAACATGCATCATCATCAAAACTAATAAAAAAACAAACTAAAAAAAGAAAAAAATTTGGTACATCTTCTGCCATTGAATCGATAATATACAAATGAAAAAAGGAAAGAAAATATAAACTAAAAAAATAAACAAAACAAAAACATAAACCTAATTAAAGTGATAGCCTTATAGGTTTTTAATTCTTTGAACCTAACTCTGTGACTTATCGAAAAAAAAAAAAAAATCAAACCCCAATCAGTACCAATAAAATGCAACAAAAGATACATATCATGCAAGTTAACAACTATCAACAAAATCTAATATTCACTGATAGTCACACCCCATTTACACAACAACATGAAATCAACATGAGGAGAATAGAGTCAAAATCGGGGTTCAAAATCCCACAACCCTTACACCCCAACATGAGATGTAGATCTAGAAAGAGAAGTTGAAAGAATCGAAAAAGATGAGGAGGCAAAGTAGTGGAGGAAGAGTAAGGAAGAAAGAGGATGATCGGCAAGGAGAAGTTAGAGAGAACTAGTGAAGTTGAGAGAGAGAACTAACGATGACTGCTATGGTTGTGGTGAAAGATTGGTTTACATACTTTTTTTTAAAAAGAAAAAAAAAGAAAAATAAATAAATAGATTTTAGGTCGGGTTTGTTTTATCAACCCGAAATAATAAAAAAAAAAAAAAAATCAGTTTTTCTCCTTTAAAACTGGCCTGACTAGAAGTCAAGTGAAAAATCGATATTTTTGAGTCGAGTCAATCCTAGCCAAGTTGGGTCAGGTCAAGTCGATCCCTATTTTTTTGTCCACCCTTATTAGCGATTTCTCAAAACACTGGAGGATTTTGACTTTTTTATCAAACTATAGGCGGAAAAATGGAATTATCGCTAAAAATGATAGGAAATATCATCAATTTTTCACTTTCCATTTACAAAAATGTGTTCGATATTTTATGGTTGCTTCTGAGAATTTTCACAATATTTTGTATTTACACTACACGTTTATGGAAATGATATTTTATGGAACTACTGTGGATATATTCAAAAAATTTTAGGATATTTTTATGGATAGGATATTACACCCACTATTGATATTGATACCTAGTAAATATGAACTATAATGTACAAAATAGAGCCTATTAGTATAAGCTATAAAAGAGAATCAAATTTTTAAATAGGAAAAAAATCAAATCTCTTAAATAGGAAAGAGAATCAAATCTATTAAATAGGAAATGGGAAAGAAGATGATATGAAAATAATATAAAAATAAAATAATACAATATTGAAATAATATAAATAGAAAAAAATATAATATGAAAATAAGAATCTGATTAATATGATAATATCCTCTCACAAACTCAAAACAGTAAGATGGATGCAAGCTTGAAATTGGAAACCGAGTCACGAAAACATCCAGATGATGTGCTTTTATGAAAATATCAGCAAGTTGGTCAGTGGAAGAGATCGAGTGAACTTTAATTGTACCCAGCGAGACTAATAACAAGCAAAACAATAGTGGAGCAACCAAGATGCAACGGTGTGATTAGAGTAGAGAAGTAGTGACTGATTGCAGTGGTGGGACAAGAGAACAGACTTATAGAGATCGTGAGAACAGACCAAAAGTAATAGGCAGCAAAAGAAAGAGCGACAAGACAAAGAGGCAAAGGCAATGAGTGAGACAGAACCACAAACTAGTGGCGTGAGGTTGTAACCGGGGGGGCCATGAATAGAGACAGATCAGTACAGCCCTAAAGAAAACCAAAACAGACTAGAGATAGAGACCATGATTGATGGAATCCATTCCTACTCTTCTTTGAGTTTAGAAGAATTCCATGAAAATTGACGATCTTTCTAATTGAAATTTGAAGTTTCCAAAAACCTTTTAGAAAAATTCTCGTAAATCTCATGGTTGCCTCATAAATTCAATATGAACAAACCGAAATTTATATATTTCTTGTGTTGGATCCCTTTATTGAATATATAAAATATTTATAAAATATCTTAAAAGGATATTTCATCTGTACAAGTATTCTTGAAATACATTAAAAAAATATAGTTAATTAAAAATAATATGCACCAAGGCAAAACTGTTTCTACTTAAAAATAATAGTAATGTATTTTGTCATTACTATGTGATATTTCTCACGATATGCAATAATCTGCATAAATCTGTAGTGGATAACTAGAAAAATAAGATTTATAAAAGAGTGAGCGTTAACGTCCAATGAGTGGATATAATTTTTTAAAAAATATTTCTAAATAAAATATAACATATTTATGATAATAAAAAATGTTTTTCAGTTATTCATATAAATTCATATTTGAAACAATAAAATTAAATTCGATCATTTATAACATAATAAAACTGTAACCATTTTTATGAATAATTTTTGAATTATAAAATATAATCTTCAAATATATTTTACCAAACATTTTCTAAATTCTCTTCCGAATAACTGCACAAGTTTCTCTGGTTTGACCACCATTTCTCAAGCCACCATTAGACCTTTCTGCATAGACTTATGACTCTTATACATGTGCGTGGTTCCCAGTCTCCACCTAGTTAAAATCTTTATAAGCTAGAAAACTATTTAAATCATTTTTGCATACTCATAAAATCTCAAACCACTAGTACTCTGGGAAATGTATCATACGTGATGGAGATACTCAACACATACACAAAGCGAGGGATAACATCTATCATATACGTACTGAGCGACTCAATGACTTTTTCGAAATCTGCTATACATATGCTGGGCGAATCTAGATATTACACATGTGTAGCCTATCTAACTATTAGAAGGGAGGGTAGAACCTTGGTGTTCTGAAAATATTTTTATTTTTATTCCCAAATCTTTAACACTTTTTGTATATAAATATAATTAAATCACTTTCTAAATATACATGTAACTCTAAATAAATACTTTTCTTGAAACACAAATAATAAATAAATATTACTTAAAATCTACTAAAACCTTTCTTATAATGAAGTCAAACTACTAACATCAAATTCTTCTTGAAATTCTAAGATGTATACATAATAAATTCTTAAGTCAATTGTAAAACATTATTGATAATCTAAACGTAAATCATGATTCATAATCTGTAAAATCAATTAAATAATTAAAACATTTACTTCCAACAAATAATAAAAACTTAGATATAAATAAACATAATTCAATCAATTCAATTAAAATAAAACTATCTACTCATATAATTTATTTGCTTATTTCTGAAACTAAAACATATTCTCATATGATTCCTCATAAATTTGGATCTACTCTAAAATTACATAAACTTAATTTAAAACTTATGGAAAAATTAACCAATTTTCTGGATTTGAAGTCCTAATGAAATAAAAATTACTTATCTAAATAAATCAAACACCCAAATATTTCATTTAAGCATTCTGAATTTTCTCCTATTTTCCTTCTCTCTTCTTCTTTTTCTTCTTCTCTTTTCTGCTCGTCCGATTTGTGTCTTTATTGCTTGGTTCTTCATTTATATATATGCACTACACGATCCCCTCGATTTCACTTTTTCTGTCTTTCATTCTTTCAAGGGATATTCTAAAAAAATCTATTGTAGTTTGTAAAAATATTCATTTTACCATCTATGATTTTATTTTTATCTAAAATTCCTCCAGACGTTAATAAAAACACTCAAAACACCCCCTAAAGGTGTGTGAAAGGACGACAATACATCTAATGATCACATATTCTGTTAGATTGATTTGGTTGACCATTTGACTTCAAGGATAAAAACGAAAATGCACTAAAAAATTAATTAAAATTTATCAAAATAAATTAATAAAAATAAGTAATATTAAATTATAATATTAAAATTGTCAAAAAAATTAATCAAATAAATAAATAAAATAATATTATAATTAAAGCACGAAAATAAGAAAACTAGACACAAAGAAATCAAAGGAGAAATTAAACACTTAAACTAGATTATTTCAAAAAACAAAAAAACAAAAACAAAAACAAAAACAAAAATTGGAAACTAGAACATATTTCTTTTCATATTCTTCTTCTCCTCATCATCGTCGCCCATCTCTATTTGTCTTCTTCTTCCCTTCTCTTTTCTTCTTCTTCTTTTTCTTCTTCTTCTTCTTCCACTGATCTCATCGTTGTTGTCGCCCATCTACACCACTGGTAAGCCGACACACTCATTTTTTACAACTAGACCAAACCTCACCGTCATCTCACTCACTCACATCCCTTCGTTGGGTTGTTGTTCTTCTCAATAGCCTCTCCTTTCCATCATTGGTCCCTCACATGGACGACTCTATCCCTCTCTCTCTCCCCCCCTTTGTTGGTCCCTCACTAGGATGCATTCTTTCCCTCTCGTTCTCCCCTTGTTGTGTTTCTTCTTGCCCTGGTTGGTTGGTTGCGATGCCCTGCTTCTCTTTTGTTGATTTTGGTTTTTTATTTTGATTGATATTGGTTGTTGATTTTGGTTGGTAATTGTGTTAATTATCGATGATAATGGTGTTGATGATTGATGATGGATGATTAGGTTAACATGGGAGATTTTTGTTAAGTTGATGATAATTGAGTTTCTAGGAAATGAAACCTATAATTTCTGGGTTATAGGAAACCTCAAAATGGGGAGAGAGAAACAAGAGAGAGAGAGGGGGAAGAAAAAAAAGAAAGAGGTGGCGGCCAGCGGTGGTGGTCTGATGGAGTCCATGATTGGTGTGTTGAAGGTTGATGAAGAAGATTGATGATGATGAAGTTGGAAGTTGAAGCTTGAAGGGGAAAATGGTTCATGACTGATGGATCTCTTTTTTTTTTTTTTTTTTTTTAAAAAATCAAAATATTTTTATATTTTTTATTAGTTTATACTTTTTATTTTAAAGTATTATTTTATAATTATTATATTTTTTAAATAAAAATCTTTTTATTGAGTTAAAATTGTCTTTCTACAGTTTTTCTAACTTTTTTGTTAACTTAGTAATGGTAGGGGAGATTTTGGAAAAATTGAAATTTAAATAATAAAATAAATATTTTTTTACAAACTACAGTAGATTTTTTTGGATTATTCCTTATTTCAATTCCATACTTGAGCCACACTTATCATTTTTTTCTTTAAAAATTGCTCGCTGCCTCTCAAACCCTCTTTTATTGCAACATTAACTTATTATATTTATCTACAATAGTCACCAACTCTCATATATTTAAATAAATATGTCACCGCAACATGTCCTCTCTTTCTCTATGTTATTTCACTTAGTTGTTTTGCTTTAATTTGTCCTCTTTAACCGTCACTTACTCTCTCTTTCAATGCAACACCAATAATTTGTTTTTTCTTCACTAATTCACTCACTTATCCTAAATTTCCCTTGTTTGTCTCTAGTCAAGGTTATTGATTTTGCTTTGAAAATTGAAAGCCAACTATTAGTTTGACTTGGCTTGGTGTATGCGAATTGGTGGACACTTGGCCCACTAACTTCTTTTTTTTCTTTTCTTTTTAACTAAAACTTGGATTGGTGGGCTTCAATTGATCTCTTGGATCCATTGGGCTTTAGACCTTCTAACGATTGAAAACAGATAAGTGATTGCACAGTGGAGATCGAAAAACAGAACATGGACAAAGACCATAGTGGCAGAGCAGGGATTGCACGCAATGCGCCAACAGAATTGAGACTACACGTAGTGAGATAGAGGCTAGGGCAGTAGAATAGAGATTACATATAATACAACAACTGAACAGAGACTGCACGCAGTGAGACAGAAACCATAGCTAAGAACAGAGGCAACAGAGCGACTGAGAACAGGCATAGGAAGCGAAACAGAGGCATAGAAGCAGCAGTTGAACAACACAGTGAAAAAAAAAACTTACAGAATCATAGGCTTTGATACCATAATAAATATGAATAAACTTTGTATATTTTATTATGATTTACAATCTAAAAAATAGAGCTCATTTATTGGCTATAAAAGATAATCAAATCTTCTAAATAAGAAAGAGAATCAAATCTTTTAAACAGAAAAGATAATCAAATCTCTTAAACAGGAAATGGGAAAAGAAAACGATGACAGGAAAAATTATGATATAAAAATAAAAATCTGATTTACAAAAATATCAATGGAAATACAGTGGATATTGTAGATATTTTAATATATGTCCATAACAAAAATTGGGCGGTGAAAGAAGACTTTGGACATCTTTCCACGGCAAAATACGTAAGAAACTAAAATTTCCTGGGGCCCTTATGTCTTCTAGAATCCTCTTAGATATTATATGAGTGGCAGTGAACCTTGTAAATTATGTTATATGGTATGTACAACTACTCACATTTACTCCAATGTGTATTTCACCCAACGTAAGAGACAGAGGGTGCGGTTAAATTTCAACTATAAATAGCATCCCATCACCACGAAGTGAGACCACCACAACACATCAATGGAGTTTCTATCTTGGGTTGTTGTCGTCGCGTCATGGTTAGCAACCCTACTGTTTCTCAAAACAATTACGACTTTCTGTAGGAGCCGGCTCCACCCTCTGAAACTCCCACCAGGTCCAAGACCATGGCCTATAATTGGCAACCTTGACTTGATTGGGTCACTCCCTCACCAATCCCTTCAAAAACTAGCCCAAAAATATGGACCCATAATGCAACTCAGGTTCGGCTCAGTCCCTGTCGTGGTTGCCTCCTCGGCAGAAATGGCAAAGCAGTTTCTCAAAACACACGATCACAAGTTTGCCTTCAGGCCCCAAACGGCAGCAGGCAAGCACTTAACTTATAATTATTCGAACATCACATGGTCACCTTATGGACCATATTGGCGCCAAGGCCGTAAGCTTTTTTTATCCGAGCTGTTTAGCTCAAAGAGAATCGAATATTACGAGTACATTCGTGTTGAGGAATTGCGTGCCTTTGTGTCTCGCTTCCATGCCATATCTGGGCAACCAGTTCTGCTCAAAGAACATCTCTCACGATTTACCCTCAGCGTCATAAGCAGAATTGTGCTGGGTAAGAAGTATGTAGACGAATCTGATGAAACCTCGATAGTATCTCTTGAAGAATTTCAAGAGATGCTTGATGAGTTGTTCTTGCTCAGTGGGATGTCTAATATTGGAGACTGGATTCCGTGGCTGAGTTTCTTGGATCTGCAAGGGTATGTAAAGCGGATGAAGGCCTTGAAAAGGAAATTTGATCAGTTTCTTGAGCATGTTTTTGACGAACACAAAGCTAAAATGAAAGGAGTGAAGGATTTTGTGCCCCAGGACATGTTGGACTCGCTGTTACAGTTGATTGATGATCCCCATCTTGAAGTTAAGCTCACTTATGATAGTGTCATGGCCTTCACGCTGGTATCTCCTATCTAATTTCCTTTTTCAATCTTTGTGAAAGTTCCACTAAAATAATGGCTTTTCACAATTAGAATATAATTTTATTTTTAAAAAATACAATATAATTTTTCTTTGAAAATGTATATGAAAACTGATTTTCGAACATCATTTGTCATTTTATTTATGGCACATCAACAAACAAAATAATGAATAATCAAAATCGTTTCATTTTTTCTCTCTCTTACATCAATCAAACCTAAATTCCCTTCATAAAAATATTAACATAAATAAAAGATTGATAAAAAATTCTTCTTATGATGAAAATCCATAAATCAAGTAATTTAGAGGAATAGTCTTATAATATATCAAATAAATTGTTAAGGTGAGCAATTAATATTTTATTTTTTGAGTTCACAAATAATTTAGGTTGAAACATATGGACAAATTTATTTTTAATATCTTTTGATCATTTGAATTGAAAGAATAGTTGGGCTAGATCATTGGTTGAGATGGGTGAATTCCTCTTGGATACTGACTGTCCCGGAGAGAAAATCTTTAGTTTAAACATGGAGAGAATAGATCTCAAATTCTCTTTTATATTTCGTTTTACAATTAAATTATCCAAAAAAAAAAAAAAAAAGGAACCAAAACAATAACAAGCATGTTGTTGGTTGGTTAATCAGGATCTAATTGCTGGAGGCACAGATACTTCAGCCATAACAGTTGAATGGGCAATGTCTGAACTGGTGAAACAACCACATCTAATCAAAAAGGCAACAGAAGAGCTCGATAGAGTTATTGGAAGAGAGAGATGGGTTGAAGAGAAAGACATCCCACAGCTTCCATACATAGACGCTATCATGAAGGAAACTATGAGGAAACACCCGGCAGTCGTACTTCTAGCCCCACACTTGGCCCTTGAAGATTGCAATGTTGCTGGCTATGACATCCGCAAAGGAACTACAGTCTTCATAAACAGTTGGAGCATTGGCAGAGACTCTTCAATTTGGGACGATCCTGAAGAGTTTCGTCCTGAGAGGTTTCTAGGGAAGGCCATTGATGTGAAGGGGCAGAGCTTTGAGTTATTGCCATTTGGTTCGGGGAGGAGAATGTGTCCTGGCTATAGCCTTGGATTGAAGATGATTAGGTCTAGTTTGGCAAATCTGTTGCATGGGTTTAATTGGACGTTGCCAGAGAATATAAAAGTTGAAGACATAAGCATGGATGAAGTTCATGGATTGACAACACCAAGGAAGTACCCACTTGTTGCTGTCATGGAGCCACGACTTCCACTTCATCTTTACTAGCTAGTTTTCAGTTTCATGCATAAGTTTCTTTATTTTCCTTATAAGTTGATTGTACCATAACTATTATGTCTCATATGCCGTATATTGTTACTTTAGGCCTCCATATGGCTCTTATACACCTGTGTGGGTCCCTAGTCAATACTAGAATTAAAAATAAAATTTGAATGATCCATATTCAATTATATATGAAAATAATACTGAAATTTCATCTCATATAATTTCGTATCATCATAAACTGTAAATATCTGTGTGGACCATTTTTGTATACTTATGAAATCTCAATCTACACCAATTAGTACCCAAAAAAATCTGTCATATATGATAGAGATACTCAATATACATACAGAGTAAGGGATAACATTTATCATACATGTATTGAGCGACTCAGTAACTCTCCCAACAATTCAATGACTCTCCTGATATCTACTATACCGATGCTAGGCGTTTTTAACACTCATACATGTGTAGTCTGTTTGATTGTTAAAGGAAAGGGTACAACCTTCGTGTTTTGAAAACATTTTTATGCATTTCATCTCTCTACTATTAAACGATTTCCATATGCAAATACCTTGAATTCTATTTCTGAATATATAAATAATTCTTAATGAATATTTTTCTCAAACCTCCATAAATAATACTTAAAATATTGTGAAACTTTTCTTATAATAAACTCGGACAACAATGAATTTCGATTGAACTTTCTAACACATATATGTGTATCACAAGAATAATCCGAAAGCTGAATCTATAATCAAATCCTAAATCATAATTCATAATCGATAAAATCAATTAACTAATTAAATCCTTTACTTCTAATTAATAAATAATAAAAAGCTAAAATATAAATAAACATAATTAAATCATTTCGATTAAAATAAAAATATTCACTCACATAACGTTTTTGCTCAAATCTAGATCTAAAATCAATTTTCATCTGATTCCTCATAATTTTAGATCCACTCTAAAGTTATATAAACTCAATTTTAAACTTATGAAAAAATTAACAAATTTTTCTAGAATCCAAATCCTATTGAATAAACTTCTGTATGTTTGCTACCTTCTTCGAATTGAATATAAATGTACTGCTACCTCTCAAATTCTCATATTTAAAAATTATAACAGCCACCGCCTACCTTTCATTTGCTTATCAAATTTCAAGCCGTAATTTACTCTCTTCCATTCATCCTTGCAGGTGGCTCCCCATGCTTGTGCATAGTATGCTAGTCTCTTTCTTTTCTCATAAATTTCTCTAGCTTTATGACATGTCTCCACCACCACACCAACTTGTCTTTTTCAAATAGACTATACTCTGCGTTATGATTTCCTCTCTTGTCTCTTTCACTCTCAACCTTGAGAACTTCCCTATTTTCTTAAAAAAATGTGCACCGACATTTTTTTTTTTTGATAAAAATGTCCACCGACTTATTGTCTCACTTTGTCACGTGATAATTGTGGGTTTACCACATTCACAAGCAACCAATTTTCCAAAATCAGTAAAAAGCATAAATACAAGTACTCATCTAGTCTCTCATTCCTTTCTTCCACGGTTTGCTTACTTCCATTATTCATTATATTATCAGCACAATAGCTGAAAAATTTGGCTATGCCAACCCAATATCTAACTGAAAAGTTGGGCTACGCCAACCCAATCTCTAACTGAAAAGTTTGGCTACGCCAACCCAATCTCTAACTTAATTAATGTATGACTTTGCCAATATTAATTAATGTTGGCAACATTAATTAACAAAAGTTTGGCTATGCCAACATTAATTAATGTTGCCCACATTAATTAACAAAAGTTTGGCTATGCCAACTTAATTAATGTATGGCTTTACCGATTCGATTATTATACTAACTTTATTTATTGTTATTATCATGCAATATATATCTCATTACCTAACTTTATTTATTATTGTTATCATATATTATATGTACAGCAATGCCTACTAATTGATTTTAATTATCTTTAATTATTGTCACACATTACTTTATCTATCATCTTTACATATATAACTCCATATGTGATTCTTATTATGTTTGTCTATTTTTTTTTTATTTGTACATAAAACTAATTATTATATTTTGTTGCCCTCATATATTTTTGGAAAAAAATTACCTTTCATGGATCCTAGATGGTAAGATGCATTTGTAGGCAATGTAGTTGCATACAATTAAAGAGGGAAATGAGACAACTTTACACCACCTATATTAAAATCTTAAGGCCGAGTACTTTATAGTGAAGGATCACTTAGCCTTATGGAACAATTTAAAGACAGGCTTGACCACCAGAGGGATGTATTTCTTCCAAAGGCTGAATATGAATGGATTCACCTTAGGTTACAAGACTTTAAAACAGTTATTGAGTATAACTCTGCTCTATTCAAAATAACTTCACAATTAAAATTGTGTTTTGAAGTAGTAACTGAACAAGATATGTTAGAAAAAATGTTATCGACATTCCATGCCTCAAATATGCTATTACAACAACAATACTGAGAACGCTGATTCCAAATATATTCAGAACTAATCTCATATTTGTTTGTTACAGAACAAAATAATGAACTATTGATGAAAAATCATGAGCTACGACTAGCAGGTTCATTGGCACTCCCAGAAGTGAATGCCAACACATACAATGGGCATGAATGAGGTCATGGTCAAGGGCATGGTTGAGGATATGGAAGAGGAAGTGGTTCTCATAGGTGTGATAGTTATAAATTTTTAGCGCACCGTAATGCTAATTATTCATCCCAGAAATGGAATGTTTATATGGCTAAATAAGAAAATGGGAAAAACAAAAACATAGAAAATAAAACCACAAAAGGAGTGAAAGTGCTTGTTTTAGGTGTGGTGCATCAGATCATTGGTCACCTACCTATGTACGCCCAAACATTTGGTAGAACTTTATCAAGAATCCATAAAAAGAAAGAAGAAGGAGATTGAGACCAACTTTGCAAAATTTGTTGGCCCAGAAGACACCATTTACTTTGGTACTGCAAATTTTTTTGAAAATGTAGGTAGAGAGATTGACATTCTCATGAATAGTGATGGTAAAGAGCATACCAACTAGCATTAACATCTAAAAAAAACTTCTATTTCTCTTTTGTTGAGTACTTCCTTTTATAATCATTTTTTTTTTTTGTAAAATGGTGATAGGAATGTCTATACCAATTAGGACATGACAATTTCTGACTATCTTTTGCTTCTTTTTGTACCAAGTCAGATATACTTTTAGATTTGTATTTTTGCTTCTTTCAATGACTAATATGAATTTCGTTTAAATGAAAAGAATATGGATAGACCATCTATTCTAAAAGGAGAAGGCGAAGAGATATGCTTGAATGATAGTGCAACCACACATTCTATCCTTCGTGATAAGAAGTATTTCCTAAATCTGACACAATATAAGACTAAGGTAAACACTATATCAGGTCTTATAGACCTAATTGAGGGTCATAAGAAAGCCATAATATCCATGATGCATTATATTTAAGCAATTCTAGAAGAAACTTGCTCAATTTTAAAGATATAAGTAATAATAGATACCATATTGAGATTGTAAGTGAGTATAACATAGAATATCTATGTATTACATCCATTGTCTCACGATAGAATATTATTTTAAAAAAGTTCCATGCTCTCTCATCTGAATTATACTATATAGTCATAACTATCATTGAGACCCGCATGATTATAAATTAGAAATTTTTAGACCCTAAAATTTTTTAACTTTGGTATGATTGTCTTGGTCACCCAGGGTATACTATAATGTATAGAATTATTGAAAATTCTAATTGACACCCATTAAAAAATAAAAGGATTCTATTGTTTAAGGAGAATTTTTGCACTGCTTGCTCGAAAAGAAAATTAGTGATTAAACCATCCCCTTCTAAAATTAATTTTGAATCTCCTTTATTTTTACAAAGAATTCAAGGGGACATATGTAGACCTATTCATCCATAAATTGGACCATTTCGCTATTTTATTGTTTTAATTGATGCATCTGTACGATGATCACATGTTTGATTATTGTCAACTTATAATGTTGCCTTTGCTAAACTTCTTGTACAAATTATCAAACTGTGAGCACAATTTCCAGTCCATTGGAATTGATGTTAAGCATTCGGTTCCATATGTTCATACTCAAAATGGTTTGGCGTAGTCATTTATCAAACGTCTCCAAGTAATTGCTTGAACTTTATTTTTACTAATGCAATTACTAATATTTGTATGGGGCCATGCCATATTACATGCTGCTGCGTTAATTCGCCTACGACTTACTGCATATCATCAGTGTTTCCCATTACAACTTGTGCTTGGTCATCAACGCAATATATCTCATATAAGAACATTTGGTTGTGTTGTATATGTACTTATTGTACCTCTATAAAGGTTTATGATGAGACCCCAATGCCGTTTAGGGATCTATGATTACTTTAATTCACCCTCTATTATTCGATATCTTGAACTCTTAATGGGAGACCTTTTCAATGTATGTTTTACAGATTGTCATTTCAATAAAAATTTGTTCCCACTACTAGAAGAAAAGTAAAATCCTTCTACAAGAAAACATGAACTTTCATAAAATGTGGGTACTTTGTCTCATTTGGACCCTCATACTAATCAATATGAAAAATGAAGTATGAAGAATAATACAATTACAAGTGATTGTTAATCAGTTACTAGATGCATTTACAGAAACAACAAGGGTAACCACATCTTATATACTCGCTGTCAATACGTCAGCTCGAGTAACTGTGCCTATTGAACACTCAAAACAAATGGTAGCAAATAATTCATCTATTATGCATCAAAAATGTGGTAGGCCGCTTGGCTCAAAGGATACTGTTCCACAAAAATGTAAAATGAAATATCATGATCTTGTTGAAAATAATAAATCCACTTTGTCTAAGGACATGTCCTTGAAAGAGACAATGACCTCTGAAGATTTGCAAACCACGAAATTGGTCAAAGTCCCTAAAGAAGGACAAACATTTGAACAAATACAAGAGCCAAGAAATGAAGAAATTTTGATAAATTATGTAAGAGAAAAATATAATTGTGAAGAAATGGTCATTGATAGCATTTTCTTTTACACAGTAACTATTGAAATTATGAGTGATTATTGTGAACCACATACTATCAATAAATGCAGGAAACGACATGATTTGCCTAAATAGGAAGAAGCAATTCAAGCAGAATTAGATTCATTGGCCAAACGAAATGTATTTGGAGCCATAGTTCAAGGTGTTAAACTAGTTGGATACTATATGCCTATGTGCTTATATGTGTTTATGAGAAAATCAGGATTAGGATTCGCCATTATAGCAGTATATATCGATGATATGAATTTAATTGGAACTTATAAAGAACTCTTAAGAACTATTGAATATTTGAAAAAGGAATTTGAAATAAAAGACTTGGGGCAAACAAAATATTGTCTTGGTGTGGAGATCAAGAATAAGTCACAGAGAGTACATATCCATCAAAGTGTATATTGAAAAAAATCCTAAAATGTTTTAATATGGATAAAGCACATCACTTAAGTACCTTATGGTTGTTTGGTCTATTGATCCTAAAAAGGATCCATTTTGACCTAAAGAAAATAATGAACAAATACTTGATCCAAAAGTACTATATCTGAGTGTAATTGATACTTTATTATATTTAACACAATGTATTAGGTCTAATATTGCTTTTCCAGTAAATCTGTTAGGTAGGTTTAGCTCTGAACTAACACGGCGTCATTGGAATATAATCAAACATGTTTTTTGTTATCTTCGTGGAATAATAGATTTAGGGTTATTATATTGAAAATCTACTAAAAGTATAGGTCTAATTGGTTATATTGATGTAGGATCTCTTTCTGATCCACACAAGACACGTTTATAAATTGGGTATGTTTTTATATATAAGGCACAATAATCTTTTGGTGTTCCACGAAACAAACTCTTGTTACTACATCTTCTAATCATTCTGAGCTTCTAGCACTTCATGAGATAAGTCGAGAGTGTATATGGTTGAGATCAGTCATTCATTATATACAAAATACTTTTGGACTTCTTAAAACCACAAAAGGGCCAACGATAATTCATGAAGAAAATGCAACTTGTATTGCTCAAGTCAGGGAGGGATACATCAAGGGAGATAAAACCAAACACATATCATCAAAGTTCTTTTATACTCACGAGCTTCAAGAGAGTAAATAGATTATTGTGAAACAGGTACACTCCATAGACAATCTAACAGATTTATTTACAAAAACTCTGCCAACATCAATATTTGAAAAATTGGTATACGGCATCGGCATGCGTCAACTTTCCAAGCTAGATAGTTAGCTTAGTAGAAGTTTCATTAGGGAGAGCATGTCATCTTTCATCAAAGGGAGCATATCATTTTTCATCAGGAGGTACATATCATCTCTTCTTATCTTTATATATTATATTCTCTTTCCCTTCGACTAGGTTTTATCCCATTGAGTTTTACTGACAAAGCTTTTAATGAGATAGTTTATTTTAAGAGGTGTAAATCCAAGGGGAGTATCATGTGATAATTGTAGATTTACCACCTCCACAAGCAACCAAGTTTTTTACTATTATTATTGTAAATGGCCGGTGCTTCTTTTGCCTATATATAGGCATGTATGTCATTTGAAAAGTGATGAGTTTTTGCTTTCCAAAATCAATAAAAAGCACAAGGACAAGTACTCTTCTATTCTCTCATTCCTTTCTTTCACGTTTTGCTTACTTCCATTATTTCATATTCATTTGTTTACTTCTATTATATCATATATGTGTTATCTATATATTTTCCAACTTCTACACATTCCTTATTTCAATTTATTTATTTTATAATACGTTTCACTTATTTCGTTTTATGTCTATTTTTCAAACTGTTAACTTAGCTTTTGTGTGCCTATTGACTGCCCTTTACTTGGCTCGACTTGGGGTTGTCCATTAATTATTTACTTATTTATTATTCGCCCACTTGTGTGCTCTTAATTCTTTGTCTCTTCAATATTTCAACTTTGCTTTTGTTTGAGTCCACTCATTATCTACTCGCCGTACATATACATTTATAAAAACGAATAGGAAACACCAAGTAATTCAAAGGGATTTAATAAATCCAATAAAATTGATAATTAACATCATGCGTATTTTAAAAATAAATGAGGTGTATTAAAATCAACGTCAATAACTAATAATACTTGAGATTACACTTAAATTTGATCTATTTATTGATTTTATTTTAGGTTCAATTTATTTATTGAATCTACTTGAATTCGAACCTTACAATATTAATTATAACGATGTATAGGACGAAGTAGAGGGATTTGATAATAAAATGAAAGAAGAGAATCTGATGGTAGTGGATGTGGTGGTAAGATTTGTAAAAAGCCAAGAAGACATCTGGGTTGCTAGTGAGAAAGAGAGTGAGTGGCAATGGATCCGTCTTTTGATGAACTGAAAATCAATTTTTTTACTTTTTTGTGTAACTTCTGTTATTGTTTTACTTTTTTCTTTGAATTTTTAATAATTTTTGTAACTTCTATTATTGGTTTACTTTTTTCTTTGAATTTTTAATAATTTTTGTAACTTCTATTATTCTTTTACTTTTTCTTTGAATTTTTAATAATCACTTAATTTGATAGTGTGGGTCACATTTTGTGAATGGGAATTTACGATTTTATATACGTTTGGTTTATGATTTGGAGGAGAATTGAGTGGGTGTTTTTGTGGCATGGGAATTACAGGGGTAATTTACCACATTGGTACTCATTTATTTGTTTAATTTTAGTTTCTTTTGTCATTTTTATGAAAGTGAGATCTTGTTTCCTTTTAATTATTTATCAATTTTAATATAATGTGGTATTAATAATTAGAACTCTGAGTAATGTTGACTTCATAATTGGTCAACACCCAGATTAATGTAAAAATAGTTTTTAGTGTGAAATTTTGATAGTTAAGCAAAATCTAACGATGGTGTTAATATGATAAACAAAAAGAAAAATAGAATGAATGCAAAGAAATATAATAGAATAATGTCTACATCCACAATTATGTTATTGTCGGAGGGAAACTGAGTTTAGCAAAGTTTCTACTAGGAGAAAGGATGTTGACGAGCATATAAGAGCTCTTTCTGGATGCAAGCAAGCTTGTCGAGATGCAAGATGCTCGTTTGTATATACCAATGACCCTTTATATGGTGCTAGGGTTGCTTGTTTACATACAATTTGACTATTACAACATAGGCAAGATTAAAAATTTCTCTTTCCTATTTTACATGAAACTATATTAAACACTTAGATATAAAATCAAACTACAATTAATTGTGTCAATATTTGAGTTATAATGCAATTATGACAACTTCTTGTTCGGATAGATTTTCTGCCATTATAGAAATCTTCCCCGTTTGATGAAGTTCTCTTCCTTTTTCTAGATATTCATTGAAATAAAAAAAATATGTCAACTTTTGCCAATTGGTAGGAAATTTTCTATTTTCAGGTTTTTCTCACCGTTAAGGAAATAGCGAGCTTAAGATGTGCCATAGGTTGCTTTGTGACTACAACCTCAAGTTATGCCTTATGTGAACTCCTTATCCCAAGCTAATTCACTTTCTTGGCACAATTGAACTCGTTTGGTGTTTCGATTGACATGTGATGGTACGATGGACTTTGAACTACTTCATTCTTCATTTGGACCTTTAGGTTAGTTAGCCTATTGGGCTCTTACTGGGTTTCTAGCTCTAGTGTTATTTTTAGGCACAACAATTAATTTGAAATTTTGATCATATAACATGCTTTTTATTCATGCTAATAAATATACATATTAAAACACTTAATTATCTATTATGAATGTAGTAATGAAGTGCTCTCATCAATTAATTAATTCAAAACTTTTTTTTTTTAAATTATTAAAGATACCATTTGGATGGACTCAAAATTAAAATATTACCAATTGCATAAAATGCTATTTATTACCGAACTATATATTTTTTTTTCTTGGGTTTTTATTACTTAACTACATTGCACGATATACTTCAAAAATATGATCTAGGTTTAAATTAAAAGTAAGAAACTATTTCAATATATTTTTTAGCGTTTAGGTTATTATTTTAAAGGGATATTATGAAAAATACCTCTAGAAAGTAAACTATTGGTGATTAACACCTAGCTTTTTTATTAGATGAATTGTCCCCTACCAGTTAAAAAAACCAGTTGGTCTTAAATTCAAAAGGTGTTTCGATTGACATGTGATGGTACGATGGACTTTGAACTACTTCATTCTTCATTTGGACCTTTAGGTTAGTTAGCCTGTTGGGCTCTTACTGGGTTTCTAGCTCTAGTGTTATTTTTAGGCACAACAATTAATTTGAAATTTTGATCATATAACATGCTTTTTATTCATGCTAATAAATATACATATTAAAACACTTAATTATCTATTATGAATGTAGTAATGAAGTGCTCTCATCAATTAATTAATTCAAAACTTTTTTTTTTTAATTATTAAAGATACCATTTGGATGGACTCAAAATTAAAATATTACCAATTGCATAAAATGCTGTTTATTACCGAACTATATATATTTTTTTCTTGGGTTTTTATTACTTAACTACATTGCACGATATACTTCAAAAATATGATCTAGGTTTAAATTAAAAGTAAGAAACTATTTCAATATATTTTTTAGCGTTTAGGTTATTATTTTAAAGGGATATTATGAAAAATACCTCTAGAAAGTAAACTATTGGTGATTAACACCTAGCTTTTTTATTAGGTGAATTGTCCCCTACCAGTTACAAAAAACCACTTGGTATTAAATTCAAAAGGTGTTTCGATTGACATGTGATGGTACGATGGACTTTGAACTACTTCATTCTTCATTTGGACCTTTAGGTTAGTTAGCCTATTGGGCTCTTACTGGGTTTCTAGCTCTAGTGTTATTTTTAGGCACAACAATTAATTTGAAATTTTGATCATATAACATGCTTTTTATTCATGCTAATAAATATACATATTAAAACACTTAATTATCTATTATGAATGTAGTAATGAAGTGCTCTCATCAATTAATTAATTCAAAACTTTTTTTTTTTAAATTATTAAAGATACCATTTGGATGGACTCAAAATTAAAATATTACCAATTGCATAAAATGCTATTTATTACCGAACTATATATATTTTTTTCTTGGGTTTTTATTACTTAACTACATTGCACGATATACTTCAAAAATATGATCTAGGTTTAAATTAAAAGTAAGAAACTATTTCAATATAGTTTTTAGCGTTTAGGTTATTATTTTAAAGGGATATTATGAAAAATACCTCTAGAAAGTAAACTATTGGTGATTAACACCTAGCTTTTTTATTAGGCGAATTGTCCCCTACCAGTTAAAAAAACCAGTTGGTCTTAAATTCAAAAGGTATAATGGTAATTGGATGAATAATTTTACTTATTTGAATAAAATTAAATAAAAATTTTGAAAAAGAATAAAAAAAGTTAAATAATTGAATAAAAATGATAGGATCTGACTTGAATTCATACTAATGAATCTAGCGATCCTATCGGACACCCCATGAAACCCATCTGAAACCCAACTACTAAGGTCTAAAAGAGTATCATGGAGTGAACAATTTAAAATATTATCATAAAAATGTAATTATCTAAAACATTGTATGCAATTTATAAAGTTCGACAACATTTATTCATAAATCTAAAAACATGCACATTACATGATTAAATTTAAATCGTAAATTTAACACAAAGTGACTTTGCAGCATCATCGGTCAGAACTCATATAGTTTGCACGTGACTCTCTGGTACTTGGATCACCTGCATCTGCACCTGAGAAGGGTTTTGAAATAAAAATATTGTGAGCTATAAAGCCCAGTGAGTGTAGATTCGTTTATTCAAAAAAATTACCTCCCAAAAACGTTTTGATAATATTTTTCTTTAAATTAATTTTATTTTTAAAAAAGTTTGAGTTTCATAAAATTTGTATTTTGTTTCAAAAGCTTGTTTAAAATGTTAAATTTTTCTAAAAATATTATCTTTCTAAAATTTGCTTTAATGGTATGCTAGTTATTCTAAAAACTCTAGTGGTAACCTAAGAAAGCTAAAACCACAAAAGCGGTCAGACCAGTTTCGCTTAGTGTAGGGGGTACGTGACTCAAAGGCTAGTATCGCTCACCGTGATAAAATTACAAAGACATCTCGTATACACATGTGGTGGAACTATCATTGCTCACCGTGCATCGAGAAATATCCCACAAGCGTAAAGGGCGATAGACTCGATAGACTCAATCTCCCCGATGTTAGTTGGACTAACGCTTCCAACATATGTCATACACTGTGAGGTATACAGGCCGGGTCTAAATCTAGAAGGTCATGCTATAAATACTCGGGCTATCCACTAGGTTTGAAAACTTTTTTCTCTGTTTCTATAAATCTATTTCTTTTCTATGCTATAAAGAAATCATATACATATGGCATACCATTTTCAAATAAATTATTTATTTTCATACTAAAATATAAAAGAAGACAATTATGATCTAAACAAAAATAAAAGATATGAAATGTATTAGCATAATAACTGAAAATCATTTAATAAAAATATTTTGTACACTCACTGCTTGCTATCTTATTCACTTACTTCTGCTTAACGACCTTTTTTCTGTCTCAGTGACCTCTTCTTTAGCTCGCTACGTCACCTACACTTGGTCACAAAAGAAACTTTGGCTTAGCTCACAGGTTACTTCAAATTAGCTTTATCAGCTCTACTTTACTCGAGCTGCACTATCCTTCTAAGCTCGAGCTACCTATGCGAGCTCTAGCTCGCATCCAGCTTAATCCATGTGAGCTCTTTCACTCAGCTCAGCTCAAACGAGCTCCTCCACTCAACTCAACTTAAACGAGCTCATTCACTCAACTCTCTATCTCACCCAGGTCGCGACCTCAACAGGTTCTACGACAGCTCTCAATCATTCTAACTCATAAACAACTTCAATTAACTCATTTCCTTAGCCAATGTTGAAAATATTGATATCGACGGAAATATCGGTACTACGATTCAGTGAAAATATCGACGAAAATTTACGTAAAATTTACGGAAAGTACGGAAATTTATATAAAAACATAATATTTTTTAATGAAACTTTTGGTAATGTTAAAATAATCATTTCTACAACTAAAAATCATATTATATTTTAAAAAAAAAATTCATATTCTATCTAAAAAGTAACAACTAAAAGAAATAAATATGGATATAATATATAGAGGAGATATATGAAATATAAAAAGCTTCCATTAAAACTTTTCAATTAATTTGCATCACATAAATTATGCAAATTTTAATACCAAAATGAAGTCCTAGGTGGTTCATACATGATATAGCTAGTATCTAGATTTATACAATACTGATACCATGACATATAATTTGAATGGTTTTGAATATAATCACGAACATGCCATGAATAAGCTTCTTGATTTCTTCCCACCATCTATCCATAGATAGGAAATTATGTGTAAGGATCATTGGAGATCCCAAAACTTCTATGACCATCATCACTAGACCTTAAACTCATAGATTCAAAAGTAGTTGAAATGTTATCTTCATTGGATGATGACATCCTTAACTACATTTGATGGATTCTTCTTGTATAATTCTTACCAATAGCCCCTATGTCTGGACTCGCAGCTCTACACCCATGGTCTTCATCTTGTGTGCAATGAGTGTATTGTTCTTCACAAGTAAATAGGCTCAATGGCAAACTTGTATCAGTATAATTTCTTTGAGTAAAAGCATAATTATTTCCTTCATTGTCATCATCATCATCATTATCACTATTATCACCATCATCAGCACCATTGTCTTCATTATGAATTCCATCAATAGCAAGGGCTTAAGAGTTTTTGTTTTTAAAATAGAATAGCAATTATGAGATGTTTGAGCTTGACTACAAAATGAAATATAATAATGAGATTCCTGATGAAAATGAGATTCTTCACGTGGGTTGAAAACTTATTTTATTTAGGGTTTTGTTGAAAACTAACCCATTTTTGATAATCCATTTGAAAAATAATATTTATTTTTTAAATCTTTGCACAATGTCATTTTTTGGACGAAAATACCCTTGACCCATCATTTTTTGTCGATCACTCTTTCTACCAAACGATCTGGTTGAAAATCCCAACCTCGAAGTTGAGATCTCAACCTATATCCCAACTTCGAAGTTGAAAATCTCAACCTCAAGATAGAGAATCTTAACCTTGATAAAACATTCAAGTTCACATTCTCAACCTTCGGGTTGGGAATCCCAACTTCTGGGTTGAGAGTTCAAATCTTGATTCAAATCTACATTCGGAATCTCAACCTTAGGGTTGGGATTCCCAACCTGGATGTTAAATCAAAATTAAAAATCCCAACAGTGATTCAAATTACTATAATTTTATTAAGGGCATTTTTGTCCACCCAATGTCTTTTTTATAACAATAAAACAAGAAAGGTTATTTTTGAGTTTATCCTTATCAAATTGGTCTTTTTTACAATTATTCCTTTTATTTATTTGATAAAAGCTTAACAAATTCTTATTTGAAAAGCTCAAATTTCACTTTTATTTTATGAAAATTTAACCGATATTTCCAGAATATTTCACGGATATTCTACGGATATTTCCGAAAATTTTCTCGATATTTTGTAAAACTTATACTACAAGCTCACAGAAAGGATATTTTACGGAAATATCGCGGATATTTTCAGGATATTTTGACGGATAGGAGATTACACCCCCTATCGATATCGATACCCTTGATTTACGGAAATATCGACGGAAATATCGCGAAAATCACAGATATTTTAAACTATGTCCTTAGCTACATTACTTACCAAGCTTTCTTTAGCCTTCTGCCTAGCTCTCTAGCTCACCCACTGCTTCAATCTCACCAGATCTAAGCACAGAAACTTTGTCAACTTCAAATAAACATGGAGGCTGTCCTAAAATAGATTTTCCACCAAATAATGTCATAAACAATTAACTTTACTGCTAAATCGTTACCAGATTTGGTTTTCAAATTTGTACTTCACCTTCTAGTAGCTCAATCTCCTCTTCAAACGCAGTAGAATCCCACTTGGATCGACGACAGCTTGTTTCCTCTACTAGCTGACTGCTCTCTCTCTCTCCAGATTTTTCTTCACTCTTCACTCTCTCTCCTTCTCTTTCTCTTTCTCTCTGTCTTTCTCTTTTACACCGACACACCACCCACACGCCTATTTATAGATCCAAACCATAGTCTAAATTGACACAATCATATATAAATCAAACTCAAAATATTGTCTTAGGATTGAAATTAGGGCTATCGAACAATTCGCTTAATCTAAAACTTAAAATTAGAGCTAACTAGTGCTGTTTTGAAATCTGTGAGTGTTCAGTTTACGATTTTTAGTAAATTGTAAACAATCTGAAAAATTATGAAAATTTCCAAAAACATGCTACACATACATATCTCAAACATAAAAAGTTTTTGGAATTAAATAAAATCTGGAAGTGCCCTAACCTAATTTGTTTTCAAAAGTATTTTGGTTTATTTTTTAGTTTACGGCCTAAAATATGCTTCAATTTGGAATTTTTTTCTAATATTCTATAGACCTCCATTTCACTTAAAATTTTGCATAAATAAAATAAACTTATGTAGGAGTCTAAAGTAAAATTTTGAAAAGAAAATAACACAAATAAGTATTTTAAAATATTTTTGAATATGAACTTACACATGCTATTTGGTATTAAACAGATTCAACACATTGAATAAGAAAAATCATAACTTTTAAAATACAATTTCAAAAATTATAAAACAAGTTAATACCTAATATCTTTATAAACAAATGTATAAAATTTGAGAATTTTTAGAGAAGTAAAACTTAATGAGACACATTTCGTAACCAAACCAATGCAGAATATTTTAAAATTTAAACACTCTTTTTTCAAAAAGAAAAATTTATAAAAACTCATATACTTGTGATATTTTTACAATACCAATTTTACTTGAAACGTTAGAAGGTCTTGTTTTTAAATTAGAAAATCATAATATCAAAATTAAACACATGCATAACTTATAATTTTCGAAATAAGCATCGATTAGTCTATACTTGCATAAACTTCATAAACCAATGCTAACATAAAAAGAAACTAATATATCTAGGGTTTCTTTTTCTTCCTAAGCAATGTTAATCAAAGAATTAATTCTCTAAGCATTTAAATAAAATATATTTTACAAACCTTATAAAGTATTCTTGATTTTCAAACTAAATTTTCTTTCAAAGAACCTTGTAGGAGTTATTTGTTATGAGCAAAGAATAATTTTTTGTTTTGTTTTTTGTTTTAAAGTGGTGTTCAACATTTAATGAAGAAAAGAAAGGATTTTATAGAGTGTTGTTTCTTATTTTTATCAAATCAGCTTACCCTTTTTAATTTAAATAAAATAACTTTAACAGTGTAATATAATTAGGAAACCTTATCACATACAAATCATTTTAAAAATATAACTCCTAATTTTAAATATTATTATTTTTTAATTAAGTAAAATATCATTTATTTAGTTTTATTTAAACATTTAGGAAATAATTCAAGTGTTACAAAGATAACTCACATATATGAAAGAAAATCTCATTTTTATTAGACGAGATAGAGTGTCGAGCCTTAGTTATGAACCAAGCCTACCTATGTGTGCTTTCACTATACCACAAGGTGCAGTGAAATATGTACTTGTTCACAACTATTTAATACTTCCACCTAATACTCTACATACCCACATCAAGGGTTTTCTGAAGAACCGACTACCCAAAATGGCTTGTTGATAAAATACTCCTCATTTAGTCTATCAATGATTCCAGTTTAAGTAGTTACACCGTAGATGATATTTTATTAAAAAAAAAAAAAAAGGTTTCTTAAAGAAACAAAAACACAATTTAGAACTTATGAAATAATTAACTAATTTTTTGAATTCCAGACCTTATTGGAATAAAATTATTTATCTAAATAAATTAAGTACTTAAATATTCCGTTTAAACATCCTGAATTTTCTTCTATTTTTCTATATATATATATATTTTACGATCCTTTTCTTCTTTTCTCTCACGGTTTCTTTCTTTTATTTTCCAACCGCCTTTCATGCAGTGTCTCTTCTTCTCTTCTAATTTCCCACCCAGTTTTGTCTCTCCAGCTGTCTTGCTTTCATGCCTATCATCTTTCATTTTCATTTTTTTTCTCTTATGTGGAACACTTGTCACGTTTTTTATTAAAAAAAAAAAAAAAAAATTGCATTATCACTCATTCTCTCTCTCGGTCCCGCGTGTCTTCTCATTTCTCTAATGAAAGGTCACACTCAATTTTGTCTTTTATCTTCTTCTAATTTCCTACCGACTGCCACTCATGCTTTCATTACAACATCCAATTTTTTTCTTTATCTACAATTGACCTTTTAGCTTTGCATAATTGAAAGCCAAATGTTAATTGGGTTTGGCTTGGTGTCCATCGATTATTAAACAACAACTGGGGTGCCTAAAAATTAAATGGGGGTGCATTTAAGCAATTTTAAATTAGAATATAGATTGGGCTTGCACTAAAATTGAGCCCATTTATTGATTTCATTTTGGGCTCAATTTATTTTCTGGATCCATTTGGATTCAGACATTACAAATAATTGTCGTTGATAAAATTTCGTCCTCGAAATTTACGAGTCATCTTGACTCAAGATGTCTCACTCTAAACTCTTGCTTTCATTTCTCATCAATAATTATAATGATTCAATTCTTAATCATTCTCCAAATTTCTACATACACAAGATCGTGGATTCAACACCACAGTATTTCACACCAACATAGAGTACCATTCAATAAAACTCTTCGATAATCATAATAGTACCCAAATAGGATATTATATAAACTTCCTCATATATAGTATTGTAGGTTCAACACTACAACAATCAGCACCTACATGGACAACTTTTAAACAAAACTCTTCAATTAGATTCTCATCAATAATCATATTCGCACACTTCTGAATAATCAAACCTACAACATTTTAAATAATAATCATTTTCATTTTTATCACTTCCAATAATAAATAAAACTTAATAAATCATTCCATCTAACTCTTACATTTCATATAGTCTTCTTAACTTTCGAATAGTGAGTTAATATCTGCCAATGAACAATTAATTACACATTTTTATCATTTTCCATCCATACTCTTTAGAAACAAATATATCATTTAAAATCATATCCTATGACATCAAGGTCATATCACATTCACATAAAATGTCATTAAATTTTCTCAAAGTTCAAGTTTGTTGTTTCATAACTCAATTTGGAAGTCGGGTAATGAAAAATTGTTTCATTAGGATAACTAATCTATGCTTGGGATATAACAATATTTTTATTTTCTTACAATTTTGCTTTTTGCTTTATTTCTATTCATTAATGTATTGCTATTTAGTGTGGGATAGCAACTGGACTTTTTGAATCCAAAAATGGAGTATGGCCTTGGCAAGACTTTAGAGTTGAGTGTGACTAGAATCGTGGCATAAGCTAACTTGGAATGCAATTTTCCTATTTGTTCTTGAAGTTAGAGCTGACATATGCATCAATCTTATAATTATCTAATGTTGTAGTTCAACTTCGATTGGATCATCCTTGGCCTTTTACTTACCTCTTTGAAGTGGAAAAAAGCCAATACAGAGTATCTATTATGATAAGTGGGTGTGGCAATATTAGGGTGCAGTAAAGGTAATACTTGGTTGTTTAATCTCTTTTGTTTTATTTGTTTAAAGAATTTTCGAAATATAAGTTAATATGGTTGTTTTCTTTTCTTTCGTTTCCAACTGAGTGAGCTATTCATTATGGCAGGCCGTCTCCTTTAGTTCTGGTTAAAGTATTCGGATCGATGGTTTGATTATTGACCTCTGGCAGGAGGCTCTGGAGGTAAGATTCAATTCTTAGCTACAAGCTCTTTGGAAAGCCTCTATCTTAGCTATGATTTGGGTGCTTTGGTTTGTGCGAATAAGGATATTTTTAAGGATACCTGTTGACGTCTGAATTTGGATCTTAGTCAACCAGGTTCGAATGAATAAAGTAAGAAGCAAAGCAAGCGAGGTCGGAGAGGAAGGAAAAGACACAAGGAATTTTTAAGTGGTTTGGCTCAAAGAAATGCCTACATCCACTGTTCACTCGCTCACTATTTTAGCAGAGTAACGGTACTCAAAAGATTCATCCTTTATACAATGAAGGTCTTCCCCTATTTATAGAAAATGGGAGGAGCTAAAGTAAAGCGCAATAAAATAATACACAGTAAACTACTATTACAATGATAGATTGTATTTAATACGCCTGAATTACATTTAATGCAACTGACAGTGTCAGGTTTATTCTGCCCAAAGCATGGGTTTATATGGCTAACCCACGCGAGTTAGGTGGGATTCCTGTAATCCAAGTTGTAATCTCTAACGAGGTTGGCGTATGTGACGCGCTTTGAGTCGTAATTTGCCTGGCAATTCTGATTACTGGTGATTTGATGGTCGGAACAGAGATGAACCTCTCTAACGAGCAGAATGCCCTGCAGAATAAGCGAGCAAATAATGCTCAGGCTAACTGGGCTCCCTATCGGTCACGAGGCAGGTCGTTGGGAGATCTCTGGGCAGGCAGGTACTTCAATGGGCAAGGGATCCAAGGCACGAACAGGTAGGCGAGCGTGCATGCAGATTGGCGAGCAGTTGATCGACCTGAACAGACAGACTTTTATTTGATCTGGTCGGCGGGCACAGGGAAGGTCAGGTATCGATCATGGAACCGAGCAAGATAGCGAGCATGATACCGAGCAGGATAACGAGCATGGTACCAAGCAGGGACAAGGCTGTAGGTGTGACCAACACAACGATCATAAGAGCGAGCAAGATTACGAACAACCGCGTGATCAAAAAGATGGGCTGGATACTGGACTTTACCGGGTCTTCGGGTCACTGGGCCTATACTATGGGCCTCCCTCGGCCTAATTGGCCTGATTGTAAAATCTCCCATAACAATACCTAAGTCCCCTTTGCAACTGCTATTCATGCTTTTTTTAATGCTTGTGTGTTTAATTGGTATAAGATTTAACTTAAAAGCAACTCTGCTTTTTTGGTAGCCCTTCATCGCTCTCGTTACTTAGATTTGTTGTCATTGATGAAGTTTATTGTCACTCATATTTACTGTGAGGGTAATCATGTGGTAGATTCACTAACTTCTTAGGCTCCTAGTATCGTTTCTGTCATTTGACAATGGAGGACTCCAAGTTTTTGTACTTCTTTAGTTTCTAATAATGTTGGTCAAAAATTGAATTTTTATTTTGTTGGTTTTTTATTTTTATTTTTTTGTAACTCTTTGTATTCTTTTCTCATCCTTTATTATTATTTTTTTTAATATTATGGCAGGGATGGGTAGATGATGAAGGTGCTAAGGAGATGCCAACCTAGTTGGGATGTCTCGGTATGTCTGCTGATTTCTATTTTTCGCAACTTTAATTAAAAAAATAGGCTTGCATTGAAAGATAATACGTGTATTGCTTAATTGCTTATGGGGCAAGATTTATATGACAAATACTATAAACTTTTATAGCTTTGAATATTGCAGCTTTAAAATGTAGATTCTATTAAGCACATGAAATTGTGGGTTTTTTAGTAGTTTTGGATAGCACATGATATATTTCTGATTTAATTCTATTAACGAAGTAGAATACAATGAGGATGTGTTTTATACCTCGATTCTTGAATTCTATTTTTATGAAATTCTTTAATAATTTATATTTCACGACACTATAGCTTCTGATTTTGGTTTTTTGTGTTTCGATGTCAAAATTGATAACTAGTTTAATTCGAACAACTTCAACATAAAGTCTTTTGATGTTGTCAATGGCATATCTAATAAGTACCGGTAATCACCTAGAAATCAGTAAAATCTTGAAATTGTAGGTTGTTTAGCAAGTTTGGAATAAACAATAGTTGCTGTGTTCCTATTCATGGTATATATTTATTTACTTGTGTGCATATACACTTTTCAGTTGTTTCAATTCATTCTGCTTTTACCTGCTGCAATGCCTTTTTTTGTGAAAATGCCTAGGTGGGAATTTTAAGGTCTCATCTGTTGGAAATTAAACATGATTATATAGACACAAGCACTCATGAATTATGAAGGAGTTTTAATTATAGATTCATCTAGAAGTTTGTATTCATATATTTAAAGTATTCATCTTATTTAGAGCATTCATGTGTTTAGAGAGTTCAAATATTTAGATAAAGGACAAATTCATTTTGTCTAAAACTAAAAGAAAAAATTCGTTTTTATCCAATTCTCTACAAAAATTTGTTTTTGATATCTTAAATAAACTATTTTCATTCTATACTCAAGTTTACCAAACTATCCTTAAGTCAAAAGGTCCCTTTTAACCTAAGTCGAAATTACCAAACTCCCCATTCTTCTTCCCATTACTACATCTCTTCTCCTCCTTTACCGTTGTTTGTCCTCTTCAATTCTCTTCAATTTTCATCATTCATTCAAGGTTATTTGACTCCAAAAAACACACATTCAAGTTGTTTTGTCTCCAACAAATCGTTTTGGTTGTGATTCAAATGATATTAAGATATTAGTAAGCTAGATCTACAGAAATTGCAATTTTTTGTAGATTCTACCAATCCAACCATGTTTTATAGGCCCATAAAACCTGATCACGGGTTTAACAAGCCAATGAAATCTAGTTGTATCTTTTTAGGCATTTTTATTTTATTTTTTTTATTATTATTTTTTTCCGTTTTGAATGTTAGGTATTGATGTTCAGGGTTAGATTTGGTTAGTTTTTTTTAACTCTATCACCAAATTATAAATATTTTTTGAGTTGTAGCTTTTGTGTCCTGTATTAATTTCATTCATGTAGGGATTGTTGGAAAATTAGGACATAAAAGTCCATTTTAATAACCATTTTGATTGAGGTTTTGATCTCGATTTTGAAAGATCAAGGTAGATTCATGTTCTTTTGTACGAGAATATCGAATTGGTATATTTGTTTGGTCAAAATAGTGCTTGGGTGAATTAAAAATTGAAACTCATAGTACACCCACTAGGAAGAAAATAAGGTCTTTTGGTTTTTGGAATTTGAATATGGCTGGCTGTTTCTTAAGGATTAATTGCAGAATAAATTTTATCTTTATAACTGTAGACATGATTATTTCATAAATAATTGCAACCATTAAAATGATTAATTTTGAATTGAATTTACAAAATTAATTTTTGAATTTTGTAATTGCAGACATGGCTAATTCTGAATTGAATTTGCAGAATTAATTTTTAAATTTTGTAACTACAAACATATTTAATTATTTTGAATTGAATTTGTAACATTAACTCTTAGATTAAACTTTGTATTTGTAACTACAAAATCAATAGAATTAAAAGCATATTAAAAGACCATTATTTTTTGTTTTCAAATTGTCCACATAAAGTTTATAAATTGGCATCCTTTCTGTTTTTTTCTTTTAGACAACTATGAATCAATTTTATTTTTCAGTTTTACTTTTTCTTAAACACAATTCTTAGTCATAAGTTTATAAAGTAATAGAGATTCACACTCAATTTGGTTTGCTAGAATTTGATATTGTTATATCTTGGGAGACAAAAGTTAAACAACACAGACGAAGAGTAGCGAATTTATCTTAAGGACATTGTGTTATACACGGGGATCAATGCTTTTATTTTATACATTTATTGCTACAAATTCATTGTAATTTGGAGAGTCTCCAAAGTTTTAATTTTTATATTGTTCATGTAATTATTATATTACTAACAATAATTGCATTCATATGTTCTCCTTTTTGTAATTCTTACCGACATTCATTATCATCAACACAACTAAAATGTAAAATGTGGGTACATTTTTTTTTTTTTTTTGGAATTATGTATGTACGATATTTATTTAATAGAAATAACAAACAAAAACATAGATAAAAACATTACGAAATGTCATCAAATTTTCACGTTCCATTGATGAAAATGTATTTGATATTTTACGGATATTTCCGAAAATTTTCACAAAATTTTGTACAATTCACACCACACGTTCACGAAAAGGATATTTTACGAAAATATCATGAATATTTTTGTAAATTTCAAGTATATTTTTATGTGAAAAATACCAAAAATGCCTACCATAAAAATCACAAATTCGTTTATACCCACCAATTTTAAAAATTCATTTTTAACCTTTCAAATAAATTAATTGTAGCTTATACTCACTTTACCTAAATTGCTCTTGCCTACCTTATTCTCCTCCTTAATTGCTCATGGTATGAAAATTGTGGCTTTCTTTGTTAATTGTTTGAGTTTTGTTTGAATTTTTTTTGTGATTTTTCAATTTTTTTTTTTGAATGTTAGATATTGATGTTTAAGGTTAGATTTAATTGGATTTGGTTTAAATGGAGGTTTTTGATGAGATGTAGCATCGAAAACAACGACCAAGTTTTGTGGCCCCATAAAACCTAGTACAGAGTTTAAATTTCATGTTTTTAAAATTTTGATTATTTAAGGGTAGTTTGGTAAACCTAGGTATAAAATAAAAATAGTTTATTTGAGGGGATAAAAACAAATTTTCATAAAAAAGTGGATTTTCGTTTGTTTTTGGATAAAAATGAATTTGACCCTCTTTTTACAGACAGGATATTACAAGACCCCTATTGATATTGATACCCTTTATTTATGGAAATATGAACAGAAATATTGTGGATATTGCATCTATACCATAACAAAGAGTGGGTGGTAAAAGAAGCCTTTGGAGAACTTTCCAATATAGAATAATGAAAATACGTAAGAAATTAAAATTTCGTGGGGGCCATATGCTTCCACTCATCGAATACTATCTGGATTCCTCTCAGGCTTACTCTGTACATGATGAATATTACATGAGTAACTGTGAACCTTCTAAATTATGTTATATGGTATATACAACTAATCGCATTTACTCGAATGGTTATTGCACCTGCGTAGGAGATAGAGAATGTGTGGTTAAATTTCAACTATAAACAGCATCCCACCGCCACGAAGTGAGACCACCGCAACACATCAATGGAGTTTCTATGTTGGGTTTTTTTTATCGTGTCATGTTTAGCAACTATGCTCTTTCTCAAAACAATTACAACCTTCTACAGGAGCGGGCGCCACCCTCTGAAACTCCCACCAGGACCAAGACCATGGCCTATAATTGGTAACCTCGACCTGATTGGGCCAGTCGCTCATAAATCCCTTCAAAAACTAGCCTAAGAATATGGACCCGTAATGAAACCCAGGTTCGGCTCAGTCCTTGTTAACTTTGCCGCCAGGCCTCAAACCACAATAGGCAAGCACTTGACTTATAATTATTCGAACATCACATGATGACCTTATGGACCATATTGGCGCCAAGGCCGTAAGATTTTGTTATCCGAGCTGTTTAGATCAAAGAGACTCGAATATTACGAGTACATTCGTGTCGAGGAATTGCGTGCCTTTGTGTCTTGCTTCTATGTTATGTCCGGGCAAACAGTTTTGCTCAATGAACATCTTTCACGATTTACTCTCAGCGTTATGAGCAGAATTGTGTTGGGTAAGAAGTATGTGGGCGAATCTAATGAAACCTCCATTGTAACTATTGAAGAGTTCCAGGCGATGCTTGATGAGGTGTTCTTGCTCAGCGGGGTGTTTAATATTAGAGACCAGATTCCGTGGCTGGGTTTCTTGGACCAGGGTACGTGAAGTGGATGAAGACCTTGAAAAGGAAATTTGATCAGTTTCATGAGCATGTTCTTGAGGAACACGAAGCTAAAACGAAGATTGGATAATCCAATAAAAGGAAATTATCTATAATTATATAAAAAGCATTTAAAGTTATACTTCATATAATAAGAAGGAATTGCAAATTACTTATCTAGGTTTGTTGAATTGCAAATGGATGATTACCTTTTAATAACAATATATCCCCCTCAAGTTACTCAACCTTGATAGGAGAAAAGATATTTTGATCTTTTCCTAATTTTATATTTAAAAAAATAAAAATAAAAATTTTGGAAAATGAAAAAACGTTGAATATCCACTGTGAATGGATGGTGGAGATTTTACAAAATTAAAACGGAAAATTAAAAAATGAAAACAAAAGAAGAAACAACTGGTGGAGATTCATTTTTTGAGATCAATTTCTTGCTATTTTTATATGTAAGGATAATTTTTTTTCCTTCTATAAATTTCTTATATGGTGATTTCAGTTTCAATTTCTTTGAATTTTGATAATTTGTCTAAATTTCTTATATGGTGATTTCAGTTTCAATTTCTTTGAATTTTGATAATTTGTCTGTGAGAGAAGGGAAGAGATAGAAGAAGGAGATGATGAACTATTTCATGAAGAGTGTGATTTGTGAATGTGTTAAATGGTGTTCATAAAATGTGTTCAATGGTGTATGTGGAAGGTGTTTTGTTGGGTTTGTTGAAAGAGTTCTTCATGAAGAGTACAATTGGATTTTTTTTATTATTATTAATATTTTTCATTTGATCTCTTTTTTTTTTCTTTTTTTATTTTTCTTTTCATTTTTTCTTATTTTTTGTTAGGTTTTTTTTTACTAATCTTTTCTTTTTTTAATTATTTATAATTTATAAAAGTATTTAACTATTAAAAATAGTTTACTAATTGATTAGATAATAGGTTATTATCATTGTTTAGATTGAAAATATGAGATAAAAATGATTTTTTATTGGTTAAGGTTCATCAATAATTAAAACTAACTATGATAATATTTGATCAATGAAAACAAAGGAGGTTTATATACTTAAAGGATTTTCTGTATATAAATTTTATTCACTTAAAATCACTATTATAAAACTCAATGAATAGGTTTAATTACTCGCTAAGAACTCAGTCAATGAGGTTCCGTCAACTTAAAAGCCCCTAAATCGGGGGTCTTACTCGCTAAAGGCTAATAGTCGCTAAGTTGGACCGAGTAGGACAACTTGGGCTCTGCGACTGGGCGTGTGGAGCCCTTTATTTAAATAATAATAATAATAATAGATTTCAACAATCTCCCCAAATTAATCACCACACCATACTTCAATGATCTCCCTAACCCATTGTTCAAAAACTCACTACTAGACCAGTGAGATAGCGAGCAGCGAGTACTCAAAAACTCGGTGAGGGGCAAAATTAGTAAAAATTGTTAAAAAGTTAATATATATATATATCATAAAGAAAAAGATTAATTGAAAATAATAAAAATGATTAAATCGTAAAAGATAGTGGTGTTTTTGAAATAAAGGGAAACAATGAAGGGCATTTTTGTCTAAAAGTAAAAAAGTTGAGGAGCTTTTTTGGACTAACACTTTGGAAATTCTCTCCCTTCAACAAAAATCACCCAGTTGACTAGTCTATCCTATTTTCTCCCACATCTTCTTTGTTTCTCTTGGTCTCCACTTTCCACTCTTTGATTTCTTTCTTTTCTTCTTCTTCCGATCTTCATGTGTGTAAGTGTTAGACAACGAGCAGAGATGATGATGAACAATAGATTTGGAGACGACGATGAACGGCGATAAACAGCAGTAAGAGAGAGAAGAAGAAGATGGCAATGAATCTGGTGACTGAGCAGTAAGAAAAGAAGAAGATGACGATGAATTTAGTGAGCAATGACTGAGCAGAGGTTCTGTTACTGGCTGTGTTCTCCCTTCTCCATCGCGGCTGTGATCAACAACAATGATGAGTTATTTTGTAGGTTTCTTAAATGTGTATGAGTTTTTATTGGTGGGTTTCGTGGATCGCTGGCAAGAGAAGGAAATGGTGAATTTTCAGTTTTATTTTTCGACTAGGAGAGTTGGACCAAGCGAGTTGGGCCGAGTTGAGACGAGTTGGGCCCAGTTTTCACATCTGACGAGTAGGACCTCCGATCTAGGGACAATCAACCCTCAATCACCACACCAAACCCTAACCCCGACCCCCAAATCTAATCACCACAACAAGCTCTAACCCCTAAATCCAATCGCCATAGCAAGCCCAAACCTTCAATCTCCACACCAAACCCCAAACTAGTTCATTCATTACTTACTTATCACCGGTTGCGATTGTTTTCAACAGCCACCCGTCCTCGCCATCACTCACATGCCACTAAAACCTATCCATGTCAACCTCGGTGATTTTGAAAATATTGGCTCAGATGATGGAGATAGTTCATGACCTCAGAGGGGTGATAGTGATGTAAGAGAGAGAAAAGGGAAGATAGAAGAGCCATATATGTGAGAAAGAGAGAGAGTATGAGATAATCGGTTAGGGTTTTGATTTATATAATTTTCATTTTTATTAATATTTATTTAAATATTATATATCCATTTACTAAAATGCCTTTGGGGTATTTTGATGAATGTGTTGAAATGGAAGAGTGGATATTAGGAATAAGAAATGTTAGTGAAAGCAGAAAACTTGCAAAAATGTTGTTCAGTCTGTTCAATAGACTTCCACTGCCTACCGTCTAGGCGTTCTAGGCATTAGGTGCTAGGCAAATGAGTTTTACAACCTTGATTTTTTTTCTTTAAACCTAAGACACCACAACGGGATCATTTTGGTGACCCTAAATCAACTTTAGAGGAAAAAAAAAGTTGCAACTACAACTCTTTTTCACCCAGATGCCCATTCGCAAACACCTAACATCAAACCTCTTTTGCAACCCTCAGCTATTGTCACCTTCACCGGTCTGCCTCTATCGTCGTGTCATTGTCATCGTCGTGCTAGTAAGTTTTTCTTTTTATTTTATTCGCTTTATATTAATTACTAACTTGCTAATCATGTAATTGTTTTTTATTTTCTTTATGTATGATATAACTTATTATATTAATTGATAGTTATTTTTGCTTTGTTATTTCTAATATATTAATTGTTTGCTATTTTTATTATTTGTTTATGTTATCATATTCCTTTGTTATTTTTAGCTGTTAATTGCATTAGAGATTAAAGCTAATAATTATTCTTCAAAGTTGAAAACATAAAAATGAGGAGATAAAATAGAAAAAGATACCTCAACTGAGAGTGTATTGCAGTTGTAAGGGCTATCCAGTTATTGTTGTTGTTTATCTTGGTTTGTAGGAGAGATAATAATTTTTTTTTTTAATTATTTTTATAGGTTTGACCAAGTTTGATCGTCGGCCAACGGTCATTGAGTAATTGAGTACACGTTACTCCCTACATCATCGATCAACTAGCAAGTTCTGAAACATTGTTTGAAGTCAAGGAATGTTACTGCAATTTTTTCATTATTATAATTATTAAGAGATTTATGTGTTTTGAATCAAATTGGACTCATGATTCATTGTTTTGCTACGTAATTTCCATGCAATGCACTAATGGAAAGGGGAAATTTCATTTTAATCCTCGAAATTTTAAAAATATCAAATTTTTAAAGCTCTTAAAAAACTCTTCATCTATAACTTTTTCAAAACTTTTACAAAATATTTAAACTGTTGATCAACTGACGGTCAACAACGAGTTTAAGTAATTTAAATTTTAATTTAACAACTTAAAGTTAAGAATATTTTATAAAATTTAATTTATAAATTCATTATTTTATGAGAGTAATTCGAAAATTTACATACTATTAATAATCATAAAAGATAAAAATATTTTTTTTAGATATTTTGTTAAAGTTAACCATCAGTTGATTGATGGTTTAAACTATTTTGAAAAATTTAAAAAATTAGGAATAAAAATAACTGTTTTTAAAAAAATTTTAAAAAATAATTTTTTAAACCTAAAGTACCACAATGAAATAGTTTTTTAAACCGAGGGACTACAACGAAGTCTTCCCTTGTAAAAGCATCAATATTTCAATGATAAAGTTGTCGGTGGGAACCTAACTTTAGACTTTTAACTATAATGTTGTGGGCCTGAGGATTAATATTTTCCGGTCATGGTGGGCCCCAGACACGTCCTAGACACCACACAAAGGAAAGGACCGTCAAATTGTACCAATCACTACAATTTATTACCACGATACCGTTTGTGTCACTTTTCAAACTTTCGAAAGTGTCCCAACTCTCAATTCTCAAACTCTCTCTCAAATTTGGTACTGTTAACTCTATTTGTCCTCGAGTTTCAGGTATCCAGCTACTCTTATTTCTAAGAATATCAACTCCGGGTACGTTCAAAATTATTTTTACATTTATTGTTAATTTTTCATTTATTAATTTCATGATTATGTGGTTTTATGTTTTTATATTTATTTGTTGACAAATACAATTTGTAATTCTACATAACTTTGTCTAATTAAACCATTTTATGGTTGATGGACGTGATTTATTGTAATTCATATGGGCTTATTTTTGGAAAAATTTTAATTTAGTCCCTAACGTTTAATAAAATATTATTTTTTTACTAACGTTTGTATTTCAAATTTTCGTCATCCCTAATGTTTCGAAAATACATCAATTTAGTCTCTCTGACCAAAAAGATAACAATCGAACGTGACAGATAAGACAAAAAGACGAATTTACTCTTGATACAATTTAAAAAAATTAAAATGACGTAATTATCCTTTTAAAAACTGATAATTACAAAATAATCATCCCTATTATTATAAAATTGTCATTGATCACCTTCTAATCAAATTGTAACACATCATTAAATCAATTTTTTTAATTTAATTTATTATTAATAAATATTTTAATTAAAAAATAATATTTTAATATAAAAAATAAAAAAAATTCTTCTTCATCTTCATCTTCTACCTCTCATCATCTTCAATTTCATCTTCAACATTCATCAAAATCATCATCTCCATTATTTTCATCAAATCAACATCATCCAAATTAAACATTTATCATCTTCCAAATCTAAAAAAAAAAAAAGTTTATCCAAATTAAAAAAAAGTTTATGTAATTTTTTTTTAAAAAAAAAAAAAGAAAAAGACACCCTTTGGTCTCCATCGCAGGAGACCAAATCTGGTCTCCAGCAAACTGGTCTCCGCTGGTCTCCAGCGACCTGGGGACCAGGTCTCGCAGAAAACTTGGTCTCCAGCTCAAAGATCAGGTCGACCTGGTCTCCAGTCCGACGATGTAGACCTGGTCTCCATCGCATCGCCTGAAGGAAGTCTCCCATGGAGACCTCTTTTTTTTTTTTTTTTTAACTTAAATTTTTTTTTATATATTAAATTAAAAATATAAAAATATATATTATATTAAATATATATTAAAATTATATAAATATATTCAAGTTAAAATGATCAAATTAATCCTCATTGACTAACATTTGACTAACAGAATGACTAAAGAGATACATTTTTAAAACGTTAGGGATCACGGAAATTTGAAATACAAACATTAGTAAAAAAGTAATATTTTACCAAACGTTAAAGACTAAATTAAAATTTTCCCCTTATTTTTTTCATTTGGTCCCTCTAACTTATTCCAACTCAATTAATTAGCATCAACCTCTTCACCTCCTCTTCCAACTCTTTTTTTTTTTTTTTTCTTCCATTTAATTGAACCAAAATTCAAAATGTAGGCCGAAAGCTAAAAATAAAAAATAAGAACTCACTGTCAAATTACTCAAACGCAAAACACTCATTTACCTCTAGCAGCCACCTCCAACCTAAGGGAATGCCTTCTGCATAGCTAGATTACAACCTGAATGAGACACGTCCTCCAGCACTAAGATTATAATGACTATTGCAATGATTTTCTGGATATTTTCACTTTACATTTTAAATTTTTATTACTTTTAGATTTTTAATTTTATTTTATTTTTAATCTATTTTTTAATGTTTTTTGCTATGACTTGTTTATAATAACAAAAATATTATGAACTTGATAGAAGATATTTTCTTGTTTTCACTTGGGGAGGCTCTATTGCCAAAATAATAATAATAATAATAAATTCCATCACCCAAATTTTCATTGCACCAATCATTTAAGTTTGCAAGCTATAATTTGACTTTCAACACCCAATAAAATCCGAAAAATAATCCTCACTAAAATTTGCTGTCACTGGTTAATATTTTATTTTTGACACCCATAATTGAATCAACCACTCTCCATCTTCTGTGAGACATATATATATATATATATATATATATATATATATGTGCTTTTTACTAAAATTTACTTTCACTGGTTAATATTATATTTTTTATTTTTTTAATTGATTATTTTCTAATTTTATTTTATTTTCTAATTTTTTCTTGATTTGATTTTTCGTTCGTTTATTTACTGGCCTTTTCTGTTTTAATTATTTGTAATTTATAATAATACTTAAATATTAAAAATAGTCTATTAATTGATTAGATAATAGGTTATTATCACTATTTAGATTGAAAATAAGAGATAAAAGTGATTTTTTATTGGCTAAGGGACGTGAATGACTAAAATTAACTGTAATAAATATTTTATCAATGAAAACAAAGGAGGTTTATATACTTAAGGATATTTTGTATATAGATTTTATTTTACTTAAAATCAAGGATTTTTTTTATATATAAAATTGGTGATCAAAACTAATATTTTATTTAAAAAAAACTAAAAACGCACAAAGAAAAGCAAAGCGAAATGTCAAAACGAAATCAAGAAATGTTACTGCAGTTTTTTTTATTATTATTAATTATTAGAAGGTTTGTCTGTTTTGAATCAGATTGCGCTTACTTTATGATTCATTGTTTTGCTGTGCAATTTCCATGCAATGCACTTAACGAAAGCATCAAATAATTCAATGGTAAAAGTCGTCAATGGGAATAGACTTCAACGATAATGTTGTGGGCCTGAGATATATTTTCCAGTCATGGTGGGCCCCAAACATGTCACTTTTATCAATCACTACAATTTATTACCACAATGCCACTTGTCACTATTAAAACTTTCATGACTCTCTACTTTTCTCAATTCTCAAACTCTCTCTCAAATTTGGTACTGCAATTTCAGATATCAAGCTACTCTCATTTCGAAGATTGAAGATTATCAAAAAGGAAAAAAAAAATTCAGGTACGTTCAAATTATTTTTACATTTATTGTTAATTTTTCAATTATTAATTTCATGATTCTATGGTTTTATGTTTTTATATTTATTTGTTGACAAATCAAAAATTTAGATGAAAATAACTATTTTTAATTCTGCTTAACTTTACCTAATTCATTTGTATCCATTTTATAGGCGATGGACACAATTATTGAAATTCATTTTTTTTTTTTTTAAGCTTAAGCTTATTCCAACTCGATTAATTAGCATCAACATCTCCATCTCAAACTCCAATCTTTTTATTTTTTATTTTTTATTTTTTTTATCTTTATCTAATTTAACCAAAATTCAAAATATATACCAAAAGCTAAAAAAAAAAAAAAAAGTCAGTCAAATTACTCAACCACAAAACACTTAGTTATTCAAACATAACAATATTTAGATCCTAAAGGAGCTACATCCTTCACCACCGATAAGATTATAATGTTGGATAAATCTTTAATAGGTGAAAACCTATACCATAATCTAGAAACTCATATTAAATCATTCAGAATTATTATAGAGAAAACATACATGAATCCATATTGATAAGCTTGAATAAGATTGAATCTTTCACAGTCAAATCTCCTTAATTGCTCAATAATCTTCTTCTTGAATGGGTAAGGAGAAAAAGAAAGAGAGAGCAAAATTATGTTGATTTGACTTGAGAACCATAACCCTAGTAATGTTCTTTATATACTAATCTAATTAGGTTCTCATTAACCCTAATTCCATTAGTATTAGGTTTCTACACATTAAAGCTCATACCCAATAGATATCTCTAGAACCCAATTAAAAGATCACTTATTTGGCTCATTAAAATAGATAGTCTATAATATAATTGTTAATTAATATGTAAGCCCATAATAGGAAATATTAAAAAAAAAAATCCTAACAATCTCCCACTTGAGTCACGTATGTTTCCTGAGACAATTATATTATCTATAATCTTAAGTGCGTATTAAAAAACTATCCGTCCTAAAATATCCATTTAGTTACAATCTGGTCCATCTACTATATTTATATGAGATCAAAGCGACCTTTATTACATTTATTCGTAACAAGACTCATCAATGGTCACTATACTAATATATTTAATGATATAGATCAAGTATAGATGTGTAGCATGGAAATTACATGCAATGTGATCTCAAACATGTCTATTTCCAACTGGTCCTACTTTAATTTTTAATGAGATCAAACACAAATAACATTCAGAGTTTATAATTGAACCATATACTTTATTCTGCAGAAAATAAATATAAAATATATCTATTACAAAGAACATCAAAATACTAAAGAACCATATACTTTATTCTGCAGAAAATAAATATAAAATATATTTATTTCAAATAACATCAAAATACTAACTCCCACTAAACATGCACATCATCAGCCAAAATAACACCTATGTGAGCAGTGTGCTCATGAAAGACCATGGGTGGTAAACCCTTAGTAAGCAGATCCGTAATCATGGAGTTTATCCCAATATGTTCTATAGTCACATGATGACTCTGAACTCTTTTTTTAACAACAAGAAACTTAATGTCTATGTACTTAGACTTCATAAAGCTCCTATTATTGTTAGAATAAAACATAACCGAATTATTATCACAATATATCTTTAATGGTCTTTCAATACAATCCATAATTTGTAGTCCTGTGACAAAATTTCACAGCCATATCCCATGATTAGATGACTCATAACAGGTTATGAACTCAGTTGTCATGGTGGAAGAAGCTATGAGTGTCTGCTTAGCACTTTTCCAGGAAATAGCTCTACCAGCTCGTAGGTAAATAAAGTCCGACGTGGATCTTATACTATCTTAGCATCCAGCAAAATCGGAATCAAAATACCCAACGATCTCTAAATGATCTGATCTCCGATATGTGAGCATGTGATCTTTTGTTCTTTGTAAATAACGCATAATCCGTTTGACTACTTTCCAATGATCCATCCCTGGGTTACTTAAATATCTGCCCAACATTCCCACTATGAACGTAATATTTGGACACGTGCATACTTGAGCATACATTAGACTTCCCACAGCTTATGCATAAGGAATCTTTTGTATTTCTTTTCATTCCAACTCATTTTTAGGGCACTAACTTAGACTAAACTTGTCTCCTTTAGCTACAGGGGGTGTCTCCTGGTGCACAACCTTTCATGCCGAATCTATCAAGAACTTTTTTGATATAGCTCTTTTGTGATATTCCAAGGATACCTCGAGAGCAATCTCGTTGTATTTGTATGCCTAATACAAAAGATGCATCTCTAAGATCTTTCATCTCAAAATTCTTTATCAGAAATCTCTTGGTTTCGTGCAACAAGCCTATATCGCTACTAGCAAGTAGTATGTCATTGACATATAACACCATAAATATGTATTTACTCCCATTGAACTTTTGATATATACAATCTTCAACCTTATTTACCTCAAACCCATATGAGATAATAACTTGATGAAATTTGTGATACCATTGACGAGAAGCCTGTTTGAGACCATAGATGGATTTCTTCAATTTGTAAACTATTTTCTTTGGATCATCGGATACAAAGTTTTCTGGTTGCACCATATATATTGTCTCGTCAATGTCACCATTGAGAAACACAGTCTTTACATCCATCTGATGTAGCTCTAAATCAAAATGAGCCACAAATGTCATTATAATCCTAAAAGAGTCTTTCGTAGAAACCGGAGAGAAAGTCTCTTTATAATCAATGTATTCCTTCTGAGTGAAACCATTGGCAAGTAAACGAGCCTTATATCTCTCAACATTACCTTTTGAATCCCTTTTGGTCTTAAATATCTATTTGCAACCAATAAGTTTTGCACCTTCAAGTAATTCGACGAGATCCCAAACGTCATTGTTCTTCATGGAATTCATCTCATCATTCATGGCATCAATCCACTTTTGAGAATTAGAACTTTGTTTGGCTTGATGAAAATTGATTGGATCATCTTTCACCATTCCTATATCAACCTCATGTTCTTGGAGATAAATGACATAGTCATCCGAAATCGCATTTCTCATTTCTCTAATAGATCGTCTCAATGGCATATCCTTTTGAGGTTGTTGAGTTTACACTTCAGGTATAATTTCTTCATTTTGCACAAAGAGCTCTTCTAAATTGTCTTGAAATTCTGGATTTACATTTTGAACAATATCAGAGATAGAAGTCTGATCATTATTAATAGCAATAGTAGGAAGAGAAACAAATTCCTCTTCAAAGACAATGTTTTTAACTTTATCTCTCCCTCCACAAACTCAACTTCCTCAAGAAATCTTGCACTTTTCGTTTAAAAAAATGATCTAGTAGTGGGATCATAAAACTTGAAACCCCTTGATTGTTAAGAGTATCCAATAAAGTAACAGCTTACAGTTTTTTAGTCTAGTTTCTTTTTATTTGGCATGTAAGGCTTTGCCTCAGCTGGATAATCCCAAATGTGTAAATGTTTAATACTAGGCTTCCTGTCGGTCCATAGTTCATAAGAAGTTTTAGCTACCGTTTTACTCGGAACCCTGTTGAGGATGTATGCTGCAGTATTTAGTGCTTCTCCCCAGAGAGATTTTGGTAAAGAAGAATGATTGATCATACTTCTTACCATGTCCTTAAACGTTCTGTTTCGTTTTTCAACAACATCATTCATGCTAGGTTTGCCTGGCATTGTATATTACGTGACGATGTTGCATTCCTTTAGGAATTTCGTAAAAAGTCTTGGACGTTGTTCACTGGATTCGGCATATCTGTCATAATATTCACCACCACGGTCAGATTTGATAACTTTAATTTTCTTGTCAAGTTGATTTTTAACTTCAACTTTGAAGACCTTAAATATATCCAAGGCTTAAGACTTCTCATGTATTAAATATAGATATTCATACCTTGAATAGTCGTTTATGAACGTAATAAAATACTATTAACCATTCCAAGAGGCTATAGGAAATGGTCTGCAAATATCAGTATGAATTAGTTCTAAGAGATCAGAACACCTGTTGGCACCTAATCTCCTAATGTTCGTCTGTTTCCTTTTTATACACTCAATACAGATTTTGAAATCTATCAAATTAAGGGAATCAAGAATTCCGTCAGACACAAGCCTCTGAATTCTCTGTTTAGAGATATGACTTAAACACTTGTGCCATAGTGTGGCGGAATCCCTGTCAGTTAATTTTCGTTTTGTACCTCATAAATTTATATGCAATATTTCATTATTTGAGGCAATTGTATCCAACAAATATAGGTTATCATACAAAGATAAAGAATCGGTATCAATAAGATTAGAATCTTAAAAAAGACTAAATTTATTATTTCCAAATGAACAAGATAACCAAATTTGTCCAAAACAGAAATTAAAACTAAATTTCGTCTAAAAGACGGTATCACATAAGTCTCTTTCAAATTCAAAAATTGACCAGTTTTCAAAATAATCTAAAAGTTCTTATAGCCTTTATTGCAACTGTTTTGTCATCGCCCACATAGATGAATCTTTTAGCATCACTTGGCTTTCGGCTCCACAAGCAACCTTGCATAGACACACTTATGTGAATAATAGCACCAGAATCTATCCACCAAGTGTGTTTAGGTATAGAAGCTAAATTAACTTCAGAACAAATTAAATTGAGAAGCATACATTTTTTGACACGCCAATTGACGTATTTGAGACATTCTTTCTTCATGTATCCAGCTTTCTTGCAAAAGTAACAGGTAAACTTTCCATCCTGTTTCTTTTGCACCTTATATTGTGATGTCCCAACTGCAGTTTCTTTTCCTCTTTTCCTTTTCTTGTCCTTAGAGATAGTTGCTAAATTAGTACTTTCAACACCTTCTCGCTTCAATCTTTCCTCTTTTTGCACACAATGAGATATAAGCTCGTTAGCAGTCTATTTGTCATTTTGAGTGTTGTAACTCACTTTAAACTGACTGTATTGTACAAGAAGAGAAATCAAAACTAAGTGCACCAGCAAATCCTCAGATAGTTGTAACTTTAGTGCCTTTAGTTTGGAAGCGATATGAGACATCTCTATGATGTACTCTCTTATGTTCCATTTTTCATTATACTTCATTAAAATAAGTTTCGTCAAATGGGTACTTGTTTCAACCTTTTCGTTTTTTTGCAAAACATTGTTTTATTTTCTCAAGGAACTTCTTAGCACTTTCTTCTTCGGACATAGAGCCCTAAAGGTTTCCGAAATGGAACGTTTCATGATCATAAGACTCATGCGATTAGAACGGTCTCACTTCTCTATTCTCGCTTTTTCATCAGCGAAACTATTCTCATTAAGAGATGGAGGTCGTTCTTCCCAAAGTGCAAGATCAATCCATGCAATCGAGAACAATCATAACGTTCTATTTCCAATTCTTGAAATTCATGCCATTAAGCACAAAAATGAAATTAATATTGGTAGATGTTGTTAAAGCAGAAGTAACTGAATCGAGAACAAAATTAAATACAAGCTCACAATCAATTATCATGTCACAAAAAAAAAAAAAAAAAACTCAATTAATAAATTCATACATGACATGATTCAACAATTCCCATAATAATGAACCCTAAAATAAGATACTTAGTATAACTTTGATATTTAGTCTTTAGACAGAAATATCAACTGTAACTGGTACTCTCCGTGTAGTAATCAAATATTGACAATTAATCATGTCAAGTAATAAACATTTTTTTGGATTGACTTATTACTCACATGAAAAATCAAATAATTATCACATATTTATCACCACAGGCATGCCCATTATTTAGCGGAATAACAATCTTCCTATGAGCTGGTCATCATTCGTATAAATAATAGACACACTCATCTTAATATTTCAAAATAAACAAATTTACATTATAGAGGTTATTTTGACAACATATAATTTCAATTCAATTTATTTTGAAATATTAGATTTTTTTTTTTATAATTTTCGAACTAAAACAATATAATATAATTGTTGCAATAAATTTCAATAACTTATTTTATAACATATATTCACAGACTGAATATTTTCAAACCAAAATAAAACTGTCATCAATTTAATTATCATGCTAGCATCATTGATTTATATATGTATATATATATAGGCACTGATATATACAACTGAATCATAGAATTTCAATGCACAAGCCAAAAATAATTAAAATAACAATTGTACAGTAAATAATTAAAATAACAGTTGCGCATGATTTAGTAACCACCAAAGATCTCTCCAACATAAAAAGTGAGGGGCCAAACTAAGAGGATCTAAAGTCAAATAACATTAGAATTTGACTTTGTCACGTTATACAAGACAACACATGCACTGCACATAGAGAGACAAACCTGCCAAAGTTATCTGAATCCAAGAAAAAAAAATATATATTTTTAATAATTGAACTAGAATGATGACATGCGGCTTGCTTTAAAAAATTTATATATATATATATATATATATATTCTTGCTTTAACAATCTTAAGAAAACACGAAGGCACCATGTAAATTCAATATATTTTTCTTCACACTTCCATAACAACAGTAATAAATCAAATCAATTAATTTTTCAAACAAATTTTTTTATTTTTTTAATTGATTATTTCTGATTTTATTTTATTTCCTAATTTTTTCTTGTTTTGATTTTTCGTTCTTTTTCTTACTAGTCTTTTCTGTTTTAATTATTAGTAATTTATAATAATACTTAAATATTAAAAATAGTCTATTAATTGATTAGATAATAGGTTACTATCACTATTTAGATTGCAAATAAGAGGTAAAAGTGATTTCTCATTGGTCAAGGGATGTGAATAACTAAAATTAATTATGATAAATATTTGATCGATGAAAATAAAAGAGGTTTATATACTTAAAGGATATTTTGTATATAGAATTTATTTTACTTAAAATCAAGGATTTTTTTTATATAAAATTGATGATCAAAGCTAATATTTTATTTAAAAAAAATAAAAACGCACAAAGAAAAGCGAAGCGAAATGCCAAAACGAAATCAAGAAATGTAACTGCAATTTTTTTATTATTATAAATTATTAGGAGGTTTGTCTGTTTTGAATCAGATTGCACTTATTTTGTGATTCATTGTTTTGCTGTGCGATTTCCATGCAATTATGAAAGCATCAAATTATTCAATGGTAAAAGTCGCCAATGGGACCATAACTTTAGACTTCAACGACAATGTTGTGGGCCTGAGATATATTTTCCAATCATGGTGGGCCCCAAACTTGTCACTTTTATCAATCACTACAATTTATTACCACAATGCTACTATTAAAACTTTCATGACTCTCACTAAAAAACCAAAACTTCTCTCTCTCTCATCCCTTTCCTCTGAAACCCTCTCCTTTGCACTCTTCCCTACCGGAGAGGGAGCCTTTCCTCCTCTCCGGTAGGCCCCTATTCTTTCCTTTCTACAGTTATCTCTCCAGAGCTGGTATCAACTTTGTGGGGGCTTTTTGTCCACCTTTCATGGTGGTCTTTTATCCACCTTTTATGGTGGTAGATCTCCACCAGTTATGGTGGTTATTGGTGGTTCATCTCTATCTGTTATCTTCTTTCTTTCTTTTCAGGGTTCTCTTTCTCGAGATGGACCTTGGTGTGGAGACTTGGGGTCAGATCTGGAAGCATGGAAATCATATGAAGCAAATCTGAAGGCTCTTGGTCCAGATCTGGATGTTTTTGGATCTCACCAGGAACTTTTCAACAGATTATCCAGATGCCCAATTGAAAACATCTTCCATGGAGGAGGAAAAGTTGAAGAACGAGTCAGGAACTCTTCCTTTCAGAGCTCTAATCTGGAGTGCCCTGCATAGAGAGACCATGAAGAGGTTTCTTCTGGAGCACTTTTTTTCTCCCTGTTCTTTTAGGGTTTCAATGATGGTTTTTTATTGGGATGTTAATCTCTATGTATGTTTCTTGGTTATACCTCTGGTCATGTACTCCTTTGAGGATTATTGCTGGCTCTCTGCCAGTGAAAGTTGTATTGCTTCTGTTTAATGAAATTTCTTTTATTTCAAAAAAAAAAACTATTAAAACTTTCGTGACTCTCTACTTTTCTCAATTCTCAAACTCTCTCTCAAATTTGGTACTGCAATTTCAGATATCAAGCTACTCTCATTTCGAAGATTGAAGATTATCAAAAAGGAAAAAAAAAATTCAGGTACGTTCAAATTATTTTTATATTTATTGTTAATTTTTCAATTATTAATTTCATGATTCTATGGTTTTATGTTTTTATATTTATTTGTTGACAAATCAAAAATTTAGATGAAAATAACTATTTTTAATTCTGCTTAACTTTACCTAATTCATTTGTATCCATTTTATAGGCTATGGACACAATTATTGAAATTCATGTTGCTTTTTTTTTTTTTTTTTTTTCTTTTTTTTAAGCTTAAGCTTATTCCAACTCGATTAATTAGCATCAACATCTCCATCTCCATCTCAAACTCCAATCTTTTTTTTTTTTTTATTTTTTAATTTATCTAATTGAACCAAAATTCAAAATATATAGCAAAAGCCAAAAAAAAAAAAAAAAAGTCAGTCAAATTACTCAACCACAAAACACTTAGTTATTCAAACATAACTACATTTAGATCTTGAAGGAACTATGTCCTTCACCACCGATAAGATTATAACGATTATAGCAATGACTTTTTCAAAATTATCACTTTATTACTTTTTAAATTTTTGATTCATTTTAGATTAATTAATTTTATTTTATTTTAATCTATTTTAAATTTTTTTCTTACTAATGATACTTGCTTATAATAAAAAAAAAATATTATGAACTTGAGTAAAAAGATAATTTCGTGCTTTCACTAAAAATATTCCATCGCCTAATTTCTGACTTCACCAATCATTTATTTATTTATTTTGATAGCACCAATCATTTAAGTTTGAAAGCTATAATTTTACTTTCAACACTTAACAAAATCAGAAAATAATCTTATTAAAATCCACTTCCACTAGTTAATATTTTATTTCTGACACCCATAGTTGCATCAGCCACTCTTCGTCTTCTTTGACATGCCGCAGTGAAGCCACTATATGGCTTGGTGGGCCTATGGCACCAGGCCAACGAAAAGTTTTAAGTCTAATAAATTTTGAATAGATTTATTTTTTTAACAAAAAATATAAAATTGTGGATATTTTGGAGTTCACTCCTTAGAAGTGAATAATTAAACTTTAAATCTTATTATTAGTGCTTGTAACTTTTATGATGAAAGAAAGTAGTTATTTTAATCTATAATTTTTAAAATAATAAAATATTAAATTAATTGATTTTTACTTTTTTTTTTTATTTTCCTTTTATATTTTCCCTTTTTAATTAGGTCTAACTTAAACCTTTGTTTATTTTTCTTGTTCTCTTTTTTTATAGCCACAATTTCAACAAATAACAATTATTACCTCTCGATTATATGGTCTTGGGTATATAGTTTAACAGATTTTAAAGTTATTTAATTCACAAATTTATATTTCACTTTTCTTTGATGAGTTTATGTTTGAAAATTTTAACTTTCTTTCTTTTATTTATGTATTTTTTCAGATATTGGTTTGAAAAGTTGACTTTGTTCGTCAATAATTGCTTTTTCTACATCAAACACACAGAGAAGAATTGAATTCAGGTTTGAACTGTTTTAATCGTTGAATTTTAGTAATAATTTTATATAGTTGTGTGTTTACATTGATTACTACATTTGAATTTTATGTTAATTTTTATAATTTTATTACTTAATCATTTTATTTTATTTAAGTGAATATCAAGACATTGTTCCTCTAAGGCTATAATTATTTTGTTATAAGTTTTGATGCAATTTTATATTTAATAAAATTTTAAACAATTAAAATTTATAAATTTAGTGTAAAAAATTGTAAAATATAAAAACAGCAGAGAAATTCAATATAGATTCAATTATAGATAATTTTTGAGATCTAAATGAGTGAAAAGTTCCATTTTAATTTGCATATATATATAATTTTTGTTTTGTTAACTTTCATTTATAGTTACTATTAGATGATACTAGTTTATTATTATTTAGCTTATCTATTGATTTTGTTATATTTATTTTACGTTCATATCTTAAAATTATTTTAAGTTTTGCCCCCCCCCCCCCCCCCCCCCCCCCCCCCTTGATGTAGACTCACTTTCTATTATTCTTCAATTATTAAATAAAACCACTGAAAATTGAAAGATTAAATCATTTAGATTTTGGTTTCGTTTTGCTCATCAAACATTACATTGACAAGTTATGGAATTGACTTTTTTATCATAAGGGCTTCTTAACCCTATGAGGTTTGATGATAATAAGTCATCAAGCAAGATGTGGATAGTTTTCTATAAATTTAATCCTCCATTCCTCATTCTAAAAAGAATACAAAATAAAAATAAGGGCTCCTTATTATAGTTGGAAGTGGAACCTATTCAAAGTACCTAATCAACTTGGACTTTATTTTGTGGATGACTAAATAATGTAATATGTGATAGGAAGTAACGGGTGATCATAAAATACAATTTAAGCTCACACATAAAGTAATAAATAAAGAGACACAAGATTTTTATATGATTCAAGAAATCTTCTATGTCCATCGAGTGCACCAACACTCTTTTCCACTATATAACGATATTTACAAACATTAACATGTCTCTCTCATGACTCTCACAAATAATCACTCTCAAACCCTCTCCATATCTGTCTTTCTCACTTTGATAAACTCTAATCACCATTGGTACTAGTTTGAAACGCTTACACTTAGGTATCTATAGTTTTAAGGTCAAAAGAGTTCCAATTCGAATGAAATTCTTATTTCGAAACAGGTTCAGAGCCGGTTGTGAGAGGTGGCATGACTTCAATGTCAATGTACCAAGTCACACCACGTTTTGGTTGAGTGTGGGTGACTTCCGGCTTGCAAAGTCAAGTCATGGTACTCATTGGTGGCTTGCTCGCCACTTGTGGCACGACTTTAGGTCACGACATCGAAGTTGCTCTATGCATTGTTAGTGTGAAAAAAATTTCTTTTGGGGCTCTGTGAGCTTGACCCCTGATGCATCTATGTAACACCACATTGTTGATTTGAACTTCACACTCTGACAATATGACTCCTTTTTAGTTTCACCTTTGAATGACATTAAAATCATAAATGTTAGATCATGAAAATGTGGTTGTTAGCATGAAGTATTAAAACATGAAAATTCTTGTAAAGGATAAACCATGACATTATCTTCTCTATATATGTTGATTTTTTTGACTACCCAATAATATGAACAACCTTTTACCAAAAGGAAGAGAAAAAGATAATGAAACTATTGATGAAATACAAAATGATAATAGTATATGATTATATAACACAAATAAATTATTTTTAATGGCTGTGTTAATCCAACAGAGATAAAATAGTAAGGTTCATGATATTGGAGTATGTTGATGGGTTTGGATAGTAAAATTAATTTTTGTAGGCTAGTTTGGTGCCCTAAAAATCATATGGGTTTGGGAATTATAATCTGCCATCCTGTCCTTGCTATTGTTTGAAATAACCTAAAAAAAAACCAAAATAGTAGGTGAATAAACGTCAAAAGTAAATATAATAATCGAAAAAGTTTGAAATAAGCTAAAAATCCAAAATGACAGGTAAAGAAATGTCAAAAAGTAAACACAATTATCAAAAAGGTTTGAAACAAGCTGCTAAACGAAAAAAAAAATATTAATGCTATAGTAATTGTGATTGTGGCTCACATCTTCCTCTAGTTTTAAGTCCAGAAACGGCTTAAACACCTTCTATGAGTTGATGATCGACTTCCCATCCCGTTTTCTTATAAACTGGCAAACAGAGTCTTTTAAAGTCAGATTCCCAAGACTATAATGTTGTTTCTCTTTTCTGAATAACTCCCATAAATCTAAAAGAATGCGTTGAACCTTTCCACAAGGATGCGTCTCAAGAGTCTTAAGAATATTATCCAGAGACTCCTTACTCAGCCTATCCTTTATGCATTTAAGTTTATCTTCTCGATTTATGGACAAATATCCAGGATTTTTACAGCGTGTGTCGTAGTTCCATCTTGCACACTTATGACAGACTCCTATTCTCTTAGCTCTTCTTTTCTTTGAGTAAGAACTTCTTCCTAATCCTGGTAAATGTTTAATGAATGAATCATTCAACTCACTTGCTAGATGTACCTTAGCTTCGATGATCCACCGAATATGCTCTGGAAGACCTAAACATGTTAGTGCCCTTATTTTTTTAACTCTGCACTTGTAAATATTTCTGAGTACATCTTGAGGTAGAGTAGGGAAATGATTTTTGAGTGCTGCGAGACTTGCCTCCATCTTTAAAAGAGAAAAAAAAATTATCAAAGAAAAACAATAACATACAAAGAAAACAATAACACACAAACAAAAGAAAACTAGTTAAGAAAGAAAAACTTGGGTTGCCTCTCAATAAGCGCTTAATTTATAGTCGTTAGCTTAACTATTGAAAAACGCTTTAAGTTGGGTCTGAAAGTGCGATTGTGGATTTCTGTTGAGGCTCTCCACCATCCATGTAAGCTTTAAGTCTTTTTCTGTTGACTTTGAATCGACGATCTTGAGTGAACTCCCTGTTTAGGATACATTGATCATGCCACTTTTTGGTGAGTTCTTTGTAAAACTTAGTATTTTCTTTGATACATTCTTCCACTACATCTATCCTCATACAGTTGCCAACATCATGTGGATGTTTGGGTGCTTTTAGCACATTAAAGGTCATTTTTTCATCTTGAACTCTTTGTATAAGTTGGCCTTTCTGTACATCAATGAGATTTCTTCCTGTTGTTAAGAATGACTTACCCAAAATGATGGGTATTTCTTGATCTTCCTCCATGTCTAACAATGAAATCCGTAGAAAATATGAACTTATCCACTTTTACCAGTACGTTTTCTATAATTCCCCTTAGATACTTGATTAATCGATCAGCTAGCTGTAAAGATATTGTAGTAGGTTTTGCTTCTCCAAAACCTAGTTTCCTAAAAACAGAGAATGACATTAAGTTAACGCTTACACCAAGATCACATAATGCTTTATCAAAGAATGAATCACCAATGATGCAAGAAATTGTGAAACTCTCTGGATCTTTGAGTTTAGGTGGTAGCTTTTTCTACAAGATTGCACTATATTCTTCGGTCAAAGCTACCATTTCATGTTCTTCCAGCTTCCTTTTATTTGATAGGATTTCCTTCATGAACTTCACATAGCTGGGCATTTGTTTCAGAGCATCTGCAAAAGAAATATTAATTTATAATTTTCTAAAAACTTCAAGAAATTTAGAAAATTGTTTATCTAATTTCTGCTTCTGGAATCTTGGAGGGAAAGGTAATGGTGGTTTGTATGGTGTCGGATTGTCTGGAAACAGCTTTGACTTTGACTTATCTGTTTCTTTTTGTTCAACCATAACTTCTTCTTCTACTTTGCTAGATCCTTTTTTCTCGTCTGTTCCTTTGATAGGCTCTTTCAGCATTTTACCGCTTCGTAATGTGACAGCCTTAACGTGCTCCCTAGAATTGGTCTTTGTGTTACTAGTAAGGGTTCCTTGAGGTCTTGCAGTCAACAGATTTGAGATTTGACCAATTTGTGCCTCTAGATTTTGAATGGAAGCAGTTTGATTCTGGAGCATGATGTCTGTTCTCGTAGACGAAATTGGAGGTGAAAACTAAGGTATGTCTAACAGGTGAGTTGTTGTGCAAACTTAGTTCTTGATATTTTTATTATTATTAAATAAATTATTATATTTTTTTTGCATTTTTTATTTTCAGAATAAAATTGGTGAAAAACTTAATATAGTATCTTTACCGCTAGCTGATCGATCAATCAAGTATCCAAGGGGAATTATAGAAGACGTATTGGTAAAAGTGGATAAGTTCATATTTCCTGCGGATTTCATTGTGCTAAACATGGAGAAAGATCAAGAAATACCCATAATTATGGGTAGGCCATTCTTAGCAACAGGAAGAACTCTCATTGATGTACAAAAAGGTCAACTTATACTAAGAGTTCAAGATGAAGAAGTGACCTTTAATATGCTAAAAACGCTCAAACATCCACATGATGTTGGCAACTATATGAGGATAGATGTAGTGGATGAATGTATCAAGAAAATGTTAAGCTTTACAAAGAACGCACCAAAAAGTGGCATGATCAACGTATCCTAAACAAGGAGTTCACTCCAGATCGTCTATTCAAAGTCAACAGAAAAAGACTTAAAGCTTACATGGATGGTGGAGAGCCTCAACAGAAATCCACCATCGCGCTTTCAGACCCAACTTAAAGCGTTTTTCAACAGTCAAGCTAACGACTATAAATTAAGTGCTTCTTGGGAGGCAACCTAAGTTTTTCTTTCTTAACTAGTTTTCTTTTGTTTGTGTCTTATTGTTTTCTTTGTGTGTTATTGTTTTTCTTTGATAATTTTATTTTCTCTTTTAGAGATGGAGGCAAGTCTTGCAGCACTCAAAAATCATTTCCCTACTCTGCCTCAAGATGTACTAAAAAAGATTTACAAGTGCAGAGTCGAAAGAATAAGGGCACTAACATGTTTAGGTCTTCTAGAGCATATTCAGTGGATTATCAAAGCTAAGGTACATCTAGTAGGTGAGTTGAATGATTCATTCATTAAACATTTACCAGGATTAGGAAGAAGTTCTTACTCAAAGAAAAGGAGAGCTAAGAGAATGAGAGTCTGTCATAAGTGTGCAAGATGGAACTGCGACACACGCTATAAAAATCCTAGATATTTGTCTATAAATCGAGAAGATAAACTTAAATGCATAAAGGATGGGCTGAGTAAGGAGTCTTTGGATAATATCCTTGAGACTTTTGAGACGCATCCTTGTGGGAAAGTTCAACGCATTCTTTTAGATTTATGGGAGTTATTCAGTAAAGAGAAACAACGTTATAGTCTTGGGAATCTGACTTTAAAAGACCCTGTTTGTCAGTTTATAAGAAAACTGGATGGGAAGCCGATCCTCAACTCATAGAAGGTGTTTAAACGTTTTTGGACATAAAACTAGAGGAAAATGTGAGCCACAATCACAACTACTATAGCATCATTTTTTTTTCTTTGTTTAGCAGCTTGTTTCAAACCTTTTCGATAATTGTGTTTACTTTTTGACATTTCTTTACCTGTTATTTTGGATTTTTAACTCGTTTCAAACTTTTTCGATTATTGTGTTTACTTTTGACGTTTCTTCACTTACTATTTTGAAATTTTTTTAACTTATTTCAAACTTTTTCAATAATTATGTTTACTTTTTGACATTTCTTTACCTAACATTTTGAATTTTATATTTTTAGCGGCTTGTATTAATTTTTTTTTTAAGATTGTACTTTCTTTTGACATTTTTACACCTAACATTTTCTTTTTCTCCTGATCACAACTGTTTAGCATCGTAGAACTGTTCTTTTACTCTTTCCTTTTATTTAAATGAGTGTTCATTGCTGATAACAAATAATTAAGTTTTGTATGCAAAAAAATGGCAGAGTCCTTGAGCAGCAAATTCAAAACCATTTGTGCTTCTTGTATACACAATATTCAAAGGCAGCTGCTGAACTTGGTACGGCTTTAGCTGCCCGAAACATAGATTTGGTGTATGGAGGAGGCAGTTTAGGACTGAGGGGTTCTGTCGCGGTAACTGCAACTGTTGGAGGCAGTAGAACCTTAGGCATCACAGTAAAGTCTTTGGTCGAAAAGAGAGATATCATCGGTATGAGTATAGGTAATGAGTTTCAAGTCACGAGCATGCACAGGTGAATAACGTATATGTTACTCAATGCTGATACCTTTATCGCGTTTCCTGGTGGTTTGGAAACTTTTGAAGAAATCTTCAACATTGCGTCTTAGGCCCATCTCAATATTCACAAAAAGCCATTATGTTTGCTTAATACTAACGGTTTTTATGATGGTTTATTGGCTTTTCTTAATCATGCTGTGGAACAGGGTTTTATGACTTAAGCAAACCGGCGTATTCTAGTTTCAGCTTCAAGTGTTGATGAACTGATTGACCAACTGCAAGACTTTGTGCCCGAAGTTGATCCAATCATGTCGTAGGTGGTTTGGGATTCTGAAGCAAATGGTAACAAGAAGCGTGCACTGGATCTTAATCTCTGGTTGTAACTTTCTTACCCTATGGTTTTATTAATAACATCTCTATTTGAGTTTTTCTTCTTTTTATCTTACTAGACATTAGGGACAATGTCTCAAATAAGTTTAGGGGTAGCGTTTGCTATTATTAAAACCATAAGATTCAAAAACTGGTTCGAGTTGAAACCAAAAGATGGCTGAGTAAGGAGTGCTTTTGTGCTCTTGATACGCATCTTTGTTTTCTTTTCTTAAAAATAAAATAAAATTCCCATTAATTTTTTTTTGTTTTTCAATTCTACCCTAACAAGTCGACTAATTACTTTATGTTTGTTAATGGAGTCTTAATGCATGTTTTTGGTTGGATATCTTTACTAGGGAATAGTCATGAACATTTTTGCATGATTTGAGACATTTGAATGCCATGATCTTAGTTAATTGAGTGGATGAATATCATGTTTATATGAATTGTGGACTATTAGTGGAGATTACCCTTGGTGAGGATTTGAGCTTTTTAAACGTTTCTTTTTGAGAGATTTATTTGTTTCTACTCTTAAATACTCTTCACTTTGTTCTTGATAGATGATCTCTATAGGTTTTGCATTGAATACTAAAGAACAAATCATCATTGTAGATAACATGAGTTGCTTTGATTTGAAAATTGGATCGACTTCTTAAAAGTAATATAGGTAATTTTTACTCCATAAAAGCCTACCTTCCTACTTTAAATTGAGATACACCATAAACCATTTGAAGCCAAATATTTTAAACATTTTTCTTTGTTTACCTTTATTAAATGACCCTATTAAGCCTTTAAATTTAGTTATACCTTATGAAGCTTGGGATCATACTATGAAGTGAAAGAGGAGAAGGGAATTGAAGGGTTAATATTTATATGATATGTACATAGGCATATGTATTAAAAGAAATGTGTTTCTAAATAGCATTGTGAAAAAATATATATATATATATATATATATATGAGAAGCACAAGTTTATAATGCCTAGATGTACAAAGGGAAGTGGAAGTAAAAAAAAAAAAAAAAAAGAGAAGTTGTGATGAATTAAAGAGAATAAATGAAGTACTTTATTCTTGTTGAACCTATACCTTAAAATTTCTTACATATCAATTAACCATAGCCCAAATATAATCTTTAGTAAAGCCTATTGATCTTCAAGAGGAAGTCCAATTTGAGAGTTGAAGTATGTCATCATGCTCTATCTACGTTCTTAGTATTTAATTCCAATCATGAGATCTATTCACTTAAAAGTGCGGTTCTTTTTAAACGTCTATATTCATATGTGATGTAAATGACGCTTGCTATGCCTTTACATAATCTCTATCACATATGATTGTATGAGTGTTTGCTTTAGGATTCATGAGGGTTATAAGAGATATCTTGTGAGGATTAGAGTCGAGGCGAAATAAGTCCATGACATGTGAATATGATGTTTTGAAATGAAATTGCTTTGAGAGTGGTATGAGATTGTTGATGATTCTGTTTTAGATTATTAGTGACTTATCCTTAGTCCTGATACAAGATCATACATGTATGAGACTTCTGTTAATTTGTATTTAGTGAGATGTTGATGAGTTATGAGTGGAATGTTTTAACGTTTGTGGGTATCGTTGCTGGTAAACCCTCAGGAGACACAACTCCTTTTACTAGGGACACCTAGGGGTTTAAAGGCTTGTGACATATGCTCAATGCCATCGTGTTTACCTATGAAATGGATTGTGTTTTTTAATTTTTGTGTTTTTAGCTTAGGTTGTTAGTTTTAGTTTTGCTTGAGGACAAGTAAAATCTTAAGTTTAGGGGTGTGATAACTCTATTTTTATAGAGTTATTTTATCTTTTTAAACTTGAATTCTTACTTAGTTCTTAATATTTTTATTATTATTAAATAAATTATTACATCTTTTTATATTTTTTATTTTCAGAATAAAATTGGTGAAAAAATAGTATGTGGACCCTACCAAGTGTTATTGTTCGAGACAAGATCATCGCTACAAATGAATATCATTCGAAGCAGTTCATTGCCTCAAGAATTACTCGAATCAAAAATCGCATAAAGAAGTTATCACAGTTTAAAGATCGAGTATTCTAAAAATAAATATTATGTCATATTGATGTAAGGAATGATGTAATGAAAATTATGATGTAAGCAATGATGTAATATGAAAGTTGACTTGCATGGGGTAGGTGAACCATGATGTAAGCCATGATGTAATATGAAAGTTGACTTGAATGAGGTAGGTGAACCATGATGTAAGCGATGATGCAGAAGGGTAAAAAATTAGGAAAAGATGATGCATGCAACGATGTAATTGGAGGTGAACTTTGCCTATAAATAGACCTTAGAATCACCATTCTAAGCATCTCATCAAAAACCAAAATAACAAGTAGTTTAGAGAAAGAGAGAGAGAGCTTGGAGAGGAAAAGCAAAGCAGAGGAAGAAATTCTATGGTGAAACTTCAATCCACTAAGTTTTCTTATCTTTTATTATGTTTAATTTTCTAGTCTTTATAAATTCTAATATGGAGTAGATTTAATTTTCTAAGATTATGATATAGTTTAACTTTGATGTTCCAATCCTTTGTTCAATTTAATTAAGAATTTTTTATCTTGGTTGATGCATTTAATACTGTGCTTAATGCTTCTAAATAACTGATCATTATTTAGTTGAATTGTTAATCATAATGATAGCGGAAGTTGATTTATGTGTCTAGTGCATTGTATTGAATGTCATAAATTACATACAGAATAGGAATATATCTGCATGATTTGTGTAGTCTATAAAAGAGATCCACAAATCTTAATGAATCCATTAATATTTTAACTTGCATGGGGACATAGCGGTTAAGCTTTATAAAGTATTTTTTTTAGACGTTAGGAGGGGCTATGTGAATAATTCAGGGAATCTCGACTAGCAATTGGATAATTAATTTTTGTTAAAAAGAACAAAGGGGAGGAACAGATTAGTTATGGTGAAATCAGAACCTTTGAATTTTCATTCATTGAATTAATTTTTATTTATTTACATTTGCAATTAAATTTAGTTGTAGTTTTCAACTCATTTATTCAAATTTCGTCTACCAAATAAAAGTTGAGTTATTTTAATTTTGGGTATTGATTAACAATAATCCTCGTGTGACGATACTTCTCTCATCACTTTATTATCTGTTCGGCTCGTCCACTTGCGATTTTGCACAATAAGTTTTTGGTGCCGTTGCGATCTTTTGGTCTTTTTTGTTCTGCACGTCGAGCTTCTTGTTGTTTTTTCAACTTTGCATAAAGCCTATGAGTTTTACCAAAGGCTATATTTGCTTTTATTCTGGTTTTACTAGGAGCAAAAGGTTGGCTGACTTTAGGGAAAGTCGGCTGTGGGAAAGACCATGAACTGTTAGATGCTTCAAAAGGATTGTAGATTGGAGCAGGAAGAGGAACATGAAAAGTTTGCTTATAAGGATCTTGCTGAAGGGATGCAAGTTGAGCTTTAAGACTTCTCATTTCAACATCTTTTTGGGTGAAAACAGTTGTGAACTCTGATTTATCTGAATTAGATGATTTAGATCATTATGAAGCTGGTTCATTTTCTGCTGTAATTGTTGAATAACTTGTGCAGTTCGTTCAGCAGTAGTAAAAGTCTGGGATTACAAATGATTGAGTTTGGACTCAATTATATGCATAACCTTATTTTGAGTAATGGCATTTTCAGACTGCCAATTGAGAACAACTTTAGCCTAGGAGATGGGCTTAATTGATCCATCTGGTTGAATTGTTTTAGTAGGAACAACTTTTGGTTTTTGGGTAATGGTTTCATCAATAGGTGGAAAATCTGTATCATAAGAAGAAGTGGGATGTTGAAACATCATGATTGGTTGGACCAAAGGTGGTTGGGGTGTTTTGACAACCTATTTTTGAACTGGTTTACAGGGTTGGCAATCAGAGGAACTCTTTTTATAAGAGGGCAATGGAGCAAGTAAAGTCTTAAGAGTTTATTGACAAGGGTGCTTGGGAAATCTTTGTTCAAATGGATATTGTGGATTAGCATCCCAAGTTGGGATTTTTACCGGAGGTTGTTTAGGAGGATCAAAATATCTGACAATAAATTCATATTTGCCAAAAGGTTCTCCTAAAAAACCTACAGTAGGGTCTCCCTCAAGCCATGACTAGTAAAGAGATTTGGGCTTATTGGATTTTTTGGCAACAGGAATGTAATGTTCTTTTTCAAAAGCTTTTTGACAACTTTTAATTGACATTCAAGATTAAAAGGACTGTGACCATTTGAGTCTGTGAAGTAATAAACAAGCTGATCTTCTTGAGTAACATATTTGACTTGTGGTTGTTTGGGAGCAAGGTCAAAAGCAACAGTTGGTTGAATAATGTATTGAGTAGCAAATTCATCAAGAGGAGCATTAGGCTTTCTTGGTTTGACAAACTTGATAGTGGTTGTTCCATCTAGATTTTGCAACATCAAAGATTCATTAGCAAAAACAGGGGCTGGAGGGTTACACTGCTTTTCAAAAGAATCCATTGTTTGATGATACTCCTTGATGAAATTGATGAAATTTGTGAAAAAATCATATCATTCCAGATGAAATTTGGCAAATCTTATTTGATGATACTCCTTGAGTCATTTTCCTTCATCTTATCTTCAAGAATTTCTCAAGCTCGTGATCAATATGTTGACTATTTGGTGTCCCAATTTTCAACTCAAGATTTTCCAGTTTGATTCTATCCAGATTCTTAACGAGACACTTGGCAAGCAGAAGATATTCAAGAAACAAAAAGAAGATATGATGAAGATAGAAAGAAAAGACAAAACTTCAATAATGAAGGACCTACCACTAGCAAAAAAAAAGTGAAAATATCTTAATGAATTTGCTACAATATCCTTGTATGATGATGACATTCTAACCTACATCCTTGACTTTTATGTTGCATGTGAACCCGATTATTATTGTCTTGAACATTAAAATATGGGTTACACCTCAGGAGATAAGTTAAATGACCCCGTCAGAAACTATTGATAGATTGCCTCTTATCCAAAAAGGTCAAAATTGTGTTTGTAATAATTAAAAAGTTTGATTAAAAGTCATGTCAGTCCATTATTATGTCTGTAATAATATTGTTTGACTTTTAGCTGTATTATTAGTGGGTGATGTAAGCAATAATGTAATTTTCTTTATTTTATCTGAAGTCTATCCTTTATAAATAGACTTACTCTCTTCGTTGTACTCAGGAAGGAATTATAGAGAGAAAAGTAATAAAAATACTATGTTTTCTAGCTAAACTTCTCTTCTCTATCTAAACACACCTTAGTAAAAATGGTGATATATCTCAAAGTGCTGAGATAAGGAAAGAAATAACCTGGTTTTTTTTATCTCTATTCACACTTTCCAGTAGTTTAACATTAATCCAGTGAACTCTCTTTTAGTGAGTTATCTTTGGAAATGGAAAGAGCCTAACCTGACTAATAAATCTCATTTTGATGATAGAGGTTAGAGCAGTAAGAGTCACGAATGCTGGTGCTATGATGAGTTTTTGAGAGATGATTAATCTCTTGATAATTCTGGAGATTAGCGTTGAGAAACTTGAGAGTGAGAATTGGGGTAAGGGATCTGATACCAATCTAGGGGTGAAACATCCGATCCCTTACCCTAATTCTCACTCTCAAGTTTCTCAATGCTAATCTCCAAAACTGTCAAGAGATTAATTACCTCTTAGAAACTTATCACAGCTCTTAGAAACTCATCATAGTACTAGCATTCATGACTCTTACTGCCCTAATCACTCTTATCAAAACGGGACTTACTGGTCAGACTGGGCTCTTTCCATTTTCAGAGATAACCCACTAAAAAAGAGTTCATTGGATTAATACTAAGCTACTAAAAAGTGAGGATAGAGAGAAAGAACTAGGTGATTTCTTTTCTTATCTCAGTACTTTGAAATATATCATCATTTTCACTAAAATGTGTTTAGACAAAGAAGATAAGTTTAGCTAGAAAACATAATATTTTTATTGCTTTTCTCTCTGGAATTCTTAATTTCTTGGGTACAACGAAGAGAGTAAGTCTATTTATAGAGGATGGACTTTAGATAAAATAAAGAAAATTACAGAATTGCTTACATCACACATTAATAATACACACATTAATAATATGGCTAAAAGTCAAACAACATTATTATAGACATAATAATGAATTGATATGACTTTTAATCAAACTTTTTAGTTATTATAAAGACACTTTTGACCTTTTTGGTTAAGAGGAAATTTATCAATAGTTTCTGGTGGGGTCATCTGACTTATCTTCTGAGGTGTAACTCATATTTTGATGTTCAAGACAATGATAACCGGGTCCACATGCAGCAAAAAGGTCAGGAATGTAGGTTGGAGTGTCATCATCAGACAAGGATATTACAGCAAATTGATTAAGATCTTTTTCCTTTTATTTGCTAATGATGGGTCCTTCATTATTGAACTTTTGTTTTTTCTTTCTATCTTCATCATATCTTCTTTTTGTTTCTTGAATATCTTCCGCTTGCCAAGTGTCTGGTTGAGAATCTTTGTAGAACCAAATTGAAAAATCTTAAGTTGAAAATTGGGATACCAAAGAGTCAACATATTGATCATAAGCTTGAGAAAGGTCTTGAAGATAAGATGGATGAAAATAATCTCAAAGAGTATCATTAGATAAGGTTGGCCAAATTTCTTCTAGAATGATCTAATTTTTTTTATCAAAAAGTATCATTTAAAGATGTTTTATCCTTACAACATAAAAAAGCTAACCATCGAAAACTGGAATAAAATTTTGCTTAATTATTTCAAAGTTGTGCTTTGAAAAATACAGACCATTAGGACAACTAGTAAAAGGATGGTGAAACATCAAGACTAACCGATGTTTAGGAAAAAGGATGTTTTTCCAAGTTTTCTATTCATGGAAGGATTTGAATTTTAAAAGAAAATTAACAAAATAACTATCTGAAGACTTATGAGCTGAGGATAAAGCTTGTCGAAGAAGATCATTAAGAACTTTAATAGCAAAGTAGTTAAGATGACTGAGATACCATAGAAACCATAAAAATTCTAAGGGAAAGATGAAATAAGGAAATCGGGATTGAGTAGGTAGAAAAAGAACCTGAGAAAATGGATATGTAGGATGAACACTAAGGGTTTTGAGAAATAAGAAAACGTTGATCATGAGTTTGAACACATTTATTTTGATAGTAAAACAGTAATTCCATAATTCTCTTTTCTAAGAACTAAGTTTTTAGAAGTTTCGAGAATTCTGGAATTTCTTAACATGGGTAAAAAAAATGAAAATGATTGGAACATAAAAATAAGAGACAAAGCAGGATTGTTTTGGATTGGGCGGGAAAGAAAACCTGCTAAGAAATTGTTTTTACCTTTTATGTGTTTGACAGTGAATGATTATCTGCTGAACCATTCCACCCATCGAAGAAGAAGTTGATGAGACAATTTTTTCTTGTGAAATTGAAGTATTTGAGAAAATAATTTCATATCAGTCTCTACAATAAAGTGATGACCAATTAAATAAAATTTAAATTTCTTTATTGTATTTTTTATTGCCAAAATCTCTTTAAATGTTAAATGGTAGTGCAACTAACTTGACTTAAAACTGTCACTTTGATAAGCACAGAGATGGTGGATACCTTTATATGTTTGTTTAAACAATACAACACCCTAAAAGTTTTCACTTGCATTTGTCTATAAAATACGTGTTCCTATTGAATGGACGTGTAAGGTAGGAAGTGTCTAACAAAATTTTAGGGTGGCAGGATGTTCTACTTCTAATAGATCCTTTCAACAGCTTCATTCCACCACTTCATCTAGTGATCCTCCTGAAGCTTACCTTGCTACTCCAGCACGTCCTCAATATCCACCTGACCTTGATCTTTCTCCAGACTCTCCCATAATAGAAGATCCTTCTGATGATGCTTCCCAGCATCCACCCCCTAAACCAACAAATGGTCCAGTTCATGGTATTAGAGCCTTGTGTAGGTTTACGCAGTAAGGTATATTAGCTGGAAACCAGTAACCACGCCTCTGATCTACAATTGCACTATTGTAGTAGGTGTAACCTCAGGTTGAACAACGCCACGTACTCTATTTGTATGTTAGCATTCTCTTTTATGGAGTAAGACTGTATTAAGTTAATTGTATTAGTAAGTATTATACTCAAAGGTTGTCTTCCAACTATGGCTTCCACTTCAAACACTCCTGTTTCCAATGATAATACTCTCACTCCTCACAGACTCTCTTCTTCTATGATTCTTCCTCCTTCTGTAAAAAGAACTCATTCCAACAAAATCCAAAATCTTGTAGAGTTTAGTTATCTTCCAGAAAACTTCCAAATTTCTGAAACAAATCTTCCACTGCTTAATCCTTATAATATTTTCAAGAAAGCAAACACTTTCTCCCGAAAAATGAAAGTACTCATCTCTCATACACCACCTCCTCCAAAAGAATACATTCAAGCATCTGCTTTAAACAGTTGTTTGATTCCTTCCTCCACTGTTGAACAATACATGGACATCGAGATCCCTCAAACACTCATCGACCAATGGATTTCTGAAGGATACACCCACCTTCATTTTGGTGCTATCCGTATTGTTCTTACCCTCCATGGCAGAAAAGGTCTTCCAGTGGTTGCTAAGCTCGCTTTGCTTAACACCATTTACACCAAATATGAACATGCTGTTCTTGGCACATGTCTATCCTCTCTTCATGCTGGCAGTTTGTCTTTTGTCTTCAGACCAAATTTCAATATCCCTCTTCGGGATAAAAACCTGTCTACCTGCCTCAAAGTTCAACTACAGCTTAATGGTGCTCCCATGGTAGCCTCTTCATATGCTGCCACCTTACATCATCAGATTGCTTACAGACTCCAAGATTATGCCCTTGATCTTCCTATCCCTGGCCACAACGGTGATACTGTAATGATCATTGCTGAAAGAGAAGGAGATATTCTAACCATTCTCCAGATCCCCAAGCATCCCATCCAAGCATAAGATCTTTATCTGGAAGATGTGATCCTAAAACTTTCATTCAGATAATACATTCAGGAAATAATTGAATACCAATCTTACATGTGGTGATAAGATCAGTAGTAAACAATTTCCCATCAGCAGCCAGGAAATGCTGGTTATGTTTTGACCAGGCATGTGGTGGTAGAATGGAGGGATTCATCATGGTGGAATGACATCCAGTGTCAATAAGAGCAATAACAGGGATAGGTTTAGTATATTTGGTCATGAGGATGGATGCTGGAAAATAAGGTTCAGGATGCGGTGTAGTTGGTGAAAGAACAACATGGATTCTGGATGGTGAGAAAAAGATGATTCTGGAGATAGCAAGTCATCATTGATATTAGAGGAGTTAGAAGATGACTGCTTGATCATGAGGACTGCATCTTGCTCGTCATCAGAATATTATGAGAACAGGGATTCAATATCTGCATCAGAAGGGATTGGTTCTCCAGTGGCTTGTTCAAGGTGTTGAACCATCTTAGCAGATTTAGTAGGTTGATTAGGGCATTTTTTGGCAAAATGACCTTTCTTGCCACAGATATAACACCGATTAGATTTTCGCCAAGAGCGAGAAGCTTTCTTTCTATAATATTTGAATTTCTTGTTCTTCTTGTGTTTGAAAGAATGTTGAAAATGCTTCTTCTTCTTGGGTTTACAATCACATTACTCTGAAGCCTTACATTTGATCTGAAGATTAGGCTGTCTGCACTGTTTGTCATATTTTCTTCCCTCTTTTAGCATTTTGGAGAAGAACCGTTGAGTGGCACAGAGTTTTTCAAGACATTGCAGAGAGAGCATGTGAATTTCACCAAGGGTGATGTCTCTGAGAGGGCGACCAGTAGACTCGATTCTACGTTGGAGCTCATCTTGGATTTCAGATGGTAATGAATTGATGTACACCTGTTTTAGGCTTTCATCATTAAGACCACCTAGAGCATGGTAACGGGAAGCCATACGATGATAATGTTTTTCAAGATCTTTCTCTTTAAGGGAACAACATCGCATGTCAAAATACTCTTGTCGAATCTGTCGGTAATACTGGTTGGCATCACCAAGGAATTATTTGAAAATAATTCCCAAGGCAGTATTGATAGAGCCAGAACGAACAAACTGTAGTTGCCTGTATTCACCAAGAGTTTGGTACCAGTCTCGAAGAGTGCCAATAAATCTAGAAACAAATTCTCGAAGAATGTTTTCAAGATTTGAATCAGACTTCATTTTGTCTTCAGACCAAATTTCAATATCCCTCTTCGAGATAAAAACTTGTCTACCTGCCTCAAAGTTCAACTACAGCTTAGTGGTGCTCCCATGGTAGCCTCTTCATATGCTACCACCTTACATCATCAGATTGCTTACAGACTCCAAGATCACGCCCTTGATCTTCCTATCCCCGGCCACACCGGTGATACTGTAATGATCATTGCTGAAAGAGAAGGAGATATTCCAACCATTCTTCAGATCCCTAAACAACTATCTCGAGATCAACTCATTCAGATCATGCCTTTGGAATGGATTACTAGTTATGAAAAGTTGTTCCAAGATGATCAACCGATCTTAACCTTTGATGCTATCAATTTACCACAACCAGATGGTACTGTTAAAACCATCTACCAACCTCCTCAGAAAGAGCCTTCCTCAGCACCCATTTTCCAGGCTCTTATGGTTCGTCCTGTCCCTACTGAACCATCCATCCCGATACACAGTTTTGCACCTTCTGGTCATGCCACCTATGTCAGTAAAATTAACGGACACTTTATATGGGATGTTGATCCCAACATGTGTGACAAATCCTGTTCCTGCAGAAGGAAAAAACTACCTCTACCTCCTCCTTGCAACCCACAACCACAGAAGCGTCGCCCTGATGACCCAGATAGTCCTTGGATTGGACTACATAAACCACACAAAAAGCCTTTGTCCATTTATGATGAAGCTCTTCAGATCTTACGTACTGAAGGTTTGATTTCTAACAAACCAGAGCCCATCATCATGCCTACTAGTTTACCCGAGCCATTACCATGTTTTATGGCATCCTCCTATGACAAAGACTTTCCACCTTTGGAACCTGTTGAAGATCGGTCTTCCCACCTGTATTCTAGACCCTTCATTCAACCAACTGAAGTCCTGCCTGAAGGACATAAGATCCCAACTCAAGCTGAGCAAGTCCTTAACTGGCACACTCCTAATGCCAGATCTCAGAACAAGTTACTCCAGCAGATTGATCAGAAACTGACTACTGTCTCCAGTCATGTTTCTCACTTTGATCAACAACTCCTCTCTATGGGTTCCCAATTCCGAGATATGTATATTGATCTTCAATCTCAAATTGCCAAACTTGATGCTGACCTCCATTATTATATCCAACACGGATATAATGGCTCTCGATTTACTCAAAAGGAATATGAGATCCGTCAACTTAAAGATCAATTAAGACATATGAAAACTGAAGTTCGACAATCTTCATATGTTCCTCGAGCATACCCATATTCCTCCTCTTTGGTTTTCCCAGACTCTCCACCATCTGTTTCTGCAGACAAACATGAGAGTTACTTTAAGTCCACTGGAGAGTTATTCCGACGGCATCCTATCCGGCCTCACTCAAAACCTCCAGATTCCCAACCATCTACCTCCAGACATCCTCCTGCAGCTATGATGAGCTCTCAATTCCATCATAGATCCTCCTCAAATGATTCTACCAAAAGATACTCTTCATCCTCTAGTTGTTCTACTTCCAATAGATCCTTTCAACAGCTTCATTCCACCACTTCATCTTTCTCTAGACTCTCCCATAATAGAAGATCCTTCTGATGATGCTTCCCAGCATCCACCCCCTAAACCAACAAATGGTCCATGGTTTTCCCTTGATGGTCCTTCTTCAGAATGGAGAAAAAAGATCTCTGAAATGAGTGCTTGACTTGATCTTCAAGTCACTAAGTCTGATTCAAATCTTGAAAACATTCTTCGAGAATTTGTTTCTAGATTTACTGGCACTCTTCGAGACTGGTACCAAACTCTTGGTGAATACAGGCAACTACAGTTTGTTCGTTCTGGCTCTGTCAATACTGCCATGGGAATTATTTTCAAAGAATTCCTTGGTGATGCCAACCAGTATTACCGACAGATTCGACAAGAGTATTTTGACATGCGATGTTGTTCCCTTAAAAAGAAAGATCTTGAAAAAAATTATCATCGTATGGCTTCCCGTTACCATGCTCTAGGTGGTCTTAATGATGAAAGCCTAAAACAAGTGTACATCAATTCATTACCATCTGAAATCCAAGATGAGCTCCAACGTAGAATCGAGTCTACTGGTCGCCCTCTCAGAGACATCACCCTTGGTGAAATTCACATGCTCTCTCTGCAATGTCTTGAAAAACTCTGTGCCACTCAACGGTTCTTCTCCAAAATGCTAAAAGAGGGAAGAAAATATGACAAACAGTGCAGACAGCCTAATCTTCAGAGCAATGTGATTGTAAACCCAAGAAGAAGAAGCATTTTCAACATTCTTTCAAACACAAAAAGAGCAAGAAATTCAAATATTATAGAAAGAAAGCTTCTCGCTCTTGGCGAAAATCTAATCGGTGTTACATCTGTGGCAAGAAAGGTCATTTTGCCAAAAAATGCCCTAATCAACCTACTAAATCTGCTAAGATGGTTCAACACCTTGAACAAGCCACTGGAGAACTGATCCCTTCTGATGCAGATATTGAATCCTTGTTCTCAGAATATTCTGATGACGAGCAAGATGCAGTCCTCATGATCAAGCAGTCATCTTCTGACTCCTCTGATATCGATGATGACTTGCCATCTCCAGAATCATCTTTTTCCTCACCATCCAGAATCCATGCTGTTCTTTCACCAACTACACCGCATCCTGAACCTCATTTTCCAGCATCCATCCTCATGACCAAATATACTAAACCTATCCCTGTTATTGCTCTTATTGACACTGGATGCCATTGCACCATGATGAATCCCTCCATTCTACCACCACATGCCTGGTCAAAACATAACCAGCATTTCCTGGCTGCTGATGGGAAATTGTTTACTACTGATCTTATCACCACATGTAAGATTGGTATTCAATTATTCCCTGAATGTATTATCTGGATGAAAGTTTTAGGATCACATCTTCCAGATAAAGATCTTATGCTTGGATGGGATGCTTTAATCAAAGCTGAACATCTTCAGATCATTCCCAGAGGACTTAAATACAAACGGAGTTTTACACCCTTTGTGTCTATTCCAAAGATCTATCCCTTAAGTCCCGTCTCTCCTGAATATCAGTCAATCACCCTCAAGCTACAAACTCTTTGTGCAGAAAGACACGATCAATTTCAACATCCTCATCCACTATGGATCAATCCAGACTTCTTCATCAAGCTCCCTTTCAAGCTTAATGAAGACATTAACCCTACTAAAGCTACCCATTCTGGGATGTCTCCATCTGATCTAAAATTGGCCCGCCTTGAGTGTCAACAGTTACTTTCTCAAGGCCTCATTGAGCCCACTTCATCTCCTTGGGCTTGTCAAGCCTTTTACGTGGAAAAAAGAGCTGAACAGATTCGTGGAAAAAAACGTCTTGTTATTGATTACAAGCCCTTAAATCATTTTCTACAAGATGATAAATTTCCAATTCCCAGATCCATCACACTGTTTGCACAGTTAGCCAAGGCTCAGGTCTTTTCCAAATTTGATCTTAAAGGTGCCTTCTGGCAGATAGGCATTGACCCTGTTGACCGGTACAAAACAGCCTTCTGCATTCCTGATGCCCAATACCAATGGACTGTTTTACCCTTCGGCCTCAAAACAGCCCCCTCACTTTTTCAAAAGGCTATGACCCGCATTTTTTATCCTATCCTTTCTTCTGCCCTGATCTACATTGATGATGTCTTGCTTTTCTCTTCTGACACCTCATCACATGTAACTTTACTTTCCCAGTTCTATGAGCTGGCCCACTCACATGGCATAATGCTTTCTGAAAAGAAAAGCATCATTGGCCGACCAGAAATTATGTTTTTAGGAATGACTATCACTAAAGGCTCCATTAGCCCTGGACCCCACCTTACCTCACAATTATTGTCCTTTCCAGACACACATCTCTCCGTAAAACAGATCCAACAGTTTTTAGGGATTGTAAATTATGTCCGTCATTTTCTCCCACATGTAACTCAGCATACGGCCCCTCTTTCTGCCTTACTGAAGAAAAATCCACCTCCGTGGTCCCATGTCCATACTACTGCAATTCAACAGTTAAAGAAAATCAGTCACAATCCACCACCTTTGACCATTCCTTCTACTGGTAACCTAATTCTTTAGACTGATGCTAGTGACCATTATTGGGGTGCCATCCTTCTTGAAGACCGCAATCACCATCATAATTATTGTGGTCATGCTAGTGGATAGTTCTCTGAATCTCAAAAACACTATCACACCATTTATAAAGGGATTCTCGCAGTCAAATATGGCATCCAAAAATTTGACTTTTATCTCCGAACTTCCAACTTTATAGTACACATGGACAACTCCTCTCTCCCTAAGATCCTAGACTTCAATAATAAGATTCCCCCTACACCCCTATTATTGCGTCTAAAAGATTGATTTACCAGATATGATTTTAATGTTAAACATATGAAAGGCTTCACCAATATAATTCCAGACATGTTATCCCGACCTTCTCACCTCAAGCTTCTTACTTCTCACAGAACCATTGCATTTGCTCTCATGGCTGCTTCATCATCTTTTCCTGACCCAGAAAATTTGGCTGCCACCACTATTGCTATTTATCCTCCTGAACTCCTTAGGACCCTTCCTCCCGACAGCTCTCCTACAGTCCCACAAATTACCAGCTTTGCCAAAGCTCATTTCCTTTCTTATTACTCTAAAATCCGAGCTCATCATCATCCCTTTCGCCTTGTCAACCCTCTCAGGCCCTTTTTAGACATTTTCCCTTTATGGCCTTTCTCCCAGTTCTCTCCTGAAGTGTTATGGTTCCTTTGGTGTTTTGCTATCCTTCACCATTTCCCATCTCTTTTCCTGTACAGGCTCTCTATGCCAACCTTCATGATCCCAATCAGCAGAGTTCTCATCTTTGGACATTCCTCCAATGGTTTGATCCCTTACCTAGATGGCGCCGTGAACTGACCCGTATCATGGGCTTTTACAATCTGTGGAAACTCTCTCCTGACATGGCACGAGAAGTTACCTGCATCTGGATCTTGCAGCGACCATACTTTGGCAATGCTCCTAGACATCTAGTCTGACATCTAGTCTGGTCCCACAACCAAAGTTATGAATGAGACACTCTTTTCAATTTCAACGATCTCTATCCATCCAGACGAATTTCTCTGCTTAACCATCTCTGTGACATCAATAATGTCCCTACTGATGAATTATTCATCCTACCAGATGTCCCACGCAACAGAACACTCAGTTGGCATCCTTTTCAAGATGCTGACCCACTTTCAGATCCTTCACAAGCTGCTCCTGCACCTCTCGAATCCCAAGATCCGATGGACCTAGAGACCTCTGGAGACTTTCCTTGTCGTATCTGTGGGGCCCTTGACTTTGACGACGAAGACCACCAAACTTGCAACCTCTCTTTCTCTCCATAATGGCAGACAGCACTGGTCCCACCAAGTTTTCAAACACCAAGTTTTCAAAGATACTTTGTCTCGTTGCAATTATGTTTTACTATTTTCAAAAGTTTGTTGTCTTGATGTAATAATGTTGGTTTGCTTTTACTTTTCTCCTGTTCCTTTCCCTTGGCTTTACATGGATAAAGGAGGGTGATCTGTATTATTTTGCTGGCTAGGACCCTCATGTTTTCAATCATGGATTGCTTCTATAAATATGTAATCGTTCAGACTCTCTGGGCAGAGTCAGTTCCCCATTAATAAAAATCAGTGTTTTCTTACATATGGCCTTCTAAGTTTCTCTCTAACCTTTGGGTTAATACTTTACTATACGAATAATGAAATACAGTCTGTCATGATCTAAGTATGCTCTGTGCTTGTCTCAAGTGAGGATCCTGCACATCAGAACAGATGCTACGATCCCTGACGACGGTCCCCATCCATAAGTGAATAGTGAGCATAGTCACGATGGTACCCATCCAGGCCGTGAGGAAAGGCCGCCCCAGTGGGAAGAGTCCGAAGCTATGCTCTTAGATTAGTTATGGTGTGGGGCTCCCGGTCCAGTTCATGGTATCAGAGCCTTGTGTAGGTTTACGCAGTAAGGTATATTGGCTGGAAACTAGTAACCACGCCTCTGATCTACAATTGCACTATTGTAGTAGGTGTAACCTCAGGTTGAACAACGCCACGTACTCTATCTGTGTGTTAGCATTCTCCTTTATGGAGTAAGACTGTATTAAGTTAATTGTATTAGTAAGTATTATACTCAAAGGTTGTCTTCCAACTATGGCTTCCACTTCAAACACTCCTGTTTCCAATGATAATACTCTCACTCCTCACAGACTCTCTTCTTCTATGATTCTTCCTCCTTCTGTAAAAAGAACTCATTCCAACAAAATGTGGGTCATAGCCTTTTGAAAAAGTGAGGGGGCTGCTTTGAGGTCGAAGGGTAAAACAGTCCATTTGTATTGGGCATCAGGAATGCAAAAGCCTGTTTTGTACCGGTCAACAGGGTCAATGCCTATCTGCCAGAAGGCACCTTTAAGATCAAATTTAGAAAAGACCTGAGCCTTGGCTAACTGTGCAAATAGTGTGGTGGATCTGGGAATTGGAAATTTATCATCTTGTAGAAAATGATTTAAGGGCTTGTAATGAATAACAAGACGGTTTTTTCCACGAATCTATTCAGCTCTTTTTTCCACGTAAAAGGCTTGACAAGCCCAAGGAGATAAAGTGGGCTCAATGAGGCCTTGAGAAAGTAACTGTTGACACTCAAGGCGGGCCAATTTTAGATCAGATGGAGACATCCCAGAATGGGTAGCTTTAGTAGGGTTAATGTCTTCATTAAGCTTGAAAGGGAGCTTGATGAAGAAGTCTGGATTGATCCATAGTGGATGAGGATGTTGAAATTGATCGTGTCTTTCTGCACAAAGAGTTTGTAGCTTGAGGGTGATTGACTGATATTCAGGAGAGACGAGACTTAAGGGATGGGACTTTGGAATAGACACAAAGGGTGTAAAACTCCGTTTGTATTTAAGTCCTCTGGGAATGATCTGAAGATGTTCAGCTTTGATTAAACCATCCCATCCAAGCATAAGATCTTTATCTGAAAGATGTGATCCTAAAACTTTCATCCAGATAATACATTCAGGGAATAATTGAATACCAATCTTACATGTGGTGATAAGATCAGTAGTAAACAATTTCCCATCAGCAGCCAGGAAATGCTGGTTATGTTTTGACCAGGCATGTGGTGGTAGAATGGAGGGATTCATCATGGTGCAATGACATCCAGTGTCAATAAGAGCAATGACAGGGATAGGTTTAGTATATTTGGTCATGAGGATGGATGCTGGAAAATGAGGTTCAGGATGCGGTGTAGTTGGTGAAAGAACAGCATGGATTCTGGATGGTGAGGAAAAAGATGATTCTGGAGATGGCAAGTCATCATCGATATCAGAGGAGTCAGAAGATGACTGCTTGATCATGAGGACTGCATCTTGCTCGTCATCAGAATATTCTGAGAACAGGGATTCAATATCTGCATCAGAAGGGATTGGTTCTCCAGTGGCTTGTTCAAGGTGTTGAACCATCTTAGCAGATTTAGTAGGTTGATTAGGGCATTTTTTGGCAAAATGACCTTTCTTGCCACAGATGTAACACCGATTAGATTTTCGCCAAGAGCGAGAAGCTTTCTTTCTATAATATTTGAATTTCTTGTTCTTTTTGTGTTTGAAAGAATGTTGAAAATGCTTCTTCTTCTTGGGTTTACAATCACATTGCTTTGAAGATTAGGCTGTCTGCACTGTTTGTCATATTTTCTTCCCTCTTTTAGCATTTTGGAGAAGAACCGTTGAGTGGCACAGAGTTTTTCAAGACATTGCAGAGAGAGCATGTGAATTTCACCAAGGGTGATGTCTCTAAGAGGGCGACCAGTAGACTCGATTCTACGTTGGAGCTCATCTTGGATTTCAAATGGTAATGAATTGATGTACACCTGTTTTAGGCTTTCATCATTCAAACCACCTAGAGCATGGTAACGGGAAGCCATACGATGATAATTTTTTTCAAGATCTTTCGTTTTAAGGGAACAACATCGCATGTCAAAATACTCTTGTCGAATCTGTCGGTAATACTGGTTGGCATCACCAAGGAATTCTTTGAAAATAATTCCCATGGCAGTATTGACAGAGCCAGAACGAACAAACTGTAGTTGCCTGTATTCACCAAGAGTTTGGTACCAGTCTCGAAGAGTGCCAGTAAATCTAGAAACAAATTCTCGAAGAATGTTTTCAAGATTTGAATCAGACTTAGTGACTTGGAGATCAAGCCAAGCACTCATTTCAGAGATCTTTTTTCTCCATTCTGAAGAAGGACCATCAAGGGAAAACCATGGACCATTTGTTGGTTTAAGGGGTGGATGCTGGGAAGCATCATCAGAAGGATCTTCTATTATGGGAGAGTCTGGAGAAAGATGAAGTGGTGGAATGAAGCTGTTGAAAGGATCTATTGGAAGTAGAACAACTAGAGGATGAAGAGTATCTTTTGGTAGAATCATTTGAGGAGGATCTATGATGGAATTGAGAGCTCATCATAGCTGCAGGAGGATGTTTGGAGGTAGATGGTTGGGAATCTGAAGGTTTTGAGTGAGGCCGGATAGGATGCCGTCGAAATAACTCTCCAGTGGACTTAAAGTAACTCTCATGTTTGTCTGTAGAAACAGATGGTGGAGAGTCTGGGAAAACCAAAAAGGAGGAATATGGGTATGCTCGAGGAACATATGAAGATTGTCGAACTTCAGTTTTCATATGTCTTAATTGATCTTTAAGTTGACGGATCTCATATTCCTTTTGAGTAAATCGAGAACCATTATATCCGTGTTGGATATAATAATGGAGGTCAGCATCAAGTTTGGCAATTTGAGATTGAAGATCAATATACATATCTCAGAATTGGGAACCCATAGAGAGGAGTTGTTGATCAAAGTGAGAAACATGACTGGAGACAGTAGTCAGTTTCTGATCAATCTGCTGGAGTACCTTGTTCTGAGATCTGGCATTATGAGTGTGCCAGTTAAGGACTTGCTCAGCTTGAGTTGGGATCTTGCGTCCTTCAGGCAGGACTTCAGTTGGTTGAATGAAGGGTCTAGAATACAGGTGGGAAGACCGATCTTCAACAGGTTCCAAAGGTGGAAAGTCTTTGTCATAGGAGGATGCCATAAAACATGGTAATGGCTCGGGTAAACTAGTAGGCATGATGATGGGCTCTGGTTTGTTAGAAATCAAACCTTCAGTACGTAAGATCTGAAGAGCTTCATCATAAATGGACAAAAGCTTTTTGTGTGGTTTATGTAGTCCAATCCAAGGACTATCTGGGTCATCAAGGCGACGCTTCTTTGGTTGTAGGTTGCAAGGAGGAGGTAGAGGTAGTTTTTTCCTTCTGCAGGAATAGGATTTGTCACACATGTTGGGATCAACATCCCATATAAAGTGTCCGTTAATTTTACTGACATAGGTGGCATGACCAGAAGGTGCAAAACTGTGTATCGGGATGGATGGTTCAGTAGGGACAGGACGAACCATAAGAGCCTGGAAAATGGGTGCTGAGGAAGGCTCTTTCTGAGGAGGTTGGTAGATGGTTTTAATAGTACCATCTGGTTGTGGTAAATTGATAGCATCAGAGGTTAAGATCGGTTGATCATCCTGGAACAACTTTTCATAACTAGTAATCCATTCCAAAGGCATGATCTGAATGAGTTGATCTCGAGATAGTTGCTTAGGGATCTGGAGAATGGTTGGAATATCTCCTTCTCTTTCAGCAATGATCATTACAGTATCACCGGTGTGGCCGGGGATAGGAAGATCAAGGGCATGATCTTGGAGTCTGTAAGCAATCTGATGATGTAAGGTGGCAGCATATGAAGAGGCTACCATGGGAGCACCACTAAGCTGTAGTTGAACTTTGAGGCAGGTAGACAGGTTTTTATCCCGAAGAGGGATATTGAAATTTGGTCTGAAGACAAAAGACAAACTGCCAGCATGAAGAGAGGATAGACATGTGCCAAGAACAGCATGTTCATATTTGGTGTAAATGGTGTTAAGCAAAGCGAGCTTAGCAACCACTGGAAGACCTTTTCTGCCATGGAGGGTAAGAACAATACGGATAGCACCAAAATGAAGGTGGGTGTATCCTTCAGAAATCCATTGGTCGATGAGTGTTTGAGGGATCTCGATGTCCATGTATTGTTCAACAGTGGAGGAAGGAATCAGACAACTGTTTAAAGCAGAGGCTTGAATGTATTCTTTTGGAGGAGGTGGTGTATGAGAGATGAGTACTTTCATTTTTCGGGAGAAAGTGTTTGCTTTCTTGAAAATATTATAAGGATTAAGCAGTGGAAGATTTGTTTCAGAAATTTGGAAGTTTTCTGGAAGATAACTAAACTCTACAAGATTTTGGATTTTGTTGGAATGAGTTCTTTTTACAGAAGGAGGAAGAATCATAGAAGAAGAGAGTCTGTGAGGAGTGAGAGTATTATCATTGGAAACAGGAGTGTTTGAAGTGGAAGCCATAGTTGGAAGACAACCTTTGAGTATAATACTTACTAATACAATTAACTTAATACAGTCTTACTCCATAAAGGAGAATGCTAACACACAGATAGAGTACGTGGCGTTGTTCAACCTGAGGTTACACCTACTACAATAGTGTAATTGTAGATCAGAGGCGTGGTTACTGGTTTCCAGCCAATATACCTTACTACGTAAACCTACACAAGGCTCTGATACCATGAACTGGACCGAGAGCCCCACACCATAACTAATCTAAGAGCATAGCTTCGGACTCTTCCCACTGGGGCAGCCTTTCCTCACGGTGAACTGGACTGGGAGCCCCACACCATAACTAATCTAAGAGCATAGCTTCAGACTCTTCCCACTGGGGCGGCCTTTCCTCATGACCTGGATGGGTACCATCGTGACTATGCTCACTATTCACTTATGGATGGGGACTGTCGTCAGGGATCGTAGCATCTGTTCTGATGTGCAGGATCCTCACTTGAGGCAAGCACAGAGCATAATTAGATCATGACAGACTGTATTTCATTATTCGTATAGTAAAGTATTAACCCAAAGGTTAGAGAGAAACTTAGAAGGCCATATGTAAGAAAACACTGATTTTTATTAATGGGGAACTGACTCTGCCCAGAGAGTCTGAACGATTACATATTTATAGAAGCAATCCATGATTGAAAACATGAGGGTCCTAGCCAGCAAAATAATACAGATCACCCTCTTTTATCCATGTAAAGCCAAGGGAAAGGAACAGGAGAAAAGTAAAAGCAAACCAACATTATTACATCAAGACAACAAACTTTTGAAAAAAGTAAAACATAATTGCAACGAGACAAAGTATCTTTGAAAACTTGGTGTTTGAAAACTTGGTGGGACCAGTGCTGTCTGCCATTATGGAGAGAAAGAGAGGTTGCAAGTTTGGTGGTCTTCGTCGTCAGAGTCAAGGGCCCCACAGATACGACAAGGAAAGTCTCCAGGGGTGTCTAGGTCCATCGGATCTTGGGATTCGAGAGGTGCAGGAGCAGCTTGTAAAGGATCTGAAGGTGGGTCAGCATCTTGAAAAGGATGCCAACTGAGTGTTCTGTTGCGTGGGACATCTGGTAGGATGAATAATTCATCAGTAGGGACATTATTGATGTCACAGAGATGGTTAAGCAGAGAAATTCGTCTGGATGGATATAGATCGTTGAAATTGAAAAGAGTGTCCCATTCATAACTTTGGTTGTGGGACCAGACTAGATGTCTAGGAGCATTGCCAAAGTATGGTCGATGCAAGATCCAGATGCAGGTCACTTCTCGTGCCATGTCAGGAGAGAGTTTCCACAGATTGTAAAAGCCCATGATACGGGTCAGTTCACGGCGCCATCTAGGTAAGGGATCAAACCATTGGAGGAATGTCCAAAGATGAGAACTCTGCTGATTGGGATCATGAAGGTTGGCATAGAGAGCCTGGACAGGAAAAGAGATGGGGAAATGGTGAAGGATAGCAAAACACCAAAGGAACCATAACACTTCAGGAGAGAACTGGGAGAAAGGCCATAAAGGGAAAATGTCTAAAAAGGGCCTGAGAGGGTTGACAAGGCGAAAGGGATGATGATGAGCTCGGATTTTAGAGTAATAAGAAAGGAAATGAGCTTTGGCAAAGCTGGTAATTTGTGGGACTGTAGGAGAGCTGTCGGGAGGAAGGGTCCTGAGGAGTTCAGGAGGATAAATAGCAATAGTGGTGGCAGCCAAATTTTCTGGGTCAGGAAAAGATGATGAAGCAGCCATGAGAGCAAATGCAATGGTTCTGTGAGAAGTAAGAAGCTTGAGGTGAGAAGGTCGGGATAACATGTCTGGAATTATATTGGTGAAGCCTTTCACATGTTTAACATTAAAATCATATCTGGCAAACCAATCTTTTAGACGCAATAATAAGGGTGTAGGGGGAATCTTATTATTGAAGTCTAGGATCTTAGGGAAAGAGGAGTTGTCCATGTGTACTGCAAAGTTGGAAGTTCGGAGATAAAAGTCAAATTTCTGGATGCCATATTTGACTGCGAGAATCTCTTTATAAATGGTGTGATAGTGTTTTTGAGATTCAGAGAACTGTCCACTAGCATGACCACAATAATGATGATGGTGATTGCGGTCTTCAAGAAGGATGGCACCCCAATAATGGTCACTAGTATCAGTCTGAAGAATTAGGTTACCAGTAGAAGGAATGGTCAAAGGTGGTGGATTGTGACTGATTTTCTTTAACTGTTGAATTGCAGTAGTATGGACATGGGACCACGGAGGTGGATTTTTCTTCAGTAAGGCAGAAAGAGGGGCCGTATGCTGAGTTACATGTGGGAGAAAATGACGGACATAATTTACAATCCCTAAAAACTGTTGGATCTGTTTTACGGAGAGATGTGTGTCTGGAAAGGACAATAATTGTGAGGTAAGGTTGGGTCCAGGGCTAATGGAGCCTTTAGTGATAGTCATTCCTAAAAACATAATTTCTGGTCTTAATTTGTTGAATTACCTGGGTTTGTTGATGACTCTAAGAAGAATGATGTTTTTGCAGTAGGTTGGATAGGGGTTTGGTAAGGACTGCAGCATTAGGAATGACTGCTCTGACATAGTTGACTAGACCAAGGAATTATTGAACTTCATGTTTAGTCTGCAATTGATCTAGAAATTTGAGCGATTCTTGACCAAAGTAAGGTTGAGGATGATATTTTCCTTTAGAGATTTCCATTCCAAGGAAAGTAATCTTTTGCTAGGCAATCTCTATTTTTCTAGTTGAGAACATAATACCATGATCTTTGTAATATGGACAAACTGTTGAAGGAGCTGAAAATGATCTTGTTCATTTTCAGAGAAAAGAAGAATATCATCAATGTAAATGAGAGCACTGTGAAGTATAAGAATATAAATTTTGGTCATGGTCTTTTGAAACAAAAAGAGAGTTGTTTTAAGGCCAAAAAGTAGAACTTTCCATTGAAAATGGTGATCTGGTATGTAGAATGCAGTTTTGTATCAATCTTTTGGATGAATACCTAATTGTTAAAATCCAGTTTTTAAGAAATTGTAAATTAATATTTCTTTTACAGATGCTCTGAAATAGATGTCCAGTTATGTGAAGTTCATAAAGGAAATCCTATCAAATAAAAAGAAGCTGAAAGAACATGAAATGGTAGCTTTGACTGAAGAATGTAGTTCAATCTTGTAAAAAAAGCTACCGTCCAAACTCAAAATCTGGGGAGTTTCACAATTCCTTGCACTATTGGTGATTCATTCTTTGATAAAACATTATGTGATCTTGGTGCAAGTATTAACTTAATGCCTCTGTTTTCAAGAAACTCGGCTTTGGAGAAGCAAAACCTACTACAGTATCTTTATAGCCAATTGATCCATCAATCAAGTATCCAAGGGGAATTATAGAAGATGTACTGATAAAAGTGGATAAGTTCATATTTCTTGTGAATTTCATTATGCTAGACATGAAGGAAGATCAAGAAATACCTATCATTTTAGGTAGGTTATTCTTAGCAACAAGAAGAACTCTCATTGATGTACAAAAAAGTCAACTCATACTAAGAGTTCAAGATGAAGAAGTAACGTTCAATGTGCTAAAAGAGCTCAAACATCCATATGATGTTAGCAACTGCATGGGGTATATGTAGTGGATGAATGTATCAAAAAAGTACATTAAACCATCACTCCAGAAGATCTACTTGAAGCTTGCCTAAATGGAATGCCAAACTCAGAAAGTCCGAACATTATTGAATGTGTTAACCAATTGGAAGCTTCACCTCCCATCTTTATCAAACGACCATTCGAGGAGCTTGGAACGAGTAAGACACAACCGGTACCATCAACAGAAAAACCATCAGAGTTGGAGCTCAAGCCATTTTCAGTTCATCTCAAGTACGCATTCTTAAGTGATTCATCTACACTACCTGTTATTATTTCATCTTCTTTAAGTATAGAACAAGAGGAAAAACTTTTGAAAGTACTACGAGAACACAAGATGACTATTGGATGGTCGATCACAGACATTAAAGAAATCAACCTATCTATATATCAACATAAAATTCTCATGAAGGACAAGTACCGACCATCCATCGAGCACCAACGATGTTTAAATCCAAACATGAAGGAGGTTGTCTGAGTAGAGGTACTTAAACTCTTGGATGCAGGTATCATTTATCCTATTTCGAATAGCACATGGGTAGGCCCGGCACAAATGGTACCAAAGAAAGGAGGAATGACAGTAGTCACCAATGAAACAATGAGTTGATTCCAACACGAACAGTAACCAGATGGAGAGTGTGCATTGACTACAGGAAACTAAATAGGCGACCAGGAAAGATCATTTCCCTTTACCCTTCATTGATCAGATACTCGACAGATTAGCATGTCACCTTTACTATTATTTCCTAGATGGTTATTCTGGTTATAATAAGATTTCTATAGCACATGAGGACCAAAAAAAGACTACATTCACATTCTCATATGGAATGTTCGCGTTTCAGAGAATATCGTTTGGTCTATACAATGCACCAGCTACCTTCCAACGGTGTATGATGTCAATTTTTTCAAACATGGGGGAACGCTTCATCGAGGTATTTATGGATGATTTTTCAATCTTTGGCTCATCATTTGATTATTGTTTGGATAACTTAACACAAGTACTGAAAAGATGCAAAGAGATAAACTTGATTCTTAATTGGGAGAAATGCCATTTCCTGGTACAAGAAGGGATCGTCTTAGGTCATAAAGTTTCAGTCAAAGGCATTGAGGTTGATAGAGCCAAGATTAAGGCAATTGAGAAGCTGTCACCACTAACATTTGTTAAAGGCATTCGAAGTTTCTTGGGGCATGCAAGGTTTTACATAAGATTCATCAAGGACTTCTCGAAGATCATAAAGCCATTATGCAATTTGCTCGAGAAGGACATTTCATTCCACTTCGATAATACATGTAGGGAGACATTTGAGATACTGAAAAAGGCCGTTGTGACAACCTTAGTCGTTATTGCACCTGATTGGGCTTTGCCTTTCGAGCTGATGTGTGATGCTAGCGATTATGCCATTGGAGCCGTGCTAGGGCAACGTATTGGTAAGGTTTTCCATACCATTTATTACGTTAGTCGTACACTAATCGATGCACAGGTCAACTATGCTACCACTGAGAAAGAACTTCTAGCCGTGGTCTTCGCATTCGACAAATTCCGACCATACTTGATCGGTTCCAAAGTCATTGTATTCACGGATCACTCAGCCATCAAGTACCTTCTAGAGAAAAAATATGCAAAACCACACCTGATCCGATGGGTCATTCTGCTACAAGAGTTTGATTCAGAGATTCAAGATAAGAAGAGAAGTGAAAATATGGTGACCGACTATCTATCTAAATTAGAGCAACGAGGGGATAATGATGATCTCGACATAGCAATTAAAGAAACTTTTCCTGATGAACAATTCTTCGTTTTGGATACAAGCAATATCCTATGGTATGTTGATTTTATTAATTTTCTTTCTCATAAGGTTTATCCACATGATCTTTAATGACAGCAAAAGAAGAAATTCTTGGCAGATATAAAATATTACTTTTGGGATAAGCCCTTCTTGTATAAGTTATGTCTAGATCAGATCATTCGACGATGCGTCTTAAAAGATGAAGCACGCGATATTCTTCACCATTGTCATTCTTCTAAATATGGTGGACATTTTGTGGCCAATCAAACTGTAGGCAAAATACTTCAATCTGGATACTATTGGCCCACCATTTTCAAGGATGCTCAATCATATGTTACTGTATGCAATAAGTGCCAACGCACAGGTAACATTTTGTAAAGGTATGAGATGCCCTTAAACAATATTTTGGACGTGGAGTTGTTCGATATTTGGAGTTTTGATTTCATAGGACCATTTCCACCATCTTTCAAGAATCTCTACATTTTGGTGACTGTAGATTATATGTTGAAATGGGTTAAAGCCATTACTGCGCCAACCAAAGACTCCTAAAGTGGTGGTGAATTTCTGCGTAGAAATATCTTCACCAGATTTGGAACTCTAAGAGCAATCATCAGTGATGAAGGGAAACATTTTTGCAACAGGTATTTTGATGCTCTTCTAGCCAAATATAAGGTTAAACATAAAGTTGCTACGACTTACCACCCGCAAACAAATGGACTAGCTGAAATCTCAAATCGATAATTAAAATAGATTTTGGAAAAGATGGTAAGTGCATCTCGAAAAGACTAGTCGAAAAAGCTTGATGATGCATTATGGGCCTACAGAACAACGTTGAAAAGGCCGACTGGGATGTCTCCGTACATGTTAATATTTGGAAAAACATGCCACTTACCCGTTGAACTTGAGCACCGTGCATATTGGGCTATCAAAAAGTTAAATTTCGATATAGGAGCATCAGGAGCTCTGCGAATGTTGCAACTCAATGAGATGGACGAATTCCGTCATGGTGCATATAAAAATGCTAAGTTTTACAAAGAACGTACCAAAACGTGGCATGATCAACGTATCTTAAATAGGAAGTTCACTCCAGGATAGAAGGTTCTTTTACTTAATTCACGGTTACGTTTGTTCCCAGGTAAGCTACGCTCCAGATGGTCTGAGACCTTCATAGTTGTTCAAGTTTTTTCACATGGTGCTGTTGAAATTCAAAGTGTGGATCGTCGATTCAAAGTCAACAGACAATAACTTAAAGCTTACATGGATGGTGGAGAGCCTCAACAGAAATCCACTATCACGCTTTCAGACCCAATTTAAAGCATTTTTCAATAGTCAAGCTAACGACTATAAATTAAGTGCTTATTGGGAGACAACCCAAGTTTTTCCTTCTTAATTAGTTTTTTTTTTTGTTATTATTTTCTTTGAAAATTATCTTTTCTCTTTTAGAGATGGAGGCAAGTCTTGTAACACTTAAAAATCATTTCTCTACTCTACCTTAAGATGTACTCAGAAAAATTTACAAGTGCAGACTCGAAAGAATGAGGGCACTAACATGTTTAGGTTTTCCCGAGCATATTCAGTGGATCATTGAAACTAAAGTACGTCTAGCAGGTGAGTTGAATGATTCATTTATTAAACATTTACCAAGATTGGGAAGAAGTTCTTACTCAAGGAAGAGGAGAGCTAAGAGAATGGAAGTCTGCCATAAGTGTGCAAGATGAAACTATGACACATGCTATAAAAATTCTGGATATTTATCTATAAATCAAGAAGATAAAATTAATTGCATAAAGGATGGGTTGAGTAAGAAGTCTCTGGATACTATCTTTGAGACTCTTGAGACGTATCCTTGTGGGACAGTTCAACGTATTCTTTTATATTTATGGGAGTTATTCAGAAAAGAGAAACAACGTTACAGTCTTGGGAATTTGATGTTAAAAGACCCTGTTTGCCAGTTTATGAGAAAACTGGATGGGAAGCCGCTCCTCAACTCATAGAAGGTGTTTAAGTCGTTTCTAGATGTAAAACCAGAGGAAGATATGAGCCACAATCATAACTACTATAACATCATTTTTTTTTCTATGCTTAGTAGTTCATTTCAAACTTTTTCGACGATTGTGTTCACTTTTTGACATTTTTTCACCTACCATTTTAGATTTTTTTAGTTTGTTTCATACTTTTTCGATGATTGTGTTCATTTTTTGACATTTCTTCACCTACCATTTTGGATTTTTTTAGCTTGTTTCAAACTTTTTCGACGATTGTGTTCACTTTTTGACATTTCTTCATCTACCATTTTGGATTTTTTTTTTTAGTGTTTAGTAGCTTGTTTCAAACTTTTTCGATGATTGTGTTTACTTTTTGACGTTTCTTTACTTAACATGTTGAATTTTTTTAGTGGCTTGTTTAAACTTTTTTTAAGATTGTGCATTCTTTTTGACATTTCTATACTTAACATTTTCTTTTTCCCCTGATCACAACTATTTAGTCTCGTAGAACTGTTCTTTTACTCTTTCCTTTTCTTTAAATGAGCGTTCATTCCTGATAACAAACAACTAGTTTTGTAGGAGAAAAAAAATGGTAGAGTAATCGAGCAGCAGATTTAAAACCATCTATATTTTTTATGGCTTGAAGTCTAGTATGGGTAAACAGTATTCAAAGACAGCCGTTGAACTTAGTAAGATTTTAGCTGCCCAAAACATAGATTTAGTGTATGTGAGAGGCAGTTTAGGACTGAGAGGTTTTGTCGCAGTAACTACAAATGTTGTAGGCAGTAGAATCCTAGGTGTCATACTAAAGCCTTTGGCTGCAAAGAGAGATATCATCGATATGAGCATAGGTAATAAGTCTCAGATCATGAGCATACACGGGCGAATGGCGTACATGTTACTCAATGCTGATGTCACTTTCTGATGAACTATACACAACGGGGTATCAGAGTCACTTTCTGAAGAAGAGAAAGATTGTTTGATCATGAGGACTGCATCTTCATCATCGGAAGAGTGTTCTGAGAAAAGTGATTCAATGTCAGCATCAGAAGGGATGTGTTCCCCAGTAACCTATTCAAGATGTTACACCATTTTTGCGGACTTGGTAGGCTGGTTAGGATATTTTTTTGCAAAATGACTTTTCTTACCACAACTGTAACATTTGTTTGATTTATGCCAAGAATGAGATGTCTTCTTTCTGTAGTATTTAAACTTTTTGTTTTTTCGATGACGGAAAGAATGCTGGAAATGCTTCTGTTTCTTGGGTTTGCATGTGCAATGCTCAGAGGACTTGCATTTGATTTGCAGATTGGGCTGCGTACATTGCTTATCATACTTTTATCCTTCTTTTAGCATTTTGGAGAAGAATCTTTGAGTAGCACGTGGATTTCACCAAGAGTGATGTCTCTAAAAGGACGATTAGTTGCTTCAATGCGTCTTTGAAGTTCATCTTGGAGTTCTGTGGGTAACGAGTTGATGTAAACCTATCATAGGCTTTCATTATTTAAATCACCAAGAGCATGGTAGCGAATGGTCATGCGATGGTAATGTTTGTCAAGGTCTTTTCTTTTAAGAGAGCAACATCGTATGTCAAAGTATTCTTGTCGGGTCTGCTTATAGAATTGATTTGCATCACCAAGGAATTCTTTAAAAATAATTCTCATAGCAGTGTTTACTGAGGCAGAACGGACAAGCTGCAATTGACAGTATTCTCCAAGGGTTTGATACCAATCACGGAGAGTGCCTGTAAATCTGGAGACAAATTCTCGGAGAATGCCTTTAAGATTTTGATCAAATTTAGTGACTTGAAAATCAAGCCAAGCACTCATTTCAAAGATCTTTTTCCTCCATTCTGTGGATGGACCATCAAGAGAGAATCAAGGACCATTGGTGGGTTTATGAGAGGCATGATGAGAGGCATTGTCAGAGGGATCCTTAATAATTGGAGAATCAACACGATGGAAATCATGAGGTGGTTTATGTTCAGGAGGATATTGTGGGGGTGGTTGAGAAGCAAGAAAAGCTTCAAGTAAATGATCAGAGGAAGGTAAGCGTTGAAGATGTTCAAAAGATCTAGTGGAATTAGAAAAATTGGAAGTGGACGAATATTCAGAAGAAGTAGGGAAAGTATGTTGTGGTTGAGAAAAAAGAAAGTGGGAAATCATCATTGCAGCAGGAGGATCTTTTGAAAAAAATGGTTGGTTAGAGAAGGATTTTGATTGAGACTGAATAAGGTGTCTACGAAATAATTCGCCAGTGGATTTGAAATAACTATCATGCTTGGATTGTGGAGGAGATAAGGGAGGAGATAAGGATAGAGGTGAATCAGGAAAAACCAAAGAAGTGGAATATGGGTATGCTCTAGGAACATAGGAAGAGCTATATAGATCTTTTTTCATATGCCGTAACTGATCTTTTAGGTGACGAATTTCATGTTCTTTTCTGGCAAACTGAGGTCCATTATATCTATACTGGATATAAGAATGAAGATTAGCATCAAGTTTGGCAATTCGAGATAGAAGATCAATGTACATATCTCTGAATTGGGAACCTATAGAGAGCAATCTTTGGTCAAAATGAGAAACATGACTAGAGACTTGAGTCAGTTTCTGATCAATTTGATGTAAAATTCGATTTTCAGATCTGAAGTTATGAGTGTGCCAGTTAAGAACTTGTTCAGCTTGAGTGGGAGTTTTACGACCATCAGGAAGAATTTCAGTGGGTTGAATATAAGGTCGAGAAAACAAGTGTGTAGAATGGTCTTCTTGTGGTTTTAAAGGAGGGAAATCTTTATCATATAAGGAGGCCATAAAACATGGTAAAGGCTTTGGTAGTACTGTAGGAGTGATGATGGACTTTGGTTGGTTGGATAACAATCCTTCATTTCGTAAGAGTTGAAGAGCTTCATCATATATGGAAAGGGGTTTTTGGTTTGGTTGATGGAGGCCAATCCAAGGGCTATCAGAATCATCTGGTTTGTATTGGCGACGTTGTGATTTGCAAGGAGAGAAAGCATGAGTAGGGGAGTGTCGACAAGGACAACCTTTGTCACACATATTAGGATTTACATCCCATATGAAATGACCATGGATTTTGCTAACATAAGTGGCTGAGCCAGAGGGAGCAAAACTGTGAATAGGGATGGAAGGTTCTGTTGGAACAGGGCGAACCATAAGGGCTTGAAATATAGGAGCTAAGGAGGCAGACTCCTTCTGAGGAGGTTGGTAGATGGTTTTGATAGTACCATCAGGTTGAGAGATATTGACAACATCAGATGTCAGAACAGGTTGATCATCTTGGAAGAGTTTTTCATAACTGGTAATCCATTCTAAATGCATGATCTGGATTATCTGTTCTCTGGACAGTTGCTTAGGAATTTGGAGAATGATAGGAATTTCTCCTTCTCTTTCAACAATGATCATTATTGTGTCACCAAAGTGACCAGGGATAGGGAGATCAAGAGCATGATCTTGTAATCTGTAAGCAATATGATGGTGTAAGGTAGCAGCATAAGAAAAGGCTACCATAGGAGCACCACTGAGTTGTAACTGGACGTTTAAACAGGTGGACAGATTTTTATCCCTAAAAGGGATATTGAAGTTTGGCCTGAAGGGGAAAGAAAGGCTGCTAGCATGTAGGGAGGACAAACAAGTGCCAAAAAGATAATTTAAATATTGGAAAAGACTAAAGGGCTTTCAAACCAATTATCGAACAAAGGCTCAAATAAATATGCACTAATATTTGAAAATGAAAAATACTTTTAGCTAACAAATAAAAGAAATAATACATTCAAATACCAAATTTCTATCTATTAAAAAATATAATAGTTTTTGTATTTCTATCTACTAACTAGTTTATATGTAAGTAGCCCAAACATAATTGTTGCAATTCCAAATTTCTGTTTACAATTTTATTAAATTTATGAGCCTGATGGGCTTATAACATATATTAAATTTGTAAAATAAAATTAGAAAGTCTTATAGCACATATTAAATTTTTAGAGATAACTTGTCCTCAACTTCATTCAAAATTATTGATGTGATATTGCATGTTAAAATGCTTGGGATTGTTGAATTGTATCATTGTATGGTGTTGGTTTCTTAATATTATCACCTTGAGTCATTATCCATTTTTACTGATAATTAACGTTTAGTCTTCCTGTCCACGAATAGATCAGAGTCATGCCTGTGGTGGAGCTCCTTGTCTCAGCTATTCTTCCCGTTTTGTTCGAAAACTTGACTTCTCCTGAGTTGCAGCAGTTTCTGTGTCAAGAGGGTTTGCATTCAAAGATCAAAACATTGGAACAAACTCTGAAGGTTATTCAGGCAGTTCTTGGCTATGCAGAGGAGAAGCAGTTGGAGGACAAGCGTGTGAAGGATTGACTGGACAATCTTGAAGACTTGGCTTATGATGTGGAGGACATACTTGATGAGTTTACTACTGATGTTTTAGCAAGGAAGCTAGAGATGGAAAACTGTGATCAGGCTAGCTCTACCAAGGTTTATCGGAAGTTTGTTCATGCCTTTTTCCAAAAATTAAGTCTAAGAGCTATCAAGTTTCGCACTCGCATGGGCTTAGAGATTAAAGATGTCAAACGCGGATTGGAACGTGTCACAAGCCAATTGGAAGAACTCCACAAACTCAAAGATAACCTTGGATTGGAAAAGAATATTACTGGAGGGACATCGGCTACTACACACCAGAGACAGCCCACTGCATGTCTTCCCATTGAACCTACTGTTTATAGGAAAGATGAAGACAAAGCAAATATACTTCAAATGGTGTTCAAGAATGAACCAAGTGCTTTCAACTTTCAAGTAATATCGATTGTCGACATGGGAGGAATCAGGAAAACAATGCTTGCTCGAGAGGTGTACAACGATAAAGTGGCTGAATCTTTCGACCTAAAAGTTTGGGTTTGCATATCTAATGATTTTGATGTTCTAAGAATCTTGAAAGCAATTCTTGAGTTTGTCACCAAGCGGTCTAACGATCTAAAGGATTCAAGTGCGGTGCAAATTCAACTCCAAGAGAAATTTGCTGGAAGAAAGTTCTTGCTTGTCTTATATGATATTTGGAGCAATGACTATAGTTCGTGGGAAATCTTGAGGTCTCCCTTTAAGACAGGAGTTAGTGGCAGTAAAATCATTTTGACAACATGACATAAAGACATTGCATCAACAATGGGACATTCTACTCGGTTGTATAGACTAAAGTGTATGTCGAATGATGATTGTTGGTCTTTGTTTAAGGCACATGCATTTAAGGACAGAGTTAATTCTACAAATCATGATAGTCAATCAATTCATCAAAAAGTCATTGAAAAGAGCAAAGGCTTACCCTTGGCATTAAGGATTCTCGATGGCCTTCTTTGTGTAAAGCAAATAGGCGAGTGGTTGGAAATTTTGAATAGCAAAATCTGGAATTTTGAAAACAAAATCGAAATTCCTGCAACTTTAAAAGATGAAATTCCTGCAACTTTAAAATTAAGCTATTTTTATATTCCCTCTAATTTAAAGAGATCTTTTGCTCACTGTGCAATTTTACCAAAGGATTATGAATCTCAAGAGGAGGAAATCATACTTCTATGGATAGCTGAAGGTCTTATTCAGCCATCGGAAGAAATTAAACAATTAGAAGCTTTAGGTCATGAGTACTTCAATGATCTATTATCTAGATCGCTTTTTCAACAATCAAGTAGTGATGAATCCAAATATATAATGCATGATCTTGTTAATGATATTGCACGATGGGCTTCTAGGGGAACTTGTTTCCATTTGGAGGATATGTCGAGGGCCAACAAGCAATTGGAAAGCTTGAAAAAGGTTTGTCATCTTTCTTATGCATCAAATTGTTTTGACAACATATGTAAAATTGGAGTCATTAGTGAAGTTATTGATGAACATCTAAGAACATTCCTACCATTTTCAATTAATCAATTCAAGTGGCACCACCTATCTAGAACAATAATTTCTAATTTGTTACCAAAATTTAAGAAACTAAGGATGTTATCTTTAGAAATTTATTATATCACAAAACTGCCTGAGTTATTTGGTGATTTGAGACATCTACAATACCTTAAAATATTTGGTTATTGGGATCGTTAAAAGATCTTACAATTAGAGGGATGAATGGACTAAAAAGCATAGGTAAAGAATTTTGTGGTCAGGGTTGTTCAAGGCCTTTTCAGTTGCTAGAGACTCTTTCTTTCCAAGATTTGCAAGAATGGGAGCATTGGGAGCCAATCAAAGAAACTGAGCATGGTGGTGCATTCTTTTGCCTACGAGAATTTTCTGTTATAAATTGTCCTAAACTCTGTGGAAAATTACCTGATTATCTTCCTTCATTGGAGAAATTGGTGGTTGAAAATTGTGAACAATCGGTGGTTTCACTCTCAAGCCTTCCAATGCTTTCCAACTTAAACATAGATAATTGCAGAGAGACAGCATGCAATAGTCCCACTAACTCAAGGTCATTAAATTATATGACCTTTTCAAATATTCCAGAGTTAGCCAACTTGTCAAGGCAAGATTGCCTTCAGGGTGTAAAACATCTATGCATTAGTAATACAAGTCATGAGCAGCTCACCAATTTATGGCAAATGAATGGAGCTTTTCTTGAGAGGCCACCACAGCGGGTACAAAACTTCATCTCTATCACAGATCTACAAAGTTTATCTTGCTCAGATCTTGTCCCATTTCTTGAGGTTTGTTTCTTTTCCAATCTACATAAATTGGATATTATATATTGCAATGCTCTAACATCATTGCCTGTAGAAATGAATCACAAAAATGCATGTCTAGAAAGTTTGAAAATAATATGGTGTAATTCTCTAAGATTTATAGTAAATGGTCAATTACCCTCGTCCTCTTAAAAGGCTTGAGATAGACGATTATGATAAATTGGAGTATTTGTGGGATGGCAGGGAGATAAGTTGTACATCAATTTTGGACAAAGAGAACAACATGTCTGTACTTGAATACTTACACGTTCGCGAGTGCACATCTCTCATAAGCTTATCATTAAGTGCGCGGTTACCTGTTACTCCTTCTATACTCTCTGGATCTTTGAAGTTCCAAAACTGGAGTCAATAGCAGATAGTTTTCATAACAACAAGTCTCTTGAAGCAATTATTATCATAACTTGTAAAAAGCTTAAAACTATACCCAACGGCTTGTACAGTCTTACTTGCCTACAGAAAATATACATTGATAATTGTCAGAAAATATACATACATAAATCTGACATCCTTTCCAAAGGTGGTCCTATCATCTTTACTTCAATCTCTGTCAATCAAGAATTGCCCAAGTCTCACATCCATTTCAGAGCTGGGTTTGCCATCTTCACTTCAATCTCTGTGAATCGAGAATTGCCCAGGTTTCACATCCATTTCAGAACTGGGTTTGCCATCTTCACTTCAATCTCTGTGAATCGAGAATTGCCCAGGTTTCACATCCATTTCAGAGCTGGGTTTGCCATCTTCACTTCAATTTTTGGATATCAATAAATGCCTTGGTCTTACATCCATTTCAAAGCAACGACTGTCATCCTCACTTTTTCGATTATGTATTTATGATTGTCCGAGGCTGAAAGAAGAATGCAAAAGAAATAAAGGAAAAGAGTGGCCCAAGATTTCTCACGTCCCTTGCATTCAGTACCTAGAATCAGTGGTATGTCAATCTCTAACACCTCAAACCTAATCTACATTTTTCATTAACATTTCAATTCTCTAAATAATTCTCTGTTTTTCAGTCGAGAGAAGGTGGTCATTATGTTTACGATTTGTGAATAGCCCTCCATTGGACTTTAAAGTATGTCAACTTCATTTATCGAAAAATTTTTATACAAACTAAAGTTACATAATATTTCTGTGTGGTAGTGATGATATTAGTACTCTCTAGATGTCTAGCCATCGATTTGTCAAAGAATAGGGCTTAAATTACAATATGTGTTCAACATGTAAAATGTAATTATGCTATTCAAACTACTTTATCAAGAATATGACTTCATTTATAACATGGAAAAGATGATTATGTGAAATGAAAATTTGTAGGAGAAAGATGCAGCAGTAGGAACTGGTGGTCCATGAAGGCTAGCTTCATACTTTCTAACCAACTCATGGGGGTATAGTTTGAGGTGCAAATATCAAGCAGCAGAGCAGTGCAAACATCAACTCTGCCCCAAAGCGTATTTTTTTGCTTGAACGATGTGAAGGTATAAGAAAAGTATGTATTCCTTACATGTTACATACCAGTTTGCCACAGTTTTTATTCTATGCTACTGTTGGTTTATATCATTTTGAATGACACTAGGTTCCTGAACAACATGCATTTCATCAAGTAGGACCTAATTTGCATGTATTACAGGTAGATATGGGTTGAAGGGAAATCTTCCAAGATCTAGCTCACAATGTAGCAATTTTAGGATACAAAACCAAGACCGGTTCAATTATGGGAAATAAAAGATACTTATGCGTATTTTAATTTATTTCAGTTCAATGACAGCTTCATTCTAGAGCTTAACCGGTTGATCCTCTCAAATCCTTGTCCAAATTCTGTATCTCAAGAATCATCCCATTATATAGAACACATGCTACTTATTTCTAAAGATTAATTGAATGGTATAACAGGTTTCCTATTACAAAAGCTTTATTTGTCTCTAAGCTTCTATATGACAGTTTGTATTTCGAGCTAGTTTTGCAATTATATTATAATGAGCTTCTTTTATTATTTTTATATTGTAAGTCCAGGTCTGCATGTTTATATGTTGGCATAAAGCTTAACTTTAAAGTGTGGTCAATTTGCAGCTCTCTGTTGTTCTGTAAGCTAGGGATGCTAATGAAAGTGGGAAGCTTTTGTAGCTGGAACAACAATTCTATCATATAAATTTAGGTTGGTCAGTTCAACTTAAGTGGCAGTTCTTTATGTTTTCTTATTGTTGTCCTAAACCTTCTTTAGTATTATATAAACTGAAGCCTTGCAACCATCGACAGGAAGATGGACAAAAGGAAGATGAGACTACCTTTTATTAGAACTACTAACATGAATGATAATTGGGTCTAAAATTTCTCTTAAGACTTCTAATTTTCCTATGGTATTTCCAAGATGCATATTCAAGGATTTTTCCAAGAATTCTAATTAACGAAATGTACTCAAACTTAAATTTTGCTATCTCTTTGTCCCAATGCCTATTTTTCTGCTGTAATGATTCAAAAGTATAGAAATAGTCTGGCTGCCTTAGATGTTTCGTATCAACTATGGTACTGCTGGTTTTTATCATTTTCAATAAACTGTTCCAAATTTAGGTTCTTCACGAGGCAGCCATTAGCCACAGTTTTGCCATGGTTTGGTGGAAGTCGTTAAGCTGCAAAGAAGCTTTTGTGGCAAATACGTGTGGCCAGACCCTGTTCTTCATTCCACTAGAAAAGATAAATCAAGTGACTAGTGATAATAAGCTGCAAGAAGCTCATTGCACTAGAAAAGTTCTGTCAATATTGCTTGTCCCTTGAGATTTTATAGATGGATTTCTTCTATGTAAATGTGCAGATATTTAGTCCTTAGGAAGTTGCTTGGCATGATGTGGTCTTCCCAGTCCAATTCTTTGGTTGTATTGAGGTTATGCAAATGGATTGTGAGAGTTAATTAATAGTTACTGTAGGCATTTTGTAGAAACACTACCCAATTGGTGCTGGTTTCAATATCTTCATTAATGAAGAAGGATATATAATCATTTTTTTTTTAATTGCATGTATTATAGGTAGAAATGGGTTGAAGGGAAATCTTCCAAGATCTAGCTTATGATGTACCAATTCCAAGATACAAAACCAAGACAGGTTGATTTATGGGAAACAAAAGCTACTTCTACGTATTTCAATTTATTTCAGTTCAACGGTAGCTTCAATCTAGAGCTTAACAAGTTGATCCTCTCAAATCCTTGTCAATATTCTGTTTCTCAAGAATCATCCCCTTATATAGAACACATGCTACTTGTTTCTAAAGATTAATTGAATGGTATAACAGGTTTTCTATTACAAAAACTTTATTTGTCACTAAACTTCTATATGACTATATTTTGAGCTAGTTTTGCAATGTTAAAATCCATGTAATTATTGTAAGATCTGTTTCTAGCTATTAGAAGTTTTATGTTATCAGTAGGCTTGTTAAGGTTAGGTGTTAGTTGTTTATTAAATATTGATTAGTGGTTGTAGTGGTTGTTAGTTGTTTATTAAATATTGGTTAGTGATAGTGATAGTGGTTATTAAATATTAGTTAGTGATAGTGGTTATTAGTTATTTATTAAATATTGGTTAGTGTTTGTGTAATTAGTTGTTTTTATTAAGCATGTATATTTAAATCTTCTCTCTTTTTAGAGAGAAATGGAAGAGAATTAATAAAAACCACATGGTATCAAAGCTATTTTAGGTCTCATTCTTTTTTTTTTAAATATTATGATCCATATGGCAACCCCAAATTCTTCAGAAGTTACATCTAGTTCGAACTCAAATCCTCTTAATAATATGGGGTAGGAGAGTCTAATGGTTTTCAAGCTCCTAATCTACCCATTACCACACATAAGTTGAATGGGAACAATTTTCTCTGACGATCCCAATCAGTTTTGATATACATCAGAGGGAAAGGAAATGACGAGTATCTTCTGGGAATTATCACTGTACCAGAAAACGACCATCTTACATACAAGAAGTGGACCGTAGAAAACAATATGGTCATGTCATGGTTGATAAACTCCATGAATAATGAAGTGATTGAGACTTTCTTGTCATGTGAAACTACAAATCAGATCTAAGAGGCGGTAAAGAAGTCTTATTCAAACAAAGATAATATTGTAGAAAAGTATGCGATTGAAGGACTAGTACATGATCTACGATAAGGCGATGGAACGGTGACCCATTGCTACAATACACTCACTTGTTACTAGTAGCAACTTAACACGTTTGAAAGGAAAGATTGGAAGTGTGCTGAAGATGCAGCGAAGCACAAAGAGGAAATTTAGGAAAGGAAAGTATTCAAGTTCCTTTATAAACTAGAGTTTGGATGAGGTTTGTGGTAGAATTCTGAGTCAAAAATCACTTCCAAAAATAAGGGAAGTGTTTTCGGAAGTTAAAAGAGAAGAAAGTCGGAAAAAGGTGATGATAGGAATACAATCCAAACCTGACAGTATCAGTAGTGCAAAAAACTCAACTGTTTGAGGAAATAAGAATCAACTCTATGTTTCTCGGTAGAAGGGAGGACGTCCATAGTGTGAGCACTATAAATGACCAAGTCACACTAGAGAGACTAGCTGGAAATTACACGGTAAGCCAACAGATTGGAGGCCGAATAGGACTTAGAACAGCCATGAAATCAAAGCAAATCATATGAGCGAGTCATCTAATACAAATGAAGATGGTTCTTCAAATAAAGAATTGACTTAGTGTAGAAATTTATTGCCCATAACAACATAAATAATTCAGTGGTTGGGATAGGTTCCGTGGCTCAAAAAGGTACTTTTATCAATGCCTTAAAGGCTGACAATAAATATGTTGATATTTGGATTGTAGATTCAGGTGCTTTTGATCATATGATAGGAGATCTTAATGTCTTTCATTCCTATAAACCTTGTCATGGAAAATTTTCAATTAGAATTAAAGATGGCTCACTATCGAAGGGTAAAGGAATAACGATTGTTGTAACTTCAGAGGATATAACTCTTGAAAATGTTTTACTGGTTCCCAATCTTGATTGTAATTTACTTTTAATAAGTAAACTTACAAGACATCTATGGTGTATAACTAAATTCTCTTCTGGTTTGTGTGAATTTCAGGACTTGGGCTCTGAGAGGGTGATGGGTAATGCTGAAATGAGGTCAGGACTTTATCTTCTCAGAGTTAGTTTTTTCCTAAAAAAACAAAATCAAAGGGACAACAGTCTTATGTCTGGAATTATGTTGAATAATCATGTTAGAACAAATAAAGAAGTTGTCATAATGCTATGGCATTACAGGTTAGGACATCCCAATTTCATGTATATTCGAAAGTTGTTTCCATCATTATTTAATGATAAAGGTCCAAAGTTTTTTCATTGTGAAATTTGTCAGTTATCCAAGCACACTAGGAATTTTTATCGGGTTCAATCTTACAAACCAACTCAACCTTTTGCAACGATGCATAATGATGTTTGGAGACCTTTTAGGGTCAACAACATCACTAGATCCAGGTGGTTTGTGTCATTTGTAGATGATTATATTAGACTGACTTGAATTTATTTGATGAAAGAAAAATTCGAGATAGTTCAAATTTTTAAAAATTTTTATAGTATGATCAAAAACCAATTTCAAACAAGGATTAAAGTGTTAAGAACAGATAATGCAAAAGAATATGTTAATTCAATTTTAAATGAATTTTTGTTAAGTGAGGAAATAATTCATCATAGCTCATGTATGGATACCCCCTAACAAAATGGAATTTCATAAAAGAAAAATCGACATTTGTTAGAGGTAGCTAGGTCTTTAATGCTTACAACTAATGTTCCTAAATTTTTCTGGGTGAAGGTGTACTAACTATAGCATATCTCATCAAGAGGCTACCCTTTAGAGTTTAAAATCATCAAACACCATTTTTTTTTTCAAAAATTATTCCCACAAAACCAGATTATTTCAAATATTATTTTAAAAGTGTTTGGATGTACTGCATTTGTTCACAGTCATTCACAAACTAGAAGCAAACTTGACCCAAAATCCATAAAAATAATTTTTATTAGGTACTCGGCTAGTCAAAAAGATTACAAATGCTATTCTTCTAGTACTAGGTAATTTTACATGTCCATGGACATAACATTTCTAAAGTTTTAGCCTTTTTACGATTCTAAACTAGGAGAAAACAGTTTAAAACCATTAAAGATTGACCCTTAAGTGTCATCGTTGTCTGAATCGAATGACAATTTTGAGTCTCAACCTAATAGAGTTCCTAGAATGTTTGAAAATTCACATTTTAAGCCAAACACTGTCCAATCAAACCAGTAACAACTAAACATTGATCTACCTATCTCAGATCACTCCCTTCAGATAACTTTAAATCCAACTCAACCCAGAAAACCTGAGATTATTGTCTATAAGTGGAAAAAGAAAACTCAAATGGAGACAAGAGTTCAACCTCAAGTTCGACTTTGTCAAGAATCTGAATAAGATGTTTAAGAACCTAAAAAATCCACTTAACAAGAAAATGAAGCTACAACAGGTGAACCAATAACTAAGCCGAATTTCTTAGAAAATCTGGAGATAGATACAGTACAACATGAAAACAAAGGGGATGAATTACCAATTGCTTTAAGGAAAGGAACCAAGGAGTGCCGAAACAGACCCCTCTATCTAATAAGTAATTATATTTCATATGATAGGTTGTTACCCAATTTCAGAGCTTTTACTATAAAAGTTTCAGACGTTAAGATTTCGAATGCTATCTAAGAAGCTCTTAATTCATTAGAATGGAAAACTGCAATCAATGAGGAGATGAAAGCTTTACAAAAGAATGAGACTTGGGAGATTTTAGACTTGTCGAAAAGGAAAAACACAGTAGGATGCAAGTGAATTTTCACAGTGAAATCCAAGGCTGATAGGAGCACAAACAAGTTTAAAGCTCAGCTGGTTGCTAAAGGTTATACTCAATCCTATGGGATTGATTTGCACTAATGGCAAAGCTAAAGACAGCGCAAGTATTATTGTCTTTGGCAGCTTATTTGGACTGGCCTCTTCACCAATTGGATGTGAAAAATGTTTGTCTGAATGGTGATCTCGAAAAAGAAGTGTACCTAGAGATGCCATAAGGGTTAAAAGACGAGACAAATGTCAATAAAGTGTATAAACTCAAGAAATCTCTTTACAGGGTAAAACAATCACCAAGGGCTTGGTTTGATAGATTTACTAAACCTTTAAAGAGATTTGGTTATATACAATGCTAAGCTTATCATACTTTATTTGTAAAGCATTTAACTCATGGAAAGGTTTCAATTTTGATTGTTTATGTGGATGATATAGTGATCACAGGTGATGACAAAAGTGAAAATCAAAGGCTGAAGCAGTACCTAGCTAAGACCTAGAAAGTTTGAAGTATTTCCTTGGCATGGAAGTGGCTCGGTCAAGAAGAGGGATCTCGGTTTCTTGGAGAAAATACACTCTAGACCTTCTAAAAGAAACCGATATAATAGGATGCAAACCAGTTGACACTCTCATGGATCATACTACAAGATTTGGAGCTTTAGAGGACAGTGCCCCAGTTGATAAGAGCATATTTCAAAGGATAGTTAGGAAACTAATATATTTCTCTCATACCAAGCATGATATCGGCTTTGCGGTTAGTATAATTAGCCAATTTATAAATAGCCCAATAAAGGAACACATGAATGGAGTACACCAAATTCTGAGGTACCTAAAGTTATCACCAAGTAAAGGACTATTCTTCAAAAGGGGAACTGATAGGAGCCTAAAAATTTATACAGACGCAGATTGGGCAAGGTCTAATATTGATTGCAGGTTTACCACAGGGTATTGTAGTTATATTTGGGATAATCTCGTGACTTGGAGAAGTAAAAAATAATCGGTAGTGTCACCAAGCAATGCTGAGGTAGAACTAAAAGCAATTGTTTATGGTTTATGTGAAGGAGTATGGCTAGAACAGGTGTTGATAGAATTAAAAGTACAAGTGAAGGAACCTATAGAGTTATATAATGACAATTAAGTTGCTATAGTTATGGCAAAAGATTTGATTCACCATGATCGCACTAAATATGTCAAAATTGATCGACATTTCATCAAAAAATAGCTAGAGAATGGCCACCTATATCTACTCTACATTCCTACAACTAGTCAAAATGTAGATATCTTGACCAAAGCTCTACCAAGAATCGTCTTTGAGAACATGAACTCTAAGCTGGGCATGATTAATAACTATGACCCAACTTAAGGGTATTGCAAGATCTATTGAGATATGTGTTTTCTAGATGTTAGGTTTTATGTTATTCAATGGGCTTGTTGAGGTTAGATGTTAGTTGTTTATTAAATATTGGTTAGTTTTAATGATTGTTAATTTTTTATTAAATATTAGTAAGTGGTCATAATGGTCGTTAGTTGTTTATTAAATATTGGTTAGCGTTTGTGCAATTAGTTGTTTTTATTAGGCATGTATATTTAAACCTTCACTCTTTTTAGAGAGGAATGGAAGATAACTAATAAAAACCACATGCAATTATATTATAATAAGCTTCTTTTATTATTTTATATTGTATGTCTAGGTCTACATGTTTATATGTTGGCATAAAGCTTAACTTTAAAATGTGGTTAATTTATAGCTCCCTGTTGTTCTGTAAGCCGGGATGCTAATGAAAGTAGGAAGCTTTAACTGCTGAAACAACATTTCTGTTAACACTCAATTTTAGTCAACTTGGTTCTCCAAGCCCAATACCTGTGACACAATAAATCTCACATGAAACCAGTATTATAGGACCAAAACAAACAGGACACGACAAGACTTTTACGTGGTTTGGCAAGAACAATGGCCTACATTCACGACAATTATCCCTTCTCACTCTCAGAGTAATTGTATTTTATTTCACTCTGTCCTTTACATTGAATTCTACCTCCTATTTATAGCGGAGGTGTTACAATCAGAATAGGCTTAAGAATCTTACAGATAAAGCAAAAAATAATATACATTAATTAAGATAATATCTTTCGAGATTATCTCTTCCACATATATAGCAATTTCCAAGAGTGTAGAGATTCAATTTGCATGAAAATAAGCAAGTCGACTTCTTTCCTATTTTGAATTGATTCCCCTTCCAGAAGGTCAACTGGTCAACTCTAACGAACAGCCTGCTCAGCGACCAGACGCTGCATTAAACGGGTAGACTACTTCAAGAATCATATGCTCCTATTGCCGAACAGACAAGCAGACCTGACCGTCTCTCTGGCTATCGTACAGTCTTCCTGATCGCTGAGACTATCGAGTATACGAGCATACTTCCTGGTCGCTGTGATAGCTTCTGAAGGGCACTTATCGAATAGCCTTTTGATTACGAGCAGATTATCTTTATGTCTTTGCCTACTGGCTAGGCCTTCATACAACCACTCCATACTTAACGTTTTAAGATAATCACCCGCATAATTAGGTGTGCTCGGGTATATCTGTTACTAAATGGTTATACTCCTTCCTTTGACTTCTGACCATCTTGACCAATACTTCATGGGCCTTCGTTCTTGGGCTTTTCTATTGTACTAAAATGCCCACAACAATTTCTATCATATAAATTCAGGTTGGTCAGTTCAACTTAAGTTCCAGTTCTTTATGTTTTCATATTGTTGTCCTAAACGTTCTTTAATATTATATAAAGTATAAACTGAAGCCCTACAACCATCGACAGAAAGATGGACAAAAGGAAGATGAGACTAGCATTTTATTAAAACTGCTAACATGAATGATAATTGGGTCTAAAATTTCTCTTAAGACTTCTAATTTCCTGTGGTATTTCCAAGATGGATATTCAAAGAATTTTCTGGCCAACTGGTAACCAGATTTAAGGACCCTCTTTACTTTTCTTATGTAAAGTTTGTCTTGCATCTTGCTCAACAACCCTCGAGGCCAAACCATTTATTGCAAGGAAGAGATTCATAATATACGATGATTTAGTGGATAATGTATGGAATTAAGCATGGACTGTTCTATGTTAATAAAGCCAGCACATTATTTGGAATTCTAATTCACGGAAAATACTCAAACTCAATTTTGCTATATCGTTGTCCCAAAGCCTGTTTATTCACTTGAATGATTCAAAAGTATAAAAATAGTATGGCTGCCTGAGATATTACATATCACACTTTTTATACTATGGTACTGTTGGTTTTTATCGTTTTCAATAAACTATTCCAAATTTAGCTTGTTAGTTGGTGAACCTTGGGAAGTCCAGGAATTACTAGGTATTAAATAGAAAGGTTTTTTTTTATGATGTTTGTCGTTGTCATCATTTATATTTTGGCTCTAATCTTGGGTTGAATACAGGACATAATTCATGGACTCAAGGAGAGGAAAGATGGCAAGGACTCCTGGCACAATGGCATTGGTCTGACTTTCCCAATAAAGTTGTTGTGCAACTGAGTGATACTCATACTCTTGCAAATCCGGAGTTGTTATTTGATTCTGGAATTGGTGGGGCCTTCGATTGGACTTTAAAGTAGGTTTATTGGAATTGATATTAAATGTAAACGGTAATAAGAAGTACATGAACCTAATTCATTGAAATTTGATATACGATGTTAATTTTGTTGTACAGACTAAAGTTGCTTAATATTATGGGTGAGTCAGTGACACAATTAGATTCCTTTCAGATGATTTGTCTTTAATTAGCCCTCTTTTTAATTTATGTTTATTATCTGTCTTTTCAATGGTGCAAGTTGCTACTTTATTCTAGAATTGAAACAAAGCTCTCTTTAAAATAGGCTCATTGGCATTGACATTAACACTGCATTTCACATTCCATCCCACAGCAAAAGCAAGGGGCCACTATAATATCTGCTCCAATGCATCGAGGATCCTAAGGGGGCCAATGTCTTCATGACCGATGCCTACAAAAACATGTTTCTTCACAAGGCAGCCATTAGCCACAACATTGCCATGGTGAAGCATTTGGTGGAAGTTGTTTGTTGCTGCAGAGCAACTTTTATAGCAAATATGTCTGGCCAGACACCATTCTTTATTCCACTAGAAAAGATAAATCAAGTGACTAGTGATAATAAGCTACAAGAAGCTCATTGCATTAGAAAAGATGGGACAGCACTTTGGTCGTTCTCTCTCTCCCTTTATCTCTCTTTGTTATCATGTCTTTCTTCATAATCTATGCATTCATAGTCTCTCTCTCTCTTTCTCTCTCTCTTAATTTATCTATCTATTTATTTCTTCCTTTGCCATTGTATCTTTCTTTACAATATATACAATTACAGCTTTTCTATAACTCTTTATTGTTATGTCTTCCTTTACAATACACACATTTATAGAGTTTTTTTCAGGTTTATCAGCACATTTCGATATAGCAAAGATATGATCCATACTAGGAAATTGTGGTCCAGGAAGGCTAGCTTCATGCTTTCTAACCAACTCATGGCGGTATGGTTTTAGGTTCAAGTATGGACTATTCAAGCAGTAGGGCAGGTAAAAAATTGCCGAAGATTGGCTTGAGATTCAATCTTACCTGCAAGTTCTGTCATTATTGCTTATCTCTTGGGATTTTACTGATGGATTTCTTTTGTGTAAACGTGCAGAAATTTGGTCCTTTGGAAGTTGTTTGGCATGATGTGGTCTTCCCAGTCAGATTCTTTGGTTGTATTGAGGTTATGCAAATGGATTGTAAGTGATAATTTAGAGTTATTATAGGCATTTAGTAGAAACACTACCCAATTAATGCTGATTTCAACATCTTCATTAATGAAAAAGGATATATAATCTTTTTTTTTTTTTTTTAAATTACAATCAATTTTTTTTTTAATTGCATGTACTATAGGTAGAAATGGGTTGAAGGGAAATCTTCCAAGATCTAGCTTTTGATGTACCAATATCAAGATACAAAACCAAGACAAGTCGATTTGTGGGAAGCAAAAGCTACTTCGGGGTATTTCAATATATTTCAGTTCAATTACGGCTCCATTCTAGAGCTTAACAGGTTGATCCTCTAGAATCATCGTTGATATTTTAATATCTCAAGAATTGTCCCATTATATGAAACTTACGCTACTTATTTCTAAATATTAATTGAATGGTATAAATTGTATAACAAGTTGTTGCTTACTTGTGCTTAATGAGTTGGTTTACTACTACAAAAGGTTTAGATGTTACTAAACTTCTATACAGCTATTTCTGTTTTGGGCTATTACTCTAATTACATTCGATGAGGTTCTTTTATTATTTAATATTGTAAGAAAGCCAGCACATTTCTTAGAATTCAAATTAAGCAAAAATATCCGAACTCAAATTTTGCTAAATTTCTATCCCAAAGCATATTTGTGTGCTTGAATGATGCACATATATAAGAATAGTATCATAGTTTTAGAAGGCGCAAGGCGCACCGAGGTGCAAAGGGGTTATGGAGCCCGAGGCGCAAAGCGTAAGGGGCGCCTTTTTAAGGTGAGGCACACTTAAAAAAAAAAAATCAAAATATTAGAAATTCATAAACAACCAACAATAATGAGATAAAATTCAACAAAATAAACATCCAATTATTAATTATAATCAAAATCATTATCATCATCAAAGTTCAATAACTAAATATCGTAGGTAAACAACAAAAATCATTATCGAAGTTCAACTAAAAACTAAATCAATAACTAAGTTTCCTACCCTGGGCAAACAACAAAAATCATTAGTCATCTTCAAAATGCAATTATGCAAAAAAATAAAAAATAAAAAAATAAACTAGTGACTAACACTAGTCACCAAAAAAGTTTGTTCATAGTATTTAATCAATCGAATCCTCTAAGTCATTATCAAAATCATCATCCTCCTTTTCCATCTCTTAATCTTCTCCTTCTTCCTCTGAAAATCCTTCTCCCTCTCTCTCTTCTCTTTTTCTGTATCTAACCTATGATATTCCTCTTGTTATTTCTTAATAATCGGTTGGCTTGTTTTTGTTGGTTGCCTTGATGAAGAACCTGATTTTGACCTAAATCTATAGCTAGGCTCTCCAACTCCTGCAGCCATAACAATATTGACCTATGTCAACCCATCATCATCCGAAAAAACATTCTCATCGTCTTTATCATCCTCCTGATCAAGCTTTCCCATTAACCATTCATTGTTTTCATCAATGTCGATCAATGCGATAGGATCAATCATATCACACATTTCATACCGATGTCTCAAAGTTCTATTATATTTTACAAATACCAAGTCATTTAAACAACTTTGAGCAAGTATGTTTCTTTATTTAGTATGAAGCTACAAGAATTTTTATTTTAAAAAAAAAAGTAAGGATATAAGATACAATAATCGAATGAATTACTTAAAAAACTCATAAGAACATATACTTGTATTTTCAAACACACTGCAATTACGTTCATGATCAAAAAAACAATAAGTGAGGCTAAGAACTTTTATTTGCAAATTTCTTCAATGCTAGTGCTGAATCTCCATATGCATTCTATAATTCAGTTGCAATTAAAATTCATGGATTAATGATTAATCTCTAATTTTAAGTTTATTTCCTTTAATTTAATAAGACGTGATATATATAGCTTGTGATTTTTCGGCTCTCTTTCTGATGGTCATATAGTTTCCGAATAATCTCTTCGCGTTCTAATACTTCAGAAGCTCATTATCAATCTAGTCTTGCATCTTAGGATCCGGAACCAACCTTCTTAAGCATTCATAAAATTCTATCTTCATATTTTCATGAATTTCACCTTTAGACTTGTAGAAATATTCTGGGTTCAAGTACCATCTGACAGTGTGCAAGAAGCGATGAAGCTGAACATCCCATCTATCATCAATTTAGAAAGATAGGCGCATACTTGGCCTCATCCCCATTAAAAGAGGCGACAATGGCTTCTTTGGCTTTATCCATGACCTCATAAATTTATCCCACAGCAGGCTTCCTTTCACCATCCACTAAGTAAAGTATACGCACTAGTGGGCTAATCACCTTAAGAGCAAACACTATATTACGTTAAAAAGTAGGCATCAAAATCACATTTAGTGCCTTTTTACCCATTGCTTCTTTTGCCCACTAGCTCGTACACCATTCATCAGAGGTAAACATTTTTCTAAGGTTACTTTGCAACTTGTTCATCCTATCTAAAGTGATAAACGTAGTTGCAAACCTTATCTTTGCTAGCCTAAGTAACTCTTTGTTGTTGGTAAACTTTCTTAGCATATTTACCAAACCGAGATAGGTGTAGATATAGTTAGTCGCCATTATTGCTCTCTGAAATGTTTTTTTTTTTTTCAAATTGGGCACCTTGAAAATACCTTCCAATACTAAATCAATACAATAAGCTGCACATGGTGTTTAAAAGAGTGTGAGATATTTTGTCTCTAATAATTTTCCTATTATCATTTACAGAAAAAAAAATTAGTTAGCAATAATACTAGTACACATTTAATTTAAAGCCAAATTGTTTCATTTATAATCATAATTAATAATACAAAAATAGACTTCATACTTGCTAAAACATTATTTGAAGCACTATCTGTCACCACTTGAATGACAATACCTACTCCAATCTCTTCCACAATACCACTTAATAATTCAAACATCTAGTCACCAATCTTTGCATAGGCGAAGGCATCAACGGATTTATAAAACATATTTTCTTTCAGAGAATGGATTAAGAAGCTAATTAATGTCCATTCTCTCCTATTCTTCTAACCATCTGATAACACTAAGCGTCCATATTGAGCCCATACCTGTTGATGATTTTGCGAGTGTTTTCCACCTCTTGCTTCAGAAGGGTAACTCTAACTTCATGAGGAGTAGGTGGTTTCATACTCGAACCATATTGGCCCACTACTTCAACAAAAATCTTAAAGCTATCATATGATGTAGCATAAAATGGAATGTCTGCATCATACATCCATCTAGCAAACATTGTACAAGCTCGACTTCTCAACTCTTTCTTAACTGTATTGTCCATCTTATTCAACATCAATTTTTTTCCATTGGACCCTTTTGGCCTCTTAAAACTAACTCCACTGTGGCCTTTTCTTTTACTTGTAGGTAGTTCCACTAGTGGCTTATCATCATACCCTTCACCTATTTCATACTTATTGACATCTGGATTTGGGTCCTAGTCAATGAGGTTCGTTTCTGGGCCCAAACTACAATTCCGGATCGTGGATATTGAGTATGCGAGGTAAAGAAATAAAAGAGAAGAGGTCAGAGGTAAGGAGAAAAACACAAGAAGATTTTAGAGTGGTTCGGCTCAATTAGATGCCTATATCTACTGTTCACTCTCTCACTATTTTGGCAGAGTATCGACCTTCCAAAAATTGTACATGCTCCATAATGAAAAAATCCTCCCCTATTTATAGAGAAATATGAGGTGCTACAGTAAAACGAAAGAAGACAAAAGTATACAGTAAACTGAAATTACAATGATTAACTACATTTAATGCATTGGGATTTCATTTAATATGGCTAATAGTGCATTTAATGCAGCCGAAATTACATTAAATACGGCTGAAACTGTCACCTTTGAGCTCTGCCCGAGTGTGATTTCAGGCGGCTGATCTGTAAGGGTTAGGTGAGGCCACCGTAATCTTAGTTGTAGTCTCTAGTAGAGATGGAGTGCATGGCACGCTTTGAGCTACATCTTGCATGACGTCTTCGGCTTCTGCTAACTCGCGGTTTGGGAGGCATGGCGGATATGGACTCTCTAGGGAATAGAATATCCAGTTGAGCTAGCGAACAGATGAGTTTCTGACTGATCAGACACTTTGAGAGTTAGTGGGATAGATCATGAATCATTTATTCCGCGACCAATCATAATATTAGGCGAACAGTTTCACAAACGAGCAGACATACGAGTATGCTCAGAAATCATCGAGCAATAAGGCGAACAATTCTAAACGAACAAACCCAAGCGAAATAGATCTGTCGATCACCCTTCGGCGAACAGCTTAAGCGAATAGATCTAGTGAGCAGGCATAGCGATCAGCTCAGGCGAGCAGACATAGAGATCAGAATCAAAGACCGGTATTGACCGTAGTCGTATGCAGGACAACGAACAAATCACTTATCAGGCTACCAATACTATTCATGAGTAGATTGACGATCAGGAGGGGGGGGACTTGGGATATGAACAAAATGGAGAGTCAGTCTAACGAATAAATCTGTTGTTAAGAAGGTAGTCAGAAAAAAGGACAGATTGCTGAGCCTTTGGACCTTTGGGCCTGTACTATAGATCTTCCTTGGCCCAATCGACTTGATCGCTAAATTACCCATAACATAAACCCCTAGCTCTTGGTGCCTTTTTGAGGACCAGGAGCTACAAACCCATGAGCGAGCAAATGTGGTGGGAACAGTTACGCCACTTTTTAAATTCCACTTCATCACCAGGCTAGATGGAGCTGCCCCAGGCAGCGGTTATGAGTCACACCACGCGCCGTATGCATTTAATGCACGTCTCAACTAACATGCAGCATGATGGCAAAATCCCAAGAATCATGCCATACCTTCAGATTGTTACTCAACTATCTTGAACCAGCAGTCGGGGCTTAGCTGCTTTTTAAGGAAAGGGACGCTCCATTTCCTTCTCTTCTGGTATTTTCAAGAATCAAAAACTCCCTCGTTTGCTTGTTTTCTTCCCTATTTCCTACTGTTGTTCATCGATCTTCAATTGAAGCCCTCGGTATCCGTCACATTCAAGGTAAGTTTCTTAATTTTTTTTGCATACATGGTATTCCTTCTCCAAAAATCTGGGCTTAGCTTTTTCATCCCAAGAGCCTGGACAAGTGACTTCTGTCCATGCTGGTGGAGCATTTTCGTGCTGCTTCTGGTCTGCTTGGATCTGAAGTACCTACAAAACGGTTTTACACATACTTTTCTTGTTTCTTTTCTCTCCTTTCCTCCCCTCCCTATTTTTTTAACTTGGAGGGATTCGCTAAATGAGGACCCTTTTGTCCCTTGCTGGTTTCCCAGGCGCATGACTTGATGCTTAGGGAAAGTAGATTTAGGTTCCCCCTGTCTCTCGAGTTTGGTTGGCCGTCAGCGGCCTAATTAGCTGCTTCTTTTGTAGATGTCAAGTCGTGGACGTCGATACCAATGAGTCATGTCTAGCGAAGAGGGCTCCGAGGAGGGTTCTTCCCAACAGGGCAGAGATTCTCCAAGCGTAACTGCCCAGGGCGGCAGGGACGAGCTGAGTTTCTTAGGGCGAGAAAAAGCTTCCGCTCGCAAGTCCTTCTATCAACATGACTCTTCTGTCACTCGCGAGGAACTCGAGACCATAGCTAGGACATACGGTTTCCCTTTCAGATGTCATATCATGGTTCCTGCTCATTATGATCATGCAGCGTACCCTCCTGAGGGGTTTACAGCGATCAGTAGTCAGCATATAGAACTAGGATTTAGGTTTTCGGTCCCCCCATACCTGATCGACCTATTGAATGATATGGAAATAGCCCATTTCCAACTCACGCCAAACTCTTATGCCCAACTGACCACCTTAGCTTGTATCTTTCTCAAGAATGGCCTTCCGCCACCGACCCCGAACATAATCCAATGCCTCTTCTTCTTTAAATCCACTATCAACCCTAAGGCTAAGAAACGGGATGACATCTATTACATGACTGCTCGTAACTCGCCCTACAAGGCGATCTTGCCAAAGAAGGTTGGTAGGTCAAATGTAGGGGATAACAAGTCCCGTTGGTTCTATGCGTCCTATCTATCCCTGTTAAAACTCATCAATTTTGACTTCACTCTCAATCCTGGTGAGCATATTTCTGCTCGCTGCTCTTACACGCATGCATGTATCATTTTTTCTATTGCTACTAATTTTTCTTCCTTTATGCGCAACTGTTAACAAGGGCTCAATCGACCTTTCGAGCGAGGAATTAAAGGCGCTCCAGAAATTCTTTGAGGTCAAGGATCCTTCAAACGATTATTTTCCAACGAGCTACTTCTTGAGGGATTACGGGCTCGCACCTAGGGTTGGAACCAAGCCTCTCAATTTAGCATCAGACATCGGAGTGTGAAAGGGTCAAGAAGTCCCATCTATCTTTGTAGGATCTGACGAAGGTGCTTTTGCCCCAATTTCAAAAAAGCCCAAAACCATGGTGCATCTTCAGATGGATTCTCCTCCACCCCCGTCGATAGCTGAAACGGAAGAGCTCGAAATAGAAATAACAGGTTCTAAGGGACCCCCAACCCAGACAATAGAGTTATCACACATAGGGGCCGCAACATCTACTAAAAAACATGGGGTAAAATACAAAACTGTGGGGAAGAAACCCGCGAGGTATATACCCCCACCAAAGGATTCTGCTGGCCAGGAAATCCCAATTCCGAAAGATGAGCTGACAAGGCCCTCAGGGGCCGAGGACAGAGGAAAAGAGGTTATGGAGCCTCCTACGAAACGTCAGAAGTTTAAGGGTAAAGCGCCTATCATAGGAGGGGTTAACGAAGAGCAGGCCCATGAGGCCGATGTAGGGGAATACTTTGATGACTTATTGGATCAATTTCCATGACTGCTGGGACCTGATAAGCCAGAAGTCTATCAAAAATATGTTCGTGGTGACCAATTGATCGCTTATGCCGCACGCTACAATGTGCTGGTAAACTCTCATCTTAACTCTATAACTCATATTACCATCGTACCCACCACTAACACCTTTTTATTTTAGACTTCATTGGCATTTATGAAGATGTGTAGAGACTTTCCCGACCTGGCGGGGGAGAAAGCTTCGCTTGAGGAGACAAATAAGAGGTTGGAAGCAGAAAACAAGAAGATTAGGGAGGAATCTGAAGCTGCCAAGAAAGCTGTTTGCGAGCTCGAACAAAAACTCGAAGGAGCTGAAGTGTCCTTGGCTTACGAGAGGAAGCTTCGGGACATCACCACCTCCTCGCTCAAATAGGCCACCGAAGACGTAGACAAGGTGACACAAGAGGCCATCTTATAGAAGAGACGGGCCGTAGATGCCGAGAAGAAGGTCGACTCGGTGATGCAGGACTTGAACACGGTAAGGGGTAATCTTGCTCGTACCAGAGAATTGCTCAGTCAGGAGGAGGCCCAGGTCGTGCAGGCTCAGAATGAGGCAATTGAGAAGACCAGCAACAAGTTCCTGTATACACTGTGGAAAAACCATCCTAAGCTGGACGTCTCCTTTTATGGGGAAGAGACAGTGAAGGAGGTGAAGAGGTACGCGGCTCTCGTTGCCAAAGAAGCCCAGGCGAAGGCCGCGAAGCCTATCCAAAAGGGGATTATTCCTGCAGCCCTTAAGAAGAGCTCTGCGTCTTCAACTACTCAAATCGGCGTTCCTCAGGCCCAGAGCGGTTTCTCTTCAGGTCTTCATGAGTTGGTGCCAGGTGGGGAATAGGGATCATCTTTACAAGGAGCCCCCAGTGAACAGGATTCGAAGAATACTCCTACCGGATCTTCCAAAGCCCTTTAGAGTAGTTAAATACAACAATTGTCCTCCCTACTGATAGGACTTATCTTTGAACATTGATGCTGTTAATACTATTTTCATTTAATTTCATAATGCCTTACTCCTGTTTTCAACAGCATGGGATTTCTGCTGATTTGCTTTGTTATTTTCTGAGCCTTATATGCATTGTCAGAATAAGTTGTGAGCAGGCACACATAATAGAATAGGCAATGAATCGAGTAAACAACGAGCCTAACCGCTCGCATAAATACCTTCCAGCATAAATACCTTCCAAGGGATAAAGTAAGGAAAGTAATTTTTCGGGTTATGAATGCACCCTCAAGTTCCTCAATAGACAACTCTTAGTATAAATCGTAGCTTAGAGGGCAGAAAGGAACTCCAGTGGGCAAATCAGTAACCCAATTCCTCTTATTAAACAAACAGCATCTTATTATAAACAGTGGATCCGTTAACTCGATTGTAAGCATTAACTAACAACAAGTAAATCAGCTCGTGCAGCCGTGCAGCTGTAGCGTATATAGCATTAGATAATATTGACGAAATAATATTAGTCGGGAAGAAACCGGATGATAAATATGTGACGCTGTTCACAAATCCTTTTGATCATTACCAAGACTGGTAGAGGCTATGCTCGAAAGGTAGAGACTCGAGCATCTACAACCGGCTGCGCTCACAAGATCAAACCTGAGCATCTACAACGGACTGCACTGACAAGGTCGATACCTGAGCTATACATCCTATTGAACCTCTCAAGCTGCGCTCACAAGGTCGGGGCCTGAGCATCTACAACAAGAGTTGTGGAGGATGGAACCTCAGCTGCGCTCACAAGGTTGTAACCCAAGCATTTACAGCATATTTAGGGCTAAGCACTCAGTGATTGAGCCTCTATTCTGTTCTGTTCATGTATGATGGCTCAAGTTGTGAGGTGTGTAGAACAACTTATAGAGGAGGGGAGGCCAATCTACGAGCAGCGGTTAGGTGCACAAACTCGTGGCCGTTTTGACCCCTCTTACTTCGTAGGGTAGGTGTGGGGCCGGTATCCACCGATATTCAGCCCCTTATCCCTACAAGACTAACAAGTGTTTGAGCTTTAAGCCGGCTTCCCGCCTTTCACGGCTGCGTACCTCACACATAAGAACACACATGAGCATTTTGCGTTAGCGGTATTTCATAATAATAAATGAGGAGCTTTTATTGCGTCTGTACATTATTAGCTCTATAGAGATAGCAGAATAGCAATAAAACTACAATAGTTATGTATAATAGGGCCTTAAGTAAGTAGCATTCCATGCCCTTGGAAGCATTGCTCCGCTCATGTCCGCAAGGTGGTAAGCTCCGTTCTTCAAATCTTTGTGGATCATGTAAGGTCCTTCCCAATTGGGTCCTAGCACACCTCCACTGGTTTTGCAAGTGCCGGGTAGGATTTCTCGTAGTACAAGGTCACCTGGTTTGAATTGACGTATTCGTACCTTCTTGTTGTAGTGCTTCGCCATCCTTTGCTGGTAGACGGTTGCTCTGAGACGAGCCGTTTTCCTAGACTCTTCAAGTAGGTCTAAGCTAGTGGCCAAGAGCTGGTCATTTTCTTTGGAATTGAAACTCACTCTTCGCTGACTGAAAACTTCAAACTCTGCATGAATCATGGCCTCGGACCCGTAAATCATTGAGAAAGGGGTTTCTCTTGTGGTGCTGCAAGTAGTCGTTCTGTAGGCCCATAACACCTTCTGCAATTCATCTACCCACGCTCTTTTTCTAATTTCAAGCTTGGTCTTTAGAGTCTGCTTAATGATCTTGTTGACCGCTTCCACCTGATCGTTAGCTTGCGGGTGGTCTACTGTCGAGAAACTCCTAGTAATGCCGAGGCTGCTGCAAAATTCTAAGAACTGCTCGCTTGTGAATTGGGTTTCATTGTCTGTCACGAGCTGTTGGGGGATACCAAATCTACAAATAATGTTGTCCCACACGAACTTTTCAATTTTTGTTATGGAGATCTCAACCAGTTCTTTTGCTTTTGCCCATTTCGTGAAATAATCGACCGCTACAATGGCGTACTTGCATCTCGCTCGGCCTACTAGGAGAGGCCCGATTAGGTCTTTGTCCCAGATAGCGAAGGGCAATGAGCTAATCATCTGCCGTAGATAGGCTTGTGGTGCTTGGGGAACTTTGGAGAATCTTTGGCACTTATCACATTTCCTCACCAAGTCGATGGCATTTTGCTTCACGGTTGGCCAGTAAAATCCCTGTCTGAGCGCTTTCTGGGTTAGGGAGAATGCCCAGTATGGTTACTGCAATGTCCCTCATGAATGTCCCTCAGTAATGCGGTGCAATCCGGCTCATCGATACATCTGAGTAAGGGAGCCGAGAGGCCCTTTTTATAAAGAACATCATCATATACACAGTACCTTGCTGCCCTTATTCGCAGGCGGCGGGCCTACATCTTATCTTCCGGCAGCTTTCCCTCTTACAGATAGCTGACCAGTGGGTTCATCCATGAATCTGCTGTCACTACCAGGATCATTACTTTTGTGTTGGGCTCGGTACTTGGCTTCGGTAGGAATTCTACGGGTACATTTCCAACAAAATCTGTGTCCTGAGCTATTGCTAAGCGGGGCCAATGCATCTACGTGAGAGTTCTGGGCATGTGGAATCTGATTCAACTCAAATTTTTCGAAAACTCCCAATAGCTCTTGGACCTTCTGTAGATAGACTGTCATTTTTGACCCTCTGGCTTGTTACTCACCCCTTATTTGACAGACCACCAGTTGAGAGTCACTGAATATTCTAAGTCGCTTGACCTGCATTCTCTAGGCCAAACGAAGCCCTGCTAACAGTGCTTCGTATTCTGCCTTATTATTAGTTGCTCTGAAACCAAATTTGAGTGCGCAAAGGAACTTACTCCCGTCTAGGCTGATTAATAAAATTTCAACCCTTGCACTCATTTCACAGGAGGACCCATCCACAAATAGCTCTCAGTATGAACCTTCAGAAGGTTTAGCCTCATCGTCTACAAGTCTGGTAAACTCAGCAATAAAGTCTACCAGTGCCTGCCCCTTGATCGCTGACCTTGGTTTGAACTCAACGTCAAACTGGGCGAGCTCGATAGCCCATTTGATGAGTCAACCGGAAGTATTTGGTTTTTGGAGGATTTGCTTTAATAGATATTTCGTCAGGACTTCGATTTTGTGCACCTAGAAGTAAGAGCGCAACTTCCTGGACGCCACCACCAGGTAGTACGCGAGCAATTCCATTGGGGTGTACCTTATTTCAACTTCTATCAACTTTTTGCTAACATAGTATACAGAGACCTGAGCTCCATTTTCTTCTTCCCTTATCAGAGCCGTACTTAGAGCATGTTGGATACCCCTAGGTAGACTATTAGAGTTTCTCCTTCATTTGGCTTAGTCAGTAGCGGGGCTCGCCCCATATATTCTTTTAGTTGCAGGAACGCGACCTCATATTCTTTAGTACCTCAAAGAATGGAGCACATTTATCGGAGGCTTTGGATACAAATATGCTCAAGACGACTATTTGACCGTTCAAACTCTGTATCTTCTTCACATTGATCAGTGATTTCATGTCCAACAGGGCCTGGATCTTCTCTGGGTTGGCTTCGATCCCCCGGTTATTCACTATGAAGCCCAGAAATTTATCTGAGGAGACTCCAAAAGCACATTTGAGAGGATTGAGTTTCATCTGGTATCTCCTTAGGATCTGAAACATTCTCTCGAGGTCCTAAACATGGTCGGTAGCCTGCTCAGATTTCACGAGCATGTCATCCACGTACACCTCAATTGTTTTCCCGATTTCATCCTCGAATATCATGTTCACCAACCTTTGGTAAGTTGCTCCTGTATTTTTTAGTCCGAAGGGCATTACCTTGTAGTAGTACAATTCCCGGTCTGTAATGAACGATGTATGCTCCTCATCTTCAGGATTCATAAGGATTTGGCTATAGCCTAAGTAGGCGTCCATGAAGCTAAGGGGCTCGTGCCCAGCCGTCACATCTACCAACTGATCGATTCTAGGTAGTGGGAAGCTATCTTTCGGATAAGCCCTATTTAAATCCGTGAAGTCTATACAGGTTCTCCATTTCCCGTTCTTCTTTTTCACCAGTACGGGGTTAGCTACCCAGGTCGGGTACTGGACTTCTCAGATGAACTTATTTACTAGAAGCTTGTCTACCTCTTCCTTTAGGGCTTCGCAACGCTCTCGATTCATCTGCCTCCTTTTCTGACAGACCAGCTTGTGGTGAGGATTGACGTTCAGCTTATGAGTCATTACATTCGGATCGATTCCCACCATGTCCTCATGGTTCCAAGCGAACACATCTAGATTTGCTTTGAGTCAACCGGTCAGCTGGGTTTTTATCTCCGGGATCAGGCATTTGCCTAGCTTGAGACATCTTGTAACATCTACCTCACTGACCTGGATGTCTTCAAGCTCTTCTACTGGACCTGTACTTTGGTATGCATCGAATTCCCTGAGATCTAGATCATGGCTAATCCCCGATGAGGTGATCGCCTGTAGCTCACGCCTTGGAGCCATATCCACCTTCTTCCCTCACTCCTCTTTTTATCGCGTCCACATAGCATCGACGAGCCAGAGACTGCTCTTCCCGCACACATCCTACCCCATTAGGAGTTAGAAATTTTATCGTGAAAGCCCTGGTGGAGGTGACCATGTCGAGGTTGTTCATGGCAGGACTTTCCAACACTACATTGTATGCAGAGAGAGAATTAATGATGAGGAAATCTGCTAGCACTGTGGACTGATGAGCTGCGTCTCTAAGGGTTAGGGGTAATCTTAGCTGCTCGTCACCAATCCCCATTTGATCATAGCATTCTTTATACATCACATTTACTGAACTCCCCATGTCAATCATTATTCTCTTGACCACTGAGTTACCAATACACGCTCGGATCACTAATACGTCATTATAGAGGAGATAAATATCTCGGACATCTTCCTTTGTGAACACAATGTCTTCAGACGCCCTTCTGGCTTTCTTCGTAGGCCCCCCTAACTCCCTTTGACCCACAAGTTGGACACGTCTGGCTTTACACACAAACCGTTCTTGTGATCTATTAGACTCCCCCACCTCTGAGGGACCCTCATGGATGTTACGAATTGTCCTGACAGAAGGTCCTTAGGTAGGGTCAGGCTCTTACTAAGCTTGGATCGGTGGCTCCTGTTGTTGTTGGTGGGGACATTGCTGTTGGGGCGGTCGCCCTGAGGGTCTCACAACATAATCCCTCAGACGACCATTTCTGATAATCTCTTCGATAGCGTCCTTGAGTGCCCAGCAGTCTGAGGTATTATGCTCTACTTCATTGTGATAGGCACAGAACTTGCTCCTGTCTCTTCGTCCCTTAGGAATCTGAATGGGGGGTTAGTCACCCGAAATTATCTCTGTTCCTTTCGGTCGCGAAGATTCTATCTTGGGCATCAGACAAGGCATTGTACGTATTGTATCGGCCTTAATACCGAGGTCGTTCGCTCCCCTGGTTACCCCCCGATCTGGACCAATTCCTAGCCTTCTTCGCAATCTGATTACTGTCTCTTCGCCCTCCAAGGCTGTTTCCCACATTGCTCTTCTTCCTTCTCTGATCGGAACTACCAGCTTCGTCCTTCTGGGAATTAGCTTTTTTAGGGTTGATTGCTTCTTCCCACCTAATTTCTTTTTCTGCTCACTCGTAAAATTCCTCTAAATCCTTTACTGGGGATTTGTAGATGCTCTTATACATCTTTTCGTCTTTCCTAAAGTCCGTCGAGATAACTGTCAGTACCCCCTCATTTGTTGGATTCTCTACATTTATCACCTCACGCCTAAACCTGCTGATATAGTCCCTTAACAACTCACCGGGATGTTGGTAAATGGTAGCAAGATGGTAAGGTGGCACGAGCTACCTCTTCAACGCCTTATTTTGGTTCAGGAATTTCTGTTGACATTCTTCCCAATTATTGATGCTGCGGAGGGGAAGGTTCCTGAACCATGTCAGTAGAATATCCTCAAGTGTAGTTCGGAATATGCGATATCTTACGAGCGAACTAGTCTTTTGGAGATCCATCAGAATGTTGAAAGTGTCCAAGTGGTCATAAGGGTCAGAGTTCCCCTTATACTGAGGGATATTGGGAACCTTGAATCCTGGAGGAAGCGGCTCCAGCTCAACTTCTAAAGCAAATGGGATCCTCTCCCTGCTCTGGCCCCTTTGTTCATGTATTTCGGGTCGCGCTTCAAACTGTCGGACCCTTTGAAGGAGCTCTTCAACTAACGGACCTTGTATTTCGGTTCTACTGATGGTGGATTGTCTGTCCTGCCTGCTCAGGGATCGATGGTCTCAAGCCCCCAGTCCCCCATCATTAGGCTTTGGCCTTGTCCTGTCCCCGCGGGCTGGGATTTGATCATGGTCGGGGCCAGTTTGTTCCAGTCGATGTTCATCGCGAGCGCGATGAAGCTGAGCGCTGGAGTGCATGCTAGAAGAATGAACTGACCCTTCTCATACTGACTCATTGACGTCTCTCTCATTCATGTCAGGGTCTTCAACGCACGGTCCTCGAGGAGCATCCCTCCCTTGAGTGGCCTGGGGGGGTCCCTGAGGAGCTTAGACTTGAGTCCAAATCAGTGTCTTGACTTCATTGGCCAGCTGTGCCATTGTAGTTTCTAACATCTCCTGTCGCCGCTGTAATACCCGTATAGCATCTCCTCCTGCAACATTAGGCACAGATTGGTAAGTAAGAAGATGAGGCATACCTTGAACATCCCTTGCCATGGGTACATTGGATGTCCCTATACCAACATCGGGTAACCCTCCAGTAGACACAGTATGTTGTTGTTGGTCTGAAGCTTCTAGGCGGTCATCCGTCACGTTAAAGTTCCTAAGAATCCTACCTCTGACCATGGCGAATTATAAACGAGCTCTATAAGCTAAGGAGAAAATGGTGGCGAAACTGAAGATAGGCCCCTTCTTCTAGCTTCAAAAATGTTGACGTTTGGATTTGGGTCCTAGTCAACGAGGTTCGTTTCTAGGCCCAAACTGCAATTCCAGATCGTGGATATTAAATATGCGAGGTAAAGAAGTAAAGGAGAAGAGGTCAGAGGCAAGGAGAAAAACACAAGAAGATTTTAGAGTGGTTCGGCCCAATTAGATGCCTACATCCACTGTTCACTCTCTCACTATTTTGGCAGAGTATCGGCCCTCCAAAGATTGTACATACTCCATAATGAAAAAATCATCCCCTATTTATAGAGAAATTGGAGGTGCTACAGTAAAACGGAATAAGACAACAGTATACGGTAAACTGAAATTACAATGATGAACTACATTTAATGCGCCGGGATTTCCTTTAATGCGATTGACTGTGCATTTAATGCGACCGAAATTACATCAAATGAGGCTGAAACTATCACCTCTGAGCTCTGCCCGAGTGTGATTTTAGGCTGCTGATCTATACGGGTTAGGTGAGGCTACCATAATCTTAGCTGTAGTCTCTAGTAAAGATGACATGCGTGGCACGCTTTGAGCTGCATCTTGCATGCCGTCTTCGGCTTCTGCTGACTCGTTGTTTGGGAGGCATGACGGAGATGGACTCTCTAGTGAACAGAATATCTAGTTGAGCTGGCGAACAGATGAGTTTCTAATGGATCAGGCACTTTGAGAGTTAGTGGGATAGATCATGAATCATTTCTTCCGCAACCAGTCATAATATTAGACGAACAATTTCACAAACGAGCAGGCATACAAGTATGCTCAGAAATCGCTGAGCAACAAGGCGAACAATTTTGAACGAACAAACCAGAGCGAAATAGATATGTCGATTACCCTTCGACGAACAGCTTAAGCAAACAGATCTGGCGAGCAAGCATAACGATCAGCCTAAGCGAACAGACATAGCGATTAGCTCAGCCGAGCAAACATAGCGATCAGAATCAAGGACAGATATTGAACACAGTCGTATGCAGGACATCGAACAAATCACTGATCAGGCTACCAATACTATTCGCGAGTAGATCGACAATCAGCGGGGGGGACTTGGGATACGAACAAAATGGAGAGTCAGTCTAACGAACAAATTTGTTGTCAGGAAGGCAATCAGAAAGAATGACAGATTGCTGAGCCTTTGAACCATTGGGCCTGTAGATCTTCCCTGGCCCAATCGACTTGATCGCTAAATTACCCGTAACAATACTCAACTAACAGTTCCATATTATGCTCATCCTTGTCATTATTATTTTTTTACAAATACTCTTTCATCTCTTGTCTTATAGGTTCAGGACAACGTTCACAATGTTTAGCATTCCTAAACCCCTCTATTAAATGTTGTTTTGCTCAATGGATCCCTCCTTTCATCACTTTACCACAAAATTTACATTTTATAATATTTCTATCTTTATGATCTGGCAGCTCAATATAGTTCCATGTAGGGTCTGAGGATTTCGTACTAGTTGACATTGTATTTGAGCTAGAGTAGTCAACTGCAAACAAAATACATTCATACATTAACATTATATATAAATATAAAACAATCAATAAAACTTATGAGAATCAACAATATAAACAGCCTATAAAATACATTCATTATTTAACATTATACATGAAACTTAAAAATCAACAATAAAAATTAAAAACAGTCCATGAAAATCAACAATATATATCATCCAAGCATACAATCATATTGAAGAACCTAAACATACAATCATACTGAAGAAACTAAATCTAAAACTGGAACTGATATTGAAGACTTACTTGAGGTCATCTAGTGTTGAAGAAACTGAAATTGATAAGAGGCAAAGAGAGAACAGTCACCAACGGCGGGATTAGGTTGATCGGTGGTGGGAAGGGGGTCGAAAGACAGAATCAACAGCAAGTAGAGAGAGAGAGTTTGTATTGAAAAAGCTAAAATTGATAAGAGGAGAAGAGAGGATAGTCACCGACTGTGGGATGAGGCTGATCAGCGGCCTGACAATAGCTGGAAAACAAAATCGGCAGCTTGTAGGTCAGGTTAGAGAGAGAGAGTATTGAAAAAGCTAAAACTAATAAGAGGAAAAGAGAAGATAGTCATCGGCAGTAGGATGAGGCTGGAAGATAGAATCGGCCGCTTAGGGGTCGGGGTAGAAAGGAGAGGCAGATCGGTCGGGTAGGGCACAAAATGGGTAAAAACAAATTGCGCTTGATATAAATATCAGTTAGTTCTGCCCAGGCGTGCGCCTTGTCTAGGTCGTCATGCTTGGCCGGCATCCGGGTGCCGGAACAACTCCCCGTCATGCCTGGCGCCTAGACGCGCCTTTAAAACTATGAATAGTATATATTCCTTAGATGTTACATACCACACTTTTTACTCTATGGTACTGTTGCTTTTATCATTTCGAATCAAGTATTCCAAATTCAAGTTCTTTGCTAGTGAATTTAGAAAAGTCCTAGAATTACTAGCTAGGTATTAAGTAGAAAGATTTTCCATGATGTCAGTTATTGTCATTATTTATATTTTAACTTTTTTTTTTCATTGAAATTTGATATTTGATGGTAATCTTGTTATACAAATTAAGATCACTTAATATTATCAGCGACACAGTTGAATTTCTTTCAAATGATTTGTTTTTACTTAGCTATCCTTTTCATTTATGTTTGTTATATATCTTTTCAACGAAGCAAGCTACTACTTGATCCTAGAATTGATATATAGCCCATTTTAAATTAGGCTCATTGACATTAACATTGAGGTGGGTCTGCCATCTTCAAGTGGTTGTTCAAAACTTAGATCCTTAGCAAAGCAAGATCTGTCATCCTCAGTTCTGCAATTAGACATTGTAACTGTCCAATGTTGAAAGAAGAATGCAAAAAGGATAAAGGCAATCTGTGGCCCAAGATTTCCCACATCACTGAGAATGAATGAGCTCTATAGAATTCCATCAGTAGTAGGGGTGGGCATTACCATGTTCGGTTCGCTTCCGTTCCTACTGGAACCGATCCGAACATGATAAATTCGCGGGTCGCCAGTTTTGGGTCCAAACATGGTCCAGTGAAGGAGAGGAACCAACCCGAACCGAACACCCAGTGTTCAGTTCGATTCGGTTCGGTTTCCATGTTTGGGCCCAAATTTGGGCTTCATTGTTTGGGCCGAACTAACTCCATCATCATCATCATCAAATGCAGACTCGGAACCACTCTCAACACTTTTTTCCATCTATTCACAGCAACAACACACAGCAGCCAAGTAACAACAAGATTCAAACCAGTAGCCAACAACACAGAATGAATAATAACAGTAATTAAACCACAGCAGCCAAGTAACAACAAGATTCAAAACAACAAATACAAAATGTAAAATACTGAAACTGAATCTGAAACTAAAATTGAATCTGAAACTGAAACAAATTGATGAGTACTAAGCTGGCGACGGCGACGGCGATGGCGAGGAGAATAGCTTTACGGTGATGGCAAGAAGAGGTGACGGCCACGGCAACAGCACAACAACGGTTAGACGACGAGAAATGAGAGAATAGGTGACGGCCACGACAAAGGGGAAAGAAGATTCATGGCCACGAGAAGATTGACGGCCCACGGCTACGGCAAGGACAGCTCCACGGCGGCGCAAGACAACGAGGAATGAGGGTTGAGAGGAGTTTCAGTGCTTCACTACGACGACACCGACCCGGATAAGAGCTTCTCGGCCAAGGCCACGGCAAGGAGAGGGTGATGGCGGCGAAAACAACGACGACAAGGAGAGAGTGACGACGGGCACGGCCACGACAAGAAGAGGAGATGAGAGATGAAACATGAGAGGAGCTTCGGACTCAGGGTGATGACGCCGACGAAGATAAGAAGTTCACGGCCAAAGGCGACGAGAGGCGACAGACAGCGAGGGATGGGAGGAGGAAGAAGGGGGATGCTGCGGCGGCAGGAAGTAAGACCTGATCTGCTTTTGAGCTAGGGTTGGGTGTGGGTTTATATAGGGGCATGCGAAATTACGCATGTGCCCCTGTTCACGGATCGGGTCGGTTTTGACCATGTGGAACCGACCCGAACACTGAAACATGGTGTTTTTTGTGATAAGGTCCAAACACCTAAAGTTTAGACATGGAAACCGACCCGAACACGAACGGATCGGTTCGGTTCGGGTTGTTCGGGTTGGTTTGGTGTTTTTATGCCTACCCCTAATCAGTAGTATGTCAATTTCAAACGCTTCAAACTTTATCTAAATTTTTAATGAAAATGCTAACATCTTAATTTCGTTTTATTTGAAGATATTATTCCATCTAACATTTTATCATCTTATTTTAAATTAGTCCCCATGCTTAAGTTAAAATTTAAAGATTTTCTTTTGGCCATAGAATATTTATAACTCACAAAACAAAACATCTAGTTCCTATTGTTTTACTTTTATATATCCTCTATTCTTTCAGTGCCAAGCTTACTATTATTTGATTTTAGAACTAGTGGACAGCTCTGCTTTGGACTTTGAAATAGGCCTATTGACATTGACACTGGGGGTGAATGGTAACTCAAAGTATGTGAACTTAATTTATTAAAATTTGATATTTGATATTGTACAAACTAAAGTTAATAATTATTCAGATGATTGGTTTATCTAGCTTATTAATGGGATGAATTAGATTAAGGCTGCAATGTTTGTGGAGGCATCAAACTTTTACATGAAAGTCTCATTTCCTCTGGTTCCTTCTTCCCCAACTTCAGGTAAGCATATTCGGGTTTGCTTTTATAGCTCAACTTTAATGTATGGTATGTCCAGATTTACGAATGAAATAAACTTTGCATGTTCTTATTAAGCCAAAAGGCAAAATGCATGATTATGTTGTGAACTTTAGAACAAGTCAGGGTAATAATCGCCGAGGGGAAAATAACTCTGATCATGGAAGGGGTCGACAGCGCGAAAGGGAACGTTCACATAGACAAGGGACACCCCATGCAGGAAGTTCTCGCAGGAGGAGTGGATCACGTGAAAGGATGTCGTTGGACCGAGGAAGGTCACAAACCCGTCTCTCAGCAGCAGGAGAAAGCCGGGGGAATCGACAAGTCCCTGCGAACGGGATTGAGCGGCAAGATCCCATGGTACAGGAACTAATGCAGAGGGTGCGACAGTTAGAGACTAGACCCGGACACCGTGACCAGGACAGAGAGCAAGACAGAACCCCGTTTTCAAGAGAGATTGAAACGCAACTGCTGCCTCCAAGATTTAAACTCCCGAACATCCCAATTTATGATGGAGATAGTGACCCGTATGATCATCTGGACATTTTCAACGTTCAAATGGACCTGCAGACCTCTAATCCTCTGGTCAAGTGTAGGGTATTCCCAGCAACACTGGGGAATACTCCAAGGACGTGGCTAAGGAGTCTTCCGGCCCGAAGTATAAACAGCTGGGATGAGTGCCAGAGAAAGTTCGAGGACCAGTACAAAGCGCTGAGAAAGCAGCTCGCGCCGACTTGTCACTTAGCGACTATCTTTCAGAAGCGGGAGGAAACTTTAAGAGATTACATCGCCAGGTTTAGGCGCGAGGTAAACAATGTGCAAAATCCCTCTGATGAAAGTGTCTTAACTGCAATTTCTGCAGGACTGCGAAAAGATGGAAAGCTTTACAAAAGCATTTATCGTAATCCTGTGAAGAGTTTGGGAGAGTTCTATGACCGTGCAGCAAAAGAGATGTGCTGGGAAGACACATTCGGACAGAAAAAGCCTAGCAAACAAGAAAAAGGAGCGAACAGTTCGCGACCAGGAAAAAAGAGGGACCAGCGCGAAAATGAAGAGAGCGGTCACAAACATCGCTCCAGTAATCAGGTAGCGAAGCGGTCAAAAAATGAGTCTCGGAGGAAGGCATCTCCACCCAGAGATCGTTACCAGAATTACAGCGTCCTGACGGACAGACAAGATAGGATCTTTGAAACAGAAAAAAGACGGGAGAACTTCGGAAAGCCAAGTCCCACAAACATCCCGAGGAGGTTTCAAGACCCAAGGAAGTATTGTGCTTACCATAGAGAAAACGGGCATTATACTTCTCAATGCAGAGAACTTAGGGATGCAATTGAAGAATTGATCAGACGGGGTCGTTTGAGGGAATATGTGGCGCAACCTGAAAGTCATCATCCTCTGCAGGGAAATCAGCCAGTACAAGAACATCCTAATATACCTCAGCAACTTCCTCAACAACAACCACAGCGCCTGATTGATCAAGGTCACCAGCCCGCTGTGAGGACTATCTTTACTATTCATGGAGGACCGCACATCGCAGGGACATCCAACCGATCACAGGAGCGCTATGTGCGGGAGGCTGGCCGAGTCTTGTTGACAGGTCAAAGTGGAAGAGAAGGGCCATGTAAGAAGGCCAGAGTTGCTGGAGGCGGGATGTTGTTTAATGAAGATGACGCTCAAGGCTTGCATTGGCCCCATAATGACGCACTGGTCATCAGAGCAAGGATTGGCGGTGCTAAGGTAAGAAGGATAATGATGGATACAGGCAGTTCAGTAAATGTGATGTACAAGGGCTGTCTCGAGCACATGGGTTTAACAATTGGGCAGTTGACTCCATCCCCAGAACCTCTTTTTGGCTTCACTGGGGATGCAATTGTACCGCTGGGGCAGATTAAACTTCCCCTCGCCATAGGAGACGTGAACAGACAAGCTCTTGCAATGGCCGACTTCCTAGTTATTGATTGTCCATCGGCATACAATGCCATCCTCGGGAGACCAGCTATGAATGATCTTGATATAGCAATATCCACCCGAACACTCACCATTAAATTTCCCACTCCCAATGGAGTAGGGTGTGTTAGGGGCAAGCAAGAAGTGGCAAGGAAGTGCTATAAAAACGCTGTAAAGGCTGGGGTTAAAGGAAAAAATATCAGTATGGTGACCGAGGAGAAGAAACAACCTGCCAGTAGTACAGGAGTTAGTCAAGATCTGGATCCAAGAGAAGTGGATGAAGATCGAACGGCAGGCCCTGTAGAAGAATTGGAAGAAGTACAAGTTAGCGAGCAGGATACCAGACGGTGCCTGAAGATAGGGAGAGAGTTACCCTCAGACATCAGAGAGCAGCTCGTTCAGTTTCTAAAAGAAAATCTGGATGTCTTTGCGTGGACTCATGAGGATATGGTGGGGATCAGTCCCGAAGTAATGTCGCATAGGCTAAATATTGATCCCCTCCATAGGCCGGTTCGTCAAAAGAGGAGACCTATGACAGAAGAGCGATATGAGGCGCTCAGGGAAGAAGTGGAAAAACTGCTAGCAAATAAATTTATCAGGGAGGTTCACTACCCTGTGTGGGTAGCAAATCCTGTTCTGGTGAAAAAGAAAAACGGAAAATGGAGGACATGTATTGACTTCACCGATTTGAACAAGGCCTGTCCGAAAGACAGTTTTTCTTTGCCTCGGATCGATCAACTCGTTGACGGTACTGCTGGGCATCAGCTCCTTAGCTTCATGGACGCCTACTCAGGGTATAATCAGATCCCAATGGAACCGAGTGATGAGGAACACACGTCTTTCATTACTGATCGGGGACTTTATTGTTACAAGGTGATGCCATTCGGATTAAAGAATGCAGGAGCTACTTACCAACGGTTGGTGAACATGATGTTCGAACATCTCATCGGGGGGATAATGGAAGTGTATGTTGATGACATGTTGGTAAAGTCAAAACAGGCGTGTGGGCATGTGCAAGATTTAGGAGAGATGTTCCGAATCTTGCGTAAATTCCAAATGAAGTTAAATCCTCTGAAATGTGCGTTTGGAGTTGCTTCGGGCAAGTTTTTGGGGTTCATGGTCAACAGCAGAGGGATTGAGGCAAACCCCGAAAAAGTCAGGGCTCTTATTGACTTAAAGTCGCCTACTAAGATCAAGGAAGTGCAGAGCTTGAACGGCCAAGTCGCTGCCCTGAGCAGGTTTATATCCAGGTCGACAGATAAATGCATTCCATTTTTTGATGCGTTGAAGAAGGCTAGGAATTTTCAATGGACTGCAGAATGTGAAGTAGCCTTTCAGCAACTAAAGGAATACATGGGCCGAGCTTCACTGTTATCCAAACCAGTAGAAGGGGAGAAACTGGTCGTTTATTTGGGTGTTTCCCAGCACGCTCTCAGTGGGGCCTTGGTTCGCGAGGAAGACGGAAGGCAGCTTCCTGTGTATTATGTAAGCAAAAGGTTGATTGATGCAGAAACCAGATACACACCTATGGAGAAGCTCGCATACAGCCTGGTGGTAGCTTCCAGGAAACTTCGTCCTTATTTTCAAGCCCACGCAATTGAAATCCCGACCAAATATCCTCTGAAACAGGTTTTGCAAAAACCTGATGCCTCTGGTCGTTTGCTGAAATGGGCTATTGAGCTCGCCCAGTTTGAAATAGAATTTAAGCCTCGAACGGCGATCAAGGGGCAGGTATTGGCCGATTTTGTTGCTGAATTCATGGGGTCGAGTAATGATGAGCCCGAGTCTTCTGAAGGTCCATTTTGGGAATTATATGTCGATGGTTCTTCCAGCGAGCAGAAAGCAGGGGCTGGAATAATGTTGATAGCCCGGAAGGACACAAAATCTTGTCTGCTTTAAGATTCGAGTTCAAAGCCACTAATAATGAAGCTGAGTATGAAGCGTTGCTGGCAGGATTGCGACTGGCCTTAGAAGTGCGAGCAGAACGAATAAGGATTTACAGTGATTCCCAGCTTGTTGTAGGTCAAGTCCGGGGAGAATATCAGGCCAAAGGATCAAAAATGACCCTTTATCTACAGAAAGTAAGGGAACTCTTGACAAAGTTTGAGAAATATGAGCTGCAGCATGTCCCTCGATCGCAAAATTCTCACGCGGATGCTTTGGCTCGTTTAGCCACTGCAAAACATGCAGATTTCATGGGAGTTGTGCCAATAGAGGTATTGCCCATTCCTAGCACTGAATCGCAAGATGAGATAATGGCAATTGTGGTAGCACAGGACTCCTGGATGAATCCTTTGGTAGAATATTTGCAAGATGGGAAGCTACCTGAAGGAAAGCTAGAATCTCGCCGCCTTCGGATGCGAGCTGCTCGGTACTGCATCTATGATGATAAATTATACAAGAGGGGATTCTCAGCTCCGTTGCTTAGGTGCATTGACGGTCTAGATTGTCAAGTCGTGTTAAATGAGATACATGCTGGGCATTGTGGTAATCACGCCGGGGGGCTATCGTTGGCCCAGAAAGCCCTCCGACAGGGGTACTATTGGCCAACTATGAAAAAAGATTCAATTGAAATGGTCAAGAGGTGTGACAAGTGTCAGAGATTTGCCAAGATACCTCGAGCCCCTCCAACTTTTTTGCAACAAATGATCAGTCCGTGGCCATTTGCCATATGGGGACTGGACCTGATTGGACCTCTTCCTACAGCCCGAGGAAGGTGTAGGCACGCTATTGTAGCAGTTGACTATTTCACAAAATGGGCAGAAGCAAAGGAGTTAGCTGAAATATCCACCACCAAGGTCGAAAAATTTGTTTGGGAAAATATTATCTGTAGGTTTGGAGTCCCCCAACAAATCGTAACAGATAATGGAACCCAGTTCAGTAGCGAACAGTTTCAAAGATTTTGCACGGATTTGGGAATTAAAAAGAGCTTCTCAGCGGTGGACCACCCTCAGGCCAATGGACAAGTAGAGGCCATTAATAAAATCATCAAGCAAAACCTGAAGACTAAGCTGGAAGCGAGAAAGGGGGCTTGGGTAGACGAGCTGCAAAAAGTGTTGTGGGCATACAGAACTACTGCTCGCAACACTACTGGGGAAACTCCCTTTTCATTGGTTTACGGCTCGGAGGCGATGATTCCAGCAGAATATGAAGTTGCCAGTCAGCGCCGAACAACATTCAACCCAGAAGATAATAGCAGTTTGCTCGTTGCTAGCCTGGACCTGGTGGAAGAGATGAGGGATGATGCTCAAATAAGGATTGCTGTCTATCAGAGGCGAGTGGCCAGATTTTACAATAGAAAAGTCCGTACCCGAAGGTTTAAGACGGGGGATTTAGTTCTGCGCCTTATTCTACCTGCTGCTCGGAAAGCTGGTGAGGGAACACTTGGTCCAAATTGGGAAGGGCCTTACATTGTGAAGGAAAGTTTGCAGAACGGAGCCTACCACTTGACTAGCATGGAAGGGGCGCTAGTTCCCAGAGCATGGAATGCTGAAAACCTGCGACCATATTTTATTTAATTGGTTTAAGTTTTTGTTTTAATTCGCTTCGATAATTTGTCAATTTTGTTTCAGTGCAGTAAAATCGAATCAGATTCTCCTTGAATGGCAATGCTTGATCGTTTTTTGTTGTTACTGATGATCTACTCGCGTTTCGATTGAAGCAAATGCTCTGGAAGATGTGATTACCACCTGTGAGTAGCCGGGCTCTGGAAGGTGTAATCATTATCTGTGAGCTATAAAAAAAAAAATGTCCTGGAAGACCTTAGCATAACCTGTGAGTACAAGGACTCTGGAAGGGATGCTTATGGCCTGTGGACTTAGTAAACCTTGGAAGATCCATGTAACTTAAGAACGAATAGTATCTTGAAGGAACATTGGATCTGTAGGTTCAAACGAGCAGAGGTAAGGGGCCTCAAAAATGGGTAATTTCAGCATGACTAGCTGTCCCCACACTTACTCTGCTCGAACAAAATTTAAAAGCTGGGAGAAATTGGCCATTCAAGAAAGCTGGGAATTTGTTTTAATCAAGCAGAGGTAAGGGGCCTGAAAGGGTAATTTCAGCAAGTTGGCCGTCCCCACACCTACTCTGCTCAAATAAGTACTGGTCGAAAATCCAATTCACGAGTAAATAAAAATAACGAACATAAATACAAACAAGAAACGATGAATAAAGATTTATTTAAAAATTGTTAAAAAATGTAATAAGTACAAAACAAAATATCATCGAACAGGAAAATTTTTCTGGTCGCTGTCATCAATATTGATTGGACAAGGAGAGCTGGGAGATTCTGAGCTGGGAATATCAGCAGAGGCAGCACCAGCAGAAGAAGCTGAAGGACCGGCTTTAAGTTTATCCTGCTGAGCGTACAGCTTTACTTCAGCCACGGCGTCTGGACCAAAGAACGAAACGTCCACATCTGGTCGCTTGAGCCACAGATTATACAGGAATAAACTTCCTGTCCTCTCTTCTGCCTCTCGAACCGCGGCTTCGATACGTCCCTTCTCCAAAGCAATGTGTTCCTTGAGAGAAACTGTTTCCTGCCTCATTGCTTCCATAACAATCTTGGCCTCCGCGGCTTTATGCTTATGCGAGGACAGTTCTCCCTTCAGTTCCTTATTCTCAGTTTTCAACTTCTCCTCCGATTCCCGAGCAAAGTGGAGATCATGCGTCAATGTCTCGATCTTTTATCCCTAAAGGCAATCTGTATTTCCTGCCTCTCCAAGGACTCCCGCTGTTCGTTCTTCTGATTGTTCAGTTTCTCAATTTCCTGCTCCAGCTCACGGTGTGCCTCCTGCGCTTTTTCCAGCTCTAGTTCATGATCATCCTGCAGTTTAGCCTTCTCTTCCTCCAGAGAATTGATGGTGGTTGCCATGGCGGCCTTCTCCTCGGGCCAGTCCCCAATCTCCCGCAAAAGCTTCATGTACGCCATGGACGCCTGAAACAAAGCATTTGTTAGTACAGAAAAAATGGAAAGAGATACTATAGCAGCAAAAAAGTAAAACTTACAAGCGTACTGTGGAAGCCCAAATAGTTGATGAGCCGTTCGCCCGTTATTTCTTCCTTGTACAGGGCAGGCTTCCTCGCTCCCAGGAATTGGGGCGCGCGATCTAAAAGATCGCTGTAATATTCCCCGGCATCAAACCCCTGGGACTGCTCCTCAGCACCAGAACCGGCCGCGGCTGTTTTCTGGCGTTTATGAGGCGGTTCCGCAGTTTCTGAATCGGCGATCCCTTTGCCCTTGTCGACATTTTGAGTAGAGGCGGATGGGGAACTGCTGGGCGGAGCAGGCTGAGATATATCCCCTCGACGAGCACTCTTGTTCGAAGATTTCCTCGCCACTGATTTATGCCTCATCGAGCGAGCAGGAGAACCGACAGAACCCTGTTGAGGAGGCGATTCTGGAGAGACTTCAGCAGCAGGGGGAGAGCCTGAACCTCCGGCCGCTTGAACAGGCTCTTTGGGAGCAGAAGACTGAGCAGGAGCCTGGCTGGGTAAAGGCTGCTCGAAATGAAGCCTCACCATTTCCGGAACTGAAGTATTCGCTGGATGTGGAATTTCCTGTCCGGAAGCTTCGAAAGCAGAAGGAATTTCTTTCTCCTCGCGAGAGCCTAAATCAGAAGCGGGGTCCAATAATTCTTGGTCGGCAGGAGGAGCGAGACCATGAAATTGAAGCAGATGCTCGGAAGGTGTCTGATAGTCGGATGGTGTCTTTACATCCGAAAATTTATCTAACAGAGAGAGCTCCTGATCGGATAGAGGAATCTCGCCCCTAGAGACATCTGCACAAAGAAAAATGTTAGCAACGAGCAGAAATACAAGATGGAAAACTGAGACAAATATACTTACTGGGCGAAAGGCAAAAAGAAAAATTCTTTAAATCCGACAATGATAAGCACGACGCGTAGAACCGTCGTGACTTGTAATCTCCTACGTTGGATTTTCCAATCCCTTGAGGAAGGTTCACTTTGTAAGGAGATTTTCGGGCTGAAGTATAATAAAACCCATCCTTCTTATCAGCCTTCGGACCCGTAGTACTTCTAAACAAAAAGAGGTGATGGATCATCGCGGGGGTAGGAGGAGGAAGGTCGTTTTTAAGAAAGATAGAAGCCAAAGCGGTGAGATGAGCATAAGAGTTGGGGGTAAGTTGAAAAGGGGCTAAGTTAAGGTCGTTTAAAAGAGCGACCAGGTAAGGATGAACCGGAAACCTGAAACCGGCTTCTATGTGTTGATGACTAATGGCAAAGAAACCCTTGGGAGGAAAAGCTGCATGGTCAGAAGCCTTAGGCACCATAGCTCGGCAGCCCTTAGGTAAGGAGAAGCCCTCAGCGATGGTTTCAAGGTCGCTGAGGCCAAGGGAAGATTCATAATGAAAAAAGGGTGCGCGAGCAGAGGAGGAATGGTGTTCAGAAGGGACTGAAGTAGCCCCACCACCTTGAGAGGTAGCACTAAGATCCTCCTCGGAGGCAACATCAGTGGATCCCACCTTATGACTGCGACGACTACGACCAGACATCTACAAAATCAACAGGGGTGTCAGGTCGCAGAAAGCAGACCAGAACTCAGTACATACGGATACGATACTCCTATGAACACAAGGGGGGCTATTGGGGCGAAAAGTTGGATGGGCAAGAGATATTACAAACAGACAGCAACTCAAAGCAACAATATGAGTATCTATTTTAAAAAAAAAAAAAAAAGAAGAAATCATGCCATCAGATACGCAAATAGTAATCATGGAAGAAAATAATCGTAGAAGAAAAGAATAGGAGTTACCTTGAAGATGGCGTTGACAAAGAACCTTGAGGATGTAGGAGAATGGTAGCAGACAAAAATGTCAGGGTTTGCAAAGGCAGAAGAGAGAAGACGAAAAGAGAACGACAAAGGGTAATATATAGCTGACGCTTCGGAATCCCAATCGGCAAGTCAAGACATTTCAATCGTCGCCAAAGTTTGGCAATAGGCGCAAAAAACCGAAAGAGCCATCATGAGCAACTATTGAAAAGACGCGCATTTAATACATGCAGTAAGGAGCGCGACAGTTGAGTGACAAGTAGCCAACGCCTGGGGGACTGACACATGGCAAAAAGGAAGAAAAGCAACGGTTCACATCTCACTAAAATTTTTCTGGGCGCAAGTCTGGGCGCAAGAACATTGTTTCCAGTACAAAAAGTGTACCAGAAACAAGGGGGCTTGTGTTATGGGTATTTTTTGGTGCAATAAGAAAAGGCCCAAAAATGGAGGCCCATTGTGACTTATTAAGAGCCAAGAAGACACTTGGTCAAATAGTCAAAGGAAAGTTAAAAGCACAAAGATAACCTGCTCGGACATTCCTACTAACTGGAGATATGTTCGTCTGCTCGACGGCCAAAAGAATAAATAAGTCTGCTCGTTTGCTCGGAGATATCTGCTCGCTCAATTTGCTGTCTGATCGTTGAACAGGCGAAACACTTAAATTGACCAGTTGACCTTCTGGAAGAAGAATCAATCCGAAACAGGAAAGGAGTCGAATTACCTATTTGTATGCAAATCGAATCTCTACATTCTGGGAAATTGCTATATACGAGAGATAATCTCAGAAGATATTATCTTAATTAATATATATTATTTTTTGCCTTATCTGTAAGATTCTCAAGCCTATTCTGATTATAACATCTCCATTATAAATAGGAGATATAATTTAGGGTAAAAGACAGAGTGAAATAAAAATACAATTACACCGAGAGAGGGTAATTGTCGTGGACGTAGGCCATCGTTTTTTGCCGAACCACGTAAAAGTCTTGCTGTGTCCTGTGTGTTTTGATCCTATATTGTTTGCATTGTATGAGGTTTGTTGTGTCACAGGTATTGGGCTTGAAGAACAGGGTTGACCAAAAATAAGTGTCAACACTAACCAAATTCATCACCAAGCTTTCCAATCAATTATTTTTCATTTATTCACACAAACCAACTCAAATTCACTTAGATTTTCATATAAATTCATCAAACATCAAAAAGCTACAAAATCACCACCATAAAGCCCTTTGGTTGACCATATTAACACACACACCATTTATCAGTTTTTATTTCCAACAACATCAATCACACTCAAAATACTTCAAAATTCATTCAACACTCAAAAATCATTTCAAATAAATTGCATTCAACCTATCACCAAAAACCCATAACTTTAACTTACCAAAACCCTTGATTAATATGGGATTCACGCCCCTTTGCCACTTCCAATCTTAATTTAGTGATAATCTAGCTTTATTCAAGCCAAAAATTTCATCTATCAACCACCATATCATCAATCCTCAAAAACCCATGAAAACTATTATCAAATAACATCAAAATAAATTTATTTTACTCATCAATTCTTCTCTAACTCTTCTTGATTTATGGGTAGAAACTGGTGTGAGAGAGGATGAAAACCCACTTGAATTCTTGGCTTCCTCTCATTCTCTTCTTCTTTCCTTCTTCGGTCTTCTTCTCCTCCTCTCACGACTCTCTCTTTTCTTTTATTTCTGTTTCCTTCTTTGCTTGCCTGATTCCTTCTTGTTTCAATTTCATTTCATGCTCTTTATTTATATATTTGGATGCTTAAAGACAATTTTGCCCTTAAGCAACACCATAATACCAATCTTGCTCCTTAAAGTTAGTCAAATTCACTAAAATGTCATCCATGAAAGTTTGACACTTGTCCTCATCCTTAGCTCTTATGTCACATGTCACATTTTCATGGTTTTCTTACTCCACATGTCTATCTTTTCTTATTTCTTTCAATTTGAACTTTTCAGAACGCTAAAATTTGGTTTTTTTGAAACTTTTTCGAAATTCTTTCAAAATTCACCGAGACCTATTTTTGGATTTCCTACATACTTCTAGTAGCCTTGGTGACTCTTAAAAATCATTCTATGCCCTTTTTGGCTCTCCGTAAAATCACTATTCACCCCGTTTTACTATTCATCCAAAAATATCACTATTCATCTGTATGACCTCATTTATCATGAAAAATAGAAAATTTAGGGTTCCACAAATAACAACTGGACCATTTGAATCCAAAAATGGAGTATAGTCTTAACAAGACTTTAGAGTTGAGTATGACTGAAATGGTGGCATAAGCTAACTTGGAATGTAATTTTCCTATTTGTTTGTGAAGTTAGATTTGGCATATGCATTAATCTTATAATTATCTAATGTTGTAGTTCAACTTCGATTGGATCATCCTTGGCCTTTTACCTACCTCTTTGAAGTGGAAAAAAGCCAATACGAAGTATCTATTGTGATAAGTGAGTGTGGTAGTATTAGGGTGTAGTGAAGGTAATACTTAGTTGTTTAATATAATATATACATATATATATTTGTTGTATTTATATAAAGATTTACTAAAGTATAAATTCATATTATTGTTTTCTTTTGTTTCCCATTGAGTATGCTCTTCAACGACAGGGTTTCCTGATAGTTTCTATTTATCGTTTATGCTTAGGGTCTTAGGAGTCTATTTCCCACCTTTTTGCCTATTCAATGTGGCAGGCCATCTCCTTCAATTTTGGTCGAAGTATTTGAATCAATGGCTTGATTGTTGATCTCTAGCAGGAGGCTCCAGAGGCAAGATTCAATTCTCATCTATAAACTCTTTGGAAAGCCTCTATCATAGCTATGATTTGTGTGATTCAGTTTGCATGAATAAGACAATTTTTAAGGATACCCAAGCCCCCTTTGCAACTACTATTCATTCTCTCTTTATATTTACGAGTTTTAGTGGCATAAGATTTGGCTTAAGACCACCTTTGCATTTTTGGTAGCCCTTCATTGGTCTCATTACTTGGATTTGTTGTCACCAATGAAGTTTATTATCACCTATATTTATCGTGAGGGTAATCATGTGTCAGATTCACTAACTTCTTAGGCTCTCAGTATTGTTTTTGTTATTTGGTGGTGGAGCATTCCGAGTTTCTGCTGTTCTTTAGTTTCTAATTGTCACGTGTCAACCTCAAGTCTTAAATACTATAGTTGGACCATTTCCTATCAGTTTAAACTTTTAGGTCTGATGGTAACTAACACTAATAATGTTTGTTGTAAGTCGAATTTTTAATTGTTGATTTTTTTTAAAACTTTTTGTATGATGTTTTCTTTTTTTTTTTTTCTTTTTTAAATATAATGGCAGGGATGGGAAGATGATAAGGCTATTAAGAAGGTGCCAACTTAGTTGGGATGTCCGGATATGCCTACTGATTCCTACCTCCTGTAACTTTGGGAAAAAAAAAAAAATGAGGAATTTAAGTTTGAGCATGTATGAAAAAAATTAAAAAAAATAATAATTTTGATCATTTATTTTTTCTTTTATATTGATCTATTATTAGGTTATTAAAAGTTAAGTAAAAAAAAGGGTAGATAGAATAAGAATACCACTTTGAAAAATTTATGAGTTACAAAACCAATTAATTAGTAGCCAGTATGTCGTGTTCTTTTTTAATTAATTGTACCATCAATAATGATAATGAAGCCGGAACTTTTTCATATATAGTCGTTGTCAAATCGGTGGCTTTCCACCAAGTCATATTCACGGGGCAAGAGCTAATTAATATAATTAGGTAAGATATCTTGTCAGAAGATTTCAAACTTATTGTTTTTGTGTGTTTTTTTTTTTAAAAAAAAAAAAAAAAAAAATTGAGCAGATAAATTAACAAATATTTAATTTCTTAATAGATATTTTTTAAAAATATATTTCTTTTTTCGGGATTAATTTAAATTCCTATGTAACTTATAATTAATGTTCAGAAAGACATTAATTTAGCAATCCAAACTGAAATTCTTTTTATATTCATGAATTGTTGTCTTAATAATGATAGATATAGTTGTGAATCAGGATTACTTGTCAATATTTGTGTCATTTTGAATAAGTTAATAAACAAAAATAAAGGTATTATATCGGGAATTCATATAAATGACAATTTATTTAGGTAACTAGTCACTTGTACCGATAAATGTGATTTTTGCAGTTTAGAATATTGCATTTAGTTTTTTCTTTTAATTTTATAATTACATAAATTTTAAATTTCAATTATGTATACATGTTTCAGCTAATGAACAAAAGTCATCTTTGAAAGTAGTCCACACATGTGGTCCATGTTTTCAATTCAATCAAGATAAAGCAAAGATTGCATCTCACGTAGAGCTTCTCCGTCACGACGGGTCTCAAGCCAACTCAATCCAATCCACACTTTTCAAGCACTCACGCGGTGGCGATGACATAAGGGAGAACAATGCAGCAAATATTCCAGCCAAGGATGGTAGCGTAACTGGTTCAGCAAATAATTACATCATCACGGTGGGGCTTGGCACAGCAAAACAAGATTTGTCGCTTATATTTGACACAGGAAGTGACCTCGCTTGGACACAATATAAGCTCTGTATGAGATCGTCTTGCTATAAGCAGAAGGAGCCCCCGTTTGACCCAAGATTGTTCAAAACATATAGAATCATTTCTTGGTCATCAGCCTTGTGTAGTTCACTCAAGTCAGCCACAGGTAATTATATATATTAGTGAAACTATTAACAGGTTTAAAAAATTTTAAATTAATTTTAGTTATGTAAAAATGAACCTTATCCTCTGGCTAATTCATAATTAATTAATATCTTTAATTAACACCATGTCCAAGCATTTCAAAATTAAAGACAAAGGAATCAATGCCTAATGATTGGGGAAAAAAAAAACCCCAAAGTTTCTCCATTTAATGTAGAGAAAATTACAACAAATAAATATTTACAATTTTGCTGATTGCAATAGCAATATCTTGGAATGGAATTTGACAATAATAATAATTTTTAATAAATAATTAAATTTATTTTAATAGTACATTAATATGGACTCAAGAGTTGATATAGTGACACAACTCTCTTACCCCGCTTTTAGAAAATGTGTGGCTGGTTCGAGTTCTAGGGCCTCGACTTGTGAGGCAATTTTTCCTCTTATCGTATGGATCGACCTCTCCCATTCTAGGAGTAGCAATCTGGGTCGCATGTTAAATTTCTATATTAGGTAGATCCCGGTAGTTGTCCAATATAGTGTTGGGGGCAAAAAATAATAATAATAAAATAGTACATTAATATAACTATGAAATCAAGTTTGTGAAATTCAATTTAAAAAAGAATCTTACACATTTTGTAGGTAACTCACCAAATTGTTCATCCTCAACATGTGTCTATGACATTGAGTATGGAGATTCTTCATCCTCTAAAGGATTCTTCGGGAAAGAAACCCTAACCCTAACTCATAGAGACGTGCTCCCTAACTTCCTCTTTGGCTGTGGCCAAAACAACCAATGCCTATTTAGTGGAGCAGCCAGTTTGATCGGTCTTGGTTGAGACCAACTCTTACTAGTCTCGCAAACTGCCGACAAGTATACAAAACTCTTCTCTTACCGCCTTCCATCGTCACGCAACACCACAGGTCACCTCAGTTTGGCCAAGGTGGCAGCGACCTCTCGAAATCGGTAAAATTTACTCCAATCTCCACCAAGTTTTAAAGGTCATCATTCTACGGCCTAGATGTCACCGGAATCAGCATTGGTGCCAAAAAACTATCCATTGCCTCATCAGTTTTTTCACCATCGAAAACAATTATTGACTTTGGAACTGTCGTCACACACTTGCAACAGACTGCATACTAGGCTTTGCGAACAGCATTTAGGAACCTGATGTCGAAATATCCAAAAGCTCCGGCTCTTTAGATTCTTGGTACCTGCTATGGTTTCAATAAATATAAAAATGTTACGTTCCCAAAATCAGCTTCTGCTTCAGTTGTGGCACTGATGTGAGCATTGACAAGATGGGGATTAATTATGTGAATGTTGCAACGCAAGTTTGTGTAGCGTTTGCTCCATATGGTGATGATAGTGATGAGGCGATCTTTGGAAATGTTCAGCAGAAGATACTAGAGGTTGTGTACGATGTTGTTGGAGGGAGGGTTGGCTTGGTCCTGGAGGTTGCTGATGATTGATTAAATGAATTAGAGAGATTGATGAAGAAGAGAATCTTCTTTGAGTAGTCATACATATATAGTTGTTCTTCGTTAGAGAGATTGATGAAGAAAAGAATCTTCTTCTTGTCGGAGAGATGCTTTTAAATGGTTGAGGATCTAGAAATATTGAAACATTGAAAATGACGGAAATAATCAGTTTTGTCATTTTGTCTAGTGATATTTTTGTAGTGGTCGAAATTCGCCGTCCAAAATCTGGGCTCGTATTCCGTCATTGGAATCAAGAATTGGCCCAATTGGCTATACCGATCGATAGGCTTGGATGACATGTCGATCGAGTCAATCAATGAAAATGAGAATATGAAACGCACCACTTCATGGGTCAATCGACCAAAATTGGCCCAATCAGTATTGGCCCCTCAAATTAGGTCTAGCATATCCTTGTAGGTTGGCCCATGGGTTCGGTCAATAATTTAACAGTCAACCCCACTTTACGAAGCCCATGGATTTGGCCCAAGGGACCGTTCTCCTATTCTAATCGTAACCCAATTAACTTCATTCCCAAGTAAGATCTCTTCTATGAAGTAATATGGAAGTAATTAGAATAGGAAGAGAGATATTTAAACCAAGAATCTAGGGATCAGCTTGAGATCCCCGCCATCCTCCAAGATATGATCTTCCTAGCATGTTGAAGCTAGGAAGATGCCTAAAACGTAAGGATCATATAGCCTATATAAAGGAACATCAACCTAATGGAAAGAGGCACAGGGAGAGAGAAGGAAGGAGTTCACGTTTATAGACGCTTTGACAAGGTCTCTTTAAGGGTTGCATTCCAATCAGGCAACACCTTAGTCTACCACGAACCGCCGACTCTGCCACCTCCTAGCGCAGTTTCTCCTCCGTGCCGGGCCACCGTTTTGGACATTTTCTACACCCGATAGTCCTCAGTTCATCCTCTTTATTCTTTTTGTAGTTATTTTGCTTACTTAGTTTGCCTTGATCTAAAAACTGCTTACTAATTTAAGCAATAGAGTATCTACGACCAGCACCACACTGGTGTTCTAATCACCCTCGATCCCTTGTTTGGCTTGTGCAAGATACAAATTGCTGATGGCCAAGGAGGTTGACCAATAAGACCAGCTTCATGTCAGCATATTGTAGAATGATCCACTACAATTTTTTTGTTATTTTCATGGTTTAAAATATATGATCACACTCTGTAATGAATTAAATCTCCAAGCTCTATAGCTATAGTAAATGGTTTCTAGATTTAATTTTCTTAAATGATCTATGTTTTTTTCTTACGAGTTTTAGATCTCTCTCTCTATATTAAAAGAATTCTTGGGTTTGAGTAGCTTGAGGTGATTCATGAAGAAATTGAAGTAAACTTTTATTTTTATCATCCAAATTTTTTAAACTACATAACCGAATTTGAGTTCGAAATTGAAGCCTCTAATTGAATCTTATAATCTTTGAAAGTTAATTTATGAAAAGATTGAAACCATTTTAAGGATTGTTAGCTAGAAAACGTTTGATAAAAAGAATTTAGGTGGAGACAATTCACTACTGCTATGAAGGCATGAAGACTTTGTTTTGTCTTCATAATGACTTGATGGATTGACAAAATTAGTTGGTCACTTGATCTGTGGGGATAGATACATTAAATTTCAAATTATTAGTGAATTAAGTATAATAGATTTTCTTTGTATTTCTTAATTTTGTAATTGATTGTAATCTCCTAATTCTAGGAAAGTAATCAGCTATAATCTCATAATTTTAGGATAGTTTCCTAACTTTGTGCCATTGTGTAACTTACCATACTCTCTAATTCTCTGTATATATATTTTGCTCTCAATCAATAAGGTGTAAGAAACCATTATTCCTTCAGTCCTGTCATTTCATTTTATCATGGTATCAGAGCAGAATCATCTTGGGCCATAATTTTTTTTTTAGCAACAGCAACACCTTCTCAAACCTAGAAATTCTTTTCTTGATCCTAATGGCTTCTGACTCATCTTCTTCCACAACCAACGACTTTGTCATCATTCATAACACCTAAGATCCATATAATCCCCTCTTTACCATCAATCTATCCAACATCACCAAATTATCTTCCATAAATTACCTCACCTGGAGTCTCCAAATACAGTCACTTCTTGAAGGTTATGCTCTCCATCACTACCCTTCACGGCACTCCCCCCCCACCTTCACCAACAATCACTACCAATGACATCACCACTCCAAATCCGACCTATCTCACCTGGAAACGACAAGATCGTTTAATCTTTAGTGCACTGTTAGGTGCAATCTCTCTCCCTCTACAACCGCTTGTTGCCCGTACTATTACCTCTCATGAAGCTTGGCAAACTTTGACTAACACATATGCCAAACCATCATGTGGCCACATTAAACAATTGAAAGAACAACTAAAGTGCTGCACCAAGGGTACCAAATCCATTAGTGAATATATGCAGACCATAAAAACTCGTGCAGATGAACTCGCTCTTCTTGGTAAACCAGTTGATGATGAAGATCTTATAGATCGGGTTCTTGAAAGACTGGATGATGCATACAAATCCATCATTAATGATGTCAATGCATGTGACATGCAATTTCTTTTGCTGAATTACATTAAAAACTTCTCAACAAAGAAGCCTCTCCTCAGTAATCTCTTCCATCCTCCTTGTCACTACCAGCAACGACGAATCCAACTGCACCTCGTCCTCACCCGAATTGGCACCCACAAAGTACCAACCAACCACCACATGGTTCTCCCACCACACCTTCTCCTAATGATCAACGGCAACCCAAACCTTATTTGGGTCGTTGTCAGGCTTGTGGTGTTCAAGGACATACTGCCAAACACTGTCCCATGTTTCGACTTATCATGCGCCAACACACACCAACAGCTCATCCACAGAGCAATCACAGATATCGGTCACCCACACCATGGCAACCACGTGCCAATCATGCTACTCTTACCTCCACCACTTCTCCTTCTTGGCTGCTTGACAGTGGGGCATCACACCATGTTACATCTGACTTGAGTAATCTCTCACTGCATAGCCCATACCAAGGTTCTGATGATGTCATGATCGGTGATGGTTCGGGTCTACAAATAACTCACACCGGTTCCACAATCTTACCCACCTCTTCTAAACCATTTAATTTAACAAATGTTCTTTGTGTTCCTTCCATGTAAAAGAATTTAATTTCCATCTACCAATTTTGTAATACTAATAATGTTTTTGTTGAATTCTCACCCTCTACTTTTCATGTGAAGGATCTAAGCACGGGGGCAATTCTCTTGACGGGACATTCTAAAGATGACGTATATGAATGGCTGGCTCTGTCTACTTCAAACCCTCCATTACTCGCATTTTCTAATGTCAAGACCACCTCATCTGAATGGCATTCTAGTTTAGGTCATCTGTCTTTTGCTATTATGAAGTCTATTGTCTCTAGATTTTCCTTACCATTGTCCAGTACGTTGTCTTCTCAAAACTATAATGCTTATGCTTGTAATAAAAGTCACAAATTTCCTTTTTCAAATTCTACACTAATGTCTTCTCATCAACTTCAAATTCTTTTTTCTGATGTATGGACATCCCCGGTTCATTCTGTTGATGGTTTTCACTACTATGTTATCTTTGTTGATCACTTTACACGCTATATCTGGTATTATCCCCTTAAACGCAAATCTCATGTGTATGATGTCTTTGTGCGATTCAAAGCATTAGCAGAAAACCAGTTCAATCATCGAATTGCTACTCTCTATTTCAATAATGGTGGTGAGTATCAAGCTCTTAAAAATTACCTCTCCACAAATGGTATCTCTCATCTTACTACCCCTCCTCACACACCAGAACACAACGGTCTGTCTGAACGACGTCACAGACATATTGTTGAAACTGGTCTTTCCCTTGTAACCCATGCATCCATGCCTCTTACATACTGGACCTATGCTTTTGCCGCAACTGTCTATCTTATAAACTGCATGCCTACTCCAACATTTTCCTTCTCCTCTCCGTTTGAATCACTCTTCCAATCCTCACCTAACTACGCAAAACTTCGAGTGTTTGGCTGCTTGTGTTATCCTTGGCTTCGTCCTTACTCTAAACATAAGCTTGACTCTCGCTCCATTCCATGTGTCTTCCTTGGTTACTCATCCACCCAAAGTGCGTATATCTGTCTCGATACATCAACCTCTAAACTCTACTCTTCTCATCATGTCAAATTCATTGAAAATTCCTTTCCTTTTGCCACTTACCAACCTCATCTCTCTTGTCCAACACCAGATCTTTTGTCTAAATGGCTTCCACCAGTGTCCATTCTTCCCCAGCTGCCTCGCCCACTCAATTCGTCATCATCCTTGGAGCCCCTATGCCAAGATTCGCAAGATATCCCCATAATGGTCAACCACCCAAATTACACGGTCCACCACTTACCACCAGAAACTCAATCCCATGATTCTTCTGCGCAACCTAATCTTTCCTCTTTGCCCACCCAACTCTCCAACACTTATCCCATGACCACAAGAGCCAAAAATAACATTGCAAAATCTTTAACCAAAATGAATCTCACTGCTACTCTCTTCCACACCCCAAACCTTGAACCACATGCATACAGTTCTCAAGCACTTAAAGATCCACAATGGTGACAGGCTATGTCAGATGAGTTTGATGCTCTTGTTCGGAATGGTACTTAGGAACTTGTTCCGTCTGACTCAATGTAGAACATAGTAGGTTGTAAGTGGGTTTTTCATATTAAACGACTTCCTGATGGTTCTGTTGACAGGTACAAAGCTCGTCTTGTAGCGAAAGGATTTCATCAACGACCTGGAGTGGACTACCATGATACCTTCAGTCCAGTTGTCAAGCCCACAACTATTCGTCTAGTTTTAAGTCTGGCCTTGAGTAGAGGGTGGCCCTTACGACAATTGGATGTTAATAATGCCTTCTTGCATGATCATCTCTCCGAAGATGTGTACATGGCTTAACCCCAAGGCTTTGTCGACAAAGACCATCCTACACATGTTTGTAAACCTCAGAAAAGTCTTTATGGTCTCAAACAAGCTCCCAGAGCTTGGTACTATGAGCTACGCCAATTTCTTCTTCAGTCGGGCTTCAACAACTCTCATGCTGGCACCTCTTTATTTGTTCTTCATTCTGGTGATATCACTATTTTATCTCCTTGTATATGTGGATGATATTATCATCACAGGCAATCAGTCTGCAGCAGTCCAACGGTTTATTAATCTTCTTGCTAATCGTTTCTCCATCAAAGATCTTGGTTTGCTGTCTTATTTTCTTGGCATGGAAGTCCTCCACTCCAACTCAAGCATGCTTCTCACTCAACAACGATACATAACGGATCTTCTTTCTCTAAAAAACATGATTGGAGCAAAACCTGTTGTCACACCTCTAACAACTGATTCCAGTCTATCTTTACATTCAGGGATAGCCTTGATAGATCCAGTAGAATACAGAACAATTGTTGGCAACTTACAGTATCTTTCCCTCACTAGACCGAACATTGCCTATGCTGTCAACAAACTTTCTCAGTACATGCATCGCCCAACATCATATCACTGGAACACTGCCAAACCATACTTCGCTATCTTAGTGGTACATCATCATATGGTATTTTCCTTTCTAAGGACAACCCGTTGTCTTTACATGCATTCTCTGACGCAAATTGGGTTGGCAATAAGAATGATTACACATCAACTAGTGCCTATATTGTATATCTTGGTCGCCATCCGATTTCTTGGTCCTCCAAGAAACAACGCACTATTGCACGATCCTCTACGGAAGCTGAATATCGATCAGTGGCCACTACCGCAGTAGATATTCGGTGGGTCTGTTCACTTCTCACAGAACTTAGTGTCACTCTTCCTACTGCACCCATTATCTATTGTGACAATGTTGGTGCTACCTATCTCTGTTCCAATCTAGTTTTTCATTCGCAAATGAAACATGTGGCCATCGACTATCACGTCATTCGTGATCAAGTTCAATCAGGTACTCTTCGTGTTACTCATGTATCCTCTGAAGATCAACTAGCGGATGCTCTTACCAAACCTCTTTCAAGGAATCGCTTCCAACAACTACGAGTCAAGAGTGGCGTCTCCTCCGAAGATCCATCTTGAGGGGGCATATTAGTGAATTAATTATAATAGATTTTCTTTGTATTTCTTAATTTTGTAATTGATTGTAATCTCCTAATTCTAGGAAAGTAATAAGCTGTAATCTCCTAATTTTAGGATAGTTTCCTAACTTTGTGCCATTGTGTAACTTACCATACTCTCCAATTCTCTGTATATATATTTTGTTCTCAACCAATAAGATGTAAGAAACCATTATTCCTTCAGTCTTGTCATTTCATTTTATCACAAACTACCTCAAAAAAATTTGAAGCTCACTTACCTATAAATACGAACCAAAATTTGCCAAGAACCACCAAGGAAAGAGCTTGTAAAACATTTATTTTCTACTTTTAATGTGACCATGTTGGGTTCATGCCTGATTTGGTCTTGGATCAAAGTCTTTGTTTTGGACCTTGGTCTCCTAGATTATAGATGATTATGCATGGTAAGGTTTATTTTTATTATTATTATTATTTTTTGGATTTTAGAGATTGATAAGCTTTTGTTTGGTTACAATTACCTCAACTGGGAGTGGATATGAAAACATAGAACTAAACTAAACAACCCGACTTGAACTAATCTGCGAGTGTTTGGTTCTATTCCTATGTTCAAATTAAAGATGTTCAGGTCCCATGGGTAGAAAACACCATATTTTATGAATCGGTTTGATTTAGATATTCAGAATTGATCCGACCAGTGAAACACTAAACATAAGGGAATATACGTCATTTCTCAACTGCCATATATAAACCCCAACCCTAAAACCTACCCATAATCTCTTGCACTCTCTCTCTCATCAACTACTCATCTAATCTTTTCTCTCATCTCTCTCCTTCATCTCATCTTTTCTCTCATTCAAGATCTATAAACCTACCTTACTCTCAAGATCAACAAATTCGCTTCATCTCATCTGATCTTTTCTCTCAAGATTAGTCGTCTCCCTTTCCTCTTCCATTTGCTGAGCTTCTCATTTCTATTTTCAAGGATGCGAGTAGATGTTGGTAAAGATGACTAAGACTAGTGGAAAGAGATGGAGCACCGACAATGCTCTCTCTTTCCTTCGTCTTCACTTTTTCTCCTTTTTCTCTCTCTATCCCTATTGCCTGCTCTATGTTTGCTTTGTGACATGTAAATTGGGTAGGTTTCATTGTGTGTGTTTAAGTGGATTTCAGCTATAGAGACTGTTTTTAGATGGGTGATTAGGGTTTATAGATGGTGATGTTTGGGTTTTACAGGTGGTAGTGGTTGAGTGAGTGTTTGGTTTTGCTGCCAATGGTAGTTGAGTAGGTGTCTGGCTTTGTAAATGGTGGTTTCTAAAATGGTATTTGGGTTTGTTTCAATATTCTGTAAACAACAAAAAATGACCTAAATCGAATCGACCATGTTAGGTTCAGTTTGGTTTTACCCCTCAATCGATTCATGTTCAGTTTCAATTTGGAGAACTGATAAAAATTAGGTTTATGTTCAGTTCCAACAGGAACCAAACCAAACTTGTAAGTGTCGATCCCTACCAGCAACGATGCAATCAAAATTCTTTGTTAACTTCATTTTATTAAGGTTGACAACAACGTAAATAAAATTTACCAAATTGCATGGGGAAACCCACAATACCTGAAGCCAACAACCAACATCAAGTTAGGGCCCTTATGCTCATCAAACGTGATTTTGCTTTGAGTAAAAGGGCTGGGTGGCTTTAGTTATTAACCAAACCCATGCACTCTAACTGGTTAATTAACAACAGTACCACAGTAATGGAAAGATTTGTCAGAAATTAGTGGATGATTTATAATGAAAAGGAAAGAGTCCAGAAAAGTTAGGCTAGAACCACAAGACAAAAAAAAAAAAAAAGCATTATTTTCTATAAAATAAAGGGATATTATGAAAAATCCTCCTAAAAAGTAAAATAATCGTGAACATCCTCTTTTTTTTTTTATTAATTAAGCAAACCGCCCCTACTGTTAACTTTTCATTCAAAGTGTTAACATTTTCCGTTCAAAACTGTGAAGTAATTGAAATACCCTTATTAAGATTCTATAGAATCTCTATTATACCCTTCAAACTTATATAATGACTAAAATACCTTTTATATTATTAATTAATAATAATATTAAATAAAAAAAACAAGATTTTTTTTTTTTTAAAAAAAATAACTATTGATGGACAGTTAGTAATTTTCTAAAAAGATTATATGAAATTTAAAAACAAAAAAATAATAATTTTTTAAAAAAATATTAAAATGATTTTATGGTGGACATCATTTAAAATAATAATAATTTTTTAAGTGGTGGTGATCCAATCTCCAACCCTTAAAAAATTAACATTAACCAAAAAAAAAAAAAAAACCAAAACAAACAATCCATTCATCAACCCATCAACATTAACTAATGCCAGAAATATTAATCCACAATCTCATCTCCAACATCTCCAAAACAAACAAACCCACAAATCCATCAATATTCAATCAAAATCCAAAAAATTAAAAATAAAAAAAAAAAAAAAATTTGACAAATTAAAAAAAATAAAATGACCAACACTGCCCTTGATTAGCTTACGTGTCAATCATTGTTTAGATGGTTTCCAATCAACATACTTGGTTTAAGCATAGAGAAGTGAAGCTTAATGAACGAGTAGTATACAATCGAGTGTAATGTGCTTTGCAAGGTGTTAAAAATAATAGAGTGGTCCTTAAAGCTTTTCCATGGCCAGAATTTCCTTCTGTTTCGTTTGGTTTGTTCGCTTTGTTTATAGGGTTTTGTTGATAAATGACCCTTTTTTAATAACCCATTTGCACACTAACTCTTTTTTTTTTTAAATCTCAACCTCAAGGTAGAGAATCTCAACCTCTAGGTTCGGAATCCCAACTTTTAGGTTGTGAATCATAATATTAATTCAAATCAATCTCAACTTCAAGGTTGAGATTTTTTTTTCACACAAAAAAAAGGTTAGTTTTGAAATCCATCTTTCAAATGGGTCATTTTTCATAATTTCTCTTGTTTATATTCCTTTTATGTTCCTTTTTACAAGTTGCTATGCGCGCTTTTGAAGGAAGAGAAACTGCAGAGACTACCCCATCAACTTCATGATCTTACACATTCTATTCAACTCATCTCTCTTCTGCCTTCAACTGTCTGCTATTTTTCCTCCAAAGGTTACTTATCGATCTAATCTCCCTCTCTTTCTATTATTTACTTGTTTTTATAATAAAAAGAATTAATGTTTTTGTCAAATATGAGATAACTAGGTTTTGTTTCATACAATTTTTTCAAATAGATCTTTTAGAAGTAAATCCTTTAAAAGTTGATCTTTTATTAATAAAGTTTTTAAAAGAAGTTGTTGATTGTTTGGTTATCAATTAAAAAAGATCTTTTAAATTATAAATTTATAAAAAATGATTAAATGGTTTTAATGGTATAATGATAATAATAAGGTTATATTAGACATTTTAGTTTTTTAAAAGCTTAGAAAGATTTATTTGGAAAAGCTCAAAATTTGAGTTTCTCTAAATATATATTTTTTAGTTTTTTTAATTGTCCAAAAGTTTTACTAGGATGACAATCAAATGATGTAAAAAAAAAATCAAATGGAGCATTTGACATTAAAAAATTACTTTTAACTAATAGATAAATTGTATCAAAGGTACACTTAATATGGTTGTATCATTATATATTAAGAGCCATTTTAGAGAAAGAAAAAGGTTGGTTTAAGGGACAGTCATGGTTGGGTTTTGAAAAATATGAGATTTTCCGTGAGAGATCTAAATATAGGGTTAAATATCAACTTAAAATTTTTAATTAAATTTATTACTTTAACCTCTATCTTAGATTGAGTGGAAATTAAGAGATGGATTGTGAAATCATAAATGCATGTCAACATTTTTAAGTTAATATAATATAACTCATAAATGTAACTCATAAATACAAGTTCATTATAAATCTTACCTTGCGTCTTCATAAATTTTATATAGAATTATGATAAAATCTATATGAAATCTATGGAATCCATGGACTTTACCAAAATCTATTATTGTAAAAAAAATCCACCAAAGTTCAACAAATACTAAATTGAATACATATATAAGAATCCATAATTCTAACTCTCCGAGTTCGTCACGTAATCACTATAGTCGAATGTGACTTGATGATAAAGAGGCCTATTTAGTCTAATAATATCCCAATTTCGATCTGTTGGATTGTAAATTGTATTTTTAAAAAATTACCGTAATTTAGTTGTGTTCACAAACCTGTTAAAAATCGAGATTCCCTTCCATTCCATTATTTTGTTAATAAATGAACGTTACTTTGACAAAGTTGAAGTAACAAAAACAATTGTTCTTTTTTACTTTATTTAGTCCTTTATTAATAATGATAATGGAAACCTCAATTTATACTCATAATCATTAGTAGCTTGACCTTTAGAATTTTCCATTTCCACTAATAAATTCACGGGCAATGGCTAATTAAGTGGGTAAGATATTTTGGCATAAGATTTCAAAGTATGTATGTATTTTTCCATGTATTGGTATTCTCTTCCACCTTAACCTGTTTTTCACCTTCACCTAATCTTATAACATGTAAATATATTACAACGAAGATTGGATTGCTTTCCACTATTATTTTATCAACAACTAAACATATACTTAAAAAAATTAAGAAAAAATATAGTTGATAAGAGAATCTTTTATTAACCAAATATATTTTACATAATTCATTTCTTAATTAATCTCATACTAAAATTTTAAATTTGTGACAATTTTATGCAATTAAATGTGTGACAATTTTATAAATATCTAGACATTTGTCGTATAAAAAAAATTTCCAATTTTGTTTGTGTTTAGTTTTCCTCATTTTATAACATGTATACTAAATTATGATTATATGCATGTTTCAGGTGATGATAGAAAGTCATCTTTAAAAGTAATCCACAAAAGTAGTCCATGTTTTAAACTCAATCAAGGCAAAGCAAAGTCTCCTTCTCACGAAGACATTCTTCGTCACGACGAGTCTCGACTGTCGAGTCGACTCAATTCACTCCTCAAGTTCTAAGAACTCACGCGGTGGTGGTGACACAAAAGAGACCAATGCTGCCAATATTCCCACTAAGGATGGCTGCGTGATTGGGTCAGGAGATTACATCGTCAATATAGGACTTGGCAGACAAAAAAAGGTTTTGTCCCATATATTTGACACAAGAAGTGACCTCACTTGGACACAATGTGAGCCCTATGTGAGATCTTGCTATCCGCAGCAGGAGCCCATATTTGACCCAAGAGTGTCCAAAACATATAGCAATATTTCTTCCTCATCAGACTTGTGTGGTGTGCTCGAGCCAGCCACAGGTATGAATAATGAACTAGTGATACATGGTTAAATTATTAAAAAAAAAAAAAAAAATTAATTGTAAAGTATAATGAAGGTCCTATCTTATTAACTAATATGGCAACCTTATCCACTCGCTAAATTAATCATTAATCAATTTCTAACATTGGGACCAAATATTTCGAAATTAAGAAAATACCAGTTCTTTGTTTTAATGAAATATCTATAATATATAATTCATTGATAGAAATATCTGGAAAATTTTAATACATTTTTTTTTTTTTTACATATTAGAAATACATTATAATTACATTAATCACTATCCAGCTCTCCTAATTAAGACATTGAGGCACACCTGGAAACAGCGAGGGACAACCCAATTAAGGCTCTGAATTCATCCATTGCCGCATCAGTTTTTTCATCAGGAACAGTTATTGACTCCGGAACTGTCATCACACGCCTTCAACCGGCTGCATACTCGGTCTTGAGGGCAGCATTCAGGAAACTGATAACGAAATATCCAAAAGCTCCAGCTCCATCGATTTTTGACACGTGCCATAATTTCAGCACGAATAAAAGCGTTACGGTGCATCATATCAGCTTCTCCTTCAATGGTGGCATTGATGTGAGCCTTGACAAGATGGGGATTTTTCATGTGAATAGCATATCGTAGGTTTGCCTAGCGTTTGCTCCAAATAGTGACGATAGCGGCGTGGCAATCTTCGGAAATTTTCAGCAGAAGACAATGGAGGTTGTGTATGATGTTGCTGGAGGGAGGGTTGGTTTTGGTCCTGGAGGTTGTAGCTGATTGATCAAAGAGCGATTGATGAAGAAGGAAAGTTTCTTCTTCAAGTAGTTATAATTGTTATAGTTGTTGTCTGATAATCAGAATAGTATATAAGATTGAAATAAAGGAAGATTTATATACATCTCCTTGGACCAGAAAGAAAAAAAGATTGGTCCACCAATGAAAATGTATATAGTTAGTAATATTGCTAGATATATACGTAATGGAGTTTGCTACATGACATGATAGTAATATATGCTTATAATTTAATTACTTGCATGGTTTGAATATGTATGATCGACTTGTAATGAATTATATGTATCTCCAAAGTAATGAATTATATATATCTCCAAACTGTTTAGCTATAGTAAATGACTTATAGATTTAATTTTATGTTATTAGTTTGGTTCTGACAAGCTTTTGAAGTTAACTATTAACTAAACATATATAATATTAAGGAAATTGTAATATACAAGAATTCTTGGGCCGTTTTTCTTGAAGAGACTGAAACAACTTTCAATAGGTTTATGTTTTCCTGAGATTGAGGATTTTACTTTGTAATTTTCTCTATTTTACAATTATTTTTTTTATAATTTATTACCTCTATCATTATTCTTGTATGTTATACTTGAGTTTACTTAAAGAGTCGATTCACATAAGTTTCATAAGAATTCTATTAGTTCATCAATCAATTATTTGTTTACATGAAAATAATTATCGGACGAAGTGTTGAGAAAATTGGGAAAACGAAAGGGGAGCGTATCTTGAACAATCGATATGCTCATGAACCTCATTGGGCTTTGTGTAACACACAATTTTGTGATTCAGAGTATCTGATGGTGACAAAGCCCAAAGAGACTTAATGGGCTCATGTAGAAAATTAATGTGACCATGTTGGTTCAAGCCCATATTGGACTTGGATCAGAATCTTTCGTTTTGGACCTTTGTAAGTTACTGTTGTTAACTCGGAGATTAGTGCAGCACTTTTCCTTTATCTTTTTTCTTATTACTTTTTCAAAATTTTTATCGTTTAGTTTAATTATTTTAGATTTTGTTTCTAGGTTTCTTAAAGTTAAAAGAAAGGCTATATTTGGTAATGTGTAGGGTATAATCATAAAATATTAGCTGTTAAAATATTTTAACGGGGTGTACACATGAGGAGGGGTTTATATGGAGATTTTAAGGGGGGTATATATCAAAACTTAAATTTTATCACAAGAAATGGAAACCCACCAAACCAGAAGCCCATATCGGGTTGGGGTTTCTTGCTCCTCATGTACAGCAGTATGAGCCCCATCATGTTCCTATATATAGAATAATGCCAGTTATAAATAAAATGATTCGGTTATGTTGTATTAAGTTTAGTATTAATTGTATGTATTATATTATAATCTTATTTGATTTTTTCTTCTTTACCTTGATTATTCCTTTTCAGTTTACTGTTATGAGTTATAACTAATCATATTCTTAATTATCCATATTTATTTGAATAAAATTATTTATGTTATTATTTCTTTTTGGGTTCCTCTTTGTCTACATGATCATAATCGATTCGGTGTATTTCATTTGTTTCATGTATATGAAGTGGGAGCAATCAACATGTGAACAGTACGAGGGTTAGAGTGGCCCGCGTGTAATCATTTACGCTTTATTACAAGAAAAAGAAAAAAAAAATCATAATAATTTTGTTGTCCTACAATTAAGGGTGGGCATTTTCGGGTTCGAGTTGGGTTGAGTTGGATTGAAAATCTCTCAATCCAATATGGTTTGGTTTAGATTGATCGGGTTGAATTTAATACACCATAAATGCATAAAAGATTGGGATAATCCCAAAAAACCGTATGTAGTTTACAAAAATATCTATTTTACCACCCATATTTTTATTTTTATCCAAAATACCAGCTGATTTTAATTAAAACACTCAAAATACCCCCTGGAGGGGTATAAAAGGACCAAAATACCTTTGACAGTAACAGATCCTGTTACGTTGACCTGGCTAACCATCTGACTTAAAGGGCAAAAAGGGAAATGCACTTAGTATTCATTTGGCTGGAAGGGTATTAAGGTAACTGGGCATGGAAAATATAAAAGCGAAAAAAATGAAAATAATGAATGGTGGGGGAGATGACACGTCATGTAATGTGGTGGACCTAAAATATCAAAATCGGACGGTGGGAGTATCAAACCATCCACTTGCTTTTACTCGAGAAAAAAACCCTCCACTTTGTTCTCAACTTCAACTGTCTTTCTCAGCTTTGCGCCATAAGGAACCCTAGAACTATATTCACCTCTACCGTCTTTTTAACTGTAATTTGTTGCTTGCATGTTGCCTCTACACTGTGTATTGCATTCATACATTTGTTTGTGATTATCGAGCGATGGTTTGAAACAGTTTTGGTAGAAGGAACTGAACTGTTCTTCTCGACTCGAAGGTAAGGTTTTTAAGAGGCTTTTTACGTTTGTAATATTGTTTTAAACTGATTTATTGAAATGGATTTTGGGGATGTTGTTTTATTGAAGGATTTGTAATTTTTTTAGGGTTTTTAAAGCATAAAATTTGGGGTTTTTTCAATTTAAGCCTAGAAAAGTTTAATTGGTAGTGTGAAACTACATAATACGTGTTGAGATAGATTTAAATGTGATGAATGGTTTGAAAAATCATATATGTTGATGTTTTATATTATTTCAGTATAAATTATTTTGGTTTAAACGTAATAAAAATTTTGTGTTGATGTTTGATATTCTGTGGATACCATATGTCTACATTCTGATGTTGTTAAAAGTGTATATGGTGTTTGATTGTGCATGTGTATATTATATGTATAATCTATGTAATATATAGTTTTTCGCTACGTATATTTTGATGCTATTAAAGGTATATTGAGGATTTTTTTTTTTTTTTTTTTGTTGAAGTTAAGTGTATATTGTGTTTGATGGTGCATGTGTATATTATATATATATTCTGTGTATTATATGTATATTATATGATATATTGTTGATACGAGTTCAAATATTTACATGTTTGTATGATAATAGGATGTGTGGACATATTTTGTATTTTATATACTGCGTATGTAAGACTCATTAATAATGTAATAGTGTGTATGGTATTTATGTAGTTATAATGACGTTGATGGAGATTGCAGTGCGTTATGGGGGTACATTGCTTGGGCCGTTTAAGTGTGAGACTGATAAAATCAGTCTTATAGTGTTATTACGTGAAATATGTCAGACAAAAAGAGTACAGAAAGATTATTGTGAGGTGTATGTCGTTGTTCCTTGGAGTGAAGAGAAGTTGTTATTAGAGTTTGATAGGGAGTTGTTAGATGTATTTGAAAGGTGTAGGGAGAAAAATGTCAATAGGATTAAGTTTGAAATTGATGCTAAACATTACATTCCTAAATCACCTGATATTGGGGAGGCTGAGGGTGAGGTTCAAGTTATATCACCGCATACAGTGGATGATATAAAAAACAACTATGAATTTAGTTGGTTGGAGAGTGACCTCTTTGGTCATAAGGGCAGTGAGGGGGAGAGACGTGAGAAAGTTGAGGACGGTAGGGGTGAGGGACATAAGGAAGATGATGACGGTAGGGTTGAGGGACATGAGGAAGATGAGGACGATCGAGGTGAGGTATATGAGCAAGAGGAACATGCTAGTGAAAAAGATGATGATGGGGCACACGTAAAGAAGGACAACTGGGAGTCAATGGAAGGTTATAGATCTTGTGAAAATGATGAGTTTAGTACTGACTCAGAGGATGATACACCTGTAGAGAAAGTAGCAAGGCTTATGAAAGGTGATCCTTTCAAGCCACAGGTTGGGGGGCAGATTGTGTTTCGCGTCAGGCAGACTCATGATAGTGTGTATAGTTTGAGGGATGTTTTAAGGGAATATGTCATTCAAGAGAGGGTCACTTTAATTAGAGAGGTGAATGATAAGCATAGGTTGACATACAAGTGCAAAGGTACAGATTGTCCATGGAGAATTCATGTATCAGAGATGCTTATAGGGGGGGTCATGAAAATTAAGACATACTATGATGAGCATCAGTGTCAGAGGGTGTGTCAGAATAAAGAAGCAAGAGTGAAATGGATATGTAGTAAGTTTGAGAAGCTAATCAAGAGTAATCCTACTATCCAAGTATCAGTCATTACTGATTTGTTGAGAGAGAACTATAGAGTGATAGTGGATAGGAAAAGATTATACAAAGTAAAAAATAGAGCACTAAGTGGGGTGGGTAAAGGCCATGCTGACTGTTTTAAATTGCTTAGGAAATATGCATGCATGGTGCAAAAATATAACCCGGGTACAGTGGCATTCATTCATCTGCAGCAACCACATCCCACTTTTCACAGGTTTTTTATCAGTTTTCATGCTCAGAAACAAGCCTTTGTAGAGGGATGTAGACCTTTCATAGGTCTGGATGGTTGCCACTTGAAGGGCCCGTATGAAGGTGTGCTACTTTCTACAGTTAGTTTGGATGCAAACAGTGGAGTGCTTCCACTGGCAGTTTGCATATGTGAAGGAGAAAGCTTAGACAGTTGGTTATGGTTCCTTAACCATTTGAAGGCACACTTAAATTACCCCGCTGCTGATCCATTGTGCTTCATGAGTAATAGACAGAAAGGGGTCCTTAGTGCAATTGATAAGGTCTTTCCCTATGCTAGTACAAGGTAATATTAGGTTTGTATATTCTGTGTATGGTTGTTTAATGAGCTTTTAGCATTATTAAAAGTTACTAATATGAAGGTTGTAATAGGTATTGTGCACGACATATTTATGCCAGTTTCAGACAGGAATACCCCGGGCAACGTATTAGAAATTTGTTTTGGCAGGCCAGCAAAGCCTACTGTCTGGAAGACTTCAACAAGGTGATGAATGATATTTCTAGTGTGGATAAGGATGCTCACATTTGGTTAGCTCAGATAGAGTCACACCATTGAAGTAGGCATCGTTTTGATGAGAGAATTTGTTGTGATCATGGTACTAATAACATGACAGAGAGTTTCAATAGTATGTTGGGTGAGCATAAGTGTAAGTCATATTTGGAGCTGTTAGAGTGCATAAGAAGGATGGTAATGCAGTTAATACAAAAAAGAAAGAGAGATTGCTTACATTAGAAGGATGATTTACCTCATTCTATTAGGTCTAGGTTATTAAAAGCAAGTGAGGAGGGAAGAATTTATAATCTCATATATGCAGGAGGGACAGAATATGAGATTGTGGGGCCTGAAAGGAGTTATGATGTTAACATAAGTCAACATAGGTGTGCATGTGGAGAGTGGCAAATCAGTGGTGTGCCTTGTAGGCATGCAATATTATGTATAAACCACTACATTGCTATGTATGAACTGCGGTTGGTTTTAAAGGACTATGTCCATCCATGCCTAAGTCAAACGAACTTCCTGAAAACCTACAGTTGTATGATTCACCCAATTCCATATAAGTGTACGTGGGGTAATATCGATGGTGACCCAATTGACCCACCCCCATTGAAGAGAAGAGTTGGTAGGCCAAAGAAGGTCCGAATTAGAGAACCCGAAGAGAAGGCTAAAGGGTCAGCTTTAAGTTCAAGGTCTGGAACTGTGAAGTGCACTAAATGCTTGAAGGCTGGGCACAATAAAAGGTCATGCAAAAATGACCTACCACCTCCAAAAAGGCAGAAGGTATATTCTATGAAACTCTTTTTACTTACTTACAAAGTTTACATAATTGTCCTCATATTTTTCTTTGTTTTGACAGAAGCAATCAAAGGATAGTGTCTCACGTTCCAAGGCTGCCTTAACTTCTCAAGCAAGAAGTACTCTGAAGTTTTTTTTTTTTTTAAATGAATCTGTTTAAATAATTCTAACATTGCCATTGTTTAAATAAATTTGTTTGTTTACTATTTCTTATATTATATTGATTTTGTGTTGACAGAAAAAATCAAAATGAAAGGATGGTGCCTCAAATTCCCATACTGCCTCAACTCTAACTTTATCTCTATCTCAACCAAGCTCACAACTAACACAAGTCTCACAAGCTGAGTAGTGATGTAATGACAAGCTTTATTATATTTTGAAGTAATTATCATGTTAATTTGTTCAATACTTTGCCCATTTTCATGGTTATTTTGTTAAATATGCATGCACTGTTATAACTTTACAACTGTATAGTTTGTTTGCCAATGTATGAGATGGCTTTAGACGGTGGGGTCTTCATGTTTAATACGGCCCCATTTTGGTAGTTATATATATTTTGGAATTGGCACTGTTTAGCAGTGTAACATACTACAATGCTTAGTACTTGTGCATGCATTTCAATATTAGTACTCACACACACACACATATATATATATATATCAATCATACTTATTACAATGTTTAGCAATAATTGTCATGCCCACAAGAAATACAATTGCATTGCAGATCATGATGACCTTCAACCATCCTTGCATTGCTTCTAATTTATGCATTTTGTCAATGAAACGCCTTTCTACATTATCCACTCTTGTTTCCAGATTTTGCACTCGAGTTGCATTGTTTTGTTCTTCTGTTTTCATCATATCTAACTGAACTTCATCTGCTTCTGGTTTCCAAAATGAGAAATATCTACATTGTCTTTTCTCACAGTGGAAATACAATTTTCTTGGGTCATTTGCAGATTCTGATATTCTCACGTTTGCTTTATTTCCATAATAACATCTTCTATTTTTGAACCTAATTACTCCTTCATTAATGTTGCATCTTGAGCTTGTGCTACTTGCTGTTGATTCCATGTTGTTGTAGTTGTTTTTTGCTTTGAACAAGTAGTTGTTACTGTTCTTGAATTAGCTGCTGTTCTTGAATAAATGGTTGAATCAGCTGCAACTACTATTGAATAAGTAGTTGTTGCTGTTTTTGATAGAGAATTTGGTGAGAAAAAGGATGATGTTGTGTTGCTGCATACTTGTTGGGTTTGCTATTAATGTGGGTTATTGTGTTTTGTTAATGTAGGTTGTTGTTGAATCAGCTGGGGTTTTGTATTTTTGGAAATATTGACAGAGTTTTGAGAGAGTTTTGAAATGTGAAAAAGCTGAGAGAGTTTTGAGAGAGTTCAGTGATAGGAATGTGAAAAAAGTGAGAGAGTTTTGAGAGAGTTCGGTGAGGGATTTGAAATTAGTGATAGAGATTTGAGTTTTTTCTTAGTATTTTGGATTTCAGAGAGTTGGGTGATGGAAAGGATGGTGTTGTATCGCTGCATGGATGGGTTTTTATTTGTGTGCAAAGAGCCGTTGAAGCAACGGTTACTTTTAGGGGTAATTCAGTCATTACAGGTACAATGTCACTACTAGGGGCAATTTTGTCTTTTTCCAATTTACACATGTCTGGTCAGTGTCATCTACACTCAACATATCAAAACCCGGGGCAATTACATCTTTTTATACTCTGCAATTGTCAGACTCAAATATTCTGTTAACTTGGTAACTGTAGGGGGGATTATGGACAATAATGAAACTAGTGGGTTAAAATAGATATTTTTTCAAACTACACACGGTTTTTTGGGATTATCCCTAAAAGATTTAATTGGTAACTCTCGTAATCTGAACAATTTAATTACAAATAAAATTAGTATAAAAAAGATTTAATTATTCAAATAAAAGATTCAATCCACCACAAAAGTTCTTTTTGATCATTATTCCCAGTAAATGTTCTTATAAAAGTATAAGAAAATCTTATATTTAGAATTAGGAATGGATATTTATAGGGTTGGGTTGGATTAAAAATTTTTCAACTTAACCCATTCAAATTTTTTTAAGATTTACCTCAACCCAATCCAATAAAAAATGGTCAAGTTGGGTTGAGTTTATCGGGTTGGGTTGAAGATACCTACCCCTACATACAATCACATGATTCAACAAGATATAACTTTTCAACAAATTTATTTTTTTAAAAAAATATTATTGTGATTCAGGTTTTAAAGGAGAAGGAAATGACATTGACTCAAAACCTTCATGGTGTAAATGTGAGGATCTTGCCACCGTCCAGTCTGATAATGTCCCAACTAATTTATTTAGCTACTTGTTATGGAAACAATCTTAAATCTAAAATATTAATAGATATTATTTTAGTTGACATGATTAATGTGACTAAGCATGCCACCCAATCTCATGTTGTCACAATTAATTTATTTAACTACTTGTTATGAAAACGATCTTAAATCTAAAATATCAATAGATATTATTTTAGTTGACCTGATTAATAATAAAATTAAAATATTATTTGACAATTTGACAATTATATTTTTAAATTCATTAAATTGTTTAGTTTTCATTGTCTTTAACATATTAAAAGGGCATTGATGTCAAAACATACGTTTTTCATATGTTTTCCATTAAAGGTTCTCCAGAATTGGTACACAAGTCTGGACCATGCTCTGAACTGAAACAAGGCACAGCAAACACTCTCTCTTGGTCTAAAATTCTACTCAAAGACCAAGCTCGAGTCCACGCAATCAACTCTAGGCGTCAGTACATGAGCAATTTGTTTGGAAACCAGGTGTTGAAGCAGACGAATCCCTCACCTTTCCCTTCCGGTATGGCATATCAATCGGGTTAGAAGAATAGAATACTATGCAAAGGTAGATATTGGCACACAAGGATAGTCTGTTTATGTCAGGCTTGAATCCAAGTGGATCCAAGAAATTAATTGAATCCAAGTAAGAATTAATAAATAGGCTCAAATTGAGTGTAAACTCAAGTTGTATAATAATAAAGCAATTGGACAAAAACCCAATTGGATAAATTTGGTGGCAATGCAAAGAATAGAAAGAAAAAAGAATGAAAATATATATTTATATATTTTCCCTAATTACTATTAGAGTTTGATGCCTCGTGTGTGTATATATATATTATTCTTCTTTATTCTCAACAGTCACTTCTCTCCCTTGAAAACTCTCATGTATCATTTAAAAATTCTGTTCTCTATTAACAAAGTTAAACTTTCAACCATAAGTTTGAAGTTCAAGATTGATTGTGAAGATTGACTATTAATCAAATAGGTTTATTCTCTTTCTTTCATATTTTTATTTATTAATATTATGATTTTATGGTATGATAGATTTATAATATCATATTGTTATGTTTGGAGTTATTTCAAAATAAAATTAAAATTTTATAGATTTCTTATGGAAGAAATAGAGGCTGCTGGAAATTTGCTTCCTAGTAGACCTGTCATATTTGTTTAACTGTTTCTTATGGAAGAAATAGAGGCTGCTGGAAATTTGCTTCCTAGTAGACCTGTCATATTTGTTTAACTGTTTGAATAGACAAATGAAGGTATAAAATTATGAAATTTGGTATGAATGATCCTTAGGATGTTAGGTTATATTATGTCAAATTTCATATTATATGATAAGTGTGCAATTAATTACGAATTTTTGATCACCTCTGACTTAGTGAAATAAAAATCTGAACAGCACTGAACAAGGTTGGATCTTGAAATTTTTGGGCATGCGATTGATTTTATTTTGGTGTCATTAAATTTTTGTAAGAACCAATATGAGTTATTTGTAAGCCATTAAATTTTGAAGGATTTTTATGAAGCGGTTTATTTTTGAAAATTCAGATATCAAGGACTGTTCAATTTTGAAACTGATGTTGATACAGTCTTGGTTTAGATTCAAAGGTTTAAGTTGATAGGTTAACAGAGGTATTTAAGGTTGAAAATTTTTATGGTATTTATTCTGAGCCTTTAGAACATATATATTCATTTTTAGGACATTTGTTTTATATACAATTTATTAAACATAGAGAAAATAGGTTGCATTAGTAGAGGGCAATATTGACAGTAAAGAATTTTAATGGTATTTGGATTTAGATTAATTTAGTAAGTTACAATTTCCTATGAATTTATGAGTTTTGTCATGTGAATTTAGATTAATAAGAGGGATTAAATTTATAAAGTTATTTTCTCTATTGAGATAAACGGAAGAGGTAAGTGAATTTTGCATGGCACATATTATATTGTTTTCTAATAATAAATTTAGCTTTTATAATTGAATGTTTTCTATTTTATATAAAGTCATTTTATCTTAAGTAAACTACATTTTATACTTTGATTATTGTTTTATAAAAATGTTTTTGCAAATAAATTATGAACATTCTTTTACAAAATATATGAAAAAGTTATGTTTTTACTAAATTTGGATTTTTTAACATTACCTTTTTATTATATTCTATTTAAATGATTTTGCATCTTCAAATATATGTGTTTATAAAATGTTCAATTGTATCAATAGGATTCCTTCAAATTGAAAAAGTATGATATATATTGTAATTGTATTATAAAATGTTTTTACTCATTGTCCGTAGTACTACTACTATTGTTATTGTCCTAGATGGGTTATTATGTATATACCTACCGTTACCAAATCACACGGATAAACGTGACCTATTACTACCAAGTCATATAGATAAATATGATTTACTGTTACCGAGTCACACAGATAAATGTGACATACTGTACCGAGTCACACAAGTAAACGTGGTATATCGTTACCGTTATCGTAAGCATTATGTACATGAGCTACTGGTTTTTGTTCAGTAAATGTTAATATAAAATGTTTACAGTTATAATTATATTTTATTTTTATGGTTTATTTGTTGAAAATGTTACAACTATTACAATTTTTAAATGTCATATAAAATTTACTTATTGAGTTGACGACTTATCCCTTCGTCTCTACTATTTTTACATATTAGTAGGTTTTATTTGTGTTAAATGATGACTTCGAGTTATTAGTGTTGCTTGATGAAGGATTTCAGTTATAGAACTGTGGCTATTTATCTTGCTATAATTTAGGATGTAATTAAGTTTGTTTCTTTCATTAGAACATAAATGTAAGTATTGGTTTTAAATGATCGTAGATTTGAGTTGTTTAAGACTTTTATTGAGGTGTTGAAATAAATTTATATTATTTATAAATAAAGTACATTATGAAATTTAAGTTTTACGGAATATCATTTTAAATTCCTTGTATCAGGATTTAGGGTATGTTTATTTCATGGATTGGAGAATAAGAATGAGGAATATGATTGATTGATATTGTTTACTTACTTAAAATTCATTCCGTAATGGGAATGAAAGTGTGAGTCTCACATCAATTTGAGATTGTGGAATGAGAATCTCATTTCGCCCAACCTACTTAGGAATCTCATTCTCATTCTCTTTGCCAAGACGAAAAGTCTCTTATACATTTTTTTAAAAAATAAAGAAAAACCAATTTTATTTGATATTAAAAAATATATATATTATAATAAAAAACTGTACATCATTTATTTTTCATCACCAATTTCTTAATTATCATAGTGAACAATTAAAATAATATACAGTTTTTTTTTTTTTTAATTGTAATGTACAGTTTTTTATTTGATATTAAAAAAAAAAAATTGCATATTATAATAAAAAATTGTACACCATTTGTTTTTCATCACCAATTTCTTAATTATCATAGTGCACTATTAAAATAATATACATATTTTTTTTAATTGTAATATATAGTTTTTTATTTGATATTAACAAAAACTACATATTATAATGAAAATCTACACACTATTATAATTAATTCATTTAATTAAGATTATTTTTGTAATTTTTAATTAATCATTCTGATTCCAAAGTAAAGTAAACAACTCAATGGGAATACTGCTGATTCCGATTCCGATTCTTGCAGTTGAAGTAAACAACTTATTCTGATTTCGATACTTCATTTCGATTCCAAATCATTCCAATTTTCATTCCGATTTCTCTAAGTGAAGTAAACGCACCATTAAGGTATTACAATTTATGTAATTTTAGATACAGGTAGCGACATAACTTGGATTCAATGCAAGCCATGCTCAGTACAATGCTTTAAACAAACTGGTCCAATCTTCGATCGAACCAAGTCTCATACAACAAAATTCCATGCAAATCGCCTATATGCAATCTACTCTCTGCTTCAAGTAAATTTATTATTCTTATTATTATTATAAAAATTCAAGATTTTGAAACTTTATTGTAATTTATAATTCGAGACGTCCTAATCCCCCAGCTCCTAATTTTAGTGGTAAGATACATATGACGAATGAGATTTATTTTATTTTGACTTTATTAGTCGTTCATACAAAATAAGCGAATAAAAAATTAAACCCCATCCATTATACGCATTTAATCTTCTAAAACTTGATCAAAATTAAAATAAATAAATAAATTTCTATCTAATTCCACGATTACAGGATTGTTTTCAATTTTAGCGAAACATCTAGGCTTCTTCGAATTCTCCACATACTACAGTTTCCATGTGTCCAAATTCTAGAGCAAGATTATTGGAACTAAATCAACAAAATCTAAACATGCAGGCATGAACAAGGTTGCAACCACGGTGATAGTTCGTTCACTCACGGATTTTTGGTGCAAGACAAGTAGTCCTAAATAACTATGTGCTTGGAAGTGGCCAAAACAACAGTAACGCTGGAGGACCCAATATTGGAGTGATAGGCCTCAGTCGAGCTCCAATATCATTTGTTTATCAAACGGCTCCTTTCTTCAACAAATACTTCTCGTACTGTTTACCTTTAGATTTCAGCTCCACTGGGTACCTAACTTTTGGCAATCCTGAAGATCTCGATAACAAATACATCAATTTCACTCCGATTCCAACTACACCCCAACAATCACAATTCTACGATGTTATGGTATAGGCATACACTAAGAACCAAAAAAACCCATGAAACCATATGGTATGGGCAGCATTCTGAAAATATTGTTTCTTTGCTGGGGACAAGTTTTATCTGTTACAATCGGTTACAATGCTTCTGTAAAGGCTGACATCTAACAATGGCTCTCCGACATGTAGAGATAGGGAAGAACCAGAAACCATTGGAGTTGAAATCGGCTTGCTGTCTTGCATTTCAGCTCTAGTCAACAGATCATTTATGTATTTACTTCGACGGACATGTAGTGTTGCACCTATTCTGCAAACTTGTATTCCCAAAAAGTATGAGAACTATAATCAAATCATTGACAGTAGTAAATGTAAACATAGAAGTATCAGCTCTAGACCCCTTAAAACCCCACTGAAATAAACAAGTGCTAAGCTTTGTAAACCAGGCTCTTGGACTTTGTTTGAACCATATAATGCTTTATTTAACTTGCAAACAAAGCGAGGATGAATTGAGTTAACGAAACCCGTTGGCTGCTCCATGTACACTTGATCAGAAAGCTCACCGTTGAGGAATGCATTATGTACATCCGGTTGTTTGATAGGCCAATGTAGAGAATGTGCTAGACTTGCAACAATTCTAATAGTAGTTGGCCTAACCACCGGACTGAAGGTTTCAAAAGAGTCAAAGACGGGGTGTCTGGTGGAACCCTTTTGCCACTAATCGGGCGTTGTGTCTTTCAACAGTTCCATCTTGTTTGAGTTTGAGTTTGAATATTCATTTGCAACCATTTACCTTATGTCTTGAAGGTAAAGGAACTAGATTCCATTGTTTTAAGTAAAGCCTGATATTCTGATTTAATGGTAGCAATCCATTGAGAGCATTGGAATGCTCCTTTATTGAGGAAGGTTCAACCAATTCAGGAGAGGGAGATATTTTCTGAGAAAGCCACACCTTTGGCTTATAAATTCCTCTTTTAGACCTGGTTAACAGAGTACGAGCATTAGTAGAATCAGGTGGCTTATATATTCCATGCTTTTAAATCTACAGAAGGTCGAATATGTCTGTTTTTTATTGTGTAACAAATACAACCATGTAAATCTGGTGTAATCATCAATAAAAAGTGAAAACTGATCTCACTCCTGCGACAGAATTAAAAGAAGCAGTGCACCCCATAAGTCTGAATGAATAACTTCAAATGGTTTCATTGTAAAAATGAAAGTCTATGACTTTTTGCGAACTGACATGATGAACAAAATTCTACAGATGAGTCTTTAGAAACTTTCAAATCGCAAGTATTTAAAACTCTGGAAACAATAGGAAAAGCTGGATGTCCAAGTAAAGATGGACATCATTATATTGTGCTAAATAAGTTGTTGCAAAATTAGAAAAGCAAGAATCAGTTTGTAGAGACCATTTTCATGATGTCCCTGAAGAAGAATCTTCTTAGAAACCTGATCCTTCACAAAGAAGTAAGAAGGGTGAAATTCAACAGAGGCATGGTTGTCAGAACACAATTTAGTTACAATGATATATATATATATATATTTTTTTTGAAATTTCTGGTGTATGTAAAGCATGGTTAAGATGCAAGAATTTAGACTGAGAAAGTAAAACAGTGCTGCCTACATTTGTGATGCAGATTGCCTTACCATTACCCATCATAACCTGAAAATTTGGTTGAACGGATCTCTGGTAGTTTGGCTGAATTGGTTGCAATCTTTTGTTTCTACAAAAAGTTGAGAGGTTAGCTTGAGCAAAGTTTAGCTGATTCACACCATTATACTTGTCTAATCTTGCTTCATAGCTCATCAATAAACTTTCTACATCTTCAATTGATGGCCTGTCAGTTCTTGTTTCAATGCAAGTCACGAAGGCATCACACTCTGCTCCTAACCCTCAAGTAAATAGCCCAGTTGATCTCTATGTATATGATAGTGGCTCTCCAATGGCAGCAAACTTTCAATAATTTCTCTAAAATGAGTTAAGTATTGTAACAGAGGAATACCTTCTTTCTTGAGCTTTGTAAGTTGTGATCTGATTGGTTTTTAGAAGTTTCTGGGATTTTGTCTGATGATGATGAAAAGATTTCAGAGGTTTGTGTGTTTATCTCTATCATTTTTAACAATCCTAGTTACACTCTAACAGCATCGTTGTCTCCATTCTTGGGTAGAATGTCGACTTAATTTGTTGCTCTTTCATGTGTAAGATAAATCCTATGGTTTCTATCTACACGCAGCTAGCAATGCTCCATGTTTATGCTAGGTTTTAATGACACCCAGTATGACAAATTTGCAGCCATGCACCATCATCACAATAATGGCTTTACAATCACGATAGCAAAATCTGGTCTTATTTGTAAGAGACAACCGGACTCGTTAGTACATCTAATAAATGTCCTAGTGTATGAACAACCATCTTGCTTAGCACGAACTTAGAAATTCATATCAGAAGTGGAGTTTGACTACTTACTAAGATTCTATTCCTAGAAAGGTTAGTTTGAAATTTATCTTTTGCTTGGCTATTATGTGGTAGTCAAATATTAATGATTAAAATATGATAACATATTATAATAGGTTATCATTCAATAAATTATTAAAATTAAATTCTTAGTACTTTAAAATATAAAAAAATATATAATTTATATAATAATATTGTTGAAAATAATAAAGTTAAACAATATTTAATATAATAATTAAAAGTATGTTTTTTTAAATATGTTTAATTAATACATATTTATAATATACAAATTAAGGAACTAATAAAAATAATTTATAATTTTATAAAATTATTTCAAATAGTTTATATATATTGTAAAATAATTTAATATTTTGTGTTAAAAAAATAATTTAATATCTTGTTACAATTATTACGTTGAACATATTTATTCTATTATCGTTAGTTACCAAATAAACATAAATAATAAAAGTTAAAAATTTTGTTGCAAATAAATTGTTGAATATAATCATTCTAATATAGTTTGGTTATCATATAAATGTAAACAATATAAGTTAACATGGTGTTACAACAAATACGTTGAAATTATTCATTATAACATAATTAATTACCAAATAAATGTAAATATTGTAAGTCAACATCATATTGTATATAAAAATTATGTTGCAAGTAAAACATTGAATATACTCATTCTAACGTAATTTGGTTATTATATAAACGTAAACGTTACAACCTAACATAGTGCTGCAATTAATATATTGAATATATTCATTCTAACATAATTAGTTACTAAATAAACATAAGTATTACAAGTTAATATCATGTTGCATTTAAAAATTGCGTTGCAAGTAAAACATTGAACGCACTCATTCTAACATAGTTTGGTTTCATATAAACATAAACATTACAAGGTAACATGATATTGTAATTAATATGTTGAATACGATTATTCTAATGTAATTAGATATCAAATAAATGCAAACGTTGTAAGTTAACATCATGTTGCATATGAAAATTGCGTTGTAAGTAAAATGTTGAATATACTAATTCTAACATAGTTTGGTTATCATATAAATGTAAACGTTGCAAGTTAACGTGATGTAATTAATACGTTGAATATACTCATTCTAACGTAATTATATATCAAATAAATGTAAGCATTGTAAGTTAACGTTATGTTACATATAAAAATTGTGTTATAAGTAAACATTGAATATATTTATTCTAACATAGTTTGATTACCATATGAATATAAATGTTGCAAATTAATGTGGTATTGCAATTAATACATTAGATATTCTCATTTTAATATAATTAGTTACCAAATAAATGCAAACATTACTTGTTAGCGTCATTTTACATATAAAATAGTGTTGCAAACAAATGTTGAATATACTCACTCTAAGGTTGTTTGGTTACCATATTGGCGTAAACATTAAAAGTTAACGTTATGTTATATATAAAAATTGTATTATAAGTAAAACACTGAATATACTCACTCTAACGTAGTTTGGTTATCATATTAATGTAAACATTGCAAGTTAACATCATGTTACATATAAAAATTGCGTTGTAAGTAAAACATTAAATATACTCATTCTAACATGGTTTGGTCAACATATACACGAAAATGTTGGAAGTTAAATACGGTGTTGCAATTAATATGTTTATAATTATTCTAATGTAATTAGTTATCAAATAAACCTAAGCGTTGCAAGTTAATGTTATGTTACATATATAATTTGTATTGCAAGTAAAACATTGAATATAATCATTCTAACGTAGTTTAGCTACCATATAAACATCAACATTGTAAGTTAACCTTGTGTTACAATTAACATGTTGAATATACTCATTTTAACATAATTAGTTATCAGATATATATAAATGTTGTAAGTTAACCCTATCTTGTATATAAAAATTATATTGCAAGTAAAATGTTGAATATACTTATTCTAACGTGGTTTGGCTACCATATGAGCATAAACATTGTAAATTAACGTGACGTTACAATTAATATGTTGAATATAATCAGTCTAACCTAAATAGTTGCCAAATAAATGTAAACGTTGTAAGTTAACGCATATCGTATATAAAAATTGTGTTACAAGTAAAACATTTAATATTCTCATTCTAACATAGTTTGGTTACTATATAAACGTAAATGTTACAAGTTAAGGTGTTGTTGCAATTAATACGTTCAATATGCTCATTCTAACATAATTAGTTATCAAATAAACATAAGCATTGCAAGTCAACGTCATATTGTATATAAAAATTGTATTGCAAGTGAAACATTAAATATATTCATTCTAATATATATAGTTTGATTACCATATAAACGTAAACATTACAAGTTAACGTGATGTTATAATTAAAACGTTAAATATACTCATTCTAACGTAATTAGTTATCAAATAAAGTAAGTGTTATACAAATTAACGTCACGTTACATGTAAAAATTGTGTTGTAAGTAAAATATTGAATATACTCATTTTATTGTAATTTGGTTAGCATATAAATATTAGAATGAATTACACAACACCTTCTTAAGGTATGCCTAAAACCAAGCAAAAACACATTTACTTCCCACGTCATCCATTGACTTTCATCAACTTTAACTATTGACTGGAATTTTGATTAAATGACCATTTTGTCCATGAATAAGATGAAAAAAAATTAAAAAAAAAAAAAAAAAGGTGGTGGATTCCAAATTGAACCTCCATTGTAAGATGAGATTCGTCCAATAATGGAGATCCAATCTAGATTTCCACTAATAATTAAAAATAAATGAAAAAAAAATTCTTACAAAAAATGAAAAAAAAAAAACTTAAAAAAAAAAAAAAAATCTTCACTGTCAATATATGATATCAAATTTAAGTAAAAAAAAAAATTCTAAAAGAAAGAAAAATAATAATTTAATCTTCTCTCTCATCCTTCACCATTTCTTTTCTCTTTTCCATTCTCATCATCTTCTCTCTCTTTTCTTTTCTCTTCCTTTTTTTCCTTAGGTTGCTGTGTTGATCATGGCAGGGATCCAATTTTCAAATTGATTGACGTTCATTTGTGTTGAGGTTGATGAAGAATGGGTTGATGTTCATCTTAGACGAAGAATGAGTTCATGTTCATCTGCATCGAGGTTGATGATGGACAATTAAGATCCATTTGTTTTATTTTTAAGAAAAGTTTAAAAAAATTAAAAAAATATAAACATTAAATTTTATTTTTAAATTAATCTTTACCGTCCATCGTATGATCTCTTTTTTTCTTCTAAATCATTTATTATTTTAAATTCTTTTTTTTAATTAATTTTTTTGTAGAAAAAGTCTATATAACCTTTATTAATAGCAGATAGGATAGAGATCTCCATATGGGACTCCATATGACCTGCTAAATACCCATTGTTTAAAGTCCCTGTAGAAAGAAACGAACGGAAAGTAAAGTGAAAGTGAAAAAATCAAATCAATTTGAATCAAGTATGCATTGCAGAATCAACAGTTCTCTGAGTTCTATTTTCAGTCATTCAATTTCACAAGAACCACAGGTGAGGACATGCTCATCTGATGCAATGCTAAAGAAAAAAGTTACAACTGTGTTTGGTTATGTCTCCTCACACAGGTCAGAAGCATGTAGACGGTTTTGAAACCATTTAAGTTACAGCACGAAATGAGCTTAGCCCTTTTTGTCCGCTCAGCATCTCAGCGACTACCTAGCCGGCACACTATCTACATTCTGTAACAAATAATACATGAAAGGGGTAAAAACTCAATGAATTATTAAATCTCCGTTTCCCTCCCACAGGACATCCATCAACTATGTCCTGGCGCTACCTGAAAAGTTGCCGTGGACCGCGCGTGCTACCAATAAGAATGGGCTACATAACGGCATAGAGGCTGCTTGCACATAAAAAGAAAACATGGAGTTTTAATCATTGATGTTTGTTTCACTTTTATGGTGGCACCACAAGAATCGGATAGTGCATCATTATCAGTGTCATAGTCAACTGCGAAGCAGTTAAAGGTCACAGAAGTAGATGAATGAATTGGTATTTAATCTAGATAAGCCACCAAGTATCTTAAAAAAAAAAAAAAAAAAGCAACAATCAATTTCCAAAATAATAAGCTTTACCAACAACTATCCACAAGAAACAAAATACAATGAAAAACCTTGATTTTCTCCAACAAGGTAGGGCTGCCGGATTGATACTCAGCTTCTAACGCAGAGATGGGCTCCTGCAAAAAATACATGATCATATATAATTGCACATCATTACCCCGAACAACTCATCACCAACTCGAAACAATCAAACAATCTGAAACTCACGCAAGCAAGAGTACCCAACGTAGGTTCAAATACACAAAATGTTGAACCATTCACTTCAGTCAGGAAAATTTCAAGTCCTGCAATCATAAAAACCAAAAAAACAAAATCCTTAATACGCACGAAAGTCACAAAATAAAATTCTAAAACTAAACACACATTAATCCATCAAAATTCACTTATATATACGCTAACATCAAACAACCAAAGCCAAACATCCCACATAAGTCATATATATACAATGTAGCGAAAGGGAAAACGAATCTCACCTTGTCAGCAACAAAAGGGATCTTCTCGGCTTCTTCCGCGTGAATATGAGATTTTGCTGCAAAATATCTTCATCACCAGAACTCCCCCAGTCTCCAAACTCACGCCATATAAAAAAGAATTAAAATTAAATTTCTTCATCCATCTAGTTTTGTGAATTAATAGTGATTTTGAAACTATTAACACTGACTTAATAGTGATATCATATCATGGATGGGGGAATGGCTATGGTACAAACAACAAAGTTGTTTGTACCATACAAACACATTTGGCTGCCATCTGGCAGCCAAATGTGTTTGTTCAAACCTGCAGCAACCGGTTTCAACCGGTTGCTGCAGTGAAAATTAAAACTTTAATAATAATTAATATTTTTTTAATATTTTATTAATAAAATAAAATATATAATATATATTTTATTACTTTATTATTAATATAAAATATATTATATTATAATTAAAATAAAACATAAAAAAATAAAACAGTATTTTATATTATATTATTTTTATAATTTTTTATTATTAAAAATATACATTAACGTCAAAGTTGTTCATTGAACAACTTCAACGTTGTTGTCAACAAGTTGTCGAACGTGAACTTGTTCACAGCAACGTCAAAGTTGTTCGTTCAACAACTTGGACGTTAAAGTCACGTCCGAAGTTGTTGAAACTCAACAACTTCGGACGTTGGACGTGAGCCAACGTCGAACTTGTTCAACGAACAAGTTCGACGTTCAAGTGAACAAGTTCCCGAACGTGAACTTGTTCACACCAACGTCAAAGTTGTTCGTAGAACAACTTCGACGTTGAGGGAACGTCCGAAGTTGTTGAGACTCAACAACTTCGGAAGTTAACGTCAAACTTGTTCAACGAACAAGTTCGATGTTCAAGTGAACAAGTTCCCGAACGTGAACTTGTTCACACCAACGTCGAAGTTGTTCGTTGAACAAGTTCGACGTTGAAGCAACGTCCGAAGTTGAAGCAACGTCCGAAGTTGTTGAGACTCAACAACTTCGGACGTTAACGTCAAACTTGTTCAACGAACAAGTTCGACGTTCAAGTGAACAAGTTCCCGAACGTGAACTTGTTCACAGCCACGTCGAAGTTGTTCGTTGAACAAGTTCGACGTTGAAGCAACGTCCGAAGTTGTTGAGAATCAACAACTTCGGACGTTAACGTCGAACTTGTTCAACGAACAAGTTCGACGTTCAAGTGAACAAGTTCCCGAACGTGAACTTGTTCACAGCAACGTCGAAGTTGTTCGTTGAACAACTTCGACGTTGAAGCAACGTCCGAAGTTGTTGAGTCTCAACAACTTCGGACGTTAACGTCGAACTTGTTCAACGAACAAGTTCGACGTTCAAGTGAACAAGTTCCCGAACGTGAACTTGTTCACAGCAACGTCGAAGTTGTTCGTTGAACAACTTCGACGTTGAGGCAACGTCCGAAGTTGTTGAGACTCAACAACTTCGAACGTTAACGTCGAACTTGTTCAACGAACAAGTTCGACGTTCAAGTGAACAAGTTCCCGAACGTGAACTTGTTCACAACCACGTCGAAGTTGTTCGTTGAACAAGTTCGACGTTGAAGCAACGTCCGAAGTTGTTGAGAATCAACAACTTCGGACGTTAACGTCGAACTTGTTCAACGAACAAGTTCGACGTTCAAGTGAACAAGTTCCCGAACGTGAACTTGTTCACAGCAACGTCGAAGTTGTTCGTTGAACAACTTCGACATTGAAGCAACGTCCGAAGTTGTTGAGTCTCAACAACTTCGGACGTTAACGTCGAACTTGTTCAACGAACAAGTTCGACGTTCAAGTGAACAAGTTCCCGAACGTGAACTTGTTCACAGCAACGTCGAAGTTGTTCGTTGAACAACTTCGACGTTGAAGCAACGTCCGAAGTTGTTGAGTCTCAACAACTTCGGACGTTAACGTCGAACTTGTTCAACGAACAAGTTCGACGTTCAAGTGAACAAGTTCCCGAACGTGAACTTGTTCACAGCAACGTCGAAGTTGTTCGTTGAACAACTTGCACGTTGAGGCAACGTCCGAAGTTGTTGAGACTCAACAACTTCGGACGTTAACGTCGAACTTGTTCAACGAACAAGTTCGACGTTCAAGTGAACAAGTTCCCGAACGTGAACTTGTTCACAGCAACGTCGAAGTTGTTCGTTGAACAACTTGCACGTTGAGGCAACGTCCGAAGTTGTTGAGACTCAACAACTTCGGACGTTAACGTCGAACTTGTTCAACGAACAAGTTCGACGTTCAAGTGAACAAGTTCCCGAAAGTGAACTTGTTCACAGCAACGTCGAAGTTGTTCGTTGAACAACTTCGACGTTGAGGCAACGTCCGAAGTTGTTGAGACTCAACAACTTCGGACGTTAACGTCGAACTTGTTCAACGAACAAGTTCGACGTTCAAGTGAACAAGTTCCCGAACGTGAACTTGTTCACAGCCACGTCGAAGTTGTTCGTTGAACAAGTTCGACGTTGAAGCAACGTCCGAAGTTGTTGAGAATCAACAACTTCGGACGTTAACGTCGAACTTGTTCAACGAACAAGTTCGACGTTCAAGTGAACAAGTTCCCGAACGTGAACTTGTTCACAGCAACGTCGAAGTTGTTCGTTGAACAACTTCGACATTGAAGCAACGTCCGAAGTTGTTGAGTCTCAACAACTTCGGACGTTAACGTCGAACTTGTTCAACGAACAAGTTCGACGTTCAAGTGAACAAGTTCCCGAACGTGAACTTGTTCACATCAACGTCGAAGTTGTTCGTTGAACAAGTTCGACGTTGAGGCAACGTCCGAAGTTGTTGAGACTCAACAACTTCGAACGTTAACGTCGAACTTGTTCAACGAACAACTTCGACGTTCAAGTTAACAAGTTCCCGAACGTGAACTTGTTCACAGCAACGTCGAAGTTGTTCATTGAACAATTTCGACGTTGAGGCAACGTCCGAAGTTGTTGAGACTCAACAACTTCGGACGTTAACGTCGAACTTGTTCAACTAACAAGTTCGACGTTCATGTGAACAAGTTCCCGAACGTGAACTTGTTCACAGCAACGTCGAAGTTGTTTGTTGAACAACTTACACGTTGAGGCAACGTCCGAAGTTGTTGAGACTCAACAACTTCGGACGTTAACGTCGAACTTGTTCAACGAACAAGTTCGACGTTCAAGTGAACAAGTTCCCGAAAGTGAACTTGTTCACAGCAACGTCGAAGTTGTTCGTTGAACAACTTCGACGTTGAGGCAACATCCGAAGTTGTTGAGACTCAACAACTTCGGACGTTAACGTCGAACTTGTTCAACGAACAAGTTCGACGTTCAAGTGAACAAGTTCCCGAACGTGAACTTGTTCACAGCAACGTCGAAGTTGTTCGTTGAACAACTTCGACGTTGAGGCAACGTCCGAAGTTGTTGAGACTCAACAACTTCGGACGTTAACGTCGAACTTGTTCAACGAACAAGTTCGACGTTCAAGTGAACAAGTTCCCGAACGTGAACTTGTTCACAGTAAAATATTTAAAAATTTGATGGGATTTTTTTAAAAACATTAAATAAATTTTCATAGAATTTGATATATTTATATTATTGAAGAAAATAAATTTAGTTAATTTATATCTTACAAATGCGTAAAAATATTTGCACGTAATTTTAATATAATTTCAAGGAATTTTTTTTTCTATTAGAATTTAATTTTGCAATTACATCTTTCCCGTTATGATGTTTAATAAATACGTAAAATATTTAGTTCGTGGAACACTACAAAAGGATTGAGTTCTTCATCGCAATCATATCCAATTATGTTTGTGGGGTTATTGCACTATATTTATGTGAAATTACAAATTGAGCAAATTGAGATTTTCATTTTTTAAATTATTAGTACTTTAAATAATCTACTTATATATAAAAAATAGTTGTTGATTTAATTGGTCGTATTAAATTAATTTTAAAATAAATTTATTGAATTTAACTTATTTTTTAAGTGAAACTGAATATAGTCGATAAGTTTTTTTTCTTTTTAAATTGCAAATAATTGAAAATTATTATATATCATAGCTTTTTAACAATTTTTTTAACAATTATTGATAAGATTTTCTTTTAACAATTATTGATAAGATTTTCATTTTCTGAAATATTGAACAAATTGAGGGGTTGTTACGTAATTAAGCATATCTAATATAGAGGGCGCTTCCTACCCTAAAAGCGCCCTTGAAACCATTTTCTGAAATTACAGAATTGCGCTACTAGTTTTCTGAATTACCAAAATCGCCCTTCCAAGTTTTAGGTTTGTATGGGATTTTTTTAAAACTTAAAGTGAATTATTTACATTTTCTGAAAGCGAAATTTTTTTTAGAAAATAACATAAAGTGAATTATGTTTTAGAAAATAACTTAATTTTAATTTTTTAAGTATAGTAAAATATTTAAAAATTGTATGGGATTTTTTTAAAACTTTAAATAAATTGAACTAAAATTTTATATATTTATATTATTGAAGAAAATAAGTTTATTAAATTTATATCTTACAAATGCATAAAAATATTTACACGTAATTTTAATATAATTTCAAAGAATTTTTTTTTTCTATTAGAATTTAATGTTGCAATTACATCTTTACCGTTATGATGTTTAATAAATACGTAAAACATTTAGTTCGTGGAACATTACAAAAGGATTGAGTTCTTCATCGCAATCATATCCAATTATGTTTATGGGGTTATTGCACTATATTTATGTGAAAAATATAATGAGTTGATTCCTTCACTTAATTTTTAAGCAAACATGACCATCAAAATATTACCATCTCCCAATACTTTTTGTAGGTCTGTTTTTGCTTGGTTGATTACGTAACAACCCTTCAGTCCAACAAAACAAAGAACATCGAATATTATGGTTGGTGTACTTACTCCAGTGTTGGTGCGCAACCGCACTAGTATTTTAGTGTGGCCACACACTCATACTAGTGTAATCCAATTTATTAAATTTATATATTAAAAATACACAAGTGTTATACAAGATAATGTTTTCAAATTTTACAAAACACGGTATTTTTAAAATTTTTAACCCAAAATCCAATTTAGTCAAGTTAATATCTAATATTTCAACATAACACTTTAATAAGTATATCACAATTAAATCTAATTTAGTCAAATATTCTCAAGTTATAATGTTTCACACAAATATAAGACTAAATTTAAATATATATCCATCATATAGACTTAAATTAAATATTATAAAATTAAATACATTTATTTCAAATATGTTTACTAAAATTAATATATACAAATACAATTAGTGCTATTTGGTGATTCATCACTTATAAATAACTTTATCACTTGTAAAAAAAAAGAATATGTACATACAATCAATCTAATTGATAACATATTTTTGAATTAAAGAATAATTTCATCTAAATCTAAAACAATTACAAATTTTCCTTCTTCCATTTCTTGAAGAAAGCCGATTGAAACTCTTCCTGCATATACAAAAGGAAAAGAAGAAAAGAACTGGAAAACAAAACATAAAAAGCACCACATTTTAAGGTACATGCAAAACAAGATATCAAACTTCAAATTTTGTAAATGTTAATCTACGCTAATACACTCTTATTTTCCACAAGAACCCAAACAAGGACCTCAAACAAATGACAGGTAGAGTCAGTAATAAAATCCAATCACTGACTTACAATCTATATATGGCACCCAAAATCTCTCAACATAAATAAATGAACAAAGTTGACAAGAAGAAAAAATTACCATACAACATACAACCATCCAACACCAAAGCATCCAAACCACTCTAACAATACTATTACAGGTCTTATAACAATCCACAAGGACCACACTATAGTGTTCTCTAAAGCCAAAAACACGTCCACCAAGTACTAAACAAAAATACGTAAAGACTTAACCAATTAAGATCAAACGAGAGATGCCAACATTCCACAAAATGGGCCAAAAAAACATTATCAACCATACCAATAACATATCAAGCTCAGATTTTCCCTCCATTTAATCAAACAGACTCCATACACACATATACACATAATCAAACAAACACATATCAATAAATCTATCTCTAAAAGAAACCCAATTTAATCAAAATCAAATATCCACCTCTAAAAAAAATTACAAAATCACATAAACTGATAACCACAACAATTTAATAGCACCTTCCCACAAAAAAGAAAAAAACAAAAAACAAAAACAAAAACAAATACAAACAAAAAACCAAAAATCTCATCTTTACCTTCTTGAAACAAAGTAAAAATACAAACTTTTGACTCTCTCTCTCTCTATCTCTATCTGATCACAAAAAACAAAATCAATAGTAAGTGATCCCCACAACAAATATGATACCTTGCCACCCAAAAAAACACAACAAAAACAGAGAATTATAAAACTACAAGGCAATAATGACTCAAAAATTATAAAAATAAAAACCTGTGACCTTCTCATCTACTTACTTAAAAGTGATAACCCTCTCATCTGCTTCTCTATAGCTTCTATAATTTTATATGTATGACATATTATATTGATGTTTTAGGCTCTTATTATATTGCCCAATAAGCCACATTAAAGACATTTGGTACTATTTATACTGCTCTGATTTAAACCATGCGATCACAAAATGATTATAAACAGTTTCAACAGGAATACCTGTAACACCCCCTACCTGACCCAAGACGTAGCCGGATCGAGAGCGTTACGTGCGTTGCGTAATACAAAAAAAATTTCTTTCGCTCTATTCCAAAAGCCATTTACAATATTTTTTTTTAAACAAAACACATCCACCAATATTCGCAAAATCATAGATTAAGGGAATAACATCATACAAATGAGGAAGATTGAAATAAATAGCCCCTCCGATCATGACCAAACTATATTGCTTTACAAATCCCCACGGAATAATATTTATTACACGTCATTTCATCCCCATTCCAAAATAAAATTTAAGTTATGCAAATGTTCACAAAAATAATATTATATGCATATGTAGAACGGGACACCATTACAAAAATTTAATTGGCCTTAATGCCGAATACCAAAGTATAAAAGTTCATGCATACAAAAAGGATTACTACACATGCATATGGAATGAAATGCTATTACACGTCCAAAAGGAATTATGTGACTCTGACATTCCGCAGGATCCTTCAGTCTTGACTTAACAACAAATACCTGCGCGAGGAAAACAACGCGCTAAGCATAAAGCTTAGAGGTACATTTCTAAGTTCACGATTAATCGAAAACACACCACAACATATAATCCAACTCATACACGATTATTCATATTTTCATATTTCAAACAATTTAACAAATAAGTACATATAACATATTCACATTAATAATCGTTTCGCGAGTAAGACATACCTTCCCATCATAATTAATTATACACATTTACCCAAATTCTTCACAAAATAAGAATCATAAAAAAAAAGAAACAAAATCATTTAATACGACATTTTCATGTTAAGCGATTTAATTGCCCTTAGCTAATTCTAACCGGGTTTTCGATGGATTGGATAATGGATTCACCGATACTGTCCTCAACTTGGGCTACGGATCGGTTTACAAATTTGTATCAAGTTACGGACTGGATGCCCAAGTCTCTCAAAGTCCAATGTTTCATAGATAAATACAAGGATCGGGCACCTATCACCTCTCAAAGTCTATAAGTAAAAATATCAATGGCTGCAGCACTGCTACAGTTTCCTATTGGCATGCCAATCTATCCACATCCCCTAATATACGGTTTTGAATTTAACTAGGGCATTTATAAAATTACATCACTTATTCATTCCACCAAGATTTTTACACATCTTAGTGCACGTTTTTATCCATAACATCCAAACAATTTTCTAGGCAGCTTATATTAATGTTTAAACGTCATTTACATGCATTTTAATGACCAAAAACGCACATAACAGCCCAAGTGCATTCCTAGACAGCATATACAAGCTTTTTAATCAATTTTCATGCATTTAGACATCCAAATACACCCCAAAACAGCCTACAATCTGCACGCAAAATTTATTCCAGTATTTTCTCACAAACTTCAGCCCATTGTCATCATAATCACGCAAAAACAGACCAAGACAGCCCATGTAATTTTTGGCCACCACTAGCTCATGAATTTTCTTAATTTTTCACATATTGAATCATCACAAACACTCCATGGCAGCAAGATAAACACACCATAGCAGAATTTTACACGAGAATCTCATACAAAATTTCATTTACAAGATTCAAACATGCCATAAAAAAAAATATCAAACTAATCAAGCACTAACCAAAATGGTGCCAAAAATCACTCATGTCAATCCTAAATACTGGACAGCACATGCACATGCATTTCAACTTCGTTTATATGCGTTTTGATGCCTAAAATCACTCACGACAGTCCCTAATTACTGGACAGCACATACACATGCATTTCAACTTCATTTACATGGATTTTGATAATTAAATTCACACATGACAGCGCAAACAGCGCTTATTAAATTCGATAGTCCCTACACACCCAAGTTTCCTATAATTTCACTAATCCAAACCTCCAAATGATTAAATAACAGTATGATAACTCATTCAAAACATTTTTGTGCAGAATTTACACACAGAACAGCTGCCATATCATTGATTCCAGCATAAATCACACCATGACAGCCCCTAGCAATGTGGTGAACACTAACAAGCACCTCACCACACATTTTTACATTTCCAATCATTCAAAACACATTATGGCAGTGAGGTTGTCACACCCATAACAGATTTCATACACAATTCTCACACAAACTACCAAACCTAACATGCAAACACATCATTCTATTTGAAAATCAATTGTTAGTGAAACACTAACCAAAATGGTGCCAAAATCACTTTTCTTGTCTCCAAATAACTCTCTCAAGCTTGTCCTTGGTCCTCAACAGCCCCTAACCACCATAGATGAGTTAAAAATGTCAAAAACAACCAGATTTTTCCATGCATGAGCTTACATACGGGATTGCCAAATAAAACTACAAATTGGAAACTAGTTACATGTTATTCAATCTACTAACTCACCTACCTCCCCAAGTCACAAATCCACTCAATTTGACACAGCCCAACCTTGAAAACTCATCCAAAACAATCCATGCATGTCATCTTTGTGCAGTTTGGAGTGTGGGGGATGAAGTCTTGGTGATTTTGCAGTTTGCAGCGAAATGTTTCTCTGCTCGTTCTGAAGAAACTGCAACAAATCCTAAAGTCACTACCAAGCATATACAATATATCAATATAGATAATAAAACACTGTAACTGTCATTTTTCTCATGGACGGTAACCATGAACAGCGACCAACATCACACGCCCACCCATAGCCACCCATCATACACATACACCACACCCAGAAGCCACCACCCACCACCACCACGATTAACATCAAACACCCACCACGGTCACCCATCAAACACATTCCGACAGCCACCAACATCAACTCAAAAATCAGGGTCCTTGATGGAGGAAAAGAAGAGGACGGACCTTTGCTAGTTGACGGTCCGGGGAATGCCGGCGAGTCGACGATGAAGCTCGGAGAGAGCGGCGAGTCGACCATGATGTTGTGAGTCATGACAGAGGGCGAAAAAGTCCACAATCCTATCATTGTGAGGCTGTGACGATTCGATGATGCTGATTGTTGAGACAGAGAGGCGACGCTGGCGAGTCGACGATGCTGCTGAGAGAGAGCGCCGATGCCGGTGCAGCAGATCATCGATGATGTAACAGAGAGCTTGGAGAGAAAATGGGTGTCGGCTAGGCTTTCTTTTGGAGAGAAATGAGACTTAGCCGGTGACCAGTTTTTTAACTTTTTTTGGTTTTTCAAATTTCCTAACCGTTGGATGTAAACTTTGATCATCCAACGGTTGGATTTTATTCTTTTTATTTGTCTGTATGATACAAACACTTTACATGTTTGTATTATAGCCGTTTCCCATGGATCAACATGGATGAAGATTTTTTTGCAAGATATAAAAAACAAGAAGTGTTTTAATGTTCAACGTCGGTAAGTTAATTGTATGAAATTAATTAAATGAAACTAGATTAGTAGGTTATTAATAGGTTACCAGTTAATATAACTTAATTAATAATATATAAAATTTTTCAATAATAACTATTAGATTAATTATAAATCATCTAATGATTATAAACTTATTGAGTAACCTTATTCAAACCGGTAAGTTAGTTAAATCCTTTGATAAATTAATAATAATGTTAAATATAATTAGAATCACAATATTATGGTTATAGATAAAATTTTCTTATTGATTAATTTCCAGTGGTTTCAAATGGCTCTAGAATAAGTAAAAGTGAAAACGAATGATTTAATAATCTCTAATTATAAAGCATAAGGAAAAAAATAAAATAACTTTTTTACCAATTAGTAATCCATATAAAGAAAGAGAACTTAATTTTAATTTGTAATTATCATGTAATTATTGGTAATCAAATTATTTCTAGCAGTACTTCAATAATATAACATATCTCTTCGATGGCTCCAGAATAAGTAAAAGTGAAAACAAATGATTTAATAATCTCTAATTATAAAGCATAAGGAAAAAAATAAAATAACTTTTTTACCAATTAGTAATCCATATAAAGAAAGAGAACTTAATTTTAATTTGCAATTATCATGTAATTATTGGTAATCAAATTATTTCTAGCAGTACTTCAATAATATAACATATCTCTTCGATCAAGAAATATTTTTTTTTTCACTTTATTGATTCCAAAACAAGAAGAAAAATCACAAGAACAAATAAAAAGTGAAAGATAAAAAATTAAATCATAATTGTAGATTAAGAAATTGAATATAATAAATTAAAAATTAATATTTTAAATTTTAAAATTCATTATTTAAATTTTCTTAGAGACATTATATTTTGAAAAGTACTACATGAAGATACTAATATATCAATAAAAATCATATATACAATTACATTTATTATTTTGTATTATTATTGTTATTGTTGTTGTTGTTGTTGTTGTTGTTGTTGTTGTTAGGCACATTCTAGAATACATATAGGATATACATACACTTGATTGAAAAACAAAAATGATTACATGTTAAAATGTATGTTTTTAATTTATTATATACGATTATAACTAAACATATACGTTCACAATTAATAAATGTGATCACATTTACTTATTATGATAATTGTGATCAATTTACTAATTATAATCACACATATTTAATTTTAATCACATATAATAAATTATAATCACATATTTTAAAATACAATAATGTATTTTTTTATCAAGTGTATGCATACCCAAATGTACCTAAGGGGAACCCTTATTATTATTATTGTTATTATTATTATTATTATTATTATAGATGTCCTAACAAATAGAAGATAAATATACTAAAAATTGTAAATAATAATAATAATAATAATTAAATATTAATAAAGTTAAGGATAAAATAAAGTAAAAATGAATTAGATGATAAATCTACCATTTATCTATTAACTAATATATTTATATTTATATTAAAAAAATAACAAAAAAAATTATAAAAGGAAAACAAAAAAGAAAAAAATTCAAAAGTCTAGGAGGGGCTCCACTTCGTGCGATTTGATTGTTTTTGGACCCGGTTCGATCGGTGGTTATTAAAATTAGGGTTGGAGTTTCTAAAATCCTTCAATGGAGAAGAAATCAAGGGTCACTTTGAGAATTGATAGTCTTTGATAAGATAAACTTGAAGGTTTAAAACCGCCACTGTCATCTTTAATTGAATCTAAATCAAACATAAAATCGAGAGAGAGAGAGAGAGAGACCAAATCTTTAAATAATGTTTCTAATCCTAAAACTATTGGAAATAAGAATTATAATTTTATCTTAATCTTAAACTAAACGTAAATAACATAGAATTAGGAATCCTAAACTATAGGAATCCTGACCTCCTAGGAGAATATAAAATAACGAAAATCATAATTATAATCACAAATTATGAATTTCCTTTATTACACGTGTCCCCTTAGTTTAACACTTGGTCCACCAATGCCTAACACTTATTTTATCTCTTCGATCGTTCAATCATCTTATGATCATTCAATATATCTATGTTGTAGCACCATCATCTCATGTTGCCCTGGTTTTAAAGATAAGTTTCTTAGACAAGTGGAAGCGTAGTTCCAGAGTGATTTATCTTGATACTAGCATCTCCAATGAACCTTCCTCTATTGAAGTACAAAATCATAGTTGGGAGATTCCTTAAATTTGCTCAAGCTTCTAATGAGCAAAGACAAGGATATATATTATTGAACCCGTCAGAATGTACTTTTGGAGCTTATATTTCTCTCCTTGCCAATAATAGTCCCTTAATGCCAGAGCTAAGACTATAACGTGGCAATTAAAAAAAAAAAATTATTTCCATGTAAAGTTCTGTTCTTAGTGAAGTTTAATCACAATCTTGTATGAAGAGATTTGTTGAGTTTTGCAATTTGAATTTGATTGTTGTCTTATGAGGTTGGTCACAATGCTTAAAATCATATGTATCTACAGATCTTGCCCATTTATATACAATATGACAAACAAAAATTAAACACTTTCAAGTTTGAACTCTAAACTTTATAAAAATTGCATTACTAGATTTAATATCAGTTTAAAACATCAAGAGATAGCTTTTATTATTTATAATGGTGATACATGTTTCAACTATTCCAAATAGATTAATTTCTCTTATTATCAAAGTTAAATAGAATGCAAACTTTTATGACATACACACTGTTTGAGCTTAAAAAGGTTTGCCATTATTAAGGTAACCTACTGTTTATCATTGTGGTACCACTTTGAATATTAGCTACCCTTAGCGCACCACTTTGAATCTTAAGGTTAATTTAAACTCTCTCTCTCTCTCTAAGTTCCATTTATCTCTCCAGGTTTGCCGTATTATTTCTTTACTTCTCAAAAGATGTCCTTAAATGAATCTTTACACCATCTTTTATACTAGGTTAGGCTTTCCTTTCCATTTGGACCTATATGTGTACACGTTCTTGACACTTGGCTTAATTTTCATCCTTTGCTTGACACTTTGTAGCAACATGTTGAACATCTATCTCAACTTTACGAGTCAGCAAAGGTTGATAGGTTATTAGATTGTTCTTTTGATTAAAGGATGCCACCTATGATTGACATATACCACCTATGAGTAGGAGACAACTCCTATGATAGAGGGACATCACTTATAATTGTAGCATACCTCCTATGATCGGAGGACACTATCTATGATCGAAGGATGCAACATATGATTGGGGAACACCACATATGATCAAGGGATACCTCCTCTTTACCTCCTATGATCAGAGGATACCACCTATGATCAGGCGCACTTTCTATGATTGGGTCATACCAACTATGATCGGGGGATACCTCCACTCAATTTCAAGTACTTGTATCAATCTTAATGGGCCCACATGTATCTTCCTTATTGGGCCTAAGCAGCACTCGTACACTGCCTCTAAATCGACTTGACTCAAAACTATTCATTCGGGTTAGGTCGATTCTATTATGGTTGTGTGCGTTTGATCTGTTTTGTGTTGGTTCATTATGTGAATTGTTCCCAATACTTTGATGTTATTTTCGAATGATATGCAAGGTCATACGATCATTGACTTATGTTTTTGCTATGAATTTAGACTTAGTTTTTTTAAAGTAGCCTTCTTAATTTACATAGTTTAGGATACACTATTGTTGCATTTTATTTGTGAAGGTAAATTTTTCAATTAGGGTGTCTAAATTGCATCATTATTTTTCATTCCTAGGTGTCTTAATTGCACCATCTTTGCTCTTAAGGTGCTTTAATTGTACCATATATGATCGAAGGTGCTTTAATTGTATCATATTCGATCCAAGGTGCCTTACTTGTACCATCTTTGTTCTTTTCTTTTTTTTTTTTTTTTTTTTTTTTTTTTTGAGGAAGTACCATCTTTGTTCTAACGCGCCTTAATTGCACCATTTTTGAACTAAGCTGCATTGCTTTCATTATCTTTGATCTAAGGTGCCTTACTTGCACCATTTTTGTGCTAAGGTATCTTAGAACAAAGATGGTACAATAAAGCACCTTAGATCTAAGGTGGTGCAACTAAGGCACCTTAGATCCAAGAGGGTGCATTAATAGTGTACGAGTAATATTTAGGCCTAATAGGGAAGTTACATGAGACCCGTTAAGATTAGTATAAGTGCTAGAAATTGAGTGGAGGTATCTCTCGATCGTATATGGTATCCTTCAATCATAGGTGGTGTCCCCTAATCATAGGATTTATCATTCGTTCATAGGTGGTATTCCCTGATCATAAGAGGTGTCCCTTGATCAGAGGTGGTATCCTCTAATCATAAGAGGTTTCCTTTAATCAAAGGAATTGTTTGATAGCTTACCAACCTTTGCTAACTAGTAAAATTGAGACAAATATTCAAGGTACAACTTCCAAATGTAAAAAAAAGGATGAAAATTAAGCCAAATGTCGAGCATGTCTACATGCATATACCCAAGTGGAAAGGAGAGCTTACCCTAGTATAAAAGATGTTGTAAAGTCTTATTTGAGGATGCTTTTTGAGAAGTAAAGAAACAATATGGCAAAGCCAGAGAGGTAAATTGAGCTTAGAGGGGCAGAGAGAGTCTGAATCAAACTTAAGATCTAAGGTGACGCACTAAGGGCACCTAAGATTCAAAGTGGTACCCCGATGATGTTAATTAGGCTCTCTAATTAGGCCCCTTTGACTTATTCATTTGAGCTTCATTTATATTTTTAAAATTCTATTAGGTTTATTTGGATTCAGGCCTTACATATAATTATCTCTTATAAAATTTCGTCATTGGAATTTAAGAACCATCTTTACATTAGGATATCTTGTTCTAAACTCTTGCTTTTTATTTCCTCCTTAATGACCTCAATAATTCTATTCTCAATCATTCTCTAAATTTCTACATTCACAAAATAAAAGATTCAAAACCATAATAATTAACACTTACTTAGGCAACCATTAAACAAAACTCTTCAATTAGATCCTCATTAATAATCATACTCGTATCCTTCTAAATAATCACACCTATAACTATTCTGAATAATAATTATTTTCTTTTTCATCACTTCTAATAATAAACAAAAATTAATAGACCATTTAGTGTAACTCTTACACTTTATATAGTCTTCTTGACTTTCAAGTAATGAATCAATATCTACCAATAAACAATTAATCACACTATCATTTTTTGTCCATACAATTTGGAAACAAATTAATTATTTAAGATCATATCCTATGACATCAACACCATATCACATTCATATAGATCTCATGCAAGTATCTCAAAGTTCAAATCTACTGTTTCATAACTTAATTTCAAACCTAATAAATATGAATTTCCTCAAACAAAAGATTTAACATCATACTTCCGCTATATAACTCTAATTTTCAACAAAAATATTCGATAACGGAAAAATATACTGTTATTTCTTAAATAAGGCTTTTTTCATTAAAATTCAAGTAATTACTGATGTATTTAATAAAATCTAAGAATTATGTGCATAACTGTTAATCAAGCATAATTTGGTAATTTATGAAAAAGTTAAAGAATTCTAGAAGGAATCAAAGAGGAATTAGAAAACTTTACTTGCAAGAAAATGATCCGGTCGATTCAAGAAGTTTTTGGAAAAACATGAGTAAAAAATCATGCAATAATAGAGAGCTTCTAGAAGTAGCTCGTTGAGGAAATTAATAAAAGTGAAAACATTATCTATTGTAGGTTGCATCCTATAGTTAAAAGCAGCAATAGATAAGGCATAAGGAAGATTCGCAGGATTACAGGCTGAGGAGACAAGCTACAACGGTCATAAACAGAAGTCACTGGATCAGAACCTGTGTAAGCAACCTATGACGATGTCACAGAATGGTGTCATAGGGAAGGAACCTACGATAGTAAGTTGTAACGTATTAAATGCGCAGAATCTCGGCTTAGATAGCTGATGCAAAATTTGTGTTTAATCCCAGGAAAAATTACCAGTCCAGCCCAACTCATCCCCCGTAAATAGGAACCAATTCTCAATGCTTTTAGCATCAAGTAGTAAAGGAAGCAACAACAATCAGAGTCAAAGCAGAGGTAGATAGTCAGGAGCAAGAGTCCGAGGAGCTTAATCCGGGAGGAGAATAATTAGTTTATTCCTTTTATCTAATATTCTATTTATGGAATTTTCTCTTGTATTATTTGCTCTTGTCTTTACTGTGAGGAGCTAAATTTTTTTTAATCTAGGCTGCAATATAGCTTGACCTTGGTTTTGATTTATTCAATGATTAAGTTATAATTATTTAATTGCTTTTATTATTGCATTCTATTTTATTGGTGCATAATACTAGTGATAACTCTATTTTTATAGAGCTATTTTATCTTTTTAAACTTGAATTCTTACTTAGTTCTTGATATTTTTATTTTTATTAAGTAAATTATTTCATTTTTTGTATTTTTTATTTTCAGAATAAAATTGGTGAAAAAGCGTATGTGGACCCCACCAAGTGCTATTGTTCGAGACAAGATCATCGCTACAAAATGAATATCATTCGAAGTAGTTCATTGCCTTAAGAATTACTCGAATCAGAAATCGCATAAAGAAGTTATCGCAGTTTAAAGATTGAGTATTCTAAAAATAAATATTATGTCATGTTGATGTAAGAAATGATGTAATGAAAATTATGATGTAAGCAATGATGGAATATGAAAGTTGACTTGCATAGGGTAGGTGAACCATGATGTAAGTAATGATGTAATATGAAAGTTGACTTGAATGAGGTAGGTGAACCATGATGTAAGCGATGATGTAGAATGGTAGAAAATTAGGAAAAGATTATGCATGTGATGATGTAATTGGAGGTGAACTTTGCCTATAAATAAGCCTTAGAATCACCATTCCAAGCATCTGATCAAAAACCAAAATAACAAGTAGTTTAGGGAAAGAGAGAGATAGCTTAGAGAGGAGGAGCAAAGCAGAGGAAGAAATTCTACGGTGAAGTTTCAATTCACTAATTTTTTTTTTTTTTTTTTGTGTTATATTTAATCTTCTAGTTTGTGTAAATTTTAATTTAAGTATGAAATAATTTATTTTTCTAAGGTTATGATGTCGCCTAACTTTGATGTTCCAACCCTTTGTTCAATTCAATTAAGGATTTTCTATCTTGATTGATGCATTTAATAATGTTCTTAATGCTTCTAAATAACTTACCACTATTTAGTTGAATTGTTAATCATAATGATAGCGGAAGCTGATTTATGTGTCTAGTTCATTATATTTAATGTCATAAATTACATGTAGGATAGAAATATACCTGCATGGTTTGTGTGGTCTATAAAAGAGATCCATAAATCTTAATGAATCTTTTAATGTTTTAACTTGCATGGAAACATAGCATTTAAGCTTTATAGAGTATTTTCCTCAGACCTCGGGAGAGGCTATGTGAATAATTCAGAGAATCTCGACTAAAAACTGGATAGTTAATTTTTGTTAAAAAGAACAAATGAGAGAAACATATTAGTTATGGTGAAATCAGAACCTTAAAGTTTTTATTCATTGAATTAATTTATATTTGTAATTAAATTAAGTTGTAGTTTTTAACTCATTTACTCAAATTTCGTCTTCCAAATAAAAATTGAGTTATTATAATTTTGGGCATTAATTAACAACAATCCTTGTAGGACAATACTTATCTCATCATTATATTACTTGTCTGGCTCATTCACTTGCGATTTTGCACGACAACTAGTCAATTAATTTAGGTCTATTAATTGATTAGAACCTAAGAATGTAACATTATCAAGAGAAGTATTATGAGACTGAAACCCAATAGAATAACATAATTCATATGAGATAAATATATATTAATATAGTTATGTGATCTTGTGTGGATAATCTGAACTTAATGAATTCCGATTCATTAACCTACATAGAGATATAGTCAAATTAATTAGTTTGGGTAAGTGTTTGACCATCGAGAGAGACTAGTTACTATTTTAGGATTATTTGATTAAATACAAGATAAATATTAACCTTAAGAAGAGGAGAATAAGTCAGAAGATTGGTTAAGTGATGATTGGTTAAGTGAAGTTGTACGCTTAGATACTTTATAACTGTTGGTTTTCATTAATTTTAATCATCAGTTTAATTTCCAAATTTATTCACTCAATCAATTTTTGATAGTTTGAATAAAGTTTGCTTTAATCGATTTTAATACTTAATACATAGTTTGCATCCATCCTTGTGGGATTTGACCTTGACTTACTACTTAATACAATTAGACCATATTTGCTTGCATGTAAAATTAGCATCAATAAAATTGTCGGTCAATACCTTCAATCACACTATTAATAACACCACAAAACAGTTATAAATTTACACACATTTCAAGAGTCAACCTACAACCTTATTCAATACTCCAAAATTTCAATTATTTAATAACTCCATGTTATAAATATTCAAAGCCATGATTTACAATTCATATCACAGATACATCTCATACTTAGCTCAAAATCAATTCAACTTAATGTATTAGCACTAAACTCCAAATGCTAACCCAGGTCATCCATAAGTTTTATGTGAGATAGGCCACAATGATGCATAATAAAATTATAACATTTTTCTTTAACTAAATGAAAACTGAATGCTTGGGACAAGAAAAGTCATCCGAATCTTAAACCATTGCTCCGATACCAAGTTAACGGAACCCATCTCGACTCTTCTCTCGAGTCCAGGAGAATCTTGTGAAATTTGATGGAACCAATCCTAACTCTTCTCTTGAGTCCAAGAGGATCCGATAAAAACTAGGATATTTCTAACTGAAATCTGAAATTAGTAAATCATTTTAGAAAAATTCTTGTAAATCTCATGGTTGCCTCATGAATTCAATATGAACAAATCTGTGATATTTCTTATTAAAACCTGGATTTTTTTTAAAATAAAACTTTTTTAAAAATCACTGTGAATCTCATGATCACTTTATAAATATAATCTAAACAAATCGAAAATCTTTGCAATTCTCATGTTGGAACTTTGTACTGAACATATAAAATGTATATAAATTATTTGAAAAAGGATATTCCATTCATAAATGTATCCTTGAAACACATTTAAGAAATCTAGTTAATTAAAAATAATATACACAAATATAAATTGTTCATCATCATGTGACATTTCTCAAAATATGTAATAATCTACACGAACATGTGGCAAATCTGAAAAAATGAGTTTTATGAAAGAGTAAATGCTAACGCTCAGTGAGTGGATATAACTTTTCTAAAAATATTTCTAAATAAACATGATATATAAATGGTAGCTCATATCATAATAAAACTATAACATCTGTATGAATCATCTTTATAATTTATAAAATATAATCTATAACTATTGTTTGTAAATCTTTTTTGAAATCTTTTCCGATTAACTACACAGGCTTCTCTAGTTTGGATCACCACACTTCAATCCTCTACTGGATCTTTATCTATGGACTTATGACTTTTATATGTGTGTGGATCCCAGTCTCTACCAAGCCAAAATAATAATTTATTTTTTATCTACTTAAATGATCTTATGTGATTTCTGAAACTTTTTTCATTTCTAATAAATAATAACGATTGAAATATAAATAAACATAATTCAATCAGTTTAATCAAAAACAAAATTATCTATTCACAAAACTCTTTTGCTTATTTATGGGTATAATACGGGTTCCCATTTGATTCCTCATGAGCTTAAATCTACCCAAAAATAATATAAAACTCAATTTAGAATTTATGAAAAAAATTAATTAATTTACTAGAATCCAAATCTCATTAAAATAAAATCATCTATTTGAATAAATCAAGCATCCATATATTTTGTCCACCCATCCAAAACTTTCTTTTTCTATTTTTTTTCTTTTTCCTTCTAGGCTCGCCTTTTTTTTTTTTTTTTTTTTTTTTTTTTTTTTTTAATTTTAAACTTCTACCGTGCAAGTTTATGTGTTTGTTCATTTGTTGTGCAATTTGCTTTCAATTAAACATGAACTTATATATGCAGAGTCACGACCACCTTAATATTGCCTTCACTCTTCATGCCACTAATCTCACTCTCATGCCATCTCTCTTTGACTTTGCTTTGAATTGTTTACCAACCATTCAATTTTTTAATCTTTGCTTTTGTCATACAGCTTTGACCGCCCGAAGCACACCCACTCTGTATTTTTCTTAAAATTCTCCACCATCTCACTCTTTTTTCGTGACTTGCATAAGATCAAGTTCATATCATTTCATATAATTGTTATGTAAGACTTTCATTCGGTCCTCCACTTGTCTCTTTTAATGTAAATTTTGATTTGTTTGAGTAGCCCATTAAATTGGGCTTGCTTCGGCCCATTAACCACTCCTTTTTATTAAACAAATTTTGGGCTCCCTTAATAGAATTCGACCCATTTAAAATTCGAACTAGCTCTTTAATTGGCTCCTTTGACTTTTTCTTTGAGCCACATTTATGTTTTTAAAATTTTATTGGGTACATTTTGGATTTGGGTCTTACATATAGATTATAGATTTTCATATTATATATTACTGAAGATATAAAAATGATTTATATAGAAGTTTATAATTTCACTACGATATGAAATTTAAATTCAGTTTTATTTTTCAAATATAATTGCGTATAAATCATTGAAAATTATTTATCATTACCAGAATTATGTGATGCTAGTTATTATAGAAACGAAATGATTTATTTTGGTTTTCAAAAATTATATCCACTTATTGAGCGTTAGCGCTCACTCTTTTATAAAACTCATTTTTCCAAGCTTGTCGTTGGTTCATGCAGATTATTGTATATCATGAGAAGGGTTATATGGTGATGACAAAATGCATTAATACTATTTTTAAGTATAAACATTTTTGCATCAGTGTATATTATTTTGAGTTAACCAAATTTCATAAATGTGTTTCCAGAATAGTTTTACAAATAAAATATCTTTTACAGATATTTTGTGAATATTTTGATTATTTAGTTTAAGGGTTCTAACACGAGAAATGTACAACTTTTCAATTTGTTCAAATTAAATTTTATAAAATGATCATAAAGTTACGATGATTTTTCTAAAAGATCTTTAGTAAATCCAAATTTTAGTTAGAAACATCACAATTTTCACGATATCCTCCTGGATTCAAGGGATGAGTCAGGATAAGTTCCGTTAATTTTCACAGAATTCTCTTGAACTCGAAAAAGGAGTCTGGATGGAACCTCTCTTGTTGTTTCGATTTGATATGAACTATTTTATTCAATAATTTATAAAATCATATACTATGTTATGATATTAGTTTCTTTAGAATTATAATTATTATGTGTAGTAAATAGTAATACTACAAAAACTCAATAGTAATATAATTGATTCATCTATCATTTCAAATTTACATCCACTTATAGCGTAAATTATTAGCACACTCTCATTTACATTTGTGATAGGGGTTTAATTTAAATCCTAGCGAGGAGTATTTACGAGCATTTATGGGGAGTTTTTTTTTTATTTATTTATTGTAGGAGTCTCATAGTACTATACATATTAATTTTCAAGTCATACATATAATATTTAAGCTAAATAAATTTTAACAAATATTTGGTATGATTAACTTAGAATTATATATATATAAGTTTGATATGTATTTATATATTAATTAATAATATTTACATCATAGTTGGATATTCTCATTATTGTATACAATGTGTTTTACTCTAGTGCCCCATCTTGTATAAATTTCTAGGTCCATCATTGTGTAGATAGATATAGATGCGAGGTAGAGGTAGATACAACCAATTTGAAGCAAAGGAAGAGGTAGATACAAGGTAAGAGAAGCAGAGACATAGCTATCGTCACCGTCGTTGCCATCGTCTTTGTTGTTGAGAGTGAGGTAGCACCACAGTCGATTTGTTGATCTCTGGCATTATTGAGCTTGAGAAGAGAACGACATTAGATGATTGGAGAGAAATGAAGAAACGATGATGCGAGAGAGAGAGAGGGATAGGATGAAAAGCTTGAATGGTGATGGATGATAAAGAGAGAGAGAGGAGGCACGCTTATATGTTTAACCTTGTTTTGATCCCTAAAACAACATTGTTTCAACTAAAAAAAAAAAAAAATTAAAAATAAGCTGCCTAGACAACCGATTCGACCGCCAAGGTGGATCAAGGCAGTCTTAGGTGGTTTTAGGCTACCTACTGCTTAGAATCGTCGACTTGGCCTAAATCAATACTGTAGCTGGCCGATTAGGGATCAATCGGCGCTTATTAGTCCTGACTTTTAAAACGTTGCATGTAATTTCCAATCCCATTCTCTTGGTCTTACATGTAAAGATCTAAATTTTAATTAATTGAATATTTGAGCTCTAAAAAAGCATCTTTAAGGCAACTAATTTTTCTAATCTTCAATTTCACACCAAAATTACCAATTATGATGGGAAAAGTTTGAATCCAACTAGTCATGAATTCTACTTCCTTAAGGTCTTTTGACTATTGAAGAGACAAATATCACCAAAGAAAAAAAAAAAAATTATTTCAATTAAACAAGAGGAAAACTTGTTTAATGACCAAAACATTATATATAGCAATAGTTTTTCATTTCTTTTTCTAAGTAATAATCACATAATAGTTGGCAAAAAGCAATTGCAGATCTCTACCATTAATTGAAGTTCTACGAGCATTGAAAAAGAAAAACATATTACATTTTTCAAGCTAATATGATACATCTTCATTTCAAATACAAAAGTGACATAGAAATTTATGGACAAGGATGTCATACCATAAATTAACTTTATCAGAAAATATTAATGGTGTTACAGTTACTACAAAGCCTATCCCAAACCCAACACCAATGACCAGGAAGAACTGCCAATCAAATTCATTGCTTGAAAAGGGTGCTGAAGGATTAAATTTGCTACTTGGAGCAAGAATTTTTGTGGAATTTGAAGAATTTTTCTGAGGCGGCCCACACAATCCTTTGTTGCCCTTAAAGGAAGTAGGTGAAAATTATTGGAGTTGAGTACTTATTGGGATCATTCCCACTAAGTGATTATATGAGAGATTTAGGGCAGAAAGGAAATTCAAGCTTGCTAGTTGTGTAGGTATATGCCTTTGCAAATTGCTCATTGAAAGGTCTAAAGACTCTACCTATTGAAAATTCCTACAGAAGATTGGATTGAGCTCGTGAAAGCATTTGTGACAAGTTGAGAAAGTGTAGAGATTTGAATAATCCTAACTCTTCCAGTATTGACCCTTGAAAATTGTTTGATGATAAGTCAATAAAGGTGAATATAGTTAGGATTTTAACTACCTCTATCTCTAGACCTTTCATGGTAACAGTTATAGCATCTTGGTGGAATTCACCCGTTGTGCTAACCTCAACTAGAAGGTGTTTGAGCTGAGATTGGGCTTTTTGTTCATCAACCATCATTGCCTCCCAATATGTTAAAGCCTTTTTTTGGTAGTTTTCTAGTAAAATTATTGAAAGCTAAGTCGACAATTTGAAGCACTAGCCAGGAGACATTATATTTAATGCCACTGATGTTGCCATAAAACTTGTTGGATCGCAAAACTAGGGCATGCAAACTGAAGCTATTCTTTATCTAATACGAGAAGACATCACTGATATTGTTGTTTCCAAAGTCTAAAACCTCCAACATTGGGCAATTGGCAAGAGATTTTGGAACTATTTCATCTAATTGAATTTCATTCAAACTAAGTGTTTGAAACCCACAATTTATTGGAAATTTGTCCGGAATAGTTCCAAAAAGTCTATTATTTTTTAAATTCAGAACACTCAAATTTCTAGCCCCCTCAACCAAACATGTTGGGATTTTGCCGCTCAAATTATTGCTTGATAAGTCAAGAACTTCAAGATATGTTGCGCTATAGATTAATTTAGGAATAACTCCTGCAAGCTTATTATTTGAAATAGAAAAGAACTAGCAACCACTATAATTGAAAATATAACTAGTTTATCGGGATGGAAGAATTAAAATTATTGCTCGAGTAATCAACAAAGTGCGCTGTTTCTACTGGAAGTGAGATCTTTCCTTGAAGCTGGTTAGAATGTAGGTCAATGAATGATGGGGTGTAAAATAAGTAAGGCTTTTCTAAAGCCACCAGGTTATTATGTGAGAAATTTAGTTTGAAGCGAACAACTAGCCAAATCCAATTAGGTATATCTCCAGAAACTTGGTTGTCTGAAATATCTAAATACCTCAACCCCCGATTATTTCATAGATTAGGAATCACGCTGAGGTTGCCTGAAGCTAAGCTCAACCAACTAATGTTGGGAGCGGAAGAAGAAAAGCTGCTACTTACATTTACTACCAAGTTGTTGTATGAAAAGTCAAAATCAGTAAGATTGTCAAGCCTTCCAATCATATCCAACTGTACAATGCCATTGAACTTGTTAGAAGAGAGAGAGATTCCTTTCAAGTTTTTGAGCTCAAAGATTGATTCGGGAATAGACCTTTCTAATCTGTAACCACTTAAATCAAGTCATTCAAGTGCAGAGGAGGAAGCAATAGAAATATCAAGAATTTGGCCCTCAAATTGGTTGTTGGCAAGCAAAGCTACTGCAGCATCAGAAGTACAAACAGTGCTGGGTGGATACTTCTATTAAAAAAATTAGACCTTAAATCAATATCAACAAGGTTTGGAAATTTCAAATTGATTGATGAGATCTCACCAATTAAAATATTAAGAGAAATGTCTAAATATTTGAGAGATTTGGGCATATAAAAATATGGGAATGGACTAGTAAAATGTTTAAATGACAAGTCCAAATCTAGTAGCTGGGTTAGATTGGCCATTGATGTGGGAAGTGGTCTAGTAAAGTTGCAACCTCGAAGATCCAAGTTCAAAGGAAAATCTGGCAAACAACCATGAAGAAGTGGATTTCCGGATAAACGAAGAGTATCAAGTGTTGATACTTTGAATATGTTTTTCTTAGTTTTTAAACTAACATTAAACATAAAGTAAAGAAAAAACTCATAGGAAGGAACACTCGTCACTTTTCATTTTTGTTTTAAGCTATTTATACAAAAGGTTCATGCAGTAGAGTTGGAGAGTCACTACCAATTCCAACAACTATGCAGATTTCTGTCCCTTAAAATAAGGACTTACACACATTTTAAACTAACCTTCCATAATTTTAGTAACTAGTACAACAAAAAGATTTATCTAAGAATATCTAGAAAAATCTCAATTCCCATCACTCCCTCTTGAGATTTTTCTTCAAGACTCCCAGCTGTGCCCGCAAATCTTCAAACCTTGATTTTTGCAACCCTTTTGTCATAATATCAGCAAGCTGCACCTCTGATCTGCAGTACTCCAACTTAATTTCTTTGTTTTGCTCAGCTTGCCTTAAAGCATGAAACTTCACCTTAATGTGCTTGGATCTTCCATGGAGAACTGGATTTTCAGCCATAGAAATTGCAGACTTATTATCAACCTTAATCATAGTAGCTTCAATTGGACTCATCTCCAACTCAGTCATCATTTTTCGAAGCCAAATGGCTTGATTTGCAGCACCTGCTGCTGCAATATACTTTGCCTCAGCAGAGGATTGAGCAACAACTCCTTGTTTCTTAGAGTTCCATGAAAATACACCAGAACCCAAAGAGAATACATAACCAGATGTGCTCTTTGAGTCATCAACACTTCCAGCCCAGTCACTATCAGAGTAGCCTTGAAGCATGCCATTTTCAACTGATTTGAACCAAATACCATAATCAATAGTCCCTTTAATATATCTCAGTGCCCTTCTTGCAACCCCAAAGTGAACTTGACCTGGAGAATGCATAAATCTTGATAAGAGACTTGCAGTGAACATTAAATCAGGCCTTGTAGCTATCAAGAATAATAAGCTACTGATTAAACTTCTATACACGGTAGGATCAACTTTGTCACCTCCCTCTGCCTTAGATAACTTCTCATTTGGCACTAGTGGAGTAGCAACAGCCTTACACCTTTCCATTTTGAATTTTTTGAGAAGATCAAGAGCATATTTTTTCTGAGAAATAAAAAATTCCAGCAGAACATTGGTGAATTTTCATTCCTAAGAAATATTTCATCTCACCCAAATCAGACATCTCAAACATTCTTTCCATCTCACCCTTAAACTCCTTTAACAAAACTTCATCATTTCCTGTTACAAGCAAATCATCAACATAGAGAGACACCACCAGCAGCTTCTCCTTTTCTACCTTTCTAGTATATAAAGTGGCTTCATTTTCACTCCTCATGAAACTACAATGAGTGAGATAACCATCAACCTTGCTGTACCAGGCCCTTGGTGCCTGTTTCAGTCCATACAAAGCTTTATGAAGCTTATACACCATATTTTCCTTGCCAGCAACTATGTAACCTTCAGGTTGCTCTACGAAAATCTCCTCTTGCAATTCTTCATTCAAGAAGGCTGACTTCACATCTAAATGAAATATCTTCCACTTCATTTGAGCTGCCAATGCCACCAAAAATCTGATGGTGTCATGCCTAACAACTGGTACAAAAGTGTCACCAAAATCAACACCAGGCTGCTGGGCATACCCTTTAACAACCAGCCTTGCCTTCAACTTGTTCAACGAACCATCTGGATTTACTTTAGTTCTATAAACCCATTTCAACCCTATGACATTTCTTCCCTTTGGTCTTTCAACAAGCTTCCAGGTTTTATTTTTTTCAATCATTGTTATTTCTACATTCATGGCTTCAATCCACCCTTGAAACCTTGAAGCTTCAAAATAATTTGCTGGTTCTGTCACAACATTACAATTTTCATATATATCTGCTATAGTTCTTGTCTTTCTTGCATTTGACTCATCTTCACTTGTATTTTCTTCTTGGCTCACCACTTGAGAATCTGAATTTTAAACTTCAACCGGAGAAAGTGAAGAATTAACATGTTGTTCAACCACATTTTTTTTCCAATTCCAGTAGGATTTTTCATCAAAAACCACATCTCTGCTAATGATGACATTGTGAGTTTGTAAATTGAAAATTCTGTAACCTTTTGCTTGTGAAGAATAGCCCAAGAAAATTCCCAACTCTAACTTTTGATCCAGCTTGCTTCTTTTGATTGCAGGTATGTGTACATAGCAAATAGAGCAAAAAATTCTCAAATGCTTTGCTGAAGGCTTTGCACCACTCCAAGCCTCCACAGGTGTCTTGTCATTTACTGCCTTTGTAGGTAGCCTATTTAGCAAATACACTGCTGTATAGACAGCCTCTGCCCAGAACTTGTGAGGTAGCCCCTTTTCAACCAACATACACCTTGCCATTTCAACCACCGTTCTATTTTTCCTTTCCGAAACTCCATTTTGCTCAGGAGAATAACTCACAGTCAATTGATGACTAATGCCTAACTCTTCACAATATTTAATAAATTCATTTGAGTTGTATTCCATGCCATTATCAGACCTTAAAATTCTCAATTTGTTGCCACTTTGAGTTTCTGCCATTGCTTTGAATTTTTTGAACACAGAAAATACTTGTGACTTGTAACTCACAAAGCATACCCATGTCATTCTAGTTAGATCATCAATAAATAGAACAAAGTACTTATTTTTGCTTAAGGATTCAGTTTTCATAGGCCCACACACATCTGTGTATACCAGTTCAAGTTTCTCCTTAGCCCTCCATGAAGAACTAGAAGGAAATGCCTGCCTATGCTGTTTGCCCAACTGACAAGACTCACAAACAACAGTAGGAATTGAAATTCTAGGCAAATCCTTGGTCAGCCCTCGACTGTGCAAAGTGGTGAGTGCAGCAAAATTAAAGTGCCCAAATCTTTTGTGCCATAACCATGACTTATCATCTTTCACAAAATTAACCCTTTCACCAATAGAATTCTAATTTAGAGGAAAACTTTTATCAACCATAGGCAACTTGACAATTAACACACCATTTTGATCATAAATAAAGCAACATTTATTTTTAAATGATAATGAGTAATTATTTTGAAGCATTTGAGCAACACTCAGTAAATTTTGAGCTAGGCATGGAATATAAAGCACATCATGTAGATATTTGGTACCTTTTTTGGTTTGTATAGCCACTGAACCCTTTCCTTGAGCTTCAACCACTTCACCATTACCAAGTTTCACCTTAGTCTTGACACTTCTATCCAGCTGACTGAACAAACTTTCATCCATCGACATGTGGCTTGTACAACCACTATCGATGAACCAAGTCTGCTTCTTATTTATTTTTAAACATTGGGACACCATGAATAAGCTAGCTTTAGGCTCCTCCTCTTGTTCTTCTGTGTAGTTCACTTGTTGAGAAAATTTATCTTGCTCTTGGTTTTGCTTCATTCTGCAGTTTTTCTCTATGTGACCCATTCTTTTGCAGAATCTACATTGAATAGGTGGCTTACCCTTGAACCAGCAATCTTTCTCTTGATGATTTGTTCTTTGGCAGGTAGCACATGGAGGGAATTTGCCCTTTTTTTCTGACTCTTTTGAAGAAGAAGCTTGCTTTCCTTTGTCTGACTTATCACCATAACTCTTCTTCCCGTCTTTCTTTGACCGCTTTCCCTGTTGCTTGGCTTGAAATGCTCCTTCAGTCACTACTTCATCCCTCATATTTGATCTTTGTTCTTGGGCTTGCAATTTGCTAATTAATTCTACAACTGAAAGTGTTTTTAAGTCACAAGACTCTTCTATTGCAGAGATCTTGGACTCAAATTTTGCAGGTAAGCTAATTAGCATCTTGTCCACTACCTTCTGATCTGGAAAAACTTCACCAAGCAACTTGATTTTGTTAACAAGCTCTAAAAGTTTTGAGGCATAATCCTTTACAGTCTCCTTTTCCTTCATTCTCAACATTTCAAACTCTCTTTTGAGAGTTAAGAGTTTGACAGTCCTTACCCTCTCACTGCCTTCAAACTTTTCCTTTAATTTATCCCATGCTTCCTTAGGTGTTTCACAAGTCATTATCCTTGTGAAAATCACATCTGATAGTGCTGAATGGATGCAGGTGAGAGCCCTTGGTTTCTTTGCCTTTTGATCTTCATAATTTTTAATTTGAGTCAGTGTAGGATCTGGCCCAAGTGGTGCAGGATCAGCTCCACTTTCTATTGCTTCTCATAGATTCAAAGCCCTTAGATAAGCCTTCATTTTTATCACCCATATGTGATAATTTTCACCCGTAAACATTGGAGGACCAATCCCTAAAAAATTGCTAGTAGCCATCTCACCTTTTTTTGGTGTTTAAACTCTCCTTCTCAGTGTTTAATCACTCTCAGCAACCACTCAGAGATTTTTGCTCACAGATCCCTCAAGAAAATGTGCTCTGATACCATTTCTTAGTTTTTAAACTAACATTAAACATAAAGTAAAGAAAAAACTCATAGGAAGGAACTCTCGTCACTTTTCATTTTTGTTTTAAGCTATTTATACAAAAGGTTCATGCTGTAGAGTTGGAGAGTCACTACCAACTCCAACAACTATGCAGATTTCTGTCCCTTAAAATAAGGACTTACACACATTTTAAACTAACCTTCCATAATTTTAGTAACTAGTACAACAAAAAGATTTATCTAAGAATATCTAGAAAAATCTCAATTCCCATCAGTTTTCATGAAGTTTTCCAGATAAATTACATCTACTCAGACTAAAAATTTTCAAGTTTGGAAAGTGAAAAAGTCAGGAATTGGAGACAACAAACTATTCATATCCAAAGAAATGAATGAGAGTGAGCGAAGTCTGTAAGGGAAGAATGGATAGGGCCTAAACGATCACAACCAATCAAGCTCAGAACCTACAGATTAGGCAGTGAAGATGATAAAGCTTGGGACCATTCAGTTCCCTTGGCTGATATATTTACACCGTCAACATCAAGATATAGTTCTTTGAGCTCAGTGAGGTTTTGAAGAAGCGCTTTTAATTTGGGATTTTCAAGTTGGGTTTTGAACAAGCTTTTCAAGTCGAAATAATAATAATATGATAGATCAAGAATAACCAACCTTGTCATGCCTGAAATCTAAACGGGAATCTGCCCCCTGAAGCTGGCATAAGAAAGATTCAAGTAAGTCAAACTTGTTAGATTGGCTAGTATAGTGACTATAGTCCCACTTGTCTAGTGACTATATAGACGTACAGTGGAGCTTAGTATCGTGACTATAGTCTCACTTGTCTGCCGTATAAAAGATTCTGAGCCACCAACTAGATTACTGTTTCCTTTCTACAGTATGAATCTCTTCTTCTGATCTTACAATAAAGAGAAAACAGTCAGACAATTAACAACTCATATTGTCTTATACAGTCACTCATTTACTGTGTTTGCTAGAATGATTTCTCATGTACATAAGTAACCGTTCAAAATGAACAATTTTTTTCCCTTTAAGATAACTAGTTGTTATCTATTTAAATAACAATAAGAAAAAAGTACTTATGCATAGTGGATCGTCTATAGGACCCAAAGATCAAATAAAAAATCACTTGAGATTGATGGGTACGGAAATTGTAAGTTTCGTTTTGATTTGCCATGATTAGTTCAAGTATGAAAATATATGGTTCAATGTACGTTGTTAATATTGCGAAACTATTGACAAAAAGGTGTAGCTAGAAAAGTCACGTCCAGTCCTCTTCATTGATAAGGAAATTGCTAGCTTCGCCTTGATTTGCGGTAATTATTTCTGATGTGGGATCAAAATATTTGGTTAAATGATGATATTAGAAGTCTAATTACATAGAAGTTTTAAAATTAAAATAATGTGACATTTCTCAAAAAATTATGCAAAAATTTCATTCGAATAACGTAACAAGTTTATTTGTAATTACCACGTTAATTTTAAGATAGTACATTAATGATGCTTACATGTAAACTTGCCTCATAATTTGACTAATAAATTTGAATAAATTTTTTAATAGTATAGTATTATTAATAAAAATAATAGTGCCAAAACAATTTGCAAGAAAGTCTAGTTAGCAGACTCATAGTTACAAATAGTCCTTTCATCTATTGCTTGGGCCATTTCCTCTGTATCATCTTCCAGTCCCATCTTCGACAACGTTTCCTTTTATAGATCTACTCTTAACCAAAGATTGGAACTCTAAACAAGAATCTTCATAGCAACTAGTTTTTCCAAGCCTTCCAATTAATTTGCATCAAAATTACCAATTATGATGAGAAAAATTTGAATTCAACCTGTGATGATTGTCCTAGTGAGATTCTAAGGATCAATTCCTGTCTTTAATTATGATCTTTGGGTGTTCAAAAGAATAATATATATAATCAGAGCAAAAAATAAAATTGCTTCAGTTGAATGAGTTGCACATTTGCATCTTTTGACTGGCATTGAGTTGGGCTGAGATAGTACCATGACAGAACAATTGTAAGAATTCTCTATCAATATTGATATTATGATAATATTTTTATGAGAGTAATTTAAGTTTGAGTGATATATAAGAAAAATCATCCATTTTTTTTAAATACTGATGTGTCATTAGATTATCAAAATATTAATAAAAAAAAAAGATGATAGAGAATTCTTACTGTGTCTGACCACCAAAAAATGAACTTGATCTCTTACTAGTTAGTAAGGATTTTTAGATCTTAATAAAACATGATACCAATAATATTTCATTTTCATTTTCATTTTCTAAGCAATAATCACAAGATATATGGTTCAAAGCAGACACAAATCTCTATCATTTGAGATTTTTTTCCCAGACCAAAAAAAAAAAAAAAAAAAAGAGGAGATTGAAAAATAATACTTAAAAGTTGAATTATATTTTTTTTAGCACCTTCACAAACTATTGTTAGTTCGTGTAGGAATAATAGTTCCCAGAAATCATGCTAGCTATATTTCTATACAAACTAACAATAATCTATGAGAATGTTATTTTTCTAACTCAAGGTTTTAGTGCTATTTATTGAATTTTCTCGTTTAAATTTTAAAAGAAAAGAAAAACCAACGGGTTGTACTTTTATTCTCACAAGTACACCTTCATCTCACATAAGAATTGGCGCCGAAATTTATGGACAAATGTGCTACGTCTTCTACAAAACCTGCCCCAAACCCGACTCCAATGACTAAGAAGAATTGCCAATCAAGTTCATTGCTAGAAACAGGTGCTGATGGATCAAAATTCTTGAAGGGACATTGATTCGCTGTGGAATTTGGGCAATCTTTTTTTAAAGGAGGACTGTATAATCCTTCATTGGCCTCAGAAGTTGTTGGTGAAAATGACTGATGTTAGAGTACTTGTTGGGAACCTTCTCACTAAAAGTGATTATATGAGAGATTCAAAACAGAAAGAAAACTCAAACTAGGATAGACCCTGGGCTTGTGCAGGGATCCAATCTCCCCCACATTTTTTATTTAATATCTAAAAATTTATTATGCTTAATAGTTAAGCACCCCAAAGTTGAATTTATAAATCCTTGGACATAAAGTTTAAAAGTTATTTTACTTTGTAGCTAATGAGCCTAAATATAAAATAGATTATTATTTCATCTAAATCATAATATCCTTATTAAGTATTCAAGTTTATAAAATACTTACGTTAATAAGAATTTATTTATTTTTATTTATGAATGTATTTCCCATATGATATCATTTTATTCTTTATTAAATTATTATTTACACACCAAATCATGATAAAACAGATTCTATGAATGTGAACAAAGGGACTAAATTTAAATTTTTGCACTGGGTCTCCCTCTGAAAGGTCAGGACCAGCCCTGACTCCACGTTGGAGGAACCAGTGCTCCTCGGCAAAGTGCAGTGCACTAGCGATAGACTCCAATTGCCTCTAGAGTCAGAGGAGTTAATTTTTTTAAGCTGAAAACAGCACTTTTTGAGTTTGGTTTTCATAATAGCAGATCAGATGTCTCTCTTTCATTAAAATGGATCACTCTTAAGTGGTATATCTCCTTATCTATGTGGATGATATCCTGAGTACTAGCAGTCGTCCTACCATGATTCATCAAATAGTTACAGTTCCGCAGTCTAAGTTTGCTCTAAAGACTCTTCGGATTTTCAATTACTTTCTTGGGTTTGAAGCAACCAGGAACAGCACTGGTCTCTTTCTTTGTCAGTCCAAATACATTGCTGACTTGCTTCATAAAATAAACATGTCAAATTGTAAGCCTTGTGCCACTCCTATCTGCTCTTCTACTAAGCTGTCCAGGCAACAGGGGCTTCCTTTTTCTGATCCAATGTTGTATAGGAGCACAACTGGGGCCCTTCAGTATCTTACCAACACCGGGCCTGATATCTCCTCGGTTAATAAGCTAATCCAGGTCTTAGCTTCACTTACTGAGGATCATTGGACGGGTTGGAAGAGAGTCCTTTGGTATCTTCAAGGCATTTAAGTTTCGTCTCAATCTCAGTTTGAGTTCTTGACGTTCAAACTGAACATGGAGAACTCTCCCCTGTTCAGTTTGCGGGCGGATTTTAGAGATATTGGAGCCAATGACATAGCTGGCACTCATCAGACTTCAAAAGAAGCATGTACAAGAAGCAGGTCTCAACTAGTTCAAGCTGACATCAAGGCAGTTTAGGTAGACCACGTGGCAGCATCAAGACGGGGAATCTTGCTGCAATGTTGATGTATCCTGTGAAGTATAGTGGAGCTGCTGGTCAGAGCTTGATAGATGATCAATCCTTTGATCAACGGTTCCCAGGAGGCTGATGGTTGATTGATCAAGTTAGCTGATTAACTAAATTAGTTAGATAATTAGTCAGTGAGTTACATGGGCTGCTGACCTGGCCTAGTTTGTTACAAATGATTGGTGGAGAGTCAATTAACAAAATTCTTGTATAAATAGAGAGTTAGTTTTGTAAAACAAATTCAATTAATGAAGTCGGTTTTTCTTGAAATCACAGAACTCAAATTCTTTTTAATGGAGATTCTCATTTCTTTGGTTGAGACATTTCATCAAACTCATTGTAGTTTTTTGATCAAACACCATTATATTCGATTCTTTATGATGAGGGAATATAATGAGCCTTACTCCTCAAGATTGCAAAAAATTATAACAACATAAACCAAATGAAATCAAAATGCTTATGACGGAAATTACAATAGAAGAACATGAATGTGAAAGTTAGTCTGAAACAAACGCGTGCAAAAATGTTATAGAAGACGTAAATCAGCTAAATTTAAATTTTGGAGAGAAATGTTCAAGAAGACACAAGACGACTACTCCAAGCGAAATCCAAGCAGTTTACACCCAAATGGCCAGCAGAATCAGCTACTCTCACACACGAAGTCTTAACCATCTGGAAATCATAGGCAGTTAAAAGAGCTAGTGATTAAAAAAAAAAAAAAATCAAACATAAATCAAATACAAAGAAAACATCATAATATGTTTCGAAATAGCATAATTTGCTGAAAAAGCGGTTTGATCTAATGGTAAGACTAAGCATACCCACTAATTGACTTTATGGTTTTGAGTTAAACTCAAGTCCCACCTAAAATTTATAAATATGCATGTATATTATCATCCTATAAAAATATAAATTTCATGGGAACTAGTAGCCAAATAAAAAAAAAAAAAAAAAAAAAAAAATTGTAGCCATATAAAAATCGCTGTACAGAACTTTTATAATGTTCTTCTAGTGAAAAATTCGTGTTAAAATGATTATGGATTCCTGGAAAATACTTCAATGCTTGCAAAAGAATAACTAGAGACAAAAACAGACTGTGTGCACTTAATAATTTAAAACAATATAATATTTAAAACTATTTTTTATAATAGATTTGTTATTTCTCCAATTTTGTTCAACAATAAAAATGCTATGGTGTATTGATTTAAGGTATTTTGAAACATTTTTTTTTTCCTTTAATTAGGGCAGCATAAATCACACAATATTTCAAGGTAGTAGTTAGAATATTCGACAAATGTACTAAATTAAGAACTTTTGAATATCACGGTTAAACTATTCAAAATGTGTTCAAACATGGACATACTATAGGAATGGAAAGTTTCCAGCATCTCCAACTCATATTGATTTGTACTCATTAATTATAATTTTTTTGAGAGAATTAATTATAAATTATTGATTAGATGTTTTTAACTGAAATATGCTCCATAGCGATAATAAGATTGCATTTTCATAATAAAAAATTATAAAAACACAAATAAAATTTAAATTTAGCAATATTGCTCAATCTTTAAATTATCAAATTCAAGAGCTTAATACTTTGTTTCCTAATTTAATCACCATAATTTCATTAGCATAGAATAACAAAATTTAACGTCATGTTATTAAGAATATAAAAATAGCACAAATAAGAGTAAAACAATTTATTGACTCAAACAAATTTTCAACGAACACCATTCAACATGACTTGACGGTAAAGAGCCCGTATTCATCTAAATAATGGTTTAAGCTTTAGTGTTTACATGTAAATATATTGGGAAAAAAGAAGAAGGAAATATTATGAAAATCTACCCTAAAAAATAAACTAATTATTATAAATTAATGGATGATACCCTTTGATATTACATAACCTTCATCAATAATGCTCTTCTTATAAGTGCCTTAATATTCTTTGGAATTTGTGTCTTTTCCCATTTCTTTTATTTATAATTCTTAGCTTATAAATAGAGGGCGTATAGTGTGTATTGTGATATCTTTGAGAAATGAATAAAATGAAAGAAAGTTACTCTTTCTCTTGTGTTTTCTCTTTTCTCTATTATTTGTTTAGTGTTCTAATTCCATTGCTTTTAGGCCTAATTTCATAACACATTATCGATACGAATTTGGTATAAGAGATTTCATTCATGTGATCTACTCCATACTATTTGATTAAAATAATCTTATTAGGATAAAATTAGAAAACTTAACAATATGAAATTACAATTGGTATGCATCATTCATTATAACGATTATTATATACGTCATGTGAACTTAATGTTCAAATGATCGTTTACCTAAAAATTGCATATCCAAATGATTTTATACTCATCGCTAATATATTAACTCAAGTGATTATCCTGAAGAATAATTTATGTAAACGACACAAATAAATCATTCATTATACACAGAACTGTGAAAAGTAAATTTTACTGTAAAGTTATTATGCCTTGAAATGAATAATGAAAGATTATGATTATTTTAAAGATCACACTCAAGATATATGTAATTCTCATCATATAAATAAAGACTCCTAAAGAGTTAAATGTTTTTAAAAAAATAGAACTCTTTAAACAACAAACAAGTTATATAATCTCCCCTTATGATACTCACAAAAGAAATCTTACTTACATATGGAAGGGTACATATGTCTAAACTATAAATATTATAGTTTGCCCTCAAAATATGTGGAACTTTATAGTAATCGCTGAAGAGGCATATGTACCAAAAACTTAAAAAAAATTAGATATCATATTTTATTACCCTGCATATTGTAGAAGAATGATGAAGATATTGAATAACATATTTTTGATAAATGTTGACATAAAAATTATTTATCAAAACAAAAGCAGAGTTATACTTATGTAGTTATATTAAACTTATCATATGGATGCTTGAAGACGTTATGATCAAAATAATTACTTATATAAAAATTGAGATAGTAAGATATAATTGTATCTTAAAGGGTTTACTATAGAAACTCAATATTGATAATGTGAAAATAAATTGTCTCACAGTTAATTTCATATGATGAGAATCAACAGCCTCTGTAAAGGCTAGTAACACAGAAACGGTACAATCTCTTGAAAAAATATAAAATCTAAGAAATACAAAAATTTTCATAAATTATGCAAGAGAATAGCGAAGCATAATAAAATAATCATTGATAATTTATCTGTATATGCAATAGTTACTGAGATTATAAATGATGATCATAAACCACATAATATCAATGAATGTCGAAAAATGCATGACTAGCCTAAGTGGAAAAAAGCAATTCAAACAAAATTGATTTCATTACCAAACATGATGTATTTGGACCAATAATTCAAATGTCTAAAGATGTCAAACCCATTAGATATAAATAGGTATTTGTTTGAAAACATAATAAGATGAAACATATTTACCTATGATGAATACAATTATATTTCGATTTTTAATTAGTTTGACAGTCTTCGAAAAACTTGAAATATGTCTTATGGATGTGGTAATAACATATTTATATAGGTCATTAGATATCATGTGAAACCTAAAAATTTCATTTTTATGAAAAATAATTTTTCGATGAATATTGTTTCTAGTGTTCGTGTGAATAGTGATTTTTGAAAAGCAGACCTTGCAAATCAAAAGTTTCGGAATTAGTATTAGTGTTAAAAGAAACTGAATGGATTGAAAATGAGTTCATCGGAATAGGTTTTAAGCAATCCAAAGTTTATTGGACGAAAATACCCTTTTTAGAGAATAATGAATATTGATAAATTTACATCCATTTGAAATTTTTTAAAAGCATGAAATTGAGAGATAACATACCCAATTAGAGTATTATATGGTCAATTGGATGATTGAATGACCATGGAATATTTTTTAAAATTATTTAGACATGAATAAGAATTAAATTCATTAAAGGGTAAAGTAGACATTTCCAAATTCAAGCACACATGGATTATGTGTGAGCATTGCATGGACTAAAAACTAGAAGCACAATCCATATGAAACAAAATGGATCAATGAGAGAATGACACATGGAAGTCATTAAAGTAACTAATTAGTTAGCATGGAACTAAAATTCGTGGGATTTAGTTAATCTAATGACTAGTTAGTGAATAGACCAATCAAATGCCATTATTTGTAATAAATGACTTGTTGGACATTATGAAAATAGTTTAAGGGCATTTTGGTCAATTAATGAGAGGATTATATAGAGTTGAATTGTCATGAAATAAATGAGAAGAAAAATTGAAAAGAAAAATTAGAGAGAGTGAGAGCAAGGTTAGGCCAAAAGAGGAAAACCAAGGACGGAAGCTGCATTTGATCATTTTGAGGTCATTTTTTGAGTGTTTTCAAGTCATACCAAGGGTGTATACAAGCCTAGGAGTGAAATCCATCAATATCAAATTGATTTCAAGTGATAAGATCCAAGTTTTCATGACTAGTTTATGTAAATATTTAGATTAATGGTCTTTAATGGATTATTTGTGATTTTTGTGTATGGATCTAGAGATTTGAGATCTCAAAGTTATGGGAAAACAAGACTTGGGATTCAAGAGCCATTGGTAAGTATACTAGTGAAGTTAACTTTTTTATTTAAAATTTAAGTTGATGTATTTAGGACACTAGTAGCTTTGTCATGAGATGTGAAGTGATTTTAATATGTATTTAAGTGTGAAACTTGAAGAAATGTTGATGTTGTGTGGAGGTAGTGCACAATCGAGAGGAGTTTTAAATGGTCCAATTTGAGTTCATTTTATTTAAGTGGTTTTCATGCATGTAAATGTATTAGACTATTGAGATTTGGTGTTGAAATGAGAAACAAAACTATGATCTATTTTCATGCTATGTTTCGGCCATAAGTGCATGAAAATGATGGACAATTGTTTTTTAATGATTCTATGAGTTATATTGATAATGGAATTAACATGAAATTTAAAGAAAATTCATTGGAATGTTATATGGCTACTTCATGGCCATACTTGGTTCTATTGTTCAAGTGTAATGTTTTATGAATTTGATTTGATTTTACACCATATTACATGTGTTTGAATGTGATTATAATCAGAAAAAATTGAATGAGGTTGATGGCGTAAAAGTTGGCCAAGATTCGGCCAATATAGGATAAAATGGTCCAAAAATGTGTTTAGCGCATTGATGTAAAATTTGGACTTAAATTGTGGTGTTTTATGTGTTTGAATGTTGAAAAATTCAAATAGAAATTACATACGAATAATGGAAGTTGGTACGGCTTGAAAAAATGTATTTTGATATCCTTATATAGTTAGACGTTTATGCATTGATACATGTATGAGTTGTAAATGAGAATTATGCTTGTATTAAAGTGTAGATGGAGTAAAAAGCTAAAGAAGAGCTTAAAAGAGTGGTTTGCTAGTTTAGATAGCAAGTAGAGAGTGTAGTTATTTTTAAAGCTTTTATGAGTTTTATAAATTGATTATTGATATTGCAATGTTTATTATAGTATTCAATTTAGTATGTTAAAAGTGATTAAACTTTTAGCATGTTAGCATTTTTCTTTTATGATGCATGTAAGTTTTCTTAAATTTATGTTATGAATGTATATATTTTAGAAGTAAAGCAATTTTAATATGTTGAATAAAGTACATATATAAAAGAGATATGCTAAGAGTATTTGCGAAGTTTTAGGTTTTTGCCTTAGAAAGATAGTATTTTGGTTTGAAACCATACACATCGAAAAGGGAATATTTCCTAGTTAATTCAATATACATTCATGCCTAGTGCATGAAAGATTTTTTAAGCATATTGAAAGGATTTTTAATGTCTTTGGTTTACCCTAATCCCCAGTATACCCGGCCGAAGTACCGCATGCATGTATGGCTAGAGGTAGGGAGAGTCACTAACTTAGGGGGTTTTGAGTCAGTGTGTCACCCTCTGCACGTATATGATAGTATAGATCTACCTGATATTTGAAGGAATCGTAATCCCAGAGTTCCCATATCTACGACTATACAGATAGCATTCCTTAGTCCTAAGTGACGTGTAGACGTACCGTCAATAAGGATGAGTTTTCCTGGGTTACCATGTAAGACAAGTTTCAAAAGAAAAAACACGTTATTAGAAGTGAGGTTTAGAAAACAAGAAAAGTTTGCACTTATGAAATTTATTACTAGTTTTCGAACAGTTATGATTATATGTTTCATGCAAGTTTTACAGTTTTTAACGATTAAAAATAAATTATTATTTTTTCAACTTATTTTGGGAGGAGATATATAATTTAAAAGCAAAAATTATAGTTTCAAAGTTTACCCACTCACTGAATTTAAATACTCACCACTCTTTTTATGTTTCTAAAAAGTCCTCCTCAGGTACAAGTACGAGCCATCAATCAGAAGAAGCTTCGTTGAACATGCAAGAGGGCTGAGGACATGATATTACTGCATTTGTCTACTTTTAAAATATCATGTGCATGCTTAAGCGCACTTTAGATTTGATGCACGTTTTATAAATATTATTTTGAAAGTTATGTATATATATGTATATACTTTTGTACTTACGTTTTAGAATTTTGTGGATATCATGCTTTAGTAAAAATTAAATGATTTTCAAGTTATCTTTTAAATTAACAGTATGTTTGTGATTGATTGTGAAAAGCAAAAGAGAGTCTGAGGCCTAGAAGTGGAGAACTTAGTTGTTTTATAAGTGTATAGGTTTTTTGTCAAGTTTTTTACGGAGTGGAATTTTTAGAAAAACAATCATTGTACTGTCGAAATTTTTATTAACCCTGTTTCGCAAATGCACTTTTAAAAACAAAAAAAGTTTCCACCCATTTCCGCTAGAAAAGAAGTTTCTAAAGTGTTTTAAAAAAGTTTTCAGTTAGAGTAAATTGCTTAACTTCATGAGAACCTTTCAGCTGAAGCAGATCTCGACTGGAAGACTACCGTGGGGTTGCTGGGCGAGTTGCCTAGTTGTATAAAAAAGAGAGGCCTGTCAATTTTGGTATCAAAGCATTTTTTTGCATTTTCACACATCATGCATTACATGACGGTTAGCATATTTTGAGTGTAGTTTAGTCATGCATCGTGCTGGTCATCCTCGCACGCAGAGAGCAGGAATTAAGGCTTCATCTGTTCCATCAGAGGTTGAAAAGCAAGTGAACGAATGGGTGAATGATCCACAAACAAGGGCTCAATCGGAGCCACCTACGATAGAGTCTGAGTTGGATCCGATAGAGAGACTGGCTCAAGTTGTACAGGGCTTGAGGCCACGCGCATCAAACACTAGTGTTGAAAGGGTATGAAAACTAGGTGCCAATACTTATGATGGGTCGTGGGGCCAAAAGGTTACGATTAAGTCATTAGATAACACTGAGAGGGTGTTAGAGCAGATGAAGTGTACTAATCCCTAAAGAGTATCTATTACTTCATTTCTACTAAAAGCTTTTGCTAGGGATTGGTGGGACTCCGTAAAGAGGAGAGTAACCGTTCCGATCATATAGGAGAAATTTAAGAAAGATTTTAATGAGAAATTCTACCCAAAGGTGTACAAGGACGCCAAAATAGAAGAATTCTACAGCTTGGTATAGGGTAACATGACAGTTGAGGAATATGAGAAGAAGTTCACCGAGTTATCCCGAGTGGCACCATTTATAGTTAATGGTGAAATGAATAGATGCCACAAGTTCGAACAGGGCTTGAATCCAAAGATCAAGGCATATGTGGTAGCCGTAGAGCATCGAGAGTATAGGCGGCTGGTAAAGGCAGTCTTAAGGGTAGAGAGGACTATGCAAAGTGATAGGGATCAAGGACAGAAACAAAAGCGTAGCCAGGGTTCAGGGTGGTACTCAAGGGGTTCCAATAAGGTCCCCAGGACTGGAGGCAGATCCAGGTGGTCCGGTGGTAAGCAGCAGAGTCATGGAGCAGCGTTGAGTCAGGATTCTGTAAGGCTACTATTAGGGTCCCAAGGTAGAGGTCGTAATCAGAATAGATCAAGGCCGTATAAGAAATGCGGGAGATTCCATCGAGGAGAGTGTCATATGGGTATCACAGGTTGCTATCATTGTGGTCAAAAGCGAGACTACATGAAGGAATGCCCACAAAGAGTCATTAGGGATAATGGTGAGTCAAGACCAGTGACTCAGGGACAAACCAACGGAGGTCAGCCTCAGGACAAGAGAGGTCCACAAATGAGAGAACCAAGGACTCTTAGTCAGTCTGGCATAGGTGCAGGTAGAGGCGCCCCATTTAGAGGGCAGTCAGGGAGACCATGTGCACAAGTTAAGGTGTTTGCGGTGACACGGTAGGATACTAAAGCTACACCCGATGTGGTGACAGGAATAGTGAAAGTTTTCAGTATTGATGCATATGCTTTGATAGACCCCGGAGTTACGCACTCTTTTGTTTCTAAAGATTTTGCTAGGCAAGCTAGTGTGAAGTTAAAGCCTTTATAGTGCAATATGATAGTATCTACTCTTATTAGAGACACATTAGTGGCAGAGAGCATTTACAAAGATAGTGACATAGTGATCGAAGGTAGAGCCTGATAGGCCCCTCTTCCTTATACAACTAGGCAACCCGCCCGGTAACCCCACGGTAGCCTTCCAGTGGGGATTTGCTTGATTGAAAAGTTTCTGTGAAGCTAAGCCTTTTACTTTATTGAAAACTTTTTAAACTCTTTAGAATTTCTTTCAATACAGAAATGGGTGAAATTTTTTTTCTTTTTTTATTTTTTAAATTAACATTTGCGAAATAGGGTTTTTAGAAAATCCAACAGTACAACGGTTGTTTTTTTTTTTCAAATTTCCACCCTACAAAAACCTATAAAAACCTATGTACTTTAAAATTATACAAATCTTAACTTCCGAGCGTTGGACCTTCTTTCATTTTCACAACAATCACAACAAGATTTCATTTCAAAGATAATTAAAAAATTATTGATCTAAATAACACATCATGCACAAATAATTTTAAACACATAATACAAAAACGTAATAGTACGTAACTTCCCAAAATAATATTTACAAAAATTGTATCAAGACTTAAAAAGTATGGATGTACATGATATTTCCAAAAATAAACTAGTGCAATAGCGTCACATCTTCAGCTCGTCTGTGCACTCGACGGAGTTCCTTCAGCTTGATTGCTCGTACTTGCACCTGGGGAGAATTTTTATCAAAACAAGGAAAAAAGTGGTGAGTCTTTAACTCAGTGAGCGAATAACTTTTATAAACTAAGATAGTTACTTTTTAAATATATGTATTCTCCCAAAATAATTTTGAAAAGCAATTAATTTATTTCGAACTGCTAAAATGGTACACCTAGCATATAAATATAAGTATTTCTGCTTGAAACTTAATAATAATTTCATAAATCATCAATCTTTCTCGTTTTCTAAATTTCACGTCTAATAACATACTTTTCTTTCTATAACTTGCCTTACGAGGTAATCCAGAAAAACTTATCCTTACGTGACGGTACGTATACACGTCACTAGAACTAGGGAATACTACTTGTGTAGTCACAGATGTAGGAACTTGGGATTGTGATTTCCCCCAAACATCAGGCGATACAAGGACTTAGGATTACGATTTTCCCTTGAATATCAGGTCATACGGGAACTTGGGATTACGATTCCTCCCGAATATCAGGTCATATGTGAACTTAGAATTACGATTCCCCCCGAATATCAGGCGATGCGAGAATATGAGATTACGATTCTCTCCGTCTTTTATCATACACGCATAGGGTACTTCGGCTGAGTAATATAGGAGATTAGGGTAAACCAAAGGCATCTAAAATCCTTTCAATATGCTTAAAACTTTTTCTCTTTAACTTGGCTAGTAATTATTTTGTTCTTTAATATACGGTTTATAACCGAAATACTTCCTTAGCATGTCTTTTCTATGCATGTATTTTATTCAAGCTTTCTACTTTACTTTATTTCTAAAAGAAATACATTTATAACATAACTTTAAAAAACTATACATGCATTACAGTAAAAACAATAACATGCTAAAAACTTACTTGAATAAGCATAATAATTCATATACAAACATAATATCGCATTTATAAATATTCAATTTATAAAAATGCATAAAAACTTTATAAAAATCCACACTCATAACTTACTTCCTAATAATATAAACCACTCCTTTATGTCTTCCTTCCGCTCGTCGCTTAACCTACATTTTAATACGAGTGCGATTTTAGTTTAAAATTTACTCACGCAATAACATATAACTTCTAACTACGTAAGGATATCGAAGTATCCTTTTCCAAGTCGTAACAACTTCGATTATCCATACACAACATTGATTAAGAATTTTTATCATCCAAGAATATAAAACTCCACATTTTACGTCTGTTGTGGGTGTTTTTCGAGCTATTTAAATGGGCTGATAGAGACCCATGAAGTTAGTAGCCCAAGCCACCAAACCAAATATGTGAAGCCCGACATAGAAGCTTGCGAGCCCGGTTGAAAGGCTATCAAAGTCAAGACCGCGGGAGCATTGGCGAAGTCAACATCGCTAAGCTGCTATTGCTCTTCTGAAGACGTAGAGCTCGCTGAGTCCGTGCGAAGTCAAGATCGCTCATTCCATAGTGTCAGTCCGTTTTCTACTCAGATCGCTCAGTGCCAGTTCACAACAGTAAGATGGCGTATCCTACACAATAAGCAAGGTTTTCTCACCTAACGACAGCTTAATTCCGGGAAATCTCACCAAAACAGCATGGGTTAGCATTCGGCCCACGTGTTGCCAGAGTTGACCTGGCAAAAGTCAGAAGCATTAAATGCAGTCCAGAAGCATTAATTGTGATAGATTAAGACTTTTTTGTCTGATTGTTCTCTTTGTAGCCCCCTCTTCTCTATAAATAGAGGGGAACATTTATTGTAAAGTAGAGAACGAAAAACACTTAGAGAGATATTACCGGAAATAACAGAAACAGTGGACGTAAGCAGCTTATAAGGGTCGAACCACTTTAAAAATTGTGTTGCCTTTTCTCTCCTTCTCTTCTTCTCTTTTGCCATTATCTGGTTTCTCTGTTGTAGGTCTTCTTACCGTTGCGGCATTGGGCTCAAGAATCTGGTTGACTGGTTTCCCACATCAACAACGTCTAAATCTCATATTAATGCATTAAACATGTTTTTAGACTATTATACTCTTTGTTAGCTGAAATCACACCAAACTTTACACCGTCAATCCTATTCGATTTTGCTCATAATAATTACACTCAAACATACTCAATATGATGTAAATTCTAATCAAATCCATAAAACATCATATTTTCGCAATTACAAAAAGTTTAGCTGCGAAATAACTTTTTAACATTTCAATGAGTTTCCTTTAATTTTTTTATGCCAATTCCAACATCCAAACAACTCATAAAATCATACAAAACACTTAAAATAAATATTCACCATTCTAACACTATCATGGCCGAATACATAGCATGATGGTATACCAACTTTTGCTTTTGATTTCAACATCAAAACTTTATATTCTAACATGTCCAAATGCATGAAAATCATTCAAATAAAAATGAACTCAATTTGGAACATTTCTAATCTCCTTGGCCGAACCACACACAAGCTTATAACACAAAGTTTTCTTCACAACAACACTTATATACACATCAAAATTACATCAATATCATGGTAATACAACCAAAATAAATTTGAATCATAAAAACTCCTTCATGGTCGAATACTACATACATTCAAATATCAATATTTCATCAAGTTTCCACACCAAACTCACATGCAATTGAATCTCCATACTATTAAGGTTTCAAATCTTAAATCCCAAACATACAATCACAACCAAACTATCAAAAACTATAATTTCAAAAATCTTCACAAACTAATTCATGGAACTCAATTCTTACCTTTTCAAACAAACCTCAAATGGATAGATTATACTCCTAGGCTTGTATACATCTCCTGTATGTGTTGAAATCCTTCAAAAATGGTTTCCCAAATCTCCATGCAACATGCTGCCTTCTTGCTTCTTCTTAGCCAAGAAGAGTCTTCTATTTCTCTTGGTGGTCGAATTGACTCTCTTTGATTCTCTCTTGTCTTTCTTTTTTAAATTTTCACTCAAAATAGCTTCAAAAATCATCAAACCAATTGTTGTTTTCCTTTGATATTCTCGGCAGAACCCAAACCACTCAAAACCGAATACACCTCTTTTCTCTCTTTCTTTAGTTCTCGGCCAACTCTCTCTCTCTCTTTGATTTTCTTAGCAGAGCACTTCTCTTTCTTGTTTCAATTTCATATATATATATATATATATATTTCTACTTTGATGACATTTTTCACCCATTCCTCAAGCTAGCTTAACACTTGTCAATAATATATCTTGCATGCCTTACACGTGGCACACATGTACACATTCACTCCACTTATCACTTTTATGCATTCACCCATTCTGGTTTTGTATTCGAAACCATTTTCGATCCATCCGAAAATTCTATTATAACTCAATTCTACATCCAGAACTTCTAGTTGAATCGATTTCACATCCGGACACTTAAGATTATTTTATTATTCCCTAAATGCTTTCACGGTCTTAAAATCGGAAAGAATGTTTTTGTCCGATAATCTTCGGATCACTTAACATCTACCCGAATGGATTCATTTTTTATTTGATTCAATTTTCTTTAAATTTAATATTAATTTCAAAAATTTTCATTTATGAAGTTCGCTTTTGAAAAATACTATTCACATGAATACTTTCCGTCTGGAAATATTATTAATAAAAAAATAAATTATTTTTCATAAGACGAAGTTTTGGGTTTTACAAGCCTTTTTATGCAACGGATCAGCCCACCTGCTAGCCAACCTCGCGCTATAGTACAGACTATCAGCTGACCTGATCAATGGCCTACCTAGTTTCAAGCTGCAATCTATCCAGCCTCACGTTGCGATCTACCCAGCCTCGAGCTGCCTACCCTAGTAGGTACTGTCCTCTCCCCAATGGCATTTTCTATGCCTCAAACCCACTCGAACCTATGATCTAGAGGCTAAATACATAGGGAATGTAGGGTGTATACCATTTGAACCATAGGGAATATAAGGTGTGTACCATTTGAGCCATAGGGAATACAGGGTGTGTACCATTTGAGCCAATTGGCTCAAATGGTATACACCCTGCATTCTTTATGTATTTAACCCCTAGATCATAGGTTCGAACGGGTGTGGGAGGTATAGAAAACCTCATATGGGAGAGGACAGTACTTGCTCAGGTAGATCATAGCTCAAGGCTGGACAGATCACAACGCGAGGTTAGGCAAGTCGCAGCTCGAAGCTGGACAGGCCACTAACCGGGTCAGCTAGCAGTCCGAGCTACAGCGCCAGGCTAGCGGGTTGATCCGTTTCAGAGCCTTTCCAATTAGTTTGATTTTGTTAGACATATGTGACTTTGATATCATACTAGGCATAGATTGGTTAGCTATGCATCATGCCATTATGGATTGCTTCCGAAAGAAAGTCAGGTTCAATACACCGAGAGAGCCGACGTAGTATTCCGCAGAGAACTCAGAATGCTTTCATCTCATATCATGTCAACCATGACAACTAGAAAAATGTTGAGGAAACAATATGCAGGTTATTTGGCTTATGTGATTGATACGACAAAGAGGGAGGCACGGATAGAGGATATTTCCATGGTTGAAAAGTTCTAGATGTGTTCCCAGAGGATCTTCCTAGTTTACCCCCGGATAGAGAAATTGAATTTGAGATTTATTTGATTTCAAGAACAACGACTAATTTTCAAAGAACCTTACCGAGTTGAAAGAATTGAAGGTTCAATTAGAAGAATTGGTAGATAAGGATTTCGTCCGACCGAGTGTATCTCCTTAAGGAGCACCAGTGCTATTTATTAGGAAAAAGGATGAGAATATGAGGTTGTGTATCGATTATTGAGAGTTAAATGAGATAATTGTATGAAATCATTACCCACTTTCGAGGATCGATGACTTGTTTGATCAGCTTTAAGGAGCAAGGGTGTTTTCCAACATAGATCTAAGGTCGGGATATCATTAGCTGAAGATTAAAGGCGACGATGTTCCTAAGATCGTTTTTAGGATGCGTTTTGGACACTATGAGTTCTTGGTTATACCTTTTGGGCTAACTAATGCACCAGCAGCATTCATGGATTTGATGAACTGAGTATTCCATGATTTCTTGGACAAGTTTGTTATGGTGTTCATAGATGACATGTAATATATCCTTCCAATTTTAGTATTGTAAATATGTTGTATAAGTATGCCCTTATTTATAGAATAAAGAAATAATTTAAAATGCTCAGATGAGTAATCGAATTCTGGTAGAATTTTCGGATATGAAATTAAGTTATGATAAAATTTTCAAGTAGATCGAAAAGGATTTCGGATACGAAGATTGGCGAAATTAATTAAGGATTAAAATAAATTTAGTGCCAAAGAAATTACCAAAAAGAGGCGTGATTAAATAAATTAGTAAATACATGGATAAGGGCATTTTGGAAAATTTAAAAATATGAGAAAATGTATGGAAGTGTAGAGATAAGGATGACATCATGGTAATTTTGGAGAGATAAGGATGACATCATGATGATTTTGGAGACAACATAACTAATAGTTAGCAATTGGTTGAAATGTGATAGAATTAGTTAGAATTGAATTGGTTTTTAAGTTTCAACCAATCAAATGTCTTCCATTTGAACTAATGGCAAACTTGTAAATATAAGATTAGTTTGAGGGCAAATGTTAGGGTAGTGGATGACTATATAAAGTGGAATTGTGATGGAAATCAAATAGAAAAAGAAAGAAAAAAATTAGAGAGTCAGAGAGGGTTGTTCGACTAGAAGAAGAAGCAGAGGACAACAACTATTCTTCATGGTTTTCAAGCTATTTTTAAGAGATTTTCAAGCCATCAAAAGGTAGTGAACAAGTCTAGAGGTGATATTCAACAAGACCAAGTGATTTTTAAGTGGTAAAGTTTAAGTTTCCTTAACTTTTATTTGTGAAAAGTTGGATTGATGTTTTCTAATGAGTTGTATGTGATTCTAATGAGATTTTTATGTATGGATTCAAGGATTTAAGAGTTCAAATTGGTGAGAAAATAAGGCTAGAGGTTCAAGAATATTTGGTAAGCATACTAGTGTAAACGAATTTTTTATTTAAGTTTAAGTTGATGACGTTTAAGATGTTAGTTTACTTGCTATGGAATTTGGTGTGATTTTGATTGGAATCCAAGTGGAAAACTTGAAGAAGTCTTGGTGTATATTTGGATATTATATACGACCAAAGAAAGAAGTAGATGATTCAAGTTGTATTTGATTTGTTTGAGTAATTTCATGCATGAAGATATGTTAAAATATCAAGTTAGAATGTTGAAATGAAAATCAAGAGGATGGTGAACTAGTTTGCTATGTATTCGGCCATGGGAGGTTTGGTGTGATAGATGATTGTTTTTTATTGTTTTGGATGACTTTGTGGTCTATTCTAATGATGAATTTGACATGAAAATTGAAAAGAATTCCATTGAATGAAAAATGGTACTTGTCACGGCCAAACCATGTATGTTGCTATATTGTGAGTTTTATGAATTTAACTTGGTTTGACATCATTTTTGTATGTAGTGGGATGTGATTTTGATGAGAAAAAAATTGAATTAGATTGATGGTGTAAAAGGTGATGCATATTTGGCCAACATAGGGTTAAAATAGTCCAAAAGTTTGTTTAAACTGTTTATGTAAAAATTGAATTTCAATTGAGATGTTTTACGTGTATAAATATTGAGAAATTCAAACGGAAAGTATATGCGAATAATTGTAGTCGTTATGACTTGAATAAAGGGTGTTCAGAATCTTCATATAATTAAATGTTTGTTTGTATGTTAACTCTGCTCTCTCAACGTCTGTAAAACTGCTCTCAGATGCTCAACATGCTCCTCTTTACTGCCTGAGTACACCAAAATGTCGTGACGTGCCCCGATCCTTACACACTATTTTCGTACACTTGGCAGCCTACCGACAATCCCACAATGGTCCTCCAGTCGATATCTAAATCTAGTTGAAAGGTTCCCGTGAAGCTAAGCTGTGTTTTTCTTTACTAAAAACTTTTTTAGAAATTTCTTTCCTAATGGAAACAGACAGAATTTTTTTTTTTATTATACATTTGCAAAATAGGGTTTTAAAAATTTCGACAGTATAACGACTATTTTTCTAGAAATGCTACACTATAAAAATTTACAGAAAATCTGTACACTTCTAAAAATAAACAATTTCTCAACTTATGAGCTTTAGGCTCTCATTTTTTCTCAATCCATAAGCAACCACAAACATGTTATCAGTTTCAAAGATAAGTTAAAATATATTTACATGTCATGCATATATTCATTTATATATTTTTTGAAATCATAGGAAAAATTTATACAACATTAATATACAAATTTTCAAAAACCTCCAAATTAAATTCATAAAATCATAGCAGCACACATAACTCGATTCGTATAATTTTGGGCTGGAGTCTCAGCTACTAACGCACCTATCCCTGCATTTACCTCTGAAGAGGTTTTATTTATAAAACATAAAATAATGTAGGAGCTATACAAGTTCAGTGAGTGTTATAGGATTTCATTCCAAACTTAACTTTATAAAATAAATCTCCTTAAAATTTTGAAACATTTTATAAACATTTAATTGCTTTAATACCGAAATTGTTTTTCTGAAAACCATACTAAATTAAGTGCATGGATAAACATTTATCATAAATAAAATTTCATGCATCGTAAAACTGAATCATAAAAATAACATGTTGTATGATTTCAATTTTCTACTGTAAAATATAAACAGTGATAGCGATAAAGCTTGAAAAAAATTTTTGAGTAAAACAAGCTAACCACTGACAGTCCGTACCACATGGTATCCTAGGTATGGAGTAGAATTTTTCCTCGCTCAGGCCTTCCTATAATTTACCCTCATTTAGGCCATCTATCTGGTTTTACGTAGCAAAATTTTTCTCTCGCTACGGAGCGACATTTTTTCTCACTCAGGTGGAAGCTAGCTAATAATATATCATGTACATGCATGGGCAACACACAGAACTGAATTGACTAACATATTCCCTCCCGTTGTTAGTGACAGATACCCCCGACACTGCCAATGCATGCTTAGGGTACTCAACCTCGACTGGAGATATCTGAAATACCTATAAGGCATACCATATATTTACAAATATATTTTCAACAAACTACTTTTCATCATAGAATACACTTTTCATATAAACTTTCTAAATTCATATAATCCGTATCTCGTATAAAAATTTCACAATTCATGTAAAACATTTCATATAGCACTCATTTAACTCAAAATCAATCTTTAACATATCATGGTATAAATTTTTAATATATCATGTCAAAACATTTTAAAAAGAAACACTCACCTAATATTAACTAACGATAATGCCCTACTTAGGATTTTCTCGCTTCTGTGTTACCTACATATTTTTGCATTCTACATTTAGACAACGTCACAACTAATTTAGCCATGCTTAAGGTAATTATAAATTGGAAACCACCTACCACCGTTACAAAAGTGATGAGTTTCCTAGGATTGGCAGGGTATTATAAAAGTTTGTCGAAGGATTTTCTAATATTGCCATCCTGTTGACGAAACTCACAAGAAAAGAAACTAAATTTAAGTTGTTAGATGCCTGTCAGTGGAGTTTTGATGAATTGAAGGTAAGGTTGACTATAGCTCTCGTACTTACACTTCTTTCAAGAAATGAGGGCTTCATAGTGTACAGTGATGCCTCGAAACAGGATTTGAGATTTTTTTTATGCAAAATGAAAATGTGATAGCTTATGCTCCTAAGCAATTAAAGAAGCATGAGTAGAACTACCCAATCCATGATTTAGAGTTGGTCACAATGGTGTTTGCACTGAGGATCTGGAGACATTACTTGTATGGAGTTCCGTGTCAAATATTCACTAAGCATAAGAGTCTCCAGTATTTATTTACTCAGAAAGAATTAAACATGAGGTAGAGGAGGTGGTTAGAGTTGATTAAGGACTATGATTGTACCATAGCATACCACCTAGGAAAAGCGAATGTAGTAGTTGATGCATTAAGCAAAAGACCTACCAGCTCAGTGGCATATTAAGAGCAGGGTACATTCCGTTGTTAGTAGAGATGAGATCCTTGGGAGTCAATTTGGAAACGACGGATACTGGTGACCTGCTAGCTACATTTCAAGTTCGACCGATACTCGTGGATCGTGTTTGAGAGTAACAGGCTCAGGATCCTCAGTTGGTTAAGATAAGACAAGAGGTGGAGTCGGGTCAATGAGAGGACTTTTCATTGAGAGATGATGACACATTGATGATAGGTCAGAGATTGTGTGTACCAAGCGTGGCAGAACTTAAGAAAGAGATCTTAGATGAAGCCCACTCATCGGTATACGCTATGCATCCGGAAAGCACGAAGATGTACCCTACATTGAAAGAATATTATTGGTGGAAAGGTATGAAAAGGGAGATAGCTGAGTATGTGTTGAGGTACTTGATATATCAGTAGGTTAAGGTTGAGCACCAGAGACCAGCAGGACTTCTTCAGCCACTCCCTATCCCGGAATGGCAATGAGAGCGTATTACGATGAATTTTGTGGTAGGATTTCCATGGAATAGGGACGGATATGATAGTATATAGGTAATAGTGAATCGACTTACGAAATCAGCTCATTTCCTACCCATCTGAAGTACATATTCTCTCAACAAATTAACCAAGTTATATGTAGATGAAATTGTACGGCTATATGGGGCTCAAGTGTCGATTGTATTAGACATAAATCCGAGATTTACATCCCGATTTTGGCCAAGTTTACAAAGAGCTTTAGGCACTTGCTTACATTTCAGCATAGCATTTCATCCGCAAACAGATGGATAGTCTGAGTATACTATTCAAACTTCAGAAGATATGCTTAGATCCTACGTGATGGAGTTCGAAGGGAGTTGGGATACTCACTTACCATTGATTGAGTTTGCCTACAATAATAGTTATCAAGCTAGTATCGGCATGACACCGTATGAAGAGCTTTACAGGAGATGGTGTAGGACGTCAGTATGTTGGGATGAGATGGGCAATAGAAAATTAATTGGACCTGAGCTTGTGCAGATGACTACAGATAAGGTCAAGATTATTCGGGACAAATTGAAAGTTGCCCAAGATCGACAAAAAAGCTACGCAGATAAACGTAGGAAGGATTTGGAGTTCCAGGTTGGAGACAAAGTATTTCTACGGAATCACCACGGAAAGGGATAATCCATTTTGGACGACATGATAAGTTAAATCCATGATATATTGGTCCTTATGAGGTGATTGGCAAAGTGGGCGACGTGGCGTATCGGCTCAAGTTGCCAACAAAACTCTCCAAAATATACAACGTGTTCCATGTCTCGATGCTTCGTAAGTATCTAGTTGATCATTCATATGTTTTGACAGAACAGCTAATGGAACTCAAATAGAACTTGGCATATGAGGATGCATTGGTTCAGATCCTTAGGAGAGAATAGGTTCTACACAATAAAGTTATCTCATTAGTGAAAGTACTGTGGAGGAATCATACCTTGAAGAAGACCACATGGGAGCATAAGGAGCAGATGCACAGCCAACATCCACACCTTTTTGAGATAAGTAAGTCTATTTAGATTTCGATGACGAAATTTTTATAAGGAGGGGTGAATTGTGAAACCCAAAAATTTTATTTTTATGAAAAATAATTTTTCGATGAATAGTATTTTCAGATGAATAGTATCCATATAAATAGTGATTTTTAAAAAGCGGATCTCACAAATCAAAAGTTTCAGAATTAGTATTAATGTTAAAAGAAACTAAAATGGATTGAAAATGAGTTCATTCGAATAGGTTTTAAGTAATCCAAAGATTATTAGACGAAAATTTTCTTTTTGGAGAGTAATGAGTATTGATGATTTTACATCCATTTGAAATTTTTTTAAAAACATGAAATTAAAAGATAACATACCCAGTATTATATGGTCAATTGGATGATTGAATGACCATGGAATATTTTGGAAATTATTTAGGCATGAATGAGAATTAAATTTCTTAAAGGGTTAAGTAGATATTTCCAAATTCAAGCACACATGGATTTTATGTGAGCATTGCATGGAATAAAAATTAGAAACACAATCCATGTGAACAAAATGGACCAATGAGAGAATGACACATGGAAGTCATTAAAGTAACTAATTAGTTAACATGGAACTAAAATTGGTGAGATTTAGTTAGTTTAATGACTAGTTAGTGAATGGACCAATCAAATGTCATTATTTGTAACTAAGGACTTGTTGAACATTATGAAAATAGTTTAGGGGCATTTTGGTCAATTAATTGGAGGACTATATAAAATTGAATTGTCATGAAATGAGAAGAAAAATTGAAAAGAAAAATTAGAGAGAGTGAGAGCAAGGTTCGGCCAAGAGAGGAAAACCAAGGACAACAGCTGCATTTGATCATTTTAAGGTCATTTTTTAGTGTTTCAACCCATACTAAGGGTGTATACAAGCCTAAGAGTGAAATCCAACAATATCAAGTTGATTTCAAGTGGTAAGATTCAAGTTTTCTTGACTAATTTATGTAAATCTTTAGATTAATGGTCTTTAATGGGTTATTTATGATTTTTGCATATGGATCTAGAGATTTGAGACCTCAAAGTTGTGGGAAAACAAGGCTTGAGATTCAAGAGCCATTAGTAAGTATATTAGTGAAATTGACATTTTGATTTAAAATTTAAGTCGATGTATTTAGGACACTGGTAGCTTTGCCATGAGATATGAAATAATTTTGATGTGTATTTAAGTGTGAAACTTGAAGAAATGTTGGTGTTATGTGGGAGGTAATGCACGACCAAGAGGAGTTTTAAATGGTCCAATTTGAGTTCATTTTTTTAAGTAGTTTTTATGCATGTAAATGTGTTGGAATGTTGAGATTTGGTGTTGAAACAAGAAACAAAACTATGACATGTTTTCGTGCTATGTTTCAGCCATAAGTGCATGAAAATGATGGACAATTGTTTTTGAATGATTTCATGAGTTATATTGATGATGGAATTAACATGAAATTTAAATGAAATTCATTGGAATGTTACATGGCTACTTCACAACCAAATTTGGTTCTATTGTTCAAGTGTAATGTTTTATAAATTTGATTTGATTTTACATCATATTGCAGATTATGATGAGAAAAAATTGAATAAGATTGATGGTGTAAAAGTTGGTCAAGGTTCGGCCAATATAGTATAAAATGGTCCAAAATTGTGTTTAACGCGTTATTGTAAAATTTGGACTTAAATTATGGTGTTTTATGTGTTTGAATGTTGAGAAATTCAAATGGAAATTATATACGAATAATGGAAGTTGGTACGGCTTGAAAATGGGTATTTTGATATCCTTATGTAGTTAGATGTTTATGCATTGATACATATATGAGTTCTAAATGAGAATTATGCTTATATTAAAGTGTAGGTAAGTGAAGAGCTAAAGAAGAGTTTAAAGGAGTGGTTTGCTAATTTGGATAACAAGTAGTGAGTGTGGTTAGTTTTAAAGCTTTTATGAGTTTTATAAATTGATTATTGATATTGCAATGTTTATTATAGTATTCAATTTAGTATGTTGAAGTAATTAAACTTTTAGCATATTAGCATTTTTTTTTTTTTATAATGCATGTAAGTTTTCTTAAATTTATGTTATGTATATATTTTAGAAATAAAGCGATTTTAGTATGTTGAATAAAGTACATGCATAAAAGAGACATACTAAGAGTATTTGCGAAGTTTTAGGCTTTTGCTTTAGAAAAATAGTATTTTGATTTTAAACCATATACATCGAAAAATGAATATTTCCTAGTTAATTCAATAGACATTCATGCCTAGTGCATGAAAGATTTTTTAAGTATATTTAAAAGATTTTTAATGCCTTTGGTTTACCCTAGTCCCCAGTATACCCAACCGAAGTACCATATGCGTATATGGCAAGAAATAAGGAGAGTCACTAACTTGGGGGGTTTTTAGTCAGTGTGTCACCCTCTCTACACGTATATGATAGTGTAGATTTGCTTGATGTTAGGGGGAATTGTAATCCCAGAGTTCCCACATCTACGACTACACAGGTAGCATTCTCTAGTCCTAAGTGACATGTAGATGTATCGCTAATAAGGATAAGTTTCCCTATATTACCATTTAAGGCAAGTTTCAAAAAGAAAAGCATGTCATTAGACGTGAGGTTTAGAAAATAGAAAAAATTTGTGCTTATGAAATTTGTTACTAGTTTTCAAATAGTTATGATTACATATTTTATGCAAGTTTTACAGTTTTTAATGGTTACAAATAAATTATTATTTTTTCAACCTATTTTGGGAGGAGATATATAATTTAAAAGGAAATATTATAGTTTAAAAGTTTACCCACTTACTGAGTTTAAATACTCACCACTCTTTTTATGTTTATGAAAAATTCTTCTAAGGTACAGGTATGAGCCATCAATCAGAAGGAGGTCTGTCGAACGTGCAGGTAGGCTGAGGACATAATGTTACTGTACTAGTCTACTTTTAAAATATCATGTGCATGCTTAACCACTTAAGATTTTATGCACGTTTTGTAAGTATTATTTTGAAAGTTATGTATATATATATATGTATATACTTTTGTACTTATGTTTTAAAATCTTATGGATATCATGCTTTAATAAAAATTAAATGATTTTCAAGTTGTCTTTTAAATTACAAGTATGTTTGTGGTTGATTGTGCAAAGCAAAAGAGAACCTGAGGTCCAAAAGTTGATAACTTTGTTGTTTTAGAAGTGTACAGTTTTTCTGTCAAGTTTTTGCAAGATGAAATTTTCAGAAAAACATTCGTTATGCTGTCGAAATTTTTATTAACCCTGTTTTGTAAATACACTTTTAAAAAAGAAGAAGTTCCCACCAATTTCAATTGGAAAAGAAGTTTTTAAAGAGTTTTAAAAAGGTTTTCAGTAAGAGTAAATAACTTAGCTTCGCAGAAACTTTTCAGTCAGAGTAGATCTCGACTGAAAGATTACCGTGGGGTTGCCGGACAGGTTGCCTAGTTATATAAGGAAAAGGGGCCCGTCATATCAATATATACATGAAAATCCCTAAAGGATTTAAAATTCCATAAAGATATAATTCAAATTTTGTATCTTGTATTTAATAAGGTTACAACAGTCTTTATATGGCTAAATCCTCTAAGTGAATACCTCATAAATGAATGACATATTAGTGATTCTATATGTCCATTGTATTCATAATAGTATCAAAATCTGGATTTGCAATTATAATAGTATATGTTGATGATATAAATTTAATTTGAACTCTTAAAAATCTCTTGAAAACTGCTGAATATTTAAAAAAAAAAAAATCTGAAATGAAATAGTTGGGCAAAACAAGATATTATCCCGGCCTGAAGATCGAGCACAAATCAAAAGGAATATGAGTCCATCAATCAACTTATGTTGAAAAAATTCTAAAAAGGATCAACATGAATAAGACATGTCCCTTAAATATTCCTATAAAATTCATTCTTTGAACCTAAAAAAGATTCATTTTCATCAAAAGATTATGGTGAAAAGATTCTTGGTCCAGAAATACCGTATCTTAATATCAATGGTGTTTTATTATACTTATCATAATGCACATGACCATATATCGCATTTTCAATAAATCTTTTGGCAAGGTTTAATTCTGCACCAACTCAAAGATATTAGAATGAAATCAAATTAATTTTTATATCTTTGAGGAACTACAAAAGTAATAGTTATATATTTTTCAGGGGGAGAATATTCTTAATTTTTGGGCATATGTGCACAACACATTTTTTTTTTTTTATCAAGTTTTATCCCACTGGGTTTTATTAGTGAGGTTTTTAATGATGTAGTATTTGGGTATGTCTAAGAATCTCGAAGGATATTATTTACGTTGATTCAGAGATTTTTGTTGAAATTGATAAAAGAAGATGTGTTAACAAAAGATGCGTTAACTTAAGAGATTTTTGTTGAAATTGATTATTGCGTATTATACTCTTTTTTATAGGACCCAACCTGACTCGTCTCTTGAGTCTGGGAGGATCCTGTGAAAACTAAAGTCTTTCTTATTGAAATCTATAATTTAATGAAAATCGTTTAGAAAAATCATAGGAAATTTCAAATTTTCTTTATAAATATAAATTGAACAAATTAAAAAGCAAATTACAATTTAGCTACCCAGTTGAAACGCATTCACAGACGGAGCAACTGTTTCGCTTTTATTACAATTGACCCCCCTACCATTAGTGGACTTAGTTAGTCTTAACTGGTTTGGGGGTAAAATTACCTTTTGATGTTTTATTATTTAAAAAAATAAATTTTAAAAACTTTTAAAATATTCTCTCTCTCTCTCTCTTCCCTCAGCCATCTTCCTTTTTGTTGCCGTGTTTCTCTGTCTCTTCTTCCCTGCTTCTTCTTCTTTCGCTTCTTCTTCTCAAACCCGATCTGGGTTTGTAAGGAACCCAGATCTGGGTTCATCGAGAACCCAGATTTGGGTTCCTCACTGAACCTAGATCTGGGTTCTTGATGAACCCAAAAATCTGGGTTCGTGATCTGGGTTCTTCAAGAACCCATAACCAGGACGAACCCAGATCTAGGTTCACAAGGAACCCAGATTCTGAGTTCTCGTGAACCTAGATCTGGGTTCGACAATGAACCTGAGGTTGATTATGTTGAGTTTGATTGATGATGGTTGCTGATGTTTGAGGTCATTTTTTAGGTTTCCATGAGTGGATTGATGATGTTGGGTGATTGATTGATAATTGTTGATGATGTTTAGGACTATTTTTTGGATGTTTGGGATCATTTTTTAGGTTTCCAATTGTTAGGAAGCCCAAAATCTGGGTTTCCAGTTTTGGAAACCCAGATTCTGAAAAAGAAAAAAAAATTTCTAATAGGCAATGTCAGCAATTACACAGAATTTTTTAAAGATTTTTCAATTTTTTACTCTGTCAACTCCAACAATCAAGGGTATTTTCGTCTTTTGCTCATTTTACACTATTTTCGGTTATATATAACGGAAACTTGCTAACGAAAGAGGGGTAAATTGTAATTATATCGAAATAATTGCTCCGCCTGTAAAAGCGTTTCAACTGTGTAGCTTTTTTGTAATTTGCTCTTAAAAATCTTTACATTTCTCATGTTGGACCCATGTACTTAACATATAAAATATATTAATAAAATATAACTACAAGAAATTTGGCCTATGGCAACGTGCAAAATACGTTGTCGTAGCCTTTTGTAATGTGCAGGATCAAGTTGCTAATAAGCCTATTGCCTTTGTGTTAAAGGGTTTGGCAACATGAGATGCGCATTGTCTTAGGTTTTATGCAACGCACATTAAATGTTGCGATAGGTTGCAACATGCAATTAATGTTGCCATAGACATTTACGACAACACTGGCTGTACATTGCCATAGACGTGTAAGGCAACATGATACGCATGGTGCTATTGATGCTTAAGGCAACATTGCCTGTGCGTTGTCATTGATCACTTATATATCTTATTTGGTAGTTATTATAATATCTTATTTGGTACTTTCCAATCTATTTGAAATTTCAGCTTCAACGACCTCCTTTCAGCTCGATACGCCACTTACACTTGGTCACAATTGAAATCTCCACTTAGCTCGTAGAACATTTCAATTCCAAGCCATTTCTATTATCTCTATAACTTAAAATTTCACCCAAGCTGCTGCGAACTGCAATACTGCCAGTCCGGCTCGAGCTACGAGATCATAACCCAGCTCACCTAGCTCATTCTATGCAAGCTCTTATATCACCCAGCTCAACCTGAATTGTGGGCATTAATCATCTCAGCGAGCTCACTCGACACACCTTTGGCGGTTTCCTGCCTTTGTCCAGCTTAACCTGAATATAGGCACTGCTAGCTCGCTAAGCTCACCCTTTGTGAGCTGCTGCCCTTGACTAGCTCGCCCTTAGAGGCTACTACCTTAGTCGAGCTCGAACAAGCGTTATAGTGTGTTGCTGCATCACTCAGCTCACTCTTTATGAGCTCGTGCTCTAGTCTAACTCGACTAGTGTTGGATAGGGGCAGTGGGTATCACCCCACTCGCATTCAACGAGTACTTGCGTGATCTCATTCTACTTCGTGATTCCTCTATAATATTTTTATTAAGAGAATAACTTTATTCTGTAGGACTTGTTCTCTGCGATCTAAAATTTATATCGATTCTTCTTCATAAGTCAGGTTCTTCCTTAGCTCTATCGGTTGTTTTCTAAGTATGTGGGAGGGATCTAGAACGTTCTTGCAGAGTATGGATACATGAAACACATCATGGATCTTACTTAGCTACGGTGGGAGCTCTAACCTGTATGCTACGGGTCCTACTCTTTCCACGACCTCATATGGCCCGATATAGCACAGACTCAACTTATCACGTTTTCCAAATCTAAGCACATCTTTTCAAGGGGATATCTTGAGGAATACTCTATCACCAACTTCAAACTCTAGGTCCTTACGGCTGTTATCCGCATAGCTCTTCTGTCTATCATTCACTATTATAAGTTTACCCCTGATTACTTTAATTTTATCCGTAGTGAGCTGGACAAGCTCGGGACCTATTAATTTTCTCTCACCTACCTTGTCTCAACATACTGGAGTTCTGCACCTTCTTCTATACAAAATTTCATAATGCATCATACCAATGTTGGACTAATAACTATTATTATATGCGAACTCCACAAGTGATATGTTCATATCCCAACTCCTTTTGAATTCCAAGACACACACTATGAGCATATCCTCGAGTGTTAAGATTGTTTTCTTTGATTGTCCGTTCGTCTTAGGGTGAAAGGTCGTGCTGAAGTTCAGCTGGGTACCTAAGGCTTTCCACAATCTTATCCAAAACCTTGATAATGCTTTTTCATGGTGCGGTACATCTTCATGCTGGCCGGATGCATAATATACGCTGAAGAATAAGCTTCTTCCATGATCTCCTTTTTCAGATCGCTTATATTCGACACGCATAAATGTTGACCTATCATCAATGTACCATCTTCCTTGATTATAAAATCTGTCCTCTGCCCTGCTTCAATTTCTTATCTCAACTTTACCAACTGAGGATCTTGCCATTGCTGTTCCCTTATCTGATCTACTAAAATGGGGCGAACATGAAAAGTAGCTAATAATGCCCCTGAGTTTGCTATATCTAACTCGGCTCCCAATGATCTCAACTCTACCAGAAGCGGAAGATATATTGTCCTTAAATGAGCTAGGGAATTCACTGGTCGTCTACTTAATGTATATGCCACTACATTGGTCTTTTTGGGGTGGTATCCTATCGTACAATCATAATCCTTAATCAGCTCTATCAACCTCCTCTGCCCCATGTTTGACTCTTTCTGAGTGAACAGATATCGCAAACTCTTGTGAGCTGCGAAGATCTGATAAAGGACACCATACAAGTAATGCCTCCAAATTTTCTATGCAAAAACTACTATAATGAGCTCTAGATCGTGGGTAGGGTAGTTCTACTCGGTGCTTCTTCAGTTGTCTGGAAGCATATGTTACAACTCTATCATTTTGCATCAGAACACATCTCAAACCCTGTCTTGAGGCATCACTGTATATGGTAAAACCGTCTTCCTCCGTTGGTAGCATCAATACTGAAGCTAATGTCAATATTCTCTTCAGCTTGTCAAAACTCTACTGACAGGCGTCTGACCATTCGAATCTCTCTTCTTTTCTCATCAATTTGGTCAGTGGGGCTACTATCCTTGAAAACCCTTCCATAAACTTCTTATAGTAACCTACCAATTCGAGGAAGCTTCGAACCTCTGTAACATTGGTGGGCGATCTCTAGCTCGTTGTCGCTTCTATCTTCTAGGGATCCACATTTAATCCTTCAGCTGATATTACATAACCCAAGAAAGCAATACTGTTTGGCTAGAATTTGCATTTGCTAAATTTCACATACAGTTGATGCTCTCGTAAGGTTTGTAATACTATTTAGAGGTATTCTGCATGTTCCTCATAACTGTTTGAATACACTAAAATGTCATCAATAAACACTGTCACGAACCGATCCAGATACGACCTGAAGATCCTATTCATCAGATCCATGAAAGCTGCTGAGGCATTCGTCAACCTAAAATGTATGACTAGGAACTCATAATGCTCGTAGCAAGTTCTAAAAGCAGTCTTTGGAACACCTTCTCCACAGATTCTCAGTTGATGATATCCTAACCTCAGATCGATCTTTGAATAAACTCAGGATCCTTGCAATTGATCAAATAAGTCGCCATTTCTTGGGAGCGGATACTAATTTCGTACGGTCACCCTGTTTTGTTGTCTGTAATCAATACAAAATCTTAAGCCCCCATACTTCTTCTTGACAAACAATGTTGGAGCCCCAAACAACGAATGGCTAGGTTGTACGAACCCCTTATCCAACAGTTCTTCCATTTGCACTTTCAGCTCGACTAGAGCCATTCAGTATGGTGCGATAGAAATCGGCACAGTTCTCAGAATCAAATCTATCTTAAATTCTATTTCCCATTCTGGAGGCAAGCTTGGAAGGTCCTCTGGAAACACATCTGGGAAATCTCTGACCATAGGGATATCTTCAATTCTCGCTTCATCGTCCCTTGCCTCCATTGCATAAGCTAGATATCCTTGGCATAACTTCCTAAGTACTTTGCTAGTCTCCATTGCCGACATAATGTTGAAAGATAACATCAGGCTCCCCTGCTTTGATCAATCTAACTTCCTTTCGGAAGTAGTCCACCGAGGTGTAATGTATGGACAACCAATCCATTTCTAATATGATATCAAAGTCATGGATGTCCAATACAATTAGATTCACCGAAAATTCTCTACCCTCAATAACTACTGTACTACCCCTATAGGGATGAACACTATCATGCTACAACCTAGGGGTTCCGATTCAATGCCAACGATCCTAGCGAAATTCCTACACACGAAGGAATGAGTAGCCCTAGGGTCTATCAATAAACATGCATTGTGATCAAATACTGAAATAATACCTGTCATGACCTCAGGGGTGGCGTTTGCATCCTGTTGAGTCACCGCGAATAATCTGGCCTGAGTACGAGATCTATCGGGTTATTTCTGAATGGTACACCCCTGTCTGATGCTCTGCTAGACTGGTCGGAACTAGTGGTCCCCTTAGCTTAGGAACTCTTCCGATCTAGTCCCCGACCTCTATTAGTCTGCCCCAGTGCTACGGTCCTGATCTTTGGCTTGAAAGCTAAAGCTACATTTGAGTAATCTTTCAAGAAATGGCCCTCTTGTCTGCATCTGTAACATTCGGTGCTACCTCTGAAACATTTACCTGAATGCATCCTCCCACATGTTTGGCACATAGGTCAATTTTTCCAATTCTCATCGTTGCTTCTGGATCCAATTGATTGCCTTACGGAGCTTTGACTTAATTGCGACCCCTGGCTCAATCTTTAACTACGAAATCCAACGGATGATTCCCCACTTCTGGTGAACTTGCTAGGTCCTTCTGAAAAATCGTCTGTCCAACCGAATTTCTAAGTTGGCTGTCTGGGTTTAGGAATAACCTCTATACTTCTTTCCACTTTGATCGCAGCTTCGACTAACTCTCCGTATTGTGCATGGACTGCTGAAGCAACATAGGCTCGGATCTTCGGATTCAAGCCTGCTGCGAACCTCTTTGTCTTTTGTTCTTCATTGTCAGATATGAATGGCACGACATGGACCAGCTCTGAAAATCTCTTCTCGTAGTCGGCCACTGAAAAGTTTCCTTGTTCCAAGTTGAAAAATTCTTCAATCCTTGCATCTTGATAGCTTTTCGGATAGAACTTATCCATGAATTCTTGCTTGAACAGTGCCCAGGATATTCCGGCTATGTTCCGCCTCTGAAGCACTTTCCACCAGTCTTTAGCTTTATCCTTTAGCAGGAAAGCGGAGAATACTACCATCTAGTCCTCTGAGCAACCCATCACCTAGAAAATCTCCTCACTAGACCCTAGCTAAGACAAGGCACTTTCGGATCTTCAGTCCCATTGACAAGACCCAAACCAGATTCTCTATAGCTCTTATTTGAAAGGTCTCATCGGATACTCCAACGAACCTCTCATAGCCCTACTGGTTGGGTAGAAGAGATCCGAGGAGTGAACTCCTTAATCTTGCCCGTTTACTTTGTTGTACTAAAATTGAAATACATTTTTTTAAAAACAGTTGGGTTGGTGTAAATTTTTCACATTCAATTTAAAATGAATTTTAAGAAAATTAGGCAGCATGACTGTTGTATTTTTAATAATCCCAAAATTTATCTGTAAAGAAAACACACTTCGTACTAAGTCAAATTATCACCCAACTTCGTTTGGCCACAAACATGTATTTTCTCATTCAATTTATAACACACATTTTTATCAACAGAATTTCCATAACATGCATTTTCATAAACATTTCAACATACAAGTTCAATTAGTCAATTTCATGTGATAAAGGTGCAATATGTGCAAATTCCAAATAAATTTATATATATATTTATATGCATATCATAATATGAATTTACAAATTTATGAATGTTTGTATGTAGACCTACAACATTTAATTAAGTCATTTACAGTAACATCAAAAATTTTGTTTTGGGCGTTTATGAAATCATCTACGTGACATCCACCTAAAATATCCAACGAGGTTTTCTGAATGCAAAATCATCTGTACAAGCACCTAAATACAATATACAAGCTGCACAAAAGTAAAAATGATTAGTTCAACGAATGATAATAACATCAAGCTATAATTATGTAAAAATTCTTTTTCGATTTTTAAAACCTTTCTTTCTGAAAACTCCATGTATACCCCTAATATTCTCAAACCATCATATGGTAGTTTTCAACTGATGTCAAACGTGAAGTTAATGAGATATCTCGACCACTACGATGTAGAATTTTCTACATCGTAAGCGTAGTATGAAACGATCTCAACTCTGAGTAATTGCAATGCGAAATTTTCTACGTCGCAATTGTAGTGCTATAACTCTGGGCGACTACGAGCGGAATTTGCTACATTGTAACGTAGTGCCAAAACTGTAAATCTAAACGACTACGTGCAGAATTTTCTGCATCGCAACACAATGCAACGCTAGAATCTCTCTATATCTTAGCGTCTATGTATGGAATTTTTTGCATCGTACATATAGCACTAGATATTCTGAAAACTGAGCAATTACGGACGGAATTTTCTACATCATCGCGTAGTGCTAAATCTTAGTTAAACTAAGGGTATATACATGGTTCTTGAAACTATTTTTTTCTAAGTGCAAAAAGCATAAATCACTTCGCTTTTCAACTTATATGTTTTTCTTAACGTAACTATTTTGAAAACCACTAAGTTTTTAATTTTACTCTTTTGAATCCCATAAAGGATTTCATACTCATATTCAAATTTGAATTATGAAGACATTTCGAAAATCATTTTTGAAATCATAGAATTATAATAACTTATATTGAAGAACAAAAATTGAATCAATGCAAGTGTTAGGACACTTACCTGACACCTTATTGCAAAGCTCATAATCTATTCGATGTTTCCTTCGCGTTATTTATACATTTAACGTTAACTCTTTAGGTAATGTCGCAAACGAATTCAATCGCATAATCAATTTTATAAACACATTCGCATAATACATTCACTTTCGAATTTCAAAGACTATATAAAACACTACATAACGATTTCAACATATCTCTAAATGATACTCAAAACAGTCCGCACATCCAAATAATGTGTCACACTCATTCAAAACCATGATTAACATTAAAACAACACATGTCACTCATACCAACAGTTTCAACATTAAAACAGCACATACAATCTCTTCGAAATAGCTTATAATCGTCGAAACAACTTGCTCAATTCAATATAGATAGCTTAACACAAAACAGCTCGTTACAGCATAATAACAGTCCATAGGACAGCACCATAACAGCTCTAAAAATAGCATATAACTGCCCATTAAACAACTCGTAATACATCCCTTAACAGCACCTAAAAACAGCATATAAACCGCCCATGAAACAACACGACAACAGCCCAATAAACAGCTCGTAATACATCCCTTAACAGCACCTAAAAACAGCTTGTACAACAGCTTCATGACAGCCCATAAAAACAGCACTATGACAGCATCAAAACAGCCCATAAAACAGCACTATGACAGCATCAAAACAGCCCATAAAACAGCACCTATGACAGCATCAAAACTGCCCATAAAATAGTACCTATGACAACATCAAAACAGTACGATGACAGCATCATAATAGCCCAAAAAAAATAGCTCGTAATGGCCTCTAAAACAGCTCATAAAAACTGCACTATAACAGCCCATAATTCAACATGTTAACAGCCCATTATTTTAAATCAAAACAGCATGTTATAGTAGCTTGACAGCTCATAAAACAGCATCCAAAACAACCCCAAAACAGCATATGTAACAATCCTAAAAACAGCACACAATACAACATTTTGACAACCCATTATGTGATGCTTTGACAGTCCCTTAAAGTGTGCTTTAACAGCCTATTAAACAACCTATTAACGGCCCAGGAACTGCACTAAAACTGCAAATAGCCTGCTAATAGCTCATAAATTTTCAACATAACAGCCCCTATGACAGATTTTTCACAAAGTTTCAACATCGAAAATCATCCATTAACACAACAAAACATAATCGAATGAACCTCTGTATTAATGAGGTTCTAAATCCTAAAACCCAATCATATCATCATCCAATTCCATCTTTTTCTCAACCTAAACATTTTCCATCAAAACGAAATCCGTAAGAACTTAACTTACCTCTCAAAAATCAAATCGAAAGCTTCGAAAACCACTCACGAAGTGTTGTCCAAACTCTTATCCGGACCGAGCTTCTCTCAAGCTTGTTGAAAACCGAATACGGAAGAGAATGAAGCTATTCTTGCTCAGGTCTGCTTAAGTGAGCTCTCGGTCTGCACTTGCAACACCGAGTTATCTCCTCCTTGCTACACTCGGTCTGAAATCAGTTCTTGGATTAGCTCTCCAGCTTCTTCTTCCTTTGCATGCACTCTCACGACCTCTCACAAGCCTCACGAGCTCACTTACTCTCTCTCTCTCTCTCACGGTTTTCACTTCCTTCTCACTTTTGATGGCTTTCGGTTTTGCTTGATGATGACCGTGACTACGTCTTCTTGCTCAAATCTCGTTTTGGCTCTCACTCTCTCTTCTCTACCTCACGGTCTCACTCACTCTCTCTCTAGAAGCTCACGGTTTTTGTTTTTAAATGGAGAAGTGACCGACTTTGGCTTTTAAAACAAATGAGACCATGTGAGATTTCTTTATTTTACTTTGCTTTTTGTTTGACCGAGATGAGTGCTTCTTGGTTGCTTTGGATTTTTGCTTGCTCTCGGGTTTTGCACTCCAAGTTGACCGAATGTCAACTAGCTTCACCTTTAATTGCTTCTCTCGGGTTAACATTCTTCATTTGTTTGTTTTGCTTTATTTATTACCTTGCATTTAAATATATATATTTAATTGTCACCTTACACTTGTCACCTTGATTTCATGCTTGAATGCCACTTGTTTATCATACATTGGTGCATCGCTTAATTTATGACACTTGTCTTGTATCTATTGACACGTGTCCCATTATGCATAATCTCCTACGTACATTCATTTATGTTTTCATTTCTCGCTTTTTGATTTTCGCTTTCCGTTTCGAAATCGCTTCGGGTCCACCTAAAAATTTTATTATAATCCATTTTCACATTCAAAAACTTCATTAGAATTCGAATAATTATACGGATCCGATCACTCTAATTTATTTTATGATTTCGAACTTAAAAATTATCCTCGGACCCATCCGGGAATTTCAAAAAAATTTATTTACGCTTCCGGATCCGAATGGATAATTAATTCTATCATAAATCAATATTTAATAAATTATTTGGACGTCGGGATAACATGTTACACCCATCGTAAGGCTTAGCATCTAATTTCCGAGCGCGTTTGATGGAAACCCCTAACTCCTGTGGCCGATAAAGCATTGCTGCCAAAACTCGAGCTAACCATTCTATATCTACATTCCCGCAGGTCGTGAAGGTCTAGCTTGAGTCTAATATACAGGCACGTTGATAGACTCATCAACGTGTCCTTCCCTTGGTGCGGGTACCTCAACCACTGCTCTCGTAGTAGGTGGACGACCTCGATGACATATGATTCTGTGAAATTTCCATCATAGACAAAATCATGTAATGCATGAAGTGAAAAATGGCTTTGTAAAACCATGTAATTATGAGAAAACTCTTTCTAAAACATTTGTGAGCTTTATTCTCAAAATCGTATAAAATCGGGGCTCTGATACCAATCTGACAAGACCCGACCCAGATTCCCTTTAATGAATCCAGCTATCCTGTTGGCCACCTCACAAAATCCTTCTGAAGTCTAACTAATAAGACCCAAAAGGATGTTATGGAGCGAACCCTTAACTACAACTTATTTGCTAAACATGTGAATTATAAACTTTAAAATCTCATATTCAATTTCAAAAATAAATTTATTTTAATATCTTAAATTTGCAAAAAGGAATATTTTCCAAAAGCTAAAAATCAGCTTTTGAAAGTTATGCCAAACAAGTTCAAATGCTTTTTTGAAAGCACTTTTAATTGTACCTTTTTTTAAAAAATTTTATCTGAAAGTCATGTTAGTTTTGACTTTTTTGAAGTGCTTTTGATGATGCCAAACAATGCTATAGGTTGGATCAAATATATTAGTATTTTGGGATTGGGATTTGCTAATTTTAGCAATGAACTTTGTCTAATAAATAGTGCAGATTATATTTCATGTTTCATGGAATGGATGCTAACATTCCACAAGCAATATTCAACTATTTGCCAGTGCTTTCATTCATTGAAAGTTATATTATCAGGTAACAATCTTGGAAAGGAGTATCAAAACCTCTAATTATCTAAAACCTAATTACATAAGAAAGTTTGCAACTTAGTTGATTAGCTTTGTTAAACTTGAGGTGTGTGGCTGCTGAGATATAAATGCTGCAAAATTTTAGTGAGGATCTCATGTAGTTACTTATATGCACTTCAATAGGAACCATTGGTTTCCTTTTCTTTCTTCTTGCTATAAGCCTGTACTTGTCTAGAGAAACAATATATATCAGTAGGCTTAGTTTCTGCCCCGGTAAATCTTTGATTTTCTATCATGCCTGTTTTGTTTCTATGTCTCCTAATGGTGATGGTTTTCTTAATGTAGTTGGAATGCTGGGTGGATTTAACGAGAAAGATACTTGATATAACAACTGATGGAATCATTGCTTCAGAAAGAGAATTTGAGGTGCAAGTTTTAAGAACTTTGGAAGCACCAACTACTGATTACTTGTAACTTGTTAGTAAGCTCTAATCTAGCCTATGGAATTCCGTTTCTGATGCATGAAATTAATCGCAGCCACATGGCAAAGTTAATGGACGAGTTCAAAAGTGATCCATTCAGACCACGTTTGTATCTACTTGTACAACGTGGCCTTTTGACAGAAAGGTATAACATCTCAGTTAAATTGTATTCTTTAGCATAGAAGGAAATCTGAATGTTTTTTTTTTTTATATCGTCATTGTGCAAATCAAAGAATAATTTTGATGTGGATCAGAGTATTGCACTCTCAAAAGACAGCTCCGCTGTCAATTAATGAGTAAACAGGAGGTACATAAATCATGGACTCTCATTTGTGTAAATGGATCATATTCATTCTAGCTTATCTTTTTTACTGGGGATTGTTTTTATATATGTTTATGCTTTAAGCAGACAATTTTTTTTTTTTTTGAAATATAGATTGTATTAGTTTGTTACTTGTAGTTTTAGTGGCACTGTTTTCAGCCCCTAAGGAATAATCATTTGAAAGAGTCAATGTTTTAAAAGGCAAAAAGTGAGACGAGATGGACGCCTTGAGGCGATCAAGACGGCCTCCTCAATTGAGGAAAAGTATAACCTCTCAAGCCAACATATCTCAATCCTATCTATTTTTACATATGGGAGCCTTATACACATGAATTCCAACTCAAGGCCTCTTTGATTGGTGTGAGAGTCTGAGACTATGATACAAACAAGAAAAGCTATTCGTATCATACGTAAAACCTAAAATGAGACCATCAAACCATTGGATGATAAAGAATTGCATCCAACGGTTAGGAATGTTGGAAAAATTTTTTATTAATAATGTAAATCGTACTTGTTTTATAGAACCGAATAAAGTCTACTTAAGTTTCATGTTTTAATTTTAAATACAGTTGAAGCTTGTTTAAAACTAAATAAAGAAATAAACTCATTATATTTTTCATATGAGAATAGTGCCATAATCCCATAAACATGGTTGGAAAAGTGCAATCTGATTTAAAAATAACTTAATCCTTTTTGTAGTGTTCAGCGAACTAATAGTTTTATATATTTATTAAACATTATAAACATAAAGATGTAAATGTAAAATTAAATCTTAATAGGAAAAAAAAATCCTTAAAATTATATTAAAATAAGGTATAAATATATATATTTTTGTATTTTTAAGATATAAATTTAATAAACTTATTTTCTTCAAAAATATAATTTAATAATATTTTAATACAATAATCCAATTTAAGTTATTATATTTAACTATATTTTAAAATTAAAAATTAAAAATTAAATTGAATTACACCAATACAGGTACATGACCACAGTAAAACAGTGGTATAGTTGTGCACCAATACTGGAGTTAGTATGCGACCACAGCAGGATGTGAGTGTGGCCGCATACTTACTCTAGTGTTGGTGCGCGGCCACAACTTTGTTGGAGCGCAACTGCGCATCTATGATCAATGCAAGACTTGCACTATTATGGGCGCACGACCGCGGTAAAACAATGGTGCAGCTGCGCACCAACATTGAAGAATCCCCTGTTACGCCTAAGGCAACTGTGATGGAAAAGCCTTCCGTCACACTTACGTGTGACAAGAGGCTCTCTCAAGCATAACGGGAAGTTATCCCATCACGCTAGTGTGTGACATGAGGCAAGTGTGATTAGAAAGCCTCTTGTCACGCTTGAGCGTGATGGGAGAGCCTTTCGTCACTCTTAGATGTGACGAGAGATTATCCCGTCACGCTTGAGCATAACAAAAGGCTGTCCTGTCACACTTGTGTATTTTTAATATACAAATTTAATAAACTTATTTTCTTCAAAAATATAATTAAATAATATTCTAATTCAATTTAATTATTTTTTTAAAAATAATCCAATTTCAGTTATTATATTTTACTATATTTTTAAACAAAGAATTAAAAATCAAATTGGATTACATTGATATGGCTGTGTGGCCACGTTAAAACAGTGGTGTTGCCATACACCCATGACAAGTATAAGCCTTGGCCATGACGGGATGAGAGAGTCTCTCATCATGCTTGCACGTTTTGGAAGAGCTTCTATCACACCTAAGGCAAGCGTGACGGAAGACTCTTATCATGCTTAGGCATGATGAGAGGCTCTTCTGTCACTCTTATGCATGACAGAAGACAAGCATACCAGGATAGTCTACCATCACGATTCTCTTGTTATTGTATTTAACAAATTTTTTTTTTAAAAAAAATAAATTATAATTAAATTGCATTTCAAATTCATATCCAAAAACAATTCTTAATTAATTACAATTCAATTATAAGTACAAATTTTAACTTAACAACAAATAAAATTACTATATTTTAGTCTCATCATACGCTATGTTCAAAAGTTAAATTATAAGGGTAACTTTTTATCATTTTATTAAGTATGAAAATCTTTTAAATTTTATCAAAGTTCATGATAATTTTATTTTATTTTTTATATTTTCAATACTATATAAAAAATAGAATAAAAAATACTTTTATATATTTTTAAGAAATAAATTTAATAAAATTATTTTATAAAATATATATTTAAATAATATTTTAATCCAATTTAAGTTATTTTATATAAAATAATTCAATTTAAGTTATTATATTTTTCTAAAATTAAAAATTAAATTAGATTATACTAGTATGGGTGCGCGGCCACGCTAAAACAGTGGTGCGGACATGCACAAACATTGAAGTAAGTACGTGGCCATACCAAGATGTGAGTGCAACCACGCAGCCATGCTAAATGAAAAGCTTACATTGATATGGGTGTGTGGCCACGCTAAAACAGTGGTACGGTTACGCACCAACATTGGGATCAATGAAAAGTTGACACTAGTATGGGTGCGCAACCACGCTAAAACAGTGGTGCGATTGCACACCAACACTTGGATCAATGAAAAGCTTGTACTGGTATGAGTGTGCGGCTACGCTGAAATAATGGTGCAGCTACACACTAGCAACAGTGTTGGTGCGCGCCCACATGAAGGTGTGAGTGTAGCCACACACCCATGATCAATGAAAGGCTTGCACTAGTATGGGAGTGTGGCCGCGCTAAAACAGTGGTGTATCTGCGCACCAATATTGAAATAAGTAAGTAAATATGCCATGATGTGAGTGCGATCGTACACTTATGACCGGTGGAAGGCTTCCGCTTTAGAATTTATGAATTTATGAAAATTTGACATTTTAAAATTTATTGCTTGGATGTGTCAAACTAAAATTATTAAATATAAAATTATGAAGTTGTTCAAACCTAACTAAAATTATTGAATGCTCATAATTTTTAACGTTTTAGAAATTCATCAATTTAGTCCCTTTCATTATTTAACTACGATCAAACGTGATGAAAACTATATAAGGATTAAAATACCCTTAATCAAAATTAAAAAAATAAGCAAAAAAAAAAATTATTAACATGGACATTGAAGTTGTTCATGAAACAACTCCGACGTTTGCTAACGTCATACATTCATTTTTGTTAAATTTGTATAACTTTCAATACTGTACTAACATCATATTTGTTCATTGAACAACTTTGACGTTGATCTGAACAAGTTGACATTGCACAACTTGTTAACATGAACGTTGGAATTGTTTATCGAATAATTTGGACGTTTGCTAACGTCATACGTCCATTTTTGTTAAGTTTGAATAACTTCAAACGTTGTGCAAATGTCAAACTTGTTCACTGAACAACTTTAACGTTGATCTCAACAAGTGATGTCACGTAACTTGTTCACATGAACGTTGTGGTTGTTTAGGGAACAACTTTGACATTTACTAATGTCATACATCCATTTTTGTTAGATTTGAACAACTTTAGACATTGTGCTAAACGTAAAACTTGTTCACTGAACAACTTCGACATTGATCTCAACAAGTGACGTCACATAACTTGTTCACATGAACATTGCAGTTGTTTAGGTAACAACTTTGACGTTTGTTGACATCATACATCCATTTTTGTTAGGTTTGAACAACTTTAGAAGTTGTGCTAACGTCAAACTTGTTCATTGAACAACTTCAACGTTGATCTCAACAAGTGACGTCACATAACTTGTTCACATGAACGTTGCAGTTATTCAGGCAACAACTTTGACCTTTACTGATGTCATACGTTCATTTTTGTTAGGTTTGAACAACTTCAGACGTTGTGCTAACGTCAAACTTATTCATTGAATAACTTCGACGTTGATCTTAACAAGTGAGATCATATAACTTGTTCACATGAACATTATGGTTGTTCAAGGAATAACTTTGATGCTTGCTGACGTCATATGTCCATTTTTGTTAGTTTTGAACAACTTTAGATGTTGTGCTAACGTTAAACTTGTTTACTAAATAACTTCGACGTTGATCTCAACAAGTGATGTCACATAACTTGTTCACATGAACGTTACAGTTATTCAGGCAATAACTTTGATGTTTGCTGATATCATACGTCCATTCTTGTTAGGTTTGAACAACTTCAAAAATTGTGCTAATGTCAGACTTGTTAATTGAACAATTTCGACGTTGATATCAACAAGTGACGTCATATAACTTGTTCACACAAACGTTGTAGTTGTTAAGGAAACAACTTTGACGTTTGCTGACATCATGCGTCCATTTTTGTTAGGTTTGAATAACTATAGATATTGTGCCAACGTCAAACTTGTTCACCGTACAACTTTGACATTGATCTCAACAAGTGACACCACATAACTTGTTAACATGAACATTGCTGTTGTTCAGGAAACAACTTTGAAGTTTGCTGATATCATACGTCTATTTTTGTTAGATTTGAACAATTTCAAACGTTGTGCTAACATCAAACTTGTTCACTGAACAACTTCGACATTTATCTCAACAAGTAACGTCACATAACTTGTTCATATAAATGTTATAGTTGTTCAGGAAACAACTTTGACGTTTGATGACATCATACGTCCATTTTTATTAAGTTTGAATAACTTCAGACGTTGTCTTAACGTAAATTTGTTAACTGAACAACTTCAACGTTGATCTTAACAAGTTGACATTACTGAAATTGTCAATAAGAACGTTGAAGTTTTTCACTGAACAACTTCGATGTTAATGTAAACTTTTAATAATAAAAATTAATTCATATAATATAATAAATTATTATATTTATATATTATTTTAATTATAATATAATATATTTTAATTTAATAATAAAATGTTAGTGATAACTTAAAAAACTTATAACATCATTTAGTATTATTTCATAATTAAATATTATATTTATATGTTATTTGATTATAAATATTATTATTTTAATATTATTTATTATAAAATTATTATTTTTTAATCTGCAACAACCTGTTTCAACCGAACGCTTTAGGTTATTAAAACACTATTTGGTTGCCAACTTGCAGTGTTTATATGGTACAAACTTTGTTGTTTGTACCATAGCCAATCCCCAATTTATATGGATATGATGATAAAAAAGATTGGTAACAAATTTACTGCACAGGCTGGTGGGACGTGGCACTGTGTGGATAGTTCTACTGTACACTTTTGTCGCTGTTTGTGTCCCATCTGCATTTGGCTCATGTGTAGGTACCCATCTAAATTATGTTTATATATATATATATCCATATATATATATATGTATATATTAATGTGAGCCTACCCAGCCCACACAGTGCTGCATCCCTGGTACAAGACATGGAAAATAAATCAAGCAAAAGAACCCAAATTTTTTTTTCTTAAAATTTCAATTGCTACGAAAATTACATAAGCTGCCAGCAACAGAGCAAATTCTACATACAGCAGCAGCAGAAACAAGTTTCATGAACCAATAACCTCAGCACACCGAAGCTCGCACTTAGAAAGTATCCAACAAGTTGACAATATTATCTATTATAAGACCTAAAAATATAAACTAAAAGAAATGAATCCAATCAGACTCTCTAACACATCTCTTTATCTGTCAATGCCATGTGCCAAACCAACTGACTTGGCACATATACTAGACTCAAGTACAAATAAATAAAAAAACTCTAATACCAATGTAGTAACTAGCAAATCAAATTTTGATATTTAATATACAAATATTAAATATCAAATAGGTGAGAGGAATTAAAATTAGGACTACAGACAAAACTTTGATATCATATTAGTAATAAGTAGATTTAAAAGCTTAAAGTAGTAGCAATGAGTCTAACTAATGGCATAAAGTTGTGTAACAAATAGCTCACAATGCTCAATTATTGCTCAAACCATCTCCTAATGCACACTGCAGCATCAAAACAAGCTGATAATGCTAAATGAGAAATAAAAAAAAAATTACCAACCTTCAACGGTATAATCCTAAAATCCTTCAAAAATCTAAATTTATGACAAAAGAAAGGTGTGGAATTAACCTGCGATGACTTAGTCAATAGCCAGAGGCCCAAGTCGCCGTGATCCAAAGGAAACAAATGAAATTGGTAAGCTTTAGCAATTAAAAGTTGGTATTTTTCTACTAGTACTATTTGCACATAACTAACTTGACAACTTCAGAGAAGAAAACTAACATATAAGGGTCCTAAACTTAATCGTCAAACCACATGCTAAAACAGAGTTGCTGATGGAGCAATAAGAATACAGTGATTGACTTGCATGCAATAGGCCTTTTAACTAGCAGGTAAAAACGTCGTTATCTGAAGTTTTAGTGGGAAATGCAATGTAGAAGCTTCATCTTAGCTAGTAAATCTAGAATTTTATGCAGACCATTCATATGCAATTTCATTCATTGCTCAAGATGTTTATGTAAGTTTATAAAATTAGTGTCAAAACTAGCTTTTGCTTTAAACTAGCAACAATCTTGAATATTTCATTTCAAAAAAAAAAAAAAAAAAATCTTGAACATTTAGTGGAAAGTTTATTTTGGAAGTGAAGGTTATTTTCTGATGGAACCTGCTCGGTACTTTGATTTATATCAAGATGACAGTAGATTTTACAACAGAAATAGCAATTACGTCTAATGTGTTCCTCCTTAGGATCTTCATCATTTTGCATGAAACTGTGATTTGTGATAATTGATCTCTTTCACAATTTTTCTTTCAGTTACTCTCTCACTCTCTGTCTCTCTCTTCATATCTCAAAACTGAAGCCTACATTTAGATTAAATTGATTTGCCATTAGAATTTCCTGTCTTTTTAATAAATTAGGTATAAGTTTCAGTTAAGAGTATGATATCATTGTATGGAACCTTACTTCATATTATAGGTTCTTTAGATGACTCTAAAATTCAGATTGGTATTTTGATAAAAACAGCACCTGTTTTTTATTTGTACGTAGTTCTGCTTTAAGATTCTAAGATAGATTAACTAAAAGCTATTGTGTGGAAATAATATCGACAGAGATCAACAGAATAAATGTAATAGAACTTTACAATAACAAGAACTTTGTTGTGCGCAGCGGAAATTAAACAAATACACAACTACTAATGCTAGCTATTAAATATAAATAACAAATACTAATAAAGCAGAAAAGCAGAAAAATAAATGCAAAGCGAAAAAGGAAAGAACACACCAGGATTTACGTGGTTCGGTATAAAACCTACGTCCACGGGCGCTGCTGAAAACTTCCACTAACTCCAAAGCAAAATATTACAAAATCTGGGTAAGATCCAAAAACCCAGAAACATATGGGGAGATTAGCCATGTTAGAATCCCACATCTAAAACATTAGATTGTGGTGGGAGATTAGTGGACTATAAATAAGTCCTTTAGTTAATTGATTTGGTATCCCACAAAAACAAGAATTGTAAAAGATCCATACATTTGTATTATTCTTGTTTTCTCCCCATATATTTCTGGGTTTTTGGATCTTACCCAGATTTTGTAATATTTTGCTTTGGAGTTAGTGGAAGTTTTCAGCAGCGCCCGTGGACGTAGGTTTTATACCGAACCACGTAAATCCTGGTGTGTTCTTTCCTTTTTCGCTTTGCATTTATTTTTCTGCTTTTTTGCTTTATTAGTATTTGTTATTAAATATAAATAACAAATACTAATAAAGCAGAAAAGCAGAAAAATAAATGCAAAGCGAAAAAGGAAAGAACACACCAGGATTTACGTGGTTCGGTATAAAACCTACGTCCACGGGCGCTGCTGAAAACTTCCACTAACTCCAAAGCAAAATATTACAAAATCTGGGTAAGATCCAAAAACCCAGAAACATATGGGGAGAAAACAAGAATAATACAAATGTATGGATCTTTTACAATTCTTGTTTTTGTGGGATACCAAATCAATTAACTAAAGGACTTATTTATAGTCCACTAATCTCCCACCACAATCTAATGTTTTAGATGTGGGATTCTAACATGGCTAATTAAGCCACAATTCAACAAATCTCCACCTTGGCGTATTAGCCTTCAGCAATGCCTTCATATATGTCTTTTAGACTTTCAAAATGTTGATCAAGTCCAAACAATGGTTGAACTTGATTGCTGTCACCACTTTGGTCATCATATCCGCAGGATTATCAGCAGTCCCAATTTTCTGTAAGAGAATCGACCCTTCACTCAGAATTTCCCGCACAAAGTGATATTGGACATCAATATGCTTGGTGCGAACATGGAATACCGGATTCTTTGCTAAATGAATGACACTTTGACTATCCGAGTAAATAGCAATATTCTTCTGTCCCACTCCCAACTCTACCAGTAATCCTTGTAACCAAATTGCTTCTTTCACAGCTTCTGTCAATGTCATATACTCTGCTTCTGTCGTAGACAAAGCAACTGTTGACTGTAAAGTAGACTTCCAACTTACAGGAGCTCTCGCAAGAGTGAATATATATCCAGTAGTTGACCGTCGTTTATCCAAATCACCAGCATAATCTGAATCTACATATCCGATTGCAAACTGACCAAGTGAATCTTCCTTCTGAAATACCAAACCAAAATCTACGGTTTTTAACAAGTACCGTAGAATCCATTTCACAGCTTGCCAATGTCCTTTACCAGGATCATGCATATACCTGCTCACAACTCCAACTGCTTGCGAAATGTCAGGTCTTGTACACACCATAGCATACATCAGGCTACCAACCACATTAGAATACGGAACACGAGACATGTACTCTCGTTCTTCATCAGTACTCGGAGATAATGATGCACTCAACTTGAAATGAGGAGCAAGTGGCGTACTTACAGGTTTTGACTGTTCAGATACACCAAAACGTTGTAATACCTTCATCAGATATTGCTTCTGAGTCAAACAAACCTTGCCTTTTCCTCTATCTCTGCTAATCTCCATACCGAGAATCTTCTTAGCTTCACACAAATCCTTCATTTCAAACTCTGAACTCAACTGAGTCTTCAGCTTCTCAATCTCCACTTTGCTCTTAGAAGCTATCAGCATATCATCAACATATAAGAGCAAGTAGATGAAGGAACCATCTTGTAGCCTTCGAAAGTATACGCAATTATCAAATTTGCTTCTGGTGTACTCTTGACCTATCATAAATTGATCAAATCGCTTGTACCATTGTCTCGGAGACTGTTTCAAACTATAAAGCGATTTCTTCAATTTGCAAGCCCAATTTTCTTTACCAGCAACCTTGAATCCATCTGGCTGAGTCATATAGATTTCCTCTTCCAAATCACCATGTAAAAATGCAGTTTTTACATCCATTTGAACTAGTTCCAAATCCAATTGAGCTACAAGGGCCAATAAAATTCTAATGGAAGAGTGTTTCACAACTGGAGAAAATACCTCATTGTAGTCAATCCCTTCCTTCTGAGCATAGCCTTTCGCCACCAACCTTGCCTTGTAGCGGACATCTTCTTTGTTAGGAAATCCCTCTTTCTTAGTAAACACTCATTTGCACCCAATTGTCTTCTTATTCTTCGGTAGTTGAGCTAGCTTCCAAGTTTCATTCTTCCGAAGAGACTGCATTTCTTCATCCATAGCTTTCTTCCACTTATCATCTTCAGAACATTGGACTGCTTCTCTGTAAGTGGAAGGAACATCATCATCTACAATTGGAAGTGCATAGGCCACCATATCAGCAAAACGAGCAGGTCTGCGAATCTCACGTCTTGGCCTATTTATTGCAATTGATTCTTGTTGCTGCGAAGGTTCTTGGATAGGAACTTCTTCTTTTCCTTCTTCTTCAGTAACCTCCTCGATCATAGGAGTGTCATCATCTGCATCAACAATTCTAGCTGGATTATTTGTTGACTCTATCTGTTTCTGAAAAAACTCCACCTACTTCCGAGTAGACTCCACCTGTTGCGGATTACCCTCAACAATATCTTCTATTTTCTTTTTCAGCATCGAAGACTCATCAAAAGTAACATCCCTGCTGAAGATTATCTTCTTCGAATTAGGATATAAAAGACGATACCCTTTCACCCCTGAAGACATCCCCACAAATATAGCTTTCCTTGCTCTCGGATCCAATTTAGATTCCTTTACATGATAATAAGCAGAACAACCAAAGACATGTAAAGAATCATAATCAGTAACAGGTTTTCCAGACCATACCTCCAATGGAATTCTACCACCGATCGCTGTTGACGGTAAGCGATTAATGAGATGACATGCATAAGTCACTGCCTCAGCCCAAAACTCCTTGTCCAACCCAGCATTGGACAACATACACCGAACTTTCTCCAGCAACGTTCGGTTCATGCGTTCTGCCACCCCATTCTGTTGTGGTGTGTGTCTAACTGTAAAATGACGTACAATACCCGCATCTTGACAGACCTCTCGAAAAGATTTACTGCAATATTCACCTCCATTATCTGTTCTGAGGTGCTTAATCTTTCTCCCAGTCTGAGTCTCAATCATCTTTTTCCAATTAAGGAAAATCCCAAGTACATCATCTTTTTTCTTCATTGTGTATACCCAAACTCTTCTGGAAAAGTCATCAACAAATGTAACAAAATAGTGTTTACCACCCAAGAAGGCTGTCCTTGTGGGTCCCCACACATCAGAGTGAACATAATCCAAAATACCTTTAGTATCATGAACTGCAGTTGCAAACTTCACTCTCGTCTGCTTTCCCAGAACACAATGTTCACAAAAATCCAACTTACAGGTTTTTACTCCTTTCAACAAGCCTTGATCCACCAAACTGCTTAAAGCTTTCTCACCTGCATGTCCCAGACGCATATGCCATAGCCTGATCATATCTGAATCAACATCCTTCTCTGATACTGCTGCTGCTGATTCAGTAACTGTACTACCATCGTAGTAGTACAAGTTGTTCTTCCTTGTACCTTTCATTACCACCAAAGCCCCAGATACAACTCTCATAACTCCATCTCTGATAGATACCGTGTAGCCTTTAGATTCTAAGGCTCCCAATGATATGAGATTCTTTTTCAAATCTGGAACATACCGAACTTCTGTCAGAACTCTGGTCGATCCATCGTGATTCTTCAATCGAATTGAACCTATCCCCTTAGTTTTGCATGAGTTATCATTACCCATGAGCACAATTCCACCATTTAGCTCTTCGAAGTTGAAGAACCATTCCTTATGTGGACACATATGATAAGTACAACCCGAATCTAAAATCCACTCACCAGATTCAGATGTTGATGATAGACTAACCAACACAAAATCTTCTTCCTCATGTTCGGCTACATATGCATCGGAAGTAGCTTTACCCTTGCCCTTATCTTTCTTCTGTAGCTTCGGACAATCTTTCTTCCAATGCCCTTTCTTATGACAAAAGGAACATTCATCTTTATCAGGTCTTTTCCTTGACTGTGATCTGCCTCTTCGACTCTTACTTCTTCCCCTAACTGTAAGCGCCTCTGCTGATTCATCCCTATTCTCTTTCTGATCTTTCTTACGAATTTCATAATTAAGCAAAGCTGCACACACTTCTTCAAAAGACAATTTTTCTTTCCCATGAATAAGTGTAATGCACAAATGATCCAACTCATCAGGAAGAGATCCTATCAACAGCATCGCCTTCTGCTCATCTTTGAACGTTTCATCCAAATTCAACAAATCAGCTAACAAACGGTTGAAATTATCAATATGGTCATTGATATTCAAACCTGGTTTCAACTGAAGACGGTACAACCTCTTCAACAAATATAGCCGATTCTCATTGCTTTTCTTCATATATTTGTTCTCCAGCGCCTTCCACAATTTACTAGCAGAGGTTTCCTTCATGAACGGATACTTTTGCTCTCTACAGAGACATGAGCGAATTAAACCACATGTCTTCGCATTTTGCCTCTCCCAGTCCCTTTCTTCAATATTCTCTGGTCTTGTTTCTTCCAGAACAATATCTAAATCTTGTTGATACAAGACGTCTGTAACTTCGCTTTGCCATAGGCCAAAATTATTTCGACCATCAAATTTCTCTACTTCAATTTTTACATGTGAAGATGATGCCATTTCTGCTTTACAACAAAAGTTTTATGCCAATAACTTGGTGATCAAATGAATAGTACTCAAAAGGTTAGCTCCCAGGAAAGGCTGGAGGGGTCACAAACGGTCCCACTTAAAATCCAGTCTCCTTAGACTATTATAGTCTTTTTGACAGAGCTTCCCTAAATTGTGGCTATTCCAAAATAACACCGAAGCTTTACAAACAAATAGCTATCTAATGCCCTAGACAATTTTATGCCAATAGCTTGGTGATCAAATAAATAGTACTCAAAAGGTTAGCTCCCAGGAAAGGCTGGAGGGGTCACAAACGGTCCCACTTAAAATCCAGTCTCCTTAGACAATTATAGTCTTTTTGACAGAGCTTTCCTAAATTGTAACTATTCCAAAATAACACCGAAGCTTTACAAACAAATATTTAATAGCTAGCTAATGCCCTAGACAATTTCCTAGATCAATCGAAACCTAGGGCTCTGATACCACTTGTTGTGCGTAGCGGAAATTAAACAAATACACAACTACTAATGCTAGCTATTAAATATAAATAACAAATACTAATAAAGCAGAAAAGCAGAAAAATAAATGCAAAGCGAAAAAAGAAAGAACACACCAGGATTTACGTGGTTCGGTATAAAACCTACGTCCACGGGCGCTGCTGAAAACTTCCACTAACTCCAAAGCAAAATATTACAAAATCTGGGTAAGATCCAAAAACCCAGAAACATATAGGGAGAAAACAAGAATAATACAAATGTATGGATCTTTTACAATTCTTATTTTTGTGGGATACCAAATCAATTAACTAAAGGACTTATTTATAGTCCACTAATCTCCCACCACAATCTAATGTTTTAGATGTGGGATTCTAACATGGCTAATTAAGCCACAATTCAACAAACTTTCCAGTCTCTTCATTTAAATAAGTTTTTGCTATGACCATTTTACAATCACATAATCAAAGTGCATTTATTTAATACAGAGAATTAGGCAGTTAATAATGTACCATTTCAAAATTTGCATTTAGCAGAAATTGTTTCTTTCACCTAGGTCCTGAAAGATTTGATGGCAGTAACTCAGATGTGGTAGCGCAAAACTGTTCCTCTGCCTCACCTGTTATTGATGTGAGTAGTGATACTTCAAAATCTATTGTGCCCTCCAAGACTTTCGCCACCGTTGACATGGAAGGCCTCCATGTGAAATCATTTTTGTAAGCACCAAACCGCAACTCTCATGATCTGCACTACTTCTGCCCCGTGCAATTGCATATCCTCACTGTTTTTGTCAACCAGATCAATCAGGCAATCTTCTTCTACCTTTTTCATGAAAAAAGGGAGCAAATGCATGCATTCTTTAGATTGCGATCGATCTAAATTCTTCCATCCACAGACAACCTCCGTGACTACAATTTCAAAGTAATAAACATCTGCCTTTTCAGTTATGACTGAGCTAAACAATTCAGGGGCCACATAATCAGGAGTGCCTCTCATTGTGGTCACCACTACAAGTTTATTCTAGGCCTTTTGAAAAGTCTTTTGCATAATGATATCAACGCAATATTTTCTTACTAGCAAAATAGTTTGCAGGGAAAAATTACATGAAATTTGTATTCTGCAGATCCAAGAATCACCAAATTTTAAAGTAAGGTTCACTCTGAATGTGATCAAAGGTGGGGGTCTGAAAAGCCAGTTCTGCTTGATGGATATAGGTAGCTGTTGGAAGAACAATGGACAACCTTGTAATGGTGATGTAACATCAGACGTTACTTGGTACAGCGAAATGATCATAATTCCAAACATAACTTCATGGTGCCATCCAGACAATCTCGGTGTCTGCCCAAAATGACACTGCCTGCTTTCCTTATGCTGCTTATCACTTTTATTGTTCCCCTGGAAATGCAAAGTATCTTGAGGCTCCTTATACATTGTGTTATCCATATAGCAATCCTCAGCCTCAGCAAATAATGCAAATTCTGCCACACCAAGTTTGGGGTGAATATGGGTATCCGACTACACTTGGGGAGGTTTGGATCGGAGATTCAAGGACTTGGGAGCTTGATGTTGGAAGATTGTCCCAGTCACTTTATTTTTACCAGGTTTGTTATTCTCTAAAGAGGTCTTTGATACTTATGGCTGCATAAGTTGCTCCATTTGGCTTTTGAAAATACAGAGAAAATAAATGTTGCAATAGTAAAGATGGATTTATATAAAATTGACATAGGCATATGTGATTTTTTTTTTTTTTTTGCAGGATCCAGGTACTGCACCAGTTAGAAGGAAATGGATGTCTATTGATTTGGGGACTGAAATTTTTAAGGACCCTGATCAAGTTACTGAGTGGACTGTTAGTGATTTCGATATCATTGAACCAAAGTAAATGGTACAAAGGGAGACAGTAGATTCTAGTTCAAACAATGAAATCTGCGAGGGAGTTTGAATAGGTTCAGGCCAAAAATCTGAACCTTTTTCAACAGTATATATGTTGTAATTACAATTTTTTGGAGCAAAACTTTGCAAGCTTTGTTTTATGTTTCTTTAAGTCACAATATATGTTGGCTAGCTCACAAAATTTCCAGAAGTTTACCAACATGAAGGAGTGGCTAGATTGAAGCCAAGAACTTGCACTGTTGCTTAATTTGTAACTCCTTCAACCTTGAAGGTTACAAGAAATCTCCTTCATTGTTTTTTTTTTTTTTTTTGTGGGAAAATTTTTAAGAATCAAATTCAATTTTCTTCTTAATACACCAGGAAATTATATTAAGGTGTTACTTTATCAATGAAAATGAAATTAATACCTAAGTGGCATGAGAAATATTAAAAACAAGCAAAACCACCCAAATATAATAATTAATAAGAAAAATTTGTTACAGAAAAACCTGCAGAGTGAAACTCCTGGCAACAAAATAAAAATACTCATTTGATAGCCAAACAATCTCCAGTGCACATTGCAGCATCAATCCTAAAATCCTTAATTTTTAAGAGACAAATGACATGAGGTAACATGGAGTACTGAAGCTTTTGATGAGCACATTTTCTTACTAATGTTTGCTTTATTTTTCGTTATTCCCTTGGGATTTTTGTAAGTTTTCTAGCAGCACATTCTCTGAAGATAATGTAAGCTATAAACAATTAAAATTATGCTTTAGGATTTAAGACTTCCATGACTTTTACAATAATTAAATGTAAATTTGATTGCATACCAAAGCCATGCCAATGCTTAAAATGTTAAAGATGAATCAATTCCTGCGTGAAAGCTGTTTTTTTTTTTTTTTCTTTTTTTGTGAGAGAAGAAAATTGTGTTTCTTAATTGATGATTAATTGATAATATGTTATTAACATTTATAAGACAGAGATAACTAATTTCAAAGTAATTCATATAATAAATGTACATTCGTCATTTTGAGGGTCAAACAGGCTTGGACCACTAAAAGGAATCAACACCCCTATGACATGGACATCCAAGGTTATGCACTTTTCTATTCTCCTTTCATATTAAAAACATTAAAGCAAAGTGAAAATTGCCTTGGGGTTAAAAAGAATCCCAAAATGATTTCAAGTTGGTAAAAAAAGGCACCAAAATGAATATTATAATATAATTTGAAACTTTATTTCAATTTATTTTTAATTTTTTTTTATAAACTATGATTTTCAAAAACTGAACACATATTTTGTTTTTAAAATTCATTCACTGATTAGAAATATCATCTGTTCCAAAAGAAAAAAAAATCATATGCTTAATGTAATAATTGGATCTATCAATTGGAATAATTTCACGAAGCTGACATGTTTATATTTCATTCCACGAAGCGCGCTGACATGTTAATGAATAATTCCAACAAAAAAAAAAAAAATCATATGCTTCTACTGTCTCACTGGATCGGGTAAGAAGGTTATCTTTCCTCTTCCTTTTCATTGAAATGTTGATGCTGTTGTTGTTAATATGTAAATTAGTTTCAAACCCGGCCTTCTTCTTCTTGGATGCTTGAAGAATACCAGTTTTGCGTTGGGGACTTGTAGCTGCAAAACTACAAGGTCACTATGCCGCATAAATGATAAAGTTAAGAAGTTTGTGAAATTCCCTTCTGTAGGAAACCGGATATATGTTTATAATTCAATTTGATTTCTCATCATGTCTTAACTCTGGATGGACTGTGTTATTCAATTGAAAAGTACTAGTAATATTTTTGACAAGCTAGAATACCAGTCAAGCTGCTTCCAGCCAGTACAATTCTCATAGTGTGGCTAGACTTCTTGTTTTATATCCTGCTAATTTATTGACTCTAGTTAGTTGAACTGCTAAAAGTTACTAACCGACATTTGGCTAAAACTCAGAGAAACGATTGTTGAGAAGATTAGTCTTTGATCCTTCTAAAAAAGGAATAGTACTGGATTGAACGTTGAATTGGAATTTGTGGTACGACTTTCACCAGCACTCAAGAGAACCCAGTTTTTCTGGTTCTTGATCTGCAAATGCATTGTAAACTCATCGCACAAATTCTTAATATGATCCATATGAGCTTACCTTAAACCTTATAACATGAATTTTATTACCTATTATATATTAGTTTTTGTGATATGTAATTATGATTACAATATGTAACCAAATTTGTTTTTCTTTTTTATTTTCTTGTATTAATTACAAGTTGAAAGTTTGATATGTGTCAAAACAAAGCTTAGAAAGATGTTTTAATCATAATAGTAGTGATATATTATAGGACTTGAAGTGGCAAATATTCATGTAAAAATTAAGGGAAGTAAATTTTACCTTCCACGTTGTTTGTGTCTAGATAAAGCTCATGTAACAGGCCCAGTCTTCCAATATTTCACGGTATTTTTCCTGTGAACTTATAATTTGCTAGAAATATATGAAGAAGCTCCCTACGTTGCCATAAACTTGATGGAATTTTAACCTTCAGGTTGATTGTGATGAAGAATTTATCTTTTGATAACAGGAAATTATTGGCACATATCATGGGGTGGACAACCACCGAGCATATTGAAGGCAAAATCAATCGTATCCAGAGAAGACATGCTGAAGATGGTTGGAGGCATGTCCCTGAAATCTGCTGGTTAACATGGAGATTGAATGTCTCCAGGTTAGTCAAATTGCCTGTCTCTTCAGGAATATTTCCTTGTAGGTTATTATTCCACAATTCTAGATTCCTTAATGTTGTGATATTTACCAAAGAAGGGGGGACAATAACTGTAAAATTGTTACAAAATAGAGACAAGATTTGAAGTTTAGGCAAGGAGCTGAGCCAAGATCAAATCTCTCCTTGACGCCGTTGCATCCCTAGTGGAGGTTTTCCAGTCTGTGCAGAAGAACTAGTTCCACATAGGTAGAGAGCAATGGAACTGTTGTTTCTAAGACATAGCTGAACAAAGAATGAAAGACTTCGTGTGGTGGAATGGAGCTTGTTAGACTGTCGTTTTGAGAGTCACACGTGATTCCCTGCCCAGTTACAAACAGAAGTAGAAACAGTCCAGTTGTTTGCCTAGATGTTGTGAGGGTCATGAGTGAATTAGTCGCTTCAATAGCTAAGAATTCCATTACAGAATACTCAAGAACAATTAAAACACAATTAAGAAAACTAGTTGTTTCCATGAGTGCATGACCATCAATAAAGGGAGGACCATGGTGCAGAAATAATGATAACAGTTCTGTTGAGTTGCCCAGAAAGAGGATAAAGACACTGTTGAATAAAAACTTAATCGCACATGAAAATGTCACATGTTATTTCATTTCCTACACATTAGTATAACTGCTTTCCAAGCTGACATGTTATAACAGAAACCAGAAATAGGAATACTTAAACATTACTAGTTTTTCTCAAGCTGCACTTATCGTAGGAAGTTACAGTAGTCTTTGTTATACTTGAGTGATGATTTATTATGTTGAAGGCATTATATATGATAAGTGGGGTTGTTTTATGCATTGGTATTATTTCACTACAGGCTCCTTTATGAGATCTTTAGAACAGAGTTTATTAGTTTGCTGCATCTGCTTTAGTTTATTATTATATTTAAAGTTTCATGCATGTTTAAAAGTGATTAGTAGGTAGAACTGTTAGTTCTCTAATTTTGGATAATGGGAACTGTGTTGTCCTCTATACAAGCACACCTTGACACTAGCAACTAGGATATTTTTAAGAGCAATAATATGCAGATCTTCGTGTCAGTCAGGTCAAGTTTGTAGCTTCATGAAAAAGGTATTTATAGACTGCAATTTTTATATATTGTTTTGGCAACTTGTTGCACCCATGGTCCTGCCATTATCTATAAAGCACATGAGCTGTATTTCAATATGTAAGACCCAAAAAAAAATTTGATTTTGTTATAGAATTGCATCAGGGACGAAGTTGGAAATTTCGGTTATCATTTTTTATTTATGAATTAAAGAAGTTGAGAAATGCTACTAGCTTCTTCGGTCTCGACTTCTGCATTTAACTTTCATATTTTAGTGATTACTGATTGTTAATCTTTCAATCACCTTTGGACTTTGATGTTGATCTTTGTTTCAATTAAACACAATTGGAATCAATTTTAGATATGTGTTTTCTGGTCATCTACTGGAAAGCAGAAGATACAGTTTCTTATTTATCTACTTATTTATTTTCAGATTACTCGCTTAGAAGTGGATGAATATACGATCCATGTTTTTAGCAATTTTAATACGTAATTGTAGTTTATTGTTCTAGTCAGAAATCATTTTAGTTTTGGTTCTGTTAGGATCTTTAGTTAATTTGCTTAATTGCAACAAGTATATGGTTATTTGCTTTTTAAAAAAAAAAAAAAATCAAATATGATTAAATCTAAAAGCCCCATGCTAAATCTATTTAAAGCTCATAAAAAGAAAATAAATACGTTGGGTTCAAAATTTTATGAACTCAAATACATCCAAGAGCTTTAAGGCCCTGCAGTCCTGATAGAATAACAGAAAGATAACAATGTTAGGCTTCATTTGTAGCTACACTCTTTCGAAAACTAGCTCTTATACTTGCAAGTGTTTTGATAACATTGGACATGTCAAGCCTCCTTTCAGGCAAATCCACCGTGCAATCCCCAGCCAGTTTCAAAATAGATGAAATACAGTCCTTGGTAGCAGTGAAATTTTTCTCACCAAGTAAATTACCATCTGCTATTTCATTTACTGAATGAGGTAATGCCTGATGTACCCAGTGTTTCAAGCTCATTCCTCCCTCAAACATGTTGTCTGTGGGCTTCTTTCTTGTAAATGTTTCCATCAGCAAAATACCAAAGCTGTACACATCCCCTTTTACTGAAACAATTCCGTGCGATCCATACTCTACAGTTAAGTTCAAAGCTATTCATAGTAAGGAGAGAGTAAACAAGACATAATGAATCTAAAAATAGTGGAAGAAACAAAACTGATGAAATCACGAGATGATTAGATAAGTTGAAACAAAATTTAAACTCTATCAGTACAATTTGCGTTTGTAGATATGCACTTAATATATGAACTAAGAAATTACAAATGTTACCTGGTGCCATGTATCCAACAGTGGCCAAAGTGTGGGTTTGTGTCGTAGTATTCTCTTCACCTAAGAGTTTGGCAATGCCGAAATCACCCACATGAGCAACCATATCTTTATCTAGCATGACATTACTAGGCTTCAAATCAGAATGTATAATAGTTGTTCCATAACCATCGTGGAGATATTCCAATGCCATTGCTACATCAATCATTATGTTCATTCTCTGGATCATATCCAGACAATAGTTGTGAGAATACAACCTCTTTTCCAAACTCCCATTAGGCATGTATTCTAGTATCAAGGCTTTGAAGTCAACGTTGGAGCAACAACTAATAATTTTGACCAGATTACGATGACATATTTTACTCATTACTTCACATTCACCATCAAAACTCCTTGATGCCCTCTCTTCTTGCAAATCAAAAACCTTTACAGCTATATCCTTCCCATCTAAAAGTTTTCCTTTGTATACCGAGCCAAAACCTCCCACACCAAGCAAATTGCTCTCATCAAATCCATTCGTTGCATCATAAAGTTCTTCATAGGAAATTCTTCTCCAAGTTGCAAGAGTTGAAACTTCTTTCCTATCTGAAGAATCTGCCTTCTTTCTTCGGCTTCTACAGCAAACAATTGTCATAGCTAATAGAACTATTACCGATGTGATTGACAATAGTATGCATACCAATGTCACTAATTTTGTCTTCTTGGATTGTCGATTGGTACCGCTTTTACAAGGGGGAACTTTCAGTTCTGGAGCACCACAAAGTTGACCATTTCCCATGAATGATTCTGCTGACAAGTTTGCGAAAGCTCCTCCTGTAGGAATTTTTCCTTCCAATCTATTAAAAGACACATTTAAACATTTGAGATACTTTAGTTTTTCCAAAGAATTGGGAATTGCACCTGAGAGATTATTGCTTGATAAATCCAAGCATTCCAAGCTAATCAAATTTCCAAATGATTCAGGGATGCAACCTTTCAGCTTGTTATGTGCCATGGAAAACTTAATGAGGGTTTGGATGTTTACAATGCTGCTAGGAATCTCGCCTGAGAATTCATTCCATGATAGGTTCAGATGAATAAGAGCCCTTAGCTTTTCAATACCCAATGGTAGCTGTCCACTAAACGAATTTCTTGACAAGTCCAGTTGCAAAATATCTTCGAGGTTCCATAGTGACGAAGGTATTGTAGAACTCAAATTGTTGGAATTCAGGAACAGGACTCTTAGTGGAGTAGCATCACCCAAACACGCTGGTACTAATCCAAAGAACTTGTTGTCACTTAAACATAGTTCACCTAAGTTGCTCAAGTTGCAAATTTCATTTGGAATAAATCCTCGCAATCTATTGCCTGCAAGACACAAGACTTGGAGCATTCTCATTTTTCCTACTGCAGCCGGAATAGTTCCAATCAATTCATTGTTTCCGAGTTTTAAATGGGTCAGGTATCTTAAGTTGCCGATTTCGTACGGAATACTACCCTTGATTTTGCAATTACTAGCCGTAAATTGTTTGAGGGCAGTGAGATTTCCAATGGAAGCCGGAAGTGTGCCATTTAGGGGGTTACGGTCCAAAACAAGTATTGTCAAATGTTTGCAGTATGTCAAAGATGAGGGAAAGGACAATCCTTGAGAAGATGGTTCTCCCGTCAATTGATTTGCGGAGATGTGGAGACGCTGTAGATTGCTTAGCTTACCAAGAGTTGTGGGAATAGGGCCAGAAAAGGAATTAGTTGACAAGGCTAGTATGGTGAGTTGAGAAGCATTGGAGATAGAGTCCGGGATTATGCCATCTAGTTTATTATTCCATAGGTAAAGCTCCTTTAGGTTTGGAAGCCCATCGCCAATGCTTGATGGAAGAGGCCCTGAGAGGTTGTTACTATCTAGTCCAATCACTTCAATTTTTGAGAGATTGGAAATGGATGATGGGATGAGGCCGGTTAACCCGTTGTATTCAAGAACCAATGACTTTAGATTGCTTAGCTTACCAAGAGTTGTGGGAATAGGGCCAGAAAAGGAATTAGTTGACAAGGCTAGTATGGTGAGTTGAGAAGCATTGGAGATAGAGTCCGGGATTATGCCATCTAGTTTATTATTCCATAGGTAAAGCTCCTTTAGGTTTGGAAGCCCATCGCCAATGCTTGATGGAAGAGGCCCTGAGAGGTTGTTATTGTCTAGTCCGATCACTTCGATTTTTGAGAGATTGAAAATGGATGATGGGATGAGGCCGGTTAACCCGTTGTTATCAAGAACCAATGCCTTTAGATTGCGAAGATCGCCGAGTTCGGTTGGTATTGAACCTGGGAGAATAAAGAAAACAAATATCATGAAAGTGACAGTACTGTACAGAGAATGCTTGAAAGGTACATGTACCACATGATTTTATATGTTCATATAGTTATATAAAATTTACACATTGAAAAAACTAAGTCTATTTTTACAGGAAAATTATAAATACATATTCTAGTTCTATAAAAATTCAATTCAAAACATTTTTTTCTCAAAAAAATATTTTTCCTTAAAATGCATTTCTTATTAAAAATATTTTAAAATAAATATTTCTAAAATTTTTGGGAAAAAAAAATGAGTAGAAAAATAATCTACAAAGCTTTCTCCATCTCCAGCTTATGTAAGCCAGTAGCCGCATTTATGCTTACTTATTAAGTTCAACATAGGTTAATGAAACTCTTAATGAAATTATTCCACGCAATAAAAGTTAGTCAACAAATAATTTAATTGAAAAGAAAAACAGAGAATAAGGTTTATAGCCAATGTATCTATCAAGTTGTTATTGTTGAGGAATAGTTCAGCGAATTTCATCGAGTTCCCGATTTCTCTTGGACTGCTTCCTTGGAATTGATTAAATACCAATGATTCTACACTGCCACAAATCCTTTGGGATTTGATCGGTGAATTATTTATAAGAAAAATATAATTCTTGTAAAGCAGAAGGCCTTGAGACATATTTTCCAGTGGGAGGTTAACTGTTAAAGCATTATGTGTTAGTGACAGTATTTCTATTTTTGAAAGGTTGCCCTTGCCCAACTCGCATGGAATTTCTCTTGCAATAAGCATAATTTTATTAGTTGTGTAGGATTTAAAGAAAAAGAACAAAGATAATGGTGCTATTCATGATATTAGATTGAATGTTTAGAGTGATGATTTAATTTTTAAATTTTAAATATGAATATATATATATATAATATGTGTAAAACATACTTATGGGTAGTAATATTAGCACTAATTTTTAAGATAGGAACATATGAAAAAAAGAAATTGACATATATACCACTGAATTATTAACTAAATTATATTTTATTTGTTATATTATAAACAACTAAAAAATAAATACTTTAATAAATGCTATATATAAAATAAAGGGATAATCCTAAAAAAACCTATTGTACTTTGCAAAAATGTCTATTTTACCACTTATGATTTTATTTTTACCCAAAATTCCTCCTGACGTCAATAAAAACCCTCAAAATACCCTTTAAAGGCATATAAAAATAAGACAATTGTCTTTAACGGTCACAGATTTGATTAAGTTGACTTGGTTTATCATTTGACTCAAAGGGCAAAAACGAAAATGTAATAAAAAATTAATTAAAATAATATTAATTAAATATAAAAAATTAAAATAAATAGTATTAAATATAAAATTATATAAAATAAGATATTTTTATTTAAAAATAGAAAAATAAAAAAATATATAAGAATATTATTTCTTCTCAACTACCTCACTCTCTCTCTCTTTTTTTTCCTCTTCTCTCTTAATCTCCTACCGGATTTACAGGTGGGTTTAACGATAGCAGCATAGAGGGTTCGACATAGTGGAGACCATCGATTTTGGGTCTCCGATAGTGAAGACCCAATTCAGGTCTCCATTGTGGAGACCTAGAATGGTCTCTACTATCGGAGACCTAATCCAAGTCTTTACTATGGAGATCAAGTGGAGACCACTTTAGCCTCCAATGGTGGAAATCATTTGATGGAGACCAGAATTGTGTCTTTACCATCGAAGGCCCAGAATCAGTGGTCACCACCACTGGGAACCACCTTTTTTTTTTTATTATTGATTGCTATTGATTTTTTTTTATGGTATTTGCTGATTATGGTGGGCGAACGTAATATAATGAATGGTGGAGATAATGGTTCAATTTGAAGATTATGGTAATGTTTTAAAAGGCGAAAGGCGAGGCGAGACGAGATGAGGCGATAGAGCCTCAGCGAAGCAAGGTTGTCACCTTGAGGCGAACAAGGCGGCAGTCTCAGTTTAATTGAGGAAAAAATAAATAAATAAAAATAATAAAACTCTAACTTGAAGTGTTTAATGGAAAAAGAGATGTGTTGAGACTTGAGTGATGAAGATGATTTTATTTTTTATTATTATATATATAAACTATAAAACTCTACCCCATTAACTTAATTTTTTTCCTTCAAAAAAATTATTATTTTATTATTATATATATGATTTCTCATTATTATATACATAAACTATAAAATCCATCCCACTAACTTAATTTTTATTTTTTATAATTATGCATATATACTATAAATTTCCGCCATATTAATATATTTTTTATGTAAATAAACCTCAATCCACTAACTTTTTTTTTTTTTTTTAAATTCTACCTGACTAACTTTTTTTTTTTTTAATTTTGTTATCATTTTATACATATAAACTATAAAAATCTCACTCCACTATCTTAATTTTTATTATTTTTTATTTTTTACTATCACTTTTTTGAAACTCCCATCCTACTAACTTACTTTTTAATTTTTTATTATTTTCTATATATAAACTATAAAAATCTTTTTATTTGTTATCATTATATACAACCAGACTAGCTTTACTTCACCCTTCAGTCCTACGTATAACGACCCATCCTCTCCCCACGCTGGGCCGGGACCTTTCTGGGTGCATGGGCTCACCCATCCTTCGGTCCAAGTACTGTCCCTTAGCCTTTAGGGATTTCATACGCCTCCCACACCCCTCGAACCCATGACCAAGGCCATATAGTCAAATGGGAAGCAAAATGTGTATCAATTGAGCTGCGCCTTTTTATATAACGACTCATCCTCTCCCCATGCTGGGCCGGGACCTTCCTGGGTGTATGAGCTCACCCATCCTTCGATCCAGGTACTGTCCTTTAGCCTTTAGGGATTTCATACGTCTCCCACACCCCTCGAACCCATGACCAAGGCCATATAGTCAAATAGGAAGTAAGATGTGTACCAATTGAGTTAGTAGCTCAATTGGTACACATCTTACTTCTCATTTGACTATATGGCCTTGGTCATGGGTTCGAGGGGTGTGGGAGACGTATGAAATCCCTAAAGGCTAAGGGACAGTACCTGGACCGAAGGATGGGTGAGCCCATGCACCCAGAAAGGTCTCGGCCCAGCATGGGGAGAGGATGGGTCGTTATACCACATGTCGCCGATGACAAAAACTCACATGTACTCTCCTCTCAAGCTCTCACTTTCTTACTCACCACCACTGACTGTCATTCCCACCACAGTTCATCTTCCTAGTTTCTTACTCTGTCACTCCACCTTTCTAGTTTCTTTTACATTTAGCTTTACTCTCTCTACTCTCTCTCTCTCTTAAAACCAGTGCTTGACTACTTCAAAAACTGGTGTTTGTTATGATATTCTAAAACTGGTGTGCTTGTGTTTTTTTGGTGGGTTTGTGTGTTTTTTTGGTATGGTAAACTATTCTAAACTTTCAATTCTAAAAGTGGTGTGTTTGTGTGTTTTTTTGTGGGTTTGTATGTTTTTTGTGTGTTTTTTTGGGTGTGGAACTCTGTTCTAAGCTTCAATTTTTTTTTTTTTTTCATGTAATGGGCGTGGACCATCTATAGACTGCCTCAAGGCACCTCACCTGAAGGCGGCCAGAGGCGGTCGCCTCACCCTCCAGAGGCGGGTTTTTCTAACTGCTCCGCCTTATATGTGTACCTTGAGGCGCTTTAGCCACCAAGGTGACGAGGCACCGCCTCAAGGCGTCGTCTCGCCTTGACTTTTAAAATCATGGATGATGGTTCCAATGATTGGATTTTTTAAAGATGATGGTTCAATTTTGAAGATGATGATTCCACATCTTCATCAAAGATCTAGATTTTTAAAAAAAAAAAAAAAAAAAATCAATCTATCTTTTTTTGCAATATGTATATTTTTAAATTAATCTTTCTTTAAAAAAAAATGGTTGAAGTTTTCCAAATCTTCAACTTCAACTTGAAGATTTAGATTGGATTTTTTTTTTAATTTTTCTTTTTTTGGTTAAATTTATCTTCAACTTCAATTTAAAATTAAACCCCTTTGTAATTTTCTGATTTTTTTATATTATTTATTTTATTTTTCATATTTAAAATTATTTATTTTTATTTTTATATTTTAATATTATTTAAATAAAAGGTAAATTCGATATTTTAACTTTTTCTAACATTTTTGTTAAAAATTGAATGTAGAGGGGATTTTGGACAATAATGAATCCATAGATGGTGAAATATATATTTTTTAAAGCGAAGGAATTGCACAATATCCTCTTAAGCTTTGTCTAAAAACATTTAGAAACACATTTATTCTTTTATTATACCAAACTCCCATACTGTTAGTCGGCTTGCATCAATTTTAACTGTTGATCAAGAATTTTGATCAAATGACCATTTTACACATAGATAAGACAAAAAATAATTTAAAAATTAAAAATTTAAATAAATTAAAAATATATAAAAATTAAAAATTAAAACTGCATTTACACTGTCCATATGAGAGATGAACGATTAAGATTTTTTTTAAAAAAATCTCTCTCTCTCTCTCTCGATTTTTCCTTGACCCTTGTCTCCCTCTTTTTTCACCGTGCATTATTGCCATTTTCCCTGTCACCTTCACAAATGGTATCCAAGTGTCGTCACCACTATAATGCACGCTATCTAAGTGTAGTTGCAAATCGAACTTTGTCATCACTCCCATTTCTTCCGCTTCTGATCTGTCTCTCTCATCTTTCTTCTCACTTTCTCCTCTTTTTGGCTGGTCTCTCTTCTCCGCACTCCTCTAACTCTACAGTCATAGACCTGGTTTAATTGACAATGGAGGTTGACTCCAGAGAGCTTGAACTGGCAATGAAGTTTTTTTTTTAATAATTTTTTAAAAATGTTTTTTTTTTTTTTAGATTTTAGTTGTGTTGATTTGTTGGTTTTGAAATGTTAATGAAGATGCATTGATGTTGATTTCCTGGTGTTGGTTGAGTCACCAAGATGTGTTGATTCAGATATGTATATAAAACTATGTTGATTTTCTGGTTCTTGATAATGTGTTGAAGATATTGGTTTTTGTAAGTGTGACTTTAATGAAGAAGATCTAGGTTTTTGTATGGGACAGTTTTAAATATTAAACAACCTAGATCTTCAACTTCATTTTCTTTTAAACTTTTTATTTTCTTGGTTCTAAGATTTTGGTAGATCTTCAAGTTGAACATCCGAAATCCAAAACTTCAACTTGAAGATAAACCCAGATCTTTAATTTCCTTTTTTTTTTTCAAAATTTTTTCTTTTTTCTAAGATTTGAGTATATCTTTATCTACCCAAAACTTCAATATACATTTTTTCCTTAATTTTTTAATATTTTTTATTTTCTATAATTTAAATTGTAAAAGAAAATTAAAAAAATAGTAAGAGTCTAAAATGCCCTTAAGTTAGATGGGTTTGACTAACTCTAATGGTTTTTGACTAATAGAACGAAGGGATTGTGTAATAAAAAGGTAAATATATTTCTGAGTGTTTTAGGCAAGCCATAGGGGGGTACCGTGTTTTTCATTCGTTTGCAAACTGCAATACATTTTTCAAGATTATATCCAAAAAAGAGAAAAAAATAAGACTCAAATCAAAATATCTTATTTTAAATATAAAAGGTATTTTTTCGGTTAAAAACTACAGGTTTTTCTAGTCTTAGTCTTTGTCAAAATTCTAATGGCTAAACAAGGTCAATCTACTAACTCACATGCAGAATACTAGGAAGACTATGGTAAAAAATAGGTAATTAAAATTTAAATATCTAAAAGAGGTGTATTAGGTGCCTATCAAGTTGCTATAACCAAGATGTAGTCTAGTAACCAATGTCAAGTTCCAATATCCCTTGGTATTTTTCTTTCAAATTGATTATATGACAATGAAATAATTCAAAGACTTCGACATTGCCACAAGTTCTTTGGGATTTAACTGGTCAATTGATTGCTAGACATGTACAATCCATTCAAAAGAGGAAGATGTTGGCGCATGTTGTCAGGTAGAGTACCTGTCAAGTTATTATCTTAAAAGTCCACATTGGTTAAAGAAGAAACAATGAACATAAGTGAAGGAATGGACCCTATTAGGGCATTATTTTGTAGCAATAGTGTGTCTAATTCTGCAAGATTGCCCAACTCTTGTGGAATTTTCCCTATAAAGCCAACAATATTTGCTTAAACAAATTAATCTTATCAGTAGGCAACAGGAAACTAAATAGTATTTCATACCTCTTAAGTGTTATCAGAGCTTTAGGTTTCGATTGATCTGGGAAATAGTCTAGGGCATCAGCTGGCTATTAAATATTTTTTTGTAGAGCTTGGGTGTTATTTTGGAATAGTTACAATTTAGGAAAACTCTGTCAAAAAGACTATAATTGTCTAAGGAGACTGGATTTTAAGTGGGACCGTTTGTGACCCCTCCAGCCTTTCCTGTGAGCTTACCTTTTGAATACTATTCATTTGATCACTAAGCTGTTGGCATAAAAAAATTTTGATATAAAGCAGAAATGACAGCACCTTCATCTTCGCATGTAAAAATTGAAGTAGAGAAATTTGATGGTCGAAATAATTTTGGCCTATGGCAAAGCGAAGTTACGGACGTCTTGCATCAACAAGATTTGGATATTTTTCTGAAAGAAACAAGACCAGAGAATATTGAGAAAAGAGATTGGGAGAGGCAAAATGCGAAGACATATGGTTTAATTCGTTCATGTCTCTGTAGAGAGTAGAAGTATCCATTCATGAAGGAAACCTCTGCTAGTTAATTGTGGAAGGCGCAAGTTCAATATCTAAAAACATAAAAGAGTGTTGAATTGGGGGTCCTCTCAGGTTTCTAGAGAGAGAAACAGAGTAGAGGGAGTGTGTCCTTAGGGTAGTGAGTCTTTCGCTTGGAAAGGGTAGGGTGGTTTCTCTTTTCTTTCCTTATCTTTCCTTTGAGATCTGTGGTGGATTGATGATCTTGTGGGAGATCAATAGATATAGGGGAGATTGCGAAACTATGTCAAACACTCTCCTTATCGGAGGAAGAGGGTAAGATCTGCAAGATAGAGGGTGAGGATAGGAGGTTGGGGTTTGAAGAAGTGGATCATTGTCTAGTTGGGAAGGTGTATTAGGGAAAAAAGTCAATAAGGAAGCCTTTAAAATAGTGATTGAACAAATTTGGGGCTCTTATGGTAAAGTGGAGGTGGAGCTAGTAGGGTACAACACTTTTATGTTCTTCTTCGAACAAAAAGAGGTTAGAGCAAGAGTATGGAATACGGGACCTTGGCACTTTGAACATAGTCTAATAGTACTGGAAATCCCTAACGGAATGGGGAACATCTCAAAGTTAGGTTTTAGTATGTTGGATATATGGGTACAGATTCATGATATCCTACTCATGTGTATGAATAGGAGGGTGGCGACAGTGTTGGCAGGGCAAATAGGGGAGATAGTGGCAATTCCTGATGATCCAAAGGAGTACAGAGGCAAGTATCTGAAGGTAAGAGTGACGATCGATATCAGGAAATCTCTAAGAAGAGGATTGATTATGGATGAGGGATGTGAAGAAGGAGCAACATGGGTGACCCTCAATTATGAGAGGTTACCAGAATTTTGTTTCTCGTGTGGTCGGATAGGGCATGGATGTAAGGACTGTGATGATGTTAAAGCTAAGGAGGAAGCAAGGAAGGGGGAAGCGTTAAAATATGGAGCATGGTTGAGGGCAACCCCTTATGAAGAAAATAGATCTAAAGGTGGCGAGAGTTATACATGTCCTTCTTCGAGGTTTATGAGAACAGAGGAAAAAGGAATCTTAAGTGAACGAGTGGGGACGTCAGGGGGAAGTAGAGGGAGCGAAAAAGACAAAAGGGAGCAACTTGGAAAAAGTAGGCTGATGGAAAGTGAGGGGAGGGGGAGCACTGAGGGTAAAGGTAAGAGGGGGACCATTGGGAAAGATATGTCTCTAGAGGAGAAGGTGCTAATTAGTGGGGGTGCGAACCCACATGGTGTGCTAGAAAGTAGGGAGAGAAGTGACCAAAATGCCTTACAGGGGGAAGTTCTAATCTTTTCTAACCAAAAAGGTACAGAGGTTATAAATGTCCCAGATAGTGGCAATTTAGTAAAGGGAATAGACTCAAATATGGAAGAGTTCTCTAGGGAGGTACAATGTCAACAAGCAGAGGCCGGAGATAAGATGGATGGGGTGGCAGCCATGATTACCAGTCCTTCCCGAAGCTCTACCAAGAAATGGAAAAGGGTAGCGAGGGAATTGAAGTTAGTAGGTAAAGCAAGGAGTTCGTTAGGGAAAATATTGTCGGTAAAACAGGGGGTAAGGAAAGGAGGGCGAAGCAGCAATCACTCGCCAAGCCAGACGGGTAGGTCCCCTAGAGGGTCTAAACTATAGGGGTCTTTAAAAGTTAAGGGAGGAAGAAATGATGCTTTAGAAATGGAAGACGGGTCAGGAGATTCAGGACTAAGGAAACGGAAGCTGATTTTCAGTGTAGAACAGGGAGGTGAGAAAAAGAAGAATAGAGGTGAACCTATTGAGAAGAGGGAAGTTTGAAATGCAACGGCAGCGCTTGGTGACCGGGCCCGTCAAAACCAATGATAGCCTTAGTGTGGAATGTGCGGGGTTTAGGGAATACCCGTGCATTCTTAGCCCTTAAAAGCGTCATCCGAAAACATTCCCCAGCTGTGGTTTTTGTGTCTGAAACCAAATTAAAGAATAATACTATAGACAGGATCAAGGCTAGTTGTGGTTTTGTGGGGGGTTTCATGGTGAGTTGCTTTGGGAAAAGTGGTGGGTTAGGCTTATTCTAGAAGGAAGGAGTGGACATCTCAATTCTATTTTTTTCAGTTGGGCATGTAGACTCTAAAATTCGTATGGAGGATGGATTTCTTTGGAGATTTACTGGATTTTATGGAAACCCCGATCCTGCTAAGAGGGGTAGCTCGTGGGAGTTGGTTAGGAGACTGAGAGATGTAGACGACCTACCATGGATTTTGATGGGTGATTTTAATGAGCTTCTAAGCAAAAATGAGAAGTGTGGAGGCTCAAAGAAAGGGGTGGGTGGAATGATAAATTTCAGGAAGCTGCTAACTGATTGTGACTTAACAGACTTGGGTTTTTTTGGGCCTAGATTTACCTGGACAAATAGAAGAGATGGTAAGAATAATGTCCGGGAGAGGTTAGATCGGTTTTTGGCAAATTCAAAATGGAGAGACTGGTTTGAAAATGCCAAGGTGGAGAATTTGAATTTCAGCTCCTCTGATCATAGACCAATGCTTTTAAGGATTCAGAAAAGAAATGATTGGAAAGGTACGTGTCGTAATAGGTTCAGGTTTGAACCTTTTTGGTTCAAAGAGGAAGATCTTCAACCTCTAATCAAGGCATCATAGGAGAGAGGGGGGAGTGCTAAATCTGAATCTGACCTGCTAGCAAAATTGAAGGAATGTGCTGGAGTTTGCTCTAAATGGAGTCAAGAGAGGTTTGGGTCTTTAAGGAAATGGATAGAATCCAAGCATAGGCTGATTGAAAACCTTTATCTAAGGGCTTCAGTAGAAGGGGTTATGGAGGAAATAAAGGTTCAGGAGCGGGAATTGAAGGAATGGCTGGCTAAAGAAGAGGTTTATTGGCGATAAAGGGCTAGAGTGGATTGGCTGATGGCTGGAGACCGAAACACCAAATTTTTTCATGCCAGGGCAATAGCTCGAAGAAAGAAGAACACGGTTTCGAGATTGATAGGGGAGGACGGGGACGTGGCGAAATCTGAGGAGGACATTGGAAGAGTAACGCGTGATTACTTTGGTAAGTTATTCTCTACTTCTTCACCTTCCTCTATTGAGATCGAAATAGCTTGTATGGGTATAAAAAGTTTTCTGAGTGAAGATCAGAATAGAGGATTACTGTCGCCTTTCAGTGAAGAAGAGATTAGAGCGACTGTTTTTGCTTTGGGTCCCACTCAGGCTCCGGGGCTGGACGGATTCCAGGCTTTATTTTTTCAGAAAATGTGGAATGTTATGGGTAAGGATGTGTCTGCGGTTTGCCTAAGGATTCTAGAAAGGGAGGCATCCATGAGAGCGTTTAACAGCACGAACGTAGTTCTAATTCCAAAAACTAAGAATCCTGAAAGAATAAAGGACTTTAGGCCTATTAGTCTCAGCTCGATTTTGTATAAGGTAATCACTAAGGTGTTGTCCCAGAGAATGAAAGAAGTCCTTCCAGGAGTGATCTCTGATAATCGGTCAGCCTTCGTCCCAGGGAGGCAGATTTTTGGCAATGTCCTGGCCTCTTTTGAGATGCTCCACACAATACATAGTCATAAAAAAGGAAAGAAAGGGTTTATGGCCATTAAGTTGGATTCAAGCAAGGCGTATGACAAGGTAGAGTGGAGATTTCTGGAGTCGATGATGCTGAAAATGGGGTTTCCTCTAAAGTGGGTAAAGTTAGTAATGGAGTGTGTCTCCACGTCGAAAATCGCTCTCTTCATCAATGGTCAATCGGCTGGGTGTATTTCACCATCCAAGGGAATAAGGTAGGGGTACCCCTTGTCCCCTTACCTTTTTTTGTTGTGCACTGAAGCGTTTTCAGGGGGAGTGAAAATCGCGGAGAGGGGGGGAAGAGGATTGGGGATTAGGTGTGGCAGGTCGGGGCCGATCGTTAGCCACCTTCTTTTTGCGGACGATAGCATTCTCTTTTGTAAGGCCTCAGTGTCTAATTGTCTGTTAAACAGAAAGGTCCTGGGTTCGTATAGCAGAGGTTCGGGTCAGTAGGTAACTTTGGAGAAGTCGGCTCTTTGTTTTAGTGGGAATGTAGATGGCAGCCTAAGAATGGAGATTTTTAAGGCGTTGGGAATGGAAAATGCTGGGAATCATAGGTAGTACTTGGGGCTTCCTTCCTTGGTTGGTAAGAATAAATCCAAAACCTTTGCTGAGATAGTAGACAGGGTTGGTAACAGATTGAAAGGATGGAAGAGTCACCTTTTTTCGCAAGGGGGGAAAGAGATCCTGATAAAAGCTGTGTTGCAAGCCATCCCAACATATACAATGAGTATTTTTTGCTTGCCCTTGTCTCTTTGTAAAAAGGTTGGATCTTTAGCGGCTAGGTTTTGGTGGGGGATGAAGGATGGTAAACGGAAGGTTAGTTGGGTTAGTTGGGAAAAGATGTGTAAACCGAAGTCTCTAGGAGGGTTGGGGTTCAAAGATCTCTCACTCTTTAATCAGTCTCTTTTAGCTAAGCAGGCTTGGAGAATTGTTATTAACTAACATTCTCTAGCAGTGCGAGTTTTAAAAGCGAAGTATTTCCCGAAATGTGATTTTATGTAGGCTCCGTTGCGGCAGGGGTTGTCTTATGAATGGAAGAGTCTGCTTTGGGGACGTGAGCTATTGCAAAAGGGGTGGGTCCGGCAGGTGGGGAATGGGGATGATATAGATGTCTTCAAGGATCCTTGGATTCTTAGACCGAAATCATTTAAGATGGTTTCGCCTCGGAGAGGGGCTCCTCTGAGAGTGGCCGACTTGATAGACCATGACAGTCACAAGTGGGATATCCAGAAAATCAATGAGTCGCTGCTCCCGATTGATAGAGATAAGATTCTTTCCATCCCTCTTAGCTTTAGGGACGTTAAAGACAGCAGGAGGTGATTTTTTGATAAAAGAGGTCTGTTCTCTATCAAGAGTGGGTACCGTGTAGCTTTCGACGAGTGATTTAAAGAGGAGGCTTCGTCCAGCGCTTCATCTGACCTTCAGAAGTGGTGGGTGGCCTTGTGGAACTTGAATATCCTTCCCAAGGTTAAGATTTTCGTTGGAGGGCTTGTCTGGAGGCTCTCCCAATGAAGGCGAATTTGCTCCTTAGGAATATTACTCGTGAAGGGGTCTATGAGGGGTGCTCTAGGGCAGTCGAGACAGCCTTCCATGCGTTGTTTGAATGTAGAGCGGCAAAGCAGGTATGGGATTCCTTTGATCTATCTTTAAGAGGTTTGTTGTCTAGTAGTAGGAATATTATGGATGGGTTGATGGCTGTGTTGAGTTTGAGTGGGGGGAGTCGGCTAGCCTGTGTGTGCATGATTATGTAGGGTATTTGAGGGAGTCGCAACTTTAAGCTGCACAGTGGAGGGAAGGTTTTAATCGAGGATGTTTCTGGTAAAGCTTTGGGGCTGCTGAAGGAATTCTAGCAAACCAATCGGGTTCTGTTTTCCCAATCTTCTCAAAAGGTCTATGCCAGATCCTTGTGCTGGAATCCTCCTCATTCTGGTCTCTTAAAGCTTAACACTGATGTGGCGATCAGGCAGGGTAAGGGTTTAGTTGGGCTGGGAGCTGCGATCAGGGACCATTCGGGCTCTATTGCTTTGACCATCGCTAAGTCCTGATAGGGGGTTTTTTCTCCAGAGGTGGGTGAACTTCTGGCTGTTAGAGAAGGTCTGAGAGAAGCTCTTTCTGTTGGTCTAAAGGTGGATGTTGTGGAAGTGGATTCCACTAATGTAGCCTCTGTTCTTAATTCTTGTGATCTCTTTAGGGGGGCTTCGAGTAGTTTAGTTGATGATATTAAGGTGGTTTATGTGAAGGCGGGGGTTAGTAAGTGTCAAGCCGTCCCTAAGAATGGGAATCGTTTGGCTCATATGCTCGCCTCCTTAGTCATGTCCTCTTCGGAGGTCTTGCGTTAGTTCAACGTTAATCCTAGTTGTATTTTCCCCTTTGAGGTTGATTTATAAATGGATTCTGAACTTCAAAAAAAAATTATGGAAGGCGTTAGAGAACAAATATATGAAGAGAAACAATGAGAATTGACTATATTTGTTGAAGAGACTTTACCGTCTTTAGTTGAAACCAGGTTTGAATATTAGTGATCATATTGATAATTTCAACCGTTTGTTAGCTGATTTGTTGAATTTGGATAAAACCTTCAAAGATGAGCAGAAGGTCATGCTGTTGATAAGATCTCTTCCTGATGAGTTAGATCATTTATGCATTACACTTATTCATGGGAAAGAAAAATTATCTTTTGAAAAAGTGTGTGCAGCTTTGCTTAATTATGAAATTCGTAAGAAAGATCAGAAAGAGAATAGGGATGAATCAGCAGAGGCGCTTACAGTTAGGGGAAGAAGTAAGAGTCGAAAACAAGAAAGAAGGGGCAGATCTCAGTCAAGGAAAAGACCTGATAAAGATGAATGTGTCTTTTGTCATGAGAAAGGATATTGGAAGAAAGATTGTCCGAAGTTACAGAAGAAAGATAAGGGCAAGGGTAAAGCTACTTCCGATGCATATGTAGCCGAACATGAGGAAGAAGATTTTGTGTTGGTTAGTCTATCATCAACATCTGGATCTGGTGAGTGGATTTTAGATTCGGGTTGTACTTATCATATGTGTCCACACAAGGAATGGTTCTTCAACCTTGAAGAGTTAGATAGTGGAATTATGTTAATGGACAATGATAACTCATGCAAAACTAAGGGTATAGGTTCAATTCGACTAAAGAATTACAATGGATCGACCAGAGTTTTAACAAAAGTTCGGTATGTACCAGATTTGAAAAAGAATCTCATATCATTAGGAGTCTTAGAATCTAAAAGCTACACAGTATCTATCAGAGATGGAGTTATGAGAGTTGTATCTGGGGCTTTGGTGGTAATGAAAGGTACAAGAAAGAACAACTTATACTACTACGATGGAGGTACAGTTACTGAATCAGCAGCAGTAGTATCAGAGAGAAAGATGCTGATTCAGATATGATCAGGTTATGGCATATGCGTCTGGGACATGCAGGTGAGAAAGCTTTAAGCAGTTTGGTGAATCAAGGCTTGTTGAAATGAGTAAAAACCTACAAGTTAGATTTTTATGAACATTGTATTCTGGGAAAGCAGATGAGAGTGAAGTTTGCAACTGCAATTCATGATACTAAAGGTATTTTGGATTATGTTCACTCTGATGTGTGGGGACCCAGTAGGACAGCCTCCTTGGGTGGTAAACACTATTTTGTTATATTTGTTGATGACTTTTCCAAAAGAGTTTGGGTATGCACGATGAAGAAAAGGGATGATGTACTTAAGAGTTTCTTTAATTGGAAAAAGATGGTTGAGACTCAGACTGGGAGAAATATTAAGCACCTTAGAACAAATAATGGAGGTGAATATTGTAGTAAATCTTTTAGAGAAGTCTGTCAAGATGCAAGTATTGTATGTCATTTTACAGTTAGACAGACACCACAACAGAATGGGGTGGCAGAACGTATGAACTAAACGTTGCTGGAGAAAGTTCGGTGTATGTTGTCCAATGTTGGGTTGGGCAAGGAGTTTTAGGCTAAGGTAGTAACTTATGCATGTCGTCTCATTAATCGCTTACCGTCAACAGCAATCAGTGGTAGAATTCCATTGGAGGTATAATCTAGAAAACCCGTTACTGATTATGATTCTTTACATGTCTTTGGATGTTCTACTTATTATCATATAAAGGAATCTAAATTGGATCCGAGGGTAAAGAAAGTTATATTTGTGGGGATATCTTTAGGGGTGAAAGGGTATCGTCTTTTATATTCAAATTCGAAGAAGATAATATTCAGTAGGGATGTTACTTTTGATGAGTCTTTGATGTTGAAAAAGAAAATAGAAAATATTGTTGAGGGTAATCCGCAACAGGTGGAGTCTACTCGGAAGCAGGTGGAGTTTTTCCAGAAACAGATAGAGTCAACAAATAATCCAGCTAGAATTGTTGATGCAGATGATGACACTCCTATGACAGAGAAGGTCACTGAAGAAGAAGTAGAAGAAGAGGTTTCTACCTAAGAACCTTCACAACAACGAGAATCGATTGCAATAAATAGGCCAAGACGTGAGATTCGCAGACCTACTCGTTTTGCTGATATGGTGGCCTATGCACTTCTAATTATAGATGATGATGTTCCTTCCACTTATAAAGAAGCAGTCCAATGTTCTGAAGTTGATAAGTGGAAGAAAGCTATAGATGAAAAAATGCAGTCTCTTTGGAAGAATAACACTTAGGAGCTAGCTCAACTAACGAAGAATAAGAAGACAATTGGGTGCAAATGGGTGTTTACTAAGAAAAAGGGATTTCTTGACAAAGAAGATGTCCGCTACAAGGCAAGGCTGGTGGCGAAAGGCTACGCTCAGAAGGAAGGGATTAACTATAATGACGTGTTTTCTCTAGTTATGAAACACTCTTCCATTAGAATTCTATTGGCCCTTATAACTCAATTGGATTTGGAATTAGTTCAAATGGATGTAAAAACTACATTTTTACATGATGATTTAGAAGATGAAATCTATATAACTTAGCCAAATGGATTCAAGGTTGCTGGTAAAAAAAATTGGGCTTGCAAATTGAAGAAATCGTTTTATGGATTGAAACAGTCTCTAAAACAATGGTACAAGCGATTTGCTCAATTTATGATATGACAAAAGTACACCAGAAGTAAATTTGATAATTGTGTATACTTTCGAAGGCTATAAGATGATTCCTTCATCTACTTGCTCTTATATGTTGATGATATACTGATAGCTTATAAGAGCAAAGTGGAGATTAAAAAGCTGAAAACTTAGTTAAGTTTAGAGTTTGAAATGAAGGATTTGGGTGAAGCTAAAAAGATTCTCGATATGAAGATTAGTAGAGATAGAGGAAAATGCAAGGTTTGTTTGACTCAGAAGCAATATTTGATGAAGGTATTACAACGTTTTGCTGTATCTGAACAATCAAAACCTATAAGTATGCAACTTGCTCCTCATTTCAAGTTGAGTGCATCATTATCTTCGAGTATTGATAAAAAACGAGAGTACATGTCTCGTGTTCCGTATTCCAATGCAGTTGGTAGCCTGATGTATGCTATGGTGTGTACAAGACCTGACATTTCGTAAGCAGTTGGAGTTGTGAGCAAGTATATGCATGATCTTGGTAAAGGACATTGGCAAGCTGTGAAATTGATTCTACGGTACTTGTTAAAAACTGTGGATTTTAGTTTGGTATTTCAAAAGGAAAATTCACTTGATCAGTTTGCAATCGGATATGTAGATAAAGATTATGCTGGTGATTTGGATAAACGACGGTCAACTACTAGATATGTATTCACTCTTGCGAGAGCTCCAGTAAGTTGGAAGTCTACTTTACAATCAACAGTTGCTTTGTCTACGACAGAAGCAGAGTATATGGCAATAACAGAGGCTGTGAAGGAAGCAATTTAGTTATAAGGATTACTGGTAGAGTTGGGAATGAGACAAAAGAATATTACTATTCATTCGGATAGTCAAAGTGCCATTCATTTAGCAAATAACCCAGTATTCCATATTCGTACCAAGCATATTGATGTCCGATATCACTTTGTGCGAGAAATTCTGAGTGAATGGTCGATTCTCTTACAGAAAATTGGGACTGCTGATAATCCTGTAGATATGATGACCAAAGTGGTGACGACAATCAAGTTCAACCATTGTTTGGACTTGATCAATATTTTAAAAGTCTAAAAAGACATATATGAAGGCATTGCTGAAGGCTAATACGTCAAGGTAGAGATTTGTTGATTTTTGGCTTAATTAGTTATATTTGAGAATCCCACATCTAAAGAATATAATGTGGTGGGATGTTTGAGAATCCCACATCTAAAGAATGTGATGTGATGGAAGTTTTGAGAATCCCACATCTGAAGAATGTAATATGGTGGGAGCTTTAGTGGGCTATAAATAAGCTCTTTAGCTAATTAGTTTTGTATCCCAAACAAGAATTGTAAAAGAACCATAAACTTGTATTATTCTTGCTTTCTCCTCATTTCTTTTTTAAGTTTTGGGATCTTGTCCAAATTTTGTAATATTTTGCTTTGAAGTTAGTGGAAGTTTTCAACAACGTTCGTGAACGTAGGTTTTATACCGAACCACGTAAATTCTGGTGTGTTCTTTTCTTTTTCACTTTGCATTTATTTTTCTACTTTATTAGTATTCGTTATTTATATTTAATAGCTAGTATTAGTAGTTGTGTATTTATTTAATTTCCGCTGCGCACAACAAGTATCACACCATTTTGATACTTAATTTTCACCTCCAAATCTTAGTTTTTTGCTTGATTTTCAAGTGGATTTTGGTTTGTTTAATGTGTTTGTTAGTATGTTTTAGAAAATATACTCGGAAATGGTGTGTTTGATAAACTTGAAAGTTGAAACAAGTTTGAGGCAAAGAGTTCAAGGCAAAAAAAGTAACAGGAACAATGTCATCAAGCAAGCGATCATCGTTAAGGAAATTGCACAAAATTTGGGACAAGAAGCATGTCAACCAGCCCGTGCAGGCCCCTCACACAACCATACAGCCTTGCACAGTACCAACCAGCCCAAACAACCCACAACACACACCGACAGCCCCTCGGCAGCCCAGCGTGCTCCTTGACTGGCCAGCACACCAACCAACCTGCATTTCTGCCTGCCCCACACTGACCTGCATGTTCCCTCAAGGCCTCAACCAAGCTGCTCATCTAGCGTGCCCAAGTACAGCTCAAAGCCTTCACAACAGCTCTTGCAAAGCCTGGCGCGCTTAGCTGCACGCACACCAGACAGCGCGCAAGGCAGCGCGCACATCACCTGTTGCCCAGCCTGCACAGCGGCGCACCAGCTTCAACCAACCTGCCATAGCGCACTGCTGCGCACGCACGCCAGCATCCCAGCACGCCAGGCAGCCCCCTCACACACCAGAAGCACCCAACGTGCCTCCATAGCAGCTCCTGCACATGCCAGCCCTCCACCAAGCGCGCAGCAGCCTTCCTTCCAGCAGAACAGCGCGCCATTGCGCGCCTCTAAAATGCAAGCGCGCATGGCAGAAAATGAGCTAGAGAGGAGACATCAACTTGTGAGGGAAGGTGAGGCCACTTTTGGACAAAAGAGAGCTTCTCACCAACTCCATAAGATTTCCGCACTTTCTCTTGTTATTTTTATTGTTAAAATGTTGTTGTTGATGATTGTATGGGTTGTTTTCTTCTTATAATTATGAACTAAGTTGTTTATCTATGGTTACAATGCAACCCAACTTTGTAGCTCAACCTTGTATATGTAATTAAAGCTTGTTTCTCCATTTTTATCTTTCACTTTAATTGTGCTTAATGCTCCAAAATTAAATGATCACTAATTAGAAGATTTAGTAACCTTATTGAACTAGAAAAAAGAATGTATCTGTTTAGACTTTAATTAAAGTGACATGAGTAGCATGGTTACTTGTTTTGCTTGTGCAATCATCATTGAGTAATCTACGGTTAAAGAACTCGATTTAATCGATTCATATAGGAATATAGTGGGTTAGGTGAGCTTGAGCATGTCCACTAGATTATCGGAAGAGGCATGTGGATAGATAAGATATTACTCGATTAAGTATTAGATGGAGTTAGAGTGAAACCATGCGTGATTAAATTGGGTGAATTAATGAGGTGAATTTGAAGCTCCTACCCCATTAGGTTAGTCCTCTATCCTTTGTTGTTAATTTTAGTGTTAATTTTAAAATCTTCATTTCTAAGTGCCGATAGTTTGGATAAGGTCAGAATTGATACAAGTTTTGTACTTGACAAGTCCGCCACAGTCCTTATGGAAACGATACTTTACTTCATCATTATATTATTTATGGACTATATATACTTGCACAAGTTTCTCGTATGTGTATCATGTGAACTTGGCATGCACTCAGAAACTAGTCATCAGTATTTAAGCAAATTAAACTAATATTTCATTGACGATGTATAACAATAATGTGTGCATCTGATTAAGCCAACTCTATAATAATGTTTAAGATGATTCATACCTTGGAGTCTGTTGTAGATAAAATATATACTCTTAAGCCTAGACAATTTCCCAATTCCTCTAGGTATATCTCCTGTGAAATTATTAAAAGATTAAGATAAATATTTCAGGTATCGGTACTTTGACAAAGAAAAGATATTGCGCTATCAAACCATGTATCCAGACAAATCAAGAAAGAAATTCTATATTATTAGAAAGATAATTGAAAAATATACTGCTGGAAGTCCAGCAGATAATTAAATCAATCAGTACTAATGAAGGCATGCACGTAACGGATGATGGAAGGAAAAAGAACCTGTGAGATTGTTATAGCCGAGACAAAGCGTTTCCAGTGAAGATAGGTTGAAGAGGGAAGAGGGTATGGTACCTGAAAGCTGGTTATTATTAAGACAAAGTACTTCTAGTGATGATATGTTGCCTAGGGAAGGTGGAATTGTCCCTATGAATTTGTTCCTTCCTAAAATCAAGCGTTTAAGTTTTGGTAAGGAGGCAAACCATGAAGGGATCTCCGTGTTGAAGCTATTGAACCGGACATTTATTATTCTCAATCGACGTAATCGAGCCAACTCAGATGGAAGAAAGCCATGAAAACTGTTGTTTCTGATGTCAAGTACTTTTAGGAAGGACAAATTTCCAAGTTGAGGAGGGATAGTACCTTCAAGACCAAAGTGCGAAATATTCAAGATGGTGACTCGATGGTGACGAAGATCACAAGTGACACCAATCCAATCACAGACAAACGCACTTGTAGACCAATTATTGGCCAACTCATTGGTAGAATCACGAGTTAAATGAGTTTTTAAGGTAAGAAGAGCTTGTTGATCTGTGGTGATGTTGGACACTACCGCCATAACTAAGGAAAACATCAAACTTCTAACTAAAGAAGCTGTGACAACAATAACGAGGGAATTATATTTCGCCATGGAGAGAATTATTGTTTGAATTGTGGGTTCTGCGGTTAACAAGTGATAGTAATAAATAATGAAACCATACAGAAACTGATGGCGAGAGAAAAGGTAAATTACATAAATTTTCATGTGTCCCCATCCTGTCTCCTGCTTTCTTTCGCAGTACTACTTTTTTTTTTTTTTTCTTTTTGTTCTTTTTCTATCTGATCTAGAATCCCAAGTTTATCGAATTATTTTGTGATTATAACTCTTAATTATTTACCACAGTTTAACCCAGATTAATCATTAATGTAATAGATTATTCAAGTGTTCCCACACACTTTTAGGTCAAATTGTGAATCAATGTAAATTATTTTTAATGGAATTTTACAGTTATTCTACTATTTATATTATAAGGGTTACATTATTATCAAGATTTATTACATAGAATTGAGATTTATCAAATTTCAATGTAATTGCTTAAATAAATAATAAATTTTAAAATAAAAAGTGAGATCAATTAATTAATAGTTTTCTTATAACTGTGAAGGGTCGTAGTAAATCTTTTTTTTTTTTTTTTTTTTTTTGTGTGTTTTATATATATCTAAGGATAGACATTGAATCAAGATTTTGTTGGGTTCCATCTAAGTTTACAAGTACACTTTATATTAAAATTCTATATCAAATAATTCTAACATTTTTAGAACACATGGTTAATGAACGATATAATGGATGATGGATAGTTACAAAGTATATAATTTTCCTTTTTTTTCAAAAATTAAGCTTTCGGCATTTTCTATATAAATATACCTCAATAATTTAAAAGAGCCCACTCTCAAATAGGGATGACAACGAAGCTGATTAGAGATTATTACCTTGAATCTTTTTCCTCATATCCATTTGAATATGTATCATGATCTGCATATCCATCTCCATTACTATAAAGAGAACAAATTCAGAAAAATATCTAAATTGAAATAAGAATATCCTTCCCTGCTCTATCTACCTCCATATTCCGTAAAAATATTAAATTATTATACTTTATACAAAAAATGCATATAAAAACATCTAGTTGTAAACATTTAACTTGCATTCACAAAATTGAATATAAGAATAATAATAATTATCTTGTACATTTTATTGTTTCTGTTAACAAGAAGGGAAAAAAACTTAGTAGTGGTCAATGACTTTTTTTTTTGCCCCCAAAGTAACTTTTAGCTGTTAGGTGAAAATAAAAAATTAATGAATGATTATATAATTATTAATTTGTAATAATCACACAATTAAATTTAAATTTATTATTGTTATAAATATTTATATTATTAATGGATGCGAATGGGATGGATATGTATGGATATCCATAGATATGCTAACTTATTATGGTGATTTTATTGTGTCCAAAATTGTATATAAAATGGAAAAGTTGACACAAAATTAATCTTTTTTCTTTTTAAGATACCATCTACAAGGTGAGTAACTCGAATATAGATTATTGTCAGATTGAATAAACGTTTATTGTCACCAAGCCACATTAGGCAATGGTGAATCTAGTAATACTATATTAATCTTGATTTGAATGTTTGTCTAAATGGGGTTGGCAATTCTTATTACTAATTGGTTTTGATATGAATACATTACTCTATGTATAATGTGATTTGATGGCAGAAAGTACACATGTTACTTAGCAATGACCTAAATTTAAGTTATCTTCATTGTAAATGGTAACAAAAGAAAACATTGATATAAATACATTAATTTCCGTATAATTGATTCTATCAAACCTAGTTACAATTTTAAGCTAAATTTGTTTCATGTTGGTATTGTCTTTACAAGTTATCCAAAAAAAAATTATCATTTTTTGTCAATTCAAGCACAATTCTTTTAATTTATCATATTTACTTCTTCTTCATAAAATATTTCGAAATTTAAAATAACACATGCATGCAATAGTTTTGTTATGATATTTTGATTTTCCTTTTCGACTATTAAAGATGATATTGTTTTACTTTAAACGAAATTAATAGTCACAAAATTTTAGCGGTTGTCAGATTGACAAAAAAAAAAAAAAAAAGTAGGGATTGTTTGTGACGGTTGGAAAAAACTATTTTAAAAAATTCGGATCCAAATTGTAATATCTAAAAAATGAAATTAAATAGTGTTGGGTTATGTATGAGCCTTAAGTTGGGTTCACCCATGATGCTCCAAAATCCGAATTCGGATCCAACATCGGGATATAGGATCCAACAGATAGTTGGATGAAGTTTATTAATTACTAGTGACAGTTTTTGTGGGTAGTTTTTTATTTGTTATGAAATAACTGTATATTGTAGTTACTCATAGAATAAAATGGGCTACAGTTATCTGCTTTCAAGTGTGCAAGACATACTTACAAAAGAGGAAATGGAAAATAGAGAGAGCAGAAATGAAAACAAAAGGCACAAGAGCAAAAAAAACAAAAAGGTAAGACATTTTACATTGTGGATTGTGTTTTCTTTCCAATTTCGTGATTGAAATCTAATCCCAGTTGAACAACTAGAAATCCTGATCAATTTCTACTGCAAACCGAGTACGTCTTGTGATTTTCTCTCACTATTTTTCATGTTTCAAATGTAATATATATATACTGTCATTGGTGACTGTAGTTTAACAAATAGTAAGCAAAAATACTTTACAAATTCATTAAATCGACAAAAATGATATTTTCTTTTTCTTCGTAAGCTTGAAATAATATCTTTAGGAGTAAGGATTCTTTACTAACTTTTAATTTTGTTAGATTTTTTTATAAAATAATTTTAAATTTGATTTATGCATAAGAGAAATAAAATATAATAATTTTGATCATCCATCAAAATAAAATATAATAATTTTGATCATCCATAAATTTTTTATGTTAATTTATTATTATATTATCAAAAATCTAATTAAAACAAAAAAAAAAAAAAAAAAGAACTATCCGAAAATCTTACTCTATTTTTTTTGGAGCAAGGATTCTTATATTTGATACAACCTAAAAAGTGCAGGGAAAGACAGTTTCTTTGTATCCTCATATATTTGAAACTAGAAAATCGTATTCAAATACCGTAATAAATCCACGTAGTGTAATAAATAATTGATGAGCTATCATGTGTGGTTAACGGGTTATAAATGACTTTTCATTCTTGAAAGATTTCCATCTCTTTCATGGATACTTGGATGGTGATCGAAGATGACTTAAATTCATTTCATACATATCAAGAAATTTCTGCGAAGTTTATCAACATTCATGACTCATAAATCATGATCGATGTCTTTATTACTTTATATAATAATAAAATAGAAAAGCCAAAGCTAAGAATCAGCTTTCTACAAAACGATAAATACTATAAAAGCAATTAATTATTGAAGAAAAGCAAAAATCAATTATTGTGTGAAGAAGAATTTATTTTTGTGACGTGGTTTGGAAAAAGAAGTTTTGCAAGAAAAAGAAAATTGGATAAAGAAGAAAAAGGATGCAATATGCGTCACGTGAAATGGAGAGTAAACGAGACTGACGGTCAGGTAATCAATGGAGACATCAAATCTCCCATAGTGCTCCATCGTTTTATAGACGATAAATTAGATTATTTTAATGCATTTTGAAGTTATTTATAAATAAAATATGAAAAAGAAGGGACGCGACCCGAAAGCACAGGACTTTAGTCTACATGCATACTTGTGATTTTTTTTTTTTAATTAGTCCTGACGCTATGCAATAAATTGATGTTGTTAGTCTATATACGTGATCCATGTGTGAACCAATTTTCCATCTTTATATGGATCGATTTCTCTTATATGAAATTTGCTCTCCGAACCGTGTCACTAGCATGTAATCTAGATTAATCCTTATAGTCTGCTTAATAAGTTCCAAAAATCACAAAAGAAAAAAATTGGTTTTATTCCAATAAGATTTAAATACAAAATTAGACTAAAAAATGGCTCAATTATATTTCAATCACATCTAACAAACATAGCTTCAGTTCCCACGTATTGGTATTCATTTTAGGTTTGACAATATAACAGAAGACTAGAGCCATCTTTGTCTTTTTTTTTTTTTTTTTTTTTTTTTTTTTGCGCATAAAGAAGACTTGGCTTACTTTCTCTGATGGAGCCATGTGGATAGCAAATGAACCAGTCAAGATAAGTCACATGTACGATATGTGGCACAATATGATCCGACCACGTTTCATCACGTGTCACACTCTGGTAAAGACACGTGAGGGAGGTGTGGCACTATCTAATGCAGCCATGTGTCACATTGAATGAATGCACTAGATTGTGCCATGTATACGAGACTTGGCAGCATGTAATTAGGACACGTGGCATTAAGTGTGAACACGCCAGAGCCTACCACGTTTTGTGCCGCTATTAGGTACAGTTCATGTTTGCATTGCATGTGCGATCGGTGAGCTACACTACCGGCACAAGATGGCGACTGTCACTGATGCGTGAGGCCTACGAGCCGTACTATCACCACTGATTTTCGACAATCGAAAATTTTTTAAAAAAAATTAAATTAAATGTTTGTTTCTTTTATTAGCCTATTTATTTTATAAAATTTAATCATCACATTTAGTGTCAGTTATATTAAATTTTTTAATAATTTTAACATGATAAATTGGTGTAGATGACCTATCATGTTATTCATTATTTTATAGATCTGATGAAGAAATCAAGGAGTAATCGAGATAGTTGAGAGTCTTGACGTCATCGATATTCTGATGATCCAGACAATATCATAGTCCTTTCTGATGATGATGAAGGTATCGAGCCTCCAGATTATATGCTTTCTGGCTATTCGGCTGATATTATAGTCATTTATAATGATGAGGATGATATCGAAATTATTAAGATATTAGACGATAATATGGATGTCAATGTTATGGATATTTCTGATGATGAGATGGTTGAGGTAATAGATATCTCATTACATGAGAAGGATCTAGAGATGATGATTTATTTTGACCAGTATATGAGAAAGTATCATGAGGAGATTGATTTACGTACCCTTTATTTGTTTGACTGATGTTGTATTTTTTTTATTATTATATTGTATATAATACTTTTATTTATGTTGGATGTTTTATATTATGCATAGTTTATGGATAGTGTAATTCTCTTCATTTATCATTTATAAAATCTTGTTCTATTCATATAGCATTATGTATAATGATACCTATTTCGGTGTCCTAATTCAATTAAAGAATGACATTAGGACTGTTTTGCGTAAATACACTTACAAGTATGATTTAGTGAATAATTGGAAGTGGATAATAATGGGTGGCTTGACTACCTTTTCGATTTTTGTCTAAGGATTCTTTTTTTATATTTATGAGTGTATAGTTGCTGTAATATTATAGTGAAATGATAATAGATGTGCTAATATAGATATAAAACGATATAGATAGTAAGTCTCTAAATATAAATGGATATCATTTCAAGAAATAGTTTTAACTTCAAAGAATATAATTGCTGAACTAAACAAGGGATAGAAACTGAATAGTGACAATTATGATATCTAGCACCGAAAATTTCGGTATATTCTCAAAAAGTAGGATGCTCTGGAGACCTTAACAAACACTATGGTATTACCTCAGTCAGGTACATCTACTCAAAGTAGAAGAGAGATGGAGATCTATCAGACTTGAAAAAAGAAAAATAACATTGCTTGAATTATAATCTTGAGCAGTATAGATGATGATCTCATGTGCATGTATGAAGATTATGAGACTGCCCATGACATATGGATGGCTCTAAAAGACAAATATTGTGGTACTTCAACAATTAAGCTAAATAGGCTCACTATTAAGTTTAACACTTATAGAAAGCACTAGAATCATACCATAAGACAGCATCTTAGGGAGATATCAAATATAATTCGTGAGCTTAAACTGTAGGGCATAATCTCACTGATAAGCATCAAATACAGGCTGTGATCCGATCTCTTCCCTCAAGCTGGATGAATATGAAGAATAGCATGATTCACAATGATAACATCAAGACATTTGATGACATTGCACATCATGTTAAATTAGAAGACGAGCGCTTAAAAGCGGTTAAGGCTTCCGGTTAGTTTTATATGGTTGAATTCAGAAAGCGTAAAGATTTAAGCTTTAAGCATAAGAGATCAAAGAAGAACATCAAGAAAAGGAAAGTAAATTTCAAGTTTAATAAGAATAAGACCAGAAAGCACAAGAAAGGCAAGCGCGTTGGGGCTAAGACGGACAAATCCAAAATGACCTATTTCAACTGCAGCCAGTTGGGCCATTTTGCTTGTGAATGTATTGAGTAAAAGAAGGAAAATGTACAATGTTACTACGACACATTTAATCATGCTTATGTTTCTAGCTCAGTATTACTCATTGAATCTCATCCTTTATGGACTGTAGACTCAGTGGCAACCGATCATATATCTAGAGATCGAGAAGCATTTGTGGAGTATTATCAAATAAGTCAAGAATCAAGATAAATATATATTGAGAATAACTCACATGTTGAGGTGAAGGGTATTGGCACTTGCAATCTTGTTTTGTATGGAGGCTAAGTACTCTATCTCCATGACGTATTATTTACTCTTGACACTCAGTAAAATTTGGTTTTTGTACCAGTACTTTTTAAATTATGATATGTTTTAAACTTTTATGGCTATTGTATGAATATTTATTTGGATTCTGTTAGGATTGGCACTGGATATTTATTGAATGGTTTTATTGTATTGAATACTGAAATGAACGATTATTAAGATGATAATGGTTGTTTTTTATTAATTGCTTCTTATGACATTACAAGTGTCGATGTTAATATTTGGCATGCTAGACTAAAGCATATCGGCCATGATCGAATGTATAAATTAGCTAAAGAATGACTTTTAGATTCTCTTAATAAGATAGGTATGCTTATATATGAAAATTATCTAGCAAGAAAAACAACTAGAAAACTATTTGGAAAAGAAATTAGGGCTAAAAATTCATTACAGTTAGTTCATTTTGATATTTATGGACTTATGAATATTAGAGCTAGAAGTGGTACTTCATACTTTATAACTATCATAGATGATTATACTCGTTATGGTTATGTTTATCTAATCTCTCATAAATCTAAAGCATTAGATTATTTTAGATTATATTTAAACATGGTGGAGAATCAATTAGATAGAAATGTCAAAGTCCTACTAATTGATCAATGATGAGAATACCTCTTAAAACTATTTAAGACATTATGTCAAGAGAAAGGTATTGATAGACAATTGATCATTCCTATGACTCCGTAATAAAATGGTGTAACGAAAGAAAGGAATATAACTTTACTAGATATGATAAGATTTATGATGACATAAGTGAATCTCCCAATATCTTATTAGGGAGCTGCGTTATTGATAGCTGCTTATATTCTGAATACAGTTCCTACTAAGTCAGTATCTTCCACACCCTATGAATTATGGATAGGTATGAAGCCTGATCTTACTCATATGTGACCTTGGGGGTACGCAGGATATATACATGACTTGCCTAGTAAATATGAAAAATTAAGTGCTAGAGAAAGGAAATGTATCTTTATTAGATACTCTAAGCACTAGAAAGTGATGGGCCCCTTTTCCTTGTCTAGCTAGGCAGCCCGCCCCACAACCCCACTGTAGTCTTCCAGTCGGGATCTACACTGACTAAAAGGTTCTCGTGAAGCTAAGTCTTCTATTTTATTGAAAACTTTTAAAACTTTTTATAAGATCTTTTCTAACAAAAATGAGTATGAATTTTTCCTTTTAAAATACATTTACAAATAAGATTTTAGTAAAAATTTGGCAACACAACGATTATTTTTCTGAAAATTTCATCCTGTAAAACTGTTATAAACATCTATACACTTCCAAAAATCACATTTTCTCAACTTCTAGGTCTCAGACCTTCTTTCAATTCACAATTAAATACAAACATGGTTCTAATTTAAAAGACGATCCAAAATCATCAAATTTCACATGAAGAATTATGCACACATAACTTTAAAGTATAAAACAAGTCTTAAGTGTATGAATAACTTCCAAAATAATATTTACAAAACATGCGTAAAATCTTATAAGATATGCATATACATGATATTTCCAAAATAGAGGTTAGTGCAGTAATATCGCGTTCTCAATCAGTCTGTACATCTGACGGAGCTCTTTCCACTTGATGGCTCATACCTGTACCTGGAGAGGATTTTTATAAAACAAGAATAAGAGTGGTAAGTCTTATAACTCAGTGAGTGGTAAACTTTTATAAAACTAAGATATTTGCTTTTACATTATAACTTCCCAAAATAGTTTCAAAATCTAATGATTTATTTTGAACTAATAAAAATTATAAATCTAGTGCCAATATAAATATTTTTGCTTGAAAATTTAATAGCAGCTTCATGAGTTATAAATCTTTTTTGCTTTCTAAATCTTATGTCTAGTGATGTATTTTTTTTCTATAGTTTGCCTTATGAGTTAACCCACGAAAATTTATCTTTTATAACTATACATCTACACGTCATGGTACTAGTACTAGGGAATACTACTTACGTGATCACAACTACGGGAACGTGGGATTACGATTCCACCCCAAACATCAGGCAATGCGGGGACTTAGGATTATATTTTCCCCCTAATATTAGGCGATGTGGAAACTTAGAATTACGATTCCTCTGAATATCAAGCTATACGGAAACTTGGGATTTACGATTCACCCCATCTATCAAGGTATATGGGAATTTTGGATTATGTGTCATAGGGAATTTGGGATTACGATTCCCCTCGTCTCTTCTCAGACACGCATAAGATACCTCTGTCGGGTAATATTGGGGATTAGGATAAACCAAAGACATCTAAAATTCTTTCATTCTAAGACAAAAGTCTAAAATGTTCAAAATAACTTTTTCATGTATTTTCTATGCATGTATTTCATTTAAACTTTCTATTTTGCTTTGTCTTAACAATAAATGCATTTATAATATAACTTACGAACCATACATGCATTATAACAAAAACAATAATATGCTAGGAAACTTGCTCGATAAAATAATAAATCGCATACTAATATACTATTGCATCTATGATTACTCAATTGAATAAATGAATAAAACTTATAAAGTTCGCACTCACAACTTGCTTTCCATAACAATATAACCACTATTTTTTATGCTTTCTTTTCCGCTCGTCGATAAACTTACATTTTAATACGGGCAAATTTCCATTTAGAATCGACGCACGCATTAACATATAAACTTCAATTGCGCATAGATATCGGAATATCCATTTTTAAGCCGTAATAACTTTAATTAATTGCACACAATATTCATTCGCATTTCTTAACATTCACGCATGAAAATCATTTCGATTTAATCTTAAATTTCATACTAACGCATCAAACGAAAATTTAGGATCAACCTAGTCACTTTGGCCACATTTTAACTAATCTTTACACCATCCATTCTATTCAATTTTTCTTATCGAGATAACACTCAAACATACTCAATATGATGGAGATTATAATCAATTCTATAAAATATTACACTTTTGCAAATTTCGAAAAGTTTTGCCTTGAAATGACATTTTAACATACAATGAGTTTTCTTTTCATTTCCATGCCAATTCTATCATTCAATTAACTTATAAATTCATTCAAAAATCATAGTCTAACACTTCAATGCACAAAAAATCATTTCATGGCAACCTACACATAAAATTTCATTTCTAGATTCATTATCAAATTTCAATACAACCTTGGTTGAAAAATCACATGCATGCATTCACCAAATTTTTAATCACATCCACACTTTCATACACATCAAAATTACCTCAATATCATGGTAATACATTCCAAAATAAAATTAGAACCATAACAGCCCCTATATGGCCGAATTCCACAATTTATCCAACATCAATTTTTCATTCATTTTTACACCAAAATCACATGCAAATAAATCTTCACACTAATGAGGTTCTAATTCCTAAAACTCAAACATATTATCACCATAATTCATCTATATCAAAACCCAAGTATTTTCACCAAAAGAAAGCCTGAAAACTTAAACTTACCTATTGAAATAACTCAAAATCACCTAAAAACTCACATGCAAAGCTATTGCCCATATACTTCCTCCTTGGCCGAACTAGCACAAGTGCCTAACACCAAAATTTTCATCAATTCTTATATCAAATCCACATGCAAGTCATCATCTGTGACTTTACTTTAAGACCTTAAATAATCAGGCCCAAACATAATCTCACCACAATCCAACCATTTACACAAATAAAATCATGAAAACTAAAACTTACCATTTGAAACTAACTTAGGATGGATGACTTTGTTTCTAGACTTGCATGCAAGCTTGATAGACTTGAAAATCACTTGAAAATTGCTCTCAAAATCTCAAAGAAAGCTTACTATCCCCTTGATAAACTCTCAGCAGAACACAACTCACTCTCACACTCTCTTGCTCTTGGTTTGCTCTCGGTTTTTGCTCTCCCTCTCTCAGTTTGGTTACATGTGCTTCTCTCTCTCAACTTTGCTTCTCTTGTTTGGTGTGATGACCAAATGAATCTTGGTCTCTCTATCACTCTCGATTTAAGCTTGATGACCAAATTGAAAGCTTGCTTCTCTCTCTTTGTTTCTTTTTCACTTTGACCGAAGTGAGAATGGTGTTCCTCTTGTTTCATTTTCTTCCTTTGGTTTCACTATATATATGGTTTCAATTTTATTGACACCTGTCACTCATTATCCAAGCTAGCTTAACACTTGTCTTCACTCTTTCATGCATGCACGACACATGGCACATATGCACTTATTTCGCTTATCACTTTTCATGTATTCTCTCATTTTGGTTCCAAATTCGAAATTGTTTCCGATTCGTCCGAAAATCCTATTATAACTCAATTCCATATCTAAAACATTTACTTGAATTCGCTTTCACCTACGGACACTCTAAATTATTTTATTATTCCCTAAATATTTATATAGTTCTAAAATCGAAATGATATTTTCATCCGATAAATCTTCGGTTCATTTAAAATCTATCCAAATAGATTCGTTTTTGTTTCTATTCAATTTCCCTTAACTCAAATAATAATTTCGAAATTTTTGATAGCCGAGTTTCGTTTTTCGAAAATACTATTCATACGACCATTTTTCGTTTGAAAATACTATTTATCGAAAAAATAATTTATTTTTTACCAGACGAAATTTTAGGTTTTACAGAAAGGATATGTATTCATAAAACAAATTCATATGGAAGTATAACTGAATTGGAGTCACGTGACGTGAATTTTTTAGAGAACGAATTTCCTAGCAGGGGTAAAGTTGAAAAAGATTTTTAATTTCACGAATCAAGCGAATCATATGATATTGTGCATTCGAATACTTAACTAGAGAAAGATAGAGAGTTGCTTGAAAACCCTATCCTCAGTGGGAGTGATAGAGCTCCTTCATTTATTCCTTGTAGGAGCATGGGGACTAATGTAATATTACCCTCAAAATCTTCAATTCGTAGAAATGACTATAAAGATATTCCTCATCGTCGATTTGACATCCAAGGGTAAACTTTTATGCTTACTTCACTGGATAGTGATGAGCCAAAGAATTTAAATGAGGCTCTCAATCCACCTGCATCGTCTTGTGATTTTCTCTCACTGTTTTTCATGTTTCAAATGTAATATATATACTGTCATTGGTGAATGTAGTTTAACAAATAGTAAACAAAAATACTTTACAAATTCATTGAACTAACAAAAATGATTTTTTCTTTTTCTTCGTAAGCTTGAAATAATATCTTTAGGGGTAAGGATTCTCTGCTAACTTTTATTTTTATTAGATTTTTTTATAAAATAAGTTTAAATTTGATTTATGGATAAGAAAAATAAAATATAATAATTTTAATCATCCATTATTTTTTATACTAATTTATTATTATATTATCAAAAATCTAATAAAAAAAAAAAAAAACTAATAGAAAATCTTACTCTATTTTTTGGAGCAAGGATTCTTATATTTGATACAATCTAAAAACTATAGGGAAAGGCAGTTTCTTTGTATCCTCGTATATTTGAAACTAGAAAATCGTATTCAAATACCGTAATAAATCCCCGTAGTGTAATAAATAATTGATGAGCTGTCATGTGTCGTTAACGGGTTATAAATGACTTTTCATTCTTGAAAGATTTCCATCTCTTTCATTGATACTTGGATGGTGATCGAAGATGACTTGACTTAAATTCATTTCGTACATATTATGAAATTTCTGCGAAGTTTATCAACATTCATGACTCATTAATCATGATCGATGTCATTATTAGTTTATATAATAATAAAATAGAAAAGCCAACGCTAAGAATCAGCTTTCTAGAAAACGTTGAGCAATTAATTATTGAAAAAAGCAATTATTGTGTGAAAAAGAAATTTTCTTTTGTGACATGGTTTGAAAAAGAAGCTTTGCAAGAAAAAGAAAGTTGGAAAAAGAAGAAAAAAGATGCAATGTGCGTCACGTGAAATGGAGAGTAATTAAACAAGATTGACGATAAAGTAATCATTGGATACTTCAAATTTCCCATGGTGCTCCATTGTTTGATAGACGATAAATTAGATTATTTTAATGTATTTTGAAGTTATTTATAAATAAAATATGAGAAAAGAAAGGACATGACCAAAAAGCACAAGACTTTAGTCTATATACATACTTTGTGGATTTTTTTTTTTTTTTCTTAGTTAGTCTTGACGCTATGCAATAAATTGAGGTTGTTAGTCTATATACATGACTCATGTGTGGACCTATTTCCCATCTTTATATGAATCGATTTCTTAGTGTGCAGCTATTTCCCATCTCTGTATGGATCGATTCTTTCTATACGAGAGTCGTTCCCCGAACCATGTTACTAGTATGTCATCTGGGTTAATCTTGACAGTCTGCTGAACAAATTCCAAAAATCACAAAAATAAATGTTGTTTTTATTCCAATAAGATTTAAATACAAAATTAGACTAAAAAATGGCTCAATTATATTTCAATCACACCTTACAAACATAGCTTCAGTTCCCACATATTGGTATTCGTTTCTGGTTTGACACTAAAACAGAAGACTAGAGCCTTTTCTCTTTTGTCCTTTTTTTTTTTTTTTTGGGTGCGCATAAAGAAGACTTGACTTACTATTGGTACCGAATGCATCATAAATTTCCTAGAACTCAACTACCTTCATTAATCATATACAAAATAACAAGACAAACAAGAAAAGCTCAAGTCTTTCATATTTGACAGGAATTTTTCATGGATGAATTATTCTTTACAGTTCGGTTTGGTTATCAACGCAAACTTCTACAGTCCCGTAGCTAAAGATCAAGCCATATATAACTGATAGAAACTCCAGTTTTCAAGAAAAATATATTTACCATCAATTCAGTAATCGAATTTTCAAAAAGAATATTGACACAGACAAGGTTTAACCGTATAAGGCTCTCCATCCGATTCAATGAAGCATGATTAAATCCAAGTATGCATCTCCCTATAAATTTGATCAACTACAAAAACAAATATTAGTCATACGGTATGTACTAAAATAAATTCAAATGATTACAAGAAAAACAATCATTAAAATCAATCATAAATACAATAGAATAAATGGCCGCAAATTAAATCATATCATGCAACCAAAATAAATATGATGAGTATTATGGTGATTTTATTGTGTTAAAATCTGCCATTTAAATGAAAACAATTAATAAAATTAATTAAGCCGGTGATACCATATTAATCATGCATTTGAATGTTTATATTAACGAGATTGGCAATTTTTACCTCTATGTACGTCACCGTATCAATCAGTTTACATTGAATTGATTTGAATACATTAATTTTTGTATAATTAATTCTATCAAACCTACAATTATAACTCATTAAAATTGTGAAAATTGTAACACTTATTTGCGTATGTTAAAGTTAATTTTTAATTGTTAATTCATTAATTCTCATTATCGTTAATTTTAATATAATTATGAGTGATATATATATATATATCAGTAAATAGCCTTCAATGTAAAAGCCTAATATATTTGTACAATTCACCTGTATATATTATTATATTGTATTTTATGTTTTCAACAAGATATTTATCTCATATTCATTACATTCCACCTCATATGTAAGCCCATATTAGTTTTCGATTGACCACCTATTTTTATTTTCATTTTTGAGTTGTTGTTTGGGTAAATCCTGTTCACACTTATTATGGCTTTTGTCAAATGTTATGATATCATATTAATTTTTCATATTGATTATCTTTTTATGTAAAAAAAAAAAGATGAGGTAAGGAGAAAATCCAAGTTCTTTCGTTGAAAGATTTCTTTCGCTTTTGTGGATATTTGGATAAAGTTTAAAGTAGATAGACTTTTAAAATTCGTTTCATAATTTTTATTGTTTTAAAAAGTTATTCTCATTAATGAATCATGACTCACCTACGTCCTCTTCGTGTTTTTCATTGGTACAGTTTTTACGATAATTAGGCACAGAGGTAAAAGCTAGAAAAACGGCATCCCCCTTCCAAGAAAAGGATATATATATATATAAAAGCTAGAAAAACAACATCCCCTTCCAAGAAAAGGATATATATACAGAGAGACACACATATGGGGTTTCTTGATTACACTTAGACATGACCACGGTTCGGTTCGAACCGTAACTGTAGAACCGGAACCAGAACATAAGGTTCTGGTTCCGGTTCGAAACCGAACCGGAACCGTCACTGTAGCGGTTCCGGTTCCGGTTCTTTGAAAATTAAAACCAGAACCGCCTGTTCAAGAACCGGCGGAACCGGAACCGACTTGAACCGGCGGTTCCGGTTCTTAAATAAATAAATAAATAATAAATAATAAAAACAAAACAAAAACAAAACAACATTCATCATTAAAGTAAACTGTTTTTTTTTTTTTTTTTTTTTTTTTTGGAAAACCATAACTTTATGGTCAAAGAAGAAAAAATCTGCGAACTATAGCACTCGCTAAAGGGTGAGGCCAAAGACGTCATTCTGAAAAACGCTGATAAGAATTTGGATCTTTACAGAGGGCCTTTATATCCTGTAATAAGAAGCCAGTCTCACCACCAATATTTGAAGTAAACCGGTTTTATCAACTCCGGTATTTTTTTTTTTGAATGACATTATATTATAACATAATATAACATAACTCCAGTATTTTTTTTTGTATCAACTCTAGTATTTCTAACTCTAACGTATATGCTTTGTGACAGTCCAATTGCTGCAGTAGCTTGCCTCTACAAAGGGCTTTTTGCCCCGGTGAATATTCAATATTTGCCACAACCTTTTGCTACGAAAAACAAGGGCCCTTTTGCCAAGACTACTTTTGTAACGTATATTCATTGTAAACAATATATTATTCAATTAATATTATGATAAATAAAAAACTATAAAATATGAAAAATTTAAGTAAAATTTCATATTTAATTCATGAAATAAAATTATTATATGTGTTTATTTCAAAAAATAATTATCATATTTGTAATATATATTTAAATAGAAATATGAATATAAATAAGAAACTACATGTAATAGATTTGAAATAAATATATATTTATTTGATATTAAAAGATTAATAAATAAAAAAAATTATATATTAATAAATAATAAAATATATATAATTTTACAACTATTTTAATATTACTTTTTAAATTTCAAATTGTCATTTTAAAAAAAGGTTCCGGAACCGGAACCGAAATCGTTATAGAACCGAAACCAGAACCGGAACCTGAACCGTTATAGAATCGTCGGTTCCAGAACCGAACCGGAACCATGTTATTTCGATTAAGGTTTCGGTTCTAGCTTTTTTAGAATCGGAACCGTCGGTTCGGAACCGGAACCGGAACCGAACCGAACCGTAGTCATGTCTAAGTACACTTAGAGTATACATATACTTGACAAAAAAAAAATACATGATTGCATTTTAAAATATTTTATTGTAATTTATTATATATATATATATATATATGATTACAACTAAATATATGTGATTACAATCAGTAAATATGATTATATTTATTAATTATAATCACACATGTTAGTTGTAATCACATATAATAAATTACAATTACATATTTTATAACGTAATCATGTGTTTCTTATCAAGTGTATTTATAACCCAAGTATATGCTAGAATGTATCTATATATATATATATATATATATATATTTATTTATTTATACACAAATGATTTCTTTTTCATCAATTATGTTTTCTATCCCTCACAAGTCACGTGATTCATATTACATCACATTTCTTCTTTTCCTAACTTTCATTTGACATAAGAATTTCCAAGCAATTGGCTTTATACACAAATGGTTTCTTTTTCATTTACCCTATCTCTCACAAGTCATATGATTCACATTACATCTATTTTCTTCTGTTTCTAACTTTCATTTCACACAATAATTTTTTTCTTTTTGATCAATCCTGTTTTCTACCTCTCACATGTCACATGATTTACATTACATCTCTTTTATTCGTTTTCTAACTTTCATTTGACACAAGAATTTCCTGACAATTGATTTTTATACACAAATAGTTTCTTTTCCATCAATTTTCTATCACTCACAAATCACATTATTCATATTATATCTTTTTTTCTTCTTGAAAAGAGAGTAAAAAATCTTATCTTTTTTACTTCATTCAAAATAAATTAATTACATTTAAACATGTTTTTTCTAAATCTATCCTCCTAAAGATAATACACTTTTAATTTTATCATAGTATTATTCTATACAAATTATTTTATTGTAACCTAATATTTATAAGAAATAAAAAGCAAAGTACCCTTCGTTTTATTAAAAATAATTTAAAACTTGTACTTAATCTTTAACAATTCAACATAATTGTTTGATGCTCATTTCTTTTTTTAAGTAATATGAAAACCATCTACATCACTTTTGTTTTATTCTATCTTAATTATGAATAAAAATCTTATTGATATATAAAAATGGTTTAAGATTTATAAAATTATTTGTTTTTAGTTGTATGTATTATATAAAATAAAAATAACTAATAAATAATAGTTAGTTAAAAAGGGTGTAAATGTCCAATTAATTATTTTCAAACAATTTATTTTTAAAAACAAAGGAGTTGAGATCATATTAGATAGAAGGAAAAAAAAAAAATATATATATATATATTATATTCAAATTCAAGTTCTAGACTATCCAATATTCAATAAAATTAAGAAATATTCAAATTAACTTCTTCTTTTTTTTTTAAAAAAAAAAAAAAAAAAAAAAAAGATAGCCCCTTAGTATAAAAGAGGCATTGTAATGCAATTACTATTAAATACTACTTGAGTTGTACCTATGATTGCACATTCACTCATACCCACAGTTAGTGCATTTTTCTCTTTTCATTTTCATTTATTATAGAGGTTCAAATCTAAAGAGTTGTATTGTGAGAGTGAATATCATTCAAATATAAAACAAGAAATGGAAATGAGAATTGTGAGAGAAACCAAAGAAGAGTGGTGAGTAGGCGATACCAAATTTATCGTGTTTAGCGGAGTGGAGTTGTGATATATATATATATATATCACATTCCACATTACACTTGAATATTGACAAACTTGACAACTACAAATGAGTAATTGCATTATAAAATTACCGATTGTATTTTATTATATTTGATTATTTATTTATTATGTTTGGTTACAATTAAATGACTCAGATTATATTTATAATTATCGATCATACTTAATTGTAATAAAATATGTTTAATTGTAATAAGACATAATAAAATATAATCAATAATTTTAGAATATAATCAATTCAAATATATAGATACCTTAGTGTTTCCTAGACAACTCATATATATATATATATATATATATATATATATGAAAGAAATTGTGCTTATGTAATATTTAAAAATGTTTTGAGATGGCTTACATGGGCCTGAACCTATCTTCGCCCATGCTGAATGGAATATATAGGTCACTTACACTCGTCATGTGTAAGCTAACAAAAACAAACAACGAAAATAACCACAGTAAAAACATTCAATTTACACCATAACTAGCTTTTTGCTTTTTTATGATCAGATACACAATAACTAGTTGATCTTATAAATTTGCAGACAAAAAAAAAAAAAAAAAAAAAAAAAAGAAAAAGAAAAGTGGAGATCCACTACAAGAAAAATTATTATTTACAGGTTCTTTTACAGTAATAATTTAATAAAGGTTTAGCTCCCTTACCTAATCAATAATATTACCTTTTAATTATAACCCTATTATTAATTGTAAGATAGTTATTGAATCCAATCTAAGAGCTATAATTAATAAATAATGTTAGCGGTTAAGTAAGGTAATTAGACTCATTTAACAAATTGTGATATAGGAAGTTGCAAAGGAGTGTTGAATCTAATCCGTCGTTTTATAAATGCTGTAAAAAATTACATTCACATGGATGAACGAGTGCCATTTAAGATGTTTGGGGCAATTAAAACCTTGTCTAAATTACATCTGTATAAATTAATAGTACATCAAATTAATTAAAAATAAAGCTACATACTTCAATCAATTATTATTTGTTTCATGCATATAAATTTTCAAATGAAAATAATAATAATAATAATAATGTGCAACCACATCTAGTGTGCAAATTCAAACTGCTATAACGTCTTACAACAAACTGTAAACTTAATATAAGGTAAATATACTTTAACCACTCAATAAAGCTTCCTATTATATGAGCAACAACTTGAAAGTCTATAGTACTTTGACAATCTAACAATGTGTCCTCTGTGATTCCTGTTTAGAAACCTGCTTGATTTTAGTAAAACACAAACTAAAGTTTAAAAAAACCATCAAGTTCTAAAAAAATAATTTTTAGAACCTCTTAATTTTATACGTTTTATTAAAGAAATGCCATCAACTCTCTTTTCAAATAAGAGGTTTTAATGTTGTTTATTGAATAAATAATAATGTTTTATGCAAATAGTTTTCGCTGTATAAGAACCATATTTTAACATCACTTCACATTCACGTGGAGTAAACAGATAAGGTAGGTTAACCAACGGAGGGTGGTATATCTATGTGTTGTTCTCTTCAAAGATGGTATGTAATTCTTGAGACCTTAGAAAACCCTAATGTGCAAGATGAAATTTCCTAGAGGGATCCTTTAAAAATGTTGGGAGCTATTTTGAGATTCCGGAAAATACACTTTATGTTCTCCTTTCTTAAGGTTTATTTTCGAATTATCACCAACATAAGTGTCAGAAAGTCCTCACCGGTGAGCCACCAGCAACCCTTGACCTCTTTCTTTTTGCTTTTCTTTTTTAGATAAGTGAAAATCGAAGCTACTTTGCTATCTAGCGAATGTTATTACAGTTCTTTGATCTTCCCTAACATGAAGGAGGTACTCGAGTCAATACCTTAAGAAGATCCCAAGCAAAATATTACTCATTGGCGCGAAGGTTATATTCTTGTCTCAACACTAAATAATAAACCAATCACACCAAAGCATAAACTTAAAATGCATCCGACATATCAGTGGCGAGGCTAGAGGGGATTGGCACGGATCAAAAACAACTTAAATTAAAATTAATGTAAGCAAAAAAGGGTGAGAGAAAAAATAATCTTGCAATATATGGTTTATTTGAAATTAACATATGCTCATATGATTTTTGCATGATCCAGGTGCTAAATCAGCTAGAAGGCAATGGATGTCTAGTTAATTTATTTGGGAACTAAAATTTTCGAGGACCCTAATCAGACTGCTGAATGGACTGTTGAATTGGACAACATCCTTCTACAAACGTAAATGGTATGAAGAGAGAGCATGTAGATTCTGTTTCATACAATGCAATTTTGTTTGTAAAGTTTAAATAGGTTGTAGCCAAATTAAGCATCTCTGCCTCTTTCATTTCCTTTTGTCGTTTCTTCACTAATACAATGTTGCAATTAGAATTTTTACTAGAAAATGCATTCTAAAGCTTCATCTTTGCTAGTGAATCTAGAAATTCTAACGTACCGATTAGTTGCATTTTCATTCATTGCTAGAAAATTATGCAAAACTTCATGTAACTAGTTCCAAGACCAGCTTCGGCTTAAAACTAACAAAAATGTATGTTCTCCTGCTGTAAAAGTTTTATATGGAAGAACTAAAATGCTATCGTATATGAATAGGATGCACAGAGAAGACAGAAAGAGAAGTAACAGACTTTTGTCTGTTAGAAGGACATGAAAATCTCATAATGTAAATAAGTCTGCTATAAACTTCTAACCATTTTAGTTGCACAACCAAATAAAGTAGGGGTGTTTATTACGTATGGAAAATTTTAAAGGTTCAGGTAATAACAACTTGAGAAATTGCTCTTAGCTGAAAGTGTTCCCTCACCTAGGTCCTGGAAGAATTGATGGTAGTAGCCCAGACGTGGTAGCCCCAAACTGTTCCTGTGCCTCTCTTGTTATGGCTGTAAGTGATGCTTCAAAATCCATAGTGCCCTCCAAGACTTTCACCACCGTTGACATAGAAGGCCTCCTGGTGAAATCATTTTGTAAGCACCAAACCGCAACTCGCTCTCATCATCTGCACTATTTCTGCTCCGTGCAATTGCATATCCTCACTGTTTCTGTCAACCAGATGAGTCAGGCGATCCTCTTGTGCCTTTTTTCATGAAAAAGGGGAGCAAATGCAGGCATTCTTCAGACTGCGATCGATCTAAATTCTTCCTTCCACAGACAACCTCTATGACTACAATTCCAAAGCTATAAGCATCTGCTTTTTCAGTTACGACTGACCTAAACAATTCAGGAGCCACATAACCAAGAGTGCCTCTCATTGTGGTCACCACTTGACTCTGATCCTTATCAATTAACTTAGACGATCCAAAATCTGATATCTTTTCGTATAGGTTCACATCCAACAAGATGTTTTGAGGTTTGATGTCTAAGTGTACAATCTTCTGCCTGCATTCTTCGTGGAGATAGGCAGGCCCCTTTGCTATGTCAAGGATGATTGCCTTTCTGGTTTGCCAAGCTAGAGAAGATTGTTGTGGTATCCTGCTGAAGATCCACTTATCCAGTGATCCATTGCACATGAACTCATACACTAAAAGCCTATGTAAATTTTCAGCACAAAATCCAATCAGTCTCACCAGGCTAACATGGTGAATGCTTCCTACGGTCTTGACCTCAGCCAAAAATTCTTTCTTCCCTTCGCCTGAAGCATCTAACTGCTTTACTGCAACTTTTTCTCCACTTATTAGGGTACCTTCAAAAGCTGAGCCAAGCCCTCCTTCTCCAAGCTTTTCTTGGAAATCCTGGGTTGCCAGTTTCAAATCTTCATGAGAAAATCTCAGAGGCATTCCTGAGAAAGTCCCAACGGTTACTAGTGCTATTACTCAAGCCGGGGTAGCTGATTCTGAAGAAAGTCTTCGCAACTCCTGATCATTGGAGCGTTTGATGAAGGCATATTAATTATATTCATTTGTTCTTCTTCCTTGACATATAAGTGAAAGAACATGGGAGAGTAAAAAACAGTTCCCATGAGAAAAGTTGTAATACCGAAACATAGCAACTTTGCATGAACAGTTTCTCAAACATGCTTATTTGCAGCTCTCCATATGAATTCCTTTGAGGTTTGCGGCATCAGGGTCAACATAAGTGAAATATTAGACATCTTTAAGAGGAAGTAGAGGCTGAGATTGACCATTTTCACATGTTAATGGACTGATCTCTGTGCATCTGAAATCATTTGAAACGTTATCACGGGCAAATCCTGCAAAACAAGAGCACTGTCCATCTGTGCAGAGCCCATATTCTCCACAAACTGTTGGATAGTCACATTCCCTTAAAACTTCTGCCAATAAATTCAATGGCTTGGTCCTATGAGTATGCAATTGGAAATAGCCATCAGAAGCAAGCCTTATATAATCTGTTGCTGATGTAATAATAGGCCTAGGCAACACAACATCTGGTTCCCTAGGCTCAGCTGACAATATATATAGAGCAAGAGTTCATTGACAAATCTAATGCAACTTGGTTGGTCACCGTCCTTAATCCCATCAACTGTAAAATTTAAGTACATTTGTGGAATGGTGGATTTGTAAAAAGCAAATAGATCTTCATAGGTTACAGTAAGATAGAAGTTACCTTCATTCCAATCAGTTTCAGAAGCACTAGCCACTAGTTTCTGCCCTGCCATCAGTTTCTGCCCCGGCAGCAGTGTATCCGTTGGATAATCAAAAGACTGCCAAATAGCCTTATTATTGACATCATAAAGTACATGGTTTCCAGTTTTCTAACATTTGCAAACCTACAACAGACTTGTGAGTTGTATTGGCGGACCAAACCAAAGTTCCATCTGCATCTCTCAAGATCCAATCCCCATTAGTCCGTACCGCAAAGTTGCATTCTCATGAACAGGCTGGTTTCTCTTTGCCAACCAAATTACTTCATCAACAGCAAGCTGCGGATTTAAAGCATTTTACGATCTGACTGCCGCACTGTCAAGAAAGGAGGATCCAGTTGACAAATTGGAGATAAATCCACAAGCAAAACCGAACTCGGTGCTAGCATTCGGTAGACTTGATAGAAATATCCGCATATTAACTTGTGAGTTATCAAGTGATTTTGCTACCCTGAGCTTAGAGAGATTATTGTTGGTCCATGATACGGATAGCTGTGCAGAGTAACGATCATCAAATTGTGCTGCAAGGAGCTGTGCAATAATGTATAAGAAGACAAAAAGCTCTAGCAAACACTTCCAAGGCTGTGTAGCCATGATATATGTTTACTGTAACAATATCTAAAAATTTCTACAAGAGCTTTAAAAGACACATTCTCTGCAAAATGCTTCAAATATTAATTCTATCGCTGGGACAATAATAGTCAACTGAAAACAATTTGTACAAAATTTGATTAACGAGTTGTTATGGGTATTTTTGAGGTTAACTAAATGTACTGGTAAAAGCTTAAGACTAATCCAGAAAAACTACCCAATAGACTAAGATCCAGCTCGTTATCGGCCTAGTTCGCCAAGTGACCAACTCATCAAGCGATTAGCTCGCTAATGCTACTCTCAACTCTCCGCATGCTCAATCCGCACTCAATCCGCATAAACAAGCTCGCGGTTCACTAATATCGAACATTCCAGCTGTAGAAAGAGCTCTCTGTCTACTACTTCAGCTCTCAAGACGCAGGTCGCATACAATCAGAACTGTCAGACAAAATACAGCCCTTAACTTAACGTACAAGTTAAGAAGATTGTTTCAGATTAGTGGCAGCTTGATTTAAGAAAATCTCACCTAACCAGTATGGGGTTAACATCTAAACAATACTTTGATAAAGTTAACCTGACAAATGACAATCTTGTAAATATAATTTATCATAATTTTACTTTTGTCTTATTGTAATAGTAAAGTCTCTTCATGCATAAATAGAGGTTAAAATTCATTGTAAAACGAGAGAAAAACACTTAGAGAAAATACCGTTACTCTGTAGAAATAACAAAAGAGAAGACTGTGAACATAAGCATTCTTTAGCCGAACCATGTAAAAACCTTTGTGTTCCTTATTCTTTCTCTTGCCTTTTTTTTTTTATTTGTTTTGTTTGTGTTTGATTGCAGTTTTAGGTTTCAAAAAACATTGTTGACTAGATTTTGACATCAACACGAGTTTTCTAGCATTCAAATAAGACAATCAAAGCATATAATAATGAGTCATCCACTAGTCCCACCTAACTCAAAGAATATGTGATGAGAGAAAAATAAATAAATTCTCTGTCAATGCACTGCCTAATTGTGTGAACTTGACTTGGTAGGGGCTTCATCATGGATCGGAGATTCCAGTCACAATTGCCTTGCCATCTCAGAAAACTTTTTATGCTTTTCAAATCAAGAGCTGCCTGCTACTTTGTACAGACGTTGAACCAAGGAATTCCAAGATCGTAGAGTCTGTGTTGCACAGGTCATTGCATTTGGAATGTGTCATGAGTGATTGCTAACTAATAGCACTAGCACATCAGATTGTTGAACCGACAATTGGCAAGTTCAGAGAAGAACACTCGTCTGCAAGGGTCCTGAGTTTACTATTACAAATTGAAGGGTAAACTTTCAAATACAAATTGACCAGAAACTTCCACTATGGAAATTCCTATACATCTCTCTTAAACCAAAAACGTGTTGATAAATTGCGGTTCTTATTGGCCAAAAACTAAATCTTAGGGTCCATTTATGTTTTGCGTCACTGTTGACAAGAATCCAAAGGAGCAAATAGCTCTATAGGGTGACACAGAGTTGCACTTGCTCCTGCATCAATATACCCCCAAAAAACCATAAGAAGGCTTTGAATTAATCATGGTTGCATAAGTTGCTCCATTGGGTTATTGAAAAAATGGAGAAAAGGAAGGGGAGAGTAGGAATATTTAGGAAAGAAGAGTTTGTTGAGAAATAAATCTTGCAATATTAATTTGCAAAGATGGATTTATTTAAAATTAACGTAGTCATATATAAGGCGGGACGTAGTCAGAAATCTCTTTCAGGGTGGGTCAGAATAAAATTTTTAAATAAATTTTAAATTTATAAAAATATTTTATAAATTAAAAAAACATAGATATGCCTAGTTAAAAAAATATAACAAGTCTTACCCCTTAAAATTTATAATATAAATAAACAAAAATAAAGTCAAAAGCCTGAATAAAATATTAAAAAAACATGAAATATAAGTAAAATCAGTCACTAATTAAATTGTAACTAAAGATATTTTAATGATCAAATTTATTGAATAAAATTATAATATAATAATGCTATAATATTAATAATTTTTCTTTAAACATAGACAATCTATATTTTGACAATCATATTTCATAATTATTATCACACTTTAAATTAAGGAGTCCATTAGGAAAAACACCAAAAATACTAAATTTAAGTATTATATCATGCAACTAATATGATGATATAAAAAAAGAAACAAAATGTGAAAAATTTAAGTAAAATATTAGATCTAATATATGACATAAAATTATTACATGTGTAATATTTGAATAGAAATATAAATATGAACAAGAAAATGCATATTAGCATATAATAGGTTTGGAACAATTATTTTTTTAAAATAAATATAGTTTTATTATTATAATTTTTTTTTCCTTTTTACAATGTGGGCTAGGGGTGGCTTGATGATCCCTCGCTTTATGGAAACGATGATAAAAAAGTTGATGACAAATTTACTGCACAGGCTGGTGGGACGTAGCACTGTGTGGATAGTTCTACTGTACACTTTTGTCACTGTTTGTGGCCCATTTGCATTTGGCTCATACGTAGGTACCCATCTAAACTCTATATAAATAAATATATATTTTTTAATGCCTACCCAAGCCCACACAGTACTACATCCCTGATATAAGGTGCATGGAAAATAAAACAAACATAAGAATCCAAATTGTTTTTCTTAAAATTTCAATTGCTACAAAAATTACATAAGTAAAGCTGCCAGCAACAAAGCAAATTCTACATACAGCAGCAGCAGAAAACAAGTTTCATGAACCAATAGCCTCAGCACACCAAAGCACACACTTAGAAAGAATCCAACAAGGTAACAATATTACCTACCATAAAATTTAAAACTTTAAATTAATGAAAATGGATCCAACCAGACTCTCTAACACACCCCTTTATGTGTCAATGCCATGTGTCAAACCAACTGACTTGGCACATGTACTACACTCAAATATAAATAAATAAAATACTTTGATATCATATTAGTAACTAACAAATCAAATTTTAATATTTAATACGCAAATAGGTGAGAGGAATCAAAACTAGGACTACATACCAAACTTTGATATCGTGCTAGTAACTAATAGATTTAAAAGCTTAAAGTAGTAAAAATGAGTTTAACTAATGGTATAAAGTTGTCTGACAATAGCTCACAATGTTTAATTGTTACTCAAACTATCTCCTCGTGCACACTTCAGCATCAAAAGGTGTTGATAGTGCCAGCTCAGAAAAAAAAAAAAATGAAAGAAAAGCACCAAACCTTCAACGATATAATCCTAAAATCCTTGAAAGTCTAAATTTATGACAAAAGAAAGGTATGGAATTGACCTGCAATGACTTAATCAATAGCCAGAGGCCCAAGTCGCTGTGATCCAAAAGAAGCAAACGAAATTTGTAGGCTTTAGCAATTAAAGGTTGGTATTTTTCTACCAGCACTATTTGCACGTCACTAACTTGACAACTTCAGAGAAGAAAGCTAATTTATAAGGGTCCTAAACTTAATCGTCAAACCACATGCTAAAACAGAGTTGCTGATGGAGCAATAAGAATACAATGATTGACTTGCATGCAATAGACCTTTTAACTAGCAGGAGAAAGTTATTTGAAGTTTTAGTGGGAAATGCAATGTAGAAGCTTCATCTTAGCTAGTGAATCTAGAATTTAATGCAGACCCTTCATATGCAATTTCATTCATTCCTCAAGAAGTTTATGTAAGTTTATATAATTAGTGTCAAGACTAGCTTTTGCTTTAAACTAGCAATAATCCTGAACATTTCATTTCAAAAAAAAAATCTTGAACATTTAGTGGAAAGTTTGTTTTGGAAGTGAAGGTTATTTCCTGATGGGGCCTGCTCAGTACTTTGATTTATATCAAGATGACAGTAGATTTTACAACAGAAATAGCAATTACATCTAATGTTCCTCCTTAGTATCTTGATCACTTTCAAAGGAAGACTCACTTTGACATTCAAACACAAGCCCTCACGTCATCCAATAACCCCTTTCACCGTCACAATGATAGGGAGTTCAAGTCTGATAACAGGCCTAAACAAGATAGATACCTAGGGGTGTCAAATGCTAGGGGACAAATGTCAGGCTCTAGGTAGCAGATGTCAAGTACTAGGTTACAAAGGGAAAAAGAAGGGACCAGGCTCAGCCATGTAACCTTGTGTTAGAACGAACAAACAAAGATCAACCACGTGGCCTTGTGTTAGAAGGGACAGTAAAAGAAATTAACCACCAACTAATTAAAGAGAACATGAAGAATCCGAACACTCCAAGGGAGAAGGGACAAGATCAGAGGAAATCTTGACCAACAAGAAGAGAAGACATGGAAGCACTAGAACCAAGCAAGGAGGCAATATATAAAAAACATTGTTCTATCAAAGGGAGGAACAATTGGTCAAAAAATTCTAAAAGATCTTATAAGCTCTTAGGGTTCTCTAAAATTCAAGGGATTTTAACCCCTTCTGGTCTATAAGAATGATATCTGCATGACACATTCTTATAAAAGGTGAAGGGTCGAATAAATAATATAAATCTCATTCACCGAAGAAACCTCATCATGCCCTGGGAAATCTAGGGGCACCAAATCTACTTTTCAAGCTATAGGGTTCATATCACCTAAGTCAATCCATCGTGTCCTTTCTAGTTGAAGGGACCAAGGAGATCATAAGTCAATCTTATTCTAAGATCTCCATCAAATGGTAAAGGAAACTATACCTCAATTTCCATTGTTCTCATATACCTATGTCATATTTACTCTTCTTAAAGGTTTGTTTTCATCCATCCTATCTGACTTGAGCGTTGGAGCATCTTCGTTGGCAAACCCATCGACGAGTCTCTGACAATTTTCTCTGTTTTGCAAGTGCTTGTGGAGCTAGAAGTGATCACACTTAGGTGCTAATCCCTTGGTATCCACCTTACCTCTTACGGGCCAAAGCAAAGGTGGGCCTAACTTGCATCTGAGGTCATTCTAGCCTTGTAATTATCCAGCGAAGGTGAGTCGAAGGACCCTAGGGCACCCTCCAGGTGTTTCTTTGTCCTAACATCCCTGACGCAATTAAGGATGTCTTCTACCGTCGGCTAAGGGACTAGAGACCTCTTCTTTCTTGTTGGTGCGAAAGCTTTTGCATCAACAAACTTCACCTGAGAGAATTTACATTTCAAGGAATGTCAATTTTAATGAATTTGACTTTCTTTTGAAGTTTTTCCGAATACTTCAACGCCTTCCCGAGTGTCTAACTCTGTAAGTCTACCAAATAACGTCAATTCTTCATGACGTGTCTCCATTGAACAGAATTCCATTTATAATACTTCTTCCGGTAACTTTCAACAAAGGTCCTTCATGCATACTAATCAGCATAATGATTCTGCATTGCATTCATCTAGACCCTTTTCTCATTTACAACCAGATTCAGTAACGTCATTACCTTCACCTAAGTGGCATATTTCATTGCCTACACACACTACCTTAAATCAGGGCATTACAACCTCAACAGATCCTATGATTACGAGATCAAAAGCAGGAGTTTTTAAGCCTATGACATACTCAGCCTTGTATTAACTTCTTGTTATTTTTCTCACAGAATCAGTACCAAAAACAGCCAAGGAAGCATTAGGTAGCAATAAGTGGTTTAATGCCACGAAAGTGGAATATGATGCTTAGATGGCAGAACTTGGCATTTGGTTCCTTTTACATTAGATATGCATGTTGTAGGAAATAAATAGATATTCAGGACCAAATACAGACCTGATGGCAGTGTTATGGAAACACAAAGCTCGCCTTGTTGCTAAAGGTTTTCATCTGCTAAAAGGAGTAGATTTTCTTGATACATTCAGTCCGGTGGTGAAGTCCTCCACTGTCAGAATCATGTTCACACATGCTATTACTTTTGATTGGGAAATTGAACAAATAGACATTAAAAATGCCTTCTTAAATGGGAGTTAAATGAGCTTGTTTTTGTGGAATAACCTGGGGGCCTCATTGATCCTTCAAAAGCAAATTATGTTTGCAAGCTAGATAAAGTTCTTTATAGCCTTAAGCAGGCCCCAAGAACATGGTTTAGCAAGCTTAGGTCTATTTTGCTAAACAAGAAATTCACCAATGCACAAGCTAACACTTCCTTGTTTATCAAGAAATAGGGTTCACATGTTATCTACATCTTGACCTTTGTAGATGACATCCTGATAATTGGAAGTAGTTTGGCTCTAATTCATCAGACCATAAAAGACACTTAAAAAACACTTTTGCTCAGTTACTTTCTAGGCTTTGTCGCCTTCAGGGACAGTCCTGGTCTGGTTCTGACGCAATCAAAATACATACATGACTTACTAGCAAAGACAGTTCTTTTGCATTCTAAGCCATGCAGCTGATGTCTTCGCCAAGGCTCTTTTAACTACTTGTTTTCAAGACCTTTGTTCTAAGCTCAATATAGTGGTCTCTTTGGTTTCTCCAAGCACAAGAAGTTGCTTCTCTCAGGTTTCTCCAACTAGCAGCCTGTGTGCTATAAAGTGGTTCCAGTATAATCAGCTGAACTCAGGTCTTGGTCCTAGGAAGTCGGATTCAATCACAACCGTTGGAATCAGCATGATCAAACCAAGTTCAGAGATTACAATCATGATTAATTGAAGGAGTACTCTAAGTTTATACAGAATTAACGACTTAATAGTTATGTGATTAATGCCGAGGTGTCAATCAGTTACGGATTCCGTTGGGAGTTAGTTATGATCAGTACTCAATAACCAAAGAGCAAGAGACAAGTGTATAGATTATCATCTATATATAAGCAATCAATTGCTCTGTAATCATTTGAAGTCATTCAATAAAATCTGGAAGGTTCTTCAACGGCTTCCATTCTTCATTTTTAGTCTTTTCAATTTTGATTTTCTTTCAGCAAATACATAGTATTTTTGCATCAAACACTAAACTTTTACAAGTAGGACAGTGGTGGCTACCATCACTGGCTGTTATGTAAATAATGTATAAATTTACTATGTATATATATTTAATTTTAGTTAAAATTATTATGTTTTTTCTAATTTTTAGTTTCAAAATTTTCATAATCCTAAAATATAAATACTAAACTTGAGGCCATTATTTTCTTTTTATTAAAATTGCGAGGGTATTTTAGACATTTTATAAGCAAAGAGTTAAATTTTCAATAATCATTTTTCAAATACAACCCTCAATGACTTCTCAAAAACTGATTATAATATAAAAATATTATAAAATAAGTGAACTTTTAAATATTTAACGAACATAACTTTAAATCCTAAATTATAAACTAATTCTTCATTTCATGAGTTGACATAACCATATGTAATATAGGTAGCTTGTGTTGATGCCTCTTTGTAAGTTATACATTTTATAATCTAAACGATAGTGCGATGCAATAAACACCTAATTTTAATAATTTAATTAATTAATTATTAGTTTAATTAGGTTGATTGGGTTGCTAGGGTTATCACTATCATCCATAAATCCAATTCAACTTTACGTATTATCGACGTGTAAATCTAGTCGACCAAATTCTTGAAATCCAGTGCCTGCAAGTAAGTCAAAATGGAAGAGAAAATGGAGAAAGGGAAGAGGAAGAACACTGTTGCGAAGAGGGTTTTTTACGTAGTTCGGCCAATAAAGTTGTTTACATCCACGACTGCTCTCTCTCTCTATTTTTGTAAAGTAGCAATATATTATTTGATGTTGTTTTTTACAATGAACTTCAACCCTCATTTATAGAGAGTGGTGCTATAGTTTTTGTACAATATAAACAGGAAAGAGTTTAATATTAATTATATTTCCCAAAAACGTGTCCCTAGCTTTAAGGATTTGACTTCACCAAATTAGGAGTTTGATCTTATCTCCAGATTTAGTAGTTGAGTGCTCCTTAAATTTGATTGTTTCATTTCTGAAAAACTTCAACGTGCACGTCAAGTCATGAGCTGGATCTTGCCCTGAGCGAGCTAGATCTTGCCCTGGACGAGCTAGAGCTAGGTATTAAACAGCTCTGACTATGATTGAGTAGTGACCTGTGAGAGAGTTCTTTTTTACGAGCTGGATGACTTGAAGTCAGAAAATTAGGAGCTTCTCTATACGAGTCGAGTGTCCTGGGGACTGAAAGCTTTCCTGCAAGTTGGATGTCTTATGATCTGAGAGCTTGCTTCCGCGAGTTGAATACTGACAAGTTGGGCCTTTATCCATTGGGTCGACCTATTGGACCATTTCATTGAGCTTTTACGAGCCCATTTATATAGTCCGAAAAATACTTATAACACGTATAATCTTAATATTTTCTATATTTAAGGATGACTGATATACAAAAATATCCATAACACTCTCCATTTATTAAATTATTTTTGATATTTTTAATATTTTAATCTATATTTTTATGAATATAATTATTAATTAATTGATTTCTACAATCTTGGTGCCACACGTTACTATCAACCGGCTAAAAGATTATTTTCCTTCAATTCTGTTGTGCCCTACTCGTGAAAACTAATCAAAGCCGGCGACTCGTCACCAAACTACTTTTTGGCCTTTTGTTAACAAGACGGCATTTCTTTATTGACATAAATACTATTTTATTACGAAGTTTGACGCTTGTTAAAATCAGGATGCTATTTTATTTTCATGTGAGTACTTTTTATCACTTAAGTTTGTCATTTTGGCTCCATTTTCTTGGTTAGATAGCGGTCCACTATTGTTTTATGGACAAACTGCACAAACTTACCCTGAAGTTTGTGTTAAAATCATAATATTCAATGAATACCCTTGATTACACATACAACCTCCCACTGTTAGTATATCAGTTGACTGAGGTTATTTGATTGAAGTTCGAAATTGTCCCTGCAGTCTATAGGAAAAGTCATAATTGCCCTCAATTGTATCAAATATAATATAATATTCTCTTTTAAGATCAATAGAATAGTCTATGTTTTCTACGAGAAATGCAATATATTTTTTAAGATTAAAATAATCAACCAAAACTATTAAATATTTAAAATAAATAAATACACTTATGTTAATAATATTAATTAAAAAGAAAAGAAAAGAAAGAAAGAAAAATGAAGGACTGAAACAATCAAGTATGAGCTAAACATGCATGAACATGAACATAATAAAGATTGTTGTGATTTCTACGAAGATCCAAAAGTTTTCGGTGAGCCATTTCACGAAATAAGCCACAATGCCTCCTTCGACATCAAGAGAGCTGTCTCTATCAAGGTCATCCCATATCTAGTGACTTCTATTTCTTTTTCTGATTTCTGTTTTCCTATTTTCATATTTGGTACAAATTTAACAATCAATTTTTTTTTTTTTTAATTTCAAAAATTTTTCTTTTTTAAATTTTTATAAAAAAAAATTGTGCACCGTTCTTGGACCTCCATCAACGGCAAAGATCTAACTTTTTTTTTTTTTTTAATTTTCATATTTAACTTTTCTTCTTTTTTCTTTTATTCATAATTAATTTAATATTGATGCTATATTTGAAAGTTTATGTTTTATGAAGGGTAAAATTGTCCTTTTATGGACATAAAGAGTTTGCAAGGGTATTAGTGTCTTTTTCCACTTTCTGTCACAGTTAAAGATTAAAAAACTGGTCAACGGCACTAAATTGAAGGTTTTTAAAGTCTAAGAACCTCGAGAATCATTAATGTAAACAGGTTTAGAAAAGTGATAATTTTTAAAAACATATGGACTAAAATTACGTTTCCCCTTTAAACAATGACCAACCTAGGAGGTTTCCTGCAAGATTTATATAGATGCCACAATCTCTCACAACATGTTTCACTCGTAAAACTTTCAGAAATCTTAAATTCTCTCAATTCTCAAACTCTCTCAAATTTTTTGCTGTTACCTGTCTGTGCTCGAACTTTTACATCAAATTACTTTCGTTTCTACGTTTATCAACTCCAGGTATTCTTATTATTATCTTTATATTTATTGTTTTATTAATGTAATGATTTTATGTTATTATATTTATTTGTTGTCAAATCAAATGTTAAGAGATAAATAAAGAGTTAATTTAATAATTTGACGATAAAAATAAAAAATAAAAAAATAATAATATTAATATCTTATGAGCAGATCTGGTTCAATCTCCCAAGGGGAGATCGGACACATGAAGGAGATCGTGCAACTAATGTCCTCCAAATGGAAATCAAACTCCACGGTCCCTCAATCACAATCATCAAATTACCCAAACACGAACACAAGCATGTAGACTCGAACAAAACATAACATCACATATGAAATTGACTTCCAAAACCACGCAAATGAGATTCACAACAATATACTCTCTCTCATATACGTGGACTCTATAATGTCACGTTTTTAATATATATATATATAATACTTTTATAGTTAAGTATACCTGATTTTAAAAAGTAAAGACCAACCAATCAAATTCATCCATTGTATTTTAATTAAATATAAGAGAAAAATTGTTGTAGAAAAGAAAATACAATGGATAAATTTGATTGATTGATCTTTATTTTTTAAAATCAAGTATATCTGATTATAAAAGTCATATATATATATATATATATTGACAAGGCTCTTTCAGATTCCTATTTTGAATCCAAGAAAACCTTATAATATATTGGGAATCTATATATAATTCTAAATTTTTTTGTAGAAAATCATTTTGTAATCTAACAATACATAGAATGGTTTAATAAAAATTTCGACAATATAACTGCTATTTATCTAATAATTTCACTTTGTAATACACAACAATCAATATTTCTAAATTATCTCTAATCTCAACTACTTAGAACCTTCGGTTCCTCATTCAAATCATATTTCAAATATGAGCAATATCATGTAAAACATATAAAATAAACTTGTTTTTATATGGAAACATAACTATAAGGTATGTCTATATCACTTTCAAACTTGAAAGTCAAAAACATCAATGAATTTATGGATAACCAAACATTTTACCAAATGCCATGTAAGTATAAGTACACACACGCAAGCTTAAGTGTCATGTAATATACAAAATATATATACAATATCAAAATAAGATTTCTTTATGTCATGTGATCGAGTAGCTCACATTTTCTTATTTGGAGGTTTCTTTTGAGACCCAACGATTACTTGGGAAATTATTTTAAAAATATAAAAGGTGAGCAATAGCATTAAGGATGACAGTAGATCGGATTAGATCGAGTTTGACCCTTACCAAACCCGACTCAAAATTTTGAAGGGTGCACCAAACTCGATCCATGCCCCAAATATGTCGCTACTTTACTCCCCAAAATCCGATTGGAAAGACTTGCACCGAGCTCGACTCGTTGACTCGATTTAGTTTTTAACTAATGATATAATTAATACCAAAAAACCAATATACACAAAAAAAAAAAAAGAGGACAAATTGGTTATATTATCCATATTCCTTCTAAAACAATTTTAAATTCATATAAAAACTCTAACAATTAATAGTGAAAAATTTGAATATCATGTAATAAAATCTTTTAATATACAGTTGCATATTTAGGGTTTTTTTTTTTTTTTTATGTTTATATATAGATCGAGTTACTGGATTGGATCAGGGCAAGAAAGTTTACCCCAAACCCAATCTAAAATTTTTGAAAGTTGCCCCAAACCCGACCTATACCCTAAATGGATTGCTACTTTTTGCCCCAAATCCGTTCTGAATAGATCGAGTTTGGGCAAATTTGGATCAAATCAGGTATTTTTATCATCCCAAACTAACATCCAATGAGTGGATATAACTTTTGAAAGCCACATAAATCATTTAATTTCGATAATAATTAACATAACATAAAGTTGGTAATAAAAATAAAATCTCAATGATTCATATCCACTCGTATCTGAAAATAGTACTGAAATCATAGCTCATTTATGATAAACTATAAATATTTGTATGGATCATTTTTCTCTACTAATAAAAGTTCAATTTACACCAATCTAGTACCCAGGAAAATTTGGTCATACTTGGTGGAAATACTCAACACATATGCAAGCGAGGGATAACATCTAGTCATACACGTGTTGGCTGACATTATGACTCCTCAGACATCTATCATACATGCACTGGGTGACTCTCTATAACTTACACATGTGAAACCTGTCTGACCGTTAAAGGAGAAGGAACAAAATTGGTGTTCTAAAAATCTTATTTCATTCATTTTGTAACTCAAATAATTTTCATATACAAATATCTGAAAATTTATTTCCGAGCATACAAATAATTTTTAATAAATACTTTTCTCAAACATACATAAATAATATTTAAAATATTCTGAAACTTTTTATATAATAAACTCAAGTTGGAAAACAATAAATTATGATTGAAATTTCTAATATGAAAACATATATACGTATGCAATTAAATTCTAATTTCAAACATAAAACAAAATTAATAATTCAGGAAATTTAATTAACAAACAAATAATTCATTTCTAATAATTAACAAATAATAAAATATAAAATATATATAACTGTAAACAATTTATTAATTTAAATAAAACAATTTACTCATAAATTAAATTTCAAACTTTATTTCAAACCAATGACACTAGTGTTCTCCTTGGGTTCTTTCCTACCTAAAACAACATAAGAACCTATTTAGAACTTATAAAAATCAAATAAGAAATTTTAACATGAAGCTGAATTTATTGCATACCAAATCCACCCAAAATCAGCTCCAACTATTCCTCTCTTCATGTTCTTTTGTTCGGCTCAATGTAACTAATTTCCCTATTTTTGCTGTTTGGTTCAACATTGCATGTTTTCAATGGTTTACTTCCTTATGCAAATATGTTCTGCCGCTTTAACTCACTCCCTCGAGTCTCTCTCTCTCTCTATATATATAGACTTGAGATATATCACATATATTTGACCGCCACAAACTTTATGCATCTGTCAACTTTCTATATTGCTTTTCCTATTTAAAAATGAGACACTTGTCTCTTATTTTGATATATTAAAAAGCCACTAATCTCTCCTTCGATTGCCCACCCCACTTGATCATCTATTTCAAGGTCACAAATTGTTTTTTGCTTTGTATAATTTGACCGCCTAATACACTCTGTCAATCTCATTTGCTTTTGTTTTGATTACTTTGGATGTTTCATATTAGCCCATTTAAGTGGGCTTGCTTGATTCGGCCCATAATTCTTTTTCTTTTTTCATTTGTGCTCTCTTAAAAAATCAGCCCATTTAAAATTTTGGCCTCTATAATTGGACCCCTTTAGCTTATTTTTTTGAGCCCCATATAAGTTTTAAAAAAATTCTATTGGACCATTTGGATTTGGGTTGTCTAAGTCCATTAGAATTCTGACCTTACAAATTATCCCCTCTTATAAAATTGTCATCGAAATTTACATAATTGTTTGAAATAACTCAGGATACTAAATCTACGTTTGATCTTCATGCTCCCAATCTGCCTCCTCCATGGCATGATTCTTCCATAAGACCTTTACTAAAGGAATAATATTCGTACGTAACACTTGTTCTTTTTTATCTAGAATTTGAATTGAATCTTCCTCATACGTCAAGTTTTCCTTTAACTCTACAAGTTGCTTGACTAAAACATATAAAAGATCATGTATGTACTGGCAAAGCATAGAAATATGAAATACATCATGAATCCTAGAAAGTTCTAGAAGTAAAGCTAAGCGATACGTCATTGTCCCCACTTTACTGATAATCTCATATGGACCAATATATTACGGACTCAACCTCCCACATTTTCCAAACCAAACCTCTTTCTATGGTGAAATGCATAGAAACACTAGGTCACCAACTTGAAATTCGAGACCTCTCTTATGTTTATCTGCATAGCTCTTTTGTTTGTCCCGAGCTATCTTCAATCTATCTCTAATTGTTTTGTTCTTTTCAGAAGTAAATTGAACAATCTCTGGACCTAATAATTTTCTCTCACCCATCTCATCCCAATAGATTGGTGCTCTACATTTTCTTCAATAAAGAGCTTCATATGGTGTCATTCCGATGCTAGTCTGATAACTATTATTAGAAGCAAATTCAATCAATGATAGGTGAATGTCCCAACTTCATTTGAACTTCATTATACAAGTTCTAAGTACATCTTTTAAGGTCTAAATAGTACGCTTTGTTTGACCATCAATTTATAGATGGAACACAATGCTAAAATGTAATCTAGTATCTAAAGCTTGTTGTAAACAGGGCCAAAATTTGGATGGAAATCAAGAATTTCTATCTTAAATAATCGATATCGGTGCCAATAAAGACGAATTATTTGATCTACATAAATTTTAGCTAACTTATTCAAAAGATAAATGTTGTAGATAGGCAAAAAATGTGCAAATTTTTAAACCGATCAACAATCATCCATATACTATCATAACCACTCTAGTTACGAGGAAGTCTTACCATAAAATCCATAATAACATGTTCCTATTTCCATTCAGGAATTAGAAGTGGCTAAGAAAGTCCTGTAGGTTTCTGATGTTCTGCCTTGACTTGTTGACAAACCAAACATTTGGAGGTAACTCTACTATCTCCCTTTTCACACATTACCATCAATAATATTCTTTCAACATATAATATAGTTTAATGTCTCTTAGATGCATTGCATAAGTTGAAGAATATACTTCTTCTAAAATTTTCTTCTTTAACTTCTCGACATCTAGTACACAAAGTCTATACCTCATCTACACCATCGTCTCTTAAGGAAAAATCCTCACGTTGCTTTGTCTCCATTTGTTCCTTCAATTTAACTAAATAAGGATCTTAGACCTGTAATTCTTGAATGCAATCAATGAAGACTAGTCGAACTTGGAATGTAGCTAGCAGTGCTTCTGAATCCGTTATTGCCAAGTTAACCTTCAAAGATCTCAATTCAACCAATAATGGAAGGTACGTACATTGTCTTCAAATGTGCTATGGAACTCGTGGATTTTTGGATAAGAGCATCCACTACTACATTTGTTTTACTAAGGTGATACTCTATCGTATAATCATAATCTTTGATGAGTTCAATTCACTTTTTGTGTCTCAATTTAACTCCTTCTAGGTAAAAAGATATTGTAAACTCTTGTGGTTAGTGAAAATCTAACAAGTGAACCCATATTAGTAATGTCTCTAAATATTCAATGAAAATACAACTGCATTAAGCTCTAAATCATATGTTGGGTAGTTCAGTTCATGTCTCTTTAATTTTCTGGAAACATAAGCTATCATCTTTCTATGTTGCATCAACACACTACCCAAGCCCTACTTAAAGGCATCATTGTAAATCATAAACCATAGTACCCAATGGAAGTGCAAGTATTGGCGTATAAGTTAACATCTTCTTCAATTCTTGAAAACTCTATTAGTAAGCTTCTGACTAGAGAAACTTCACATCATTTTGTGTTAACCTCATTAAAGGCCTAACTATTCTAGAAAATCCCTCTACAAATCTCCAATAATATTCGGCTAAATCCAAGAAACTTCTAATTTTCGTCATACTAGTAAGTTGATCCCAGTTCACTATAGCTTCAATTTTCTAAGGATCTATATAAATACCACTTGTCATAAAGTTGATTATCTAATTAGAATTGACATTTTCTAAACTTGTCATAGAGTTGATTATCTTTCAAGGTTTACAAGATAATGTTGAGATATTCTGCATGCTTCTCTTTACTACTATATTTGAATATCATCAATAAACATAATCACAAAGTTGTCTAAATGAGGATGGAAGGTCCTATTCATTAGATCCATAAAGGCTGTTGGGACATTAGTTAAACCAAACGGCATAATCAAAAACTCATAATACCCATGACGAGTTCTAAAAGCAATCTTTGGTACATCACAATCTATGATCTTAAGCTGATGGTAACCCAAACGCTGATCTATTTTTGAAAACACTCTTGCACCTTGAAGTTGGTCAAACAAGTCATCGATATATGGAAATGGGTACTTGTTACACACTATTACCTTATTCAATTACCAATAGTCAATGCATAACCTTAAACTTCCATCTTTCTTCTTAACGAATAAAACCGATGCTCCTCACAATGATACACTAGGTTTAATAAAACTTTTATTCACTAACTCTTTTAATTGAACTTTCAATTCCTTTAATTCTATTGGAGCCATCCTATAAGATGCAATCGAAATCAGAGTTTCACTTGGAGGCACATCTATCTCAAACTCAATTTCTTTATCTGGAGGTAACCTGAGAAGATCTTAAGGAAACATGTCTGAAAATTTTCTCACCACGGGAGTATCTTCTAACTTTATTTTGCTTGCTTTAGTATTAACCACGTAAGCCAAATAAGCTGAACATTCTTTCTTAAGCAATCATATGGTTGTAATGGTTGATATAACATAAGAAGTAAGAATTCTCCATTCCCCACAGAAAACAATATCAAACTCTCCCTGTTTTCCAAATCTTGCTTCATTTCAAAAACAATAACTGTAATATGATGCACAACAAGCTAATCAATTCCCAAGATAACATTAAAATCATATATATCCAATGGAATGAAATCAATTTGCAATTCATGTTCACCCACCACAACTTTTCTATCTCTATACACACCCTCAGCTAACAGAGATTTTCCTATAAAAGTGGCTACCACCATACTACAATCTAAAAGTTTGAACTCCTTATCTACATTCATAATAAAGGATTGGGAAATAAAAGAATGGGTAGATCTAGAATCTATTAACATATATATAAGCATCACAACCAAAAATGGTTTAATCTTGTGACAACTACTAGTGTGGCCTCTGCATCCTATTGGGTCATGGTGAACACTTTAGCCTAAGTACGAGATCTAACTATCATTTCGATTGATTTCCCCGACTACAACATTACTAGCTCGATTCAGAGCTATTGAACCTTTCATCTGTGGTCCTCTCCTCTCTTAAAATTATCCACTACCATTTTGAATTCGAGAACTCGATCTCTGTTCCACATTATCCCTAAAACTAATTCAGGATAATTTCTTCTAAAATATCTAGCCTGTTTATAATGGTAACAACCTGATATATCCTATTGGCATTCTCCATCATGACATCTACCACATTTCTAACACTAAGATCATTTATCCATACTCTTACTAGAATGTTGCTGAGCTATTGGTGGTTTAATGGAACCTTAACTAGAAATCACCTCATAACTCTGTCAATAGCTGTTAGTCTGTCCAGTATAGCTACCACTTATCTTAGGTACCTTGCTACTAGAGCCTCTTAATGGCTAACTCTGATTGCTATGCTTTTATTTTTATTATTCAAATTTACGGGCTTTCTCAATGATTTTCTCTACTCGCAATGCAAACTCATTAATTTCTCATAATTGGTATGTTTAACATAAGAGACATAGGTCTTGATTTCATGTCGAAGGCCCTCTTCAAACTTTCTATAGTTATTTTCTTCGCTCTCCTATAAATAAAGAAGCCCTAGAAAGTTCCTAAATTTCTTCTCATATGTTTCAACTGTTAAAGGACCTTACACCAGTTCGAAAAATTCATTTACCTTCATATTCTGGTAGAAAGTAGGAACTTTCTTTTAAAGTCATCACAAGATATCACCCTAGTGTTCTATCATCAAACTAATTCTCACCAGCTATAAGTTTTAATCCTTCAATAAGAATGTGGTAAAGGCAAGTTTCTGTTCATCTGAGCATCTCATAACCCCAAATACATGCTCCAGGTTATTCAACCATAATATGCCACTATCAAGATCACCACAACCATCAAAAGCTATAGCTCTAATACTATGTGCACGCTTTATAGTGTTTTCTAAGGCATGTGGTTGCTGGACTATAATGGTCAGAAGTTAAGCAATTCTAATTACAGCTCATCCTCAGGTTTTGGTACTTGAGGTTAAGGCATTGGGAGGTTATAATGAGACTCTACCTCCATCTCAATCGTTGACTTATTACCTTATTCAAACGCTATATTTTCACCCAAGTTTGCCACTGGTGTCTGCTTATGTGGGCGACTAACTCAACATATAATACTGTAACATAATATGATTAGTGATCAATGCATGAAATTAGATGTAAGCAACTATGCAATAGTCTAAAATTACGAACCAAATGCACTAATACCAAGTTGATAGGATCCTCCCATATTCTTATCTTTAATTCAAGAAAACCCTGTAATATACTAGAAACTGTATATAATTCTAAAATTTTTTGTAGAAAATCATTTGGCAATCTAGCAATACATAGGTTGGTTTAATAAAATTTTGATAATATAATTGCTATTTATTCAGTAATTCCATAAAATCAGTGCTTTTAAGATATTATATAAGCCTTGAATAACGTGAAAAATAATTATTGATCAATTATTGAAAAAATTGATGATAAAAAGATCGGCTAAATTCTCTATTGTATATAACGGCATTTCTATTAAACCTCTATTACCACTATAAGAATTCAAGCATTTTTAATTAAACTAAGTTGTTGAATGTCTTTATAAAGTATGTGGAGATTTTTCATCATGGAGATATAACTTCTCAAAATGTAATTATCATGACTGAATGGCAACTGTATTAGATGAAAAAAGGTTCTTTTGAGAGACTATTGGCTATTAGAGGATGTGACAATGATTCTAAGGATCAGGGTAAAAAATCAAACATTCTAATTCATATAAATTGTTTTAGTTGTTTAACTTATTTACTAATTACTATTATAGATTATATTTTTAGCATTGTATTTATGGAAATATATCTTCCAAGAACTAGTTTTATATTTGATTATGTTTTGTAGTGTAGTTACTCGATGGAGTATCTTTGGAGGCCACACACCTAACATGCATAAAATAGCAAAAATAATTATTTCATTTACAACTAATTCATCTAGATATGAAAGAAATTTGAGCAATTTTAAATGGATAAGTGTAAATGTGCAATATCCATAATTAACTTTTAATTATTCATTGATTTACTCAATTTTAATTCTTAAATCTTATGTAAATACATACTAAGAAAATGAATAGACTGAATACAGATCGATTGAACAATCTAGTATTTGTTAATTTCAATTCAGAGTTTTCAAGCAAAATGAACAAACAGACTAAGAAGAATGTTGATATGCTACTAGCAACTAATGTTGATGCTACTAATGCACAAAGATGGCTTATTCCAGGTGATGATGATGATGATGATGAAGTAGGGCCGGTTTGGAGAGACCAAAGCAACTTAATGAAGATGATTTTGATTCTGGAGAAAAGGAGGAGGAGAGAGGGGAGATGAACATTGATGTAGAGTTTGAGTTCGACAATGAACAAGTTATGGAAGACGTTTATGGAGATGATAAAGATTGGTTGCATTTTCCTTCTCACCCTGAAGATTTTTAGGGCCTTAAGTCCTTAACACACTTTTATGGACTTTTCCTTTTGGTTGCTATTTTGTTCTTAACTTCTTGCTATGTTATTATTTATATATTATATATAATATTGGTTGTGTACTTGTGTTTGAGAATGAAAGAATGATGGTAGGTTTTAAGTAGTTTAGATGTAATAGATTTTTGAAGTGTTGTTATTTCTGTGTATTATAGGTGGAATTATTGAAAAAATATTAGTTATGCTGCAGAAATTTTTAAGGTATCTAGTGTATTGTAATTATAAGATTATACTAAAATGACTTTGCAAATTGCATAAGATAGATTTGATGGTTTTTTATGATCATATGATTATATTTTAATCCTGTAAAAAAATTTTAAATTTTATTCTTTAAGATACGGTTTGATCGTGAGTCAACAGTTTGATCGTTGACCGATGATCAAATCGAATACTTGCCGAATTCTCTCCAAATAGTCGAATACTCACTGTTTGCTGCTTCGTTGGTCGAATCATGAGTAGCGAGTTTTAAAACATTGATCGTAACTTATATTATCACCCCTACTAGTATAATAGTCAAATCCATAATATATAGATAATCATGGTGGCAGATTCATTTACAAATTACATGCTTGGAAAATGCATCAAGGTCAAATAATTAATGAAAAAAAAAGAATGCGAAACGACACGGTTCAAAGAGAAATCCTTATCATGATTCATTCCATCTAACCACTTTGAGTTGTTATCATCCAATCAAGAAAGTTGAGAAAAATCAAAAGAGAAGAAAAGACGTAATATACATTTAAGAAAAGGCAATAAACAAATGGTTAATTATGATTTTCAGAAATCACAGTCCATCGTTATTCCTTTGGCTCAATTTTGGAATCAATCTCTCATGCCCCACTCCCCAATTATCCTCTCCATATTATTGTCCTAACCCTGCCCCATCTCTATCAACTGTTTCCGGATTTAAATGAAAAATTAGCTCAAACGGTTGTAAGATTATCATATAATGTTATTTGTTTTTTTAACATATAATTTAATAATACTAAATTACACCTATTAACTTATTTTTATTTATTTTATAAGTGATTAAACTACTTAAAATTATTCAAAAATAACAACAACAAAAAAAGTTACAATTATTGACTTTTTATTTAAATTCAAATCACTTAACGATAATTTAAATGCTTCGAGGAAATTTTATTTTAATCCCAAAAATATTAAAAATTATCAGATTTTTAAAACTCTTTTAGAAATAATTATTTTCATTCCTAAAATTTTCAAAACCTTTAAAAAATGTTCACACCGTAAATCAACTAACGATCAATAAAGACAAATCATTTTGGATGGAAAAAGTTAGATGGTCTTTTCTTTATAAATGCTTAAATTGTAACATAAATCGTAACATGTCTATTGTTACGATTTAAAAAAAAAAAAATTGTAATTACACGAAAGTCCCATGAGGTTTGTCAAAAAATGGATGAAAACATATTTACCTTTTTATTATATCAAACCCTCATGCCATCAGTTGACTTCCGTCAACTTTAACGGTTTGACTGATGTAATTAAGTCGTGATAGTGAATGGGTGACATGAGAGAGAAAGACATGGTGAAATGACCAAAACGCCTTTCATTCAATTAAGGGTGACAAAAATCAACATTAAGTATGGGGATTTTGTATAATTAAATGATAACTATGTTTTTATCTGTTTTTAGGCAAACCTCAGGGGAGGATTGTGCAATTCACTCTTTTAAAAGTCTAAAAGAAAAAAAAAAAATTGCATTTACTCAAATTATTAATTTTTGAACAAAAAAAATTAAACAATAATACCAGTGAAATTCCACTCTTATATCATCATTCACCAGCAAAGTCACCGTTCATCGTCAACACAAGCCCAGTCTCGTCCATCATCATCATCATCTTCGTCAACACAAACAAACAAAAACTCATCTTCATCAGCCAAAAAAAGAAAAAAGAAAAAAGAAAAAACTTCAACCGATGCACTCAAACAAACACCTAATTCTTCAAATAAACACCAGCAAAAAAATAAAATAAAAATGTTCACACCTAATTCTTCAACCGATGCACTCAAACGTCTTCTCCATTATCATCATCAACAGAAGCACTCAAACTCGTAATCGTCTGAAAATAACAACACACCCAATTCTTCAACTGTCGAACATCATCAAACACCCAATCGCAACAGCCATGCCGAGCCGATCACCGTCGCAACGACCACAATCACAACCGCCACCAATCTGAAGCACCTAATCACAACCGCCATTATCGAACATCATCAACGCCCAATCGCAACAGCCATCAATCTGAAACAACCAATCGCGGCAGCCACCATCTCCGTCGCAACAGCCACGCCGAGCCGATCTGGGACGTCGAACTCAGTTCATCATTCGAACCCAGATGAATGCAAGGCTGTTGCTGGGCTGCTGGGTTCGACTTCGATGGTAGCGGCCGGTAGGTGTGGTTGTTTGGGTTCCGAGTTGCTATGGGTTGTTGGGTTGCCGGGTTGTTTGGCGTTGATCTGGAAACAACAGAGTGACATGCTTCATGGTGGCCTATATTTTTTTAATTATTAATGATTTTTTAATTAAGTAAAAAAGTTTTAAATTATATATATTTAAAAAAATCTTATTTAATTTTTATTATTATTTAATTTCATTTAAAAAACAATAAATAAACTTTTTTTTCAATTGTTCCCCTATTTCGGTAGTAGAGATATATTATTTTAATTTAGTTTTCATTAAATTAATAATAAAAATTAATTTTAGATAATTTAATTTATGAATTAATTATTTTATAATGGATAATAAGGTAATTTTAAGTGTCATTAATCATTATTAAAGGCCAAAAATGTCTTTTTATATATTCCATCTCTATTATGGTTTGAATTTTTATGAAGAATTTTGAAAAATTTAAGAATAAAAAGAACTGTTTCTCAAAATTTAATAATTTTCGAAATTTCAATGACTAAATGAAATTTCTCCAAATATTCTATTACGAATTTTTCCTTTCAAAATAATATATTTTTAATTTTATTCTAATTTTATATTATAAATATTTTTTTTCTAATACTTTTATGACATTTAAATAAAAAATAAAAAAATAAAAAAACCTCTCATCACAAAATTTTTTAAAATTGGACAAATATATTTTAATTTATAATTTAAACATTTACCTTTTTAATTGGCTTTTAAAAATAATTCAACTCATGGATAATTTTTTTATTTTATTTAAATATATAAATATAATTAATTCTATTATACTTTTTAATAATATTTTAATTACAAATTAATGTTACAAATAATTATTTATTTTTTCTTGTTTATATTATATTAAATTAAATTTTATAACAACTAATAATCAGAAATGCATATATATCAAATTACTAGTTTTCAGACAATTTTAATTTTCGAAAACAAACAATTTAATTGTACATTTAAAAATGAGTAAAAAAAAACATAACGTTCAAATTTCAGGCTTTAACTACTATTCAGCTTTTAGTAAGTTTCAGCATTGTTCAATTTTCAGATAAAAAAATAAATGACTCAAGTTCAAATAATATTTTTTGTTTCAAACTTCATATATAAATGATATATTATTATTATTTTATTATTATGTGATATATCCTTGTTATATAGGTCATGACCAAGTATAATACATATTTATTCATATACCATTTTTGAAAATAAAATTGAGTAAAGCATAATCAATTTGTTTAGTTTAGTTTTTTTATCTTCTCTGTGAAAACGATAAGTTCAATTTAGTTTTTCCTAATTTTAAATAAATGGGATGTCAAATAGATTTCAATTTCAAGTGGTTTAGTAAAAATAAAAATGTCTATTAAGATTATCACAAATGGAAAATAACGATTTAACACAGTAATCAAAATTTACAAAAACCTACAATTCAACTTTTTTCTTTTCTTTTTTGTTTTTTGAAAAACCTACAAGAACAAGTTTTAATATTCAAAGCCGATCAATCAATCGGCTTAAAAGAATTGAAATTGGATTTCGATCTCTTCTGCAATTGTTGAGTACATGAAATCTAAAGCAATATTAACCATAACAAGTTTTTGTATATCCCTGGAGAGTTGCTAAACGGTCACTTTGCCTTGGGAGTTGGTGTAAATAATTGAAAGCAAGTCTCATTAAGTTGTTGCTCAATTAATTGTATTCTATGACTTCGTCAATGGTCTATTCCAATTAGAATTGATAACTATCGGACTTTATCGGCTTTGACACCCCTCAAACTCTGTATGTGCACCCTACTTTTTTTTTTTTATTTCCTACGTTATTCCTAACTGAAATTACTTAAAGGTAGAATTAACTCCTAAACTTTAAAATTTTAAATAAGCTGTTTAAACAAAATTAGATAATTCTTTAAAAAAAAATAAAAATCCTTCAAGAAGGCATGTATAATTCACCTTCAAATTATGTGATTAGTTTTCAGTGTGATTAATCTAACATCAAATAATTTGGAGTGCTTATAAAGGAGGATACAATTGTCTGTATGAGATAATAAGGTAATGACTTTTCTTTGTTGATTTATGATTTAAGGTCTATCATTTTGTTGATCAAAGAATAAGCAGTAAACTCATCTCAAAAAATATATATCTATATATATATATATATGGAGCAGTAAATCAAAATAACGATTCACTATTTTTTAAGTAGTCCAAAAGTATTGTTTCTTCATCTCTAAATAAACAATGATGAGAGATGTCTCTCAAAGCAGGAAGGGGATAGTTAAAAAATCTCGTATTGGTTAAAAAACAAATTTGTATTGGTTTATAAGATGAGAATAAACCTCTGTTCATGAGTTAACTTTTGTGATAGAGTTAGATCTAAGACCATTTTCTCACAGAAATGAAGGAAGTGAAAAGTGAAAACTAGAATCCGACAAAATTAGAATGAGAATTTGATGGAGAGCATTATGATGATGGTGGTGGAGATTAGGAAGAAGAAAAATAAATATTAGTAATTTGTGAGGTGTATTTATAAAATTTTAATATTTTAAAAAATAATTAATGGGGTGAAGATGCAAAAAAGTGCAAAATCAAAAAGCAAAGAATTCATGAGTGTCCCATTCTTTTAAATGCTCTATATAAGCTGCCTGTATACCCAACTTCATTATTATACTAACAAAATCACCCATCTTTTCCATGGCTTCTCACATTGCTGCACTGTATATGTGTCTTTGCTTTGCCTTACAACTCACCTCCACAATGGCCCAATCCGATAATTATTTTGTATACATGGACTTATCAGCTATGCCAAAAGCCTTCTCAGGTCAACATAGCTGGTACTCAACCACCCTTCAATCTATCTCTAAAACTACCACCAATGTTCTCTCTTCTTCCAAACTCCTCTACGCTTACAATCATGTTATTAATGGATTTTGTGCAAGTCTCACTCCTGATGAGCTTAAGGCAGTCAAAAGCTCTCCAGGTTATGTTTCTTCCATCAGAGACTTGTCTGTCAAGCCCGACACGACAAGGTCGGCTCATTTTCTTGGTCTTAGTACTAACTCAGGAACATGGCCCGTGTCAAAATATGGTCAAGATGTTATAGTTGGAGTGGTGGACAGTGGGATTTGGCCGGAAAGCGAAAGCTTTCATGACAGAGGAATGTCTGAGATTCCTTCCAGATGGAAAGGAGAATGTGAGACAGGCACCCAATTCAACTCCTCCTTGTGCAACAAGAAGCTCATTGGAGCTCGATATTTCAACAAGGGCCTAATTGCCAAGCATCCTAATATCACCATATCCATGAATTCTACGCGTGATGTTGGTGGACATGGGACTCACACTTCCTCCACAGCTGCAGGAAACAGTGTCGAAGGTGCAACTTACTTTGGTTATGCCTCAGGAATTGCAGGAGGTATGGCTCCACAGGCGCGGGTTGCCATGTACAAAGCACTTTGGGTCGAAGGTGCTTCCGCTTGTGATATAATTGCTGCAATTGACCAGGCAATTAGTGATGGTGTTGATGTTTTGTCCTTGTCATTGGGCTTGGATGGGCTTGCTTTGTATGAAGATCCACTTGCATTAGCCACATTTGCAGCCATCGAGAAAAATATATTCGTTTCTACTTCTGCCGGAAACGAAGGGCCGAACGAAAAGTCCCTACACAATGGCATACCTTGGGTCCTAACTGTTGTTGCTGGTACCATAGACCGTGAATTTGGTGCCAATATAACTCTCGGCAATGGAATCAAAGTCTTGGGGTCGTCTCTCTATCCAGGCAATTCATCTTTAAGCGACTTTCCAATTGTCTTCATGGATGATTGTCTCAATTTGACTAAATTGAGGGCAATTGGAGAAAAGATTGCTGTCTGTCAAGACAAGAATCAGTCACTCAGTCACCAAGTTTATAATGTTGCCACTACAAAAGTTGCTGGAGCTGTCTTCATATCAGACACCGGTGACTTGGAATTCTATATCCGAAGCCCATATCCTGCCATATTCATAAATCCTGAAAAAGGTGAAATTATCAAAGACTACATATTCAAGAACATCACTGAGCCAAAAGCGAGGATGGAGTTTCGAATAACAAATGTAGGATTAAAAAAAGCACCAACAGTGACTAGCTACAGCTATAGAGGGCCATCTGTGAGCTGCCCACATGTGTTGAAGCCTGACATTATGGCTCCAGGGGATCTAATCCTAGCCGCATGGCCTCCAATTGTTGCAGTGGCTCGGGTGAACAGGAACTTATATATAGTAACTTCAATCTACTGTCAGGAACATCCATGGCATGCCCACATGCAGCAGGAATAGCGGCACTTTTAAAAGGGGCTCACCCTGATTGGAGCCCTGCAGCCATTCGATCGGCTATGATGACCACATCTGATTCCATTGATAACACAAACAGTCCAATTACTGACATTGGTAATGATAATAAACCCGCCTCTCCTCTTGCCATGGGTGCTGGCCAAGTCAATCCTAACAAGGCGTTAGACCCTGGTCTCATTTACGATGCAACAATGGAGGATTATGTTAATCTTCTTTGTGCATTAAATTATACCAGGAAACAAATTCAAACCATCACAAGGTCATCTACTATCAACTGTTCCACGCCGTCTTTGGATTTAAACTACCCTTCTTTTATTGCCCTTTTCGACCCAAATGAGAAGAAATCCGAATTCAAAACCGTACAATTTCAAAGAACAGTTACTAGTGTCGGAGAGGGAACTTCCACTTACACTGCCAGTGTGACACCTATGAAGGGATTTAATGTCACTCTCACTCCAGATAAGTTGGTTTTCAAAGGGAAATACGAGAAGCAAAGCTACAAGCTGAGTATAGAAGGACAAAGCAAGATGCAAGAAACGGTGGTTTTTGGTTTTCTGAATTGGGAAGAGACCGCAGGGAATCATGTGGTGAAGAGTCCCATAGTAGTCACAAGCCTCAGCATCAAACCACCTTCGTAGAAGTCAACTGAGTCGTCATCTTTGCTTCTTTTCGTGAAAAATATTATTTTACATTAAGCAATATAGTTGGTTGATGGAGCTCGCGCTGTTCGTTGCTAATTGGATAGGTATTTGTGTTGTGTTTGTGTTCTATTGCTGTGTTGTGTCGTTACTGTATCCATATGAAAACGTACCTAATTATTTATAGTTGTTATGCTTTGATACGAGACGTATTTGTCCAGCTTGGCAAATAAATTAAGGACAAATTATAAATTAGTTACTCAGTGGAAATTGATTCTAGACAGAGTAAACTTTATTTATATTTATAATTTAGTTACTCACCATTAATTAAAGACCATTAACTTAAACCTTTAACGTGTTTAATGAATAAAAAGATAATTTTACCATTCTTCCTTTTTTAAACCTTTTTTTTATAACCATTTACTCTTTAAAAAAATATTGTAATATCCATCGTTCGTCCTTGGATGGACAGTGGAGATGAAAACAAAAATATATGTTTTAAAAATTATAATAAAAAATAAAAAGAAAAAAATAAATTCAAAATAATTTTAAAATACAAACCAAAAAAAATAACTCAAAAAAGTGTTCTTCTATGGTCCAGATCTAACCTAAATTAAATATTGATTTCTCCTTATTCAACTCCAACAAATTGTCCACCCAAATCTTAACCCTTTTGATTCTTTTTCTTCTTCAATAAATTTCTTGTTGAAATGACTACCGAATTTTTCTCGTTGTTTTGCTCCCTTTTCCTCCCTTCTCATCCATAGCAATAGCGATGGTGCAGCCTTTCCAGCCCATCCACTTTGTCGTGCTGGAGTGACTGAACCACATTGATGGCAACATTAGTGGCATTGTCTCTATGTTTGGTTTCTAGTTGGAAACCTAAAAATGGGTTTCAAAACCCACTAGAAGCCTAGAAATTCTCCTCTTTCTCCATTGTTGATGCAATGTTGACGATTCCAAAACCGGCAATGCTTTTCTCTTCCCTTCTTCTTCCTTCTCTTTCTTCTCCTTGACGATTATTACAACCTTAGAGATGCAGTTTGAGTTTGGATTTGAGTTTGATTTTGCGTTTGAGTTTGGTTTTGTTTCATGGCTTTGAGTTTGATTATGGATTTGTGTTTGATTTTGTTTGAATTTGATTGGGTTTGAGTTTATGTTTGATTTCTATTGGGTTTAGTAGATTCAACCGAAGTTCATATTTTTCATGTGCCAAGATTGTTGCAATGAATAAATGAGAAAAATTTCATTCAATGAATTGGATTTTGGGGCTAGTTTGATTTTGTTAATGTTTGATAATGGGAATGGAAGTAGAAAGAAGAATAAGATTAAATCTAGCGAAAGGAAGAATAAGATTGGTTCCAATAGTGAGATTAGATCTCTAACTCTATTTTTAAATTTTTTTTGTCATAATTGTTTTTCATCTTTATGTTCCTTTTTTTAAATATTTTTTTTTAAAGAAATTGATGTTTGATCTTGGATAACCATCTCCATGGAGATGGAGATCAAGATCGGGTGGAGATTCCAGATGGGATCTCCACCGTCCATGTATTGATGGATGGTGGAGATCCCACCCTTTAATTTTTTTTTTTAATTTTTTCTTGAGTTTTTTGGTTTTCCTTTTAAATTATAAAAAAAAATGATAATTTTTTCAAATTATAAAAAATTTGAAATATAGTCAAATGATAGAAATACCCTTGAATGTGTTGAAATTGACTAATAGTTAACTAACCTACTCTAACGACAAAATTGCAATAAACCTATAAAGTTGACTCCGTTTGAGGATAAGTTTAAACTTGGTAGCTAATTCGTAATTTATTCTTAAATAAATGAAATTGAAAACGTTTAGAATAGATAGGAAAAAAAAAAAAAGAGAGAATCATTGGATTATAGACATTATAAATCGTTTGTTTAAGCTACTACAACAAATCAGGCCTTTCGTAACATGCAAAATATGTTGGCAAAAGTTTTAGCAACACACATCTGTATGTTGTTGAAGCCTGACGGGCCCTTCTACATTAACTAGCTAGGCAGCTCGCCCGGCAACCCTACGGTGGTTTTTCAGCCGGGATCTGCTCCAACTAAAAAGTTCTGGTGAAGTTAAGTCTTTTTCTTTACTGAAAACTTTTAAAAACTTATTAGAAACTCTTTTATTCACAAAAATGGGTGAAAATTTTTCTTTTTAAATTAACTTTTGCAAAAACAGGTTTTACGAAAGTCCAGCAATACAACGGATGTTTTTTGAAAATTTTCACCCTGCAAAATCTCATAAAAACCGATATACTTCAAAATCATTCAAATCTCCACTATTAGACATTAGGCCCTCTTTCATTTTCTACAAACAACTGCAAATATGTTTTCAAATTCAATCATATGAAAATCCAATTTACTTAAAATTTTAAAACATCATTACTATAAGTTAACAATTAAATGCATCATCCAAAATAATATCTACAAACGTATAATAAGTCGAGCAGGTTTCTTTGGTGGAGGAGATTGAAGATTAGCAGCTTCTACCACCTGGATATCTTCCTTATCGTCAGGAAAGGGCTCATCGAAGTGAAGCTGAACCATTGGTGTAGATTGATCTACCTGCGAGCTCGGTGCTTCCTCGCCAAAGGCTTCAAAGACAGAAGGAATTTCCTTCTTTTTGGCATACCTAGGTCGAAACGTTTATGAAGCAATTTTCTGTCCGAGGAAGGAGCAAGGTTGTGTATCTGAAGGAGGTGTTCAGATGGTGATTGATTGTCCAGAAGATTTTTTACCTTTGAGAATTTCTATAGTAATCCTAACTACTCGCTTGTCAGTTCGATCTCACTCTTGACAACGTCTGCACAAAAGCAAAAATGGATTAGTAGCCAATTATATATATACATAACAACAAGGTGAAGATATACTTACCAGGGGAAGAACAAAATGAAAAATGTTGAAGATCAGCCAGGGAGAGGCAAGACACTTAAAACCATCGCGACTTATAGTCGCCTACATCGGATTTACTAATCTTTTTTGGGAGGAACACTTTATAAGGAGAATTACGGGCTAATGTATAATAAAAACCATCCCGTTTCTCTAATTTGAGGCCTGTTGTGCTTTTGAAAAGGAAGAGATGTTGAATCATTGGTGGAGTTGGTGGAGGAAGATTATTCTTGATAAAAACCAAGACTAGGGCAGTTAAGTGAGCATAGGAATTAGGAGTGAGCTGAAATGGGGCGAGCTTGAGATCGTTTGAGAGATCAATCAGGTAGCGAGGGACTATGAATCTAAAGCCAGCTTCTATGTACCAGCGACTAATGGAAATGAACCCTTTAGGAGGATAAGCTATATGATCGTGAATTGCCGGCACCATTGCTCAACACCCAAAAGGCAAGTAAAAATCATCAGCGATTGATTCGAGCTCGTTGGGGCTGATAGAATATTCATAACTGAAAAAAGGGGTGTGAGCAAGTGGGTTATCATGTCCTACAGGTTCTGATACGACCTCACCGCTCTGAGAGGTCGTGTTTTCAGTAGTTCTGACCTGGACGAATTCCTCTTCAGAATCCCCATCAGTAACCCCCACTTTGTGATTGCGATAACTATGACCAGACATCTACAAAATTAATAAGGAGGTCAGGTCGTGAGTAACAGACCAAAGCATAAAGTTTAAGGCTAATTCTATTTTTCCTAAAAGTCAAGTCGCGCGTACGAGGGGGGCTACCGAGTACATGGGAGCCCTGATTGCAAGCCTAATAGGCTGCAAAGGTAACAACCCGACTAGAGTTAGGGTATCAAACGGTTACAAAACAAAGAATGGTATGTATGCATGTGACCAATACGATCAAACAAGATTTTTATTCAAGTTCTTCAAGTTTTATCATGTCTAGAATGCAAAAAGAGTTACAGGATATTCGTGCTAGCATGAACGCAGATTCATGTATGTAATCCAGTATGATACAAGTAAAAATCATAACTGAAAAAGTTGTGAAAAGATATGAAAATTTACCATGAGCATGATGAAGAGATTGATGAAGAACAGCGATGATAGACGAAAGAAAATAGAAGATGAAAGGGCGTCGATTTTTTAAAGTGACTAGTAAAAGCAAAAAGTGAAACGGGTGAGGTTAAAACCCTAGCCGTCAGATCAAAACAGGTGTGTAACCGTCATTGATCGAGCTGTACAGTGCAAAACCCGTGATTTTGTCATTTCGCGTAGCCAGTGAGGGACGTGCACTAAATGCGCATTAATTGTGTATGACAAGGGACGTGCAGTGAACTGACGTCTAAGGAAGTGCCACATGTCTTGGGATAAGTCAGTATTTGAAAAAGCAACGTTATAGGTCCCGCTAAAATTGCCTTGAGGATGAGCTCGTTGCTTCTAGTTCAAGGAATGTACTGAAAGTAAGGGGGCTAATGTTATGGGCATTTTTGTGATCATAGAAAATAGATTGATAAAAGGCCTAAGAATGAGTCCAGTATGGTATCTTATGGGAAAAGCTCAAGAGGCTGGTCCATTAGGCAAATGTCAAATGAGGGAACATGTGGTTGGTTATCAGCTTGTAAGTCCGAGCATATCCTGTCCGAGCATATCTAATCACATGGCTAATCGTTTTACATTATTGTATGGTTGACCATATCATTTAATCGTCTATTTAACGGTGTTTGATTGCGTGGTAGCCTGGTCACGTGTTATGATCACTAAGCCAATCTGATCGTGGTCCAAGAACTATTCGATAGTATTCTTCAAAGGCAAACAGAACGATCACGAGGTAGCTCGTTATGCAACCAGATATCATGATCTTTCCAAGATGCTTGACAAGTCATGAGTTGACTGTTCATCTTTTTATTGGGAGTGATAACTGATCTCTTGGATAATTTGCTCGCTCAAAGTGCTCGCTAAAGTTGACCAGTTGACATTTTAGAAGTCTGGAGTGATTCAATTAAGGAATGAGTCAACTTGTCTATTTTCATGCAAATCAAATCACGACATTCTCGATGGCCGTTGCTGATATGGTAGAGAGAATCTTGGCAAATATTATCTTAATTAATATATTTTATTTTATTTTTACCTTATTTGTAAGATTCTGAAATCAATTCAAATTGTAATATCCTCATCTATGAATAGGGGGTCAATTTCATTGTAAAGAGAGGACTGAAAAATATATATTGTTGCTCTGCAGAAAAAAAAGGTAACAGTTATGGACGTAAGCCATTACTTTACCGAACCACGTAAAAATCGTTGTGTCCAATCCGTTTTGATTCTGGTCTTCGATATTTCTTTTTGCTATTTACTGTTTCGCAGGTATTGGACTTCAAGAACCGGGTTAATCAGAAAATTGTGTCAACAGTTGTTTTATTTCTTCAAGAAACTTCTTAGCATTTTTTCTTTGGACATAGAATCCCTAAAGGTTTCCGGAATTGAACGTTTCATGATCATAAGACTCATGCGATTGGAATAGTCTCACTTATCCATACTCGTCTTTTCATTAGTGGAACTATTCTCATTAAGAGATGCAGACCGTTCTTCCTGAAGTGCAAGGTCAAGATCCATGCAACCGAAAACAATCATAACATTCTCTTTCTAGTTCTTAAAATTCGTGTCATTAAGCAAAGGAATGAAATTAATATTGACAAATATTGTTGAAACAGTAGTAACTGAATTGGGAATAAAACCAAATACAAACTCACAATCAATAATCATGTCATAACACAAAAATACTCAATTAATAAATTCATATATGACATGATTAAATGATTCCCATAATGGTAGGCCCTAAAATAAGATATCTAGCACAACATTAACATTTAGTCTTTATATAGAAATATCAACTGTAAGTGGTACTCTTCGTGTAGTAATTAAATATTGATAATTAATCCCGTCAAGTAGTAAACCTTTATTAGAACCAACGTATTACTCACATGGAAAACCTAATAATCGTTACATATTTATTACCATAGGTATGTTTATTATTTGGCCAAACAACAACCTTTCTTTGGGCTGGTCATTATTCGCATAAATAATAGACATACTCATATTAATATTTTAAAATAAACAAATTTACATTATAGAGATTACTTTGATAACATATAATTTCAATCAATTTATGTTAAAATATCAGACTACATATATTAAAAAAAAAAAAATTCTTTCAATTAAATCCTTAATTTAACAAAATGAATATGTATATCATAGATTTTTATTTCCAAATAAATAAAAAAAATAAAACTGTCATCAGTATAATTACCATGGATGTATGGTTGATTTTATATATGATAGCAATGATATATATATATATATAACTAAAATCGCAAGCAAAAGTAATTAAATGACATCAAAGATTTCTGAACTGAATAATTGGGAAGGCCACAAATCAAGCAAATCAACCAACGGATAATAAAATAAAATACAACGGATAAACAAACAATAAAAGATTTATAACCGTCCAATTTTTCCATTCCAAAATATAGATGACCCATAAGTAAAAAAAAAAAAAAAAAAAAAACACAAAAAGCACCAATATCCAATATATATATATATATATTTCATATGATTGTCGTCCTTTTTCCCAAAAGCAAACATGGGATATTTACTTTATTGATTTTTACACCAATCTATATTATTACTACGCCCAACCTATTGTTTCCGTATAACATTAGAAATGTAAAATCCAAAACCTCGTTCATCGGAAAGCGAACTATTTTTCCAATGGATCGCGTTCGATTGAAAAAATATAATTATCGAGTCCGAAAGTATTTGGAATGATTATTTTAGAATAAATAAAAATAAATTCGAGTTTGTGAAGACGGATTCGATATTTATAAATAATTCCGAAAACGAAAGCAATTAAAAATAAATTCCCGGACAGACGGACGGAATCGGAATCCGAGCTTGGAATTAAAAAGCGAGAATGCATGTGTAATAAAATAAATTGGTGCATGTTTGTGATACGTGTCACATATGCAAGGTGATAGCAAGACAACTGGCTAAAATATGTGATGCAATAATTAAAATATTGAAATAAAACAAAAGTGAAGAAAGCAAAATTATACATTCCGTCATCACACCAACAAGAGACAAAACCGAAATCAAAAACAAGGGAGAGCATTTAGATTGAGGAAGAGAGAAATTGAAAGAGAGACTTAAGGAGATCGTAAGAGAGCATAACCAAGGCAAGCATTCGGCCTCCATATCAAGCAAACCGAGAGTGATAGAGAGAACCGAGAGCTTAACGAGTGAAGGAAGAGATAGTGATCGTGAGGGATTGAGAGATCGAGAGAGGATCAAGCTGCTATCTTCAGACCGAGATGATGCAAGGAGAAGGAGAGTTCAGATTTGAAACAAAGGAGTACATGCAAGGGCAGATCTGAGAACTCCAGCCCGTGCATGCAAGCTGGAAGAAGTCAGACTTTGAGCTGCTGTCGCCGAGCGAAGAGCTGCTGGCGTGAGGAAGACCGTGAGCTACTGTCGTCATCCTCAGGTGTTACCGTGGTCTGGTAGATGTGCTGGTACAGCTCGTGGACTCTAACCAGGTGCTGCCTTGCTGTCATGAACTGAAGAGCTGAAGCCGTGCGCTGCTGCCGTCTTAAGAAGCTGCTGGCGTGAGGGGCTGCTGGCGAGAGGAGTGCTGTCGTTGCCATTGCTATGCTGTTCATGTTGTCGTTGTTGTAGCTGCTGTTGATCAGCTATCAAGTCAGGCCGTGAACAACGCAGTAGACCTGAAGAGAAGATAGTTTGCTGGTGGAAGAAGATTGGTTGCTGCCGTGAGAGTGTCTCACCGTCGCAAGTATCCGAGAGTTAGTTCGAAGCGAAACCTTAAGGTAGGTGCTGTCCCATTTGTTTGTGTTGTGCATTTCGAGTAATTGTTAAAGCATTCATGTGAATAAGAATTCAGTGATGGTTGATATTTGATGATATTATGATTGGGTTTAGAATTGAGAACCTCGTTAGTGCGGAGGTTCGCGCGCTATTGTTTGTTGTGTTTTTGGATTAAAAGTGTTTTCGATTGTTTTCGTTTTGAAATGGATTACGGGCTGTTATAGGAAAGTTAAGGGCTGATATGATACGCTTTGAGTTTCGAGTTCGTTGTCGTGGAAAATAATGCATTTTAGTGCTTTTTAATGTATCGGAGAGTCGTTCGGATATTGAGAAATCGTATCTGAGCAATTCGGTTGAGTTTTCCACGAATGCGAATGTTTTTAGTTTGTGATTTTCGTTGTCAGCTATGAAAGTGTTTGTGATGTTATCTCACTTCCTCGAGTCATTATTAAGCCCATTAAAGTGTTCAAGTTGATGTTAGGATAGTTTGAAATATATTTGAGTTAATCGAATAGTTTTTGTTTCGCACGAAATGGTTAAATTATCGAAATTCAGAGTTGAAACCGAAAAGGGATATTCGTTAAGCTTGCTGCCATATTTTTCATGTTGTGCTTTAAAGTGTTTGAATATTCGTTTGCCATGTTTTAAGTAAAGTCACGAGTAGAAATTGACGATAAGTTTAATTGGAAACGAAGGAATCGTGCGAAACGCTAAAATCGATAATTCGCGATAGCTAGTTGAAATCACATAAGTTTTATGTTAGTCGTTTGGTTTTGAATCTTCTTTTTATTGTCTTTTTATTGAATCCCTTTAGAATGTAATGTCAATAATGTTACTTTAGCTTCGAATGGCATAGTGTTGGTTTTGTAACCGTAGAGTTTCGAGTAGTTTTTGTTGCAATATTGAATTGGTTTGAGATAGTCTCCGCGTACGATAGTTTTTCCGTATTGTTATCGTGTTATCGTGAGGATAGTCACTTGAATTGTCGAGATTAGGAATCCTCGTATGGCTTAAAGTTTAGTTGCGCACGAGTTGTGTTTTAACGAAAACTCGATCGAAACCAATTGTAGGTGAATCGACGAGCGGACGAGAGCTATATCAGGAGTGGTTGATCAGTTATTGGAAGCAAGTTGTGAGTGTGCATTTTATAAAGCTTTTGCAAATTCTGTTATATGAAATTATTAGTGCGATACTATTTTAGTTTATGATTATTATGTTATTCAAGTAACATTTTAGAATATTATCGCTTTCCCTATAATGCATGTAGAGTTGTATATATGTATTTAGTCGTAAAGATGCATGAGAGCGTTATTTCAATAGTTGAGTTTTGCTCTAGAAATCAAGTTTTTCGATTTTAAACCGTAACTAGAAAATGAAACACTTATGAGATAATTCTAAAAGTGATTAGTATAACCCGGTCGAGGTACCCTATGCGTGTATGGTAATAACGGGGGGAATCGTAATCTCAAGTTCCTGTACATCTAATAGACGGGGGGAATCGTAATCCCAAGTTCCCGTACGGCTTAATGTTCGGGAGGAATCGTAATCCCAAGTTCCCGTATCTGAGCACACGCAAACAGAAAATTTTTTGTATTTCATATCATATAGATTTTTAACTTAAGAGCTTAAAAGAATAAGTTTTTCTAGAGTTACCTTTCTAAGTTAGTAAAGAAATGAAATACGTCGATAGACGTTAGTTTATAATCTTTTGCTTAAATAAGCCGTATCGTTTTCCAAATAATAATGAAAGCAGAATTTATTATTATGTACACTCACTGAGTTATTCTCACCATCATTTTCTGTTTATTTAAAATCCTCCCCAGGTGCAGGAACGGGCAGCGCGGCGGAAGTATCTTCATCGGACGTGCAGGCGAGCTATAGACGCGATCACGCTGCACTAGTTTTAGACAAATTATCATGTACTACATTTATTATCTTTTTCAGATTTCTCCGGTTTTGTAAATATTATTTTGGTTAAGGATATTATGTAAATATCATGCATGACGTTTTAAGATTTTAATCAAGTCGCTTTCCATATGATTGAAGGATTGTGAATTTGAAAAAGGGTCTGAGGCCCATTAGTTCATAAAAGATATTGAATGAGTTTATACAGGTTTATGCAATTCTTTTATAGGATGAAAATTTTTGAAAAACAGTCATTGTGCTGCCGAATTTTCATAAAATTCTATTTTCATAAAGTTATTTTTAACGAACAAAATTCCTACCTGTTTTCAGAATTAAAATGTTCTCAAGTATTTTAAGTAAGAAAAGAGGCTTAGCTCCACGGGAACTTTCCAGTCAAAGCAGATCTCGATTGGGAAGCCACCGTGAGGTGTCAAGTAGGTTGCCTAGCAAATATAGTTAGAATGGGGCCTGTCAAAAAAACCATAAAAGTTAAGTGATTCTTTAGTCTTTGCTTGCAACATAAGAAAAAAAAAAAAAAGACCAAATAATCAAGTGTAAAAAAAACATGACATGGGCTAGACGTGACTTTCGCGTAGAACTTCATAAACTGTGAAAACCACAAAAGCGAAAAGCACAAATGTAAACCCCTGTATTCGATTTTATGTTTCCTAACTTTAGAAGTTAAGTTATCGAATAAAAAATGGGCAAAATGGTCATTCAGTAAATAAGAAATATAAATGGACGGTAAAGTTATAAAACTTTAGTTTAATAAATTAATAATTCAATTATATGAGAAATGAGACAAAAGACATAAAAACCATTGATTTTTATTAGTGAATAAAATGGACTAAGGGCCATATGGTAATAAATTGATAGTCAACAAGTCAAGGGGGTCATTTTCATGAAAGTTAAATATATATATATATATATATATATATATGGGACACTTAGCAAAATTTTGAACAAAATTAACAAGGGTGCCATGAACAAAAGAGAGAATTGAGAGGGAGAGACAAGTTGGACGGCAACAAGGGTGTGTGTTGACTATCACTCCTCAAGCAAGAACCAAGCCAATTTTCTTTAGTTTCAAGCTTCCCTACTCCAACTCAAGTCACCCAAGGCTAGAGAAATAAGTCTAAAGAGAGAAACAAACAAGAACAAGTAAGTTTTTATCAATTTGAAGTTGAGTCTTTAGTTAGTTTTTATGATAATTTAGATTTATATGTAGGCTAGATTTGATGGTTTGCTTGGCTATGTATGTTGAATTGTTAGGTGCTTAAAAGCCACCAAACTATGATAGAAAGAAGAAGTTAGGGTTGTATAAGGGCTGTCATAAGCTTAATAACAGTGGAAACAAAAGTGGTTTTCATGTACTCTAAGTACTTGTCAAAAAGTGTGAGTGAGTTGTGAGTGTTAAAATGAAAAAGTAGTGTTTGTGTGTGTATTAAGAACATCAAGAACAGTAGATAACCTCTGAGTTTAGATGGTTCTTGACTCAAATTTAAGCATGAATAAGGTTAGAAAAGCATCTAGAAATGATAGTGTGTCAAAGAGCTAGTTTTTGGTAATTTGAGAATCCCGAGCTCAAATAATAGGATAGAGATAACCTATGCAAGTCTGACATATATGAGGTTGTTTTATACCTCAAATGATGCCTAGGAGTCATAGAAAATCATAGGTTTTGAAACGGATCGATTCCGATAAAAATTGCGCAAGTTATGTTCAAAATAGTGCGGTTAGAGAGTCGATAAATGAAATAACTATGTAAATACAATTTTTATTGCATGAAATGAATTTAGTTGATCATAATTAGATAAAAGGAGCTTAGATATGAAAGAAAAACCATCGTCGCTCGTTTGATGAGAAAAATTGCATAGAAAAGTGCCAAAACAAAGAATTTTTCTTAGATTTGATATAGCAAACAATAGAATTTTTTGACGAAATTTGACGTCTCACCAGAATGGGAGATAAGAGGATCATAGGAAAAAGAAAAAAAGGAAACAGTGCCCCGAGCAGGTTGCTACATTGCATTTTGTTTTGGAGTGTCAAAAAAGGCTTAAATTTGTGATTTTTCGTTTCGGGTCTCTAAAAATTATACGGACTACGTGAGGGTATCCCCAGGGGTGCAAAACTGAAACTTTTGCAAATAAATCGAAATTAGAGAGTTTCGATTGAGTTAGAAACAAGTTGGAAAGCTATAGTGTAAAAAGGGTCGTATTGGAGAATGTTAATTTGAAGTTAAAGTTGAGTTATGAGATTTTCACTAGTAATAATACAAAATTGTCTATAGGTGACAAGCGAGCGAACGAAGTCCAAGAGACTCGTCGAGAAGTTTGATTGGCTTTGTGCGACTTGGAGGTAGTGTACTATCTCTTATGTTAAATGTTATTTCATTGTGTGAAATATTGTATATAAGTGCTAAATGAGAATGAAAATGATTTTTCAATATCAAAGTTCAAGTGTTGAAGGTATGGGTTCTTATGGAATCCATAAAGCTATTTAAATCAATACTAAGTTGTTCTAAAAAGAGTTGAATTAAGAGAGGTTTTGAAAGTTTCCAAAATTTTTTGGTTTTTTGCTTTTGCACTTAATGAATTTAATTTTAAAACCCCTGTATATACCTTAAGATTATATGAGATATAGCGCTACGTCGCGATGCAGAAAATTTCGTCCATAGTTGCTCAGATTATAGAGAAGTTAGCACTATGCGACGACGTAAAAAATTCCATCTGTAGTTGCTCAATTTTCCCCAGAAAGTATAGCACTACAATTGTGATGCAGAAAAATTCTGCGTTGTAGTTGCTCAGTTATGAGAATTATCACCCTACGTACGTTGGCATCAGTTAAAATCGCCCATGATGGATAGAGTACTCTGAGGGTATACATGGGGATTTTGAAAGAAAATATTAAGATTTTGAAAGTATGGAAAATTAATAAGATTTTAACTTAACATATTGGTGTACGTTATGTTATATGACTTTGTTATACTAACTCGTTTGTTGGCTGTGTAACTTATTTATATTCTATTGGGTGTGATCGTCGGATGGGGTGACGATATTTTCATCTCGCATATATATATATATATATATATATATATAGGTGGGCGAATCATGTAAGATGTTGTATATAAAGCATGTATATGGGATTGTATTGTATGATGACTATGATATTTCACATTTTGGGATTATATAAATATAATTATGTTTGTAAATTGTCAAGAATTCTCATGCATGATGTAGATGTTCATTTTGTAGAATGAATTCATGCATAATGTTGTTGAAAGTGTGATGATATTGCATGATTATGGATAAATGAAGTTGGGAGGAAGGGAAATTATTGTCGAAGTGTAATTTTCTTTGTAGGTAAATTTTGGATTTGTTAAAAATGTAGCCGTTATGCTGCCGAAATTTCTATAAAATCATTTTGAAATGAAATCGCGAAAAATTTTATCACTCCCAACTATTTTAAAGAAAACCAAATTTGTAAATTTTAAACGAGTAAACCGACTAAGAAAGTTAGGGGTTCCCTTTTCGGATTTCTTCAATCCGACAAGTCGAGTTTAGGAAGTCCGCTGAAGTGCCCGACGGGATCCTTCAGACGAGAGCCTAGATAAGGTCTGGTTTGGGTCCTGTCAAGTTGGTATCAGAGCCGATTCTCGTTAAGTTGAGATAAAGTTTTAAGGGAAAGTTTGAGTTATTTTTGCATAGAGTGTGCGTTAGTAATGCTTGAGTTATGCATGAGGCATGAAGCCGTTATATGCATTTATCTTTTAAGATTATATGAGTTATGCTTTCATTGATTGCATAAGTTAAAGTATAAACTATATAATTTGAGTTGAGCATTACATGTATATATGGCACATGAGCTAGCTTATACAGTTATACATGAGTTGAGATGAAATATAGAATTAAAGTTGAACATTGCATGAGTATAGAATAAATTCATGCTTTATAAATGTTCTAACTTGAGTTTTATAATTATTTGAAAAATATAGAGATATGCAGCGTAGAGATTGTCCGAGGATGAGACGGGCAGCTGTAGGACACCCCCACCGCAGGACGAGCATGTTAACGAGTCCGTCAATGTGCCGACGAGCTCATCCCATCCTAAGCCATCATAGTCAGGCGATCAGAGCCTACACCAGGCAACCTAGAGCAAATGGCCTAGATGTTAGCAGCAGCCCTACAGCAACCGCTGGAGACCGGGATATCGATCGAGCGTGCCCATAAATTAAGTGCAAAGCCATATGACGAGACAGGAGAGCTCGAGCGATCTTGGATAGAGGCAAATGAGGAAATCTTTCAGATCATGGGATGCTCAGAGGAGTAGATGGTTTCCTATTCAGCTTTTCTACTTAAGAATCGTGCCAAGGACTGGTGGAAGCCGCATCAGAGAGCACATTTGGAGGGAGTCACTTGGGCAGATTTCAAGAAGGAGTTTACAGAGAGATTCTTTCCCAAAAGCTATAAAGATGCGAAGATAGAAGAATTTTTTAGATTGGAGCAGGGGAACTCCTCAATGCTAGAATATAAAAAGAAATTTTCATAATTGATCCGCCTAGTTCCTTTTTTTGCAGAAAATGAGAAGCAGAAGATCAACAGGTTTATGGCAAGTCTTAACCCCACAGTCAAGACCATTGTGACATCCTCAGCACATACTCGGTATGGATAGCTAGTGGAGGCAGCCACCAGAGTTGAGCAGAGCGCACGAACCGTCCCCAAGCCAAAGCAACAATTCAGTCAAAAGCGTAGTTGGGGTGGTAGCCAACAAGGGGTACTAAGTAAAGTGGGCAAAAGTGATCAAAGGTCCGCATAGTCTGAGAGTCGTAGACAGAGTCAGGGAGCATAGCCTAGTCAGAGTCAGGGTTCAGTCCAGTCATCGGGTGGATCCAAGAGTAGGTAGAGCTGGAGAGCGATGCCCCACTGTAGTAAATATGGAAGAGCTCATGCGGGAGAGTGATTTAAAGGCCGTACAGGATGTTATAGATGTGGATAGGAGGGCCACTTTATGAAAGATTGTCCTAGTATTGTAGCTTCGAGTCCATCAGAGGCCAGATCAACCATACAGGGGCAGACTAGTGGGAACCATGGACCCGAGAGGGGAGGCCCCCATGCCGGGGAAGCTACTAGTGTAGGGCAACCTAGTGGCAGATCCGGTAGAAGCATACCACCTAGAGGACAACCTGGCAAACCTTGTAGTCAGGCAGCAAGAGTTTATACAGTAACTCAGCGAGAGGCTGAGGCAGCGTCAGATGTGGTGATAGGTATCGTTATCCTATTTGACTCAGATGCACGGGTTTTGATTGACCTAGGGGCAACTCATTCCTTTGTTTCTGGGTGATTCAAGCCAATAAAATGCTCCGTAAAGCATGCCAGAGGTACTTAGTTTATGCAATAGAAGCTGGTGACAGTGACTTGAAATTACCAAAAGTTTCTGTGATTAATGAGTTCCATGATGTATTTTTGGAGGACCTACCAAGGTTGCCACCGGATAGGGAGATTGGGTTTGAAATTGAACTAGCCCCTGGTACTGAACCTATTTCTTTAGATCTGTATCGAATGGCACTAACTGAACTAAAGGAGTTAAAATTGGTAAGTAAGGGGTTTGTGAAACTTAGTACATCACCGTGGGCAGCTTCGGTGTTGTTTGTTAAGAAGAAAGACGGAACCCTCCGGCTATGCATCGATCATAGGCAGCTCAACAAAGTAACCATCCGAAATCAGTATCCGTTGCTGAGAATTGATTATCTGTTTGACCAACTACAGGGAGCTAAGGTCTCTTCGAAGATTGTTCTACGATCGAGGTATCATCAGTTGAGAGTACGGAGGGAAGATGTTCCTAAAACGACTTTCAGGACTCGTTATAGTCATTATAAGTTTCTGGTGATGCCGTTTGGGTTGACGAATGCCCCAACAGCCTTTATGAATCTAATGAACAGAATTTTCAGACCCTACCTGGACAAGTTCATAATAGTCTTCATCTATGACATTTTGGTGTATTCAGGTAGTAAAGACGAACATGCGAAGCACTTGAGGATTGTATTGCAGACTCTGAGAGAGCATCAGCTTTATGTGAAGTTCAGCAAGTGCCAATTTTGATTTGATCAAGTGGCATTCTTGGGACATGTAGTATCCGCAGAGGGTATTTCAGTAGATCCCTAGAAGATGAAAGCTATTGTAGATTGGAAGCCACCCACGAACGTGATCGAAGTTAGAAGTTTCTTAGGTTTAGCTGGATATTACAGAAAGTTCGTGGAAGGGTTTTCGAAGATTACTACTCCCCTGACCAAGCTAACCAGAAAAGAAGAGAAGTTCGTCTGGTCAGAAGCATGTCAGAGTAGTTTTGATGAGTTGAAGCAAAGGTTGACTACTACACCAGTGCTTACACTTCCCTCAACAAGTAATGGATTTACAGTGTATTGTGACCCCTCTAGGCAAGGTTTAGGTTGTATGTTGATGCAACACGACAGGGTGATAGCTTATGCTTCAAGATAGTTAAAGAAGCATAAAGTAAACTATCCAACTCTCGACCTAGAGTTAGCGGCTATAGTGTTCACTTTGAGGATTTAGAGGCATTACCTCTATGGCGTACCCTGCAGGATATTTACTGATCCTAAGAGCCTGCAGTATCTGTTCTCGTAGAAAGAGCTGAATATGAGACAGAGAAGGTGGATTGAGCTCACCAAAGATTATGACTGCACCATTGAATATCATCCGGGTAAAGCAAACGTGGTGGCAGATGCATTAAGTAGAAAGCCCACCAGTTCCTTAGCTCGGTTAAAAGCTGAGTATTTGTCACTGTTAATAGAGTTAAGATCTATGGGGATCAGTTTGGAGACAGTAGAGTCAGGTGCATTGCTAGCAGCTTTTCATGTTCGTCTAGTGTTGGTGGACCGAGTCAGAGAACTGTAAGCTCAGGATCTATATTTGATGAAACTAAGAAGCAAGATAAAGGCTCGATAGCAAAGTAGTTTTACCATGCTAGATGACATAACACTAATCCTGGAACAGAGATTATGTGTGCTAGATGTAACAAAGTTGAAGAAAGAGATCATGGAAGAGACACATTCCTCAGCATACGCCATGCATCCAAAGAGTACTAAAATGTATCGAATTCTGAAGGACCACTACTGGTGGAGAGGCATGAAGAGAGAAATAGCAGAGTTCGTGTCTAAATGCTTAACCTGCCAATAGATTAAGATTGAAAACTAGAAACCAGCAGGTATACTACAGCCTCTATCTATTCCAGAGTGGAAGTGAGAAAGGATTACGATGGATTTTGTGATGGGACTCCCTAGGACACAGAGCGGACCTAATGCCATTTGGGTGATAATTGATAGACTGATGAAGTCCGCTCACTTTCTTATTATTAAGAACACCTCCTCTCTAGAAAAGTTAACTGAGCTTTATGTAGATGAGATCGTAAGACTACATGGTGCATAAGTATCCATTGTATCAGACAGAGACCCTGGCTTCACTTCTCGATTCTGGTTGAAGCTTCAAGAAGCCATAGGCACCAGATTGAATTTTAGTACTGCTTTTCACCCACAAATAGATGGCCAAGCAGAGAGAACCATCCAGACTCTCGAAGATATGTCGAGAACGTGTGTGATGGAGTTTAAAGGAAGCTGGGATAACTACCTAACATTGATAGAGTTTGCCTACAACAATAGTTATCAGACCAACATTGGAATGGCACCGTATGAAGCGTTGTATGGCAAAAAATGCAGAACCCCAATCTATTGGGACAAAGTGGGTGAGAGAAGATTGATTGGCCCAAAGATTGTCCAAGATATAACCGAGAAAGTAAATATGATTAGGGAACGGTTGAAGATAGCAAGCGATAGCAGAAAAGTTATGCGGACAATCGAAGACAAGATTTGAAGTTTGAAGTGGGTGATAGAGTATTTTTGCGAATTTCTCTATGGAAAGGCATTCTGAGATTTGGGAAGCGTGGAAAATTGAGTCCACGATATATAGGCCCCTATGAGATAATGAACAAAGTGGGTGGAGTAGCTTATCAATTGAAATTGCCGCCAGAATTAGCCAACATCCATAATGTATTCCATATCTCCATGCTTTGCAATATATTGCCGATCCTTCACATGTTCTGAAAGAACAACCAGTCCAGTTGAAGGAAAACCTGACCTATGAGGAGCAACCAGTGGAGATTCTAGATTGTAGAGATCAGGTGCTACGCCACAAAGTGATTCTGCCAGTAAAAGTATTATGGCAAAACCATGGGTTAGAAGAAGCTACGTGGGAATCTGAAGAACAAATGCACACCCAGTATCTGCGCCTATTCGAACCAGGTTAGTAGTTTAAAATTTCGATGATGAAATTTTTATAAGGAGGGGAGAAATTGTGAACCCCTATATTCGATTTTATGTTTCCTAACTATAGAAGCTAAGTTATCAAATAAAAAAATGGCAAAATGGTCATTTAGTAAATAAGAAATATAAATTTATGGCAAAGTTGTAAAACTTTAGTTTAGTAAATTAATAATTCAATTATATGAGAAGTGAGACAAATGACATAAAAACCATTTATTTTTATTAGTCAATAAAATGGACTAAGGGCCATATGGTAATAAATTGATAGTCAATGAGACATAAGGGTCATTTTCATGAAACTTAAATATATATATATATATATACATGAGACACTTAGCAAAATTTTGAACAAAATTAACAAGAGTGTTGTGAACAAAAGAGAGAATTGAGAGGGAGAGACAAGTTGGACGGCAACAAGGGGTGTGTGTTGACTATCACTTCTCAAGCAAGAACCAAGCCAATTTTCTTTAGTTTCAAGCTTCCCTACTCCAACTCAAGTCACCCAAGGCTTGAGAAACAAGTCTAGAAAGAGAAACAAACAAAAAACAAGTAAGTTTTTATCAATTTGAAGTTGAGTCCTTGGTTAGTTTTTATGATAATTTAGATTTATATGTAGGCTAGATTTGGTGGGATTTTGCTTGGCTATGTATGTTGAATTGTTAGGTGCTTAAAAGCCACCAAACTATGATAGAAAGAAGAAGTTAGGGTTGTATAAGGGGCTACCATAAGCTTAATAACAGTGGAAACAAAAGTGGTTTTCAAGCACTCTAAGTACTTGTCAAAAAGTGTGAATGAGTTGTGAGTGTTAAAATGAAAAAGTAGTGTTTGTGTGTGTATTAAGGACATGAAGAACAATAGATAACCTCTGAGTTTAGATGATTTTGGACTCAAATTTAAGCATGAATAAGGTTAAAAAAGCATATAGAAATGATAAAATTGTCAAAGAGCTAGTTTTGGGCAATTTGGGAATCCCGAGCTCAAATTATGGGATAGAGATAACCAGTGCAAGTCTGACATATATGGAGTTGTTCTACACCTCAAATGATGCCTACGAGTTATAGAAAATCACAAGTTTTAGAATGGATCGATTCCGATAAAAATTATGCAAGTTATACTCAAAATAGTGCCGTTAGAGAGTCAATAAGTGAAATAACTATGTAAATGCAAATTTTATTGCATTAAATGAATTTAGTTGATCATAATTAGGTAAAAGGAGCTTAGATACAAAAGAAAAACCATCATCACTCATTTGATGTGAAAAAATGCATCGAAAAGTTTCCAAAACAAGGCATTTTTCTTAGATTTGACACAGCAAACGATAAAACTTTTCAACAAAATTGGACATGTGATCAGAATGAGAGATAAGAGGACCAAAGGAAAAAGAATGAAAGGAAACGAAGCCCCGAGCAGGTTGCTGCATCGTATTATGTTTTGGAGTGTCAAAAGAGGCTTAAATTTGTGATTTTTCATTTCTAGCCTCTAAAAATTATACGAACTACATGAGGGTATCCCTAGGGGTGCAAAATTGAAACTTTTGCAAAGAAATCGGAATTAGAGAGTCTCTGTTGAGTTAGAAATAAGTTAGGAAGTTATAGTGTAAAAAGGGTCGTATTGGAGAATGTTAATTTGAAGTTAAAGTTGAGTTATGAGATTTTGACTAGTGATAATACGAAATTGCCATGTAAGTGACGAGCGAGTGAAGTCCGAGAGACTCGTCGAGACGCTTGATTGGCTTTGTGCGACTTGGAGGTAAGTGTACTATCACTTATGTTAAATGTTATTTCTTTGTGTGAAATATTGTATATAAGTGCTAAATGAGAATGAAAATGATTTTTCAATATCAAAGTTCAAGTTTTGAGGGTATGAGTTCTTATGAAATTCATAAAATGATTTAAATCAATACTAAGTTGTTCTAAAAAGAGTTGAATCAAGAGAGTTTTTGAAAGTTCCCAAATTTTTTTGTTTTTGTGCTTTTGCACTTAATGAATTTAATTTAAAAACACCCCTGTATATACCTTAAGATTGTATGAGATATAGCACTATGTGACAATGCAGAAAATTGCGTCTGTAATCGCTCAGATTATAGAGAAGTTAGCACTATGCGACGATGCAAAAAATTCCGTCCGTAGTTACTCAGTTTTCCCTAGAAAGTATAGCACTATAATTGTGATATAGAAAAATTTCGCGTTCTAGTTGCTTAGTTATGAGAATTATCACCCTATGTGCGATGCAGTAAATTCAGTATCATAGTGGTTGAGATGCCGCAGTAGCCTCACGTTGGCGTTAGTTAAAATCACTCATGATTGATAAAGTACTCTGAGGGTATACATGGGGATTTTGAAAGAAAATATTAAGATTTTGAAAGTGTGGAAAATGAATAAGATTTAGCTAAACATATTGGTGTATGTTATATTATATGACTTTGTTATACTAACTCGTTTGTTGGTTGTGTAGCTTATTTATATTCTATTGGGTGTGATCGTCAGACGGGGTGACGACATTTTCATCTCGCATATATATATATATATATATATATATATATAGGTGGGTGAATCATGTAAGATGTTGTATATAAAGCATGTATATGGGATTGTATTGTATGATCACTATGACATTTCATTTGGGATTATATAAATATAATTATGTTTGTAAATTGTCAAGAATTCTCATGCATGACGTATATGTTCATTTTCTAGAATGAATTCATGCATAATGTTGTGGAAAGTGTGATGATATTGCATGATTATGGATAAATGAAGTTGGGAGGAAGGGAAATTATAATCGAAGTGTAATTTTCTTTATAGGTAAATTTTGGATTTGTTAAAAATGCCGCCGTTATGTTGCCAAAATTTCTATAAAATCATTTTGAAATGAAATCACGAAAAATTTTATTGCTCCCAACTATTTTAAATAAAACCAAATTCGTAAGTTTTAAACGAGTAAACCAGCTAAGAAAGTTAGGGGTTTGTTTCTCGAATTTCTTCAATCCGACGAGTCGGGTTCAGAAAGCCCATTGAAGTGCCTGACGGGATCCTCCAGACGAGAGCCTAGATAATGTCTAGTTTGGGTCCTATCAACAAAACTATACATATTTAACGTAAAAAAAACTTTATCCGGTCATATATATTCTTGTTTTATTAATCTAGAACAACACAAAAGGCACCATGAAAATCTAATATATTTTTCTTCATACTTCCATAACAACAAATTAAATCAAACCAATCAATTACTCAATGATTCAACTTGTTAGGGTAATGTACCCTAAAAACTTGTAATTTATAAATATTTAAATTAAATAATAAATAAAATATATTTATTTTATTCGATTTATGTGCATTTATGAAATGATTGCTTCATACAAATATCATGTAACATCTATGATTACTTATGTAGTCTCAAACTAAGTATATAAGTGTTATATACAAGAGGATTTAATTTGAGATCAATAATCTAAAGAATCAATAGAAAACAAACAAAGCTGGGTACTTTACTTGTGGTAAATCTACAATTGTGGTCTATTTTGTATTTGATACGATGATCCTATCCGGGATCGTTCATGTGGTGACATGAAATGAAGGCACCTTATATAATAGAGATTATATAGGACTGGACCATGATAAAATGAATTTCTTATTAATATCCGTTAAACAAAGAAATTCATATTTATCAACTAGATGATCATATATGGATTGATCTTAATCCTGAGTGTTTTATGGATTTTTATTTGTTGAGTCATATCTTTTGATTTACATGGGTAAGACTGTTATAGATTTACGGTCAATAATCTTCGTACTTTGAAGATGTGATTTAATAAGTGGCTGGTAACATTCTACATAATAATGGAATCCACTCCTTCTTGCAAGAAGTAGATGAATAGTTCCCTTAAGTGTTGATTCGGGTCTTGAACAATAAGAGCGCTCGACTTTCTATTTGTAAATAAATGGAAAGATAAATTCATAAGTTGTTATGAATATATTATTCATTAGAGAATTAATGGTACTTAACGGAATAAGAAATAATTAGAGAGGTATAACGAACTTTAATGACCTAACTCTAATTATAAACTACTCGTGGAGGATCAAACCATATAAAATGATTAAATCGATGGACACTGAAAATTCAGATTATATAAAACATCTACAATTTTGAAAGTGCAATCTTAAGTTTTTAGTGAAATAACTTTAAGGTTAATAATAGTGAATTATTTAATTAAAGGGTTTAATTAATAATTTCGATATTATTAGAGCTCAAATTGTTAGTCCATTTGGTCTCCTCGCTAGCTCACAACCACATAAAGAAATAAAGGGAAGAATATAATTGGATTGTCCAATTATAAGTGTACATGCAATTTTATGAACACGTTCACGAATAGTTTAAATAATTTGATTATTTAAATATAAGTAATTATTTAATTAATTTTTAATTATTTAATTATTTGTAGAGATTAAAAGTTCAATTTTAAACGATGTCGTTAAATTATTTATGATTCAGAATCATTTAATTTAATGAAAAATCTTTTAATTAATGGAAATGATAATTTAATTTAATTGGAATTAGATTCCATATTAAATTAGATTAAAGAAGTTTTAATTTAATAAGAATTAGATTCTATATTAAATTAAAAGTAAAGAGTTCTAAACCAATAAGAAATTTGATTCCTGATTGGATTTGAATTAAGTTTTCCAATTTAAATAGGAAATTGTATTCCTTGTTAAATTAAAAAACTCTAACTTGTCATTATAAAAGAGTGTTTTATGTTGGTAACAAGAGAGAGAGAATTTTTGGTTACTTGAATCAAAAAATTCTATTAATTAAAAACACCATATTACCCAATTTCAAAAGAAATCAAGAAAATTGTTTTTTTTTTTTTATTTCTACATAATAATCTTTTATAAAAAGATTTTGTGATATAATTTTTCGAGATTGTGCCCATACACAGTTTCTTTTGTAAAGAGTCATAGCAATAAAAATCGGGTGGTGAAGAATCTGCGAATCAAAATGGATCAATTCAATCTTCATACAAGGTAAGATTTGATCTTATTTATTTAATTATTGAATTGTTATTACTAACATCGATTGGGCGTGTTTTTATTTGGAATTTTTTTTTTTAAATCCACATTTCCGCATTAAATTCAAAGTTCAATTTTTCCTTCATCAACATGAGTTGGCTTTGATATCACTTGTTAGAAAAAACTTTAATAGGTGAAAACCTATATCAAAATCCAAATACTCATATTTGATCATTAAGAATTATTATAGAAAAAACATACCGGAATCCATGTTGATAAACTTGAGTAGGATTGAGTCTTTTACAGTTAAATCTCCTTAGTTGTTCTATAATTTAGTTGTTCTATAATTTTCTTCTTGAATGGGGAAGGAGAAAAAGAGAGCAAAATATATTACGTTGATTTGATTTGGGAACCATAACTCTCATAACATTCTTTATATACTAATCTAATTATGTTCCTATTAACCCTAATTTCATTAGTATTAGGTTTCTACACATTAAAACTCATACCTAATGGATATATCTAGAGCTCAATTAATAGATAACTTATTTGACCTTATTAAAATAGATAACCCATAATATAATTATTATTTAATATGTAAGTTTATAATAAAAAATATAAAAAATCCTAACAGAAGCAAGACAAAAGGCTGCCACAGAATTAGTTCTGAATAAGCTTGAAGATATACCAAAATACTGCAGAATACGGGCTGTTATAGACTGGTTTTAAGGGTTGTTTTTCTTCTGCAGTTTGTGTGTTTAAACTCTCCCTCAAACCTCTCTGTTAGTTACCACAAGATCTAAAAACTTAAGCTTATAAGAAAATACTCAATTATAATATTTAATATTTGAAGTTGATAAACTACATGCTCTTTTACATAAAACATAAATAGATGATAAATGTCAGAAATATACTAAATGTTCCATACCGTTGTAACATGTGTGATAAAAATTTGAGATAAAAGTGAGAGAGAGGGTTTGAACTAGGAACCTCTAAACTCTCATACCATGATAGTTACTATCGAACTTAAAAGTTAAGCTTATATAAAAAAAAAAAAAAAAAATCTAATTATAATATTTAAGACTAAAGTTGACACGTGATACTCACATTTAAGCTCCCAATCTCATGCCCAAAGTTGCCTTTAGAAGTTTGCAAAAACTGCAGAATATTGCCTGCCAAAAACCTGCAGATTTTGATGTCCAAGTGAGTTTTAAAACCCCTTTCAAACTCTTTCTAAAACTACACCAAAAGCTGCGCCCAAGAGCTATTGTAATATCCGCTTCAATGGTTGCCAAGAACAGGTTCAAGAAGCTGATTTTGGATCTGTCGAGTGCACACAGCACCCTTGAACCATGTCTAGTAGCCTTTTCGATATCTTCTCTTTTTATTGTGTTTTTCTCCTCCTAAAAGTTGTGCTAGTCTTTGTGTAAATGTGCTTTTATAAAGTCATAATTAGGGTTGCACAAGTGTTGGAATACTACTCGATCAAGAGTTCGAATCGAACTCAAAATCTGTTCTGCGTACTTATTGCAAACAGTTGTCGTGATCTTCTCCTCTTGTCCTTCATGTTTGCGGGTCGTGATCGACCTGACTCAGAAGCTCCAAACATGTAATCGTGAGTTATTACAGCTTCTCTTGTGCTACAACTTGCAACACGTTGTTGCTACATAATTCTCCTTCATTCTCTTAGTATGTGGTTCTCTAAGTAACAACCATTACTTTGATCATCTTCAGAGATAGTCAGGAATTTGCATCAGGATGGGCTACAATAAAATTTTTAAATGAATTTTAACTATATAAAAATATTTTATAAATTAAAAAAAATATATTGATATCCATAGTTAAAGGAGATATAACAAGTCTTACTTTCCTACTAAAATTCATATTATAAATAAAAAAATAAATGTAAAAAGATTGAACAAAATATGAAAGAAACATAAAATTTAAGTAAAATCAAGTATCAATAAAACTATAACTAAAAATATTTTATAATTTTTCTTTAAATATAGACATTTTATATTTTGATAATTATAATTCATAATTATTAAAACACTTTAAATTAAAAAATATATTAGGAAAAACACTAAAGATATTAAATTTAAGTAATATATTATGTGATTAATATTATGATAAAAAAGAAGCAAAGTATAAAAAATTTAAGTAAAATTTTATATTTAATATATGAAATAAAATTATTACATATGCAATATTTGAATAGAAATACAAATATAAACAAGAAAGTATATAAAATAAGTTTGGAACAAATACATATTTGTTTTGATAAAAAAACAATTAATAAATGAATAGGAAGTGAATTTCAAGTGGCATATTAGCCAACATAATGAGCCTATATATAGGCTTCGCTTGACCAACACTTATCAACTAAAAACTCCAGAAAAGTTTCCATACTAAACATTTGAAATCCTCCTATTTGTCAACTCTATTTTTAATAAAAAGTAAAATATTTTTTACTAACCCATAAAGCCATAAACACCGATATAACTTGCTTTTATATATATATATATTATTTTTATCATCAATATCTTCTAACTTTAAAAAATTAGAACGAATCAATCAAATTTATCTGTCGTATTCTCTCTCTTAAACAAATTTTTATGCAATTGATGAATTTGATTGATTCGTCTAAACTTTTTAAAATTATGAAACACTGGTGGAATTATTTGTATATACTTTTTCTTTTAAAAGAAATATAATTTTATTAATATATATTTTTTTCAAGGTGGGCCAAGGTAAGCTTGAGCTTGCCCTAGCCCACACAACCCTACGTCCCTTATCATCTTCGGCGTCTCCCGTCGCTGCACGTTCTAGCTAATTGGGCTGTACATTCTTGGCGTGCATCTCCAAGTGACAGAAGTTAATTCATGCTGCAGGTACAACTAACAAACAAATGAAGCAACTACTTCTTCCAAGCTGTGCGTGACAACTTCTGTATTTTATGAGAACATGGTTGCTTATATGATGTTGTCAATGGCCTATTGCATGTGGCTGCTTAGGCATGTGGCTACTTGTTGCATGTTCTTTCATGGCTGTCTTCTTTCATTGGGCTGAGCTTAATTATTGAACTTGAAACTTACTCTTTACTTTTTCTATATTGGGCCTAAAGTTGAGCTTTATGGGCTGAAAATTGGCTACATGATTGGTCTTGTTTTATGGGCTTACACTTTGGGATATATATTTGTTTTTGAATGGATTACAAACTAAATGCCATATTTAGAATGAATTGTTTTGGCCCAAACACTTGTTTCTTTCATGGATTCGCCTAAAAAATTCGCAAATTAATTCACCAATTCCTTCCGTGACTCATCAACACAAACAAATAAAAATATTAAATAACTAACATAATTTACTTGAAAATTCATCACAAAAACTAGGATTAAAAGCATGAAATCGCGTCATATTTTAATGTGATCATTACGCACACTATCAAATCAGTAAACAACTTTCTCCAAAACATGTGAGTTGTAAAATATTCCATCATTAATGAATTCTATAGTTACACATATATGTATATATATGAGATACAGAATTCTTATAGGAGTGCAATTAATTTATTAATGAATTTTATAGTTATATAAACACGAGTTTTGCTCGCATTGTTGTTATACTATTTTTGTTTTATATTGGGTTTCTGGGTTTTTGTTCTTCCAGATATTGGTCTTATTGGTTTATGAATTGTTTGTCTTGCTAAGACAAGATAAGAATGTGTCAATTTTGCTCAAAAGTGAATCGATTCATATTAACAAAGTTTGAAGTCATAATTTCAAAGCTGAATTCTATTTATGATTTTGTTGAGTTGGTTCCCATACACATGTATTCTGTTTAGATTATTTCAACTTTTTACACATCTGTATTATATATATATATATGATACAGAAATTTTAGAATGCATCTATAATGAAATTTATAATTTTGTTGACTTCTTGTATGCACGTATTCTGTTTAGATTATTTCAATTGTTTACACATTTGTATTAATAACATACTATTTTATTAATTGAATTATACAAATTTCAATAGATATATATATTTAAGGATGAAAATGGTAGTATCATGGAAAATCAGTTGCCAATTATGGACCACACCAAAATTTTTATAATAGACATGGTATGTAACTTTTTTTTTTCTTGTTTTTTTATTATATTTATATATAATTTTATGCTGTTTAGATTATTTGTATATAAACAGAATACACATGTATTCTGTTTAGATTATTTCAACTTTTTACACATCTGTATTATATATATATATATGATACAGAAATTTTAGAATGCATCTATAATGAATTTTATAATTTTGTTGACTTCTTGTATGCACGTATTCTGTTTAGATTATTTCAATTGTTTAAACATTTGTATTAATAACATACTATTTTATTAATTGAATTATACAAATTTCTATAGATATATATATTTAAGGATGAAAATGGTAGTATCATGGAAAATCAGTTGCCAATTATGGACCACACCAAAATTTTTATAATAGACATGGTATGTAACTTCTTTTTTCTTGTTTTTTTTTATTATATTTATATATAATTTTATGCTGTTTAGATTATTTATATATAAACAGAATACACATGTATTCTGTTTAGATTATTTCAACTCTTTACACATTTGTATTATATATATATATATATATATGATACAGAAATTTTAGAATGCATCTATAATGAATTTTATAATTTTGTTGACTTCTTGTATGCACGTATTCTGTTTAGATTATTTCAATTGTTTACACATTTGTATTAATAACATACTATTTTATTAATTGAATTATACAAATTTCTATAGATATATATCTTTAAGGATGAAAATGGTAGTATCATGGAAAATCAGTTGCCAATTATGGACCACACCAAAATTTTTATAATAGACATGGTATGTAACTTCTTTTTTCTTGTTTTTTTTATTATATTTATATATAATTTAGATTATTTATATATAAACAGAATACACATGTATTTTGTTTAGATTATTTCAACTCTTTACACATCTGTATTATATATATATATATATATATATATATGATACAGAAATTTTAGAATGCATCTATAATGAATTTTATAATTTTGTTGACTTGGTTCTTGCATGCACGCATTCTATTTAGATTATTTCAATTGTTTACACATTTGTATTAATAACATACTATTTTATTAATTGAATTATACAACTTTCTATATATATATATTTAAGGATGAAAATGGTAGTATCATGGAAAATCATTTGCCAATTATGGACCACACCAAAATTTTTATAATAGACATGGTATGTAACTTTTTTTTTCTTGTTTTTTTATTATATTTATATGTAATTTTATGCTTATTGAAAATTATAATATACCTTGTAGGTTTTCGGCAATCGAGAAGCATTGATAGAAGGACACAAAATACAAGTAAGATGCATAAAGACTTGGTATCTGGTGGTGGTACACAGAAGAAAATCAATTTAGGTAGCCAATAAATTAACTTCTTTTTATTTTAATATATATATTTATATATGTTGAAAGGTGTTACATTCATTATTTAGTTAGTACTAGTAATGATAGTTTGGATATTTCAATTTAAATGTTACAATTTTTTATTAAGCTTTGTATTTAATATTTTGTTGGCTCAATTTCTTTTCAAATCAATGGCTTTAATTGATGATAATATTTAGTTTCAATTATGTTCAATCACATTTTATAAAGTTCTGTCTTTCTTTTTTAACGTTCAATTATAATAAAGTAAGTTCTTTTCCACTAATAATTATTGTTGAAAGAGAAAATCTCAGATATTGTAAAATATATATATATATATATATATATATGTTGTGAACATTCTGAATGCACTAATATATTAAATAATAATATAAAAATCTTTTTGTTAGTTGGGCTTAAACTTCATGTATAAAAAGGTGTGGATGCAGTGATAAATGGACATGTTTTTTTGCTTTTTGTTTCTACTCTCCTTCCATGCTCTATCTTTAATTTCACATTCACAATTTCTCTCTAGTTCCTTGGTAATTTTTATTTTTACTTTTGTTTATTTATTTTAATTTTATAATATGTTATCAGCACGATTCAAAACCTGAAGTTCTGAATAAATTTATCAGAACCTGAAGTTTTTGATACTCTAACTCTAACAGTAATTGAGAAGTTTGGCTATGCCAACTAAATCTAAGTGGGGCTTTACCTACTCAATTATTACACTTACTTCATTGATAATTTATTATTATTATCATGCATTGCATATCTAATTATTTAACGTTATTTATTTGTTGTTATATAATATATATGCAGCCTTACTGCCATTATTTATTATTTTTATTATGTATTTCATGTACAGTTATGCCGACTCAATATATAATTTATATTAACTGATTACTTTGTTATTTTTTTTTATCTTTATATTTTGTGCTTTTATTCTCTTTAATTTTTAATGTACTAGAACCTGAAGTTCTGAATTTTAATAAATGGAACATGAAATTCTAAATTTATATTGTTAAAACTTGAAGTTATCATTTTTGACCTGAAGTTCTAAAAATATATATGAAATCTTTGGCAATCTAAAGTTTTAGATATATTCATAAAGAAATTTACCATACATAAAATTTCCTTTGAATATAATGTTAATATTATTTATCATTTTGATTATGTCACTAATTATGGTATTTTATGCATATAGTTATATCAAATATTGTAAAACCAGAATTTGCTTTACTAGATATTTTAGGAAAGAACTATCTTTCATGGATTCTTAATATAGAGCTGTTTTTGCAGTTCAAAGGCTTAGCCAATACTATTAGAGATAATAATGAAACATCTCTATAAGATAAAACAACTGTAATGATCTTTATCCGCCATCATTTATATAAGAGCCTGAAGATCTAATACCTCACAATTAAAGATTCACTGACTTTATGGAAAAATCTGAAAAACAGGTATGACTATCAGAAATCTATCATCCTCCCTAGAGCCCAGCATGGGCGGAGTAATTTAAAACTCTAAGATTTTAAATCAGTTGCTAACTATAATTCTACTCTATTTAAGATAACCTCAGAGCTGAACTTGTGTGGTGCAATACTGACTGATGTAGATCTATTAGAAAAGACATATACTACTTTTCATGCATTTAATATGCTCATACAGCAGCAATATAGATAACGCAGGTTTACAAAATATTCTGAATTAATCTCATGTCTTTTAGTGGCAGAACAAAATAATGAATTTTTGATGAAAAATCATAAACTCCGCCCAGCTGGCACAGTTGTACTTCTAGAAGCAAATGCTAGCACAAGCAAAGGTTATGGATGTGGATGTGGATATGGTCATCATGGTCATAGTGGGTATAAATTTTTAGGTCATCGAAACCAGAAAAACATCTCTCAAAAGTGGAATGTTTATAATGTTAAATATAACAAGAGTAAAAATGTAGAGAAAAATGCCCCTAAAAATTATGAAGATGCTGATGTGGCATGTTTGGGCACTCGTCTCATACCTACCGTACAGCTAAGCACTTGGTTAATCTATATCAAGCCTCCGTAAAGGGGAAAGAAAAGAAAATTGAAACAAATTTTACAGATCAAAATAATGATCCTATAGACATCACAAACTTGGACTTATCAAATTTTCTTGATAATGCAAACAAAAAAATGGATTATTCAATTGGTGATGGAAATATTCATACCAATTAGGAAGTTGCCTAGTTAAAATAGTCATGTATATTTTTGTGTTATTTTATTTTATTTTATTATGTTAGTACATATTTTTGTACTCTTCTAGAAGCAAGATAATTTCTTTTGCCTTATATTTTGTTATCAATGATGTACCAACATATAGTTTCTCTAATGAAAGATGGATATGGATGAATTATCTATTTTCAAAAAGGAAGGTACAGATATATGTATTGTCGATAGTGTAATAACCATTGTTTAAAAACTCGACGAGTTCCGTCGAGTTCTCACCGATTTCTCGTAGATCAGCACTCCACCGATCCGAGAACCCCCATATCGAAGATCTTGATCACCGGAGGTGGACAGTCGGTCCAACTCGACCTAACTCGGCCTATTCGGCAAGTCCAATCATCATAAAACCGGTAAAAAATCATCCCAAATATCACCCAACAATCATCCTCAAAACTTTCACATAAACAAACAACAAAAATCACCTAACAATTCCTAGCAAAACAAACAACACACAAAAGAAAACTTCGACAAACAATCACTCACTGGCACTGCCTCACCGGCAACAACTTGAAGGGCAAAAGACAACGGCAATGACTTGAAGGAATACGTCGACGACACAGAGGTAGAGAGAAGGACACTTGAACGATCGTAAAAGAGAAATAAGGAGATTTATCGAAGATGATGAAAAGGGTCAGCTTTGGCTTCGTCGACGGCAGCTGTTCTTGATCTTGAAACTGCGACGACGACGACACATTTGAAAGGCAACGACGACAACGACGCACTTGAATCGAAACGGTGACGGTGACTGCCTGTTAGAGAGAGGATGGATAAGAGAGGACAAGTGTGAGAGAGCAGAAGGGTGAGAAAGAGAGAATAAGGGTTTCAAATGTGTAATTTTGCCTTTATATAGGGTGTGGATAATTTCACCATGGTCTATAATGTTCACAAAAATAACAATTTATGCTTTGAAACTTTAAAAATTATAATTTCCCCCATAAACAGTACTTTCTGAGTACTCGCCGAGTTATCGATTACTCGCTGCTCACTGGATCGCTGGTCGAGTCACGAGTAACAAGTTTTGGAACACTGATAATAACACATACTATTCTTCAGAATAAGAAATATTTTTTAAATTTGTCAGTAACCAAAGTTAAGATAAATACTATAGCAAGTCCTACAGACTTAATTGAAGGTTCTGAAAGAGCTATAATCTTGTTAACAAATGATACCAAATTATGTATAAATGGTGCATTATACTCAAGTAGATCTAAAAGAAATCTACTCAGTTTCAAAGATATATGCAATAATGGATATCATATTGAAACTATAAATGAGAAGAATGTTGAATATTTATACATCACTAAAACTATCTCAAGGCAGAAGCTTATTTTAGAAAAACTCAAAACTTTCTTATCCGGGTTGTATTATACAATTATAAGATCAATTGAAACTTATGTAGTTTCGAGTCAAAAGCTCTCAAAACCAATAACGTTTCGACTTCGGCATGACCGTCTTGGTCATCCAGGATCTACAATAATGCGTAGGATCATTAAAAATTCTCATGGACACCTATTAAAGAACCTGAAAATTTAATCATCCAATGAGAATGTATACACCATTTGTTCACAAGGAAAATTGATGGTTAAACCATCCATTTTTAAAATTGGTTTTAAGCCCCCGTCTTTTCTACAAAGAATACAAGGAGACATATGTAGACATATTCATCCACCCAACCGACCATTTCGTTATTTTGTAGTATAAATTGATGCATCCACAAGGTGATCACATGTATATTTATTATCCAGTTGTAACATCGCTTTTACTAGATTGCTTGCTCAAATCATTAGGCTTCGGGCACAATTTTCAAATTATCCAATTAAGAGTATACAATTAGATAATGCTGATGAGTTTACATCAAAAACATTTGATGATTATTGCACATCAATCAGAATTGATGTTGAACATCCAGTCTCATATGTACATACCCATAATAGTTTAGCAGAATCATTCATCAAGCGTATCCAAGTGATTACAATAACTTTATTGTTACAAACTAAATTACCAATTTCTGCATGGGGACATGCTGTTCTACATGTAGAAACATTGATTCGCCTTAGACCTATAGCGTATCACCAGTACTTTCCATTACAACTTATAATTGGGTACCAACCTGATATTTCTCATTTACGCGTTTTTTGTTGTGCCATGCAGGTCCCTATTGCTCCCCCTCAAAGAACTAAAATGGGACCCCAACATCGTTTGAAAATATATGTTGGTTTTAATTCACCTTCAATTATCAGATATCTCGAACTATTGACAGGTGATCTTTTTACTATCCGTTTTACAGATTGTCATTTTGATAAGACAATTTTCCCATCATTATGGGGAAGAAAAAATTCTCCTGAAGAGAAGCATAAGAAAAATGTCACTATTAGAGAAAAATATGAGCTATCATGAGATGTGATAATAATATCTCATTTGAATCCTCGTATCACCTAATGTGAAAATGTAGTACGAAAAATAGTAGTTAATCTTCAGACAATTGCGAATTAATTGCCAGATGCATTTATTGAAGCTGTTAAAGTAACAAAATCATATATACCAACTGCCAATGCACCGGCTAGAATAATTGTTTCTATAGAACAATGTAATCAGAACGCAGCAAATAGATCATCTATTGCACGTTAGAAGCGTGATAGACCACTTAACTCAAAAGATAATATTCCTCGTAAACGAAGAATGAAAAATTCTGATTCTGCTGAAAATAATACTCAAGCTACAAAATCCATTTTCCCTGAAAAATCAAATCTAGAAGAGTTACTAGTCCTTAAGGAGAATGAAACCCCTAAAGAGGCACAAACACTTGATGAACTACAAAATTTTAAATATTAAAAAATTTCAATGAATTGTGCAGAAGATATGTGAAATCGTAATGAAACAATCATCGATGATATATTTTCAAATACAATAACTTTAAAAATTATGAACGATGATTATAAACCACATACTATTGATAAATGTAGACAAAGATATGATTAGCCTAAATGAAAAGATGCAATTCAAGCATAATTCAGTTCTTTAGCCAAACGAAAAGTCTTTAGACCTATAATCCAAACGCCTAAAACTATCAAACTTGTTGGATACAAATTAGTATTTGTACGGAAACGTAATGAAAAAAATGAGATTGTAAGATAAAAAGTAAAGCTTGTTACACAAGGTTTATCGCAGAGACCAAAAATTGATTATGATGAGATGCATTCACCTGTGATGAATATAATTACTTTTAGATTTTTAATAAGTTTAGAAATCTCAAAAGAGCTTGAAATGTGTCTTATGGACGTACTGACAGCATATTTATATGGGTCACTTGATACTGATATCTATATAAAAATTTCTGAAGAATTTAAAATGTCTAAAATATACAAATCAAAAGCTAACAATGTTTGTTCAATTAAATTGCAATGATTCTTGTATGGATTAAAATAATCTAGACGAATGTGGTATAATCGTCTTAACAAATACCTAACAAATGAATGATATATTAATAATCCTATATACTCATGTGTATTTATAAAGAAAACAGAATTCGGATTTACCATTGTTACAGTTTATGTTGATGATATGAATTTAATCGGAACACCTGAAGAGCTTCGAAAAACTGCTAACTATTTAAAAAGAGAATTTGAGATTAAAGATTTAGGACAAACAAAATATTATCTCGACCTAGAAATCGAGCACAAATCACACAGAGTACTTATTCATCAATCAGTATATATTGAAAAAATTAACGATTTAATATGGATAAAGCTCACCCCTTAAGTACCCCTATGGTTGTTCGATCTCTTGATCCTAAAAATAATCTATTTTGATCTAAGGAAGATTATGAACAAATACTTGTTTTAGAAGTACCATATATAAATGCAATTTGTGTTTTATTATATTTAGCATAATGTACTAGACCTGATATTATCTTTGCAGTAAATTTGTTGGTCAGGTTCAGTTCTGAACCAATACGACGTCACTAGAATGATATCAAACATGTTTTTCATTATTTTCGTGGAATAAAAAATTTGGGGTTATTTTATTCAAAATATACTAGTGGTGCAGGTTTGATTGGTTATGTTGATGCTTGATATCTTTCCGATTCCTACAAGGCTCGTTCATAAACTGGGTATGATTTTACTTATAATGATATAGTAATTTTATGGCGCTCAACAAAATAGACTTTTGTTGCCATATTCTCCAACCATTCTGAAATTCTTGCACTTTATGAAACAAGCTGAGAATGTATATGATTGAGATCTGTCATTCATCATATCTAGAGTACATGCGAACTATCTAATGCTTCGAATCAGAGGAGGATACATCAAAAGAGATAGAATCAAACATATCTTACCAAAGTTCTTTTATACTCATGAGCTCCAACAAAGTCATCAGATTGATGTTAAACAAGTATGCTTCCCAGATAATCTCGTAGATTTATTCACCAAAACATTACCAATATTAGCATTCGAGAAATTGACTTATGACATTGGAATGTGTCGAGTATATAAACTATATGATTAATTTTGAAGTATTTTTCAGAAGGAGTATATTAAATCAATATGGACATATATGCAATGCATTCTTTTTTCTTTCGATTAGGTTTTATCTCAATGGATTTTTCTAACAAGGTTTTCAACGAGGCAATACCTTTAAGCATGTCCAAATTCTATTGAATCTAGAAAATATAATATTTTTGATCCAGTAGATCATGAAATATATTTTGCTTAAATTTTTATCTTATTTTTTTTACAAATGTAATATAATTGTATCGTTCAAGGGGGAGTATTGTGAACATTCTGGATGCACTAATATATTAAATAATAATATAAAAATCTTTTTGTTAGTCGGTTAACCAACTTAACTTCATGTATAAAAAGGTGAAGATGCAGTGATAAATGGACATGTTTTTTTGCTTTTTGTTTCTACTCTCCTTCCATGCTCTATCTTTAATTTCACACTCACAATTTCTTTCTAGTTCTCTGGTAATTTTTATTTTTACTTTTGTTTATTTATTTTAATTTTATAACAATATACACACACAATAGAACACTTAAAATTTAATTATTCTTCACGGTATTTCGCAACCAACTATCAAGTTTTTACTACACTTCTCTAACAGAAAGAAAAAAAAAAGATCTGATAACATGTTAAAGCTCATGGACAAGAGAAAACAGGCATTTGACATGTTTTAATGAGTGGAATTGAGGGTTCTGAGAATGAGTCATCCATGAATTTTCAACGCAAAACACACATTGCAAATGTCGATCCCAGTGCATCATTCCTATTGATCCTATTGGGTTATATGAGCTTTGGGTCAAGTTTACCCAAAATGGGCCAAAACCCAAACCCAAACCCGGATCTAACACTAGGATCCAGGAGCCAATAGATAGTTAGATGAAATTCATTAACTTCTGGTGGCAGTTTTTGTGGGCAATTTTGGTGAGTTGTGAAATAACTACATGTTGCAGTTACTCCTAGTATAAAATAGGTAGCAGTTATCTGTTTTTGAGAGAGATATGCATACATGCGAAAAAGAAACAAAAAACAGAGAGAAGAAATGAAAAACAGAGAGAAAAACAAAGGCAATGTATTTTACATTGTGGATTGTGTTTTCTTTCCAAAGTTCGTGATTGAAATCTAACTCTAGTTGAACAATAAGGAATCTTAATCAATTTTTGCTGCTAATCGGGTACGTCTTGTGATTTTCTCTCACTATTTTTTATGTTTTAAATGCAATATATACACTCTCAGTGGTGAATGTAATTTAACAGATCCATATTTGCAGGTCCCTATCTTTAAATGATACTGCTATGCACATCTGAAGACTGACAATGAAAATTGAGAGAAAATATAAGTTGTACAAGTTTAGAGATACAGTCTTAATATATATGACACGCCTAACAACTACCAGCTTACTAAAAGCGAAAACCCCTAGTGTTTAGTAAAAACAAAAATTAAAGATCTTTCGGCCTCAATCATTATCATTACTCTTTAATTCATTGTCTCCAACATAAGGATCCTCTCATTTTTGCTTGGCACTGCATGTTGGTCAAAGTTATTACACAGATTGTGCAACTTTAGCTGATTTTTAAACGTCAGAACTGCTATAGTTAGATGTCAAATTCATACATACTTTCTGCATGGTATCGTTGTGTACGTAAGTTGGAGGACATCTTTCTATGTCAATCAAATTCAACATTGGATGGAAAAGAAGATCCTGTAATTGAGTGCGGAGGTCTCAATGCCAATGATACTAATAGACATGGATCTAAATGTAGTGGTGGCCCAAGACCGGTTTGCTTTATCTTCTTTGAAAAGCTCTGCAAATTTGAACACATCTGATGGCAAATCTCTAGTGTGTTTTAAAAATTAATTTCAATAATAAGATTTTTCTAATTAAAACACAATACTAAATATCCACACTAGAAACCCGTATAAGTATACACGGTTCACAAGTAATATAGTAATGAGTAGAGTATTGTTCCCATGAGAATTGTTCAAATTTTTTATGTGTTAAGTACTAAACCGGTCAAAATAACTCTTTATCCCAACTATCAAAATTGGATTTAAGTGAAGAAATTATAAACTAAGAAATTTAAACTAACAATTCAACTTAAGAAAAATCAACAGTTGGAAAATATCTAGGCATACAATTTCACTGAACCAATCATTTGATTTGTTCTTTTCTTCTAAAGATAGTTTTTATCTTGTATTTAATCAGATACAATTTCACTTCTTTGATTGTACCAGTTGGAGTTGTTTTCAGTTTCACTGGTATTTTTTTCCTTGTTGAAATTTATTTTTTGATTTTGGATCCTTGGAATTACTAATGAGAAAAGACAATATTTTTGTATTAAAGATCTGGTTGTTATGTGTTTGACTTGAGCTTATCGAGTTGATAGAGTTGGCCTACTCGACTCGAGTACTCATCGTTGGTCGATCTAGGGGTTCTTCGATTGGCAGCATGCCGATCCTAATCGACTCGTTGAGAACTTGGCCTACTCAGCCGAATTCTGAAACATTGATGTAAACATTATTAGTTAACGTCATGTTGTTTGCAAAAGTAATATTGCAAGTAAAATATTAAATATATTCATTTTAACGTATTTAGTTACCGTATAAACGTAAATATTGCAAGTTAACATTATATTGCATATTAAAGTGATGTTGCAAGTAAAATATTGACTACATTCATTCCAATGTAGTTCGTAGCCATGTAAGCATAGATGTTGTCAGTTAACATAATATTGCACATAAAAGGTTGAATATATTTATTCTAATATAGTCAGTTACCATATAAACGTTAATATTGTAAACTCACGTCATGTTGCATGTTAAATTGATGTTGCAGGTAAATTATTGAATATACTCATTCTAAAATAGTTAGTTACTGTATAAACATAAACGTTATAAGTTAATGCCATATTGCAACTAAAAGGTTGAATATGCCTATTTTAATGTAGTTAGTTACTATATAAAGGACTTAGTTTGAGTAAGATTACCCAATAAATTTATATCTATTAGATGATTTACAATCAATCCAATGATTATTATTAAAAAATCTTATATATTATTAAATAAGTTGTATTAACTAGTAACCTACTAATCCAATTTCAAACAATTAACTTATAGACTTTGAATATTAACGAAATTCTTCCTTTTTATACCGTTTTTACTTAAACTTAAACTTTACCTTTTTGCAAATTAGAATTTATACCGAGAAAACTAGTCAGTGCCTAGGCAACAAAGATTTTTCTGTAGGGTTTGTGACTAGAAATTGTGGATGTGGTGCTTTTGGGGGATACCTTGAACTAAAATGCATAATTCAGAGGCTTACTGCTTCACAGGTAATACGTAATTCAATTCAATAGAATCAATATTATATACATAGTATAAAAATCAATAATAATAAATTGAAAACAAATTATACACATGGTATGCTGCCATTGCACAATTCCCAACTTCCTCCTTTTTATATTGTTTTTGCATTTCAAAACATTACAGAAATTAGACCTCAAAGGCTATTAAAATGTTCAACTCGAGAGGTATATTTTCTAATATTCACTCTTGTATCATGGCTTATCATCATAATGGAAGTGTGGTATAACCCTAGTCCTTGCCTTTCAAAGGAAAAGAATTCTCTTTTCATTAGAGTTTTTGCTTGGCTGTGAGTTTTTGCTTAGCTGTACGTTTAAGAAATTGAAAGAATATATATATATATATATTTCAATAGTCATATAAAAAGAAAAAGAATATGTGTCTTTTTTTCTTTATATAACCAAAAGACAAAACACATCTTTTATATAGAATTGATTTTTTTTTTTTTTAGAAAAGAAATAAAAAATAAGTGAGCACAATTCTATAGTTGTGTCTACTTGTTTTTTTTTTTTTTTTTTTTCATTCATTGTATTATTGATTAAGGTTCTCTGAGTTTTGTAAAAAGTTTTAAAACCTAATCTTCCACATGTTTTAATTTGATTAAAATACTTCTAATTTTTTCCCAACATATATTGGACACTCTCCTGTAGCATATTTTACTACTAAACTTTACAAAGGTTTGCTATACTTCAATTTATATATAAACTAGATAGAAATCTTGTTTCAAATTTCATATGTTTGCCAAAGCTCTCCTGCCAAACTTCGTTTAGTAAATCACTGAAACTTGAATTTCACACGCAAAAGGATCAAATCAGTGAACGAAAGCAACACATAACAAACAAAAACTGCAAATGATTATCTGCGCATTTGTCTTTTTTAATTAGTAATAAAATAAGTTATCATATTGAACAGTTCAAAAGGTGACATCGGAGAATTAATAATAGCAAATGGACGGCCCACCTTCAACGTACGAAGAAACCGTATACCGCAAAATCTACTGGAAGAAGCACTAGTTATCTCATCTGCTAAGATACTGAGGACTGAGCGGGGTTACAAGAAGCACTAGTTATCTCGTTAGTGGATGAAAGTGGCTTGCTAGATGAAAACAGAGAGGTAACTCTTCTCAGTCATGGCGGATGCTAGCTGATCAGGAGGATTACAACATCAAGGTTTTTTCGTTTAAAAAGAAAATTATGGTGTATTTTAAAGCACTTTAGTATTAAATTATAGTTTCGTTTAAATGACAAGTGATATCCGAAATTAATTTGTATTGATATATAAGTTGAATGAAATTATAGTTTTATAAATTAAACTTAAGATCAAATTTACAGCATTACTGTAGATAACTGGGCCTTCTTTTTTGCTTTTTGAATAATTATAATAATTCAAAGTTTGGAGGAACTCTTGTGATCAACATCATTTCTTTCTTTCTTTCGTTCCCTTCTTTTTTTCCTTTTTTATTTTGTTTAAGAAAATGAATTTTTGGATGTAAAAATTTAGTTGTCTGCAAAAAAACATTTTTTGAGAAATATTTCCTCAACACATTATCAAAATAATTGATTCATTATCTAATTAGTATGACCATGATTATTCACTAATTGCAATAGGGCACAATCGAAAGTCAAGTTGCGCCACATCCGCACTAGCAAGTATGAACTATATAATACAGAGGCTTAATAAAATATTTGTGATAAATATATTTAAAATATTCACTTAATCATATTTAAAATATTCTATTACAAGTGTATCCTCTCCAAAATAATATACTTTCAATTTTATCCTAATTTTATAGTATAAATAGTTTTTTTTTTCCTAATACTTATATGACATTTAAAAAAAAAAATCAAATCCTCTCATCCCAAAATTTTTTAAAATTGGATAAATATATATTAATTTACAATTTAAACATTCACCTTTTTTAGTTAGCTTTAAAACATAATTCAACTCATAGATAATTTTGTAATTTATTTAAACATATAAATATAATTAATTCTATTATTCTTTTTAATAATATTTTAATTATAAATTAGTATTACAAATAATTATTTTTTTTTGTTTGTATTATATTTAATAAAATTTTACAACAACTAATAATAAAAATTATATAAATATCAAATTATTAGTTTTTAAATAATTTTAATTTTAAAAAATAAATAATTTTACGGCACATTAGAGATGAGAAAAAAAAATATATGTTATTTAGATTTCTGATTTTAACTATTATTCAGTTTTTAGTAAATTTCAGTACTGTTCAATCTTCAAATAAAAAAACAACAAACGACCCCGTGGTCAATCAATATTTTTTATTCCAAACTTCATATATAAATGATATATTATTATTATTATTATGTGATATATACTAGTTATATAGGTCACGACCAAATGTAATAAATATTTATTCATATACCGTTTTGAAAATAAAATTGAGTAAAGCATAATCAATTTGTTTTACTTATTATGTGATATATATTAGTTTTTTTGTCTTCTCTGTGAAAACAGTATGTTCAATTCAGTTTCTTCTAATTTTAAATAAATGGGATGCCAAATTGATTTCAATTTCACGCGGTTTAGAAGAATAAATAAAAAATGTCTATTATGATTATCATAAAAGGAAAATAATGATTTAACACTGTAATCAAAATCTACATAAACCTATAATTCAGCTTTTTTCTTTTCATTTTTTTTTTTTTTTTCAAAGAACCTACAGGAATAAGTTTTAATATTCAAAGCTGATCAATAAATCAGCTTAAAAGAATTGAAATTGGATTTTGAGCTCTTCTGCAATTGCTGAGTATATGACATGAAATCCAAAGCAATATTAATCATAACAAGTTTCATAGATCCTTGGAGAGTTGCTAAAAGGTCACTTTCTCTTGGGAGTACATAAATAATTGAAAGCATGTCTCATCATGTCGGTGCTCAATTGTATTCTATGACTTTTCCATGGCTTCTCACATTGCTCCATTGTATGTGTGTCTTTTCTTTATCTTACAACTCACCTCCACAATGGCCCAATCCGATAATTATTTTGTCTATATGGACTTATCAGCTATGCCAAAAGCCTTCACAAGTCAACATAGCTGGTACTCAGCCGTCCTTCAATCTATCTCTAAAACTACCACCAATGTTCTCTCTTCTTCCAAACTCCTCTACACTTACAATCATGTCATTAATGGATTTTGTGCAAGTCTCACTCCTGATGAGCTTCAGGCAGTCAAAAGCTCTCCAGGTTATGTTTCTTCCATTAGAGACTTGTCTGTCAGGCCCGACACGACAAGGTCAGCTGATTTTCTTGGTCTTAGTACTAACTCACGGGCATGGCCCATGTCAAAATACGGTCAAGATGTTATAGTTGGAGTGGTGGACGGTGGGATTTGGCCGGAAAGCGAAAGCTTTCATGACAGAGGAATGCCTGAGGTTCCTTCTAGATGGAAAGGAGAATGTGAGGCTGGCGCCAGCTTCGACTCATCCTTGTGCAATAAGAAGCTCATTGGAGCTCGATATTTCAACAAGGGCCTAATTGCTCAGAATCCTGATATCATCATATACATGAATTCTACGCGTGATGTTAATGGACATGGGACTCACACTTCCTCCATAGCTGCAGGAAACAGTGTCGAAGGTGCAACTTACTTTGGTTATGCCTCAGGAATTGCAGGAGGTATGGCTCCACAGGCGCGGGTGGCCATGTTCAAAGCACTTTGGGTCGAAGGTTCTTCCGCTTGTGATTTAATTGCTGCAATTGACCAGGCAATTAGTGATGGCGTTGATGTTTTGTCATTGTCATTGGGATTGGACGGGCTTGCTTTGTATGAAGATCCACTTGCATTAGCCACACTTGCAGCCACTGAGAAAAATATATTCGTTTCTACTTCTGCAGGAAACGACGGGCCGAACGAAAGGCCCTTACACAATGGCATGCCTTGGGTCCTAACCGTTGCTGCTGGCACCATAGACCGCGAATTTGGTGCCAATATAACTCTTGGCAATGGAGTCAAAGTCTTGGGGTCGTCTCTGTATCCGGGCAATTCGTCTTTAAGCGACTTTCCAATTGTCTTCATGGATGATTGTTTCAATTTGACTAAATTGAGGGCGGTTGGAGAAAGGATTGTTGTCTGTCAAGACAACAATCAGTCACTCCGTGGCCAAGTCTATAATATTGCCTTTACAAAAGTTGCTGGAGCTGTCTTCATATCAGACACCGATGACTTGGAGTTCTACATCCGAAGCCCATATCCCGCCATATTCATAAATCCTGAAAATGGTGAAATTGTCAAAGACTACATATTCAAGAGCAGCATTGAGCCAAAAGCGAGGATGGAGTTCCAAATAACAAATGTGGGATCAAAAAGAGCACCAACAGTGACTAGCTACAGCTCTAGAGGGCCGTCCGTGAGCTGCCCACATGTGTTGAAGCCTGACATTATGGCTCCAGGGGATCTAATCCTAGCCGCATGGTCTCCAATTGTTGCAGTGGCTCTGGTGAACAGGAAGCTTATATATAGTAACTTCAATCTACTGTCAGGAACATCCATGGCATGCCCACATGCAGCAGGAATAGCAGCACTTTTGAAAGGAGCACACCCTGATTGGAGCCCTGCAGCCATCCGATCGGCAATGATGACCACATCTGATTCCATTGATAACACAAACAGTCCAATTATTGACATTGGTAATGATAATAAACCCGCCTCTCCTCTTGCCATGGGTGCTGGCCAAGTCAATCCTAACAAGGCGTTAGACCCTGGTCTCATTTACGATGCAACAATGGAGGATTATGTTAATCTTCTTTGTGCATTAAATTATACCGTGAAACAAATTCAAACCATCAGAAGGTCATCTACTACCAACTGTTCCACGCCGTCTTTGGATTTAAACTACCCTTCTTTTATTGCCCTTTTCGACCCAAATGAGAAGAAATCCGAATTCAAAACCGTACAATTTCAAAGAACAGTTACTAGTGTTGGAGAGGGCACTTCCACTTACACTGCCAATGTGACACCTATGAAGGGATTTAATGTCAGCGTCACTCCAGATAAGTTGGCTTTCAAAGGGAAATACGAGAAGCAAAGCTACAAGCTGAGTATAGAAGGACGAAGCAACATGCAAGAAACGGTAGTTTTTGGTTATCTGAATTGGGAAGAGACCGGAGGGAAGCATGTGGTGAAGAGTCCCATAGTGGTCACAAGCCTCAACATAGAACCACCTTCGTAGAAGTCAACCAACTTGCCATCTTTGTTTCATTTCGTGAAAAATAATATTTTACATTCAGCAATATAGTTGGTTGATGGAGCTCGCTGCTCGTTGCTAATTGGATAGGGCATTGTGTTGTGTTGTGTTCTGTTGTTGTATCGTTACTGTGTATTCACATAAAAATGTCCCTTATTATATTATTTATAGTTGTTATGCTTTGATATCATAAGTATTTGTCCAACTTAACAAATAAAATAAAGAGCAAATTAAAGATAAGCCACCTGGTTGAGAGTGATTCTAGATAGGGTAAACTTTATTTATTTATTTATTACAATTTAGTTTAGTACTTTTATAATTAGTATTATCTAACTTTAAAAAGTTAAGACGAACCAATCAAATTCATCCATTGCATTTAAATTAAATAGGAAAGAGAATTTGTTTTAAGAGAGAAAATGCAATGGATTAATTATTTTATTAGTTTGTCCTAACATTTTAAGTTAGAAAATACTGATTATAAAATCACTCCAATTTAATTATCCATTATTGTTGTGTATATTTTTGAGCTACACAACATGGGCTGGCAAAAGTCCAAAAGATTAGTTTAATGAACCAGTCTAGTAGGCAGAGGCCCAACTGGTCAGCATGAGCTCGTTTATCAGCTCATCAGTATGAGCTCGTCCATCAGCTCTCAGCATGAGCTTGTTCATCAACTTATCAGCTCGTCAAAAATGAGCTCATTAGCTCGTTTTGGACGAGCTCTAACCCGTCCAAAGCAGAATCAATTCGTTACTTGGCATACACGATCAGCCTTTCTTAGAGGCAGCAGCACAAATTAAAAAACACACAACTACCAAATCAAGATCAAGATTTCACAGGATTTGATCAGTTTTGTGAAAATATAATTAATTATTTTTTATTATATTACAACTGTAGCATTACCTTTTTCTCTATAAGTAGGGGTTTAAACTCATTTGTAAGGAGATTCTTCTCTCTCACTCTCTCGCTGTAATACACAAAACTCAGTAATAATAATGACTGCCTTTCCTCACCGAATACGGCGTCGTGGACGTAGGTCATTTCTTAAGGCCTAACCACGTAGATTCTTATGTCTTTCTTCTTCCTTTCTGCCTCTTCTCTCTTTATTCTCCCTCATTACAGTTTGAGTTTAGAAGAACCGGGTTGACTGATTATTTACGTCAACATTTTGGTGCTAGAAAGAGGGCCCAAACTACAGATTTCTCCAGATCTATAAACTATCATGGTAGGAGGCAGAACTAGGAGTTGCAGTGCAGCTGTTGGCCGACTAGCACGTCCCAAGCCTTTGTAGATGGAGTTGTTGGAGGAGAACCTCCTCCAACCCCTTACCAGCCAATGCCAATAGTCTTTATAATTGGAGGGTTGCAAGAGTGAAGCTAGTGACAGGAGGCACTGGGAAACATGATGCAGCAGCTTGCTAATACGGTCAAGTCATTAGTCAAGCCCAAACGCAGAATGAGCCTAGACTAGAGGTTGCTAAGCCCAAAATTTACCGGCAACGACAAGAACAAATGTCAGCCCGTGAAAGGCCTAACAGAGAAGCCTCACGATCTGTTAACTCAGCTTGTGCCCTCAATTCCAATTAAAGAGCCGATGATCGCGGAGCTCAGGGAGAGAGAGCAAGGTATCTGTAATGAGCAGAGTCACATAAAATTATCAACTCACCACATCAAGGATATGTTCCAAGTCATGGTTCTCCAAACTGCGAGCACTTGAAGAGGTACAGGCCTCAAGATAAAATAGTTAAAGAGATCTTCCAAAGGGTCTGTCAGCTTGAAGCCCGACGTGGAGTTCGGGAGCAAAAGGGTCAATGCAATGAAAGAACCTCACTCATTTTGGATGTCGAGCTCGACCTTTTGCCCCCTAAACTTAAGGTCCTTAGCATCCCACAATATAATGGCGACGCAGATCCGTACGACCATCTGGATGCGTTCAACATTTAGATGGATCTGCAAACCATCAATTCATCTGTCAAATGTCGTGTTTTCCCAATAACTCTCGGGGACATTCCACGAGCTTAATTCAAAAACCTTCCAACTCGCAGTATAGGCAGTTAGGAAGAGTTGCAAAGAAGATTCCTCAGCCAGTACAAGGCTCTGAAGAAGTAACTCGTGCCGCCATATCACCTTGCGATAGTCTTCTAACGGTGAGGTGAATCATTAAAGACTACATTTTCAGATTCAGATGCGAGATCAGCAAGGTAGAAAATCCCTCAAATGACACCATCTTGATGGCGATCTCAGTCGTACTTTACAAGGATGGAAAGTTGTAACAGAATATTTACAAGACCTCAGTCAAGGATCTGAGTGAATTCTATGAGTGAGCTGCCAGGGAAATCATGTAGGAAAAAGCCTTCGGCTCAAAACAACCCAATCAGGAAGAGAAACCAATAGCTCCAACCCACCAAAGAAAAGAGATCATGATGGGAATAGAGGTCGAGACAGTGGCTCAGACAATCAGGTAGCCAAGAAAGCCAAGTATGAGCGACCTCAGCATCAAGGCCGTCATAGTAGCTTTAGTACCTTATCAGATATTCAAGACAAGATTTATGTGGTTGAGAAGAACAGGAAAGACTTCGGCAAGCCAAATCCCATGAGATCCTTAGTCCGTAGCAGAAACCAAAAGAAATTCTTTGAGGATCATGACGAGGTCGAACACAACACCTTGGATTGTAGAGAGCTGAGGGATGCCATTGAAAATCTGATTAAGCAAGGTTGGCTAAGTGACTATGTGGTGCAGCAGCCAAGTTAGCAACCTCAACAACCTCAATAGACAGCGTGGTAACAGTCCTGATGAGCTCCTAATTTGGAACATGAATTAGCTATAAGAGAAATCCTTACACACGGTGAGCCTCACCTCACGGGTACAACTCTATGTTCGGTAACTTTCTGAGCTCATGCTCTTGATGTAAAATTCAATTTTTATATAATTATCTTTATGGCCAAAAGTTTAAGCAGCTCGAGCTATGTTGTTGGATGACAACTCTTTGGCATAGCTCGCTACCTATTACGTTATTGTTGGGTGACGACTCCCTGGACAGCTCTAACCGCTTATGCTATTGTCGGGTATGACCTATTAGATATAGCTTACAAATAATTGCACTATGTTGTCAGGTACGACCTCCTGAATAGCTCACGGGTTATTAAATCATATCAGCTTGGGTTCTAACCCTTAAAGCACAGTAGAGGTTCCGACCTCCTTAACTATCGCTATGTCGCTGGGTTCCAACACCTCCTAGGCATAGCTCGAGAGGTTTATTGTGGCTAATGCACGATTTTATTTCTTAGTCCCTAGGAAAATTCCAAGTCTTGAAGAAATAACAACATAAAAACAAGTAAATGCCAAGTAAACCTCACAACGAGGAAGATCAGACAACATGACTCTTACCAATAAGCTTTTTACACCAGCTTTTACTAGTAAAGACAAGTTCCTAGTCCGTAAATACACTAAGAGCTGGGGGGCTTGTGTTTTGTGTATTTTTGAGCTACACAAAATGGGCTGACAAAAACCTAAAAGATTGGCCTAATGAATCAGCCTAGCAAGCAAAGGCCCAACTGGTCAGCATGAGCTCGTCCATCAGTTCATCAGCATGAGCTCGTTCATTTGCTTTCAGCATAAACTCGTCCATCAGCTTATCAATATGAGCTCGTCCATCAGCTCTCAGCATGAACTCGTTCATCAGCTCGTCGAAAATCAACTCATCAGCTCGTTTTAGGACGAGCTTCAATCTGTCCGAAGCAGAATCAATTCGTTACTCGGCGTACACGTTCAACCTTTCTCTGAATGGCAGTAGCGTAAATTAAAAAATACACAACTATCAAATCAAGAATCGGATTTCACGGGATTTGACCCAGTATTTAATGGGTGTCAATTTTGAAAAAATGTAATTAATTATTTTATATTATATTACAACTGTAGCACTACCTCTTTCTCTATAAGTAGGGGTTTAAACTCATTTGTAAGGGGATTCTTCTCTCCCTCTCTCACTATAATACACAAAACTCAATAATAATAGTGATTTTCTCTCCTCATCGGAGACGGCGCCGTGGACGTAAGTCATTCTTTAAGGCCAAACCATATAGATTATTGTGTCTTTCTTCTTCCTTTCTGCCTCTTCTCTCTTTATTCTCCCTCATTGCAGTCTGGTCTTAGAAGAACCGGGTTGACTGATTATTTACGTCAACAACTATTAATCAAATATCGTTAATTTAAACCTTTAACTGTGTTTAAAGAACAAAAAAATAATCTTTCCTTTCTTCCTTTCTTTAACCATTTACTCTTTAAAAAAAATATTGCAATATCCACTATTCGTCATTTAATGGACAGTGAAAATGAAAACAAAAAAATAAATATTTTAGAAATTATAATAAAAAATTAAAAAGAAAAAAATAGATTCAAAATATTTTTAGAAACAAACCATAAAAATAACTCAAAAAATGGTTCTCCTTCTATTTTTCAGATCTAACCTAAATCAAATATTGATTTCTCCTTCTTATTTAGCTCCAACAAATTGTCCACCCAAATCTTACCTAACCCTCCCAATTCTTTTTCTTCTTCAACAAATTTCTTGTTGAAATGACTACCGATTTCTTCTTGTCGTTTTGCTTCCTCTTCCTCTCTCCTCATCCATAGCAGCAGTAGTGGTATAGTCTCTTTAACCCATCCACTTCGTCTAGCTGGAGCAACTGAACCGTATTGACAATAGCACTAACGACATCATCTCTATGCTTGGTTTTTGGTCAAAAACCTAGAATGGGTTTCAAAACCTACTAGAAACTTAGAAATTCTTCTCTACCTCCACTACCGATGCAAAGCCAACGATTCCAAAATTGGCAGTGCTTCCCTTTTCCCTTCCTCTTCCTTCACTCTCTTTCTCTTGCCACTTGTTACAACCTCAGATATGCAATTTGAGTTTAGATTTGAGTTTGATACAACTTCCGATTGGGTTTGGATTTAAGTTTGATTTTGCGTTTGAGTTTGGTTTCGTTTGATAGCTTGGAGTTTGATTTTGTTTGAATTAGATTGGGTTTGAGTTGTGTTTGATTTCTTTTGGGTTTAGTAGATAGAACTGAAGTTGCATGTTTTTTGTGTGGCAAGATTGTTGCAATGAATGAAGGAGAAAAATTTTATTGAATGAATTGATTTTTGGGTTGGTTTGATGATGGGATTGGAAAAAGAAAGAAGAATAAGATTGATCTAGTAGGAGGAAGAATAAGATTGGTTCCAACGGTGAGATTGGATTTTCACCTCTGTTTTTATTTTTTTTTGTTGTAATTTTTTTCATCTTTAGATTCCTTTTTTTAATATTTTTTTAAAAGAAATTGATGTTTGATCCTGGATGTATTTGATATTTGATCTTGGATATCCATCTCCATGGAGATGCAGATATGTGGAGATCCCAGATGAGATATTCATCGTCCACATATTGATGGATAACGGAGATCTCACCCTTTAATTTTTTTTATTTAATTTTTTTTTAAATTTTTTGGTTTTTCTTTTAAATTATAAAAAAAAAAATTATGATTTTTTCAAATTATAAAAAAAATTGAAATGTAGTTAAAAGATAGAAATACCCTTGAATGTATTGAAATTGACTAACAGTTGACTAACCTAAATTAACGGTGGGTAGCTAAATTGTAATAAACCTATAAAGTTGACTCCGTCTGAGAATAAAATGTAGCTAATTTGTAATTTACTCTAAAATAAATGAAATTGAATGAAAATGGGTAGAACAAATAGGAGAAAAAAAAATCATTGCATTATAGACATTATAGATAGTTTGTTGCATGTGCAATTGTAGGTCGATTTCAGAGTTCCAATTATTGTAGTAACAAATGGCGAGGAAGTCATATCCCATTATATCATGTTAGAATCTAATTTAATTAATTGTTATAAGTTCACAGTTGAATTATCTAGTTTGTTGGTCTGATATATATGCATTATTGAGTCTAGAATATCTTTGTAACAACTTCGTAATCAAATTTATTATCATTTCCAAGGATTTCAATTAAACATATCCAAATAATGAACGAAAAACATATAATGACCGATACATATAGCTAGCTAGCTATGTATTCCATTTCTTCATTTGCAAACAAAGAAGAGTGGTCCTTCCTCTTTGAGTAGGAAAAAAAAAACAGTAATACAAGATAGCCTGTGTAGAGCCCGTATCTTCATAACAAGAAAGGAGAGCACATGTTGTGAGGTCCTCTTCTCATTCTTGTTTTTTTGCCTTACTGATTGATCACTATGTCGCTCTCGTCAATATCCTAGTACTCAATAAAACTAATAGAAATTAATGCACGTAAAGCAGGGGCATGCATAAGCCCGAGATCTGAAAAATGCTTCAGAAAATTTAAATGGGTTTTGGTGCTTTTTCACTTTCTAATTCAATAGTGTTGATTTTAGAACCATGACAAGGTACGCTAATCGAAAAAGTGGTAGTCTTATGTAATATATGTAACAATAATATCTTCTCAGTGCCATGCATTTAAGCCTTTAGTTCTTTAAATCTTTTCATTCTAATTTTCCTATCACTTTTAGGCTTTTAGAGTGAGCACCTCCTGGAAAGCATATGTGCCAAATTAATGTGCCTTCCAATAATTGGTTCAAAATTCAAGTACCCGTCTCCAACCATTCTCTTATAATTGGTTCAAAATTCAGTTTCGTACGTGACCTCGTGAACTTGTCGTGGTGGGAGACTTTGGTGGCCTTTATTTACGTGCATGTCATTAACCATACAACAAGAAAGTAGAAACTCATTAATTATGCATTGACAAATCATGGGTTCGGCTCTCATTAAGACCCTAGAAACTCATTAATTATGCATTGACAAATCATGGTTCGGCTCGCATTAAGATCCACTTATGTGGGTATTTTCTCCCCATGTATATGAGTTACTCACTCTCATCTTCTGAAAATTGATCTCCGAATCTCGTCTTAGAGTCATATTGTAGCTAGTGTTGACTATAATAATATCATAAATATAAATAGCAATAAATAGTTTTAGATATATAATTAAAAACATAAGGATTTGACTAATTTATTAGTTCAAATAAGGTTATTGAATAAATTTATAACCATTGGATGATTTACAATCAATCTAATGATTATTATTGAAGAATCTTAAATATTTATTATATAAGATGTATTAACCATTTATCTAATGTCTAAATCATGAATATCTTTTTCAAGCGCATTTAAGATTATCAAATCTCTTAAACTAATTGTGGACATTATGAACAAATATAACAGAATACAATAATGAGAAATTAATAATATTAATATTAATGAGGTGAGATCATGAGTTCAGACTACATCATAATCCTAGATTTAAGATCTAGGTCATCGTCATCATATTACAAATTAAATAACCAAAGCAAGAGCCACACAACATAATTAATTAAATAAGAAAAGAAAATCTCATTGTGATTCTTGTGCTCTGATGATGACAGCTTCGTGATCATCGTGGCCCAAGGCTCACGATCACCAAAGCCTATGGTCCTTTACCATGAAGCATTACCAAGGCCTAAGGTCCATGACAGCCATGATTCTTGGTGAAACTGGGCCCTGACTCGTGCAATGGATTTTCTTCATGCTTTTGACAAGCCAAAGCACGGCTCCAGATTCATGCATGGCTCACGGCTCCGCTTACTTTGCACGTGTTTTCTTTTTTCTGTTTTCATTTTTTTTTTTGAAAAGTTGCACATGTTTTCTTTGTCGCATGAGAATTGTTCTTTGTCTTGTAGTGCATGCATGTGACACATGTTTGTTGAATTTTCATGGCTCCTTATCTTGTTGTCACATGGCACGAGCTTGAAATTTTCATGCATTAGAAATATGGCTTGAAAATTTGGCCTGACTTTACATGGCAATTTACTCTTTTGTTCTCAACTTCCATATTTTCCCTTTTTTGCCCCAAAGTTGTCATTTTACTCTTCTAACCTCTCCCATTGCTCACCTTAAAATATTAATGAAATAAACATTAAAATGTCTGTAATTACTTGAGTTTTCATCACAAATGATAGGTTTTTGAGTATGAAATAACGCTACACTTTAGTATTTATCATTCTCCACCGTTGGTCACAACAATCGACGATGCAAATGAAAGTAAAAATAAATAAAATGAAAAAATTATTAAAAAGCATTAACAAAAGAAAAATTAAAATAGTTTTTTTTTTAAAATAAAATTAATGTCATCACCACCATTCATCACAAGGATAAACAGAGGAGATGGACAAAATATTAAAATGAAAAAAAAAATACAATTATGTCATCTTCATTGTCCATCAAGATATTATTTTTTTTTTTTTTTTCATTTCCACAATTCATCATTGTAATAGATGATGGAGATGATATTATTTTTTTAATAAAATCTGTTTTAATTTTTTTTAAATGTTAGGTAATAATTTTTTTCATTTTTTTTATTTAATTAATCTATTAATTAACGTTATTATATATTTTATCTTAGTTTGATGGTTTTGTCTTTTTATATTAATAGTCAAATATTGACTTTTAATGTTTAAGTTGATGTTAAAGTTTTTATTTTTTATTTTTTATTTTTTTTGGGGACATTTCTATAAACTATATGGTTTTTTTTTTTTTTTTTTGTTAATCTATCCTATAATTTATCTTGTTTTGATAGTTTTACCCTTCTACATTAAAGGTCAAACATTGACTTTTAACGTTCAAATAAGGATTTTTTTGGACATTTAATAAACTATAGGAATTTTTTTTTAATTTATTTTATAAATCAATAAGTGAAGTATTAGTGATTCCTTAAAACATCAGGAGATTTTGATTGTTTCATCAAACTATAGGGGAAAAATAATATTATCCCTAAAAACAAAAGGAAATCTCATCAATTTTTCACTTTCCATTTACGAAAATGTGTCCAATATTTTAGGGTTAATTTTCGCAATATTTTGTATTTACACTACACGTTCACAGAAAAGATATTTTATGAAAATATCATGAATATTTTTGAAAATTTTTAGGATATTTTTACAGACAGGATATTATACCCCTTATTAATATTGTTACCTAATAAATATGAATAAATTTTGTATATTTCACTATAATTTATAATGTACGAAATAGGACATATTTATAGACTATAAAAGAGAATCAAATTTTCTAAATAGAAAATAGGAAAGAAGATGATATAATAATATTAACAGAAAATAATACGATATGGAAATAATATAAGCAAGAAAGAATATGATATTTGAAGAATTTTGCCAAGTTAGATATGAAAAAAGTTATTTCCAAAAGAGTTTTAAAACTATGACATTTTTTTAAAACTTCAAGGACCAAATGAAGTTTCCCTAAAAGAATTAGGGTTCAATTTTAGACACACCAGTAGAACAACAACCAATGAGAAGGAATAAGAGATGTGGAGGAAATGAAGAGATTTTAATAAGAATCCTCAATTTCTCTTGGGGCTCACTCGAAAACACTAGTAAATGAATGCGTGTATCAGCTCTTAATTAAGTCATGGCTACTAAATCATATCTCGAGGATTATCTAGCAACAGTATTGTACGTTAAAAAATTAATAAAAGAATTTTGACAAAAACAGGAATCTTGTTACCTGATCTACATAGTTTGTACCCATCAATAATTCTTATTTCTTTTTAGATGACACTCTTGGTAAGCTTTGTTTATAATTTTCTTTTTGTTTAATTGTAGATTTTATAAAAATAATTTTAACTTGGAACAAAAGTAAGTCAGTGATACTATGGCAACAACATCATTAACGGAAAAAATAGACATAAACTAAACAAAATGTTAAAAGGAATACCATAAATAATTGTTGGGTAATTCATTTTCATAGGTTGATTGTGACTTTTTTATTTTTTCCAATTCATTTACTCTTAACCTTATGCCCTAAGAATATAGGTTAGACGACATAATGAATTTAAATGAATTTATTCCGTGGTAGTTGTGACTTTTTTTTTTTTGCTTCAATTTCTTAGATTTTAACTTGTGCCCCAAGGACATATATTAGCAATAGCATAATTACATATTATCACTATTAGGTTTGATTTACACAAAAATTCCTAATAATAATGGAAAAAAATAGAAAAACTATATATTAATCATACGCATATTTTAACACATGAAAGAATGATACATGTTAAAACACAAACATTTTCTTGAGTCCGAAAAAATCCCGTGAAAACTGGAGTCATTCTTTATCAAAATCTGTATATACTGAAAATCCTTTAATATAATCATCATAATTCTAATAATCACTTTGATCAAAATATAAAATTGAACAAATTTAATGACAGAACCCTTCCCGAATCCCTCCTCTTGACCCTAGAAAGACCCCGTAGCACCCCGTCAGAACTCCAACGAACCCTAACTTTGGTCCGAAAAAATCTCGTCAAGGCACCGAAACTTTCTTTAAACTTCTTTTTAAACTCGTTTACTAGGTGGCAGTGGTACAAATTTTTCGTTTTTCTATTGAAAATCCGGCAGCATGCCGTCTGTTTCCTAAACTATGCCACCCTACAAGTTTCAAATACAGTTTATAAAAACACTTATATGAAATTCATTTCTCAACTTCCAGAGCCTCCGGCTTATTTTTCACAACACAACCACAATCAAATAATTAAAATCAGAAAACTGATTCATATAAAACTTTAATAAAACATTTTAAACTAATACATCAACGATTTCTTTAAAATACTTACAACTAGCTATATAAACATATACATGATCAAAATAACACCATATATACATGTATTAGGTATCATCCTATACGTCCACCTGCACGTCTAACTGAACCTCGTCGGCTGGATGACTAACTCATGCATCTATGGGAGAATTTTTAAGAAAAACATTTAAAGAAAAACGTGAGTATAACTCAGTGAGTGGTAGTAACTTTTAAACTAAAACTCATTTCTACACTTAAATTTCTCCCAAAAACAGTTTAATAAAACTAAAGTATTTTTCTAAAATACTTTCTAAAACTCATTTAAAACTGCTTTTGAATCTCGTTCTAAATTTCTTTCTAAAACTTTATGAAATCTTTTCTTAAAAATATTTTCTTAAAATCTTTTCTGATGCTCGCCTGAATGGTAACCCAGGGAATATCTACTCCTGACGTGGTAGCATATAAACTCTAACTAACTACTAGGAATGGGAAAAATTGCTTTTAAATCTCGTTTTAAATTTCTTTCTAAAACTTTCTGAAATCTTTTCTTAAACTCTTTTCTTAAAAATATTTTCTGGTGCTCGCCTAAATGGTAACCCAAGGAATATCTACTCCTGGCGTGGTAGCATATAAAATCTAGCTAACCACTAGGAGTGGGGGATCTACCATATGTAGTCGCCGAAAGCGAGCCCACGTTGCGGACCGACTACACTACCCTATACGTGCATACGGATCACTCATATCTCGCTCACACATGAGTCGACTAGACTCAATTCTCACTGACTGACTTCCTCTCATCTATCGTATCACGCATAGGGCATTCGGCCGGGTACTAAACTGGGGCTAGGGTAAACTATAGGCTCTTAAAATTTCTTTTTCTTAATACACTAAAATATTCTAAATCTTAAGGCAATAAGCCTAAAATATTTAATTCTAGCACATTCTCATATACAAAAATAATAAACTAAAATCTTTATGCTAGAATTAAAATATAAATTCAATTAATAAATAAATAACTATTTATAATAAATTCTTTCAACTTTAAAAATTAAACTTTAAAACGATATAAATAGAAACTTGTAGTTCCACTCACTACACATCCTTGGATAAAATCAAATTCCCCTCCGTATGCCTCCGGAAGTCTCCACTTTTACCCTAAAACATCAAATATCCATTTAAGGTCACTTAACTCATTCAAATGATATTCAAAATCAATAAAAATCCAATTATCTCTATTTATATCCTTTAGAGCCTAAACTTTGGATATAAATTTCTATTCAACCGGGATTTTCGAAATCCGTTTTCTCTACATGAATTCCACTTATTCTTTCCTAGGAATACCTTAGAATACTTAATCTCATCGTCAAAAACTCGGAACCAAATTCAACTGGATTCGCTTACTAACGAAAACTACTTTTCGCTCCGGACTTCCGACAACTTAAAAAATCAATCCTCTGGTGTTCTACCACCCAACTATAATTAAATAAACTGTTTCGAACGTTAAACGAACGCATTTTGAAGGTTTTTAGAAACCACCATTCAATTCGTCCAATTAGCTCCGAAATAGATCCTAAACTTTTTGTTTTCGAAATCTAACTTCAAAAGATTATTTCCTAACCTCTAAAACATCAATCTAATGCCTTAGAATCAAAAACGGAATCAAATTCCATAAAAAACCCATTTTTCTCTACGACTTCCCTCTCTCGTTTTATCTGTTTTTCTTCCACCAAATCACTCCAAAATCATACCAAAATCATCCTCACATATCCCTCTTATTATCCCTAATCTCTTATTCGAAAATAAACCAAAGAAAAAAATGGGTTTCATATAAACATCAATCTTTAAACTGAAATAACTCACCAAAAAGGCAACCGTTTTGCTTCAAATTTGTTGGGTTAGCTAGAGGAGATGACGAGGAACAACTTTCGTGAAGAAATCGCGTCGAAAATCGGATCGGATCACCTTCTCTTCCTCTCTCTCTCTCTCTCGCGCGCGCTCGCAGCATCTCTCGGCAACTCTCGGCTTCTCTCTCCTCTCACCCGATTCACTCTCTTTTCTCTCTGTTTTCACGGTCAAAAATGTCTCAAATGAGACAAAATTTATTTATAAATATTTTAATGCTCATTTACTACAAAGTTCCTCAAGAAAATCTCATTTAATAACCTCAAACTTTCACTAATTATACTAGTGCCCAAAAACAAATCATTTTATATTCTATTGGTCCACTTGGCCTATTTTCATCCACTTATTTTTCCAACCAATCCATGGATGACACGTGGCACATCCATAGCCATTACTTTTTAAATCACATTTCTCATTGGTTGAATTCCGTGAGCTCACCTTACTTGATTAACACGTAAATCTCGCCTAATCACTTTGTAATTGTACCGGGGTCAGTCAAACGATATCCGACTTGCGATATGAAAATATAATAAGCCTTAAATAACATTACTGGAGGCATATGATTCGACCATAACTCAATTCGAAGATTTCTAATACCATAAAATAATAAATCTAGGTGAGGGCTTACACTTGATGAATTCTCATTTCAATATCAATACCTAATCCTTCTGAAAAATATTTCACAAATATTCTACACATATCTTATGGTCAATTCGACTTTATAAACTTCAATTTAGGTCTAATACCTCTCATATATACTTGATAAAGGAAATGTTCCTAACCGAAATCTGATCGAATCAACCGATATCTTTTTATACGTATCTATAACTTAAAAACTCGATTTTTACACTCCTTCTCGTTAACTTATTCTCATTCACTTAGGTTATACACCTTGAAACTTCTGCATATCATTCTCATGCTTGATCCATGAATACTTAACTTAAAATGTCCATTTTGCCCTTTTTATGATATAATTTCACTTTGATCGAAAAATATTCTGAAAATATTCCATGGTCATCTAATCTTCAAATTGACCATGAAATACTCTAATTGGGCGTCTTATTTATCAGTCTCATGCTTCGAAAAAAATTCAATTGGATTTAAACTCATTAAAACCTATTAATCTCTCAAAAGGGCAATATCGTAATTTTCTTCGGATCGCTTAAAACTGATTCAAATGGTCTTCTTTTTGATCTGTTTCTGTTTCTCTATACCCTCATACTATTTTCAGACCTTTTCGACCCTTAAGGTCAATTTTCAAAAATTTTACTATTCATTCAAAAATTTCTGTCCGAAAATACTATTTACCGAAAATTTTTGTTTCCCATCGAATCTAAATTCATGATCCTAAACAATATAACCGAGTCCAAATTCGATCTTAAACACAAGCTTTTGAATCTTTTTAAAAACAAAATACTATTTATCTGAATCCGAATACTATTAACTAAAAATTCTTATTTCTTCCTAACACGATACTTAGGGCCTTATAAATATAATCGAATTCTAACCGGACCTCTTGCATTATTTCTAGACTCTTTATTCTTTATCTGATCATCGAAAATGAATTCTTTGAGAACATTAGGATCGGGGTCTATCATTTAAAATATTTACATTTCTCATGTTGGACCCATAGATTGAATATATAAAATATTCATAAAAAATATGTAAAAAATGATTCCATCTATAAAACTATTTTGGAAGCACATTTACTAAATTGGGTAAATAAAGAAATGATATAAACAAATGCAACTGTTTATCATCATGTAGCCTTTTTCATTATATGCAATAATTTGTACGAACCTGTATCGGATACTTAAAAAATAGATTATATAAAAGAGTGAGCATTAACACACAGTGAGTGGATATAATTTTTCAAAAAAAATATTTATAAATAAATTATGACATAATTCAAGTAATAATTAGTACTTCTCAACGATTCATATAAATCCATATCTGAAACAAAAAAACTAAATTCAATAATTTATAACATAATAAAATTGTAATAATCTGTACGATTAGTTTCTAATAACTTTATAAAATATATTTCGTAACTATTATCTGTAAAATGTTTATGAAATATCTTTTTGCAAAATTGGTGCTCTATAAATCTCCATCTGTACTAATCAAACTTAGTAAATAACATCTGTAATTTGAACAACTACACCAATTAGTACCCAGAGAAATCTATCATACATGATGGAGATACTCAATATACACATAGAGTGAAAGATAACATCTGTCACACACGTGCTGGACGACTCAACGACTTTCTTGACAACTCAATAACTCTCTCGACATCTGTCATACACGTGTTGGGCGAATATGATCTTACATATGTATAGCTTATCTAATTGTTAGAAGGGAGGGTGCAACTTTGGTGTTCTGAAAATATTTTTTTTTTATTTTTTATTTTTTTTTCAAATCTTTTCTGAATATCCATATAATTCTAAATAAATAGTTTTCTCAAAACGAAATCAATATTCTTTTTCAAAGCATAAAATCATATAATTTGAACATTCTAAAATCTTTCTAATAATTATTCAATTTGAAAATATAAAATTTCTATTGGAATCTCTAATATATATGGATGGATATACCAATACATACCAAATCATCATTTCAATCATAAAACATAATTCGTCATCTAAAACATTATTTAAAAGAATAAATCCTTCATTTTAAATAAATAATAACCATTGAAATATAAATAATCAAGATTTAATAAATTAATGTAAAATCAAAACAATCCACTCACATAATTCATTTGCTCAAATATGCATTTAAAACTTATAGAAAAATTAATTAATTTTTTGAAATCCAAATCCCATTGAAATAAAAATCACTTATCTAGATAATTCAGACACCTAAATATTTCGTTCACTCATTTGAAATATCATTATCTTTCTCTTCTCTCTATTCTTCTTTTTTTTTCTTCTCTTTCTCCTTACTCACGGTTTGCTTCTTTCTCTTCTCTTTTGTTTTTTTTTTTTTTTTTTTTTTGTTTTTTTTTTGTTTTTTTTTTTGTTTTTTTGTTTTTGCTATGTTATGTCGGTCAAGTATATGTGTATGGTGTGCTTTCAATTGAAAAAAGAAAAACCAATATAAAACCAATTCCCATATGATTTCTCATAATCTTGGATTTACTCTAAAATCATATAAAACTCAATTTAGAACTTATAGAAAAATTAACTAATTTTCTAAAATCCAAATCCCATTGAAATAAAATCACTTATCTGGATAATTCAAACACCCAAATATTTCGTTCACTCATTTGAAATATCCTTATCTTTCTCTACTCTCTATTCTTCTTTTTCTTCTTCTCTTTCTCCTTGCTCACGGTTTGCTTCTTTCTCTTCTCTTTTGTTTGTTTGTTTTTTTTTTTTTTTTTTTTTGCTATCTTATGTTGGTCAGGTACATGTGTATGATGTGCTTTCAATTGAAAAAAGAAAAACTAATATAAAATGAATTCTCATCTGATTTCTCATAATTCTGAATTCACTCTAAAATCATATGAAACTCAATTTAGAACTTATAAAAAAATTAATTAATTTTCTAAAATCTAAATCCTATTGAAATAAAAATCACTTATCTGGATAATTCAGAGACCCAAATATTTTGTTCACTCATTTGAAATATCTTTATCTTTCTCTCCTCTCTCTTCTTCTTCTCTTTCTCCTTGCTCACGGTTTGTTTTTTTCTCTTTTCTTTTATTTTTTTTATTATTTTTTTGCTATGTTATGTCAGTCAAGTATATGTATAGTATACTTTCAATTGGAAAAAGAAAAATCAATATAAAACGAATTCCCATCTGATTTCTTATAATCCTAGATTCATTCTAAAATCATATGAAACTCAATTTAAAACTTATAGAAAAATTAATTAATTTTTTGAAATACAAATACCATTGAAATAAAAATTACTTATCTGGATAATTCAGACACCCAAATATTTTGTTCACTCATTTGAAATATCCTTATCTTTCTCTTCTCTCTCTTCTTCTTTTTCTTTTTCTCTTTCTCTTTGCTCACAGTTTACTTCTTTCTCTTTTGTTTGTTTTTTTTTTTTTTTGCTATGTTATGTCAGTCAGGTATATGTATATAGTGTGCTTTCAATTGAAAAGAGAAAAACCAATATATATATATATATATATATATATATATATATATATAATGAAATACTACCACTACACTCCCCTCCCCCCTAACAAACAAACATTTTTTCAATCTCTTTTGCATATCAATCCATTAATTACCAATTGACATTTGTCTCAATTTTTATCATTTTGACTTTTTTTTCTTTTATCTTTTCCTCCTTGTTTTTATATCATTTATTTTACACTTGTTTGGTTTTATTTTTATGGTTGTGATTGGGCCACTCTCTCCATTTGCTTTTTTTTTTTTTTTTTTTTTTTGTCTCATGTGTTGGCCTTATCTCCTAACTTGTCTTCTTTCTCTTTTCCTTTTTATGTTACCCAAATTTTACACCCTTTTACATATCTAAATATATATATATATATATATTTTTTTTTTCTTTTTTAACACCAATGAGTGCGTTTAGTAAAAAGAAAATAGACTACACTAATTCCAAATTTGAGCTCACTTAAGGTTTGGACTCCATAAATAGTTAATTGAGTTATTCTTTCATCACTCCAATTGGGCTCTTTAAATTAGAAATTTCTAATTGAGCCCTTTAACTTATTCATATGGACCTTATTTATATGTTATTCAGGGAAAAAAAAATTATTCTACTAGATCTAATTAAATTCAGGCGTTACAATTCATCCCCCTTATAAAATTTTGTCCTTGAAATTTATGAATTGTCTCTACGTGAGACGCCTCTTGCTTAAATTGTTAACTATTGCATGATTTTCATTTCATTATCTCTTTCAATAAAATTCATCAATAATAATAATCGTATCTTGATAGAATATTCTATAATTTCCTCATATATAAGATCAAAAACCATAACAATTAACACCTAAATAGGCAACCATTGAACAAAACTTTTCAATCTGATTCTCATCAATAATTAAACTCGTACATTTCTGAATAATCATACCTACACTATTCTAAATAATAATCATTTTCTTTTTTATCACTTCTAATAATATACAAAACTTAATAAATCATTTTCTATAACTCTTATACTTCATGTAGCTTTCGAATAATGAATCAATATGCATAAATGAATAGTTAATCACACATTTTTATCATTTTCTATCCATACTCTTTGGAACAAATAAATCATTCAAAATCATATCTTATGACACCAATGCTGTATCACATTCACATAAATCTTATTCAATTATCACAAAATTCAGGTCTACTATTTCATAACTCAATTTCAATTCTAGTAAACATGAATTTTCTTAAATAAAAGATTTAACACCATACTTCCACTGCGTAACTCTGGTATTCAACAAAACAATTTGAATTTTACTATGATAATCAATAATAACACCACAAAATCATTGTACAATTTTTACCCACATTTCAAGCGTCAATCTGGAATCTTATTCGATACTCCAGAATTTCAATCATCTAAAATCTCCAGGTCATAAAATTTCAAAGACGACATATATAATTTATATCATCATCCAAAATTTTAAATAATAAATATCCATAAGTAATTGTTCCAAATTCAAATATATTGAAAACAATCATCCTTGAAAGCTACTTTAGTCCCAGTTTACTATATGAGACTAATAATAATACACATTATCACCACTTTTAACAACAATTGTCCATAATGAATTAAAGATTCTTCATAAAAATTTCTTTAGAATCCTACCACTCTTTTCACCCAATAAATATAAAATAACTAATCAAATTAACCCACAAGGAACCTCGAGCAACAAATATTCACTAATTAAAATCAATGTACTAACACTTGTACAAATGAAGATCTATATCAAATGCATTACCAATAAAAATAAAATTCCACCAAAAATATTTTTAACCACTAAACTTAATTAAAATCCATCAAAATTACAATAAGGTCATAATTTTGTGTAAATCCATAACTTACCTTATAATCACAAATAGATTCAAAATCAAAGCTTAAAAGCAAAATATTATACAAGGATTAAAATTTAACTCTTAAAATCTTTATAAAGGAGGCCTAAATCGTTAAATTCTATCTATATTCAAATATGGATGGAAAATTATGTCCATATATAACAACTCATTCCTATCTTATCATATCTATCAATTAAAAGGTTATCTAGACATCAAGAACTTGAATCACATAGGATCTACTTCACTTACCTATTGTCTTTCTAATTGATTTCATAAACTTTTATGATTCATAATATAAACATTTCTAAACTCCACAATTTGTACAAATAGTAATCAAACAAATAATACCATATTTATTATACTTGATCAAAATATAAGATCATATCATCTTAACACATCAAAACTCAATCATCAAATATTCATATCGACTATTGATTTGCAAACCATTCAAATGTAATGAACAACCACAACTTCTAGGCATATTCAGTAATTACACAATTAATATACTTATCACCAATATATATATACACACACATTCCAATAATTGCTATCCAAACATTTCAAATGCTAGATAATATGATAAATCTCTTATTGCTATCACAAAATATATCTCATATTCATGTCAAAATTAATCTAGCTTAATCTATCAATACGAAACTACAATTGCTAACCCATATCTTCCACAGGTTTTGTGTGAGATTAGCTATAATAATGCATAATAAAACTATAATTTTGTCTGTAACAAAATAAAGATTGAATATTTGTAACAAGAAAAAGTTCTCTGAATTTGAAACCACTATTTTGATAACATCATGTTTTGGGTCGGACGATCCACCATCCTTAGTGGGTAACAATTAGTACCTATCAAGGCACTCCATGGGCGGCTCCACCTCTTTGGGTAGCCCTTTCCTTGTGAAGCCCTTGGGCGAAGAGTCAAGCTCCGTTACCTCACTCACATTTGAGAGTTCCCAATGATCAACTTACTATTCTTTTACTTTAACACCAAGTTGACAGGATCCAACCCGACTCCTCTCTTAAGTTCGGGAGAATCCTTTGAAAGTTGGGGTCTTAATTATTGAAATTTGGAGTTTTCAAAAAATCTTTTAGAAAATTCTCATAAATCACATGGTTGCCTCAGAAATTCAATACGAGTAGATTGAAAATTTGTATATTTCTTGTGTTAGACTCCTGGACTGAATAAAAAAATATTCATTAAAAAAATTCTAGAAAAAGATATTTCATTTATGAAATTATTCTGGAAACATATTTACGAAATTTGGTTAACAAAAGAAATAATATACACAAATACAACTATTTTGTGACCATTCTCACGATATGCAATAATCTACACGAACTTGTGTTGGATATCTGGAAAATAGGTTTTATAAAAGAGTAAGCATTAATGCACAGTGAGTTGATATAACTTTTCAAAAAATATTTCTAAATAAATTGTAACATATTTCAAGTAATAATAAATACTTCTCAATGATTCATATAAATCTATATATGAAACAATAAAACTAAATTCAATAATTTATGACACAATAAAACTATAACAATCTGTACTATTAGTTTTTTATAACTTTATAAAATATATTTTGTAACTATTATCTGTAAAATGTTTCTCAAATATCTTTATATAAAATTAGTGCGCTATAAATCTTCATCTGTACTAATCAAACTTAGTATATAATATTTGTAATTTGAAAATCTACATCAATTAGTACCCAAAGAAATCTATCATACGTGATGAAGATACTCAACACATACGCAAAACGAGGGATAACATCTGCCATATACGTACTGGGTGACTCAATGACTCTCTCGATGACTCAATAACTCTCTTGACAACTCAATGACTCTCCTGACATCTGCCATACACATGTTGGGCGAATCTGGTCTCATACATATCTAGCCTGTCTTGTTGTTAGAGTAGGGTACAATCTTGGTATTCTGAAAATATTTTTATTTTTATTGTTTAATTTTTTTCTCAAATTTTTTCTGAAAAACTATATAATTCTGAATAAATAATTTTATCAAAACGAAATCAATAATCTTTCTTAAAGCATAAAATCATATTATTTAAACATTCTGAATCTTTCTAATAAAAATTCAATCTGAAAGTATAAAATTTCCTATTAGAATCTCTAATATATATGGATATACGAATACATACGAAATCATCATTTCGATCATAAAACATAATTCGTCATCTAAAACATTATTTGAAAGAATAAATCCTTCATTTCAAATAAATAATAAATACTGAAATATAAAAATCATGATTTAATAAATTAATTTAAACTCAAAATAATCCACTCACATAACTTCTTTACTCAAATCTAGATCTAAAACGGATTTCCATGTGATTTCTCATAATACTGAATTTACCCTAAAGTCATATGAAACTCAATTTAGAACTTATGAAAAAATTAATTAATTTTCTGTAATCCAAATCCCATTGAAATAAAAATTACTTATCTAGATAATTCAAACACCTAAATGTTTCATTCACCTATTTGAAATATCCTTATCTTTCTCTTCTCTCTCTTTTTCTTTTTCTTCTTCTCTTTTTACTTGCTCATGGTTTGCTTCTTTCTCTTTTCTTTTCTTTTGTTTTCTTTTGCTATGTTATGTCGATCAAGTATATGTGTATGATATGCTTTCAATTGAAAAAAAAAAAAAACAATATACACAAACACACACTCAAGTACTTTTTCAATTCCCCCCACACTTTTTCAATTTTTCTTTTGCATATCAATCCATTCAATTGCCACTTGACATTTATGTCAACTTTTATCATTTTAACTTTTCTTCTTTTATCTTTTCCTCCTTGTTCTTATCTCATCTCTTTTATATTTGTTTGGTTTTATTTTTATAGTTGTGATCGGTCCACTCTCTCCATTTGTTTCGTTTTTTTCATCTTGTCTCATGTGTTGATCTTATTTTCAAACTTGTCTTCTTTCTCTTTTCCTTTCTAGGTTACCCAAAATTTGCACCCTTTTATATATCTATATATGTTTTTCTTTTTTAACACCAATAAGTGCATTTAATAAAAAAGAAATGGGCTACACTAATTTCAAATTTGGGCTTACTTAAGGTTCGGACCCTATAAATAATTAATTGAGCTATTATTTCGTCACTTCAATTGAACTATTTAAATTGAAAATTTATAATTGAGACCCTTATTCATATAGACTTTATTTATTAAAAAATTATTCAACTAGATCTAATTAGATTCGAGCATTACAGAAATTAAGGCTGAATTTGTAAAAAGCATATTAATTGTGACAGCTATTATTAGAAAAATTAAGTTTGTTATCATGATCAAGTAGGACTCAATTCCACTTTTTGAAGATGGGTGGAAATTAATTTGCTTCATTGTTTTGTCATTGCTGCATGACTTTGGCTCTGTAGTGACTAAGGAATCTTAATGTCAAAAGACAAATTTCTTTTCTTTCTTCTTCTTTTTAGGGATGCCATGAAAAATTCCTCTATGATTTATGTGAAATACAATCAAAGCATTTGCTCTATGATTCTTTTGATTTCATTTTTCACACATATGTTTTTATGTCGGCAACTCATGAATATAATTGTGGTTCACTTTTTTTTTTTTTTTTTTTTGCATCAATAATAAGGAATTAATATATAAAATAAAAGCATTGTAAAAAAAATAAACATAAAATAAAAGTGATTCAATAATCCAATAAAAGGAAATTATCTATAAAAAGCATTTAACGTTATCTTTCATATAAGAAGAAATTGCAATTACTTATCTAGGTTTGTTGAATTTGCATATGCATCATTACCTTTTAATAACAAAATATCCCCTTTAAGTTAGTCAACTTTAACTTAAGAAAATATATTTAGGTCTTTTTCCAATTTTATATTTTTTCAAAAAATAAAAATAAAAATATTCAGAAATTATTAAAAAAAAAAATTGAATCTCCACCATAAATTTTTAGTATTCTTAAAGAGCACGATCTAATTTGATCTTTTTTATTTTTATTTTTTGATTTTTTGTCTGATTTTTTTCCCTAATTTTTTGTTGATTGATTTTTTGTTCCATTTTTTACTAATATTTTCTTTGTTAATTTTTAAACAATTTATAAAAATATTTAAATATTAAAAATAAACTATTAATTGATACATAACGGGTTATTATCATTATTTAGATTGAAAATAAAAGGCAAAAGTGATTTTTCATTAGTTAAGGGTCGTGAATAATAAAACTAATTATGATAAATATTTAATCAATGAAAGCTAAGGAGGTTAGTATACTTAAAGGATATTTTAATGTCCAAGTTGATAGTAAGGGTTTTGGACATTTCTATAAACTATATGGTTTTTTTTTTTTTTTTCTTTTTCATAAATCAATAAGAGAGATATTAGAGATTCCTCAAAACATTGGAGGATTTGGTTATTTCATCAAACTACGGGGGAAGGAGGGGAGAATTAGATTATTCCTATATTTTATTTTGTTTTGACGATTTTGTCCTTTTACACTAAAAGTCAAACATTGACTTTTAACGTCCAAATTGACAGTAATGAGTTTTTTTAGTCATTTTTATAAACTATAGTTTTTTTTTTAATCTATTTCATAAATCAATAAGAAGGATATTAGTGATTAGGGGTGGGCACGGGTTGGGATCGGGTCGGTTTTACCCAAAACCGAACTAAAATCGACTATTATTGGTTTTCGTCTATTTAACACACCAATTTTACTAGTTCATCTCCAAGTATAAACTGAAACCAAAATTAAAAAGCCAGTTATCAGCTCATCACCAAAACCAAAATTTTAGTTCACCAGTGACAAATAAACATAAATATATAAATAAACAAACATGCATCATCATCAAAACTAATAAAAAAAAAACTAAAAAAAGAAAAAAATTTGGTACATCTTTTGCCATTGAATCGACAATATACAAATGAAAAAAGAAAAGAAAATATAAACTAAAAAAAATAAACAAAACATAAACAGAAACCTAATTAAAGTGATAGCCTTATAGGTTTTTAATTCTTTGAACCTAACTTTGTGACTTACCGAAAAAAAAAAAAAAAAAAAATCAAATCAAACCCCAATCAATACCAATAAAATGCAAAAAAAGATACAGATCATACAAGTTAACAACTATCTATAAAATCTAATATTCACTGATAGTTACATCGCATTTACACAATAACATGAAATCAACATGAGGAGAATAGAGTCAAAATCGGGGTTCAAAATCCCACAACCCTCACACCCTGACATGAGATGTAGATATAGAAAGAGAAGTTGAAAGAATCGAAGGCAAAGTAGCGGAGCAAGAGTAGGTAAGAAGGAGGATGATCGACAAGAAGAAGTTTGAAAGAACTAGTGAAGTTGAGAGAGAGAACTAACAATGACTGCTATGGTTGTGGTGAAAGTTTGGTTTACATACTTCTTTTTTTTTTAAAAAAAAAGAAAAAAAATTAAATAGATTTTAGGTCGGGTCTGTTTTATCAACCCGAAATAATAATAAAAAAAAATAAGTTTTTCTCCTTTAAAACTGGCCTGACTAGAAGTCGAATGAAAAATTGATATTTTTGAGTCGAGTCAATCCTAGCCAAGTTGGGTCGGGTCAAATCGATCCCTATTTTTTTTGTCCACCCTTATTAGCGATTTCTTAAAACACTGGAGGATTTTGACTATTTTATCAAACTAAAGGCGAAAAAATGGAATTATCGCTAAAAATGATAGGAAATATCATCAATTTTTCACTTTCCATTTACAAAAATGTGTTCGATATTTTATGGATGCTTCTGAAAATTTTCACAATATTTTGTATTTACATTACACGTTTATGGAAATGATATTTTATGGAACTATTGTGGATATATTCAAAAATTTTTAGGATATTATTATGGACAGGATATTACACCCACTATTGATATTGATACCTAGTAAATATGAATAAATTTTGTATATTTTATTATGATTTATAATGTACAAAATAGAGCCTATTAGTATAAACTATAAAAGAGAATCAAATTTTAAAATAGGAAAGGAATCAAATCTCCTAAATAGAAAAGAGAATCAAATCTATTAAATAGGAAATGGGAAAGAAGATGATATGAAAATAATATAAACATAAAATAATACAATATTGAAATAATATAAATAGGAAAAAATATAATATGAAAATAAGAATCTGATTAATATGATAATATCCTCTCACAAACTCAAAACAGTAAGATGGATGCAAGCTTGAAATTGGAAACCGAGTCACGAAAACATCCAAGATGATGTGCTTTTATGAAAATATCAGCAAGTTGGTCAGCGGAAGAGATCGAGTGAACTTTAATTGTACCCAGCGAGACTAATGACAAGTAAAACAATAGTGGAGCAACCAAGATGCAACGGTGTGATCAGAGTAGAGAAGTAGTGACTGATTGCAGTGGTGGGACGAGAACAGACTTATAGAAATCGTTAGAACAGACCAAAAGTAGTAGGCAGCAAATGAAATAGCGACAAGACAAGGCAACGAGTGAGACAGAACCATAAACCAGTGGCGTGAGGTTGTAACTGAGGTGGGGGAGGGGGGGTGGGAAGGGGATGGGTGGCAATGAATAGAGACAGATCAGTGCAGCCCTAAAGAAAACCAAAACAGAATAGAGATAGAGACCATGATTGATGGAACCCATCCCTACTCTTCTTTAAGTTTAGAAAAATTCCATGAAAACTGACGATCTTTCTAATTGAAATCTAGAGTTTCCAAAAACCTTTTAGAAAAATTCTCGTAAATCTCATGGTTGCCTCATAAATTCAATATGAACAAATAGAAATTTATATATTTCTTGTGTTGGATCCTTTTATTGAATATATAAAATATTTATAAAATATCTTAAAAGGATATTTTATCTGTGAAAGTATTAGTGAAATACATTTAAAATATCTAGTTAACTAAAAATAATATACACCAAGGCAAAACTGTTTCTACTTAAAAATAATATTAAATGTATTTTATCATTACTATATGATATTTCTCACGATATGTAATAATCTGCATAAATCTGTAGTGGATAACTGGAAAAATGAGATTTATAAAAGAGTGAGCGCTAATGCCCAGTGAGTGGATATAACTTTTTAAAAAATATTTCTAAATAAAATATAACATATTTCTGGTAATAATAAATGTTTTTCCAGTGATTCATATAAATTCATTTCTAAAACAATAAAATTAAATTCAAACATTTATAACATAATAAAACTGTAACCATTTGTATGGATAATTTTTGAATTATAAAATATAATCTTCAAATATATTTTACCAAACATTTTCTAAATTCTCTTCCGAATAACTGCACAGGTTTCTCTGGTTTGACCACCATGTCTCAAGCCACCATTAGACCTTTCTCCATAGACTTATGACTCTTATACACGTGCGGGGTCTCCAGTCTCCACTTAGTTAAAATCCTTATAAGCTAGAAAACTATTTAAATCATTTTTGCATGCTCATAAAATCTCAAACCACTAGTACTCTGGGAAATATGTCATACGTGATGGAGATACTCAACACATACATATAGCGAGGGACAACATCTATCATATATGTACTGAGCGACTCAATGACTTTTTTAACAACTCAATGACTTTTTCGAAATCTGCTATACATGTGCTGAGCGAATCTAGATGTTACACATGTGTAGCCTATCTAACTGTTAAAAGGGAGGGTAGAACCTTGATGTTCTGAAAACATTTTTATTTTTATTCCCAAATCTTTAACACTTTTTGTATATAAATATAATTAAATCACTTTCTAAATATACATGTAAGTCTGAATAAATACTTTTCTTGAAACACAAATAATAAATAAATATTACTTAAAATCTGCTGAAACCTTTCTTATAATAAAGTCAAACTACTAACATCAAATTCTTCTTGAAATTCTAAGATGTATACATAATATATTCTTAAGTCAATCGTAAAACATTATTGATAATCTAAACGTAGATCATGATTCATAATCTGTAAAATCAATTAATTAATTAAAACATTTACTTCCAACAAATAATAAAAACTTAGGTATAAATAAACATAATTCAATCAATTCAGTTAAAATAGAACTATCTACTCATATAAATTCTTTGTTTATTTCTGAAACTAAAACATATTCTCATCTGATTCCTCATAAATTTGGATCTACTCTAAAATTACATAAACTTAATTTAAAACTTATGGAAAAATTAACCAATTTCCTAGATTTGAAGTCCTAATGAAACAAAAATTACTTATCTAGATAAATCAGACACCCAAATATTTCATTCAAGCATTCTGAATTTTCTCTTGTTTTTCTTCTCTTTTCTGCTCGTCCGATTTGTGTATTTATTGCTTGGTTCTTCATTTATATATATGCACTACACGATCCCCTCAATTTCACTCTCTCTGTCTTTCATTCTTTCAAGGGATATTTAAAAAAAAAAATTACAGTCGTTTGTAAAAATATCCATTTTACCACCTATGATTTTATTTTTATCTAAACTCCTTCCAGACGTTAATAAAAATAATCAAAACACCTCCTAGAGGTGTGAGAAAGGATGACAATATATCTAATAATCACAAATTCTGTTAGATTAATTTGGTTGACCGTTTGACTTCAAGGATAAAAACAAAAAATGCACTAAAAAATTAATTAAAATTTATCAAAATAAATTAATAAAAATAAGTAATATTAAATTATAATATTAAAATTGTCAAAAAATTAATAAAATAAATAAATAAAATAATATTATAATTAAAGCACAAAAATAAGAAAACTAGACACAAAGAAATCAAAGGAGAAATTAAACACTTAAACTAGATTATTTCAAAAAAAAAAACAAAAAACAAAAATTGGAAACTGGAAACTGGAACATATTTTTTTTCATATTCTTCTTCTCCTCATCATCGCCGTCCATCTCCATTTGTCTTCTTCTTCCCTTTTCTTTTCTTCTTTTTCTTTTTCTTCTTCTTCTTCTTCCACCGATCTCATCGTTGTCGCCACCCATCTCCATCGTTGATGACTGTGGCAAACCCATCTACACCACTATTGAGCTGACACACTCCTTTTTTACAACCAGACCAGACCTCACTGTCATCTCACTTACTCACATCCCTTCGCCGAGTTGTCGTTCTTCTCAACAACCTTTCCTCTCAATCATTGGTCCCTCACACGGATGACTCCATCTCTCTCTCTCTCTCTCTTGGTCCTTCACTCGGATGCATTCTTTCCCTCTTGTTCTCCCTTTGTTGTGTTTCTTCTTGTCGTGGTTGGTTGGTTGCAATGCCTTGCTTCTCTTGTGTTGATTTTGGTTTTTGATTTTGATTGATATTGGTTGTTGATTTTGGTTGGTAATTGTGTTAATGATTGATGATAATGGTGTTGATGGTCGATGATGGATGATTAGGTTAACGTGGGAGTTTTTATTGGGTTGATGATAATTGGTTTTCTAGGAATGGAAACCTATAATTTCTGGGGTTTATAGGAAACCCAAAAATAGGGAGAGAGAAACAAAAGAGAGAGAGAGGGGGGGAAGAAGAAAAAGAAAGAGGTGGCGGCTAGCGGTGGTGATCTGGTGGAGTCCATGACTGGTGTGTTGAAGGTTGATGAAGAAGATTGATGATGATGAAGTTGGAAGTTGAAGCTTGAAGGGGAAAATGGTTCATGGTTGATGGATCTTTTTTTTTTTTTTTTTTAAATCAAAATATTTTTTTATTTTTTATTAGTTTATACTTTTTATTTTAAAATATTATTTTGTAATTATTATATTTTTTAAATAAAAATCTTTTTATTGAGTTAAAATTGTCTTTCTACAGTTTTTCTAACTTTTTTGTTAACTTAGTAATGGTAGGGGAGATTTTGAAAAAATTGAAATTTAAAAGGTCAAATAAATATTTTTTTACAAACTACAGTAGATTTTTTAGAATTATTCCTTCTTTCAATTCCATATTTTAGCCACACTTATCCTTTTTTTTCTTTAAAAATTGCTCACTGCCTCTCAAACCCTCTTTTATTGCAACATTACCTTATTATATTTATCTACAATAGTCACCAACTCTCATATATTTAAATAAATATGTCACCGCAACATGTCCTCTCTTTCTCTATGTTATTTCACTTAGTTGTTTTGCTTTAAATTGTCCTCTTTGACCGTCATTTACTCTCTCTTTCAATGCAAGAATTGTTTTTTCTTCACTAATTCACTCACTTATCCTAAATTTCCCTTGTTTGTCTCTAGTCAAGCTATTGATTTTGCTTTGAAAATGAAAGCCAACTATTAGTGTGACTTGGCTTTGTGTATGCGAATTGGTGGACACTTGGCCCACTCACTTTTTTTTTTTCTTTTCTTTTTAACTAAAATTTGGATTGGTAGGCTTCAATTGATCTCTTGGATCCATTGGGCTTCAGACCTCATAACGATTGAAAACAGATAAGTGATTACACAGTGGAGATCGAAAAAAGAACATGGACAAAGACTATCGTGGCAGAGCAGGGATTGCACGCAATGCGACAACAGAACTGAGACTACACGTAGTGAGATAGAGGTTAGGGCAGTAGAATAGAGATTACACATAATACAACAACTGAACAGAGAACAGAGCGACTGAGAACAGACATAGGAAGCGAAACAGAGGCGTAGAAGCAGCAGTTGAACAACACAGTGAAAAGAAAAAACTTATAGAATCATAGGGTTTGATACCATGATAAATATGAATAAACTTTGTATATTTCATTATGATTTACAATGTAAAAAATAGAGTTCATTTATTGGCTATAAAAGATAATCAAATCTTCTAAATAGGAAAGAGAATCAAATCTCTTAAACAAAAAAGATAATCAAATCTCTTAAACAGAAAATGGGAAAAAAAAAAACGATATGAAAATAATATAAATAGGAAAAAATATGATATAAAAATAAAAATCTGATTTATATGGTAACACTACCCTTATTTACAAAAATATCAATGAAAATATTGTGGATATTGTAGATATTTTAATATATGTCCATAACAAAAATTGGGCGGTGAAAGAAGACTCTGGACATTTTTCCACCATAGAATAATGAAAATACGTAAGAAACTAAGGGAGGTGTATTCAATTATGATTTTAAATAACTTTTATAGACTTTTATAAATTTAAAAAGTTTGGATGTATTTAATTATGACTTTTAAAAACTTTATAAAAGTCATGAGCTATTCAATATAGACTTTTATACACTATAAAAAAGTATATAAAAGTTATGAGATATTCAATATAGACTTCTATAGACTTTAAAAAAATGAATAAAAGTTATGAGGTATTCAATACAGACTTTTAAAGAGTTTATAAAAGTTTGGGTGTATTAAAATATCCATGATTTTTATAAAATTTTTCATATAGTGAACTTTTGAGTGATTAATATAAATATCCACCTTCATAAATTGTCTCTCATTCATCCCAAAAACTTTTCAAGACTTTCAAAACCCTAACTTATTTGGTATGTCTTTTCTTCTTCCCTTTTCTTACTTCTATTGATTGTTTATTATAATCAAACAATATACAGTTTTCAAGTCAAAAAAATCATGCTATTTTGTTACCTTTTTGTTGTATGTTTTGCTTTTTTTGTTTTTGTTTTTGTTTTTATTTGATACAACGTTTCCTTTTTGTTGTATGTTTTGCTTTTTTTTTTTGTTTTTAAGTTTTTGGTACAATGTTTACTGATATTAGTGAGATTGCGAGATTCAAATCAAAGCTTTATTACAAATCGCAATACAAAACTCGTGTGTTCAACCGAAGTTATAAAAATAATAATAATATTATTATTAGAGCCATACTATAAAACAATAATATGATTTATTAAACAGTAATACTATTCATGTGATTTTTGTATGATATAGTTTAGGGTTTATGTTAGAGTTTGTATTAAATGGTTTATAATTTCTGCTTATTCACAATTGGTTTGTGTGGTGCTCAATGTTTTGTAATTTTTTTGAATATTTGTACTCTGTTTGTGCTTTGTTTTGTAAGCTATTTATATACTGCATGCACTTTGTTTTGTAAGCTTTTGTGCTTTGATTTTGATATTATTAATACTAGTAGAAACAAAGGTAATACATATAAGAACCAATTTGTAGAAACAGAGGTAGTCAACCTAATCAATGATTAGTACTGATCAAAGATGATTTACCTTTGATCAGTATTGATCAAAAGACAAAACAAAACAATATATTTTATTAGGAGCAAAACTTTTAATTTGTATAATTAATTGAACATAATTTTCAATTATAAAATTATGGAATCTTGATAAATTACATCCAAGATTTTTGATACATGTTAGGAGCATATATTATAGATAAGATGAAGAAAGCAAAACTTTAATTTAACTATGCAAGGTTCCATAACTGTACCCGGCAATATTTTTTAATTGAAGACAAAAAAAAAAAATTTAATTTAACTGAAGACAAAAAAAACAACATATATTTAAGATTTAAAAACAATATATGTTTACTAGAAAACAATATTGTTTGAATAGTGTGTCATCATTATTGTGCTCATATATACCTATTTTAATAATCGATTTTCTTTAGCTATGTTAATTAATATATAAGATCTGCTCATATTTTCTTATGCTATTTTATTTTTAATTGTCTATAACATTGACATGTACAATCTAGTAATCAATGGAAGATTCACAACATTTGGTCGATCGCATTTTACTACTAGTCGAAGTTTCAACAAGATTTGAAAGGCATTGAACACAATTGCAAAAGATATGATGGCCAAACTTGGATCCACAGTGCCAAAAAGAATAAGGGAAAGTACACGATTTTACCTTTACTTTAAAGTAAGTGATAAGATTATTATTATTATTGTTGTTGTTGTTGTTGTTATTACTACTACTTTAGGATTGCATCGGAGCTGTTGATGACACCCATATTCCAATAATCTATAAAAGTTATTAAAAGTTAATAAAAGTTTTTTAAAATAAATTTTTAAAAGTCTTTAAAAGTTTTTCATGAATATGTAAAGTTATTAAAAGTTTATATAATTCTATAAAAGTTATTCATAAAAAGAAGTCTATAAAAGTTTTTTATAGTCATGATTGAATACACCCCCCTAATATTTCCTGGGCCCTTATGTCATCTAGAATCCTCTTAGATATTATATGAGTGGCAGTGAACCTTGTAAATTACGTTATATGATATGTACAACTACTCGCATTTACTCCAATGTATATTTCACCCAACGTAAGAGTCAGAGGGTGCGGTTAAATTTCAACTATAAATAGCATCCCATCACCACGAAGTGAGACCACCACAACACATCAATGGAGTTTCTATCTTGGGTTGTTGTTGTCGCGTCATGGTTAGCAACCCTACTCTTTCTCAAAACAATTACGACATTCTGTAGGAGCCGGCTCCACCCTCTGAAACTCCCACCAGGTCCAAGACCATGGCCTATAATTGGCAACCTTGACTTGATTGGCCCACTCCCTCACCAATCCCTTCAAAAACTAGCCCAAAAATATGGACCCATAATGCAACTCAGGTTCGGCTCAGTCCCTGTCGTGGTTGCCTCCTCGGCAGAAATGGCAAAGCAGTTTCTCAAAACACACGATCAAAAGTTTGCCTCCAGGCCCCAAACCGCAGTAGGCAAGCACTTAACTTATAATTATTCGAACATCACATGGTCACCTTATGGACCATATTGGCGCCAAGGCCGTAAGCTTTTGTTATCCGAGCTGTTTAGCTCAAAGAGACTCGAATATTACGAGTACATTCGTGTTGAGGAATTGCGTGCCTTTGTGTCTCGCTTCCATGCCATGTCTGGGCAACCAGTTCTGCTCAAAGAACATCTCTCACGATTTACCCTCAGCGTTATAAGTAGAATTGTGCTGGGTAAGAAGTATGTAGACGAATCTGATGAAACCTCCATAGTATCTCTTGAAGAATTTCAAGAGATGCTTGATGAGGTGTTCTTGCTCAGTGGGGTGTTTAATATTGGAGACTGGATTCCGTGGCTGGGTTTCTTGGACCTGCAAGGGTACGTGAAGCGGATGAAGGCCTTGAAAAGGAAATTTGATCACTTTCATGAGCATGTTCTTGATGAACACAAAGCTAAAATGAGAGGAGTGAAGAGTTTTGCGCACCAGGACATGTTGGACTTGCTGTTACAGTTGGTTGATGATCCCAATCTTGAAGTTAAGCTCACTTATGATAGTGTCATGGCCTTCACCCTGGTATCTCCTATCTAATTTCCTTTTTCAATCTTTGTGAAAGTTCCACTAAAATAATGGCATTTCACAATTAGAATATAATTTTATTTAAAAAAAATACAATATAATTTTTCTTTGAAATCGTATATGAAAACTGATTTTCGAACATCATTTGTCATTATATTTATGGCACATCAACAAACAAAATAATGAATGGTCAAAATATTAACATAAATAAAAGATTGATAAAAAATTCTTCTTATGATGAAAATCCAGAAATCAAGTAATTTATTTAGAGGAATAGTCTTATAATATATCAAATAAATTGTTAAGGTGAGCAATTAATGTTTTATTTTTTGAGTTCACAAATAATTTAGGTTGAAACATATGGACAAATTTATTAATTTTTAATATCTTTTGATAATTTGAATTGAAAGAATAGTTGGGCTAGATCATTGGTTGAGATGGGTGAATTCCTCTTGGATACTGACTGTCCCGGAGAGAAAATCTTTAGTTTAAACATGGAGAGAATAGATCTCAAATTCTCTTTTATATTTCGTTTTACAATTAAATTATCCAAAAAAAAAAAAAAAAAGGAACCAAAACAGTAACAAGCATGTTGTTGGTTGGTTAATCAGGATCTAATTGCTGGAGGCACGGATACTTCAGCCATAACAGTTGAATGGGCAATGTCTGAACTGGTGAAACAACCACATCTAATCCAAAAGGCAACAGAAGAGCTCGATAGAGTTATTGGAAGAGAGAGATGGGTTGAAGAGAAAGACATCCCACAGCTTCCATACATAGACGCTATCATGAAGGAAACTATGAGGAAACACCCGGCAGTCGTACTTCTAGCCCCACACTTGGCCCTTGAAGATTGCAATGTTGCTGGCTATGACATCCGCAAAGGAACTACAGTCTTCATAAACAGTTGGAGCATTGGCAGAGACTCTTCAATTTGGGACGATCCTGAAGAGTTTCGTCCTGAGAGGTTTCTAGGGAAGGCCATTGATGTGAAGGGGCAGAGCTTTGAGTTATTGCCATTTGGTTCGGGGAGGAGAATGTGTCCTGGCTATAGCCTTGGATTGAAGATGATTAGGTCTAGTTTGGCAAATCTGTTGCATGGGTTTAATTGGATGTTGCCAGAGAATATAAAAGTTGAAGACATTAGCATGGATGAAGTTTATGGATTGACAACACCAAGGAAGTACCCACTTGCTGCTGTCATGGAGCCACGACTTCCACTTCACCTTTACTAGCTAGTTTTCAGTTTCATGCATAAGTTTCTTTATTTTCCTTATAAGTTGATTGTACCATAACTATTATGTCTCATATGCGTATATTGTTACTTATGGTTACGTTTTGAGTGGCTGGAGAAATTGGAGATTTTTAGATAAGGGGTACTTATGATAGATTAATTGTACGAGATTATCTTTGGAAATTAGTGTGAATGTATTTGACGGGAACCATCCCAACTTTTTTTTTGAGTCCAAAAGAGTCCCATAAAAACTGACAAAATCCATTCTGACTCCTCTCTTGAATCCAGGAGAATGCCATGAAAGCTGAGCTTTGTAATTGAAATTTGGAGTTTCCAATTACCTTTTAGAAAAATCATCATAAATCTCATGATTGTTTTATAAATTTAACTGAACAAATCGAAAATATATACATTTTATATGTTGGACTTATGTATTGAATATATAAAACATTCATAAAATATCTAGAAAAATATATTTTATTTGTAAAAGTATACTTGAAACACATTTAAGAAATTTGGTTAATTAAAAATAATATACATTAATACAATTGTTCATCATCATGTAACTCACCTCATGATAGGAAATAATCTACACAAACTTATGATGAACACCTAGGAAAAATTAGTTTTATAAGAGTACTAACGTCCAGTAAGTGGATAAAGCTTTTCTGAAAAATATTTATAAATAAAAACATAACATATTTTTGTTAATAGTAACTAATTCTCATAATTCATACGCATTAATATCTAAACAATAAATCTAAATTAAAATCTTATATTTTAGTAAAGCTTTAAATATTCGTATAAATAATTTCTTTCTAACTTTATAAAACATATTTTGCAACTATGACATGTAAAACATTTCTATAATCTCTTTCCAATAACAATGTAGGTTTCTCTGGTTTGACCATCACACTTTAGGCCTCCATTAGACCCCTGATCACAGACATATGGCTCTTATACACGTGTGTGGATCCCTAGTCAATACTAGAATTAAAAATAAAATTTGAATGATCCATATTCAATTATATATGAAAATAATACTGAAATCTCATCTCATATAATTTCGTATCATTATAAACTATAAATATCTGTGTGGACCATTTCTGTATACTTATGAAAACTCAATCTACACCAATTAATACTCAAAAAAATCTGTCATACATGATAGAGATACTCAATATACATGCAGAGCAAGGGATAACATTTATCATACATATATTGAGCGACTAAGTAACTCTCCCAACAATTCAATGACTCTCCTGATATCTACTATACCGATGCTAGGCATTTTTAGCACTCATACATGTGTAGTTTATTTGATTGTTAAAGAGGAGGGTACAACTTTCGTGTTCTGAAAACATTTTTATGCATTTCATCTCTCTAATGTTAAACGATTTCCATATGCAAATACCTTGAATTCTATTTCTGAATATACAAATAATTCTTAATAAATATTTTTCTCAAACCTCCGTAAATAATACTTAAAATATTGTGAAACTTTTCTTATAATAAACTCGGACAACAATGAATTTCGATTGAACTTTCTAACACATATATGTGTATCACAAGAATAATCCGAAAGCTGAATCTATAATCAAATCGTAAATCATAATTCATAATCGATAAAATCAATTAACTAATTAAATCATTCACTTCCAATTAATAAATAATAAAAAGCTAAAATATAAATAAACATAATTAAATCATTTTGATTAAAATAAAAATATTCACTCACCTAACGTTTTTGCTCAAATCTAGATCTAAAATCAATTTTCATTTGATTCCTCATAATTTTAGATCCACTCTAAAGTTATATAAACTCAATTTTGAACTTATGAAAAAATTAACAAATTTTTCTAGAATACAAATCCTACTTAATAAACTTCTGTATGTTTGCTACCTTCTTCGAATTGAATATAAATGTACTGCCACCTCTCAAATTCTCATATTTAAAAATTATAACAGCCATCGCCTACCTTTCATTTGCTTATCGAATATCAAGCCGTAATTTACTCTCTTCTATTCATCCTTGCAGGTGGCTCCCCATGCTTGTGCATAGTATGCTAGTCTCTTTCTTTTCTCATAAATTTCTCTAGCTTTATGACATGTCTCCACCACCACACCGACTTGTCTTTTTCAAATAGACTATACTCTGCGTTATGATTTCCTCTCTTGTCTCTTTCACTTCCCTATTTTCTTAAAAAAATGTGCACCGACATTTTTTTTTTTTTGTTTGATAAAAATGTCCACCGACTTATTGTCTCACTTTGTCACGTGATAATTGTGGGTTTATCACCTACACAAGCAATCAATTTTTTTTACTATTATTATTGTAAATGGCCGGTGCTTCTTTTGCCTATATGTAGGCATATATTGCATTAGAAAAGTGATGAGTTTTGGCTTTCCAAAATCAGTAAAAAGCATCAATACAAGTACTCATCTAGTCTCTCATTCCTTTCTTTCACGGTTTGCTTACTTCCATTATTTCATATTCATTTGTTTACTTCTATTATATCATATATGTGTTATCCATATATTTTCCAACTTCTACACATTATTTATTTCAATTTATTTATTTTATAATATATTATCAGCACGATAGCCGGAAAGTTTGGCAATGCCAACCCAATATCTTACTGAAAAGTTGGGCTATGCCAACCCAATCTTTAACTGGAAAGTTTGGCTATGCCAACCCAATCTCTAACTTAATTAACGAAAGTTTGGCTATGCCAACATTAATTAATGTTGTCAACATTAATTAACGAAAGTTTGGCTATGTCAACTTAATTAATGTATGGCTTTGCCGACTCGATTATTATACTAACTTTATTTATCGTTATTATCATGCAATATATATCTCATTACCTAACTTTATTTATTATTGTTATCATATATTATATGTACAACAATGCCTACTAATTGATTTTAATTATCTTTAATTATTGTCACACATTACTTTATCTATCATCTTTACATATATAACTCCATATGTGATTCTTATTATGTTTGTCTATTTTTTTTTTTATTTGTACATAAAACTAATTATTATATTTTGTTACCCTCATATATTTTTGGAAAAAAAAAAATTACTTTTCATGGATCCTAGATGCTAAGATGCATTTGCAGGCAATGTAGTTGCATACAATTAAGGAGGGAAATGAGACAACTTTACACCACCTATATGAAAATCTTAAGGCTGAGTACCTTATAGTGAAGGATCACTTAGTCTTATGGAACAATTTAAAGATAGGCTTGACCACCAGAGGGATGTATTTCTCCCAAAGGCTAAATATGAATGGATTCACCTGAGGTTACAAGACTTTAAAACAATTGTTGAGTATAACTCTGCTCTATTCAAAATAACTTCACAATTAAAATTGTGTGGTGAAGCAGTAACTGAACAAGATATATTAGAAAAAATGTTCTCGACATTCCATGCCTCAAATATGCTATTACAACAACAATATCGAGAATATGATTCCAAAGATATTCAGAACTAATCTCATATTTGCTTGTTATAGAACTAAATAATGAACTATTGATGAAAAATCATGAGCTACGACCAGCAGGTTCATTGGCACTCCTAGAAGTGAATGCCAACACATACAATAAGCATGAATGAAGTCGTGGTCAAGAGCATGGTTGAGGATATGGAAGAGGAAATGGTTCTCATAGGTGTGGTAGTCATAAATTTTTAGCGCACCATAATGCTAATTATTCATCTCAGAAATTGAATGTTTATGTGGCTAAACAAGAAATGGAAAAAACAAAAACATAGAAAATAAAACCACAAAAGGAGTGAAAGTGCTTGTTTTAGGTGTGGTGCATCAGATCATTGGTCACCTACCTACGTACGCCCAAACATTTGGTAGAACTTTATCAAGAATCCATAAAAGGAAAGAAGAAAGAGGTTGAGACCAACTTTACAAAATTTGTTGGCCCAGAAGATACCACTTACTTTGATGCTACAGATTTTTTTGAAAATGTAGGTGGAGAGATTGACATTCTCATAAATGGTGATGGTAAAGAGCAGACCAACTAACATTAACATCTAAAAAAAACTTCTATTTCTCTTTTGTTGAGTACTTCCTTTTATAATCAATTTTTTTTTTTTTTTTTTTTTTTTTGTAAAATGGTGATGGGAGTGTCCATACCAATTAGGACATGACAATTTCTGACTATCTTTTGCTTCTTTTTGTACCAAGTCAGATATACTTTTATATTTTTATTTTTGCTTCTTTCAAATGACTAATATGAATTTCGTTTAAATGAAAAGAATATGGATAGACCATCTATTCTAAAAGGAGAAAGCGAAGACATATGCTTGAATGATAGTGCAACCACACATTCTATCCTTCGTAATAAGAAGTATTTCCTAAATTTGACACAATATAAGACTAAAGTAAACACTATATTAGGTCCTATAAACCTAATTGAGGGTCATGGGAAAGCCATAATATCCATGATGCATTATATTTAAACAATTCTTTCAAGAAACTTGCTCAATTTTAAAGATATAAGTAATAATAGATACCATATTGAGATTGTAAGTGAGTATATAGAATATCTATGTATTACATCCATTGTCTCAGGCTAGAATATTATTTTAAAAAAGTTCCATGCTCTCTCATCTAAATTATACTCTACAATCATAACTACCATTAAGACCCATATGATTATAAATTAGAAATTTTTAGACCCTAAAATTTTTCAACTTTGGTATGATTGTCTTGGTCACCCAGGGTCTACTATGATGTATAGAATTATAAAAATTCTAATGGACACCCATTAAAAAATATAAAGATTCTATTGTCTAAGGAGAATTTTTGCATTGCTTGCTTGCAAAGAAAATTAGTGATTAAACCATCATCTTCTAAAATTAATTTTGAATCTCTTTTATTTTTACAAAGAATTCAAGGGAAAATATGTAGACCTATTCATCCACCAATTGGATCATTTCGCTATTTTATGGTTTTAATTGATGCATCCGTACGATGGTCACATGTTTGATTATTATCAACTTGTAATGTTGCCTTTGCTAGACTCCTTGTACAAATTATCAAACTGTGAGCACAATTTTCAAATTACTCAATCAAAACACCGTTTAGATAATGCAGGTGAATTTACATCAAAAGCATTTGATGAATATTACATGTCCATTGGAATTGATGTTAAGCATCCGGTTCCATATGTTCATACTCAAAATGGTTTGGCGGAGTCATTTATCAAACTTCTCCAAGTAATTGCTTGAACTTTACTTTTATGAACGCAATTACTAATATCTGTATGGGGCCATGCCATATTACATGTTGCTGCGTTAATTCGCCTATGACCTACTGCATATTATTAGTGTTTCCCATTACAACTTGTGCTTAGTCATCAACCCAATATATCTCACCTAAGAACATTTGGTTGTGTTATATATGTACTTATTGTACCTCTATAAAGGTCTATGATGGGACCCCAATGCCATTTGAGAATTTATGTTGACTTTAATTCACCCTCTATTATTCGATAGCTTGAACTCTTAATGGGAGACCTTTTCAGTGTATGTTTTGCAGATTGTCATTTCAATGAAAATTTGTTCCCACTACTAGAAGAAAAGTAAAATCCTTCTACAAGAAAGCATGAACTTTCATGAAATGTGGATACTTTGTCTCATTTGGACCCTCATACTAATCAATATGAAAATGAAGTATGAAGAATAATACAATTACAAGTGATTGTTAATCAGTTACTAGACATATTTACAGAAACAACAAGGGTAACCAAATCTTATATACTTGCTGTCAATACGCCAGCTCCAGTAACTATGCCTATTGAACACTCAAAACAAACGGTAGCAAATAATTCATCTGTTATGCATCAAAAATATGGTAGGCCATTTGGCTAAAAGGATACTGTTCCGTAGAAATGTAAAATGAAATATCATGATCTTGTTGAAAATAATACTAAAGTTATGAATAAATCCACTTTGTCCAAGGACATGTCCTTGAAAGAGACAATGACCTCTGAAGATTTGTAAACCACAGAATTGCTCAAAGTCCCTAAAGAAGGACAAACATTTGAATAAATACAAGAGTCAAGAAATGAAGAAATTTAGATAAATTATGTAAGAGAAAAATATAATTGTGAAGAAATGGTCATTGATAGCATTTTCTTTTACACAGTGGCTACTGAAATCATGAGTGATTATTGTGAACCACATATTATCAATAAATGCAGGACACGACATGATTTGCCTAAATAGGAAGAAGCAATTCAAGCAGAATTAGATTCATTGGCCAAACGAAATGTATTTGGAGCCATAGTTCAAGGTGTTAAACTAGTTGGATACTATGTGCCTATGGGCCTATATGTGTTTATGAGAAAATCAAGATTAGGATTCGCCATTATAGTAGTATATGTCGACGATATGAATTTAATTAAAACTTATAAAGAACTCTTAAGAACTATTGAATATTTGAAATAAAAGACTTGAGGCAAATAAAATATTGTCTCAGCGTGGAGATCAAGAACAAGTCATAGAGAGTACATATCCATCAAAATGTATATTGAAAAAAATCCTAAAATGTTTCAATATAGATAAAGCACATACCTTAAGTACTCCTATGGTTGTTCGGTCTATTAATCCTAAAATGATCCATTTCGACCTAAAGAAGATAATGAACAAATACTTGACCCAGAAATACCATATCTGAGTGCAATTGATACTTTATTATATTTAACATAATGTACTAGGCCTAATATTGCTTGTCCAGTAAATCTGTTAGCTAGGTTTAGCTTTGAACTAACACGGCGTCATTGGAATATAATCAAACATGTTTTTTGTTATCTTCGTGGAATAATAGATTTGAGGTTATTATATTCAAAATCTACTAGTAGTGTAGGTCTAATTGGTTATATTGATGTAGGATCTCTTTCTGATCCACACAAGGCACGTTCATAGATTGAGTATGTTTTTATATATAATGGCACAATAATTTCTTGGTGTTCCACGAAATAAACTCTTGTTACTACATCTTCTAATCATTTTGAGCTTGTAGCACTTCATGAGATAAGTCAAAAGTGTATATGGTTGAGATCAGTCATTCATTATATACAAAATATTTTTGGACTTCTTAAAACCACAAAAGGGCCAACGATAATTCATGAAGATAATGCAATTTGTATTGCTCAAGTCAGGGAGAGATACATCAAGGAAGATAGAACCAAAAACATATCACCAAAGTTCTTTTATACTTACGAGCTTCAAGAGAGTAAACAGATTGTTGTGAAACAGGTACACTCCATAGACAATCTAACAGGATTATTTACAAAAGCTCTACCAACATCAATATTTGAAAAATTGGTATATGGCATCGGCTTGCGTCAACTCTCCAGGCTAGATAATTAGCTTAGTAGAAGTTTCATTAGGGAGAGCATGTCATCTTTCATCAGGGGGAGCATATCATTTTTCATCAGGGGATACATATCATCTCTTCTTATCTTTATATATTATGTTCTCTTTCCCTTCGACTAGGTTTTATTCCATTGAGTTTTACTGACAAGACTTTTAATGAGATAGTTTATTTTAAGGGGTGTAAATCCAATGGGGAGTATCACGTGATAATTGTAGATTTACCATCTCCACAATCAACCAAGTTTTTTACTATTATTATTGTAAATGGTTGGTGCTTCTTTTGCCTATATATAGGCATGTATGTCATTTGAAAAGTGATGAGTTTTTGCTTTCCAAAATCAATAAAAAGCATAAGGACAAGTACTCTTCTATTCTCTCATTCCTTTCTTTCACGTTTTGCTTACTTCCATTATTTCATATTCATTTGTTTACTTCTATTATATCATATATGTGTTATCCATATATTTTCCAACTTCTACACATTCCTTATTTCAATTTATTTATTTTATAATACGTTTCACTTATTTCATTTTATGTCTCTTTTTCAAACTGTTAACTTAGCTTTTGTGTGCATATTGACTGCCCTTTACTTGGCTCGACTTGGGGTTGTCCATTAATTATTTACTTATTTATTATTCGCCCACTTGTGTGCTCTTAATTCTTTGTCTCTTCATTATTTCAACTTTGCTTTTGTTTGAGTCCACTCATTATGACGGAATCCTTCTCGAATCCCTCCTCTGGACCCGAGAAAGATCCCGTAGCACCCCGAAAGAATTTCCACGAACCCTATACTTAGCCCGAAGGAACCCCTTCAGATCACCGAAACTTACTTTAAACTTCTTTTTAAACTCGTTTACTAGGTGGCAGGAGTACAAATTTTTTGCTTTTCTATTGAAAATCCGGCAGCACGTCGTCTGTTTTCTAAACTATGCCACCCTGCAAGTTTCAAATACAGTTTATAAAACATTTCTAAGAAATTCATTTCTCAACTTCCAGAGCCTCCGGCTCATTTTTCACAACACAATCACAACCAAATAATTAAAATCAGAAAACTGATTCATATAAAACTTTAATAAAACATTTTTAACTAATACATCCACAATTTCTTTAAAATACTTACAACTACATATATAAACATATACATGATCAAAATAACACCATATATACATGTAGTAGGTATCGTCCTATACGTCCACCTGCACGTCTGACTGAACCTCGTCGGCTGGATGACTAACTTCTACATCTGTGGGAGAATTTTTAAGAAAAACATTTAAAGAAAAACGTAAGTATAACTCAGTGGATGGTAGTAACTTTTAAACTAAAACTCATTTCTACACTTAAATTTCTCCCAAAAACAGTTTAATAAAGAGCAAATTACAATTTAGCTACCCAGTTCAAACGCATTCACAGGCGGAGCAATTGTTTCGCTTTTATTACAATTAACCCTCTGCCGTTAGTGGGCTTCAGTTAGTTTTAACTGGTTTGGGGTAAAATTATCTTTTCATGTTTGATTATTTAAAAAAATAAATTTTAAAAACTTTAAAAATACTCTCTCTCTCTCTTCCCTCAGCCATTTGCCGTGTCTCTGTCTCTTCTGCTTCTTCTTCTTCTCTTCTTCTTCTTCTGCTTTTTCTTCTTCTGCTTCTTCTTCTTCTCTTCTTCTTCTTCTGCTTCTTCTTCTTCTCGAACCCTTCTTCTCTTCTTCATCTTCTCGAACCAGATCTATCATCATCTTCTCGAACCCTTCTTCTCTTCTTCTTCTTCTCGAACCCATATCTGGGTTCGTCGACGAACCCAGATCTGGGTTCTTCAACCCAGATTCTAGGTTCGTGATGAACCCAGAATCTGGGTTCTTGCGAACCCAGATTTGGGTTACGAACCCAGAATCCGGGTTCGTTGAAGAACCCAGAATCTGGGTCCCTCGCGAACCCGAATCTGGGTTCCCAGTGAACCCAGAATCTGGGTTATCGTGAACCCAAATCTGGGTTCGATATTAAACTTGAGGTTTATTTCTGTTTTTTCTTTTCTCCAGTTTGGTTGACAGTTTTGTGGGTGATTGTGAGGTTGATTTCTCCAGTTTGGTTGACAGTTTTGTGGATGATTGTGAGGTTGATTTCAGTGATGATGTTGGGTTTGATAGTTTTGTGGGAGATTGATTTTGTTAAGTTTAATTGATGAAATCTGAGGTCATTTTGTGGGCTTTCATGAGTTGATTAATGATGTTGGGTGATTGTTGATGATGTTTAAGACCATTTTTTGGATGTTTGGGATCATTTCTGGAAACCCAAACAAAATCTGGCTTTCTAGTTGGGTTTACTGGAAACCTAAAATCTAGGTTTCTAGTTTTGGAAATCCAAAATCTGGTTTCTAGATTCTGGAAACCCAAATTCTAAACAAAAAAAAAAAAAATTCAACAAGTCAGCAACCACACAGAAATTTTAACAGACACAGAAATTTTAAAGATTTTTTAATTTTTTACTCGGTCAATTCGGTCTAACTTCAACAGTCAAGGGTATTTTCGTCTTTTACTCATTTTACACTATTTTCAGTTATATATAACGGAAATCCACTAACGGAAGGGGTTAAATTGTAATTATATCAAAACAATTGCTCCGCCTGTAAAAGCGTTTCAACGGGGTAGTTTTTTTGTAATTTGCTCGTTTAATAAAACTAAAATATTTTTCTAAAATACTTTCTAAACCTCATTTAAAACTGCTTTTGAATCTCGTTCTAAATTTCTTTCTAAAATTTTCTGAAATCTTTTCTTCAAATATTTTCTGTTGCTCGCCTAAATGGTAACCTAGGGAATATCTATTCTTGGCGTGGTAGCATATAAAATCTAGCTAACCACTAGGAGTGGGGATCTACCATGTGTAGTCACCGAAAGTGGGCTCACGCTGCGGACCGACTACACTACCCTATACGTGTATACGGATCACTCATACCTCACTCACACATGAGTCGACTAGACTCAAATCTCACTGACTGACTTCCTCTCATCTACCGTATCACGCATAGGGTATTCGGTCGGGTACTAAACTGGGACTAGGGTAAACCATAGGCTATTAAAATTTCTTTTTCTTATTACACTAAAATATTATAAATTTTAAGGCAGTACACCTAAAATCTTTAATTCTAGCATATTCTCATATACATAAATATAAACTAAAATCTTTATGCTAGAATTATAATATAAATTCAATTAATAAATAAATTATTATTAATAATAAATTCTTTTAACTTTAAAATAAACTTTAAGAAAATATAAATATTAAAAACTTGTAGTTCCACTCACAACACGTCCTCGGATAAAATCTGATCCCCCTCTGAATGACTCCGGAAGTCTCCGCTTTTACCCTAAAACATCAAATATCCATGTAAGGTCACTTAACTCATTCAAATAATATTAAAAAACAATAAAAATCCAATTATCTCTATTTATATCCTTTAAAGCCTAAACTTTCGGATATCAATTTCTATTCAACTGGGGTTTTCGAAATCTGTTCTCTCTACATGAATCCTATTTATTATTTTCTAGGAATACCTCAGAATACTCAATCTCATGATCGAAAACTTGGAACGAAATTCGACTGGATTCGCTTACTAACGAAAATCACTTTTCGCTCCGGACTTCCGACAACTTCAAAAATCAGTCCTCTAGTGTTCTAACACCTAACTATGATTAAATAAATCGTTTCAAATGTTAAACGAACACGTTTCGAAGGGTTTCGAAAACCGCCCTTCAATTCGTCTGTTTAGCTCCGAAATCGATCCTAAACTTTTCGTTTTCGAAATCTAACTTCAAAAGATTATTCCATAACCTCTAAAACATCAATCTAATGCCTTAGAATCGAAAACGAGATAGAATTCCATAAAAAACCCATTTTTGACCACGACTTTCCTCTCTCGTTTTATCTGTTTTTCTTCCATCAAATCACTCCAAAATCATACCAAAATTATCCTCACATATCTCTCTTATCATCCCTAATCTTTGATTCAAAAAGAAACCAAAGAAAAAAAATGGGTTTCATATAAACACCAAACTTTAAATTGAAATAACTCACCAAATAGGCAACCGTTTTGCTTCAAATTTGTTGGGTTAGTTAGAGGAGATGACGAGGAACAACTTTCGTGAAGAAATCTCATCGAAAATCGGATCGGATCTCTTTCTCTTCTTCCTCTCTTCTCTCGGCGCACACTCTCGGCTCTCACCCTCTCTCACGCAAACTCTCTCTCTTTTCTCTCTGATTTGCCGATAAAAAATGTCTCAAATGAGACAAATTAACTTATATATATTTGAATGCTCATTTGCTAAAAAGTCCTTCAAGAAAATTTCATTTAATAACCTCAAACTTTCACTAATCTCACTAGTGCCCAAAAATAAATGATTTTATATTCTATTGGTCCACTTGACACATTCTGGTCCATTTATTTCTTCAACCAATCCATGGATGACACGTGGCACAACCATAACTACTACTTTTCAAATCACTTATCTCATTTCTCATTGGTTAAATTAAAATATCTTTTACTTTATTCCGTAAGCTCACCTCGCTTGATTAACACGTAAATTGCGCCTAATCACTTTGTAATCGTACCAGGGTCAACCAAACGACATCCAATTTGCGATATGAAAATATAATAAACTTCAAATAACACTACTGGAGGCCTATGATTCGACTGTAACTCAATTCGAATATTTCTAATACCATAAAAAAATAAATCTGGGTGAGAGCTTACACTTGGTGAATTCTCATTTCAATATCAATATCGAATCCTTCTGAAAAATATTCCACAAATATTCTACACACATCTTATGGCCAATTCGACGTTATAAACTTCAATTTAGGTCTAATACCTCTCATATATACTTGATAAAGGAAATGTTCTTAACCGAAATCTAATCGAATCAACCGATATCTTTTTATACGTATCTATAGTTTAAATACTCGATTTTTACACTCATTCTCACAAACTCATTCTCATTCACTCGGGTTACACTCCTTGAAACTTCCATATATTATTCTCAAGCGTGATCCATGTATACTTAACTTAAAATGTCCATTTTGCCCTTTTTATAATATAATTTCACTTTGACCGAAAAATATTCTGAAAATATTCCATAGTCATCTAATCTTCAAATTGACTATGAAATACTCTAATTGGGTGTCCTATCTATCAGTCTCATGCTTCGAAAAAAATTCAATTGGATTTAAACTCATTAAAACCTATTAATCTCTCAAAAGGGCAATATCGTAATTTTCTTTGGATCGCTTAAAACTGATTCAAATGGTCTTCTTTTTTATCCGTTTCTGTTTCTCTATACTCTCCTGTTATTTTTGAACCTTTTCGACCCTTAAGGTCAATTTCTGAAATTTTACTATTCATTTAGAAATTTTTGTCCGAAAAATACTATTTACCAAAAACTTCTGTTTCCCATCGAATATAAATTCATGACCCTGGACAATATAACTGGGTCCAAATTCGATCTTAAACACAAACTTTCGGATCTTTTAAAAAAAAACACTATTTATCTGGATCTGAATACTATTCATTGAAAATTCTAATTTCTTCCTAACACGATACTCAGGGCCTTATAAATATAATCAAATTTTAACCGGACCTCTTGCATTATTTCTGAACTCTTTATGTTTTATCCGATCGTCGAAAATGAATTCTCTGAGGAAACTAGGATCGGTGTCTATCACATTACCTACTCGCCGTATATATACATTTATAAAAATGAATAGGAAACACCAAGTAATTCAAAGGGATTTAATAAATCCAAGAAAATTGATAATTAACATCATGCGTATTTTAAAAATAAATGAGGTGTATTAAAGTCAACTGACATAACTAATAATACTTGAGATTACACTTAAATTTGATCTATTTATTGATTTTATTTTAGGTTCAATTTATTTATTGAATCTACTTGAATTCGAACCTTGCAATATTAATTATAATGATGTATAGGACGAAGTAGAGGGATTTGATAATAAAATGAAAGAAGAGAATCTGATGGTAGTAGATGTGGTGGTGAGATTTGTAAACAGCCAAGAAGACATTTGGGTCGCTAGTGAGAAAGGGAGTGAGTGGCAATGGATCAATCTTTTGATGAACTGAAAATCAATTTTTTTACTTTTTTGTAATTATTGTAACTTCTATTATTGTTTTACTTTTTTCTTTGAATTTTTAATAATTTTTTTTAACTTCTATTATTGGTTTACTTTTTTCTTTGAATTTTTAATAATTTTTGTAACTTCTATTATTCTTTTACTTTTTCTTTGAATTTTTAATAATCACTTAATTTGATAGTGTGGGTCACATTTTGTGAATGGGAATTTACGATTTTATATACCTTTGGTTTATGATTTGGAGGAGAATTGAGTGGGTGTTTTTGTGGTATGGGAATTACAAGGGTAATTTACCACATTGGTACTCATTTATTGTTTAATTTTAGTTTCTTTTGTCATTTTTATGAAAGTGAGATCTTGTTTCCTTTTAATTATTTATTAATTTTAAGATAATGTGGTATTAATAATTAGAACTCTGAGTAATGTTGACTTCATAATTGGTCAACATCCAGATTAATGTAAAAACAGTTTTTAGTGTGAAATTTTGAGAGTTAAACAAAATCTAACGATGGTGTTAATATGATAAACAAAAAGAAAAATAGAATGAATGCAAAGAAATATAATAGAATAATGTTTACATCCACAATTATGTTATTGTCCGGGGGAAACTGAGTTTAGCAAAGTTTCTACTAGGAGAAAGGATGCTGACAAGCATATAAGAGCTCTTTCTGGATGCAGGCAAGCTTGTCGAGATGCAAGATGCTCGTTTGTATATACCAATGACCATTTATATAGTGCTAGGGTTGCTTGTTTACATATAATTTGACTATTACAACATAGGAAAGATTAAAAATTTCTCTTTCTTATTTTACATGAAACTATATTAAACACTTAGATATAAAATCAAACTATAATTAATTGTGTCAATATTGGAGTTATAATGCAATTATGACTACTTCCTGTTCGGATAGAATTTCTACCATTATAGAAATCTTCCCCGTTTGATGAAGTTTTTTTCCTTTTTCTAGAGGTTCATTGAAATAAAAAAAATATGTCAACTTTTGCCAATTGGTAGGAAATTTTCTATTTTTAGGTTTTTCTCACCGTTAAGGAAATAGCGAGCTTAAGATGTGCCATAGGTTGCTTTGTGACTACAACCTCAAGTTATGCCTTATGTGAACTCCTTATTCCAAGCTAATTCACTTTCTTGGCACAATTGAACTCGTTTGGTGTTTTGATTGACGTGTGATGGTACGATGGACTTTGAACTACTTCATTCTTCATTTGAACCTTTAGGTTAGTTAGCCTATTGGGCTCTTACTGGGTTTCTAGTTCTAGTGCTATTTTTAGGCACAACAATTAATTTGAAATTTTGATCATATAACATGCTTTTTATTCATGCTAATAAATATACATATTAAAACACTTAATTATCTATTATGAATGTAGTAATGAAGTGCTCTCATCAATTAATTAATTCAAAACCTTTTTTTTTTTTAATTATTAAAGATACCATTTGGATGGACTCAAAATTAAAATATTACCAATTGCATAAAATGCTATTTATTACCGAACTACGTATTTTTTTTTCTTGGGTTTTTATTACTTAACTACATTGCATGATATACTTCAAAAATATGATCTAGGTTTAAATTAAAAGTAAGAAACTATTTCAATATATTTTTTAGCGTTTAGGTTATTATTTTAAAGGGATATTATGAAAAATACCCCTAGAAAGTAAACTATTGGTGATTAACACTTAGCTTTTTTATTAGGCGAATTGTCCTCTACCAGTTAAAAAAAACCAATTGGTCTTAAATTCAAAAGGTATAATAGTAATTGAATGAATAATTTTACTTATTTGAATAAAATTAAATAAAAATTTTGAAAAAGAATAAAAAAAAGTTAAATAATTGAATAAAAATGATAGGATCTGACCCGGATTCGTATTAATGAATCCAGCGATCTCATCGGGCACCCCATGAAACCCGTCTGAAACCTAACTACTAAGGTCCAGAAGGGTATCATAGAGCGAACCCATAACTACTCTTAAATTCTAAGCATATAAAATTTTACTCATTTTAAAATGTAATTTAAAGTAAACAGTGGATAAGTATATAATTTAAAATATTATCATAAAAATATAATTATCTAAAACATTGCATACAATTTATAAAGTCCGACAACATCTATTAATAAATATGAAAACATGCATATTACATGATTAAATTTAAATCATAAACTTAACACAAAGTGACTTTGCAGCATCATCGGTCAGGAATCATATAGTCTGGACGTGGCTCTCTGGTACTTAGATCACCTGCACTTGCACCTGAGAAGGGTTTTGAAATAAAAATATTGTGAGCTATAAAGTCCAGTGAATATAGATGCGTTTATTCAAAAAAATTACCTCCCAAAAACGTTTTGATAACATTTTTCTTTGAATTAATTTTATTTCTAAAAACGTTTGAGTTTCATAGAATTTGTATTTTGGTTCAAAAGCTTGTTTAAAATGTTAAATTTTTCTAAAAATATTATCTTTCTAAAATTTGCTTTAATGGTATGTTAGTTATTCTAAAAACTCTAATGGTAACCTAAGAAAGCTAAAACCACAAAAGCGATCAGACTAGTTCCGCTTAGTGTGGGGGGTACGTGGCGCAAAGGCTAGTATCGCTCATCGTGATAAAACTACAAAGATGTCTCGTATACACATGTGGTGGAACTATCATTGCTCACCATGCATCGAAAAATACCCCATAAGAGTAGAGGGCGACAGACTCGATAGACTCAATCTCCCCGATGTTAGCTGGACTAACCCTTCCAACATATGTCATACACTGTGGGATATACCGACCGGGTCTAAATCTAGAAGGTCATGCTATAAATACTCGAGCTATCCACTAGGTTTGAAAACTTTTTTCTCTGTTTCTATAAATCTATTTCTTTTCTATGCTATAAAAGAAATCATATACATATGACATACCATCTTCAAATAAATTATTTATTTTCATGCTAAAATATAAAAGAAGACAATTATGATCTAAACAAAAATAAAAGATATGAAATGTATTTGCATAATAACTAAAAATCATTTAATAAAAATATTTTCCACACTTACTGCTTGCTATTTTATTCACTTACTTCTGCTTAGCAACCTCCTTTCTGTCTCAGCAACCTCTTCTTCAGCTCGCTACGTCACCTATACTTGGTCACAAAAGAAACTTTAGCTTAGCTCGCGGGTTACTTCAAAATTAGCTTTATCAGCTCTACTTTACTCGAGCTACACTATCCTTCTCAGCTTGAGCTACCCATGCGAGCGCTAGCTCGCATCCAGCTTAATCCATGGGAGGTCTTTCACTCAGCTCAGCTCAAACGAGCTCCTCCACTCAACTCAATTCAAACGAGCTCCTCTACTCAACTTTCTATCTCACCTGGGTCACGACCTCAATAGGTTCTACGACAGCTCTCAATCATTCTAACTCACAAACAACTTCAATTAACTCATTTCCTTAGCTACATTACTTACCAAGCTTCCTTTAGCCTTCTGCCTAGCTCTCCAGCTCACCCACTGTTTCAATCTCACCAAATCTAAGCACAAAAACTTCATCAACTTCAAATAAACATGGAGGCTGTCCTCAAATAGATTTTCCACCAAATAATGTCATAAACAATTAACTTTACTGCTAAATCCTCACCAGATCTGGTTCTCAAATCTGTATTTCACCTTCTGGCAGCTTAATCTCCTCTTCAAATGCAATGCTATCCAACTTGGATCGGCAGCAGCTTGTCTCCTCTACTAGCTGACTGCTCTTCCTCTCTCCAGATTTTTCTTCACTCTTTACTCTCTCTCCTTCTCTTTCTCTTTCTCTCTGTCTTTGTCTTTTACACCGACACACCACCCACACGCCTATTTATAGGCGTGGGTCAAGCTCGCTTTTCACCCTTAATCTTCCTGAAAATTACGCTTTTACTAGATTCTAGAGAATTCTTTATTTCCTTAATATTCTTGTCCTTTCCTCTTAATTACCATTTTGCCACTCAATCAAAATATCTAGTATTTTACTCTTAGGTCCCTCAACTTATTATAATTTTAATTTATTCCAAATATTTTTAAAAATTTACAAATATTAAATTTTCACTTCTAAATACTTAAAAATCCTTTTTATTAATTTACCAAGAGGGTATATTTGTACATTTTTTTTCATCTCGTACACATGAACAATAATATCCTCAGGAGAGGGTATTATAAAAAATTTAATTCATCATATCTCTACTGTTTATCTTAAGATGAATAGAGATTAATTTAAAAATTAAATAAAAATTTAAAGAAAAATTATAATGATGTCCACTATACATTTTGATTAAAAAAAAAGTTCTAAAACTTCATATATATATATATATATATATATATTGGGGTGGAGATTCAATTTCCATATCCAATTAATCATCATACTTGTCATCCACCATCACTTAATCCACCATCATCAGCCATTATCACCCTTAAGCTATCACTATTAGCCATCATTATCATCACACCATTATCAGCAACATCAATCTAAACCCATCATTATCATCATTAAACTATCATCAAAGAAGCACCATCATTAACATCATCTACAATTGAGCCCATATGAACATAACCCTCAACAACCTCTAATCGAACCCACATCTGGTTTCCAAGCTTCCCTGGAACACCCTCCTCTGGAACACCATCCTCAGCAACTCTCGTATTCGACATAGCTCTCATATCAAATATAACCCTCATATCTAACACAACCCTCGTCAAACCCTAGTACCATCATCTGGGTTGTCCCATATATATCTCATCCATAACACTCACTCTCTCTCTCCTTCAATTTCTTATATACCTCATCCACCAGTATCGAAAACAACACCTCACTCTTTTTCAACAACATTGTTACCACCCCATTCAATCACCCTTCTCATATTATACCGATGGCGGTGGTTGATTCTTCTAAATTACTTAACCCCTCTGTCATTTCCTTGATATACCCAATTACTATTTATAAACCCAAATTCGACCACCGCCCCCATCTCATTTGCCAATCGCTGTCGTTTTGAAGTCGAAAATGGGGTATGAGGCAAGGAAAGTGGTGAAGAGAAAGATGGCGATACTGGAGATGGCAAATGAGGAGATGGGTGTCCAAAAGAGATCCCCATTATCATCCACCAATCTTGCAAACCAGAAACCATATACAATGAAGGTGAGTGTGGAAAGAGAGAATGATAAAAGGGAAAAACTAGAGATAGTGAGGGTGAGAAAGAGAAAGACGATGAGGGTGACGGTGAGGGTGGACGACAAAGAAAGAAAAAGGCTAATTAATCTTTTTTTTGTGTTATTTTTTATTTAATATTGTTAAATAATCTAAAAGACATTTCAGTCATTATATAAATGTAAAGGGCATGATATGGATTTTATATAATCTTGATAAATTTTAGTTATTTTACGGTTTTGGATGGAAAATATTAATTTTTTGATGAAAAACTAATGGTAAGGGGCGATTCCACTTTAAAAAACAAAATCGGGGGCTAATCATCAATTGTTTACTTTTCAGGGGCTTTTTCATAATATTCCTATCCTAAATGGGTAACCAACCCAAGCTTTTGATAACAAATGTGGCATCATTTTAAACATATAAAAAATTGTATGTACTTTTATCCAAAAGAAAAAAACTTGTACTTAATTTTTAAATAATAAATACTATACTTTTTTTTTAACAATAATGAAATATGTATTTTTTTTTTTTTTGAAGTACTAGGACGAACCCAAAAGACAACATGGACCAGATTGATAGGACTCTAGTGGCATGGTTAGGATCAATGACTCTTATATAATTGGGAGCAACCATACTAGGGTGGGAGACTATCACACTCTAACCTGAAAGTCAAGCTATGAATTAACATACTATCAATTAACCACTAAAATTTCAAGAAAAAAAATGTATTTATAAATAAATACAACTATCAAATTTCTTAACAAAACTAAATAAATTCCTAAGAATCTTCAAATGGCATATAGACTTATTTCCTAAGGAATCAAGAGCTGCTACTGAAATTACAATCAATCTTATGTGCGATAAGAATCTTAATCATTTGAAATTACAACATACTAAGTGAGATTGGAAACTCAGTAAGCATATTAAATGGTATTAATTTTTTTCAACAAGTGAATATACATTTTACAAATATGAAAATAATAAATTTCAGATTCATAATCAATTTACCAAATTAGAAACTTATCGAATATCATAATAGATTTTCTAGGTTCCTTTTACGCTTTACTATATAGTAGGACTTTTATAACATATAATAGAGCCAAAGTCACTCGTCGGCAACTAATGTATACAAGGCAAACGCAAGTAAGGAATTAATTTTTAAAAACAGAACACTCATGTCTTAAGGTAAGAGCTAGAACCTTTATTATGATCATCAATGAGTCTTTTCACATGCACTGATTCGTCGACATACAAGTGTGAAGACTCATTAATCCCTAAGGTACCCTGGAGACACTTCCCATATACTCACATATACATAACAAATCACATATCATATAGAGGTCACACATATAATAAAGGTGCCTACTAGTAGTAAAGAATAAAAGTAAGCCTAGACAAAACATATTTTATAGTACCATTTAATCATATATTTTCATAGTATAATAATTTTCCAAATATAATTTCGAAAACATACATATGGTTGTGATTCCAGTTTTGAAAATAATTTAGTATACTTACTTTCTAACAAATCCAAAGCAAACAAACTCTTCACGAATAAAATGATCCAAACCTTAGTCTAAATTGACACAATCATATATAAATCAAACTCAAAATATTGTCTTAGGATTGAAATTAGGGCTATCGAACAATCTGCTTAATCTAAAACTTAAAATTAGAGCTAACCAGTGCTGTCTTGAAATCTGTGAGTGTTCGATTTACGATTTTTAGTAAATTGTAAACAATCTGAAAAATTATGAAAATTTTTAGAAACATACTACACATACATATCTCAGACATTACAATTTTTGGAATTAAATAAAATCTGGAAGTGCCCTAACCTAATTTGTTTTCAAAAGTATTTTGGTTTATTTTCCAGTGGACAGCCTAAAATATGCTTCAATTTGGAATTTTTTTCTAATATTCTATAGACCTCCATTTCACTTAAAATTTTGCATGAGTAAAATAAATTTATGTAGGAGTCTAAAGTAAAATTTTGAAAAGAAAATAACACAAATAAGTATTTTAAAATATTTTTGAATATGGACTTACACATGCTATCTGGTATTAAATAAATTCAACACCTTGAATAAGAAAAATCATAACTTTTAAAATACAATTTCAAAAATTATAAAACAAGTTAATATCTAATATCTTTATAAACAACTGTATAAAATTTGAGAATTTTTAGAGAAGTAAAACTTAATGAGACACGTTTCATAACCAAACCAATGCAGAATATTTTAAAATTTAAGCACTCTTTTTTCAAAAAGAAAAATTTATAAAAACTCATATACTTATGATATTTTTACAATATCAATTTTACTTGAAACGTTAGAAGGTCTTGTTTTTAAATTAGAAAATCATAATATCAAAATCAAACACATGCATAACTTATAATTTTCGAAATAAGCACTGATTAGTCTATACTTGCATAAACTTCATAAACCAATGCTAACATAAAAAGAAACTAATATATCTAGGGTTTCTTTTTCTTCCTAAACAATGTTAATGAAAGAATTAATTCTCTAAGCATTTAAATAAAATATATTTTATAAACCTTATAAAGTATTCTTGATTTTCAAACTAAATTTTCTTTCAAAGAACCTTGCAGGAGTTATTTGTTATGAGCAAAGAATAATTTTTTTTTTTTGTTTTAAAATGGTGTTCAACATTTAATGAAGAAGAGAAAGGATTTTATAGAGTGTTGTTTCTTATTTTTATCAAATCAGCTTACCCTTTTTAATTTAAATAAAATAACTTTAACAGTGTAATATAATTAGGAAACCTTATCACATATAAATCATTTTAAAAATATAACTCCTACTAATTTTAAATATTATTATTTTTAATTAAGTAAAATATCATTTATTTAGTTTTATTTAAACATTTAGGAAATAATTCAAGTGTTATAGAGATAACTCATATATATGAGAGAAAATCTCATTTATATTAGACGAGATAGAGTGTCGAGCCTTGGTTTTGAACCAATGCTACCTATGTGTGCTTCCACTGTACCACAAGGTGCAATGAAATATGTTCTTGTTCACAACTATTTAATACTTCCCCCTAATACTCTACATACCCACATCAAGGGTTTTCTAAAGAACTGACTACCCAAAATGGCCTGTTGATAAAATACTCCTCATTCTGTCTATCAATGATTCAAGTTTAAGTAGTTACACCGCAGATGATATTTTATTAAAAAAAAAAAAAAGGTTTTTTAAAGAAACAAAAACACAATTTAAAACTTATGAAACAATTAACTAATTTTCTGAATTCCAGACCTTATTGAAATAAAATTATTTATCTAAATGAATTAAGTACTTAAATATTCTGCTTAAGTATCCTGAATTTTCTTCTATTTCTATATATATATATATTTTTTACGATCCTTTTCTTCTTTTCTCTCACGGTTTCTTTCTTTTATTTTCCAACCGCCTTTCACGCAGTGTCTCTTCTTCTCTTCTAATTTCACACCCAGTTTTGTCTCTCCAGCTGTCTTGCTTTCATGCCTATCATCTTTCATTTTCATTCTTTTTCTCTTATGTGTAACACTTGTCACGTTTTTTTATTTTAAAAAAAATATAATTGCATTATCACTCATTCTCTCTCTCGGTCCTCTCTTTGATCCTATACATGTATGCTTGTTTTGTTCCTCGTGCTCCGCGTGTCTTCTCATTTCTCTAATGTATATCTCTCACACGCAATTTTGTCTTTTATCTTCTTCTAATTTCCTACTGGCTGCCACTCATGCTTTCATTACAACATCCAATTTTTTTCTTTATCTACAATTGACCTTTTAGCTTTGCATAATTGAAAGCCAAATGTTAATTGGGTTTGGCTTGGTGTCCATCGATTATTAAACAACAACTGGGGTGCCTAAAAATTAAATGGGGGTGCATTTAAGCAATTTTAAATTAGAATATAGATTGGGCTTGCGCTAAATTTGAGCCCATTTATTGATTTCATTTTGGGCTCAATTTATTTTCTGGATTCATTTGGATTCGGACACTACAAATCATCATCCTGATAAAATTTCATCCTCGAAATTTATGAGTCATCTTGACTCAAGATGTCTTACTCTAAACTTTTGCTTTCATTTCTCATCAATAATTATAATGATTCAATTCTTAATCATTCTCCAAATTTCTACATACACAAGATCGTGGATTCAACACCACAGTGTTTCACACCAACGTAGAGTACCATTCAATAAAACTCTTCGATAATCATAATAGTACCCAAATAAAATATTATATAAACTTCCTCATATATAGTATTGTAGGTTTGAACACTACAACAATCAGCACCTACATGGACAACCTTTAAACAAAACTCTTCAATTAGATTCTCATCAATAATCATTTGCACACTTCTGAATAATCAAACCTACAACATTTTAAATAATAATCATTTTCATTTTTATCACTTCCAATAATAAATAAAACTTAATAAATCATTCCATGTAGCTCTTACATTTCATATAGTCTTCTTAACTTTCGAATAGTGAGTTAATATCCGCCAATGAACAATTAATTACAGATTTTTATCATTTTTCATCCATACTCTTTAGAAACAAATATATCATTTAAAATCATATCCTATGACATCAAGGTCATATCACATTCACATAAATGTCATTAAATTTTCTCAAAGTTCAAGTTTGTTGTTTCATAACTCAATTTGGAAGTCGGGTAATGAAAAATTGTTTCATTAGGATAACTAATCTATGCTTGGGATATAACAATATTTTTATTTTCTTACAATTGTGCTTTTTGCTTTATTTCTATTCATTAATGTATTGCTATTTAGTGTGGGATAGCAACTGGACTTTTTGAATCCAAAAATGGAGTATGGCCTTACCAAGACTTTAGAGTTGAGTGTGACTAAAATCGTGGCATAAGCTAACTTGGAATGCAATTTTTCTATTTGTTCTTGAAGTTAGAGCTGACATATGCATCAATCTTATAATTATCTAATGTTGTAGTTCAACTTCGACTGGATCATCCTTGGTCTTTTACCTACCTCTTTGAAGTGGAAAAAAGCCAATACAGAGTATCTATTGTGATAAGTGGGTGTGGCAATATTAGGGTGCAGTAAAGGTAATACTTTGTTGTTTAATCTCTTTTGCTGTATTTGTTTAAAGAATTTTCGAAATATAAGTTCATATGGTTGTTTTCTTTTCTTTCGTTTCCAACTGAGTGAGCTATTCATTGTAGCAGGCCGTCTCCTTTAGTTTTGGTTGAAGTATTCGGATCGATGGTTTGATTATTGACCTCTGGCAGGAGGCTCTGGAGGTAAGATTCAATTCTTAGCTACAAGCTCTTTGGAAAGCCTCTATCTTAGCTATGATTTGGGTGCTTTGGTTTGTGCGAATAAGGATATTTTTAAGGATACCTAAGTCCCCTTTGCAACTGCTATGTATGCTTTTTTTAATGCTTGTGTGTTTAACTGGTATAAGATTTAGCCTAAAAGCAACTCTGCTTTTTTGGTAGCCCTTCATCGCTCTCGTTACTTAGATTCGTTGTCATTGATGAAGTTTATTGTCACCCATATTTACTGTGAGGGTAATCATGTGGTAGATTCACTAACTTCTTAGGCTTCCAGTATCGTTTCTGTCATTTGACAGTGGAGGACTCCAAGTTTTCTTTAGTTTCTAATAATGTTGGTCAAAAATTGAATTTTTATTTTGCTGGTTTTTTATTTTTATTTTTTTTAGCCTCTTTGTATCCTTTTCTCATCCTTTTTTTTTTTTTTTAAATATTATGGCAGGGATGGGTGGATGATGAAGGTGCTAAGGAGGTGCCAACCTAGTTGGGATGTCCCGGTATGCCTGTTGATTTCTATTTTTCGCAACTTTAATTAAAAAAATAGGCTTGTATTGAAAGATAATACGTGTATTGCATAATTGCTTGTGGGGCAAGATTTATATGACAAATACTATAAACTTTTATAGCTTTGAATATTGCAGCTTCAAAATGTAGATTCTATTGAGCACATGAAATTGTGGTTTTTTTAGTAGTTTTGGATAGCACATGATATATTTCTGATTTAATTCTATTAACGAAGTAGAATACAATGAGGATGTGTTTTATACCTTGATTCTTGAATTCTATTTTTATGAAATTCTTTAATAATTTATGTTTCACGACACTATAGCTTCTGATTTTGGTTTTTTGTGTTTCGATGTCAAAATTGATAACTAGTTTAATTCGAACAACTTCAACATAAAGTCTTTCGATGTTGTCAATGGCATATCTAATAAGGTAATCACCTAGAAATCAGTAAAATCTTGAAATTGTAGGTTGTTTAGCAAGTTTGGAATAAACAATAGTTGCTGTGTTCCTATTCATGGTATATATTTATTTACTTGTGTGCATATACACTTTTCAGTTGTTTCAATTCATTCTGCTTTTACCTGCCGCAATGCCTTTTTTTGTGAAAATGCCTAGGTGGGAATTTTAAGGTCTCATTTGTTGGAAATTAAACATGATTATATAGACACAAGCACTCATGAATTATGAAGGAGTTTTAAGTATAGATTCATCTAGAAGTTTGTATTCATATATTTAAAGTATTCATCTTATTTAGAGCATTCATGTGTTTAGAGAGTTCAAATATTTAGATAAAGGACAAATTCACTTTGTCTAAAACCAAAAGAAAAAAATCGTTTTTATCCAATTCTCTACAAAAAATTTTTTTTGACATCTTAAATAAACTATTTTCATTCTATACTCAAGTTTACCAAACTATCCTTAAGTCAAAAGGTCCCTTTTAACCTAAGTCGAAATTACCAAACTCCCCATTCATTTTCCCATTACTACATCTCTTCTCCTCCTTTACCGTTCTTTGTCCTCTTCAATTCTCTTCAATTTTCATCATCTATTCAAGGTTATTTGACTCCAAAAAACACACATTTAAGTTGTTTTGTCTCCAACAAATCGTTTTGGTTGTTATTCGAATGATATTAAGATATTAGTAAGCTAGATCCGCAAAAATTGCAGTTTTTTATAGATTCTGCCAATCCAACCATGTTTTATAGGCCCATAAAACCTGATCATGGGTTTAACAAGCCAATGAAATCTAGCTGTATCTTTTTAGGCATTTTTAAGGTTTTTTATTATTATTATTTTTTTGCGTTTTGAATGTTAGTTATTGATGTTCAGGGTTAGATTTGGTTAGTTTTTTTAACTCTATCACCAAATTATAAATATTTTTTGAGTTATAACTTTTATATCATCTATTAATTTCATTCATGTAGGGATTGTTGGAAAATTAGGACATAAAAGTCCATTTTAATAACCATTTTGATTGAGGTTTGGATCTCGATTTTGGAAGATCAAAGTAGATTCATGTTCTTTTCTACAAGAATATCGAATTGGTATATTTGTTTGGTCAAAATAGTGCTTGGGTGAATTAAAAATTGAAACTCATAGTACACCCACTAGGAAGAAAATAAGGTCTTTTGGTTTTTGAAATTTGAATATGGTTTCTTAAGGATTAATTGTAGAATAAATTTTATCTTTATAACTACAGACATGATTATTTCATAAATAATTGCAGCCATTAAAATAATTAATTTTGAATTGAATTTACAAAATTAATTTTTGAATTTTGTAATTGCAGACATGGCTAATTCTAAATTGAATTTACAAAATTAATTTTTAAATTTTGTAACTACAAACTTATTTCATTATTTTGAATTGAATTTGTAACATTAACTCTTAGATTAAACTTTGTATTTGTAATTACAAAATCTATAGAATTAAAAGCATATTAAAAGACCATTATTTTTTGTTTTCAAATTGTCCTAAATTGGTACACATCTTGCTTCCCATTTGACTATATGGCCTTGGTCATGGGTTCGACGGGTGTGGGAGGCGTATGAAATCCCTAAAGGCTAAGGGACAGTACCTGGACCGAAGGATGGGTGAGCCCATGCACCCAGGAAGGTCCCGGCCCAACATGGGGAGAGGATGGGTCGTTATATAAAAAGACGTCTTTTTATTGTGGCGTCCCCGCCAGCCCTTCTCTTAGTCCTTCAGGCCCGGGGCTTGCCACTCATAAGGTACTGTCCCAGTCAAGATGGATTTTCTTTCGCCTCCCCCACCTCTCGAACCTGGCCTTTGACCCTTAAATCCAAGTTCTTAGAGAGGTGAGTACCAATTGAGCTAGTAGCTCAATTGGTACTCACCTCTCTAAGAATTTGGATTTAAGGGTCAAAGGCCAGGTTCGAGAGGTGGGGGAGGCGAAAGAAAACCCATCTTGACTGGGACAGTACCTTATGAATGGCAAGCCCCGGGCCTGAAGGACTAAGAGAAGGGCTGTCGGGGATCCCACATTCTCCATCCATTTTGTGTTGCAAGTGCTAGAAGTAGTTAAATGGTACCAGTTTTGCCACAGGTGCAAATGTTTATGAAAAATCTACACCAAATAATTGAGCATAACCCTTTACAACTAACTTCGCTTTATATTTGTTTACAGAACCATCTGTATTAAGTTTAGTTCTATAAACTCATTTCACACCAATAGTCTTCTTATGTTGTGGCCTATCTACCAGCTCTCAAGTTTCATTTTTTTTGGATCATCTTGATCTCCTCCTCTATTATTGCAATCCATTTTGGATCTTTAGCAGCCTCAACATATCTTGCAGGTTCAAATACAACCACATCACACCCTTGAGAAATATCCGTTAGTGATCTAGTACCTCTCATAGGTATATCATCAATCATATCATCCTTTTGCTTTTCTGAAACTTGTTCAGGTTCCACTTTGCTCCAGTTCTATTTTGTAGCCTCATTAAATTTGATATCTCTACTAACAATAATCTTTCCTATCAATGGTTGAAAAATTCTGTAGCCTTTGGTGACTTTGTTATAACTAACAAAGACTTCATATTCTACCTTTTGATCTAATTCCCTCTCTTCATATCAGGAACATGGGTAAAACATAAATAACCAAATATTTTCAAGTTACTAACAGAAGGTTTGAAACCATACCAACCTTCAAAGGGAATTTTCCTTTTAAAGCTCTGGTTGGTAACATATTTAGCAGAAACACAACAGTATTAGCTACCTCAGCCCAAAACTTCTTTGGCATTCCATTCTCAAATAAAAGACATCGAGCCATCTCCATAATTATTCTGTTCTTCCTCTCACTAATACCATTTTGTTGAGGAGTATAGGTTGCAATAAGTTGATGTTTAATCCTTACATCTAGACAAAACTTAGCAAACTTATCAATGGTGTATTCAGTGCCACTGTCATATCTAATCATCTTAATTTTGCATCCACTTTGATTTTCAATCCAGTTTTTAAACTTCCAAAAAACATTAGCAACTTCAGACTTCTGTTTGAAAAAATAAATCGAGCACATTCTACTATAGTCATCAATAAAAATTTTGAAGTACCTGCTACCATTTAGAGATGTAGTTCTCATAGCTCCACAAAAATCAATGTGAATGAGTTGAAGCTTCTCAGTTGCTCTCCATGCTATTGTTACTGGAAATGCTAGCCTTGCTTGCTTTTCTAGTTGACATACTCCACAAACTGCTCCTCTAATACCATTGAATGTCATTCCCTGTATAAGTTCCTTTTTGTGCATATAATCCAAAGCAGAATAATGAAAATGTCCCATCCTTTTATGTCATAACTCAGTTTGGTCCAAAATGCAAGTATATGCATTAGATTTAGCCTTTATCCAATCCAAACAAAAATGTTTTCCTTTCATTCCCACAAAAAACAGTACAACACCTTTTGAGTAAGCAATTATACACATTTTATCCTTAAACATAATAGAATAACTTTTCTCAAGAAGTTGTCCCACACTTAATAGATTTTGATCAATCTCATGAACAAATAATAAATCAGAGATTAATTTAATACCTGTTGGTCCTTCAATTGTAACAGTTCCTTTGCCCTTTACCTCAATGAACTGACCATTGCCAATTTTGACTCTTGACACCTCTAACTTGTCCAATTATTTAAAAAGTGACTTATCAAAGGTCATGTGGCTAATGCATCCACTGTCTATCAACCAAGCATTGCTTGAACTGCTACTAGAGAAGCAAGTTGTAACAAAAAGTTGCTTCTTCTGTTGTTCATCCACTACTTAAACTTTCTCTTGCTGTTTGTTCTTGCACACTTTCTCAATATGCCCTATTTATTTGCATGCCCTGTATTGTATATTTGGTCTTCACCAACAATTGTTTTGAGCATGAGATTTTTTCTTACAATAAGGACATGGAGCATATTTGCCTTTTTTGACTCTGTTGTTATTGTTTTCCTCCGTCTTGTAGTTTCTATTATTTTTTGGTTTTTTGTCTTTTTTATCATCTTCTTTCACTTGAAATGCTCCCTCAGCTACTTCCTCCTTTCTGTAAGCTCTCTTTTGCTCTTGAGCTTGTAGTGTATTAAGAAGTTCTACTAAGTTTATTGTTGATAGATCCCTTGATTCTTCAAGTGAAGAAATTTTGACTCAAACTTCTTAGGTAAGTTTACCAAAATTTTTTTTACAACCCATCTATTTGAAAGTTCTTCTCCTAGCAATCTGATCTTGTTGACTACTATTAATAATTTATCTGTGTAGTCCTTTACTGTTTCTATCTTCTTCATCTTTTGCATTTCAAACTCCCTTCTCAGGTTTAAGACCTATATTTGCTTTGTTCTGACATTTCTCTAATATTCTTCCTTCAAGAAATCACATGCCTGTTTTGCTATTTCACAGTTCATAATCTTTGTAAAAATTGTTTTTGATACTGCAGAATGAATGTAGTTCTTAGCCTTGTATTTCCTCTTCCTCTCCTCTCTGTGATCCCTTATCTGAGCTATGGTTGGATTCTCATGAAATTCAGTTACCACATCTGTTTGCACCAAATCCTATAGGCCACTTGCTTCTATTTTGATTGAGGTTTTGATCTCGATTTTGGAAGATCAAGGTAGATTCATATTCTTTTCTACGAGATCATCGAATGAGTATATTTGTTTGGTCAAAATAGTGTTTGGGTGAATTAAAAATTGAAACTCATAATACACCTACTAGGAAGAAAGTAAGGTCTTTTGGTTTTTGAAATTTGAATATGGTTGGCTGTTTCTTAAGGATTAATTTCAGAATAAATTTTATCTTTATAACTGCAGACATAATTATTTCATAAATAATTGCAGTCATTAAAATGATTAATTTTGAATTTAATTTACAAAATTAATTTTTGAATTTTGTAATTGCAAACATGGCTAATTCTGAATTGAATTTGCAGAATTAATTTTTAAATTTTGTAACAACAAACATATTTAATTATTTTGAATTGAATTTGTAAAATTAACTCTTAGATTAATACTTTGTATTTATAACTACAAAATCAATAGAATTAAAAGCATATTAAAATACCATTATTTTTTGTTTTTAAATTATCCACATGAAGTTTATAAATTGGTATCCTTTCTATTTTTTCTCTTTTAGACAACCATGAATCCATTTTATATTTCAATTTTACTTTCTCTTAAACACAATTCTTAGTCATAAGTTTCTAGAGTAATAGATATTTGCACTCAATTTGGCTTGCCAAAATTTGATATTGTTGTATCTTAGGATATAAAAGTTAAACAATATAGATGATGAGTAGGGAATTTGTCTTAAGGACACTTTGTTATGCACGGGCCTCAATACTTTTATTTTATGCATTTATTGCTGTAAATTCATTGTAATTTGGAGAGTCTCCAAAGTTTTAATTTTTATATTATTACCTATTCATGTAATTATTATATTACCAACAATAATTGCATTCATATGTTCTCCTTTTGTAATTCTTACCGACATCCATTATCATCAACACAACTAAAATGTAAAACGTGGGTACATTTTTATTTTTATTTTTTGAATTATGTATGTTCGTTATTTACTTAATAGAAATAACAAACAAAAACATAGATAAAAACATTAGGAAATGTCATCAAATTTTCACTTTCCATTAATGAAAATGTATTTGATATTTTACGGATATTTCCAAAAATTTTCACGAAATTTTGTACAATTCACACCAAACATTCATGAAAATGATATTTTACGAAAATATCATGAATATCAAGTATACTTTTATGTGAAAAATACCAAAAATGCCTACATAAAAATCGTAAATTCATTTATACCCAACAATTTTAAAAATTCATTTTTAATTTTTCAAACAAATTAATTGTAGCTTATACTCACTTTACCCAAATTGCTTTTGCCTACCTTATTCTCTTCCTTAATTGCTCATGGTATGAGAACTTTGGCTTCCTTTGTTAATTGTTTGGATTTTTTGAGTTTTATTTGTGATTTTTCATTTTTTTTTTTTTTTTGGGATATTTGATATTGATGTTTAAAGTTAGATTTGATTGGATTTATTTGGATTTGATTAGATTTGGTTTAAATGGAGGTTTCTGATGAAATGCAGCATCAAAAATGACGACCAAGTTTTGTGGCCCCATAAAAGTTGGTATAGAGTTTAAATTTCATGTTTTTAAAATTTTGATTTAAGAGTAGTTTGGTAAACTTAAATATGAAATAAAAATAGTTTATTTGAGGGGATAAAAATAAATTTTCATAAAGAAGTGGATAAAAACAAACTTTTCCGTTTGTAGAAAAGTTTGTTTTTGGATTAAAGTGAATTTAACCCTCTTTTTACGGACAGGATATTATAAACCCCCTATTGATATTGATACCCTTGATTTATGGAAATATGGACAGAAATATTGTGGATATTGCATCTATACCATTACAAGGGGTGGGTGGTAAAAGAAGCCATTGGAGAACTTTCCAATATAGAATAATGAAAATACGTAAGAAATTAAAATTTCGTGGGGGCCATATGCTTCCACTTATCGAATACTATCTGGATTCATATCAGGCGTACTCTGTACATGATGAATATTACATGAGTAACTGTGAACCTTCTAAATTATGTTATATGGTATATACAACTAATCGCATTTACTCGAATGGTTATTGCACCTGCGTAGGAGATAGAGAATGTGTGGTTAAATTTCAACTATAAACAGCATCCCACCGCCACGAAGTGAGACCACCGCAACACATCAATGGAGTTTCTATGTTGGGTTTTTTTTATCGTGTCATGTTTAGCAACTATGCTCTTTCTCAAAACAATTACAACCTTCTACAGGAGCGGGCGCCACCCTCTGAAACTCCCACCAGGACCAAGACCATGGCCTATAATTGGTAACCTCGACCTGATTGGGCCACTCACTCATCAATCCCTTCAAAAACTAGCCTAAGAATGTGGACCCGTAATGCAACTCAGGTTCGGCTCAGTCCTTGTTAGCTTTGCCTCCAGGCCTGAAACCACAATAGGCAAGCACTTAACTTATAATTATTCGAACATCACATGATGACCTTATGGACCATATTGGCGCCAAGGTCGTAAGATTTTGTTATCCGAGCTGTTTAGATCAAAGAGACTCGAATATTACGAGTACATTCGTGTCGAGGAATTGCGTGCCTTTGTGTCTTGCTTCTATGCCATGTCCGGGCAACCAGTTTTGCTCAATGAACATCTTTCACGATTTACTCTCAGCGTTATGAGCAGAATTGTGTTGGGTTAGAAGTATGTAGGCGAATCTAATAAAACCTCCATTGTAACTATTGAAGAGTTCCAGGAGATGCTTGATGAGGTGTTCTTGCTCAGCGGGGTGTTTAATATTAGAGACCAGATTCCGTGGCTGGGTTTCTTGGACCAGGGTCCGTGAAGTGGATGAAGGCCTTGAAAAGGAAATTTGATCGGTTTCATGAGCATGTTCTTGACGAACACGAAGCTAAAACGAAGATTGGATAATCCAATAAAAGGAAATTATCTATAATTATATAAAAAGCATTTAAAGTTATACTTCATATAATAAGAAGGAATTGCAAATTACTTATCTAGGTTTGTTGAATTGCAAATGGATGATTACCTTTTAATAACAATATATCCCCCTCAAGTTACTCAACCTTGATAGGAGAAAAGATATTTTGATCTTTTCCTAATTTTATATTTAAAAAAATAAAAATAAAAATTTTGGAAAATGAAAAAACGTTGAATATCCACTGTGAATGGACGGTGGAGATTTTACAAAATTAAAACGGAAAATTAAAAAATGAAAACAAAAGAAGAAACAAATGGTGGAGATTCATTTTTGAGATCAATTTCTTGCTATTTTTATATGTAAGGATAATTTTTTTTCCTTCTATAAATTTCTTATACGGTGATTTCAGTTTCAATTTCTTTGAATTTTGATAATTTGTCTGTGAGAGAAGGGAAGAGATAGAAGAAGGAGATGATGAACTATTTCATGAAGAGTGTGATTTGTGAATGTGTTAAATGGTGTTCATAAAATGTGTTCAATGGTGTATGTGGAAGGTGTTTTGTGGGGTTCGTCGAAAGAGTTCTTCATGAAGAGTACAATCAGATTTATTATTATTATTATTATTTTTTTTTTCATTTGATCTCTTTTTTTATTTTATTTTTTCATTTTTTCTAATTTTTTGTTGTTTAATTTTTTTGTTAGGTTTTTTACTAATCTTTTCTTTTTTAATTATTTATAATTTATAAAAGTATTTAACTATTAAAAATAGTTTACTAATTGATTAGATAATAGGTCATTATTATCATTGTTTAGATTGAAAATATGAGATAAAAATGATTTTTTATTTGTTAAGGTTCATCAATAATTAAAACTAACTATGATAATATTTGATCAATGAAAACAAAAGAGGTTTATATACTTAAAGGATTTTCTGTATATAAATTTTATTTCACTTAAAATAACTATTATAAAACTCAATGAATAGGTTTAATTACTCACTAAGAACTCAATCAATCAATGAGGTTCCGTCAACTTAAAAGCCCCTAAATCGAGGGTCTTACTCGCTAAAGGCTAATAGTCGCTAAGTTGGACCATGTAGGACAACTTGGGCTCTACGACTGGGCGTGTGGAGCCCTTTATTTAAATAATAATAATAATAATAGATTTCAACAATCTCCCCAAATTAATCACCACACCATACTTCAATGATCTCCCTAACCCATTGTTCAAAAACTCACTACTAGACCGGTGAGACAGCGAGCAGCGAGTACTCAAAAACTCGGTGAGGGGCAAAATTAGTAAAAATTGTTAAAAAATTAAAAAAAAAAAAAACTATAAATATCATAAAGAAAAAGATTAATTGAAAATAATAAAAATGATTAAATCGTAAAAGATAGTGGTGTTTTTGAAATAAAGGGAAACAATGAAGGGCATTTTTGTCTAAAAGTAAAAAAGTTGAGGAGCTTTTTTGGACTAACACTTTGGAAATTCTCTCCCTTCAACAAAAATCACCCAGTTGACTAGTCTATCCTATTTTCTCCCACATCTTTGTTTCTCTTGGTCTCCACTTTCCACTCTTTGATTTCTTCTTCTTCCAATCTTCATGTGTGTAAGTGTTAGACAACGAGCAGAGATGATGATGAATAATAGATTTGGAGATGACGATGAACGACGATAAACAACAGCAAGAGAGAGAAGAAGAAGATGGCAATGAATCTGGTGACTGAGCAGTAAGAAAAGAAGAAAATGACGATGAATTCAGTGAGCAATGACTGAGCAGAGGTTCTGTTACTAGCTGTGTTCTCCCTTCTCCATCGCGGCTGTGATCAACAACAATGATGAGTTATTTTGTAGGTTTCTTAAATGTGTATGAGTTTTTATTGGTGGGTTTCGTGGATCGTTGGCAAGAGAAGGAAATGGTGAATTTTCAGTTTTGTTTTTCGACTAGGAGAGTTGGACCAAGCCAGTTGGGCCGAGTTGGACACAGTTTGCACATCTAACGAGTAGGACCTCTGATTCGAGGGTTCTTGGATTGACGGAGTGTCGATCTACAAAAACCTGGCCAACACTCGGCGAAACTCGTCGAGTTTTTAAACATTGGCCCAACCAGACTTTAACAATCAACCCTCAGTCAACACACCAAACCCTAACCCCGACCCCTAAATCTAATCACCACAACAAGCTCTAACCCCTAAATCCAATCGCCACAGCAAGCCCAAACCTTCAATCTCCACACCAAACCCCAAACTAGTTCATTCATTACTTACTTATCACCGGTTGCGATTGTTTTCAACAGCCACCCGTCCTCGCCATCACTCACATGCCACTAAAACCTGTCCATGTCAACCTCGGTGATTTTGAAAATATTGGCTCTGATGATGGAGATAGTTCATGACCTCAGAGGGGTGATAGTGATGTAAGAGAGAGAAAAGGGAAGATAGAAGAGCCGTATATGTGAGAGTGAGAGAGAGAGAGTATGCGATAATCGGTTAGGGTTTTGATTTATATAATTTTCATTTTTATTAATATTTATTTAAATATTATATATCCATTTACTAAAATGCCTTTGGGGTATTTTGATGAATGTGTTGAAATGGAAGAGTGGATATTAGGAATAAGAAATGTTAGTGAAAACAGAAAACTTGCAAAAGTACTGTTCAGTCTATTCAATAGATTTCCACTGCCTACCGTCTAGGCATTAGGTGCTAGGCAAATGATTTTTACAACCTTGATTTTTTTTCTTTAAACCTAAGACACCACAACGGGATCATTTTGGTGACCCTAAATCAACTTTAGAGAAAAACAAAAAAAAAAAAGAAAGTTGCAACTACAACTCTTTTTCACCCAGATGCCCATTCGCAAACACCCAACATCAAACCTCTTTTGCAACCCTCAGCTATTGTCACCTTCACCAGTCTGCCTCTATCGTCCTGTCATCGTCATCGTCGTGCTAGTAAGTTTTTTTATTTTATTTTATTCGCTTTATATTAATTACTGACTTGCTAATCATGTAATTGTTTTTTATTTTCTTTATGTATGATATAACTTATTATATTAATTGATAGTTATTTTTGCTTTGTTATTTCTAATAGAGCAAATTGCAATTTAACTACTCATTTAAAACATAATTACTGACGGATCAATATTTTTAATTTTATTACAATCAACCCTCTTCCGTTAGGGAATTTTCGTCAAACTTAACAGTCAATCATATGAATATTATTAAAAGACCAAATGCCCCCATAAATCACCGGCACCTCTCTCTCTCTTCTTTTTCTTCTCCTTCTTCTCTCATTTTCCTTCGTCTTCTTCACCGGAACCTGATCGACGTCTGGAACCCAGACGCTCGATCTTTCACCTCTCTCTCTCTTCTCATTCTTCTCTCTCTCTTCTCATTCTTCTCCTTCTTCTGTTCATCTTCTTCACCAATCGATCTAGGCATGGAAACCTAGATCGACGTCTGGCAAACCCAGACGTCTGGATCTGGGTTTTCAACCCAGACACCGATCTGGGTCTCCTTCTTCTCCTCTCTCTCTCTCTTCTCCTTCTTCTCCTTCTTCTGTTCATCTTTTTCACCAGTCCATCTGGGTTTGGAAACCCAGATTGGAGTCTGGCAAACCTAGACGTCTGGATTTGGGTTTCCAACCCAGACACTGATCTGGGTTTGGAAACCCTGATCGTCTCTGGGTTTGGAAACCTAGATCGGTGTCTTGGTTTCCATCTAAACTCAAACGTCGATCTGGGGAACCAGACCGTGACCCGACGTGGATTTGGGTTGGTTCCAAACCGTGACTCGACGTGGATCTAGGTTTTCAACCCAGACCCGCATCAGTGTTTGGGTTTCCAGATCAGAGCCAAGACCTACATCAGTGTTAGTTTCCAGATGGTGTTGATGCTAATGTTCTTGGGTTTGTTTGATGATGATGGTAATGGTTTTTATTTGAAAATGGCAGTGGTTTTGGTTTGTGTTGATTATTGATGATGTTGGACTTATTTGTGTTAGTTGTGTTGATGATTGTTTGTGTTGATGATGGGTCATTGTTGATAATTTTGATATTTGGTTAGAATGAACCCAGATTCGAATCCAGATGAATCTGGATTTGAAGGAGAAGAAAAGAAAAAGAAGAGAATAAGAAGAAAATGAGAAGTGAAGAAGAAGAAGGAGAAGAAAGATGAAGAACAAAGAGAGACGGTGACTGTAGCGGGGTAAGAAAAATATTGAAAATAAATAAATTAATTGGAAAAGAAAATAAAAAATAATATAAATAATCTTGAAAAGATAATTTTACCCCTTAAACCGTTAACTCTAACCGAGATGAAGTAACGATGTGTGGGTTTATTGTAATTAAAGTAAAAAGTTAGTTTTGCTTGTAATAATGTTTTATCTGGGTAGTCAAATTGCAATTTGCTCTTTCTAATATATTAATTACTTGCTATTTTTTTTTTTGATGTTATCAGATGCATATTATTTTTCCTTTGTTATTTTTAGCTGTTAATTGCATTAGAGATTAAAGCTAATAATTATTCTTCAAAGTTGAAAACATAAAAATGAGGAGATAAAATAGAAAAAGATACCTCAACTGAGAGTGTATTGCAGTTGTAAGGGCTATCCAGTTATTATTGTTGTTTATCTTGGTTTGTAGGAGAGATAATAATTTTTTTTTTTTAATTATTTTTATAAGTTTGATCAAGTTTGATCGTCAGTCAACGGTCATCGAGTAACTGAGTACTCGTTACTCCCTACATCATTGATCAACTAGCAAGTTCTGAAACATTGTTTGAAGTCAAGGAATGTTATTGCAATTTTTTCGTTATTATAATTATTAAGAGATTTATGTGTTTTGAATCAAATTGGACTCATGATTCATTGTTTTGCTACATAATTTCCATGCAATGCACTAATGGAAGGGGGAAACTTCATTTTAGTTCCCGAAATTTTGAAAAATATCAAATTTTTAAAGCTCTTAAAAAACTATTCATCTATAACTTTTTCAAAACTCTTACAAAATATTTAAACCGTTGGTCAACTGACGGTCAATAATAACTTTAAGCAATTTAAATTTTAATTTAACAACTTAAATTTAAGGACATTTTATAAAATTTAATTTATAAATTTATTATTTTATTAGAATAATCCGAAAATTTACATACTATTAATAATCATAAAAGATAAAAATATTTTTTTTAGATATTTTGTTAATGTTAACCATCTATTGATGGATGGTTTAAATCATTTTAAAAAATTTAGAAATAAAAATAACTATTTTTTAAAAAAATTTAAAAATTAATTTTTTAAACCTAAGGGACCACAATTAAGTAGTTTTTTAAATCGAGGGACTACAACGAAGTCTCCCCCTTATAAAAGCATCAATATTTCAATGATAAAGTTGTCGATGGGAACCTAACTTTAGACTTTTAACTATAATGTTGTGGGCCTGAGGATTAATATTTTCCGGTCATGGTGGCCCCCAGACACGTCCTAGACACCACACAAAGGAAAGGACTGTCAAATTGTATCAATCACTACAATTTATTACCACGATACCTTTTGTGTCACTTTTCAAACTTTCAAAAGTGTCCCTACTCTCAATTCTCAAACTCTCTCTCAAATTTGGTACTGTTAACTCTATTTGTCTTCGAGGTTCAGGTATCCAGCTACTCTTATTTCTAAGAATATCAACTCCGGGTACGTTCAAAATTATTTTTACATTTATTAATTTTATGATTCTATGGTTTTATGTTTTTATATTTATTTGTTGACAAATAAAATTTGTAATTCTGCATAACTTTGCCTAATTCATTTATAACCATTTTATTGTTGATGGACACGATTTATTGTAATTCATGTGGGCTTATTTTTTTCATTTGTTCCCTCTAACTTATTCCACCTCAATTAATTAGCATCAACCTCCCCATCTCCTGTTCCAACTTTTTTTTTTTTTTTTTGTTCCATTGAATTGAACCAAAATTCAAAATGTATGCCGAAAGCTAAAAATAAAAAATAAGCACTCACTTTCAAATTACTCAAACGCAAAACACTCATTTACCTCTAGCAGCCACTTCCAACCTAAGGGAATGCCTTCTGCATAGCTAGATTACAACCTGAATGAGACACGTCCTCCAGCACTAAGATTATAATGACTATTGCAATGATTTTCTGGATATTACTTTACATTTTAAATTTTTATTGGTTTTAGATTTATTAATTTTATTTTATTTTTAATCTATTTTTTAATGTTTTCGCTATGACTTGTTTATAATGACAAAAATATTATGAACTTGACTAGAAGATATTTTCTTGTTTTCACTTGGGGAGGCTCTATTGCCAAAATAATAATAATAATAATAATAAATTCCATCACCCAAAATTTCATTGCACCAATCATTTAAGTTTGCAAGCTATAATTTGACTTTCAACACCCAATAAAATCTAAAAAATAATCCTCACTAAAATTTGCTGTCACTGGTTAATATTTTATTTTTGACACCTATAGTTGAATCAACCTGTCTCCATCTTCTGTGAGATATATATATATGCCTTTTACTAAAGTTTACTTTCACGGGTTAATATTATATTTTTTTATTTTTTTAATTGATTATTTTCTAATTTTTTCTTGTTTTGATTTTTGGTTCCTTTTTTTACTGACCTTTTCTGTTTTAATTAGATAATAGGTTATTATCACTATTTAGATTGAAAATAAGAGATAAAAGTGATTTTTTATTAGTTAAGGGACGTGAATGATTAAAATTAACTGTAATAAATATTTTATCAATGAAAACAAATGAGGTTTATATACTTGAGGATATTTTGTATATAGATTTTATTTTACTTAAAATCAAGGATTTTTTTTTATATAAAATTGGTGATCAAAACTAATATTTTATTTAAAAAAAATAAAAACGCACAAAGAAAAGCAAAGCGAAATGTCAAAACGAAATCAGGAAATGTAACTGCAATTTTTTTATTATTATAAATTATTAGGAGGTTTGTCTGTTTTGAATCAGATTGCACTTATTTTATGATTCATTGTTTTGCTGTGCGATTTCCATGCAATGCACTTATGAAAGCATCAAATTATTCAATGGTAAAAGTCGTCAATGGGACCATAACTTTAGACTTCAACGATAATGTTGTGGGCCTGAGATATATTTTCCAGTCATGGTGGGCCCCAAACATGTCACTTTTATCAATCACTACAATTTATTACCACAATGCCACTAGTCACTATTAAAACTTTCATGACTCTCTACTTTTCTCAATTCTCAAACTCTCTCTCAAATTTGGTACTGCAATTTCAGATGTCAAGCTACTCTCATTTCGAAGATTGAAGATTATCAAAAAGAGAAAAAAAAAATTCAGGTACGTTCAAATTACTTTTACATTTATTGTTAATTTTTCAATTATTAATTTCATGATTCTATGATTTTATGTTTTTATATTTATTTGTTGACAAATAAAAAATTTAGATGAAAATAACTATTTTTAATTCTGCTTAACTTTACCTAATTCATTTGTATTCATTTTATAGGCGATGGACACAATTATTGAAATTCATTTTTTTATTCATTTTTTTATTTAAGCTTAAGCATATTCCAACTTGATTAATTAGCATCAACGTCTTCATCTCAAACTCCAATCTGTTTTTTTTTTCTTTATCTAATTTAACCAAAATTCAAAATATATACCAAAAGCTTAAAAAAAAAAAAAAAGTTAGTCAAATTACTCAACCACAAAACACTTAGTTATTCAAACATAACAATATTTAGATCCTAAAGGAGCTACGTCCCTCACCACCGATAAGATTATAATGTTGGATAAATCTTTAATAGGTGAAAACCTATACCATAATTTAGAAACTCATATTAAATCATTCAGAATTATTATAGAGAAAACATACATGAATCCATATTGATAAGCTTGAATAAGATTGAATCTTTCACAGTCAAATCTCCTTAGTTGCTCCATAATCTTCTTCTTGAATGAGTAAGGAGAAAAAGAAAGAGAAAGTAAAATTATGTTGATTTGACTTGAGAACCATAACCCTAGTAATGTTCTTTATATACTAATCTAATTAGGTTCTCATTAACCCTAATTTCATTAGTATTAGGTTTCTACACATTAAAGCTCATACCCAATAGATATCTCTAGAGCTTAATTAAAAGATCACTTATTTTGTTCATTAAAATAGATAACCTATAATATAATTGTTAATTAATATGTAAGCCTATAATATGAAATATTAAAAAAAAAAAAATCCTAATAATCTCCCACTTGAGACACATATGTTTCCTAAGATAATTATATTATTTATAATCTTAAGTGCATATTGAAAAACTATCCGTCCTAAAACATCCCTTTAGTTACAATCTGGTCCATCTACTATATTTATATGAGATCAAAGCGACATTTGTTACATTTATTCACAACTAGACTCATCAATGGTCACTATACCAATATATTCAATAATATAGATCGAGTATAGATGCGTAACATGGAAATTACATGTAATGTGATCTCAAACATGTCTATTTCCAACTGGTCTTATTTTAATTTTTAATAAGATCAAACACAAATAACATTCAGAGTTTATAATTTAACCATATATTTTATTCTGCAGAAAATAAATATAAAATATATTTATTACAAAGAACATCAAAATACTAAAGAACCATATACTTTATTCTGCAGAAAATAAATATAAAATATATTTATTTCAAATAACATCAAAATACTAACTCCCACTAAACATGCACATCATCAGCCAAAATAACACCTATGTGAGCAGTGTGCTCATGAAAGACCATGGGTGGTAAACCCTTAGTAAGCGGATTCGTAATCATGGAGTTTATCCTAATATGTTCTATAGTCACTTGACGACTCTGAACTCGTTCTTTAACAACAAGAAACTTAATGTCTATGTGCTTAGACTTCATAGAGCTCATATTGTTGTTGGAATAAAGCACAACCGAATTATTGTCACAATATATCTTTAATGGTCTTTCAATACAATCCATAACTCGTAGTCTCATGACAAAACTTCGTAGCCATATCTCATGATTAGATATCTCATAACAGGCTGTGAACTCAGTTGTCATGATGGAAGAAGTTATGAGTGTCTGTTTAGCACTTTTTCAGGAAATAGCTCCACCAGCTAGTAGGTAAATATAGCTTGACGTGGATCTTTTACTGTCTTGACATCCAGCGAAATCGGAATCAAAATACTTAATGATCTCTAAATGATCTGATCTCCGATATGTGAACATGTGATCTTTTGTTCTCTGTAAATAACGAATAACTCGTTTGATTGCTTTCTAATGATCTATCTTTGGGTTATTTAAATATCTGCCTAATATTCCCACTATGAACGTAATATCTGGACACATGCATACTTGAGCATACATTAGACTTCCCATAGCTTATGCATAAGGAATCTTTTGTATTTCTTTTCATTCCAACTCATTTTTAGAGCACTAACTCAGACTAAACTTGTCTCCTTTAACTATAGGGGGTGTCTCTTGGTGCACAACCTTTCATACCGAATCTGTCAAAAACTTTTTAGATAAAGCTTTTTTGTGATATCCCAAGGATACCTTGAGAGCGATCTCGTTGTATCTGTATGTTTAATACAAAAGAGACGTCCCTAAGATCTTTCATCTCAAAATTCTTTGTCAGAAATCTCTTGGTTTCGTGCAACAAGCCTATATCCCTACTAGCAAGTAGTATGTCATTGACATATAACACCATAAATATGTATTTACTCCCACTGAACTTCTGATATACACAATCTTTAACCTTGTTTACCTCAAACCCATATGAGATAATAACTTGATGAAATTTGTGATACCATTGACGAGAAGCTTGTTTAAGACCATAGATGGATTTCTTCAATTTGTAAACTATTTTCTTTGGATCATCGGATACAAAGTTTTCTGGTTGCACTGTATATATTGTCTCATCAATGTCACCATTAAGAAACACAGTATTTACATCCATCTGATGTAGCTCTAAATCAAAATGAGCCACAAGTGTCTTTATAATCCTAAAAGAGTCTTTCGTAGAAACAGGAGAGAAAGTTTCTTTATAATCAATATCTTCCTTCTGAGTGAAACCATTGGCAAGTAAACGAGCCTTATATTTCTCAACATTACCTTTTAAATCCCTTTTGGTCTTAAATATCCATTTGCAACCAATAAGTTTTGCACCTTCAAGCAATTCGACGAGATCTCAAACGTCATTGTTCTTTATGGAATTCATCTCATCATTCATGGCATCAATCCATTTTTGAGAATTAGAACTTTGTTTGGCTTGATGAAAATTGATTGGATCATTTTTCACCATTCCTATATCAACCTTATGTTCTTGGAGATAAACGATATAGTCATCCGAAATCGCACTTCTCCTTTCTCTAATGGATCGTCTCAACTGTATATCCTCTTGAGGTTGTTGAGTTTGCACTTCAGGTATAATTTCTTCATTTTGCATAGGGAACGCTTCTAAATTATCTTGAAATTCTAGATTTGCATTTTGAAATGTCAGAAATAGAAGCCTGATCATTATTAATAACAATAGTAGGAAGAGAAACAAATTCATCTTCAAAGACAATGTTTTTAATCTTATCTCCCCCCCTAAAAGCTCAACTTCCTCAAGAAATCTTGCATTTTCTGTTTTAAAAAAAAAAAAATGATCTAGTAGTGGGATCATAAAACTTGAAACCCCTTAATCGTTCAGAGTATCCAATAAAGTAGCAGTTTACAGTTCTTGAGTCCAGTTTTTTTTTTTTTTTTTCATTTAGCCTGTAAAGCTTTGCCTCAGCTGGACAACTCCAAATGTGTAGATGTTTAATACCAGACTTCTTGTTGGTCCATAGTTCATAAAAGGTTTTAGCTACCGCTTTACTTGGAACCCTGTTGAGGATATATGCTGCAGTCTTTAGTGCTTATTCCCAGAGGGATTCTGGTCAAGAAGAATGATTGATCATACTTCTTACCATGTCCTTAAGCATTTTATTTCGTCTTTCAACAACACCATTCATGCTAGGTTTGCCTAGTATTATGTATTGCGGGATGATACTGCATTTCTCTAGGAATTTCGCAAAAAGTCCTGGACGTTGTTCACTGGATCCGTTATATCTGTCATAGTATTCACCACCACGGTCAGATTTGACAACTTTAATTTTCTTACTAAGTTGATTTTCAACTTCAAATTTAAAGGCCTTAAATACATCCAAGGCTTGAGACTTCTCATGTATTAAATATAAGTACTCATACCTTGAATAGTCGTCTATGAACGTAATAAAATACTGTTAACTATTCCAAGAGACTGTAGGAAATGGTCTGTAAATATCAGTATGAATTAGTTCTAAGATATCAGAACACCTGTTGGCACCTAATTTCCTAATGTTTTTTTTTTTTTTTTTTTTTGTTTCCCTTTTATACACTCAATACAGATTTCAAAATCTATCAAATTAAGGGAATCGAGAATTTCGTCAGACACAAGCCTCTGAATTCTTTGTTTAAAGATATGACCTAAACGCTTGTGCCATAGTGTGGTGGAATCTCTATCAGTTAATTTTCGTTTTGTACCTCGTGAATTTATATGCAATATTTCATTAATTGAAATATGCAATATTTCATTAATTGAAGCAATTGTATCCAACAAATATAGGTTATCATATAAAGATAAAGAATCAATATCAATAAGATTAGAATCTTAAAAAAGACTAAATTTATTATTTTCAAATGGACAAGAATAATCAAATTTATCCAAAACAAAAATTGAAACTAAATTCCGTCTAAAAGACGGTACCACATAAGTTTCTTCCAAATTCAAAAATTGACCAGTGTTTAATAATAACCTAAAAGTTCCTATAGTCTTTATTGCAACTGTTTTGCCATCGTCCACATAAATGAATCTTTCAACATCATTTGGCTTTCGGCTCCATAAGCAACCCTACATAGACACACTTATGTAAGTAATAGTATCAGAATCTATCCACCAAGTGTGTTTAGGTATAGAAGCTAAATTAACTTCAGAACAAACTAAATTGAGAAACATACATTTCTTGACACGCCAGTTGACGTATTTGGGGCATTCTTTCTTCATGTATCCAACTTTCTTGCAAAAATAACAGGTAAGCTCTCTATCATGTTTCTTTTGCACCTTTAGTTGTGATGTCCCAACTGCAGCTTCTTTTCCTCTTTTCCTTTTCTTGTCCTTAGAGATAGTTGTTAAGTTAGTACTTTCAACACCTTCTCGCTTCAATCTTTCCTCTTCTTGCACACAGTGAGATATAAGCTCGTTAAGAGTCCATTTATCCTTTTGAGTGTTGTAACTCACTTTAAACTGACTGTATTGTAGAGGAAGAGAAATCAAAACTAAGTGTACTAGCAAATCCTCAGATAGCTGTAACTTTAGTACCTTTAGTTTGAAAGTGATATGAGACATCTCCATGATGTACTGTTCCATTTTCCATTATACTTTATTAAAATAAGTTTAGTCAAATGGGTACTTGTTTCAACCTTTTCGTTTTTTTGCAAAATATTATTTTATTTCCTCAAGGAACTTCTTAGCACTTTCTTCTTCGAATATAGAGCCCCCAAAGGTTTCTGAAATGGAACGTTTCATGATCATAAGACTCATGCGATTAGAACGGTCTCACTTCTCTATTCTCGCTTTTTCATCAGCGGAACTATTCTCATTAAGAGATGGAGGTCGTTCTTCCCAAAGCGCAAGGTCAAGATCCATGCAACCGAGAACAATCATAACGTTCTATTTTCAATTCTTGAAATTCATGTCATTAAGCACATGAATGGAATTAATATTGGCAGATGTTGTTGAAGCAGAAGTAACTGAATCGAGAACAAAATTAAATACAAGCTCACAATCAATTATCATGTCACAAAAAAATAAATAAATAAATAAATACTCAATTAATAAATTCATACATGACATAATTCAACAATTCCCATAATGATGGGTCCTAAAATAAGATACTTAGTACAACATTGACATTTAGTCTTTGGACAAAAATATTAACTGTAAGTGGTACTCTCCGTGTAGTAATCAAATATTAACAATTAATCCTATCAAATAGTAAGCCTTTTTTTGGACCGACTTGTTATTCACATAAAAAATCAAATAATTATCACATATTTATTACTACAGATATGTCCATTATTTGGCCGAATAACAACCTTCCTATGGGCCGGTCATCATTCGTATAAACAATAGACATACTCATCTTAATATTTCAAAATAAATAAATTTACATTATAGAGGTTATTTTGATAACATATAATTTCAATTCAATTTATTTTTAAATATCATATGTATATTTTTTTTAATTTCTGAACCAAAACAGATTAGACAAGAGTATTTTGACATGTGCTGTTGCTTTCTTAAAAAGAAAGATCTTGAAAAACACTATCATCGTATGGCTTCTCGATACCATGCTTTAGATGGTCTCAATGATGAAAGCCTGAAACAGGTGTACATCAATTCCTTACCATCTGAAATCCAAGACTAGCTTCAGCGACGACTTGAGTCTACTGGTCGTCCTCTCAGAGATATTACACTTGGTGAAATTCACATGCTCTCTCTCCAATGCCTTGAGAAGCTTTGTGCTACTCAACGGTTCTTCTCCAAAATGATAAAAGAAGGAAAGAAATATGATAAACAATGTCGACAGCCTAATCTCCAGATTAAATGCAAAGCCTCTGAGCAGTGCCTTTGTAAACCTAAGAAGAAGAAGCACTTCCAACACTCTTTCCGACACAAAAAGAACAAAAAATTCAAATATTACAGAAAGAAAGCTTCTCGCTCTTGGCGCAAATCCAACCGGTGTTACATCTGTGGCAAGAAGGGTCATTTTGCCAAAAAATGTCCTAATCAACCTGCTAAATCTGCAAAGATGGTTCAACACCTTAAACAAGCCACTGGAGAACAGATTCCTTCTGACGCAGACATTAAATCCCTATTCTCAGAATATTCTAATGATGAGCAAGATGCAGTTCTCATGATTAAACAATCATCCTGTTCTTCAGACTCATCAGACATTGATACTCACTTCTCTTCTCCAGCATCATCCCCATCCAGAATCCATGCTGTCCTCTCACCCACTTCACAGCATCCTGTACCATATTTTCTAACATCCATCTTACAGACCAAATACACTAAGCCTATCCCTGTCATTGCCCTTATTGACACAGGTTGTCATTGTATCATGATGAATCCCTCCATTTTACCTTCTCATGCCTGGTCTCCTCATAACCAGTACTTTCTGGCCGCTGATGGAAAATTGTTTACTACTAATCTTATCACCACACATAAGATTGGTATTCAACTGTTCCCTGAATGTACAATCTGGATGAAAGTTCTCGGTTCTAATCTTCCTGATAAAGATCTCATGCTTGGCTGGGACGCTTTAACCAAAGCAGAACATCTTCAAATCATTCCCCGAGGCCTTAAATACAAAAGGAGTTTCACACCCTTTGTTTATATTCCCAAAATCTATCCTTTAAGTCCTGTCTCTCCAGAATATCAAGCCATTACTACCAAATTACAGACCCTTTGTGCAGACAGACATGATCAGTTTGATCATCCTCGTCCTCTCTGGACCAATCCTGAGTTTTTTTATTAAGCTCCCCTTTAAACTTAATAAAGATATCAACCCTACTAAGGCCACCTATTCTAGGATGACTCCCTCTGACCTTCATTTGGCTCGACTTGAGTGTGAATAGTTACTTTCTTAAGGCCTTATTAAGCCCACTTCATCTCCTTGGGCTTGTCAAGCCTTTTGTGTTGAAAAAAGGGCTGAACAGCTTCGTGGGAGAAAATGTCTTGTTATTGATTACAAGCCTTTAAACCACTTCCTACAAGATGATAAATTCCCAATTCCCAGATCTATCAGATTGTTTGCACAGCTGGCTAAGGCCCAAGTCTTTTCTAAATTTGATCTTAAAGGTGCCTTCTGGCAGATAGGCATTGACCCTGTTGATCGTTACAAAACAGCCTTCTGCATTCCTGATGCCCAATACCAATGGACTGTTTTGCCCTTTGGACTCAAAACAGCTCCATCACTTTTTCAAAAGGCTATGACCCGAATTTTCTACCCTATCCTTTCATCTGCCCTCATTTACATCGATGATGTTTTACTATTCTCTAATGACACTTCATCACATGTACAGTTGCTTTCTCAGTTCTATGATCTGGTCCACTCACATGGTATCATGCTTTCTGAAAAAAAGAGCATTATTGGCCGACCAGAAATCATGTTTTTAGGTATGACCATCACTAAAGGCTCAATCAGTCCTGGACCCCACCTTACCTCTCAATTATTGTCATTTCCAGACTCTTACCTCTCTGTAAAGCAAATTCAACAGTTTTTAGGCATTGTCAATTATGTCCGTCATTTTCTCCCACATGTGACTCAGCATACAGCCCCACTTTCTGCTTTACTCAAGAAAAATCCTCCTCTCTGGTCTTATGTTCACACCACAGCAATTCAACAATTAAAAAAGATCAGTCGCAATCCACCACCTTTAACCATCCCTTCCACAGGTAATCTCATCCTACAGACTGATGCCAGTGATCACTATTGGGGTGCCATTCTCCTAGAAGACCGCAATCAACATCATCTCTATTGCGGGCATGCTAGTGGACAATTTTTTGAATCTCAAAAACACTATCACACAATTTATAAAGAGATTCTTGCAGTCAAATATGGCATTCAGAAATTTGACTTTTACCTCCGGACTTTCACTTTTACAGTATACATGGACAACTCCTCCTTCCCTAAGATTCTAGACTTCAATAATAAGGTTCCCCCTACACCCTTATTATTGCGCCTAAAAGATTGGTTTGCCAGATATGATTTTACTGTTAAACATGAACTGGACAGGGAGCCTCATACCATAACCAATCTAAGAGCATAGTTTCGAACTCTTCCCACTAGGGCGGCCTTTCCTCAGGGCCTGGATGGGTACCAACCTTACTATGCTCAATATTCACTTATGGATGGGGACCGTAGTCAGGGATCGTAGCATCTGTTCTGATGTGCAGGATCCTCACTTGAGGCAAGCACAGAGCATACTTAGATCATGACAGACTGTATCTCATTATTCGTATAGTAAAGTATCAACCCAAAGGTTTAAGAGAAACTTAGAAAGCCATTTGAGAGAAAACACACTGATGTTTTATTGATAAGGAACTGACTCTGCCTAGAGAGTCTGAGTACAAGCTATTTATAGAAGATACACACTCTGAAGGATTACATGAGTGGGAAACATGTGGTCCCGGAGCATAAAATAAAAGTAAACAAACTGATTACATAAAACAAAAGCAAACAGTTAAAAGCTAAAGCATAATTATAACAGGACAAATAACTTTGTAGAAAAATAAAACATGATTGCAACACGACAAGGTAGTGGGTCCTGCTTGGATGGTCATCACGGAGTGAAAGAGAGATTGCAGTTTTGGTGGTCTTCATCGTCAGAGTCAAGGGCCCCGCAGATGTGACAAGGAAAGAGACCAGGAGTGTCCAGATCCATTGGGTCTTGGGACTCGAGAGGTGGATCATTTTCTTGAAAAGGATGCCAGCTCAGTGTTCTGTTGCGTGGGACATCTGGTAGGATGAATAATTCATCAGTAGTGACATTATTGATATCACAGAGGTGGTTAAGCAAAGAAATTCGTCTGGATGGATAAAGGTAATTGAAGTTGAACAGAGTGTCCCATTCATAACTTTGGTTGTGGGACCAGACCAGGTGTCGAGGTGCATTTTCAAAGTATGGTTGATGTAGGATCCAGATACATGTAACTTCTCGTGCCATGTCAGGAGAGAGTTTCCACAGATTGTAAAAACCCATAATACGGGTTAGTTCGCGGCGCCATCTGGGCAAAGGATCAAACCATTGGAGGAATGTCCAAAGATGAGAACTCTGTTGATTGGGGTCATGAAGGTTTGCATAGAGGGCTTGGACAGGAAAAGAGACGGGGAAATGATGAAGGATAGCAAAACACCAAAGAAACCATAAAACATCTGGAGAGAACTGGGAGAATGGCCATAAAGGAAAAATGTCTAAAAAGGGCCTGAGAGGATTGGCGAGGCGAAAAGGATGATGATGAGCTCGAATCTTAGAATAATAAGATAGAAAATGGGCTTTGGCAAAACTGGTGATTTGTGGGACGGTAGGAGAGCTATCTGGAGGAAGGGTTCTTAAGAGTTCAGGAGGATAAGTTGTAATAGTGGAGGCAGCCATGTTTTCGGGGTCAGGAGAGGATGAGGAAGCCATGAGGGCAAAGGAAATGGTTCTGCGAGAAGTAAGAAGCTTGATGTGAGAAGGTCGGGATAACATGTCAGGAATTATATTGGTGAAGCCTTTCACATGTTTAACAGTAAAATCATATCTGGCAAACCAATCTTTTAGGCGCAATAATAAGGGTGTAGGGGGAACCTTATTATTGAAGTCTAGAATCTTAGGGAAGGAGGAGTTGTCCATGTATACTGTAAAAGTGGAAGTCCGGAGGTAAAAGTCAAATTTCTGAATGCCATATTTGACTGCAGGAATCTCTTTATAAATTGTGTGATAGTGTTTTTGAGATTCAGAAAATTGTCCACTAGCATGCCCGCAATAGAGATGATGTTGATTGCGGTCTTCTAGGAGAATGGCACCCCAATAGTGATCACTGGCATCAGTCTGTAGGATGAGATTACCTGTGGAAGGGATGGTTAAAGGTGGTGGATTGCGACTGATCTTTTTTAATTGTTGAATTGCTGTGGTGTGAACATAAGACCAGAGAGGAGGATTTTTCTTGAGTAAAGCAGAAAGTGGGGCTGTATGCTGAGTCACATGTGGGAGAAAATGACGGACATAATTGACAATGCCTAAAAACTGTTGAATTTTCTTTACAGAGAGGTGAGAGTCTGGAAATGACAATAATTGAGAGGTAAGGTGGGGTCCAGGACTGATTGAGCCTTTAGTGATGGTCATACCTAAAAACATGATTTCTGGTCGGCCAATAATGCTCTTTTTTTCAGAAAGCATGATACCATGTGAGTGGACCAGATCATAGAACTGAGAAAGCAACTGTACATGTGATGAAGTGTCATTAGAGAATAGTAAAACATCATCGATGTAAATGAGGGCAGATGAAAGGATAGGGTAGAAAATTCGGGTCATAGCCTTTTGAAAAAGTGATAGAGCTGTTTTGAGTCCAAAGGGTAAAACAGTCCATTGGTATTGGGCATCAGGAATGCAGAAGGCTGTTTTGTAACGATCAACAGGGTCAATGCCTATCTGCCAGAAGGCACCTTTAAGATCAAATTTAGAAAAGACTTGGGCCTTAGCCAGCTGTGCAAACAATGTGGTAGATCTGGGAATTGGGAATTTGTCATCTTGTAGGAAGTGGTTTAAAGGCTTGTAATCAATAACAAGACGTTTTTTCCCACGAAGCTGTTCAGCCCTTTTTTCAACATAAAAGGCTTGACAAGCCCAAGGAGATGAAGTGGGCTCAATAAGGCCTTGAGAAAGTAACTGTTCACACTCAAGTCGGGCCAAATGAAGGTCAGAGGGAGTCATCCCAGAATGGGTGGCCTTAGTAGGGTTGATATCTTCATTAAGTTTAAAGGGGAGCTTAATAAAAAACTCAGGATTGGTCCAGAGAGGACGAGGATGATGAAACTGATCATGTCTGTCTGCACAAAGGGTCTGTAATTTGGTAGTAATGGCTTGATATTCTGGAGAGACAGGACTTAAAGGATAGATTTTGGGAATATAAACAAAGGGTGTGAAACTCCTTTTGTATTTAAGGCCTCGGGGAATGATTTGAAGATGTTCTGCTTTGGTTAAAGCGTCCCAGCCAAGCATGAGATCTTTATCAGGAAGATTAGAACCGAGAACTTTCATCCAGATTGTACATTCAGGGAACAGTTGAATACCAATCTTATGTGTGGTGATAAGATTAGTAGTAAACAATTTTCCATCAGCGGCCAGAAAGTGCTGGTTATGAGGAGACCAGGCATGAGAAGGTAAAATGGAGGGATTCATCATGATACAATGACAGCCTGTGTCAATAAGGGCAATGACAGGGATAGGCTTAGTGTATTTGGTCTGTAAGATGGATGCTGGAAAATGTGGTACAGGATGCTGTGAAGTGGGTGAGAGGACAGCATGGATTCTGGATGGGGATGATGCTGGAGAAGAGAAGTCAGTATCAATGTCTGATGAGTCTGAAGAAGAGGATGATTGTTTAATCATGAGAACTGCATCTTGCTCATCATTAGAATATTCTGAGAATAGGGATTCAATGTCTGCGTCAGAAGGAATCTGTTCTCTAGTGGCTTGTTCAAGGTGTTGAACCATCTTTGCGGATTTAGCAGGTTGATTAGGACATTTTTTGGCAAAATGACCCTTCTTGCCACAGATGTAACACCAGTTGGATTTGCGCCAAGAGCGAGAAGCTTTCTTTCTGTAATATTTGAATTTTTTATTCTTTCTGTGTCGGAAAGAGTGTTGGAAGTGCTTCTTCTTCTTGGGTTTACAAAGGCACTGCTAAGAGGCTTTGCATTTAATCTGGAGTGTCGACATTGTTTATCATATTTCATTCCTTCTTTTATCATTTTGGAGAAGAACCGTTGAGTAGCACAAAGCTTCTCAAGGCATTGGAGAGAGAGCATGTGAATTTCACCAAGGGTAATATCTCTGAGAGGACGACCAGTAGACTCAAGTCGTCGCTGAAGCTCGTCTTGGATTTCAGATGGTAAGGAGTTGATGTACACCTGTTTCAGGCTTTCATCATTGAGACCACCTAAAGCATGGTATCGAGAAGCCATACGATGATAGTGTTTTTCAAGATCTTTCTTTTTAAGAGAGCAACAGCGCATGTCAAAATACTCTTGTCTAATCTGTCTGTAATACTGATTTGCATCGCCAAGGAATTCTTTAAAGATTATACCCATGGCAGTATTTATAGAGTCAGAACGGACAAATTGTAATTGTCGATATTCACCAAGAGTTTGATACCAGTCTCGGAGAGTGCCAGTAAATCTGGAAACAAATTCTCGAAGGATATTTTCAAGATTTGAATCAGACTTGGTGACTTGGAGATCAAGCCAAACACTCATTTCAGAGATCTTTTTTCTCCATTCTGTAGAAGGACCATCAAGGGAAAACCACGGACCATTCGTTGGTTTGGGAGGTGGATGCTGAGAAGCATCATCAAGAAATGTTACTGCATTTTTTTTTATTATTATTAATTATTACAAGGTTTGTCTGTTTTGAATCAGATTGCACTTATTTTATGATTCATTGTTTTGCTGTGAGTGCAATTTCCATGCAATGCACTCACGAAAGTATCAAATAATTCAATGGTAAAAGTCGTCAATGGGACCATAACTTTAGACTTCAACCACAATGTTGTGGGCCTGAGATATATTTTCCAGTCATGGTGGGCCCCAAACATGTCACTTTTATCAATCACTACAATTTATTACAACAATGCCACTTGCAACTATTAAAACTTTCATGACTCTCTACTAAACATGACCACGGTTCGGTTCGAACCGTAACTGTCGAACGGGAACCAAAACATAAGGTTCTGGTTTCGGTTCGGAACAGAATTGGAAACGTCACTGTAGCGATTTCGGTTCCGGTTCTTTTAAAATTAGAACCGGAACCGCCGGTTCAAGAACCGGCGGAACCAAAACCGACTTTAACCGACTGTTTCGGTTCGGTTCCGGTTCTTAAATAAATAAATATAAAAAAAAAAAACAGAAAAACCCGTTGGGGCTAACTTTCGGACCGCGTGGCCCGCGTGGCCCCAACGGGCAAGCAGTCAGAGCTGGGTTCTAGAAACCCATAGAACCCAGAGGGTTTCCAGAGACCCAGATTGGACGTCGAACTGGCGTCTGCATCTGGGCTCTGGAAACCCAGACGTCGTCTGGGTTTCCAAACCCAGATCGATGCGGAAAACCCAGACGTCGATCTGGGTTCGAACCCAGATGGAAACCCAGATCGGCGTCTAGGTTTCCAAACCCAGACGCCGATCCCGTCTGGATCTGGGTTTCCATCTGGGTTCAACCCAGATCGACGTCTAGGTTTCCATGATACCCAGATCGGGAACCCAGATCGGCGTCTGGGTTTCTAGAACCCAGATCCAGATGCCGATCTGGGTTTTCCACCAGAACCTGATCCCCAGCCCAGACTGATCTGGACTGGAACAGACTAGAACCCAGATCGGAAACAAAAAAATCAAAGAAAAGAAGGAGAAGAAGGAAAAGAGAGAGAGAGAAGAAAACAACCTAACAGAGAAATAGAAAAGAAGAAAAAGACGAGAGAGTGAGAGAGAGAGAGAGAGAGAGAGAGAGTCAGAGAGAGAAGAGTGAGTGACTAACGTGAGTCAGTGAGGGACTGAGTGTAAATAAGTAAATAATCCGGTAATGTGATTGTGAGTAATTTGACCTTCAAATAATTAAATTTTTTATTTCGTTTGTGTATCCGGTATTTCGTTTGTGTATTCGGTATTGATTTATTTTTTTAATTTTAAAATATATTAATTTTTAAATTTCAAATTGTCATTTTAAAAAAAGGTTCCAGAACTGGAACCGAAACCGTTATAGAACCGGAATCGGAACCGAAATCGAAACTGTTATAGAACCGACGGTTCCAGAACCGAACCGGAACCGTTTTATTTCGGTTAAGGTTTCGAATCTAACTTTTTAAGAACCGGAACCGTAGGTTCAGAACCGAAACCGGAACCGAACCGAACCGTGGTCATATCTACTCTCTACTTTTCTCAATTCTCAAACTCTCTCTCAAATTTGGTACTACAATTTCAGATTTCAGGCTACTCTCATTTCGAAGATTGAAGATTATCAAAAAGGAAAAAAAAAAATTCAGGTACGTTCAAATTATTTTTACATTTATTGTTAATTTTTCAATTATTAATTTCATGATTCTATGGTTTTATGTTTTTATATTTATTTGTTGACAAATCAACAATTTAGATGAAAATAACTATTTTTAATTCTACTTAACTTTGCATAATTCATTTGTATCCATTTTATAGGCGATGGACACAATTATTGATATTCATGTTGCTTTTGCTTTTTTTTTTTTTTTTTTTTCATATTTTTAAGCTTAAGCTTATTCCAACTCAATTAATTAGCATCAACATCTCCATCTCCATCTCCATCTCAAACTCCAATCTTTTTTTTTTTTTTTTTTATCTAATTGAACCAAAATTCAAAATATATACCAAAAGCTAAAAAAAAAAGAAAAAAGTCAGTCAAATTACTCAACCACAAAACACTTAGTTATTCAAACATACTACATTTAGATCCTAAAGGAGCTACGTCCTTCACCAGCGATAAGATTATAATGATTATAGCAATGACCTTTTCAAAATTATCACTTTATTACTTTTTAAATTTTTGATTCATTTTAGATTAATTAATTTTATTTTATTTTTTTAACTAATTTTATTTTATTTTAAACTATTTTAAATTTTTTTCTTACTAATGATACTTGTTTATAATAAAAAAAAAATTATGAACTTGAGTAAAACGATAATTTCGTGCTTTCACTAAAAAAATTCCATCGCCTAATTTCTGACTGCACCAATCATTTATTTATTTATTTTGATAGCACCAATCATTTAAGTTTGAAAGCTATAATTTTACTTTCAACACTTAACAAAATCAGAAAATAATCTTATTAAAATCCACTTCCACTACTTAATATTTTATTTCTGAAACCCATAGTTGCATCAGCCACTCTTCGTCTTCTTTGACATGCCGCAGTGAAGCCACTGTATGGTTTGGTGGGCCTATGGCACCAAGCCAACGAAAAGTTTTAAGTCTAATAAATTTTGAATAGATTTTTTTTTTTTTTTTTTTTTTTAACAAAAAATATAAAATTGTGGATATTTTGGAGTTCACTCCTTAGAAGTGAATAATTAAACTTTTAAATCTTATTGTTAGTGCTTGTAACTTTTATGATGAAAGAAAGTAGTTATTTTAATCTACAATTTTTAAAATAGTAAAATATTAAATTAATTGATTTTTACTTTTTTTATTTTCCTTTTATATTTTCCCTTTTTAATTAGGTCTAACTTAAACCCTTGTTTATTTTTCTTGTTCTCTTTTTTTATAGCCACAATTTCAACAAATAACAATTATTACCTCTCGATTATATGGTCTTGGGTATATAGTTTAACAGATTTTAAAGTTATTTAATTCACAAATTTATATTTCACTTTTCTTTGATGAGTTTATGTTTGAAAATTTTAACTTGAGTTTATGTTTGAAAATTTTAACTTTCTTTCTTTTATTTATGTATTTTTTCAGATATTGGTTTGAAAAGTTGAGTTTGTTCGTCAATAATTACTTTTTCTACATCAAACACACAGAGAAGAATTGAATTCCAGTTTGAACTGTTTTAATCGTTGAATTTTAGTAATAATTTTATATAGTTGTGTGTTTATATTGATTACTACATTTGAATTTTATGTTAATTTTTATAATTTTATTACTTAATCATTTTATTTTATTTAAGTGAATATCAAGACATTTGTTATAAGTTTTGATGCAATTTTATATTTAATAAATTTTTAAACAATTAAAATTTATAAATTTAGTGTAAAAAATTGTAAAATATAAAAAAAGCAGAGAAATTCAATATAGATTCAATTATAGATAATTTTTGAGATCTAAATGAGTGAAAAGTTCCATTTTAATTTGCATATATATATAATTTTTGTTTTGTTAACTTTCATTTATAGTTACTATTAGATAATACTAGTTTATTATTATTTAGCTTATCTATTGATTTTGTTATATTTATTTTACGTTCATATCTTACAATTATTTTAAGTTTTGCCCCCCACTCCCTGATGTAGACACACACTCACTTTCTATTATTCTTCAATTATTAAATAAAACCATTGAAAATTGAAAGATTAAATCATTTAGATTTTGGTTTCGTTTTGCTCATCAAACATTGACAAGATATGGAATTGACTTTTTTATCATAAGGGCTTCTTGACCCTATGAGGTTTGATGATAATAAGTTATCAAGTAAGGTGTGGATAGTTTTCTATAAATTTAATCCTCCATTCCTCATTCTAAAAAGAATACAAAATAAAAATAAGGGCTCCTTATTATAGTTGGAAATGGAACCTATTCAAAGTACCTAATCAACTTGGACTTTATTTTGTGGATGACTAAATAATGTAATATGTGATAGGAAGTAACAGGTGATCATAAAATACAATTTAAGCTCACACATAAAGTAATAAATAAACAGACACAAGATTTTTATATGATTCAAGAAATCCTCTATGTCCATCAAGTGCACCAACACTCTTTTCCACTATATAACGATATTTACAAACATTAACATGTCTCTCTCATGACTTTCACAAATAATCACTCTCAAACCTTCTCCATATCTGTCTTTCTCACTTTGATAAACTCTAATCACCATTGGTACTAGTTTGAAACGCTTACACTTAGGTATCTATAGTTTTAAGGTCAAAAGAGTTCCAATTCGAATGAAATTCTTATTTTGAAATAGGTTCAGAGCCGCTCGTGAGAGGTGGCATGACTTCAATGTCAATGTACCAAGTCACGCCACGTTTTGGTTGAGTGTGGGTGACTTCTGGCATGACTTCCGGCTTGCGAAGTCAAGTCATGGTACTCATTGGTGGCTTGCTCGCCACTTGTGGCATGACTTTAGGTCACGACATCGAAGTTGCTCTATGCATTGTTAGTGTGAAAAAAATTTCTTTTGGGGCTCTGTGAGCTTGACCCCTGATGCATCTATGTAACACCACATTGTTGATTTGAACTTCACACTCTGACAATATGACTCCTTTTTAGTTTCACCTTTGAATGACATTAAAATCATAAATGTTAGATCATGAAAATGTGGTTGTTAGCATGAAGTATTAAAACATGAAAATTCTTGTAAAGGATAAATCATGACATTATCTTCTCTATATATGTTGATTTTTTTGACTACCCAATAATATGAACAACCTTTTACCAAAAGGAAGAGAAAAAGATAATGAAACTATGATGAAATACAAAATGATAATAGTATATGATTATATAACACAAATAAATTATTTTTAATGGTTGTGTTAATCCAACAGAGATAAAGTAGTAAGGTTCATGATATTGGAGTATGTTGATGGGTTTGGATAGTAAAATTAATTTTTATAGGCTAGTTTGGTGCCCTAAAAATCATATGGGTTTGGGAATTATAATCTACCATCCTGTCTTTGCTATTGTTTGAAATAAGCTAAAAAAAATCCAAAATAGTAGCTGAATAAACGTCAAAAGTAAACACAATAATCGAAAAAGTTTGAAATGAGCTAAAAATCCAAAATGACAGGTAAAGAAATGTCAAAAAATAAACACAATTATCAAAAAGGTTTGAAATAAGTTGCTAAACAAAAAAAAAAAAGTTGATGCTATAGTAATTGTGATTGTGGCTCACATATTCCTCTGGTTTTAAGTCCAGAAACGACTTAAACACCTTCTATGAGTTGATGATCGGCTTCCCATCTCGTTTTCTTATAAACTGGCAAACAAAGTCTTTTAAAGTCAGATTGCCAAGACTATAATGTTGTTTCTCTTTTCTAAATAACTCCCATAAATCTAAAAGAATGCGTTGAACTTTCCCACAAGGATGCGTCTCAAGAGTCTCAAGAATATTATCCAGAGACTCCTTACTCAGCTTATCCTTTATGCATTTAAGTTTATCTTCTTGATTTATAGATAAATATCCAGGATTTTTACAGCGTGTGTCATAGTTCCATCTTGCACACTTATTCTCTTAGCTCTTCTTTTCTTTCAGTAAGAACTTCTTCCTAATCCTGGTAAACGTTTAATGAATGAATCATTCAACTCACTTGCTAGACGTACCTTAGCTTCGATGATCTACCGAATATGCTCTGGAAGACCTAAACATGTTAGTGCCCTTATTCTTTTGACTCTGCACTTGTAAATATTTCTAAGTACATCTTGAGGTAGAGTAGGGAAATGATTTTTGAGTGCTGCGAGACTTGCCTCCATCTCTAAAAGAGAAAAGAAAATTATCAAAGAAAAACAATAACACACAAAGAATACAATAACACACAAACAAAAGAAAACTAGTTAAGAAAGAAAAACTTGGGTTGCCTCCCAAGAAGCGCTTAATTTATTGTCGTTAGCTTAACTGTTGAAAAAAGCTTTAAGTTGGGTTTGAAAGTGCGATTGTGGATTTCTGTTGAGACTCTCCACCATCCATGTAAGCTTTAAGTCTTTTTCTGTTGACTTTGAATAGATGATCTTGAGTGAACTCCCTGTTTAGGATACATTGATCATGCTACTTTTTGGTGAGTTCTTTGTAAAACTTAGTATTTTCTTTGATACATTCTTCCACTACATCTACCCTCATGCAGTTGCCAACATCATGTGGATGTTTGAGTGCTTTTAGCACATTAAATGTCACTTTTTCATCTTGAACTCTTTGTATAAGTTGACCTTTCTGTACATCAATGAGATTTCTTCCTGTTGTTAAGAATGACCTACCCAAAATGATAGGTATTTCTTGATCTTCCTCCATGTCTAGCACAATGAAATCCGCAGGAAATATGAACTTATCCACTTTTACCAGTACATTTTTTATAATTCCCCTTAGATACTTGATTAATTGATAAGCTAGCTGTAAAGATACTATAGTAGGTTTTGCTTCTCCAAAACCTAGTTTCCTAAAAACAGAGAATGACATTAAGTTAACTCTTGCACCAAGATCACATAATGCTTTATTAAAGAATGAATCACCAATGGTACAAGAAATTGTGAAACTCTCCGGATCTTTGAGTTTAGGTGGTAGCTTTTTCTACATGATTGCACTATATTCTTCGATCAAAGCTACTATTTCATGTTTTTCCAGTTTCCTTTTATTTGATAGGATTTCTTTCATGAACTTCACATAGTTGAGCATTTGTTTCAGAGCATCTGCAAAAGAAATATTAATTTACAATTTTCTAAAAACTTCAAGAAATTTAGAAAATTGTTTATCTAATTTCTGCTTTTGGAATCTTTGAGGGAAAGGTAATGGTAGTTTGTATGGTATCGGATTGTTTGGAAACAGCTTTGACTTTGACTTCTCTATTTCTTTTTGTTCAACCATAACTTCTTCTTCTACTTTGCTAGATCATTTTTTCTCGTATGTTCCTTTAACAGGCTCTTTCAGCATTTTACCGCTTCGTAATGTGACAGCCTTAACGTGCTCCCTAGAATTGGTCTCTGTGTTGCTAGTTAGGGTTCCTTGAGGTCTTGCAGTCAGCAGATTTGAGATTTGACCTATTTGTGCTTCTAGATTTTGAATGAAAACAGTTTGATTCTGGAGCGTGATGTCTGTTCTCGTAGACGAAATTGGAGGTGAAAACTAAGGTATGTCTAACAGGTGAGTTGTTGTGCAAACTTAGTTCTTGATATTTTTATTATTATTAAATAAATTATTACATCTTTTTGCATTTTTTATTTTCAGAATAAAATTGGTGAAAAACCTAATATAGTATCTTTACAACTAGCTAATCGATCAATCAAGTATCCAAGGGAAATTATAGAAGACATATTGGTAAAAGTGGATAAGTTCATATTTCCTACGGATTTCATTGTGCTAAACATGGAGGAAGATCAAGAAATACTCATAATTATGGGTAGGCCATTCTTAGCAACAGGAAGAACTCTCATTGATGTACAGAAATATCAACTTATACTAAGAGTTCAAGATGAAGAAGTGACCTTTAATATGCTAAAAGCGCTCAAACATCCACATGATGTTGGCAACTATATGAGGGTAGATGTAACTTATACTAAGAGTTCAAGATGAAGAAGTGACCTTTAATATGCTAAAAGCGCTCAAACATCCACATGATGTTGGCAACTATATGAGGGTAGATGTAGTGGATGAATGTATCAAAGAAAATGTTAAGCTTTACAAAGAACGCACCAAAAAGTGGCATGATCAACGTATCATAAACAGGGAGTTCACTCCAGATCGTCGATTCAAAGTCAACAGAAAAAGACTTAAAGCTTACATGAAGGATGGTGGAGAGCCTCAACAGAAATCCACCATCGCGCTTTTAGACCCAACTTAAAGCGTTTTTCAACAGTCAAGCTAACGACCATAAATTAAGCGCTTCTTGGGAGACAACCCAAGTTTTTTTTTCTTAACAAGTTTTCTTTTGTTTGTGTCTTATTGTTTTCTTTGTGTATTATTGTTTTTTTTTTTGTATAATTTTATTTTCTCTTTTAGAGATGGAGGCAAGTCTTGCAGCACTTAAAAATCATTTCCCTACTCTGTCTCAAGATGTACTCAAAAAGATTTACAAGTGCAGAGTCGAAAGAACAAGGGCACTAACATGTTTAGGTCTTCTAGAGCATATTCGGTGGATCATCAAAGCTAAGGTACATCTAGTAGGTGAGTTGAATGATTCATTCATTAAACATTTACCAGGATTGGGAAGAAGTTCTTACTAAAAAAAAAGGAGAGCTAAGAGAATGAGAGTATTCATTCATTAAACATTTACCATGGTTGGGAAGAAGTTCTTACTAAAAAAAAAGGAGAGCTAAGAGAATGAGAGTCTATCATAAGTGTGCAAGATGGAACTACGACACACGCTATAAAAATCCTAGATATTTGTCTATAAATCGAGAAGATAAACTTAAATGCATAAAGGATGGGCTGAGTAAGGAGTCTCTGGATAATATCCTTGAAACTTTTGAGACGCATCCTTGTGGGAAAGTTCAACGCATTCTTTTAGATTTATGGGAGTTATTCAGTAAAGAGAAACAACGTTTTAGTCTTGGGAATCTGACTTTAAAAGACCCTGTTTGTCAGTTTATAAGAAAACTGGATAGGAAGCCGATCCTCAACTCTTAGAAGGTGTTTAAGCTGTTTCTGGACGTAAAACTAGAGGAAGATATGAGCCACAATCGCAACTACTATAACATCATTTTTTTTTCTTTGTTTAGCAGTTTGTTTCAAATATTTTCGATAATTGTGTTTACTTTTTGACATTTCTTTACCTGTTATTTTGGATTTTTAACTCGTTTCAAACTTTTTCGATTATTGTGTTTACTTTTGACGTTTCTTTACCTACTATTTTGAAATTTTTTTAACTTATTTAAAACTTTTTCAATAATTGTGTTTACTTTTTGACATTTCTTTACCTAACATTTTGAATTTTGTATTTTTAGCGGCTTGATTAATTGTTTTTTTTTTTTTAAGATTGTACTTTCTTTTGACATTTCTACACCTAACATTTTCTTTTTCTCCTGATCACAACTGTTTAGCATCATAGAACTGTTCTTTTACTCTTTACTTTTATTTAAATGAGCATTCATTGCTGATAACAAATAATTAAGTTTTGTATGAAAAAAAAAATGGCAGAGTCCTCGAGCAGCAAATTCAAAACCATTTGTGCTTCTTATAGTCCGAAGTCTGGTACGAGTACACAATATTCAAAGGCAGCTGCTGAACTTAGTACAACTTTAGCTGCCCGAAACATAGATTTGGTGTATGGAGGAGGCAGTTTAGGACTGAAGGGTTCTATCGCGATAACTGTAACTGTTGGAGGCAGTAGAACCCTAGGCATCGCAGTAAAGTCTTTGGTTGAAAAGAGAGATATCATCGGTATGAGTATAGGTAATGAGTTTCAGGTCACGAGCATGCACGGGCGAATAACATATATGTTACTCAATACTGATGCCTTTATCGCGTTTCCTAGTGGTTTGGAAACTTTTGAAGAAATCTTCAACATTGCGTCTTAGGCCCATCTTAACATTCACAAAAAGCTATTATGTTTGCTTAATACTAACGGTTTTTATGATGGTTTATTGGCTTTTCTTGATCATGCCGTGGAACAGGGTTTTATGACTTAAGCAAATCGGCGTATTCTAGTTTCAGCTTCAAGTGCTGATGAACTGATTGACCAACTGCAAGACTTTGTGCCCGAAGTTGATCCAATCATGTCGTAGGTGGTTTGGGATTCTGAAGCAAGCGGTAACAAGAAGCGTGCACTGGATCTTAATCTCCGGTTGTAACTTTCTTACCATATGGTTTTATTAATAGCATCTCTATTTGAGTTTTTCTTTTTTTTATCTTACTAGACATTAGGGACAATGTCTTAAATAAGTTTGAGGGTAGCGTTGGCTATTATTAAAACCATAAGATTCAAAAACTGGTCCGAGTTAAAACCAAAAAATGGCTGAGTAAGGAGTGTTTTTGTGCTCTTGATACGCATATTTGTTTTCTTTTCTTAAAAATAAAATAAAATAAAATAAAATTCCCATTAATTTTTTTTTTTTGTTTTTCAATTCTACCCTAACAAGTCAACTAATTACTTTATGTTTATTAATGGAGTCTTAATGGAGTCTTAATGCATGTTTTTGGTTGGATATCTTTACTAGGGAATAGTCATGAACATTTTTGCATGATTTAAGACATTTGAATGCCATGATCTTAGTTAATTGAGTGGATGAATATCATGTTTATATGAATTGTGGACTATTAGTGGAGATTAACCTTGGTGAGGATTTGAGCTTTTTAAACGTTTCTTTTTGAGAGATTTATTTGTTCTACTCTTAAATACTCTTCACTTTGTTCTTAATAGATGATCTCTATAGGTTTTGCATTGAATACTAAAGAACAAATCATCATTGTAGATAACATGAGTTGCTTTGATTTGAAAATTGGATCGACTTCTTAAAAGTAATATAGGCAATTTTTACTCCATAAAAGCCTACCTTCCTACTTTAAATTGAGATACACCGTAAACCCTTTGAAGCCAAATATTTTAAACATTTTTCTTTGTTTACCTTTATTAAATGACCCTATTAAGCCTTTAAATTTAGTTATACCTTATAAAGCTTGGGATCATATTATGAAGTGAAAGAGGAGAAGGGAATTGAAGGGTTAATATTTATATGATATGTACATAGGCATATGTATTAAAAGAAATGTGTTTCTAAATAGCATTGTGAAAAAAAATATATATATGAGAAGCACAAGTTTATAATGCCTAGATGTACAAAGGGAAGTGGAAGTAAAAAAAAAAAAAAAAGAAAAAAAAAAGTTGTGATGAATTAAAGAGAATAAATGAAGTACTTTATTCTTGTTGAACCTATACCTTAAAATTCCCTACATATCAATTAACTATAGCCCAAATACAATATTTAATAAAGCCTATTGATCTTCAAGAGGAAGTCCAATTTGAGAGTTGAAGTATGTCATCATGCTCTATCTACGTTCTTAGTGTTTAATTCCAATAATGAGATCTATTCACTTAAAAGTGCGGTTATTTTTAAACGTCTATATTCATATGTGATGTAAATGACGCTTGCTATGCCTTTACATAATCTCTATCATCTCTATCACATATGATTACATGAGTGTTTGCTTTAGGATTCATGAGGGTTATAAGAGATATCTTGTGAGGATTAGAGTCGAGGCGAAATAAGTCCATGACATGTGAATATGATGTTTTGAAATGAAATTGCTTTGAGAGTGGTATGAGATTGTTGATGATTCTGTTTTAGATTATTAGTGACTTATCCTTAGTCCTGATACAAGATCATACATGTATGAGACTTCTGTTAATTTGTATTTAGTGAGATGTTGATGAGTTATCAGTGGAATCTTTTAACGTTTATGGGTATCGTTGCTAATAAACCCTCAGGAGACATAACTCCTTCTACTAGGGATACTTAGGTGTTTAAAGGCTTGTGACATACGCTCAATGTCATCGTGATTACCTATGAAATGGATTGTGTTTTTAATTTTTGTGTTTTTAGCTTAGGTTGTTAGTTTTAGTTTTACTTAAGGGTAAGCAAAATCTTAAGTTTGGGGGTGTGATAACTCTATTTTTATAGAGTTATTTTATCTTTTTAAACTTGAATTTTTACTTAGTTCTTGATATTTTTATTATTATTAAATAAATTATTATATCTTTTTGTATTTTTTATTTTCAGAATAAAATTGGTGAAAAAATAGTATGTGGACCCTACCAAGTGTTATTGTTCGAGACAAGATCATCGCTACAAATGAATGTCATTCGAAGCAGTTCATTGCCTCAAGAATTACTCGAATCAAAAATCGCATAAAAAAGTTATCATAGTTTAAAGATCGAGTATTCTAAAAATAAATATTATGTCATATTGATGTAAGGAATGATGTAATAAAAATTATGATGTAAGCAATGATGTAATATGAAAGTTGACTTGCATGGGGTAGGTGAACCATGATGTAAGCCATGATGTAATATGAAAGTTGACTTGAATGAGGTAGGTGAACCATGATGTAAGCGATGATGCAGAAGAGTGAAAAATTAGGAAAAGATTATGCATGCGATGATGTAATTGGAGATGAACTTTGCCTATAAATAGACCTTAGAATCACCATTCCAAGCATCTCATCAAAAACCAAAACAACAAATAGTTTAGAGAAAGAGAGAGAGAGCTTGGAGAGGAAGAGCAAAGCAGAGGAAGAAATTCTATGGCGAAACTTCAATCCACTAAGTTTTCTTATATTTTATTATGTTTAATTTTCTAGTCTTTATAAATTCTAATATGGAGTAGATTTATTTTTCTAAGGTTATGATGTCACTTAACTTCGATGTTCCAATCCTTTGTTCAATTTAATTAACAATTTTTTATCTTGGTTGATGCATTTAATATTGTGCTTAATGCTTCTAAATAATTGATCACTATTTAGTTGAATTGTTAATCATAATGATAGCGGAAGCTGATTTATATGTCTAGTTCATTGTATTAAATGTCATAAATTACATACTGGATAGAAATATACCTGCATGATTTGTGTAGTCTATAAAAGAGATCCATAAATCTTAATGAATCCATTAATGTTTTAACTTGCATGGGGACATAGCAGTTAAACTTTATAAGGTATTTTCTTTAGACCTCAGGAGGGGCTATGTGAATAAATCAAGGAATCTCGACTAGTAACTGGATAATTAATTTTTGTTAAAAAGAACAAAGGGGAGGAACAGATTAGTTATGGTGAAATCAGAACCTTTGAATTTTCATTCATTGAATTAATTTTTATTTATTTACATTTGGAATTAAATTTAGTTGTAATGTTCAACTCATTTATTCAAATTTCGTCTACCAAATAAAAGTTAAGTTATTTTAATTTTGGGTATTAATTAACAATAATCCTCGTGTGACGATACTTCTCTCATCACTTTATTATTTGTTCGGCTCGTCGACTTGCGATTTTGCACAATAAGTTTTTAGTGCTGTTGCGATCTTTTGGTCTTTTTTGTTCTGCACGTCGAGCTTCTTGTTGTTCTTTCAACTTTGCATAAAGCCTATGAGTTTTACCAAAGGCTATATCTGCTTTTGTTCTGGTTTTACTAGGAGCAAAAGGTTGGCTGACTTTAGGGAAAGTCGGTTGTGGGAAAGACCATGAACTGTTAGATGCTTCAAAAGGATTGTAGATTGGAGCAGGAAGAGGAATATGAAAAGTTTGCTTATAAAGATCTTGCTGAAGGGATGCAAGTTAAGCTTTAAGACTTTTCATTTCAACATCTTTTTGGGTGAAAACAGTTGTGAACTTTGATTTATCTGAATCAGATGATTTAGATCATTATGAAGCTGGTTCATTTTCTGCTGTAATTGTTGAATAACTTGTGCAGTTCGTTCAGCGGTAGTAGAAGTCTGGGATTACAAATGATTGAGTTTGGACTCAATTATGTGCATAACCTTATTTTGAGTAATGGCATTTTCAGATTGCCAATTGAGAACAACTTTAGCCTGAGAGATGGGTTTAATTGATCCATCTGGTTGAATTGTTTAAGTAGGAACAACTTTTGGTTTTTGGGTAATGGTTTCATCAATAGGTGGAAAATTTGTATCATAAGAAGAAGTGGGATGTTGGAACATCATGATTGGTTGGACCAAAGGTGGTTGGGGTGTTTTGACAACCTATTTTTGAACTGGTTTATAGGGTTGGCAATCAGAGGATTTAGAAATTCACTCAAAACTCTTTTTATAACAGGGCAATAGAGCAAGTAAAGTCTTAAGAGTTTATTGACAAGGGTGCTTGGGAAATCTTTGTTCAAATGGATATTATGGATTAGCATCCCAAGTTGGGATTTTTACCGGAGGTTTTTGGGAAGATCAAAATATCTGACAATAATTCATATTTGCCAGAAGGTTCTCCTAAAAAACCTACAGTAGGGTCTCCCTCAAGCCATGACTAGTTAAGAGATTTGGGCTTATTGGATTTTTTGGCAACAGGAATGTAATGTTCTTTTTCAAAAGCTTTTTGACAGCTTTTAATTGACATTCAAGATTAAAAGGACTGTGACCATTTGAGTCTATGAAGTAATAAACAGGCTGATCTTCTTGAGTAACATATTTGACTTGTGGTTGTTTGGGAGTAAGGTCAAAAGCAACAGTTGGTTGAATCATGTATTGAGTAGCAAATTCATCAAGAGGAGCACTAGGCTTTTTTGGTTTGACAAACTTGATGGTGGTTGTTCCATCTAGATTTTGCAACATCACAGATTCATTAACAAAAACAGGGGTTGGAGGGTTACACTGCTTTTCATAAGAATCCATTGTTTGATGATACTCCTTGATGAAATTGATGAAATTTGTGAAAAAATCATATCATTCCAGATGAAATTTGGCAAATCTTATTTGATGATACTCCTTGAGTCATTTTCCTTCATCTTATCTTCAAGAATTTCTCAAGCTCGTGATCAATATGTTGACTATTTGGTGTCCCAATTTTCAACTCAAGATTTTCCAGTTTGATTCTATCCAGATTCTCAACGAGACACTTGGCAAGCAGAAGATATTCAAGAAACAAAAAGAAGATATGATGAAGATAGAAAGAAAAGACAAAACTTCAATAATGAAGGACCCACCACTAGCAAAAAAAAAGTGAAAATATCTTAATGAATTTGCTACAATATCCTTGTATGATGATGACATTCTAACCTACATCCTTGACTTTTATGTTGCATATGAACTCGATTATCATTGTCTTGAACATTAAAATATGGGTTACACCTCAGGAGATAAGTTAAATGACCCCGTCAGAAACTATTGACAGATTGCCTCTTATCCAAAAAGGTCAAAATTGTGTTTGTAATAATTAAAAAGTTTGATTAAAAGTCATGTCAGTTCATTATTATGTCTGTAATAATATTGTTTGACTTTTAGCTGTATTATTAGTGGGTGAAGTAAGCAATAATGTAATTTTCTTTATTTTATCTAAAGTCTATTCTTTATAAATAGACTTACTCTCTTCGTTGTACTCAAGAAGGAATTATAGAGAGAAAAGTAATAAAAATACTATGTTTTCTAGCTAAACTTCTCTTCTCTATCTAAACACACCTTAGCAATAATGGTGATATATCTCAAAGTGTTGAGATAAGGAAAGAAATAACCAAGTTTTTTTATCTTTATTCACACTTTCCAGTAGTTTAACATTAATCCAGTGAACTCTCTTTTAGTGAGTTATCTTTGGAAATGGAAAGAGCCCAATCTGACCAATAAATCTCGTTTTGATGATAGAGTTTAGAGCAGTAAGAGTCACGAATGCTGGTGCTATGATGAGTTTTTGAGAGGTGATTAATCTCTTGATAATTTTGGAGATTAGCGTTGAGAAACTTGAGAGTGAGAATTAGGGTAAGGGATCTGATACCAATCTAGGGGCGAAACATCCGATCCCTTACCCTAATTCTCACTCTCAAGTTTCTCAATCTAATCTCCAAAACTGTCAAGAGATTAATTACTTCTTAGAAACTCATCACAACTCTTAGAAACTCATCATAGTACTAGCATTCATGACTCTTATTGCCCTAATCACTCTTATAAAAACAGGATTTACTGGTCAGACTAGGCTCTTTCCATTTTCAGAGATAACCCACTAAAAAAGAGTTCACTGGATTAATACTAAGCTATTGAAAAGTGAGGATAGAGGAAAGAACTAGGTGATTTCTTTCCTTATCTCAATACTTTGAAATATATCACCATTTTCACTCAAATATGTTTAGACAAAGAAGATAAGTTTAGCTAGAAAACATAATATTTTTATTGCTTTTCTCTCTGGAATTCTTAATTTCTTGGGTACAACGAAGAGAGTAAGTCTATTTATAGAGGATGGACTTCAGATAAAACAAAGAAAATTACAGAATCGCTTACATCACACATTAATAATATGGCTAAAAGTCAAACAACATCATTATAGACATAATAATGAATTGATATGACTTTTAATCAAACTTTTTAGTTATTATAAAGACACTTTTAACCTTTTGGGATAAGAGGAAATTTATCAATAGTTTCTGGTGGGGTCATCTGACTTATCTTCTGAGGTGTAACCCATATTTTGATGTTCAAGACAATGATAACCGGGTCCACATGCAACCAAAAAGTCAGGAATATAGGTTGGAGTGTCATCATCAGACAAGGATATTATAGCAAATTGATTAAGATCATTTTCCTTTTATTTGCTAATGATGGGTTCTTCATTATTGAACTTTTGTTTTTTCTTTCTATCTTCATCATATCTTCTTTTTGTTTCTTGAATATCTTCCGCTTGCCAAGTGTTTGGTTGAGAATCTGTGTAGAACCAAATTGAAAAATCTTAAGTTGAAAATTGGGATAGCAAAGAGTCAACATATTGATCATAAGCTTAAGAAAGTTCTTGAAGATAAGATGGATGAAAATAATCTCAAAGAGTATCATTAGATAAGGTTGGCCAAATTTCTTTTAGAATGATCTAATTTTTTTTTATCAAAAAGTATCATTTAAAGATGTTTTATCCTTACAACATAAAAAAGCTAACCATCGAAAACTGGAATAAAATTTTGCTTAATTATTTCAAAGTTGTGCTTTGAAAAATACAGACCATTAGGACAACTAGTAAAAGGATGGTGAAACATCAATACTAACCGATGTTTAGGAAAAAGGATGTTTTTCCAAGTTTCTATTCATGGAAGGATTTGAATTTTAAAAGAAAATTAACAAAATAACTATCTGAAGACTTATGAGCTGAGGATAAAGCTTGTCAAAGAAGATCATTAGGAACTTCAAGAGCAAAGTAGTTAAGATGACCGAGATACCATAGAAACCGTAAAAATTCTAAGGGAAAGATGAAATAAGGAAATCGGGATTGAGTAGGTAGAAAAAGAATCTGAGAAAATAGATATGTAGGATGAACACTAAGGGTTTTGAGAAATGAGAAAATGTTGATCATGAGTTTGAACACATTTATTTTGATAGTAAAACAGTAGTTCCATAATTCTCTTTTCTAAGAACTAAGTTTTTAGAAGTTTTGAGAATTCTGGAATTTCTTAACATGGGGTAAAAAAATGAAAATGATTGGAACATAAAAATAAGAGACAAAGCAGGATTGTTTTGGATTAGGCGGGAAAGAAAACCAGCTAAGAAATTGTTTTTACCTTTGATGTGTTTGACAGTGAATGATTATCTGTTGAACCATTCCACCCATTGAAGAAGAAGTTGATAAGACAATTTTTTCTTGTGAAATTGAAGTATTTGAGAAAATAATTTCATATCAGTCTCCACAATAAAGTGATGACCAATTAAATAAAATTTAAGTTTCTTTATTGTATTTTTTACTGCCAAAATCTCTTTAAATGTTAAATGGTAGTGCAACTGACTTGACTTAAAACTGCCACTTTGATAAGCACAGAGATGGTAGATACCTTTATATGTTTGTTTAAACAATACAACACCCTAAAAGTTTTCACTTGCATTTGTCTATAAAATACGTGTTCCTATTGAATGGATGTGTAAGGGAGGAAGTGTCTAACAAACTTGCTTAATTTGTTGATTTACCTGGGTTTGTTAATGACTCTAAGAAGAATGATGTTTTTGCAGTAGGTTGGATAGGGGTTTGGTAAGGACTGTAGCATTAGGAATGACTGCTCTGACAGACTAGACCAAGGAATTATTGAACTTCATGTTTAGTCTGTAATTGATCTAGAAATTTGAGCGATTCTTGACCAATGTAAGGTTGAGGATGATATTTTCTTTTAGAGATTTCCATTCCAAGGAAAGTAATCTTTTGCTGGGCAATCTCTACTTTTCTAGTTGAGAACATAATACCATGATCTTTGTAATCTGGACAAACTGTTGAAGGAGCTGAAAATGATCTTGTTCATTTTTGGAGAACAGAAGAATATCATCAATGTAAATGAGAACACTGTGAAGTATGAGAATATAAATTTTGTTCATGGTCTTTTGAAACAAAAAGAGAGTTTTTTTAAGGCCAAAAAGTAGAACTTTCCATTGAAAATGGTGATCTGGTATGTAGAATGCAGTTTTGTATCAATCTTTTGGATGAATACCTAATTGTCAAATACCAGTTTTTAAGAAATTGCAAATTAATATTTCTTTTATAGATGCTCTGGAATAGATGTCCAGCTATGTGAAGTTCATGAAGGAAATCCTATCAAATAAAAAGAAGCTGAAAGAACATGAAATGGTAGCTTTGAGTGAAGAATGTAGTTCAATCTTGCAGAAAAAGCTACCGTCCAAACTCAAAATTTGGGGAGTTTCACAATTCCTTGCACTATTGGTGATTCATTATTTGATAAAACATTATGTGATCTTGGTGTAAGTATTAACTTAATGCCTCTGTTTTCAAGAAACTCGGCTTTAGAGAAGCAAAACCTACTACAGTATCTTTACAGCCAATTGATCCATCAATCAAGTATCCAAGGGGAATTATAGAAGATGTACTGATAAAAGTGGATAAGTTCATATTTCTTGTGAATTTCATTGTGCTAGAAATGAAGTTCAAGAAATACCTATCATTTTAGGTAGGTCATTCTTAGCAATAGGAAGAACTCTCATTGATGTACAAAATGGTCAACTCATACTAAGAGTTTAAGATGAAGAAGTAACGCTCAATGTGCTAAAAGAGCTCAAACATCCATATGATGTTAGCAACTGCATGGGGTATATGTAGTGGATGAATGTATCAAAAAAGTACATTAAACCATCACTCCAAAAGATCCACTTGAAGCTTGCCTAAATGGAACACCAAACTCAGAAAGTCTGAATATTATTGAATGTGTTAACCAATTGAAAGCTTCACCTTCCATCTTTATCAAACGACCATTCGAGGAGCTTGGAATGAGTAAGACACAACCGGTACCATCACCACCAGAGTTGGAGCTCAAGCCATTTTCAGTTCATCTCAAGTACGCATTCTTAAGTGATGCATCTACACTACCTGTTATTATTTCATCTTCTCTAAGTATAGAACAGGAGAAAAAACTTTTGAAAGTACTATGAGAACACAAGATGACTATTCGATGGTCGATCACAGACGTTAAAGAAATCAAATATCAACATAAAATTCTCATGGAGGACAAGTACCGACCATCCATTGAGCACCAACGATGTTTAAATCCAAACATGAAGGAGGTTGTCTGAGTAGAGGTACTTAAACTCTTGGATGCAGGTATCATTTATCCTATTTCGAACAGCACATGGGTAAGCCCAACATAAGTGGTACCAAAGAAAGGAGGAATGACAGTAGTCACCAATGAAAATAATGAGTTGATTCCAATATGAACAATAACCGGATGGAGAGTGTGCATTGACTACAGGAAACTCAATAGGCGACCAAGAAAGATCATTTCCTTTTACCCTTCATCGATTAGATGCTCGACAGATTAGCATGTCACCTTTACTATTATTTCCTAAATAGTTATTCTGGTTATAATAAGATTTCTATAGCACATGAGGACCAAGAAAAGACTACATTCACATTCTCATATGGAATGTTCACGTTTCAGAGAATATCGTTTGGTCTATACAATGCACTAGCTACCTTCCAATGGTATATGATGTCAATTTTTTCAGACATGGTGGAGTGCTTCATCGAGGTATTTATGGATGATTTTTCAATCTTTGGCTCATCATTTGATTATTGTTTAGATAACTTAACACAAGTATTGAAAAGATGCGAAGAGATAAACTTGATTCTTAATTGGGAGAAATGCCATTTCTTGGTATAAGAAGGGATCGTCTTAGGTCATAAAGTTTCAATCAAAGGCATTGAGGTTGATAGAGCCAAGATTAAGGCAATTGAGAAGTTGTCACCACTAACATGTGTTAAAGGCATTCGAAGTTTCTTAGGGTATGCAAGGTTTTACATAAGATTCATCAAGGACTTCTCGAAGATCATAAAGCCATTATGCAATTTGCTCGAGAAGGACATTTCATTTCACTTCAATAATACATGTAAGGAGACATTTGAGATACTAAAAAAGGCTATTGTGACAACCTTAGTCGTTATTGCACCTAATTGGGCTTTGCCTTTCGAGCTGATGTGTGATGCTAACGATTATGCCATTGGAGCCGTGCTAGGGCAACGTATTGGCAAGGTTTTCCATACCATTTATTAAGTTAGTCGTACACTAATCGATGCACAGGTCAACTATGCTACCACTGAGAAAGAACTCTAGCCGTGGTCTTCGCATTCGACAAATTCCGACCATACTTGATCAGTTCTAAAATCATTGTATTCACAGATCACTTAGCCATCAAGTACCTTCTAGAGAAAAAATATGCAAAACCACACCTGATCTGATGGGTCATTCTGCTACAAGAGTTTGATTTAGAGATTCAAGATAAGAAGAGAAGTAAAAATGTGGTGATCGACCATCTATCTAAATTAGAGCAACGAGGGGATAATGATGATCTCGACAAAACAATTAAAGAAACTTTCCCTGATGAACAACTCTTCGTTTTGGATACAAGCAATATCCTATGGTATGTTGATTTTATTAATTTTCTTTCTCATAAGGTTTATCCACATGATCTTTAATGATAGCAAAAGAAGAAATTCTTGGCAGATGTAAAATATTACTTTTGGGATGAGCCCTTCTTATATAAGTTATGTCCAAATCAGTCCTTCGACTATGCGTCTCAAAAGATGAAGCACGCGATATTCTTCACCATTGTCATTCTTCTAAATATGGTGGACATTTTGTGGCCAATCAAACTGTAGGCAAAATACTTCAATCTGGATACTATTGGCCCACCATTTTTAAGGATGCTCAATCATATATTACTGTATGCGATCAGTGCCAACGCACAGATAACATTTCATGAAGGTATGAGATGTCCCTAAACAATATTTTGGACGTGGAGTTGTTCGATATTTGGGATATTGATTTCATAGGATCATTTCCACCATCTTTCAAGAATCTCTACATTTTGGTGGCTATAGATTATATGTTGAAATGGGTTAAAGTCATTACCGCGCCAACCAAAGACTCCTAAAGTGGTGGTGAATTTCTGCTTAGAAATATCTTCACCAGATTTGGAACTCTAAAAGCAGTCATCAATGATGAAGGGAAACATTTTTGCAACAAGTATTTTGATGCTTTTCTAGCCAAATATAGGATTAAACATAAAGTTGCTACGACTTACCACCCGTAAATAAATGGACTAGCTGAAATCTCAAATCGATAATTAAAATAGATTTTGGAAAAGATGGTAAGTGCATCTCGAAAAGACTAGTCGAAAAAACTTGATGATGCATTATGGGCCTACAGAACAATGTTGAAAAGGCCGACTTGGATGTCTTCGTACATGTTAATATTTGGAAAAGCATGCCACTTACCCGTTGAACTTGAGCATCGTGCATATTGGGCTATCGAAAAGTTAAATTTCGATATAGGAGCATCAGGAGCTCTACGAATGTTGCAACTCAATGAGATGGATGAATTCCATCATGGTGCATATAAAAATGCTAAGTTTTACAAAGCACGTACCAAAAAATGGCATGATCAACGTATCTTAAATAGGAAGTTCACTCTAGGATAGAAGGTTCTTTTATTTAATTCACGGTTATGTTTGTTCCTAGGTAAGCTACGCTCCAGATGGTCTGAGACCTTTACAGTTATTCAAGTTTTTCCACATGGTGCTGTTGAAATTCAAAGTGTGGATCGTCAATTCAAAGTCAACGGACAATAACTTAAAGCTTACATGGATGGTGGAAAGCCTCAACAGAAATCCACTATCACGCTTTCAGACCCAATTTAAAGCATTTTTCAATAGTCAAGCTAACGACTATAAATTAAGTGCTTCTAGGGAGACAACCCAAGTTTTTCCTTTTTAATTAGTTTTTTTTTTTTTTTTATTGTTTTCTTTGAAAATTATCTTTTCTCTTTTAGAGATGGAGGCAAGTCTTGCAACACTTAAAAATCATTTCTCTACTCTGCCTTAAGATGTACTCAGAAAAATTTACAAGTGCAGACTCGAAAGAATGAGGGCACTAACGTGTTTAGGTTTTCCCGAGTATATTCGGTGGATCATTGAAGCTAAAGTGTGTCTAGCAGGTGAGTTGAATGATTCATTCATTAAACATTTACCAAGATTGGGAAGAAGTTTTTACTTAAGGAAGAGGAGAGCTAAGAGAATGGAGGTCTGCCATAAGTGTGCAAGATGAAACTACGACACATACTATAAAAATTCTGGATATTTATCTATAAATCAAGAAGATAAAATTAATTGCATAAAGATGGGTTGAGTAAGAAGTCTCTGGATACTATTCTTGAGACTCTTGAGACGTATCCTTATGGGACAGTTCAACGTATTCTTTTATATTTATGGGAGTTATTCAGAAAAGAGAAACAACGTTACTGTCTTGGGAATCTGATGTTAAAAAACCCTGTTTGCTAGTTTATAAGAAAACTGGATGGGAAACCGCTCCTCAACTCATAGAAGGTGTTTAAGTCGTTTCTAGACATAAAACCAGAGGAAGATATGAGCCACAATCATAACTACTATAACATCATTTTTTTTCTATGCTTAGTAGTTCATTTCAAACTTTTTCGACGATTGTGTTCACTTTTTGACATTTTTTCACCTATTATTTTGGATTTTTTAGCTTGTTTCATACTTTTTCGATGATTTTGTTCATTTTTTGACATTTATTCATCTATCATTTTGGATTTTTTTAGCTTGTTTCAAACTTTTTCGATGATTGTGTTCTGATAACTCTATTTTTATAAAGCTATTTTATCTTTTTAAACTTGAATTCTTGTTTAGTTCTTGATGTTTTTATTATTATTAAGAACATTATTTCATCATTTTATATTTTTCATTTTCAGAATAAAATTTGTGAAAATCGTATGTGGACCCCACCAAATGCTTTCGTTCGAGACAAGATCATGAATTTCATTCGAAGCAGTTCATCGCCTCAAGAATTACTCGAACCAGAAATCGCATCAAAAAGTTATCGCAATTTAAAGATCGAGTATTTTAGAAATAAATATTATGTCATGCTTATGTAAGGAATGATGTAATCAAAATTATGATGTAAGCAATGATGTAATATTAAAGTTGACTTTGAATGAGGTAGGTGAATGATGATGTAAGCGATGATGCAAAATGAAAGTTGACTTTGAATGAGGTAGGTGAATGATGATGCAAGCGATGATGCAAAATGGTGGAAAATTAGGAAACGATGATGCAATCGATGATGTAATTGGAGATGAATTTGGCCTATAAATAGGCCTTAAAATCACCATTCCAAGCATTCCATCACAAACCAAAACAATAAGTAGTTTAGAGAAAGAGAGAGAGAGCTTGGAGAGGAGGAGCAAAGCAGAGGAAGAAATTCTACGGTGAAGCTTCAATCCACTAAGTTTTCCTATCTCTTGTTATGTTTAATCTTCTAGTTTTTGTAAATTCTATTATGGAGTAGATTTGTTTTCTAAGGTTATGATGTAGCCTAACTTTGATGTTTCAAACCTTTGTTCAATTCAATTAATGATTTTCTATTTTGGTTGATGCATTTAATATTGTTCTTAATGCTTCTAAATAATTGGCCACTATTTAGTTGAATTGTTAATCATAATGATAGCGGAAGCTGGTTTATGTGTCTAGTTCATTGTATTTAGTGTCATAAATTACATGGAGGATAGGAATATACCTGCATGGTTTGTGTAGTCTATAAAAGAGATCCATAAATCTTAATGAATCCTTTAATGTTTTGACTTGCATGGGAACATAGCAGTTAATCTTTATAGGGTATTTTCCTTAGACCTCGGGAGGGGCTATGTGAATAATTCAGGGAATCTCGACTAGCAACTGGATAGTTAATTTTTGTTAAAAAGAACAAAGGGGAGGAACAGATTAGTTATGGTGAAATCATAATCTTAGAGTTTTTATTCATTGAATTAATTTTCATTTATTTACAATTGCAATTAAATTTACTCATAGTTTGCAACTCATTTACTCAAATTTTATCTACCAAATAAAAGTTGAGTTATTTTAATTTTGGACATTAATTAACAACAATCCTCGTGGGACGATACTTTTCTCATCACTTTATTACTTATTCGGCTCGTCCACTTGCGATTTTGCACAACATGTTCATTTTTTGACATTTCTTCATCTACCATTTTGGATTTTTTTTTTTTTTTTTTAGTGTTTAGTAGCTTGTTTCAAACTTTTTCGATGATTGTATTTACTTTTTGACGTTTCTTTACTTAATATGTTGAATTTTTTTAGCGGCTTGTTTAAACTTTTTTGAAGATTGTGTATTCTTTTTAACATTTCTACATTTAACATTTTCTTTTCTCCCTAATCACAACTGTTTAGTTTCGTAGAACTGTTCTTTTTCTCTTTCATTTTCTTTAAATGAGCGTTCATTCCTGATAACAAATAATTAGTTTTGTAGGAGAAAAAAAATGGTAGAGTAATCGAGCAGCAGATTTAAAACCATCTATATTTTTTATGGCTTGAAGTCTAGTATGGGTTAACAGTATTCAAAGACAGCCGTTGAACTTGGTAAGATTTTAGCTGCCCAAAACATAGATTTGGTGTATGTGAGAGGCAGTTTAGGACTGAGAGGTTTTGTCGTGGTAACTACAAATGTTGTAGGCAGTAGAATCCTAGGTGTCATACTAAAGCCTTTGGTTGCAAAGAGAGATATCATCGATATGAGCATAGGCAATAAGTCTCAGATCATGAGCATACACGGGCGAATGGCGTACATGTTACTCAATGCTGATGTCTTTATCGTGTTACCTGGTGGTTTGGAAACATTTGAAGAAATCTTCAACATTACATCCTAGACCCATCTTAACATTCATAAAAGGCCATTAGGTTTGCTTAATGTTAACAGTTTTTATGATGGTTTATTGGCTTTTCTTGATCATGATCTGAAACAGGGTTTTATGACACAAGCAAACCGGTGCATTCTATTCTTAGTTTTAAGTGCTGATGAACTGATTGGCCAACTGCAAAACTTTATGCCGGAAGTTGATCTAATCATGTCGTAGATGGTTTGAGATTCTGAAGCAAGCAATAACAATAAGCATGCATTGGATTTTAACCTTCGGTTGTAAATTTCTTATCTTATAGTTTTGCTAATAACTTTTTCATTTTTATTTTTTTTCTTTTTATCTTACTAGATATTGGGGACAATATCTCAAATAAGTTTAGGGGTAGAGTTTGGTCTTAAAAAATAATAATAATAATAATACTAATAATAATAAAATTTTGCTATTATTAAAACCATAAGATTCATAACTAGTTTGAGTTGAAACCAAAAGATGGCAGAGTAAGGAGTACTTTTATGCTCTTGATAAGCATTTTTGTTTTCTTTTCTAAAAAAAAAAAAAAAGGCTCTGTAATCACTATAGACAAAATAGCTCCACTTCAAAGACATGTGCATTAAATAGTCATTCTTTCGATCTGTATTAATCTTTGGGTTTTTCACTTTTACTTGGTTTTGTGATATAATTTAAATACATCATTATGACAAAGAGAGTGATCTTAACCCAAAACTCGGTGATATGGAAAATGTATGTTTTCTTACAATGTTCAAATAAAATAATTTAGTATATTATTTGTTAAATAATAATAATAACAATAATAAATATATATTAAAAAATAATAAAAAAAATATAAAATTAAATAACATAAATAATGTTAAGCTCACAGTCTATGTTGCCAAAACTAGTTGCCGGAGTTAATAGTAAGAAAAGATGAAAATGCTATTCGCAAAACCATAGGGTAAGAAAGTTACAACCGGAGATTAAGATCCAGTGTACGCTTCTTGTTATCGCTTGCTTTAGAATCCCAAACCACCCACGACATGATTGGATCAACTTCGGGCATAAAATTTTACAGTTGGTCAATCAGTTCATCAGCACTTGAAGTTGAGACTAGAATGCACCAGTTTGCTTATGTCATAAAACCTTATTCCAGAGCATGATCAAGAAAAGTCAATAAATCATCATAGAAACTGTTAACATTAAGCAAATCTAATGACTTTTTATTAATGTTGAGATGGGTCTAGGACGCAATGATAAAGATTTTTTCAAATGTTTCCAAATCACTAAGTAACACGATAAAGGCATCAGCATTGAGTAACATGTACATCACTCGCCTGTGTATGCTCATAACCTGAAACTCATTACCTATACTCATATCGATGATATCTCTTCTTACTGCCAAAGACTTTAGTATGATACCTAGGATTTTATTACCTGCAACATTTGTAGTTATCGCAACAGAATCCCTCAGTCCTAAACTGCCTCCCCCATACACCAAATCTATGTTTCAGGTAGCTAAAACTCTACTAAGTTCAACGACTGCCTTTGAATAGTGTTTACTCACACTAGACTCCGAGCCATAAAAAATACAGATGGTTTTGAATTTGCTGCTCGAGGACTCTGTCATTTTTTTCCTCCTACAAAACTAGTTGTTTGTTGTTAGTAATAAACGCTCATTTAAAGAAAATGAAAGAGTAAAAGAACAGTTTTACGAGGCTAAACAGTTGTAATCAGGGAGAAAAGAAAATGTTAATATAGAAATGTCAAAAAGAAAACATAATCTTAAAAAAAGTTTAAAACAAGCCGCTAAAAAAAATTAACATATTAGATAAAGAAACGTCAAAAAGCAAACACAATCATCAAAAAATTGTGAAACAAGCTACTAAACACTAAAAAAAATCTAAAATGGTAGGTGAAGAAATATCAAAAAGTGAACACAATTATCGAAAAAGTTTGAAACAAGTTACTAAACACTAAAAAAAATCCAAAATGGTAAGTGAAGAAATATCAAAAAGTGAACACAATCATAAAAAAAATTTAAAAAAAGCTAAAAAAATCCAAAATGGTAGGTGAAGAATTGTCAAAAAGTGAACACAATCATCGAAAAACTATGAAACAAGCCAAAAAATTCCAAAATGGTAGGTGAAAAAATATCAAAAAGTAAACACAATCGTCGAAAAAGTTTGAAATGAGCTGCTATACATTATAAAAAAAAATGATGTTATAGTAGTTGTGATTGTGGCTCATATCTTTCTTTGGTTTTACGTCTAGAAACGACTTAAACACCTTCTATGAGTCAAGGATCAACTTCCCATTAAGTTTCTTATAAACTGGCAAACAGAGTCTTTTAACGTCAGATTCCCAAGACTGTAACGCTGTTTATCTTTTCTGAATAACTCCCATAAATCTAAAAGAATACGTTGAACTGTCCCATAAGGATGCGTCTCAAGAGTCTCTAGGATATTTTTCAGAGACTTCTAACTCAGCCAATCCTTTATGTAATTAATTTTATCTTTTCGATTTATGGACAAATATCCAGAATTTTTACAGTGTATGTCGCAGTTCCATCTTGCACACTTATGGCAGACTCTTATTCTCTTAGCTTTTCTCTTTCTTGAGTAAGAATTTCTTCCCAATCCTGATAAACGTTTAATGAATGAATCATTCAACTCACCTGCTAGACCTACTTTAGCTTCAATGATCCACCGAATATGCTCGGGAAAATCTAAACATGTTAGTGCCCTCGTTCTTTCGAGTTTGCACTTGTAAATCTTTCTAAGTATATCTTGAGGTAGAGTAGGGAAATAATTTTTGAGTGTTGCAAGACTTGCCTCCATCTTTAAAAGAGAAAAAAAAAATTCAAAGAAAACAGTAACAAACAAACAGAAGAAAACAAATTAAGAAGGAAAAACTTAGGTTGCCTCCTACGAAGTGCTTAATTTATAGTCGTTAGCTTAACCGTTGAAAAATGCTTTAAATTGGGTTTGAAAGTGCGATGGTGGATTTCTGTTGAGGCTCTCTACCATCCATGTAAGCTTTAAGTCGTTGTCCGTTGACTTTGAATTGACGATCCGCACTTTGAATTCCAAAAGTACCATGTGGAAAAAATTGAACAACTATGAAGAGCCCAGACCATCTGGAGCGTAGCTTACCTGGGAACAAATGTAACCGTGAATTAAATAAAAAAACCTTCTATCATAGAGTGAACTCTCTGTTTAGGATACGTTGATCATGCCACTTTTTGGTACGTTGTTTGTAAAGTTAGCATTTTCATATGCACCATGACGAAATTCGTCTATCTTATTGAGTTGCAACCTTCGCAGAGCTCTTAATGCTTGTATATCGAAATTTAACTTTTTGATAGCTCAATATGCATGGTACTCAAGTTCAACGAGTAAGTGGTATGCTTTTCCGAATACTAACATGTATGAAGACATCTCAATCGGCGTTTTGAACGCTGTTTTATAGGCTCATAATGCATCATCAAGCTTTGTCGACCAGTATTTTCGAGATGCACTTACCATCTTTTCCAAAATCCATTTCAATTCTCGATTTGAGATTTCAACTAGTTCATTAGTTTGTGGGTGGTAGGCCGTAGCAACTTTGTGTTTAACCCCATATTTGGCTAAAAAAGCATCAAAATACCTATTGCAAAAATACTTCTCTTCATCACTGATGATTGCTTTTTGAGTTCCAAATCTGATGAAGATATTTCTACGTGAAAAATTCACCACCACTTTAGAGTCATTGGTTGGCGCGACAATGACTTCAACCCATTTGACACATAATCTACAACCATCAGAATATAGAGATTTTTGAAAGACGGTGGAAATGGTCCCATGAAATCGATACACCAAACATCGAATAACTCCATTTCCAAAATATTGTTTAAGGACAACTTATGCTTTCACGAAATATTACCTGTGCATTGGCACTGATCGCATACAACAATATACGATTTAGCATCCTTGAAAATGGTGGGCCAATAGTGTCCAGATTGAAGAATTTTGCCTATAATTAGATTGGCCCCAAAATGTCCACTATATTTAGAAGAATGACAATGGTGTAGAACATCTCGTGCTTCATCTTTTGAGACACATCGTTGAAGGATTTGATCTTAATATAACTTGTACAAGAACGACTCATCCTAAAAGTAATGTTTTACATCCGCCAAGAATTTCTTCTTTTGTTGCCATGAAAGGTTAGGTGGATAAACTTTGTGAGAAAGAAAATTAATAAAATCAATATACTATAGGATATTGCTTGTATCCTAAATAAAGAGCTATTCATCAAGGAAAGTTTTTCTAATTGCTATATCAAGATCATCATTATCCCCTCATTGCTCTAGTCTAGATAAATGGTCGGCTACCATATTTTCATTTCTCTTCTTATCTCGAATCTCTTAATCAAACTCTTGCAACAAAAGGACCATCGGATCATACGTGGTTTTACATCTTTTTTCTCCAGAAGGTTCTTGATGGCTAAGTGATCCGTGAATACAATGACTTTGAAACCGATCAAGTATGGTTGGCATTTGTCAAATGCGAAGACCAAGGCTAGAAATTCTTTCACATTAGTAGCATAGTTGGCCTGTGCATCGGTTAGTGTACGGCTAGCGTAATAAATGGTATGGAAAACCTTACCAGTACGTTGCCCTAGCACGGCTCCAATGGCATAATCACTAGCATCACACATCAGCTCGAAAGGCAAAGCTCAGTTAGGTGCAATAACGATTGGGGCTATCATAAAAGCCTTTTTTAGTATCTCAAATGTCTCCCTACATGTATTATCAAAGTGGAATGAAACATCCTTCTTGAGCAAATTGCATAATGGCTTTATGATCTTTTAGAATTCCTTAATGAATCTTCTATAAAGCCCTGCATGCCCTAAGAAACTTTGAATGCTTTTAATAGATGTTTGAGGTGGTAGCTTCTTAATTGTCTCAATCTTGGCTCTATCAACCTCAATGCCATTGGCTGAAACTTTGTGATCTAATATGATCTTTTCTTGTACAATGAAATGACATTTCTCCCAATTAAGAATCAAGTTTGTCTCTTCGCATCTTTTCAATACTTGTGTTAAGTTATCCAAATAAGAATCAAATGATGAGCCAAAGACTGAAAAATCATCCATAAATACCTTGATGAAGAGTTCCACCATATCTGAAAAAATTGACATCATGCACCATTGGAAGGTGGCTAATGCATTGCATAGACCAAACAACATTCTCCGAAATGCGAACGTTCCATATGGGCATGTGAATATAGTATTTTTTTAGTCCTTAGGTGCTATAGAAATCTGATTATAACCAGAATAACCATCTAGGAAATAATAGTAAGGGTGACTTGCTAATCTGTCGAGCATCTGATCGATAAAGGGTAAAGAGAAATGATCTTTCCTGGTCGCCTTATTTAGTTTCCTATAGTCAATGCACACTCTCCATCTGATTACTGTTCATGTTGGAATCAACTTATCGTTTTCATTGATGACTACTGTCATTCCTCCTTTCTTTAGTACCATTTGTACCGGGCTTACCCATGTGCTATCTGAAATGGGATAATGATACCTGCATCCAAGAGTTTAAGTACCTCTGCTCAGACAACCTCCTTCATGTTTGGATTTAAACATCGTTAGTGCTCGATGGATGGTCGGTACTTGTCCTCAATGAGAATTTTATGTTGGCATATAGATGGGCTAATTCCTTTAATGTTTGCGATCGACCATCCAATAGCCATCTTATGTTCTCGTAGTACTCTCAAAAGCTTTTCCTCATGTTTTATACTTAGAGAAGATGAAATAATAACAGGTAGTGTAGATGAATCACCTAAGAATATGTACCTAAGATGAACTGGAAGTGGCTTGAGCTCTAACTCTAGTGGTTTTTTTGTTGATGGTAACGGTTGTCTCTTACTCGTTCCAAGCTCCTCGAATGGTCGTTTGATAAAGATGGGAGGTGAAGTTCCAATTAGTTAACACATTCAATAATGTTCGGACTTTCTAAGTTTGGCGTTCCATTTAGGCAAGCTTCAAGTGGATCTTTTGGAGTGATGGTTTGATATATTTATTTGATATATTCATCCACTACATTTACTCTCATGCAGTTGCCAACATCATGTGGATGTTTGAGCACTTTTAGCACATTAAAGGTTACTTCTTCATTTTGAACTCTTAGTATGAGTTGACCTTTCTGTACATCAATGAGAGTTCTTCTTGTTGCTAAAAATGACCTACCTAAAATTATGGGTATTTCTTGATTTTCCTCCATGTCTAACACAATGAAATTCGCAGGAAATATAAACTTATCCACTTTTACCAATACATCTTCTATAATTGCCCTTGGATACTTGATTGATCGATTAGCTAGTTATAAAGATACCGTAGTAGGTTTTGCTTCTCTAAAGCCGAGTTTCTTGAAAACAAAGAATGACATTAAGTTAATGCTTGCACCAAAATCACATAATGTTTTATTAAAGAATGAATCACCAATAATGCAAAGAATTGTGAAACTCCCCGGATCTTTGAGTTTGAGCGGTAGCTTTTTCTATAAGATTGCACTACATTCTTCCATCAAAGCTCCCGTTTCATGTTCTTCCAGCTTCCTTTTATTTGATAAGATTTCCTTCATAAACTTCACATAGCTAGGCATTTATTCCAGAGCATCTGCAAAAGGAATATTAATTTACAATTTCTTAAAAACTTTCAGAAATTTAGAAAATTGTTTATCTAGTTTCTACTTCTGGAATCTCTGAGGGAAAGGTAATGGTGGTTTGTATAATGTCGGATTGTCTGGAAACAACTTTTATTTTAACTTATTTGCTTCTTTTTGTTCAACCATCACTTCTTCTTCTATTTTGCTTGATTCTTTTTTTTTTTTCATATGTTCTTTTGACAGGATCTTTCAGCATTTTACCGCTTCGTAATATGATAGCCTTAAGGAGCTCCCTAGGATTGGTCTTTGTGTTGCTTGGTAGGGTTCCTTGAGGTCTTGTAGTCAGTAGATTTGAGATTTGACTCATTTGTATCTCTAGATTTTGAATGGAAGCAGCTTGATTCTGGAGCGTGGTGTCTATTCCCATCATAAATCGATTAGTACTTGTAGTAAGCTGAGCAAGTGCTTCTTGAAGCAACGATTTGTTGGCCTGCTGCTGTTGAAGTGGTGGCGGATATGGTTGTCTAGGTCGATTGTTTTTTTTTATGAAAAGTTTGGATGATTCCTCAATCCTGGATTATATGTGTTGGAGTACGAGTTATTTTATTGTCTATTGCCCACAAAAAAGGTTTCACCAGTCTGGTCTTCATCACACTACCCGTTGGAATGTCCCTTCCATAAAAATCATAAGATGCCGACTGAGTATGAATGACATTAGCTGTTAAGTTTCTAAGTTGCTTGACTATTGTCTCGACCTACGTGGAAAGTCTAGTTAAAACATCATTTTCTTGTATTCCAAAAACTTTTTTAAGAACTGCTATTTCTTATGGCCATTGATATGCATTTGTAGTCATTTCCTCTAATAAGTCTCAAGCAGCTTAATGAGGTTTTCCTAAAAATACTCTACCAGCTGCACATCTACCAATATTCTCATGGAACTCCCCAAACCATTATAGAATATGTGTAACTGCAGCCAGTCAGCAACTCCATGATGTGGACACCTTCTCAGCAAATGTTTGAATCTTTTACATGCTTTGTACAATGATTCTCCATCAAGTTATCTGGATGTGGATATCTAGGTTCGTAGTCTTGTAGTCTTGATTGGTGAAAAGAATTTAGCTAGAAATTTTTGTGTCAAAGTATCCCATATGATAATACTCCCTGATGGCAAAAAGTTGAGCCAGCTTTTGGCTTTGTCTCAAAGAGAGAACGGGAACAATCTCAATCGTATGGCATTATCAGTAACATCATTATCCTTTAAAGTATCGCAGATCTCCAAAAAACTGTCAATGTGGACATTTGCATCATCATTTGGAGCTCAACCGAACTGGTTGTTTTGCACCATCTGGATAATTCTGGCTTGATCTCAAAATTATTAGCTGCAATGGTAGGTCACCGTATTACTGAAACATTACCCATTGTGGGTAGAGTATAATCTCGTAATGCTCGAGTATTTTCAGCATTTATTAGTATAATGTTTTGTATGTTGTTTAGTTCTTCAGCCATGTTTACGAGAGCAGCACTAGAAGCTTTCCTTGTTTTTTTTCCGGTTCTTGCAATAAGTTCTCTCAATTTCTTAATCAAATGGTATCAAAACTTTATCCCCGGACTTTCTCACACACCAGAAAAAAAACACCTGCAATAAAACAAATAAAATAGAAAAAATAAATAAATGACTAAATAAAATATCAAATTAAAATTTGAGTTACGTAGTATCAATATTAATTTAAACAAACAATCTCCGGCAACGGCACCAAAAACTTGTCGTGCAAAATTAAAAGTGGACGAGTCGAACAAGTAATATAATGATGAGAAGTATCATCCCATGAGGATTGTTGTTAATTAATTTCCAAAATTAAAATAACTTAATTTTTATTTGGCAAACGAAATTTGATTAAAGAATCTGAAAACTGCAACTAAATTTAACTACAAATGTGAATTAATTTTTACTGAAATTAATTCAATAAATAAAAACTCTAAGGTTCTGATTTCATCATAACTAATCTGTTCCACCCTTTTTGTTCTTTTTAATAAAAATTAATTATCCGGTTGCTAGTCGAGATTCCCTAAATTATTTATATAGCTCCTCTCGAGGTCTAAGAAAAATACCCTATAAAACTTAACTGTTATGATTTACTTAATATTAATAGCAGTTAAGTAAGGGAACATAGCAGTTAAGCTTTATAAGATATTTTTCTTAGACCTCGGGAGGGGTTATATAAATAATTCAGGGAATATCGACTAGCAACCAGATAATTAATTTTTATTAAAAAGAACAAAAGGGGAGGAACAGATTAGTTATGGTGAAATCAAAACCTTAGAGTTTTCATTTATTAAATTAATTTCAATAAAAATTCATTCATATTTGTAGTTAAATTTAGTTATAGTTTTCATATTTTTTAATCAAATTTCGTTTGCCAAATAAAAATTAAGTTATTTTAATTTTGGGAATTAATTAATAACAATTCTCGTGGGACGATACTTCTCATTATTATATTACTTATTCAATTCGTCCACTTGCGATTTTGTACGATAAGTATCAAGTAAAGTTATTTTGCAAGAAAAATGAAGACCTTTTATGTCATGATAAATGACTGCTAATCTAATGGCACCAAAATGGATTTGAGTATACCCTTCTGATAACTACTGATTTAAAGAAGATTGAGAAATTTTCAAATGAACATATTGTTTTTTCAGAGAAGCAGAGATATGGAAAACATTAAACTTAGAAGAATGTACATATTCTTTTACAAGTTTTTTAGAGGGTTTTACAAAAGTTTTTACAGAATGAGAAAAAGAAGAAGCTTTAAGAAAAGCATAATAAGGATTTAGAAGAGGAGGGATAGTATCTGGAAGAACTTAAGTGTCAGGAATATAAGTAATTTGAGAAAAAGAAGAAGCTTTAAGAAAAGCATAATAAGGATTTAGAAGAGGAGGGATAGTATCTGGAAGAACTTAAGTGTCAGGAATATAAGTAATTTGAGAAAAAGAAGAAGCTTTAAGAAAAGCATAATAAGGATTTAGAAGAGGAGGGATAGTATTTGGAAGAACTTAAGTGTCAGGAATATAAGTAATTTCATACAAACTATCTATTTTAGAAGAATGAGACTTAAGAAGAGAAGAATTAGGAGAGACTAAAAGAGATGGAAAAGTAAAAGTAACATTGAGTTTTATATAACTAACAATCACATTATTCTATTAAGAAATAATAACTCTTCACCTAAAGCATTGAGAAAAAAAACTTGATTATATTCTTTAATAGTTAAAAGAAACATTGTGTAATGCTAACTAATGAATATAAGTTTTGACTAACTCCTAGAAAATAACATTTATGAATTTTCAAATTAGAACCAGATTTTTAAAACAATTAATTTTAACTATTTTAAGACTGAGCTTAACAAGATTTTTGATACATTAACATGCTCATTTAGATGCAATATGAATAAATGGTGAACATTGAACATATGCTTGATTCCACCTACGCCACAATATTTCAAATATACAAGAATTCCATATAAAGATATTGAGAAAGGATTCAAACCTAAAACCTGCTATCTTGGCTACCATATCAATAAGTGCTATATCCAAAAGTTTAAGTTTATAGGTAATAACTTAACTATAGTATATAAAATTACAGTTGATGGGATATATTATACATTAACATTAGTGTTTACGAATCATAATTCACAAATAAAGGATGCAAACTATAGTCCTTTATGGTCATTTCTTTAGTGATTATGGTTTTTGTTTGTGAATTATTGTTTATGAACAATTATAATGTTAACAATATTAATTTTAAAAATTAGTTACTAGTTAAAAATTTTATATTAATTATAGTGTTATGAAAAAGACATTTTTTTTTTCATTTATGGGACCCGCAATTCAAGATTTTAAATGCAGTATAGTAGATTCACTATAGTAATAAATAAATAAATAAGAAACCACTTTCAAAAAAAGAAAACAAGTAAAATTATGTATAATAGTAGAACCTAAACCACCAATTTATATAAAAATTGCATTTACTTTTATGATACTAGCATGCTGCAAATCTTAAGAATCTTATGTTTATAAAATGAGCAAATTGTACAACACCCCCAAAGGTATGCTTAAACCAAGCGAAAACATATTTATCATTTTATTACACAAAATCCCAACACTATTAGTTGATTTTCGTCAACTTTAAAAATTTATTAGGATTTTTTATCAAATAACTATTTTATCCATGAATAAGACAAAAAGATAAAAACAAATTGTGATGGGACCCTTCCCAAATCCCTCAACTGGACCCGAGAAAGATCCCGTAGCACCCCGAAAGAATTTCCACGAACCCTATACTCAGCCCGAAGGAACCCAGTCAAGGCACCGAAAATCATTTAACTAGATATTTTAACTTCCTTTATAAGGTGACGGTGATAAAAATTTTTCGCTTTTTAATAAAAATTTCGGCAGCATGCCGTCTGTTTTCTAAACTTTGTCACCCTGCAAGTTTCAAATACAATTTATAAAAACACTTCTATGAAATCCATTTCTCAACTTCTGGAGCCTCCGGCTCCTTTCTCACAAACAACCACAAACAAATTAATAAAATTTGAAAACTGGATTTCATAAAACGTTAATAAAACATTTTAACTAATGCATCCACTATTTCTTCAAAATATTTACACTATGTACATCAACACATATACATGATCAAAATAACAAAATATATACATGTAGTAGGTGTCGTCCTATACGTCCGCCTGCACGCCTGACTGAATCTCGTCGGCTAGAAGACTAGTTCCTGCACCTGTGGGAGAATTTTTAAGAAAAACATTTAAAGAAAAACGTGAGTTTATACTCAATGAGTGGTAGTAATTTTTTAAATTAAAACTTATTTCTACACTTAAACTTCTCCCAAAAACAGTTTAATAAAACTAAAGTATTTTAGAAAAATACTTTCAAAAACTTATTTAAAACTGTTTTTGAATCTCGTTCTAAATTTCTTTCTAAAATTTTCTGAAATCTTTTTTTAAATTCGTTTCTGATACTTGCCTAAATGGTAACCCAGGGAATATCTACTCCTGGCGTGGTAGCAAATAAAATCTAACCACTAGGAGTGAAGATCTACCATGTGTAGTCGTCGAAAACGGGCCCACGCTGCGGACCGACTACACTATCATATACGTGCATACGGATCACTCATACCTCGCTCACACATGAGTCGACTAGACTCAAATCTCATTGACTAACTTCCTCTCATCTACCGTATCACGCATAGGGCATTCGGCCGGATACTAAATTGGGGCTAGGGTAAACCATAGACTATTAAAATTTCTTTTTTTTCTTAACACACTAAAATATTCTAAATCTTAAGGCAATAAGCCTAAAATATTTAATTCTAGCACATTTTCATATACATAAAGAATAAACTAAAATCTTTATGCTAAAATTAGAATATAAATTCAATTAGTAAATAAATAACTATTAATAATAAATTCTTTTAATTTAAAATAAACTTTAAAAAGATATAAATGTTAAAAACTTATAATTCCACTCACAACACGTTTTCGGATAAAATCCGAGCCTCCTCCGTATGCCTCTGGAAGTCTCCGCTTTTACCCTAAAACATCAAATATTCATTTAGGGTCACTTAACTCATTCAATTAACATTCAAAATCAATAAAAATCTAATTATCTCTATATATATATCATTTAACGCTTAAACTTTCGGATTTCAATTTCTATTCAACTGGGGTTTTCGAAATCCGTTTTCTCTACATACCTCAGTATACTCAATTTCATCGACGAAAACTCGAAATGAAAATCAACTGGATTCGCTTACTAACGAAAATCACTTTTCGCTCCGAATTTTTGACAACTTCAAAAATCAATCCTCTAGTAACACCCAACTATGATTAAATAATTCGTTTTGAATGTTAAACGAATACATTTCGAAGGGTTTCAGAAACCGCCCATCAACTCGTCCGTTTAGCTCCGAAATAGATCCTAAACTTTTCGTTTTCGAAATCTAACTTCAAAAGATTATTTGCTAACCTCTAAAATATCCATCTAATGTCTTAGAATCGAAAACGGGATCAAATTCCATAAATAACTCATTTTTCTCCATGATTTCATTCTCTCGTTTTATCTATTTTTCTTCCATCAAATCATTCCAAAATCATACCAAAATCATCTTCACATATCCATCTTATCATCCCTTATCTCTGATTCCAAAATAAACGAAAGAAAAAAATGGATTTCATACGAAGCATCAAGCTTAAAACTGAGATAACTCACCAAATAGGCAACCGTTTTGCTTCAAATTTGTTGGGTTAGCTAGAGGGGATGACGAGGAACAACTTTCGTGAAGAAACCATGGCGAAATTCGGACTAGATCTTTTTCTCTTCTTCTCTCTTTCTCTCGGCACACAATTTTTTTTTTCTCTCTCTTTTCTCTCGGCTCTCTCAGTCTCACCCGACCTCTCTCTCTCTCTCATTTCTCTCTTTCTTTCTTTCTAATTCTCACGGCCAAATGTGATGCAAATGAGACAAATTAACATATATTTATATTTTACTGCTCAATTACTAAAAGATCCCTCAAGAAAATCTCACTTTATCACCTTAAACTTTCACTAATTATACTAGTGCCCCAAAATAAATTCTATTGGTCCACTTGGCACATTCTAGGCTACTTATTTTTCCAACCAATCCATGGATGACACGTGGCACATCCATAACCACTACTTTTTAAATCACTTATCTCATTTCTTATTGGTTGAATTTCGTGAGCTCACCTCGCTTGATTAACACGTAATTCACGCCTAATGACTTTGTAATCGTACCGGGGTCAGCCAAACGATATCCGACTTGCGATACGAAAATATAATAAACTTCAAATAACACTACTGGAGGCCTACGATTCGACCGTAATTCAATTTGAATATTTCTAGTACCATAAAATAATAAATCTGGGTGAAAATTTAACCTAAACACAATTTAATATACTATTCGATCCGAAAAATATTCTGAAAATATTTCACGGTTATCTAAACTTCAAATTGACCATGAAATACTCTAATTGGGTCCCTTACCTCTTAATCCTATGCTTCGCGAAATTTTTGAACAGAGTTTAGGTCATGAAAACTCAATATTCGGAAAATAGTGCAATTTGACTGGAATATTTCGGGTCTCCTGAAACTCAATCAAACGGATTCCGTTTCATTTCGTTTCAGCTCCCTCAATGTCCATGACCTATTTCGGACATTTTCGATTCTTAGGGCCTTTTTTTCAAAAATCACTATTCATTCGAAGTTGTTTCCGTCTGAAAAAACTATTCATCGAAAGTTTTCGTTTTTCGCCAAAACAAACTCTAAACTTTTCTATACCCTAATCGGGTCTTAAATCATTCTTTGGCCCTATTTCTGGATCAATATTCCCTATATTACTCAGGTACATAGAATATAATGGAAAATCAGGTTTGGGGTCTATCAATTCACCCCTCCTTATAAAAATTTCGTCCTCGAAATTTAAATAACATGCCTGAATCAAAACGATGAGGGTACTGCCTTCGCATTTGCTCGTCAGGCTCCTATGTTGCCTCTTCCACTGAGTGATTCCTCCACAGGACTTTTACCAATAGAATAATCTTGTTGCGAAGAATGTGATCCCTCATGTCTAAAATCTGAACTGGATCCTCTTCATAGGTTAGGTTCTCTCTCAATTCCACTGGCTGTTCTGACAATATATGTGAAGGATCTGGCATATATTTACGAAACATAGAGATGTGGAATACATCGTGAATCCTGGATAACTCTGATGGTAACTCCAGACGATAAACCATGTCTCCAACTCTATCGATCACCTCATAAGGACCAATATATCGTGGACTAAGTTTCCCACGTCTGCCAAATCTAATGATCCCTTTCCACGATGATATCTTCAGAAATACCTTATCCCCTACTTGAAACTCCAAATCTCTTCTTCTATTATCTGTATAGCTTTTCTGACGATCCTGAGCGATCTTCAATCTGTCCCGAATAATCCTGATCTTATCTGTAGTCATCTGAACAAGCTCGGGCCCTAATAATCTCCTCTCTCCCACTTCATCCCAACTTAATGGCGTCCTGCACCGTCTCCCATATAGAGCCTCATACGGTGCCATACCGATACTGGCCTGATAACTATTATTGTAGGCAAACTCGATCAGTGGCACATAAGTATCCCAACTCCCGCCAAACTCCATCACACAAGATCTCAGCATATCCTCTAAAGTCTAGATAGTGCGCTCAGATTGTCCGTCTGTCTGTGGATGGAATGCTGTACTGAAATGTAATCGAGTGCCTAAGGCTCTCTGTAAACTAGGCCAAAATCGAGATGTAAATCTAGCATCCCTGTCAGAAACAATAGAAACTGGAGCTCTATGAAGCTTGATAATCTCATCAACATACAATTTGGCTAGTCTGTCTAAGGAATAAGTACTGCGGATGGGTAGAAAATGAGCTGACTTCGTAAGACGATCAATTATTACCCATATACCATCATACCCACTCTGACTACGCAAAAATCCAACCACAAAATCCATCGTGATATGCTCCCATTTCCATTCTAGAATAGGAAGAGGCTGAGATAATCCTGCTGGTCTCTGGTGCTCTGCTTTAACCTGTTGACATATCAGACACTTAGATACATACTCAGCTATCTCCCTCTTCATACCTTTCCACCAGAAATGCTCTTTCAAGGTGTGGTACATCTACGTACTACTAAGATGCATTGCATAAGCTGAAGAATGGGCCTCATCCAGTATCTCTTTCTTAAGATCTGCCAGGTCTGGAACACACAATCTCTGTCCCATCATCAGTGTACCTTCATCTTTCACTGAGAAGTCCTAGCCCCTACCCAACTCAACTCCCTGTTTGATCGCAACTAACTGAGGATCCTGATCCTGAAGCTCTCGGACCCGATTTGAGAGTACCGGTCTCACCTGAAATGTGGCTAGTAGTGCACCTGAATCTGAAGTCATCAACTGAACCCCTAAAGATCTCATCTCCCTCAACAACGGATAGTACTCTGCTTTCAAATGTGCCACTGAGCTACTAGGTTGTCTACTCAGGGCATCAGCCACTACATTGGCTTTTCTTGGATGGTACTCTATAGAGCAATCGTAGTCTTTAATCAGTTCCAACCACCTTCTCTGCCTCATATTCAATTCTTTCTGCGTTAGTAAATACTGGAGGCTCTTGTGGTCTGTAAAAATCTGGCAAGAAACCCCATACAAATAGTGTCTCCAGATCCTCAGTGCGAACACCACTGCTGCTAACTCCAAATCATGAGTTGGATAATTCTGCTCGTGCTTTTTCAACTGTCAGGATGTATATGCTATTACTTTTCCATTCTGCATCAAAACACACCCCAAGCCCTGTCTGGATGCATCACTGTATACCACAAACCCCTCTGTCCTAAAAGGAAGTGTAAGAATATGAGCTGTGGTCAATCGAGCCTTCAATTCGTCAAAACTCTGTTGACAGGCCTCTGACCACTCAAATTTAACATCCTTTCTTGTGAGTTTCGTCAAAGGAATGACTATTTTGGAGAATCCCTCTACGAATTTCCTGTAATATCCTGCCAATCCCAAGAAACTCCTGACCTCTTTAACTGTTGCTGGCTGCTTCCACTGTAAAATAGCTTCAATTTTCTGAGGGTCAACACTGATCCCATCTGCGGATACCACATGCCCGAGAAAAGAGACCCTATCCAACCAAAATTGACATTTACTGAACTTAGCGTACAACTGGCGATCCCTCAGGATCTGCAGAACTGCTCTCAAGTGCTCAGCATGTGCCTCCCTACTGCCCAAGTACACTAGAATATCATCAATGAACACTATCACAAACTTATCCAGAAAATCATGAAACACCCTATTCATCAAGTCCATAACTACTGCAGGTGCATTGGTTAGCCCAAAAGGCATAACCAAAAACTCATAGTGTCCATCTCTAGTCCTGAAAGCAGTCTTGGGAACATCTTCTGCCTTAATCTTCAACTGATGGTATCCAGATCTCAAATAAATCTTTGAAAACACACTAGCCCCCTGAAGTTGATAAAATAGATCATCAATGCGAGGAAGTGGATACTAGTTTCGTACCGTTACTTTATTCAACTCCTTGTAATCAATGCATAACCATATACTGCCATCTTTTTTCTTCACAAATAACACTGGCGCTACCCAAGGAGAAACACTCGGTCGGATAAAACCCTTATCCACTAACTCCTCTAACTGCACCTTCAGCTCTCTCAACTCAGTAGGTGCCATCCTGTAGGGTGCTCTAGCTATAGGTGCTGTCCCCGGAATCAAATTAATTTCAAACTCAATCTCCCTGTCTGGTGGCAACTCAGGAAGATCATCCGGGAATACATCTATAAACTCCCCAACCACGGGAATATCCTCTAATCTAGCCTCGGTCTCTGTAGTATCCACCACATAAGCCAAATAACCTATGCACTGCTTCCTCAACATCTTCCTAGCTGTCATAGCCGATATCATACACGAAGGAAGCATCATGCGCTCACCCTTGAACACCACATCTGGTTCCTCTGGAGTACTAAATCTGACTTCCTTTCGGAAACAATCAACTGTGGCTCGATGAGAAGCTAACCAATCCATCCCCAGTATCACATCAAAATCATGAATATCCAGCAATATCAAACTAACGGGGAATGATCTACCCTCAATCACAACCTGACCACATCTGTATACCCTCTCAGCCACAAATGTATCTCCAGTAGGAGTAGCAACTATCATCCCACTCTCTAAGGGTTCTAAAGACAACTCTACCCTACTAGCAAAGCTCTCAGAGATGAAAGAATGTGTAGCCCCTGGGTCTATCAAAGCATGAGCATCTGATCCGGAAATCGAAACAGTACCTGTAACCACTTCTGGAGTAGCCTCTGCCTCCTGCTGGGTAACAGTAAACACCCTCGCCTGTACATGAGGTCTCCCTAGCTGTCCTCTGGCTAAGGTACCTCGACCCATACCTCTACCTGACTGTGTAGGAGTCCCTGGTCCTCTCCCTTGTAGACCTCCCCTACCTCTCGACTGCCCTGTACTCGACTATGTCTGAGTCGCTGGTCTCGACTCACTGGTCTCTACTGCAATCCTCTGTGGGCAATCCCTCTTCAGATGTCCCTCTTGACCGCAAAAGTAACACCCAGTCCTGCCAAAGTAACACTCTCCTCAATGCTGTCGACCGCAAGTAACACATAGAGGAATACTACTTTGGCCACTGCCTCTGCCCTGAGAACCTGATGGTGGCCTCACTGATCCCTAATTGGAGGTGGCTCCCTGACTTTGCTGTCTGCCTGAAAATCCTCCAGATCTGCCTCCTGTCTTGGGGGTTTTACTGGGTCCCCTTATTTGCCATCTTTGACTTTGGCCCCTTTTCTGCTGCTGTGCTCTCTCTACCTGAACTGATCTCTCCACTCTCAGAGCTGCCTCTACTAATCTCCCATAATCCGTGTAATCTGTAGCAGCTACATATGTCTTGATTCTGATATTCAGGCCTTAAAGAAACTTGTGACACTTATTTGCTTTGTCCTCTACCACGAACGGTGCCACTCGAGATAGCTCTGTGAATTTCTTCTCGTATTCCTCTACCTTCATATTACCTTGAATCAGACGGTAGGACTCATCAATCTTTGCATCCCTGTAAGCCCTAGGATAAAACTTATTGAAATATTCTTTAAATTGGACCCATGTTAGTGGCTCTGTAACTCTCCTCCTGACTGAATCCCACCAATCTCTCGTGGAGGCTCGCAGGAGAAATGAAGCAATCGAAACTCTCTGGGGATCTATTCACTCCATCTGATCAAGGACCCTCTCTACGTTCTCTAGCCACTCTAATGCCGCATCTGGGCCCCCTGATCCATCAAAACCCTCGGCGCCTAACTTTCTGGCCCGCTCTATAGTGGCACCCGGTGCGCGAGGTCTCATCCCCTGAATAATCTGGGCCAATCTCTCTATAGGATCAATAGCTGGCCCTGCCACTGCTGGCTCCTGCGGTATCTCCGGCTGAGGCTTATTAACTGACTCATGAATGGGCTCCTCAGTCTCCGGTGTAGGAGTAAGAGTCTCAGTGACGGCTTTACGTGTGCGGGGACGACCAACTCGACGCATAGCCCTACTTACAGTTAAAATAATGAATGTCATGCAATGTTCAAAAATTTTAATGTACTAAAATATATAAATAACTTTTGTGGATGCATAACTTTTCAAAACTTTTCTAAAATCATTTTAACCAAAAGCTTTGATACCAAATTGATGGGACCCTTCCCAAATCCCTTAATTGGACCCGAGAAAGATCCCGTAGCACTCCGAAAGAATTCTCACGAACCCTATACTCAGCCCGAAGGAACCCAGTCAAGGCACCGAAAATCATTTAACTAGATATTTTAACTTCCTTTACAAGGTGACGGTGATAAAAATTTTTCGCTTTTTAATAAAAATTTCGGCAGCATGCCGTCTGTTTTCTAAACTTTGCCACCCTGCAAGTTTCAAATACAATTTATAAAAACACTTCTATGAAATCCATTTCTCAACTTCTGGAGCCTCCGGCTCATTTCTCACAAACAACCACAAACAAATTAATAAAATTTGAAAACTGGATTTCATAAAACGTTAATAAAACATTTTAACTAATGCATCCACTATTTCTTCAAAATATTTACACGATGTACATCAACACATATACATGATCAAAATAACAAAATATATACATATAGTAGGTGTCGTCCTATACGTCCGCCTGCACGCCTGACTGAACCTCGTCGACTGGACGACTAGTTCCTGCACCTGTGGGAGAATTTTTAAGAAAAACATTTAAAGAAAAACGTGAGTTTATACTCAATGAGTGGTAGTAACTTTTTAAATTAAAACTTATTTCTACACTTAAACTTCTCTCAAAAACAGTTTAATAAAACTAGAGTATTTTAGAAAAATACTTTCTAAAACTTATTTAAAACTGTTTTTGAATCTCGTTCTAAATTTCTTTCTAAAATTTTCTGAAATCTTTTTTTAAACTCGTTTCTGATGCTTGCCTAAATGGTAACCCAGGGAATATCTACTCCTCGCGTGGTAGCATATAAAATCTAACCACTATGATTGGAGATCTACCATGTGTAGTCGCCGAAAGCGGGCCCACGCTACGGACCGACTACACTACCCTATACGTGCATACGGATCACTCATACCTCGCTCACACATGAGTCGACTAGACTCAAATCTCACTGACTGACTTCCTCTCATCTACCGTATCACGCATAGGGCATTCGGCCGGGTACTAAACTGGGGCTAGGGTAAACCATAGGCTATTAAAATTTCTTTTTTTTCTTAACACACTAAAATATTCTAAATCTTAAGGCAATAAGCCTAAAATATTTAATTCTAGCACATTCTCATATACATAAAGAATAAACTAAAATCTTTATGCTAGAATTAAAATATAAATTCAATTAGTAAATAAATAACTATTAATAATAAATTCTTTTAATTTAAAATAAACTTTAAAAAGATATAAATGTTAAAAACTTATAATTCCACTCACAACACGTTTTCGGATAAAATCCGAGCCTCCTCCGTATGCCTCTGGAAGTCTCCGCTTTTACCCTAAAACATCAAATATTCATTTAGGGTCACTTAACTCATTCAATTAACATTCAAAATCAATAAAAATCTAATTATCTCTATATATATATATCATTTAACGCTTAAACTTTCGGATTTCAATTTCTATTCAACTGGGGTTTTCGAAATCCGTTTTCTCTACATAAATCTTACTTATTCTTTCTTAGGAATACCTCAGTATACTCAATTTCATCGACGGAAACTCGAAATGAAAATCAACTGGATTCGCTTACTAACGAAAATTACTTTTCGCTCCGAATTTTCGACAACTTCAAAAATCAATCCTCTAATATTCTAACACCCAACTATGATTAAATAATTCGTTTCGAATGTTAAACGAATGCATTTCGAAGGGTTTCAGAAACCGCCCGTCAACTCGTCCGTTTAGCTCCGAAATAGATCCTAAACTTTTTATTTTCGAAATCTAACTTCAAAAGATTAATTCCTAACCTCTAAAACATCCATCTAATGTCTTAGAATCGAAAATGGGATCAAATTCCATAAAAAACCCATTTTGCTCCACGATTTCATTCTCTCGTTTTATCTATTTTTCTTCTATCAAATCATTCCAAAATTATACCAAACTCATCCTCACATATCCATCTTATCATCCCTAATCTCTGATTCCAAAATAAATGAAACAAAAAATTGGATTTCATACAAAGCATCAAGCTTAAAACTGAGATAACTCACCAAATAGGCAACCGTTTTGTTTCAAATTTATTGGATTAGCTAGAGGGGATGACGAGGAACAACTTTCGTGAAGAAACCAAGGCGAAATTCGGACTGGATCTTTTTCTCTTCTTCTCTCTTTCTCTCGGCATACAATTTTTTTTTTCTCTCTCTTTTCTCTCGGCTCTCTCACTCTCACTCGACCTCTCTCTCTCTCATTTCTCTCTTTCTTTCTTTTTAATTCTCATGGCCAAATGTGATGCAAATGAGACAAATTAACATATATTTATATTTTATTGCTCAATTACTAAAAGACCCCTCAAGAAAATCTCACTTTATCACCTTAAACTTTCACTAATTATACTAGTACCCAAAATAAATTCTATTGGTCCACTTGGCACATTCTAGGCCACTTATTTTTCCAACCAATCCATGGATGACACGTGGCACATCCATAACCACTACTTTTTAAATCACTTATCTCATTTCTTATTGGTTGAATTCCGTGAGCTCACCTCGCTTGATTAACACGTAATTCACGCCTAATGACTTTGTAATCGTACCGGGGTCAACCAAACGATATCCGACTTGCGATACGAAAATATAATAAACTTCAAATAACACTACTGGAGGCCTACGATTCTATCGTAATTCAATTTGAATATTTCTAGTACCATAAAATAATAAATCTGGGTGAAAATTTAACCTAAACACAATTTAATATACTATTCGATCCGAAAAATATTCTGAAAATATTCCACGGTTATCTAAACTTCAAATTGACCATGAAATACTCTAATTGGGTCCCTTACCTCTTAATCCTATGCTTCGCGAAATTTTTGAACAGAGTTTAGGCCATGAAAACTCAATATTCGAAAAATAGTGCAATTTGACTGGAATATTTCGGGTCTCCTGAAACTCAATCAAACGGATTCCGTTTCATTTCGTTTCAGCTCCCTCAATGTCCATGACCTATTTCGGACATTTTCGATTCTTAGGGTTTTTTTTTTAAAAATCACTATTCATCTGAAGATGTTTCCGTCCGAAAACACTATTCACTGAAAGTTTTCGTTTTTCGCCAAAACAAACTTTAAAATTTTCTATACCCTAATCGGGTCTTAAATCATTATTTGGCCTTATTTCTGGATCAATATTCTCTATATTACTCAGGTACATAGAATATAATGGAAAATCAGGTTCGGGGTCTATCAAATTGCACGAAACTCGCTTGAGGTATGCTTAAGGTGAAAACAAAATTAACTTTCTATTACACAACACCCTCATCCTATTAGTCAAATTCTATTAATGTTAGTCAAACTAATTTAATTTAAGGTAATTTTTTTTAACATTTTTTAAAATTTTCTTTTATCGTTTAATTTTATAAAAAATAATTAAAAATAATTAATTTTTTTTTAAAAAAAAAAGATCTCAAAATTTTAGAAAATAAAGAATAAAAAAAAATTATCATATATATATATATATATATATATTAAAAGAGATCCCCACTACCTATCACATGATTGGATGCTGGGAATTAATTTAAAAATAAAAATTAAAACAATTATTGCAAAAAAAGAAAAAAGAATAATGAAATTCTTCACTGAGAGATCTTTAACTTCTTCAACTTAAAAAACTAGATCGCCTTGGTTGGCACCAACTAAACCAAATCGAAGAACAACCAATGTTCTTCGATACCATTCTTCATCAACAAATATCAAATCAGCAACAACAACAAATACAACCATAACCACCAGCCCCAAACACAACTACCTTCAAACTCAAACCTAACTCCAACCCTAACCATAACCACTACTTATGGCTAGACTATCTAAATTGAACCTCCACCGTTGAATAGGATCAATCTAGTAGTAGAGATTTAACATGGATTTTCACCAACAATTTAAAAAAATGAAAAAAAAAATCTTAGAAAAAATGAAAAACGAAAAGAATTAAAAAAAAAAAAATCTTTACTATTCATTTTATAGATGGATGATGGAGATCAAAATTAAAAAAAAAAAAACATTTCCTAAAAAAAAAAAAAACTATTTCATCTTCTCACTCATCCTCCACCATTTAAAAAAGAAAATAAATCTTTATTGTCCATTTGTAATATGAACGGTGGAGATCAAAATAATTTAAAAAAATAAAAAATTATGAAAAGTCTAAAAATGAGAAGGAAAGATTAATAACTTTCTCAAAAAAATTTAAAATAATTCCCACCCTCCATCATGTTAATGGATGATGAACACCATTTTTTTAAAAAAAAAATTAAAATTAAAAAAAAAATTATTTTTTTAGGGTGGGGACTCCACCTCCAAATGACATCATATTCATCTGCCACCCAACAACATCAAATCATCATCCTTCGATCTGGTCATCTTTTTTTTTTTGGTTGATAATGTTCCGAGTTCCCAGATGAACATCATCTGGGTGTTTATCTAGGTTCGATGGTTCGTCCTAAATATTGTACATCATCTAGGTTCTAATAATGTGATGGACGATGAAGATCTATTTTTTAAAAGAGCAAATTATAATTTAGCTACCCAGATGAAACGCTTTTACAGGCGGAGCAACAGTTTCATTATAATTATAATTTACCCCCCTTCCGTTAGTAGTTTTCGTTATCGTGATCTAGTTCAGGGGTAAAGTCGTCATTTTGATTGGGGAATGGTCTGTCACGTGGGGAAGCCGGCAAAATTAAATGTAAATCAGATTCTCTCTCTCTCTCTCTCTCTCTCGCTTCGCCTTCGCCATCGCTGTCCTTGTCTTTGCCATCCCAGTCTCTCCTTTCTTCTTCTTATTCTCAGTTCTTCTTAGTCTCTCCTTTCTTCTTCTTTTTTTTCTTCTTCTTAGTCTCTCCTTTCTTCTTCCTATTGCCTCTCTACGGCCGCTCTCATCTCATCACCCCTCCTCCGTCTGGTGTGCTCATTTGCTCTCTTCTCCCCTCTCTGCTGCTGCTCTTCTGTTCGCCGGTGCTCATCTCATTTCTTCTCGTCGCCGTTCTCTTGTCCTTCATCATCTGGGTTCATTGTCGAACCCAGATGAAAGTTCATCTGGGTTCGAATCGACAAACCCAGATTGAGGTTCATCTGGATTCGTCGATGAGAACCCAGATGAACCTCCGTCTGGGTTCATCGATTCGAACCCAAATGAACCTTCATCTGGTTCGACAATCACACAAATGCCTACTCTTTCTCTTCTGCTTCCTCCCTCTTTACACCACCTGATCTCCACTTGCAACATTTTTCTAACTTACCAGAGCCATGGTATACGTATCACATCATCACACTTTGTTTATTTTCTTTTAACATCAAACATCATCTATTTCATCGTGTCTCATTCTCTTGTATATGTTTGTGCATTGAATTTGTATTGCAATCTATAATTCCATTGCTGTTCCGGTCACTGGCGAGGTTCGTGACATCACTGGTGAGCGAGCCAACTGCCTTAGTCGCCACCTTGTTATATTACAGTGAACTCCTGCCACCCAACATTCTCCTGGAAAGAATGGTTCGACGCGAGTTCCTTTATCAAGGGAATTATTTTTTTCACTTTCTCATCAACTTCTTGAGATGTTGCTAGAATTAATTTATCTATTCTTGTTACACTTGGATCATCTTCTTGCATCTCTAGCTGTCACAATGGTTCAAGTCAGATCAGATGTGACTGGTTAGTCTGATTTATCTTTTCTGGGTGAGCAGCATTTTCTGATGCAACTTTGAATGATGATTGTTTTGAGAATTTTTTTTAACTTGACTTGAAATCGTAGAACGAATAGTATATTTATTTTTAACTTGACTTGAAATTAGTCAACCTCAATTTCCGCGAACAGCCAATTTTGATTTTTCAATTGCTCGGTCAACGAGGTCAATTCAACTATCAAGGGCATTTTCGTCTTTTTATCCCTTTCACACTGTTCACAGTTAAATATAATGAAAATTGCTAACGGAAGGGGGGTAAATTGTAATTATATCAAAACTGTTGCTCCACCTGTAAAAGCGTTTCATCTAGGTAGCTAAATTGTAATTTGCTCTTTTTAAAAATATAATTATTACTTTTTTTATTTTCTAAAATTTTCTTTTTGTCTACAACAATTGCTTTTTTAATTTTTGTTTTTAAATTAATCTCCACCATCCATCATGTGATGGACAGTGAAGATCTCTTTAATTATTTTAAAATTCTTATTTATTTTTTTATAATTTTGAAATTCAAAAGAAAATAAAAAAAAAAAAGTAAAAAAGGAAATTACTTAAATTAATGTCCACCATCCATAATGTGATAGACGGTTGAGATCTCTTTAATTATTTTTAAATTCTTATTTAGTTTTAAAATTTTGAAATTTAGAATAAAATAAAAAGGTAAGAGACGAAATAACCCTTAAGTCAAATTAGTTTGATTAACCTTAACGGAATTTGATTAATAGGATGGAGGTATTGTGTAATAAAAGGAAAAATGTGTTTTCGTCTAATTTTAGGCATGCTTCATGGGGTTTTGTGCAGTTTTTATTATTTTTTTATATTATTCATGGGCAAAGTGATTATTTGATCAAAAATCGTGGTCAACTGATAGAGTAGATGAAAGTCAATATAGTGTAACTAAAGTATAAATATATTTTCATTTAGTTCTAGGCATACCTTGGAGGGGTGATGTATAATTCATTCTTATAAAATTCTAAAATAAACCTACTACAAATCTTTTACACCTTTATGTTTTTATGAAGTGTACTATACTGTGCAATAAACTACGGAATATGAGGATTTAGCTTGAAAGTACAACCTTGTACTTGTAATGAGGTGATGCGATCCTTGTCTAGTGAGGTCTAGTTTACCTTTTAAACCTTTCTCTTACCCCACCACCATGGGGCCCACCCAAGCTGGTATTTGATAGGGCAACTGCTTGGCTTTCACAATTGGGACTTGAACTCGACCCTCGAGATCAGTCACCAAGGCTCTGATACCATTCCCGAAGAGTGCCAGTAAATCTAAAGGCAAATTCTCTAAGAATACTTTCAAGGTCTGATCATATTTGGTGACTCGAAGATCAAGTCAAGCACTCATTTCAGATATTTTTTTACGCCATTCAGTGGAAAGGCCAACAAGAGAAAACCAGGGACCATTGGTTGGTTTAGGAGAGGAAGTGTGAGTAGTAGTTTCAGGAGGGTCTTCAATGATATAAGAATCATCACGATGAAAAGTTGGAGGAGGATCAGTATCTGGAGGATAAGCTGGTGGTGGTTGGGAAGCCATAAAAGCTTTAGGAAAAATTTCAGGTTCTTGTATTTCCCGAGCCAAGTCAAAAGATCTAAAAGTCTCTAAGAAACTTGATGAGGATGTATAATCAGAAGATATCGGAGAAAAATGTTGTTTATGATGAGAAGGACAATGTGCAGTCATCAAAGCTACAACTGGAGGATGTGAGGATGATGAGGGTTGAGAAAATGAGGATTTGGTTTGAGGGTAACAAGTTTGAATAAGATGATGCCTAAACAGTTCTCATGTGGATTTGAAAAAACTTTCGTGCTGATCTTGAGGAGGAGATAAGGATGGAGGAGTATGGATAGGACTGAGGAACATATAAGGATTTGTGTAAATCCTTGTTCATATGTCTCACTTGTTCTTTGAGTTGGCTAATTTCATACTCTTTTTTAGCAAACTGAGGTCTATTATATCTATGGTGGATATAAGAATGAAGGTTTACATCAAGTTTGGCAATTCGAGATTGTAAATCAATGTACATATCTCTGAATTAGCAACTCATAAAGAGTAGTCTTTGGTTAAAGTGAGAAACATGACTAGAGACTTGAGTCAGTTTCTGATCTATTTGGTGAAGAACTCGATTTTGAGACCGAGCATTATGAGTGTGCCAATTGAGGACCTGTTCAGCTTGAGTGGGTAGTTTACGACCTTCAGGAAGAATTTCAGTTGGTTGGATATAAGGTCGAGAAAACAAGTGGGAAGAATGGTTTTCTTGAGGTTCTAAAGGAGGAAACTCCTTATCATAAGAAGAGACCATATAACAAGGTACAGGCTTGGGTAAGACTGTAGGAGGAATGACGGGTTTTGGTTTATAAGATAATAAACCTTCATCATGCAAGAGTTAGAGAGCTTCATCATAAATGGAGAGAGGTTTTTTGTGAGGTTCATGGAGACCAATCCAAGGATTATTAGGGTCATCAGGTTTATATTGACGACGGATTGGTTTGTAAGGAGAAGAAAGAGTGGGAGATTTATGTCGACATTCACAGTGTTTGTCACACATGTTTGGATCAACATCCCAGATGAAATGACCATTGATTTTACTCACATAGGTGGGAGAACTAGAAGGGGCAAAACTGTTATAGGAATGGATGATTCTGTAGGGAACAGGGCGAACCATGAGAGCTTGGAAAATAGGAGATGTATTAGCTGACTCCTTTTGAGGAGGTTAGTAAATGGTCTTGACAGTACCATTAGGTTGAGAGATGTTGATGGCGTTAGAGGTCAAGATAGGTTGGTCATCCTGAAAGAGTTTTTCATAACTGGTGATCCATTCCAAAAACATGAAATGGATGATCTGCTCACGAGAGAGTTGCCGAGGGATCTGGAGAATGGTGGGAATATCTTCAAGCTCTTAATGAATACTGTCAACTTTAGTTTGTTTGCTCTGTATCTGTTAACACTGCTATGGGTATCATTTTCAAAGAATTTTTTGGTGATGTAAACCAGTTTTACAAGTGAACCAAACAAGAGTATTTTGATATGCGCTACTGTTCTCTTAAAAGAAAAGATCTAGACTCGCATTACCACCGCATGTATTTCCGTTATCATGCTCTTGGTGGCCTTAATAATGAAAGTCTTCGACAGGTTTACATCAACTTTTTACCCACAGAACTACAAGATGAACTCCAACTCCGCATTGAGGCAACCAATCGTAATCTCCGAGAGATTACCCTTGGAGAAATCCACATGCTCTCCCTGCAGTGCCTTGAAAAGCTTTGTGCAACTCAAAGATTTTTCTCCAAAATGCTCAAATAAGGTCAGAAGTATGATAAACAATGCATGCAGCCTAATTTGCATATCAAATACAAATCCTCTTAGCATTGTACCTGCAAGACCAAGAAAAAGATGCATTTCCAACATTCTTTCCGCCATCGAAACAATAAAAAATTCAGATATTATCGAAAGAAGGCTTCCCGTTCTTGGCGAAAATACACACGATGCTATATCTGTGGTCAAAAAGTTCATTTTGCAAAGAAATGTCCTAATCAACCAACCAAGTTTGCCAAAATGGTTTAGTAGATTAAGCACATTTGTCAGAACTTACCCCATTTACAGATTCTTTCAATAGGAAAAAGAATTCTCCAAACATCGCTAGTGCTATTCTTTTTTAACAAATATATCAAAGTACTAGACAGTTGTGTGCTTACCAAAGTGGAAGTTTCAAGCCTAGTCAATTACATTATCATTCAACTTTCAAGGAGATTTTAGCAATCAAATATGCAATTGAAAAGTTTGAATTCCATCTTATTGGTTATCACTTTTTTATTGAAACTGATATGAAATCTTTCTCAAAAATGCTCAAGTTCCACAAGAAAAAGCTACCTCATCAACTCTTCCTCAGATGGTCAGAATGGTTCAGTAAGTATTCCTTTACTGTCAAACACATCAAAGGAAAAACCAATTTCTTGGCAGATTTTCTCCCAAGACCACTTCAACCACTCTCATCTCCAAAGTTCATGATCCAATACAATCCCTTCATTAACCCAGAAATTTCAGAATTCCCTGAACTTTTAAAGGCTTATTTTCCAAAAGAAAAATTCAAGGAATTACTGTTCTCTTATCAACTTAAATGCATCCAGTAACATGGTCAGGTTTTTCCTAATCTTCTCCATGTTAACCCTACCTATCCATTCTCCCAAGTTCTATTTCTACCTACTCAATCTCAATTTCCATACTTCATCTTCCCAATTGAATTTTGTTGGTTCTTATGGTCCTTAAGTCATCTCTATTACTTTGCAATAGAAATTCCTAATGATCTTCTTCTCCGTGCTTTCTCTTCAGCTTATAAATCAATATAAAGTTGGTTTCTTGGTTTTCTTTATAGATTCCAATCTTTAGCTCAATGGAGAAAATGGAAATCTATTCTTCTTCCCCATCACTGGTCTATTCTTGTGTTTCATTATCCATTTACCAGTTGTTCCGATGGACTTTATTTCACAAAACAGAAATTTGAATTCATTGAACAAAATCCAGTTCCTATTTTTGATGAACAGCTCAATTATGCTATAAAGATTAGGCCAATTCAAAAGTTACTTTTTGAAAATAATCGCATTATTCCAGATGAAATCTTGCCTTCTATTTCAGATGATATCCCCTGGAATCATTTTCCTCCATCCTATCTTGATATACTTTTCGAGGCTCATAACCACTATGTTGACTCTCTCGTCACTCAGTTTTCTCAATTAGAATTTCCTATTTGGTATTATCCAGACTCTCAACCTGACACATGACAAGCGGAAGATCTTGAAAAAGCAAAAAGAAGATATGATCAATCACTCCAGCAAAAAAGACAGAAGTACAATAATGAAGTTGGTCTCAACAGCTGACATGATGATAACATTGCTCCATTTGCTTCTTTGTCCTTATCTGATGATGATAATGAAGACCCTCCAAAATACATTCCTGACTATTGCTCAGCATGCCAACCAAGCTACCACTACCTTGAACATTCAAACATGGGATATACATCAGGCTCTGAGTCCGATGATCCTACCCCACCATTTAGACCATGACAGATTCCTGCCAATCCAAAAAGTCAAAAAGTTTGTCAGTCATATGTGTAATAGTAAGTTTAAAAATCGAGTCTGTAATAATTATGTCTTGATGTAAGCCGTGATGTCACCATACATTATTGGCTATCTGAATTATTAAATTTGAATTATTAGTTTGTATTATTAATGTTTGATGTCATCAATGATGTCATCTTATTTGTATGCTTGTTTAGTCTATCTCCTATAAATGGACTCATTTTCTTCGTTGTACTCAGAGAACAGATCACCCAGATCAGTTATTAATAAAAATGTTTTTTAGCTAATCCTTTCTTCCCTATCTAGACACCCTTAAGTAAAAATGGTAAGGTATCTTAAAATACCGAGATAAGCAAAGAAATCACGTAGTTCTTTATCTTTATTCTCATTTTCCAGTAGCTTAGTATTAATCCAGTGAGCTCCCTCTTGGTGAGTTATTTCTGGAAATGGAAAGAGTCCAACCTGACCAGTAAGTCTTGTTTTGAGAAGAGAGTTAGGGCAGTCAAAGTCATTGATGCTGGTGCTCCGATGAGTTTCTAAGAGTGATTAATCTCTTGATAGTTATGGAGATTAGCATTGAGAAACTTGAGAACGAGAATTTTGATAAGGGATCAGGTTTCCACCCCATGTTTGGTATCAGAACCATCATATCATTTTTATGACAGGTTGTGTATGGACAGGTACTATAATCATGGCTACTTTTGCTCTTACTTCTTCTCTCACTAGATCTACATATTCTAAAATAGATAGTTTGTATGAAATTATTTATGTTCCTGATACATAAGTTTTTTCAAATACTATTCCTCCACTCTTAAATCCTTATCCCTCTTATCTTAAATCTTTTACTTCTTTTGTTCATTTTGTAAAAACACTTGTTAAACCTTCTAAAAAGCTTGTTAAAGAATATATTTATTCCTCTAAGTTTAATGCTTGTCCTATTCCTGCTTCTCCAGAAGAACAATATATTCATTTGGAAATTCCTCAGTCCTCTATTACTCAATGGTTATCAGAAGGATACACTTATATCCATTTTGGTTCCATTAGAGTTGCAGTCACCTATCATGGTTGAAAAGGTCTTCTTGTTTCTTGTAGGCTGGCTTTATTGGGTACTCGTTATGCTTCTTACCAACATGCTTATCTTGCTACTATCCAAACGCAAGCACCATCATTTTTACCGTAAGACCAAACTTTAACATGTCTCTTAAAGATCAGTTCTGTTCAACTGCTTTGTAAGTTCAGTTGCAGATCACAGGAGCTATGCAAAAAGCTAGATCTATTTCAACTACTTTCCATCATCAAATGATTTGGCGAGTATAAGATCCTGCTCTTGATCTATCCTTACCAAGTACTTCAGAGGCTTTGTTGCTTACTATGGATTCTGATTATGTTCCACACTATACCTCCATTTCTATGTAGATCACTCGAGATAAACTTATTGAGCTACTGCTAGAACAATGGATCACCTCTTATAAGAAATTGTGTAAGCCTCCCGCCTCTGTTTTTGCCAAAGAATCTATAATACTCCAAAATCCAGATGGTACTACTACCATCAAGTTTGTCAAATCAGGACAACCTAATGCTCCTCCTGATGACTTTGCCACCCAATTCATGATTCAACCAGTTGCTGCTTTTGATCCCGCTCTTATACAACCACAGGTTAAGTATGTTACTCAAGAAGGACATAGTCTTTTTAACCTTGAGTGCCAGTGTAAAAGCTGTCAAAAAGCTTTTGAAAAAGAACATTTACTATTTACTATTTCAGAAATCCAGATGGACATAGTCTTTTTGACCTTGAGTGCCAATGTAAAAGCTATCAAAAAACTTATAAAAAAGAACATTACATTCCTGTAGTTGCTAAAAAGCCTACCAAGCCCAAATCTTTTTATCAATTATGGCTTGAAGGAGACACTTTTGTAGGGCCGTTTGGAGAGCCTTCTAGTAAATATGAATTCATTGTCAGATATTCCGATCCTCCTAAGCAACCTCTAATCCAAAATTCATCTTGGGATTTTGATACTCCAGATCCTTTTGAAAAAAGATTTCCGAAGCTTTCATGTTCATATACTCTTAAAACTTCTTCTTCACCTTTACCATGTTACAAGAAAATCTTGAGTGGATCTCAAAGTCTAAATCTTCTGAGTCTAAACCCTGTAAACCAGTTCAAAAATGGGTTTCCAAAACATCTCAGCCACCTCTGGTTCAGCCAGTTATGATGTTTCAACATCCCACTTCTTCCTATGATAGATTTTCCTCCTCTTGAAGAAACTATTACTCAGAAACCTAAAGTTGTTCCAGCACAGACAATTCAACCAGACGGATCGATTAAGCCTATTTCCCAGGCTGAAATTGTTCTTAATTGGCAATCTGAAAATGCCATTGCCCAGAACAAAGTTATGCATAGGCTTGAGTCTAAACTCAATCATTTGCAATCTCAGACTTCTACTACTACAGAACGCACTGCCCAAGTTATTCAACAATTACAACAGAAGATGAATAAGCTTCACAATGATCTCATTCATCTGATTCAGACAAATCTGAGCTTTACAACTGCCTTCACTCAGAAGGATGCTGAAATAAGAAGTCTTAAAGCCCAACTTGCGTCTCTCCAACAAGATCTTTAAAGACAGACTTTTCATGTTCCTCCTCCAGCTCCAGTCTACAATCCTTTTGAAGCTTTTAGCAGTTCTTAGACATTTCCACAGCTAACTTTTCCTAAAGTCAGTCAACCATTTGCTCTAAGTGAGACCAGATCCAAAGTAGATATTGTTTTTGGTATAACTCATCGACTTTATGCAAAGTTAAAAGAATAACAAGAAGCTTAACGTGCTGAGCAGAAACGACAGAGACATTTGGCTCGTAGAAAAGGTAAATCCAAAAGCAATGGCTCTGATACCAAACACGGGGTGGAAACTCGATTCCTTATCAAAATTCTCATTCTCAAGTTTCTCAGTGTTAATCTCCAGAACTGTCAAGAGATTAATCACTCTTAGAAACTCATCCGAGCACTAACATTAATGACTCTGACTGCCCTAACTCTCTTTTCAAAACGGGACTTATTGATCAAGTTGAACTCTTTCCATTTCCAAAAATAACTTACCAAGAAGGAGCTCACTGGATTAATACTAAGCTACTGAAAAATGAGAATAAAAATAAAGAACCAAGTGAATTCTTTCCTTATCTCAATATTTTGAGATACCTCACAATTTTTACTAAATAGTGTCTAGATAGGGAAGAAAGGATTAGCTAGAAAATTTTTTTATTGATAACTGATCTGGGTGATTTGTTCTCTAAGTACAACAAAGAAAATGAGTCCATTTATAGGAGATGGACTGAACAAGCGTACAAATAAGATGACATCAAACATTAATAATACAAAATAATAATTCAAACTTAATAATTCAGACAGCCAATAATGTATGGTGACATTATGGCTTAAATCAAGACATAATTATTACAGACTCGATTTTCAAACTTACTACTACACATATGATTGACAAACTTTTTGACTTTTTGGATTGGCAGGAATCTGTCATGGTTTAAATGGTGGGGCAAGATCATCAGACTCAGAGTCTGATGTATATCCCATGTTTGAATGTTCAAGGCAATGGTAGCTTGGTTGGCATGCTGAGCAATAGTCAGGAATGTATTCTGGAGGGTCTTCATTATCATCATCAGATAAGGACAAAGAAGCAAATTGAGCAATGTTATCATTATGTCGGCTACTGGGACCAACATCATTATTATACTTCTGTCTTTTTTGTTGGTGTGATTGATCATATCTTCTTTTTGCTTCTTCAAGATCTTCTGCTTGCTATGTGTCAGGTTGAGAGTCTCGATAATACCAAACAGGAAATTCTGATTGAGAAAACTGAGTGATGAGAGAGTCAACATAGTGGTTATAAGCCTCGAAAAGTGTATCAAGATAGGATGGAAAATGATTCCAGGGGACATCATCTGAAAGAGAAGGCCAAATTTCATTTGGAATAATGCGATTCTTTTCAAAAAGTAACTTTTGAATTGGCCTAATCTTTGTAGTATAATTGAACTGTCTATCAAAAATAGGAACTGAGTTTTGTTCAATGAATTCAAATTTCTGTTTTGTGAAATAAAGTCCATCAGAACGACTGGTAAATGGATAATTAAACATAAAAATAGACCAGTAATAAGGAAGAAGAATAGATTTCCATTTTCTCCATTGAGCTAGATATTGAAATCTATAAAGAAAACCAATAAACCAACTTTCTGTTGATTTATGAGCTGAAGAGAAAGCACGAAGAAGAAGATCATTAGGAATTTCTATTGCAAAGTAATAGAGATAACCTAAGGACCATAAGAACCAATAAAATTCAATTGGGAAGATGAAGTATGGAAATTAAGATTGAGTAGGTAGAAATAGAACTTGGGAGAATGGATAGGTAGGGTTAACACGGAGAAGATTAAGAAAAACCTGACCATGTTTCTGGATGCATTTAAGCTGATAAGAGAACAGTAATTCCTTGATTTTTTCTTTTAGAAAATAAGCCTTTAAAAGTTCAGGGAATTCTGAAATTTCTGTGTTGATGAATGAATTCTATTAGATTATGAACATTAGAGATAAGAGTGGTTAAAGTGGTCTTGAGAGAAAATCTGCCAAGAAATTGGTTTTTCTGTTGATATGTTTAACAGTAAAGGAATACTTACTGAACCATTTTGACCATATGAGGAGGAGTTGATGGAGGTAGGTTTTTTTTATGGAACTTGAGCATTTCTGAGAAAGATTTCATATCAGTTTCCACAAAAAAGTGATGATCGATGAGATGGAATTCAAACTTTTCAATTGCATATTTGACTGCTAAAATCTCCTTGAAAGTTGAATGATAATGTAGCTGACTGGGCTTGAAACTTCCACTTTGGTAAGCATACAACTATCTAGTACCTTGATCTGTTTGTTCAAAATGAACAGCACCCCAAAATTTCTCACTAGTATTAGTTTGGAGAATTCTTTTTCTTGTTGAAGGAATCTATAAAGGGGGTAAGTTCTGATAAATGTGTTTAATCTGCTGAATTGAGTGGGTTTGTTGAGAACTCCAAGAAGGAGGATGCTTTTTTAGCATGTCTGATAATGGTTTGATAAGAACTGCTGCACTGGGAATGAATGCTCTAATGTAGTTGACTAAACCAAGAAGCTGTTGAATTTCATGTTTAGTATTAAGCTGATCAGGGAATTTGAGCAATTCGTGTCTAATGTGAGGTTAAGGTTGATATTTGCCATGGGATATGGTCATACTAGGGAAGGTAATGTGTTTCTGGGCAATTTGCATCTTCTTTTCTGAAAGCATGATACCATGAGCTTTTGTAATTTTGGCAAATTATTGAAGAAGTTGGAAATGATCGTGTTCATCTTTAGAGAATAAAAAAATGTCATCAATATAGATGAGAGTATTGTGAAATATGGGAGCATAAATCTTGGTCATGGCTTTTTGAAACAAGAAAGGGGCCGTTTTAAGACCAAAAGGTAAGACAGTCTATTAGAAATGATTGTCTAGAAGAAAAAATGCAGTTTTATGTCTGTCATCTGGATGGATGCCTAATTGCCAAAAATCGGCTTTCAGATCAAATTTAGAAAAAATATGAGCATTTGAAAGATGTGTAAACAAGGTTTGTCTCATGGGTAAAGGAAACTTATTATCTTGGAGAAATTGGTTTAATGGTTTGTAATTGATAACAAATCTAAGCTTTCCACGAACTTGTTCTGCTCTTTTATTGACATAAAAGGCTTCACATGCCCACTGAGAAGTGGTTGGTTCAATAAGGTTCTATTGTTGAAGCTGAGAACATTCTGTGCGGGCTAGTTAGAGATGATCAGGATTCATACCTGAATGACTTGCTTTTATGGGATTAATGTCTTCATACAAGTGGAAAGGGAGTCTAATAAAGAAATCCGAATTTTGCCATAATGGATGAGAACATTTCTGAAGAAAATCAAGATGGCTTTCTGAACATGAGTCATGAATGATTTGGTGATGAATAGGAGTGAAATCAACAACTAGTTATAGGGAAAAGAAACTGAGAAGAGAGATCCATGGTTTGAAATGAGCTTTGTATTTAAGTCCTTCAGAAAGGATTCTGAGACTTGAGAATTTGGAATATAGATCAAATCCAAAAACTAAATCTCTACCTAGTAAATGAGAACCTAGAACTCTTTGGGTAGTGATACAACTAGGAAAAACTTCAAAAGTAAGAGGTTTATTAACAAGAGTGACGGTAAAACTTTCATCATTGGCTGCATGGAAGGTTTCTTTGTGAGGCTGCCAGTAAGAGGAAGGCAAAATATCTGGATTAATGATGGATTTAACAGCACCAATGTTAAAGAAAGCAATAATGGAAATGAGTTTGGCATATTTGGTGGGAAACAGTTTAATCATTACCAAAGGAACTTTTGGTTTGGAGGGTTGAAGAGAATACTGAAACTGATAGTCTGAAAATTATTAGAATCAGAAGAAGATTCTGAGAATTGATCAAAAGGAAGAATATCTTGTGCAATTGGTTTATCATGTACTGAAAACAAATCTTTAATTTCATCATCAGTAAGAGAGATACCTGATTGAAGAAGGTATTGAACCATCTGCTGAGATTTTTCCTTCTTATTAGGACAGTTTTTTGCAAATTGACCTTTTTAGTGGCAAAGATAACATCTATTGGTAGAGCAGTGTTTGAAAGGTTTTCTGCAAAGGAACTTTTTGAACTTGGGTCTTCTAGGTCTGGAAGAAGAAGGTTTTGATTTGTGAAATTTGTGTTTGGAAAAATGATGCTTTCACTTGGTTGAGCAAGTGCAATGATGTGTTTCTTTGCATTTGATTTTCAAATCTGGTAGTTGATAAACTTTTGTCAGTTGTTTGGAACGCTGAAGATAATCTTCAAAGAATTAGTTTTGTGCACACAGCTTATCCAAAGCAGTTATGATAAACTGATAAATTTCACCAATAGCACATTATTAAAGTGATCTATCTTGAGTCTGCATGATCTTTGTAGCTTCTTGGGACAAAGACTCAGGAATAGAGGATAAAAAGGCTTGCTTTATGTTATGATCATCAATACCATGAAGAGAATGAAAACGCTTTAGCATTTGTTGATAATGTTTGTCAAGATCTTTCTTTTTGTAGGAATAGCACTTCATCTGAAAGTACTCTTCTCGCATTTTTGCTTCATGTGCTTGGGGTTTGCCACACAATTTATTGTAAAGAACAAAAAGTGCTCGATTGAGGTAAGAGAGTTGACAAAATTGAATTTGTCTATACTCTCCCAACTCTTGCCACAATTCTCGTAAAGTACTAGTGAGTTTGGTAGTGAACTGAGTGAAAACTTGTTGAAGTTGAGCATGTGGCTTAAGCATCTCTATTTGTAACCATGCCTAGAACTCAAAAATTCTATCTCGCTATTTAGAAAATGGAAGATCATTCAAGGTAAAGGTGAGCAGTTTAGAGGTATGGGCAGTAGGAAGAGGAACTTGAATAGGAGGGACATGCTGAGGTGCATCAGTTTCTGTACTAACATTTTCTTCATAAATATGTGGTTTAGTATTCATGAAGATGAGATTAAAATTAGTAAAACTAAGGTTTTCATTTTCAGAATAGTCTGAAGAGGTAGTTTGGATGTTTAAGGAAGATGTTTCATCAGATGTCAGGGGAATGAAACTAGCAGGAGTAGATGGAATTCTTGAAGAAGTATTTGGAGTAGGTTCTCAAGAATCATAGATATAGGGAAATGGGGATGAAGGTGGAATATATGAAATTTGAGAGGATTTCATATCCAGTAGGGTTTAAGAGATCACTTCAAAATTAATTAATTAATTAAATTTGATGGAAGAAGAACTTGAACCACCATACTTAGAATTTTAAATTGTTGATTAAAATAATATTAGTTGAAATTAAAATTAAATTAATCACGAGTAAATTGTACGTTACAAATATACATAATAAATTATCCAGTGATTTTTTTTTTAACCATATACATTTTTAAAAACAAAATAATTGTGATCACCATATACCACAACTTCTTAAAATTTTTTAAGTGAAGATACTGCGAATTTTTTACATCTTTGTTATTGTTTCAAGCTTATCTAGGATTCTAGGAAATAAAAATATATCTAGTTCCTCAAACGTCTCATATATGTGATATCATGAGCAACCAAAACTCGAAATTGATAATTTATCTCTTTTTGGGCTTCAGTTAGCATACTGTTAACATCATCACAACCAATTTAATGTTTCAAATTTACCAGATATCTCAAGTTTCTATAAATATGTAAGTGCTCAGCCTCAGCAGGCAGGGTTAGTTCTCCATTAATAAAATATCAGTGTGTTTACTTTCCAATGACCTTCTAAATTCTCTTAAATATTTGGGGTGATACTCTCTAAACTGATAATGATAAACAGTCTATTATGATCAAAGTATGCTCTATGCTTGCCTCAAGTGAGGATCCTACACATCAAAACATATGCTATGGTCCATGACTACGGTCCCCATGCACAATAGGTGTTGAGCATAGCCACGGTAGTACCCATTCAGGCCGTGAGGAAAGACCGCCCCCGTGGGAAGAGTCCGAATCTATGCTCTGTGTTTTGTTATGGTGTGGAGCTCCCGGTCCAGTGATGGTATCAGAGCCTTATGTAGGTTTAACAGTAAGTATATTGGCTGGAAACCAGTACCGTCGACCCTGATCTACATGTGTTTGTAGTAGTTGGAACCTTTGGTGTAACAACGCCACGTATTCTTCTGTTTAATAGCATTCTCCTTTGTGGATTAAGACTGTTTTGAATTTGAAATTCAGAAGGTATCATCTCAAAGAATGTCTTTATACATGGTTTCCACCTCCAGTAATCACTCTTCTCCTGATACTTCTCTTACTTCTCACTAACTCTCTTCTTCTATGATCTTACCTCCTTTTGTCAAAAAGACTCATTCCACTAAGATATAAAACCTTGTTGAATTTAGCTACCTTCTGGAAAACTTTCAGATCTCAGAAACAAATCTTCCTCTCCTTAATCCCTACAACATCTTTAAAAAAGAAAACTCTTTTTCCCAAAAAATGAAAATGCTTATATCTCATACACCTCCTCCTCCTAAAGAATACATCCAGGCTTTTGCCTTAAATAGTTGTCTCATCCCTTCATCCACTGTTGAACAATACATGGACATTGAAATCTCTCAAACCTTGATTGATCAATGGATTTCTGAAGGTTACACTCACCATCACTTTGGTGCTATTCGACTTGTCCTTACCCTTCATGGTCCAAAAGGTCTCCTTGTTGTGGCTAAGCTTGCCCTGCTTAACACAATATATACCAAGTATGAACATGTTGTTCTTGGCACTTGTTTGTCCTCCCTACATGTTGACAGCCTTTCTTTCTCTTTCAGGCCAAACTCCAATATCCCTCTTAGGGATAAAAATCTGTTCACCTGTTTAAAGGTCCAGTTACAACTAAGTGGTGCTTCTATGGTAGCCTCTTCCTATGCTGCTACCTTACACCATCAGATTGCTTACAGATTGTAAGATCATGCTCTTGATCTCCTTATCCCTAGTCACTCTAGTGACACAGTAATGGTCATTGCTGAAAGAGAAGGAGAAATTCCTACCATTCTCCAAATCCCTAAGCAACTGTCTAGAGAACAGATAATCCAGATCATGCCTTTAGAATGGATTACCAATTATGAAAAACTCTTCTAAGATGATCAACCTGTTCTAACATCTGATGCTATCAATATCTCTCAACCTGATGATACTGTCAAAACCATCTACCAACCTCCTCAGAAGGAGCCTGCCTTATCAGCTCCTATATTTCAAGCCCTTATGGTTCGCCCTATTCCAACAGAACCTTTCATCCCTATTAACAGTTTTGCTCCCTCTGACTCAGCCACTTATGTTAGCAAAATCCATAGTCACTTCATATGGGATGTAAATCCTAATATGTGTGACAAAGGTTGTCCTTGTCGACACTCCCCTACTCATGCTTTCTCTCATTGCAAATCACAACATCGCCAATACAAACCGGATCATCCTGATAGCCCTTGGATTGGCCTCCATCAACTAAACCAAAAACCTCTTTCCATATATGATGAAGCTCTTCAACTCTTACGAAATGAAGGATTGTTATCCAACCAACCAAAGTCCATCATCACTCCTACAGTACTACTAAAGTCTTTACCATGTTTTATGGCCTCCTCGTATGACAAAGATTTCCCTCCTTTAGAACCACAAGAAGACCGTTCTACACACTTGTTTTCCCAACCTTACATTTAACCTACTGAAATTCTTCCTGATGGTCGTTAAACTCCCACTCAAGCTGAACAAGTTCTTAACTGGCACATTCATAATGCCAGATCCCAAAATCGAGTTTTACATCAAATTGATCAGAAACCGACTCAAGTCTCCAGTCATGTTTCACATTTTGACCAAAGATTGCTCTCTATGGGTTCCCAATTCAGAGATATGTACATTGATCTTCAATCTTAAATTGCCAAACTTGATGCTGATCTTTATTCTTATATCCAGCATGGATATAATGGACCTCAGTTGCCAGAAAAGAACATGAAATTCATCACTTAAAAGATTAGTTACGGCATATGAAAAAAGATATACATAGCTCTTCCTATGTTCCTAAAGCATACCTATATTCCTCTTCTTTGGTTTTTCCTAATTCACCTCTATCCTTATCTCCTCCCTTATCTCCTCCACAATCCAAGCATGATAGTTATTTCAAATCCACTGACGAATTATTTCGCAAACACCCTATTCAGTCTCAATCAAAATCCTCCTCTACCCAACCATCTTCTTCAAAAGATCCTCCTACTATAATGATGACTTCCCATTTTCCTTTTTCTTAACCACAACATATTTCCCCTACTTCTTCTGAATATTCGTCCACTTCTAGTTTTTCTAATTCCACTAGATCTTTTGAACATCTTCAATGCTTACCTTCCTCTGATCCTTTACCTGAAGCTTTTCTTGCTTTTCAACCACCCCTACAATATCCTCCTGAACATGAACCACCTCATGATTTCCATCGTGTTGATTTTCCAATTGTTGAGGATCCCTCTGATAATACCTCTCATCATGCCTCTCGTAAGCCCACAAATGGTCTTTGGTTCTCTCTTGATGGTCCATCCATAGAATGGAGGAAAAAGATATGTAAAATGAGTGTTTGGTTTGATCTTCAAGTAACTAAATCTGATCAAAATCTTCAAGGCATTCTCCGAGAATTTGTCTCCAGATTCACAGGCACTCTTCGTGATTGGTATCAAACCCTTGGAGAATATCGTCAATTGCAGTTTGTCCGTTCTGCCTCAGTAAACACTGCTATGAGAATTATTTTTAAAGAATTTCTTGGTGATGCAAATCAATTCTATAAGTAGATCCGATAAGAATACTTTGACATGCGATGTTGCTTTCTTAAAAGAAAAGACCTTGACAAACATTACCATCGCATGACCATTCACTACCATGCTCTTAGTGGTTTAAATGATGAAAGCCTACGACAGGTTTACATCAACTCGTTGCCCACAGAACTCCAAGATTAACTTCAAAGATGCATTGAAGCAACTAATCGTCCTCTTAGAGACATTACTCTTGGTGAAATCTACATGCTTTCTTTGCAATGCCTCGAAAAACTTTGTGCTACTCAAAGATTCTTCTCCAAAATGCTAAAAGAAGGACAAAAGTATGATAAGCAATGTACGCAGCCCAATCTGCAAATCAAATGCAAGTCCTCTGAGCATTGCACATGCAAACCCAAGAAACAGAAGCATTTCCAGCATTTTTTTCGTCATAAAAAAAACAAAAAGTTTAAATACTACAGAAAGAAGACTTCTTATTCTTGGCATAAATCAAACAAATACTATATCTATGGTAAGAAAGGTCATTTTGTAAAAAATGTTTTAACCAGCAGCCTACCAAGTCCGTAAAAATTGTGCAACATCTTAAACAGGTTACTGGGAAACACATCCCTTCTGATGCTGACATTGAATCACTTTTCTCAGAACACTCTTATGATGATAAAGATGCAGTCCTCATAATCAAACAATCTTCCTCTTCTTTAGAAAGTGACTCTGATACCCCTGATTCTCCACTTCCTAAAATCCAAGTAGTTACAACAGCCAGCCATTTTCTAAATATCCTAAACCTCACTTCCCAGCATCCATTATCCTGACCAAATATGTCAAACCTATTCCCGTTATTGCTTAATTGATACAGGATGCCACTGTACTATGATGAAACCTTCCATTTTGCCTTCCCATGCCTGGACCTCTCATTCTTAACATTTTCTTGCTGCTGATGGAAAATTATTTACTACTAATCTTATTACCACCCATAAGATTGGTATACAATTATTTCCTGACTGTGTGCTCTGGATGAAAGTATTGGGTTCTCATCTCCCAGACAAGGATATAATGATTGGATGGGATGCTCTTACTCTATCTGATCATTTACACATCATTCCCAGAGGTCTTAAATACAAAAGGTCCTTCAAGCCTTTTGTTTCTCTTCAAAAGATCTATCCTCTTTCTCCAGTGTCTCTAGAATTTCAAGACATCACAAATAAGCTTTTAACCCTTTGTGCTGAAAGACATAATGAATTCCAACATCCACATCCTTTATGAACGAACCCAGAATTTTTCATAAAGCTTCCTTTTAAGCTTAATGAAGATGTCAACCCTACCTAGGCTACCCATTCTGGAATGAATCCATCTGACTTACACATGGCCCGACTTGAATGTCAACAGTTGCTACTTCAAGGTCTCATTGAGCTTACTTACTCTCCATGGGCCTTTCAAGCCTTCTATGTCGAAAAAAGGGCTGAACAACTTCGGGGGGAAAAACGTCTTGTCATTGATTACAAACCACCCTTAAACCAATTTTTGCAAAATGACAAATTCCCTATACCAAAAACAGAAACCCTTTTTGCACAATTGGCTAGTGTTTTCCAAATTTAACCTTAAAGGTGCTTTCTGGCAGATCCCAATGACCGATACAAAATTTCTTTTTGTATTCCAGATGCCCAATATCAATGGAAAGTTTTACCCTTTAGGTTAAAAACTGCTACATCCCTTTTCCAAAAGGTCATGACTCGCATCTTTACCCTATTCTCTCTTCTACTTTGATCTATATTGATGACATGTTGTTGTTTTCTACCGACACTCTTTCCCATTTGTCTTTACTCTCTCGATTTTATGAATTGGCTAATTCTCATGGCATTATGCTTTCTGAAAAGAAAAACATCATTGGCCGATCAGAAATCATGTTTTTAGGAATGTTGATCGCTCATGGTACTGTCACTCCTACACCCCATCTCACCACTCAATTATTATCATTTCCTGACACTCATCTTTCTCTCAAACAACTCCAATAATTCCTTAGCATAATTAATTATGTCCGTCATTTTCTTCCATATGTGACTCATCATATAGCCATCCTTTCAACTTTATTAAAGAAAAATCCACCTTTTTAGTCCTCCGTTCATACCACTGCTGTCCAACAACTTAAACAGATCAGTCAAAATCCTCCACCTTTAACTATCCCTTTTACTGGCCACCTAATTCTTCAAACTAATGCCAGTGATCATTTTTGGGGTGCTCTTCTTCTTGAAGACTACAATCGCAAACAATTTTATTATGGTCATGCTAGTGGACAATTAAATGAATCCCAAAAACATTACCATACAATTTACAAAGAAATCTTAGCTGTCAAGTATGGTATCCAGAAATTTGATTTTTATCTTCGCATCTCTACCTTTGTGGTACAGATGGACAATTCATCATTTCCTAAAATCCTTGATTTTAAAAATAAGATCCCTCATACTCCATTATTATTACGACTAAAAGATTGGTTTGTTAGATATGATTTCATTGTCCAACATGTGAAAGGTTTTACCAATATACTAGCTGATATGCTATCTCGACCTTCCTATACCAAGCTCTTTACTTTTCATCAAAGTATACTCTCAGTTTTAATGGCTTCTTCATCTTCTCCACCTGATCTTCTTGATCTCCTAACTACTACCATAGTAACTTACTCTCCAGAGCTTCTAAACACTATTTCACCAAATTCTTCATCCACTGTCCATCAGATAAACACTTTTGCTAAAGACCACTTGTTGGTTTATTATTCTCGTCTTCGTCTCCATGGTCATCCATACTGATTTTTTAATCGTCTCAATCATTTCCTTGACATTTCTCCATTATGGCCTTTTTCTCATTTTTCCACAAAAGTCCTTTGGTATCTTTGGTGCCTTGTTATCACCCATCATTTTCCAATATCCTTTCCTTTACAGGCTCTTTATGCAAATCTTCATGATCCTAACCAACACAATAGTTTTCTTTGGACTTTTCTATAGTGGTTCGACCCTCTTCCTTTTTGGTGTCGTGAACTCACTCGCCTCATAGGCTATTACAATCTTTGGAAGCTTTCTCCTGACATGGCCAGTAAGGTAACCTGTATCTGGATCCTTCATCGACCATATTTTTGCAATCCTCAAAGAAATCTGATATGGTCCCACAATCAAGGATATGAATGGGACACCTTGTTTGATTTTGATACTCTGTATCCCACCAGATGCATAACACTTCCAACTTTCTCTGTGATGTGAACCACGCACTTTCAGATGAACTGCTCATCCTGCTAGATGTCCCTTGAGATCCCTTTCTTAGCTGGCACCCATTTCAAGATGTTGAGCCTTTACAAGATTCCCAAGACCTCATGGACCTTGATGCTGATTTTCCTTATCGTATATGTGGAGCCCATACTTCTGATGATGAAGACCATGCCAACTGCAATCTCACTTTTTCACCTTAATTTATGTTCTGGTCCCACCAGCCACTTCTGCATCATCCACCGAAAGTTTATTTGTTGGTTTGCTATCATTTTTGTCTTGTTGCTTGTCTATTATTATCATGTATCATCCCACCTGTCGGGCACCTCAATATCTGTATTCTCTAAAGTTTTTGTTTTTCTCATCTCAAGTTTCTATAAATATGTAAGTTCTCAGCCTCAGCAGGCAAAGTCAGTTCTCCATTAATAAAAGATCAGTGTGTTTACTTTCCAATGACCTTCTAAATTCTCTCAAATCTTTGGGGTGATACCTCTCTAAACTGATAATAATAAACAGTCTATCATAATCTAAATATGCTCTGTACTTGCCTCAAGTAAGGATCCTGCACATCAGAACAGATGCTACGGTCCATGACTACAGTCCCCATCCATAATAGGTGTTGAGCATAGCCACGATAGTACCCATTCAGGCCACGAGGAAAGGCCACTCCTGTGGAGAGAGTTCGAATCTATGCTCTGTGTTTTGTTATGGTGCGGGGCTTCCGGTCCAGTGATGGTATATATTGTGTTAAGCAGAGCAAGCTTAGCCACAACAAGGAGACCTTTTCAACCATGAAGGGTAAGGACAAGTCGAATAGCACCAAAGTGAAGGTGAGTGTAACCTTCAGAAATCCATTGATCAATCAAGGTTTGAGGGATTTCAATGTCTATGTATTGTTCAACAGTGGATGAAGGGATGAGATAATTGTTTAAGACAGAAGCCTGGATGTATACTTTAGGAGGAGGAGGTGTGTGAGACATAAGCACTTTAATTTTTTGGGAAAAAGAGTTTTCTTTTTTAAAGATATTATAGGGATTGAGGAGAGGAAGATTTGTTTATGAGATCTGGAGTTTTCTAGAAGGTAGCTAAATTCAACAAGGTTTTGTATCTTAGTGGAACGAATCTTTTTGGCAGAAAGGATGTAAGATCATAGAAGAAGAGAGTCGGTGAGGAGTAAGAGAAGTATCAATAGAAGAGTGATTACTGGAGGTGGAAGCCATGTATGAAGACAATCTTTGAGATGATACCTTCTGAATTTCAAATTCAAAACAGTCTGACTCCACAAAGGAGAATGCTATTAAACAGAAGAGTACGTGGCGTTATTACACCAGAGGTTCCAACTACTACAAACACATGCTTGTAGATTAGTGTCGGCGGTATTGGTTTCTAAACAATATACCTATTATTAAACCTACATAAGGCTCTGATACCATCACTGGACCGGGGGCCCCACACCATAACAAAACACAGAGCATAGATTCGAACTCTCCCCACGGGGGCGACCTTTCCTTACGACCTGAATGAGTACTATCGTGGCTATGCCCAACAAGTATTATGGATGGGGACCATAGTAATAGACTATAGCATCTGTTCTGATGTGCACAATCCTCACTTGAGGCAAGCACAGAACATACTTAGATCATGACAGACTGTTTATCATTATCAATTTAGAGAGGTATCACCCCAAAATTTGAGAGAATTTAGAAGGCCATTGGAAAGTAAACACACTGATCTTTTATTAATGAAGAACTGACTCTGCCTGTTGAGGTTGAGAACTTATATATTTATAGAAACTTGAGATGAGAAAAACAAAAACTTTAGAGAATACAGATATTGAGGTGCCCGACAGGTGGGATGATACATGATAATAATAGACAAGCAACAAGACAAAAATGATAGCAAACCAACAAATAAACTTTCGGTGGATGATGCAGAAGTGGCTGGTGGGACCAGAACATAAATTAAGGTGAAAAAGTGAGATTGCAGTTGGCATGGTCTTCATCATCAGAAGTATGGGCTCCACATATACGATAAGGAAAATCAGCATCAAGGTCCATGAGGTCTTGGGAATCTTGTAAAGGCTCAACATCTTGAAATGGGTGCCAGCTAAGAAAGGGATCTCGAGGGACATCTGGCAGGATAAGCAGTTCATCTGAAAGTGCGTGGTTCACATCACAGAGAAAGTTGGAAGTGTTATGCGTCTGGTGGGATACAGAGTATCAAAATCAAATAGGGTGTCCCATTCATATCCTTGATTGTGGGACCATATCAGATTTCTTTGAGGATTGCAAAAATATGGTCGATGAAGGATCCACATGCAAGTCACCTTATTGGCCATGTCAGGAGAAAGCTTCCAAAGATTGTAATAGCCTATGAGGCGAGTGAGTTCACGGCGCCAAGAAGGAAGAGGGTTAAACCACTGCAGAAAAGTCCAAAGAAAACTATTGTGTTGGTTAGGATCATGAAGATTTGCATAAAGAGCCTATAAAGGAAAGGATATAGGAAAATAGTGGGTGATAACAAGGCACCAAAAGTACCAAAGGACTTATGGGGAAAAATGAGAAAAATGCCATAATGGGAAAATGTCAAGGAAAGACCTGAGAGGATTAAGAAGTCGGTATGGATGACCATGGAGACAAAGGCGAGAATAATAAACCAACAGGTGGTCTTTAGCAAAAGTGTTAATCTGATGGACGGTGGAAGAAGAATTTGGTGAAATAGTGTTCAGAAGCTCTAGAGGGTAAGTTACTATGGTAGTAGCTGTGAGATCAAGAAGATCAAGTGGAGAAGATGAAGAAGCCATTAAAACTGAGGGTATACTTTGATGAGAAGTAAGGAGCTTGGTATGGGAAGGTCGAGATAGCATATCAGCTAATATATTGGTATAACCTTTCACATGTTGGATAGTGAAATTATATCTGGCAAACCAATCTTTTAGCCGTAATAATAATAGAATAGGGGGAATCTTATTTTTAAAATCAAGGATTTTAGGAAATGATGAATTGTCCATCTGTACCACAAAGGTAGAGGTGTGAAGATAAAAATCAAATTTCTGGATACCATACTTGACAGTTAAGATTTCTTTATAAATTGTATGATAATATTTTTGGGATTCATTGAATTGTCCACTAGCATGACCATAATAAAATTGTTTGTGATTGCGGTCTTCAAGAAGAAAAGCACCCTAAAAATGATCACTGGCATCAGTTTGGAGAATTAGGTGGCCAGTAGAAAGGATAGTTAAAGGTGGAGGATTTTGACTGATCTGTCTAAGTTGCTAGACAACAGTGGTATGAACGGAGGACCAAGGAGGTGGATTTTTCTTTAATAAAGCTGAAAGGATGGTTGTATGATGAGTCATATGTGGAAGAAAATGACGGACATAATTAATTATGCCAAGGAACTGTTGGAGTTGTTTGAGAGAAAGATGAGTGTCAAAAAATGATAATAATTGAGTGGTGAGATGGGGTCTAGGAGTGACAGTGCCATGAGTGATCAACATTCCTAAAAACATGATTTCTAGTCGGTCAATGATGTTTTTCTTTTCAGAAAGCATAATGCCATGAGAATTAGCCAATTCATAAAATCGAGAGAGTAAAGACAAATGGAAAAGAGTGTCGGTAGAAAACAACAAGATGTCATCAATATAGATCAAAGTAGAAGAGAGAATAGGGTAAAAGATGCGAGTCATGGCCTTTTGAAAAGGGATAGAGCAGTTTTTAACCCAAAGGGTAAAACTTTCCATTGATATTGGGCATCTGGAATACAAAAATCAGTTTTGTATCGGTCAATGGGATCAATACTAATCTGCTAGAAAGTACCTTTAAGGTCAAATTTGGAAAACACTTTGGCAGTGGCCAATTGTGCAAAAAGAGTTTCTGTTTTTGGTATAGGGAATTTGTCATCTTGCAAAAATTGGTTTAAGGGTGGTTTGTAATCAATGACAAGACGTTTTTTCCCCCGAAATTGTTCAGCCTTTTTTTTGACATAGAAGGCTTAACAAGCCCATGAAAAGGAAGTGGGCTCAATGAGACCTTGGAGTAACAACTGTTGACATTCAAGTCGGGCCATGTGTAAGTTAGATGGATTCATTCCATAATGGGTAGCTTTGGTAGGGTTGACATCTTCATTAAGCTTAAAAGGAAGCTTTATGAAAAATTCTAGGTTCATCCATAGAGGATGTGTATGTTGGAATTTATCATGTCTTTCAACATAGAGAGTTAAAAGCTTATTTGTGATGTCTTGGAATTCTTGAGAAACTGGAGAAAGAGGATAGATTTTTTGAAGGTAAACAAAAGGCTTTAAGGACCTTTTGTATTTAAGACCTTTGGGAATGATGTGTAAATGATCATATAGAGTAAAAGCATCCCATCCAATCATTATATCCTTGTTTGGGAGATGAGAACCCAATACTTTCATCCAGAGCACACAGTCAGGAAATAATTGTATACCAATCTTATGGGTGGTAATAAAATTAGTAGTAAACAATTTTCCATCAACAGTAAGAGAATATTGAGAATGAGAGGTCCAGGCATGGGAAGGCAAAATGGAAGGTTTCATCATAGTACAGTGGCATCCTGTATCAATTAAAGCAATGACCGGAATATGTTTGGCATATTTGGTCATGATAATGGATGCTGGGAAGTGAGGTTCAGGATATTTAGAATATCATGGCTGGCTGCTGTAACTGCTTGGATTTTAGGAAGTGGAGAATTAGGGGTATCAGAGTCACTTTCTGAAGAAGAGAAAGACTGTTGATCATGAGGACTGCATCTTCATCATCAAAAAAGTGTTATGAGAAAAGTAATTCAATGTTAGCATCAAAAGGGATGTGTTCCCCAGTAACCCATTCAAGATGTTACACTATTTTTGCGGACTTAGTAGGCTGGTTAGGATATTTTTTTGCAAAATGACTTTTTTTACCACAGATATAGCATTTGTTTGATTTATGCCAAGAATGAGAAGTCTTCTTTCTGTAGTATTTAAACTTTTTATTTTTTCGATGACGGAAAGAATGCTGGAAATGCTTCTGTTTCTTGGGTTTGCATGTGCAATGCTCAGAGGACTTAGATTTGATTTGTAGATTGGGCTGCGTACATTGCTTATCATACTTTTATCCTTCTTTTAGCATTTTGGAGAAGAATCTTTGAGTAGCACAAAGTTTTTCGAGGCATTGCAAAGAAAGCATGTAGATTTCACCAAGAGTAATGTCTCTAAAAGGACGATTAGTTGCTTCAATGCGTCTTTGAAGTTCATCTTGGAGTTCTGTGGGGAACGAGTTGATGTAAACCTGTCACAGGCTTTCATTATTTAAACCACCAAGAGCATGGTAGCGAATGGTTATGCGATGGTAATGTTTGTCAAGGTCTTTTCTTTTAAGAGAGCAACATCGTATGTCAAAGTATTCTTGTCGGGTCTGCTTATAGAATTGATTTGCATCACCAAGGAATTTTTTAAAAATAATTCTCATAGTAGTGTTTACTGAGGCAGAACGGACAAGTTGCAATTGACAGTATTCTCCAAGGGTTTGATACCAATCACGGAGAGTGCCTGTAAATCTGGAGACAAATTCTCGGAGAATGCCTTTAAGATTTTGATCAAATTTAGTGACTTGAAAATCAAGCCAAGCACTCATTTCAGAGATCTTTTTCCTCCATTCTATAGATGGACCATCAAAAGAGAATCAATGACCATTGGTGGGTTTATGAGAGGCATGATAAGAGGCATTGTCAGAGAGATCCTCAATAATTGGAGAATCAACACGATGGAAATCATGAGGTGGTTCATGTTCAGGAGGATACTGTGGGGGTGGTTAAAAAGCAAGAAAAGCTTCAAGTAAAGGATCAGATGAAGGTAAGCATTGAAGATGTTCAAAAGATCTAGTGGAACTAGAAAAATTGGAAGTGGACAAATATTTAGAAGAAGTAGGGAAAGTATGTTGTGGTTGAGAAAAAAGAAAGTGGGAAGTCATTATTGGAGCAGGAGGGTCTTTTGAAAAAAATGGTTGGGTAGAGAAGGATTTTGATTGAGACTGAATAAGGTGTCTGCGAAATAATTCGCCAGTGGATTTGAAATAACTATCATGCTTGGATTGTGGAGGAGATAAGGGAGGAGATAAGGATAGAGGTGAATTAGGAAAAACCAAAGAAGAGGAATATAGGTATGCTCTAGAAACATAGGAAGAGCTATATAGATCTTTTTTCATATGCTGTAACTGATCTTTTAGGTGACGAATTTCATATTCTTTTTTGGCAAACTGAGGTCCATTATATCTATACTGGATATAAGAATGAAGATCAGCATTAAGTTTGGTAATTCGAGATAGAAGATCAATGTACATATCTCTGAATTGGGAACCTATAGAGAGCAATCTTTGGTCAAAATGAGAAACATGACTGGAGACTTTAGTCAGTTTCTGATCAATTTGATGTAAAATTCGATTTTCAGATCTGAAGTTATGAGTGTGCCGGTTAAGAACTTGTTCAGCTTGAGTGGGAGTTTTACGACCATCAGGAAGAATTTCAGTGGGTTGAATACAAGGTCGAGAAAACAAGTGTGTAGAATGGTCTTCTTGTGGTTCTGAAGAAGGGAAATCTTTGTCATATGAGGAGGCCATAAAACATGGTAAAGGCTTTGGTAGTACTGTAGGAGTGATGATGGACTTTGGTTGGTTGGATAACAATCCTTCATTTCGTAAGAGTTGAAGAGCTTCATCATATATGGAAAGGGGTTTTTGGTTTGGTTGATGGAGGCCAATCCAGGGGCTATCAGGATCATCTGGTTTGTATTGGTGACGTTGTGATTTGCAAGGAGAGAAAGCATGAGTAGGGGAGTGTTGACAAGGACAACCTTTGTCACACATATTAGGATTTACATCCCATATGAAGTGACCATAGATTTTGCTAACATAAGTGGCTGAGCCAGAGGGAGCAAAACTGTGAATAGGGATGGAAGATTCTATTGGAACAGGGCGAACCATAAGGACTTGAAATATAGGAGCTAAGGAGGCAGGCTCCTTCTGAGGAGGTTGGTAGATGGTTTTGATAGTACCATCAGGTTGAGAGATATTGACAACATCAAATGTCAGAACAGGTTGATCATCTTGGAAGAGTTTTTCATAACTGGTAATCCATGCTAAATGCATGATCTGGATTATTTGTTCTCTAGACAGTTGCTTAGGAATTTGGAGAATGGTAGGAATTTCTCCTTCTCTTTCAGTAATGATCATTATTATGTCACCAGAGTGACCAGGGATAGGGAGATCAAGAGCATGATCTTGTAATCTGCAAACAATATGATGGTGTAAGGTAGCAGCATAAGAAAAGGCTACCATAGGAGCACCACTGAGTTGTAACTGGACCTTTAAATAGGTGGACAGATTTTTATCCCTAAAAGGGATATTGAAGTTTGGCCTGAAGGGGAAAGAAAAGCTGCAAGAATGTAGGGAGGACAAACAAGTGCCAAAAAGATAATTTAAATATTGGAAAAGACTAAAGGGCTTTCAAACCAATTATCGAACAAAGGCTCAAATAAATATGCACTAATATTTGAAAATGAAAAATACTTTCAGCTAACAAATAAAAGAAATAATACATTCAAATACCAAATTTCTATCTATTAAAAAATATAATAGTTTTTATATTTCTATCTACTAACTAGTTTATATGTAAGTAGCCCAAACATAATTGTTGCAATTCCAAATTTCTGTTTACAATTTTATTAAATTTATGAGCCTGATGGTCTTATAACATATATTAAATTTGTAAAATAAAATCAGAAAGTCTTATAGCACATATTAAATTTTTAGAGATAACTTGTCCTTAACTTCATTCAAAATTATTGATGTGATATTGCATGTTAAGATGCTTGGGATTGTTGAATTGTATCATTGTATGGTGTTGGTTTCTTAATATTAGCACCTTGAGTCATTATCCATTTTAACTGATAATTAACGTTTAGTCTTCCTGTCCACGAATAGATCAGAGTCATGCCTATGGTGGAGCTCCTTGTCTCAGCTATTCTTCCCGTTTTGTTCGAAAACTTGACTTCTCCTGAGTTGTAGCAGTTTCTGTGTCAAGAGGGTTTGCATTCAAAGATCAAAACATTGGAACAAACTCTGAAGGTTATTCAGGCAGTTCTTGGCTATGCAGAGGAGAAGCAGTTGGAGGACAAGCGTGTGAAGGATTGACTGGACGATCTCGAAGACTTGGCTTATGATGTGGAGGACATACTTGATGAGTTTACTACTGATGTTTTAGCAAGGAAGCTGGAGATGGAAAACTGTGATCAGGCTAGCTCTACCAAGGTTTATCGGAAGTTTGTTCATGCCTTTTTCCAAAAATTAAGTCTAAGAGCTATCAAGTTTCACACTCGCATGGCTTAGAGATTAAAGATGTCAAACGCGGATTGGAACGTGTCACAAGCCAATTGGAAGAACTCCACAAACTCAAAGATAACCATGGATTGGAAAAGAATATTACTGGAGGGACATCGGCTACTACACACCAGAGACAGCCCACTGCATGTCTTCCCATTGAACCTACTGTTTATGGGAGAGATGAAGACAAAGCAAATATACTTCAAATGGTGTTCAAGAATGAACCAAGTGCTTTCAACTTTCAAGTAATATCGATTGTCGACATGGGAGGAATCAGGAAAACAATGCTTGCTCGAGAGGTGTACAACGATAAAGCGGCTGAATCTTTCGACCTAAAAGTTTGGGTTTGCATATCTAATGATTTTGATGTTCTAAGAATCTTGAAAGCAATTCTTGAGTTTGTCACCAAGCGGTCTAACGATCTAAAGGATTCAAGTACGGTGCAAATTCAACTCCAAGAGAAATTTGCTGGAAGAAAGTTCTTGCTTGTCTTATATGATATTTGGAGCAATGACTATAGTTCGTGGGAAATCTTGAGGTCTCCCTTTAAGACAGGAGTTAGTGGCAGTAAAATCATTTTGACAACATGACATAAAGACATTGCATCAACAATGGGACATTCTACTCGGTTGTATAGACTAAAGTGTATGTCGAATGATGATTGCTGGTCTTTGTTTAAGGCACATGCATTTAAGGACAGAGTTAATTCTACAAATCATGATATTCAATCAATTCATCAAAAAGTCATTGAAAAGAGCAAAGGCTTACCCTTGGCATTAAGGATTCTCGATGGCCTTCTTTGTGTAAAGCAAATAGGCGAGTGGTTGGAAATTTTGAATAGCAAAATCTGGAATTTTGAAAACAAAATCGAAATTCCTGCAACTTTAAAATTAAGCTATTTTTATATTCCCTCTAATTTAAAGAGATCTTTTGCTCACTGTGCAATTTTACCAAAGGATTATGAATCTCAAGAGGAGGAAATCATACTTCTATGGATAGCTGAAGGTCTTATTCAGCCATCGGAAGAAATTAAACAATTAGAAGCTTTAGGTCATGAGTACTTCAATGATCTATTATCTAGATCGCTTTTTTAACAATCAAGTAGTGATGAATCCAAATATATAATGCATGACCTTGTTAATGATATTGTACGGTGGGCTTCTAGGGGAACTTGTTTCCATTTGGAGGATATGTTGAGGGCCAACAAGCAATTGGAAAGCTTGAAAAAGGTTTGTCATCTTTCTTATGCATCAAATTGTTTTGACAACATATGTAAAATTGGAGTCATTAGTGAAGTTATTGATGAACGTCTAGGAACATTCCTACCATTTTTCAATTAATCAATTCAAGCAGCACCACCTATCTAGAACAATAATTTCTAATTTGTTACCAAAATTTAAGAAAATAAGGATGTTATCTTTAGAAAATTATTATATCACAAAACTGCCTAAGTTATTAGGTGATTTAAGACATCTACAATACCTTAAAATATTTGGTTATTGGGATCGTTAAAAGATCTTACAATTAGAGGGATGAATGGACTAAAAAGCATAGGTAAAGAATTTTGTGGTCAGGGTTGTTCAAGGCCTTTTCGGTCGCTAGAGACTCTTTCTTTCCAAGATTTGCAAGAATGGGAGCATTGGGAGCCAATCAAAGAAACTGAGCATGGTGGTGCATTCTTTTGCCTACGAGAATTTTCTGTTATAAATTGTCCTAAACTCTGTGGAAAATTACCTGATTATCTTCCTTCATTGGAGAAATTGGTGGTTGAAAATTGTGAACAATCGGTGGTTTCACTCTCAAGCCTTCCAATGCTTTCCAACTTAAACATAAATAATTGCAGAGGGACAGCATGCAATAGTCCCACTAACTCAAGGTCATTAAATTATATGACCTTTTCAAATATTCCAGAGTTCGCCAACTCGTCAAGGCAGGATTGCCTTCAGGGTGTAAAACATCTATGCATTAGTAATACAAGTCATGAGCAGCTCACCAATTTATGGCAAATGAATGGAGCTTTTCTTAAGAGGCCACCACAGCGGGTACAAAACTTCATCTCTATCACAGATCTACAAATTTTATCTTGCTCAGATCTTGTCTCATTTCCTGAGGTTTGTTTCTTTTCCAATCTACGTAAATTGGATATTATATATTGCAATGCTCTAACATCATTGCCTGTATAATGAATCACAAAAATGCATGTCTAGAAAGTTTGAAAATAATATGGTGTAGTTCTCTAAGATTTATAGTAAATGGTCAATTACCCTCGTCTTCTTAAAAGGCTTGAGATAGACGGTTGTGATAAATTGGAGTTATTGTGGGATGACAGGGAGATAAGTTGTACATCAATTTTGGACAAAGAGAACAACATGTCTGTACTTGAATACTTACACGTTCGCGAGTGGACATCTCTCAGAAGCTTATCATTAAGTGCGCGGTTACCTGTTACTCTTTCTATACTCTCTGGATCTCTGAAGTTCCAAAACTGGAGTCAATAGCAGATAGTTTTCATAACAACAAGTCTCTTGAAACAATTATTATCATAACTTTTAAAAAGCTTAAAACTATACCCAAGGGCTTGTGCAGTCTTACCTGCCTACAGAAAATATACATTGATAATTGTCAGAAAATATACATACATAAATCTGACATCCTTTCCAAAGGTGGTCCTATCATCTTTACTTCAATCTCTGTCAATCAAGAATTGCCTAAGTCTCACATCCATTTCAGAGCTGGTTTTGCCATCTTCACTTCAATCTCTGTCAATCGGGAATTGCCCAGGTTTCACATCCATTTCAAAGCTGGGTTTGCCATCTTCACTTCAATTTTTGGATATCAATAAATGCCTTGGTCTTACATCCATTTCAAAGCAATGACTGTCGTGCTCACTTTTGCGATTATGTATTTATGATTGTCCGAGGCTGAAAGAAGAATGCAAAAGAAATAAAGGAAAAGAGTGGCCCAAGATTTCCCACATCCCTTGCATTCAGTACCTAGAATCAGTGGTATGTCAATCTCTAACACCTCAAACCTAATCTACATTTTTCATTAACATTTCAATTCTCTAAATAATTCTCTGTTTTTCAGTCGGGAGAAGGTGGTCATTATGTTTACGATTTGTGAACAGCCCTCCATTGGACTTTAAAGTATGTCAACTTCATTTATCGAAAAATTTTTATACAAACTAAAGTTACTTAATATATCTGTGTGGTAGTGATGATATTAGTACTCTCTAGATGTCTAGCCATCGATTTGTCAAAGAATAGGGCTTAAATTACAATAAGTGTTCAACATGTAAAATGTAATTATGCTATTCAAACTACTTTATCAAGAATATGACTTCATTTATAACATGTAGAAGATGATTATGTGAAATGAAAATTTGTAGAAGAAAGATGCAGCAGTAGGAACTGGTGGTCCATGAAGGCTAGCTTCATACTTTCTAACCAACTCATGGGGGTATAGTTTGAGTTGCAAATATCAAGCAGCAGAGCAGTGCAAACATCAACTCTGCCCCAAAGCGTATTTTTTTGCTTGAACGATGTGAACGTACAAGAAAAGTGTGTATTCCTTACATGTTACATACCAGTTTGCCACAGTTTTTATTCTATGCTACTGTTGGTTTATATCATTTTGAACGACACTAGGTTCCTGAACAACATGCATTTTATCAAGTAGGACCTAATTTGCATGTATTACAGGTAGATATGGGTTGAAGGGAAATCTTCCAAGATCTAGCTCACAATGTAGCAATTTTAGGATACAAAACCAAGACGGGTTCAATTATGGGAAACAAAAGATACTAATGCGTATTTTAATTTATTTCAGTTCAATGACAGCTTCATTCTAGAGCTTAACCGGTTGATCCTCTCAAATCCTTGTCCATATTCTGTATCTCAAGAATCATCCCATTATATAGAACACATGCTACTTATTTCTAAAGATTAATTGAATGGTATAACAGGTTTCCTATTACAAAAGCTTTATTTGTCCCTAAGCTTCCATTTGACTGTTTGTATTTCGAGCTAGTTTTGCAATTATATTATAATTAGCTTCTTTTATTATTTTTATGTTGTATGTCCAGGTCTGCATGTTTATATGTTGGCATAAAGCTTAACTTTAAAATGTGGTCAATTTGCAGCTCTCTGTTGTTCTGCAAGCTAGGGATGCCAATGAAAGTGGGAAGCTTTTGTAGCTGGAACAACGATTCTATCATATAAATTCAGGTTGGTCAGTTCAACTTAAGTGCCAGTTCTTTATGTTTTCTTATTGTTGTCCTAAACCTTCTTTAGTATTATATAAAGTATAAACTGAAGCCCTGCAACCATCGACAGGAAGATGGACAAAAGGAAGATGAGACTAGCATTTTATTAGAACTGCTAACATGAATGATAATTGGGTCTAAAATTTCTCTTAAGACTTCTAATTTTCCTGTGGTATTTCCAAGATGCATATTCAAGGATTTTTCTGGCTAACTGCTAGCCAGATTTAAGGATCCTCCTTGCTTTTCTCATGTAAAGTTTTTCTTGCATCTTGCCCAACAACCCTTGAGAGTTGAGGCCTAACCATTTATGCAAGGAAGAGATTCATAATATGCAACGATTTAGCTGGTAATGTATAAAATTAAGCATGGACTATTCTGTGTTAATGAAGCCAACACATTTCCTAGAATTCTAATTAACGAAATGTACTCAAACTTAAATTTTGCTATCTCTTTGTCCCAATGCCTGTTTTTCTGCTTGAATGATTCAAAAGTATAGAAATAGTCTGGCTGCCTTAGATGTTTCATATCAACTATGGTACTGCTGGTTTTTATCATTTTCAATAAACTGTTCCAAATTTAGGTTCTTCACGAGGCAGCCATTAGCCACAGTTTTGCCATGGTTTGGTGGAAGTCGTTAAGCTGCAGAGAAGCTTTTGTGGCAAATACGTGTGGCCAGACCCTGTTCTTCATTCCACTAGAAAAGATAAATCAAGTGACTAGTGATAATAAGCTGCAAGAAGCTCATTGCACTCGAAAAGTTCTGTCAATATTGCTTATCCCTTGAGATTTTATAGATGGATTTCTTCTATGTAAATGTGCAGATATTTAGTCCTTAGGAAGTTGCTTGGCATGATGTGGTCTTCCCAGTCCAATTCTTTGGTTGTATTGAGGTTATGCAAATGGATTGTGAGAGTTAATTAATAGTTACTGTAGGCATTTTGTTGAAACACTACCCAATTGGTGTTGGTTTCAACATCTTCATTAATGAAGAAGGATATATAATCATTTTTTTTTAATTGCATGTATTATAGGTAGAAATGGGTTGAAGGGAAATCTTCCAAGATCTAGCTTATGATGTATTAATTCCAAGATACAAAACCAAGACAGGTTAATTTATGGGAAACAAAAGCTACTTCTACGTATTTCAATTTATTTCAGTTCAACGGTAACTTCAATCTAGAGCTTAACAAGTTGATCCTCTCAAATCCTTGTCAATATTCTGTTTCTCAAGAATCATCCCCTTATATAGAACACATGCTACTTGTTTCTAAAGATTAATTGAATGGTATAACGGGTTTTCTATTACAAAAGCTTAATTTGTCACTAAACTTCTATATGACTATATTTTGAGCTAGTTTTGCAATGTTAAAATCCATGTAATTATTGTAAGATCTGTTTCTAGCTATTAGAAGTTTTAGATCTGTTTCTAGCTATTAGAAGTTTTATGTTATTTAGTAGGCTTGTTAAGGTTAGGTGTTAGTTGTTTATTAAATATTGGTTAGTGGTTGTAGTGGTTGTTAGTTGTTTGTTAAATATTGGTTAGTGGTTGTTAGTTGTTTATTAAATATTGGTTAGTGATAGTGATAGTGGTTATTAAATATTGGTTAGTGTTTGTGTAATTAGTTGTTTTTATTAAGCATGTATATTTAAATCTTCTCTCTTTTTAGAGAGGAATGGAAGAGAATTAATAAAAACCACATGGTATCAAAGCTATTTTAGGTCTCATTTATTTTTTTTAAATATTGTGATCCATATGGCAACCCCAAATTCTTCAGAGGTTACATCTAGTTCGAACTCAAATCCTCTTAATAATATGGGATAGGAGGGTCTGATGGTTTTCAAGCTCCTAATCTACCCATTACCACACATAAGTTGAATGGGAACAATTTTCTCTGATGGTCCCAATCAGTTTTGATATACATCAGAGGGAAAGGAAAGGATGAGTATCTTCTGGGAATTGTCACTGCACCAGAAAGCGACCATCCTACATACAAGAAGTGGACCGTAGAAAACAATATGGTTATGTCATGGTTGATAAACTCCATGAATAATGAAGTGAGTGAGACTTTCTTGTCATGTGAAACTACAAATCAGATCTAAGAGGCAGCAAAGAAGTCTTATTCAAACAAAGATAATACTTTAGAAAAGAATGCGATTGAAGGACTTGTACATGATCTACGATAAGGCAATGGAACGGTGACCCATTGCTACAATACACTCACTCGTTACTAGTAGCAACTTAACATGTTTGAAAGGAAAGATTGGAAGTGTGCTGAAGATGTAGTGAAGCACAAAGAGGAAATTGAGGAAAGGAAAGTGTTCAAGTTCCTTTATAAACTAGAGTTTGGATGAGGTTTGTGGTAGAATTCTGAGTCAAAAATCACTTCCAAAAATAAGGGAAGTGTTTTCGGAAGTTAAAAGAGAAGAAAGTTGGAAAAAGGTGATGATAGGAATACAATCCAAACCTAACAGTATCGGTAGTGGAAAAAACTCAACTGTTTGAGGAAATAAGAATCAACTCTATGTTTCTCGGTAGAAGGGAGGACGTCCATAGTGTGAGCACTATAAATGACCGAGTCACACTCGAGAAACTAGCTGGAAATTACACGGTAAGCCAATAGATTGGAGGTCGAATAGAACTTAGAACAACCATGAAATCAAAGCAAATCATATGAGCGAGTCATCTAATGCAAATGAAGATGGTTCTTCAAATAAAGAATTGACTTAGTGTAGAAATTTATTGCCCATAACAACATAAATAATTCAATGGTTGGGATAGGTTCAATGGCTTAAAAAAGTACTTTTATTAGTGCCTTAAAGGCTGACAATAAATATGTTGATATTTGGATTGTAGCTTCAGATGCTTTTGATCATATGATAGGAGATCCTAATGTCTTTCATTCCTATAAACCTTGTCATGGAAAATTTTCAATTAGAATTAAAGATGGCTCACTATCGAAGGGTGAAGGAATAGTGATTGTTGTAATTTCAGAGGATATAACTCTTAAAAATGTTTTACTGGTTCCCAACCTTGATTGTAATTTACTTTTAATAAGTAAACGTATAAGACATCTATGGTGTATAACTAAATTCTCTTCTGGTTTGTGTGAATTTCAGGACTTGGGCTTTGAGAGGATGATTGGTAATGCTAAAATGAGGTTAGGACTTTATCTTCTCAAAGTTAGTTTTTTCCTAAAAAAACAAAATTAAAGGGACAACAGTCTTATGTCTAGAATTATGTTGAATAATCATGTTAGAACAAATAAAAAAGTTGCCATAATGTTATGGCATTATAGGTTAGGACATCCCAATTTCATGTATATTCGAAAGTTGTTTCCATCATTATTTAATAATAAAGGTCCAAAGTTTTTTCATTATAAAATTTGTCAGTTATCCAAGCACACTAGGAATTTTTATCGAGTTCAATCTTACAAACTAACTCAACCTTTTGCAATGATGCATAGTGATGTTTGGGGACCCTTTAGGGTCAACAACATCACTAGATCCAGGTGGTTTGTGTCATTTGTAGATGATTATATTAGACTGATTGAATTTATCTAATGAAAGAAAAATTCAAGGTAGTTCAAATTTTTAAAAATTTTTATAATATGATCAAAAACCAATTTCAAACAGGGATTAAAGTGTTAAGAACAGATAATGCAAAAGAATATGTTAATTCAGTTTTAAATGAATTTTTGTTAAGCGAGGAAATAATTCATCATAGCTCATGTATGGATATCCCTAACAAAATGGAATTTCATAAAGGAAAAATCGACATTTGTTAGAGGTAGCTAGGTCTTTAATGCTTGCAACTAATGTTCCTAAATTTTTCTGGGTGAAGGTGTACTAACTACAACATATCTCATCAAGAGGCTACCCTTTAGAGTTTTAAATTATCAAACAGCATATTTTTTTTCAAAAATTATTCCCACAAAACCAGATTATTTCAAATATTTCTTTAAAAGTATTTGGATGTACTACATTTATTCATAGTCAGTCACAAACTAGAAGCAAACTTGACCCAAAATCCATAAAATAAATTTTTATTAGGTACTCAGCTAGTCAAAAAGATTACAAATGCTATTCTTCCAGTACTAGGTAATTTTACATGTCCATGGACGTAACATTTCTAGAGTTTTAGCCTTTTTGCAACTCTAAACTAGGAGAAAACGGTTTAAAACCATTAAAGATTGACCCTCAAGTGTCATCGTGGTCTTAATCGAATGACAATTTTGAGTCTCAGCTTAATAGAGTTCCTAGCATGTTTGAAAATTCACATTTTAAGCCAAACACTGTCCAATCAAACCAATAACAACTAAACATTGATCTACCTATCTCAGATCACTCCCTTCAAATAACTTTAAATCTAACTCAACCCAGAAAACCTGAGATTATTGTTTATAAGTGGAAAAAGAAAACTCAAATGGAGACAAGAGTTCAACCTTAAGTTCGGCTTTGTCAAGAATCTGAATAAGATGTTTAAGAACCTAAAAAATCCACTTAACAACAAAATGAAGCTACAACAGGTGAACCAATAACTAAGCCGAATTTCTTAGAAAATCTAGAGATAGATACAGTACAACATGAAGACAAAGGGGATGAATTACCAATTGCTTTAAGGTTAGTAACCAAGGAGTGCCGAAATAGACCCCTCTATCTAGTAAGCAATTATATTTCATATGATAGGTTGTTACCCAATTTCAGAGCTTTAATTAAAAAGTTTCAAACATTAAGATTTCAAATGCTATCTAAGAAGCTCTTAATTCATTAGAATGAAAAACTGCAATTAATGAGGAGATGAAAGCTTTACAAAAGAATGAGACTTGGGAGATTTTAGACTTGTCGAAAAGGAAAAACATGGTAGGATGCAAGTGAATTTTCACAGTGAAATCCAAGGCTAATGGAAGCATAAACAGGTTTAAAGCTCAGTTGGTTGTTATACTCAATTCTATGGGATTAATTTGCACTAATGGCAAAGCTAAAGATAGTGCAAGTTTTATTGTCTTTGGCAGCTTATTTGGACTGGCCTCTTCACCAATTGGATGTGAAAAATGCTTTTCTAAATAGTGATCTCGAAAAAGAAGTGTACCTAGAGATGCCGTAAGGGTTAAAAGATGAGACAAATGTCAATAAAGTGTGTAAACTCAAGAAATCTCTTTACAGGGTAAAACAATCACCAAAGGCCTGGTTTGATAGATTTACTAAAACTTTAAAGAGATTTGGTTATATACAATGCTAAGCTGTTCATACTTTATTTGTAAAGCATTTAACTCATGAAAAGGTTTCAATTTTGATTGTTTATGTGGATAATATAGTGATCACAGGTGATGACAAAAGTGAAAATCAAAGGCTGAAGTAGTACCTAGCTAAGAACTAGAAAGTTTGAAGTATTTCCTTAGCATGGAAGTAGCTCAGTCAAGAAGAAAGATCTCGGTTTCTTGGAGAAAATACACTCTAGACCTTCTAAAAGAAACCAATATAACAGGATGCAAACCAATTGACACTCTCATGGATCATACTACAAGATTTGGAGCTTTAGAGGACAGTGCCCCAGTTGACAAGAGCAGATTTCAAAGGCTAGTTAGGAAACTAATATATTTCTTTCATACCAGGCATGATATCGGCTTTGCGGTTAGTATAATTAGCCAATTTATAAATAGCCCAACAAAGGAACACATGAATGGAGTCACCAAATTTTGAGGTACCTAAAGTTATCACCAAGTAAAGGACTATTCTTCAAAAGGGGAAGTGATAGGAGCCTAAAAATTTATACAGACGTAGATTGGGCAGGGTCTAATACTGATCGCAGGTTTACCATAGGGTATTGTAGTTATATTTGGGGTAATCTCGTGACTTGGAGAAGTAAAAAATAATTGGTAGTGTCACCAAGTAATGTTGAGGTAGAACTGAAAGCAATTGTTCATGGTTTATGTGAAGGAGTATGGCTAGAACGGGTGTTGGTAGAATTGAAAGTACAAGTGAAAGAACCTATAGAGTTATATAATGACAATTAAGTTGGTATAGTTATGGCAAAAGATTCGATTCACCATGATCGCACTAAATATGTCGAAATTGGTCAACATTTCATCAAAAAATAGCTAGAGAATGGCCACCTATATCTACTCTACATTCCTACAACTAGTCAAAATGTAGATATCTTGACCAAAGCTCTACCAAGAATCGTCTTTGAGAACAAGAACTCCAAGCTGGGCATGATTAATATCTATGACCCAACTTAAGGGTATTGCAGGATCTATTGAGATATGTGTTTTCTAGATGTTAGGTTTTATGTTATTCAATAGGCTTGTTGAGGTTAGATGTTAGTTGTTTATTAAATATTGGTTAGTTGTTGTAATGATTGTTAGTTTTTTATTAAATATTAGTTAGTGGTCATAGTGGTTGTTAGTTGTTTATTAAATATTGGTTAGAGTTTGTGCTATTAGTTGTTTTTATTAGGCATGTATATTTAAACCTTCACTCTTTTTAGAGAGGAATGGAAGATAACTAATAAAAACCACATGCAATTATATTATAATAAGCTTCTTTTATTATTTTATATTGTATGTCTAGGTCTGCATGTTTATATGTTGGCATAAACCTTAACTTTAAAATGTGGTCAATTTACAGCTCCCTGTTGTTCTGTAAGCCGGGATGCTAATGAAAGTAGGAAGCTTTAACTGCTGAAACAACAATTCTATCATATAAATTCAGGTTGGTCAGTTCAACTTAAGTTCCAGTTCTTTATGTTTTCTTATTGTTGTCCTAAACGTTCTTTAATATTATATAAAGTATAAACTGAAGCCCTACAACCATCGACAGAAAGATGGACAAAAGGAAGATGAGACTAGCATTTTATTAAAACTGCTAACATGAATGATAATTGGGTCTAAAATTTCTCTTAAGACTTCTAATTTCCTATGGTATTTCCAAGATGGATATTCAAAGAATTTTCTGGCCAACTGGTAACCAGATTTAAGGACCCTCTTTACTTTTCTCATGTAAAGTTTGTCCTGCATCTTGCCCAACAACCCTCAAGGCCAAACCATTTATTGCAAGGAAGAGATTCATAATATACGATGATTTAGTGGGTAATGTATGGAATTAAGCACAGACTGTTCTATGTTAATAAAGCCAGCACATTATTTGGAATTCTAATTCATGGAAAATACTCAAACTCAATTTTGCTATATCGTTGTCCCAAAGCTTGTTTATCCACTTGAATGATTCAAAAGTATAAAAATAGTATGGCTGCCTGAGATATTACATATCACACTTTTTATACTATGGTACTGTTGGTTTTTATCGTTTTCAATAAACTATTCCAAATTTAGTTGGTGAACCTTGGGAAGTCCAGGAATTACTAGGTATTAAATAGAAAGGTTTTTTTTATGATATTTGTCGTTGTCATCATTTATATTTTGGCTCTAATCTTGGGTTGAATACAGGACATAATTCACGGATTCAAGGAGAGGAAAGTTGGCAAGGACTCCCGCACAATGGCACTAGTCTGACTTTCCCAGTAAAGTTGTTGTACAACTGAGTGATACTCCTACTCTTGCAATTCCGGAGTTGTTATTTGATTCTGGAATTGGTAGGGCCTTCGATTGGACTTTAAAGTAGGTTTATTGGAATTGATATTAAATGTAAACGGTAATAAGAAGTACATGAACCTAATTCGTTGAAATTTGATATACGATGTTAATTTTGTTGTACAAACTAAAGTTGCTTAATATTATCGGTGAGTCAGTGACACAATTAGATTCCTTTCAGATGATTTGTCTTTAATTAGCCCTCTTTTTCATTTATGTTTATTATTTGTCTTTTCAATGGTGCAAGTTGCTACTTCATTCTAGAATTGAAACAAAGCTCTCTTTAAAATAGGCTCATTGGCATTGACATTGACACTGCATTTCACATTCCATCCCACAGCAAAAGCAAGGGGCCACTATAATATCTGCTCCAATGCATCGAGGATCCTAAGGGGGCTAATGTCTTCATGACCGATGCCTACAAAATCATGTTTCTTCACAAGGCAGCCATTAGCCACAACATTGCCATGGTGAAGCATTTGGTGGAAGTTGTTTGTTGCTGCAGAGCAACTTTTATAGCAAATATGTCTGGCCAGACACCATTCTTTATTCAACTAGAAAAGATAAATCAAGTGACTAGTGATAATAAGCTACAAGAAGTTCATTGCACTAGAAAAAATCGGACGGCACTTTGGTCGTTCTCTCTCTCCCTTTATCTCTCTTTGTTATCATGTCTTTCTTCATAATCTATGCATTTATAGTGTCTCTCTATCTTTCTTTGTCCACTCTCTCTCTCTTAATTTATCTATCTATTTATCTCTCTCTTTGCCATTGTATCTTTCTTTACAATATATACAATCACAGCTTTTCCATAACTCTTTATCGTTGTGTCTTCCTTTACAATACACACATTATTTATAGAGTTATTTTCAGGTTTATCAGCACATTTGGATATAGCAAAGATATGATCCATACTAGGAAATTGTGGTCCAGGAAGGCTACCTTCATGCTTTCTAACCAACTCATGGCCGTATGGTTTTAGGTTCAAGTATGGACTATTTAAGCAGTAGGTCAGGTATGAGAAGAAAATTGCCGAAGATTGGCTTCAGATTCAATCTTACCTGCAAGTTTTGTCATTATTGCTTATCTCTTGGGATTTTACTGATGGATTTCTTTTGTGTAAATGTGCAGAAATTTGGTCCTTTGGAAGTTGTTTGGCATGATGTGGTCTTCCCAGTCAGATTCTTTGGTTCTATTGAGTTATGCAAATGGATTGTAAGTGATAATTTAGAGTTAGTACAGGCATTTAGTAGAAACACTACCCAATTAATGCTGATTTCAACATCTTCATTAATGAAGAAGGATATATAATCTTTTTTTTTTTTTTTTGAAATTACAATAATTTTTTTTTTAGTTGCATGTATTATAGGTAGAAATGGGTTGAAGGGAAATCTTCCAAGATCTAGCTTTTGATGTACCAATATCAAGATACAAAACCAAGACAAGTTGATTTGTGGGAAGCAAAAGCTACTTCGAGGTATTTCAATTCAATTACGGCTCCATTCTAGAGCTTAACAGGTTGATCCTCTAGAATCATCGTTGATATTTTAATATCTCAAGAATTGTCCCATTATATGAAACTTACGCTACTTATTTCTAAATATTAATTGAATGGTACAAATGTATAACAAGTTGTTGCTTCCCTGTGCTTAATGAGTTGGTTTACTACTACAAAAGGATTAGATGTTACTAAACTTCTATATAGCTATTTCTGTTTTGGACTATTACTCTAATTACATTCGATGAGGTTCTTTTATTATTTAATATTGTAAGAAAGCCAGCACATTTCTTAGAATTCAAATTAAGCAAAAAAATTCAAATTTTGCTAAATTTCTGTCCCAAAGCATATTTGTGTGCTTGAATGATGCACATCTATAAGAATAGTATCATAGTTTTAAAAGGCGCAAGGTGTACCGAAGTGCAAAAGGGTTATAGAACTCGAGGTGCAAAGCATAAGGCACGCTTTTCAAAGTGAGGCACGCTTAAAAAAAAAATTCAAAATATTAGAAATTCATAAACAACCAACAATAATAAGATAAAATTCAACAAAATAAACATCCAATTATTAATTATAACCAAAATCATTTTCATCATCAAAGTTCAATAACTAAGTATCCTAGGCAAACAACAAAAATCATTATTGAAGTTCAACTAAAAACTAAGTCAATAACTAAGTTTCCTACCCTAGGCAAACAACAAAAATCATAAGTCATCTTCAAAATGCAATTATGCAAAAAAAAAAAAAAAAAACTAGTGACTTACACTAGTCACCAAAAAAGTTCGTTCATAGTATTTAATCAATCGAATCCTCTAAGTCAGTATCAAAATCATCATCTTCCTTTCCCATCTCTTAATCTTCTCCTTCTTCCTCTGAAAATCCTTCTCCCTCTCCCTCTTCTTCTTTTTCTGCATCTAACCCATGATATTCCTCTTGTTATTCCTTAATAATCGGTTGGCTTGTCTTTGTTGGTTGCCTTGATGAAGAACCTGATTTTGACCTAAATCTATAGCTAGGCTCTCCAACTCTTGTAGCCATAACAATATTAACCCACCTTAACCCATCATCATCCGCAAAAACAAGCCATAACAATATTAACCCACCTTAACCCATCATCATCCGAAAAAACAAGCCATAACAATATTAACCCACCTTAACCCATCATCATCCGAAAAAACATTCTCATCGTCTTTATCATCCTCTTGATCAAGCTTTCCCATTAACCATTCATTGCTTTTATCAATGTCGATCAATTCGATAGGATCAACCATATCATGCATTTCATACCGATGTCTCAAAGTTCTATTATATTTCACAAATACCAAGTCATTTAAACGACTTTGAGCAAGTATGTTTCTTTATTTAGTATGAAGCTACAAGAATTTTTATTTTAAAAAAAAAAAAGTAAGGATATAAAATACAATAAACGAATGAATTACTTAAAAAACTCATAAGAACATATACTTATATTTTCAAACACACTACAATTACGTTCATAATCAGAAAAACTATAAGTGAGGCTAAGAACTTTTATTTGCAATTTGCAAATTTCTTCAATGCTAGTGTTGAATCTCCATATGCATTCCACAATTTAGCTGCAATTAAAATTCATGAATTAATGATTAATCTCTAATTTTAAGTTTATTTGCTTTAATTTAATAAGACGTGATACATATAGCTTGTGATTTTTCGGCTCTCTTTCTGATGGTCATGTAGTTTCTGAATAATCTCTTCATGTTCTAATACTTCGAAAGCTCATTATCAATCTAGTCTTGCATCTTAGGATCCGGAACCAACCTTCTTAAGCATTCATAAAATTCTATCTTCATATTTTCATGAATTTCACCTTTAGACTTGTAGAAATATTCCGAGTTCAAGTACCATCTGGCAATGTGCAAGAGGCGATGAAGGTTAACATCCCATCTATCATCAATTTCAAAAGATAGGCACATATTTGGCCTCATCCTCATTAAAAGAGGCGACAATGGCTTCTTTGGCTCTATCCATGGCCTCATAAATTTATCCCACAACAAGCTTCCTTTTACTATCCACTAAGTGAAGCACACGCACTAGTGGGCTAACCACCTTAAGAGCAAACACCATATTACTCTAAAAAGTAGGCATCAAAGTCACTTTTAGTGCCTTTTTACCCCTCGCTTCTTTTGCCACTAGCTCGTACACCATTCATTAGAGGTAAACATTTTTCTAAGCTTTACTTTGTAACTTGTTCATCCTATCTAAAGTGATAAACGTAGTTGCAAACCTTATCTTTGCTAGCCTAAGTAACTCTTTGTTGTTGGTAAACTTTCTTAGAATATTTACCAAACCGGGATAGGTGTAGATATAGTTAGTCACCATTACTGCTCTCTAAAATGTTTTTTTTTTTTCTCAAATTGGGCACCTTGAAAATATCTTCCAATACTAAATCAATACAATAAGCTGCACATGATGTTTAAAAGAGTGTGAGATATTTTATCTCCAATAATTTTTCTATTATCATTTACAGAAAAAAAAAATTAGTTAGTAATAATACTAGTACACATTTAATTTAAAGCCAAATTGTTTCATTTATAATCATAATTAATAATACAAAAATAGACTTCATACATGTTAAAACATTATTTGAAGCACTATGTGTCACCACTTGAATGACATTATCTACTCCAATCTCTTCCACAATACCACTTAATAATTCAAACATCTTGTCACCAATCTTTGCATAGGCGGAGGCATCAACGGATTTATAAAACATATTTCCTTTCGGAGAATGGATTAAGAAGCTAATCAATGTCCATTCTCTCCTATTCTTCTAACCATCTGATAACACTGAGCGTCTATATTGAGCCCATACCTGTTGATGATCTTACGAGTATTTTCCACCTCTTGCTTCAGAATGGTAACTCTAACTTCATGAGGAGTAAGTGGTTTCATACTCGGACAATATTGGCCCACTACTTCAACAAAAATCTTAAAGCTATCATATGATGTAGCATTAAATGGAATGTCTACATCATACATCCATCTAGCAAACATTGTACAAGCTCGACTTCTCAACTCCTTCTTAACTGCATTGTCCATCTTATTCAACATCAATTTCTTTCCAATGGACCCTTTTGTTTTGGCCTCTTAAAACTAACTCCACTATGACCTTTTCTTTTACTTGTAGGTAGTTCCACTAGTGGCTTATCATCATACCCTTCACCTATTTCATACTCAACTAACGGTTCCATATTATGCTCATCCTTATCATTATTATTTTTTTATAAATACTCTTTCATCTCTTGTCTTATAGGTTCAGGACAACGTTCACAATGTTTAACATTCCTAAACCCCTCTATTAAATGTTGTTTTGCTCGATGGATCCCTCCTTTCGTCACTTTACCACAAAATTTACATTTTATAATATTTCTATCTTTATGATATATCTAGCAGCTCAATATAGTTCCATGTAGGGTCTGAGGATTTTGTACTAGTTGACATTGTATTTGAGCTAGAGTAGTCAACTGCAAGCAAAATACATTCATACATTAACATTATATATAAATATAAAATAGCCAATAAAACTTATGAGAATCAACAATATAAACAGCCTATAAAATACATTCATTATTTAACATTATACATGAAACTAAAAAATCAACAATATATATCATCCAAGCATATAATCATATTGAAGAACCCAAACATATAATCATACTGAAGAAACTAAATCTGAAACTGAAACTGATATTGAAGACTTACTTGAGGTCATCTAGTGTTGAAGAAACTGAAACTGATAAGAGGTAAAGAGAGGACAGTCACCAACGGCGAGATTAGGTTGATTGGTGGTTGGAAGGGGGTCGAAAGACAGAATCAGCAGCGGGTAGAGAGAGAGAGTTTGTATTGAAAAAGCTAAAATTGATAAGAGGAGAAGAGAGGATAGTAACCAACAATGGGATGAGGCTGATCAGCGGCCTGACGATAGTCGGAAGACAAAATCGGCAGCTTATAGGTCGGGTTAGAGAGAGAGAGGGTATTGAAAAAGCTAAAACTGATAAGAGGAAAGGAGAAGATAGTCATCGGTAGTAGGATGAGGCTGGAAGATAGAATCGGCCACTTAGGGGTCGGGGTAGAAAGGAGAGGCAGATCGGTCGGGTAGGGCACAAAATGGGTAAAAACAAATTGGGCTTGATATAAATATTAGTTAGTTCTACCCGGGCGTGTGCCTTGTTTAGGTCGTCATGCTTGGCCAGCATCCGGGTGCCAAAACAGCTCCCTGTCATGCCTAGCGCCTAGACGCGCCTTTAAAACTATGAATAATATATATTCCTTAGATGTTACATACCAAACTTTTTACTCTATGGTACTGTTGCTTTTTATCATTTCGAATCAAGTATTCCAAATTCAAGTTCTTTGCTAGTGAATTTAGAAAAGTCCTAGAATTACTATAATTTAGAAAAGACAATGGAGGTTGTGTATGATGTTGCTGGAGGGAGGGTTGGTTTTGGTCCTGGAGGTTGTAGCTGATTGATCAAAGAGCGATTGATGAAGAAGGAAAGTTTCTTCTTCAAGTAGTTATAATTGTTATAGTTGTTGTCTGATAATCAGAATAGTATATAAGATTGAAATAAAGGAAGATTTATATACATCTCCTTGGACCAGAAAGAAAAAAAATTGGTCCATCAATGAAAATGTATATATAGTTAGTAATGCTGCTAGATATATACTTATTGGAGTTTGCTACATGACACAGTAGTAATGTTTGTTTATAATTTAATTACTTGCATTGTTTAAATGTGTATGATCGACTTGTAATGAATTATATGTATCTCCCAGCTGTTTAGCTATAGTAAATGATTTGTAGATTTAATTTTATGTTATTATTTTGGTCCTGACAAGCTTTTGAAGTCAAATATATTAACTAAACGTATATAATATTAAGGAAATTGTAGTATACAAGAATTCTTGGGCCTTGAGGATTTTCTTGAAGAGACTGAAACAACTTTCAATAGGTTTATGTTTTCCTTAAATTGAGGATTTTACTTTGTAATTTTCTCTATTTTACAATTATTTTTTTTATAATTTATTACCTCTATCATTATTCTTGTATGTTATACTTGAGTTTACTTAAAGAGTCGATTCACATAAGTTTCATAAGAATTCTATTAGTTCATCAAGCAATTATTTGTTTACATGAAAATAATTATCGGACGAAGTGTTGAGACGTATCTTGAACAATCGATATGCTCATGAACCTCATTGGGCTTTGTGTAACACACAATTTTGTGATCCAGAGTATCGGATGGTGACAAAGCCCAAATAGACTTAATGGGCTCATGTAGAAAATTAATGTGACCATGTTGGTTCAAGCCCATATTGGACTTGGATCAGAATCTTTCGTTTTGGACCTTGTTAACTCGGAGATTAGTGCAGCACTTTTCCTTTATATTTTTTCTTATTACTTTTTCAAAATTTTTATCGTTTAGTTTAATTATTTTAGATTTTGTTTCTAGGTTTCTTAAAGTTAAAAGAAAGGCTATATTTGGTAATGTGTAGGGTATAATCATAAAATATTAGCTGTTAAAATATTTTAACGGGGTGTACACATGACGAGGGGTTTATATGGAGATTTTAAGGGGTGTATGTATCAAAACTTAAATTTTATCACAAGAAATGGAAACCCACCAAACCAGAAGCCCATATCGGGTTGGGGTTTCTTGCTCCTCATGTACAGCAGTATGAGCCCCATCATGTTCCTATAGAATAATGCCAGTTATAAATAAAATGATTCGTTTATGTTGTATTAAGTTTACTATTAATTGTATGTATTATATTATAATCTTATTTGATTTTTTCTTCTTTACCTTGATTATCCCTTTTCAGTTTACTGTTATGAGTTATAACTAATCATATTCTTAATTATCCATATTTATTTCAATAAAATGATTTATGTTATTATTTCTTTTTGGGTTCCTCTTTGTCTACATGCTAATAATCGATTCGGTGTATTTCATCTGTTTCATGTATATGAAGTGGGAGCAACCAACATGTGAACAGTACGAGGGTTAGAGTGGCCCGGGTGTAATCATGTACGCTTTATTACAAGAAAAAGAAAAAAAAAATCATAATAATTTCGTTGTCGTACAATCACATGATTCAACAAGATATAACTTTTCAACAAATTTATTTTTTTAAAAAAATATTATTGTGATTCAGGTTTTAAAGGAGAAGGAAATGACATTGTCTCAAAACCTTTAGACCTCGTTTGGTATGCGGGATTAGATTTGATTATTTTCATGGGATGGGATCGGATTAGATAGGATAAAATAGGATTGGATAAATTAATACTGTGTATATGTATGGGATAGTATGGGATTTGATAGATTAATGTTGTGATGTGTTTGATTCAATATGAAATTGGATAAAATCAAATTTAAATAATTAAATTATTTTTAAAAATAAATAGATAGCTATTTAAAAAAAAAAAAAAATTGCTTTAGCATTGCTGTTGAAGAAGCCCAGTTTGTCACCACCGATCCGTCACAGGCTCCACCTCCACGTCTCACCAGTGCCGTCGTCGATCGATTCTTCTTCATCAGTGCCACCAATTGGTTCTCCAGTGCCGTCGATCGTCCAATGCTGTCGATGGATTCTTCTTCCTCAGTGCCGATCGGTTCTCTAGCATCGTCGATCGTCCAGTGCCGTCGATGGGTTCTTCTTCATCAACGTCGATTGATTCTTCAGCTACCTTCGATCGATTTCTTTTATCGCCGCCGATCGATTTCTTTTATCGCCGCCGATCAATTTCTTTTATCACCGCCTACCGACGTTGACTGCACACACTGCCTCCAGTCTCTCTCCTGATTCTTCTTCTTCTTCTTCTAGTTCTTCTTCCATGGCTGCAAAAATGGGTTTCAAGAAAAAAAAAATGGTTGAGGAAGATAGGATTCGTTTATCCCGACTGTGTGGGTGGGTTTCATTTAACCCACCACACTGAGTTAAAAAAATCAGATGAGATTAGTTTTTTCAATCCTATGTGTTTACCAAATATGGGTTTGGACTGAATTTTATCCAAACCCAGACAACAAACATGGCCTTATGGTGTAAATGAGAGGATCTTGCCACCGTCCAGTCTGATACTGTCCCAACTAATTTATTTAGCTACTTGTTATGGAAACAATCTTAAATCTAAAATATTAATAGATATTATTTTAGTTGACATGATTAATGTGACTAAGCATGCCGCCCAATCCCATGTTGTCACAGTTAATTTATTTAACTACTTGTTATGAAAACGATCTTAAATCTAAAATATCAATAGATATTATTTTAGTTGACCTGATTAATAATAAAATTAAAATATTATTGGACAATTATATTTTTAAATTCATTAAATTGTTTAGTTTTCATTGTCTTTAACATATTAAAAGGGCATTGATGTCAAAACATACGTTTTTCATATGTTTTCCATTAAAGGTTCTCCAGAATTGGTACACAAGTCTGGACCATGCTCTGAACTGAAACAAGGCACAGCAAACACTCTCTCTTGGTCTAAAATTCTACTCAAAGACCAAGCTCGAGTCCACGCAATCAACTCTAGGCGTCAGTACATGAGCAATTTGTTTGGAAACCAGGTGTTGAAGCAGACGAATCCCTCACCTTTCCCTTCCGGTATGGCATATCAATCGGGTTAGAAGAATAGAATACTATGCAAAGGTAGATATTGATAGTCTGTTTATGTCAGGCTTGAATCCAAGTGGATCCAAGAAATTAATTGAATCCAAGTAAGAATTAATAAATAGGCTCAAATTGAGTGTAAACTCAAGTTGTATAATAATAAAGCAATTGGACAAAAACCCAATTGGATAAATTTGATGGCTATGCAGAGAATAAAAAGAAAGAAGAATGAAAATATATATTTATATATTTTCCCTAATTACTATTAGAGTTTGAAGCCTCGTGTGTGTGTGTATATATATATATATTATTCTTTTTTATTCTCAAAAGTCATTTCTCTCCCTTGAAAACTCTCATGTATCATTCAAAAATTCTCTTCTCTATTAACAAAGTTAAACTTTCAACCATAAGTTTGAAGTTCAAGATTGATTGTGAAGATTGACTATTAATCAAATAGGTTTATTCTCTTTCTTTCATATTTTCATTTATTAATATTATGATTTTATGGTATGATAGACTTATAATATCATATTGTTATGTTTGGAGTTATTTCAAAATAAAATTAAAATTTTATAGATTTCTTATGGAAGAAATGGAGGCTGCTAAAAATTTGCTTCCTAATAGACCTGTCATATTTGTTTAGCTGTTTCTTATGGAAGAAATAGAGGCTGTTAGAAATTTGCTTTTTAGTACACCTGTCATATTTGTTTAACTGTTTAAATACATAAATGAAGGTATAAAATTATGAAATTTGGCATGAATGATCCTTAGGATGTTAGGTTATATTATGTCAAATTTCATGTTATATGATATGTGGGGTCCTCACCGTTGTGTCAAGCTCGGGTCTTGGTCCCACTCATAGGTACTGTTATGGGAGGTCGCAACTCCCCTTTTCTTTCGCCTCCGCGAGAACTCGAACCCACAACCTCAAAGCGACTCTTATAGGTTTGGGAAGCATTCTCACTACCAATTGAGCTAAAGGCGCCTTTTATTGTGGGGTATGGGATTTGCCTATACTGGGTCCCTCGGGCTACCCCAGGTTTGCCCCTCTCACCCACTCACTAGGTACTGTTCCCTCCCCTAGGGACTTTCTTTCGCCTCCCCCACCTCTCGAACCTGGCACCAGGGGCTTAATACCAAATTCTTAGAGAAGTGGGTACCAATTGAGCTAGTAGCTCAATTGGTACCCACTTCTCTAAGAATTTGGTATTAAGCCCCTGGTGCCAGGTTCGAGAGGTGGGGGAGGCGAAAGAAAGTCCCTAGGGGAGGGAACAGTACCTAGTGAGTGGGTGAGAGGGGCAAACCTGGGGTAGCCCGAGGGACCCAGTATAGGCAAATCCCAGACCCCACATGATAAGTGTACAATTTTTTTACGAATTTTTTATCACCTCTGACTCAGTGAAATAAAAATCTGAACAGTACTGAACAAGGTTGGATCTTGAAATTTTTGGGCATGTGATTGATTTTATTTTGGTGTCATTAAATTTTTGTAAGAACCAATATGAGTTATTTGTAAGCCATTAAATTTTGAAGGATTTTTATGAAGCGGTTTATTTTTGAAAATTCAGATATCAAGGGCTGTTCAATTTTGAAACCGATGTTGATACAATCTTGGTTTAAATTCAAATATTTAAGTTGATAAGTTAACAGAAGTATTTAAGGTTGGAAATTTTTATGGTATTTATTCTGAGTCTTTAGAACATATTTATTCATTTTTAGGACATTTGTTTTATATACAATTTATTAAACATAGAGAAAATAGGTTGCATTAGTAGAGGCAATATTGATAGTAAAGAATTTTAATGGTATTTGGACTTAGATTAATTTAGTAAGTTACAATTTTTTATGAATTTATGAGTTTTGTCATGTGAATTTAGGTTAATAAGAGAGATTAAATTTGTAAAGTTATTTTCTCTATTGGGATAAACGGAAGAGGTAAGTGAATTTTGCATGACACATATTATATTGTTTTCTAATAATAAATTTAGCTTTTATAATTGAATGTTTTCTATTTTATATACAATCATTTTATCTTAAGTAAACTATATTTTATACTTTGATTATTGTTTTATAAAAATGTTTTTGACAAATAAATTATGAATATTCTTTCACAAAATATACGTAAAAGTTATGTTTTTACTAAATTTGGATTTATTAACATTACCTTTTTATTATATTCTATTTAAATGATTCTGCATCTTCAAATATATGTGTTTATAAAATGTTCAATTGTATCAATAGGATTCCTTCAAATTGAAAAAGTATGATATGTGTTGTAATTGTATTATAAAATATTTTTACTCATTGTCCGTAGTATTGTTACTATTGTTATTGTCCCAGGTGGGTTATTGTGTATATACCTACCGTTACCGAGTCACACGGATAAATGTGACCTACTACTACCAAGTCATATAGGTAAATATGATTTACCGTTACCGAGTCATACGGATAAATGTGACATACTGTACTGAGTCACACAAATAAACGTGATATATCGTTACCGTTATCGTAGGCATTATATACATGAGCTACTGGTTTTTGTTCAGTACATGTTAATATCAAATGTTTACAGTTATAATTGTATTTTGTTTTTATGGTTTATTTGTTGAAAATGTTCCAACTATTACATTTTTTGAATGTCATATAAAATTTACTTATTGAGTTCACAGCTTATCCCTTTGTTTCTACTATTTTTACATATTAGTAGGTTTTATTTGTGTTAAAGGATGACTTCGAGTTATTGGTGTCGCTTGGTGAAGGATTTCAGTTCTAGAACTGTGACTATTTATCTTGTTATAATTTAAGATGTAATTAAGTTTGTTTCTTTCGTTAGAACATAAATGTAAGTAATGGTTTTAAATGGTTGTAGATTTGAGTTGTTTAAAACTTTTATTGAGGTGTTAAAATATATTTATATTATTTATAAATAAAGTACATTATGAAATTTAAGTTTTACGAAATATCATTTTAGATTCTTTGTATCAGGATTTAGGGTGTTACAATTTATGTAATTTTAGATACAGGTAGCGACATAACTTGGATTCAATGCAAGTCATGCTCAGTACAATGCTTTAAACAAACTGGTCCAATCTTCGATCGAACCAAGTCTTTATCATACAACAAAATTCCATGCAAATCGCCTATACGCAATCTACTCTCTGCTTCAAGTAAATTTATTATTATTATTATTATTATTATTATTATTATTATTATTATATTAATTTTATTATTATTATTATAAAAATTCAAGATTTTGAAACTTTATTGTAATTTATAAGTCGAGACGTCCTAATCCCCCAGCTCCTAATTTTAGTGGTAAGATACATATGAGGAATGAGATTTATTTTATTTTGACTTTATTAGTCGTTCATACAAAATAAGTGAATAAAAAATTAAACCCCATCCATTATACGCATTTAATCTTCTAAAACTTGATCAAAATTAAAATAAATAAATAAATTTCTATCTAATTCCACGATTACAGGATTGTTTTCAAATTTAGCGAAACATCTAGGCTTCTTCGAATTCTCCACATCCTACATTTTCCATATCTCCAAATTCTAGAGCAAGATTATTGGAACTAAATCAACAAAATCTAAACATGCAGGCATGAACAAGGTTGCACATCCGATGAATGCGCCTATGGTTCTAACCACCGTGATAGTTCGTTCACTCACGGATTTTTGGTGCAAGACAAGTAGTCCTAAATAACTATGTGCTTGGAAGTGGCCAAAACAACAGTAACCCTGGAGGACCCAATATTGGAGTGATAGGCCTCAGTCGAGCTCCAATGTCATTTGTATATCAAACGGCTCCTTTCTTCAACAAATACTTCTCGTACTGTTTACCTTTAGATTTCAGCTCCACTGGGTACCTAACTTTTGGCAATCCTGAAGATCTCGATAACAAATACATCAATTTCACTCCGATTCCAACTACACCCCAACAATCACAATTCTACGATGTTATGGTATAGGCATACACTAAGAACCAAAAAAACCCATGAAACCATATGGTATGGGCAGCATTCTGAAAATATTGTTTCTTTGCTGGGGACAAGTTTTATCTGTTACAATCGGTTACAATGCTTCTGTAAAGGCTGACATCTAACAATGGCTCTCCAACATGTAGAGATAGGGAAGAACCAGAAACCATTGGAGTTGAAATCGGCTTGCTGTCTTGCATTTCAGCTCTAGTCAACAGATCATTTATGTATTTACTTTGACGGACATGTAGTGTTGCACCTATTCTGCAAACTTGTATTCCCAAAAAGTATGAGAACTATAATCAAATCATTGACAGTAGTAAATGTAAACATAGAAGTATCAGCTCTAGACCCCTTAAAACCCCACTGAAATAAACAGGTGCTAAGCTTTGTAAACCAGGCTCTTGGACTTTGTTTGAACCATATATGCTTTATTTAACTTGCAAACAAAGTGAGGATGAGTTGAGTTAGCGAAACCTGTTGGCTGCCCCACGTACACTTGTTCAGAAAGCTCACCGTTGAGGAATGCATTATGTACATCCGGTTGTTTGATAGGCCAATGTAGAGAATGTGCTAGACTTGCAACAATTCTAATAGTAGTTGGCCTAACCACCGGACTGAAGGTTTCAAAAGAGTCAAAGACGGGGTGTCTGGTGGAACCCTTTTGCCACTAATCGGGCGTTGTGTCTTTCAACAGTTCCATCTTGTTTGAGTTTGAGTTTGAATATTCATTTGCAACCATTTACCTTATGTCTTGAAGGTAAAGGAACTAGATTCCATTGTTTTAAGTAAAGCCTGATATTCTGATTTAATGGTAGCAATCCATTGAGAGCATTGGAATGCTCCTTTTATTGAGGAAGGTTCAACCAATTCAGGAGAGGGAGATATTTTCTGAGAAAGCCACACCTTTGGCTTATAAATTCCTCTTTTAGACCTGGTTAACAGAGTACGAGCATTAGTAGAATCAGGTGGCTTATATATTCCATGCTTTTAAATCTACAGAAGGTCGAATATGTCTGTTTTTTATTGTGTAACAAATACAACCATGTAAATCTGGTGTAATCATCAATAAAAAGTGAAAACTGATCTCACTCCTGCGACAGAATTAAAAGAAGCAGTGCACCCCATAAGTCTGAATGAATAACTTCAAATGGTTTCATTGTAAAAATGAAAGTCTATGACTTTTTGCGAACTGACATGATGAACAAAATTCTACAGATGAGTCTTTAGAAACTTTCAAATCGCAAGTATTTAAAACTCTGGAAACAATAGGAAAAGCTGGATGTCCAAGTATAGATGGACATCATTATATTGTGCTAAATAAGTTGTTGCAAAATTAGAAAAGCAAGAATCAGTTTGTAGAGACCATTTTCATGATGTCCCTGAAGAAGAATCTTCTTAGAAACCTGATCCTTCACAAAGAAGTAAGAAGGGTGAAATTCAACAGAGGCATGGTTGTCAGAACACAATTTAGTTACAATGATATATATATATATATATATATATATTTTTTGAAATTTCTGGTGTATGTAAAACATGGTTAAGATGCAAGAATTTAGACTGAGAAAGTAAAACAGTGCTGCCTACATTTGTGATGCAAATTGCCTTACCATTACCCATCATAACCTGAAAATTTGGTTGAACGGATCTCTGGTAGTTTGGCTGAATTGGTTGCAATCTTTTGTTTCTACAAAAAGTTGAGAGGTTAGCTTGAGCAAAGTTTAGCTGACTCACACCATTATACTTGTCTAATCTTGCTTCATAGCTCATCAATAAACTTTCTACATCTTCAATTGATGGCCTGTCAGTTCTTGTTTCAATGCAAGTCACGAAGGCATCACACTCTGCTCCTAACCCTCAAGTAAATAGCCCAGTTGATCTCTATGTATATGATAGTGGCTCTCCAATGGCAACAAACTTTCAATAATTTCTCTAAAATGAGTTAAGTATTGTAACAGAGGAATACCTTCTTTCTTGAGCTTTGTAAGTTGTGATCTGATTGGTTTTTAGAAGTTTCTGGGATTTTGTCTGATGATGATGAAAAGATTTCAGAGGTTTGTGTGTTTTTCTCTATCATTTTTAACAATCCTAGTTACACTCTAACAGCATCGTTGTCTCCATTCTTGGGTAGAATGTCGACTTAATTTGTTGCTCTTTCATGTGTAAGATAAATCCTATGGTTTCTACACGCAGCTAGCAATGCTCAATGTTTATGCTTGGTTTTAATGACACCCAGTATGACAAATTTGCAGCCATGCACCATCATCACAATAATGGCTTTACAATCACGATAGCAAAATCTGGTCTTATTTGTAAGAGACAACCAGACTCGTTAGTACATCTAATAAATGTCCTAGTGTATGAACAACCATCTTGCTTAGCACGAACTTAGAAATTCATATCAGAAGTGGAGTTTGACTACTTACAAAGATTCTATTCCTAGAAAGGTTAGTTTGAAATTTATCTTTTGCTTGGTTATTATGTGGTAGTCAAATATTAATGATTAAAATATGATAACATATTATAATAGGTTATCATATTAAAATTAAATTCTTAGTACTTTAAAATATAAAAAATATATATAATTTATATAATAATATTGTTGAAAATAATAAAGTTAAACAATATTTAATATAATAATTAAAAGTATGGTTTTTTTAGATATGTTTAATTGATACATATTTATAATATACAAATTAAGGAACTAATAAAAATAATTTATAATTTTATAAAATTATTTCAAATAGTTTATATATATTGTAAAATAATTTAATATTTTGTGTTAAAAAAATAATTTAATATCTTGTTACAATTATTACGTTGAACATATTTATTCTATTATCGTTAGTTACCAAATAAACATAAATAATAAAAGTTAAAAATTTTGTTGCAAATAAACTGTTGAATATAATCATTCTAATATAGTTTGGTTATCATATAAGTGTAAACAATATAAATTAACATGGTGTTACAACAAATACATTGAAATTATTCATTATAACATAATTAGTTACCAAATAAATGTAAATAGTGTAAGTCAACATCATGTTGTATATAAAAATTATGTTGCAAGTAAAACATTGAATATATTCATTCTAACGTAATTTGGTTATTATATAAACGTAAACGTTACAACCTAACATAGTGCTGCAATTAATATATTGAATATATTCATTCTAACATAATTAGTTACTAAATAAACATAAGTATTACAAGGTAATATCATGTTGCATTTAAAAATTGCGTTGCAAGTAAAACATTGAACGCACTCATTCTAACATAGTTTGGTTTCATATAAACATAAACATTACAAGGTAACATGATATTGTAATTAATATGTTGAATATGATTATTCTAATGTAATTAGATACCAAATAAATGCAAACGTTATAAGTTAACATCATGTTGCATATAAAAATTTCGTTGTAAGTAAAATGTTGAATATACTCATTCTAACGTAGTTTGGTTATTATATAAATATAAACGTTACAAGTTAACGTTATGTTATAATTAATACGTTGAATATACTCATTCTAACGTAATTAAATATCAAATAAATGTAAGCATTGTAAGTTAATGTCATGTTACATATAAAAATTGTGTTATAAGTAAACGTTGAATATATTTATTCTAACATAGTTTGGTTACCATATGAATATAAATGTTGCAAATTAACGTAGTATTGCAATTAATACGTTAGATATTCTCATTTTAATATAATTAGTTACCAAATAAATATAAACATTACTTGTTAGCATCATTTTACATATAAAAATAGTGTTGCAAACAAATGTTGAATATACTCACTCCAAGGTTGTTGGTTACCATATTAACGTTATGTTACATATAAAAATTGTATTATAAGTAAAACACTGAATATACTCATTCTAACGTAGTTTGGTTATCATATTAATGTAAACATTGCAAGTTAACATCGTGTTACATATAAAAATTGTGTTGTAAGTAAAACATTAAATATACTCATTCTAACGTGGTTTGGTTAACATATACACGAAAACGTTGGAAGTTAAATATGGTGTTGCCATTAATATAGTTATAATCATTCTAATGTAATTAGTTATCAAATAAACCTAAGCGTTGCAAGTTAATAGTATGTTACATATATAATTTGTATTGCAATTAAAACATTGAATATAATCATTCTAACGTAGTTTAGCTACCATATAAACATCAACATTGTAAGTTAACCTTGTGTTACAATTAACATGTTGAATATACTCATTTTAACATAATTAGTTATCAGATATATATAAATTGACAGACCCCGTTTCTGCATTTCTATTTCTGTACAGACGGCAGCCTGCCGGCAACCCCACGGTAACCCTCCAGCCTATATTTAATCCGACTGAAAGATTCCCGTGAAGTTAAGCCGTTTTTCCCTATTGAAAACTTTTTTAATTACACATTTATATAATAGACTTAGTAAAAATTTGGGCAGCATAACGACTATTTTTCTAAGATTACCACCCTGCGAATTTGGTAAAAACTTTAAACACTTCTAAAATCAATTGGTTTTTCCCAAACTTCTGGGCCTCAGGCCTTCAATTTATCAATTCACAAGCAACCACAAGCATGTCATCAATTTTCAAAATAATTTAAAACACAAAACAGTACGTCATGCATTTATATTTATTTATACATGTTCAAATATAAGAAAAACTTATATATTATGTCATATACATTTAAGTATTTCCCAAAATAAGATATATACAATCACAGCAGTACAAAGCACTTTCGACCCAATCTGTCTAGTTCTGGACTGGAGTCTCTGATCCTGATGTACCTGTACCTGTACCTGCATCTGCCCCTGGGGAGGTTTTGTTTGTAAAACATAAAACAGTATAAGCTACACGAGCTCAGTGAGTGTTGTAAGTTTTTATTTTCATTTTATCTTTATAAAAATTCCTCCCTTAGTTTTAAAATACTTTATAAACCTCTCATCGCTGTAATATGAAAAATCAATTTTTCTCTCAAAACCATTTTTCAGATACATGCATGGATAACTTATTTATGTAAATATCATTCAATTCCATTATAAAACTAAAAAATACAATAAATTATCATATAATTTCAGTTTTCTGCATAAAATATAAATAGTGGTGGCATTATTATTTTTGAAAAGTCTCTGAATAAAACGAGCCAACCACTAATGGTCCGTACCATATGGTATCCTAGGTATGGAGCGGAATTTTGCCTCGCTCCGACCTTCCCGAAATTTTTCCTCGTTCAGGCCATCTAACCGGTATTACGTAGCGGAATTTTTCCCTCGCTACGGAGCGGCATTTTTCCTCGCTCAGGTGGAAGCTAGCTAATAATATACCCTATACGTACATTAGGCGACACACTAAACTGAACAATTAACTCGATACAATCCCCCCTGCGGGTTTCCTCCCGCTGTTAGTGACAGACACTCCCAACACTGCCAATGCACGCTTCGGGTACTCAACCTCAACCGGAAATATCTGTAAGATCTACCAAGCATACCATATGTTCAATATATATTTCCATCAAATAATTTTTCACCATAAATACTTATCTCGTATAAACTTTTCAAATTTAAGAAATCCACATCTCATATAATCATTTATAGTCCATGCAAAATATTTTTCATATAATTTCATTTATTTCAAAATCAAACTATAACATATCATAACATAAACTTTAAAACATTATATCCAAAATATTTTAAATAACACTCACCGATTATCGATTCACAAAATCACACGCTTTCGGGTTTCCTCGATTCCAAATATAATTATCGCCGTCCTAAATTAAATCTACAAAGTGATATAATATATAAAATTTTTAGTACGGCTGCCATACTGGAAAAATAACCCTAAAAATGAATTCTACACTTAAAAACGAGTCCGTAGACACGTCGGGAGCTAAATTTCGAGTTCGGGAGGTCGAAAATCTTACCTCCGCCGTACGTGGTGGCCGACGGCGACTTTCCGGTGGCGGATTCCGGTGACCTCGGTGGTGGGAGGTATGGTTAGGTGGGTTTTGTTGTCCTCGACACACTAATCACGAAAACGAGGTCGTTCGGCGTCGGAATTGCTTCGTTTGGCCGGAATCTACAAAAATAAAAGTTGGTTAACCGCCTTACTTCATCTACTGAAACGAAGACATAAACGGTGATAAAAATTGATAAAATTGGTACCTATAGAATCTACGTCGCACAAGCTTTCCAACGGTACCAAGATCGGCCAAAACGGAGCTCGGATGAGGTCGGAACGAGAGATTGAAGTTGGGCTCGCGAAACTGAAATTTCTGGAAATCCGAGGAGAGAGAAAGGAGTGAGTCGGCCGAAGGAAGAAGATGATGATATAATCCGGTCGAATTGCAATTTGCCTCCTCAACTTTGTAAAAATTACGATTTTAACCTAAACTTTTAAAAATATAACGTTTTAGTCCTTACACTATTGTCCAATTTTTATAAAATTTTTCAATTTCACCCTTTCTTCAATATTTCTTTTCATACTATTTTCATACCTCTAAATCAATTATTTTACCATTTCTTGAGCTCGAAATCGCATCCATAAATTTCATCATAATCCAATTTTATATTTGGGCACTCTAAATTATTATTTTATTCCATAAATGAGACATACGCGTACAATACGTATGCAATACTAAAATAGGGATGGCATATTACAATTTCTTCCCCCCTTAAAGAAATTTCGTCCTCGAAATTTACAAAACTCATCAATGCCTACTGGAATAATTGAGGATATTTATGTTTCATTTGATCCTCATGCTCCCATGTGGCCTCCTCTATATCGTGATTCCTCCACAATATCTTTTCTAAGGGAATGACTTTACTACGTAGAACCTGTTCTCTGCGATCTAAAATCTGAACCGGTTCCTCTTCATAAGCTAAGTTTTCCCTCAGCTCCACAGGTTGCTCTCTAAGTATATGAGAGGGATCAGAGATATATTTTCGAAGCATGGACACATGAAACACATCATGAATTTTATCCAACTATGGTGGCAGCTTCAACCTATACGCTACTAATCCTACTCTGTCAATAATCTCATACGACCCAATATAGCGCGGACTCAGCTTACCACGTTTTCCAAATCTAAGTACGCCTTTCCAGGGAGATATCTTGAGGAATACTTTATCTCCAATCTCGAATTCGAGATCTCTACGGCGATTGTCTGCATAACTCTTTTGCCGATCGCCTGCTATCTTGAGTCGGTCCCTTATAACTTTAACTTTATCTGTAGTGATCTGAACAAGCTCAGGACCTATCAATTTCCTCTCACCTACCTCATCCCAACACACTGGAGTCCTGCACTTTCTTCCATAAAGTGCCTCATATGGGGCCATACCTATACTGGTCTGGTAACTGTTATTATAAGCGAACTCCATAAGTGGTAGGTGTATATCCCAACTACCCTTGAATTCCAGAACACATGACCTGAGCATATCTTCAAGTGTCTGGATCGTCCTCTCTGACTGACCATCCGTTTGCGGGTGAAAGGCTGTGCTGAAATTTAGCCGAGTTCCTAATGCTTTCTGTAGACTGGGCCAGAACTTAGATGTGAATCTAGGATCACGATCTGAAACGATAGAAACAGGTGTACCATGAAGTCTTACTATCTCATTAATGTAGAGCTGCGCTAATCTGTTAAGGGGGTAATCACTCCGGATAGGCAGAAAATGGGCGGATTTCGTTAATCTGTCAACTATCACCCATATCGCATCATGCCCCCTCTGACTGCGCGGAAGTCCTACTACAAAGTCCATGGTGATCTTCTCCCATTTCCACTCAGGAATAGGGAGAGGTTGCAACAGTCCTGCCGGTTTCTGGTGCTCTGCCTTGACTTGTTGACAGGTGAAGCATCGGGATACAAAAGCTGCTATTTCTTTCTTCATCCCTTTCCACTAGTAATGTTCTTTAAGGGTATGGTACATCTTCGTGTTGCCCGGATACATGGCGTATGCTGCGGAATGAGCTTCTTCCATAATTTCCTTCTTCAGATCCTCTACATCCGGCACACATAAGCGTTGTCCCATCATTATTGTACCATCTTCCCTGATAACGAAATCTGTTCTCTTTCTATCTTCGATTTTTTTCTTTAATTTGACCAACTGAGGATCCTGTTTTTGCAATTCTCTTATCTGATCCACCAACATGGGACGAACATGGAAAGTAGCTAACAATGCTCCGGAGTCTGCTACATTTAATTTTACTCTCAACGATCTTAATTCCATCAAAAGCGGAAGATACACAGTCTTCAATAGTGCTAGGGAGCTCGTAGGCCTCCTGCTCAAAGCATCAGCCACTACATTGGCTTTTCCGGGGTGGTACTCTATCGTACAATCATAATCTTTAATTAGCTCTAGCCACCTCCTTTGCCTCATATTCAATTCCTTTTGAGTGAGTAGGTATTGCAGACTCTTATGATCTGTAAAGATCCGACAAGGAACACCATATAAGTAATGCCTCCAAATCCGCAATGCAAATACAACTGCTGCCAATTCTAAATCATGGGTAGGGTAGTTTTGCTCGTGCTTCTTTAGCTGTCTAGAAGCATAAGCTACAACTTTATCATTTTGCATCAACACACAACCTAAACCCTGTCTCGAGGCATCACTATATACCGTGAATCCATCTGTTCCTGTTGGTAGTGTCAAAACAGGAGCTGACGTTAATCTTCTCTTCAATTCATCAAAGCTTTGCTGGCAAGCTTCTAACCACTCGAACTTTTCTTCCTTTCTCGTCAGTCTAGTTAATGGGGTTGCTATCTTGGAAAAATCCTCAACAAACTTTCTATAATAGCCTGCCAACCCGAGAAAACTCCTAACTTCAGTCACATTTGTGGGTGGTCTCCAATTCGTGATAGCTTCAATCTTTTGGGGATCCACACTAAGCCCTTCAGCTAAAATGACATGACCTAGGAAAGCAACTCTATCCAACCAAAATTGGCACTTACTGAATTTCGCATACAACTGGTGCTCTCTCAGGGTCTGCAACACAATCCTGAGATGTTCTGCATGCTCTTCATGACTGCCTGAGTATACCAGAATATCATCAATAAACACAATCACGAACTTATCCAAATAAGCTCGAAATACCCTATTCATTAGGTCCATGAACGTGGCTGGGGCGTTTGTCAACCCAAATGGCATAACTAGAAATTCATAATGCCCATACCGAGTTCTGAATACAGTCTTCGAAACATCTCCCTTCCGAACCTTCAGTTGATGATAACCCGATCTCAAATCAATCTTCGAATACACCCTGGATCCCTGTAACTGGTCAAATAAATCATCAATCCTCGGGAGTGGATATTGATTCCGTATTGTTACCCTATTCAGCTGTCTATAATCAATACACAGCCGTAAGCTCCCGTCTTTCTTTTTCACAAACAAAACTGGAGCCCCCCATGGCAAATGACTGGGCCTTACAAAACCTTTTTCCAATAACTCTTCCATCTGTACCTTCAGTTCTTTCAACTCAGCTGGCGCCATCCTGTATGGAGTAATCGAGATTGGTTCAGTTCCCGGAACCAAATCTATCTCAAATTCTATCTCCCTATCTGGTGGCAAACCTGGGAGATCCTTCGGGAATACTTCTGAAAACTCTCTAACCACTGGAATATCTTCCAATCGAACTTCATCCTTCTTCTGTTCAACCATATAAGCCAAATATCCTTGATATCCTTTACGAAGCATCCTACTGGCTATTATGGCGGTGACCATACTAGTGGCAAGTACTTTTCGAATTCCACGGAATACCACCTCTGGTTCCCCTGGTCTGGCCAATCTAACTTCCTTCCCATAACAATCAACTGTGGCTCGATATCTGGATAGCCAATCCATCCCCAATATCACATCAAAGTCCCGAATATCTAATACAATTAGGTCAACTGGAAACTCTTTATCTTCTATCACAATTCTACTATCCACAATCACCTTCTCGGCCAATAAGAAATTTCCAGCAGGGATGGAAACTACTATACTACCCTCCAAGGACTGTAATTCCGCTCTAACCTTTGTTGAAAATGGTACGGACACAAAGGAATGTGTGGCTTATCAGTGCATATGCATCATGATCTAGAACAGAAACCTTACCAGTAATAACTTCTGGAGCGGCGTCCGCCTCCTTCTGTGTGACAGCAAACACTCGAGCCTGGGTGCGGGGTCTACCTGGCTGACCCGCTGAAGACACTCCTCTGCCCACTGCACCTGTAGCTGAAACTGAAGAGCCACGTCCTCCAGTCTGAGAGCCTCTACCTCCCTGTCTCTGGCCCACACTGGCTTGTGAAGAGGCTGTTGAAGGTCTAACCTCTGAACTGACTGAGGTGATTAGCTGTGGACATTCTCTCCTAAAATAACCTTCCTGTCCGCAATGAAAGCAAGCTGTGCTAGAACTCCTCATCCGACACTCGCCTGGATGTCTCTTCCCACATGTACTGCACTCTGGTATCAAATTCCTGGTATTATACCAACGAAAATCTCCAGGCATTGCCGGTGGTCTAGCTGATCCCTGACTAGATGATGCTCCTTGGCTCATTTTCCTACCACTAACCCATCTGGACTCACTCTGTCTTCTGACAAACTTGCTAGGCACTTCCTGTGGTAGATTGGATCCGCTACGTTTGCCTTCTGGTTTTCCCTGTTGAGATGCAGCTGTTACATTTTTTTCTACTTTAAATGCAGCCTCCACCAGCTCTCCATAATGCGTCTGAGGAACCCATGACAAATGAACTCTGAGGCTGGGATTCAGACCTGCCATAAATCTCTTACACCTTTGCTCCTCGTCATCTGAGATGAAAGGGACAATCCGGACCAATTCGGAAAATTTCTTTTTATAGTCGGTCACGGATGTCGAGCCCTGCTCCAATCTGAAGAATTCCTCCATTCGGGCATCTTTGTAGCTTTTCGGGTAAAATCGATCTGTAAACTCTCGTTGGAATATCTCCCATGTCACTCCTCCCAGATGTCGCCTCTCCAGGGCTTTCCACCAATCCTTTGCTCTGTCTTCTAAGAGGAAAGAGGAGAACAGAACTCTTTGCTCATCGGTACATCCCATTACTCTGTAAATCTCTATAACCCTATCCAACCATGCTAAGGCACTCTCTGGGTTGCCACTTCCGTCAAATGGCTTTGCTCCCAACTTACAAGCACGTTCTATCGAGCGTTTCGGTTCTTCGAGGGCCTCCCGCGGTTGACACACTGCCGCCATTAGTATCTGAGCGACCTGTTCTGCATTAAAACCCCCGCCGGCTGGTTCTACGGGTGCCGACGGTCCCGGACGGCTCTGATCTATAGGGGCATTTATCGACCCCGATGCGTGCTCTACCCCTTGGGCGGACGGTAACTCAGGTACAGGAGCCTCTGAAGTGGCTCTACGAGGACCCCTAACGACCTCGTCGGTGCATAATGCTGTGATTTCCATAAAAACAAGATAGTGAAATATTTGAAAATTTGAAAATCATATGCATGACAAATAAAATAACCGAAACATGGGTTGCTTTATTAATAAAATAAAGTAAAATAAAAAATTTTAATCAATTAAAATCTAAAGCATGAGATCTCATTTCAAAAACCAGGCTCTGATACCAACATGACAGACCCCGTTTCGGCACTTCTATTTCTGTACAGACGGCAGCCTGCCGGCAACCACACGGTAACCCTTCAGCCTATATTTAATCCGACTGAAAGATTCCCGTGAAGTTAAGCCGTTTTTCCCTATTGAAAACTTTTTTAATTACACATTTATATAATAGACTTAGTAAAAATTTGGGCAGCATAACGACTATTTTTCTAAGATTACCACCCTGCGAATTTGGTAAAAACTTTAAACACTTCTAAAATCAATTGGTTTTTCCCAAACTTCTGGGCCTCAGGCCTTCAATTTATCAATTCACAAGCAACCACAAGCATGTCATCAATTTTCAAAATAATTTAAAACACAAAACAGTACGTCATGCATTTATATTTATTTATACATGTTCAAATATAAGAAAAACTTATATATTATGTCATATACATTTAAGTATTTCCCAAAATAAGATATATACAATCACAGCAGTACAAAGCACTTTCGACCCAATCTGTCTAGTTCTGGACTGGAGTCTCTGATCCTGATGTACCTGTACCTGTACCTGCATCTGCCCCTGGGGAGGTTTTGTTTGTAAAACATAAAACAGTATAAGCTACACGAGCTCAGTGAGTGTTGTAAGTTTTTATTTTCATTTTATCTTTATAAAAATTCCTCCCTTAGTTTTAAAATACTTTATAAACCTCTCATCGCTGTAATATGAAAAATCAATTTTTCTCTCAAAACCATTTTTCAGATACATGCATGGATAACTTATTTATGTAAATATCATTCAATTCCATTATAAAACTAAAAAATACAATAAATTATCATATAATTTCAGTTTTCTGCATAAAATATAAATAGTGGTGGCATTATTATTTTTGAAAAGTCTCTGAATAAAACGAGCCAACCACTAATGGTCCGTACCATATGGTATCCTAGGTATGGAGCGGAATTTTACCTCGCTCCGACCTTCCCGAAATTTTTCCTCGTTCAGGCCATCTAACCGGTATTACGTAGCGGAATTTTTCCCTCGCTACGGAGCGGCATTTTTCCTCGCTCAGGTGGAAGCTAGCTAATAATATACCCTATACGTACATTAGGCGACACACTAAACTGAACAATTAACTCGATACAATCCCCCCTGCGGGTTTCCTCCCGCTGTTAGTGACAGACACTCCCAACACTGCCAATGCACGCTTCGGGTACTCAACCTCAACCGGAAATATCTGTAAGATCTACCAAGCATACCATATGTTCAATATATATTTCCATCAAATAATTTTTCACCATAAATACTTATCTCGTATAAACTTTTCAAATTTAAGAAATCCACATCTCATATAATCATTTATAGTCCATGCAAAATATTTTTCATATAATTTCATTTATTTCAAAATCAAACTATAACATATCATAACATAAACTTTAAAACATTATATCCAAAATATTTTAAATAACACTCACCGATTATCGATTCACAAAATCACACGCTTTCGGGTTTCCTCGATTCCAAATATAATTATCGCCGTCCTAAATTAAATCTACAAAGTGATATAATATATAAAATTTTTAGTACGGCTGCCATACTGGAAAAATAACCCTAAAAATGAATTCTACACTTAAAAACGAGTCCGTAGACACGTCGGGAGCTAAATTTCGAGTTCGGGAGGTCGAAAATCTTACCTCCGCCGTACGTGGTGGCCGACGGCGACTTTCCGGTGGCGGATTCCGGTGACCTCGGTGGTGGGAGGTATGGTTAGGTGGGTTTTGTTGTCCTCGACACACTAATCACGAAAACGAGGTCGTTCGGCGTCGGAATTGCTTCGTTTGGCCGGAATCTACAAAAATAAAAGTTGGTTAACCGCCTTACTTCATCTACTGAAACGAAGACCTAAACGGTGATAAAAATTGATAAAATTGGTACCTATAGAATCTACGTCGCACAAGCTTTCCAACGGTACCAAGATCGGCCAAAACGGAGCTCGGATGAGGTCGGAACGAGAGATTGAAGTTGGGCTCGCGAAACTGAAATTTCTGGAAATCCGAGGAGAGAGAAAGGAGTGAGTCGGCCGAAGGAAGAAGATGATGATATAATCCGGTCGAATTGCAATTTGCCTCCTCAACTTTGTAAAAATTACGATTTTAACCTAAATGTTTAAAAATATAATGTTTTAGTCCTTACACTATTGCCCAATTTTTATAAAATTTTCCAATTTCACCCTTTCTTCAATATTTCTTTTCATACTATTTTCATACCTCTAAATCAATTATTTTACCATTTCTTGAGCTCGAAATCGCATCCATAAATTTCATCATAATCCAATTTTATATTTGGGCACTCTAAATTATTATTTTATTCCATAAATGAGACATACGTGTACAATACGTATATAATACTAAAATAGGGATGGCATATTACATAAATGTTGTAAGTTAACCCTATCTTGTATATAAAAATTATGTTGCAAGTAAAATGTTGAATATACTTATTCTAACGTGGTTTGGCTACCATATGAGCATAAACATTGTAAGTTAACATGATGTAACAATTAATATGTTGAATATAATCAGTCTAACCTAAATAGTTACCAAATAAATGTAAACGTTGTAAGTTAACGCATGTCGTATATAAAAATTGTGTTGCAAGTAAAACATTTAATATTCTGATTCTTACATAGTTTGGTTACTATGTAAATGTAAACGTTACAATTTAAGGTGTTGTTGCAATTAATACATTCAATATGCTCATTCTAATATAATTAGTTACCAAATAAACATAAGCGTTGCAAGTCAACGTCATATTGTATATAAAAATTGTATTGTAAGTGAAACATTAAATACATTCATTCTAACATATATAGTTTGATTACCATATAAACATAAACATTGCAAGTTAACATGATGTTATAATTAAGACGTTAAATATACTCATTCTAACGTAATTAGTTATCAAATAAAGTAAGAGTTATACAAATTAACGTCACGTTACATGTAAAAATTATGTTGTAAGTAAAATATTGAATATACTCATTTTATTGTAATTTGGTTAGCATATAAATATTATAATGAATTACACAACACCTTCTTAAGGTATGCCTAAAACCAAGCAGAAACACATTTACTTCCCACGTCATCCGTTGACTTCCATCAACTTTAACTATTGACTAGAATTTTGATTAAATGACCATTTTGTCCATGAATAAGATGAAAAATAATTAAATAAAAGTGGTGGATTCCTAATTGAACCTCCATTGTAAGATGAGATTCGTCCAATAATGGAGATCCAATCTAGATTTCCACTAATAATTAAAAATAAATGAAAAAAATTCTTACAAAAAATGAAAAAAAAAAAAAAAATCTTCACTGTCAATATATGATATCAAATTTAAGTAAAAAAAAAAAATTCTAAAAGAAAGAAAAATAATAATTTAATCTTCTCTCTCATCCTTCACCATTTCTTTTCTTTTCTCCGTTCTCATCATCTTCTCTCTCTCTTCCTAGGTTGCTGTGTTGATCATGGTAGGGATCCAATTTTCAAATTGATTGACGTTCATTTGTGTTGAGGTTTATGAAGAATGGGTTGATGTTCATCTTAGACGAAGAATGAGTTCATGTTCATCTGCATCGAGGTTGATGATGGACAATTAAGATCCATTTGTTTTATTTTTAAGAAAAGTTTAAAAAAAATTAAAACAATATAAACATTAAATTTTATTTTTAAATTAATCTTTACCGTCCATCGTATGATCTCTTTTTTTCTTCTAAATCATTTATTATTTTAAATTCTTTTTTTTAATTAATTTTTTTGTAGAAAAAGTCTATATAACCTTTATTAATAGCAGATAGGATAGAGATCTCCATATGGGACTCCATAAGACCTGCTAAATACCCATTGTTTAAAGTCCCTGTAGAAAGAAACGAACGGAAAGTAAAGTGAAAGTGAAAAAATCAAATCAATTTGAATCAAGTATGCATTGCAGAATCAACAGTTCTCTGAGTTCTATTTTCAGTCATTCAATTTCACATGAACAACAGGTGAGGACTTGCTCATCTGATGCAATGCTAAAGAAAAAGTTACAACTGTGTTTGGTTATGTCTCCTCACACAGGTCAAAAGCATGTAGACGGTTTTGAAACCATTTAAGTTACATCACGAAATGAGCTTAGCCCTTTCTGTCCGCTCAGCATCTCAGCGACTACCTAGCCGGCACACTATCTACATTCTGTAACAAATAATACATGAAAGGGGTAAAAACTCAATGAATTATTAAATCTCCGTTTCCCTCCCACAGGACATCCATCAACTATGTCCTGGCGCTACCTGAAAAGTTGCCATGGACCGCGTGTGTTACCAATAAGAATGGGCTACATAACGGCATAGAGGCTGCTTGCACATATAAAAAAACATGGAGTTTTAATCATTGACGTGTGTTTCACTTTTATGGTGGCACAACTAGAATCGGATAGTGCATCATTATCAGTGTCACAGTCAACTGCGAAGCAGTTAAAGGTCGCAGAGGTAGATGAATGAATTGGTATTTAATTTAGATAAGCCACCAAGTATCTTAAAAAAAAAAAAAAAAAAAAGCAACAATCAATTTCCAAAATAATAAGCTTTACCAACAACGATCCACAACAAACAAAATACAATGAAAAACCTTGATTTTCTCCAACTAGGTAACGCTGACGGATTGATGCTCAGCTTCTAACGCAGAGATGGGCTCCTGCAAAAAATACATGATCATATATAATTGCACATCATCACCCCGAACAACTCATCACCAACTGGAAACAATCAAACAATCTGAAACTCACGCAAGCAAAAGTACCCAACGTAGGTTCAAATACACAAAATGTTGAACCATTCACTTCAGTCAAGAAAATTTCAAGTCCTGCAATCAAAAAAAAAAACCTTATTACGCACGAAAGTCACAAAAACAAAATTCTAAAACTAAACACACATTAAATCTTCAAAATTCACTTATATAGACACTAATATCAAACAACCAAAGCCATACATCCCACACAAGTCATACAATGTAGCAAAAGGCAAAACGAATCTCACCTTGTCAGCAACAAAAGGGATCTTCTCGACTTCTTCCGCGGAAATATGAAAATAAAAATACAAAAATATGAATTAATTTACTTAATAATAATAAAAATATCAAGAACTAAGTAAAAATTCAAGTTTAAAAATATAAAATAATTCTATAAAAATAAAGTTATCACACCCCCAAACTTAAGATTTTGTTTGTCCTCAAGAAAAACTAAAACTAATAACCTAAGCTAAAAACACAATCCATTTTCGTAGGTAAACACGATAACATTGAGCGTATGTCATAAGCCTTTAAACCCTTAGGTGTCCTTAGTAGAAGGAGTTGTGTCCCCTGAGGGTTTACCAGCAACGATACCCACAAACGTTAAAAGATTCTACCCATAACTCATCAACATCTCATTAAATACAAATTAACAGAAGTCTCATACATATATAATCTTGTATCAGGACTAAAGATAAGTTACTAATGATCTAAAACAAAATCATCAACAATCTCACACCATTCTCCAAGCGATTTCATTTCAAAACACCATATTCATATGTCATGGATTTATTTCGCCTCGATTCTAATCCTCACAAGATATCTCTCATAACTCTTATAAATCCTAAAACAAACACTCATGCAATCATATATGATAGAAGTTATGTAAAGACATAACAAGCATCATTTACATCATATATGAATATAGACGTTTAAAAAGAACGATATTTTTAAGTGAATAGATCTCATGATTGGAATTAAATACTAAAAACGTAGATAGAACATGATGACATACTTCAACTCTCAAATTGGACTTCCTCTCGAAGATCAATAGGCTTTATTAAAGATTGTATTTGGGCTATGATTAATTGATATGTAAGAAATTTTAAGGTACAGGTTCAACAAGAACAAAGTACTTCATTTATTCTTTTTAATTCATCACAACTTCCTTTTTTTTTTTTTAAATGAAAACAAATATACATATCAAGAGCACAAAAATACTTATTACTCTGCCATCTTTTGGTTTTAACTCGGATTAGTTTTTGAATCTTATTGTTTTAATAATAGCAAACTCTACCCCCAAACTTATTTAAGATATTATCCTCAATGTCTAGTAAGATAAAAAGAAGAAAAACACAAATGGAAATGCTATTAATAAAATCATAGGATAAGAAAGTTACAATCGAAGATTAAGATCCAGTACACGCTTCTTGTTACCGCTTGCTTCAGAATCTCAAACCACCTGCGACATGATTGGATCAACTTCAGGCACAAAGTCTTGCAGTTGGTCAATCAGTTCATCAGCATTTGAAGCTGAGACTAGAATACACCGGTTTGCTTGAGTCATAAAACCTTGTTGCACAGCATGATCAAGAAAAGTCAATAAACCATCATAAAAACCGTTAATATTAAGTAAACCTAATGGTTTTTTGTGAATGTTGAGATGGGCCCAAGACGCAATGTTGAAGATTTCTTCAAAAGTTTTCAAACCACCAGGTAACGCGATAAAGGCATCAACATTGAGTAACATATACGCTATTCGCCCGTGTATGCTCGTGACCTGAAACTCATTACCTATACTCATACTGATAATATCTCTCTTTTCAGCCAAATGCTTTACTGTGATACCTAGGGTTCTGCTGCCTCCAACAGTTGCAGTTACTATGACAGAACCCCTCAGTCCTAAACTGCCTCCTCCATACACCAAATCTATGTTTCGGGTAGATAAAGTCGTACCAAGTTCAGCAACTGCCTTTGAATATTGTGTACTCATACCAGACTTCGGGCTACAAGAAACACAAATGGTTTTGAATTTGCTGCTCGAGAACTCTGCCATTTTTTTTTTATTCAAAACTAATTATTTGTTATCAATAATGAACGTTCATTTAAAGAAAATGAAAGAGTAAAAGAACAGTTCTACAATGCTAAACAGTTGTGATTAGGAAAAAAAATGTTAGGTGTAAAAATGTCAAAAGAAAGCACAATCTTCAAAACAACAATTAATACAAGCCGCTAAAAATATAAAATTCAAAATGTTAGATAAAGAAATGTCAAAAAGTAAACATAATTATCGAAAAAGTTTGAAATAAGCTAAAAAAAATCCAAAATAGCAGGTAAAGAAACGTCAAAAATAAACACAATAATCGAAAAAGTTTGAAACGAGCTAAAAATCCAAAATAACAAGTAAAGAAATGTCAAAAAGTAAACACAATTATCGAAAAGGTTTGAAACCAGCTGCTAAACAAAGAAAAAAAATGATGCTATAATAGTTGTGATTGTGGCTCACATCTTCATCTGGTTTTACGTTCAGAAACGGCTTAAACACCTTCTATAAGTTGAGGATCGACTTCCCATCTAGTTTTCTTATAAACTGGCAAATAGGATTTTTTAAAGTCAGATTCCCAAGGCTATAACATTGTTTCTCTTAACTAAATAACTCCCATAAATCTAAAAGAATGAGTTGAACTTTCCCACAAGGATGGTCTCAAAAGTCTCAAGGATGTTATCCAGAGACTCCTTACTCAGCCCATCCTTTATGTATTTAAGTTTATCTTCTCGATTTATGGATAAATATCCAGGATTTTTACAACTTGTGTCGCAATTCCATCTTGCACACTTATGGCAAACTCCCATTCTTTTAGTTCTTCTTTTCTTTGAGTAAGAACTTCTTCTCAATCCTGGTAAACGTTTAATGAATGAATCATTCAACTCACCTGCTAGACGTACTTTAGCTTCAATGATCTATCGAATATGCTCTGGAAGACCTAAACATGTTAATGCCCTCATTCTTTCAAGTCTACACTTGTAAATCTTTCTGAGTACATCTTGAGGGAGAGTAAGGAAATGATTTTTGAGTGCTGCAAGACTTGCCTCCATCTATAAAAGAGAAAAGAAAATTATTAAAGAAAAACAATAACACACAAACAAAAGAAAACTAGTTAAGAAAGAAAAACTTGGGTTGCCTCCCAAGAAACGCTTAATTTATAGTCATTAGCTTGACTGTTAAAAAATGTTTTAAGTTGAGTCTGAAAGCGCAATGGTGGATTTCTGTTGATGTTCTCCACCATCCATGTAAGCTTTAAGTCTTTTTCTGTTGACTTTGAATCGACGATCTGGAGTGAACTCCCTGTTTAGGATACGTTGATCATGCCACTTTTTGGTGCGTTTTTTGTAAAACTTAGCATTTTCTTTGATACACTCTTCCATTACATCTACCCTTATGCAGTTGCTAACATAATGTGGATGTTTGAGCATTTTTAGCACATTAAAGGTCACTTTTTCATCTTGAACTCTTAATATAAGTTGACCTTTCTGTACATCAATGAGAGTTCTTCATGTTGCTAAAAATAGCCTACCTAAAATGATGGGTATTTCTTGATCTTCCTCCATGTCTAGCATAATGAAATCCGCAGGAAATATGAACTTATCCACTTTTACCAATACGTCTTCTATAATTCCCCTTGAATACTTAATTGATCGATCAGCTAGCTATAAAGATATTGTAGTAGGTTTTGCTTCTCCAAAACCTAGATTCCTGAAAACAGAGAATGACATTAAGTTAACACTTACACCAATATCACATAATGTTTTATCAAAGAATGAATCACCAATGGTGTAAGGAATTGTGAAATTCCCCGGATCTTTGAGTTTAGGCGATAGCTTTTTCTGTAAGATTGCACTACATTCTTCAATCAAAGTTATCGTTTCATGTTCTTCCAGCTTCCTTTTATTTGATAGGATTTCCTTTATGAACTTCACATAGTTGGGTATCTGTTCTAGAGCATCTGCAAAAGGAATATTAATTTGTAATTTCCTAAAAACTTCCAGAAATTTAAAATATTGTTTATCTAATTTTTGCTTCTGTAATCTCTGAGGAAAGGGTAATGGCGGTTTGTATGGTGTCTGATTGTCTGGAAACAGCTTTAACTTTGACTTCTCTGCTTCTTTTTGTTCAACCATCACTTCTTCTTCTACTTTACTAGATCCTTCTTTCTCATATGTTCCTTTGACAGGCTCTTTCAACATTTTACTGCTTCGTAATGTGACAACCTTAACGTGCTCCCTAGAATTGGTCTTTGTATTGCTTGGTAAGGTTCCTTAAGGTCTTGTAGTCAGCAGATTTGAGATTTGACCCATTTGTACCTCTAGATTATGAATGGAAGCGGCTTGATTCTAGAGCGTGATGTTTGTTCTCGTCATGAATTTATTAGTCCTTTCAGTGAGCTGAGCGAGTGCTTCTTCAAGTGACGGTTTGTTGACCTGCTGCTATTGAAGTGGTGGTAAATATGGTTGTTTGAGTTGATCGTTGTTTTTCCATGAAAGTTTGGATGATTCCTCCATCCTAGATTATATGTGTTGGAGTACGGGTTATTTTGTTGTCTGTTGCCCACAAAAAAGGCTTGATTTGTCTGGTTTTCATCGCACTGCCCGTTGGAATGGTCCCATCCACAAAAATCACAAGATACTGACTAAGTATGAAAGACATTAGCTGTTATGTTTTCGAGTTGCTTGGCTAATATCTCGACCTGAGTGGAAAGTCTGGTTAACACATCATTTTCTTGTATTCCGAAAACTTTTTTCGGAACTGCTCTTTTTTCTTTTTTCTTTTTTTTTTTTTTTTTTTGGCTCTCACCGCTCTTTTTTCACATATATCTATTTAAGGATGATGAATTGATGATTGATGGATTATACAAGCTATAGTTGTCTAAGAAATTTAGATTTTGGAGTTGATCACATGACATGTCTTAACTCTTAACTCTTAGCTATATTTTGTTTAGGATTTTGTACTTTTGTTACATTAATGGGAACGTGGGATTTAAATGTTTGTGTTACATGTTTCAATTCATCTTATGATATTATGTTATTTACTATTTGATTTGTAACAAATGTTAGGCACACAAAAATATTCAGATAAATATTTTTGTTTAGGCATTGGTATATTATTTTCAGAGAAATTTGTTTGATAATTAATATTTGCTGTTTAAATGTTTCTATGCTTAAACATTTGATTGATAATTAGGTTGTTTTATATTCATAAATTATGGGTAATGAATCTTTAGGAGCTTCTGTTACCTAATCTCTTAACAGGAATTCAAGTGATATCGAATGGAATTATAGGAAGTTGGTTGATCCAAATATAATGAAAATAGTGCAGTGCATATTATACGTGAAGATTATGTCTAAAGGGATACATAGATTAAAAGAATATGTGGCTCACATATTTGGAAATATGGCTAAATGTACAAAGATAAAACCGGAAGATACAAATATAGATGCAGGAATACACTTATGAAGTCAAAAATAAAAAGAGGAATAAAATGATTGAGAAATTGAAGAAAGGAGAAGTAAATATCAAGTAATCAGAAGAGATGGAAAAAGTAAAAGCAAAAGGGGTAAGGAAAGAGCTTCATCATTTTGGCCTAATAGATAGGTTTATAAGATCCATTAGTCTAGAGTTGTCATTAAATTTAGGGAAGTCAACGTAACGAATCGACCTGTCCCACGCTCTCACATGTGGCAACCATCCGACCTACTCTACTCTTGGGCCTCGACCCTCAAAGGATCCCCCATAAGGTTCGTGAACAGGTACTGTCCCCTAAGCCCATAGGGTTTTCATACGCCTCACACTCCTTATCAAACCCAGCACTTGCCCTTAAATGCATTGAGGAAGTAGAGTGTGTACCATTTAAGCTAGTAGCTCAAATGTTGGGTTCGAGTGAAGAGTATGGGAGGCGTATGAAAACTCTGTGGGCCCAGGGGATAGTACCTGCTCACCAGCCTTATGGGGGGTCCTTCGAGAGTCGAGGCCCGAGAGTGGGGTGGACCGGATGGTTGCCACATGTGGGAGCATGGGATGGGTTGATCCGTTACATAAAAATGCATCTTTTTTATGTAACGACCTGGCCTCACAATCTTGGCAGCTTGCTGCCTCACCTTGCATTCCTGAAATACTTAAGCCCTTAAGTCTTGGGTTTGATCGGGTGTGAGAGGCAAGTAAAGCCCTTGGAGAGAAGGGACAGTACCTGCCACGTGGCGAGCCTCCAAAAGACGGCATGGCTGACCTGCCAAGACCGTAAGGCAACGAGCTGCCATGACCGTGAGACCGAGCCGTTACAGTCAATATGACAACAAAACATCAATGAAGCATTTTTTAAAGAGAGACTCGATCAGGAACACAACTGAGTGACAATTTGGATGTTTAATAAAGTCGGTCCATAACATGTTGTGAATGATGATTTCATGTGTGCTTGTGAAGCATTTGGTCAGTTTGGGTCTGGTTATAGGCCTTTAAATTATTATGAAATCGATGAGCAATATTTGCCAAATAAGGTGGAAGAAAACAAGTTGTTGAAAAAACAAAAAGAATATTAGGTTATAAATATTGCTATAATTACATATAATGAATTTATGTGTAAATTACAGATATAAATTTCATATAATTTATCTACTATACAATATTAATTGTATATTATATTATTTAATTTATATTTGATTGATATTTGATTATTATAGGTTAGGAACCACTTTCTTTTCTTCCAACGAGTGTTCTAATGTGGCACACGCTGCGAAACATATTTTCGAGTATGTTAATGCAAGTATTGAACAAGTTAGACCTTTCAAGTAGTAACCGACAATGCTAACAATAATATAGTCATTACCAAGATTTTGAAGAAGAAGAGACCAAACATATTTTGGACCTCATGTGTTGCTCACAACATCTACCTCATGCTTAAAAATATTGGCAAGCTTTTAAGATTAAACAAATATATTGAGCAAGCAAAGCAACTAACAATCTTCATTTATGCTCATCACAAAATTTTGACAATGATGAAATCTTTTACAAAAAAGAATGATATATTGAGGCCGAGAAAGACTAGATTTGCATTCGTTTTCTTTCCTTTGCAAAGCTTAATGGATAAAAGAAATGCTTTAAAGACAATGTTTAGTATTGAGAAATGAGAGAAATGCAAATACTCAAATAGTAGAAGAGGAAACTTAGCCTACAAAACTGTTATGAGTTTGGGGTTTTAGAATGGTGTAACATGTTGTTTAAAGGTTTTTGCACTCTTGATTAAAGTGTTGAAACTGGTGGATGGGAATCAAAAGCCATCAACGCCTTGGTTATCTAAAGAACTAAGAAAGGTTAAACAAGATTTAGATAGGCATTGAACAACGTGAAAAATAATTATCGACCAATTATTGAAAAAATTGATGATAAAAATATTGGCTAGATTCTCTATTGTATATAACGGCATTTCTATTAAACTCCTATTACCACTGTAAGGATTCAAGCATTTCTAATGAAACTGAGTTGTTGAATATTTTTATAGAGTGTGTGGAGATTTTTTATTATGGTGATATAGCCTCTCAAAATGTAATTATCATGATTGAATGGTAACTATATTAGATGAAAGAAGGTTCTTTTGGGAGACTATTGGCTATTAGAGGATGTAATAGTGATTCTAAGGATCGAGGTAAAAAATCAAACATTCTAATTCATATAAATTGTTTTAGTTGTTTAACTTGTTTACTAATTACTATTATAAAATATATTTTTGACATTGTATTTATGAAAATATATCTTCCAAGAACTAGTTTTATATTTGATTATGTTTTGTAGTGTAGTTACTTGGTGGCACATGTTTGAAGGCGACCTACCTAACATGCATAAAATGGCAAAAGGATTCTTTCATTGACAACTAATTTATCTAGATATGAAAGAAATTGGAGCAATTTTGAATGAGTAAGTGCAAATGTGTAATATCCATAATTAAATTTTAATTATTTATTGATTTACTCAATTTTAATTTTTAAATCTTATGTAAATACATACGAAGTAAATCAATAGACTGAATACAGATCGATTAAACAATCTAGTATTTGTTAATTTCAATATAGAGTTTTCAAGCAAAATGAACAAACAGACTAAAAAGAATGTTGATGTGCTACTAAAAACTAATGTTGATGCTACTAATGCACAAGGATAGCTTATTCCAGGTGATAATGATGATGATGAAGTAGGGTCGGTTTGGAGCGACCAAGGCAACTTGATGAAGATGATTTTGATTTTGGAGAAGAGGAGGAGGAGAGAGGGAAGAAGAACATTGATGTACAGTTTGAGTCTGACAATGAACAAATTATGGAAGACATTTATAGTGATGATAAAGATTGGTTGCATCTTCTTTCTCGCCCTTAAGATTTTTAGGGCCTTAAGTCCTTAGCACACTTTTATTGACTTTTCCTTTTGATTGCTATTTTGTTCTTGATTTCTTGCTATGTTATTATTTATATATTATATATGATATTGGTTGTGCACTTGTGTTTGAGAATGAAAGAATGATGGTAGGTCTTAAGTAGTTTTGATGTGATAAATTTTTGAAATGTTGTTATTTTTGTGTATTATAGGTGGAATTGTTGAAAAAATAGTAGTTATGCTGTAGAAATTTTTAAGGTATCTAGTATATTGTAATTATATGATTATACTAAAATGACTTTGCAGTTTGCATAAGATAAATTTGATGGTTTTTATGATCATATGATTATATTTTAATCCTATAAAAAAAAAAATTAAACTTCATTCTTTAAGGTACGGTTTGATTGTGGGTCAATAGTTTAACCATTGATCGATAGTCAAATCGAGTATTTGCCGAATACTCTTCGAATAGTCGAGTATTCATTATTTACTGTCTCACTAGTCGAACTGTGAGTAGCGAGTTTTGGAACACTGATTGTGACTTATTTTATCATCCCTACTAGTATAATAGTCAAATCCATAATATATAGATAATCATGGTGGCAGATTCATTTACAAATCACATGCTTGGAAAATACAAGCATATGCTTGGAAAATGCGTCAAGGTCAAATAATTAATGGAAAAAAAAGAATGTGAAACGATGGAGCATGCGCGGTTGAAAGAGAAATCATTATCATGATTCATTCCATCTAATCACTTTGAGTTGTTATCATCCCATCACGAAAGTTGAGAAAAATCAAAAGAGAAGAAAAGACATAATATACATTTAAGAAAAGGCAATAAACAAATGGTTAATTATGATTTTCAGAAATCACAGTCCATCGGCATTCCTTTAGCTCAATTTTGGAATCAATCTCTCATGCCCCACTCCCCACTTATATCCTCTCCATATTCTTGTCCCGACCCTGCCCCGTCTCTATCAACATTTTACCAATTTAAATAAAAATTTAGCTCACTCGATTGTAAGATTATCATATCTAATGTTATTTGTTTTTTTTTTCACTTATAATTTAATAATATTAAATTACATCTATTAAATTATTTTTATTTATTTTTTAAGTGATTAAACTACTTAAAATTATTCAAAAATAACAGAAAAAAGAAGTTACAATTATTGATTTTTTATTTAAATTCAAATCACTTAATGGTATTTAAAATATTTCGAAAAAATTTACTTTTAGTTCCAAAAGTATTGAAAATTATCAGGTCGATAAAACTCTTTTAAAAATAATTATTTTTATCTCTAAAATTTTTAAAACTCTTCAAAAAAATTTACGCTCAATAGAGACAAATAATTTTGGATGGAAAAAGTTTGATGGTCTTTTCTTGTGAAATGCTTAAATCGTAGCATGCATATTGTTATGATTTTAAAAGTCTAAAAAAAAAAAAAACTTTTTAGTAAATAAGGGTATTTTGATAAATTATTAATTTTTGAAAAAAAAATAAACTATAATACCGATGAAATTCAACACCTTTATCATCATTCACCAGCAAATTCACTGTTCATCATCAACACAAGCCCAATCTAGTCCATCAGCATCATCATCGTTAACACAAACAAACAAAAACTCATCTTCATCAGCCAAAAAAAGAGAAAAGAAAAAAGAAAAAAATTCAACCGATGCACTCAAACAAACACCTAATTCTTCAAATAAAGACTAGCAAAAAATTAAAATAAAAATTGTTAACAATCAAAATCGATCAACCTTGAAACAATTTGAGACACCTGTAAGCCGTTGCCGGGACCGTTTAATCGTTTGACCCCATAAGGGTCGCGTCCGGAGTCGACCCCTCAACCTTATAGGTATCTTGAGCATCCAACTCCTACCCACCAGGCTGATCAGGAATTTATAAGGTGAGAATAAACCTCCGTTCATGAATTAATTTTTGTGGTGGAGTTAGATCTAAGACCATTTTCTCACAGAAATGAAGAAAGTGAAAAGTGAAAACTAGAATCCGACAAGATTAGAATGTGAATTTGATGGGGAGCATTGCGATGATAGTGGTGGAGATTAGGAAGAAAATATATATATATTAGTAATTTGTGAGGTGTATTTATAAAATTTTAATATTTTAAAAATAATTAATGTGGTGAAGATGCAAAAAAGGCGCAAAATCAAAAAGCAAAGTATTCATGAGTGTCCCTTTCTTTTAAATGCTCTATATAAGCTGCCTGTATACCAAACTTCATTATTATGCTAACAAAATCACCCATCTTTTCCATGGCTTCTCACATTGCTCCATTGTATGTGTGTCTTTGCTTTGCCTTACAACTCACCTCCACAATGGCCCAATCCCATAATTATTTTGTTTACATGGACTTATCAGCTATGCCAAAAGCCTTCTCAGGTCAACATGGCTGGTACTCAACCACTCTTCAATCTATCTCTAAAACTACCACCAATGTTCTCTCTTCTTCCAAACTCCTCTACGCTTACAATCATGTTATTAATGGATTTTGTGCAAGTCTCACTCCTGATGAGCTTAAGGCAGTCAAAAGCTCTCCAGGTTATGTTTCTTCCATCAGAGACTTGTCTGTCAAGCCCGACACGACAAGGTCGGCTCATTTTCTTGGTCTTAGTACTAACTCAGGAGCATGGCCCGTGTCAAAATATGGTCAAGATGTTATAGTTGGAGTGGTGGACACTGGGATTTGGCCGGAAAGCGAAAGCTTTCATGACAGAGGAATGTCTGAGATTCCTTCTAGATGGAAAGGAGAATGTGAGGCTGGCACCCAATTCAACTCCTCCTTGTGCAACAAGAAGCTCATTGGAGCTCGATATTTCAACAAGGGCCTAATTGCCAAGCATCCTAATATCACCATATCCATGAATTCTACGCGTGATGTTGGTGGACATGGGACTCACACTTCCTCCACAGCTGCGGGAAACAGTGTCGAAGGTGCAACTTACTTTGGTTATGCCTCAGGAATTGGAGGAGGTATGGCTCCACAGGCGCGGGTGGCCATGTACAAAGCACTTTGGGTCGAAGGTTCTTCCGCTTGTGATATAATTGCTGCAATTGACCAGGCAATTAGTGATGGTGTTGATGTTTTGTCCTTGTCATTGGGCTTGGATGGGCTTGCTTTGTATGAAGATCCACTTGCATTAGCCACATTTGCAGCCATTGAGAAAAATATATTCGTTTCTACTTCTGCCGGAAACGACGGGCCGAACAAAAAGCCCCTACACAATGGCATACCTTGGGTCCTAACTGTTGCTGCTGGCACAATAGACCGCGAATTTGGTGCCAATATAACTCTTGGCAATGGAGTCAAAGTCTTGGGGTCGTCTCTCTATCCAGGCAATTCATCTTTAAGCGACTTTCCAATTGTCTTCATGGATGATTGTCTCAATTTGAATAAATTGAGGGCAATTGGAGAAAAGATTGCTGTCTGTCAAGACAAGAATCAGTCACTCCTTCACCAAGTTTATAATATGGGCACTACAAAAGTTGCTGGAGCTGTCTTCATATCAGACACCAATGACTTGAAGTCCATCATCCGAAGATCATATCCAGCCATATTCATAAATGCTGAAAAGGGTGAAATTGTCAAAGACTACATATTCAAGAACAGCACTGAGCCAAAAGCGAGGATGGAGTTTCGAATAACAAATGTAGGATCAAAAAAAGCACCAGCAGTGACTAGCTACAGCTCTAGAGGGCCATCTGCGAGCTGCCCACATGTGTTGAAGCCTGACATTATGGCTCCAGGGAATCTAATTCTAGCCGCATGGCCTCCAAACGTTGCAGTGGCTCTGGTGAACAATAAGTCTATATATAGTAACTTCAATCTACTGTCAGGAACATCCATGGCATGTCCACATACAGCAGGAATAGCAGCACTTTTAAAAGGGGCACACCCTGATTGGAGCCCTGCAGCCATCCGATCGGCTATGATGACCACATCTGATTCCATTGATAACACAAACAGTCCAATTACTGACATTGGTAACGATAATAAACCCGCCTCTCCTCTTGCCATGGGTGCTGGCCAAGTCAATCCTAACAAGGCGTTAGACCCTGGTCTCATTTACGATGCAACAATGGAGGATTATGTTAATCTTCTTTGTGCATTAAATTATACCATGAAACAAATTCAAACCATCACAAGGTCATCCACTATCAACTGTTCCACGCCGTCTTTGCATTTAAACTACCCTTCTTTTATTGCCCTTTTCGACCCAAATGAGAAGAAATCCGAATTGAAAACCGTACAATTTCAAAGAACAGTTACTAGTGTTGGAGAGGGCACTTCCACTTATACTGCCAGTGTGACACCTATGAAGGGATTTAATGTCACTGTCACTCCAGATAAGTTGGTTTTCAAAGGGAAATACGAGAAGCAAAGCTACAAGCTGAGTATAGAAGGACAAAGCAAGATGGAAGACACGGTGGTTTTTGGTTATCTGAACTGGGAAGAGACCGGAGGGAATCATGTGGTGAAGAGTCCCATAGTGGTCACAAGCCTCAACATTCAACCACTTTCGTAGAAATCAACCAAGTTGTCATCTTTCATAGTTGACAAATGAATATTGGTTGATGGAGCTCGCTGTTCGTTGCTAATTGGATAGGGCTTTGTGACGTGTTGTGTTCTCTTGTGGTGTCGTTACTGTATCCACAAAAAAATGTACCTAATTATTTGTAGCTGTTATGCTTTGATGCGAGAAGTATTTGTCCAACTTAGCAAATAAAATAAAAAGTTAATTATAAATTAAGTACCTGGCTGGCATCGATTTTAGATAGAGTAAATTTTATTTATTTATTACAATTTAATTATTCACCGTTAATTAAAGAACATTAACTTAAATCTTTGACGGTGCTTAAAGAATAAAAATATAATTTTACCATTCTTCCTTTTTTTTTAAATTATTGTAATCTTCGACGTTCGTCTTTTGATGAACGGACCGATGACAGAGATGAAAACAAAGAATATATATTTTAAAAATTATAATAAAAAATAAAATAAAATAAAATAAATTCGAAATATTTTTAAAAAGCAAACCAAAAAATTAACTTAGAAAATTGTTCTTTTCTATTGTCCAGATCTAACCTAAATTAAATATTAATTTCTCCCTTTTATTCATTGCCAACAAATTATCCACCCCACATCTTACCTATTTCTAATTCTTTTTCTTCTTCAACAAATTTCTTGTTGAAATGACTACCAATATCTTCTCGCCATTCTGCTCCCTCTTCCTTTCTCCAGTAGCAACGGTGCAGCCTTTCCAGGCCATCCACTTTGTCGAGTTGAAGCAACTGAATCACATCAATGGCAGCACTAGTAGCAATGTATCTATGCTTGGTTTCTAGTCAGAGACCTAAAAATGGGTTTCAAAACTTATTGGAAACCTAGAAATTCTCCTCTCTCTCCACTGCCAACGCGATGCTGACAATTTCAAAATCGATAGTGCTTCCTTCTTTCCTTCCTCTTTTTTCTCTCTTCTCTTTGCTGCTCAAAGATGCAGTTTGAGTTTGGGTTTGAGTTTAATACAACTTTCTATTAGGTTTGGGTATGAGTTTGATTCTAGGTTTGAGTTTGGTTCCGTTTGATGGCTTTGAGTTTAATTCTGAGTTTGTGTTTGATTTCTTTCTAGTTTAGTAGATGGAATCGAAGTTGCATATTTTTCGTGTGGCAAGGTTGTTACAATGAATGAAGGAGAAAATTTTCATTTAATGAATTGTTTTGGTGTTGGTTTGATTTTATTCATGCTTGATGATGGGAAGGAAGCAGAAAGAAGAATAACATTGGATCCAATGAAAGAAAGAATAGATTGGTTCCAACAGTGAAATTGGATCTACCTCTATCCTTACAATTTTTTCGTTGTAACTTTTTTCATTTTTATTTTCTTTTTTTTTTTTTTTGAATATTTTTTTAAAGAAATTGATGTTTGATCTTGGATGTGTTTGATGTTTGATCTTGAATATCCATCTAATCAAGATGGGAGGAGATCCTAAATGGAATCTCCATCATCCATATATTGATGGATGGTGGAGATCCCACCCTTTATTTTTTTTTATATTTTTTAATTTTTTTTGAGTTTTTTGGTTTTTCTTTTAAATTATAAAAAAAAAATTATAATTTTTTTAAATGATAAAAAATTTAAAATATAATCAAAAGATAGAAATACCCTTAAATATGTGGAAATTAGATAACAGTTAACTAATCTAAACAAATGACAAGTAGCTAAATTATAATAAACCTATAAAATTGACTTCATCTTAGAATAAATTTGAACTTGATAACTAATTTGTAATTTATCCTAAAATAAATGAAATTGAATGAAAATGGTTAGAACAGATAGGGGAAAAAAATCATTGCATTATAGACATTACAGATCGTTTGTTGCATGTGCAATTGTAGGTCGAATTCAAAGTTTCAATTATTGTAGTAAAAAATGGTGAGGAGGTCATATCTCATTAAATCATGTTAGAATTTAATTTAATTAATTGCTATAGTTTCACAGTTGAATTATCTAGTTGATTGACCTGATACATAAGTGTCATTAGCATATATGCATTAGTGAGTCTAGAATATCTTTGTAACAACTTCGTAATCAAATTTATTATCATTTCCGAGGATTTCAATTTTACATATCTAAATGATGAAGGAAAGACATATAATGACCGATACATATAGCAAACAAAGGAGAGTGATCCTTCCTCTTTGAGTGTAAACAAATTTAAAAAAAAAAAGTTGTCCTCAACTTCTTCTTTCTTTCTTTTTTTTATTTTATAGTTATCATTTTACGCCTCTAACACCTCTCATTACTCATCTAAAAATATTAGTGAAATAAACATGAAGATGTCTACAACCACTCAAGTTTTCGTCACAAATGATAGGTTTTTAAGTATGAAATAATGCTAAATTTTAGCATTTATCAATTTCCACCACTCATCAGAACAATGTACGATGCAAGTGAAAACAAAAAAAATAATAATAATAATAAAATGAAAAAAAATTATTAAATAACATTAACAAAAGAAAAAATTAAAATATTTTTTTCTATAAAACAAAAATTAATGTCATCACCACCGTTCATCATAAGGATGAATGGCAAAGATGGAAAAAAAAATAAAATGAAAAAAAAAATCACAATAATATCATCTCCACTTTCCATCACAGATTTTTCTTTTATTTTTCATTTTAATATTTCTTTTTTCTATTTCCACCATTCATCCTTATAATAGATGATAGAGATGACATTTTCTTTTTTCAATAAAATCTGTTTTAGTTGTTTCTTTTTTTAATGTTATGTAATAATTTTTTTTCATTTCATTTTATTTTTTTGTTTTAATCTCCACCGTACATCTTTGTGATGGACGGTGGAGATAACATTAATTTTTTCAAAAAATATGTTTTAATTAATTAATGTTATTATATCTTTTATCTTGATTTGACGGTTTTGTTTTTTTATATTAACAGTTAAACATTGACTTTTAACATTCAAATTGACGGTAGAATTTTTTTTTGAACATTTCTATAAATTACATGGGTTTTTTTTTTTTTCTTTTTTCTTATCATGTAATTTATCTTGTTTTGACAGCTTTGTCGATCCACATTAATGTTCAAACATTAACTTTTAACATCCAAATTGACAATAGAGCTTTTTGGACTTTTCTATAAATTATAGGATTTTTTTAATGTATTTCATAAATTAATAAATAAGATATTAGCGATTCTTTAAAGCATTGAGAGATTTTGATTATTTCATCAAACTATAAAGGGAAAAAGATTATCCCTAAAATCAATAAGAATATCATCAATTTTTCACTTCCCATTTATGAAAATGTGTCCAATATTTTACCGATAATTTTCATATTATTTTGTATTTACGTTACTTGTTCATGGAAAGAATATTTTATGAAAATATCATGGATATTTTCATAAATTTTTAGCATATTTTTACAAACAGCATATTACACCCTCTATCGATATGGATACTTGATAAATATGAATAAAGTTTGTACATTTCACTGTGATATATTGCTTTTGGACGGATATATTGCTTTATTTTGTTGCATTTACACTATACAAGTAACAATTGTCTATATTTTTTTTACCCCTTATAGACACTGTACAATAGTAACAATTTTAATAGTAACTGTTTAGCATTTTCATATAACTAGTCCTATATTAAGATTAATTTTCTACAACAACCCAAGAAAAAGAAAAATAATACAGCATTAATGAATATGAAATTGTTTAAATTTTGACAAATCTAAATACATTTACACTCAATTGATATTAAAATTCAAAACAAAATTGTGTCTAAAATCCCCTGAAAATTATCATTATAGTTTTTCTACTCTAGTGTTCAGAAAATAGACAAATTTAATTGGAGAAAAAGCATTATCCTTGATAAAATTAGAGCCCCACAGAGACCAAATAATTGTATACAATGACTTAAATTCCTGAATATTTGTTGCAGTTCACAATCTTTTACAAGAACCCAAACATCAATTCGAAAGGTCAAATTTTCATGACTTCTTTTAGGATCATTATTGCTTTTGTAATTTCTATGCAATGTCATAGAAGCATCAAATATCTCAACATTCACAGAAATTTTAAACTATATGTTATGAAGTTTCATTTATGAAAGTTGTAAAAAATTAGTGAATGGTCATTGGCTTTGCCAGTAACGTGTTACTGACGCATGGTTTTAACAAGGGTAATTATAAGCTGTTTTTGTTTTTGCTTATTTTGTCGGTTTTTGTTTTTGTTTATTCGTTTTTTATTTTTTTTTAATTTTGTACTTGTCATCATGTTTTTGAAGTTCTATCAAACGTGTATGTATTTTGTAATAGAGACCTTAATTGCATCTGTAATTTTCTAATTAGCTACTTTCTATTTTAAAGCTCTGCTACTTTAATTGTATGAAAATTAATTTCTAACAATTTTTATGCTTGGTGCTTCTCCAGCGGTAGTTTTTTATTTATTTATTTATTTATTTTTAATATGCAAGGATTAAACTTTGATTTCATATTCCAAGTCCAAAGGTATTGTTGACATTTAAATTCAATCGTCCCAAATTTTTGACCAACTATTGCAAATAAAGCAAAACAAAGGCAAAGACAAAAGAAAGGAAAGAGGAAGAACAACGAATGCAAGTTGATGTTTTACGTGATTTGGTCGAAAAAGATACCTACATTCACTACTGTTTCTCTAATTATTTTGACAGAGTCACAATATATTATTGATCGTTCTCTTTTTACAATGAATTTTCAACCTCTATTTATAGTGTGAGGTGTTACAATTTGAGTACAATTAGAATATGAAGAAATTCTACGTTAATTATACTTTCAAGACCGGTGTCTATCAATTTGGGGATAGATTCCACCGAAATAGGAGTTTGATTTTATTTTCAATTCTAGTAGTTGACTCTTCCTCAACTTAGACTGTTGTCTTTTTGAAAAAATTTCTTTAATGCACATTTCAAGTTATGAGCTATATCTCGCTCTGAGCGATCTAGAACTGAGCATAAGGTAGTCTTGACCATGGTTGATCAGCGACTTGAGAACTGCAATAGCGAACTGAGAGCTTGCACTTCGAGCTGGACGTTGGTGAATTGGATTTTTATCTGTTAGGTTAGTTCATTGAGTTAGTTTGTTGAGCTTTTACTAATTCATTTATATAGCTCCAAATATACCTACAACAGATAGTAATATAGAAAAGGGTTCAATTCTAGACATACCAATAGAACAGCAACCAACGAGAAGGACCAAGAGATTTTAATAAAAATCCTCAATTTCTCTTGGAACTCGCTCGAAAACACTCGTAAAAGAATGTGTGTATCAGCTCGTAATTAAGTCATTGATACTAAATCGCATCTCGAAGACTATCTAGCAGCAGTACTATACACTATTCGAAGCTTCATACGATATGAACTAAAATTAATTGTAATTACAACAATACAAACAAATAAAAAAATTCTGACAAAAATAGAAATCTCGTTACCTGATCTGCATAATTTGTACCCATCAATATTTTCTTATTTCTTATTTCCTTTTAGATGACATTCGTGGTAAGCTTTCTTTACAATTTTCTCGTTGTTTAATTATAGATTTTATAAACTAATAATAATAATAATTTGGAACAAAATTAAGTCAGTGACACTGTTATGGAACATCATTAACGAGAACATATATATATATATATATATATGTATGTATATAAACTAAACAAACTGTTAAACAAATACATGTTGTTCAACCAATAAATGAACGAGAAAGAATGCATAAAAAAAAGACAATAAAATTAAATAATTCATTCATTAGTTAATTGCGATTTTTTTTAATCTAATTTTTTAACTCTTAACCTTATGCCCTAAGGATATGGGTTAGACAATATAATGAAATTAAACGGGGACATAGTCAGGATTTCGTATCAGGGTGGATTAAAATAATTTTTTTTAAATAAACTCCAAGCATACAAAAATATTTTATAAATTAAAGAATGTGGACAAATTTATTTAAAGGAGATATAAACCCTCAAAATTCATATTCTAAATAAATATATTAACAAAAATAAAAATAAAAATAAAAATTGAACAAAATATTTAAATAATCAAATTTATCAAATATGAATTATAACTAATATTATGATATTAATAATCTTTCTTTAAACATAGATAATTCATATTTTGATAATCATAATTTATAATTACTATCACACCTCAAATTAAAGAGTATATTAGAAGAAACACCAAAATATTAAATTTAAATAATGTATTATGTAACTTATGATAAAAAATATATATATATGAAAAATTTAAGTAAAATTTCACATTTAATATATAAAATAAATTATTACATATATAATATTAGAATATAAATAAAAAAATATATGTAATAAGTTTGAAATATATATATTTTTTAATATAACAAAAATTAATAAATGAAATATATATTTATTTATAAAATTTAAAATTAATGAAACTCTTGCACATTTTTGGGAAATTTTGCACGTGTTTAAGAAAGAAAAAAAACACTTATGATGTAAAATTCAACAGAGTAATCCAGAGAGTGCAAGTTATAGAAGGAATATATCAATAAGTTATGCTAGTAGTAGCCATGTAAACCATGAAGTCGGTTCAAAGTAATCCACCTTACTTACTCCAAATAGGGAATGTGATTGTAAAAGTCAAGCCTGAAAAATACTAGCAATAAACTTGTCTCCTCCTTTCTTAAAAAAAAATTCGTCTCTTGTCATCTATCAACAGAATCGGGCTCACTGTTGGGTCAGGGGGACACGTACTCCTCTGAAATTTGAAAAAATAAAAAATTGTTAACTTTTCTACTTTGTCAGAAGATCAAAAAACAAAAAAAATTAATTGTGCTGTCTACAGAATGCGGACACAGTGCAGACATGCTGATATGCCGTACTTGTCAGTACAGTTGTCAGCTCTATTATTAAAATTGTTATTTTAATTACTTTTTTATTATTATTTAATTTTAAAAATTGGTTTCAAAGCTGTGTGCCTTACTCAATTTCTGTTTTTTTTTTCTTAAATTCCAGGTCCTGCTTTTTTCCTTTTTAATTGTTTATTATAGTTTTTTTAACTCTACTGTTTATTCTCCCCATTTCCAATATATTCCTCTCTTTTTAATTACTTTTATTAGATCTAATTTTTATACTTCTAATATTTATTTAATTAATATTTTCTTAATTCTCTTCTATATAAATATTATTTATTTATATTTTTTATATACTAAATAAAATTTATTGATAATTTATAATTTTAATAAATAAATTGATGAAAATATTTAAACAAAATTAATAAATAGGTTATTACGAAACCATTTTAAGATATTTATAATATCTTCTTAATTTTTTATATTTTTATTAATTTATTTATATTTCACTAAATAAATTTTAGGGATCTATCACCATCTATCAATCAACTCTATTAACTTATTTTATCTTTTTATCAACATACTATGCACCACACACATTTATATTTACATGTATTTTAATTTTAGAATAAATTACAATTTAACTACTCGGTTTAAACGTTTTCACAGGCGGAGCAAATGTTTTCATGTTATTACAATTTACCCCCCGACCGTTAATGAATTCAGTTACATTTAACTGAGCGATGGGTAAAATTATCTTTTCATATTAATTTTTTTTTATTTTAAATTTTATCCCGAACAGTCAACCTATCATCAACCATATTATTTCAAAGATCTTCAACCCGCAACCATCATCAACCAGCAACCATTATCAACCGTAAAATGATTCCAAACATCATCAACCATCATCAATCAACTAGCCAAACTCATAATCCACTTCTGAAAACCTAAAAAATGACCTCAAACTATCCATCAAACCCAACATTATCAATCTCAAAAGCATCAAACCCAATATCATCTGAAATCAAACCATGAAACTGGAAAAAATACATATATACCCAGATTCTGGGTTCACTGACGAACCCAGAATCTGGGTTCATTGACGAACCCAGAATGTGAACCCAGTCTGGGTTCACGAACGAACCCAGCTAGGTTCGTCAGTGAACCCAGTTAGGTTCGTCAATGAACCCAAATTCTGGGTTCACTGACGAACTCAACTGGGTTCACTGACGAACCCAGCTGGGTTCGTCAGGAACCCAGATCTGGGTTCATCAGCAAACCCAGATCTGGGTTCCTGACAAACCCAGCTGGGTTTGTTCGTGAACCCAGACTGGGTTCACTGATGAACCCAGGTTCTGGGTTCGCTGACGAACCCATCAGGAACCCAGATCTGGGTTCCTGATGGGTTCCTCAGCGAACCTAGCTTGGAGTGAACCCGTGAACCCGGGTTCACTCCGAGGAAGAAGAATAAAGGAAGAAGAAGAAGGAAAGAAGAAGAAGAAGCGGAAGAAGAGGAGAAACGGAAGAAGATGAGGAGAAGCGGAAGAAGAAGAAGAATGAGAGGAAGAGAGAGAATGGCTGAATGGGTGAGTGAGGAGTTGACCAGACTATATATTTGGTCAATTGGTCAACTCTAGTCAAAGGGTAATTTCATCTTTTCACCGTTTTGATATCGTTTACCGTCAAATATAACAAATCTTACTAACGGTAGGGGGTGAATTGCAATAACATGGAAACATTTGCTCCGCCCGTGAAAGTGTTTAAATCGGGTAGCTAAATTGTAATTTACTCTTAATTTTAATCATCTATCTAATAAAAATATGTATAATATAATTTGTTTTAGCGGGCTAGGGTAAGCTCCACTATGCTATGTCTTTGAAATTAAATGAATTTATTCCGTAGTTAGTTGTGACTTTTTTCTTTTCTTTCAATTTCTTAGGTTTTAACTAGTGTTCCAATTATACATAATAACAATAGCATAATTACATATTATCAGTACTATGTTTGATTTACATAAAAATTTCTAGTGCAAGAAAATAGAAATAATAATGAAAAAAATGATAAAACTAATATACTAATCATGTGCATATTTTAACACAAGAAAGCATGATACTCGTTAAAAAACAAACATTTTCTTCATCAACTACAAAGTGTGGATATCGGCTTTATAAAAGAAAAATAGGGTACCAGCACAATACACGGGAAATGACATTATGGCTGAATTTGTAGAAAGCACATTAGGTGTGAAACCTATTATTAGAAAAATTAGCTTCATGGTCAGGTGGTGGGACTCAATTCTACTTGATGAAGATGGGTGGAAATTAATTTGCTTTCTTGTTTTGTCATTACTCATGACTTTGGCTCTGTGGGGGCTAAGGAGTCCACACGGTTTTAAGAAGAAGTCATGACATCAGAAACCAAGTTTCTTTTCTTCCCTCTTCTTTTTAAGATTGCCATGAAAAGTTGCTCTGTCATTTCTATGAATCACAATCAAATCATTTGTTCTGTAGTTTTTGCGGTTACATTTTTTATATTGTTTTTCACACGCCTGATTATGCCGACAATTCATGAATATATTTGTGGTTTGCTTTGTTTTTTTTTTTTAATCAATAATGAAGAATCAACGTGTAAAATTAAAAGTATTCTAAAACGAAAATATATAAAATAAAAGCAATTCGATAATCCAATAAAAAGAAATTATCTGTGATTATTTAAAAAGCATTTAAAGTTATCTTTCACATAAAAAGGAATTACAAATTACTTATCTAGGTTTGTTGAATTGCAAATAGATCATTACCCTTTAATAACAATAGATAACCCTCAAGTTAGTCAACCTTAATTGGAGAAAAGATATTTTGATATTTTTTCAATTTTATTTTTTTGAAAAAATTAAACAAAAAAATTGTGAAAATGAAAAAACATTGAGTCTCCACCGAGAATGAACAGTGGAGATTTTGCAAAATTGAAAAAGAAATTAAAAAAAAAAAAGTCTATATTCATTTTTTGAAATCTATTTCTTGCTACTTTTATATGTAAGGATATATATATATTTTTTTCTATAAATTTCTTGTATGGTGACTTGGGTTTCAATTTCTTTGAATTGTACATGGTGATTTGCCTGTAAGAGAAGGGAATAGATAGAAGAAGGAGATAATGAACTATTTTATGAAGAATATGATTTCTGAATGTATTAAATGGTGTTCATAAAATGTGTTTAATGGTGTCTGTAGAAGGTGTTTTATGGGGTTTGTTGAAGGAGTTCTTCAAGAGCAATATCTGAAAAAAATTTTAATCTTTTTTATTTCTTTTTTTGTTTGATTTTTTTTTTCTGATTTTACTTTTTTCCTAATTTTTTATTGTATGAATTTTTGTTCTATTTTTTACTAATCTTTTCTTTGTTAACTATTTGTAATTTATAAAAATATTTAAGTATCGAAAATAGTCTCTTAATTGATTAGATAATAGGTTACTATCACTATTTAATTGAAAATACAAGATAAAAGTGATTTTTCATTAGGTAAGGGTTGTGAATAATTAAAACTAACCATGATAAACATTTGATCAATGAAAACAAAAGAGGTTTATATACCTAAGGATATTTTGTATATAGATTTTATTTCACTTAAAATCAAGGAATGTTACTGCAATTTTTTTATTATTATAAATTATTAGCAGGCTTGTGTGTTTTGAATCGGAATGGACGTATTCTACGATTCATCGCTTTGCTGTGTAATTTCCATGCAATGCACTTATGAAAGCATCAATGTAAAGCTGTCAATGAGACCACAACTTTAGACTTTAACGATAATGTTGTGGGCCTGAGAATTAATATTTAAATTGTATCAATCACTACAATGTGTTACACGATGCCGTTTGTGTCACTTATAAAACCCTTTAATTTGATGAAATAGCTAAAATCTCCCCTCAGTTTGAGAAATGACTAATAACCCCTATAGTTTGTAGATATATCCAAAAGTCTCCTATAATTTATTGAAATATCCAAAAAAATCCTTTGCCATCAACTTAGACATTAAAAACTAATATTTAACCGTTATGTGAAAGGATAAAACTGTCAAAGTAAAATAAAAGTTATAATAATAATAATAAATTATTTTAATTAAATTAAAATAGATTTTTTAAAAAATAAATTGATTAAGAATATTAATTTATTTATTTAAATGAAAAAATTATATTTCTTTATCTTTTTCTTCCAATTGACCGTATTCATTTGCTTCTTTCATCTTCTTTTTCTTATTCTTCTTTTTCCATCTTCTTCTTCTCTTCCATATTCTATCTTCTTCTTCATCGGAAAGCAGACGTTGGCATGCGAAACATTGGGTCTCCTTCATCAGAGACCTGGTCTCTAAGCGATGAAAACTAGAACTGGTCTCCTTCGTCAGAGACCTGGTCTCTAAGCGATGAAAACTAGAACTGGTCTCCTAGCGACGATGGTCTTCATCGTAAGAAGACTAGTTCTAGTCTTCATCGCATTGAAGATCAGGTACAGTTTTCAGGTAATGGAGACTGTTGGGTCTCCAACAAAGGAGATCCACTGTTTCCATTTTTCTAAAACTTTTTTTTTTTTTTTTTTTAAGGATGAAGATGATGAATTTAGATGGTGTTGTTTTTTTTTTTTTCGTTTTTTTTTTTCAAATACAATATGATTGTTTGTTGTTATTGATGTGGTGTTTGTTAATGAAAAATAAAGAAGAAGATTGTTTGTTAATGTGGTGTTTGTTGATATTGGTGTCGGTTGTTCTTGGATGTGTGATGTTGTGTTGGAGTTTTATTTATTTATTTATTATTTTTTTTTTTTATGTTTGATGTTGCAGTGTTGGCATTTGGTGATGATAGGGTTTTCTGTTGATTTTTTTTTTTTTTTTAAAAAAAAAAATATGTGCATTGTGTGTGTGAAAAGAGAAGTCGAAACTCTAAAGATGGATTTGTGTGTGTGTTGTGTTGATTTTTTTTTTTTATTTTTTTGGCTGTTTGGATGTTCTTCATTGAAGAAGAACAAGACATGATACACTAGAGATCCTATCTCCAAATTGGATCTCTATCGTCCATAAAAAATTATGGACGATGGAGATCCAATCTCTTTTTCATTTTTTTAATTTTATTTCATAAAAAAAGATTAATTTTTATTTTTTATTGAGGGACAGTTTGGTCTTTTCGTATATTGTCATGATTAGAATATTTTTCCACTAACAGAGTTAACAGAATAAGTAAAATAAGATTTTTATAAACTATAATAAAAAATTAATGATTATATCAAACAATAGAATGAATATTGGGATTATCCCAAAATAAAAAAGAAAAAAGCTCTCTCTACTACTCTTAATTCTCAAACTCTCTCTCAAATTTGGTATTGTTGACTCTATGTGTACTCGAATTTCAGATATCCAACTACTCCCATTTATAAGAATATCAACTTAGGGTATGTTCAAAATTATTTTTACATGGAAAAATATTAATTTAGTTTCTAACGTTTAGCTAAATATTACTTTTTTACTAATGTTTGCATTTCGAATTTCTGTCATCCCTAACGTTTCAGAAATGTATCAATTTAATCATTTTGTTAGTCAAATATTAGTCAACCTTAACAAAGAAATGGTTAACTTGAATCTATTTATATATTTTTAACATATATATTTAATATAATATATATTTCTATATTTTTAATTTAATATATAAAAATTATTTTTAAATTAATTAAAAAACAGATCTCCATGAGAGTCGAGGTCTCTCATGGAGACCTTCTGGTTCAAACGAGGGAGACCAAAAAACTGGTCTTTATCGTCGGAGTGGAGACCAAGTCTCCAATGATGGAGAACAATTGGTCTCCACCGCCGAAGACGCGATGGAAGAGCCTACATCGCGTCTTCGACGATCGAGACCAGTCTCCATCATTGAGACTAACACTGGTTTCCATCGTCGGAGATAAGATCTTGTCTTTGACAATGCATACCAGAGAGTTTCTATCGTCGAAGACTAGTCTCCAACTGTGGAGACTGATTTTCCATCTTTATTATTATTATTTTTAATTTCCATAAACTTTTTTTTTTTTTTAAAGATTTGAGAGATGTTTGGTTTAATGTTAATGTTTAATTTAGGTGATGTTAGTTTGATGAAAATGATGAAGATTATGATTTTGATGAATATAGAAGATAAAATTGAAGATGAGGAAGATGATGAAAGGTAAAAGATGAAGGGGATTATTTTTTTTAATTAAAAAGATTATTTTTTAATTAAAATATTTATTAGTTGTAAATTGAATTAAAAAAATTGATTCAATGATGTGTCACAATTTGATTAGAGATGGTCGATGGTAATTTTATAATAATATATATAGTTATTTTGTAATTATCAATTTTTAAAAGGAAAATTACATTATTTTAACTATATTAAAATTATATCAAGGGTAAATATGTCTTTATGTTATTTCTATCATGTTTTACTGAAACGTTAAAGATGATAAAAATTCAAAATATAAACATTAATAAAAAATAATATTTTATTAAACATTAGGGACTAAATTAAAATTTCTCATTTTTACATTTATTGTTAAGTTTTCGTTTATTAATTTCAAGATTCTACGGTTTTATGTTTTTATATTTATTTGTTGACAAATAAAATTTGTAATTATGCAGAACTTCGCTTGATTCATTTATAGCCATTTTATGGTTGATGGACACTATTTATATTCATGTGGTTTTATTTTTTCTCATTTGCTCCCTCTAATTTATTCCAACTCAATTAATTAGCATCAGCCTCTCCATCTCCGCTTCCAACTTTTTTTTTTTTTTTCCTTCCATTTAATTGAACCAAAATTCAAAATGTATACCTAAGCTAAATTATTATTATTATTATTATTATTATTATTATTTTAAAAAAAATACAAACTCATTGTCAGATCCCTCAAATACAAAACACTCATTTACCTCTAGCCGCCACTTGCATCCCTAAGGATCGGCTTCTCCATAACTAGATTAGGTCATGAATGAGCCACGTCCTCCACTGGTGAGATTGTAATGACTATGGCAATGATTTTTTTTCGATATTTTCACTTTACTTTTTAATTTTTAATTTGTTTTAGATTAATTAATTATATTTTATTTTTAATCTATGTTTTAATGTTCTTCGCTATTACTTGTTTTTAATAACAAAATTATTATGAACATGAGTAGAAGATGTTTTCTTGTTTTCACTTCGGGAGGCTCTATTGCCAAAAAAAAAAAAAAAAAAACATCATTTAAGTTTGAAAGCTATAATTTGACTTTCAACACCCAATAAAATGGGAAAAATAATCCTCATTAAAATTTATTTTCACTGGTTAATATTTTATTTTTGACACCGATAGTCGAATCAACCACTCCATCTTCTCATATATATATATATATATATATATATATATGCTCTTTACTGAAATTTACTTTCACCGATTAATATTTTATTTTTTATTGATTATTTTCTGATTTTATTTTTTTCTAATTTTTTGTTGTTTTGATTTTTTTATTCCTTTTTTACTAATATTTTCTTTTTTAATTATTTATAATTTATAATAATACTTAAATATTAAAAATAGTCTATTAATTGATTATATATTAGGCTATTATCACTATTTAGATTGAAAATAAGAAGATAAAAATGATTTTTCATTGGTTAAGGGTTGTGAATAACTAAAACTAACCGTGATAAATATTTGATAAGTGAAAAAAAAAAGAGGTTCATATACTTAAAGGATATTTTGTATATAGATTTTATTTCACTAAAGGTTATTGATTAAAATTAATAGTTTATTAAAAAAGAAATAAAATGGAAATAAAAGCTAGATAAAATGCCAAAACGAAATCAAAGGAATGTTACTGCAATTTTTTCATTATTATAAATTATTAGGAGGTTTGTCTGTTTTGAATCAGACTACACTTATTTTACGATGAATTGCTTTGCTGTGCAATTTTCATGCAATGCACTTATGAAACAATCAAACAATTTAAGGGCGGCAAAACGGGTTGGCGTGTCGGATCGAGCAGAATTCGATTCGATTCGTTCATGAATTCTATTACTTCGACATGAATTCATTTAAGAAACAGGTCAATATGATGCGAACCCCATAAATAAAGATACGACACCCACAACTAAATTGAAACACAACCCCAATAAAGATTAAAATAGGTTCATAAAAAAAAATTTTGACTCATTGATTATATGTCAATCAAGAACCAAAGTTATAAGAACTTTGACCTAATTATTAGAACCCAATCAAGAACCAAAATTATAAAAGAAGGATATTGACGTTACTCCCAAAACATAGATGAGAAGGTGAGGGATAAGTCATGGTTTGATCGCCATAAGTATAACTTGATAAGATCACAAGTTCATGTAAGAATAGAGGAGAAAATTCTCTCTCAATTAACAATAAGTGGCTGCATCTTTATTTATCTTATTGTTTTTTTTAGGGTTACAAGACAAGCCTTTTTATAAGCAAAGAAAATAACATAACATAAAACTTTAGCCCCTTAACAATTGGACTCACTAAACATACTCATGGACTTAAAATAATTATACATGGGCTTTAGTTCATTAAAAATTTTAGCCCAATATATATATTAAGACCCAATATAAAATTAAATGAACTAACTTAATTTATAAACTTATTACAATTAAAATAAATTTAGTCCAAATTATTTAAAACCCAATTAACTCAAGTTTGCTTCTAATTGTCTTCAATTAACTCCCAAAGCCTTCAAAATTAAACCCAATAGCCTTCAAAATTAGTGATTTTTAATTTGAACAATGTTTTGAAACCTTGGTGACTCATCTAAATCGTTCAAATTTGCTTGTTTCCTTTGATCCCATCATTCCCTCTTTCCTTAAGACGATTTGTCCTCAAATCGTGACTCATCTGCATCCTTGTTCGAAAGTGGCATTGAAACCTGAAACGAATGTTATAAAATCCTTACCACACTCCCTCACGTGTTTCATTTTTTTTTCCTCCTCTTAATTTAATCAAACCAGAAAAATAAACAAAAGGAAATCAGATCAGTGGATGCAAAAGTAGACTTGAAACAGACTCAATATGGTGCGGAAAAGATGTATTAGTATGTGGAACAATAGAATATAATGTCCGGATGCAATAGGATGGTGTGGAACATAAAATGTGATCAACAAAAATCAGACCAGCAAGATGCTGGAACAAAATATTGTGGAGACACAAATAGAGTGGACTTGAAAACGATGACACCTAAAAGAATTGATGACATTGGAATCAGAAATAAGATGGGACAAAAAAAAAAAATTGATAAAAGAAGAAACAAACAAAGAAAGGAAAAAAAAAAAAGATAATAATAATAGGTGATGGATGGTGGTCATCGCAATTCAAAAAAATAAAAAATAGAATAACTTATGTGTGGTGGTAGACTGCTGCAGTTCACAAAACAAAAGACAAAAAATTATAACGTACTAGTGGATGGTGATATGCAGACAAGAAGCAAAAGAAAACAAAAATAATATAATTGATAAATGAAAGATGGTACTGTGCAGACTTCAAAAAGAACAAAAGAACAAATATATATATATATATATATATATAAATAATGGATCGATGGTTGGCTGTAGGGTGCGGCTAATACAATCAACTAATGATAATTGATGATGCACAATATTGATTCGGCAAGACAAACAAAAACCCTAAAAATATATATATATATATAAGTAATAATATGCGACTAAAAGAAAAAAAATAAAAACAAAAACAAAACAACAACAAAAAAAATAAATTGATAAATCAAACCCGAATTAATATCCAAAGTTCTTATATCAACTGATGCGGACCCCGTATATAAAGATACGACACCCATAACTAAATTGAAACACAACCTCAAGAAAGATTAAAACAGATTCATTGAAAGGAATTTTGACTCATTGATTATATGTCAATCAAGAACCAAAGTTATAAAGAACTTTGACCTAATGATTAGAACTCAATCAAAAACCAAAATTATATTAAAAAAAGAATATTGACACCACTCCCAAGACATAGATGAGAAGGTGGGAGATAAGTCATGGTTTAATCGCCACAAGCATAGCTTGATAAGATCATAAATTCATGTAAGAATAGAGGAGAAAATTCGTTCTCAATTAACAATAAGTGGCTGCATCTTTATTCATTTTGTTGTTTTTTTTTTTTTTAGGGTTATAAGACAAGCCTTTTTATAGGCAAAAAAAAAAAAAAACATAACATGAAACTCTAGCCCCATAATAATTGGGCTCACTAAACATACTCATGGACTTAAAATAATTATACATGAGCTTTAGTTCATTAAAAATTTCAGCCCAATATATATATTAGACTCAACATGAAATTAAATAAATTAACTTAATTTATAAACTCATTACAATTAAAATAAATTTAGTCCAAATTATTTAAAGTCCAATTAACTCAAGTTTATCTCCAATTGTCTTCAATTAACTCTCAAATCCTTCAAAATTAAACCCAATAGTCTTTAAGATTAGTGATTTTTAACTTGAACAATGTTTTGAAACCTTGGTGACTCCTCCAAATCGTCCAAAATTGTTTGCTTCCTTGGATCCCATCACAACATTTTTGGATTCGACACAAATTCATTTATAAATGAATTGACACGACACAACATGATTATTTGTTTATTATTTGGATCATAAAGGATCCGAATCTATTAACATGTTAACACGTTAATCCGTTTAACCCGTTTTATCCATTTAATTTGTGTAATTTGTTTAACTCATTTCATCCGTTTAATTCGTTTAACCCGTTTAATTCGTTTAATCCGTAACTCGTTTAATTCATTTCAATTAATCTCAACACATTTCAACATCCCACAGACAAAAAAATAAAAAAGAAAAACAAACCTTTCACAATAATTGCCATACAAACCAAATAAAAACTTGATCAAAATCAATCTTTTATTTCTCAAACATAACAACCATGAACAAATCAAGTTAAATAAAAGTATAATTATATAATTCTCAAAAAGTGAAAAATCAAAACTTTTAAATGAAGGAGCAGCGACCTTGAGGGGAAGGGGACCATGAAAGAGAATGGCAGAGGGGACGTCGACAGTGAGGAAGAGAGGGAGAGCGGATGGCGACCGTAGGGGAGAGGGGACGGCGACGGTGGAGGAGAGAGGGAGAGGGGAAGCCGGGAAGGCGACGATGGGGAAAGGGGGAGAGGAGCCGGTGACAGCGATCATGGGGGAGAAACGACGACCGTGAGAGTCTGAGAGAGAATGAGTGGATTTGGTGGTACGGCGTGGGTGTGAGACTGTGGGAAAAGCCGCGGAGCAGGTGAGAAGAGCCATAAAAAATGAAAATAACTTTGAAATATTGTACGATTTGGTTAAGTGTTTATATATAGAAATACATAATTACACACAAACCCTTATAATATGTTAATATTATATTATGATCTCTAATTTAATTGTGTCAATCCGCGATTCGTTTAAATAAATCCAATTTCATTCATTTAATAAAGAAATTAAGCGGATTGACACGATTATAATACGAATTCGTTTAACTTAAATTTATACTTATTTATGAATTCATATCGATTCGTCAAATTGAGATATATATTATGGCACCTAGAACAATTCAATGGCAAAGCTGTCAGTGGGACTTCACCGATAATGTGATGGGCCTGGGAATTAATATTTTTCAGTCATGGTGGCCCCCAAGTTTGTCCTGGACTCCACACAAAGTACTATCAATCACTTCAATTTATTAACGTAATACCACTTGTTTGACGTTTATGACCCTTCTTTTCTCAATTCTCGAACTCTCCCTCAAATTTGTTCTTGTTAATTCTATTTATAATGCAATTTCAGATGTCAAGCCACCCCCCATTTCTAAGATTATTAAAAAAAAAAAAAAATCAGGTACGGTCAATTATTTTTACATTTATTGTTAATTTTTCATTTATTAATTTTATGATTTTATGTTTTTATATTTATTTGTTGACAAATCGAATTTTTCAGTCGAAATAACTATTTTCAATTCTTCTAAACTTTGCTTAGTTCATTTGTATCCATTTTATTCCAGTCTCTCCTTTTTTTTTTTTTCTTTTATATATATATATATCCAATTGAACGAAAATTCAAAATATATGCCAAAAGCTTTTAACAAAAAGATCTATCAAATTACTCAAACATGAAACACTTAGTTATTTAAACATAACTACATTTAGATTCTAAAGAAGCCCCGTCATCCACCAATAAGATTATAATGATAAGTGATCTTTTCAAAATTATCAATTTATAACTTTTTATATTTCTGATTAGTTCTAGATTAATTTATTTTATTTTATTTTTTGGTTAACTAATTTTATTCTATGTTAATCTATTTTTTATTTTTTTTTACTAAGGATATTTGTTTATAATTAAAAAAAAATTATGAACTCGAGTAAAAAGATATTATCGTGATTTCACCCAAAAAAAAAAAAAAAAAAAAAAAAAAAAACCTTCCATCACCCATTGTCTGACTGCACCAATTATTTAAGTTTGAAAGCTGTAATTTTACTTTCAACACTCAACAAAATCAGAAAAATAATCTTATTAAAATTCACTTCCACCGGTTAATATTTTATTTTTGACACCCATCATTCGCATCAACCATTCTTCATCTTCTCTGATATGCAGTGGTGAAGCTACTGTGTGGCATGGTTGGGCAGTGGCCCCAAACCAAGTCTAATAAATTTTTAATAGATTTTTTTTTTTTAAATAAAAAATATAAAATTGTGGATATTTTGGAGTTCACTCCTTAAAAGTGAATAATTAAACTTTTAATCTTATTATTAGTGCATGTAACTTTTATGATGAAAGAAAGTAATTAATTTAATGTACAATTTTTAAATAATAAAATATTAAATTAATTGATTTTTACTTTTTTATTTTCCTTTTATATTTTCCCTTTTTAATTAGGTCTAACTTAAACCCTTGTTTATTTTTCTTGTTCTCTTTTTCATAGCCACAATTTCAACAAATAACAATTATTACCTCCGATTATATGATCCTGGGAATATATTTTAAGAGATTTTAAAGTTCTTTAATTCGCAAAATTTATATTTGACTTTTCCTTTGATGAGTTTATGCTTGAAAATTTTAACTTTCTTTATTTTACTATGATTATTATTATTATTTTTTTTCAGATATTGAAAAGTTGAGTTTGTTCATCAATAATAGATTTTTTCTACAGCAAACACACAAAGAAGAATTCAGGTTTGACTTGTTTGAATCGTTGAATTTTGGTAATAATTTTATACAGTTTTGTGTTTACATTGATTACTACTTGTGAATTTTGTTTTAATTTTTATAATTTTATTACTTAATTATTTTATTTTATTTTGTTTATATTTAAGTGAATATCAAGACATTGTTCCTGTTAGGCTTTAATTATTTTGTCATAAGTTTTGATGCAATTTCATATTTAATAAAATTCTATGCAATTAAATTTATAAATTTAGTGTAAAAAATTTTAAAATATAAAAACAGTAGAGAAATTCAATATAAATTCAATTATAGATAATTTTTAAGATCTAAAACAATAAAAATTTCCATTTTAATTTGCATATATATACAATTTTTGTTTCGTTAACTTTCATTTATAGCTACTACTAGATGATACTAGTTATTATTTAGCTTACATATTGATTTTGTTGTATTTATTGTACGTTCATATCTTAAAATTAGTTCAAGACACACACTCACTTTTTATTATTCTTCAATTATTTAATAAAATCATAAGAAATTAAAAGATCAAATAATTTAGATTTGGGTTTTGTTTTACTCATCAAACATTGAGCATTTATGGAATTGACTTTTTTTTTTTTTAGTGATAAGCCATCACGCAAGGTGTGGGTAATATTCTATGAATTTAATAATCAATTCTCCATCCAAAAATAAAAAATAAAAATATGGGCTCCTTATTATAGTGGAGGCTATTCTGAGTACCGAATTAACCTGGACTCTATTTTGTGGATGACTAAATAATGTAATATGTATTGGGAAGTAACGGGTGATTGTAAAGTACAAATTAAGTACACACATAAAGTAATGAATAAAGAGACAAGATTTTAATGTGGTTTAAGAAATCCTCTATGTCCACTGAGTGCACTAGCACTCTTTTCCATTATATAACAACGTTTACAAACAATAAGTTGTCTCTCTCATAACTTTCACAAATAATCACTCCCAAACCCTCTCTAAATCTCTCTCTCTCTCTCTCACTTTAATAAACTCTAATCATTACTGATACTAATTTGAAACACTTACACTTAAGTATCTATAGTTCTAAGGTCAAAAGAGTTAGAATTTGAATGGAACTCTTATCTCTGAACAGGTTCAGAGTCGCTCACAAGATGTGGCACAACTTTAATATTAATGTACCAATTCGTGTCACGCTTTGGCCTAATGCGACTGACTTGTGGCGCGGCTTCCAACTTGTGGAGCCAAGTCATAGTACTCATTGGTGGTTCACCCACCACTTGTGGTGCAACTTTAGGTCACGACATCTAAGTAGTGTTATGCACAATTGGCATGAAAAAAATTTCTTCTAGGGCTTTATGAGCTCTATAGTGAGCTTAACCCTCGATGTGTTTACGTAGCACCACATCACTGATTTAGACTTTACACTCCAACAATATGACTCCTTTCTAGTTTCACCTCTGAATGACATTAAAATCATAAATGTTAGATCATGAAAACGTGGTTGTTAGCATGAAGTATTAAAACATAAAAATTCTTGCAAAGGATAAACCATGACACTATCTTCTTCATCTATGCTGATTCTTTTGACTACCCGATGATATGAACAATCTTTTACCACAAAGAAGAGAAAAAGATAATGAAACTATTGATAAAATATAGAATTATGATAGTACATGATTTATATAACACAAATAAATTATTTTTAACGGCTGTGTTAATTCAAAAGAGATAAAGTAATAGGATATAAACGAAATATGTTGATGGGTTTGGATTGTAAAATTAATTGTCATAACCAATTGTTTACCTTTATAGGCCCGTTTGGTGCCTTGAAAATCACATGAGTTTGGGAATTAAAATATCTCATCTTGCCCATGCTATTCTTTGGAGCAATAGTGGAAGGGAGAAAATGTTTTCCCACTTGCATGGGAGCTAGGAGATCCACCCACTTTGGTGGGTTTTTTGCAAATCCCAAGCAAGCGGGATTTGACATTTTTAATATCATATTTTTAATGATTTTTTTTTAATGTTCTTTTTATAATTTTTAATCAATATAATAAATTAATATTATAATATTAAACATATTTAAAATTAATTTCAATGTTTTTATTTAAAAATTAATTTAATTTAATATTTATTATTGGTATATTTGGAGCTGTATAAGTGTATTGGTAAAAGTTTAATAATGGATCAGTTCACTGGATTTTTACTAGCCCACTTATGCAGCCTCAAATATACTTACAACATCAGTCCCCTCAACTCTCAGTGCGATTTGTGGACTGGGAGCTCAAGCTAGCTGTAAAAGTTGATGTGTCACGATCTGTCGTGCTGTCTTCTCAAATTATGTTCCATGACTTGACTTGTGGTGACTCTTTGGGTAACTGCACCATTTGCACGTTTCGTTTTATACACATTTAATGTGCACGTTTATCAACTGACAGCCCATAATGACAAATCCTTCAACTCACGCGACACCGTTAGATCTAACACGATTGATTAGCCCCCAAATTTAATGGTTAGGGTCTTGCACCTATATACAAGTGGAGGCCCCTTCATTTTCCCTCTTACTCTGCCATTTTCAAACACAAGACACCACTAAGACTCTTTCTTCTCTCGCTTTCTTTGACACACGTCCATTGATGTTATTCCCGTTTTCTCTTATTTTACATCTTTGTGCCAGTATTCCTTGGATTCAAAACCATTGAAGATCAGCATCTTCGTTCTTAAGCGATTAAGGTTTACTGCGTTTACAGTAAGTCTCCATAGCCAAATCTTGATTTTTTTGTTTCCATTTTTTGTATGCCTTGCATTTTTTCTGGATTTGAAATTGGCTTGAATATTTCATGTTTTTGATATTGCATACTTGTTAGTAGTTGTAACTTTTGGTTTCCTTATGATTTGATCTTATTGGTTAGCCCTTTATAGACTGTTTGTTGTTTATAATTGTGGGACCCCCGACCGGCCTCGGCCGCCTCGGAAGCAGGGCACACCTCTGGGCCTCGGCCTAGCCCACTCCAATCAGGTATTGCAGACTCTGAGAGAGCACCAGCTGTATGCGAAATTTCTTTAAGGGGGTTTTATAATGAGCCAAGGAGCATCATCTAGTCAGGGATCAGCTAGACCACCGGCAATGCCTGGAGACTTTCGTTGGTATATACCAGCTCAATTGGTACCAGCCTTGCTTAAGGAATCCATTTAACCAATGGCCAGGTGGTGGGTTCGAGCGGCTGGGGAGGCGTGACCGAGGTCAACAAATCCCTGGGCCCGGGACAATACCTGATTGGAGTGGGCTGGGCCGAGGCCCAGAGGTGTGCCCTGCTTCTGAGGCGGCCAAGGCCTGTCGGGGCTCCCATAATAACACTATGTATACGAGTTGTAAGTTGAGATATTTATAGGTTATTAGCTCATAGGTCGAGTCTCATGACCTTAGTGATCTGTATAGCGATTGTAACCTATAGATTAGAAAGTCCTTTGTTAGAGAATAGGAAACTTAGATTTTTAGATATGGTCTGTATGTAGCGATCTAACTGCTCCCTTTTTATGTGTAGATGTCTTCAGGTCGCAGACATAAGTTATATAGAGTAGGAGATGATAACTCTCCCAACTCGAAGGAGCTTGCGTCGGAGGAAGTTCGCATTGTTGAAGAAGCAACCTCTCTGAGCGGTGAGGTCGTTAAGAAATTCGTAGCTTGAGCTAACCCTATAGTGATCTGTAAACCACTAAGGAATGGCGAGCTCACGAAGCTATTAAGAAAAGAAGAGCTTACGAGACATTTATCCTTTACGCCTCGAGAGTGAGATATGAGGAGTTGGAGGGAATCACTTTAGAATATCGTATTTCCAGGGTTATTGTGTCATGCTGCTTTTACCTAACGACCACGTAGCCTATTCTCCCCGAGGGTTCGTTGCCATCAGCACCCATCATCTTAGGCATGGGCTTAGATTTCTAATCACTGCATATCTCATTAACCTTCTAAACAGGCTAAATCTTAGCCCTTTTCAATTAACCCTTGACTGTTACATTTAGCTTACGTCTCTAGCCTTAGTCTTTAAAAGGAACAGTCTTCCATCTTTATTCTCAAGAATCTGTTGCCACCTTTTTAGTATCAAGAGTGTCGATAACTTAAAAAGAGGAATGTGAGATGAGATTTACTATCTCGCAGCTCAAAAAACGAACTTCAAGGACTTTCTACCTCAGGATGACGTGAAGGGCAAGTCCAACATAGATGATTACAATGGTTTTACATCTCTTGCCCTTCCTTTAGACAGTTTCAAAATTTTGATTTTATCCTTTATCCAGATAGGCGGATGGAACTAACTTTTGCGAGCTACAACAGGTATTTTTTTTTTTAATTTCTTTTTGTCTCACCTCGCAGACATGACAAAAGAGAGGATAGTCTCACTGGGAAGAAGATCGAATATCTTAGGACGTTTGTTGATTCGAGGGAAGGAAGAACCAATCATGCATTTGATGACAAGCTCCTCAGGGCCTACCAGTTAGCTCATATTCTGAACAACGAACTTATTAACAACAAGAGAGATATCAGAATTTGAGGTGAACTCAAGCTGGCCCTTATCTTTAACGTTGCTGGTGAAATAGAGGTTGTTCTTGTCCCTTAAGAAACTCCAGAAATGGTGAAACTCGCCCTTCGTAAGCCACCTTCAACTCGATTTGTTCAGTCCATAACCCTTTCAGTTGTTGTCTTTGTTGAGGTGACCACCTTGGCACTAGTTTCATGACTTTCACAAGCCCAGGTCCCCACCTCACAGCTAGAGGTGGTTGAAGTTCGATATGAACATGTAGGAGCTCCTACTTATGAGGTTCAAGCTGCTCCAACCAGTGGAGCAAAAAGGAAGTCGACGTCCAAGCCTTCTCTGGCCAAACGATCACAAGTAGATAAGGGGAAATAGCCCGTGGTCGTAAATAGAAGAGTTAAGCCATAGGCCTGGGTGCAGATTGAAGACGGGCTAGGAGGGATGTACTTCGACGTCATCCTCGATAACTTACCCGAAATCCTGAGAAACACCGCTAGGGTATTAGACAAAGAGAGCTTAAGAGGTGATATCTTGTCTGGTTACATAGCTCGCCACGGTTAAGAGGTAATATCCAATACCTTTACCTTTCTTACTTTCTTGTTGGGTTTAAATATTAAGTTGTTGTATTTCAGGCAGTTATGGGAGCGATGAAGCAGATGAAGGAAGTTCGTGCTTTTGAGGAGGAAAAGAAGGAGTTCGAGCGTAAGAAGAAAAAGTTGAAGGACGATTTCTCATTTATGAATATGGAGGCTGAAAGAGCGAAGAAATCAGAGCAACTCATTCTGACTAGGCTGAGGAATACTGAGGGAGCTATAAATGAAGCTGAGAACGCTCTGACTAGTGAGGAAAATACTCATGCAGCTGCAAGGACAAACTTCACCACCAAGCTCTTCAAGAGTGAAGAGGAATTGAACAAAGCAAAGAGCGATCTGAAAAAGGCCGTGCAGCGAGCTGAGACTGCTGGGAAGGGAATAGAATAGGCTAAAAATGAGGTCACTCTTGCCAAGAAAGAGGTCACTAAAGCCGAGGAGGACGTTGAGGTGCGGGTCACTAAAGCTAAAAAAAAAGCAGAATTAGACACCTCTAGTATGTTCTTTTACACTTTATAGGAAATTCATTCTGAACTGGACTTCTCATTCTTTGGTGAGGTGGCAATCGTGGAGGTGGAAAAGTATAAGGAGTAGGCTGCCCGATCCTTAGTTATCCCAGACGCAGCTCCTTAGAATACAGAGCTCCCAAGTGTGACTTTCTAAGGTGAGACAACTCAGGTCGTAATGCCTCCAGATGTAACCTCGCATGATACAACTTCCATGTAACTTGAACCTTTTTTTTTTTTTTTAAATTTTTTCATAACTTTGTGTTATACTCACCTCGCTTTGCGAGGTCATTTGTAATGGATATTTCAACCTCATTTTGAGGTTACTATTGTTGGTTTGATTCACCTCGTTGCGAGGTTTATTAAAAAATTTATTTGCTTTCCTTCAATGTTGTCTTGTACTTTTATTCCACTTTTTTTTTTTTCCTAAGTCTTTAAATTTCCTGCGAACTGAGAAATAAGGTAATTAATGTATAAATTAGTGGCAATAAAACTTGGTGAGAGCTCAGGAGGTCGCTGATCGTGATACACCGTAGCTCATAAATTATAGCTCAATTCAAAAAATTTAAATCAAGTTACATTCAGTAGGTCAAAATCTCAACTAATATAGCATAACTTGATAAAATTTTATTAAGTTATGTCCAATATGTCAAAACCTCAGCTAACATAGCATAATTTAATAAAATTTTATCAAGCTATGTCCAGTAAATCAGAACCTTAACTACAGGGGTGGACTTATCTTAAAGCCGTGCCCCTCCTTAAATTTTTTAAAAATTTATTAAGTTTCTAATGTTGGTGATTGAATATTTAAAGATTTAAATAAACTGATATATATAATTTCGAAAAGAATGAGATCATAAACATGAAACTGCATTGATGGTAAGGAGTGTACATCTAAAGACTGTAGTGGTAGGTGTGATTCCCTTCCACTTCCAAAATTGAAGTTTTTTTTTTTTTTCCCTTATTTTTACAAAAAATTTGGGGGTTCGAACCATGGCTCAAGGTTCCATATGCAATGGCTTTAACCAAACGAACTTTTCTAAAAAACTTGCAATAGTTTGACTTTGATAATACTTATAGTTATTGCAAACTATAAATGATTGTTTTTAAAAAAATTAAAAAAAAAATTTCTCAGTCTTTTAATTCTTTCTCACATTTCATTCATTAGGTGAATATTGTAGATTTATTTAAACAAGCTGTCAAGCATTTACATTATTTAAAACTAGATTGACGTTTTTAAAAAATTATTTTAAAACTTCTTTTAATATTTTATTTATATTGTTTAAATGAATCAATAAAATTTGAGTGAAGATAAGTAAACTTATGAGAAAATAATTTGAAAATTTGTAAAGAAAAATGAAATTCGTGATTAACTAAAGAAGAGTGAACTATAATTGTTTTTATCATTAATTTTTTAATTTATTATAAAGTACCTCCCCTCATGTAAATGTCTGGGTCCGCCACTGCTTAGCTAACATATCATAACTTTAAAAATTTTGTCAAACTATGTCCAGTAGATCGGAATCTCAGCTAACATAGTATAACTTTAAAATTTTAATTAAGTTATGTCCATTAGATAGGAACCTCAGCTAATATAATATAACTTTAAAAATTTAGTTAAGTTATGTCTAGTAGGTCGGAACCTCAGTTAACATAGTTTGACTTATAAAATTTTTACCAAAGAGAAACTTGATAGAGAGATCGCTTTTCACTTAGCATTTAATAAAGAAATCAGTAGAAAAATTATTTAGAGTAAAGCAGTATAGGAAATTTGGAGCTTTTATTAATTTTTGAAGATTAAATTTCAAATTAAAGATATACGCTCTAAAAGTTATTGAAAATATGGGTGAATGTGCTAAACATTTCAAGCTCGTGGGGACCTCAGCTCCATCCATATTAGTCAGGTAATATGCTCAATTTCCTAAGTTTTCCTTAATAATATAAGGATCTTCCCAGTTCGAACCTAATGACTCGTCACTGACCTTGCGAGCTCTAAGAAGGATAACATGCAGTATGAGATCACCGACGTTGTAATGCCGGACTTGGACCCAATAGACAAAAATCCAGTTCGCCAATGTCCAACTTGCAAAAATAAGCTCTCAGTTTGCTATTACAGTTCTCAAGTCGTTGGTCAACTATAGTCAAGACTGTCTAATGCTTAGCTCTAAGTCGCCTAGAGTAAAGTCCACCTCGTAGCTCAAAATGTGCATTAAAGGAGTTTTTCTATAAAGGTAACAGCCTAAGTTGATGAAGAGTCAACTACTAGAATTCAAAGTAAAATCAAATTTCTATTTTGACGGAATCTATCTTTAAATTGATGGACACCGGTTTTAAAAGTATAATTAACATAGAATTCCTTCTTATTCTTATTATACTCAAATTGTAACATCCCACATTATAAATATGGGTTTAAAATTCATTGTAGAGGGAATAATCAATAAGATATTGTGACTCTGCCAAAATAACTAGAAAAACAGTTGTGGGTATGAGTATCTTTTTAGGTCGAACCACGTAAAAGATCTCATTGCATTAGCTGTTTTTCCTTTTCTCTTTCTTTTGTCTTTGCGTTTGTTTTGCTTTATTTGCAGTATTGGGTCAAAAATTTGGGTCAATTGAATTTATATGTCGATAATATTAAATTAATTTAATCAAATCCAATTCAATTCAATCTCAATTACACCAAACACATTACCATACATATCCAATTCTATCAAATCCTATAGAATTCTATCTCATCCAATCAAATACAATCCAGTTCAATTATATCTCATCCAATCCTATGCATCAAGGCCTTTTTGGTACGCAAGATTGGGTTGGATTATTTAATGGGATTGGATTAGATTAGACTGGATCAGATTTAATTTGACTGGATAAATTAGTATTTTTATACGCTTGGTGCAGTATAAGATTGAATAAATTAGTGTTGTGATAAGTTTAGTAGAATATGGGATCGGATAAAATCAATTTTAAATAATTTAATTATTTTTAAAAATAAACAAATCTATTTTCAAATATTTTTAATCTACAAAAATTATTTAATTAATATACAAAGGATATTTTATAAGCAAATTAAATTAAATATATCATATACTAAAAATATTTAAATTAATTTGAAAAATAATATAAAATACTAAATTATATTTTATAAATAAATATAATTATATAAAATCAATTTTAGAGAAAATAATATTTATTTTGTAATTAATTGAAAAGAATATTATATTTTAGAGATATTTGATAAATATATTAACTTAATTTTTAAAATAAATAATTTAATTTAACAAGATATTAGAAAAAAATGTAAAACAAAAGAATGAAAAGAAGAAGAATAAGAAGAAGAAAAAGAAGAAAACAACATGAAATTAAAGGGGGAAAAATGCTGAAATGAAAAGCACCAAAAAAAAAAAAAAAAAAAAGACAAAGTAACAACATGAGATTGTTTTATCCCAACTATTATAGTGAGTTTGATTTAATCTATTACAACAGCATCAAACAAAAGAATATGGGATTTGGTTTCTCTCACCAAACATGAGTTTGGATTGAAAGTTATCCAAACTCATCTAACAAATAAGGCTCAAACGAGATAATTTTTAGTTTGGATGACAATAGAGACATACTCTTTCACTTTTTGACCGGAGTATATGTTAGGATAAAAGATCAATTTCTAATATCAATTGTAAATGTCAAAATAAATATTGAAACACAATGAAAAACTAATATATAAATATATATATCTCGAAATGATCTTTTAATTTTTTATTTTGATCATTGTTGGTTTTTTTTTTTTCCCCTTTTGGTCTTTTGGCCTCCGTATTATTGAATGTTTCTTTTTTATTTGAGTAATTCAACACGTCAAGCCTATTTATAGGAAATTAATTCCATCTTTCAAATTTCATTAGGATTCAAAAAGCTTTATTCTAACTTGGACAAAGATAAAACCTAATATTACAAATTATAGTTCTACTTAAACTTACATTGATTTAATTTCAACACAACTCTTTTTGGCATGCATGTTAGGTGCCTAGGAAATACAAAGCTTTGTAGTAATTAGATTATATCCAATTACGAGTAAAAAAAATAAAATAAGTTGAACGTGAATGACACAGGTCATATTTTTATTAATTAATTGCACTTAGGTTTACATATACTTTATGTGACGTGAAGGTTTTATGTTGATGGGCTCTTGGGCTTTATATGACCAACAAGCACATGATTCTATTAAGAAATTAACTCTTCACCTAAACCATTGAGAAAAAAAAAATCTTAATTAATAGTTAAAAGAGTTAATATATTCTTTTTCATTAACTGATTCCCAACAATAAAACTTTAAATGAAGCCCATTAGATATATCAACTCAACAGCAAACACAAAAGAAAAAGGAAAACACTTCAAAATTAATTAATTAATTAAATTTGATAGAAGAAGAACCTGAACCACCATACTTAGAATTTTAAATTGTTAGTTAAAACAAGTTGAAATTAAATTTAAATTAATCAAGAGTAAATTGTAAGTTAAAAATATACATAACAAAATTACCCAGTGATTTTTTAACCATATACATTTTTTAAAACAAAAATAATTGTGATCAACATACCACAACTTCTTAAAATTTTATAAGTAAAATGTACTGCAAATCTTTTACATCTTTGTGATTGTTTCAAGCCTATCTAGGATTCCAGAAAACCACAATATATCACGTTCCTCCAACATCTCATATATGTGATATGAGCAACCGAATCTTGGAATTAATAATTTTATCTCTTTTAAGGCTTCAATGTGGCATACTATTAACATCATCACAATCAATTTAGTATTTTAAATTTACCAAATTTTCAATCTGAGTTTAGATAGCTTAATAATTTAAATATTGGAAAAAAAAACTAATTATATTTGAACAAAAGCTCAAATAAATATACACTAATATTTGAAAGTAAGAAATACTTTCCATTAACAAACAAAAGAAACAATACATTAAAATACCAAATTTCTATCTATTAAAAAAAATATTAGTTGAAACAATACATTAAAATACCAAATTTCTATCTATTAAAAAAAAATATTAGTTTTTGTATTTCTATCTATTTACTAGTTTATATGTAAGCAAGCCAGACATAATTGTTGCAATTCCAAATTTATGTTTACAATTTTATTAAATTGATGAGCATGATACTCTTATAGCATATATTAAATTTGTAAAATAAAATCAGAAAGTCTTATAGCATATATTTAATTTTTAGAGACAACAGTTCCTCAACTTCATTAAAAATTAATTATGCGACATTGCATGTGAAGATGCTTGGGATGGTTGAATTGTATCATTGTATGTTGTTGGTTTCTTAATATTAGCACTTTGATTCATTATCCTTTTTAACTGATAATTAACGTTTCATCTTCTTGTCTACGAACAAATCCAGAATCATGCCTGTGGTGGAGGTCCTTGTCTCAGCTATCCTTCCTGTTTAGTTGGAAAGATTGACTTCTCCTGAGTTGTTGCAGTTTTTGTATCAAGAGAGGTTGTATTCAAAGATCCAAACATGGGAAGAAACTCTGAAGATGATTCAGACAGTACTTTGCTATGCAGAGGAGAAGCAGTTGGAGGACAAGCGTGTGAAAAATTGGCTGGACGATCTCTAAGACTTGGCTTATGATGTGGAGGACATACTAGATGAGTTTGCTACTAAAGTTTTAGCAAGGAAGTTGGAGATGGAAAACCAAGATCAGGCTAGCTCTAGCAAGGTTCCTAGGAAGTTTGTTCCTAGCTTTTTAAAAAAATTAAGTCCAAGAGCCATCAAGTTTCAATCTTGGATGGGCTCAGAGATTAAAGATGTCAAACGCCGATTGGAACGTGTCATGAGCTAATCGGAACAACTCTACAAACTCAAAGATGGCCTTGGATTGGAAAAGAATATTGTTGCAGGGACACTGGCTACTGCACACAAGAGACAGCTCGCTACATCTATTCCCATTGAACCTGTTGTTTATGGGAGAGATGAAGACAAAGCACAAATACTTGAAATGTTGTTCAAGGATGAACCAAGTGTTTTCAACTTTCATGTAATATCAATTGTCAGCATGGGAGGAATCGGGAAAACAACGCTTGCTCAAGATGTGTACAATGATAAAGCAGCTAATTCTTTCGAGCTCAAAGCTTGGGTGTGCATATCTAATGATTTTGATGTTCTAAGAATCTCAAAAGCAATTCTTGAATCTATCACCAAGTCGTCTAACGATATAAAGGATTTAAATGCAATGCAGATTCAACTCCAAGAGAAATTTATGGGAAAAAAGTTTTTGTTTGTCTTAAATGATATTTGGAGCAAAGATTATAGTTCGTGGGTAAGCTTGACGTGTCCCTTTAAGAAAGGAGCTAGTGGCAGTAAAATTATTGTGACATCACGGCCTGAAGACGTTTCATTAATGATGGGAGACTTTACTCAGTTGTATAGACTAAAGTGTCTATTGGATGACAATTGTTGGTCTTTGTTTAAGATACATGCATTTGAGGATGAAGTTAATTCTACACATCATGATATTCAATCAATTCATCCAAAAGTTGTTGAAAAGAGAGAAGGCTTACCTTTGGCATCAAGGATTCTCGAAGGCCTTCTTTATACAAAGCAAACAGATCAGTGATTAGAAATTTTAAATAGTAAAATGTGAGATTTTGAAAATGAAATTCCTACGACTTTAAAGTTGAGCTATTTTATCTTCCCTCTTATTTAAAAAGATGTTTTACCCACTATGCAACTTTGTTGGAGGATTATGAAATTCAACAAGAGGAAGTCATACATCTATGGATAGTTGAAGATCTTATTCAACCATCAAAAGAAAATAGTTAGAAGATTTAGGTTATGAGTATTTCAATGATCTTAAATCTAGTCGCGTTTTCAACAATCAAGTATTGATGAATTTAGATACATAATGCATGACCTCGTTAATGAGCTTACACGGTGGGGTTCTAAGGAACTTGTTTCCATTTGAAGGATATGTCGAGGGCCAACAAGCAATTAGGAAGCTTGAAAAAGGTGTGTCATCTTTCTTATGCTCCGAATAATGTTGATGGCATATCTAAAAATTTAATGTCATTAATGATGTTGAACATATTGATGAATGGCTAAGAACATTCTTGCCACTTTCATCTAATCAAGGATGGATGGAGCACTTCGTACCTCAAACAATAATTTCTAACTTACTACCAAAATTTAAGAAACTTAAGATGTTATCTTTAGAGGATTATTGTATTATAGAGTTGTCTGAGTCATTTGGTGATTTAAGACATTTATGACACTTTAATCTTTCTGGTACGGGGAATCAAAAGCTTGCCTGAATCAACAGGTTTTTTTTTTTTTTTTAATTAACTTGTTGATTTTGAAATTAAAAGGTTATTCTAATATTAAGAAGTTACCGTCCAAGATATGAAATTTGACCAAGTTAAGATATCTCGATATTAGAGATATTAATTTAGAACAGATGCCATTGGGAATAATTGAGTTGGAGTTTCTTCAATATTTGTCTGATTTTATTATAAGCAAAGGTGTTGGAGCTTTTTTGAAAGTTTTGAAGAATTTTAGAATCTCTTTATGGAGAACTTCGTCTTTTAGGATTGAGTAATGTAGTTGATCTACAAGAAACAAGTGAGATGGTATTAAATGATAAGCAAAAATTGAGAGTGCTAGAACTAGAATGGAACTCTCAATTTGACAACAGACGGAATGAGGAAGCAGAGAAAAAAGTGCTTGACTTGTTACACCCTCATACAAATCTAGGACTCAAAATTTACTCCTATTGTGGCATTGAATTTCCATCATGGGTGGGAGATGCTTCATTCTCCAAATTGACCACCGTAACATTGATAAGATGTGATCGTTGCGCAGTCTTACCTTCCCTTGGGTTATTGGGATCGTTGAAAGCCCTTACAATTAGAGAGATGAATGGACTAAAAAGCATAGGTAAGGAGTTTTGTGGTCAGCGTTGTTCAAGGCCTTCTCAGTCACTCAGATTCTTTATTTCGGGGATTTGCCAGAATGGAAGCATTGGGAACCGATCTAAGAAAATGAGTATGGTCCTGCATTCCTTTGCCTACGAGAATTTTCTATTATAAATTGTTGTAAACTTTGTGGAAGATTACCTGATTGTCTTCCTTTGTTGGAGAAATTTATGGTTAAAAATTGTAAGCAAGTGGTGGTTTCACTCTCATGCCTTCCAATGCTTTGCAATTTAGACATAAATGATTGCAGAAAGATAGCATTTAATAGTCGCATTGACTTAAGGTCATTAAAGTATAAGATTGCTTTCAGGGGGTAAAACATCTATATATTAGTGATACGAGTCATAAACAGCTCACCAATTTGTGGCAAATAAATGGAGCTTTTCTTGAGAGGCCACCACAACGGGTACAAAACTTCATCTCTATCACAGACCTACAAATTACATCTTGCTCAGATCTTCCCTTCAATTTCTGTCAATCATGAATTGCCCAGGTGTCACATCCATTTCAGAGCTTGTTTTGCCATCTTCACTTAGATCTCTGTCAATCTGGGAATGCCTAAGTTTCACATTCAGTTCAGAGCTGGTTTTGCCATCTTTACTTTACGCTCTGGATGCCCAGGTCTTACATCCATTTCAGAGCAACGGCTGCCTTGAGATTATGGATTATGGATTCATTTATCAAAAATTTTTTATACAAACTAAAGTTACATAATATTTCTGTGTGGTAGTGATGATACTAGTACTCTCTAGATGTCTAGCCATCGATTTGTCAAAGAATAGGGCTTAAATTACAATATGTGCTCAACATGTAAAATGCAATTATGCTGTTCAAACTACCTTATCAAGAATATGACTTCATTTATAACATGTAGAAGGTTGATGATTATTTGAAATGAAAATTTGTAGGAGAAAGATGCAGCAGTAGGAAATGGTGGTCCAGGAAGGCTAGATTTATGCTTTCTAACCAACTCATAGGGGTATGGTTTGAGGTACAAATATTAACTCCTTCCCAAAGTGTATTTTTTTGCTTGAATGATGCAAAAGTATAAGAAAAGTATGCATTCTTTAGATGTTACATCCCACGCTTTTTATTTTATGCTCCTTTGGTTTATATCATTTTGAATGACACTAGGTTCCTGAATAGCATGCATTTCATCAAGTAGGACCTAATTTGCATGTAGTACATGTAGATATGGGTTGAAGGGAAATCTTGCAAGATCTTGCTTATGATGTACCAATTTCAGGATACAAAACCAAGACAGGTTCATTTATGGGAAACAAAATCTACTTCTGAGGATTTCAATTTAGTTCAGTTCAACGATAAATTCATTCTAGAGCTTAATAGGTTTATCCTCTTGAATCCTTGTCGATATTCTGTATCTCAAGAACCATCCCATTATATTCACATGCTACTCATTTCTAAAGATTAACTGAATGGTATAACAGGTTTCCTTCTACAAAAGCTTTATTTGTCACTAAACTTCTATATGATTGTTTGTATTTTGAGCTAGTTTTGTAATTATATTATGATGAGCTTCTTTTATTATTTTATATTTTATGTCCAGGTCTGTATGTTTAATGTTTGCATAAAGCTTAACCATAAAATGTGGTCAATTTGCAGCTCTCTGTTGTTCTGTAAGCTAGGGATGCTAATGAAAGTGGGAAGCTTTTGCAGCTGAAAAAACAATTCTATCATATAAATTCAGGTTGGTCACCTCAACTTAAGTTTCAGTTCCTTTATGTCGTCTTAAGCCTCATTGCTATCCTGCAACCATCGACAGGAAGATAGACAAAAGGTGGATGAGACTGGCGTTTTGTTGGAACTGCTAACATGAATGATAATTGGGTCTAGAATTCCTCTTAAGATTTCTAATTTCTTATGGTATTTCCAACATGAATATTCAAGGATTTCTGGTCAACTAGTAACTGGATTTAAGGACCTCTTTGCTTTTCCCATGTCAAGTTTGTCTTGCGTCTTGCCCAACAACCCTCGAGGCCAAACCATTTATTGCAAGGAAGAGATTCGTAATATGCAATGATAGTGCGTAATATATAGAATTAACACGGACTATTCTGTGTTTATAAAGCCAGCATATTTCTTAGAATTCTAATTCACAGAAAATACTCAAAACTCAAATTTTGCTATATCTTTGTCCCAAAGCCTGTTTTTCTGCTTGAATGATTTAAAAGTTTAGGAATAGTATGGCTACCTTAGATGTACATATCACACTTTTTATACTATGGAAATGTTGGTTTTTTTCATTTTCAATAAACTGTTCCAAATTTAGGTTCTTTATTGGTGAAACCTAGGGAAGTCTAGGAATTACCAGGTATTAAATAGAAAGGTATTTTTATGATGTTTGTCGTTGTCATCATTTATATTTTGGCTCTAATCTTGAGTTGAATACAGGACATATTTCATGGATTCAAGGAGAGGAAAGATGGCAAGGACTCCTGGCACAGTGGCACCTGTCTGACTTTCCCAGCAAAGTTACTGTACAACTGAGTGATACTCTTACTCTTGCAATTCCAGGGTTGTTATTTGATTCTGGAATTGGTGGGGCCTTCGGTTGGACTCTAAAGTTGGTTTATTGGAATTGATATTAAAGGTAAATGATAATTAGAAGTATGTGAACTTGATTCATTGAAAGTTGCTTAATATTATTAGTGAGTTAGTGACACAATTGGATTCCTTTCAGATAATTTGTTTCTAATTAGCCCTCTTTTTCATTTACATTTATTATTTGTCTTTTCAGCGGAGCAAGCTGCTACTTGATTCTAGAATTGGAACATATCTCTCTTTAAAATAGGCTCATTGGTATTGGCATTGACACTGCATTTCACATTCCATCACACAGCAAAAGCTGGGGGCCACTATAATATCTGCTCCAATGCATCGAGGATCCTAATGGGGCTAATGCATTCATGAACAATGCCTACGAAAACATGTTTCTTCACAATGCAGCCATTAGCCACAATAATCCCATGGTGAAGCATTTTGTGGAAGTCGTTAGTTGCTGCAGAGCAGCTTTTGTAGTAAATAGGTCTGGCCAGACCCTATTCTTCATTCCACTAGAAAAGATAAATCAAGTGACTAGTGATAATAAGCTGCAACTGCAAGAAGCTCATTGCACTAGAAAAGATGGGACAGCACTTTGGTCATTCTCTCTCTCTCTTTATCTCTCTTTGTTATCATGTCTTTCTTCATAATCTATGCATTTACAGTGTCTCTCTATCTTTCTTTGTCCACTCTCTCTTTCTCTCTTAATTTATCTACCCATCTATTTATCTCTCTTTGCCATTGTATCTTTCTTTACAACATATACAATTACAGCTTTTCTATAACTCATTATCGTTGTGTCTTCCTTTACAATATACACATTTATTGTTGTGTCTTCCTTTACAATATACTCTTGGATTTAGCAAAGACATGATCATCACAAGGAAATGGTGGCCAGGAAGGCTAGCTTTTGGTTATGGTATTAGGTGAAAATATGGACTGTTCAAGCAGCAGGGCAGGTATGAGAAGAAAATTGCCCAAGATTAGCTTGAGATTCAATCATACCTACAAGTTCCGTCATTGTTGCTTATCCCTTGGGTTTTTACTGATGAATTTATTTTACGTAAATGTGCAGAAATTTAGTCCTTTGGAAGTTGTTTGGCATGATATGAAAACTCATGCCACTCATTTCTAAATATTTACCGAATGGTCTAACAAGCTATTGCTTCCCTGTGCTTAATGAGTTGGTTTACTACTACAAAAGGTTTAGATGTTACTAAATTCCCACACGGCTGGTTTTGTTTCGGGTTATTACTCTAATTACATTCGATGAACTTCTTTTATTATTTTATATTGTAAGAAAGCTAGCACATTTCTTAGAATTCAAATTAAGTAAAATTACTCAAACTTCTAGTTCGTATTGTTTCACTTATGTTTATTCTCTGTTATTTCTGTGCCAAGGTTGCTATTATTTGATTTTAGAATTGGTGGACAGCTCTGCTTTGGACTTTGAAGTAGGCTTATTGGCATTGGCATTGACATTGAGAGTGAAAGGTAACTCAAAGTATGTGAACTTAATTTATTGAAATTTGATATTTGATGTTATACAAAGAAAGTTAATAATTATCACTGACACAATTTGGTTTCTTTCAAATGATCGGTTCATCTAGCTTATTAATGGGACGAATTAAATTAAGGCTGCAATGTTTGTGGAGGCATCAAACTTTTACTTGAAAGTCTCATTTTCTCTGGTTCTTTCTTCCCCAACTTCAGGTAAGCATATTCGGGTTGCTTTTATAGCTCAACTTTGATATATGGTATGTCCAGATTTACGAATGAATTAAAGTTTGTATGTTCTTGTTAAACCAAAAGGTAGAATGCATAATTATATTGTGAACTTTTCAATTGTTTAAGAATTAAAAATCATTCTCTACATCACCAAATCATCATTGTTGGTTGATATTTCAACAAACATATATTTAAGATTGGTAAGCTCCATACACAATCAAACTTGATCTATCATTTCCATGCTCATCAATAACACGTCAGTCCACTTATGGAGCTAAGTACAGCAAAAATTGAACCCATTTTCACTCAGATTTCTTTGCCCTTCACTAAGTGATCTGGATGTTTAATTGTTCAGCGATGCAGGAGCCATAGAAAGACGATAACTTTCAAAGAATCAACTTTTCATATCCATTGACTGTCACCAAAGACGCTGCATATCACATTCCAGTCCACAGCAAAAGCAAGGAGCCACTTAAACATCTCCTCCAATATGTGGATGATCTTATGGTAGCCAATCCCTTCATGACCAGTGACAGCGAAAACATGGTTCTTCACATGGCAGCCATCAGTTACAATATTGCCAAAGTGAAGCTTTTTGTGGAAGTTCCTTACGTTTCTGCAGAGCAGCTTTTGTAGCAAATAGATCTGGCCCCTGTTGTTCAAAGCTGCTTCGTTTGGGGGCATGAAAGTTGTCAGGTATTTAGCTTTTAGACCAAATCAAGTGTCTAGTGATAATAAGCTGCAACAAGTTGATTGCACTAGCTAGAAAAGATGGGACCTCAATTCTCTGTGCTGCTGTCTGAGGACAACACTTTGGTCATTCTTGCTCTCCCTGTCTCTCTGTTTGTTTTCACGTCTTTCTTTACAATCAATGTATTTGTGGTGTCTATCTCTCTCTTTGTCATCGTATTTTTCTTTATAATATATGCATTTACAAATTTTCTATCTTTTTTTTTTTTTTTTCTATTGTTGTGTCATACTTTACAATATATCTGCTTATGGAATCATTTTCAGGTTTATTAACACATTTGGATTTAGAAAAAAATACGATCATAGTGGTTATGGGTGATATTGATCATTTAAAACCACGATAGTTTTAATCCCTCATGATCATAATTAAGATAACGATAGTATTGATAAACAAGCTCAGATAGAACTTTTTGTAATTAGAATTAGAATTTTGTTGAGTTCAATATATAGTAACTTTAATTTTTCCAACACAGGAATGTCTTGAGTTACCGAAATTGGATGAAGGGTCAGCAGGATTGAAGACCAAAACAGCATAACAAGTCTTATATCTTTTAAATAATAGACAATCTACTTTTAGTTATAAAAATGATATAGCCAAGTTATCTCAGATATCATTGCCACATTTGGATTTCATTCAGGTAATTATTTCATTTTATTGATGAGGTGGACTAAAATGGGACCATCAGTTGTAAAAATGATATAACCAAGTTATGTCGGATATCATTGCCATATTTAGATTTCTTTCGATAACTATTTCATTTTATTGACGAGGTGGACTAAAAAAGGAGACTTGCATTGTTTGCAGAGTATTCAAATTTTCACATAAACCTTGTTCTTACCCAATTTCAAGTGAACATATATATTCTACTTTTAAACTTTAATATAAGTTACCAAATCTGTTTCACTTTGCAACCCAGCCAATTGGTATTTGTTTTTCATTTTCATTTTTTCTCCAAATATTTATTTTCAAATTTAGGGACTTTTGTTGGTTAAAATTTAGTATATATTGGCATTGACATTATCTAATTGAGTAAAATTCATTTACAAGATGTGATTATCTTATTTAATTTTTTGAAAAAGTAATGTAATAATTCAAGGATAGATTATTGTTTCTCTGTTCCTATTAAGCTAAAAGTAGAATGCATAGCAATTTTCAAATTTTCAAACCATTCTTTCCTCAATCTCATCCTTGTCTAATTCATAATCTTTTCTTTTTATATTTTTTTTCCAAAGATAAATCAAAACCATGAATTTAGTAGAGCTCTACTTCTCTGCCTTCCTTTAGGTCTTGTTTGACAGTTTGAGCAGGTGCGAATTGCTGTGATTAAGGTAGTGCTCAAGGAATTGCTATGATTAAGGGTATTGATTCTCAATCTCAATTAATTACATTTGTGGTCCAGTTGGAAGAACTCTGTCAATTAACAAATGATCTTGGATCAAAGAGTGAGCTAGAGGGACCAATGTATCTAACATCATTTCAAGCATACATATGTAAATACGCCAGATTCCAACTTTATATGGTAATCATATCACAATTTTAATTTTAAGTCTTATACTTTGCAAAAAGTAATTTGAAATGTCAATAAGATATTGATAGTATTGTAAAACATTTTTAAACTAGATATGTAATTACTTTATTGTTGTTTCATTTCAATTCAACTGGACAAAACTTCGATCGTTATACATATAATTTTTTTTTCACTTTATTATCGAGAACAAGTAAAATATCACAGTTTGACAATCTAACAGTGCAAAATTCCCGAAGATGGGCCTAACAGCACATCAACCACATTAGTAATAAAAAATTGTTTCATTAGCATAACTAAAGACATTATTGTATTTGATTGGGATATAACATTTTTATTTTTTTAGATTGAGCTTTTTTCTTTATGTCTATTCATTAATGTATTATGTTTTAGTGTGGGAAAGCAACTGGACCATTTGAATCCAAAAGTGGAATATAGTCTTAACAAGAGTTTAAAGTTGAGTATGACTGGAATTGTGGCATAAGCTAACTTGGAATGTAATTTTCCTACATGTTCGTGAAGTTAGATTCCGGTATATGTAATTTGCCTATTCTTTGTGGCAGACCATCTCCTTTAGTTTTGGTTGAACTATTCAAATCGATGGCTTGATTATTGATCTCTGGCAGGAGGCTCTGAGTACAAGATTTAATTCTAAGCTACAAGCTCTTTGGAAAGTCGCTATCATAGCTATAATCTGAGTGATTTGGTTTCGTGAATAAGGCGATTGTTAAGGATACCCAAGTCCCCTTCACAACTGCTGTTCATGCTCTCTTTCATACTTATGAGTTTTATTGGCACAAGAATTAGTTTGAGAGCAACTCTACCTTTTTGGTAGTCCTTCATCAGTCTCGTTATTTAGATTTGCTATCATAACTACTCTCATCCTTCTTCAATTCAGGTTCTTCAGCCTCTTTGGCGTATCTTCTTCCCTTTGTCTAACAAATAATATAAAATAATATTTTAGTGATTATATCATTAACTTTAATAGAATTTATTACATTTAATTGGAGAATAACTCACCTCCAATTCTCTTTCTCTTATAGTTTAGTTGTTGACTACCACTTGGTTGTCTCATGTTAACTCCTAAGAATTCATCATTCAGTCATTCATCATCAAAAGGCACATCATCACTAACAACCAAGGGATCCTCATCATCTTTTAGTATCTGTTTCTTCAAGTATTTATGTTGTAGTCTTCTATTGTATATGATGTACACCAAATCATTCAATCTCTAGGTTTCCAATCGATTTCTCTTCTTTGTATGAATCATATTAAAAGCACTACAATTCCTTTCACAGGTGGAGGACGAGCAAGTGAGACTCAAAATCCTCATAGCAAAAGATTTATGTTAAGGGGTGTCAGCTCCAAATGCAAGCCACCAATCAACTACAAATAAGCATTTAGAAATTAGAAGAATACTATAAATTTCATAAACAAATTAACAATGATAAATGATAACTTCACATACCAGGGCTTCGTTTGAACGCGGTATTCTTCGCCAGTGAATATCTGTTATGTGTATATTTTGGTCTGTGATTAGATGGGCTGGTAAAAGCCCAAAAACCCAATGAAACTAGCCCAGCAGATAAGGGCCCGACACATCAAGTGCCTGCTCGCTAAAACGATTGAGTAGAACTGATAAGACAATGAGCTCGCGGACAAGTTCCCAGCAATATCAAAGAACAGCTTGACCAGCTCGCTAGATAGCTCGCCTAGAAGAGCTTACCTTAGATCACTGATCAGTCTTAGACAACAGTCATACAATCTCCAGCTTGCCCAGAATAGGTCGAGCTCACCCGGAGCAGAGTTAGCTAATGAAGTGGCGTGACGTACACGTTCAATCTTTCCAGATCAGTGTCAGCTTGACTTTCTCAACCATTAAGCATAGGGTAGTGTCAGAAACTCATGCTTTTGGCAGAAGACTTTGACAATATGTATTTAGCATTAAATGATTTCCCACTTGTATCAACTTTAGCACCTCTCATTCTCTATAAATAGAAGCAAAATCATTGTAAAGAGGGTTGGTCTTTAACTCATTCTTTCTCTCTCTTCTCTTCGTTCTCGCTGTAACCCCAAAAGATTCAATAATAGTGATTGCCTCCTCCTTGCCAGAGCCGTGGACGTAGGCCAATCTTAAGGCCAAACCACGTAAATCTCTTGTTCTTTCTTCTTTCTTGCCACTCCTATATTCTATTTGCTTGCTCTTCATCAGCTGCAGTCTTGAGCTTCGAACAACCAGCAATTGACCATTATCTGACGTTAATATTTTGGCACTAGAGGAAGTGCCCAAACTACAGCTTCTCTTCTCAGTCTCTAGTAACTATAGCAGGAGGAAGAACTAGGAGTTACAACGCAGCAACTGACCAGCTTCAAAGGTAAATAGAGCAGTAGCTTGACACGTCCCATGTCCTTGCAAACGAAGCTGCTAGAGGAGATCCTCTTGCAGCCTCTCACCAGTCAATATCAGCAGTCCTTGCAACCAGAGGGCTTTAGGAGTTGTACCAACGGCAGGAAGCGCTGTAAGAATCAATGCAAAAGCTTGCAGATGCAGTCAGGATACTGATCCAAACCCACACACACAATGCACCTAGATCAGAATCTGTTACTTCCCAATAGCAATGAGAATAAGTATATGCTTGCCCCTCCAATTCACATTCAAGAGCTCCTGATCGCCGAGCTAAAAAATGGGAAGCAGAATATCAATAGCGGGCAGAGTCGCACCAAGCAAACAGCTTGCAGAGCTAGAGATATATACCAAATCACCGTTCTCCAAACCGCGATCTCACAAGAGAATACAGGCCTCAAGACCCAAGAGTTGAAGAACTCCTCCAAAGGGTCCGCCAGTTTGAAGAGTAGCCTGAAGCTCGGGAGTAAAATAATTGGTATGGGGAAATAACCTCTTTCACTAGAGAAACTGAAGTGTGACCTCTCCCTAGAAGGTTCAAGGCCCCGTACATTCCTCAGTACAATGGGAACAAAGATCCTTATGATCACCTGGATGTTTTCAACATTCAGATAGATCTGCAGACCACCAGCTCATCGGTCAAATGTCGTGTCTTCCCTGCAACTCTAAAGGACATTTCACGAGTTTGGTTCAAAAATCGCCCAGCTCGCAGCATAGGTAGCTGGGAAGAATTGCAAAGAAGATTTGTCAGCCAGTATAAAGCTCTAAAGAAACAGTTCACGTCGCCTTACCACCTCGTTACAATATTCCAACGACGAGATGAATCGCTAAAAGACTATCTTGCCAGATTCAGATATGAGGTTAACAGGGTAGACAATCCATCGGATGAAACCATCATGACAGCGATCTCAGCTGGCTTTCGCAATGATGAAAAATTGTATGAAGTTATATAGAAGTCTCCAATCAGAGATCTGAATGAATTTTATGAGCGAGCTGTCAAGGAAGTCAGATGGGAAGAAGCTTTTGACTCAAAACGACCTGATTATAGGGATGAAACTGGTAATGCCAACTAGTCCAAGAAAAGGGATCAGGATGCGAGCTACCAGGTAGCTAAGAAGGCTAAAAAAAGCCCAGCATTAGGCAACCTTAGTGTCATCAAAACTACAGTACCTTGTCATATACTCAAGAGAAGATTCATGCGGCTAAAAAGGACAGGAAAGACTCTAGGAAGCCCAATCCCATGAAATCCCCCATCCATCTCAAAAACTAGAAGAAATTCTATGAGTATCATAGCGAGGTTGGGCATAACACCTCAGACTGTAAGGAGCTGAGGGATGCCATTGAAAATCTGATTAAGTAAGGTCAACTGAATGATTATGTGGTACAGTAGGCAAGTTAGCGACCTCAACGACCTCAATAAGCAGTATAGCAGCACTTCCAACGAGTTCCCAATCCAGAACATGAACCAGTTGTAAGAGAAATCTCTACACATAGTGAACCTCACCCCACGGGTATAGCTTCATGTTTGGTAACTTTCTGAGCTCATGATCTCGATGTTTAAATTCAATTTTTGAATATAAATAAATTACGTTGTTGTTCTATCACTATTTCTATGCTATGAAATGCTAAGTTTCTTTAGTCAAAAATTAAGCAGCTCGCTAGTAAGCTCGAGCTATGTTATAGGGTAACGATCCCCTGGGCATAACTGGCCTAAGTAACACTATTATAAGGTGATGACCCGCTGGACAGCCCAACCACTTATATAGTCATCGGATATGACATTCTGGACATAGCTTGTAAATAATTGCACTATGTTGTCGGGTACGACCTCCTAGATTGCTCGCGGGTTATTACGTTGTATAGCTCGGGTTCCAACCCTTTGAGCGTAGCCCACTGAATAGCTCGGGTTAAGACCCTGTAAGCGCAGCCAAGGTCTAACGGCCTCAATAACTCTCGCTATACAGTTCGGGTTCCGACACTTTGAGCGTAACTTGAGAGGTTATACTATTACACTGAACAGCTCGTTTTTTAACTCTAAAAAAGCACAGTAGAGGTTTCGACCTCCTCAACTGTCGCGCTATATCGTCTGGTTCCAACACCCTTTAGGCATAGCTCGAGAGGTCTATTGTTGCTAATGACTATTTTTCAGTCCATAAAAAAATCTAAGGACTCGGTGGAATAAAAGTACAAGGCGAAAGCAAAATAAGGAAAAGCCGAATAGACTTCACAACGAGAAAAATCAGGCAACTTGCCTCTAGTACTTCTCAACCTCACTGTCCAGACCAGAGCGACCTCCTCAAAACTCGTTTTTCACTCTAACCTAGTTCCTCCTCACTCTCAAGGAACTCAAGCTTGAAGTCTGACCATGTAGTTACCCGAGTACATTCCCCATAAGCCAAAGTAACGAGGCAGAACTTGAAGGGGAAATGTAGCAAGCTTAGGCATCTAACTCTTACCAACGAGCTCCATACACCAACTTTTACTAGTAAAGATAAGCTCCCAGTCTGGAAACGTATTATGAGCTGGAGGGCTTATGTTATGTGTATATTTTGATCTATAATTACATGAGCTGATAAAAGCCCAAAAGCCCAATGAAACTAGCCCAGTATACAAGGGCCTGGCACATTAAATGCCTACTCGCTGAAACAACTAAGCAGAACTGATAAGGCAATGAGCTCGCGGACAAGTTCTCGATAATGACAAAGAATAGCTTGACCAGCTTGCTAGATAGCTCGCCTAGAAGAGCTCACCTCATATCACTGATCAGTCTTAGACAACAGTCATACAATCTTCAGCTCGCTTGGAATTGGTCGAGCTTGCCCAGAGTAAAGCTAGCTCGTGAAGTGGCGTAACGTGCACGTTCAACCTTTTCAGATCAGTGTCAGCTTGACTTTCTTAACCACTAAGCATAGGGTAGTGTCAGAACCATACTTTTGGCAGAAGACTTTGACAATATGTATTTAGCATTAAATGATTTCCCACTTGTATCAACTGTAGCACCTCCCCTATAAATATAAGGCAAATCATTGTAAAGGGGGTTGATCTCTGACTCATTCTCTCTCTCTTTTCTTCTTTCTCGCTATAACTCCAAAAGATTCAATAATAGTGACTGTCTCCTTCTCACCGGAGTCGGCGCCATGGACGTACGCCATTCTTAAGGCTGAACCACATAAGTCTCTTGTTCTTTTTTCCTCATTGCCACTCCTATATTCTATTTGCTTGTTCTTCCATCAGCTACAGACTTAGGCTTAAAAGAACCAGCAGTTGACCATTATCTAACATCAACAATATCCAAACATCCCTCTTTTCTGCCTGTGGTCATCCATTGGACAATGAGCCTTAACTTTATCCATCTCATTAGTAAAAAGTTTCTCCATGCACATAATGACCTCCCAATCAAACTCTAGATGCTTGAAAGAATTTTCACTATAATGGAATTAGGGATTCAAAAAGTAGATAGTTGCATGCAAATGACGATGCAATTGAAACTCCCATTTGTCATCAATAATATTTCATATCTCCTTGTAAGCTCCTAAATCATTTCTAAAGGTTTTGGCTATTTTCTCCTTGGCTTTATCAATGGCATCATGAATAAATCCCATTGGAGGATTGGTCTCTGACTCATTCTCTCTCTCTTTACTTTTCTCTCGTTGTAACCCCAAAAGATTCAATAACAGTGACTGTCTCCTCCTCACCGGAGCCGACGCCATGGACGTACGTCATTCTTAAGGTCGAACCACGTAAGTCTTTTGTTCTTTCTTCCTCCTTGCCACTCTTATATTCTATTTGCTTGTTCTTCATCAACTACAAACTTAGGCTTAGAAGAACCAGCAGTTGACCATTATTTAACATCAACAATATCCAAACATCCCTCTTTTCTGCCTGTAGTCATCCATTTGACAATGAGCCTTAACTTTATCCATTTCATTAGTAAAAAGTTTCTCCATGCACATAATGACCCCCCAATCAAACTCTAGATGCTTGAAAGGATTTTCACTATAATGGAATTGGGGATACAAGAAGTAGATAGTTATATGCAAATGACGATGCAATGGAAACTCTCATTTGTCATCAATAATGTTTCATATCTCCATGTAAGCTCCTAAATCATTTCTAAAGGTTTTGGCTATTTTCTCCTTGGCTTTATCAATGGCACCATAAATATATCCCATTGGAGGAACCGTTTCAGAATCCATCATCCTCAACACATTCACAATAGGTTTAGGTGTCTTCAATGCATAAGACATACTATGCCAGAAGCGCTCATCCGTCAATATAATTTTTTTAATTGCTTTTCCCTCCGGTTTTTTAGCCCAACTACTCTCCTGCCACTCTCGTGAAATGAACATCTCCTGCAATTGTACTTTCAGACTGTACATACTTTGTAAAGTCAAGTATGCAGTCGCAAATCTCGTAGGGCCAAGACGAACCAAATCTTTTTTCATATGGGTCCTCATCAAGGCCAACACTCACTCGTGATTATAGATAAAGTTACTTACCTATTATAGAATAATAATAAAAATATTAACAACTAGAAAATAACTATAGTAAAAACAATATTGATAAAATAATTGATATTTACCTTTTTTGTTTTAAATAAGTCATTTTTCTATTGAGGAAGTTCTCCAATTTTTTCAAGCATTATATCAATGCAATGAGTAGCACACAATGTTCACCATAAGCATTTGCTCTTCTTCATCAACATTTCACCCATTTTTTTTTATAGTTGGACGCATTATCCATCATTACTTAGACAACAAAATCTTTACCAACTTCTTCAACTATATCATTTAGTAGCTTAAACAATAACTTTGCATCTTTCACAACATCACTTACATCAATTGATTTCAAAAATACTGTACCTTGCAGATTGTTTACAAAGAAGTTCGCCAATTGCCTTTGTAATACCCTCTCCCGAGGATATTACTGTATATATGTATCGAATGAAGAAACGTACAAATGTACCCTCTTGGTAAATTAAATAAATTTTTTTTAAGTATTTAGAAGTGAAAATTTAATATTTGTAAATTTTTGAAAGCATTTGGAATAAATTAAAATTATAAAAAGTTAAGGGACGTAAGAGAAAAATGTCATATATTTATTAGGAATGGCAAAATGATAAATAAGTGGAAAGGACAAGGACATTGTGGAAATAGAGAATTTTCTAGAACGTGGCGAAATCGTAATTTTAAGAAACTTTAAGGGTTAAAGGCGAGCTTAACCCATGCTTATAAATAGGCATGTGTGTGTGGTGAGTCGGTGAAAATCGCCGAAAGAAAGAGAGAGTATAAGTGTGTGTGTGTGTAAGTCAAGAGAAAGAGAGAGAAAGAGCAAGAGAGAGAGAATGAGAGCTCTCGATGGAAGAGGAGAGCAAGCTGCTACCACCGTCGATTTTCACCATTTTTGAAGAGGATCAAGCTACTAAAAGGTGAAGAACAGAATTGAGAACAAGATCTGGTAAGATTTAGTAGTGGGATCTATTGTTTTGGGTACAAAGTCTATCGAGAATAAGTTATGTGTTTATTTGAAATTGACAAGGTTTTCTGTATGTAAAACTGGAGATTCAAGCAGCTAGCGAACTGGAGGAAAGTAAGGTAGAAGATCGAGGCGAGCTCGGTAAGTGAAGTAGCTAAGAAATAAGTTAAATTGGTGGTGCTTGTGATTAGGATGAGTTCGATCGTAGGATCTGTTGAGGTCGCGACCCGGGTTAAGATGAGAGCTGGTGTTATATTGTTGATTTTATATTTATGGAGTTTTGAGGTCGGAGATGTGCATGTGCTGATTTGTGTGTAAGTAGAAATCTAGAGTGAAGAAATATTTTAAGTGGTACAAACGAGGGCAAGAGCTCTCAATGTGCGAATTGGGTAAGTACCTCTAGCCCTTTTCAGAGCTAGTCGAGTTGACTTGAAGCGCGAGCTCTCAAGAAGCGAGCTGAGAAATGATATTCCAACACACCTTACTACTTGTCCGAGCTGGACTAAGGCAGTAGCTTTCGATGACGCTGCTATGATCGGAATCGGCTATTTTCAACACAAATCAGGGCAAACACAGTCAAACTAACCTATTCTAAACCAAATACTGATAACCTAACATCCATATTATACAAATATGTCAAAATTGCGAATCAAAATTAAAAAATAGAACCCCAAAACAAAAAACCATACCTTCGCAACAACACTTGGTCGCAAACGGTCGTAGCTCCTCTGGAAAGGTCGAAACATCGCTATTATGGCTGAAATATATGGGTGTGTGTCGTCGGGTCACGATCAGGTTCGGATCATACAACACGGATTGATTTTTACTTTTGTTCGGTGATGGAAAATGCTTTCCATTGATTTTTAGGCATTTATATAGGTAGGGTCTGTTTCGTAATTTCACGTGTAGATTTTTTATAAAATTATGATAGTTGAGGGTTTATGAGTAAAAATATGCATGGGTATTATGAGGGATTAAAAACAATTTTTTTTATTTTAAATATGAGGTAAAAACAAAATTGATCATTTTTAAATGGGTTTTTCTTGTAATTTCCACATTATTTATAGTTGTTATGCTTTAATACGATCAGTGTTGGTACAACTTAGCAAATAAAATAAAGAGTAAATTATAAATTAACTACATAGTTGGAATCGATTCGAGACAGAATAAACTTTATCTATTTATTACAATTTAGCTACTCGCCATTAGTTAAAGAACATTAACTTAAACCTTTGATGGTGTTTAAAAAATAAAAATTAAAAAAAATTATAATCTCTATTGTTTGTCCTTTGATGGACAGACGGATGGTGGAGATGAAAACAAAAAAATATATTTTTTAAAAATCATAATAAAAAAATAAATTTAAAAAAATATTTTTAAAATATTTTTAAAAAACAAACCAAAAAAATAACTTAAAAAAGTGTCCGTCTTCTATTGTCCAAATCTAACCTAAATCAAATATTGATTTCTCCTTCTTATTCATTTCCAACAAATTATCCACTCATACCTTATCTAACCTTCTGATTCTTTTTCCTCTTCAACAAATTTCTTATTGAAATGACTACCGATATCTTCTTATCGTTTTGCTCCTTCCTCTTCCCTCCTCATCTATAGCAGTAGCAGTAGCAACAGTGAAGCCTCTCCAACCCTTCCATTTTTAGGTTCCTAGTTGAAAACCTAAAAATGGGTTTCAAAACCCACTAGAAACCTAGAAATTCTCCTCTCTCTCCACTGCCAATGCAATTTTGATTATTCCAAAACTAGTAGTGCTTCTCTCTTCCCTTCCTCTTTTTTCTCTCTCTTCCCCTTACCGCATGTTACAACCTCAAAGATGCAGTTTGAGTTTGGGTTTGAGTTTGATACAACTTGTAATTAGATTTGGGTTTGAGTTCTGCTCTGCGTTTGAGTTCTATTCTGTTTGATGGCTTTGAGTTTGATTCTAAGTTTGTGTTTGATTTTGTTTGAATTTGATTGGGTTTGATTTTTTGTTTGATTTCTTTTTAGTTTAGTAGATAGAATCGAAGTTGTATATTTTTCGTATGGTAAGGTTATTACAATGAATGAAAGAGAAAAATTTCATTCAATAAATTGATTTTGGTGTTGGTTTGATTTTATTCATATTTGATGATGGGAATGGAAGAATAAGATTGGATCTACCGAAAGAAAGAATAAGATTAGTTCCAACAATGAAATTGGATCCACCTCTATTTTATTTATTTATTTATCTATTTTTGTAATTTTCTTCATCTTTATATTCTTTTTTTTTTGAATATTTTTTAAAAGAAATTGATGTTTGATCTTGGATGTTTTTGATGTTTGACCTTGGATATCCTTCCAATCGAGATGGGGGGAGATCCTAAATGGAATCTCTTTCGTCCATATATTGATGGTCGGTGGAGCTTTATTTTTTATTTTTTTTTTAGCTTTTTGGCTTTTCTTTTAAATTATAATTTTTTCAAATGATAAAAAATTTAAAATATAGTCAAAAGATAGAAATACCCTTGAATGTGTGGAAATTAACTAATAGTTAACTAACCTAAACTAATAGCAGGTAGCTAGCTAAATTGTAATCAATTTACAACGTTGCCTCAGTTTGAGAATAAATTTGAACTTAATAGTTAATTTGTAATTTGTTCTAAAATAAATAAAATTGAAAATGTTTAGAACAAATAGGGAAAAAGAAAAAAAATATATCATAGCATTATAGACATTATAGATCGTTTGTTGCATGTGCAATTGTAGTTCGATTTCAAAATTCCAATTATTGTAGTAAAAAATGGTGAGGAGGTCATATCTCATGATATCATCTTAGAATCTAATGTAATTAATTGCTAGAATTTCACAGCTGAATTATCTAGTTGGTTGGCCTGATATATAAGTGTCATTAGCATTATTGAGTCTAGAATATCTTTGCAACAACTTCGTAATCAAATATATTATCATTTTCAAGGATTTCAATTAAACATATCCAAATAATGAAGGAAAGACATATAATGACCGATACATATAGCTAGCTAGCTATATATTCCATTTCTTAGTTTGCAAACAATGGATAGTGGTCCTTCCTCTTTGAGTAGAAACAAATTTTTTTTTAAAAAAAAAAAAAAATTATCCTCAACTTCCTTTTTTTGCTTTTTTGCCCCAAAAAGTTGTTATTTGAGCTAGTAAAAACCCCAAGGCCTAGCAGACAAGAACCCAATTTACCAAACTACAGCTCGCAAAAGCAATCCAGCAGAACACCAGACGAGCAATCCATGTGCGAGCAGGCTAATGAACAGATGGACGAACATCGGCTCGTCCAGGATGAGCTTCCAACTCGAGCTCCCAGGCATGAGCACCCAGCTCGTCAGCTTCTAGCTCATCAACTTCCAGCTCATCGAGTTCCCAGTTCATCAACTCCCAGCTCGAGCTCCCTAGCTCATTAGTTCTCCAGCTCATCAGCTTCTTAGCTTGAGCTCCCAGCTCATCAGCCCCTCAGCTCATTAGCTCGGTTTTGATAAGCTCCGCTCCATCCGTATCAGAACCAGCTCACGCGATGGCATGACGTGCACAGCCAACCATGTCAGATATTACAGTCTGGATTATGAAGATCTTATTTAGCCCACTTGGATCAGCCGCCTAAACAATTTTCTTTAACAGCTGTCAAACTCATTTAATACAACTCAACTGTAATCATTATTGTATTTTAACTTATTAGGCGCCACTGTAGCACCTCTCCCTCTATAAATAGGGGTGAGAATTATTGTAAAAGAGAGTTCTCTCTGCTCTCTCTCTCTATAATCAGAAAATATAGCAATAATATTGACTGTCTCTCCACCACCGGAGCAGGCACCATGGACGTAGGTCTTCCCCTTGGCCGAACCATGTAAAATCTATGTCTTTTTCTTCCCCTCTGCCTCCATTCTCTTGCTTTTGTTTTAGTTTTCATCAGTGTGCAGTCTTGGGCTTGAAGAATCTCGTTGACCATTTCCAAACGTCAACATCATCTAAAAATATTAGCGAAATAAACATTAAGATGTCTTTAATTACTCAAGTTTTTATCACAAATGATAGGTTTTTGAGTATGAAATATACTACATTTTAGCATTTATCAATCTCCAACCATTCGTCACAACAATGGACGATGCAAGTGAAAACAAAAAAATAATAATAAAAAAATAAAATAATATTAACAAAAGAAAAAAATTAAAATAGTTGTTTTAAAAAATTAATGTCATCATCATCGTTCATCACAAGGATGAACAATGGAAATGGAAAAACATATTAAAATGAAAAAAAAAAATCACAATAATATCATCTCCATCGTACATCATAGATTTTATTTTTATTTTTCATTTTAATATATATTTTTTCCATTTCCATCATTCATCCCTATAATGGATGATGGAGATGACATTATTTTTTTTGAATAAAATCTATTTTAATTTTTTTCTTTTTTTTAATGTTATGTAATAATTTTTTTCATTTTATTTTATTTTTTTGTTTTCATCTCCACAATCCATCTTGTGATAGACTGCGGAGATGACATTAATATTTTCAAAAAATATGCTTTAATTTAATTAATTAATTAATTAATGTTATTATATCTTTTATCTTGATTTGATGGTTTTATCTTTTCATATTAACGGTCAAACATCAATTTTTAATGTTCAAGTTGATAGTATGAGATTTTTTTAGATATTTCTATCAAATATAGGGGTTTTTTAATCTATCCTGTAATTTACTTGTTTGAAACGGTTTTGTCTTTCCACAATAACTCTCAAATATTGACTTTTAATGTCCAAATTGACAATAAAATTTTTTTAGACATTTATATATATTATGGATATTTTCGAGATCAGACTTAATGGATCGAAGAAAGCCCAAAAGGTGGGTCTAGCAACAAGAGGATTCGAAAAGGTCTATCTTTGTCTGCTTGAGGCTTGCTCGTTCGTCTGTTCGTCTGTTCGCTGGGAAATCTGATCGATATCCTGCTCACGTACCTGATCGCTCTTCGGCTCTTCCTTTGTGTTCATTTATGAGTTCATGACTAAGTTCGTCCATGAGACTAGTCGGTTACTCGTCCTCTTGGCAGCGCAACCCCTCTGGCCTGTCTGCTCGTGTTCGTATACCTGCTCACCTATGAGGCCTATTGATTACCGATATGTCTAATCGCTAAAGTGCTCGCATATGACCTACATCAGTGACTCTTAAGATGTTTAATTTACCCGAGCTTTATTTGCTTGTTAACTAGACGGACTGCTCTGTTCGCTGGGGAGTTGACCATTGTTACATCTTTCTCTCCACAAGTTTAACGGAAGTCAAAGCTGTCAAACAAATCACAGCCTAAGGCGTGTCGTGCACGTCAATTCCGTCAGAAATTATAGCTCTCACCTAATCCACATGGGTTAGCCGCCTAAACCCATACTTTAGGCAGGATTAGTCTGGCATCGTCAGCCGCATGAAATGCAATCCAGACGCATTAAATACGATTCAGACATATTAAATGTAACTCATCATTACTATATTTTGTCTCACTGTACATTATTTTATTATAGTCTACTGTAGCTCCTCCCCTCTTTTATAAATAGGGGAGGACTTCCTTTATAAAAAAAAAAAAACATATCTTGAGTGTTGTTACTCTGCTAAAATAGTGAGAGAATGAACAGTGGATGTAAATATCTTTTTGGGCTGAATCACTTAAAATCCTACGTTCTTCTTCTCTTCCCTGACCTCACTTACTCTATCTACTTCCTCCATTTTTCCCATTCGTAACATCAAACCCAAAACTGTAGCTTGGGCCGAAAACGAACCTAGTTAGCTAATTCTGCACGTCAACAATATAAATTATAGAATTTCTTTTTTATGCATTTCATAAATCAATAAATGAGATATTAGTGATTCCTTAAAACACTAGGGGATTTTGACTATTTCATCAAGCTATAGGGGGAAAATGAAATTATCCCTAAAAAAAATAGGAAATATCATCAATTTTTCAGTTTCCATTTACGAAAATGTGTCTAATATTTTACAGATAATTTTCATAATATTTTGTATTTACATCACTTATCCATGAAAATGACATTTTACTGAAAAATTTTGGATATTTTCAAAAAAATTTTGGATATTTTTATAGACAGGATATTATAGCCCTATCTACCCGCTATCGATATTGGTACCTGATAAATATAAATAAACTTTATAGATTTCACTGTGATACATTGCTTTTGGAGGGATGTATTGCTTAATTTTGTTATAGAAGTAACAATTGTTTGTTTTTTCCCTTTAAAGACACCGTACAATAGTAACAATTTTAATAGTAACTGTTTAGCATTTTCATATAACAGTTTTACACAAGGGATAAAAGGGTGAGACAATCAATCAGAAAAATCTTTAGCTAGTCCAGCATGAAGATTAATTTTCTACCAGACAAAGAAAAGTAATACGGCATTCATGAATTTGAAATTGTTTAAATTTGACAAAATTAAATACTTGTACACTCAATTGATATTAAAATTCATTACAAAATTGTACCTAATTTCCCCCTGAAAATTATCATTATAGTTTTTCTACTCTAGTGTTCAGAAAATAGACAAATATAATTGGAGAAAAAAGCATTATCGTTGGTAAAATTAGAGCCCCACAAAGACCAAATAATTATATACAATGACTTAAATCCCTGAACATTTGTAGCACTTCACAATCTTTTACATGAACCCATGCCAAACATCAATTCAAAAGGTCAAATTTTCATGACTTCTTTTAGGATCGTTATTGCTTTGTAATTTCTATGCAATGTCATAGAAGCATCAAATATCTCAACATTCACAGAAATTTTAAACTATATGTTATGAAGTTTCATTTATGAAAGTTGTAAAAAATTAGTGAATGGTCATTGGTTTTAGCAAGGCCATGTGTTACTGGCGTATGGTTTTAACAAGGGTAATTATAAGCTGTTTTTGTTTTTGCTTATTTTGCTGGTTTTTGTTTTTGTTTTATATTTTTAAATTTTGTAAATGTCGTCATGTTTTTGAAGTTCCATCAAACGTGTATGTGTTTCGTAATAGAGACCTTAATTGCACCTGTATTTTTCTAATTTGTTACTTTCTATTTTAAAGCTCTGCTACTTCAGTTGTATGAAAATTAATTTCTAACAATTTTAAAGCTTGGTACTTCTCCAACGCAGGTAATTTTTTCTTTTTCTTTTTTTTTTTTTTTACATTTTTTTTAATATGCAAGGATTAAACTTTGATTTCATATTCTAAGTCCAAAGATAGTAAAAAAGAAAAGGGTTCAATTCTAGACATACCAGTAGAACAGCAACCATCGAGAAGGACCAAGAGATGTTAATGAGAATCCTCAATTTCTCTCAAAACTCACTCGAAAACACTAGTAAAGGAATGTGTGTATCAGCTTTTAATTAGTCATTGCTACTAAATCGCATCTTGAAGACTATCTAGCAGCAGTATTATACATTAATCTAAGCATCATACAATATGAACCAAAATTAATTGTAAATTACAACAATACAAATGAATAAAAAAATTCTGACAAAAATAGAAATCTTGTTACCTGGTCTGCATTGTTTGTACCCATCAATAAATCTTATTTCTTATTTCTTTTTAGATGACATTCTTGGTAAGCATTTTTTTGCAATTTTCTCTTTGTCTAATTACAGATTTTACAAAAAATAATAATAATAATTTGGAACAAAATTAAGCCAGTGACACTGTGATGGCAAAATCATTAACGAAATATATATATATATATATATATATAAACAAACTGTTAAACAAATATATATGTAACCACCAATGAATGATTGAGAAAGAATGCATAAGAAAGAGAAAATAAAATTAAATAATTTATTTATTAGTTAATTGTGATTTTCTTTTTATCTAATTTTTTACTTTTACCCTTATGCCCTAAAGGATATAGGTTGAACAATACAATGAAATTAAATAGGGACATAGCTAAGATTTTGGATCAGGATGAGCTAGAATAAATTTTTCAAATAAGCTGCGAGGGTACAAAAATATTATATAAATTAAAGAATATAGAAAAATTTATTTAAAGGAGATATAAACCCTCAAAATTCATATTCTAAATAAATATATTAATAAAATTAAAAATTAAACAAAATATTTAAATAATAAATATGAATTATAACTAATGTTATGATATTAACAATCTTTCTTTAAATATGGACAATCTATATTTTGATAATCATAATTCATAATTACTACCACACCTCAAATTAAATAGTATGTTAGAAGAAACACCAAAGTATTAAATTTAAATAACATATTATGCAGCTGATGATAAAAATATATATATGAAAAATTTAAGTAAAATTTTATATTTAATGTATGAAACAAAGTTACGACACATATAATATTAGAATAGAAATATAAATATAAATAAGAAAATACATGTAATAAGTTTGAAATAAATATATATATTTTTTATATCAAAAAATTAATAAATGAAATATATATTTATTTATACAATTTAAAATTGATGAAGCTACTGTACATTTTCAAAGAATTTCATATGTGCTTGAGGAAAAAAAAAAAAATTGCGGTGTAAAATTCAACACAATAATCAAGAGAGTATAAGTTATAAAAGGAATATATCAAAAACTTATGCTAGTAGAAGCTCTACAAATCATACAGTTGGTTGAAAGTAACCCGCCTTGCCAAAAAACAAAAAATTAGCAATAAACTTGTCTCCTACTTTCTTAAAAAAGAAAAATTATTTTCCACCATCCTACTTCCTACCACTCAATTGTCTCTCGTTGCCCTGTCACTTATCAACAAGAACGGGTCCATTATTGGGTCAGGGGACACGTGCGACCTGGAATATGAAAAAAATTGTTAAGTTTTCTACTTTTTCAAAAGAAAAAATATAATAATAATTGTGCAGTCTGCAGACTGCGGACGCGGTGCAGACAGGCTGATGGAGTGCTGTACCTGTACAGTACAGTTGTCAGCTCTCATTGTTAAAAATTGTTATTTTAATTACTAATAATAATTTTAAAAATTGGTTTGCCGTACTCAATTTCTGGTATTTTTTTTCTTAAAATCCCATGTCCTACGTATTCCTTTTTCAATTGTTTATTATAATTTTTTTTTTAACTACATTGTTTATTCTACCTATTTCTAATATACTCCCATCTTTTTATTTACTTCTATTAAATCTAATTTTTCTATTTTTAATATTTTTTCTACTTTTAATTAATTAATTAATTAATTTTATTTTTTTAATTCTCTCTTATCTAAATATTATTTACTTTTACTTTTCATGTGTCACGTAAAATCCATCAATAATTTATAATTTTAATGAATAAATTGATAAAAATATTTTAAATAAAATTGATAAAGAACTTATTATGAAACAATTTCAATGTTTGAACTTTATTGAGAAAAATTACAATTTTATATAGTTTATATTTTTATTTATTTTAATAATTTTATTAAAATTTTTAAACATAAAACTATTTGTTTTACTTAAATATAATATATATTTTATTTTACTTAAATAATATAATATTATCACATATTATTTTACATAAAAATATTATATGTATAATATATTTTTAATTTTTGATATTTTTATTATTTTATTTATATTTTTATAATAAATTTTATGAATCGTACTCCCTGTCAGTCTACTCCATTAACTTATTTTATCTTCTAATCAACATGTTACACACCACACGCGCGCATACACACACTTCATTCCATTTATATGTATGTGTATTTTAATCATCTACCCAATAAAAATATATATAATATAAATTTTTTTTAGGGGACTAGGGTAGGCTCCACCATGCTACGTCCCTCAAATTAAATGAATATATTTGATAATTGGTTGTGATTTTTTTTTTTTCTTTTCTTCAATATCTTAGGTTTTAACTTGTGTCCAAGTACACATACTAACAATAGCATAATTACATAGTATCAACATTATGTTTGATTTACACAAAAATTCCTAGTATAAAAGAACGAAAATAATAATGAAAAAAGATGCAAAGACTAATATACTAATCATATATATGCATATTGTAACACAAGAAAGATTGGTACATGTTACAAAACAAACATTTTCTTCATCAACTACAAAGTGTGGGCATCAGCTTTATAAAAGAAAAATAGGGTACCAACACAATGCACGGGAAATGACATTATGGCTGAATTTGTAGAAAGCATATTAGGTGCGAAACCTATTATTAGAAAAATTAGCTTCATGGTCAGGTGGCGGGACTCAATTCTACTTTATGAAGATGGGTGGAAATTAATTTGCTTTCTTGTTTTGTCATTGCTGCATGAGTTTGGCTCTGTAGTGACTTAAGAATCTTCATGGTCTAAACGGTTTTAAAAAGCAGTCATAATGTCATAAGACAAGTTTCTTTTCTTTCTTCTTCTTTCTAGAAATACCATGAAAAATTACTCTATGATTTGATTTATGTGAAACACAATCAAAACATTAGCTCTGTGATTTTTGTCATTTCATTTTTTACATTACTTTTCACACATCTGTTTTATGTCGGCAATTCATAAATATATTTGTGGTTTGCTTTTTTTTTTTTTTTTAATCAATAATAAATAATTAATATATAAAATAAAAAGTATTCTAAAAAGAAAATATATAAAATAAAAGTGATTCGATAATCCAATAAAAGGAAATTATCTATAATTATATAAAAAGCATTTAAAGTTATCTTTCATATAAGAAAGAATTGCAAATTACTTATCTAGGTTTGTTGAATTGCAAATGGATCATTACCCTTTAATAACAATATATCCCCCTCAAGTTAGTCAACCTTAATTGGAGAAAAGATATTTTGATATTTTCCCAAATTTATATATATTTTTTAAAAAAAAAAAATTGAAAAATGAAAAAACATTGAATCTCCACCAAGAATGAATGGTGGAGATTTTGCAAAATTAAAAAGGAAATTTTAAAAAATGGTAGATATTCATTTTTTGAAATCTATTTCTTGCTGCTTTTATATGTAAGGATAATTTTTTTTGTTCTGTAAATTTCTTGTATGATGATTTGGGTTTCAATTTCTTTGAATTGTATATGATGATTAGCTTGTGAGAGAAGGGAAGAGATAGAATAAGGAGATGATGAACTATTTTATGAAGAATATGATTTGTGAATGTGTTAAATGGTATTCATAAAATGTGTTTAACGGTGTCTGTAGAAGGTGTTTTATGGGCTTCGTTGAAGGAGTTTGTGAAGAGCACTTTATAAAAATATGGGAATTTAGCAAAATTGCTCTAAATACACACTGAAATCACAAAAATACCCTAAACAAAAATGATTTTGCAAAACTACCCTTAAAGGACTAAAATGCCCTTATTAATTACCCCACTTTCATTCATTCCAACCATAGTCACACCCCGCCAAGCCGATAACACACCGCACAAGCACAATCCCACACCAGACGAACCCGAACGTCGGCGTCAGGTCATCGTCGGCAGTGGTATAAACCCCTCCATCGGCGACGGCAAGGCCAACCCGAAATCATCTAAACCAGAAACTGAGAAACTCGAAATTACTTCTTCGGGTTAGGGGTGACCCGATTTCGGGTAGACCCTTGCTCTTCGGGTAAGAGGCTGACCCTAAAAGGAAAATTTTTCCTCTTCGGGTCAGTCACCCAAAGAGTACATTTACTTTTCGGGTCAGAGGCTGACCCGAAGAGTAAATACCTCTTCGGGTCAGAGACTGACCCGAATTCAGGTCAGTATCTGACCCGAAGAGCAAATATATACAATTACTAACTCATTAATACTCAAACCAACTCATTTCGTCGATCATTAATTACTTACCAACCAACTTTTAATAAAATCAACAATGAAAACGAATCAAAATAAACTCCATTTTCGTCCATCTTTTTCTTCAAAACAATCACCTATTTTTCGTTTACAAACAAATAAACTATCAAACAAAATCAACATCATTTGCAACCATCAAATATAAACACATTTCCTCCATAACAATTTTTCTCCAAAACAATCACCTTTTTATTGTTAACTTTAGTTTAGAATAGAAAATCATGTGAAGAAAGTTGAAGGAATTGCGGTTTCGAGATTAGTATAATTATATGTTTGAGTTAATTTCATTTTCAAATTTATTTGATATGTTTGGGGGAAAAAGATGGATGAAATGGGGTCAGTATGTTTGAGTTTATTTCATTTTCAAATTCATTTGATATGTTTGGGGGAAAAAAATGGATGAAATAGGGTCTGTATCTGCGGGTCAGCCTGAGGAAAAAAATTCTTTTTCGGGTCAGAGGTTGACCCGATTTTGACCCGAAGAGGAATTTTTCCTCTTTTGGTGACTGACTGGAAGAGGAAAAAATTCCTCTTCAGGTCAGAGAGGAATGTTTTTCCTCTTCCGGTCAGTCACTCGAAGAGGAATTTTTCTGACCCAAAGAGGAATTTTTTCTCTTATATTCATTTTCGGGTCATCTTATTAAAAGATGAAAAATTTCTCTTCGGGTCAGCCTCTAACCCGAAATCAGGTTAGAAACTCTGATCCGAAGAGGAAAATTCTCAAATTTTCATGTAAGTAATAGAATCTCAACTTACGAGAAATTAAATTGATTGAGATCCGAAAATGCTAATTATATGTTATCAAATTACCCTTTGAGCCGTTTAATAGTAATAATTCTATTTTATTAAATTTTCAGGATTGAAAATGTCTACAGTACAATTAGTTTTCAATTGGGGTGAACAATGAAAAAGCGAGCGTGGGGTTTACTGGTATAAAGGTCAGAGAGCAAGGGCCTTTAGATTTTCGAAGGATGCAGATTTTGAGCAACTATTGGATAAAGCATATCGCGTCACAGGTATTGATAAAAATCGTTACCGAGCTATATTAAGTACTGTTGCTCAAACCATTTCTCCAAGCATGCCTATTGAGATCATTGATGATGATGATGATGTTGAATTATTTCTTAGCCGTAAGAATGTTGACCCTATAGTTTATATAACTATTGAAGTGGTTGAACGTGATGCAACATATGTGAATAACACTTGTGCATCGAAAACTGCTTGTAAACCAAACCATACATCTGAATTTGACTTTGATCCCATCTTCGAAACAATAAATGTGAATGATATGAAGACATCCAGTACTAGTCCAACATATCAACCAAACTCAGATGTCCATTTGGATGAAATTAGGGAAAGATTTACATCATGTGATAATGTTAATACTTGTTCCCCCCTTCATTGTGGATTTGAGGGTACGTCAAGAATGAATCATGATCAGGAGGTCTCGATTGATCAGTATACAGCGGATTATGATGAACACGAACAACATACCTATCCCACTAGTTATGGTGAAACAGCATCGGGTGGAGTTTTGAATCGATATGACCAGCAATTTGAGCATGTTCAAAGGCTTGTTCCACTACCATGTGCATTATACCAAGTTAATTCCAATGAAGTTGCTCCTAGATGCAAATCCTATACGTATTCAAGTCGGTGAATTGTTTGACAACAAAGAACAATTGCAATCAGAGCTAGGTAGATATGCATTGGCAAATAGATTCCAAACAAGAGTAATGAAATCGAACACAACAAGATTGCAAGTTCGGTGCATTGTTGCAGATTGCAATTGGCACTTACGTGCAGTTAGAGATGAAAATTCAGATTATTTTCAGATTAGAAGATTTGATAGTGAACACACATGCTCCATGGAACAGCGATTTTCACTTCACAGGCAAGCAAGTGCCCGTGTTATAGGGGAACACATCAAAGAAAAATTTATTGACCACCATGTATACCGGCCCAAGGAAATTATCAGAGACATACAAAATGAGTTTGGCATCTCATGTAACTATTACAAAGGATATCGAGCTAGACATATTGCATTGGAGGAGGCTCGAGGAACTCCTGTTGAGTCATATAAGATTTTGCCTTCGTACTTATACATGCTAAAATAAGCCAATCCTTGAAGTATTACTAACCTTCAGACTGATTCCAATGATAGGTTCATATACATGTTCTTTTGTTTGAAAGCTTGCATAGATGGGTTTTTGTCTTCCATTAGACCAGTCATTACTATTGATGCCACCTTTTTAAGAGGTCCTCACAATGAGGTTTTATTTGTTGCTGTGTGTATGGATGGTAATGATTAAATTTTTCCTCTAGCCTTTGGTATAGGTGATTCTGAAACTAATGATGCTTGGGAGTGATTTCTTACAAGGTTGCGTCATGCCATTGGAAAATGTAAGGATTTAGTTATAGTTTTTGATAGAAAATCTAGCATCAACCATGGTGTGGAGAATGTGTTTCCAAATTCATTCCATGCTGCCTACGCCGTGCATTTAGAGCGAAATATGGTTGCAAAATGTGGAAATAGTAAGACTTTAAAGGATGTTTATTGGAAGACAGTGAAGGTGTATCGGGTGAATCAATTCACCCGTTCGATGGAATAATTGACAAACTTGAATCCAGAAGCTGCTACATTTATCACTACAGTAGGTATTGATCGTTGGTCACATGCACATTGTCCAAAAAGAAGGTACAAGATAATGTCAACAAATATTACAGAGTCGATGAATAATACAGTTAATGATTGTCAAGAGTTACCAATCACTGGTGTTGTTGAATTTATTAGAGGGGTTCTGCAACGCTGGTTTCATGATCGTCACGCGGAAGCACTTAAAGTGACAACTCAGTTGACAACTGCGGTGAATGTAGCTGTTGCTCTCAATGATGAAGTGGCTCGGACATACACAGTTCACCCAATTAATTTTTACACATTCTTGGTTAGAGATGGAGATTTGGATGGACATGTTGATTTAACAGCAAAGACTTGCACTTGCCAAGAATTCAACCTAAACCAGTATCCATGTGCGCATGCTTTAGCTTGCATTAGGCTCAGAGGATTTTCATATCCAGACTACTGTTCATCGTATTACTCTTCTAGGTCTCTTGTAGCAGCATATAGTGGGGAAATAACTCCACCCGGACAACCATCCGACTGGTTGGTTCCAGAAGATGTCGCGGCTAAAGTTGTTCTCCCTCCAATCGGTCGACGTCGTCCAGGAAGACCAAAAAAGAATCGCATTCTATCAGTTGGGGAAGAAGTTCAAATAAGGAGTTGCACTAATTGCAGACGTCAGGGTCATAATAGTCACACTTGCACCTATCCGAAGTCTACAAGAGTATCAAGCAACACCGAGAGTCTGGGACAGTCAAGTGGTAATAACAATGTTGGAGAATGAGTAAACTTGAAATGTTGTATGTCAACTGATGTTGTTTGTATATTTGTTTTGTATTTCTGCATTTTCTATATAACTTTAATTAAATGTTGACTATTTGTAGATAGGAAGATGCAACGAGTAAACATTTCAGATAATATATTACTATATTCCAAAAACTTGGACCTCCAAGTGACAAAAAATTTGACATAGTTTTACTTACACGTACTATTTTTTCAATCTACACAACACACCTGCTTAAAACACATCCAATAATCACTTTCATTTTCCTAATAGACAAAGTAAGCTTTCATGCATAAATCAAACTGCACTACGAATTTAAGAAAATTTTGCACATTTAATTACTTTATTTTATGTTTCATACATTACTACTGCTTTATTTACCAACAATAATATTATCTTTTATAGAAACAGCTTTTATAGGTACAGATTTACAATTTTGAAAAATTTTCGCATCAATTTGGTCTATGAGTCGTGGACCGTCAGTTTCTTCAAACTCAAATGGTTGTTCAGCCCATAGATATTCCAAGTATTTAAGTGTAAAAATCTCACAGTCCGACCTATGTAATGACATGCAATGTAATTAGAATATCACAATTCCACAAAAGTAAATGTAAAAAAGTTAAGAAAATTTTCATTTATTTATACCCTCAATGTTGTTGTGGACTAGCTCCCTCCAGTCGGTGTATTTCAAATGGGGTTGTATTAGAATAAATGCTTAGCATCGTCCGCACCAACAATGAAGGCAACATCTTTCGAAGAGAAGTTGCCCAGCTAACAAGATGATTTAGTACCATGACATCCACTTTTGAATCATATACATTAATATTGCGCTCCGCTAAATTTACTTCAATGGCAATCCAATGAACATTGTTGATGTTTGTAGGAAATAGTAGCTGTAAACCAACATAAATACAACCTATTAACAAGACATTTAATAAGAAAAATAGAAAAGAATATCAAACTTGAATTGTTGAATTATATGCTCACAAAATTGACTTTGCTCCAATCCTGCCATGCATGCGTTGGAGTCTTTCCCTGTACATAATCTATCATATCTTGATCCTAATAAAAGATTTCATGCTTAAACTGTTTTCTACTCGGCTTTAATGCTGATCACCTCCCTTGCAGTTTCATCTACATAAACTTTCACTTAATAAGGTTAGTATAAAAAGCTAACGATAATAGTTTGTTGCAAATTAATAGTTGTTATTACCATGAAAGTGTAGTCCAGTAAAACTTTATTGCGACTATATCTCCAGGGAAAATGAAATGCACGCCGACGCATGAGACGACAATAGGTCTCTAGATGCTGCATATTGCGTACACTGAGTCATACAGTAGTTATCCAATAGGATGTATAAGTTATGAATAGTTAAGGTATAGTTAATTACTTACATCACCTTCCAGCCACTCAGATGGAAGCAATATTGTCTTAAACCATGCAGCATCAGCCTCCAGTAATCCTGTGTCCAACCTGCACTAGCATAAATTGTACGCATATCAATATTTCATCCTCTAATGTTGATGATAAATATAATGACCATGCATATTCATACCTCCTATTACTGGAATCAGATATCCATTCATTGAGTAAACGTAAAGAATCCTGATCAGCTGGATGTGGAAGTCCAAATTTTGGCATCTTGGGTTTTTTTGGGTTTTTCACAGTCAGATCAACGTATGGACTCATCACGAACGCCGAGCGTTTGCGCTCTCTGTTCAACTTAATAGTAAGCTTCGGTGGTCTTGACAATTGTACAACATCTGGTGAACCAACTGGAACAGAGGGAGATGATACATCACGTACTAATGATGTAACCAAATCACGAATATTGTTGTCAATGGAATTTAGTATCGTCACATCATCAACAGCCACGCTATCGGATTTATCATTTGCATGTAAGGGAGTTTGTTCACACATCTGCATAAAAATAAATGTAGTTAATTTATGCACGTGTCATTTCATAATAAATATCAAGATCAATTAAATTATAAACCGGTAAATATTTTACCTTTTCAGGGAGATCGGAAGTATCGGACACCTTTGACTTGCAAATAAGCTCCGTTAGTTGAATAAACCCCTTACGTATTTCATCCTCTACTTTCCTGAAATGTTCATCTTGTTGTGCACTAAGAGCTTTAAGTCGAACTTCAAGATTATCCTCAATTTTCTTGAAATGCTCATCTTGTCGTGCACTGAGAGCTTTAAGCATTGCTTCAAGACTATCCAACCTCTTACTTGCATATTTTTTGTTCTTTCGCCTGTATTCTTTTTGTGTCTTCGTACTAGAATCACCCTCTTTCTTCTCATAACCCCTCTCGAAAGGAATAGCATCATCTCTGTAGACCTGATTTCTACCTTCTTCAACATCATCATCATCATCATTATCATCACACATGTCATCATCATCAAAACTACCATCATCATCAAAACATTCACCGGGACTACCAATCTTCATATCATTCAAAACAATCCAAGATTTCAAACTCTCCCAATATGGCTTACTTGTTTCATCATCTGAAGGGTTTAGAACCTTGTAGGTGGTAAGCTAACATCGAATCAAAACGAACAAAGTATATATGTAAGACTTAAGTAGTTGATTTGTTAAAATTAAATACCATAAATTAGTTAATACTTACGTCCATTTGGCCAAATAACTTTGTCTATAAATAATCATATCCGGGGATCCCTTTGCATATCCAATTAAGTATTCGAGGGGCAGAATTGTTCACCCTTGTTGCATATCCAAGCGTTGACCACATTGGTATTGCTTCAATTGCCCACACTTGAATAAGGAAACAATTAGTATGTTGTTAATATATAAAAAAAAAAATAGTAAGGTTCAAGAACTTACTGTACATAAAAAAGCTCCTTTTGTATCTTTATCTAAAAGGTTGTCACAAAGCCATATAAGTTTACTTTACTGCTTTTGCCTTTTCCTTTCGTAGAATAATCAAACACATCATTTAAGTAACTGGATAGATACTTATACGACCTATGATGTATGTATGACCCCCAAGGAAACTTATTGAAAGTATCAAAGTCATCCACCAATTGTAGAGCCCAGTACTGAATAGCGTTACGCTTATCCGTTCCGTATAAAGTCATTTTCAGAAACAGCACCAAAGCTAACTTCACCATATCCATGTCGTTGATATTTTTATTAGCCCAAAGTCTCATTCTAAACCAATCAATTACCATTGAAACTGGAACTTTGTTCATACTAAAGAACTTCTGTCGTAGTCTCTGATTATTCAGCTGAGATTCTTCCATTTTAAACTTTGAGTAATCTCTAAACAGAAGTCCACTAACCAAACAAAACTCTACTGGGCTATACCTTATCAGGTCATTTCCAACATGAAACCACAAAGTATCTGCTAATTACTGTTCATGTTGGATACGACACTCTCTCAAAAGAATATGATGATAGAAATGCTTGGAAAACACCATTTCAATTACATCAAGAAAATGACCAAAACACGTACCCTTAAAAAGTTTGAGTTGATCAGGCATAAGCGCAGATTTTATCAATTGAATGCTTTCCCAATTACTGTAGCCGCTAACTTGTTTTGCTTCTCTCGATGTTTTCTTTATTTTTAGCAAGTTGTTTTAGCCATTTACACCTACAAAGACAACAATTTCCAAAATGGATTATAGTCAAAAGCACTTGTTAAATCAATTCCGAAGAGGAAATTCTGAAAAAGAGGATGACTTGAAGAGGAAATTCCTCTTCGGGTCAGAGGGTGACCCGAAGAGGAAATTCCTCTTCGGGTCAGTGGGTGACCCAAAAAGGAAGGTGACCCGAAGAGCAATTTCCTCTTCGGGTCACCTTCCTTTTTAGGTCAAAGGGCAACCTGATTTCGGGTCACCTTCTAACCCGAAGAGCAAAAAAAAAAAAAAAAAAAATTTCAATACAAGCAATGACAACCCAAAAAACATGCCAACCAATGTTAATATAAATCACAAACCCACCAACACAAACAATCAATACTCATCCAAGAAACTAACAATTAAAACCCAACAAAACCCCACACAAACTATCCAATCACACCACAAATCCCACAACCCAACAAAACCCCACACAAACTATCAAACCATACCATAAATCCCCACATTCCAATATAAATCACAAACCCACCAACATAAACAATTAACACTCATCCAAGAAACTAACAATTAAAACCCAACAAAACCCCACACAAACTAACAATTAAAACCCAACTAAACCTCACACAAACTATCAAACCATACCACAAATGCCCACATTCCAATTAATATACAAACCCACCAACACAAACAATCAACACTCATCCAAGAAACTAACAATTAAAACCCAACAAAATCTCATACAAACTATCCAACCACACCACAAATCCCACAACACAACAAAACCCCACACAAACTAACAATTAAAACCCAACAAAACCTTACACAAACTGTCAAACCATACCACAAATGCCCACATTCCAATTAATATACAAACCCACCAACACAAACAATCAACACTCATCCAAGAATCTAACAATTAAAACCCAATAAAACCCCACACAAACTATCTAACCACACCACAAATCCCACAACCCAACAAAACCCCACACAAACTAACAATTAAAACCCAACAAAACCTCACACAAACTATCAAACCATACCACAAATCCCCACATTCCAATTAATATACAAACCCACCAATACAAACAATCAACACTCATCCAAAAAACTAACAATTAAAACCCAACAAAACCCCACACAAACTATCCAACCACACCACAAATCCCACAACCCAACAAAACCCCACACAAACTATCAAACCATACCACAAATCATTCAACATAAACAAAAAATACTTAAAATTCAAACTAAAATGTACAACATGTTAGGCGAAATGTACCTTCTTGTTGGGTTCGGATTTTCGTCAAACAGTTGGTGGGCGTTTTGGTCTACTTGGGGTTGTATGGGCGGCTGTGGTTGACCTTGGATGGGTGGTTACGGTTGTGTTTGGCCGGCGGTTGAGCTTCGGCTTCGGTTCACGTTCGGGTCTGCCGTGAGATGCCGTTCGGGTCTGCTGTAAGCTTCGGTGTAGTTCGGGTCTGCCGTGAGATGACGTTCGGCTCTGCTGTGAACTACGTTTAGGTCTGCTGTGAGCTTCGGTGTGGGGTCCTCACCGTCGTGTCAAGCTCGGGTCTTGATCCCACTCATAGGTACTGTTATGAGAGGTCGCAACTCCCCTTTTCTTTCGCCTCCGCGAGAACTCGAACCCACAACCTCAAAGCGACTCTTATATGTTTGGGAAGCATTCTCACTACCAATTGAGCCACTGGCTCAATTGGTAGTGAGAATGCTTCCCAAACCTATAAGAGTCGCTTTGAGGTTGTGGGTTCGAGTTCTCGCGGAGGCGAAAGAAAATGGGAGTTGCGACCTCCCATAACAGTACCTATGAGTGGGACCAAGACCCGAGCTTGACACGACGGTGAGGACCCCACATTCGGTGTAGTTCAGGTCTGTCGTGAGATGACGTTCGGGTCTGCCGTGAGCTTCGGTGTAGTTCGGGTTTACCGTGAGATGTAAAGGGAGTTTGTTGCCGTGAAGGGGAGGTGGTTTCGAGTCTACCGTGAGAAGATGAAGGGGAGTTTGCTGCCTGATGCAAAATGTTAAAAGGCCATTTTAGTCTTTTTGGGGCATATTTGCAATTGAATTACACCAAATGACATTTTTGTCATTTCAGTTTGTATTTAGGGCAATTTTGCTAAATTCGCTAAAAATTTTAAGTATTGAAAATAGTCTATTAATTGATTAGATAATATGTATTATCACTATTTAGATTGAAAATGTAAGGTAAAAGTGATTTTTCATGAGTTAAGGGTCATGAATAATTAAAACTAACTATGATAAATATTTAATCAATGAAAACAAAGGAGGTTTATATATCTAAAAGATATTTTGTGTATAGATTTTATTTCACATAAAATCAAAGAATGTTACTGTAATTTTTTAATTATTATAAATTATTAGGAGGTATGTGTGTTTTGAATCAGAATGGACTTATTTTATGCTTCATCATTTTGCTGTGCAATTTCCATGCAATGCCCTTATGAAAGCATCAAATAATTCAATGTTAAAGCCGTCAATGGGACCATAACTTTAGACTTCAACAATAATGTTGAGGGCCTGAGAATTAATATTTTCCACTCATGGTGGCCACCAAACATTTGCTAGACGCCACACAAAGGACTATCAATCACTACTATTTATCACCACAATACCAATTGTGTCACTTTCAATATTTCACCCTCGCTCTACTTTTCTCAATTCTCAAACTCTCTCTCAAATTTGGTACTGTTAACTCGATTTGTACTCAAATTTCAGATATCAAGCTACTCTCATTTCTAAGATTAAAAAAAAAAAAAAATCAAAATTATTTTTACATTTATTGTTAATTTTTCATTTATTAACTTCACGATTCTATGGTTGTATGTTTTTATATTTATTTGTTGACAAATTAAATTTTTAAAAGGAAATAATTATTTTTCATTCTGCTAAACTTTGTCTAATCATTTGAAACCATCGTACCGTTAATGGACACGATCCATTGTAATTCATGTTGCCTTCCCTTTCCCCCCATTTGTTCTCTCTAGTTTATTCCAACTCGATTAATTAGCATCAACATCTCCATCTCCACTCTCGTCTTTTTCCTTTTTTTATTATTTAATCGAAACAATATTCAAAATATATGTCAAAAGCTCAAAAAAAAAAAAAAAAAAAACTGTCTAGTAAATTACTCAAACACAACTTATTTAGTCAAACATAACTACATTTAGATCCTAAAGGAGCCATATCTTCCACCAGTAAGATTATAACGACTATCGCAATGACCTTTTCAAAATCATTACTTTAACTTTTTAATTTTTATTAGTTTTAGATTAATTAATTTTATTTTATTTTAATCTATTTTTATTTTTATTTTTACTAATGATGACTTGTTTATAATAAAAAAAAAATGAAGTTGAGTAGAATAGATATTTTCATGTTTTAACCCAAAAAAAAAAAGAGAAAAAATTCCATCACCTAATTTCTAATTGCACCAAGCATTTGGGTTTGAAAAAGCTATAATTTTATTTTCAACACCCAACAAAATCAGAAAATAAACTTAATTAAGCTTTACTTTAATTAGACTTTTTAATCTCCTTAATTACTAACTTTAACCCTTGTTTATTTTTCTTGTTCTCTTTTTCATAGCTACAATTTCAACAAATAACAATCGGTTACCTTTTTATTCCAAAGAAAAAGAAAAAAAAAAAAACACAATTGGTTACCTCTCAATTATATGATATTGGGTATATACTTTAATAGGTTTCAATGTTCTTTAACAAATTTATATTTCACTTTTCCTTTGATGAGTTTATACTTGAAAAATATTAACTTTCTTTAATTTTTTAATTTTCCAGATATTGGTTTGAGTAATTGAGTTGTTCATCAATAATTGCTCTTTATCTACTTCAAACGCACAAAGAAGGATTCAGTTTTGACTTGTTTGAATTGTTGAATTTTATTAATAATTTGGTATAATTGTTTGTTTACATTGATTACTACACTAGAATTTCGTGTTAATTTTTATAATTTTTTTACTTAATCATTTCATTTTATTTATATTTAAGCGAATATCAAGATATTGTTCCTCTTAGGCTTTAATTATTTTGTCAAAAATAAGTATTGATGCAATTTCATATTTAATAAAATTCTATACCGTTAAAATTTATAAATTTAGTGTAAAAAAATTGTAAAATATTAAAATTGCAGAAAATTTTAATATAAATTCAATTATAGATAATTTTTGAGATCTAAAAAAGTGAAAAGTTCCATTTTAATTCACATTTATAGACAATTTTTGTTTCATTAACTTTCATTTATAGCTAAGATTAGATGATACTAGTTTATTATTATTTAGCTTACCTACTGATTATATATATATATATTTATATTTATTTATAAAGAGAGAGAGATTCACTTTCTATTATTCTTCAATTATTAAATAAAATCACCAAAAATTAAAAGATTAAATCATTTGGATTTGGGTTTTGTTTTGCTCATCAAACATTGAGTAGATATGGAATTGACTATTTCATCATAAGCATTTTTTCATAGGTAATTTTCTGTGAATTTAATTATCTCTCGTCCACTCTAAAAGTGAAATGAATAATAAAAAAAAAATAAGGACTCCTTATTATAGTTGGAAGTGGAAGCTATTCAAAGTACCGAATCAACTTGAACTCCATTTTGTAGATGACTAAATAATGTAATTTGTGTTAGAAAATAACGGGTGATTGTAACGCACAAATTAAACACTCATATAAAATAATAAATAAAGAGACATAAGACTTTTATGTGATTTGAGAAATCCTTTATGTTTGCCGAGTGCACCAACACTCTTTTCTGCAATAAAACAATGTTTACAAACAATAACTTATCTCTCTCATAGCTCTCACATAGAACGATGTTTTAACAAGAATAATTATAAGTTGTTTTTGTTTTTGCCTATTTTGCTGGTTTTTGTTTTTGTTTTTCTGTTTTTTTTTTTTTAAAAAAAATTTAATTTTAATTTTAAATTTTTTATTATTATTTTATTTTTTATTTTTGTATACGTCGTCATGTTTTTGAAGTTCTATCAAACGTTTATGTATTTTGTAATAGAGACCATAGTTGCATCTGTGATTTTCTATTTTTCTACTCTCTACTTTAAAGCTCTGCTACTTTAATTGTGTGAAAATTAATTTCTAACAATTTTAATTTAAAGGTACTTCTCCAATACTAGTATATTTTCTTTTTTTACATTTTTTATTTCTATTTTTTAATTTGCAAGGATTAAACTTAATTTGATTTCATATTCCAAGTCCAAATTAAGGTAGTAACAAAGAAAAGGTCCAATTCTAGAGACATACCAGTAGAAAATCAACCAATGAGAAGGACTAAGAGATGTGGAGGAAATGAAGACATTTTAATAAGAATCCTCAATTTCTCTTGGGACTCACTCGAAAACACTAGTAAATGAATGTTTGTATCAGGTCTTAATTAAGTCATGGCTACTAAATCATAAGACTATCTAGCAGCAGTATTGTATGTTAATCTAAGCTTCATACAATATGAACAAAAATTAATTATAAATTACAACGATAAATATGAATTAAAAAATTCTAACAAAAATAGAAATCTTGTTACCTGATCTACATAGCTTGTACCCATCAATACTTTTTATTTCTTTTTAGATGACATTCTTGATAAGCTTTGTATGTAATTTTCTCTTTGTTTAATTCTAGATTTTATAAAAATAATTTTTACTTGGAACAAAAGTAAGTCAGTGACACTGTGATAGCAACTTCATTAACCAAAAAAAAAAGAAAGATATAAACTAAACAAATTGTTAAACGAATATCATTAATAATTGTTAGGTAGTGTTAACATGTACCGTTAGAATCTAAGTTAAGATTACTAACAAGTAACAACCAATGAATGAATGAGAGAGAATGCATAAAAAGAATAAAATAATGAAACTAAATGATTTATTCATTGGTTAATTGTGACTATTTTTTTTTTCAATTTTTTTAACTCTTGACCTTATGCCCTAAGGATATAGGTTAGACAATATAATGAAATTAAATGAATTTATTTGGTAGTTAGTAGTGATTTTGTTTTTTCCTTCAATTTTTTAGGTTTTAACTAGTGCCCTAATGACACATATTAGCAATAGCATAATTACACATTATCAATATTATGTTTGATTTACATAAAAATTCATAGTATAAAAAAATGAAAACAATAATGAAAAAAATGGAAAAACTAATATACTAATCATATGCATATTTCAACACATGAAAGAATGATATATGTTAAAAAAACAAACATTTTATTTAATAAATACAAAGTGTGTGTACTAGCTTTATAAAAGAAAAACAGGGCAACAACACAATACACGAGAAATGACATTAAGACTGAAGTTATAAAAAGCATATTAAGTGTGAAACCTATTATTAAAAAATTTAGTTTTGCTGTCATGTTCAGGGGGGACTCAATTCCACTTTATGAAGATGGTGGAAATTTATTTGCTTTCTTCTTTTGTCATTGCTGCATGACTTTGGCTCAGTAGTGACTTGGGAGTCTTTATGGTTCACATGGTTTTAAAATGAAGCCATAATATTAGAAGACAAGTTTCTGTTCTTTCTTCTTCTTTCTAGGAATACCATGAAAAGTTACTCTATGATTTCTATGAAACACACTAAAAACATTTGCTCTGTGATTGTTGAGATTTCATTTTTCAAATTGTTTTTCACACATATGTTTTATGCCAGTAACCCATGAATATATTTGTGGTTCGTTTTTTTTTTTTTTTTTCATTAATGATGAAGAATTAATATATAAAATAAAAGTATTCTAAATATATATATATATAAAATAAAAGTGATTGGATAATCCAATACAAGGAAATTATCTATAATTATATAAAAAGTATTTAAAATTATATTTCATGTAAGAAGGAATGGCAAATTACTTATCTAGGTTTGTTGAATTGCAAATGGATGATTACCTTTTAATAACAATATATCCCCCTCAAGTTACTCAACGTTGATAGGAGAAAAGATATTTTGGTTTTTTCCTAATTTTATATTTTTTAAAAAAATAAAAATAAAAATTTTGAAAAATGAAAATATTGTTGAATATCCACCGGGAATGGATGTTGGAAATTTTACAAAATTAAAACGAAAAATGAAAAAAAAAATAAAAACAAAAGAAGAAACAAATGGTGGAGATTCATTTTTTGAAGTCTATTTCTTGCTATTTTTATATGTAAGGATATTTTTTTTCCTTCTATAAATTTCTTGTATGGTTATTTCACTTTCAATTTCTTTGAATTTTGATGATTTGTTTGTGAGAGAAGGGAACATATAGAAGGAGGAGATGATGAACTATTTTATGAACAGTGTGATTTGTGAATGTGTTAAATAGTATTCATTAAATGTGTTTAATGGTGTAAGTGGAAGGTGTCTTGTGGGGTTTGTTGAAGGAGTTCTTCCTTAAGAGCACGATCTGATTTTTTTATCTTTTTTGTTTGATCTCTTTTTTTAGTTCATTTTTTCTTTTTTTTTCCTTTTTTTTTATTTTTTTGTTCGGTTTTTTAGTAATCTTTTCTTTTTTAATTATTTATAATTTATAAAAATATTTAACTATTAAAAATTATAAACTTAAGAGTTTTCTCTTTTTATGGGAAATAAAATTTTTATGTAAATAGTAATTTTTAGGAAACGAATTCTGAAAATCATAAATAGTAATTTTTTTTATGAGTAGTGTTTCCGTGTAAATAGTATCTATGTGAATAGTAATTTTCGGAAAGTGGACATCGCAAATTGAAAGTTCCAAAATTAGTATTAGCGTTAAAAGAAATTGAAACGGATAAAAAATAAGTTCGTTTGAGTCGATTATAAGAGCTTCGAAAATTTTTGGATGAAATTACCCTTTTTGGAAAATAATGGGGAATGATGATTTTACACCCATTTGAATTTTTTTAAGTATGAAATTGAGAGATAAAATATCCAATTAAAGTATTACATGGTCAATTGGATGATGGAATGATCATGGAATATTTTTTAAAATTATTTATGCATGAACGAGAACTTAATTCATTAGAGAATAAAGTAGACATTTTCAAATTTAAACACACATGGATGATTTGTAAGGCCCCAATCCAAGTGGATCTAAGAAATTAATTGAAATTTAATTTATTATTATTAATTTGGTCCGGTTTCAGTTTTAGAAGTAAAGAAGTTTAAGGATAAACATCTTATTGAAGGATATTTTTAAAACGAATTAAGAAAGTTGGATTAAAAGGAAAATGGTCATAAGGGTAAATGAAAATTTATTTATGTTACCAAAAAATTCAATGGTTGGCGTGATTTTTTTATAAAAGATAGGGGTGGGGCCATTGAAATAATATACATATATATTAGTAAATGTGGGGAAAATATATAAAATAAAAAAAAGTGGATGACATAAGGTGGTGGAAATGAGAATAGATAAGGATGCAATGTATATATATGTATGTGTTGATATTAGGCAAAACAGCAAAGGAAAAGAAAACAAAAAAAAAAAACAAAAGAAAGAAAGAGAAGCTGCCGAACAGCAGGAAGAAGGAAAAATAAATGAGGAAAAAAAATAGAAGAAGCCAAGAAGAAGAAATGGAAGAAAGAAAAAAAAAATATTTGGGTGTCTGATTTATTTAGATAAGATGATGAAAAAATCAGAGGAAAACCCATTTTAAATCCATAACAAAACAAAGGAGTTATGTGAGTGGATAGTTTTATTTTTAATTAAATTGATTGAGTTATGATTAGTTATATTTCAGATTTTATTATTTATTTTAAGTAAATAAATTTGTTGAGTTAATTTATTTTATAGATTATAAATTATATTTTATGATTGAAATAGAAGTTTATTACGAATTCGTATAAGAAATTCTAGAAAGAATTTTATGTTTTCTGTTTGAGTTATTATTAGAAATATTTCAGAATGTTTTAAATAATATGGTTTTATGTTTTGAAAAAGAATATTGATTTTATTTTTGAGAAAATTATTTATCAGAATTATATAGATATTCAGAAAATATTTGAGAAAGAAAACAATTAGGTAAAGTGAGTGTCTTTAAAAAAAATGTTTTGATATAATATATTGAAAAATTGATGTCATGATATGTTAAAGATAGATTTTGCAATAAATGAATTCTATGTGAAATATTTTGCATGGATTATGAAAATTGTTTTATGAGGTATGAATGTCAGGAACTTGAAAAATTTATATGGAAAATATGTTTTATGATGAAAAACATATTACTGGAAATGTATTTGTAAGTCTATAGTATACATTGTATGTATAAAATATCTCCGATTGAGGTTGAGTACCTAAGCGTGTATTGGCAGTGTCGGGGGTGTCCGTCACTAACAGCGAGAGGAAACCTGCAGGAGGGATTGTGTTGTGTCAGTTTAGTCCTGTGTGTCATCCAATGCACGTATATGGTATATTATTAGTTAGCTTCCACCTAAACAAGGAAACATGTCGCTCTGTAGTGAGAGAAAAATTCCACTACGTAAAACTGGATAGATAGCTTGAACGAGGGAAAATTTCGAGAAGGTTGGAGGGAGACAAAATTTCGCTTCATACCTAGGATACCATATGGTATGGACTGTTAGTGGTTGACTTGTTTTATTCAGAGATTTTTCGAAAACAGTAGCACTATCACTATTTACATTTTTCAGCAGAAAACTAAAAGCATACTGTATCTTGCTTCATTATTTAGTTTTATAATGAAATCAAATGATATTTATGAAAATTGTTTATCCATGCAATTATTTGAAATATGGTTTTTAGAGAAAAATTGATTTTTGATATGACAACGATTAAGGGTTTATTAAATGTTTTAAAATTTAAGGTTATTTTATAAAGTTAAGTTTGAAATAAAAACCTATGACATTCACTGAGCTCATGTAGCTCACATATTGTTTTATGTTTTATAAATAAAACCTCCTTAGAAGCAGGTACAGAGACAGGTGCATCAGCAGAAGGGGCTAAACTCAAGATTAGGTGGGTCGAGTTGCGTGTGCTGTTATATTTCCGTGTATTTGTTTTAGAATGCCTTGAAATTTTTGTTTGTTAATGATTGTATAAATTTTTAGTATAGTTTTGAAAAACATATAAATAAACATATGCATGACTTGTGACTATGTTTTAAATTATTTTAAATCTGATGGCATATTTGTGGTTGCTTATGGATTGATAAAATGAGGGCTTGAGGCGTAGAAGTTTGAGGAAATTGTTTGATTTTAGATGTGTATATATTTTCTACAAAATTTGCAGGGTGATATTTTCAGAAAAACAGCTGTTATGATTCCCAAATTTTATAAAACTGTTTGTAATTATATGATAAAAAAAAAATCGCTCATTTTCATTAGAAAAGAGATTTCTAAAGGAAAAAGTAAAGTTTTTAAATAAAGAAAAATGACTTAATTTCATGGGAACTTTTCAGTCGAATCAGATATCAGCTGGAGGGCCACCGTGGGGTTGCCGGTGGGTTGCCGTCTGTATGAAGAAGAATGTGTAGAACGGAGTCCGTCAAAAATAGTCTATTAATTGATCAGAGGATAGGTTATTATCACTGTTTAGATTGAAAATATAAGATAAAAATTATTTTTTATTAGTTAAGGTCTGTCAATAATTGAAATTAACTATGATAATATTTGATCAATGAAAACAAAGAAGGTTTATTGTAATGCCCAAATCCAAATTAGATCCATTAGAATATATTTTTTTTAAAAAAACTAAAATATAAATAAGGTTTATATGAATAAGTCAATGATTCAATTAGAACTTTCAATTTAAGTGAGCCCAAATTTAGAATTAGCGGAGTCCATATATTTTTTATTAAATATACTCATTGGTGTTAAAAAGAAAAATATATGTAGATATACAAAAGCAAGAAATTTCGGATGACATTGAAAATGGAAGAGAAGGAAGAGAAGCTGGAGATAAGATTACAGCAAGAGATAAAATGAAAAAAAATAATAAAATAATAAAATAATAAAGGATATGAATGGTGGCATGAACTGGCAACAAAGACAAAAAGCCAAAAAAAAGAATGAAATTAAAGAGAGATGCGTGGGACCGAAACATAAAGCAAAAAATTAAACAAATGGAATCAAGTAAGATAAAAACAAGTAAAGATAAAAGTAGAAAAGTCAAAATGGAAAAAAAAAAAAAAAAAAATTGGAAAGAAGTGTGGGGTATTCGGCCACATGTGTATAATTTATATATATATATATATACTGGTTTTTCAATTTAAAAGCACATTTCACACACATTTTAACCGACATAACACAGTAAAAGCAAAAGAAAAGAAAAAAAAGGTAAAGAAGAGGAAGTAGACAGTGAGCAAGAGGAGGAAGAGAAGCCAAGAAAAGAAAAATTGTTAGGAGTATATATTTGGGTGTGGAAGTATTTTAGTTTCGGATTCAGTTTTTAGATTTGATTTTTATGAATATTAAATAGATTTTTCTTGTGATGTTTTAGGTGGAAAAGGAATCCAAGATAACACAGGTGCTAATGACTCCAGATAGATCTTGAAATCTAATTTGTGAGTGGATAATTTTATGTTAGTTAAAGTGATTGAATTATGTGTTATCGTATTTTGGTTTTTATCAATTATTTGAAATAGATTATTTATTTAGTTAATTGATCTTATGGATTACAAATTGTGTTTTATGATTTTAGTATGAAATTATTATAAGAAATGCTTAGAATATTTTTGGTAAAATTATATATGTTATGAGAAAAAAATGTTGGTTTATGTTTTGGAAAAGTATTAGTGAATGCTATGTATAGTTGCCTATCGAAATGATTTAAGATTTGAAAATGATGAGAAAAATAATTATAAAGATGTTTCTAAAGTACTAAGGTTATACTCTCCTCTTTAACGGTTAAGTAGACTTCACGTGTAAGTCCTACAGAGTCACCTATTAAGTGTGTGGTAGATGTTTGATAGTTATTGAGTCGCCCACACATGTATGACAGATATTATCTCTCGTTCTATGTGCGTATTAAGTATCTCTACCATATATGAAAGATTTCCCCTGGATACTAGATTGATGTAGATTAAAACTTTATAAATGTGTAAAAATTATCCATACAGATGTTTTCAGTTTACTATGACATAGATGTGTTTTCAGCCTTGCTTCTAGATATATTTGAATATGGATCATTAAGAATTTACTTCATTTACCAACTTTATGTTATGTTAATTATTATCGAGAATGATTTATTTAGTTTTCAAAAGTTATATTTACTCGTTAAGTGTTAGCGCTCACCCTTTAATATTTTAAAAACATTTTCCAAGTAACCCTTAGGTATCGTGAGAAATCTCAAACCAGGAAGAGGTGGGCCACTCGATTTAATGACCACAGAAATCATGTTTTGGCATTATATATGTATTTTGTATATTTTATGGCATCTAGTCATGCATAAGTTTCCTTGTACTTTAACGTTGTAAAATATGTGATTTTTCGTTAACTTTACGGACGTTTCAGTTTTCAAATCTACAACTGATATAAACCTACTCTATGGCTATATTTTCATATGAAAGCAAGTTTATTTATATATATTTTACATAACGCCATTTATGTTGAAACAAGATTTGGAAGAGGGACCGGAGGTCCTAAGTAGTTGAAATGTTTTATAAGTGTCTTTTTTATTTACTACAGGATGGAATCATTGAATAAATAGTTGTTATACTGCCTAAATTTTATTGAAACACCCGATGTATTTTTAAAATTTTCAAATGAATTCCATAAGAAAGTTAGCACCATATATATAGTTTTCCAGTTTTTCACAAGGTCCCTTCAGATTCAAGATAAGGATTTGAAAGGGTTCTGTCATTTATATACTTAAAGGATTTTTTGTAATAGTTTTTATTTCGCTTAAACTCATTAGTAAAACTTGACAAGTGGGTCCAATTACTTGCTGAGAACTCGGTCGATAGGATTTCGCCAACCTAAGAACCCCCATATCGGGGGTCCTACTCACCGAAGGCTAGTAGTCATCGAGTTGGACCGAGTAGAACAACTTGGGCTTCGTGGTTGGACATGTAGGACCCTTTATTATTATTATTTTTTAAAAAATAATAGCCTTCAACAATCTTCCCAAATCAATCACCACACCATACTTCAATGATCTCCCCAACCAAACTTCAACAATCAACCCTTAATTACCACACTACCTTAACCCCAAAATCCAATCACCACAGTAAACGCCAACCTCTAGTCTCTACACCACACCCTGAACCAGTTCGTTCATCACTTATTTATAACCGTTGTTCGCCTTTGCCATCACTCACCCACCACTATAATATGTCCACATCAATCTTGATGATTTTAGAGAGATTGGCTTTGACCACAGCGATAGTTTATGACCTCAGAGGGGTGACGATAATGTTAAAGATAGAAAAGAGGAGAGAGAGTAGTATGAGAGAGAGAGAATTGAATATGAGATAACTGGTTAGGGTTTTGATTTATATAATTTTTATTTTTATTAATATTTATTAAAATATTATATATCCATTTATTGAAACGCCCTTGGGGTATTTTGATGAATATGTTGAAATGGAAGGGTCTATATTGGGAATAAGAGTTGCTAATAAAAGCAAAAAACTTGCAAAAATGCTGTTGAGTCTGTTCAACATACTTCCACCATTTGCCGCCTAGGCAGTCTAGGCGTTAGGCGTCAGGCGAATGAGTTTTACAACCTTGATTTTTGTTTTTTTGTCCTTTAAACCTAAGACACTACAACGACATCGTTTGGTGTCTCCAAATCAACTTTAGGGCAAAAAAAAAAAAAAAAAAAGGTTGCAACGTCAACTCTTTTTCACCCAGGTGCCCATTGGCAAACACCCATCATCAACCCTCTTTTGCAACCCTCAGCTACTGTCACTTTCACCAGTCTGCCTTTGCCACCATGCCATTATCGTCGTCGTGCTAGTAAATTTTTTTGTTTTCTTTCGCTTTATATTAATTACTAACTTGTCAATCACTTAATTGTTTTTTATTTTCTTTAAGTATGATATAACTTATTATATTGATTGATTCTTATTTTCGCTTTGTTACTTTCATTGTGTTAATTGTTTGCTATTTTTTTTTATGTCATATAACTTGTAATCATATGCACATTATATTGTTTTCATACGTTAATTGCATTAGAGATCAAAGCTAATAATTATTCTTCAAAGTTGAAAACAATAAAATTGAGGAGATAAAATAGAAAAAGAGACCTGATAGTATACTGCAGTCGTAGGGGTTGTCCAGTTATTGTTGTTGTTTATCTTGGTTTGTAGGGGAGATAATATATATATATATACATATATATATATTCATCAATTTGACTAAGTTTAATCGTCAGTCAACGATCGTCGAGTAACTGAGTAATCGCTACTCGCTAGGTTACCGATTGACTAATGAGTTTTAAAACATTGCTTGAAATCAAGGAATGTTACCGCAATTTTTTCATTATTATAATTATTAGGAGGTTTATGTGTTTTGAATAAGATTGAACTTATTTTATGATTCATTGCTTTGCTGTACATTTCCATGCAATGCACTTACGAAAGTAGAAAACTTTATTTTAGTCTCCAAAATTTTAAAAAATATCAAATTTTTAAAATTTTTAAAAAAATTTTTATTTTTAATTTTTTCAAAACTCTTTAAAAAAGTCTAAACCGTCAGTCAACTGACGGTCAACAGTGACTTTAAGTAATTTAAATTATAATTTAATAACTTAAATTGAATGATATTTTAGAAAATTTAACTTATAAATTTATTATTTTATGAGAGTAATAAGATAATTTATATATCACTAACAACCATCAATGATAAAAATATTTTTGTATATATTTTGTTAATATTGACGGTAAGTTGGCAAGTGATTTGAATTTTTAAAAAAATTTTGAAAAAATTAAGGATAAAAATAACTATTTTCAACTTTTTGAAAATCCGATAGTTTTTGAAATCTTTAGGACTAAAGTAAAAATATCAACTATTTCAGTGGTAAAGTTGTCAATTGGACCGCAACTTTTGACTTTAACAATGATGTTGTGGGCCTGAGAATTAATATTTTGCAGGCAAGGTGACCACACGGAGGAAAAGACTATTACATTGTATCAATCTAATTTATTACCACAATACTGTTGTGCCACTTTCAAAACCCTCTCTGCTTCTCTCAGTTCTCAAACTCTCTCTCAAATTTGGTACTGTTAACTCTACTTGTACTCGAGTTTCAGGTATCCAGCTACTCTCATTTCTAAGAACATCAACTCCGGGTACGTTCAAAATTATTTTTACATTTATTGGTAATTTTTCATTTATTAACTTCATGATTCTATGGTTTTATGTTTTTATATTTATTTGTTGACAAATCAAAATTTATAATTCTGCAGAACTTTACCTAATTCATTTATAACCATTTTGTAGTTGTTGGACATGATTTATTGTAATTCACGTTGTTTTATTTTCATTTTTTATTTGTTCCCTCTAACTTATACCAGCTCAATTAATTAGCATCGACCTCTCCATCTCCGTTTCCAACCTCTTTTTGTTTTTGTTTTTGTTTTTTTTTTTTTTCATTTAATTGAACCAAAATTCAAAATGTATGCAGAAAAATAAGAGATATTATGAAAAAACCCCCTCAAAAGTAAAATAATCGGAAACGAACCTCGTTTTTTTTTTATTAGGTGAACAGCCCCCCACCATCAGAAATTCATACAAAAAGTTAAAGTTTTCTGTCCAAAATTGTTAAAAGTCTAAAATACCCTCAATTGACAGGTTGATGAGACAAACCAGCTGTAAAACACTTTTAAACCAATAAAAATACCAATATACCCATGTACACTGCTGGAAAAATAAATAAAGCAAAAGACTAAGATGCCATTTAAAATGTGACCGTTGTACAACGACTCCAACATCACACCACCTTTATAAATATGTTTCCAAAAAAAAATACAGCTACTCAAAGTACAGCTACCAAACCCTTTCATTCAGCACACAACCACGATCACACTTGTGTTTCAACAATACTACACAAAAAATACTACTAAATATTTGCAGAAAACCCATTTTTGATTTCATCCACACACTTTTGAAGCAAAATACATCTAAAATCTTTCAAGGAAACAGTGCAAGCAACACAAGCAATTCTCTGTTTCACCAACGCAACAATATAAGCAACACAAGAAATGGAAGGATTCTCAAGTTCATCAAGCAACATCAATGGTGTAATGCTAAAGTTCAAAAATAGAAAATGCTATTGTGGAAGGAAGGCAGCAGTGAGAATTTCAGAGTCCACAAACAATCCAAACAAGCTCTATTTCACATGTGATACTAGGCAGTGTAATTTCTACTCATTTTGGGAGCTGGATCCTACAGAATTGAACTCAGAAGACATGCTGCAAAGGGCTGAGCAAAATTCTAGATCCAAGTTTACGGAAGATGAGATGAAAGTGATAAATGCAAAAATTCAGAACCTTGAAGCCGTACATGCGAAAGTGCAAAACATGGAAACCCTAAATGGTAGAATGCATAACTTGGAAGCTATACAAAGTGGGTTAAGGTTTATGATGTTGATAAATATGATGTTTTTTGGCATTTCTATGGTAGTGTTTGTACTAGCTGTAATGAAAATGTAATGAAATGAAAAAGTAATGAAATTAAAATGCAATGAAAAGAAAATGCAATAAACATGGTAGTGTTTGAACAAGTACTGTGATGTTACATATAGTTATATCAAACAACAAAAGCAACATGAACTTAAATTCATTTTGTTCCCAACAAAAGCAACAAAAGCAGTATGATGATATATGATGATTGAGGCCGATTATGAATGACATAAACATCATACCCTACTTTAATCATGCTAGCTCAAAAAGAATTGCAGCCTAAGTTTCATAGCAACAATAATATGCTAGCTAAAAAAATACTCCAAAAAGTAAGCAAACTTTACCCAAAAAAAAAATCCTAGAAGCCTTGACACCAAAATATCTACCCAAAGTCATTACTGAGATGTCAGTTCAAGTCCACTATGACTTGAGATTGTGTGATGGTTTGCTGCTGTGACGATGATCCCTTTTCGATTCTCTATATATGATATAAAATTAAATTGAAATTAGTCATGAGAAAAATAAATAAATAATAATGAAAATGAGTTATATCTCTAAAATAAACATGTTTCTTTGATGGTGCTGTCTTCTTGCTAATATGTTGTGATGATGGTCCCTCATCGGTTTTCTATAAATGATATAAAACGAAATTGAAATTAGTCATGAAAAAAGTAAATAAATAAGAATGAAATTCGGTTAAAAAATAAACCTTTTTCTTTGATTTCTTGTTAATATGTTGTAACTTTAGACCTATATAAGTCCTTTTGTTGTGACCAGTCCCTCCACAAATGTTGCAACTGATATTAGTCCCCCTTTTTTGCTTTCCTTTCTCCCTTTCTTCTCTTATGCGTTGAACCTTTGGCCTACCAGGGAGCCTCTTCACATGTAGTGGAATAAAGGGTCCAGTTGTAATTGCTGGCCAAGTGCATATATTTGGAATTGGATGAATGATCCCTCTATAAGTCTTAGAGAATGCAGTGCGAGACAACATAGGGTGCACAAATTGAAAAAGGTTTTCCGTCAGTGAGTTTGTTTTGCAATAGTCACCTGCATTTGTTAAAAAAAACATTTGAAAGAATGTTATATGAAAATATTTATCAAAAAACCAAAAAATAAGAAAAGTAAGGTAGTTAAATCACCTATGGCCGACAGTGCATGACTGCATGGGACGCCACTCACTTGCCATAATCCACACTCACACCTAGAATCTACCAGATGGACTACGTATATCCTTGTGTCACCCTCAATTTCATACTCCCCCATGCCATCCTTTAACACTAAAAATGACCTACTGTCATGATTTTGCTTTATAACTCTAGACTAGACAGTGGGAGGCACTTCGGATTTCCATTTACCACACTCTTCCTTCCTATCATGAAACTTTTTCATTATTATCCTCCTTATATGCTCCAATAAACTGAGGTAGGTTTTTGCCTTATGATCTCCCAAAAGGTTGTTGAAGGACTCAGTCATGTTGTTCGTTACATGGTCACATTTGATTCGCTAATCAAATTTATACCTTGACCATTGTTCAACCTCAATGGTCTCCAACCATTTCCTAGCATCCATGTTCACCTTTCCAATTTCATCCATTGCAGCTTGAAAATCAAGCAGATAGCTACTTCTACTAGCCTTCCAAAACAAGTTCTTCAACTTTTAACTTGAATACTTTTTCCTGAAGTTTGCATATATATGTCTAGCACAGAACCTGCAACGTTAACCGCCAATTACTAAATGTAAGTTTTTGTTAAAAATGAACAAACAAATAATAATTAATGAATTTATTACCTGTGACTGGCTTGAGGCCAATACTTCTCCACCGCTTTTGTCACTTCTTTCTGTCTATCACTCATGAAACATATAGGCTAATCGAATAGATATTTCAAGAACCACTTTAGGTTGTCCATAAACCAACACCAACTGGCCTCACATTCACCCTCACAAATGCATACAGCAAGAGGAAACAACCCACTGTTGGCATCCAAAGCCACAGCTGACAATAAAACACCTTTGAAATGACCCTTTAAAAAACACCCATAAAGTTCTATAAATGGTCTACAACCTTTCAAGAACCCAATCTTTTAAGCCTCAAAACTAAGCATGAATCTTTGAAAGGTTAGGTAGGGCTCTTGAAGCTTAATATAGACTACAGACCTTGAGTTTGTTTGTCTAACCACGTATGCATACCTTCTAAGATGTTTGAAAGACTCTACATGATCTGTCTTCAATGCTGCCATAGCCATTTTCTTAGCAGTATACAGCCTTTGCTTGTCCACATTGATATGATATCTCTCCCTTAAGATTTCAGCTATTACTGTAATCTTAACATCTGGATTAGACTTCACCAACTTTTCAAATTTTTGTGCAATCCATTTGGATTTAGCCTCATTGCTTATATAGGACCCCTAACATGTATGCATATTATTATAAGTCTTAATCTGCATTGTCACCTTATCCCCTTTCATCACTCTAGCATAAATCCTCCATGGACAATCTAATGCCATATACTTGTATGCTATTCTATCCTTATCATTTTTCTCCCTATCAAGAGTAATCCCTTCTTGTATGGCATATTCCTTCAAAGTTGCTCTCAATGCATACACGGAGTCATGAGTTTGATCTACTGTAAAATCTATTTTACCCCCTACTGCTTGCTCAAAGGGTTTGCCCTTTAGCAACTTAGTCATAGTAATGGTTGGATCTTCCTCCTCATCCTGACTGTAATAGACATCGTCATCATTTGACTGATAACCATCAAAATACTTGAGGGTATCTTCAAAATCAGCATGCTCACATGTACTCTCACTGTCCTCACCCTCAGCTGCACACTCTCTGCCCCCAACAGTACCTGTACCCTTACTAACCCTAGCTACAGCTGCAACCTGACTACCCCTAGCCTGAACAACACCCGTTTTTCCCTCATGTTCTACCTGCAACTGATTTGCCCCTTCACTGTCACTTTCATCCTTACTGAAGTCAGTACTAACCCCATCATCCCCATCGTTATCTTCATCATCTTCACCCTTAGTTTCATCATCCTCGCCTTCATTACTAGCTTCTCCAAACACATTATTTTCAAAATCAGCCCAATGCTTAATGACAATAGGATCATGCAACAAATGGAAATTGACACCACTAGTGTCGTCGATAGACCGCTCATGCACAATAAATACTATCCACTTAATTTCATGCTCACTAAACTTATCCAAGACACCTAACAACTCCATGTCACCTTTAATGAGTAAAGTAATCAATTTCCCATGGAATGATAACATAAACATCGTAATTGTTAGGGGGAAGATCTTTCTTCCCAATTATTGCTACATGCATGAAATGCAATATTTCAATCATACTAAAATGATCTCTCTTACATACAAACTCCATTACATGCTCTTTAAAAAGAACAACCACCTTAAACTCGTTAACCATCTTTCCTACAAAAAGTAAATTGAACAAGTATAATTGAAAATGAAATGATAAGTAAATTAAATTTTCATACACTAACATACTAACAATATTTACTGTCATCTCATAAAAAACACATGCATTCAAGTATAAACAAATATTGGCAATACATTAACACACTTACAACAACAAATCAAGAATAAAACAAACAATAAAACTATCATGCAATAAAACAAACAATAAAACTAACTGTCGTGCAATAAAACTGTTAATCATTTACTGTTATAATCTAAAAAGCACATGCATTCAAGTATTGTTATGGATAAAATAGCGATCAGAATACTCGAGCCCAGACGGATCTATAGTACGGGCCCAACGGCCCAGAAGCCCAATCATTTGCCATCATGACGGTCCATTCTCCCAGAAGAGGGGGCCGTTAGTGGGCACTTGTCGTGGCCGCTGACCGCTATCCCCCATTCTGACCGCAGATCGTCTATTCCGCCAGACTGACTGAGACCGCTATTGTAACGTCCCAAAATTTTCGGAATTTTTTTTTTATATATATATTGAATTTTATTTTCAAGTGAGATTAAAATAAAAATTCAATGAGTGGCATAAAGGTAATAAAGTAGTTGATCTTGGGGTTAAGATGGAATAAGAAATGAAAGAAAATATCAAGTTAGGAATATTTATTATTCGAGGGGTTTAAATGAGAATTTTAAAAAGTTTAGGGGTCGATTTAATATTTTAAATTTTTGAGGGACTAAATTATAATTTGACATAAAAAAATTATATAAAAAGACAAGCATAGTGACCGGCATTATTCATTTTCTTCTCTCCTCGGCCGGCTGCGCTCTCTGGTGCGAATTTTTGTTTTTTTTTTTATTTTATTTTCTATTTTCTTTATTTCTTTTACTTTAATAACCCTTTTTAACCCATTTCTTAGCCAAAACACCTAGATCTAACCTCATTCAAGCTATTGGGTGTCTAAATCTAGACTTGAAAAATTGTCAGTGAAGTGAAATTCGGGTAAGTTAATTTTTTTATCCCATTGAGAGCTCAAATCGTGTAGAAATTCATGTAGAAGTATGCTAGAATATTTAGGAAGCATCAATAATATTATATGATAGCTTAATCACCTCTCAAGTATGATTTTCTTTAATTTTTCAAACCCCAGGTAGAGAAATACGCGATTCTGATCCCAGAAATTTCAATTAAAGATTTTAGGGATCAATTGGGAGCTGTTAGAGGCTAGTAGAAAGCCCAAAGGTTGGTGTACTCATATTTTTAAAAATTTTGCTTATTAATTCCGAATTTTAATATATTTTTATTATTGTGATAGTTGATTTAATTGTTTGTTTGAGATATTAAATTGTTTTGGGTATTAATTATATGTTATTTGATGAAATTATTTGAAGAAAAATGATTTCGAAACAATTTTCGCAATTAAAATCCCCTATAGTCGAAATTGATGTATAAATTATTATAGGGGTATTTTCGTCATTTTGTTTGCCTTGAGATGTGTTAATTATGAGATGTGTTGATAGTATATTTGATGAATTTAAGATTTGGAATGAAAATTTTGAGAATATCCTATTTTGGGATCGTCCCAAAAATAAGAGAAATGAGATAATAATTTTATTAAGATGTGATAATGAGATTAGGGGCGAAATGGTCATTTGAAATGATCACGAGTGGTACCCCGAAGAATCTGGAATAACAGATTTAAATATGAAATAAAATGTTTATGTGATTAAAGTCTTGTTAAATTCTGTATTTTTGAAAAATTTAAAGGGCCCAAGTAAAACTAATCACCGGTAGGTGGGGATTGGTAGTTGGCTAGCCAATAGGGTGATTTTTAGCAGTACTGCACCGTTATGATTGCTTATAGACGTTGTATGACGGACTGTGAGAGGCACCGAATGCCCGGTCCTGAAACGGAAACAGATTGTGATATGCGACCCGGTGGATAGACACCGAGCGGCCGTTGCCGGGGTTGCCGTTTAGTCTGGCTGATGCCAGTAAACCCGTTACCGATCCATGGTATCGTGATAGACTTTACGAAGGGCTAAAATAAATTGAATAAAGAAAATCTTGTGAATTTATTTGATAATGGAATTTGTGAGAATTAGATTGTGATTGTGCTTGCAATAAAAATGTATTGGAAAGTCACAGAATTATGATTTATTTTGTGAAATTGGGTACCGTGTGTTTTATTGATAAATAAATTATGATCGTGCATATTGTTTTAATTTATGCTTGTATTTTGAAAATAATTATGATTTCAATATTATGTGAGTACACCCACTAAGTCGAAAGACTTAGCGCGTTGGATTTACCGCGCGCAGGTAGTTGAATAAGGCTTGAAGCAAAGACAAAGACAAAATAGCTGCAGTTTCCCTCAAGTCACATCCGCCTTCACCATTTTGGTAATCATCATTGTTGTGTTGTAGGAATATCTTATTTTGGCCACAATCATGTTGTGTGGATTTAACGTTTATCTCTTGTAATAACTTCTGTAAATTATCCACTGAGAAAGATTTTATATGGTATTATTTTTATAAAATCTTTAAATGTTAAAAGAAATATTTATTATTAAATGTTTGTGTGTTGGAGTGAATTGGAAACGGACGAGAGGTCCGAAATCGAAAGTTGAGAAAATGAATTGATTTAGAAGTGTATTTTTCTACAGGTTTAAATTTGGATCTTCAGAAAATTAGAGGAAACCCTGTCGAAATTTCGTTAAAATATAACAAGAGTTTTTGAAAACGTAATTTTTATAAACGAAATGTTTGAAATAAGAAAAAGAGTAACATCTCACGCCTCGATTCTCGTACGGACGGGAATATTGAGGTAAGGGTGTTACAGCTATATTCTCCGCCACTCAGATCGCCATGATCTCCTTCAACTTTATTTGCTGAGATTGATCGCTGGTCCTTGTCGCTGGCCGATAGTTCTCATCCCTCAGACTCGCTCGCCAGAATGTCCGCCATCCGTGACAGCTAATCCTGCTTGCTATATTTTCGCCATAATTGACAGCCTGTCTGACCGCTATTCCTATCCGACGGGGGCATCCGCCAAGAGGAACCATCCATCTGAGATGACCAACGAGCCATTCTCGTCCAAAATTATCTGTCTGTACTTGTCGCTGAGTTCTGAGCGTGGCCGCGTTCCGACTCCCTCGTTCATGGCATCACTCGCCTCACCGCCATATCCGGCTACGGACATACCGACTCATAATCCGCCTCCTCGATCCTCCCGGAAGACAGTGTTCGAAGACCCTCTTATTTCCCCGCCTGATTCGGTGTTCTATCTACCGGAAGATCCGTCTCCGCCTCGCATCTGGAAGTCTCACGTTAGCAGAAGTCAACAGCGCCATGCAGAGTACAATTCCGAGGCTTGCCATGCACGCTACGTCCGGCAGAAGCTGTGATCTCAACCTCGACAACCCATCATTGCGTATCTGACTCGGTCAGCAGAAATCTCCTTTGGGCAGGCCCTAGATGCGACGGATTCAGCTGTATTTAATGAGCTTTCGGCCGCATTTAATGCACTGTCAGTCGTTTTAATTGGGATTCCGACGAATTAAATGCTGTCTGTCAGTGTAACTGTAGTTAACTGTTTGCTTTTGTCTTATTCTTTTTACTGTAGCATGTCCCCTTCCTCTATAAAAGGGGATGATTTTCACTGTAAAAGGGTTCCAACTTCTGAGTGTCGTTACTCTGCCTAAATAGTGAGAGAGTGAACAGTGGACGTAGGCATCTTTTTGGGCCGAACCACTCTAAAAATCTTCTGTGTCTTATTCTCTTCGCCTCTAACCTCTCCTTCTCATCCTCATTGTTCTTCATGCAACCCATTAACAGTACGAAACTGTGAGCTTGGGCCCTAAAACAACCTCGTTGGCTAAGGGAACATTTTCGCGACGTTAACAAGTATAAACATATATAAAACACAACGAAAGTATTGGCAGACCATTTCACTTCAATTATTTACTGTCATCATTAACACAGACTATTACATTGTCATCTCATAATATAATCAAATATATATATATATATATATATATAACATAAGGAAATAGTACGTACAACACAAAACCAGTATAGGATGATGCTTCAAATATTTTTAACATCAGCAACATGTTTAAACGCTAACAGCACATCACTGGCAACAATAAAACAAATGATAAATCACTTGCAAAACATCACATAACACGTTTAAACAACACATGTACAACACAAAACCAGTACTTTATCATGTCTAATATATGTTAATATCACATAACATCTTTAAACAACAACAAAACAAACAATAAAACCATTTGCAGAACATAAACAAACATACAAGATTATGTCCTTACTTATTTACCAATTGCATGCATCATTTTTTCACAATAATTTGCTCAAACATGTTAATTCTCACGCATTTTGTTGTTACATGCTTCAAATACGAAACCCCCAAATTTAACAAAACCCTAACTAGAATCCAAACCATCAAAACCCATTTTCAAACCCTGTTTTCATCAACAACCAACTTCATCCATTAGAAACATAAAAGAAAAGAAGAAAAACTAAAGCTTTTCAAGAAAACCTCACCTCGTCCGTTTTCCTCTCTTCAAGTCGATTCCACACCTTCAACAGGTACCCACACCTTCTTTCCACTCTTCCACCACAGTCGATAGGCCCTCACCGTCGTCTTTTTCGCTCAGTTTTCACTGGTTCATGGTGATGAAAGTTTTTGGCACGAAGGGTTGCAGAAAGGGGGTTGTTGAAGACGACTTTTAGAGTGACTAAGTTGGTCCCAAGCTTTTATTCACCCTATGTGGACACGTGTGTGGCTAACATTTTTTCACCATTTAAAAATCTTATTTCATTTATGAGATTACCAATTTACCCTCACAATTTAACACCGTTTAGGTTTTTCTGACGGTGGGGGACGGTTCATCTAATAAAAAAAAAAAATCAGGGTCCGTTTCCAATTATTTCACTTTTCAGGAGGGTTTTTCATAATATCCCCTAACAATAAAAAGTAAAAACTCACCGTCAAATTACTCAAACACAAAACATTCATTTACCTCTCTAGCAGCCACCTCCAACTTAAGGGAATGGCACCTCCATAGCCAGTTTAGGTCCTGAATGAGCCACGTCCTCCACCAGTGAGATTATAATGACGATGACAATCATTTTCTCGATATTTTTACTTTACTTTTTAAATTTTTATTAGTTTTAGATTAATTAATTATACTTTATTTTTCATCTATTTTTTAATGTTTTTCGCTATGACTTGTTCATAATAACAATTTTTTTAGATATTTTTGAAATGTTTTCATATTGGGAGGCTCTTTTGCCAAAAAAAAAAAAAAGGAAAATCCATCACCCAATTGTTCACTGCACCAATCATTTGAGTTTCCAAGCTATAATTTGTCTTTCAACAACTAATAAAATCCAAAAAGTAATCCTCACTAAAATTTACTTTCACTGGGTTAATATTTTATTTTTGATACCCATAGTTACTAAAATTTACTTTCACGGATTAATATTTTATTTTTTATTGATTATTTTCTGATTTTATTTTTTTCTAATTTTTTGTTGTTTTGATTTTTTGTTCTTTTTGTAATAATCTTTTCTTTTTTAGTTAGTTGTAATTGATAATAATACTTAACTATTAAAAATAGTCTATTAATTAATTAGCTAATCAGTTATTATCACTATTTAAATTGAAAATAAGAGATAAAAGTGATTTTTTATTGGTTAAGGGTCGTGAATAATTAAAATCATGATAAATATTTTATCAATGAAACGGAGGAGGTTTACTTAAAGGATATTTTGTACATAGATTTTATTTAATCAATGATAAACAAAATCAAGGAATGTTACTCCAGGTTTTTTCATTATTATAAATTATTAGGAGGTTTGTCTGTTTTGAATCAGATTGCACCTATTTTATGATCCATTGCTTTGCTGTGCAATTTCCATGCAGTGCACTTACAAAAGCATCAAACAATTTGTCAATGGGACCATAACTTTAGACTTCAACAGTAATGTTGTGGGCCTACGAATTAATATTTTCCAGTCATGGTGGCCCCCAAAGATGTCCCAGACACACCACAAAGTACTCTCAATCACTACAATTTATTCTCACTATGCCACTTGTGTCACTTTTAAAATTTTCATGACTTTCTGCTTTTATCAATTCTCAAATCCTGTCTCAAATTTGGTACTGCAATTTCATATATCAAGCTACTCTCATTTCTTAGATTATCGAAAAGAAAAGAAAAAAAAAAAAAAAACTCTCCAGGTACGTTCAAATTATTTTTACATTTACTGTTAATTTTTCATTTATTAATTTCATGACCTATGGTTTTATGTTTTTGTATTTATTTGTTGACAAATCAAATTTTTCAATGAAAGTAACTATTTTTAATTCTGCTGAACTTTACTTAATTCATTGTATCCATTTCATAGTTGATGGGCACGATTTATTGTAATTCATGTCGCTTTTTTTTTTTTTTTAATTTTTTTTTATTTTAAAGCTTAAGCTTATTCCAACTCGATTAGTAAGCATTAGCATCTCTATCTTCATCTCCATCTCCATCTCCAACTCCAATCTTTTTTTTTTTTATTATTTTATTTTTTTTATGTATATCTAATTGAACCAAAATTCAAAATATATGCCAAAAGCTCAAAAAAAAAAAAAAAAAATTCACTATCTATCAATTTTTTTTAATAAGGTTGTTGATCAAGCCAATAATTTATTAATAAGAGAAAATAAACAACCAAAATAAAGTAAAATCAAATGCCAAAATGACACAAAATGTAATATCTAAAGGATAAAAACAGGCTATGGGAAGGGAAAGAAAGTCCACTCCCCAAAGCCAAAATTAATGAAACCGACAATGACCCTTGTCAAGAATACCATCAAAAAGCAAGGGGCCTAAAAAAGTCTGAGCCGTCCACCATAAAATAGAACAAACGAAAAGAAGGAGAACGAAAAGCTAAGGTATCTGCGATCGAGTTGCCTTCTCGATAAAGATAAGTCACCATGAAATCCATATCATACAAATAAGAAAGACATTTATCCCAAGTTGGTCACCAATATCAAGGAACTTTAAAAGAGCGAGTAAGAAGAAGCGAAATCATGTTAAGCTAAATTACTCTCTAACCAAAATTTCGTCTAATGATAGTTCCAAGCATACTGAATGGCATGAATAGCAGTTGCTAACATTGGCCGAAAAACATAACCTATCCCTAAAGAAATAGCAAAGGCACTTTGAAAAATCCACAATAAGAGCGAAAAATTTCAGCACATCTAGCCATACTAAGAACCCCAAAAATAGAACTGTCAATATTACCCTTAATCTAACCTGGAGAGGGAGGAATCCAAACAATCACTGTAATATGAGGAGCTTTAGAAGGACGAGCAAGAACATGGAGCTTACATAGAGCCGAAAGGTCATCCACTGAATTTTGCATAACCCCAGAGCTGAGAGAATTTGTCTCTCGAATAGAACACCAAACAAAGGAGAGAGCCTTATGAAAGGAAGGACATTTCTCCTCAAAAGTAGCCTTATTACGAGTACGTCAAATTATCTAAAAACTGCAATTATACCAGCCTTCCAAAGATTCTAAAGTTGAGAACAAAATTTAGTAGCTAATGTAGTTTGCTACATATTACTAATAGTCCCAGATAAAGAAATAGTATGACCAAACGCGGATGTGAAAAATTGTCAAAAACCTACCACAACCCGTGACAAGACCCAACCTGGATTCCTCTAATGAATCCAGGGATCCCACCGGGCATTCCATGAAACCCTTCTGTATTCTAACTAGTAAGACCCAAAAGGATGTCGCTGAACAAACTCTTAACTTATAATCTTTTGCTAAACATTTGAAACATAAACTTTAGCATCTCATTTTTTTAAAGTTAAGCTTTTCTATAAAAATTTGGCAGTATTACGACTGCTTTTCTTCATTCTTCCCCTTTCTCAAATCACTTGAAAATAGTTTATAAGCACTTCTTAAAATTTAATCTCCCTCTCAACTATCAAATGGGATCTCTGGTCCATGTCAAACACAATCCTAACCACAATTCAAAACTAATTTAATAAAATCATTTCAAAATCCAAAATAAAATTTCAAGAATCTATATCATGTGTGCAAATGATCCTTAAATGCTTATATATAATAACTTAACACATCACCATAAATATAACATGTTTTACAATCCAAAATATGCATATACACATGATCCAAATATACATAAAAGTGATTTCACAACAATATTGATCGTCTTCGGCTCACCTAATATGAAAAAGGAGAACGGGTACCCTGATCACTTGCTCCTACATCTGGGGAGGTTTTTGTAACATAAAACCAAAAATATAGTGAGTTAAAGAAGCTCAGTGAGTGTGTAAGTTTTTCTATTTAAACTAATCTTTAGAAAATCTACCCCCTGAAAAACATTAGAGAAGCATTTTTATCTAAAAATGTTTTCATTTCAAAAAAAACTTGTGTTTTATAAACTTATTATGAAGTTTCAAAAGCTTGTACTAAATGAAGTTCATAAAATGCTAAAACATTTCATTTCAAGTATGACTAAAACACTTTCTTTCTAAAAATGCACTTTTAGTGATATGTTTTTCTTTCTAAAAATGCACTAATGGGAACCCAATGGAAGCTATAATCACATGGCGACTAATCTAGCGCTGTTCAATGTAAGGTCATGTGGCGTAAAGTTAGCATCGCACACCGTGATAGAACTACAAAGACATTTCACTACTACGCAGTGGAACTATACATTGCACACGTATAGTGAGATAATACCCCACGTGTGTAGAGGGTGACATGACAGACACGGCGGACTTAATCCCTCCAATGTTAGTAATACGCTTTCCCAACACTTGCTATACACTACGAGATATATTGGTCGGGTCTAAATCTATAAAGTCTATAAACTTAGATAATCCACTAGCCTTTAAAAACTTTTTCTTTCTATAATTCAAATTAGATTCTTTTTCCTTCTATAAGCATAAAAGTGTATTAACGTATTGCATATCATTTCATACATAAACTATTTTTTTTCATGCTAGAATATAAAATCATTTATAAATTAAAAAGGATTAATAAAAATCTATAAAATACTTGCAATATAAACTAAAATGTATTTAATATTAATAAATTATTTTCACACTCATTATTTGTTTCCCAATTCACTAATAATTGCTCTTCCGCGCCCTTCGTTACCTCGATGCATTATGTATATTTAAATACAAATGCTATTTCCACTTAGAATGTTCATGCACATGAAACACTTCAATCCCAAGTCAATTCTATTATCAATATGACTTATAATTTCATCTAGACTATAATGGACTACAACACTGCCCTATTCAGCATGAGCTATGAGCTCCAGCCAGCTTGTCCAACTCGCCTTTTTGCGAGCTGCTGCCTTAGTTAAGCTCAGATAGGCCCTATGACAAGCTGCGGCATCACCCAACTATCCTTATGAGCTACCGTACTAGCCCAGCTCGGATAGGCTTTATAAAGGAATGCGGGCATCACTCAGCTCGCTCTTCACGAGCTCCCGTCCTAACTCACACGTGCTAAATTCTAACATTTCTTTTCCAAATTTTACACTTACACATGGATCAACACATCTTGATCTCAGCATTTTCACAACATACACGCACCAACATTTCATCAATCTCTTTACATAAATCCAGATCACAAAGATAACATATTTTGAGGCAGAACTTTAACATCTTAAACAATAATATAACCACTTCAAATCTCTAGATCTATGTACGAAAATCTCATTAATATTAGGTACAATCCACATATTGTTTTGACAGATTTTTCACTTAAAAAAAACCATAAAAACTCAATCTTACCACTTGATTCTTACTTGATCTAGCTTGGTACTCTTCCTGAACTAGTTCTTCACCTTTATTTTTTTTATAGCTTGAAAACTCCTTCACTTTTCCAAAATGTCTTTGACATTTCACTTTATTTATAACTTTATCAAATAAAATCTTTTATTTCCATAAATAAGAGTATACTTTATACATTTTGTCTACAATACTAGGTTCCAAAAAAAAAAAAAAAAAGGTGTTACAATAGGGCAAGTTAGAAATAAATGTTCCAAACTCTCATCAGCAGACCAACATAAACGACAGTAATAAGGGAATATAAAACCACGATGCCAAAGAGATAGATCAGTTGAATTTCTATTATGTATGATTTTCTAAACTAGCATAGATCTTGAAAGAAGGATAAAAGTAGTTGAAATATGTCTGACCCAATGAAGGTGAGGACACAGCGTAGACAAAGATGTATAAGTAGCAACAGTAGTGGTCATTCTCTTATCCATAAAAGGGTCCATACTCTTGAATTCAAAGACTTACTAATAACTACTCGTTCTATATCCGTAACTAGATCTTTATGAACATACGAACAGAAGAAGGATAATGCCAATTATCATAAAAGTAAATTTCTCCAATATGGGTTAAAAGAGGGAGCTCCGAGAGAGGCAAGTTAGAAATGCTATCAATAAAAGGTCCATTTATCCAATTATCCAATCATAAATGGACCTTTGAATGATGACCCACCAACCACTTGGATTTCAGTACTAAAGAAAGATAATGTCTTTTTATACCAGGCCAAATAGAGAAAGAAAGAAAGATATCTCACCTTAGGAAGAAGAATAGCAAAAAGACATTGAGCTTGGAGAAACTTGAAAATCATAGAATCCTCATTCATAAACCTTCAAGTAAATTTTTTAAGAAAAACTTCTTTAAGAATTCATAAATCTCGCAAACTCAAACCCCCTTCAAATTTTGGTCGACAATGAACATTCCAAGAGACTTGAACTAATTTTTGCCTATTAACAGAGCCCGTCCAATAGAAATTCCTAATCAAAGAAGTAAGAAAACACAAAATAGATAAGGGCTAGCGATAAGTCTAGAAAGAGTGGAGGAATGAATTGTAGATCATGGACTGAATAAGACACAACATACCTGCCATAAAGACACCTAACAATGAAGCTTCAGACCAATTCTATCAGTCAGTGACAAAAACCAACGTTTGTGAAGGGCAACTCGGAAAATAGGAACACCAAGATAAATTATAGAAGAACCGTCTCTTTTTATAGCATTAAACGATAGGATATCATCAAGAACGGAAGGTCGAACACCATCACTAAAATAGATACAAGATTTTTACTAATTAACATTTTGACTAGACAAATCCCCATAAACCTTAAAAGCCTCCATCATAATCTTAATGTTTGAAATGGAAGCATGACAAAACAAAAGAATATCATCAACATATAACAAATAGGAAGGTGGTTGTGTGCCCCTTGGGCTAGATATGCTAAGAAGAAGACTAAAAGAAACCATATGAGATATATTTGCACAAGAAATCCTCCATAGGCAAGAAAAAATAGGAGATAAGGGATCTTTCTATTGGACTCCACGAGAATAAAAAAAATAACCTTTAGGAGAACTATCAATAAGAATCGAAATTTTTACTAACTCAAAAATGTGCAAAATCCAATAAATAAAAAAAAAAAAAAAATCCAAAACACCACAACACATCCAATATGAAAGACCATCTAATTGAATTAAAAGTCCTTCAAATGTCAATCTTTAAAGTCATGTGACCTCCCCGATTAGTATTAGAAATGACATTAAAACATTTTGAAGCACTTGCAATACAATATCCAATCTGTCGACTGAACAGAAACTCAAACTGATTCAAAGAGATAATACGAGCACAAATAGACCTAAGATGATCCATCATAATTCAAGTAATAACCTTGAAAATGAAGTTGCTTAAAGCAATAGGTCGAAATTGATCCATTAAGATAGCCTTAGGGGTCTTAGGAATAAGAACGATGAAGTTCGAGTTAATCTTAGGAAAGACAACACTAGTATGGAATAATCCTGAGTAGCAGGAACAACATCCTTCCTAATTATATTCCAACAATGCATATGAAATATGTCTATAAAACCAGTCAGGCTAGGGGCACTCAGCGAATCTATATCAAAAATAGTATCCCTCACCTCTTGAACAAAAGAGCAGCAAATAATAGCAGAATTTTCTTTCATCGAAACAAGGGAAGGAATATATTGTTGAATCAAAGATAGATAAGAGTTCAAATCATTAATCTGCTGAAAAAGATTTTGATAGTAAGAAACCACATGATCAGCAATACGACAACGATTCGAAATAATATCATCCCTAATATGAATAATCGATAAAGATTTCATCACTCCCCTCATTTTTAAAAGTGAATGAAAATAATTTGTGTTACGATCTCTATCTTGGAACCACTTTACATGGCTTTTCTCATGAAGATAAATATTCTACATTTTTAAAACAACAACTAACTCAGATAAAACATCAGTCTCTATATAGAAAAGGGAGTCAGATAATCCTCTCTTGGATATGCATTACTTTATCTGGAGCCTGAGAAATGCAGAGAGAGAGATCCTTAAAAACCTCCCAATTTTAATGCTTCAGAGCAACCTTGACAAGCTTCAACTTATGAATAACAATGCTTATAAGAGAACCTTTTAAAAAGACATTCCAAGAAGCTTCAACCAAATCTATAAAAGAAACATAAGAAGTCCATATACTCTAAAATCTAAAAGGATAAGGTCGTTAAGAATCAGAGCCACTATAAATAATCAAGATAAGATGATTATCCAAATGTAGTCTAGGAAGAGTGATGCTTAAGACAGCTATCCAGGAATCAAGAAACGAAATTAAACAAAATGATCTATCTAATTTAGAAAGGATAATGCCACATGATGAGGACCCAACTCTAGTGTAAAAAACACCCATGTTTTGAATTTCTTAAAGATCACAAGCTACAATGGTAGCAACAAAATCTTCAAATGAGCATTTATTAACTACCCCTGTGGTTTCATGATGACCCTTAATAGCATTAAAATCACCAACTACTAGCTAAGGAGATTTAACATCAATCATTTCAAGCAAAGAGTTTCAAAGGGAACAAAGAGTAATATAGTTAACACTACCATAGAAAAAAGTAAGAAAATGCAATGACCCATTAAAAGAAGTTGAAACCATGACTTACTGGGTAGAAATCATATAAATAGATGTATCTAGAATATTAGAAGAAGCAAACACCCACAAATTTGGAGGGGAGTGATGTTCAAACTAAGAAAAGTGAACCCCAAGGAAACCCAATACCAAATGTCAACGCCATCAAAAGAACAAAAAGGCTCAGCTAGGCAAAGAAAATCTGACCTACAACGAGTGCAAAAATCACGTAAGGCCTGTTTAGTATCTGTATTAGAGATACCTCTATAATTCCAATAAAGAGTTTTCATTTAATAATGGCCTTCTACTCGCCCTTGTTTTGGGTGAAAAAGTCATATTTTTCTTTCTTTGCTTACTAAAAATTACTAGTTCCTAAACACCTTCTTCCTCTACCTTATCCGCCAATGAATAAGACCCATTAGATTGTTTACGAACCACCAAATACTTAGCAATCAAGTAATGAATATCATCCAAATCATCTTCCGAATAAGAATATTAGCAATAGCCCTATCATCCCTATTAACTTGACCACTATTAAAGACATCAACTGTAGCATTACCACATAAGATAATTTGTTTAGCATTAACCAAATTCTCATCAAAACCACCCACGATAGGTTCACTATTTTCTACAGCAGGATATTTTTCTAATGAATTCAAATTATCTATTAAATCCTGTGGCAAAGTACGTGTTGCAGGATCACCATCCCGATGAACCTTAATCGAGAAAATATCTACTGAAATATTATTAACATTAAGAGGAGGATTAGTTTCATGACCTATGGACTTATTAGCTACAATTTTTGTTGGACTAATAGAAGGAACTTTAGGACAATAAACTTGCCTCACTTCGGATGTCCCTCGCTCTTCAGGCTTATTCTTTTCTTTGTCACCTACCTTATCTTTATCATTATTGGTTGTCGAACCATACATACATTAACAAGAAGAGGGATGATGACCTATTGTAAGGCAATTATAATAGAAAGTTAGGACACTCTCATAATGAATCAGGACAAAAAAAAAAAAAACAATTTTTATCACTAGTTTCCACCATGATTGTCTTTTGAATAGACTTTGATAAATCAAGATCAATTAAAATGCGAGCAAAGTGACCCAAGTTACCCTCAAAGATACCTTTGTCAAAATGCAGTGGAACTCCAATCATCCTAGCTATTTCAGTAAGGAGATGCTTGTGCCATAACTCCTAAGGGAGTTTATACAATCTTGTCTAAACTTGAGCATTTGTTGTCCTTTGAGAATAAGGATTAAAATTTGGTACCTAAGGTTGAAGATGGAATACATCAGGCTTGAGAGATAGAGCGCCCATAACCCAATCTTTATTCTTATCTGCAACAAAGTGTTAAAAAATTTGATAAAATCCTTGTCTAAGAGAAATAAGTCTCCAAACTACTAGAATACGCCAAACAAATTGTAGTCTTTCTTTTAAATCATGCAGTTTCCATGGTTCCTCCCTCTTGAAAAGGATACTATGATCAATCAAAGAGTTACGATAGTAATTTAATTGCTCTTGATAAATTGCAAAATTCATATTGTGGGACCCCTTTATCTCTCTTCAGGGCTCACTCATAGGTGCTGTCCCAATCAAGATGGGTTTTCTTTTCCCTTACCCACCTCACGAACCTGGCCCTTGACCCTTCCTTCACTTGATTGCCGAGAGAAATGTTGAGATTTATCAAGAGAGATGAAGGAGTTCCACAATAAAAAAGCGCTAGCTCAATTGGTACTCACCTCTCTAAGAATTTGGATTTAAGGGTTAAGGGCTAGGTTCGAGAGGTGGGGAAGGTGAAAGAAAACCCATATTGATTGAGACAGTACCTTGTGAGTGGCAAGCTACAATAAAAAGACGTATTTTTATTGTGGGACCCCTTCGTCTCTCTTCAGGGCCCACTTACAAGGTACTGTCCCAGTCAAGATGGGTTTTCTTTCGCCTCCCCCACCTTTCGAGCCTGGCTCTTGACCCTTAAATCCAAATTCTTAGAGAGATGAGTATCAATTGAGTAATAAACCAGAGCCCATACATAATGAAGGTTTATTATCTAATAAACCAGAGCCCATTATCCCTCTTATAGTTTTATCACAACCTCTACCTTGTTACATGGTCTCTTCTTATGATAAAGAGTTTCCTCCTTTGGAACCTTAAGAAGACCATTCCTCCCATTTGTTTTCTCGACCTTACATACAACCCACTGAAATTCTTCCTGAAGGTCGTAAACCACCCACTCAAGCTGAACAAGTCCTTAACTGGCACATTCACAATGCCAAATCTCAAAAACGAGTCCTTCATCAGATTGATCAGAAGCTGACTCAAGTCTCTAGCCATGTTTTTCATTTTGATCAACGTCTTCTCTTCATGAGTTCCCAATTCAGAGATATGTACATTGATTTACAATCTCGCATTGCTAAACTTGATACAGACCTCCATTCCTATATCCATCATGAATATAATGGACCCTAGTTTGCCCAAAAAGAGTATGAAATCCGATAACTCAAGGAACAATTGAGACATATGAATGAAGATTTACGCAAATCTTCATATGTGCGTCGTTCATACCCATACTATTCCTCTTTGGTTTTCCCAGACACTCATCCATCCTTATCTACCCCTCAGGATAAACATGACAATTTTTTCAAATCTACCGGAGAATTATTCCGCAGACACCTTATTCAGTCTTCTCACCAAAAAGCAACCTTTTCACAATCCTCTTCATGGTCATACCCTCCTCCTGCAGCCCTTATGACCACACACTTTCCTCCTTATCAAAACTAGCATTTTTCTCCAACTTCTTTCGACTCTTCAACCTTTAGTTTTTCTAATATTTTCAGGTCTTTTAATCTAGCACGAGATAACCCAGAACCTGAATCTTTTCCTGAAGCATTCATGGTTTCTCAACCACCACCAGCTTATCCTTTAGATGATAATCCTCATCGAGATTTTCACTGTGATTCTTCCCTCATTATTGAAGACCCTCCAGATACTACTTCTCATCATGCCACTCTAAAACCAACCAATGGTCCTTGGTTTTCTCTTGATGGTCCTTCCACTGAATGACGAAAAAAGACATCTGAAATGAGTGCTTGACTTGACCTTCAAGTCATTAAATATGACCAAAACCTTGAAAGTATTCTCAGAGAATTTGTCTCTAGATTTACTGGCACTCTTCGCGACTGGTATCAAGCTCTTGGAGAATATCGCCAACTCCAGTTTGTTTATTCTGTTTCGGTCAACACTACTATAGACATCAATTTTAAAGAATTTCTTGGTGATGTAATCAAGTTTATAAACAGACCAGACAAAAATATTTTGATATGCGATATTGTTCTCTCAAAAGAAAAGATTTAGACTCGCATTATCACCGTATGTCCCTCCGATATCATGCCCTTGGTGGACTTAATGATGAAAGTCTCAGACAGGTTTACATCAACTCCCTACCCAAAAAGCTTCAAGATGAGTTGCAACGCCGAATCGAAGCAACTAATCGTAATCTTCATGAGATTACCCTTGGCGAAATCCACATACTCTCTCTACAATGCCTAGAAAAAATTTGTGCTACTCAAAAGTTTTTCTCCAAAATGCTTAAAGAATGTCAAAAATATGATAAACAATGTATGCAGTCTAATTTACAAATCAAATGCAAATCCCATAAGCATTGTACCTGCAAGCCCAAGAAAAATAAGCATTTCTAGCATTCGTTCCGTCATCGAAAAAATAAAAAATTTCGATATTATCGAGAGAAGGCTGCTCGCTCTTGGCGCAAATCTACTCGCTGCTATATCTGTGGCCAAAAAGGTCAATTTGCAAAAAAATGCCCAAATTAGCCAACCAAGTCTGCCAAAATGGTTCAACAGCTTGAACAAATTACTGGTGAACAGATTCCTTCCAATGCTGATATTGAGTCTTTTTTCTCTGAACAAGCCTTCGATGATGATGATACCATCCTCATTCTCAAGAACTTTTCATCATCTGCTTTCTTAGACAGTGACTTTGATACTCCAATTCCAAAAATCCAATAAATCATTCCTGCTATTGTTCCCTTATCCAACTTGTGGAACCACATTTCCAAGCCTCTATTCTTCTCACCAAATATGCCAAACCCATTCCTGTCATTGCTCTAATTGATACAGGTTGTCATTGCACTATGATGAACCCTTCGATTCTCCTTTCACATATGTGGACCTTTCATTCCCAACATTTCCTAGCTGCTAATGGAAAAATATTTACTACTCATCTTATCACAACTCATAAGATTGGTATTCAATTTTTTCCTGATTGTGTCATTTGGCTCAAAGTTCTGGGTACTCATCTTCCAGACAAAGGTATTATGATTGGTTGGGATGCCCTCACTAAGTCTGAACATATTCATATCATTATCAGAGGTTTCAAATACAAACGCTCCTTTAAACCCTTTGTCTCTCTCCAAAAGATTTACCCTTTTACTCTAGTCCTTTCAGAATTTCAAGACATTACCAATAACCTTTTAACCCTTTGTTCTGAGAGTTATGACCAGTTTACTCATCCTTATCCTCTATAGAAAAATCTTGATTTTTTTCATAAAACTTCCTTTCAAGCTCAATGAAGATGTCAATCCCACCAAAGCCACTCATTCGAGCATGACTTCTTCTGATTTACACATGGCTTGTCTTAAATGTCAACAGTTACTACATCAAGGTCTTATAGAACCAACCTTTTCTCTCTGGGCATGTCAAGCCTTTTATATTGAAAAAATGGCTGAACAGATTTGAGGAAAGAAAAGACTTGTTATTGACTACAAGCCATTAAACCTATTTCTTCAAGATAATAAATTTCTAATACCTAAAACAGAGACGTTGTTTGCACAGTTAGCCTCTACTAACATCTTTTCAAAATTTGATTTAAAATGTGCTTTATGGCAAATAGGTATTGATCCTATCGATAGGTATAAAACTACTTTTTAGATTTCTAATGCCCAGTACTAATAGAAAGTTTTACCCTTCGGGTTAAAAACTACTCATTCTCTCTTTCAAAAAGCAATGACTCGAATATTTTACTCGATTTTCTCATCCATCGTGATTTACATTGATGACATCTTACTGTTCTTTGCTAATATCTCCTTTCATCTTGTCTTACTCTCCAAGTTTTATGACCTTGCCAACTCATATGGTATTATGCTTCCTAAAAAGAAAAGCATCATTGGCAGAATTGAAATCACTTTCCTTGGGATGCTTATTTCACATGGCACATTCAGTCTTGAACCTCTTTTCACCACTCAATTATTATCTTTTCTTGACACCCACCTCTCTTAAAAGTAGATTCAGCAATTTCTTGGAATTGTCAATTATGTTCATCATTTTCTTCCTCATGTTTCTTACCACACATCTCATCTCTCTGCTTTACTAAAGAAAAATCCCCTATCTTGGTCGTCTATTCATACTAGTGCTGTTCAACAACTGAAAAAACTCAGTCAAGATCCTCCCTCTTTGACCATTCCTTCCACTGGTCAATTAGTCATCCAAACTGATACTAGTGATGATTTTTGGGGTGCTGTTCTCATTGAAGTCCGAGATCATATTAGGTATTATTGTAGCCATGCCAGTGGACAATTTAAAGAATCTCAAAAACATTATCATACAATTTACAAAGAGATTTTAGCTATCAAATATGGTATTCAAAAGTTTGACTTCTATCTTTGAACCACCACATTTGTCGTCTAGATGGATAATTCATCATTCCCTAAGATCCTAGGCTTCAAAAATAAGATTCCCCCTACTCCATTATTATTAAAGCTAAAAGATTGGTTTTTCAGATATAATTTTACTGTTTAACATGTGAAAAGATTTATCAATATAATAGCATACATGTTATCCCAACCATCTCATACCAAGCTCCTCACTTCCCACAAAACTATCCCTTCAGTTTTAATAGCCTCCTCCTCCTCTACACCAGATCTCCCTTATCTTTCTGCAACTCACCTTTTATCCTATCCTCCAGAATTACTCAGAAATATTTCTCCAGGCTCTTCACCGTCTATTTCCCAAATTAATAACTTTGCCAATGAAAACCTCTTGTTTTACTACTTTCGGCTCCGCCTTCAGCACCACCCTTATAGACTTACTAATCCACTTAGACCTTTTCTTGACATTTTCCCTCTTTGGCCTTTTTCTAGATTTTCCCTAGAAGTTCTTTGGTATCTCTGGTGTCTTGCTGTTACCCACCATTATCCCATCATGTTTCCCTTACAGGTCCTATACACTTACCTTCAAGACCATTCTCACCAAACTTCTCTTCTTTAGCCCTGAAGAGAGATGAAGGGGTCCCACATACATGCAGAGCAATATAATCTCCTTTCTTACATGGAGCTGAAGAGATAATATCCTGCATGGGTGATATAGATATATTAGGAAGCATAATAGGGGTATCTCCCGAATTAAAAATAGCCTAAGCATATGAAACTATGTTAATACCAACTTCAGGTCATGTCAGATATTGAGGTACAATAGGTAAGGTTGTGGATTGAACCTGACTAGTGGTATGTCCAAAAGCCACGATTTCTGGAAAGAGATCTTTGGAGGACACCCAAACAAATGGAATTCCAACAAAAATAAAATTATTTAAATAGAAGAAGGGAGTTACCTATCAAATTTATTGCAGCAATTACTCATTACTCAAAATACAAAACTGTTAGTTATTCAAACATAACTACATTTAGATCCTAAAGGAGCCACGTCATCCACTAGTAAGATTATAATGACTATCGCAATGACCTTTTCAAAATTATCACTTTATTACTTTTTAAAATTTTGATTAGTTTTAGATTAATCAATTTCATTTTATTTTGTTGGTTAACTAATTTTATTTTATTTTAATCTATTTTTAATTTTTTTCTTACTAATGATACTTGTTTATAATAAAAAAAAAAATATTGTGAACTTGAGTAAAAAGACATTTCCGTGCTTTCACCCAAAAATAATAATAATAAAAGCCTTCCATCACCTAATTAGTGGGTGCACCAATCATTTAAGTTTTTTTTTTTTTTTTAAATTATTCATGGCACCAATCAACAAGATCAGAAAAATAATCTTATTAAAATTCACTTCCACTTGTTAATATTTTATTTTTGACATCCATCATTCATCAACCACTCTTCATCTTCTCTAATGTGTAGTGGTTGATATGTCGTGGTGAAGCCAGAGTGTCGGATTGGATTGGGATGGGTTAAATTTCAGTCCAGTCCAACGTTTGGAGGAATATGAGATTGAATTTTCAACTAAGTCCCACAACAAGTGGGAGTAATTTCAGTGCGGGTTTAATTAATCCAACTAACTATGGGATTATTTAAAATGAAAAAAAAATTAGAAAATGAAAAAAAGAAAAAGAATTTGATCCCATGTCTTCAGTTTTCACCATTCCCACCACCTCCACCTTCTCGGTTGACCATGACAATATCAACCTCATCCTCGACTTCAACCAAATCTCCATCGCCTTCTCCTCTAAGTCCAAACTCCATAAATTCTCTTCACACTAGAGACGCCTACAGTGACTTGATAACTATCATCTCGACGACGATGGCAATAGACTTTTCCTCTCCTACGCGTAAGTTCACCATTCAATTCGTTGGAGGCCTCATTTTTGTTGGGCTCCTTTTGATTTCTATCAAAATTAGGGTTAGATGAGACAGAAGTCTTGCAGGAAAAAAGGTTGTAGTGACTGAAAATGGAGAAGAAGAATAGATGCTGCAACTCAGATGGAGAAGAAGAGGAAATTCTATAAGTGATATAGAGAAGAAGAAGAGGTGTGGCCAGAAATGAAAGTTGAAGACTATCTACAACTGCAAGTCAAACTTTGGGATTGGATTTATACTTAGACATTAAATTTAATTATTTTGAAATCAAATATAAAATATAATTTTTCTTATCTAATCCTATGTATACCAAACAAGAGATACTATTATTTTTAATCCGATTTTAACTACACCAAATACATCACAATATTATTAATCCAAATCAATCCAATCCAATAGCTGAAAAATAATCTAATCCAGTTCCGTGCACCAAACGAGATATATATGGTTTGGTGGGGTTTTGTCTCAGGCCATCGAAAAATTTTAAGTTTAATAAATTTTGAATAGATTTTTTAATAAAAAATATAAAATTGCAGATATTTTGGAGTTCACTCCTTAAAAGTGAATAATTAAACTTTTTAATCTTATTATTATTGCATGTAACTTTTATGATGAAAGAAACTAATTAATTTAATCTACAATTTTTAAAATAGTAAAATATTAAATTAATTGATTTTTACTTTTTTATTTTCCTTTTATATTTTCCCTTTTTAATTAGGTCTAACTTAAACCCTTGTTTATTTTTATTGTTCTCTTTTTCATAGCCACAATTTCAACAAATAACAATTATTACCTTTCGATTATATGATCATGGGTATATAGTTTAATAGATTTAAAAGTTCTTTAATTCACAAATTTATATTTCACTTTTCCTTTGATGAGTTTATATTTGAAAATTTTAACTCTCTTTATTTTTTATTATTTTTTTTTTCAGATGTTTGAAAAGTTGAGCTTGCTCATCAATAATTGCTTTTTTTCTACATCAAGCACACGAAGAAGAATTCAGGTTTGACTTGTTTGAACCGATGAATTTTAGTAATAATTTTATATAGTTGTGTGTTTACATTGATTACTACATTTGAATTTTATGTTAATTTTTATAATTTTATTACTTATTCATTTTATTTTATTTTATTTATATTTAAGTGAATATCAAGATATTGTTCCTCTTAGGCTTTAATTATTTTATCATAAGTTTTGATGCAATTTCATATTTAATAAAATTATATACAATTAAAATTTATAAATTTAGTGTAAAAAATTGCAAAATATAAAAAAAAGATAGAAATTCAATATAGATTCAATTATAGATAATTTTTTAGATCTAAAAGAGTGAAAAGTTCCATTTTAATTTGCATATATATACAATTTCTGTTTCGTTAACTTTCATTTATTTCATTTATAGTTACGACTAGATGATACTAGTTTATTATTATTTAGCTTATCTATTGATTTTGCTATATCTTGCTATTATTCTTCAATTACGAAATAAAATCACCTCAAATTGAAAGATTAAATCATTTAGATTTGGGTCTCGTTTTGCTCATCAAACATCAAACATTGGGCAGATATGGAATTGACTTTTTTATCATAAGGGCTTCTTGATCCTAAGAGGTTTGATGGTGATTAGCCATCATGCAAGGTGTATGTAGTTTTCTATTAATTTAATCCTCTCTTCCCCATCCTAAATAAAATAAAAAATAAAAATAAGGGCTCGTCGTTATAGTTGGAAGTGGAAGCTATTCAGATTACCGAATTACCTTGCACTCTATTTTGTGGATGACTAAATAATTTAAATTGGGAAGTAACGGTAAAGTACAAATTAAGTGCACACATAAAGTAATAAATAAAGAGACACAAAATTTTTATATGGTTCGAGAAATCCGCTATGTCCATTGAGTGCACCAACACTCTTTTATACTATATATATAACAATGTTTACAAACAATAACGTGTCCATCTCATGACTGTCATAAATAATAACTTTCAAACCCTCTCCATATCTCTCTTTCTAACTTTGATAAACTCTAATTATTATTGGTGCTAGTTTGAAACACGTACACTTAGGAATCTATAGTTCTAAGGTCAAAAGAGTTCCAATTCGAATAGAACTCTTATTTTTGAACAGGTTCAGAGTCACTCATGAGATGTGGCATAACTTCAATGTTGATGTACCAAGTCACATGATGTTCTGGTAAAATGCGGTTGACTTGTGGTGCGACTTACAACTTGTAGAGCCAAGTCATGGTACTATTGGTGGCTTGCCAATCACTTGTGGCACAACTTTAGGTTGCAGCATCTAAGTCGCACTATGCACTGTTGGCATGCAAAAAATTTCTTCTAGGGCTTTATGAGCTCTACAGTGTGCTCGACCCCCAATGCATCTACGTAACACCACATTACTGATTTAGATTTCACACTTCAACAATATGACTCATTTCTGGTTTCACCTTTGAATGACATTAAAATCATAAATTTTAGATCATAACGTGACAGGATCTGACCCGAATTTTCTCTAATGAATCTAGCAATTTTGTCGGGTACCCCACGAAACCCTTCTGAAGTCTAGCTAACAAGATCCAAAAGGATACCGTGGAGTGAAACTATAATTGTTTGAAATTGTGGAACAGACTCTCAAATCATAAATCAAAGTATCATCATAAGTAGTTAAGTAATTAAAACGTACAGGTATCATATTAATATAAAAGTTCTACAAATCTGTTCACAAATAAAATAAACATGTGATAAATGCCAATGTTGCAATATTACAAAAGAGGTTACGCAACAGCATCGGACGGCTAGCCCACCTAATCTGAACGAGGCATACTAGTACCCCTATCACCTGTTCATACACTTGGGGAGGTTTTTGAAACATAAAACCAAAAACCTTATGAGTTACAAAAGCTCAGTGAGTATGTATACGTTTATATTTAAAATGATTTTTACAAAACTTTCCTCTAGAAAATATTTTGAAAACGTTTTTCTTTAAAAGAGTTTTACTTAAAAAAAAGTTGTTCAAGTTTGAGTTAAAAAATGCTAAAATATTTCATATTTCTCAAAATATTTTTTTTAATATTTTCTTTCTAAAATTTTCTGTTACTGGTATGCTTTTCTTTTTTAAAAACACTTTATTGGGGACCCAAGAGAAGCTACAGCCACATGAGTGGTCAGACCAACTCCGCTCAGTGTGGGAGGGGTCACTTGGCGCAAAAGCTAGCATCGCTCACAGTAACAAAGCTACAAAAACATCTCGCTATCACGTGACGGAACTATCATCGTACACCATGTAACAAGATAATGCCCTACAAGTGTAGAGAGCGATTTGATAGACACGACAGACTTGATTCCCCCGATGTTAGCAGGACATGCTCTCTTAAAACTTGTCATACACTATGGGGTATACCGACAGGGTCTAATGCTAGAAGGTCTATCTATAAAGGCATCGCTCAGCTCAGCTTAATACACAGGCTATGCCTAGCTCGCCCTTGCAAGCTATTGCCTTCATCAAGCTTACCCTATTGCGAGCTACTGTCTTAGTCTATTTCAGACAGGCACTATAATGAGCTACATCATCACTCAGCTATCTTTACGAGCTGTCGTATTGACCTAGCTCAGACAGGTGCTGCGAAAAGGGCTACAAGTATTCGCTCATTTCGCTATTTATGAGCTCCTACTCTATACCAGCTCAATAGGCTGTAAAAAGGGTTGTGGGCATTGCCAAGCTCGCTCCTAGCGAGCTTTCGCCCTTACTCATGCTAACTAAACTCCAACATTTCTTTTCTATATTTTTATTTACACATAGATCAATACATCCCGCTCTTAACATTTTCACAACCCAGACGTACCAATATTTCACCAATTTCTTTACATATTACCAGTGTTCCAAAACTCGCTACTTGGACCTGGATCGGCGAGGCAGCGAGCTGCGAGTACTCGGCAACTCGGCGAGTACTCGGTGAGGGGTAAAATTGGTAAAAATTATAAAAAGTATAAAAAAACTATAAATATCATAAAGGAAGGGGCTAATTGAAAATAATAAAAATGATTATATTATTAAGTGTGATGGTTTTTTTGAAATAATGAGAAATAAAGAAGGGTAATGTTGTCCAAAAACTAAAAAACTGAAGGATATTTTCGGATAACTAAATTTATTATATCGTTCATTTCACTTCTCTCTGTCTCAGATCTAATTTCTTTCTTTTTCTTCTTCTTCTTCTGCATCCGATCTGCATGTCTTCTTCTTTTTCTTCCAATCTTCATGTCTTCTTCTTCTTCTTCACTTCACACACGGAGACGGCGACTGCGCCGGAAGGAGCGACGGAGGACGACAAGAAGACAGCGCAGCAGAAGTTGATCGGCGACGGTAAGATTGGCAGAAGCAGCACGGCAGCAGGCAGAAATGCAGAACAGAACGAGGCAGAAGCAGCGCGGCGGCAGAAGAAGCACGGCAGCAGAACAGAACGGAACTGAAGACTGACTGAGTGTTCGGAAACCGAGTACACCGATTTCGAGTCGGTCCGAGTCGGCCCGAGTTGGGCCGAGTCAGCCTGAGTTGACTTGAGTTGGGCCCGAGTTGGGCCGATTGTGGACAGTAACCGAGTTGAAGCCCCCGATCTGGGGGTTCTCGGCTCGGAAGCCGGCCGAGCGGTGAGTTCCCGGCGAGAACTCGGCCAACTCGACCGAGTTTTTAAACACTGCATATTACCATATTACAACATAATAGATTTTGTACCAAAATTTTAACAGCTTAAACAACAATCTAATAACTTCAAATCTCTAGATCTATGTACAAAAATCTTATTAATACTAAGTGCAGATCAGGGACATGTTTTGATAGATTTTCTCCAAAAACGCAATAAAAACTCAATCTTACCTCTTTGATTCTCACCAGATTTGGCTTGATCACCCTCCTAAGCTTGTTATTTACCTTTCCATAGCTTGATTATCCTTCAAAAATGTAGAATCCAGCTCGAGTCGGTGCTGCTCTCATTTGCTTCTCTTGCTTTACCAACAGCTCTCTTTTTCTCTCTTTCTCTCTCTCTCTTTCTTTAGATTTTTCTTCTCTCTTCACTCTCTCTTTCCTTTTCACGATAATTCTCACCACACACACCTATTTATAGGTGTGGGTCAAGCTCTACCTTACCCTTTAACTTCTTTAAATTTACGATTCTATCACATTCTAGAGAATTCTTCACTTTTTTCCCAATGTCCTTGTCCTTTCCTCTATTTACAATTTTTGCCACTCCTTCTATAAAAATCTTTTATTTCTCACTTGCCCCTCAACTTTTTATAATTTAAATTTCTTCCCACTTCTTCCCAAAAATTCTGCGAATATTAAATTTCACTACTGAACACTTAAAAAACCTTTTATTATTTCATTAACGAGGGCACATTAGTAATTTATATCATTCTGTACATAAGTACAATAATAACCTCGAGAGAGAATATTGTATTTTCTCCTCCTTTTACAAAAATTTCGCCCTCAAAATTTACATGTCATACTGAAACAAATAAGGATATCTATGATATATATGATCTTCATACTCCCAAGTGATCTCTTTTACTTCGTGATTCCTCCACAATACTTTTACTAAGGGAATAACTTTATCCCGCAAGACTTGTTCTCTACGATCTAAAATCTGTACTGATTCCTCTTCATAAGTTAAGTTTTTTTTTTTCAGCTTTACCGGTTGTTCCCTCAGTATGTGAGAGGGATATGGTACATACTTACGAAACATGGATACATGAAACACATAATGAATTTTACTTAGTTGCAGTGGAAGCTCCAATCTATATACTACGGGTCTCACTCTTTCCATGATCTTATATGGCTCGATATAGTACGGACTCAGCTTACCACGTTTTTCAAATTTAAGCACGTCTTTCTAAGGGGATATTTTGAGGAATACTTTATCACCAACTTCGAACTCGAGGTCCCTAAGTGGTTATCCGCATAGCTCTTCTATCTATTGCCCACCACTTTAAGTTTATCTCTAATAATTTTAGTGATTTTGATGAGCTCGAAACCTATTAGTTTTCTCTCACCTACCTCCTCCCAACATACTGGAGTTCTACACTTTCTTTTATACAAAGCTTCATAAGGCATCATACCAATGTTGAACTGATAACTATTATTATATGCAAACTCCACAAGTGGTAGGTATGTATCCTAACTCCTTTTGAATTCCAAGACACAAGCTCTGAGCATATCCTTGAGTGTTTGACTTGTTCTTTCTGATTGTCCCTCCGTCCGTCTGCCGATGAAAGGTCGTGCTAAAATTCATCTTGGTACTTAAAGCTTTCTACAATTTGGGCTAAAACCTTGAAGTAAATCTAGGGTCCCAATCTGATACGAACGAAACTGGTATACCATAGAGCCTGACTATCTCGTCTATATAAAGCTGCACTAACTTACTTAAAGGGTAGTTACTCTTGATCAGTAAGAAATGGGTGGATTTCGTCAATTTATCTACTATCACCCATATGGCGTCATACCTCTTTTGGCTACGCGGAAGCCCTACAACAAAATCCATGGTGATATGTTCCCACTTCCATTCTGGGACAGAGAGTGGCTGCAGTAATCCCGTCGATTTTTGATATTCTGCTTTAACTTGTTGACAGATGAAGTATCGGGATACAAATTCTACGATCTCTCTTTTCAACCCTTTCGACCAGTAATGTTCTTTCAAAGTGTAATACATCTTTGTGCTACGTGGATGCATGGTATATGCTGAAGAATGAGCTTCTTCCATGATCTCTCTTTTTAGATCGCTCATATTCGGTACGCATAAACGTCAACCTATCATCATTGTACCATCTTTCCTTATTGTGAAATCCGTTCTGTGTCCTTCTACAATCTTTTGTCTTAGCTTTACCAATTAGGGATCTTGCCATTGCTGTTCCCTTATCTGATCCATTAAAATGGGGTAAACATGGAAAGTGGCTAACAATGCCCTTGAGTTTGCTACATCTAATTCAACTCCCAACGATCTCATCTCTACTACAGGTGGAAGATATATTGTCCTCAAATAGGCTAGAGAACTCGTAGGTTGCCTGCTTAACATATCTGCCACTACATTGGCCTTCCCGAAGTGGTATTCTATCGTACAGTCATAATCCTTAATAAGCTCTAACCACTTTCTTTGCTTCATGTTCAACTCTTTCTGAGTGAACACATATCACAAACTCTTATGATCTATGAAGATCTGACAAGGGACACTGTACAAGTAATGCCTCCAAAGTTTCAATGCAAATACTACTGCTGCGAGCTCTAGATCGTGGGTAGGATAGTTTTACTTGTGTTTCTTTAGCTGTTTGGAAGCATATGCTACAACTCTACCATTCTGCATCAGAACATAACCTAAACCTTGTCTTGAGGCATCATTGAATACGGTAAAACCATCTTCTCCCATTAGTAGCATCAACACTAGAGTTGATGTCAATCTTCTCTTCAGCTACTCAAAACTCTGCTGGCAGACGTCTGACCACTCGAATCTCTCTTTCTTTCTAGTCAATCTGGTTAGTATGACTACTATATTTGAAAATCCCTCTACAAACTTTCGATAGTAACCTATCAATCCGAGGAAACTTCGAACCTCTGAAACATTGATAGGCGGTCTCCAACTTGTTATCGCTTCTATCTTCTAAGGATCCACACTTAATCTTTCAGTTGATATTACATGACCCAAGAAAGCAACACTATTGAGCCAAAATTGGCACTTGCTAAATTTTACATACAGCTAATGCTCTCATAGGGTCCGTAATACTATCTATAGGTGCTCTGCATGTTCCTCACAACTGCTTGAATACACCAAAATGTCATCAATAAACACTATCACGAACCTATCTAGATACAGCCTGAAGATCTTATTCATCAGATCCATAAAAGCTGTTGGGGTATTCGTCAGTCTGAATGGCATGACTAGAACTCAAAATCTCTATATCTGGTCTTAAAGGCGGTTTTGGGGACATATTCTCCTCAGATCCTCAACTGATGATATCCTGACCTTAGATCGATCTTTGAATAAACTCTAGATCCCTACAGTTGATCAAATAACTCATTGATTCTCGGGGAGCGGATACTGATTTCTTACGGTCACTCTGTTCAGTTGTTTATAATCAATACACAATCTTAAGCTCCAATTATTCTTCTTGACAAACAAAACTAGAGCCCTCCATGGTGAATGGCTGGGTGTCACGAAACCTTTATCTAACAGTTCTTACATTTTTATTTTCAATTCTTTCAGCTCGGTTAAAGCCATTCAGTATGGGACGATAGAAATTGGCTCAATTCCTAAAATCAAATTTATCTCAAATTCTATTTCTCAATCTGGAGGCAAACTTGGAAGGTCTTTCGGGAATATGTCTGGAAAGTTACTGATCACGAGGATATCTTCTAATCTCTCTCCATTATCTCTTGCCTCCACTGTATAAGCTAAATACCCCTGGCATGACTTCCTAAGCACCTTGCTAACCTCCATTACTGACATAATGCTGGAAGAAAGCGACTTCCGTACTCCACAAAAAATAACATCAGGCTCCCCCGCTCTAGACAATCTAACTTTCTTTCAGAAACAATCCACGAAGGCGCAATGCATGGATAACCAATCCATTCCTAGTATGACATTAAAGTCATGGATGTCCAATACAATCAAGTTCATCGAAAACTCTCTACCCTCAATGACCATTATACTGCCCCTGAATACTTTCTTCTCACGAAGGGAATCCCCCGTAGGGTTGGACACTATCATACTACAACCTAGGGGTTCCAATTCAATGCCAACAGTCTCAGCAAAATTCCTAGACACGAAGAAATGAGTAACCCCAGGGTCTATTAATGTATATGCATCACGGTCAAAAACTAAAATAATATCTGTCACGACCTTAAGGGTGACGTTTGCATCTTGCTGAATCACCGCGAACACTCTGACCTGAGTACAGGGTCTACCTGGCTGACCTCTAAATGGTACACCTCTACCTGTTGCTCTGCTAGGCTGGTCCGAAGTAGTAACCCCTCTAGCTTGGGAACTTTTCTAATTTAATCCCTGACCTTCACTAGTCTGCCTTGGTGATGTGATCTTGATCTCTGGCTTGAAAGTTGAAACTAAATTCAGGCAATCTTTTAGGAAATGGCCCTTTTGTCCTCATCTGTAACATTCAGAGTTGCCTTTAAAACATTCACCCGGATGCATCCTCCCATATGTCTGACACACTGGCCAATTCTTCCAACTCTCATCGCTGCTTCTGATCCAACTGATTGCCTTACGGAAGTCTGACTGGATTGTGACCTCTGACTTGATCTTCGGCTACTAAATCCAGTGGATAACACTTCTCTTCTAGTGAACTTGCTAGGTTTACTTGAAAAATCGCTCATCCAACCGCGTTTCTAAGCCGACTGCTTGGGTCTAGGAATGACCTCTATACTTCTTTCTACTCTGATCGCAGTTTCCACTAGCTCTTCGTACTGCGTATAGACTGTTGACGCTACGTATGCCCAGATCTTTGGATTCAAACCCGCTGCGAACCTCTTTGTCTTTTGTTCTTCATTGTCTACTATGAATGGTACTACTCGGACCAACTCTGAAAATCTCCTCTCGTAGTCTACCACTAAAAGGTTTCCTTATTTCAACTTGAAAAATTCTTCAATTCTTGCATCCTAGTACCTTTTCAGATACAACTTATTCATGAATTCTTGCTTGAATAGTGCCCAGGACACTCCAGCCATGTTTCACTTCTGAAGCGTTTTCCACCAGTCTTTAGCTCTATCCTTTAGTAGAAAAGCAGAGAATGCTACCATATGGTCCTCTAAGCAACCTATCACTTAGAAAATCTCCTTATTGGTTTCTAGCCAGGACAAGGTGCTCTCCAGATTTCTGGTCCCATCGAAAGGCCTAGCGCCCAATTATCGAGGGCATTCATTGGAAACCTCTAACTCTCGTGGCTAATGAACTGTCATTGCCAAAACTTCAGCCAGTAGCCCTACATCTACATTCCCACCTACGGGTTCCGCAGGTCGTGGAGGTCCAGCTTGAGTCTGATCTACAAGCACGTTAACATACTCATCAACATGTCCCTCCCTTGGTATGGGTAACTCAGCCGCTGCTCTCCTTGTAGGTGGACGATCTCGACGACGCATGATTTTGTAAAATTCCAATCATGGACAAAATCATATAATGCATGAAGCAGAAAATATTATTCGTAAAGTTATGCAACTTATGAGAAAATTTTTTTAAAAATGGTCGTTTAATCGTTTATTAACTTTATCTCAAAATCATATAAAACCTTGGCTCTAATACCAAACTGATAGGACCTAACCCGGATTCCCTTTAACAAATCTAGTGATCCTATCAGGCACCCAATGAAACTCTTTTGAAGTCTAACTAACATGACCCAAAAGGATACCATGGAATGAACCCGTAACTATTTATTAATTTCTAAACATATAAATCATTCATTTTAAAATCTTATTTTAAATTGCAAAACAAACTCTCAAATCATAAATTAAAGTATCATTATAAATAATTAAGTAATTTAAACGTGCAGACATTATATTAATATAAAAGTTCTATAAATCTGTTTACAAATAAAATAAACATGCGATAAATGCCGATGTTGCAATATTACAAAAGAGGTCACATAGCAGTGTCGGACGTTTAGTCTAGCCCACCTAATCTGAACGAGGTGTACTGATACCTTGATCACCTGTTCCTATATCTGGGGAGATTTTTGAAATATAAAACCAAAAATGTTATGAGCTATAAAAGCTCAATGAATGTGAATACGTTTATATTTAAAATGATTTTTATAAAAATTTCCTCCCGAAAACTTGTTATATTTATGGTGATGTGTTATATAAGTTAACACATCACCGTAAATATAACAAGTTTTATAGTTCAAAATATGCACATGCACATGATCCAAATATACATAAAAGTGATTTCACAGTAATATTGATCATCTTCGGCCCATCTAATTTGAAAGAGGAGAACGAGGACTTCTAATCATTTGTTTATGTACCTAGGGAGGTTTTTGTAACACAAACCAAAAATCTAGTGAGCTAAAGAAACTCAATGAGTGTGTAAGCTTTTCTATTTAAACTAATCTTTAGAAAATCTATCTTCCGAAAAACATTTGAAAAGCATTTTGATAAAAAATGTTTTTATTTCTAAAAACTTGTGCTTCATAACTTATTATGAAGTTTCAAAAGTTCATAAAATACTAAAACATTTTTTATAAATTCTCAAGTGTGGCTAAAACATTTTCTTTCTAAAATCCACTTTGAGAGGTATATATTTTCTTTCTAAAAATGCACTAATAGAACCCAAAGGAAGCTATAATCACATGACGACTAATCTAGCGTCGCTCAATGTGAGGTCACGTGGCGTAAAGCTAACATTGCAGACCGTGATAAAACTACAAAAAAAATCTCACTACTATGCAGCGAAACTATACATCGCACACGTATAGTAAGATAATACCCCACGCACGTAGAAGACGACACGACAGACACGACGAACTCAATCCACTAGATGTTAGTGACATGCCCTCCCAACACTTGTCATACACTGCGAGATATACCGGGTCTGAATCTATAAAGTCTATAAACTTGGGTAATCCACTAGCCTTTGAAAAACTTTTTCGTTCCATAATTCAAATTAAATTCTTTTTCCTTCTATAAGCATAAAGATGTACTAACATATTGCATATCATTTTATACATAAACTATTTCTTTTCATACTAAAATATAAAATCATTTATAAACTAAAAAGGATTAATGAAAATCTATAAAATACTGGCAATGTAAACTAAAATGTATTTAACATTAACAAATTATTTAAATACATATGCAATTTCCGCTTAGAACGTTCATGCACATAGAACACTTCAATCCCAAGCCAATTCTATATCAATATAACTTATAATTCATCCAGGCTGTAATGGACTACAATACTACCTAGTCCAACCCAAGCTGCGAGCTCCAGCAAGCTCACCCAGCTAACCTTTTGCGAGCTGCTTCCTTTGCTCAAATCAGCCCGATTCACAAGCACTACTTAGCTCATCCCTTATGAGTTGTTGCCTTTGTCTAGCTCAGATAGGCACTTTGATGGGCTGCAGCATCACCTAGCTATCTTTGCGAGTTACCGCTCTAGCCCAACTCGGACAAGTTTTGGAAAGGAATGTGAGCATCACCCAGCTCACTCTTCATGAGCTCTTACTCTAGTCCAGCCTAATAGGTGTTGAAAAGGGCTACGAGTATTGCCCAGCTCGCTTTTTGCGAGCTCTCACCACAACTCACAATTACTAGATTCTAACATTTCTTTTCCAGAATTTACACTTACACATAGATCAATACATCCCGATCTCAACATTTTCACAACATACACGTACCAATATTTCATCAATCTCTTTACATAAGGCCAAATCACAACACAACAAATATTATGACAGAACTTTAACATCTTAAACAACAATCTAACTACTTTAAATCTTTAGATCTATGTATGAAAATCTCATTAATATTAGGTGCAGTTCATGGACTGATTTCGCAAATTTTTCACCAAAAGAAAACCATAAAAACTCAATCTTACCATTTGATTCTTACTTGATCTTGCTTAATAATCTTCCTAAATTGGTTCTTCACCTTTCTATAGCCTGATTTCTCTTCAAAAATGGTGGATGGGTCACTTAGATTGACTGATGTTCCCAAATCTATTTTCTGCTCTTGTTTGCCAATAGCTCCCCCTTCTTTTTTTTCTAGGCTTTTCTTTACTTGATCAACTTTATATAGGCCATCACTCCTTTGTAAAATTGCCCCTTAAGTTTCTTACCAATTACATGCATGCCATTCTCTAGAGTATTCCTCACTTTCCCCAAAAAATCCTTTCCATTTCACTTTATTTATAACTTTGCCACTTCCAAAATAAAATATTTTATTTTCATAAATAAAAATATACTAATACATTGTGTCTACGATACTAAGCTTAGAAAAAAAAAAAAAAGTGTCACATCTCCGTTCGCGTGCCAATACTACTTCTCTCGCTCACCTCTCTCTGCTTCTGTTTCGTCTTCGTCACGAATTCATCTCCGATCATCGATCTTTTTCTTCATCTTCGTCTTCGTCAATGGTTTCTGTGATCGCTAATTTCTTTATTCATTTTCATCTTCATCTCTGATAGTTACGATTTCTGGAGATTTGGCGTTGTAATTGCTTCTTTATCTTCTTCGTCTTTTTCATCTTTGTCTTTATCTTCATTTTCGGCGTTGTAATTGCTGATGAAGAAGGCTGATAGTATAGGAGGTCGTGGTGGTTGTGGAGGTTTGGTCGACCTCAAATGTAAAATTTGTGAAAAACCCTTAAAAAAATTACTTTAAAATCCAAGTTTATACCAACTATTTTTCATCTTATCCTACTTTCACCAAATATGCATGGTATACTATCAAATTCAATCTCATCCCATCCGATCCAATCCAATCTAGTCCCATATAATTATTCAATTCTATCCCGCACATCGAACGAGCCCTAAGGGTTCATGATATATACGGAGCATGTTTATGGGTTTGGATAGTAAAATTAATTGTCTTAACCAATTATTTACATTTATGGGCCCGTTTGTTACCTTGAAAATCACATGGGTTTTGGAATTAAAATCTCCATCCTGCCCATGCTATTGTTTGGAGCAATGGTAGAAGGGAGAAATGTTTTCCCTAACAATGTGAGTCTCGTCTTTAAAATCCCATTTGCATAGGACTTTAAGATCTTTTCACAAATCCCAAACAAGTGGGATTTGACTTTTTTAATATTATATTTTTAATGATTTTTTCTTTTTTTATATTCTTTTAATAATTTTTAATTAATATAATAAATTAATAATTATAATATTAAATATATTTAAAATTATAAATTTATTTAAAATAATTTTATAAATTAAAACCTTTTAATATTATTTAAAAATATATTATAAATAATTAATCTCTTTTTTTGTTATTTATTATTTACATTAAATATATTTAAAATCAATTCAAATATTTTTTATTTAAAATTTAATTTAATTTAATATTAAACTAATTTAACAAATCTAATCTAATGCAAATAATCTCAAATGCACCAAACACATTATAATATCTATATATATACAGATATCTCATCTAATCCATTGATTAGTGTCCCAACTAATCCAATCTCATCATATCTTATTCAATCCTTCATACCAAATGGGATAATTTGTGGGTGAGGAGAGTGGAGAGTAGTTTCTTTTTTTTTGGATAGCAATAGAACCACTCTTTCACTTCTTGTCCGGAGTATATGTTAGGATCAAAAATCAATTTCTAATATCAATTGTAAATGTCAAAATAAATATTGAAACACATTGGAAAACTAATATATATATATATATATATATATATATATATTTATTGAAATGAGCTTTTAATCTTCTATTTTGATCTCTGTTAGTTTTTTTTTTTTTTTGGTGGGGGTGGGTTGCCTTTTGGCCTATATATATATATATATATATATATATATTTGAATGTTTCTTTTTATTTTAATAATTCAACACCTCAAGCCTATTTAGAGGAAATTAACTCCATCTTTCAAATTTTGTTAGGATTCAAAAAATTTATTCTAACTTGGATAAAGATAAAACTTAATATTACAAATTATAATTCTGCTTAAATTTACACTGATTTAATTTCAACACAACTCTTTTTGGCATGCATATTAGGTGCCTAGGAAATAAAAAGCCTTGTAGTTGTAACTAGATTATACCAAATTTCTATTCAATAAAATAAAATAAGTTGAACGTGGATGACACTGCACAGATCATATGTTTATTGAATAATTAGTATCGTAGATTGTGAAGCACTTAAATTTACATATACTTTATGGTACGTGAATATTGTATGTTGATGGGCTCTTGGGTCCTTGGTTTTATATAACTAACAAGCTCATGATTCTATTAAGAAATAATGACTCTTCACCAAAAGCATTGAGGGAAAAAAATAAAAACTTAATTATAATATCTAATAGTTAAAACAAACATTGTATAATACTAACTAACGAATATAAGTTTTGACTAAATCCTAGAAAACAACATTTGTGAATTTTCAAATTAGAACCAAATTTTTAAAATGAGTAATTTCAACTATTTTAAGACTTGAGTTTAATGAGAAATTTAATACATTAACATGTCTTTTTAGATACAATGGGGATAAATGGTGAACACCAAACACATGCTAGGTTTCCCATGTTGTACAATATTTCAAATATTCAACAATTCTAGATACAAAGTGGGAAGGGATTCGAACCTGAAATCTTCTATGTTTGCTACCATATTAATAACTGCTAGATCTAAAAATTGAAGTTTATAGATAATAACTTAACTATAGTATACAAAATTACTGTTGATGGAATTTATTATATATTAACATGCGTATTTACAAATCATAATTTATGAATAAAGGACGTAAACTATAATCCTTTGTGGCCATTTCTTCGGTGATTATAACTTTTTGTTCATGAATTATGATTTGTGAACAATAATAATTTTAAAAATTTTATATTAATTATGATGCTATAAAATAGCCATTTTTTGTGTTAACAGGACCCACAATTCAAGATTTTAAATACAGTATAGTAGATTTCATATCCATATGTGTGTGTATATATATATATATAAAGAATTTACTTTTATGATACTAGCATACGACAAATCTTAAGAATCTTATGTCTATAAAATGAACGAATTGCATAACATTCCTTAAGGTATGCCTAAACCAAGTGAAAACACATTTATCCTTTTATTACAACAAACCCCGATGCTATTAATTGATTTTTATCAACTTTAACAATTGACCAGGATTTTTGATCAAATAATTATTTTGCCTACGAATATGATAAAAAGATACAAACAAATTGCACGAAACACACTCTCCTCCCCCCCACCTTGGAGAGGTATGCCTAAGGTGGAAACACAACTAACTTTTTATTTCACATCAGCCTCACTTTGTTAGTCAAATTTTGATAATGTTAGTTAAACTTATTTGACTTAAAGGTAACTTCATCTTTTACATTTTTTAATTTTCTTTAAACTTTTAAAATTATAAAAAATATATAAAAATTTAAAAATAATTAAGATTTTTTTTTTTTTAAAAAAAAAGATCTCAAAAGTTTAGAAAATAAAGAAGAATTAAAAAGTGTATATATATATAAATGTGTTTATATATATATTAAAAGAGATCCTCGTTATCTATCATATGACTCGACGTTGAAAATTAATTTAAAAATTAAAATTAAAAAAATTCTTGCAAAAAATAAAAAATATAGAAAAAAAAAAAAACAATGAAATTCTTCTATGAGAGATCTTTAACTTCTTCAACTTGAAAATCAGTTGAAAAACCAAATCACCTTGGTTGACACTAACTAAACTAGATCAAAGAACAACCGGTGTCCTTCTTCTCCATTTTTTATCAACAAATACCAAATCAAAAACAACAACAAACCCAACCATAACCACCAACCCCAATCACAACCTTAACTTCAAACTCAAACCCCAATCCCAACCCCAATCATAACCACTAGTTGTGGTTGGATCATCTGGATTAAACCTCCATCGTTGAATGGGATCCATTAAGCAATAGAGATCCAATATGGATTTTCACCAATAATTTAAAAAAATGAAAAAAAAAATCTTAGTAAAAATGAAAAATGAAAAGACTAAAAAAATAGGTCCCTACCATCCGTCTCAAAGATAAGAGTGGAGATCAAAATTAAGTAAAAGAATTTCCTAAAAAAAAAAAAACATTTTCATTTTCTCTCTCATCATCCACCATTTAAAAAATAAATAAATCTCTACCATCAATCTCAAATATGGACGATGGAGATAAAAATAATTTAAAAAAAAATAAAAAAAATGGTGAAAAGTCTAAAAAAATAATAATAATAAATTATTAGCTTTCTAAAAAAAAAAAAAATTAAAATGATTTCCACCATCCATTATGTTGAAGGACGATGGATATCATTAAAAAAAAAAAAGTTTTTTAAATTAATACATACACACATATATATATAGTAGGGGTGGAGACTCCACCTCCAATTAATCATCATATTCATCAGCCATCCAACAACATCAAATCATCATCATCCTTCGATTTGGTCATCTTTTTTTTTTTTTTTTTTTTTTTTGATAATGGTGGTGAGTTCCCACATGAACATTATCTAGGTGTTCATCTAGGTTCGTACCAAATGATCTACACCATCTAGGTTCCAATCATGTTATGGATGGTGTGGATCTATTTTTTTTAAAAAATAATTATTACTTTTTTATTTTCGAAAATTTTCTTTTTTTACAACAATTATTTTTTTAATTTTATTTTTAAATTAATCTCCACCATCCATCATATAATGGACAATGGAGATCTCTTCATTTTTAAATTCTTATTTTTTTTTTTGTAATTTTGAAATTTAAAAGAAAATAAAAAAAGGTAAAAGACGAAATTACTTAAATTAATTTCTACTATCTATCACGTGATGGATGATAGAGATTTCTTTAATTATTTTTAAACTTTATTTATTTTTATAATTTTGAAATTTATATTAAAATAAAAAGGTAAGAGACGAAATTATCCTTACGTCAAATTAGTTTGACTAATTATCTTAACATTATGTGATTAACAGACAAAGTGGGGGTGTTGTGTAATAAAATAATAAATGTGTTTTTGTCTGATCTTAGGCATACTTTAGGGGGTTTTGTGCAATTTGTTCTTATTATTTAGTTTTTTCCTTATTCATAAACAGAAAGATTATCAAAAAATCTGGTCAATTGTTAGAGTAGATGAAAGTGAACTAACTGCGTAAGGATATAGTGTAATAAAAATATAATTGTGTTTTTGCTTAGTTCTAGGCATACCTTAGAGGGGTGATGTGGAATTCGTTGTTATAAAACTCTAAAATAAACATACTACAAATCTTTTACACCTTTCTATTTTTATGAAGTATATCTAGTGTCCCAAAAAAGTCAAAATACACCAATCTCCTTATCTATCTTACATGTGAATAATTAATAAAAGTTGTATTATAATGTGCAGTTGTAAGGCTCCAATTCAAGTGGACCTAAGAAATTAATTAAAATTCAATTTATTATTATTAATTTGGTCGGATCCCGTTAACTTGATATCAAAGCAAAAGAATAGTAGGTCGATCCTTGGAAACTCTCACATGTGAGTGAAGTGACGAAACGTGACTCTCCGCCCAAGAGCTTCATGAGGAAAGGGCTACCCTATGGGGATGGTGGTTCATCTCGCCCAGAAAGGTGGAACCGCCCATAGAGTGCTCTGATAGTTACCGATTGTTACCTACTGGGGATGATGGTTCATCTCGCCCAAAACATGACAATTTCTCAATTCAAGTGGACCTAAGAAATTAATTGAAATTCAATTTATTATTATTAATTTGGTCGGGTCCCGTCAGCAGTAAACTATGGCATGTGCGGTGCCAGCTTGAAAGTTCAACCTTGTGCTTGTAATGAGGTGATGCGTAAATTACTAGTAAATAAAATAAAATAAGTTGAATATGGATGATCAGATTTTAGTTTTATTGCTTTATTCATGTGGTTTTTCTGCGAAGCACTTAAATTTACCTATATGTATATATATTTTATGATTTTATGGCATGTGAGCTGCCTAAGAAGGAGGAACACTATGTTCATTGGGTCCTTTGAGTTGGTCTTTATTTTATACAATTAGCAAGCACATGATTCTAATAAGAAATAATCATTCTTAACCTAAACCGTTAAAAAAATTTCAATTTACTTATATAATGCTACTAAAGAGTTAATATAATCTTTTTCATTAACTGATTCCCAACAATAAAAAAATTTAAATGCAGCCTATTAGATATATCAACTCCACAGCAAACACAAAAAAAAAAAAAAAAAAAAAAAAAAAAAAAAAAAAAAAAAAAAACACACTTCAAAATAAATAATTAATTAAATTTGATGGGAAGAACCTGAACCACCGTACTTAGAATTTTAAATTGTTGATTAAAATAATAAGTTAGCTGAAATCAAAGTAAAATTAATCAAGAGTAAATCGATAATGCAAATCTTTTACATCTTTGTGATTGTTTCAAGCTTAGGTAGGATTCTAGAAAACCAAAATATATCAAGTTCCTCAAACATCTCATCTCATATATGTGATATGAGCAACAAAACTCCAAATTGATATAGTTTATCTCTTTTAAGGCTTCAATTTAGCATAGCGTTAACATCATCACAACCAATCAATCTAAGTTTAGATAGCTTAATAATTTAAATATTGAAAAAAAACTACAGGGCTTTCAAACCAATTATTGGAACAAAAGCTCAGATAAATACAAACTAATATTTGAAAGTGAAAAATACTTTCGATTAACAAATAAAAGAAATAATACATTAAAATACCAAATTTCTATCTATTAAAAAAATAATAGCTTTTGTATTTCTATCTATTAACTAGTTTATTTGTAAGCAGGCCAGACATAATTGTTGTAATTCCAAGTGTGTTTAAAATTTTATTAAATTTATAAGCATGATGGTCTTATAGCATATATTAAATTTGTAAAATAAAATCAGAAAGTCTCATAGCATATATTAAAATTTTAGAGATAACTTGTCCTCAACTTCATTCAAAATTAATGATGCGATATTGCATGTGAAGATGCTTGGGATTGTTGAATTGTATCCTTGTATATTGTTGGTTTCTTAATATTAGCACCTTGATTCATTATCCATTTTAACTGATAATTAACGTTCCATCTTCCTGTCCATTAACAAATCCATAATGATGCCTGCGGTGGAGCTCCTTGTCTCAGCTATACTTCCTCTTTTGTTTGAAAAGTTGACTCCTGAGTTGTGGCAGTTTTTGCGTCAAGAGGGTTTGCATTCAAAGATCAAAACATTGGAACAAACTCTGAAGATGATTCAGGCAGTTCTTGGCTATGCAGAGGAGAAGCAGTTGGAGGACAAACGTGTGAAGGATTGGCTGGACGAGCTCCAAGACTTGGCTTATGATGTGGAGGACATACTTGATGAGTTTGCTATTGAAGATTTAGCAAGGAAGTTGGAGATGGAAAACCATGATCAGGCTAGCTCTAGCAAAGTTCGTCAGAAGTTTGTTCCTTCCTTTTCCAAAAAATTAAGTCCAAGAGCTATCAAGTTTCGCTCTCGCATGGGCTCAGAGATTAAAGATGTCAAACGCCGATTGGAATGTGTCAGAAACCAAATGGAAGAACTCCACAAACTCAGAGATGTCATTGGATTGGAAAAGAATATTGCTGCAGGGACATTGGTTACTGTACACAAGAGATAGCCCAGTACATGTATTCCCATTGAACCTGCTGTTTATGGGAGAGATGAAGACAAAGCACAAATACTTGAAATGGTGTTCAAGGATGAACCAAGTGTTTTCAACAAGTGTTTTCACGTAATATCCATTGTTGGCATGGGAGGAATCGGTAAAACAACACTTGCTCGAGAAGTGTACAATGATAAAACGGCTGAATCTTTCAAGCTCAAAGCTTGGGTTTGCGTATCTAATGATTTTGATGTTCTAAGAATCTCGAAAGGAATTCTTGAATCTATCACCAAGCCATTTAACAATCTAGAGGATTTAAGTGCAGTGCAAATTGAACTCCAAAAGATATTTGCTGAAAAAAAAGTTCTTGCTTATCTTAGATGATATTTGGAGTAAGGATTATAGTTCATGGGAAATCTTGAGGTCTCCCTTTAAGGCAGGAGCTAGTGGCAGTAAAATCGTTGTGACGACACGGCATGAAGATGTTGCACTAATGATGGGAGATTCTACTCAATTGTATAGTCTAAAGTGTCTATCGAATAATGATTGTTGGTCTTTGTTTAAGGCACATGCATTTGAGGATGGAGTTAATTCTACACATCATGATATTCAATCTATTCGTAAAAAAGTCATTGAAAAGAGCAAAGGTTTGCCCTTGGCATCAAGGATTCTCGACGGCCTTCTTCGTGCAAAGCAAATAGATAAGTGGTGGGAAATTTTGAATAGCAAAATGTGGCATTTTGAAGACAAAAGTGAAATTCCTGCAACTTTAAAATTAAGCTATTTTTGTCTCCCTTCTCATTTAAAGAGATGTTTTGCTCACTGTGCAATTTTTCTTAAGGATTATAAATTTCGAAAGGAGGAAGTTATACTTCTATGGATAGCTGAAGGTCTTATTCAACCATTAGAAGAAAATAAACAGTTAGAATCTTTAGGTCATGAGTACTTCAATGATCTATTATCTAGATCGCTTTTTCAACAATCAAGTAGAATTAAATCCAAATATATGATGCATGACCTTGTTAATGATCTTGCACGGTGGGCTTCTGGGGGGACTTGTTTCCATTTAGAGGATATGTTGAAAGCCAACAAGCAATTGGGAACATTGAAAAAGGTTCGTCATCTTTCTTATGCTTGGAATTATGATGATGACATAAATAAGTTCAATGCCATTAGTGAAGTTGAACAAATTGATGAGCGGCTAAGAACATTTTTGCCATTTCCAACTAATCAAAAAAGCAAGCAACACTACCTATCTCAAACAATAATTTCTAATTTGCTATCAAGATTTAAGAAACTAAGGACGTTGTCTTTAGAAGATTATCATATTACAGAGTTGCCTGAGTCATTTGGCGATTTGAGACATTTACGACACCTTAATCTTTCTGGTACGAGAATTAAAAGCTTACCGGAATCAACAAGTTTTTTAATTAACTTGTTAATTTTGAAATTAAAAGGTTGTTCTAATCTTAGGAAGTTACTGTCCAAGATACGAAATTTAACCAAGTTAAGATATCTTGACATTAGAGGTGTTAATTTAGATGAGATGCCATTGGGAATAAATGAGTTGAAGTGTCTTCAATATTTGTCCGATTTTATTGTGGGCACAGGTATTGGAGCTTCCTTGAAAGATTTGAAGAATTTAAAATCTCTTTGTGGAGAATTTTGTATGTCAGGACTAAGTAATGCAGTTGATTTACATGAAACAAGTGAGATGATATTAAATGATAAGCAAAAATTGAGAGTGTTAGAACTAAAATTTGATGACAAACAGAATCAAGAAACAGAAAAAAAAGTGCTTGACTTGCTACGCCCTCATACAAATCTAGAAGGGCTCAAAATTGAATTATATTATGGCATTGAATTTCCATCATGGTTGGGAGATGCTTCATTCTCCAAATTGACTACTGTAACATTGACAAGATGCGACAGTTGCACGCTCTTACCTTCTCTTGGGTTGTTGGGATCGTTGAAATATCTCGAAATTAGAAGTTTGAATGGATTAAAAGTCATAAGTAAGGAATTTTATGGTCAACATTGTTCACGACCTTTTCAGTCACTAGAGACTCTTTGTTTCAAGGATTTGCCAGAATGGAAGCATTGGGAACCAATAAAAGAAAATGAGCATGATGGTGCATTCCTCTGCCTACGAAAATTTTCTATTATAAATTATACTAAACTTTGTGGAAGATTACCTAATTATCTTCCTTCATTGGAGAAATTTGTAGTTGAAAATTGTGAGCAATTGGTGGTTTCACTCTCAAGCCTTCCAGTGGTTTCCAACTTAAATAATTGCAGAGAGATCGCATGCAATAGTCCCATTGACTCAAGATCAAATACTCAAGAGTTAGACAGCTCGTCAAGGCAGGATTGCTTTCAGGGTGTAAAACATCTATGCATTGGAAATACGAGTCATGAGCAGCTCACCAATTTATGGCAAACGAATGGAGCTTCTATTGAGAGGCCACCACAGCGGGTACAAAACATCATCTCTATCACAGACCTACAAATTACATTTTGCTCAGGTCTTGTCTCATTTCCTGAGGTTTGGTTCTTTTCCAATTTATGTAAATTGGATATTAGAGATTACAATGCTGTAACATCATTACCTCTAGGAATGAATCACAAAAATGCATGTCTAGAAAGTTTGAATTTAAAAAATTGTAATTCTCTAAGATTTATAATAAATGGTCAATTACCCGCGTCTCTTAAAAGGCTTGAGATAGAGGATTGTGATAAACTGGAGTATTTGTGGGATGATAGGAGGATAAGTAGTACATCAATTGTGGATAAAGAGAACAACATGTCTCTACTTGAATACTTAAAAGTTCGCAAGTGCTTATCTCTCAAAAGCTTATCATTAAGTGGGCGGTTACCACTCACTCTTTCTGCTCTCTGGATCTTTGAAGTTCCAGAACTGGAGTCAATAGCAGATAGTTTTCATAACAACAAGTCTCTTGAAAAAATTGATATATCGGGCTGTAAAAAGCTTAAAACTATACCCAAGGGCTTGCACAATCTTACCTGCCTACAGGATATACGAATACGTCGTTGTCGAAGTATTGTGAATTTCGCAGAAGATGGGCTTCCCAAGGATAGGCTAAGTCTACTTAGCATTGCAAATTGTGAGAAGCTGGAAGATCTACCTAAAGGTTTCCACAACCTCGACTCTCTTAAAAGCTTATATTTGGTTGGATGTCCAAGTGTGAGGTCATTTCCAGAAGAAGGTTTTCCCATAAACCTAACATCTCTTTACATTGATGATTTAGTCAATCTCTATAAGCCACTGCTTGAGTGGGGGTTGCACAAGCTCACCTCTCTCACAAGTCTCAGTCTTTGTGGGGGTCAAGAAGCAGAGTTGTCTGTTCTAGATCAGGATATGGGAAAGAGGTTACCCCATTCTCTAACTTCTCTGTACCTTAACAGATTCTCAAATGTGAAATGGGTATTAAGCCAGGGTTTTCCATCTTCACTTCAAATTCTGTCAATCATGTTTTGCCCAGGTGTCACGTTCATTTCAGAGCTGGTTTTGCCATCTTCACTTAAATCTCTGAAAATTTGGCATTGCCCAGATTTCACATCCAGTTCAGAGCTGGTTTTGCCATCTTCACTTCACACTCTAGATATCATAGGATGCCCAGGTCTTACATCCATTTCAAAGCAACAGCTGCCATTTCCCACATCCCTTGCATTCAGTACCTAGAACGCTTATTAGTGGTATGTCAAATCTCTAACACCTTAAACCTAATCTACATTTTCAATTAACATTTCAATTCTCTTGATCATTTCTCTGTTTTTTCAGCCGAAAGCATTGACGATTTGTGAACAGCCTTCCATTGGACTTTAAGGTATGTCAACTTCATTTATCCATTTTTTTTTATATACAAACTATTTTTGTGTGGTAGTGATGATATTAGTACTCTCTAGATGTCTAGCCATCCATTTGTCAAAGAATAGGGCTTAAATTACAATGTGTTCAACATGTAATATGCAATTATGCTGTTCAAACTACCTTATCAATAATATGACTTCATTTATAACGTGTATAAAGGTTGATGATCATTTGAAATGAAAATTTGTAGGAGAAAGATGCGGTCGTAAGAAATGTTGGTCTAGGAAGGCTAGACTTATGCTTTCTAACGAACTCACGGGGGTATGGTTTGTGGTGCAATTATCAAACAGCAGAGCAGGTGCAAATATTAACTCTGTCCCAAACCATATTTTTTTGCATGAATGATGCGAAAGTAAAAGAAAGGGATGTATTGCTTAGATTTTACGTCCCACGCTTTTTATTCTATGCTACTGTTGGTATATATCATTTTGAATGACACTAGGTTCCTGAACGGCATGCATTTCATCAAGTAGGACAGTAGGACCTAATCTGCATGTATTACAGGTAGATATAGGTTGAAGGGAAATATTCCAAGATCTAGCTTAAGATGTCTCAATTTCGGGATACAAAACCGAGACAGGTTCATTTATGGGAAACAAAATATACTTCTGCAGATTTCAATTTATTTCAGTTTAATGATAGCTTCATTCTAGAGCTTAATAGGTTGGTCATGTCGATATTCTATATCTCAAGAGTCATCCCATTATATTCACATGCTACTCATTTCTAAAGATTAATTGAATGGTATAATAAGTTTCCTATTGCAAAAGCTTTATTTATCACTAAACTTCTATATGACTGTTTGTATTTTGAGCTAGTTTTGTAATTATATTATGATTAGCATTTTTTATTATTTTATATTGTATGTCCAGGTCTGCATGTTTATATGTTTGCATAAAGCTTAACTTTAAAATGTGGTCAATTTGCAGCTCTCTATTGTTCTGTAAGCTAGGGATGCTAATGAAAGTGGGAAGCTTTTACTGCTTAAACAACAATTTTATCATATAAATTCAGGTTGGTCACTTCAACTTAAGTTCCAGTTCCTTTATGTCGTCCTTGTTGTTTTTGGCTTAATTAGCAATCCCACATCTAAGGAATACAAAATGGTGGGATGTTTGGTTGACTATAAATAAGTCCTTTAGCTAATTGATTTTGTACCCCAAAAATAAACAAGAATTGTAAAAGATCCATACATTTGTATTATTCTTGTTTTCTCCCCATATGTTTCTGGGTTTTTGGATCTTACCCAGATTTTGTAATATTTTGCTTTGGAGCTAGTGGAAGTTTTCAGCAGCGCCCGTGGACGTAGGTTTTATACCGAACCACGTAAATTCTGGTGTGTTCTTTCTTTTTCGCTTTGCATTTATTTTTCTGCTTTTCTGCTGTATTAGTATTTGTTATTTATATTTAATAGCTAGCATTAGTAGTTGTGTATTTGTTTAATTTCCGCTGCGTACAACAAGTGGTATCAGAGCCCTAGGTTTCGATTGATCTAGGAAATTGTCTAGGGCATTAGCTAGCTATTAAATATTTGTTTGTAAAGCTTCGGTGTTATTTTGGAATAGCCACAATTTAGGGAAGCTCTGTCAAAAAGACTATAATAGTCTAAGGAGACTGGATTTTAAGTGGGACCGTTTGTGACCCCTCCAGCCTTTCCTGGGAGCTAACCTTTTGAGTACTATTCATTTGATCACCAAGCTATTGGCATAAAACTTTTGTTGTAAAGTAGAAATGGCATCATCTTCACATGTAAAAATTGAAGTAGAGAAATTTGATGGTCGAAATAATTTTGGCCTATGGCAAAGCGAAGTTACGGACGTCTTGTATCAACAAGATTTGGATATTGTTCTGGAAGAAACAAGACCAGAGAATATTGAAGAAAGGGACTAGGAGAGGCAAAATACGAAGGCATGTGGTTTAATTCGCTTATGTCTATGTAGAGAGCAGAAGTATCCGTTCATGAAGGAAACCTCTGCTAGTAAATTGTGGAAGGCGCTGGAGAACAAATATATGAAGAAAAGCAATGAGAATCGGCTATATTTGTTGAAGAGGTTGTACCGTCTTCAGTTGAAACCAGGTTTGAATATCAATGACCATATTGATAATTTCAACCGTTTGTTAGCTGATTTGTTGAATTTGGATGAAACGTTCAAAGATGAGCAGAAGGCCATGCTGTTGATAGGATCTCTTCCTGATGAGTTAGATCATTTGTGCATTACACTTATTCATGGGAAAGAAAAATTGTCTTTTGAAGAAGTGTGTGCAGCTTTGCTTAATTATGAAATTCGTAAGAAAGATCAGAAAGAGAACAGGGATGAATCAGCAGAGGCGCTTACAGTTAGAGGAAGAAGTAAGAGTCGGAAACAGGAAAGAAGGGGCAGATCACAGTCAAGGAAAAGACCTGATAAAGATGAATGTGCCTTTTGTCATGAGAAAGGGCATTGGAAGAAAGATTGTCCGAAGCTGCAGAAGAAAGATAAGGGCAAGGGTAAAGCTACTTCCGATGCATATGTAGCCGAACATGAGGAAGAAGATTTTGTGTTGGTTAGTCTATCATCAACATCTGGATCTGGTGAGTGGATTTTAGATTCGGGTTGTACTTATCATATGTGTCCACATAAGGAATGGTTCTTCAATTTCGAAGAGCTAGATGGTGGAATTGTGCTTATGGGTAATGATAACTCATGCAAAACTAAGGGGATAGGTTCAATCCGATTGAAGAATCACGATGGATCGACCAGAGTTTTGACAGAAGTTCGGTATGTTCCAGATTTGAAGAAGAATCTCATATCATTGGGAGCCTTAGAATCTAAAGGCTACACGGTATCTATCAGAGATGAAGTTATGAGAGTGGTATCTGGGGCTTTGGTGGTAATGAAAGGTACAAGGAAGAACAACTTGTACTACTACAATGGTAGTACAGTTACTGAATCAGCAGCAGTAGTATCAGAGAAGGATGTTGATTCAGATATGATCAGGTTATGGCATATGCGTCTGGGACATGCAGGTGAGAAAGCTTTAAGCAGTTTGGTGAATCAAGGCTTGTTGAAAGGAGTAAAAACCTGCAAGTTAGATTTTTGTGAACATTGTGTTCTGGGAAAGCAGACGAGAGTGAAGTTTGCAACTGCAGTTCATGATACTAAAGGTATTTTGGATTATGTTCACTCTGATGTATGGGGACCCACAAGGACAGCCTCCTTGGGTGGTAAACACTATTTTGTTACATTTGTTGATGACTTTTCCAGAAGAGTTTGGGTATACACAATGAAGAAAAAGGATGATGTACTTAGGATTTTCCTTAATTGGAAAAAGATGATTGAGACTCAGACTGGGAAAAAGATTAAGTACTTCAGAACAGATAATGGAGGTGAATATTGCAGTAAATCTTTTCGAGAGGTCTGTCAAGATGCGGGTATTGTACGTCATTTTACAGTTAAACACACACCACAACAGAATGGGGTGGCAGAACGCATGAACCGAACGTTGCTGGAGAAAGTTCGGTGTATGTTGTCCAATGCTGGGTTGGGCAAGGAGTTTTGGGCTGAGGCAGTGACTTATGCATGTCATCTCATTAATCGCTTACCGTCAACAGCGATCGGTGGTAGAATTCCATTGGAGGTATGGTCTGGAAAACCTGTTACTGATTATGATTCTTTACATGTCTTTGGTTGTTCTGCTTATTATCATGTAAAGGAATCTAAATTGGATCCGAGAGCAAGGAAAGCTATATTTGTGGGGATGTCTTCAGGGGTGAAATGGTATCGTCTTTTATATCCTAATTCGAAGAAGATAATCTTCAGCAGAGATGTTACTTTTGATGAGTCTTCGATGCTGAAAAAGAAAATAGAAGATATTGTTGAGGGTAATCCGCAACAGGTGGAGTCTACTCGGAAGCAGGTGGAGTTTTTTCAGAAACAGATAGAGTCAACAAATAATCCAGCTAGAATTGTTGATGCAGATGATGACACTCCTATGATCAAGGAGGTTACTGAATAAGAAGGAGAAGAAGAGGTTCCTACCCAAGAACCTTCGCAGCAACAAGAATCAATTGCAATAAATAGGCCAAGACGTGAGATTCGCAGACCTGCTCGTTTTGCTGATATGGTGGCCTATGCACTTCCAATTGTAGATGATGATGTTCCTTCCACTTACAGAGAAGCAGTCCAATGTTCTGAAGATGATAAGTGGAAGAAAGCTATGGATGAAGAAATGCAGTCTCTTCGGAAGAATGAAACTTGGGAGCTAGCTCAACTACCGAAGAATAAGAAGACAATTGGGTGCAAATGGGTGTTTACTAAGAAAGAGGGATTTCCTAACAAAGAAGATGTCCGCTACAAGGCAAGGTTGGTGGCGAAAGGCTATGCTCAGAAGGAAGGGATTGACTACAATGAGGTATTTTCTCCAGTTGTGAAACACTCTTCCATTAGAATTTTATTGGCCCTTGTAGCTCAATTGGATTTGGAACTAGTTCAAATGGATGTAAAAACTGCATTTTTACATGGTGATTTGGAAGAGGAAATCTATATGACTCAGCCAGATGGATTCAAGGTTGCTGGAAAGGAAAATTGGGCTTGCAAATTGAAGAAATCGCTTTATGGTTTGAAACAGTCTCCGAGACAATGGTACAAGCGATTTGATCAATTTATGATAGGTCAAGAGTACACCAGAAGCAAATTTGATAATTGCGTATACTTTCGAAGGCTACAAGATGGTTCCTTCATCTACTTGCTCTTATATGTTGATGATATGCTGATAGCTTCTAAGAGCAAAGTGGAGATTGAGAAGCTGAAGACTCAGTTGAGTTTAGAGTTTGAAATGAAGGATTTGGGTGAAGTTAAGAAGATTCTCGGTATGGAGATTAGCAGAGATAGAAGAAAAGGCAAGGTTTGTTTGACTCAGAAGCAATATCTGAGGAAGGTATTACAGCATTTTGGTGTATCTGAACAGTCAAAACCTGTAAGTACGCCACTTGCTCCTCATTTCAAGTTGAGTGCATCATTATCTCCGAGTACTGATAAAGAACGAGAGTACATGTCTCGTGTTCCGTATTCTAATGCAGTTGGTAGCCTGATGTATGCTATGGTGTGTACAAGACCTGACATTTCGCAAGCGGTTGGAGTTGTGAGCAGGTATATGCATGATCCTGGTAAAGGACATTGGCAAGCTGTGAAATGGATTCTACGGTACTTGTTAAAAACCGTAGATTTTGGTTTGGTATTTCAGAAGGAAGATTCACTTGGTCAGTTTGCAATCGGATATGTTGATTCAGATTATGCTGGTGATTTGGATAAACGACGATCAACTACTGGATATGTATTCACTCTTGCGAGAGCTCCTGTAAGTTGGAAGTCTACTTTACAGTCAACAGTTGCTTTGTCTACGACAGAAGTAGAGTATATGGCATTGACAGAGGCTGTGAAGGAAGCAATTTGGTTACAAGGATTACTGGTAGAATTGGGAATGGGACAGAAGAATATTACTGTTTACTCGGATAGTCAAAGTGCCATTCATTTAGCAAAGAATCCGGTATTCCATGTTCGCACCAAGCATATTGATGTCCGATATCACTTTGTGCTGGAAATTCTGAGTGAAGGGTCGATTCTCTTACAGAAAATTGGGACTGCTGATAATCCTGCAGATATGATGACCAAAGTGGTGACAGCAATCAAGTTCAACCATTGTTTGGACTTGATCAACATTTTGAAAGTCTAAAAGGCATATATGAAGGCATTGCTGAAGGCTAATACGCCAAGGTGGAGATTTGTTGTTTTTGGCTTAATTAGCAATCCCACATCTAAGGAATACAAAATGGTGGGATGTTTGGTTGACTATAAATAAGTCCTTTAGCTAATTGATTTTGTACCCCAAAAATAAACAAGAATTGTAAAAGATCCATACATTTGTATTATTCTTGTTTTCTCCCCATATGTTTCTGGGTTTTTGGATCTTACCCAGATTTTGTAATATTTTGCTTTGGAGCTAGTGGAAGTTTTCAGCAGCGCCCGTGGACGTAGGTTTTATACCGAACCACGTAAATTCTGGTGTGTTCTTTCTTTTTCGCTTTGCATTTATTTTTCTGCTTTTCTGCTGTATTAGTATTTGTTATTTATATTTAATAGCTAGCATTAGTAGTTGTGTATTTGTTTAATTTCCGCTGCGCACAACAGTCCTAACCTTATTGTTGTCCTGCAACCATTGACAGGAAGATGGACAAAAGGTGGATGAGACTAGCATTTTATTGGAACTACTAACATAAATGATAATTGGGTCTAAAATTTCTCCTCTTAAGACTTCTAATTTCCTATGGTATTTCCAAGATGGATATTCATGGATTTTTCTGGTCAACTAGTAACCAGATTTAACGATCCTCTTTGCTTTTCTCATGTAAAGTTTGTCTTGCATCTCGCTCAACAACTCTCGAGGCCAAACCATTTATTGCAAGGAAGAGATTCGTAATATGCAATGATTTAGTGGGTAACGTATAGAATTAAGACGGACTATTCTATGTTAATAAAAACATATTTCTTAGAATTCTAATTCACGGAAAATACTCAAACTCAAATTTTGCTATGTCTTTGTCCCCGTAGCCTGTTTTTCTGCTTGAATGATTCAAAAGTATAGGAATAGTATGGCTGCCTTAGATGTACATATCACACTTTTTATACTATGGAAATGTTGGTTTTTATCATTTTCAATAAACTATTCCAAATTTAGGTGTTTTATTGGTGAACCTAGGGAAGTCTAGGAATTACTAGGTATTAAATAGAAAGGTATTTTATGATGTTGGTCGTTGTCATCATTTATATTTTGGCTCTAATCTTGAGTTGAATACAGGAGATATTTCATGGATTCAAGGAGAGGAAAGATGGCAAGGACTCCTGGCACAGTGGCACCTGTCTGACTAGCAAAGTTGCTGTACAACTGAGTGATACTCCTACTCTTGCAATTCCAAGGTTGTTATTTGATTCCGGAACTGGTGGGGCCTTTGGTTGGACTCTAAAGTTGGTTTATTGGAATTGATATTAAAGGTAAATGGTAATTAGGAGTATGTGAACTTGATTCATTGAAATTTGATACACAATGTTAATTTTGTTGAACAAACTAAAGTTGCTTAATGTTTTTAGTGAGTTACTGACACAAATGGATTCCTTTAAGATAATTTGTTTCTAATTAGCCCTCTTTTTCATTTATATTTATTATTCGTCTTTTCAGTGGAGCAAGCTGCTACTTGATTCTAGAATTGGAACATAGCTCTTTTTAAAATAGGCTCATTGGTATTGGCATTGACACTGCATTTCACATTCCATTACACAGCAAAAGCTGGGGGCCATTATAATATCTGCTCCAATGCATCGAGGATCCTAAGGGAGCTAATGCATTCATGACCAATGACTACGAAAACATGTTTCTTCACAATGTAGCCATTAGCCACAATATTGTCATGGCGAAGTATTTTGTGGAAGTCGTTAGTTGCTGCAGAGCAGCTTTTGTAGTAAATAGGTCTGGCCAGACCCTGTTCTTCATTCCACTAGAAAAGATAAATCAAGTGACTAGTGATAATAAGCTGCAACTGCAAGAAGCTCGTTGCATCAAAAAAGATGGGACAGCACTTTGGTCATTCTCTCTCTCCCTTTATCTTTCTTTGTTATCATGTCTTTCTTCGTAATCTATGCATTTACAGCGTCTCTCTATCTTTCTTTTTCCACTCTCTCTTTCTCTCTTAATTAGTGTTGGTTTCAACATCTTCATTAATGAAGAAGGATATATAATCATTTTTTTTTTTTCTAATTTCATGCAGTATTGGTAGAAATGAGTTAAAGGAAAATCTTCCAAGATCTAGCTTATATACCAATTCCAAGATACAAAACCAAGACAGGTTGATTTATGCGAAGCAAAAGCTACTTTGGGTATTTCAATATTATCTCTGGGATTTCAGTTCAATGACAGCTTCCTTCTGGAGCTTAACAGGTTGATCCTCTAGAATCCTTGTTGATATTCATTTCTAAATATTAATTGAATGGTCTAACAAGCTGTTGCTTCCCTGTGCTTAAGGAGTTGGTTTACTACTATAAAAGGTTTAGATATTACTAAACTTCTACACAGCTGTTTGTGTTTCGGGCTATTACTCTAATTACATTTGGGGAGCATCTTTTATTATATTATATTGTAAGAAACCTAGCACATTTCTTAGAATTCAAATTAGGCAAAATTACTCGAACTTCTAGTTCCTATTTTTTCACTTATGTTTATTCTCTGTTCTTTTAGTGCCAAGCTTGCTATTATTTGATTTTAGAATTGGTGGACAGCTCTACTTTGGACTTTGAAGTAGGCTTATTGGCATTGGCATTGGCATTGACATTGAGGGTGAAAGGTAACTCAAAGTATGTGAACATAATTTATTAAAATTTGATATTTGATGTTATACAAACAAAGTTAATAATTATCATGCATTGACACAATTTGGTTTCCTTCAAATGATCAGTTCATCAAGCTTGTTAATGGGATGAATTAAATTAAGGCTGCAATGTTTGTAGAGTTTTACTTGAAAGTCTCATTTTCTCTGGTTCTTTCTTCCCCGCCTTCAGGTAAGCATATTCAGGTTGCTTTTATAGCTCAACTTTAATGTATGATATGTCCAGATTTACGAATGAAATAAAGTTTGTATGTTCTTGTTAAGCCAAAAGATAAAATGCATAATTATATTGTGAACGTTTCAACTGTTTAAGAATTAAAAATCATTCTCTACATCATCAAATCATCATTGTTGATTGATATCTCAACAGACAAACATATATCTAAGATTGGTAAGCTCCATACACAATCAAACTTGATCTATCATTTCCATGCTCATCAATAACACGTCAGTCCACTTATAGAGCTAAGTACAACAAAAATTGAACCCATTTTCACTCAGATTTCGTTGCCCTTCACTAAGTGATCTGGATGTTTAATTGTTCAGCAATGCAGGAGCCATATAAAGATGATAACTTTCAAAGAATCAACTTTTCATATCCATTGACTGTCACCAAAGACACTGCATATATCACATTCCAGTCTACAGCAAAAGCAAGGAGCCACTTAAACATCTCCTCCAACATGTAGATGTTCTTATGGTAGCCGACGTCTTCATGACCAATGACCATGAAAACAGGGTTCTTCACAAGGCAGCCATCAGTTACAATATTGCCAAGGTGAAGCTTTTAGTGGAAGTTCCTTACGTTTCTGTAGAGCAGCTTTTGTAGCAAATAGATCTGGCCCCATTGTTCAAAGCTGCTTCGTTCGGGGGCCATGAAAGTTGTCAGGTATTTTGCTTTTAGACCAAATCCAGTGTCTAGTGATAACAAGCTGCAACAAGTTCATTACACCAGCTAGAAAAGATGGGACCTCGATTCTCTGTGCTGCTGTCTGAGGTCAACAATTTGGTCATTCTTTCTCTCCCTATATCACTGTTTGTTTTCACGTCTTTCTTTACAATCTATGCGTTTGTGGTGTCTTTCTCTCTTTGGCATCATGTTTTTCTTTATAATATATGCATTTACAAATTTCCTATCTTTTTTTTCTTATCATCGTGTCATACTTCACAATATATCTGTTGATAGAGTCATTTTTAGGTTTATTAACATATTCGGATTTAGAAAAAAAAAGATCACGGTGGTCATGGGTGATATTCATCATTTAAAACCGTGATAGTTTTAATCACTCATGATTATAATTAAGATTACGATAGTATTGATAAAAAAAAGCTCATATAGAACTTTTTATAATTAAAAATGGAATTTTGTTTTCCAACACAGGAATGTCTTGAGTTATCGAAATTGGATGAAGGGTTAGCAGAATCGAAGACCAAAATAACATGACAAGTCTAATATCTTTTAAATAATAGACAATCTACTTTCAGTTGTAAAAATGATATAATCAAGTTATCTCAGATATTATTGCTACATTTGGATTTCTTTCAGGTAGTATTTCATTTTATTGATGAGGTGAACTAAAATGGGACCTTTGGTTGTAAAAATGATATAACCAAGTTATGTCAGATATCATTGCCATATTTGGATGTCTTTTGGTAACTATTTCATTTTATTAATGAGGTTGACTGAAAGGAGACTTGCAGTGTTTGCAGAGGATTCAAATTTTCACATAAACCTTGTTCTTACACAATTTCAAGTAGATATATGTATATATATATTCGACTTCTAAACTTTATTATAAGTTGCTAAATCTGTTTCACTTTGCAAGCCAGCCAATTGGTATTTGTTTTTCTTTTTCTTTTTTTCTCCAAATATTTATTTTCAAATTTAGGGACTTTTATTGGTTAAAACTCAGTGCATATTAGCATTGACATTATTTAATTGAGTAAAATTCATTACGAGATGTGATTGTCTTATTTAATTTTTTGGAAAAGTAATGTAATAATTCAAGGAGGGATTATAGTTTCTATGTTCTTACTAAGCTAAAAGTAGAATGCATAGCAATTTTCGAATTTTCAAACCATTCTTTCCTCAATCTCATCCTTGTCTAATTGAAAATTTTTCTTTATGTCTTTTTTTCCAAAGATAAAACAAAACCATGAATTTAGTAGAGCTTTACTTCTCTGCCTTCCTTCAGGTCTTGTTTGAAGATTGGAGCGGCATGAATTGCTGTGATTAAGGTAGTGCTCAATGAATTGCTGTGATTTAAGGGTATTGATCCTCAATCTCAATGAATTACAATTGTGGTCCAGTTGGAAGAACTCTGTCAATTAACAAATGATCTTGGATTCAAAGAGTGAGCTAGAGGTACCAATGTATCCAACATCATTTCAAGTATACATATGTAGGTACGCCAAATTCCAACTTTATATGGTAATCATATCATAATTTTAACTTTAATTTTAAAGTTTCATACATTGCGAAAAGTAATTTGAAATGTTAATAAGATATTGATGGTACTGTAAAACATTTTTAAAATAGATATGTAATTACTTTATTGTTGTTTCATTTCAATGCAACTGGAAAAAACTTTGATTGTGATACATATAATTTTTTTCCACTTCATTGTCGAGATCAAGTAGACTGTCACAGTTTGACAAACTAGCGATGCAAAATTCCAGAAGATGGGCCTAACAACACATCAACCATATTTGGAAGTTTGGTAATAAGAAATTGTTTCATTAGCATAACTAAAGACATTATTATATTTGCTTGGGATATAACAACATTTTTATCTTTTTAGATTGAGCTTTTTGCTTTATTTCTATTCATTAATGTATTGTGTTTTAGTGTGGGATAGCAACTAGACCATTTGAATCCAAAAACGGAGTATAGTTTTAACAAGACTTTAGAGTTGAGTATGGCTGGAATTATGGCATAAGCTAACTTGGAATGTAATTTTTCTATCTGTTCGTGAAGTTAGATCTGGCATATGTATCAATCTTATAATTATCCAATGTTGTAGTTCAACTTTGATATCCTTGGCCTTGGCCTTTTATCTATCTCTCTGAAGTGGAAAAAAGCCAATACGGAGTATCTGTTGTGATAAGTGGGTGTGGCAGTATTAGGGTGCAGTGAAGGTAATACTTAGTTGTTTATTTATTTATTTTTTTGTTGTATTTATATAAAGAACTACCAAAATATAAGTTCATACGGTTGTTTTCTTTTGTTTCCAATTGAGTGTGCTCTTTAACGACAGGTTTTTCTGATAGTTTCTAGTTATTGTTTATGCTTAGAGGCTTAGGAGTCTATTTCCCATCTTTTCTTGACATGCCTTTTTGCCTATTCATTGTGGCAGGCCATCTCCTTCAATTTTGGTCGAAGTATTCGAATCGATGTCTTGATTATTGATCTCTGGCAGGAGGCTCTGAAGACAAGCTCTTTGGAGAGCCTCTATCATAGCTATGATTTGGGTGATTTGCTTACATTAATAAGGCGATTATTAAGGATACCAAGTCCCCTTCGCAACTGCTATTTTGGCACAAGATTTGGCTTGAGAGCAGCTCTGCTTTTTTGGTAGCCCTTCATCAGTCACGTTACTTAGATTTGCTGTCCCGATGAAGTTTATTGTTAACCATAATTATCATGAGGGTAATCATGTGGTAGATTCATCAACTTCATGTGGTAGATAATACATGTATTGCTTAATTGCTTACCGGCAAGATTTATATGACAAATACTAGAAACTTTTATAGCTAGCTTTGAATATTGCAGCTTTAAAATGCAGATTCTATTGATCACATGAAATTGTGGTTTCCTTAGTAGCTTTGGAATCATGATATATTTTTTATTCAATTCTATTGACGAAGTAGAATACAATAAGGATGTGTTTTATACTTGAATTTTATTTTTATGAAATTCTTTAATAATTTATATTTCATGACACTATAGCTTTTGATTTTAGCCTTCTCTGTTTTGATGCCGAAATCGATAACTAGCTTAATTCCTACAATTTCAATATAAAGTCTTTCCATGTTGTCATTGGCATATCTAATTAGGTAATCACTTAAAAATCAGAAAAATCTTGAAATTGTAGGTTGTTTAAGTTTGGGACAAATAATAGTTGCTGTGTTCTTATTCATGAGAACGTAATTCTGTCTTTTGCCTTGTGCTGTCGATCAACTTTTGGGTTTTCTCAAGCTAAGATCCTCTAGAAGTAAACATATGATCCTCTTCTTGAATCTTGGCTCAGCTGGCTCTTGTAGATGGAATGATCAATGTCACCACATATAGGTTAGGTATTCTCGTGCATTTAGACCTGGAGCCCTTCAATTTCTTTGTCTGTGAAGAACTGTAATTTTATTTTGCAGACTTAGAAATCTTTGAGTTGGTAAGGCTTTAGTTAAAGCATCAGCCAACTTTTCTTCAGAAAGGGTATATTGAACAAGTAAAGAGTGGTTCCTGACTCTTTCTCGTATGAAATGGTAACCAATTTCCACATGTTTAGTTCGTGCATGCATGATCGGATTGGCTGCAAGATATGTAGCACTAATGTTGTCACACAACAGCAAGGGAGGAGTTTTCAAATGTATTACGAACTCTCGAAGGATGTATTCAATCCAAGACAATTCAGCTCAATACTCAGATTCTACACTCAACTTAGAGACAATTTTTTGTTTCGAACAAGCCCAATTAAGAGATGAAATTAGGACCTAAGAAGACACAATAATCTCCTGTGCTCTTTCTGTCATCTGGACAATTAGCCCAGTCAGCATTCGTGTAACAGAAGAGATTGAGGTTGGCAAATGATCGAAAGGAAATGCCAAGCGACGGAGTGCCTTTAAGGTATCAAAGTATGCATTTGACAGCTTGCCAATGTACTGTTCTTGGAGGATGCATAATTGACAAACTTTGTTTACTACAAAGCTTATGTCTGGTCTTGTGATGATGTAGTATAAAAGAGCAACTGCAATGCTTCTGTAAAGGCTGGCGTCTAACATAGGTTCTCCAACTCGTAGAGATAGGGAAGAACCAGAAACCATTGGAGTTGAAATCGGCTTGCTGTCTTGCATTTCAGCTCCAGTCAACTGATCATTTATATATTTACTTTGACATACATGTATTGTTGCACCTATTCTGTAAACTTGTATTCCCTAAAAGTATGATAGATCACCCAAATCCTTAAGCGCAACATTGTTGTGAAGAGCATCAATAAATTTTTGAATGAAGGAAGCATTGTTACCAGTTTTAATGATGTCATCCACATATAAGAACTGTAATCAAATCATTGATAGTAGTAAATGTAAACATAGAAGTATCAACTCTAGACCCTTTAAACCCCACTGAAATAAACAAGTGCTAAGCTTAGTAAACCAGGCTCGTGGACTTTGTTTGAGACCATATAATGTTTTAGTTAACGAAACCTGGTGGCTGCTCCATGTACACTTCTTCAAAAAGCGCACCGTAGAGGAATGCATTGTGTACATCTAGTTGTTTGATAGGCCAATGTAGAGAATGTGCTAGACTTACAACAATTCTAATAGTAGTTGGCTTAAGCACCGGAGTAAAGGGTTTCAAAATAGTCAAAGCCGGGTGTCTGGTGGAAACCTTTTGCCACTAATTGAGCTGCATGTCTTTCAACAGTTCCATCTTGTTTAAGTTTGAGTTTGAAAATCCATTTGCAACCAATTACCTTATGTCTTGGAGGTAAAGGAACGAGATTCCATTGTTTTCAAATAAAGCCTGGTATTCAGATTTCATGGCAGCAATCCATTAAGAAGGGCAGTGGAGTGCCTGTTTTACTGAGGAAGGCTCAACCAATTCAGGATAGGGAGATATTTTCTGAGACAGCCACACCTTTGGCTTATAAATTCCTGTTTTAGACCTGGTTAACATAGTATGAGCATTAGTAGAATCAGGTGCCCTATGAATTATAGGGCTAGATAAAGGAAAAGGAAGATTCGCTACATCAACATATTTGGGCAAGTCTGTATTTCCATACTCAGTACTTGGTGAAGAGAACTGATTGTTAGTAGCACTAGATGGACTAGATGGAAGTGGTGAAGGGTGAGAAGAATCTATTTTAGAGGTTGAATCTACAGATGGGATACATGGTGAAGATGGTAAATTTGAATGAGATATAGACTTTGAAGAGATTGAGGTTGATGTTTGAATGAGAGAGTGATGAGGGAAATTTAGAGGGGATGTTAAAATGATTACGATGATATTCAATAATTTCATCTGGTCTAGGAGTAGAATTTTGAGACTTAAATAGGAAAGATTTTTCGTTAAAGATTACATGACATGAGACATATATTCTATCTAACTTTTTATCAAGGCATAGGTACCCTTTGTGATGTGAGCTAAAACTAAGGTAAACATATTTAGAGGATTGAAATTCCATTTTATTGTTATTGTAAGGTCTCAAAAATGGATAGCAAGCACAAACAAAAACTTTGATGGACTTATAGGTTGGTTGCCTCTTGTAAAGTAGTTCAAAGGGTATTTTGAGATGTAATACTTTGGTAGGTAATCTGTTAATTAATTAGGCTGCTGTTTAAAATAAGGGAACACCAGAATGTGCTAGTAAGGTAAGGCCAATGTTCACAATATGCCTATTTTTTTCTCTCTACTGTCCCATTTTGTTGAGGTATATACGGGCATGAAACTCTGCGTTTTATACCATGGTTACAAAGGTACTGTGAGATTAGTTTGAAGGGTTTTTATTTTGCAAACCATGTAAATCTGGTGTAGTCATTAATAAAAAGCTAAAACTATCTCACTCCTGTGACAGAATTATAGGAGCAACACCCCATAAGTCTGAATGAATGCCTTCATTATATTGCTCTTGAATTTGAAAGTCCAAAAGAAAGCCTATGACATTTTGCTAACTAACTTAGGAAAAGTTTGATGTCCAAGTCTAGATGGACATCATTATATTGTGCTAATAAGTTGTTGCATGGTTAGAAGATCGATATTGATGCAGAGGACTTCGAAAAATTTGAAGCAAGAATCAGTTTGTGGAGACCATTACGAAGATGTCCCTGAAGAAGGAGCTTCTTGAAAACCTGATCCTTCACAAAGAAGTGAGAAGGGTGAAATTCAACAAAGGCTTGGTTGTCAGAACACAATTTAGTTGCGGCTGAACAACCATCTTGCCTGGCTCTTATTTTATGTCTTCGATTGTTCAAGCATCTAATGATCATTCAATATCTCGTGATGCCTTGGTCTTGGAGATAACTCTCTTAGACAAGTGGAAGCCCAGTTCCAGAGTGCTCTGTCTTGATATGAGCATCCTCAATGATCCTTCCTCTATTGAAGCAGAAAACTAGTTGGGAGATTCCTTTAAATTTGCTCAAGCTTCTGTGAGCAATCTTATTCCTTCTTCCCATATTTAGGCTTCTATTATCTAAAATTCATTGCCTTCTTTCTTGGATATAATAATCTTTCTTTTTGTTTTGGATGGAATCTAGGATTTTTATGTGAAACAAATTCGATAACTATCAATTCTCAATGATACACTTCGTGAATGCTTTGTTGTGTGCATCCCTTCCTACAATCGCCTTAGTATGTATGAAGAAAGCAAAGACGAGGAAATATAAATTATTGGACCGTCTTTGTTTCTATGTAAAGTTCTGTTCTTAGTGAGGTTTAATCACAATCATGTACTAAGGGATTTGTTTTGTAATTTGAATTTGACTATTGTCTTATGAGGTTGTTCATAATAGTTCTATGTGTGAAGCCATTTTTGTTTATTAGGTCATACTGTATGTGGTTAATGATAGTTTGATACAATGATGAATTTATGTGAAAGCGTAAATGTGAAGATACTTATTTACGTGACATTTTGGTATAGCGAATTGGATTATCAATCTAATCAATGTTATTTTGTAGAATTCTCCCTCATATAGTCAATTGGGATCATTCAATTATTCTAGGGAGCAAAATAAAGAATTTTCCTTGAAAATAGTGTTCCTCTGTTAAAGTTTTTGCTTTTATAGAGCGAAATTGAACTATGACTACATGCCTCTTCTTTCAATTTAAATTTTGTTAAAGGGAAGTAATAAAATAAAAACTATCTCGTGTAACCATCATCACAGGCCATCAAGATTTAATAGATTAAAAGTGTCTAAAACAGTATGTATCTACAGATCATGCCCATGTTTATGTAGCACGACAAATAAAAATTAAACACATAGAAGTTTGTACTCTAAACTATATGAAAATTACATTGCTAGATTTAATATGAGTTTAAAACATCAAGAGATTGCTTCTTTTTTTTAAAAAAAAATTAATAATGGAGATACATGTTTCAACTATTCCAAAGAGACTAATTTCTCTTATAATCAAAGGTATTGAAGCAAACTTTTATGATATACACACAAAACACAATAATTATTACAATTATATAGTCATCATCCAATATGGAGTGCAGATAGAGTGCGTTTATTTAGTATAGTGATCACCCATATTGAGTCATTCTCACCATAGTGGTATAAAAAAAAAAAAAAAAACTTATTACAATTATGTATGAAACTTTTCAAACTACCACAATCCTTATTGAAATCTTCCCACTCCATTAGTTAAACACAAGGCACCATATGAAATTCTCTTCAACAAAAAACCCGACTACAACTATTTCAAATCTTTTGATTGTGTATGTTACCCATAGATTAGATGTTTCTCTGCAAGGAAATTTGGGTTTTATACATTAAAATGTATCTTTGTTGATTAAAGTCTACCTCATAAGGGTTATATGTGTTTAGATTTGTTTAGAGAGGAAATTAGCTCCATAAAATTACAATGGACCCAAACCATAAAGCCCATTAATTTATGAAGTCAACCTAGGAGAGAGGCTCAATGGAAGGACAAGCCTAAGGTATGCCCATAGGAGAAGTCCAAAGAGGAAGCTCGAGAGATAAGCCCAAGGTTTATTCGTAGGAAAAACCCGAAGGAGAAGCCCAAGGTCGGTTCGTAGGAGAAGCCCAGGGGATAAGCCTAATGTCGGCCCATAGGAGAAGCCCAAAAGGAAAGCCCAATGAGAGCTACAAGCTCTAACCCAATCACTTTAAATGAATATGGGAGAAAGGTCCGAAAGACCCTTAGCAAGTGGTGGAAAAATGAATCAAGGAAGACTCACTTTGACATTCAAACACAAGCCACCACATCATTTAATAGCCCTTTTCACCGTCAGAGTGATAGGGAGTTCAAATTTAACAACAGGTCTAAACAAGACAGATACCTAGGGGTATGAGATGCCAGAGGGCAAATTTTAGGCTCTCGAGAGTAGATGTTAGATGCTAGGTTACATAAGGGAAAATAAGGGACTAAGATCAGCCACATGACCTTGTGTTAGAGTAGATAAACAAGGAACAGCCACGTAAGAAGAACGTGAAAAAACCAAACACACTAAGGGAGAAGGGACAAGATCAGAAGAAATCTTAACCAACAAGAAGATGAGACATGCAAGCACTAGAACCAAGCAAGGAGGTAATATATAAAAGCATTGTTCTATCAAAGGGAGGAATAATTGTCATAAAACTCTAGAAGATCTTTGGGGAGGGAAAGATTGAGGGGTATGGTTTAGGTTTATTCATTCTCTGAAATTCAAGGGATCTCAACCCTTTTTGGTCTATAGAACGATATCTTCATGACACCTATTCTTATGAAAGGTGAAAGGCTGAAGAAATAACATAAATCCCATTCACTGAGGAAAATCATCATGCCCCAGGAAATCTAGGGGCACTAAATCTACTTTTTAGGCTAGTAAAGAGTTCACATCACCTAAGTCAATCCATTATTTCCTTTCTGGTCGAATGGAGTCAGTGAGATTGTAAGTCAATCTCTTTCTAAGATCTCCATCAAACGGTATAAGAAAGTATACATCAATCTCCATTATTCTTATATACATATGTCATATTTACTCTTTCTAAGGGTTTGTCTTCATCTTTCCCATTTGACTTGAGCGTTGAAGGGTCTTCATTAGCAAACCCGTTAATGAGCCCCTAACAATTTTCTCTATTTTGCAAGTGATTGTGGAGCTAAGAGTCATCACGCTTAGGTGCTAAGCCCTTGGGATCCACTTCATCTTCTACTAAGGGCCAAAGCAAATGTGGACCTAACTTGCACCTAAGGTCATTCTAACTTTGTAATTATCCAACAAAGGTGAGTTGAAGGACTCCAAGGCACCCCCATTTTTTTCTTGGTCCTAACATCCCTAACATTACTAAGGATGTCTTTCACCATTGGCTAAGAGACTAGAGACCTCTTCTTACTTGTTGGTGCGAAAGCTTTTGTAAAACCCAAACTTCGTCTAATGAAAAATAATTTATTTTTTTTCTGTAAAAAGTGTTTTCGGACAGAAGGTATCTATGTGAATAGTAATTTTTGAAAAATAGACTTCACAAATGAAAAATTTTGAAATTAGTGTTAGAGTTAAGAAAAATTAAAACGGATCAAAAACGAATTTATTCGGATAGATATTAAATGATCCGAAGATTATCGAATAATAATACTTTTTCCAATTTTAGTTTCGTACGTACACCCTTCCAATTATTTAAGGAGAAATAAAATAATTTAGAGTGTCCGAATGTGAAATAGAAGTCAAGTAGAATTTTCGGATGTGGAATTAAGTTACAATAGAATTTTCGGATGGATCAGAAACGATTTCAAATACTTAATCATAATAGAAAAATGCATGACAAGTGATAAGTGAAGTGAATGTGTGTATGTGTGCCACGTCTAATGCATGCATGAAGGAAGTAGGATAAGTGGCACAATGATTTTGTGCATGAGTGACAAATGTACGGTAAAAGGTGAAACATATATAAAGTGCATGTGAATGAATGAAGCAGACAAAGGAATTTCATTTGAAGAAAGAGAAAGGCTCATGGTTAACCAAAACAAGAGAAACTTTGGGAGGAAAAGAAGCTCTCGGGCAAGAAGGGCTATGAACTATCGAGAGGAAGAAGACCATGACAGCTACTATTTCAGTGAAATTGGATGCTATTTTTAAGAGGATTTCACTCATATACAAGTCATAGGAGAAAAAGAAAAGGTCACGGCCAAAAGAAGGAGTTTGGCTGAGAGAGGGACACTAAAACAAGTTGTATATTCTTGATCATTTGCAGTGATTTTTGAGCATAATCAACAAATGCAAATGTTGCATGCAAGATTAGGAGGAAGAATCAAGATAAGCTTATTGCCCTTGTTGATTTTTAAGTGGTTTTTTAGTGTTTCCTAACACATGCATCCATTGGAAATGAAGAAGAACCATTTAGCCATAAGGTGGAAAGAGAAGGAGTGTGTCTCAGCCAAAGAAAAAGTAAGAGGGTAGTAGCTTTGCATATTGTTTTTGAAGTGATTTTGAATTGATTTCAGGAAGTAAGTTCAAGTTTCTATAACTTTGTCTTGAAAATGGATGGATTCTTATGATATTATGTTTGAGATTTAGAATTTGAAACTTCAATAGTGTGGAGGTTCAATTGCTTGTAAGTTTGATGTGTAAAATTTATGAAATATTGATGTTTGATTTTATATGTATTAGACCATCAAGGAGTTTTTATGGTTCAAATTTATTTTGGTTGTATTACCATGATATTGATATAATTTTGATATGTATGTGAGTGTTGATGTGAAGAAAAATTGGTGTAACGAGCTTGTGTGTGATCAGCCAAGGAAACTAGAAATGTTCCAAATCAAGTTAATTTTTTATTTAATTGATTTTCATGCATTTGGACATGTTAGAATATCAAGTTTTGATGTTGAAATGAAAAATAAAAGTTGGTATATCATCATGTTATGTATTTGGTCATGATATTATTAGAATGGTGAATATTTATTTTTGAGTGTTTTGTATGATTTTATGAGTGGTTTGGATGATGGAATTGACATAAAAATTGAAGGAAACCCATTGAAATGTTAAAAAGTTATTTCGCGGCTAAACTTTTTGTAATTGCAAAATTATGACATTTTATAGATTTGATTAGAATTTACACCATATTGAGTATATTTAAGTGTAATTGCATTGAGAAAAATCGATTAGGATTGATGATGTAAAGTTTGGTGTGAATTTGGCCAACAAAGAGTATAATAGTCTAAAAACGTGTTTAATGCATTAATATGAGATTTAGACGTAAAGTGTGGAGTTTTATATTCTTGGATGATAAAAATTCCGAATGAGTATTGTGTGCGAATAATTGAAGTTGTTACGAGTTGAAAAAAGGGTATTTTGATATCCTTGCATAGTTGAAGTTTATATGTTAATGCGTGCGTAAATTCTAAACGAAAATTGCACTTGTATTAAAATATAGGTGAAGCGGTGAGTGAAAGGAAAGCGTGAAAGAGTGGTTATATAATTGGAAAACAAGTTGTAAGTGTGGATTTTTATAAAGTTTTTATGCATTTTTATCAATTGAATATTTATAAATGCGATATTATGTTTGCATTCAAATTATTCGAGCAAATTTCTAGCATATTAATGTTTTATCATAATGCATACATAGTTTCATAAAGTTATATTATAAATATATTTATTTTTTAAGTAAAGTAAAGTAGAAAGTTTAAATGAAATACATGCATAAAAAATACATACTAAAAATATTTCGAAAATTTTATGTTTTTGCCATAGAAAGAAAGTTTTTCGGTTTTAAACTGTAAACTAAAAAACAAAACATTTATGAGATTAATCAATATGCTTTCATGCTAAGTAAATAATAAGTTTAAACATAAGTTTTAAGCATATTAAAGAGATTTTATATATTCTTTTGGTTTACCCTAATCCTTAGTTATACTCGGCCGAAGTATCACATGCGTGCATGACAAGATAGGGGAGTCACTAACTTGGGAGGTATTAGTCAGGGTGTCATCCTCTACACGTATGAAGTAGTATAAATCTGCCTGATGTTGGGGGGAATCGTGATCGCAGAGTTTCCCACATCTGTGACTATACATGGTGAAAGTTCTCCAATTCTAGTAATGTGTCTCCGTACTGTTACAAAAAATAAGTTTCTCTGAGTTACCTCGTAAGGCTAGCTAAAGAAAGAAAAATACGTCATTAGACGTGAGATTTAGAAAATGAGAAAATTAAGTTTTATGAAAGTTACAAGCAAAAATATTTATTCGCATTATACTAATTTTACAGCTTTCAATGGAGAGAAATAAACTAATAGTTTTTCAATCTATTTTTGGGAGGAGTTATATGTTAAAAGTAAATATCTTAGTTTTATAAAAATTATCCACTCACTGAGTTATAAGACTCATTACTCTTTTTTTTATTTGATAAAAATTCTTCCCAAATGCAGGTACGAGCATTCAAGCTGAAGGGACTTCATCGAACACGTAAGCGGGATAAAAACATGATACTACTGCACTTGTTTGTTTTCAAAAATATCATGTACGCCCAAAATTTTTAAGTCTCAATGCATGTTTTGTAAACAATATTTTGGAAGACATATACACTGATGCTTTTGTTTTAGATGTGCACGATGTTTTATTTTAGATCAGTGATTTCCGAATTATTTTTGAATTGAAATCTTGTTGTGGTTGCTTGTGAAAAGTGAAAAGAGGGCCTGCGGCCCAAAAATTGAGATTATATGTGATTTTTATAAGTGCACAGGTTTTTATAAGTTTTTGCAGGGTGGAAATCTTTGAAAAATAGCCATTGGACTGTTGAATTTTTATAAACCTTATATCGCAAATGTTAATTTAAAAAGAAAAATTTTCTACTCATTTTCACATTAAAAGAAATTCTAGAGAATTTTAAAAAGTTTTCAGTAAAATAAAAGGTTTAGTTTCACGGAAACTTTTCAGTTGGAGCAAATCCCGATTGGAAGGCTACAGTAGAGTTGCCGGGCTAGCTGCTTAGTCTTATAAGGAAGAGGGCCCGTCAGCTTTTGCATCAACAAATTCACATGAGAGAATTTACATTTCAAGGAATGTCAATTTTAATGAATTTGACTTTCTTTTCAAGTTAATGTTTTCAAAGCTTGCCTTGTTGCTAAAGGTTTTCATCAGCAAAAAGGATTCAGTCCGGTGGTGAAGTCCTCCACTGTCAAAATGTTTACACGACCTATTACTTTTGATTGGGAAATTGAACAAATAAATATTAACAATACCTTTTTAAATGGGGAGTTGAAGGAGTTTGTTTTTACAGAACAACCTGAGGGCTTCATTGATCCTTCAAAACCAAATTATGTTGCAAGCTAGATAAAGCTCTTTATAGCCTTATACAGGCCCCAAGAACATGGTTTAGCAAGCTTAGGTCTGTTTTGCTAAACTAGAAATTCACTAATGCACAAACTAACACTTCTTTGTTTATCAAGAATGATTCACAAGTTATCTATATCTTGATCCATGTAGATGACATCCTGATTATTGGAAGTAGTTCAGCTCTAATTCATCAGACCACAAAAGACACTTAAAAACACTTTTGCTCTAAAAGAGCTAGGTCCCATCAGTTACTTTCTAGGCTTTGTAGCCTTCAGGAACAGTCCTGGTCTGGTACTGACGCAATCAAAATACATACATGACTTACTAGCAAAGACAGTTCTTTTGCATTCTAAGCCATGCAGCTGATGTCTTCACCAAGGCTCTTCCAACTACCTGTTTTCAAGACCTTTTTTCTAAGCTCAGTATACTGGTCTCTCAGGTTTCTCCAAGCACCAGCAGTTGCTTCTCTCAGGTTTCTCCAACTAGCAGCCTGTGTGCTATAAAGTGGTTCCAACATAATCAGCTGAACTCAAGTCTTGGTCCTAGGAAGTCAGAGTTCAATCACAACCGTTGGAATCAGCATGAACAAACTAAGTTCAGAGATTACAATCATGATTGATTGAAGGAGTACTCTAAGTTAGATACTATTTAAATTAACAAATTTATAGTTGTGTGATTAATGCTGAGGTGGCAATCAGTTGTATGGATTCTGTTGGGAGTTAGTTATGAGCAGTCCTCAATAATCAAAGAGCAAGAGACAAGTGTATAGATTATTATCTGTATATGAGCAATTAATTGCTCTGTAATCATTTGAAGCTATTCAATAAAAGCTGGAACCTAGGTTCTTCAATGGCTTCCATTCTTCACTTTTAGTCTTTTCAATTTTAATTTACTTTCGACAAATACATAGTATATATTTTTGCATCAAACACTAAACTTTTACAATTGTAGGACAGTGGTGGCTACCATCACTGGCTATTACGTAAATGATGTATAAATTTATCATATATATATATATATAAATTTTAGTTAAAATAATTATGTTGTCTTTTCTTATCAGTTTCAAATTTTTCATAATCTTAAGATATTAATACTAAACTTGAGGCCCTTATATTCTTTTAGAGCAAATTACAATTTAGCTATCCAATTGAAACATATTTATAGATGGAATAACAATTTCACTTTTATTACAATTGACCCACCTGCCATTAATGGATCTCCGTTAGTTTTAACTGGCTTAGGGGTAAAAGTGTCATTTGATGTTATATTTTATTTTTTTAAAAATTAAATTTTAAAAAATTTAAAATAAATTAGGTTCTCTCTCTCTCTCTCTCTCTCTCTCTCTCTCTCTCTCTCTCTCTCTCTCTCTCTCTCTCTCTTTCATCTCTCTAGCTTATCTCTTTCTTTGCCTTCACCATCGTCGTCCTTGACTCGTCGTCCCTATCTCTCCTTTTTTCTTCTTCTTCTCAGTTCATTGCCTCTCTCCGTCGCTCTCATCTCCTCGCCCCTCCTCCATCCACCATGCTCATCGGCTTTCCTCTCCCCTCTCTACTGCCGCTCTCCTTTTCGTCGTTACTCTCTTCCCTTTTTCTTTCTTATCTCTCCTTACCTTTCTTCTCGTCGCCGTTCTCTTCTCCTTCATCATCTGGCTTCATTATCGAACCCAGATGAACCTCCATTTGGGTTTATCCATTCGAACCCAGATGAAGGTTCATCTAGGTTCTCAGGAACCCACCAGATTTCTAGGTTCCTGAGAACCCAAAGATCTCAGATCTACCAGATCTCAGAAATCTGGGTTCTGACGAATGGTGAACCCAAACTGGGTTCGTGACGAACCCAAAAATCTAGGTTCTTAGGAACCCAGAATCTGGGTTCATCACGAACCCACAGAACCCAGATTTCTGGATTCATCACGAACCCAGATTTCTGGGTTTGTCAAAACTCAGTTCTGAGTGATTGATTATGTTGGTTTTTTCCAGCTCAATTAACAGTTTTGTGGGAGATTTGGGTTTGATGGTTTTGTGGGACATTGAATGATGGTTGATGATATTTGAGGTCATTTTTTGGGCTTCCAAGAGTGGATTGATGATATTGGGTGGTTGGTTGATGATGTTTGAGATAACTTTTTGGATTTTTCATCTGGGTTCTTAGGAACCCACCAAATTTCTAGGTTCCTGAGAATCGGAGATCTACTTGAGAACTCTGGGTTCTCAGGAACCCAGAAATCTGGGTTCTATTTTTGGGTTCCTGAGAATCCAGTTTTGGGTTCCTAAGAACCCAGATTTTTGGGTTCGTCACGAACCCAGTTTGGGTTCATCACGAACCCAGATTTCTGGGTTTGTCAGAACCTAGTTCTAAGTGATTGATTATATTGGTTTTTTCCAGTTCAATTGACAGTTTTGTGGGAGATATGGGTTTGATGGTTTAGTGGGAGATTAAGTGATGGTTAATGATATTTGAGGTCATTTTTTGGGTTTTCAAGAGTGGATTGATGATGTTGGGTGGTTGGTTGATGATGTTTAAGACCATTTTTTGGATGTTTGACACCATTTTTTAGGTTTCCAATTGTCTGGAAACTCAAATCTGGGTTTCCATGCTACTGGAAACCCAAATTCTGGGTTTCCAAACTAGAAACCATACTTGGTTTCCAGAACTTGAGAATAAAAAGGGAGAGAGACATAAGACAGGAAGAAGACTAATGATTTTAAATTGGAAGAAGATTGATGATTGATGATTTTGAAGGGGAAGAAGATTGATGGTTGAATGAATGTTTAATTTTTATTTATTTTATTATTTTTTTAATATATATCTTTAAAATTTTGTTCTAATTAATTTTTATTTAATTAATTACTTTAAGGGTATTTTGGTATTTTCGTCATTTTTTACTGTTTGATGTTAGATTTAACGAAAAATTATTAACGGCAGGGGGTCAATTATAATAAAAGTGAAACAGTTGTTCCGTTTGTAAATATGTTTCTGTTGTGTGTATTTTGGGATACCCCAAATGAGCTGGTAAAAGCCCCAAAGCCTAGCAGACAAGAGCCCAATTTACCAAACTTCAGCTCGCGGAAGTAGTCCAACAGAATACTGGACGAGTAATCCATGTGCGAGCAGGCCAGTGAATAGATGGACAAACACCGGCTCGCCTAGGATGAGCTCCCAGCTCGAGCTCGCAGACATCATCAGCTCCCAGCTCATCAGCTGCCAGATCAAGCTCTCAGCTCATCTGCTTCTAGCTTATTAGCTCGCCCAAAATGACTTCATGAGCTCGTTTTTGATAAGCTCCGTCCTGTCCAGATCAGAACCGGCTCACGCGATGACGTGACGTGCACGGCCAACCATGTCATATATTATAGCTTAGATTACGAAGATCTTATCTAGCCCACTTGAGCGAGCCCATTTGAACCAGCCCACTTGAACTAGCCCACTTGGATCAGCCACTTGGATCAACCGCCTAAACAACTTGCTTTAACAGCTGCTAGGCTCATTTAATGCAACCCAATTGTAATCATCATTGTATTTTAACTTATTAGGCGCCACTGTAGCACCTCACCCTTCTATAAATAGGGGTGAGAATTATTGTAAAGGAGAGGGTTCTCTCTGCTCTCTCTCTCTCTATAACCAGAAAATATAGCAATAATAGTGACTGCCTCTCTACCACCGGAGCAGGCACTGTGGACGTAGGCCTTCCCCTTGGTCGAACCACGTAAAATCTACGTCTTTTTCTTCCTTTCTGCCTCTATTCTCTCGCTTTTGTTTTATTTTCCATTGATTCGCAGTCTTGAGCTTGAAGAACCTTGTTGACTAGATCCTAACTGCATCTAGTACAGCACTGCAGGTCAACCATCCTAAACATGCTGCGCTAGAAGGAGGGCCCAAACTACATCTCTTTCCAGTTTTCAGGTAGCCATGGCAAGAGGAAGAAAGATTAGGAGCTCTAGCGCAGCACTTACAGGTCAACCAGAATTCCTAGGCAACACTACTGAAAGTCAGCTCGTTTTAGCCTCCCATCAGCCAGCTTCGGTAGTCCTAGTGGCCGGGGGGCTTCAAGAGCTACATCAACAATAAAATGCTCAACTTCCAGGACTCTCAGTTTGAGCTCTTAGCTTTCAGCTTACTGGAATGAGCTCCAGCAAGCCCAGAGCAGCTCACCAGCTTCCAGCTCGTTCGTATGAGCTCTAACAAGCCCAGAGCAACTCTCAGCTTCCAGCTCGCTAGAATGAACTTCAGCAAGCCCAAAGCAGCTCACCAGCTTCCAGCTCACTGGCATGAGCTCTAACAAGCTCAGAGCAGCTCACCAACTTCCAGCTCGTAGGAATAAGCTCTAACAAACCCAGAGCAGCTCTCAGCTTCCAGCTCGCTGGCATGAGCTCCCAGCTCCCAAGATGCTCAACTTGAGCTCTCAGCTCGAGCTCTTAACCTCAATAAGCTCGACAACTAGCTTAGCAACGAGCTCCCGAACAACAGGCATGAACATGCCACTCAATGACCTCAGCACAGGAGCACATCTTTATATTTGGTAACCTTCTGAGCTAAAGCTTTTAAATGTTCAATTTAATATTTTGAAAATTAATGAATTACATCTCTGGGCTATTACATCTATGCTTTTAATTGCCAAGCCACCTGGCCAAAAGGTGTGCAACTCAGTAGATACTCAAGCACTGTTACGGGTAACAACCCTCCAAGCAGCTCATGAAGAACATTACGCTGTACAGCCTAGGTTACAACTCTATGAGCGCAAGTGAGGTTCTAACCTCCGTAAATCTCGCTATAAATGCTCGAGTTCCGACCCTATGAGCGTAGCTCAGAGGATATAACACTATAAATGCTCAGATTTCGATCTTGTGAGCGCAGCAGAAATTACAACCTCCCTAACTCTCGTTATTGATGCTCGGGCTATAACCCTTTGAGCGTAGCTTGATAGGCTTCATATGCTGAAAAGTTCAGGTTTCAACCTTTTGAGCGCAGCTCGCTGTAAATGCTCGAGTACGCCCTGTGAGCGCAGCTCGCTGTATCGCTCAGGTTTCAACCTTAGAGCATAACTGAGGTTACGACCTCCATAACTCTAGCTATAAATGCTCGGGTTCCGACCCTGTGAGCGTAGCTCAAGATAATATTACGCTATAAAAGCTCAGGTTTTAACCCTGTGAGCGCAACCACTATAGATGCTCAGGTTTCAACCTTGTGAGCGCAGGTTGCTGTAGACGGTCGGGTCACTACCTTGTGAGCATAACTCCCTATACAAATCGGGTTACGACCCAATAAGCACAACCGAGGTTTCAACCTCCTCAACTCTCGGCATTTCATCGGGTTCCTATACCCCCTGGGCATAGCTCGAGAGGCTTATTAATACTAATGACTTTACTTTTGAGTCCACAGGAAACTCAGATGAAGCAAATGCCTAATAGACCTCACCACATGGTAGATCGACAACATGCTTCCAGTACTTCTGCATCTCATCAACGTAGCACGCTCATGCACACCAGCTTTTACCAGCTAAATTCAAGCTCCCAACCCGTAAAGGGACTAAGAGTTGGGAGGCTTAATGTTGTGTGTATTTTAGGATATCTCAAATGAGCTAGTAAAAGCCTCAAGGCCTAGCAGACAAGAGCTTAATTTACCAAACTCCATCTCGCAAAAGTAGTCCAGCAGAATATTGGATGAGCAATCCATGTGCGAGCAGACCAGTGAACAGATGGACGAACACCAGCTCGCCCAGGATGAGCTCCCAGCTCGAGCTCTCAGGCATTATCATCTCCCAGCTCATCAACTTTTAGCTCATCAGCTCCTAGCTCATCAGCTTCTAGTCGAGCTCCCAGCTCATCAGCTTCCACCTTATCAGTTTCCAGCTTATGAGCTCGCCCAAAAAGACCGCATGAGGTCATTTTTGATAAGCTCCGCCCTGTCCAGATCAAAACCGGCTCACGCGATGACGTGACGTGCACGGCCAACCATGTTAGATATTACAGCTTGGATTATAAAGATCTTATCTAGCTCACTTGAACTAACCCACTTGGATTAGCCACCTAAACAACTTGCTTTAACAGCTGTCAGGCTCATTTAATGCAACCCAACTGTAATAATCATTGTATTTTAACTTATTAGGCGCCACTGTAGCACCTCCCCCTTCTATAAATATGGGTGAGAATTATTGTAAAGGGGAAGGTTCTCTCTGCTCTCTCTCTCTTTCTCTATAACCAGAAAATATAGTAATAACAGTGACTGCCTCTCCACCACTGGAGCAGGCACCGTGGATGTAGGTCTTCCCCGTGACCGAATCACGTAAAATCTGCGTCTTTTTCTTCCTCTCTGCCTCAATTCTCTCGCTTTTGTTTTATTTTTCATTGATTCGCAGTCTTTAACTTGAAGAACCTTGTTGACTAGATCCCAACGTCAACAGTTTCAATTGAGTAACTAAATTATAATTTGCTAATTCTTTTATTAAAATTGTGAGGGTATTATAAACATTTTAAAAGCAAAGAGTTAAATTTCCACTAATTAATTTTTAAACACAACCCTCGATGACTTTTCAAAAACTAATTATAAAATAAAAATATTATAAAATAAGTGAACTTTTAAATATTTAATGAAAATAACTTTAAATCCTAAATTATAAACCAATTATTTATTTCATTAGCTACAATAATTTCGAGAGTTGGCATAAACCCACATTATATAGGTAGCTTGTGTTGATACCCCTTTATAAGTTGTACATTTTATAATCTAAATGATAGTGAGATGCAATAAACACCTGATTGTAATTAATTAATTAATAGTTTAATTAGGTTGATTGGGTTGGGTAGGGTTATCACTTTCATCCATAAACCTAATTCAACCTTACGTATGATCTTGAATTAAAATTAATCCAATTAGGTTGATTGGAGTAGTTGACCCCCAATTTCAATTATGATAGTAATTGTTGTGTGTATTTTTGGTCTATGCCAAATGGGCTGGTAAAAACCTAAAAGCCCGATGAAATTGGCCCAACAGCTCGTATAAGCAAGCTCTCATACGACGAAGTAGCTCACTAATGGCCAGATCACAGAGGCTCGCCCTTATATCACAAGACAATGAGCTCGCGGACAAGTTCCCAGTATATCAAATTATCAGCCCGCTAGTTAGCTCGCCTAGAAGGACTATCCCTCAAGTCGCTACCCAGTCAAAGCTGCCCTAGCGAGCTTTAGCTCACCCAGAGCAGAATCAGCTCGCAGATAGCGTGACTTGCACACCAAATCTTTCCTAGAATAGTAGCAGTACAGTTTAAGGAACACACAACTACGAAGTCAGAAGATAATATCAAATCTCGGAAATCAATCAACATTAAATGTTTTCCCATTTGTACTACAACTGTAGCCCCTCTGCCTCTCTATAAATAGGGGTGAGAATTATTGTAAGGGGGCTCTCTCTCTCCTCCCTCTCGCTGTAACCAGAAAATATATAATAACAGTGATTGTCTCCCCCCAATGGAGAAGATACCATGGACGTAAACTATTCTTAATGCTGAACCACGTAAAAACTATCTCATATTTCTTCCTTTCTGCCTTGTTTCTCTTATTTTTGATTTTATTGCAGTCTAGGCTGTACGAACCAACGTTGATCGGATCCGAATGTCAATATTTTGGCGCTAGAAGGAGGGTCCAAACTGCAGCTTCTTTTTTAAGTTTTTGGCAGCCATGGCAAGAGGGAGAATCAGGAGTTACAGCGCAACCGCTAACCGACTTGAAAAACAAACAGAGCAGCAACCCAGTACGCCCTATGCCTTTACAGATGGAGCTGCTGCAGGAAAACCCCCTTCAGCCCCTCATCAGCTAGTGTTGACAGTCCTTGCAGTTGAAGGGCTACAAGAATGGAACCAGCAACAGGAGGCGCTGGAAAACATGGTGCAGTAGCTCGCAGATGGTGTCAGAATTCTGGCCCAGGCCTTAGAGCAAAACGCGTCCAGACCTAAGTTCATTGAACCCAGAGTTTACCGGTAACCACAAGAACGAGTGTCAGCCCGTGAAAGACCTACCAGAAAAGCCTCGCGATCCGTTAACTCAGCTCTTCCCCCCATTTCATATTTAAAAGCTGATGATCGCAGAGCTCAAGCAGAGGAAGTAGAGCAACAGCAACTAGCAAAATCGCACCAAGTTCTCAGCTCGTCGAGTCAAGGACATGTTCCAAGTCATGACTCCTCAAGTCGCGAGCACATGAGGGAGTACAGGCCTCAAGATCTAACGGTTGAAGAGCTCCTCCAAAGGGTCCGCCAACTCGAAGCCCGACATGGAGCTCAGAAGCAGAGGGGTCAGTACAATGAAAGAACCCCTTTTATATTGGATATCAAACTCGAGCCTCTGCCCCCCAAACTTAAGGTCCCAAACATCCAGCAGTATAATGAGATAACGACCCATATAACCACCTCAATGCATTTAATGTCTAACTAGACTTGTAGCTCACCAGCTCATTGGTCAAGTGTCGTGTCTTCCCAGTAACTCTAGGGGACATTCCACAAGCTTGGTTCACAAATCTCCAAGCTTGCAACATAGACAGTTGGGAAGAATTGCAAAGAAGGTTTATCAGTCAATATAAGGCTCTGAAGAAGCAGCTTGCGCTGCCTTGCCACCTCGTTACGGTCTTCCAACGACGAGATAAATCGCTAAAAGACTATTTTATTAGGTTCAGACGCGAGGTCAGCAGGGTAGACAATCCCTCACATGAAACCATCCTGACAACAATCTTAGTTGGCCTTTACAAGGATGGAAAATTGTATGAAGATATATACAAGTCTCTAATCTGGGATTTGGGCGAGTTTTATGAGCGAGCTTCCAAAGACGTTAGGTAGGAAGAAGCTTTCAATCCTAAGCGATCTGACCAGGAAGATAAAGCGAACAGCTCCAATGATGAAAACAATTAGGTCGCTAAGAAGGCTAGGAAAGAGCTTAGGGCTAAGCGACCTCAACGTCATGACAGATACAGCACGTTGTTAGATACTCAAGACAGGATCTATGAAGTTGAAAAAGGCAAGGAAGATTTTGGGAAGCCCAACCCTCTGAATACTCCTATTCATCTCAGAAACAACAACGAATTCTGCACCTATCACACGAGATTAGACATCCCACCTCGAATTGTAGAGACTTGAGGGATGTAATTGAAGACCTGATAAAGCAAGGTCGCCTGAGTGACTATGTTGTGACGCCAGCCAGCTCGCAACCTCAATAAGCTCGACAATTAGCTCAACAGCAAGCTCTCAAACAATAAGCATGAACATGCTATACAATGACCCTCAACACTAGGGCACATCTCTATGTTTGGTAACTTTCTGAGCTAAAACTCGTAATGTTAAATTTGATTTTATGAATATTAATGAATTATATTGCTGAGCTATGATTATATATATTCTGTGTTATTAACTACTAAGCCTCCTTGGTCAAAGAATATGTTCGCTCAGCAGAAGCTCGAGCTATGTCAACGGGTGATGACCCCCTAGGCATAGCTCATCAAAATTATGCTATTATCAGGTGACAACCCCCAGGACAGCTCAGCAAAACATTACGTTGTACAGCTTTGATTACGACTCTTTGAACATAGTTAGAGAGGTTTATGTAAAGCTTTTAGCTGAGATCCATCCATATTGGCTTGGAAACCATCTATGTGACCTACCTGGACAGCTCGAGAGGAACATTGTGCTATATTGCTCGGGTTTTAGCTTTTTGAGCACAGCTTGCTGTAATGCTCGGATTTCAACCTTTTGAGCGCAGCTCGTTGTATAGCTCGGGTTACAATCTTGTGAGCGCAGCCAAGGTCCGGCAACCTTACCAACTCTTGCTATGTCAACGGTTTCCAATACCCCTTGGGCATAGCTCGAAAGGTTTGTTATTACTGATACTCTATTTTTTGAGTCCATAAGAAACTCAAGGACCTGGTGGAACCAAAGCACAAGGCAATGCTAAAATAAAGCAAATGTCAGACAAACCTCGCAACGAGGTGAATTAGAACCTACTCTCAGTGCTTCTTCATCTCATTAAGAGTGACCTCCTCAAGCTCACTCCTCACTCAATCCCTTCTTGCTCTAAGGGAACTCGAGCCCGAAGCCTGATAAGGGCAAGCAATCTCAATAAAGGCAAAGCAACAAGCTTATATGCACCAGCTTTTACCAATAAGGTTAAGCTCCCAATCCGTAAGTGCACTAGGAGCTTGGGGGCTTATGTTGTATGTATTTTTAATCTATGCCTAATAGACTGGTAAAAGCCTAAAAGCTAGATGAAATTGGCCCAGCAGAATATTGGACCAGTAGCTCGTATAAGCGAGCTCTCATACGACGAAGCAGCTCACCAGTGGCTAGATCACAGAGGCTCGCCCCCATATCACAAGACAATGAGCTCGCGAACAAGTTCCCAGTATATCAAGTGATCAGCTCGCTAGTTAGCTCACCTAGAAGGACTATCCCTCAGGTCGCTACCCAGTCAAAGCTGCCCTAGCTAGCTCCAGCTCGCGGATAGCGTGACTTGCATACTAAATTTTTCCCAGAATAGTAGTAACGCAAATTAAGAAACACGCAACTACCAAGTCAGAAGATAATATCAAATCCTGGAAATCAAGGGTGTCAGTTTTGGGAAGTCAATCAACATTAAATACTTTCTCATTTGTACTACAACTATAACCCCTCCCTCTCTCTATAAATAAGGGTGAGAATTATTGTAAGGGGGCTCCCTCTCTCCTCTCTCTCGCTGTAACCAGAAAATATACAATAACAGTGACTGCCTCCCCCCAACGGAGGAGGCACCGTGGACGTAGGTCATTCTTAAGGCTGAACCACGTAAAATCTGTCTCATCTTTCTTTCTCTCTGCCTTGTTTCTCTTATTTCTGATTTTATTGCAGTTTAGGCTGTACGAACCAACGTTGACCGGATCCGAACGTCAACAGTATTCAATACAATATACAATGCTCTCCATATATCAAATTATTTTTGATATTTTTAAAACTTTAATCTATATTTTCATGGATTTAAATTATTAATTAATCGATTTTTACAATCTTCATGCCCCGGGTTATTGTCAACCAGCTAAGAGATTATTTTTCTTCAATCCTGTTGTGCCCTGCTAGTGAAAACTAATCAAAGCCAGGGACGGCAACATCACGAAACTATTTCTTGGCATTTTGTTAATAAAAGGGTATTTTTTTAATCGACACACACTATTTTATCACGAAAGTTTGACGTTTGCTAACATGAGGATGATATTTTATTTACATGGGTTTTATTTTATCACTGAAGTTTGTCATTTTGGCTCCATTTTCCGGATTAGGTAGCCGTTCACTATTGTTTTATGGACAAACTGCATAAACTTACCTTGAATTTTGTCTTAAAATCATATTATTCAACAAATATCCTTAATTCCACATCAACCCTCCACTGTTTGTATAACAGTTGACTGAGATTATTTGACAAAAGCTTGAAATTGTCCCTGCAGTCTACTGAAAAGTCATAATTGCCCTCAATAGTGTCAAAATTTTTTCAAGATTAATAGATCGTAATCTATGTTTTCTATGAGAAATGTAATATATATATGTATATATATATATATTTAAGATTAAAATAATCAACCAAAGCATTAAATATTTAAAATAAATAAATAAACTTATGTTAATAATATTAATTAAAAGATAGAAAGAGAAAAGAAAGAAAGAAAAATGAAGGACTGAAACAATCAAGTATGAGCTAAACATCCAGGAACATGAATATAATAAAGATTGTTGTGATTCCTACGAAGATCCAAAAGCGGTTTTTGGTGAGCCATTTTGACAAAATAAGCCACAATGCCTCCTCCTTCAACGTCGAGGGAGTCGCCTCTATCCAACTCGTCCCATATTTGGTGACTTCTATTTCTTTTTCTTATTTCTATTTTCCTATATTCAAATCGGGCGCAAATTTAACAATCATTTTTTTTTTTTAATTCTAAAATTTTTTCCTTTTTTTTTTTATTTTTTTAAAAAAAAAATTATGCGCTGTTGATGGACTCCATAAATGATGCAGATGTAACATTTTCTTTTACTTTTATATTTTAAATTTTTTTCTTTTTTCTTTAATTTATAATTAATTTAATGTTTGATGGTATATTCGAAGTTGTATGTTCTATGAAGGGAAAAACTGTCCTTTTATGTATATAAAAAGTTTTCAAGGGTATTAATGTCTTTTTCCACTTTCTGAGTTTAGATATTAACTTTTCAATTTGAGTTTAGATAGCTTAAAAATTTAAACATTGAAACGAAAACTACAAGGCTTTCAAACTAATTATATTGGAACAAAACTCAGATAAATACACATTAATATTTGAAAGTGAAAAATATTTGAACAAATTACAATTTAATTATCCAGTTAGAACTTTAATTCAAGTGGAACGACTATTTCGGTTTTATTGCAATTGACCGACCCCCGCTCCCCCCTCCTCACGCCGTTAGTGAATATCTTTTAGAGTTAATGGATTGAATAGCAAAATTATCTTTTGACATTAATTTTCACTTTTTTTTTAAAATAATCATTTTAAAAACTTTAAAATAAGTTAAATTAAAAAAAAAAAATTAGTCAGGTCTCCACGATCTATTTAAGATGGATTATGGAGATTAATTTTAAATAATTAATAAAAATTAAGTAATTAAACAAAAATTTAATTTTTTATAAAAAAAAAATCAAATCTCCACCAATTGACAGTGTAGAATAATTTAAAAAAGTAAAAATTAAAAAATTGAATTTTTTTTTTTTAAATTGAAAAATTCTCCATAACAAAAAAAAAAAAAAAAAAAATCATCTTCAACTTAAAAGAAAAAAAAAATCTTTAATTCAATCTCATTTGAAAATCATCATCAACCTCAAAAAAATCAAACCAACTCAAACAATGAAGAACCGAATATGAGTTTAAAGAAGAGAAAGAAGAAAAAATAATAAGAAGAAGAAAAAGTAGAAGAGAAAGAGTGACGAATCCGGATATAGGTTCGAAAAAGAGAAGAAGAAGAAAGAGAGAGAGAGAATCACATACCTGATGAAAATTTTTATTTATTTAATTTTTTTTTTCATGGCCTCATCCGTCCAAGTATCACAATTCAATGCTACCTTGAGATATTTCACCCATTTATGTTTAACCATCAAAGCAATATGAGCGGCTCTCACAACTCTTTTGGATTTCTGTTTTGGAATTTTATTTTCTATCATAATATTCAATCTGTATTTTTTTTTTTTTTCAAGTGTGAAGTTGAATAATGCATACAAAGATTTTGCTTTTCAGACACCAAACGATAACTAATATGGTGAAGATCTTTCAGATGATTTTTTTTCTTTTCCTTTGTTTTCATCTAGTTGAAGATGAAGGTGAAATTCTTTTTTTTTTTTTTAAATTATTTAATTTTATTTTAAAAAATAATTAAAAGATTAGAGTATTTTGGTCTTTTAGTCATATTTATATTCTTCAATGTCAATTTTAAAGAAGTTCATTAAATTGCAATAAAATCGAAATAATTGTTCCATTTGAACTATAGTTTCAATAGGATAGCTAAATTGTAATCTACTCAAAATATATTTGATTCAAAAATTAAAGAAAAAACTTCATTTTGATCCTTATACTTTTAGGAAACTTCTCTTTTTAACTAAGAATGCATTTATATCTCTCATAGTCTCTCATGTTCCAAAAATACATCAATTTACTTTTTACTGTTGGTCAAACATTAGTCAAATGTTATACAAATAGGTTATTTTTGTCATTTCACACTTATATTAGGTAAGGATACACATGTCACATGGATGAAAAATGAAAAATTAAAATTAAATAAATAAAATTAATTTTTTTAAATAAATAAGAACAAAATAGAATTAGGGGAAAAAAAAGTGTTATTTTTATCCGAAAGAATTCGAAGCAAACATAAAAACTAGAGATAAAACAATTTATCTCAATCTTTTGTCTCCACCATCTTAATCTCTTCACCCCTTCTCCTCAATCTCATCTCTTTGTCTCCTTCTTCTCCTCCCACTCAATTTGTTTAATTGTGACGAAAATGACATCGATCGACTCCATCTACACCTGAGATAGGTAGTTCGAGCTCCATTTGTGATAAAATAGAGTCATTCGAGCTCCATTTGTGATGGAGATGGAGTTGTTTGGACTCCATTTGTGACAAAGACAAAGCTAGATGGCTTTATCTTCATCTTAGATAGAATCGTTCAAGCTCCAACTATGGTGGCTCCATCTTTATCTAAGATGGTTCGACTCAATGTCAGATGAAAATGGAGTGATCTATTCATTTTTTTTTTTTGGATAATTTTTTTAGATTTATTTATTTCTTTCTTTTTTTCTTCTTGAGATTTGGGTTGTATTGATGATATCGGTTTTTATGTGGATTTTTAGATGGAGCGATCTAGGTTTTGATGTGTAAGTTTTCTTTTTAGATTTGTAATTTGTTAGATCTGGGTTTTTAGATTATATGATTTTTTTCGATTTATAATTATTTTGAGATGGAGCGATCTAAGTTTTTGTTTTTTATTTTTTTGATTTATAGATAGAGAGATGATGATCTAAGTTTGAAAACCCAAATCTTTAATCATTGAAGATCTATGTTAACCTAGATCTTCCCAATTCTTTTTCAAATTTTTTTACTGTTCAAAATTTTAAATTTTGATTCTTTTATTTGTTTACAGAATCTCTATCGTCCATAATTGTATAATAGACAGTATAGATTCCTTTTTATTTTATTTTTAATTTTGAAATTTAATTTTTTAATTTTAGATGTAATTTTTAATTGTGGGGATTTATTTTTTTATTTTTTTAATTTTATAAAGGGTAGTTTGATAATTTTGTATTGTAGGTAAAATAGTCAAGTTGATTTTCTATTAAGTTTGACTATTAAAATTGCGGTAAGAGGGATTAAAATGATGTGTATTTGAAATGCAGGAGATCATGGAAGATATAAATGAATTTGTGATAAAAAAAAAAAAAAAAAAAAAAAAAAAAAAAAAAAGAGAAGTTTCCTAAAACTATAGGGTTTCCAATGAAATTCTTCCAAAATAAAAAATAAAAAATAATGAAAAATACCATCACTTTAATTTACGGAAACGCATCCTCGTCACATCACCAAGAGTACTTGTAAGAATCTTAAAATAAAATATTTAAAATCAAATTTTCTGTGATTTATAGTTTCTCGAGAATTTACAAATATATTTTAAATCACCGCTAGGTAGTTTTAGTTTTCGAGATAATTTCATTTTAAAGTTCGTGCACTTGAATAATAAAAATAATGAAAAATCCTGAAAACCAACCATCTTTCCAAAGATTATCCATTTTTTTTCTTTTATAGTTTCATTTTTATCTAAAAAAATCTCATTCTGTAATTATAATAACAGAAAAATTTAACTGAGATAAAAGGACCAAACTGTCTCTGTTATAATATTTTTGAAAACAAAAACAAACTAAATTAGAAAATAAAAGAAATTAAAAAAAAAAATTGAAGATCCAATCTGGATCTCTATAGCCATAATTCATTCTCATCTTTAACCTTCCACACTCCTAAATCCCCCCTCTCTCTCCCTCTTTCTTCTGTCTCCCCATTTTTGGGTTTTCAGTATTGAAAACCCAGATTTCTCATCTTCAATCTCCTATAATCATCAGCAAACACCATAATAAAAAATAAAAATAAATAAAAAAGCCACTGGTTTGGAAATTGAAATTTCTCATCATCAATCTCCCACAATCATCAAATATCAATCTTCCATAACTATCAGCAAACACTATAAAACAACCAAAAAAAAAAAAAAATACCAATCAACAGAACATAAAAAAAAAAAAAAAAAAAAAAAAAAAAAAAAAAAACAACAACAACAACAATAAAACATAACAAAACAAAAAAGCCCACCACTTGGGTCTCCAACGATGGAGACCGTATGCTCTCCACGATGATGATCAAATTCGGGTCTCCATTGTGCAGACCCAGACCCAAATGGCTCTTTAACGGTGGATACCCTCCTGGGTCTTTGGTCTTCGACGGTGGAGACTATTCTAATCGAAGGCCCAGAAGGATCTCCATGATCGAAGACCCATTTAGGTCTCCATGATCGCCATCTGGAGACCCAGATAGGTCTTCAATCGTGGGGATCCTTCTAGGTTTTCGATCTCCAATGGGTTTTTGGTGACCATGTTGTCACCGTCGAACCCACCTATAAAGCCTACCGATGATGAAGAGAGAAAGAGGAAAAGAGAAGAGAAAGAGGGAGATGAGAGAGAAAGGAGAGAAGGGGGGAGAGAGAGAGGATCTGAGCGGAAAAGAAGAAAATACTCAATATATATTTTTTATTTTTTTAAATAAGAAATATCTTATTTAATATTTTTATTAATATTTTTTATTGAATTTTCATTTTTACCCTTGGAGTCAAACGGTCAATTATAATAATCTAACGGAATCTATTACCGTCAGGGATATTATTGTCCTTTCATTACGTTTTCAGGGATATTTTGGATGTTTATTTTAAAGTCAGGCGATATTTTGGATGAAAACGAAACCATATGGAAGAAAATAGATAATATATTAAAAAAAGTTAAGGGAGTTTTTGAGATTATCCCTAAAAATAAGACAAGTTATAGTTTATATGTAAGCAGGCCAGACATACATTAAATCATAAAATATATTAAATTTATGACCACGATGGTCTTATGGCATATGTTAAATTTTTAGAGACAAAAACTCCTCAACTTCATTAAAAATTAATTATGCAACACTGCATGTGAAGATGTTAGGGATCGTTGAAACTTTTTTTTTTTTTTTTAAATTCTTGGGATTGTTGAATTGTATCATTGTATGTTGTTGGTTTCTTAATATTATTTTTGAAGTATATTAAAGCATCAAATATTTTAATGGTAAAGCTGTCATTGCGGCTATAACTTTATACTTTCATAATAATTGATGTGTTAAATGGTGTTTATAAAATGTGTTTCATCAACTTGTTAAAAAAAATTAAAAAAAAAAAAATGTGTGTTTTATGGTGTTTGTGGAAGTGTTTTGTGGGGTTTGTTGAAGGAGTTCTTTTTGAATAGCACGATCTGATTCTTTTTTTCTTCGAATTTTTTTGCTAATCTTTCCTTTTTTTAATTATTTATAATTTATAACAATATTTAAATATTAAAATTGTCTATTAATTGATTATAATTTTTTCATTATTATAATTATTAGGAGTTGGTGTGTTTCGAAGAAAGATTGGACATATTTTATGATCATTGCTTTGCTATGCAATTTCCATGCAATGCACTTATTAAAGCATCAAATATTTTAACGGCCCAGTAAAAGCTGGTAATTTTTCGGGCTACTCCAAATAGGCTGGTAAAAGCTCAAACGCCCAGTAAAATAACTCATTGAAATGGCCTAGCAGATAAGGGCCCAATATCCCAGCAAAGTACTGACCAAGCAGCTCGGGCGTATAGAAGTGTCCAACTCAGCGGGCTCGTACTATCCAACTAACCCAATCCTGACTCAGCTCGCATTAAAGCGTTCTCCTTCGACGTTAACTAGCAACCAAGGTTCCCTAGCGAGCTCCAGATTGAGCTGACGTAGCGAGCTCCAGCTCGCCCAGAATGGGCCCAGTTCGTAGATAGCATGACGTGCACGCCAAAGACTTCCAGAAGGTCAGCAGCGTAGATTATGACACACGCCAAAGTCAAAAGATAATGTCAAATCCCGGGAATTAAGGGTGTTAGTTGTGGAAAGTTAAGTCACCAATTAATGCTTTCTCATTTACTTTTTGACTTTACTGTAGCTCCTCCATTTCTCTATAAATAGTTTATAGGGATAAGATTTCATTGTAAAAGGGCTTTTGGCTCTCTCTCTCTCTCTCGTTGTAAACACAAAACACCATTAATGGCAGTAACTGTCTCTCCACCACCGGAGCAAGCGTCGTGGACGTAGATCATTCTTAAAGTCGAACCATCTCTCGTGTTCTTCTTCTTACTCTCTGCCTCTATTCTCTCCTGTTTGCTTGTTTTTACACAGATTCGTAGCTTGGGCTCAAAGAACCTTGGGTTGACAAGATTCTTATGTCAATATAGGCTAAATTATAATTCAGTCTTTTATAAATATTACATTGTCGTAAAAAAAAAAAAAATCCCCTTTTTTAATTGTGTTTAGTCTTCCTCATTTTATAACATGTATACTAAATTATGATTATATTCAGCTGATGACAGAAAGTCAGCTTTAAAAGTAATCCACAAACGTAGTCCATGTTTTCAACTCAATCAAGACAAAGCAAAGTCCTTCCCCAAATAAAAAAAAAAAAGACAAAGCAAAGTCTCCTTCTCACAAAGACAGTCTCGGTCGCAACCAGTCTCGAGTCGACTCAATTCACTTCTGACTTTTTAAGAACTTACGCGGTGGTGGTGACATAAAAGATCCAATGCTGCCAATATTCCCGCTAAGGATGGTTGCGTGATTGGGTCAGGAGACTACATCGTCAAAATACGGCTTGGCAGACCAAAAAAAGTTTTGTCCCTTATATTTGACACAGGAAGTGACCTCAGTTGGAAACAATGTGAGCCTGCGCGAGATCTTGCTATGTGCAGCAGGAGCCCATATTTGACCCAAGAGTGTCGTGTCCAAAACATATAGCAATATTTCTTGCTTATCAGACTTGTGCGGTGCGCTCGAGCCACCCACAGGTTTGAATAATGAATTAGTGATAAATGGTTAAATTATATATATATATATATATATAAAAAAAAGATTTAATTATAAAGTAATAATGAAGGTCCCAAATTGTTAACTAATATGACAACCATATCCACTGGCCAAATTAATCATTAATCAATTTCTAAACATCATGACCAAATATTTCAAAATTAAGAAAATATCAGTTCTTTGTTTTAATGAAAATATCTATAATATATAATTCATTGATAGAAATATCTAGAAAATTTTGATACAACCTTCTTTTTTGATATATTAAAAGTAAATTATAATTACATTCATCACTACTATCTCCTTATTATGACACTAAGATACAGCTCCAAAAATCGAAGGGACAACCCACACGAAGTGAAAAAATTACCAACCAACCAAGTGAGAATGATGCAGTTTCAACCTTTGACTAAAGGCTCAAGAAGAGCCATATCAAAGGATGGGTGCCATTGCACCACACCATCAACTGCAAAAAATTTTAATACAACTTGACAACAATAATTCACAACAAATAATTTTTTTCACAACAATTTTTCAGATATCTCACCAGGTTGTGCATCTTCAACATGCGTTTATGGTATCCAGTGTAGAGACTCCTCATTCTCCGCTGGATTATTCGGAAAGGAAACCCTGACCCTAACTCCTACAAATGTGTTTCCCAACTTCCTCTTCGGTTGCAGCCAGAACAACCAAGGCTCATTTGGTAGAACAGCCGGCTTGCTTGGTGTTGGTCGAGACCAACTCTCTCTAGTCTCCCAAACTGCCGCCAGTACCAAAAACACTTCTCTTACTGCCTTTCATCGTCTTCCAGCACCATCGCTCATCTCACTTTTGGCAACACCAGCCGCGTCTCGACATGCGTCGAGTGATATTCACTCCACTCTCCACCACGTCACAAGGGTCCTCGTCGTTCTATATCCTTGATGTCACCGGAATCAGTGTTGGTGGCAAAAAAGCTATTCATTGCCGCATCAGTGTTTTCATCATCAGGAACGGTTATTGACTCCGGAACTGTCATCACACGCCCGGAACTGGCTGTATACTCGGCCTTGCGGGCAGCATTCAGGAAACTGATGTCGAAATATCCAAAAGCTCCAGCTCTGTCGATTTTTGACACGTCCTATGATTTCAGCACGAATAAAAGCGTTACGGTGCATCATATCAGCTTCTTCTTCAATGGTGGCATTGATGTGAGCATTGACAAGATGGGGATTTTTTATGTGAATAGCATATCGTAGGTTTGCCTAGCGTTTACTCCAAATAGTGATGATAGCGGTGTAGCAATCTTTGGAAATTTTCAGCAGAAGACAATGGAGGTTGTGTATGATGAGAGGGTTGGTTTTGGTCCTGCAGGTTGTAGCTGATTGATCAAAGAGCGACTGATGAAGAAGAAAAATTTCTTCTTCAAGTAGTCACAATTGTTATAGTTGTTGTCTGATAATTAGAATAGTATATAAGACTGAAATAAAGGAAGATTTATATACATCTCCTTAGACCAGAAACAAAAAAAGATTGGTCCATCAATGAAAATGTATATATAGTTAGTAATATTGCTAGATATATACTTAATGGAGTTTGGTACATGACACAGTAATAATATTTGTTTATAATTTAATTACTTGCATGGTTTGAATATGTATGAGCGACTTGTAATGAATCATATATATCTTCAAGCTGCTTAGCTATAGTAAATGATTTGTAGGTTTAATTTTATGTAATTATTTTGGTTCTGACAAGCTTTTGAAGTTAAATATTAACTAAACATATATAATATTAAGGAAATTGTAGTATACAAGAATTATTGGGCCTTGAGGTCGAGGTTTTTCTTGATGAGACTGAAACAACTTTCAATAGGTTTATGTTTTCCTTAAATTGAGGATTTTACCTTGTAATTTTCTCTATTTTACACTTATTTTTTTATAATTTATTACCTCTATCATTATTCTTGTATATTATACTTGAGTTTACTTAAAGAGTCGATTCACATAAATTTCATAAGAATTCTATTAGTTCATCAATCAATTATTTGTTGACATGAAAATAATTATCGGACGAAGTGTTGAGAAAATTGGGAAAACGAAAGCGGAGCGCATCTTGAACAATCGATATGCTCATGAACCTCATTGGGCTTTGTGTAACACATAATTTTGTGATCCAGAATATCGGATGGTGACAAAGCCCAAATGGACTTAATGGGCTCATGTAGAAAATTAATGTGACCATGTTGGTTCAAGCCCATTTTGGACTTGGATCAGAATCTTTCGTTTTGGACCTTTGTATGTTACTGTTGTTAACGTGGAGATTTGCGCAGCACTTTTTTTTTTTTTTTTTTATCTTATTTCTTATTACTTTTTTTGTTATAAAATTAAAATAAATGAATATAATAAAATTAATAATCATCAGGGGTTTAAAGAGAATTTACCAGGGACTTGAGCTGATATTTGATAGCAAAAGTTGATAGCAGGAGATAACAGAGAGAGAGAGAGAGGTGAGAGAAAAGCAAAAACAATAAATTCAAAAAAACAATAAAGGGAGAGAGACAGAAGAAAAGCAGTAAAGTATATATCATTTATGAGTGCAAGCCTTACATATATATAGACAATAGAGTCGGTTTTATGACCAACTTAAACTTTTATATTATTATAATATTAATCATTCAGATCTTTCACAATACTCCCCCTTGGATGATATTATTATAATACATTTAAAAGTTTTTACCAATAAAAACTCAAAATCTAAACAAAAGATATTTTATGATCTGCCAGATCTAAAATATTATAATCTTCTGGATTTAATAATATTTGGATGTGCTTAAAATAACTACCTCATTAAAAACCTTGTCAGGAAAATCCAGTGGGATAAAACCTGATCGAAGGAAAAAAGAGTGCAGTGCACATATGTCCACATTGATTTAATATACTCCCCTTGAAAAATGCTTCAAACATTTTAAATCCTTCAGGAATTTTCATATAGATATTAGTATCAAGTGACCTATATAAATATGCTGTCACTACGTCCATAAGCCGCATTTCGAGTCCTTCTAAGACTGCTAAACTGATCAAGAATCTAAAAGTAATTGTATCTATCACTGGTGAATACGTCTCATCATAATCAATCCCTGGTCTCTGCGAGAAACCTTGTGCAACAAGCCTTGCTTTATGTCTTACAATTTCATTCTTTTCATTACGTTTCCGTACAAATACCCATTTGTATCCAACAGGTTTGATATTTTCAGGCGTTTGGACTACAGGTCCAAAGACTTTACGTTTGGCTAAGGAACTTAATTCTGCTTGAATTGCATTTTTTCATTCAAGCCAATCGTGTCTTTGTTTACATTCATTAACAGTATGTGGTTCATAATCATCGTTCATAACTGTCAAAGCTACTGTATATGAAAATATATCATCGATGATTATTTCATTACGATTCCACATACCTTCAGCACAATTGATTGAAATTTCTTGATTTCCAGAATTTTATGACTCATCAATTGTTTGTACCTCTTTGGGGGTTTTAGTCTCTTCAGGGATTGACAACTCTTCTGGAGTTGATTTTTCAGAGATAATGGATTTTGTAGCTTGAGTATTATTTTCAGAAGAATCAGAATTTTTCATTCTCCGTTTCCGGGGAATACTATCTTTTGAGCCCATTGGTCTACCACGCTTCTGGCGTGCAGTAGATGATTCATTTGCTGCGTTCTGATTACATTGTTCTATAGGAACAATTATTCTAGCTGGTGTATTGGCAGCTAGTATGTGTGATTTTGTCACTTTAGCAGCATCAATAAATGCATCTGGCAACTGATTCGCAATCATCTGAAGATTAACTATTCTTCGTACCTCACTTTCACATTGGGTATTACGAGGATCCAAATGAGATATTGTTGTCACATTCCATGATAGCTCATTTTTCTCTCCAATAGTGACATTTTTCTTGTGCTTCTCTTCAGGAGAAATTTTTCTTGTGAACAGACAATGCATATATTGTCATTGGATAATAGAATCTTCAGGTTCTTTAATGGGTGCCCATGAGAATTTTCAATGATTCTACGCATCATCGTAGATCCTGGATGACCAAGACGGTCATGCCAAAGTCGAAATGTTATTGGTTTAAATAGCTTCTGGCTTGAAACTATATAAGTTTCAATTGATCTCATAATTGTATAATACAACCCAGATGAGAAAGCTCTGAGTTTTTCTACAATTAGCTTTTGGTTTGAGATAATTTTAGTGATGCATAAATATTCAACATTCTTCTCATTTGTAGTTTCAATATGATATCCGTTACTACGTATATCTTTGAAACTGAGTAGATTTCTTCTAGATCTACTAGAGTATAATGCACCATTTATATATAATTTAGTACCATTTGTCAATAAGATTATGGCTCTTCCAGAACCTTCAACCAGATCTACAGGACCTGATATAGTATTTACCTTGACTTTGGTTACTGTCAAATTTGAGAAATATTTCTTATTCTGAAGAATAGTATGTGTTGTTGCACTGTCGACAATACATATATCTGCACCTTCCCTTTTGAGAATAGATAATTCATCCATATCCGTCTTTCATCAGATAAACCATATGTTAGTACATCATATAAAACAAAATAAGTTATCTTACTTCTGGAAGATTACAAAAATATGTACTAACATAACAAAAGTTAATATGATTATATTAACTAGGCAACTTTCTAATTGGTATGGATATCTCCATCACCAATTGAGTAATCCACTTTTCCATCCGCATTATCAAGAAAATCCGATAAGTCCAGGCTTGTGATATCTACAGGATCATCACTTTGATCTGCAAAATTTGTATCAATTTTCTTTTCCTTCCCCTTTACAGAGGCTTGATACAGATCAACCAAATGCTTAGTCGTACGACAGGTACGAGACCAGTGTCCAGACATACCACATCTGAAACAAATATCTTCATAATTTTTAGGGGCCTTTTTCTCTGCATTTTTGCCCTTGTTATGTTTAGCATTATAAACATTCCACTTTTGAGAGATGTTTTTCTGGTTTCGATTACTTGAAAATTTATACCCACCACGACCATGATTACCACGTTCGCGTCCATGTCCACGTCCACGACCTTTACTTGTGCTAGCATTTGCTTCTGGAAGTGCAACTGCGCCAGCTGGGCGGAGTTCATGATTTTTCATCAGAAGCTCATTATTTTGTTCTGCCACTAAGAGACATGAGATTAATTCAGAGTATTTTGTAAACCTGCGTTCTCTATATTGCTGCTGCAGGAGCACATTAGATGCATGGAAAGTAGTATATGTCTTTTTCAACAGATCTGTATCAGTCAGTATTTCACCATACAAGTTCAGCTGTGAGGTTATCTTAAACATGGCAGAATTATAATCAGCGACTGATTTAAAATCTTGGAGTCTTAAATTACTCCACTCATGCCGGGCTCTGGGAGGACGACGGTTTTCTGATGGTCATACCTATCTTTTAGATTTTTCCACAGAGTCAGTGGATCTCTAATTGTGAGGTATTGAGTCTTCAGGCTCTCATGTAAATGACGACGGATAAAGATCATTACAGTTGCTTTATCCTGTAGAGATGTTTCATTATTATCTCTAATTGTATCAGCTAAGCCCTTGGATTGCAGATACAGCTCTACATCAAGGATCCATGAAAGATAATTATTTCCTGATATATCCAGTAGAGCAAATTCTGGTTTTGCGATATTTGACATGGCTATATACATAAAATATCACAATTAGTGACATAATCAAAATGATATATCTGAAACTTCAGGTTGCCAAAAATTTCATTTATATTTTTAGAACTTCAGGTCAAAAATAATAACTTCAGGTTTTAACAATAAATATTTAGAACTTCAGATTCCATTGATTAAAATCCAGAACTTCAGGTTCTAGTACATTATAAATTTGAGAGAATAAAATACATAAAATATAAAGATATAACAGAGATAACAAATCAATTAATTAATAATATATTGAGCCGGCATAGCCGTGCATGAAATACATAATAAAAATAGTAAATGATAATAACAGAGCTGCACATATAGTATGTAACAATAAGTAAATAAATAAAATTAAATAGTTAGATCTGTAATGCATGATAATAATAATTGAGTCGGCAGAGTCGTACATTGGTTGAGTCGGCAGAGCCGTACATTGATTGAGTCGGCAGAGCCGTACATTGATTGAGTCGGTAGAGCCATACATTGATTGAGTCGGTAGAGCCGTACATATATTAAGTCGGCAGAGCCGTACATATATTGGGTTGGCATAGCCAAACTTCTCAGTTAGAGTTAAAGTCAGAATATCAAAAACTTCAGGTTTAAGATCGTGTTGATAACGTGTTATAAAATTAAAATAAATGAATATAATAAAATTAATAATCATCAGGGGTTTAAAGAGAATTTACCAGGGACTTGAGCTGATATTTGATAGCAAAAGTTGATAGCAGGAGATAACAGAGAGAGAGAGAGAGGCGAGAGAAAAGCAAAAACAATAAATTCAAAAAAACAATAAAGGGTGAGAGACAGAAGAAAAGCAGTAAAGTATATATCATTTATGAGTGCAAGCCTTACATATATATAGACAATAGAGTCGATTTTATGACCGACTTAAACTTTTATATTATTATAATATTAATCATCCAGATCTTTCACAATATTTTCAAAATTTTTATCGTTTAGTTTAATTATTTTAGAGTTTGTTTATTGGTTTCTTAAAGATAAAAGAAAGGCTATATTTGGTAATGTGTAGGGTATAATCATAAAATATTTTAACGGGCTGGGGTCTGTATAGAGATTTTGAGGGGTGTACGTATCGAAACTTAAATTTTATCATAAGAAATGGAAACCCACATAACCAGAAGCCCATTTCGGGTTGGGGTTTCTTGCGCCTTATATACAACAGTATGAGCTATATCATGTTCCTACAGAAAACCATGCCAGTTATAAATAAAATGATTAGTTTATGTTGTATTAAGTTTACTATAAATTGTATGTATTATATTATAATCTTATTTGACTTTTTCTTCTTTACCTTGATTATCCCTTTTCATTTTACTGTTATGAGTTATAACTAATCATATTCTTAATTATCAGTATTTATTTCAATAAAATTATTTATGTTATTATTTCTTTTTGGGTTCCTCTTTGCCTACATGATATTAATCGATTCGGAATATTTCATTTCTTTCATGTATATGAAGTTGGAGCAATCAACATGTGAACAGTACCAGGGTTAGAGTGGGTGTAATCATGTACGCTTTATTACAAGAAAAGGAAAAAAAAAATCATAATAATTTCGTTGTCATACAATTAGATGATTCAACAAGATATAACTTTTCAACAAATTTATTTATTTATTTTAAAAAAATATTATTGTAATTCAGGTTTTAAAGGAGAAGGAAATGACATTGACTCAAAACCTCTACGGTATATGTGTGAGGAGCATGCCACCGTCCAATCTCATGTTGTCACAACTAATTTATTTAACTACTTGTTATGGAAACAATCCTAAATCTAAAATATTAATAGATATTATTTTAGTTGACATGATTAATGTGACTAAGCATGCCACCCAATCTCATGTTGTCACAATTAATTTATTTAACTACTTTTTATGAAAATGATCTTAAATCTAAAATATTAATTAATAGATATTATTTTAGTTGACATGATTAATAATAAAATTAAAATATTATTTGACAATTTGACAATTATATTTTTAAATTCATTAAATTATTTAGTTTTCATTGTCTTTAACATATTATACTTAATAAATTTTCATAAAATTCCAAAGGGATATGTACCCCTCCTAACCCTATGCTAGGTCCACCCTTTCTATAGTCTCCCAAACTGCCTCAGAGTATAAACAAATCTTCTCTTACTGCCTTCCATCATCATCTAGCAATACTGGTCACCTCACATTTGGCAGCCAAAGCCTCCCATCAAACATAAAATACACTGAAATGATCACTACTTATTCAACACTTTACGGTCTTGGTCTTGTTGGAATTGGTCTAGGAGGTACAAAACTATCTATTCCTAAATCAGTTTTTAAAAATTCCAAAACAGTGATTGATCACTCGGGAACTCCCCTGACATACTTGCCACCAAATGCTTACACGGTCCTGGAAACGGCATTTCATCATGCAATGTCAAAGTATCCGACGGCAGCTGCTTCTGCGGTCCTAGATGTTTACTATGACCTTAGTAAAGATCCTCAGTTTACATTGCCTCAAGTTAGTTTCTACTTTGACGATGGCACCGAAGTGATCCTGCCAGATTAAGGGTCTATCCATGCATATAGCACATCACAGGTTTGTCTAGCAATTGTGGCAAATGAAGATGCTAAGGATTACACGATCATTGGGAATATAGCGCAAAAGACAATGGAGGTTGTGTATGATATTCCTAGAAAAAGAATTGTGTTAGCTCTCAACAGTTGTAACTAATAAAGGAGGAGCTTATTGTCTTCTTCAAGTTTGGCCATGGTAGCTAGCTTGGAGTGGATCTTTATGTATAATAAGCAGGTTTTAATAAAATGCCACCTCAGTGTTTTCTTGCATTTGAAGTTTGCTGTTGCAGGTAATCTAGCTATAACGTTTGTCTCGGTTTTATCTAATTTACTGTTTTTCCTTACTTAATTCTTTATCCTTTTTTATTATATACTTCTTTTTTTGTTTTACAAATTATCCACTTTATAATCCCATAAGATCATACTTCATGAACAAAAGACCAAAATATTTCAACAGTAAAATGATCAAAATACCCTTTCAACTATTAAGTTTGAATAATGGCCAATTGACAGAACTAGATTGATGAATTTTTAAAACATTAAGAATGATGAGAATAAAAAATGCATTAATGAATAAAAAAGTAATATTTTGTCAAAAGTTGGGGATTAAAGTAAAATGTTTCCTGAAGTGTTGTTAAGTGAATTGCCCCCTCTAGTAATTAAGCATGATATCCCCCCTCTAGTAAATGAAAATACTAAATGGATCAAGATTGATGAAGGTAGGGGTGGACGTTTTCGGGTTCGGGTTGGGTTGGGTTAAAAATTTTTCAACCCAACCCAACCCAATAAATTCTTCAACCTAACCCAACCCAACTCAATAATAATCGGGTTGATTTATGTTAAGTTAATCAGGTTGGATTTATTCCACTACGAAGACATAAAAAGTTTAGTTAGTAACTCTTATAGTCTTAGCAATTTGATTACAAATAAAATATATACAAATAAATATTCAATGATTAAAAATAAAAGATTTAATCCACCACATAGACTATTTTTTATCTTCATCTCTAGCAAATGTGCTTTTAGAAAAAAAAAAAAAAAACTTGGATTTAGAATTAGGGATGAACATTTGTCGGGTTGGATTAAAAATTTTTCAACCCAACCCAACTCAATTTAATTTTGAACCCAACCGAACTCAACTCATCTCAATTTTTTTAAAGATATAACCCAACCCAACCCAATAAAAAGTGGTCCGGTTGGGTTGGGTTGGTCGGGTTGAGATGCCCACCCCTAGACGAAGGATTGAGTAAATATATATTTACAAGAAAAAGGCGTTCAATGGTTAAATCAAGTGTTCTTGTTTTCAAATTCCAACACAAATTTACATGGAATCATATAATTTTTGCTATCTTTAACAAGGGGAGCACTTCATACACTTATTGACAATAATGAGTGAGGGAGGCATCAGTCACTCTCGATTAAATGAACAAAATAATGTTTATCTGGAAGCTTTTTTGGTTAATATGGAAAAAAAAAAAAAAAAAAAAAAAAATGAACGGTCATGAATGGTCCACTCATGAGTATATCTAGCATTGATATAATCGAAAGCAACGACAGTCACGTTAGATTATGATAGTGGGCAGTTGATCTCGGGAGAATATAAATTATGCTACACTTGCTCTTATCAGTTTTTATTGTTAGTCTAAAAACGTGGAGCGTCTGATTGATCAACAAAGAAGTCCAATTGATCATCAGAGCTCTCTGTGTTGTATTGTATTTTCTCTCTTAGGATTTTCATCAAAATTTCTATGTTTTTATCAACACCTGCAATTTCACACGGTTTGCTTCAAACTAGAATTTCAATACTAAAAATAATCATTCATACACACAAACAGAACTTATTTCATTTTCAACAAGCACTGAGAAACTTTGTATACGCTTAATGTCCAATTTGATTTCATGTGTCAAGCATCTCTTTTTATTGTTTATACTAGAATAATTGGATCAACTCATCAAATTTTCTTTATTAGTTTTGACAGTGGCCCTCGAACAACCACCAAACCCAAATTCAACCTTATTTTCCTGGATATCATAGAGTACATTCATGTCCGCTGTTGATGATTACCAATAATGGTCAAATATATTTAACATCTTCATTTCCAGCAAAAGCTAAGCACAGTTGAGAATCACTTTTCAAATCAATGCTGTTGGATCCAAACCCACTTTGATTTTTTCAAATTTTAGTGCCATCTTCGGTAATGTCACATTGTCAATTCCATCAAGGTTGTAGCATGCGTCCAGCAGTGACGTTGACGGGGCACGAGAGTATTTTGAAATAAATTTCACAAATTCAGAGCGGAGAGCAAAGTAGCCAGGTGACTGCAGGCGAGTGACGACAGTTCCTGAGTCCATTATGGTCTTCCACAATGAAACGTCTATTCTCTGTTTACCCATTGCAATGCCAATAAGGTTAACTAAAAGATGGCCTCTTGGGGTCCCTTTGAAGGGGTGTGGTGATACGTGCATAAGCCATGCAGAGGACGTAAATTGGCCACGCTTGTGAATTGTCTTCTTACAACTATCAAGTCAACTCAATTCAACTCAGTTGAGACTTAGACTTGGTTTGTTAGTTGTGTTGTTGTCGTGAATAAAGTCAGGGCTGTTATATAGCTAGTGGAGCAATTATATAGGTATTAGTTGCTATTATTAAGGCATATATTTCCTTAGTTATTAGTTGTTGTTAGTTTCCTTGATTCAATATAAATCTTTAGGCTATTTAAACGGACCTCAACCATCAATAAAGAGGATAGCAAGAATTAAAATTGTTCTACTCTTCTCAGATTTCTCTTCTACTTTTCTACTCTCAAATTCTACACATCATTTTGGTATCAGAGCATGACTACTCGAAATCAATCAAATGCAAAATTTCAAAACGAAGTTCTTGAAATTTCTGAATTCACAAGCTTCAACTACTACCCATCAAGACACCAACCCATTTGCCCCAGCTGAATCATCCCACCAACAAAACCAACCCCCATCTAGCCATTATCGACCTTCCACAGACCGTAATCCTCATCACCTTAAACTGAATTTTCCTAGATTTGATGGAGATGACCCACAATGATGGATTTATAAAGCCGAGCAATACTTCGAATTTAAGGAAGTGGCTACTGAGCATTAAGTCCAACTTGCATCATTTCACCTAGAGGGAATAGCACTTCAATGGCACAGATGGCTTACTAAATTTAAAGGTCCAATCACTTGGACAGAATTTACTAAGGCCCTGTTACTTTGATTCGGTCCAACCGACTATGAGGACCCTTCTGAAGCACTTACTAGACTAAAACAGACCACCACAGTTGTCACTTGCCAAGAAGAGTTCGAAAAGCTCTCCCATAGGGTAGACAAATTGCCAGAGAAATTCTTAATTGGGTGCTTTGTTGTAGGACTCAAAGACGATATAAGGTTAGATGTGAAAATCAAACAGCCTCGCTCTCTAGCAGACGCAATCGGAGTGGCGCGGTTAATAGAGGAACGAAACACTTTGCAGAGAAAGACCAACAACAACAATAACAACTCCTTCCGAACACTAAATACAACTCCCTCACAGTAACCTGAGATCAACACCACAACAGGGCTCCTTGGTCCTCCTCTATCCCAGAAAATTCCATCCACAACCAACCCTTCTATTTGTCACATATCTGAATAAGAAGCCAAAGACCGTCGAGAGAGAGGTCTTTGTTACTATTGTGACGAGCGATACATGCTTGGTCATAGGTGTCAACAACCCTAACTCTTCATGATAGAAGACTATCCACCACATCCAGAACAGGGTGAAGACTCATTTTATCCTTGCAGACAAGGATAATTTAAGGGGGATGGAATGATACGTGCATAAGCCATGCAGAGGACGTAAATTGGCCATGCTTGTGAATTGTCTTCTTACAACTATCGAGTCAACTCAGTTCAACTCAGTTGGGACTTAGACTTGATCTTTTAAAGTTTGTTAGTTGTGATGTTATCGTGAATAAAGTCAGGGCTGTTATGTAGCTAGTGGAGCAATTATATAGGTATTAGTTGCTATTATTAAGACATATATTTCCTTAGTTGTTAGTTGTTGGTCTTTCTCTGCAAAGTTTTTCGTTCTTCTATTAATCGCGCCACTTCGATTGTGTCTGCTAGAGAGCGGGGCTGTTTGATTTTCACATCTAACCTTATATCGTCTTTGAGTCCTGCAACAAAGCACCCAATTAAGAATTTCTCTGGCAATTTGTCCACCCTATGGGAGAGCTTTTCGAACTCTTCTTGGCAAGCGGCAATTGTGGTGGTCTGTTTTAGTCTAGTAAGTGCTTCAGAAAGGTCCTCATAATCGGTTGGATCGAATCGAAGCAACAGGGCCTTAGTAAATTCTGTCCAAGTGACTGGACCTTTAAATTTAGCAAGCCATCTATGCAATTAAAATGCTATTCCCTCTAGGTGAAATGACGCAAGTTGGACTTGATGCTCAGCAGCCACTTCCTTAAATTCAAAGTATTGCTCGGCTTTATAAATCCATCCTTGTGGGTCATCTTAGTTTCCTTGATTCAATGTAAATCTTTAGACTATTTAAACGGGCCTCAACCATCAATAAAGAGGGCAGCAAGAATTAAAATTGTTCTACTCTTCTCAGATTTCTCTTCTACTTTTCTACTCTCAAATTCTACACATCATGTGGATGTTGTAGTTTGGCAAGTTTCAAGTGGACCATCTTGTCCTGCACCAAGCAGCCCGTCTGCGGAACCAAAACCAGGACCAATTTGCAGGGCATAACCAAAAACAAAGTTGGGGAGCACATCAGAGGGTGATAAATGTAGTAAGCGTATCACGGGTATAATATCCACTGGCACTGGAGTACTTGTCATCATAAGTGACAGGAAAATCACAAGATGGTCTAGAATTGCACGTAGCGTTGGCAAATGTTGAGGATGCAAAAGGCTGATAATCGTTTACGTTTCAAGTATGTGAACTCACTGCCTGTGTCAAAAATCGAGTTGAAATCGCGTTTTGGAGTGCCAAAACCAGCTTTGACAACGTAATTGCCTGCGCCAATTTTGCGGTTGAAAAGGGGCAGCCTTGTCCCCTCCGCAAGACCATATGTGGGGTACTTCTTGGAGGTCAGAGAATTCATAGAGCGAAATCTAGCCTGATCTTTTATTAAGATATGGCGAGAATCGGAAGAAGAATTCTCTTGGCCAAATGATGAGCAGGGTCCATATCTCTGAACTATTTGCATACCATGAACACCTGAGAAATTGGATACAAACATGTTGAATTGGCAAAGTCACAAACAAACAAAAACGTTAGCACCAAAATATGAGAAAAGAACAAATAACCTTTAGTCGATGCAGGAGCAAGTGACCTCATTTCAACAACATGGTGAATTGCCTCAACAGCTCCCTGAACAAATGTTTTCTTCCAAAAACAGGAGGAAAACAATGCAAAAACGAAAAGAAGATAGAAAATGTACCCGCCATATTGATCAAGCAAACCTGTGTGGTTGCAATTGCTTATATATTTGCCAGAATAGACCACCAATCAAAGATATATATATATATATTTTTTAAATTAAACGATGTAAATATTAGGAGGAAAACAGAATAACATAAAATATAAACAAACAGAAAAAATGTAAATTTTTTATATGATTTGAAAATCTTCACGTCCATGAAATGAGATAGCACTTTTTCCATTATAATATAATGTTTACAAGCGGAAAATCTCTTTCTAAGCCGCTCTCTCTTTGTTTTGCCCACTACAAAAAACCCTATTTATATTAGCTCAAAAGTAGTATTGATCTCCCTAATTAATTTGGAAAATATTTTTCCACAAGATTTTCATTTCAGTCATGATCACTAATTGTGCAAGGAGCTTGACCTCTAATGCATCTACTTAGGATCATAATTTTGAATTCATGTTTCACAACCCAACAATAATTATTCACTAATGCTAATATTATGTATTAAATCAATTCATGAATCACATGGTTACTAGTTAGTACACTCTCTCTTTACAGTCACGGTGATGGTTTGTATTTAGCCATTATAATACCACGATTTGATGAGTCTAAGATACATTCAAGACACAATCCCCATGTAAAAAATATAAAGAGAGATTTATATAGCTCTAGGCGTCTAGCTAATACAAAGTATATTAATATGAATCTCGATTTTTTATTTTTATAAATCCAGAGAAATGTTTGGAAAGAGATTTCACACTCATGCCACTAATCAATTGATTTGATTTGCTTCCAACGGTCTACTAACAGTCACCATCCCTCCATGAATTAATCTTGGTTTGATTTAATTGATACAATGCAGAATATAAGTGAATAAATGGTCATTATGGTCATCAGGCTTCAGATCCTGTGCAAGTTTCATACGTGCATAGATATTAATTCAAATAACATCCTAATTATTATATACTATAGGCCTCAAAATTTTATTTTTAAAAAAATATATTAAGAAAGGTGTTTGAACCAATTGCAATGATAAGTTTTTACAATTTCATTTAAAAAAAAAAAAGTGTTTCATATAAATGATAAGTTATTATATACTATATGCCTCGCAATTTCATTTAAAAAAAAAAAAAATGTTTGAACCAAATAACCTAACATCAATATAACAGTGTCCTCAACCATATTACAAAGTGTTTGAACCAATTGCAATGAAAATGTATTGCTGATAATATAAAAAGTATTAAATTCAATTATTCAATTTTTTAAAATTTAAATTCATTTACTCAAAATAACATAAAATCATTATTGTTGTTGTTGTACCAAATAATGTGATCTTTATTCCTGTCAACCTTCAAACTCCTGTCTCTCTTGTCTCTCCACAGAAAGTTAGGGTCTTAACCTCCAAGTAAGTTTTTAGATTGACCAAATTATGAAATTTCATTACCATATAATATAGAATGGAAATATGTGCCTAATCTTTGGGCGTGCACGAAGATTGGAGCAGAAGATAATAAAATAACACCAAATAGAGAACAAATGCAAAAGAACTATTACTACTACTATTTGCAACCGTTCAAATAAAGCTTGTATACTTTACCTTTTATTTCTTATATAATCAGGTGGGATTGATTAAGTTAAATTTATGATTCTCAGGTATATAATATCCCATTTCTTATTCTAGTTTTTAATTAGTTTGGTTTGATTACATAGAAGCTGCTTCTACTTTCCTTTTTCCTTCCACATTTTTAAATTTATTCACGAATTTTGTCTTTGATTAAAATGGAATGACTTTTCATTTACTTTAATTTGTCTAACCAATCCTAGGTAGTTAGAAAATACTCAGATCGAAAAATTACTGCTAACTAAATAGACGCTATGATTATATATTGATTACATCTATGATCTGTTGATTTAATTTATTAGACTGATAAATTTTATATAAATCTTGCGATTAAATTAGATCTATACAAATATTCTTCATGAGTCTTAGTACTAAAGCCTGTGTTATTGTTGGTGTGTTTCAATTTCCATTTAAGGTTCTCTAGAATTAGTACACAAGTATGGTCCATGCTCTGAACTGAAACAAGGCAGAGCAAACACTCTCTCTCGGTCTAAAATTCTACTCGAAGACCAAGCCCGAGTCCACGCAATCAACTCCTGGCGTCAGTACATGAACAATTTGCATGGAAACCAGGTGTTGAAGCAGAGAAAGGCCCTGACCTTCCCCTTCGGGTATGCCACATCAATCGGGTTGGGGGAATAGAATACTATGCAAAGGTCGATATTGGCACACCAGGACAGTCTGTTTATGTAATTTTAGATACAGGTAGCGACATAACTTGGATTCAATGCAAGCCATGCTCAGTACAATGCTTTAAAAAAACAGATCCAATTTTCGATCCATCCAGGTCTTCATCGTACAGCAAAATTCCATGCAAATCGCCTATATGCAATCTACTCTCTGCTTCAAGTAATTTATTATTATTATTATTATTATACAATTCAAGATTTTGAAACTTTATTGGAATTTATAATTCGAGACGTCTTAATCCCCAAGCTCCTAATTTCAGTGGTCGGGTATATATGAAGTATGAGATATATTTTACTTTGACTTTATTAGTTGTTCGGACTGGTTGTTCATACAAAATTAGTGAATAAAAAATTAAACCTCATCCGTCATATGTATTTAATCTTCTTAAACCTGATAAAAAATAAATAAATAAATAAATTTCTATCTAATTCCACTATTACGGGATTGTTTTCCATTTTAGCGAAACATCTAGAGTTCTTAGAATTCTCCACATACTACATATTCCAGATGTCCAAATTCTAGTTCAAGATTATTGGAATTAAATCAACAAAATCTAAATATGCAGGCATGAACAAGGTTTCACATCCGATGAATGCACCTATGGTTCCAACTACGGCGATGGTTCGTTCACTCACGGATTTTTGGTGCAAGACAATTCAACCTTTCCATCAGCCAACCGCAATTCAAAAGTAGTCCTAAATAACTATGTGCTTGGATGTGGCCAAAACAACAGTAACGCTGGAGGACCCAATATTGGAGTGATAGGCCTCAGTCGAGCTCCAATATCATTTGTATATCAAACGGCTCCTTTCTTCAACGAATACTTCTCGTACTGTTTGCCTTTAGATTTCAGCTCCGCTGGGTACCTAACTTTCGGCAAATATGAAATCTCAATAACAAATACATCAATTTCACTCCGATGCCAACTACACCCCAACAATCGCAATTCTACGATGTTATAGTATGGTCATTCACTAAGAACCCATGAAACCATATGGTATGGGCAGCATTCTGAAAACGTTCTTTCTTTGCTGGGAGACTAGGATTGTTAACAGCTATGATGATGTTATCCACGTAAATGAGAACTATAATCAAATCATTGACCGTAGTAAATGTAAACATAGAAGTATCAGCTCTAGTACCTCTTAAAACCCCACTGAAATAAGCAAACGCTAAGCTTAGTAAACCAGCCTCGGAGACCATATAATGCTTTATTTAACTTGCTAACAAAGTGACGATGAGTTGAGTTAACGAAACCTGGTGGCTGCTCCATGTACACTTCTTCGGAAAGCTCACTGTTAAGGAATGCATTGTGTATATATAGTTGTTTGATAGGCCAGTGCAGAGAATATGCTAGACTTACAACAATTCTAATAGTCGTTGGCTTAACCACCGGACTGAAGGTTTGAAAATAGTCAAAGACAGGGTGTCGGGGTGGAATCTTTTTGCCACTAATCGAGCCTTATGTCTTTCGATAGTTCAATCTTGTTTGAGTTTGAGTTTGAAAACCCATTTGCAACCAATTAACTTATGTCTTGGAGGTAAAGGAACTAGATTCCATTGTTTTTAAGTAAAGCCTGGTATTCAGATTTCATGGCAGCAATCCATTGAGGAGGGCAGTGGAGTGCTTGTTTACTGAGGAAGGTTCAACCAATTCAGGATAGGGAGATATTTTCTGAAACAGCCACACCTTTGGCTTATAGATTTCTATTTTAGTCCTGGTTAACATAGTATGAGCATTAGTAGAATTAGGTGGCTTATGAATTATAAGGCTAGATAAAGGAAAAGGAAGATTCGCTACATCAACATATTTCGGCAAGTCTGTATTTCCATACCCAGTACTCGATGAAGAGAATTGATTGTTAGTAGCACTAGATGGAGTAAATGGAAGTGGTGAAGTGGTGAGAATAATCTATTTTAGAGGTTGAATCTACGGATAGGATATATGGTGAAGATGGTAAATTTGAATGAGATATAGGCTTTGAAGAGATTGAGGTTGATGTTCGAGTGATCAAGAAAGGGATGAAGGAAATTAAAGGGGATATTAATTTAATGATTAGGATGATATTCAATAATTTCACCGGGTCCAGACTTGGTAAAGATTTTTCGTTAAAGATCACAAGGTGTGAGACAAATATTCTACCTGACTTTATATCAAGGCATAGGTATCCTTTGTGATGTGAGCTAAAACTAAGGTAAACACATTAAGAGGATTGAAATTTCCATTTTATTGTTATTAAAAGGTCTCAAAAAGGGACAGCAAGCGCACTCAAAAACTTTGATAGACTTATAGGTTGGTTGCCTCTTGTAAAGTAGTTCAAAGGGTGTTTTGAGATCTAATACTTTGGTCGGTAATATGGTAATCAAGCAGGCTGCTGTTTGAAAGGCATAAGGCCAAAAAACATAAAGGTACACCAGAATGTGCTGGCAAGCTAAGACAGGCCAACTTCTACAATATGCCTATTTTTTTTCTTCTCAAAATTTACCATCTATGACTTCGAAAGTACAAAAGAAAGTCTATGATTTTTTGCTAACTAACATAGGAAAAGCTGGATGTCCTAGTCTAGATGGACATCATTATATTGTGTTAAATAAGTTGTTGCAAGTTTATAAGTGATGAAAATAGTAGTTTTTCATATATTTCTTGCTAGATGAATACACATATATATACATCAGTGTATAGAATCAAATTACAGAGACTAATTTAAGTTATATACTATCTTAAGCTAAGAATATGGTTGACCTTTAGAATAAGGAAATTACAAATTGAAAATTGATTAACTAATCATCCCTACAATCTTTCTAATTAAGCCTTGATTGACAACAATCTCTCCAATTGAATCTTGATTGATGACTCACGTCAAGACTCCCCCTCAAGTTGGTGCATAGATATCAGTAATATCTAACTTGTCTAGTGGGTTGTAGAAGATCTTACTGGAAATAGCCTTTATAAGTATATCCGCCAGTTGGTATTTAGATTTAACAAATGGAAATTGAACTATCTTTGCTTCAAAATTTTACTTGATGAAATGTCAATCCACATCAATGTGTTTAGTATAGTCATGCTAGACTAGATCATAAGAAATATCGATGGCCGCCTTATTGTCACAAAATAAGTTCATTTCAAAAGTAGGAGCAAATCTAATCTCGGTTAGCAACCGCTTAAGCTAAAGTAGTTCACAAAGTCCTTTGTCCATTCCTCTAAACTCAGCTTCAGCATTGGATAATGTCACTACCTTCTACTTTTTGGTTCTTCACGTGACAAGATTGCCTCCAACAAAAGTGAAATAGCTCGATGTAGACCTTTTATCAAAAATGCTTCTCGCCTAATCCGCATTTGTATAACCATCAATATTGAGATGATTATTCTTGGAGAACATAAGTCCTTTTCCTAGAGTAGATTTCAAATAACAGAGAATTCAAAATACCGTATTCATATAATCTTCACTAGGTGAGTGCATAAATTGACTAACTATGCTTACGACATACCCAATATCTAGACGAGTATGGGATAAATAAATAAGTTTTCCCACTAATCTTTGATACCTTTGCTTATTAGTTGGCACTTGATCTAAACACTCTCCAAGCTAATGACTCTGCACAATTGAGTATCGGTTGGTTTGCAATCAAGCAGTTCCACTTCAAATAGTAAATCAAGCATGTATTTCCTTCAAGAAAGAAATATATCTCTCTTTGATCTAGCTACTTCAATCCCTAAAAAGTATTTGAGACCCCTAAGATTCTTCATTTTAAACTCTTTTGTAGTCTAGAGATCTCTTCTATGTCATTCCTTATAATAATCATGTCATCCACATAGATTATTAAAGCTGCTACTTTTGCTTGACGATGTTTCAAAAATATAGTATGGTCCAAGTTGTAACACCCCTACCTCGATTTCCCCCTGGTGAGAATCAAGGCGAAGAGTATTACCTTTTTCGTTTTCAAATTCCTTTTTTTTAAACATTTCTTTAAAAAAAACGTTGATTTTATTTTAACGAAAATCCGGCAGAGTTTTCTTTTTTTTTTTGAAAACCCAAAAATTTAAAACCTGTAAGGAAAATACACTTCTAAACCAATCCATATCTCAACCTTTGTTTCAGACTTCCCATCTGATTCCAAATCACTTCGACACACAAACATGTATAATAAACATATCTTTAAATTTCAAGTTTGACAAAAATAACACAACACACCTCGTATTTGACAAACACTATACATAATTTACAATGCGTTATCAACTTTAGTACGAATTAGTCTTTACAAAATTTACACTTTTTAGAGAACTACACACACTCATGATGGAGCCCATACATTTATACAGCTATAACACAAAACTAGACGTTACCAAAAATGATCTCGAATATGACTCGCAAGAGACTACAAAAGCTTTGTCTTTGTCTTTAACTTCAAGCCCTACTCAACAATCTGCACATATTAAATCCAAAGCGCTAAGTATTTCTACTTAAAGGGTGTACACGTAAAATAACTAAACCAAACTCATTTTTGAAAATGCAATCATAATGTCAAACCACATGCATAAACAATAACTTTTTTTAAAACATATACATCAAACCTTTTTTAAATTAAACTTTAGTCACATAAAATTTTCAGAAATCCTTTATAAAATCATTTATTAAACAAATTTACAAAGTCGCCCTTATTAAGATTTTAAAGCCCTTTGCAAAATCTATCACGATACTATGGATCGGCGATGGGTTTCTTGACATCAACTACTCGGTGGCTACTTGCCAGAATAAATAGCGATCTCGGCATTGCCCATTCGGTGACTACTTGCCGGGTCGTATATTACAACCTGTTTTCATTTCTGGATCGGATACTTGATGCCTCTTAGGGGTCCGTCATTCAATGTTGGTAATCAATCGTAACAGCGTAGTACTACTAATAATCACCTTATTAGCTAGCCAACTACCAATCCTCACCTACTGGTGACTAGTTTTACAGGGTCTCTTTAAATTTTTCAAAATTATAAAATTTTTAAATTTTAATAAAATTTTAATAAAATTTTTAAATTTTAATCAAATTTTAATCATGTAAACTTTTTAATACATTTTTTAATCTATTTTTCGAAACTCTTTGGGGCACTACTTTAGGCCATTACAAATGATCGTTTTACCTCTAGTTTTCATGTCATACTTTAACAACGTCACATACACCTTTCTTTATTTCTCATAAGGCCCCAAAAAGGAAATTTTAAAAATTTTCATTTCGAACTCTTAGGCCATCATACGTATCATCAAAACATCATGTAATTAACACATAAATGGAAGCGAAATGATAAAAATACCCTTGGATTTTCCTATGCTTCATATCCGGCCAAAGGGGGTTTATTTTTCAAATTTTTGTTCCACTTCATATTTCATCACAAAAACCATTCAAACATCATTGGAATAACACGTAATTAAGCTTGAAATGATGAAAATACTCCTAGTGCACTCTATACACTAAATTCGGCCTAGGGCGTTTGTTTTTCGGAATTGTTTTCAACTTGGTTTTTCATCATTTAAACTATTCCAAAAACATTCAAATGACATATAATTGACACTCATGCATAGATATTACACCAATCCAAAAAAATCATAAAGTTTCAAAAGAAAATAAAACTTTAAACACACTAATATATAAGATTTTTCAATATTAGTGTATATCAATATCTTGGGCTTGCTTTCTAGCTTCCTTACACCTCAAAAGAGAAATTTTCACTTCTCTTTAGCCTTCCCTAAACCCTCACGCACCAAACTCTCACCTAGGATTTCAAAGAAGACAATTTTCAACATAAAAATCAAAACAAACAATCCAAATGCAAAAATAATCCTATCTACATGCTCATGAACCCATCTAGCTCCTTTCTAAGTCAAACCCACCACAAAAATCAAAAACCCATGACACATACCTCGGCTTGCACCATTTCTAGCAAAATAAAGCTTGAAAAATGGATGACTTTTGATGAATTTGAAGATTTGAATGGGTAAGTGATGAATAAAATAAGAAATATTGATGATTTAATATGCAAAAGAAGAAGAAAAATGAAGAATTGGAAGAGGAAGAAGTCAGCAGAAGCATGGAAGAAAAAATGAAATATTTTCAAAGAAAAATCTACTATTTATACTAACCAACTTCTCAAATTTGTATCTTTGCCCCAACTATTTTTTATTTACATTTAGACCCCACATTACACTTGTCAACTCTCCATTGGGCTACCCTTAACAACTCACCATTCCACTTACTTATTCAAACTTATCTATAAACTTATCTTTATCCAAAATAAAAACAATTTATTTTACTTTCCATTTAAAATTTTTGAAAATCCCTCATTGATCCAAAATTAATCCCATGCGATTCCATTCCAATTGCACTCACTTGATTGTCCAATAACATTTTTCCATCGCTCAATCTCTCCCACTAGATCTCTACTTAAATTCACCACAAAGAAAAATATCTCCAAAAATTAATAAATTCCTTAAATAAATAACGAAATAAATAATATCGCACTAATTCACTCAATTTCTAATTTAATCCCATTTATCGAATTCAATTATTCAGTCAATGAAAAAAAATCAGACAGACATAAATCTCGGGGCATTACACAAGTTGCTTTGTTGGAAACCATACTTTCTCATCGCTAAGCTAAATCATTCGAACATGTGTGAGGTGATTGTTTTAGTTCATATAATGGATGCTGCAACTTACAAACAACCCTTGCTTTTGAGGAAATAGTGTACCCTGGTGAAATATCCATGTAAACCCTCCTCTTCAAGATCGCCATGAAGAAAAACATTTTTTGCATCAAACTGGGCAAATGTCAGTCTAAATTCACAGTAAGAGACAACAAGACCTTGATATTATTTAGTTTTGCCATAGGTGAAAAATGCTCTTGATAGTCAATGCCATACGTTTGTGTATGTCCGTTCGCCACAAGTCTCACCTTGTATCTTTCAATGGATCCACAAACCTTATGGTTAATAGAGAACAACCATTTGCACCCAACTATCTTCTTTCCTTATGGCAATAAGTTTTAATTTTCTGTGGTGCCTCAATTTCCTATTTTATTGCTTGAACCCACTTCTTATCTTCTAAGGCTTCTAGTATTCCATTAGGGACATGGCATGAAAATAAGTACAAATGCCTTTAGAGGTTTTGATAGCCTTTAAGTTGATACATGGTTGACAATTAGGTGTTTTGACCTTCTTTCCTCAAAATTTGATGATTATCAATTTTGAGCCTTCCCACGATTATATCTGAAAGGTCAGTTACATACCAGTAAAGGTATACAAGTCATTGAAAGGATGAGTACTAGTAAGGGAGCTTCCCTTAGGAATATTCTTAGGAGACAGTTCATTGGGTACTAAAGAGTGAAAGGGTACTGTGGTTTCAATTTTCAAATCAGATTCAGCTTCCTTTGTAGTGTCATCACCAATCCTTGCTCCTCACCTATCCTCTTGCTTAATATCAATTCTAGTCTCCTTATTAACCATCGTTTCATTAATTTCACTTACTGGGCTTCCAAGTTGTTCACTTTCAGCTTGTATCGAAGGGTCTTCAAATGCAGTATAATCCCACCAATTATGCTCTTTATCCTTCATCTCCTTCTGAAGACAAGAATTGGATACTGAAGAAGAAAAGAAACTTTCAGACTCCATGAAAGTAAAGTCTAAAGTAACATTTGTGCATTTGGTGAAAGGATTGTAACATCGATATCCCTTTTATTGTGTAGCATACCTTGAGAAAATACAACAAAATGTGCAAAGATCAAGCTTCGTCCATTGATTTTAATAGAGATGGATGATGGCAATGCATCCAAATACTTGAGGAGGAATCAACAAAACAAAGGGTAAAGAAATATGTTTAGAAAGGACTTGTAACGGAGTTTTGAAATTCAATACTTGTGAAGGCATTTGGTTAAATAAAAACACTGTAGTGACCATAACATTATCCCAATACGTGCTTGGTATATATGCTTCAATCAATAATGCACTAGTAGTTTCCAAGATATGCCTATTTTTTTGCTCATCAATTCCATTTTGTAAAGGTGTTTGAGTATAAGAAGTTTCGTAAAGAATGTCATAATCTTGGAAGTAAGCTTGAAATTTCTTATTAACATACTCACCACCATTATCAGAATGGCGTATCTAAGCATATACTAAAAATTAAGTCCGAATCATAGCATCGAAGGACTAAAACACATCATCTTGGTGTTTCAACAAATATAACCAAGTCATTCAAGTATAGTTATCTATAAGTGTCACAAACCAATGAATTCTAGAAACAGTAGTGATTAGGAAAGGTCCCCAAACGTCAAGGTGAATTAAAGCAAATAGAATATCACTTTGATTCAAGCTTATTGCAAAAGGTACATGACTACTTTTTGCTAAAATGCAGGTTTCACAATTTAAAATTGAACCACGTAAATTGGAAAATAAATCTAGAAATAAATACTTCATATAACTGAAAACGATGATGTCATAGCCAAATTTATCTCTCCTTAACACCTGTTGAGTGTTGCATGTTATTAGCTTTACTAAAACTTAAATCATCCATGTAATACAAACATAATCTCTTAGTACTACGCCTAATGATCTCTTTGGTGAGAATATCCTGAAAAAGAAAATAACTAGGATAGATTAGAGCGATACGATTTAGTTCTTCAATGGCTTGACCTATTAACATCAATTTATTTGAAATTGAAAGAACTAGTGAAGTATTAGATAAAGTGAGAGAAGGTAATAGAGCAACAGTTCCGACCCCTATAACAAGACAGTTTATCTCTTTGGCATTAGTAACACTATTTCTTCTTGGTTGGGTAGTCTTGATAAAGTCATTCAAATTGAAAGTCATGTGGTCACTTGCCCCTAAGTCAACAATCTAACCACTATAATTGTTTTAATTAGAACTAAGCAATGTATAACCACAAGTACCTTGATCATTTGAAGAAACTGAATCATACAGAAGTTCCACAAACGGAATAAAAGATAACTGAGGTTTTGTAGGTTTTACATCCACCAAAGTAGCCCGACCCAACTCACCATTTCTATTAGCTTCATGTTGTTTTTATGTCTTGAGTTCATTCCACCAATCTGGATATCCATGCAACTTAAAACAAGTTTCACGGGTATGTTTCATGTTCTTGGAATAGGGACAACGTCCTTCCAATTGTGTCTTGGCCTTTGAGGTTGTATTCATCTTTCCACCACTAGTAGAGGAAGATCTAGTCTTGGACATTTGGAGTATTAGTAGCTGTTAAGATCCCATCTTAACTCCTTTAAAGACCATAGTAGCATCAGGTGTAGATTTTAAACTTGTCAACATAACTGTTTGTCTTATATCCTCCATTCGAACATGAGCATAGACTTGTTCAATCATTGGGAATGGTTATATTTGGAGCACATAAGCCCAAATCTTATCCAAGTGGTCATCCAACCCATCAAGAAAGATATAGACTCTATCCTTCTGTAACATCGAATTATACTTTTGTATGTTAATGGAACATTCCATTAAATTCAGATGACAAAAATCAATTTCTCTCCGTAATGCTTGAAAGCCATTGTAATATATTTCAATTGGCCCTCCAGCTTATCTCATTCTAGTCACACACCTTTTCAAATCATAAACTTGAGAAGTGTCAGTTCCATCAAAACAAATTATAGCAATCGAATCCCATACTTTTTCTATTGTTGGAAAACGAATGAAGTTACTTATCAAGGGTAGCTCCATGGAATTAATAAGCCATCCCTTCACAATTGCATTTTCAGTTCTCCATTTTTTAAAGGTCGAGTCTGTCGATTGAGGTTATGAAAAGTCCATGTTGATGTATCCCAATTTATCTTTGTTAGAGATATACATCTCAACAACTTAGGACTATAAAGCATAGCTAGTACCATCCAACTAAACAACAAACTTTGTTGCATAAATGTTGTAGTTTGGCATTTGGGTTTGAGTTTGATTCTAGGTCAAGAGTTACATTATTAGGATTGTCAAATCTTCAAAGATGGTAGCAGTAAAGCTTTCATCGTGTTGTTGGTGCACCATCAAATCGATTGGTTCTACCATAGCTTTTGATCAAGTTTGCTCCTTTTATCAGTCAGGATTTTATTATAATAGAAATCCCTAGGATCTTGGCTCTGATATCATGATGAAAAGAGTAGATTTTCATATATTTCTTGCTAAATGAATACAGATATATATACATCAATATATAGAATCAAATTAGAAAGACTAATTTAGGTTATACACTATCTTAGGCTAAGATCATGGTTGACCTTTAGAATAAGGAAATTACAAGTTTAAAATTGATTAACTAATCATCCCTATAATCTCTCTAATTAAGCCTTGATTGACAACAATCTCTCCGATTGAATTTTGATTGATAACTCATGCCAAGAAGAAGATGATGTTAATGTAGTGGACTTTGAAAAACCTAAAGCAATAATCAATTTATAGAAACCATTTTCAAGATGTCCCTAAAGAATAACCATTTTAGAAACCTGATCATTCACAAAGAAGTGAGAAGGGTAAAATTCAACAAAGGCTTGGTTGTCAGAACACAATTTAGTTAGATTGATAAGTTTTTTTGAAATTACTGGTGTATGTAAAACATGGTTAAAATGCAAGAATTCAGACTGAGAAAGTAACACGGTATTGCCTATATTTATGATGCAAATTGTCTTAGCATTACCCATCATAACCTAAAAATTTGGTTGGATGGATCTTTGATTGTTTGGCTGAATTGGTATTTGCAATCTTTTGTTTCTATGAAAAGTTAAGAGGTTAGCTTGAGCAAAGTTTAGCTGATTCATAGCATTATACTTATTTGTTGGTTAATTGGGTGTTGGGTTAGATCCATCGAAGTTGACCCAAACCCGAAACCTATGATCCAAGTTATAAACTGATTTGGATCAAGCAACTGATGAAGCAGTTACTTGCAATTGCAATATAACTACTATGAGTGTTTTACTGCATATAAAATGCAATGATGGGGTTGTTTAAAAAAACTAATAAAAAAGAAAAGAAAAAACAACATCAAATACGTACAAAAGGGCACAGTAAGCAAAACAGAAAATATCAATTTTCTTAAGTGAAAACAGAGAACCAAAGGCAATACTCTTACATCGTGAATTGAGATTTCTCCCCTCTTTGTAATTGAAATTTTACCATTAGTTGAACAACTAGATATTCAAATCAACTTCTGCTACAAACTGGATATTATTTTGTTGTTTTTGTTTTACTGTTTTCATGCTTCCAATGCAATATATATACTGTTATTATAGTGAATGCAGTTACATTGGTATCAGAGCCTATGTTTGTGTTGTTTACTAGTGGAATGATGACATTTAATATGAAACTTATATTTTATGTCGAGTTTAAGGCATTTAGAACATTGTTCTTTGAAAAACATGATGAACTACACAAAACACCAGAATTTATTCTTAGCCCTTAAATGATAGTAAACTTCTTCATTTTGGATAATCATTATACCATTGGATAGGGCTTGAAAAGAGTTTTTCAACAGTATATTATATAAGAGGTTTGGATGAGAAACGAGTGGGAAAAACACATTTAAAAATTATCCCTGAAAACTAAAATTTTGAAAAAACTGTATTTGAAACGATGAAGACAATAAATAATGTGTGATACATGGCGACCAGGGGAGAGACCGAGTAATAGAGATAATATATGGGGAGAGGCTGCGTAATAGAGGCAATATGTCATTCTCTGGTGGAGCCACATTAGCATAAATGTACCCAATCAGAGTAAGCCATTTGTCAAGTGACATGACATGATATTTTACTACCACGTGTACAACCATGTGGCTGAATCCGATTGGGACATGTGTACCAAGTGTAGTGGCATCTGATACAGCCATGTGTCACATTGAATGAACGAACCAGATTATACCATGTATGCACGACTTGATAGCATGTGATTAGGCGACATGGCATTAGGTGTGGTAGCGCCAAAGCTGGCCATGTGTCACACCATGATCAGGGCAGCTCATGTCTACATTGCACAAGCGACCAGTGAGTTGCGACTACCAATGCATGATTGTGACAGTCACCTAAATTGTTTAACATGTTTAACATGATAAATTTTTGTAGATGGTCTATCATGTTGTTCATTACTTTATTAATTCTGATGAGAAATCAAGGAAGTCATTGAGATATTTGAGAGTCCTGACATCATCAATATTCTTGATGATCCAGGTGATATTATAGTCATTTATGATGACAATGAGGGCGTCAAGCCTCCAGATTATGTGTCTTCTGATTATCTAGTAGATATCATAGTTATATTTGATGACGAGGAGGACGTTGAGCCTTCGGATTATGTGTCTTCCGATTATCTGACAGATGTTATAGTCATATCTGATGATGAGGAGGGCATCGACCTCCGGATTATGTGCCTTCTGGTTATTCAGTTAATGTTATAATCATTTCGGATGATAAGGATGATATCGAGATTGTTGAGATATTAGATGATGATGTGGACCTTGATGTTATGGATACTTCTGATGATGAAATGATTGAGGTGATAGACATCTCATCAGATGAGGAGGATCCGGAGATGACGATTGATTTCAATCAGTATATGAGAGAGTACCATGAGGAGATTAATTCTCATATCCCTTATCTGCTTGAGTGATGTTGTATTTCTTTTATTATTATTGTTTTGTTTATAGTGTTGGTATTTATGTTGGATATTTTATTTTATGCATTGAACATGGATAGTGTAACTTTTTTTTATTTATCATTTATAAAATGTTATTTTATTCATATCACTTTTATGTATAATGATATCTATGTAGGTGTCCTAATTCAATTAAAGAATGATATTAGGACTGCTTTGCATAAATACGTTTGCAAATATGGTTTAGTGAATAATTGGAAATGGATGATGATGGGTGGCTTAACTATCTTTTCAATTCCTGTCCAATGATTCATTTTTCATATTTATGAGTGTATAGTTGCTACAACAATATTGCACAATAGTAGCAGATGTGCTAGTATAGATATAAAAGGATATAGATAGTAAGTCTCTAAATAGAAATGGATATCATTTCCGAAAATGTCTTCAACTTCAAAGAATATAATTGTTGAATTAAGATGGGAGAGAAACTGAATGGTGACAATTATGATATCCAGCACTGAAAAATTTAATATTTTTGAGGAGCAGCATGCTCTTGAGACCCTGACAAACACTATGGTATTGCCCTAGTTAATTACATTTGCTCAAAGTAGAAAAGACATGGAGATCTATCAGACTTGGAAAAAGAAGAATAGCATTGCTTGGATTACAATCCTAAGTAGTATGGAGGATGATCCCATGTGCATGTATGAAGATTATGACACTATCCAGGACATGTGGATGGCTTTAAAAGACAAATATGGTGGTACTTCAACCACTAAATTTAGGAGGCTTACCATTAAGTTTGACACTTATAGGAAGCGCCTGAATCATACCATAAGGTAGCATCTTATGGAGATGTCAAAAATGATTCATGAGTGCAAGACTGTTGGGCATAATCTCACTGATGAGCTACAGGTACATGTTATGATCCGGTCCCCTTCCTTTAGCTGGGAGAATTTAAAGATCAATATAACTCATAATGATAACATCAAGACATTTGATGACATTACAAGTTATGTTAAATTGGAAGATGAGCGCTTAGAAACAGTTAAGGCTTCCAGTTAGCTTTACATAGCTAAATCCAACAAGCGCAAAGGCTTAGGCTTTATACGCAAAGGATGGAAGATGAATTTTAAGAAAGGGAATGGTAATTCTAAGTTTAAGAAGAATGAGACCGAAAAGCGCAAGAAAGGTAAACACACTAGGGCTAGGAAGGACAAAGCCAAAATGACTTATTTTAACTGTGGCCAGTTGAGCCATTTTGCTCGTGAATGTATTGAGCAAAAGAAAAAAAGGTATAATGTTACTCCAACACATTTAATCATGTTATGTTTCTAGCTTAGTGTTACTTACTGAATCTCATCCTCTGTGGATTGTAGACTTAGGAGCAACTGATCATGTAGTTAGAGATCGAGGAGCGTTTGTGAAGTATCGTCGAATAAGTCAAGGATCAAGATGGATATATGTAGGGAACAACTCATGTATTGAGGTGAAGGGTATTGGCACTTGCAAGCTTGTTTTGTATGGAGGCTAAGTACTCTATCTCCATAATGTATTATTTGCTCCTGATATTCGATAAAATTTGGTTTCTATACTAGTACTTAGTAAATTAGGATATATTTTAAACTTTCAAGGTGACTATATGAATATTTATTTGGATTTTGTTAGGATTGATACTAGATATTTATTGAATGGTTTTCATGTATTAAACACTAAGATGAACCGTTATTATGATGATAATGGTTATTTTTTATTAATTACCTCTTCTGACATTGCAAATATCGATATTAATACTTAGCATGTTAGACCAGGGTATATCGACCAGGATCGAATGAATAGATTAACTAATAGATTATGTTTCCTTTAAAAAATATATTTGTCTGTATGTGAAAATTGTCTAGCATAAAAAACAATTAAAAAACTATTTGAAAAATGAATTAGAGCTGAGAATCCATTACAGTTAGTTCATTCTGATATATATGGATTGATGAATGTGAAAACTAGAAGCGACACTTCATATTTTATAATTTTTATAGACGATTACACTCGTTATGGTCATGTTTATCCAATCTCCCATAAATATGAAGTATTAGATTGTTTTAGATTATATCTAAATATGGTAGAGAATCAATTAGATAGAACTATCAAAGTCCTACGAACAGATCAAGGATGAGAATACCTCTCAGAACAATTTGAGACATTGTGTCAAGAGAAAAGTATTGGTAGATGTAGGACTTTGCAACAAAATGATGTAGTGGAAAGAAGGAATAGAACTTTATTAAAGATTGTAAGCACTCATCCAGATTTATTATTTTACAGTATTAGAAACCTTCAAATTGAGTTACGGTCGAATCATAGGCCTTCAGTAGTATTAGCTGAGGTTGATAATATTTTCGTATCGCAAGTCGGATATTGTTTGGCTAACCCCGGTACGAATACAAAGTGATTAGGAAATTCAAACCCAATTAACTTATGATTTTGGTGTAAGTGGTGTGAGTATTACATGGAATAGGCTTGAATAAAAGTCAAAATCCATGTCATTAGATTTGCACCAATGAATGGATGACAAATTAAAAGTTAAATATGAATTATCATAAATTAGTTGTCATGCAATAATGACTAAATGATTAGTTTTAATTCATGGGTTACCAAAGTGCTCTTTGATGGATAAATTCCATGAGTTGAGTTAGTGGACATTTTGTGGCAAAATAAAGGGCATTTTAGTCCTAGCAAGTTAGTAATCATGATACAAAAAGAGATGAATTCTTAAAAGCATTCTTATTGCACGACAAAAGTGGAAGTAAAGCAACAAAAGTGGAAGCAAAGCAAGAGAAGGGTTCGGTCAAACAAAGAAGAAAAATCAACAAAGTAAGATGAAAGAAAAGAAAAGTGGTCGGCAATCACAAAAAGGGGACATGATGGTGATTTTATAAAAGTTGAGCATCTATATATCTATTCAACACTTAGAATATTTTACATATGAAGCAAGAAGCAAAACCGAGAGTAATAGAGCAAAAAGAAAAGGTGTGGCCGGCAATTGAAGGGGAGAAAGATAAGTGACTTTTTTTTATCCCATTTCAAGTTTCCAATCCATCTTTCAAGTTGATTCCAAGCCAAGACACCAATCCTAAGCAAGAACTAAGGTGAAATATCATCTTTCTCAACTTTGATGGTAGTTAGATGTGTTAATATGTTGATGGATTGAGTTGTTTATTATGGAATTGTTGGTGGGATTTTGATGTAGATTTATATTTTAGTGATGGATATGTGTTATGGACACTTAGATGATAAGTTAGAGAGCATGAAGTCATAGTTAGGATTTATATGGGAGAAGCCCTAAGTAGAGATTTAAGTATGATTTAATCAAAATGAGTTGTACAGAACTTAGTTGATGAAATGATTAAAGGAAATATAGCATGAAAAATTGAAAATAATGACATGTGAGTGCTTGGTGTGCGTCATGGTCAATGAGGGGGTGTATGATCCCATTGTATTTCCATCATTTTAAGCTTTAAATTATGCATATGTGATGCCATGAAAGTCTATAGAAAAGTTAAAATTAGAAAAGAGAAAGCATAGAGTTGAAAAAGGAAGACATAGAAGTAATTTGAAAAATCCCGAGCTGATAAAGAGGTCTGGTAGGACCTGACTTGTTCTAACTTATATGAGGATGTTCTACACCTCAAATAATGCCTAGGAGTCAGAGAAAACCATAGGTTTTGGAACGGATCGATTCCGATAAAAATTACGCAAAATAGTGCCGTTAGAAAGTCGATAGGTGAAATAGCTATGCAAATGCAATTTTTATTGCATGGAATGAATTTAGTTGATCATAACTAGGAAAAAGGAGCTTAGATACGAAGGAAAAACCATCGTCGCTCGTTCGGTGCAAAAAAGGCATCGAAAAGTGCCCAAAACATGGCGTTTTTCCTAGATTTGACATAGTAAACGATAGAATTTTTCGATGAAACTTTACGAGTGACTTAGTTATGTGATAAGGAGATGCTAAAAAAAGAAACGGATGTGAAACGAGTGCTGATTCTAAATCTATTTTTCTTGGTCAAACGGGTCATTAAAAAGTTGACTTTTTGTTTTAAACCTCCGGAGACCAAACGAACCATATGGGGATGATCCTAGGGGTCTAAAAGTAAGACTTTTACAAAGAAATAGGAAGTAGAGAGCCTCGATTGAGTTAAAATCGAGTTAGGAAAGTTATAGTGTAAAGAGTTGTTAATAGAGAAAAGTGTATTGGAAATGTTATTTTAAGTTTTAAATTATGTGATTAAGCAAGTAATGATAAGAAATTCACATGTAAGAGACGAGCAGGTGAGTGAGACACGAGAGCTCATTGAGATAATCGAGTCGCTATTACTCGAATTGAGGTAAGTATACTTTACTTACTTTATTTCAACTTCCAATTATATCGTAATGTATTTTGTTATTTGCAAACTTTTAAAGTAAAGTTTGAGTTAAAAACCATGTGTATACCGTAGCATCAGAGCTTTGGCACTACGCGGTGACGTAAAAAATTTCGCTTGTAGTTGTCGAGATTTATAGTTACTTGTAATAGGATACGATGTAGAAAATTCAGTACCTAGTTGTGAGTGATAGTGAGAAGTTGCACTATAATACACAATGTAGAAAATTCCGTGTTGTAGATGCCCATAGTTGAGATCATTTTACCCTACATCGCGATGTAGTAAATTCCGCATGTAGTGGTCGAGATACTATAGTAACTTCACGTTAACGTTAGCAGAAAAATCGTTACCTGATGCTTAAAGTACCTTAAGTATACACATGGTCTTTTTATAAAAAGTGGTTTTAAAATTGAAACTTTCAACATCTATATAAGTAGAGCACCACTATACAATATTATTATTATATGACGAACTAACCTTTCATTTTTATTGTGCAGCTCGCTTATTTCATCAGGTGTGGTTATAAATAACTTCATGGCCTAAAGATCGTCATTTCAATGATAGGTGGACGTTGCCTAAATATATCATCGAAAGAACTAAATAATTATGTAAATGAATCATGAATATGAAAGCAATTGTATATTTATGTTTTGGGATATGTATATGATGGAAAAATTCACACACGATATATATATATCTGTCATATATATGTTAACACCTATGTGTTTTATGGAAGTCATTTTGAAAATGCATATTATGGAACGTGTATTGTGAAATTGAAAAGAAACATGTTGTGGAAATTACATGTTTGTGGAATGTAAGAAGTTGGGAGGTGATCAAGGATAGTTCGAAGTGTATTTTTATGAGGTCAAATTTTGGAAATGTTCAAATTACATTAGTTATGCTGTCAAAATTTTTATAAAAATTGTTTTGAGAAAACGCAAAAAATTTCCACTAATCCCAACTATTTTTAAAAGTAAAGAAGTTTTAAGTTAAAACGAGTAAACCCGTAAAGTATTTTAAGGGTTTGCTTATCGGATTTCCTTAATCCGACGAGTCAGGTTCGGGAAGTCCGTTGAAGTGCTCGGCGAGATCCTCCAGACAAGAGCTTAGAAAAGGTCTGGTTCGGGTTCTATCAAAGATGGTAAGATCTATGATAGTGCAAGCGAATCTCCCAATATCTTATTGGGGAGATGCACTACTGATAGCTACTTATATTCTAAATAGGGTTCTTACCAAGTCAATGTCTTCCACACCCTAAGAATTATGGACAGGAAGGAAACCTAATCTCACCCATATGCGACCTTGAGGGTGCATAGGATATGTATATGAGTTGTCCAGTAAATATAGAAAGTTAGGTGCTAGAGGAAAGAAATGCATCTTTATAAGGATACTCTATACATTTCTTTCCTCTAATACTTAAGTTTCCATATTTACTAGACAACTTATGTACATATCCTGTGTATAATTGAATTCAGATGGAAGGATATGTATTCATAACAGAAAATTCAGATAGAAGCATAATTAAATTGGAGTCACATGACGTGAATTTTTTAGAGAATGAATTTTCTAACATGGGTGAAGTTGAAAAAGATTTTCAACTTTACGAATTGAGCGAACTTCATGATGTTGTACATTCGAACACTCAACTAGAGATAGATAGAGCATTACCTGAATACTCTGTCCTTAGTGGGAGTGATAAAGTTATTGAAAAAGTTTCTTCATTTGTTTCTAGTAAGAGCATAAAGACTAATGAATTAATACCCTTGAAATCATCAATTTGTAGAAGCGATCGTAAAGTTATTCATCATCATCGATTTAAGACCAAAGGGGAAGTTTTAATGCTTGCTTCACATGATAGTGATGAGCAAAAGAATGTAAATAAGGCTCTCAACTCACCTATTAAGGAATTTTGGATCAAAGCTATGCAAGAAGAGATGGAGTCAATGAAAAACAACCACATCTGGGACTTGGTTGACTTACCACTTGATCGGAAAGCCATTGGAAACAAATAGGTTCTCCATATCAAAAGTAGGGCAGACGACTCAATAGAAAGGTATAAGGCGAGATTAGTAGCGAAAGGATATACTCAATAAGAAGGTATAGATTATGAAGAAACCTTCTCTCCTGTAGTAACATTTGCTTCAATTTGCCCTATATTAGCTATCATTACACATATAGACTTGGAATTACATCAGATGGATGTAAAGATAGCTTTTCCCAATAGAAAACTGGATGAAAAAATTTACATAGAATAGTCAGTGAATTTCATTTCAAAAGGTTAAGAGTAAAAGATTTATAAGCTTAAGAGATCTATTTATGGTCTGAAACAATCCTCCAGACAATGTTATCTTCGTTTTCATGAGGTAGTAATGTCCTATGGATTTTTTATGACTGAAAATGACCATAATGTGTATGTTAAATGGGTAAAAGACGAGTTTATAATTTTGTCTTTATATGTGGACAATATTTTATTAGTTGAAAATAACAAGGAGTTTATGATACTATAAAAGAATGATTATCTTCAACTTTCGAGATGAAAGACATAGGAGAAACAGTCTATAATTTAGCATTTAAAATTAATAGACATCGTTCTAAGTGAATTTTGGCTTTATTACAAAAGCCTTACATTAAAAAAATTCTTGAATGATTCCATATGGTTAATTGTAAGCCATAAATGCTCCTATCTCGAAGGGACAAATTTTTAGTCTCGAAATGTGCCCTAAGACTCCACAAGAGTATGAAAGAATGTAAAAAGTTTCTTACTCCAATGCTATCGGAAGTCTCATATACACTATGATGTGTACATGACGTAATATCTACTATGCAGTTGGATTAGTTAGTAGATATTAATCCAATCCTGATCAGAAACATTAGATCACAGTGGAAAGAATATTAGCATATTTGAAAGGGACCGCAGATTACTCTCTTTACCACCAAGGTGGTAATTTGCGTCTGGTTGGGTATACAAACGCAGATTGGGGAAATAACTTAGATGAACGAAAATCTACTTCAGGTTATGCATTTTTACTCAACCAAGGTGTTATCTCTTGGAGTGTCAAGAAATAGTGTATTGTGTTGTCCACCATGGAAGTTGAATTTATAGTGTGTTCAGTAGTAGTTCAAGAAGTAGTGTGGCTTTTAGAAGTTGATGTGGAGAAGCCAATTACCATTTACTATAATAGTCAAACAGTCATTGCTTATACCAAATATGCAAAGTATCATAGTAAATCAAAGCATGTCAGTCATTTTTGTTGACCTAGAGACAAATGTGAGATAGGAAGATTTAATGAATTTTATTTTTTATATATTTACATGTCGACAAATTGTGATTTGGAATCACAATTATAATTATATGAAGTATTAGATGATCAAGCACATTGTGTTAAAGGGTTCAAATGTGCTTAAACAAATAAAATTCTATTAAATCTAGGATATAACAATGAATAAGTTTAAAATCTCTTGTATAAAAGTACAATTAAGATTTATAAAGTAAATCCCATCACACATATTGTTATTCATAGGTCACACGATGTATTTGTACGTATTAATGTCTATACTCCTTGTTATAAAGGGGTCATTAAAGCTTTCCCTATGGTTTTTTGTTTGGCTCATCTTGTGTGAGTGGGAGATATTGGTTAATTAGGTGTTGGGGGATCCACCCAAGTTGACCTAAATCTAAAACCCATTATCCAAGTTATAAACTGAATTGGATCAAGCAACTAATGAAGCAGTTACTGGTATTTGCAACACTAACTAATAAGGCAGTTACTTACGGTTACAATACAACTACTATGGGTGTTTTGCTGCATATAAAATACAATGATGGGGTCATTTAAGAAAACTAATGAAAAAGAAAAGAAAAAACTACATCATATACGTACAAAAAGGGCACAGTGAGTAAAACAGAAAATATCAATTTTCTTGAGTGACAACAAAGAACCCAAGGCAGTACTCTTCATGACTGAAATCTGACCACTAGTTGAACAATCAAATATTCAAATCAACTTCTGCTGTGAACCAGGTATTATTTTGTTATTTTTGTTTTGCTGTTTACATGCTTCCAATGCAATATATATATTGTTATTATAATGAATGTAGTTTACATTGTCTAATCAATAAACTTTCTACAAACCTAGTTATGCTCAATGTTGATGCTTGGTTTTAATGACACCTAGTATGACAAATCTGCAGCCACCATCATCACAAATCTGGTCTTATTTGTAAAAGACAACCATAGTCTTCGATTGTTGAAGCATCTAATGATCATTCAATATTTCAATGTTGAAAATTGAAATATTGTAGCACCACCTTCTCATGCTGCCTTGATCTTGGAGATAATTGTCTTGGTCTTAGAGATAATCCCAGAGTGCATTGCCTTGATATGAGCATCCCCAATGATCCTACCTCTGTTGAAGCAAAAAATCAGTTAAGAGATTCCTTAAAATTTGCTCAAGCTTCTGTGAGCAATCTTATTCCTTCATCCTATATTTAGGCTTCTATTATCTAAAACTCATTACCTTCTTTCTTGGATATAATGTTTGCATAATCTTCCTATAAAAACCCACCTCATATCCCTTTACTGAACCTAATGGGAGTCCTATGGAACACCTCAACGAATCTCAATCAAACCATCACTTTGGCTCAAAAGGGTCCCATGGAGGTACCCATTTCAATTTAAAACTCTTTTCACACTGGAATAAATAAAACAATTTCTTTTAGGGAAATTTGTAAAATTGAGTTATAAAAATTTCGATAGCATAATGACTACTTTTTGAACATATCACCCTACAAATTTAAAGAAAACACTTCTATGGCATGCATCTTTCTCAACTTCTAGACCTCAGGCCCTCATATTCAACATTTACACTCATTTACATACTTTTGGATTGAAATAAACTTGAAAAAAAAAACCTCATTTACATAAATTCAACATTTACACTCAAAACTTAATTTAAAAATAAAAATTCTCGAAAGATTTATAAACATTCAAAAGTAATACTTAAAAATATAGAATGAAGTATGATATATGATACATGCTCATACATATGAAAAAAGTGAACTTAGTGTAGTAGTATCGTGTTCGCGGCTTGCCTACATGTCCGATGGAGTTGTGTCTGAATGCTGGCTCGTTCTTGCACCTAGGGAGGATTTTCAGAAAATATGAAAGTAAAGTGATGAGTATACACTCAGTGAGTGGTAAACTTTTCGAATAATAAATTACTTTTTAAAATATAATAATGTCCTCCCAAAATAGTTTCAAAAAACTATCGATTTCACTAAAATTTTATAATACTAGAAAATTAATATAAATAATTTTAGTAAAGCATAAATACTTTACTTAATAAAATTTCTTTACTTTCTAAACTTCGCACCTAACAACGCGCTCTTTTTCTTTCGAGAACTATCTAAGGCAACCCAGAGAAACTTGCTCTGTGATGACAAAATTTCTCATTATCACTAGAGCTCGGGAATACTACCATGTGTAGCCTTTGAGGTAGGAAACTCTGGGGTCATGATCCCTTCCCAAACATCGATAGATCTACACTACCCCACATGTGTAGAGGGCGACTTACTGACTCAACCCCCAACTTGTTGTACACGCTAGAGTATTTCGGCCGGGTATAGTGGGGATTAAGGTAAACCTTACCCATACAAATTCTTTTGCTTTACTAAAAGCTTCTTAGTCTTGCTAGGCATAAAATAATTTAACTTAGCTAGAAAATCTTCATTCTTTAAGATAAAAATTCTCAATTGAAAAAAGGCTTTTTCTTTAAGGCGAAAGCCTAAATACTTGCAAGTACTCTTAGTATGTAATTAGCTTAATTTATTAATTCGCTTTAATTCTAAAATATAAATACATTTATAACATGATTCAATAAGCTTACTAACATCATAAAATAAAAGAGTTACATGCTAAAAATCTAGTTAAATCAATTAAATAAATTGAATACCAAATTATATGCTTGCAAATATAAATGAACTCATTTTTTATCCATTTCAGTTTTTAATAACTCTAATTCCTATTCTAGGACTTTTGATGTCCGAACTCCAATTTTCGAAAATCACTATTCATATGGACACTTTCAGTTCGAAATACTATTTACCCAAAAAAATTATTTTTCGAGAAAATGGCACCTAGAGTTCTACAATTTCACCTCTTCTTAAAATAAATTTCATCCTTGAAATTTAAATTACATACGTGATTCAAATAGCTGCAGATATTGGCTGCCTATATGTTCCTCGTGCTCCCATGTGGCTTCCTCCACTGTATGATTCTTTTACAGCACTTTTATCAATGGAATGACCTTATTGCGTAGAACCTGCTCATTCTTGTCAAGAATCTGAACTGGTGTTTCCTCATATGTCAGGTTCTCCTTGAGTTCCATTGGCTGTTCTGTCAATACATGTGAAGGATCTGCTAAATACTTCCAAAGTATCGAAACATGGAACACATTATGAATCTTGGAGAGTTATGTCGGTAAATCCATTAGATATGCCACCTCTCCCACTTTGCCAATCATCTCATAGGGGCCAATATATCATGGTTTAACTTACCACACTTTCCAAACCGGATTACCCCTTTCCATGGTGATATTCGCAGGAATACCTTATCCTCAACCTAGAATTCCAAATCTTTCCTGTGTTTGTTTGCATAAATCTTCTGTTGATCTTGGGCGATTTTTAATCTGTCTATAATAATCTTGATTTTATCTGTGGTCATCTGTACAAGCTCAGGTCCAATCAACTTCCTCTCGCCCGTCTTATCTCAGCATATCGACTTCCTGCACTGCCTCCCATAAAGTGTCTCATACAGTGCCATATCGATACTAGTTTAATAACTGTTATTGTAGGCAAACTCAATCAATGGCAAATAAGTATCCCAACTCCCTCCGAACTCCATCACGTAAGATCTCAGTATATCCTCCAAAGTCTAAATAGTACGCTTAGACTGTCCATTTGTCTACGTATAGAATGTCGTGTTGAACTGTAATCGAGTGCCTAAAGCCTTGTGCAAACTAGGCTAAAGTGTAAATCTTGGATCTCTATCTGATACGATCGATATTGGAGCTTCATGTAGCCGTACGATTTCATCTACGTATAACTTGGCTAACCTGTCCAAGGAATAAGTACTCCAGATAGGTAAGAAATGGGTGGACTTTGTGAGGCGATCGACTATCACCCAAATACTATCAGATCCACTCTGACTCCGCGAAAGTTTCGCTACAAAATCTATCATGATGCGCTTCCATTTCCATTCTGCAATGGGGAGTGATTGAACAAGTCCTGCTGGTTTTTGGTTTTCAGCCTTAACCTGTTGGCATATCAAGCATCTTCACATGTACTCAGCTATCTCCCTCTTCATACCTTGCCACTAATAATGTTCCTTTAAGGTATAGTATATCTTTGTGCTCCTTAGATGCATAGCGTATACAGATGAGTAAGCTTCATCTAAAATCTCCTTTTTGAGTTCTGTCATGTTTGGTACACACAGTCTCTGACCCCTTCTCAGTGTACCATCCACCCCCAATGAAAATCTTCTCATTAGCCTGATTCCACTTCTTGTCTTATCTTGATTAACTGAGGATCTTAAACCTGTAATTCCTAAATACAATCCACAAATACCGATCGAACCTAAAATGTAGCTAACAATTCACATGTATCCATCACTTCCAATTTAACTCCTAAAGATCTCATCTCTACCAGCAATGGTAGGTACCCTGTTCTTAAGTGCGCTACTGAACTAGTAGGTCTTCTACTCAATGCATCTGCTACTACATTCGCTTTTCTTGAATGGTACTCGATGGTGCAATCATAGTCTTTGATGAACTCTATCCACTTTCTCTGCCTTATATTTAATTCCTTCTAAGCGAATAGATATTGGAAACCCTTGTGATTGATGAATATCTGACATGGAACTCCATACAGATAGTGTCTCTAAATCCTCAGTGCAAATACTACAGCGGCCAACTCTAAATCATGGATTGGGTAGTTCTGCTCATGCTTCTTTAATTGTTTGGAACCATAAACTATCACTTTTCCATTCTGCATTAAAACACAACACAAACCCTACCTGGAAGCATCGCTATACACTGTGAAGCCCTCATTTCCTATAGGGAGTGCAAGTATAGGAGCTATCGTTAATCTTACCTTTAGTTCGTCAAAACTCTTCTGACAAGCTTTATGACCACTCAAATTTGGTCTCTTTTTTGGTTAGTTTCGTCAACGGAATGACAATCTTAAAAAATCCCTCAACAAACTTCTTGTAGTACCCTACCAACCTTAAAAAACTCCTAACTTTCGTTACCGTGGTTGGTTGCTTTCAATTAAGAATTACTTCTATCTTTTGAGGATCGACATTGATACCATCAACTGAAATCACATGTCTTAAAAATGTGACTCGATCCAACCGAAACTGACACTTGCTGAATGTAATACCTTCTTTAGAGGATATTACTGTACATATATACGGAATGAAGAAATGTACAAATGTACCCTCTTGATAAATTAATAAAAATAATTTTTTAGGTATTTAGAAGTGAAAATTTAATGTTTGTAAATTTTTGAAAGTTTTTGGAGTAAATTAAAATTATAAAGAGTTGAGGGACATAAGAGAAAAATACTAGATATTTTGAAAGAATAGCAAAATGGTAAATAAGTGGAAAGGAATAAGGACATTGTGGAAATAGAGAACTCTTTAGAATGGGATAAAAGTGTAATTTTAAAGAACTTTAAGGGTTAAAGGCAAGCTTAACCCGCACCTACAAATAGGCGTAAGGTGAGTCGGTGGAAAAAAAAAATAGAAATCTGAAAAGAGAGAAAGAGAGAGTGAAGAGAGAAAGAAGAATTTGGAGAGAGGGAGAAAGCTATCGGTAGAAGAGGAAAGCAAGCTGTCGTCGGCCTAGGAGCAGATTTTCGTCGTTGTGAAGGCGAGCTATCCGTGGAAAGGTGATGATAGAAGTTGGGAGTCAGATCGGGTAAGATATAATCTGGTGAAAGCCATTTCTGTGGTTTTTCTTGAGAAAGGGTTGTGTTGAAGCAGTCTTTGAACTGTATTTGATGTTATTGAGATTTTATGCATAGATCTAGTGATAATGAAACAACTCATGAGCTGGAGAGTAAGACAGAAGGCTGAAGAAAGCTGGTAAGTAATGTAACTAAGGAAATAAGTTAAATTGATGATGTTGTGATTTAGAATGATTGAGTTCTGTCGTGAGACCTATAAGGTCACGACCTGAGTTAGAATAAGATCTGGTGTTATGTTGTTAAGTAGGTGTTGTGGAATGTAAGTGAGGTCGGAGATATGCAAATGATGTCTTATGTATAAGTAGAAGCCTGGGATGAAGAGATGTTTAGAGTGGTGTGACCTAGGGCAGGAGCTCGCAAGGTGCGAGCTAGGTGAATATCTGTAGCCCTCTTCAGCACTGGTCAAATTAACCTCAAGCACGAGCTCACAGGAAGTAAGCTGAGTAATGTCCTAACTACCATAAGGCCTGGCAGAGCTGAGCTAATGCAGTAGCTTGTAAGGGTGAGCCTAATGTGATAATGATGGTTATTATAAAACCCAAAATCCCGTTTACAGGAAAACGAATTATTTTCTGATGGACCCCATTTTCGATCGAAAAGAATATGTGGAAATCAAAATTTTTCGAAAAACGAAATTAGTAATTGGCAAGTTTTGAAAATTAATTTCAAGTTGAATAAAAGTGAAACGGATTGAAAACGAATCCATTCGTATAAATTTCGAGCAATTCAAAAATTTTTTAACGAAAAAAATATTTAAAATTTTGGATCGTATGAGATATTTTTAGAAAAATAAAATAATTTCGAATACGTGGAGATGAATTTGAAATTTAAAAATAATTCCAGAGGAATAATCAAGTTACAAGTGGATTTCTGGACGAATGGAAACGGATTTGAAATTAAAAGTGGAATGGAAAAGAGCATGAAAAACAAGTGGCAAGAGGAATCCATGCATGAGGGACACTTGTCAAGCAGGTACAAAGAAAGCAAGACAAGTGTCATGCAATGCAAGGGAGAAAAAGGGATAAGTGGCATGAGAGTAAATGCATGGATGCCAAGTGTCAAAGTATTATGGGGCATATATAAAGTAAACTTGAAAAGTGAAATAAGGAAGCAAAAAGATGATTCTCGGTCATTTATTTTCCATCCATAGTCAAGAGCTTCTTTGAGAGAGAGTGAGAGAGAGCCATTTTAAAGAGAGAGAAAGGAAACCAAAAAAAAAAGTCATTCGGTTCTTTCTTCAAAATCGAGAGAAAGTGTGAGATTTGAGAGAAGTAAAGCCATACCAGTGAGCTTTGTGTGAGAGTGCAGCCGTGAGCCAAGTAGAGTGAGAGGACTATGAGTGAGCTCGTGAAGAAGGGAAGAACTTGAAGAAGCTTGATAGCTGAACCGAGAAACTCACCAAGCAAACTCGAGCTGTGTAGCTGCCATTCTTCCCTCCTCTATTCACTATTCAATAGATCTAAGATTAAGTCTTCAACCAGCAGCTGTAGCAATCTCTTTGGATGATCTCAGCTCGTGCATGCAAGGGGAGAAGCAGGGAGGTGTGCTTGGCAAGTGAAAGAAGGAAACTGTAGGTTGCCGTGAGTTCTTGTGTGCGTAGACTTGCCGTCAAGGACATTTGGGGGCTGTTTCGAAGTGAAAAACAGCTCACACAAGGGTAAGTGCTGTCCCATTTGGTTTTATTGTGATGTTTTGAGTGACTTTAAAGGTTGCATGTGTCGTTTGGATCAAAAGAAGCTCTTGGAAAAGATAAGAGATTGGGCAACCCCTTCGCGTATGCATTTCAACGTTTCAAACTGAATTTCGAAAAGTATATTGAGTTTTATTGATTTCATTTTGATGGAAGATATTTAGGATGAGTTGTGGATGAATGTTGATGATGTTATGATTGGGTTTTATGATTTAGAACCTCGTTAATGCGGAGGTTAATGTGATTGTGCTTTGTTGTGATTGCGGATGATTTTCGATGTTGAAATTATGTGAAAAATTCGATGTAAGGGCTACTATAATGAGTTTTAGGGCTGCTATGTTGTGTTTTTAATTTCGAGTTCATCATCACAAAATTTTTTTCGTATTGGTATGTTTTAAAGTATTGAAAAGTTGTTTGGATATCTAAAAATCGTTTTCGAGTGATTTGGATAACGTTTGTTTTCATACGAACACGTTTAGTTGTGATTTTCGATATCGAATGTGGAAATGTAATTGAGATGAATAAGTTGCCATGAGATATATTTGAGCTTTTTAAAATAATAAATGTTGACGCTAGTATGGATTGGAATATGTTAAAGTTAATTAGATAGTTTTCGTTTCGTGCGAATGTGTTTAATGGTTGATTTTTTTGAGAGTCAAAACGGAAAATGATTAAATGTGTAGTATGCTACCATAATTTTCATTTATGTGTGTCGAAGTGTTTGAATCTTCGTTTTTCATGATTTGAGTGAAATAACAAGTTGTATTGACATTAAGTTTGAATTGAAACGAAAATAGTCGTGTGAAACGTTAGAAAATGATAATTCCCATTAAAATTTTCGAAATCGCGAAGGTTTATTGTTTATTTGTTATGTTTTGAAACTTTAGCTTATTGAAGCCATTTGAGTGTGATTTCGATGGTATTGATTGAGAAGGGAATGATGTTATTGTTTTATTTTAAATACATGTATAAGTTGGCTCAAGGTATGCTATAAATGTGTTTATTTTCAAACAAATTAAAAAGTTTAAATAATATACATGCATAGAAAATATATATGGAAGTTAGTTTTGAAAAAGTTTAGGCTTTTGCCTTAGAAAAAAATTATTTGGTTTTTAAACGACAAGATAGAAATGAAATACTTATAAGATTTCTAAAAATGATCAATATGTTTCCATACAAGTAAATAAAAGTTAAACACAAGTTGTAAGCGTATTAAAAGATTTTTAGATGTCTTTAGTTTATCTTAACCTCTAGCATAACCCGACCGAGATACTCTATGCATGTATGGCAAGAGACGGGGGGAATCGTAATCCGAAATTCCTGTACGCCTAATAGACGGGGGGAATAGTAATCTCAAGTTCCCGTATGGCTTAATATTCTGGAGGAATTGTAATCTCAAGTTTCCGTATTGCCTAAATGTCGAGGAGATACGTAATCCCAAGTTCCTACATTTCCTGATATTTAGGGAAAATGTAATCCTAAGTTCCTGCATTTCATGATGTTAAGGAGAAACGTAATCCCAGGTTCCCGCATTTCCTGATGTTGGGGGAAATCGTAATCCTAAGTTCCTGCATCTGAGAACACATAAATAGAAATTTCCTAGTATTAATACTGTGTCAGGTAGTAGTATAATCTCGGAGAATAAGTTCCCTGGGTTGCCATAGAGGCTAATTAAGGAAATGAGATATGTCGATAGACGTGATTTTAAAAAAAAAATAAGAAAACCAATTTAAGTAAAGTTTAATAAAGTCTCTTCCGCATTTAAAATGAGTTTTACAATATCTAGAAAAGTAAAGTAAATAGTAGTTTTTCCAACATATTTTGGGAGGAATATTATTTTAAGCAAAAGTACAATTTAAATTAAATTACTCACTCACTGAGTCATTCTCACCGTTTGTTTTCCATGTTTATTAAAATCCTCCTTAGGTGCAGATCCAAGCAAGGTAGCGGAAGCATATCCGATAAACATACAGACAAGCTAGAGACGCGACACTGTTGCACTAGTTTTTAGTCGAGTTATCATGTATTGCATTACTTTATTTTCAAATTTATCTCATGTTGTAAATATTATTTTGGATAACGGATTTTATCATATTTTCGGTAATAATGTTTCAAGATTTATAAGTAAGTTTAAATTCCGCATGATTAAGTTTGAAAGCATGTTTGTGTTTGTTTGTGGCATTTGAAAGAGGGCCTAAGGCCCAGTAAACTGAGAAAATTTATTGATTTGAATTATATAGGTTTTGTGTAATACTATAGGGTGGAAGTCTTCAAAAAACAATCATTGTACTGTCGGATTTTCTGAAAACTAGTCTTCTTAAAGTTGTTTTCAATGAACAAAATTTCCACCCATTTGCATAACTAAAAGAGTTTCTAAAAAGATTCGAAAGTTTTTCAGCAAAGAAAGAGGCTTAGCTTCACGGAAGCTTTCTAACCGGTGCAGATTCTAACTAAATGGCCACCGTGGGATGCCGAGCAGGTCGCCTAGCTAGTGAAGTTAGAGAGGGACTTATCAGTTATAGCCAGGTTGAACTTTACTGAGGCTGTGCGAGCTGAGCAAAGCCTATGAAACGGACTGTGCTCTAGGAAGGTAGCAGTTCGCTAAATAAGGCAAGCTGATCGAGCTCGTTGAGCTGGGAAATGCCCTCAGTCCGAGTTGAGCTGTGTAAGGTAGAATACGAGCTGGAGCTTGCAGCTTGATCTGGAAGGGGCAGTCTATTGCAGCTCAAGTAATGAGGGAGTGATAAAGCTGATTTAAGGTGAAGTAACATGTGAGCTAAGTGAAGTCTTAATTGTGACTAAGTATAGGTAGGCATAGCGACCTAAAGAAAAGGAGGTCGTTGGAACAACAGTTAAAGTAATTCAAGTAAGCTGGGTAGCGAGCTGTGAGTGTGAAAATATTTAAACACCTTTAGTTATATAGCAAATTTCTTATTTTTATTTATTATTTTTTTAGCTTATAAATAATCTATATTTTAGCACAAAAAGGAAAGAATTACTTATACGTTGGTATGCAATATATGTTTATAATCTCTTTTTATAGAGTAAAGGGGTTTTCAAATCAAATGGATAGCCCGAGCATGTATAGAGATAGACTTTCTAGATAGACCCAACCAGTATACCCACAATATATGGCATGTGTTGGGAGAGCTAGTCCTGCTAATATTGGAGGGATGGAGTCTGTGATGTCTATCAGTCGCCACCTACATTTGTGGGCTATTGTCTCGAGGTACGGTGAGCGATGATAGTTCTACCCTATCATTACGAGATATCTTTGTAGCTTTTGTCACGATGAATGATGTTAGCCTTTACGTCACGTGACCCCCCACATTGATGCTGAGTTGGTCTGGCCAGATATGTGGTTTTAGCTTGCTTCGGTTTCGATAGAGCTTTTTAGAAAAGATAGCATACCATTAAAAGCAATTTTTAGAAAGAAAATATTTTTAGAAACATTAAATATTTTAAACAAGCTTTGAAACGAAATAGAAATTTTATAAAACTCAAACTTTTTAGAAATAAAATTATTTCAAAGAAAAATGTTTTCAAAATGTTTTTGGGAGGTAATTTTTAGAATGAATGCATACACATTCACCAGGCTTTATAGCTCATAATGTTTTTGTTCAAAAACCTCCCCAAGTATAGGAGCAGGTGATCAAGATACCAGCGTGTCACATTCAGACTAGGTGGGCCTGACAGATGACGCTGCTTAAATTTTTTTGTGAAAAGTTTAAGATTTAGATTTGATCATGTAATTTTACACATTTTTAGATTTGTGAACAAATGTTATAGCACTTCATTTAAATGCATGCCTATTTTAGATAATTACATTTTTATGATAATATTCGAAATTATAAGTTTATCCGATGCATACTTGAAATGAAATTTTTAAAAGGTATGATTATTTTTTTTATACATATTTAGAGTGTAAGAAATAGTTACAAGTTCGCTCCACGACATCCTTTTGAGTCTTGTTAGTCTGACTTCATGAGGGTTTCGTGGGGTGCCTAGCAGGATCACTGAATTTGCTAAAGGGAATCTAGGTCGGGTCTTATCAGTGAACTTAGCATAGAGTTACTGCTCCCTAAGTGTCTGTAAAACTACTCTCAAGTGCTCAACATGTTCTTCCTTACTACCTGATTATACCAAAATATCATCTATGATCTTTATGATAAATTTGTCTAAGAAATCATGGAACACTCTGTTTATTAAATCCATGAATGTAGCTAAGGCATTGGTTAGCCTGAAAGGCATAAGCAAGAGCTCATAGTGTCCATAGCATGTCTTGAAAGTAGTCTTAGAGGCATATTCCCCTCTAATCTTCAATTGATGATACCCTGACCTCAGATCAATTTTGGAAGACACCCTCGCTCCCTAAAGCTGATCAAACAAGTCGTCTATCCGCTAGAGTGGATATTGATTACATACCGTCACCTTATTCAACTCGCGGTAGTTTATACACAATCTCATACTTCTGTCCTTCTTCCTGATGAACAATATTGGTGCTTCCCAGAGAGATACATTTGGTCGAATGAAGCTCTTATCCACCAATTCTTCTAACTAAGTCTTCAATTCCTTTAATTCGATGGATATCATCCGGTAGGGTGCTCTAGCTATAGGCGCTGTTCCTGAAATCAAATTAATCTCAAATTCAATCTCCCTATCTGGAGGTAAACTTGGGAGATCCTTTGGAAATACATCTAGAAACTCCTGAACCATGGGAATGTCCTTAAACCGTGCCTTCCTTTCTGTAGCACCTATCACATAAGCCACATACCCTATACATAGTTTCCTAAGCATCTTCCTAGTAGTCATGGTTGATATGACACCAGATGGAAGCATTCTCTGCTCCCCATAAAATACTATATCCGACTCTCCCTAAGAACTAAGTCTAACCTCCTTCTTGAAGCAATCCACTGTAGTAGGATATCTAGCTAGCCAATCCATCCCTAAGATGATGTCAAAATCATGAATGTCTAGCAAAATTAGATTAACCGGGAAGATTCTACCCCCAATCATTACTTCAATATCTTTATACACACTCTTTGCTACCAAGGCATCTCCAATGGGAGTAGTGACTATCAACCCACACTTCAAAGGCTCTACATCCACATCAGTCTATCTGGCAAAATCTCTAGAAACAAATGAGTGCGTAGCTCTCAAATCTATTAAAATGTATGCATCTACACCAAAAGCTTTCACTATACCTGACACTACATTTAGGGTGGCCTCAGCATCCTGCCTGGTCACTGTAAATACTCTAGCCTGGGCACGTGGTCTCCTTGGCTACCTTTTGGATGAGGTATCTCAACCTGCTCCTCTACCAGGCTGACTAGAAGTCCTTAGTCCTATCATTTAAGGACCTTTCTGTCTGAGGGTTGCTTTTTACTGGTCTGCCCCTAAGTACCAACTCTGGACTCCTCACTGTTTCCAACTGCTTTCTATAAACAGTCCCTCATAAAGTGTCCCTCTTAGCCATAATGATAAAACCCTATGATACCCAGGTAGCACTCTCCCCAATGAAATCTGCCGCACTTCCTACACGACCTTGATCTATTCTGGGTACCATCTCAGCCCTGGGACCCTGACGGTTGTCGAACAAAACCCTGACTCGATATGACTCTAGAACTCTATTGTCTGCTGCCAGACCACCTGAACTTGCCTCTAGTTCTAGGAGCCTTACTAGGGCCTTCTGAATGCCATCCTGAACTTTGTCCACGCTTTTGTTTTTGACCAGGCTCTCGGTCATCCTGTATAGTCCGTTCAACTCTGAGAGCAACCTTTACTAGCCGCTCGTATTCTATGTGCTCTGCGACTACTCCATAGGCGTTGCTCAAATTTGCAGCACTTATTCACTTTATTATCTATAATGAATAGGGCCAATTTGGACATCTCAATGAACTTCCACTTATATTCTTCAACCGTCATATCGCCCTATACCAAGCTGTAGAACTCCTCTATCTTGGTGTCCTGATACGCCTTAGGGTAGAACTTTTCATTGAACTCTTCTTTATAATTTTCCCAAGTGATAGGAGTAGCCACTCTCTGCTTTACTGAATCCTACCAATTACGAGCTGTGGCTTTCAGTAGGAAGGAAGAAATGGATACTTTCTTTGGATCGGTTCACCCCATCTGCTCTAATACTCTCTCAATACTGTCCAACCACTGTATCGCCACATCTGGGCCTCCTAATCCATCATAACTCTCGACACCCAATTTCTGTGCTCTCTCTACTAAGGCATTGGGTGCGCAGCCTCCTCCTACTCTTAATGAACTAAGCCAGTCTTTTGATAGGATCTATCTCTGGCTCAACTGCAGGTGGCTCGGAAGGACTTGCTGGCTACGGATCATTTACTGACTCATTTACTTGCTCCTCTACCTTTGGCGGAGCAGGTGAAGCCTTAATTGCGGCTCTCCGCTTATAGGGATGGCCAACAAGTCTTATAACTTACTGCATATCAAAACATGCTAAATGTCATGTAATGCATGATGTTTGAAAACACTAAAAATGTTTTGAAAATATGTAATATACTTAAAACCTTTGCTCTGATACCACCTTTGTAAGGACCCGCCCCGGATCCTTCTACTAAACCCAATGGGAGTCCTTATGGAGCACCTCAATGGGTCTCAATTGAGCCCTCACTTTGGCTCGAAAGGGTCCTATGGAGGTACTCATATCAATTTAAAACTCTTTTCTCGCTGGAATAAATAAAACAATTTCATTTAGGGAAATTTGTAAAATTAAGTTATAAAAATTTTGACAGCATAATGACTACTTTTGAACATGTCACCCTGCAAATTTAAAGAAAACACTGCTATGACATGTATCTTTCTCAACTTCTTTTGGATTAAAATCAAATGCAAACACAATCAAATGCAAACGTGCTTTTTGATTAAAATAAACTTGAAAATAACCTCATTTACATAAATTCAACATTTACACTCTAAACTTAATTTCCAAATAAAAATTCTCAGAAGATTTATAAACATTCAAAAGTAATATTTACAAATACACAATGAAGTATGATATATGATGCATGCTCATACATGTGAAAGAAGTGAACTTAGTGCAGTAGTATCGTGTTCGCAACTCGCCTATACGTCCGATGGAGCTACGTCTGAATGCTAACTCATTCCTACAACTAGGGAGGATTTTTCAGAAAATATGAAAGTAGAGTGGTGAGTATTCTCAGTGAGTGGTAAACTTTTCGAATAATAAATTACTTTTTAAAAGATAATAATGTCCTCCCAAAATAGTTTTAAAAAACTATCAATTTCACTGAAATTTTATAATACTGGAAAACTAATATAAATAATTTGAATAAAGCGTAAATACTTTGCTTAATAAAATTTCTTTACTTTCAAAACTTCGCACCTAACAATGCGCTCTTTTTCTTTCGAGAACTAACTAAGGCAATTCAGAGAAACTTGCTCTGTGATGACAGAATTTCTCATCGGCACTAAAGTTTGAGAATACTACTATGTATAGCCTTCGAGGGAGGAAACTCTAGGGTCATGATCCCCTCCCAACATCGGTAGATCTACACTACCCCACATGTATAGAGGGCAACTCACTAACTCAACCCTCCTTTAATAACTCTCCCAATTGACTTATCGTGAACGCCAGAGTATTTTAACCGGGTATACTGGGGATTATGATAAACCTTACCCATATAAATTCTTTTGCTTTACTAAAAATGTCTTAGCCTCACTAGGCATAAAATAATTTAACTTAACTAGAAAATCTTCATTCTTTAATATAAAAATTCTCAATTGAAAAAGGCTATTTCTTTAAGGCGAAAACCTAAATATTTACAAGTACTTTTAGTATGTAATTCGCTTTAATTCTAAAATATAAATACATTTATAACATGATTCAAGAAGCTTACCAGCATCATAAAATAAAAGAGTTACTTGCTAAAATCTAGTTAAATCAATAAATAAATTGAATACCAAATTATATGTTTGCAAATATAAATCACTAACAATTAAAATTCTTAAAAACTTTGAACACAACCAAACTCACCACTTGATTCTAACTAGTGCACCACTCTTCTGAGCCTTTTCTTTCGCTTTTCTTAATCCGAACTCCCCCTATACTTAGTATAACATAATTCCTATTCAAAACTTACTCAATTACATGTATGTATAAACACATTAAAACTTATCAAGATAATTGAATAACAGCTTGAACACCAATTTCCCCTCTTAGCCGAATTACCTAACACACCCATCAAACCATTTTCTTTTCACTTTCTTGACTTATATCATCTTAAATTCATGTCACATATCAACTAAATTCATCAAACAATGAAAATCAAGTTGTGCGCATAAATTCCTTATGTTGACCGAATACTAACCACCAACTATAAACTTTTTCTTTTCAATTCTAATAATCCATATCAACTTAAAATTATGTCAAATATCCATTAATTTCATCAAATGTCAAAAATCTACTTAAACCCCTACAAAGCTAGCTTGGCCGAAATTACCCCTAAGGTATCACATAAATTTTTTGCAATTTTTAAGCTCATTAAACATATCAAAAACACAACCTACTAATTTAGTTGACAACTTCCTTGCTTTGTTCTCCTTTAATTCCAAGCTCAAACCTAAGAATTTCTACTTCAAAATACACCCAAAAACATCGTTAATTCATCAAGCCATCATTTACCCCAAAGTAATAATCAAAATCATCATAAAAACTAACAAAACTTACCTATTTTCTCTACTTTTTTTGTCCAATCCTTGCCTAGGATTTTATTTGTTGGAAAGCTAGTGATTTTTGCATGAAAAATTGACTTAAATCACCTTGATTTTTCCTTCATCCCTGCTGCCCTAACTGACCTGATTTGCTCCCTTTTTGTTTCTTCTTTTGCCATCCAAAGATGGCCTTTGAATGATCACCACCCATCACTTTATATAGTCTTCCATTAACTTGACCAAAATGCCTCTCATTAATCCACCAAATGGCCAACAAATCCTTTAATAAATTTTACCATCACACCCTTAATTTTATCTCGCATGCATTTGACTATTTCATTAACTTATGTATTAAAAAGATAATTATCAATTAATGCATGCCAACTAATATTTTTAAAAAATCCATAATTAAATTTTGATTTGTCATTCATTCACTGGTTAAAATCTCTCTTGACATGGATCGTTATTCAAATTCTTTCCATATAGTGCTAACACCAAATCAATGTAATATTTGAGCTTGAATTGACCATTTTGCCCTTAATGTATTTGATTGTCATTCACACTCAAATAAATTCTAAAAATACTTCATGGTCATCGTATCATCAAATTGACCATGAAATACTCTAATTGAGTATAAAAGCTCTCAATCTCATGCTTTAAAAAAATTTCAAATGGGTGTTAAATTACTAATACTCATTATTTGCCAAAAAGGACGTTATCGTAAATTACTTTTGGATCGCTCAAAACTTATTCAAATGAACTCATTTTTAATCTATTTTAGTTTTTAATAGTTTTAATTCCTATTCTGGGACCTTTGATGTTCAAAGTCCATTTTTCAAAAATCACTATTCATATGGACATTTTTCCTCCGAAACACTATTCATCCAGAAAAATTATTTTTGGAGAAAATGGCACCTAAGGTTCTACACTTCTTTTTTGTTTTATATGGAATCTAGGGTTTGTATGTGAAATGAATTCTATAACTATCAATTCTCCATGATACATTTCATGAGGAAGGTTTTCCTATGCTTGGTTATGTGTATCCTTTCCTACAATGGTTGTAGTAATTTTTTTAAAAAATTATTATTATTATTATTATTTTATTTATTGACACCTTGTCAGGGTCAGATTACCCTTGAGACTAATTCAAATAGGACTCTAGAGGTGTAGCTCAGATAACTGCACTTAAACATACGGAGATAGCTATCCAGACAAAAATAGAACTTATTAATGCTATTGCTATTCGAACCTACCCCTCAGCTTATAGGGAAATAAAGACAGATGAGGATGGTGCAGTCTTGCAAGTAATGGCCTTAGTATGTATGAAGAGAGCAAAGACAAGGAAATATAAATGACTAGAGCATCATGTGTGCTTTTGGAGCTTGTGTTTCTATGTAAAGTTCTGTTCTTAGTGAGGTTTAATCACTATCATGTACAAAGAGATTTGTTTCGTAATTTAAATTTGACTATTGTCTTAGGTCATAATAGTTTTATATATGAAGCCATTTTTGTTTGTTAGGTCATACCATTTGCGTGATTAATGATAGTTTGGATACAATGATGAATTTATGTGAAAGTGTGAAGGCACTTATTTACGTGACATTTTGGTATATTGAATGAATTATCAATCCATTCAATGTTATTTTCGTAGAAGTCTTGACTATGTTATTTTTGTAGAAGTCTCTCCCATAGTCAATTGGGATCATTCAATTATTCCAAGAGGTAAAATAAAGAATTTCCCTTGAAAATAGTTGTTCCTATAACGCCCCAATCTTATATAATGAAACATTCATCAATTAACCACTTAAATCTCAAAAGTTAAAATACAATTAAAGAAAATTCCATAAAGTATTTATTTTAATAACACAAATCTATCTCAACACCTCAACAAAAGTTTAAACAACTCAAATTCACGATCATTCAAAATTAATCCTTACGTTTAAGTCCTAACCATTAAAACAAACTTAAATGGTTCTATAATAATATCAAGAGATATAACCACAACAGAAATGAAATTCTCCTCCAAGCGACACTAATAACTCCAAGTTCTCCCTAAAGAAAAATAAAGTCTACTAATATGTAGAAGTAATAGAGACGATGGGTGAGCCATTAACTCAATAGGTAAACATTATATATTACGATATAGTATATAATCATAAATGTATGTTGTAATTTTATAATATAACTTTATAGTAAAAATAAAACCATAATTTCATGGAAAATATAATAATTGCCAATATATTAAAACCAAAAAACATTTAACTATATGATATAGAAAATATTCAATATTTAAACCGAAGTCATAAGTAATGAACAACATTTCACATACAAATTTAAATAAAAAGGGAAATGGCTCCCTTTACGCAAATTATTTATAATTCCAGTGACTCGAAAAATATGATACTATCGTAGCATCTGTAATCCCAGTGTAGAGCCAATACAATTAACATCTATAATCCTGATACAGAGCCAATACAATTAGCACCTATAATCTCAATGCAAGGCCAATATGATTTATGTTATGCCACAATAGATATTTCAATTAGATCGTTATGATACAATTATGACACCTGTAATCTAAGTGTCTAGACCAATACAATTAAATGAACTACAGACAGATGAGTTAAAACATCTTCATTACAATCACGATCATAATATATATATCATTCTTTTCAAATACCAAAGAAATACTTTTGATAAAACATATCACATTTTTTTCAAATAGGAAGGCAATACTTATAATACTATCAAACAATGTACATAAAACATATATTTGAGGATGCAAAATCATTTAAATAAAATATAATAGAATAATGTTGAAAATTCCAAGGTTTCATTTGAGTATTTAAAAAGACTAATTAAAATATTTTTGAATTAAACATATAATATATTAAAGCAACGTATAAGGTTTTCCGCTGATCCCAATAGAAAAAATAACTTTATGTAATCACTCTTATCAAACTAAAATCACATCACAAAATGTATAAGTTTATAGGAAGTCACAACTTACTAAATTAAGCTGACTCCAAATACCATTAAAATCCACTAATATCAACACTCTCTCTATTGATGTAGTCTGATTTCTCCATTTTTAATAAATTGTATATGAAACCAATCATCCCGAAAATGCGTATAGATATTCTAAAGACCCATAATAAATATCATAAAAATTTTCAACCTTAAATACCTTTGTTAAGCCATCAACTTAAACCTTTGATTCTCAACCGAAGTTGTATCAATATCAGTTTCAAAACTAAACAGTTATTGATATCCGAATTTTTAAAAATATACTGCTTAATAAAAGCCCTTCAAATTTTAATGGCTTATAGAGAACTTATAATGGTTCATACAAAAATTTAATGACACCAAAATAACATTAATCACATGTCCGAAAATTTTGAGATTCAACCTAGTTCGGTACTATCCAGATTTTTATTTCACTGAGTTAGGGGTGATCAAAAATTCGTAATTAATTGCACACTTATCATATGACCATGAAATTTTCCAAATATGACCTAACATCTTAAGGATCGTTCATACCAAATTTCATAATTTTATACCTTCATTTGCCTATTCAAACAATTAAAGAAAATTGACATGTCCACTAGGAAATAAGATTTGCAGCAACTTCTATTTCTTCTAAAAATTCTATAAAAATTTATTCTTATTTTGAAATAATCCCAAACATAAACAATATGATATTATAAGTCTATCACACCATAAAATCCTAATAGTAATAATAAAAAAAATATGAAAGAAGGGAAGAAACTTACTTGATTCACAATCAACCTTGATCTCCAAATCTTGCATGGTTGAGAGTGTAACTTCGTTAATGAAGAAAGAAATATTTTGAATGATATATGAGAGTTTTCAAGGAAGAGAAGTGACTGCTGAGAATAGAGAAAAATAATATATATATATATATATATAGATGGCTTCAAACCCTAATAGTGATTAGGAGATGTAGGCATTTTTCCTCAACTTTTGTTTCTACCAATCTGATAGGAGAATTTTAAATAGAATTGAGTAAACAGAGAGAAGACTAAGATTAGGAGGAAGTTTTCTGCTATTCATTCACACTCCCAAAACAAAATCCAAAAGGTCTATTAAATAGACCCATTACAACAACTGAAGCTACAAACTAGGAAGGAAATCCCTTTAAAATAGGGAAGCATAACAACACTAACACAATTAAAACGGTAAAATGCCCATTAACTAAAAACATGCCACCTGCCACTTCATTAAATTATTCCAGATAACATCCAAACTAAACAACAACTGGGCCAAACATAAGCACTAAAATAGGATTAAAATAGGACCAGTACTGCATGGTCCTCTGCACGTATCATTCCACTCCTCTAAAATTTGTCCTAGTCCTCAAGGACAAAGTAAAACTGTTGATGATATCTTTTGGTCGGAAAATACTTTCCTTCTTGGTCCATATACCAAAACCATATTGTTGGTTAATCTTTTCGATGAAGGAGAAGACATAGCAGTAGGCGTTGTTGCTAAAGAGGCTACTAGTTTTGCCACTGTTGGACTGTCGGAAAGGCCTTTGTTTTACTGGAGACATTAGGATTAGGGCTGTCATGGCTGCCTTCGCAAGGATTGCAGCTACTGCCATTTTGCAGCTAGTGTTGGTCATGTTACTATTGTTGTTGGTATCGGTCTTGGCAGAGGAAGACAATTGATTCAAGTGCTTTAGAATGGATCAAAGTTCAGTACGCATCCTTTCGAGAGTTGACTGAACTTTTAATAGTCTAGACTCGATTTGAGCTAGGACCACATCCATGGCTAACGTGGCTCTGATGCCAATTGGTAGGAGAATTTTAAATAGAATTGAGTAGACAGAAGAAGACTAAGATTATGAGGAAATTTTCTGCTATTCATTCACCCCCTAAAACAAAATCCAAAAGGTCTCTTAAATAGACCTATTACAACAACTGAAGCTACAAACTAGGAAGGAAATCCCTTTAAAATAAGAAAGCATAACAGCACTAACACAATTAAAATGGTAACATGCCCATTAACTAAAAACATGCCACCTGCCAGTTCATGAAATTATTCCAGATAACATCTAAACTAAATAACAACTGAGGCAAACATAAGCACTAAAATAGGATTAAAATAGGATCAGTACTGCATGGTCCTCTGCACGTATCACAATCTTGTCTTTAATTGCAGCCTAATTTAAAAATTTATTGATGGGAAATATTTTTTTAAAAAATTTTCATTACAGTTCCTCTGTTAAAGTTTTTGCTTTTGTAATGTGGTTAGAACGACTATTGTAGCAAGAATTGGTTCAGTCATTGGGCTTAGGAGCTAGCCCAATAAGAGCTGATCATGTACCATCGAATGATCGTATGCTATATTTTGTTTGGGTGGTAGTTTATTGATGTTTCTGGAAGTAGCTCTGGAGGACTAGGAGTTGTTCCCTAAATATAGCCATCCAATTTATAGCCTTAAATAATTGGAAGAACTATTGACTTCCAAAGGAGATGATTAGTACGGTTTAGCTTGATGATTGTAGGCTGGCTAAGTTTACCACCAATTGGGTTAAAGGAATCGGCTATTGATAGAGTAGAAAACATTGGATGGTGTGAACTAAGAGGGATATTTGCGGTTACTAATTCAATAGATACGGCCAGAGATTTGGATTCTGTGGGTAAAGGTCCTGTCGTAGTGGAATTGGTCACTGCTTCTATCGACATGATGAACCAAAAAAGCAAAATAATGCTTCTATTGACATGATGAACCAAAAATGCCTAATAATGTTTGGACGTTTGTCTTCTCTACTATGATACCTAGTTCAAATATTTGGAAACTATGTAATTTGATAGAATAGGACACACAAACTTGTATTTCTCATTCACTTTAAATAGCAAGTTACAAGTTCGGATAAGAGATAATAACACAAAGACCAAATAAAGTACAACTTGATAAGTGGTCCCATAAGTTTTGATATGTACAAACTCTTTAAACTACAAAACAAACTACAACTCTTGATCGGACTTGACTCCTTCAACACGTTTGTCTCTAACAATTTGGACGCTTTTAACACTCTTATCACTTAGAACTCGATTGCAATTGAGACTCGAGGTTAGAGTGAGTAATGTAAAAATTTTCAACATACTGATATTTTTCCCATCATCCAGATAGCCGTGGTTTTTTTTTTAATTTTGGATTTTGTTTGTATGATTTGATTCTCTTTGTGATACTTTTCCTGTTTTAAACATAATTTCCATTATAGATATTAGGTCCACCTTCTGCATCAAATTTTTTACAACAATTAACCTTCTTGACTCATAATTAATTTTATTTTAGTCAATCTGTAGAACCTAGAATTTCTTCTTTTTATGAAAAATAAAATTTTTGATGAATAGTATTTTCAGATGAATAATGATTTTAGGAAACGGATCTCGAAAATTGAAAATTTTTAGAATAAGCAGTAGAGCCTAATGAAATTGAAATGGATCGAAAAGGAGTCTCTTTGAGTAGTTTTTAAGGGATTCTGAAGATAATTGGATGAAAATACCTTTTTTGGAGAATAATGGAAATTGATGGTTTTAAACCCATTTAAACTTTTTTTAAAGCATGAGATTGAGAGGTAAGATACCCAATTAGAGTATTACATGGTCAATTTGATAATAAGATAACCACAGAATATTTTTGAAATTTATTTAGACATGGATTATAATTAAATACAAAGGAAGGTAAAATAGACAAATTCAATTCAAGCATACATGGAATAGTGTGAGCATTACATGGAAACAAGTTAGACAAAAGGCACAATCCATGTGAACTTGAATGGACCAATAAAGGAGTGACAAGTCAGGCATGAAATTATTGAAATAGTTTAAGGGCATTTTAGTCAATTGAAGGGAGGACTATAAAAAGTTGAAGTTGCATGAAATGGGTAGAAAAATTGGAAGGAAAAAAAAATTGAGAGAGAGCATAGGTGTGTTCGGCCAAGCAAGGGGAAGAAGACCAAGAGATTTTTCAACCATTTTTGCATGCCAAATTCACTTGATTTCATAAAATAAGTGTTAGGGAAGAAGATTGAGCAAGAAAAGTGAAGAAAAAAGTGGAAAGTGACTTCATAATTCATGGTGTTTTGATGGTTTATTAGGTATATGATAACTTGATTTGTTTATGTGGTTTTTGATATGTTTAGAAGTAGATAAACTTGAATTCAAGCTTAGGATTGAAAGGAAATAATTTGGCAAGTAAGAAAGTAAGGTGAGTATTCTAGGTTTTGTGCAATTTTTAAAGGAAAATTTAATTGAGTTGATTTTACGATGTTAGATAAATATTGGAGTTATTTTAATGTGTTTGGTAGCCATAAAAGTAAAAAATGATGTTAGATGCTATGATGTAAGTTTAGGTTAAGGTTAGGGTTGATGAAAATAGGTTGATTTTATTGTTGTGATGTGTTTGTCTAAGATTTTGCATGATTTTAAGTTGATATGTGTCAAGAAATTGAAAAGAAAATTATTGGATGAGAATGCTATGTCATTCGGCCAAAGGAGGAAGTTTGTGTTCAAATGGTTGTTTAATTAATTTAATGAGGTTTTATGAGTTTGTGCATGTGATTGATTAAGTTGGAATCAAGTAAATGCAAGGAAAGGAATGTTATTAAGTTAGTGTAAGTTTATGTCAATTAGGTGAATTAAAGTGTATTTGATGATTAAATTAGAATTTGGTGAATTAGTTATAGTTCTAAATGATTAAGTGGTGAATTCTAAAGTAGAATGTGTATTGTAGGTGAAAAGGAAGCAAAAGAGTTTAAGGAGAATATTTGAGGAGCATTCTAATAAGTTAGAGCCAAGTGAGTGTAAATATATTTTTAAGAATGATAAATGCAACTCCAGTAATTTTTTAAAGCATTTCAATATGGTTAATGTAATTTTGAAATTGAAAAGGAGCTTGCACTACATATGTGAAATTATGGATATGTTTATGTATCAATTTAAAAGAAAAATTTCTATGCATGGAAGTATGAAATATAAGTGAGTTTTTATATTTTAAAAAGACATTTAAGTGATATATTATATTTTCATGCCCATAGAATTTAAATGATTAATTTTAGATTATGTATAAAGAAAGTTTTTAAATGCCAATGGGTTATCCAACCTTAAATATTAAGATTCAGACCTGATTGGTATACCCTATATGTGTATGGCAAGTGTTGGGAAGATGTGTCACTAACATCAGGAGGATTGAGTCTGAGTTTGTCGTGTTGCCCACTACACGTGTGAGGTATTATTTTGCTTTACGAATACAATGTAAAATTCCGTAGCGTGATTGTGAGATGTCTTGATAGATTGTCATGGTAAGCACTAGACTAGCTTAGTTGTCATATGACCTCACATTGAGCAGCGCTAGATTAGTCGATATGTGATTATAGATTATTTAGGCTTCTATTGGTTCAGTTTTAGAAAGGAAAGCGCACATCTGCGTAAAAGATTTCAGAAAGGTAAATTTTAAATGCTTTAGAAAATTCATGAGAAATTTTACTATTTTACCTTCTTATTAAAGAAAAATGTGATTTTCATGAAAGTATTGTTATGGGCGTTTTGGTGGATAAGGAAAGAGGGTAGCAAAAGCCCAATGATGGAGCCTAACATGTTGTCTTATGAGAAGGAGTCCAAGAAACTGGTCAAAACTAGTCAACAGTCAAAGAAGGGAATATATGGTTGTCTTTTAGCCTGTGTACTCGAGCACACCTGATTATATGGCTGATCATTTTAACTACTGAGTAATCAATTGGATGCGTGTTTGTTCGTAAGAAGGATTGACCGTATATTAGAGCATAAGACAATCTGGTCGTATTTGAAAAACTGCTCGATAAGTGCTCTTCAAAGGCTATTAGAGTGATCAGGAGGTCTTCGTATTTGGTCATTAGTTAAAAGGGCAGATCTCTTAGTAGAATTTGCTCGCTAGAGACACATCTGATCGCTCGAGTAGTCTGCTTGTTCTGGGTGCTCTTTGAATTTGACCAGTTGACCTTCTAGAAGGCCGAATCAATTCAATTCAGAAAATGAGCCAACTTGCCTATTTTCATGCAAATCAAATCACGATACTCTTGGCAATTGTTGCAGATATGGTGGAGATAATCTTGAGAGATATTATCTCAATTAATGTAAAGTATTTTTTGTCTTATCTGTAAGATTCTCAAACCAATTTAAATTGTAACATCTCCACTATAAATAGAGGATGAAATTCATTGTAATAGACAGAGTGAGAAAATATATACTGTTACTTTGAGAAAATAAGAGTGACAATCGTGGATGTAAGCCATTACTTTGTTAAACCACGTAAAAATCAAGGTGTCTAGTTTGTTTTGATTTTAGTCAATATTGCTCTGTTTGTTAGTTATAATTTTGCAGGTATTGAGCTTTAAGAACCAAGTTGACCAAAATTAAGTGTCAACATTTTTTGGCGCTAGAAGGAGGGCTCAAACTGCAATTCTATAATCTTTTCAATACTTTTCTTTTATTTAGTTGTGATTTGCAAATATAGTCAGGATCAAGATAACTAGGATTGTTGCATGAGATGCTGACCAATCGGAGGGCCACCAAGGTCAAGGTCACGCGGTAAGAACTTCTAGTGCGGCTTTGCCTCCGCTTCCCCCGCATCAAGCAGCCACTGGTAGAGAGGCTGTACCAATTTGGCAGCAGTGCCAGGAAGCATTAGAGAACACGGTGGCGCAATTGGCAGAAGCCATCAAAGCCCTGACACAAGCCTAGGTTCAGGAGGTCCCTAGGAATACAGACCCCCAACACCAACCAGTGGATGTCGTACCAGCCAGAAGAATATAGGTTGTTGGAGCGAGAGTACAGCCGGCAAGTTCTGTCCGTTCTTCGAATTTATGCTCAATAGGAGGTGGGCATCAGGCTCGTGAAGAGGAAGTAGCGCCTCACCCACCTAGTTTAAGGGTAAGGGTGAGCTAGGACGGCAGCCATCGCATGGAGGTTGATCGTGGGAAAGAGAGAGCTCGTGGACGCAATGAGGAGCGTGTGTGCCGAAGAGAGTCACACCATGTGGAGAGTTCTCATAGAAGAAACAGGTCGCGTGAAAGAATGCCTATTGATCGAGATGTCACGAAATCAATTTTCTTGAGACAGGGAGAGTAAGAGGAGTCAGCGATCCTCTGTAAAAAGAGTTTAATGGTAGGATCCAATGATGGAAGAGCTAATACAAAGGGTCCAGCAATTAGAGGCAGGACCTGGGCTCTACGGCCAAGCAGAGGTACAAGGAGATAGAACCCCTTTCACACGGGAAGTTGAGATGGGGCCATTACCGTCGAGATTCAAGCTCCCAAGTGTTTCCCTTTACGATGGGGATAGTGGCCCATATGACCATCTAGACACTTTCAATTTTTAGATGGACCTGCAGACATCTAACCCTCTGGTCAAGTGTCGTATGTTCCCAGCTACATTGGGGAACATGCCAAGAGCTTGGATGAGAAGTCTTCCAACACGTAGCATTAGTAGCTAGGAAGAATGCTAGAGGAAATTCACCGATCAGTATAAGGCATTGAAAAAGCAGCTCGTGCCAACCTGCCACCTAGCAACGGTCTTTCAAAAGTGGGATGAGACGTTGAAAGACTATATCGCTAGGTTCAGGAGTGAAGTAAATAATGTGGAAAACCCCTCGGATGAAAGTATCCTGACAATGATTTCAACGGGACTTAGAAAAGATGGGAAGCTCTATGAAAGCATTTATAGGTCCCCCGTGAAAAATCTCAGTGAGTTTTATGATCAAGCAGCAAAAGAGATTCGTTAGGAAGATACCTTTGGGCAAAGAAAATCCAGCGATCAGAAAAACGGAGCAAGTAGTTCTCATTAGGGAAGAAAAAGGGGTCAAGATGAGAGCAAAGAGAGCAGTCATAAAAATCGCTCCAGTAATCAGGTAGCGAAGTAGGCGACGAATGAGCTTGGGAGAAAGAAATCCCTACCACGGAATCGTTTCCAAAATTACAACGTCCTGACAGATAGACAAGATAGGATATTTGAAGCAGAGAAAAGATGAAAGAATTTCGAGAAGCCTAGTCCTACGAATATCCCGAAAAGGTTTCAGGATTCACGGAAGTATTGTGCCGAACCACGTAAAAATCAGGGTGTCTACTTTGTTTTGATTCTAGTCAATATTGCTCTGTTTGCTAGTTACAGTTTCACAGATATTGGGCTTTAAGAACCAGGTTGAACCAAATTAAGTGTCAACATCTTTTGGCATTAGAAAGAGGGCCCAGACTGCGATTCTATAATCTTTTCAATATTTTTCTTTTGTTTAGTTATGATTTGTTAATATGGCCAAGATTAAGACAACTAGGATTGTTGCATCAAAAGATGACCAATCGGAGGGCTACCAACGCCAAGGTCATACGACAGGAACTTCCAATGCTGCTTTGCCTTCGCTTCCCCGCATCAGGCAGCCGCTAACGGAAAGGCTGTACCAATTTGGCAGTAGCGCTATGAAGCATTAGAGAACACGGTGGCACAACTGGCAGAAGCCATCAAAGCCTTGACACAGGCCCAAGTTCAAGAGGTCCATAGGAATGCAGACCCCCAACACCAACCAGTGGATGTCGTACTTGCTAAAAGAGAAGAGGTTGTTAGAGTGAAAGTACAGCCAGCAGGTTCTATCCGTTCTTCGAATTTATGCTCAAGAAGAGGTTGGCGTTAGGCTCATGAATAGGAAATAGTGCCTTACCCACCCAGTCTAAGGGTAAGGGTGAGCCAGGATGGCAGTCGCCGCATGGAGGCTGATAGAGGGAATGAGAGCTTGTGGATGCAATGAGGAGCTTGTGCATCGAAGAGAGTCGCACCGTGCGGAGAGTTCTCATAGAAGAAACAGGTCGCGTGAAAGAATGCCTGTTGACCAGAGATGTCACGAAATCAATTTTTTGGAGACAGGGAAAGTAGGAAGAGTCGGCGATCCCCTGCAAGAAGAGTTGAACGGCAGGATCCAATGGTGGAAGACCTGGGCTCTGCATTCCTATGGACCTCTTGAACTTGGGTCTAGCAGTTGGAGACAAGACCTGGGCTCCACGGCCAAGCAGAGGTACGAGAAGATAGAACCCTTTTCACGCGGGAAGTTAAGATGGAGTCATTATCGCCGAGATTCAAGCTCTTAAATGTCCCCCCTTACAATGGGGATAACGACCCATATGACCATCTAGACACTTTCAATGTTTAGATGGACCTACAGACATCTAACCCTCTAGTCAAGTGTCGTGTGTTCCCAGCTACATTGGGGAATGTGCCAAGAGCTTGGTTGAGCAGTCTTCCAGAACACAACATCAATAGCTAGGAAGAGTGCCAGAGGAAATTCACCAATTAGTAGAAGGCATTGAGAAAGCAGCTCGTGCCAACCTGCCACCTAACAACGATCTTTTAAAAATGGGATGAGACGTTAAGAGACTATATCGCTAGGTTCATGAGTGAAGTAAATAATGTGGAAAACCCCTCGGATGAAAGTATCCTTACAACGATTTCAGCGGGACTTAGGAAAGATGAGAAGCTCTATGAAAGCATTTATAAGTCCCCCGTGAAAAATCTCTATGAGTTTTATGATCGAGCAGCAAAAGAGATTCACTGGGAAGATACCTTTGGGCAAAGAAAATCCAGCGATCTGAAAAACGGAGCAAGTAGTTCTCATCATGGAAGAAAGAGGGGTCAAGGTGAGAGTGAAGAGAACAGTCGTAAAAATCACTCCAGCAATCAGCTAGCGAAGCGGGTGAGGAATGAGCCCGGGAGAAAGACATCCCCATCACAGAATCGCTACCAGAATTACAGCATCCTGACAGATAGACAGAACAGGATATTTGAAACAAAGACAGAAGAATTTGGGGAAGCCTAGTCCCACGAATATCACGAAAAGATTTTAGGATTCAAAAAAGTATTGTGCCTATCATAGATAAAACGGGCACTATACTTCTCAGTGTAGGGAACTCAGGGATGCGATAAAGGAATTGATCAGAAGAGGCTGCTTGAGGGAATATGTGGTGCGACCAGAGAATCAGCATCCCCAGTAAAGATATCAGCCAACCTAAGAATGTCCTGATCCGATTCAGTAACTTACCCAGCAACAACCTCAACAAATAGCTGATCAAGACCATACATCCACAGTAAGAACCATTTTTACTATTCATGGTGGACCGCACATAACAGGGGCATCAAATAGATCGCAAGAGCGCTACGTGCGAGAGGCCGGTCATATCCTGCTGATAAGGCATAGTGAGGCGAAGGGGCCAGCTAAGAAAGCAAGAATGACTTCGAGTGGCATTGTGTTTAGTGAAGAGGATGTCAGAGGTGTACACTGGCCCCATAATGACACACTGATTATCAAGGCAAGGATTGGAAATGCCGAAGTGAGGAGGATAATGATGGACACAAACAGCTCAGTAAATGTAATGTATAGGAGTTGTTTTAAACAGATGGGCTTGAGGTCCGAGCAGTTAGCACCGTCCCATGAGCCCCTCTTTGGATTTATTGAAGATGCAATTGTGTCATTGGGATAGATCAAACTCCCTCTCGCTGTCAGAGATTTAGGTCAGCAAGCTTTAATAATGGCAGATTTTTTTATTATTGACTACCCGTCAACATATAATGTTATCCTCGGAAGACCAGCCATGAACAATCTAGATAGGGCAGTATCGACTAGAACTCTCACTATTAATTTTCCCACGCCAAATGGAGTAGGATGCATCCGAGGAGAGCAGAAATTGGCAAGGAGATGTTATAAAAACACAGTAAAGGTGGGGGTCAAAGGGAAGAAGGTCAACACGGTGACCGAGGAAAAACCGCGATCAGTGAGTACAATAGGGGTGAGCCAGGACCTGGATTCGAGGGAAATAGATGAAAATCGAGCAACAGGCCTGTGGAAGAGCTAGAAGATGTGCAAGTCAGTGAACAGGATGCCAAGCGGTGCTTGAAGGTAAAGAAAGATTTACCCCTAGATATTAAGGTACAACTCACTGATTTCTTGAAAGAAAACCTAGATGTCTTCGCATGGAATCACGAAGACATGGTGGGGATCAACCAGAACGTGATATCACACAAGCTAAACATCAATCCTCACCATCGACCAATTCGTCAAAAGAGAAGGCCGATGACAGAGGAGTATTATGAAGCACTCAGGGAAGAGGTAGAAAGGCTTCTGGTGAATAAATTCATAAGAAAAGTTTATTACCTAGTTTGGGTAGCAAACCCTGCTCTGGTGAAGAAGAAGAAGAATGGAAAGTGGAGGACTTGCATCGACTTCACCGATCTGAATAAAACGTGTCCAAAATAGAGCTTTCCTCTCCAAGGATCGATCAGCTCGTTGATGGTACTGCTGGTCATCAGCTTCTCAGTTTCATGGATGCTTACTCAGGGTATAACCAAATCCTAATGAACCCTGATAATGAGGAGCATACTTTATTCGTTACTGATCGTGGACTTTATTGCTATAAAGTGATGCCGTTCGGATTGAAAAATGCTGGAACGACCTACCAGCGGCTAGTAAACATGATTTTTGAAGATCTTATTGGCAAAACGATGGAGGTTTATGTAGATGATATGTTGGTAAAGTCCAAGCAAGCATGCGAGCATGTGCGCGACCTGGGAAAGATGTTCCAGATCTTGAGGAAGTTCCGAATGAAGTTGAATCCCTTGAAGTGTGCATTTGGAGTGGCCTCAAGCAAGTTTCTAGGATTCATGGTCAACAGCAGGGGGATTGAAGCAAACCCCGAGAAAATTAAAGCCCTAATTGACATGAAATCACCTACCAAGATCAAAGAAGTGCAGAGTTTGAATGACCAAGTCGACGCTCTCAGCAGGTTTATATCCAGATCGATGGACAGATGCATCCCAGTCTTTGATGTGTTAAAGAAAGCAAGGAACTTTCAGTGGACTGAAGAGTATGAAACAGCTTTTCAGCAATTAAAAGAATACATGGGCAGAGCACCATTGTTATCTAAGCCGATAGAAAGGGAGAAACTGATCATTTATCTAGGGGTTATCCAGCATGCCCTTTATGTAGCTTTGGTCCGTGAGGAAAATGGGAAACAACTTCCTGTATATTATATTAGCAAAAGGTTGCTCGATGCACAAACAAGATATACCCTTATGGAAAAACTTTCATACTGTCTGGTGGTAGCATCAAAGAAGATTCGCCCTTATTTCTAGGCCCATACCATCAAAGTCCCAACCAAGTACCCTTTGAGATAGGTTCTTCAAAAGCCTGACACCTCTGGTCACCTGCTCAAATGGGCTATTGAGCTCGCCCAATTTGAAATAGAATTCAAGCCCTGGACAACGATCAAAGGGCAAGTGCTAGCAGATTTTGTGGCCGAGTTTACAAAACCAAGAAGCAAAGAAGCCGAATCTTCTGAGGGCCCATTTTGGAAGTTATATGTAAATGGATTCTCAAACGAACAGAAGGTTAGGGCAGCAGTGATGCTGATAAGCCCAGAGGGCCATAGGATTTTATGCGCCTTGAGGTTCGAATTTAAGGCCACCAATAATGAGGCCCAGTATGAAACACTGCTAGCAGGATTGAGGTTAGCCAAGAAGGTACGAGCAGAACGAGTAAGAATATATAATGACTCTCAGCTTGTTGTATGTCAGGTCCGAGAGGAATATCAGGCTAAAGAATCCAAGATGACCATCTATCTACAAAAGGTACGGGAACTCTTGGCGATGTTTGAAAGATATAAAGTGCACCATGTTCCGCGATCATAGAACTCTCATGTGGACTCATTAGCTCACTCAGCCACAACAAAAGATGTAGATTTCATAGGAGCTGTACCAGTAAAGGTTTTGTCAGCCCCGAGCACAGAACCACGAGATGAGATGATGGCAATAGTAGTGGTGCAAGATTCCTGGATGAATAATCTTATGGAATATTTACAGAATGGAAAATTACCTGAGGACAAGTTAGAGTCTCATCATCTTTGAGCATGAGCACCCTGATACTGTATTTATGATGACAGACTCTACAAAAGAGAATTCTCGGCTCCACTGCTCAGGTGCATTGATGGCCCAGATTGTCGAACCGTTTTCGATGATATACATGTTGGACATTGTGGCAATCATGTCGGGGGACTATCATTGGCTCAGAAGGCTCTTCGGGAGGGGTTTTATTGGTCAACAACGAAGCATGATGCAATTGAGATAGTCAAGAAGTGTGATAAGTGCCAGAGATTTGCCAAGGTACCTCGAGCTCCACCGGCTTTCTTGCAATAGATGATCAGTCCATGGCCTTTCGCTATTTGGAGTATGGATCTGATCGGACCACTCCCGACAGCTCGAGGAAGGTGTAAGCATGCTATTGTGGCAATTGATTACTTTACAAAGTGGGCAGAAGCTAAAGAGCTTGCCGAAATATCTACTGCCAAAGTCGAGAAGTTTGTCTGGGAAAATATTATTTGCAGGTTTGGATTTTCTCAGTAGATTGTGACAGATAATGGAACTTAGTTCAGTAGTGAGCAGTTTCAAAAGTTTTGTAGGGATCTTGGGATTAGGAAAAGCTTTTCGACCGTAGACCACCCACAGGCAAACAGGCAGGTTAAAGACGTCAAGAAAATTATCAAGCAAAACTTGAAGACCAAACTGAAAGCAAGGAAATGAGCTTAGGTGGATGAATTGCAAAAGGTATTGTGGACTTACAGAACAACTACTCGTAACACCATATGATCTTTTTTCGTTGGTGTACGACTCGTAAACAATGATTTCAGCAGAGTATGAGGTCGTTAGTCAGCGCAGAGTAATGTTCAGACAAGAGGATAATGACTAGTTGCTCGCATCCAATATGGATCTACTCAAGGAAGCAAGAAATAAAGCTCAAATAAGAATTGTTGTCTACCAGCAGTGAGTTGCCAGGTTTTACAATAGGAAAGTCCGTATTCGGAGATTTAAGCCAGGGGATCTGGTCTTGCGCCTTATTCTACCAGCTGTCCGGAAAGCTAGTGATGGAACTCTTGGCCTAAATTAGGAAGGCTCTTATGTTGTGAAGAACAGTCTGGAAAACGGAGTTTATCACTTGGCTAACTTAAATGGGGCAAAAGTCCCCCGAGCATGGAACACCGAGAATCTTTGGCCATATTATGTTTGAATTATTTAACTCATATTTTGTTTTTGTCCAGTTTGTATGAATGCAGCTATTTTATCAATAAATATCCTCTTCAAAAAGCAGTTTCTAGTCGCCTCGACAATTTATTGTTTTATTTATACTCATGCTTTGTAAGGTTCAATTATTACCTGTGAGTGAGTAAACTCTAGAAAGGGCAATTGATACTTGTAAGCAAATGCTCTAGAAGATATGATTACTATCTGTGAGTAGCCAGGCTCTAGAAGGTGTAATCATCATCTGTGAGCTAAAAACGTCCTAGAAGGCCCAAGTATTGCCTGTGAGCGAGCAAGCTCTGGAATGATGCTTATGGTCAGTGGACTAACAAAATAATCCTGGAAGATCTATGTAACCTGTGAGTGAGCAATCTCTTGAAGGGACATTTGATCTGTGGATTTAGATATTAGGAAGAATTATCATAACCTGTGAGCAAGCAAGCTCTGGAATGTGTGTCTATCACTTATGAATTTTTATAAGCCTTAGAAAGTTCAAATTATTATCATGCAACTTGTGAGCGTCAGAATTACAACTTAATAATTGTTTTATGTAAGCGGTCTATCTAGACATTTTACTATAACCGAACAGAGGTAAGGGGCCTTGAAAAGGGTAATTTCAGCGTGTTATCTATCCCTACACCTACTCTGCTCGGCCAAAGGATAAGGCAGGCTATTAGCTCAACCTATGTGATTTAATAAACAAAAGTGCGTTAACAGCAAAAAGAGAATGAAGATAGGTAATAACCAACTTATAAAATTGAGTAACATTGTTCGCGACATGAATTTGTATTTACTACAATTAAATAAATAAAAATTCTTAAGAAACATTAGGAGGAATATCCTACTCGCCCGTGGCTTTAGCTGAAGCTTTGCCTTCATCTTCTATAACGATGGGCTGAGAAAAGCTTAAAGAAGGTCCTGCATAAGTTGGAAAAGTGTGATCAGAAGGAGAATGATCTGACTGGGAAGCTGGGAGCCTAGCCTCTAATTGAGCCTCTTGAGTAGCTTTCTTTGCGTACGCCTTCACCTCTTCAATTACTTTCGGACCAAAGAACGAGACGTCCACGTCTGGCTGTTTAAGCTACAAGTTGTATAAAAATAAACTTCCCGTTCTTTCCTCTGTTTCCCTAACTAAGGTTTAAGTGCGGCTTTGTTCCCTGCCACATCAATTCAATAACCACCCTAGCCTCGACTGCTCCATGCTCGCGCAAGACTAGCTCCTCTTTCAGTCTCATGATTTCTTCTTTTTGTTTCTTGTCCAAGTCTTCAGCCATATGAAACTTCTTCTTCAGATCTTCGCCTTCTTTTTTTAGTGAATTGATAGAAGCATCTCGATACTTCACGGCCTCCCTCAGACCTTCCTTTAGATTGTTGGACTTCTCAAGTTTCTCCTCCAAGACATGAACGGTCTTTTGAGATTCTTCAGTCGCTTGTTTGAAGAAGCCTGCTTCGCCCTGGATCCTGTTCTTCTCGTCTTCCAAGAAGTTTATGGCCACTTCCATAGTAGCTTTTTCCTTGGGCCAATCCGAGATTTCTCTAAGAAGTTTCATGTAGGCCATGAACGCCTGAAACGAGTTGTTAGTAAGGCAATGAAGAACAAAAAATAAAATAAAAGTAGTAGTGATAAGCGTGAGGACTTATGAGCAGATTATGGAAGCCTAGGTAATTGATTAGCCTCTCACCCTTTATCTTTTCGTTATAAAGGGCAGGTTTCTTCATGCCAAGAAATTGAGGAGCGCGATCCAGTAGATCACTGTAGTATATCCCCGCGTTAAAGTCCTAGGTCTGCTCTTCGACAACGGGCTCTTTCCCCTGTATTTTTTTACGCTTTGAGAGGGGCTCTGCGACCCCCCGGTTCTGCAATCCCTTTGCCTTTATCAACGCTCTGGGGACATGGAGCTGGCGAGCTGCTAGTGACAGGAGTTGATTTTGAAGCAGTCTCTTTGTGAGCATCCTTGTTCGAAGGCTTTTTCCCTACTGATTTGTGTCTCATAACTCGAACAGAAGGGGTGACAGAATCCTTTTGAATAGGTGACCTTGTGGGACCTTCAGCGGTCATTGGGGAATCAGAACCCCCGACAGCTTGGCCAGTTTTCTTTGAAGGAGGGGCCTTGCTAGGAAGGGGTTGCTCGAAGTAAAGCCGTACCATTGTTGGAGATTGGCTTTCCTGCAAGTTTGGAATTTGCCTCCCAAAGGCTTCAAAAGCGAAGAAAATCTCTTTGTCTTTACGAGCCTCTAGGTCAGAACATTTGTCGAACAACTTTTGGTGAGCTAGAGGAGCGAGGTCGTGTAGTTGAAGGAGATGATCAATTGGCGGATGGTCGTATAAAAGATTTTTTACCTTTGAAAATCTTTTCAGCAAAGTTAACTCCTCGCTAGTTAGGAAAATCTCACTCTTGGCAACGTCTGCACGAAAGTGAGCATTAATAATAGACAGAATGTGAGCAAAATAATAGTAATATGTAAACATACTTACTAGGAGAAGAGCGAAAAGATAAGTTTTTTAGGGTGGACAAAGAAAGACAGGACGCGTAAAACCAGCGCATCTTGTAGTCGCCTACGTTGGACTTACCAACCCCCTTTGGAAGGTTTACTTTATAAGGAGAATTTCGGGCCGAAATATAACAAAATCCATCTTTCTTCTCGAATTTAGGGCCCGATGATCTTAAAAAGAAAGAGATGTTAGATCATTGCAGGAGTCGGTGGAGGAAGACTGTTTTTAAGGAAAATTGAGGCAAGGGCAGTAAGATGAGCGTAGGAGTTGAGAGTAAGTTGAAATGGGGTTAGGTTAAGATCATTGAGAAAGGTGACCAGATAAGGATGGACTGAAAATCTAAAGCCAGCTTCTATGTGTTGGCGGTTAATAGAAAAGAATCCCTTAGAAGGGTAGGCCGCGTGGTCGTGGGTTTTCGATACCATTGCCCGACACCCAGAGGTAAGAAGAAATCATCAGTAATGGATTCGAGCTTGCTGGGACTAAGAGAAGATTCATGTCTAAAAAAAAGAGTACGAGTAGGAGGGGTGTGGTGCCCAGAATGGGCTGATGCTATTTCACCACTCCGAGAGATTGCATTATCAGTATTTCTGACTTGGTCAAGCTCCTCTTCGGAGTTCACATCAGCAGACCCCACTTTATGACAGCGACGACTACGACTAGACATCTACAAATGCAACGAGGAAATCAGGTCACGAATAACATACCAGAATTAAGTGTTTAAGATTATTTCTACTTTTCTAAAGAACAAGTCGCATGTGCAGGAGGCTACCAAGCACAGGGGAGCCCTATTTACAAGCCTAATGGACTACAGAAATTGTCAAACCACCCACAAATTCTCAACTCTACCAGAGTTAGGGTATCTAGTGGCCACAAACAAGGAATGACACGCATATATATGACTTAAACAATCAAACGAGTGTTAAATTCGGGTTCTCCAGATTTAATCATACCAAGGATGTAATAGGGACATTCATAAATGATAACAAACTCATACATATATAATCCAACAATGCAAACACAAATCGTAAACGAAAAATACTGAGGGAAGTCATAAGGGGTTACCTTGAGTATAAAAGGTTTAACCAATAAAGGGGAAGGTAACATAGAGAAGTGATGACAGCCGAGAGAGGGTTGACGGCAAAAAGGCGTCTATTCTTGCAAAATGACTAGTAAAGGAAGAAAATGAAGCGACTGGAAGTTTATATATAATTGTTGTTTTGAAGCTCCAACCGTCAGATCAAGACAGCTGTATAACCGTTATTAATCCAACGGTGTAGTGCGAAACCCGCGATTTTGTCATCATGCATAGCCAGTGAGGAGATGTGCATTGAATGCATATTAATAACGCATGACATGTGATGTACGCTAAACTAACACTCAGGGAAGTGCCACGTATCGTGGAGAAAGTTGGTATGTGAAGAGGCGACGGTACATATCCCGCCAAAATTACTCCAAAAACAAACATGTTGCTTCCTGTACAAGGAATGTACTGAAAGGCAAGAGGGCTAATGTTATGGGTGTTTTGGCTGATATGGAAAGAGGGTAGAAAAAGCCCAAGGATGGAGCCCAACGTGTTGTCTTATGAGAGGGAGTCCAACAAACTGGTCGAAACTAGTCAACAGTCAAAGAAGGGAATATATGATTGTCTTTTAGCTTGTGTACTCGAGCACACCTGATTATATGGCTGATCATTTTAACTACTGAGTAATCAATTGGATGCGTGTTTGTTCGCAAGAAGGATTGACCGTATATTAGAGCATAAGACAATCTGGTCGTATTTGAAAAATTGCTCGATAAGTGCTCTTCAAAGGCTATTAGAGTGATCAGGAGGTCTTCGTATTTGTTCATTAGTTAAAAGGGCAGATCTCTTAGTTGAATCTGCTCACTAGAGGCACATCTGATCGCTCGAGTAGTCTGCTCGTTCTGGGTGCTCGTTGAATTTGACCAGTTGACCTTCTAGAAGGTCGAATCAATTCAATTTAGAAAATGAGCCAACTTGCCTATTTTCATGCAAATCAAATCATGATATTCTTGGCAATTGTTGCAGATATGGTGGAGATAATCTTGAGAGATATTATCTCAATTAATGTAAAGTATTTTTTGTCTTATCTGTAAGATTCTCAAACCAATTTAAATTGTAACATCTCCACTATAAATAGAGGATGAAATTCATTGTAATAAACAGAGTGAGAAAATATATACTGTTACTTTGAGAAAATAGGAGTGACAGTCGTGGACGTAAGCCATTACTTTGCTGAACCACGTAAAAATCAAGGTGTCTAGTTTGTTTTGATTCTAGTCAATATTGCTCTGTTTGTTAATTACAATTTCACAGATATTGAGTTTTAAGAACCAAGTTGACCAAAATTAAGTGTCAACAAGTATTAAAGCTTATAGTTTTCAAGAATGAAATTATTTAAGAAATAAAAATTATTTTTCAAATGTTTTTGGGAGGTAAATATTAGAAAGAAATATTTTAAATAGAAAACTTAGACACTCACTGAGCTCCTTTAAAAATCTTAACCTTATGCCCTAAGGTTACATGTTAGAAAAAGACAATGAAATTAAATAAATTTGTTCGGTCATTAATTGTGGCTTTTTTCCCCCAGTTTCTTAGGTATTAACTTATGCCCCCAAGCACACATATTAACACTACCATAATTATACATTATCAACATTATGTTTGATTTACATAAAAATTCCTCATATGAAAAAATGAAAATAATAGTGAAAAAAATGTGGAAAAACTAATGTACTAATCATGCATATTTTGATACGGAAAGAATGATACATGTTTAAAAAATATATATATATATATTTTCTTCATCAAATACAAAGTTTGTGTATATCAGAGAAGAATAGGGTACTGATACAATACAGGTACGAGAAATGAAATTAAGACTGGATCAAAAAGCATATTAAGCGTGAAACCTATCATTAGAAAAATTAGCTTTGCAACTATGGTTAGGTGGGACTCAGTTCCCCTTTATGAAGATGGAGGGAAGATTCGATAAGTCCAATATTAAGTGAATTGGCTAGGGCGGAAATTAATTTGCTCTCTTCCTTTGTCATTGTTGCACGACTTTGGCTCTATAGTGACTAGTGAGTCTTTATGGTCCACAGTGTTTTAAACGGAAGTCATAACGTCAAACCCCCAAAAAAAGTTTGTTTCTTTCTTCTGTTTTCTAGATGTTGGATGAAAAGTTGTTTTTGATTTATGTAAAATACAATAAGCTCTCTTCCTTTGACATTGTTGCACGACTTTGGCTCTATAGTGACTACTGAGTCTTTATGGTCCACAGTGTTTTAAACGGAAGTCATAACGTCAAACCCCCAAAAAAAGTTTGTTTCTTTCTTCTGTTTTCTAGATGTTGGATGAAAAGTTGTTTTTGATTTATGTAAAATACAATAAAAGCATGTCTTTGATTTGTGTGATTTTATTTTTTAGATTGTTTTTCACACATCCGTTTTATTTGGACAACTTATGAATATATGTATGGTTTACTTTTTTTTTTTTTAATCAATAACAAAGAATTCATATGTAAAATAAAAACAATTTGATAATCCATGAAAAGGAATCATCTATAAGTATATAAACAACTTTTAAAGTTATCTTTCATTTAAGAAGGAACTATATATTACTTTATATAGAAAGTAATTAAAGTTATCTTTTGAATAAGAAGGAATTGCAAATTACTTTTCTAGGTTTGTTGAATTGCAAATGGATCATCACCTTTTAATAACAAAATATTCCCCTCAAGTCAGCCAACCTTAATAAGAGAAAAGATATATTGGTCTTTTCCTATTTTTATTTTTATTTTTTAAAAAAATAAAAATAAAAATTTTGGAAAATGAATAAAACATTGAATATCCAATGTGAATGGACGCTAGAAATTTTGTAAAATTAAAAAGAAAAAATTGTGGAGATTCAACTTTTTTTTAAAAAAAAAATTATTTCTCGAAATCTAATTTTTAATATATGGGTATTTGTTTCTTCAATAAATTTCTTGTATAATGATTTGGGTTAAATTTCTTTGAATTGTATTTGTGTGTGAGTGAAGGGTGATTAGAAGATGGAGATGATCTAGTTTATGAAGAGGGTGATTTGTGATTTTGTTAAATGGTGTTTATAAATGTGTTTAAAAGTGTTTGTGGAACGTGTCTTGTGGAGTTTGTTGAAGGAGTTCTTTTTAAAGAGCACGATCTGATAAATATATATGTATATATATATATTATCTCTTTTTTTTTTAATTTTTTTCTTATTTTTGGTTTTTTTTTTTCGATTTTTTTACTAATCTTTTCTTTTTTTCAATTACTTATAATTTATAAAAAATATTTAAATATTAAAAATAGTCTGTTAATTGATTATATATAATTTATTTCACTTAAAATCAAAGAATGTTACTACAATTTTTTCATTATTATAATTATTAGGAGTTGGTGTGTTTTGAAAAAAGATTGGACTTATTTTATGGTCATTGCTTTGCTATGCAATTTTCATGCGATGCTCCAGTCATGGTGGACCCCAAACATGTCCTAGACACCACACAAAGGCCTATCAATCACTATAATTTATTACCACAGTAGCACTCGTGCCAATTTTAAAACTTTCAAGACTCTACTTTTCCCAATTCCCGAACTCTCTCAAATTTGATATTGTTAACTCTATCCGTACTCGAAATTCAGATATCAAGCTACTTTCATTTCTAAGATTATCTTAAAAAAAACGAAAGAAAAAAGTACAGGTACGTTCAAAATTATTTTTACATATATTGTTAATTTTTCATTTATTAATTTCATGATTCTATGGTTTTATGTTTTTATATTTATTTGTTGACAAATCAAATTTTTATATGAAAATAACTATTTATATAACTAGTTAATATTTATAAATTCGAGCACAAGTAGATTAAGAGCAAAGAACTTGAGAGAGTTTGAGAATTAGAGAGCTCTGAAAGTTTAAGAGTGAAACAATTTAGCGAGAGATTGGGCATTTATGTAAAATTAGGAGGAAATGACTATTTAACCACTTAGGTTGGTCATTGTTTAAAGGATAAAATGGTAATATGTTATACATTAAGCAACAGTCAACGGCTACACCGTTCAGAGAATGGGCACCAAAAATTAAAAAACTTTAATGATAAAATAGGGCCCACTTGTAAATAAAAGAGTACCCTGTTGTTAACAAACCCCAAAGTTTGGTATCTCTTGTTAATAAGGAAGTACCCTCTCCTTAACAAAACGCCAAAGACAGGTTTGGTGACAAGATAAAATGGGACCGCAACTTTAGACTTTAACAACAATGTTGGGGGCCTGAGGATTAATATTTTGTAGGCAGGGTGACACCGCACGAAGGAAGGGACTCTCGAATTGTATCAATCACAACAATTTATTTTACTTGTGTCACTTTTAAAACTTGCAAAACTCTCTCTAGTTCTCTCAATTCTCAAACTCTCTCTCAAATTTGATACTGTCAACTCTACCTGTACTCGAGTTTCAGATATCCAGTTCCTCTCATTTCTAAGAACATCAATTCCGCATAAGTTCAAAATTATTTTTACATATATTGGTAATTTTTCATTTATTAATTTCATGATTCTATGGTTTTATGTTTTTATATTTATTTGTTGACAAATCAAATTTTTATACGAAAATAACTATTTTCAATTCTGCTGAACTTTGCCTAATTCATCTATAACCATTTTATAGTTGATGGACATGATTTATTGTAATTCATGTTGCTTTTTTTTTTTTTTCCCATTTGTTCCCTCTAGCTTAATTAGCATCAACATCTTCATCTCCGTTCCCATCTCAATCTCCAACTTTAGTCTGTTTACTATTATTATTTAATTCAACAAAAATCCAAAATGAATGCCAAAGGCTCAAAAAAAATTTTATCACTTTGCATTTTAAAACACCACTATCTATCAAATTACTCAAACACAGGACACTTATTTACTCAAACATAACTAGATTTAAATCCTAAGGAGCACGTCCTCCACCAATAAGGTTATAATCACTATCGGAAGTTTTAAAATAGTAAAACATAAACTTAATTGATTTTTACTTTATTATTTCCCTTTTATATTTTCCCTTTTTAGTTAGATCTAACTTAAACCCTTATTTATTTTTCTTGTTCTCTTTTCCATAGCCACAATTTTAATAAATAACAATTGGTTACCTTTCGATTATATGATATTGGGTATATAGTTTAATAGGTTTCAAAGTTTTTTCACAAATTTATATTTCACACTTTTCCTTTGATGAGTTTATACTTGAAAATTTCAACTTTCTTTTTTTTTTTTTTTTTCTTTTCCTTTTTTTTTTTTTTTTCAGGTATTGATTAGAATAATTGAGTTGTTTATCAATAATTGTTTTTTTCTACATCAAACACACAAAGAAGAATTCAGGTTTGACTTATTTAAATCGTTGAATTTTACTAATAATTTTATATAGTTGTGTGTTAATTTTTATCATTTTATTTTATTTTATTTACATTTAAGTGAATATCAAGATATTGTTCCTCTTAGGCATCATTTGATACAAATTCTGCAAGTAGATATTTTAGAAGTAGATCTTTAGGAAGTAGAACTTAAAGAAAAAAAATTATTGATTGTTTATTTATCAATTGAAAAAACTCTTTTAAGTAGTAGACCATTTAGTTGTATTACTTTTGAAAGTTCTTTTAGATTATAAATTTATCGAAAATAATAAGATAGTTTTGGGGTCATAATGATATTAACAATATATAATAGAGTTATATTAGATATTTCAATATTTATAAAGTAGTTACTTGGAAAAAATTAAAAATTTGATTTTCTCCAAGTAGATATATTTTAGTATTTTTAATTATTCTAAAGCTCTACTTGGATGACAACAAACGGTACAAGAAAAAAATTTGAGGATTAAAAAATTACTTTTAACCAATTGATAAATTGTGTCAAACGTACACTTAGACCCTAATTATTCTATTAAAAATAAGTTATGATACAATCTCAGTTAATAAAATTCTATACAATTGAAATTTATAAATTGAGTGTAGAAGACAGTAAAATATAAAAATCACAACGAAATTCAATATGGATTAATTATAGATAATTATTGAGATCTAAAAGAGTGAAAAATTTCATTCTAATTCTCATATATAACAATTTTTGTTTCATTAGTGTTCATTTATAGTTAAGTAGATGATACTAGTTTATTATTATTTAGCTTACCTATTGATTTTGTTATATTAATTGTACATCGATATCTTAAAATTAGTTCAAGTAACAAAAATCATAACTTTGCACCTGTTTATATATATGCACAAACACTCACTTTCTATTATTCTTCAATTATTAAATAAAATTTCTGAAAATTGAAAGATTAAATCATTTAGATTTGGGTTTCGTTTTGCTTATCAAACATTTAGTAGGTATGGAATTAACTCTTTCATCATAAGGACCCCTTATTATCGTTGGAAGCGGAAGCTATTCAGAATACCGAATCAACTTAGATTCCATTTTGTGGATGATTAAATAATGTAATATGCGTTAGGAAGTAATGGTAATCGTAAAGCAAAAATTAAGCGCACACATAAAATAATAAATTAAGAGACAGAAGATTTTTATATGATTTGAGAAATCCTCCATGTCCACAGAGCTAGCACACTAACACTCTTTTTCATTATATAACAATGTTTACAAATAATAACTTGTCTCTCTCATGACTCTCACAAATAATCACTCTCATGCCCTCTCCAAATCTTTCTTTCTCACTTTGATAAACTCTAATCATTATTGGTACAAGTTTGAAACACTTACACTTAGGTATCTATAGTTAGGGTTAGAAAGTTCCAATTTGGATGAAATTCTTCTTTTTGAATAGGGTATGAGTCACTCGCGAGATGTGGCACGACTTCAATGTCGATGTACCAAACAACACCACGCTTTGGTCCAATGCGGGTGACTTGTGGCATGACTTCCAAGTCATAAAGCCAACTTTTGGTTCTCATTGGTCGCTCGCCCATCACTTGTGGCACAACTTTAGATTGCAGCATCTAAGTCGCACTCTTCAATGTTTGGCATGCAAAAATTTTCTACCAGGGCTCTGCAAGCTTTACAATGAGCTCGACCCCCAATACGTCTGCATAGTGCCACAACATCTATTCAGACTTCACATTCCAACAACATGACTCCTTTCTAGTTTCACCTTTGAATGACATTAAAATCATAAATATTAGATCATGGAAACTTGGTTGTATGAATGAAGTATTAAAACATGAAAATTCTTGTAAACAATAAATCATGACACTATCTCCTCTGTATATGTTGATTCTTTTGAATACCCAATGATATGAACAATCTTTTACCAAAAAGAAGAGAAAAATATACTAAATCCACTAATGACATGCAGAATTATTATAGTACACGATTTATATAACGTAAATAAATTATTTTTGATGGCTGAGTTAATTCAAAAGAGATAAAGTAGTAGGGTTCATGATATAAATGAAGTATGTTGATGGGCTTGGATGGTAAAAATTGTTTAACCAGCTATTTACCTTTGAGTAATTTTTTTTTGGATGACAATAGAACCGTACACTTTCACTTCTTGACCGAAGTATATGTTAGGATCAAAAATCAATTTCTAGTATCAATTGTAAATGTCAAAATAAATGTTGAAACAAAGATTTTTCTAATTAAAACACCACACCAAATATTCACACTAGAAACTCGTGCGAGTATACATGGTTCACAGTAAATATAGTAATAAATAGAGTATTGTTTTCACGAGAATTATCCAAATTATTTATGTGTTAAGTACTAAACTAGTAAAAACAATTCCTTATTCAAACTATCAAGATTGGATTTGAATGAAGAAATTAAACTAATAATTAAACATAAGAAAAATCAACAGTTGGAGAATATTTAGGCATACAATTTCACTTAGCCAATCATTTGATTTATTTTCCTCTCCAAAGATAGTTTTCATTTTGTATTTAATTTGACAATCCTAAAATAGTAATTAGCCTTTTTTAATGGTCAAACACTTACCCAAATTAATTAACTTGACTATATCTCTATGTAGATTAACTAACTTGAATTCATTAAGTTCAGATTACCCTCATACAATTACATAGCCATATTAGTATATTTCTATGCCATATGAATTATGGTATTTTATTGGGTTTTGATTTTATAATACTTCTCTCGAAAGTATCAGATTCCTACAACCTAATCAATTAACGAGCCCACATTAATCAATTAGTATTAAGCACCAATAAAATAAAATACAAGAATAAAAATCAATTATAAAATATTAATGAATCCTTGAATAGATTTTAATCTTGGTCAAGCTTTATTATAGCATGAATATGAGAATTTAGGTCATCATCATGTTATTACAAATTAACTAACCAAAGCAAAAATCTAATAACATATTAAAAGGAAATAACAAAAAGAAATTCTCATTAAATGTGGCTTGATCCCCCTTTTAATATACTGCGACTAATGCCACTAATTGTTGATGATGACTGCTGAAAATATTCTCTACGTGCTGCTTAAGAATCGTGGTTAAGGGTAGAGCCCTTACCCCATATGAAGTGCTTTCTCCCTTCTCCTCTCTAGTACTCTCTCTCTTGAATCTTGTATTGAATGAATGTGAAAGTGCACTTATTTATAGATGCATGAGGTCAACTAAAAGGCTTACATTAAGAAGAAAATTCCTAGATCAGCAACCATGAATTTAATGCACGAACAAAACTGGAAATTAGCTAAACCAATGGTCGCAACTTTTTGTCATGACTTGCACATCCTATGACAACATCCTACATGTGGTTATAGCTTGTTGTCATAGCTTGAAACCTACAACACCCAGCTAAGATGGTCGTATGTTGTGGTCACATTTTGTGATGGGCTTTAATTTGATAGGTTAGAGCTCATGTAAATGAACTGTGCACTTCATGCAAGTTTAAATAAATCAACCTTATCTTCCATCCCAAAAACTTTGAAATTTCAACTCCGATTGTTTTAAAACTTCAACTTGCAAGACTCTTAGCTCTTTTATCTTGACTTTGCTTTAAAACTCTTCAAATTACTTGTTGAATAATTTACATAATTTACATGGTATATTTTAGCGCTATCAAATATTTCCAAACCTAACATTTGCTCATTTTTGAGCAAATCCAAAAAATGAGACTAAAAAAAAAAAAAAAACTAAAATTACTCGAATTTTCATACAAAGGTTAGGTAAATGAATCTAAGTGATTACCCTCAAACCTAACCCTTGCTCATCCTCGAGCAAGTCTGAGAAACAAGAAAATTAAAAACATAAATAAACTATCAATATTTTACTAAGTAGCTTTCGTTAGTCTTCAGGATAGCATTTAGCATATGTCACGAATCTTTAAACCCCTAGATATCCTTAGTGGAGAAGTTATAGTCTTTTGAGGGTTTACCAGCTACGATATCTACAAACGTCTTTTCACAAATTGCAAAACAATTAAGAGAATTGAACTAGAATGCAAAACAATAACAATTCATTTGTTTAATCAATAAGTAGAGTGTAATCATACAAATCCAATTCATATCTCTCATGTCTTGTGAATGCCAATACTCAAAACACTATAGCTTCAAGAACTACATATTCAAGTACCAGGATTTAGTTCGATTTCATTTTAAGCCTCACATGATATCTCTCTTTAGTTTCTCTTAGAACCTAGCCTTAACACTTTTGGAACACATGCAGGGTGGAAGTTATGCATAAGAAAATCTTAAATTTTTACAACACATGTGATCAATTAAAGAAAGACTGCTCATATGTAATTAATGGACCTCATGGAAAAAACCACAAATCAATAACATGTCAAGCATTGTTTACTTTAACAAATAGTTCAACTTCTAAAAAGATCAATCATGTATTTTTATTAGGTTGTAATAAGGTCAATGGGTGAATGGTTAAAAAGAAAGAAAGGATAAAAATAGCTCTCAAATGAACTTAGGATCACAATATGAGTTTTAAGAAATTTATTATTTAGGCACTGAACTCTTTTTTATTTTCTTCATTCTCCTAAGCTTCTTCTCATTCATCTCCTTATCCAACTACTTTTCTTTATATTACATCACTTTTCATTATTTTTCTTTTTCCTTTTTTTTTTTATTTCATAGATTTTTTTTTCTCATTTATGCTTTGCTTATGCATTCAAAATCTTTTCCTTGATAACATTTGTAAGCTTGCAAAAACATATATATATATATATATATTTTCCACTTGTGCTTACATTTCCATTCATAACATTTGTAAGCATCCACAACACTTTTTTTGTTCTTCATTCATCATAACTTCAATTGCACAATTGTAAATTTTTTTTCACTCCCACATTCTTTCGTCTAAATCTTAGTCTCACATATGAATCCAAGCTTTAAAGGGTAAGTCTAAATTAATGCGGACTTGGACACGGGTTTTTATTGGTTAAAAAGAAAAAATATTTAGGCTAATAAATGTGTTTGGCTTCAAAATGGCTTTTGGCACACATAACACAAGGTAGGGAAAAGTGTTTAGGCTTTTTTCTAGTTGAAGCACATAGACTTTAGTATCAATTCTCTAGAGTTATCAAACTTCTCATTAAAAGCAAACAGTTGATGGATGCAAAACATGCTATTTCCTTTTAATGCAAAACTTTTAGAGGTTAACCTAATCAATTTAAGAGTATGAGAAGAGTGTTTAGGAATAATAAAGAAAATTTCCCTAAAAGAGGAAATGTTGTTAACTCAAATAATTCACTTGGGAAATCTCCACTACAAATCCTAGACTACTCAAACATGCATCCGATGCACTATAATTTCAAGAATATGGACATGAATGTGCATGTGTGAGAAAACATAAATCTTCAAATTAATCAAACAAAATCAGCTCATTAAAATTGACATGCTTATCATCATCAATCTAACACCCAATTCTCAATTCTAGATATTCCATAATTTGTGAAGAAAATTAAACTACTCCTAAAAATATAAATTCTAACAACCTAAATAATGCAGATGTACTCCTAAACCTAAGATTTGCAATATCATCAATCTAAATCATAGTAAAAGCAGTGTTGTAAAAATTGGTCGATTTGATCAATTTTTTGCTAGTTAATCGATGACCAATACCGTGCCAGTCCTATAACCTCTAGATTGGGTGCTAAAATTGGCAAGCCATATACCCAGTCGAGTTGACTGAATACTCGATCGAATCGGCCCAAATCGGTCTACACAATTACAAATCAAATTTAGAAAATTTATTCTCCATCGACCCAAAAATAAAAGGCTTAGGTAAAAAAAAAATCAAATAATATAGATTAAAAAAATAGAAAAATCAACATACCAAAATCATCATCGGTAGTTAAAACGAACATCATTAGTCATAAAAACCCATAAAGATTGAAAAAAAAAAAGTAGTGGAGGATGCTCGACCCATGGTTTGGAAGAGAGTGGTGATGAGGAGGCCGGAGGGGCAAATTGGCGAAGGTTAAAAAGGATGAAGCAGTAGAGAAGGAGGTGACAGCGGAAGAGAGAGTGGAGGAGATAGAGAGAGAGAGCGAACAGAAAGGAAAGAGGGAGACAGGAGGAGGATATGGTGTCGAATAAGAAGGTTGAAAAATGATGGAAATTTATTAGGGTTGATTTGTATGTATGTATGTGTATATATATATATATATTGAAAAATTACATAAAACCCTAAGATTTAATAAAATTATACTAATATCTAAATTATGGTCACAATGGCATTAACCTCCCTTTTAAGGTTTTTTTTTTTTTTTTTTTTTTTAGAAGTTTGACCCAATTTGACCATCATTAATAGTACTCGTTGATTAATCACTAATTACTCATTAAGTAACTGATAAATCATTAACCGCTACCTTATTGGTCGATTAGCGAGTAGCGATTTTTACAACCATGTGTAAAACTGAAGTTTAGAAGTGTTGTGCAAAATCGCAGGTGGACGAGCTGAACAAGTAATAAAGTGATAAGATAAGTATCATCCCACGAGAATTGTTGTTAATTAATGCTTAAAATTAAAATAATTCACTTTTTATTTGGCAAACGCAATTTGATTTAAGAAGTTGATAACTATAACTAAATTTAACTACAAAATATGAATAAATTTAATTCAATAAATTAAAACTCTAAGATTATGATTTCACCATAACTAATCTGTTCCTCCCCTTTGTTCTTTTCAACAAAAATTGATTATCCAGTTGCTAATCGAGATTCCCTGAATTATTCACATAGCCCCTCCCGAGGTCTAAGGAAAATACCCTATAAAACTTAACTGCTATGTCCCCATGCAAGTTAAAATATTAATGGATTCATTAAGATCTTTGGATATCTTTTATAGACTACACAAACCATACAGGTATATTCCTACCCTGTATGTAATTTATGACATTCAATGCAATGAACTAGACACATAAATCAGCTTCCGCTATCATTATGATTAACAATTCAACTAAATAGTGATCAGTTATTTAGAAGCATTAAGCACAGTATTAAATACATCAACCAAGATAGAAAATCCTTAATTGAATTGAACAAAGGTTTGAAACATCAAAGTTAGGCTACATCATAACCTTAGAAAACAAAATTACTCCATGCTTAAATTAAAGATTACAAAAACTAAAAGATAGAACATAACAAAAGATAGAAAAACTTAGTGGATCGAAGCTTTACCGTAGAATTTCTTCCTCTGCTTTGCTCCTGCTCTCCAAGCTCTCTCTTTCTTTCTCTAAACTACTTATTGTTTTGGTGTTTGATGAGATGCTTGGAATGGTGATTCTAAGGCCTATTTATAGGCAAAGTTCACCTCCAATTACATCATCGATTGCATCATCGTTTCCTAATTTTCCACCATTTTGCATCATCGCTTGCATCATCGTTCACTTACCTCATTCAAAGTCAACTTTCATATTGCATCATCGCTTGCATCATCGTTCACCTACCTCATTCCAAGTCAACTTTCATATTACATCATCGTTTACATCATAATTTTGATTACATCATTCCTTACATTAGCATGACATAATATTTATTTCTAGAATACTCGATCTTTACATCAACATGACATAATATTTATTTCTAGAATACTCGATCTTTAAATTGCGATAACTTTTTAATGCGATTTCTGATTCGAGTAATTCTTGAGGCGATGAACTACTTCGAATGAAATTCATGATCTTGTCTTGAACGAAAGCGTTTGGTGGGGTCCACATACAATTTTCACCAATTTTATTCTGAAAATAAAAAATATAAAATGATGAAATAATGTACTTAATAATAATAAAAACATCAAGAACTAAACAAGAATTCAAGTTTAAAAAGATAAAATAACTCTATAAAAATAGAGTTATCACACCCCCAAACTTAAGATTTTGTTTGTCCTCAAGTAAAACTAAAAATAACAACCTAAGTTAAAAGCACAAAAATTAAAAACATAATCCATTTTCGTAGGTAAACACGATGACATTGAGCGTATGCCACAAGCCTTTAAACCCCTATGTGTCCCTAGTAGGAGGAGTTGTGTCTCTTGAGGGTTTACCAGCAACGATACCCACAAACGTTAAAAGATTCCACCCATAACTCATCAACATCTCACTAAATACAAATTAACAGAAGTCTCATACCTGTATGATCTTGAATCAGGACTAAGGATAAGTTACTAATGATCTAAAACATAATCATTAACAATCTCACACCACTTTCAAAGCAATTTCATTTCAAAACATCATATTCACATGTTAAGGACTTATTTCGCTTCGACTCTAATCCTCACAAGATATCTCTCATAACCCTCATGAATCCTAAAGCAAACACTCATGCAATCATATGTGATAGAGGTTATGTAAAGGCATAGCAAGCGTCATTTACATCACATATGAATATAGATGTTTAAAAAGAACCGCACTTTTAAGTGAATAGATCTCATGATTGGAATCAAATACTAAGAACGTAGATAGAGCATGATGACATACTTCAACTCTCAAATTGGACTTCCTCTTGAAGATCAATAGGCTTTATTAAAGATTGTATTTGGACTATGGTTAATTGATATGTAAGAAATTGTAGGGTACAGGTTCAACATGAACTTATGATCATACCAAAGTACTTCATTTATTCTCTTTAATTCATCACAACTTTTTTTTTTTTTTTAGAAACACATAATGTGAATGTTAACACTTCAATTCCCTTCTCCTCTTTTACTTCATAGCATGATCCCAAGCTTCATAAGGTATGACTAAATTTAAAGGCTCAATAGGGTCATTTAATAAAGGTAAACAGAGAAAAATATTTAAAGTGTTTGGCTTCAAAGGTTTTATGATGTGTCTCAATTTAAAGTAGGAAAGTAGGCTTTTGTGGAGTAAAAATGACCTATATTACTTTTAAGAAGTCGATCCAATTTTCAAATCAAAGCAACTCATGTTATCTACAATAATGATTTGTTCTTCAGTATTCAATGCAAAACTTATAGAGATCATCTATTAAGAACAAAATGAAGAGTGTTTAAGAGTATAAACAAATAAATCTCTCAAAATGAAACGTTTAAAAAGCTCAAATCCTCACCAAGAATAATCTCCACTAATAACCCACAATTCATGTAAACATAATATTTATCCACTCAATTAACTAAGATCATGATATTCAAAAGTCTCAAATCATGTAAAGATGTTCATGACTATTCCTTAGTAAAGATATTCAACCAAAAACATGTATTAAGACTCTATTAATAAACACAAAGTAAGTAGTCGACTTGTTAGGGCAGAAAGAAAAAAAATAATACTAATAAAACAAATAATGAAAATTTTTACACTTTTTTTTTTTGAAATGAAAACAAAGATGCGTATCAGATGCACAAAAGTACTCATTACTCTGCCAACTCGGATCAGTTTTTGAATCTTATGGTTTTAATAATAGCAAACTCTACCCCCAAACTTATTTGAGACAGTGTCCCCAATGTCTAGTAAAATAAAAAGAAGAAAAACTCAAATGGAAATGTTATTAATAAAACCATAAGATAAGAAAGTTACAACAGGAGATTAAGATCCAGTGCACGCTTCTTGTTATCACTTGCTTCAGAATTCCAAACCACCTGCGACATGATTGGATCAACTTCGGGCACAAAGTCTTGCAGTTAGTCAATCAGTTCATCAGCACTTGAGGTTGAGACTAGAATATGCCGGTTTGCTTGAGTCATAAAACCCTGTTCCACAACATGATCAAGAAAAGCCAATAAACCATCATAGAAACCGTTAGTATTAAACAAACCTAATGACTTTTTGTGAATGTTGAGATGAGCCCAGGATGCAATGTTGAAGATTTCTTCAATTGTTTCCAAACCACTAGGTAACGCGATAAAGGCATCAACATTGAGTAACATGTACATCATTCGCCCATGTATACTCGTGACCTGAAACTCATTACCTATACTCATACTGATGATGTCTCTCCTTTCAGCCAAATGTTTTACTGTAATACCGAGGGTTTGCCTGCCTCCAACAATTGCAGTTACCGCGACAGAACCCCTCAGTCCTAAACTACCTCCTTCATACACTAAATCTATGTTTCGGGTAGCTAAAGCCGTACCAAGTTCAGCAACTGCCTTTGAATATTGTGTACTCATATCAGACTTTGGGCTACAAAAAACACAGATATTTTTGAATTTACTACTCGAGGACTCTGCCATTTTTTTTTTCATTTAAAACTAATTATTTGTTATCAGCAACGAACGCTACTTTAAAGAAAAAAAAGAAAGAGTAAAAGAACAGTTTTACGATGCTGAACAGTATTGATCAGGGGGAAAATAAAATGTTAAGTGTAAAAATGTCAAAAAGAAAGCACAATCTTCAAAAAAAAAAAACAATTAATACAAGCCGCTAAGAATACAAAATTCAAAATGTTAGGTAAAGAAATGTCAGAAAGTAAACACATTTATCAAAAAAGTTTGAAATAAGCTACAAAAATCCAAAATAGTCAGTGAAGAAACGTCAAAAGTAAACACAATAATCGAAAAAGTTTGAAATGAGATAAAAATCCAAAATGACAGGTATAGAAATGTCAAAAAAGTAAACACAATTATCGAAAATGTTTAAACACGCTACTAAATAAAGAAAAAAAATGATGTTATAGTAGTTGTGATTGTGGCTCACATCTTCCTCTGGTTTTACGTCCAGAAATGGCTTAAACAACTTCTATGAGTTGAGGATTGGCTTCCTATCCAGTTTTCTTATAAACTGGCAAACATGGTTTTTAAAAGTCAGATTCCCAAGACTGTAACGCTATTTCTCTTTGCTGAATAACTCCCATAAATCTAAAAGAATGCGTTGAACTTTCCCACAAGGATGCGTCTCAAGAGTCTCAAGGATATTATCCAGAGACTCCTTACTCAGCCCATCCTTTATGCATTTAATTTTATCTTCTCGATTTATGGACAAATATCCAGGATTTTTACGTGTGTCACAGTTCCATCTTGCACACTTATGGCAGACTCCCATTCTCTTAGCTCTCCTTTTCTTTGAGTAAGAACTTATTCCCAATCCTGGTAAACGTTTAATTAATGAATCATTCAACTCACCTGCTAGACGTACCTTAGCTTCAATTATCCACCGAATATGCTTTGGAAGGCCTAAACATGTTAGTGTCCTCATTCTTTCGATTCTGCACTTGTAAATCTTTCTGAGTACATCTTGAGGCGAAGTAGGGAAATGATTTTTGAGTGTTGCAAGACTTGTCTCCATCTCTGAAAAAGAAAAGAAAATTATCAAAGAAAAAAAAAACACACAAAGAACACAATAACACACAAATAAAGAAAAAAAAAACTAGCTAAAAAGAGAAAAACTTGGGTTGTCTCCCAAGAAGCGCTTAATTTATAGTCGTTAGCTTGACTGTTGAAAAACGCCTTAAGTTGGGTCTGAAAGCGCGATAGTGGATTTCTGTTGAGGTTCTCCACCATCCATGTAAACTTTAAGTCATTGTCTGTTGACTTTAAATCGACGATCTGCACTTTGAATTTCAACAGCACCATATGGAAAAACTTGAATAACTGTGAAAGGCCCAAACCATCTAGAGCGTAGCTTACCTGGGAACAAACGTAATCGCGAATTAAATAAAAGAACCTTCTGTCCTGGAGTGAAATCCTTGTTTAGGATACGTTGATCATGCCACTTTTTGGTGCGTTCTTTGTACAGCTTAGCATTTTCATATGCACCATGATGAAGTTCGTCCATCTCATTGAGTTGCAATCTTCGCAGAGCTCCTGATGCTCCTATGTCGAAATTCAACTTTTTGATAGCCCAGTATGCACGATGCTCTAGTTCAACGGGTAAGTGACATGCTTTTTCGAATACTAACTTGTATGGAGATATCCCAATCGGCGTTTTAAATGCTGTTCTGTAGGCTCATAATGCATCATCAAGCTTTTTCGATCAGTCTTTTCGAGATGCACTTACCGTCTTTTCCAAAATCCATTTCAATTCTCGATTGGAAATTTCAGCTTGGCCATTTGTTTGTGGGTGGTAGGCCGTAGCAACTTTGTGTTTGACCCCATATTTGGCTAGAAGAGCATCAAAATACTTGTTGCAAAAATGCTTCCCTTCATCACTGATGATTGCTCTAGGAGTTCCAAATCTGGTGAAGATATTTCTACGCAGAAAATTCACCACCACTTTAGAGTCATTAGTTGGCGTGGCAATGGCTTCAACCCATTTTGACACATAATCCACAGCCACCAAAATGTAGAGATTCTTGAAAGACGGTGGAAATGGTCCCATGAAATCGATACCCCAAACATCGAACAACTCCACTTCCAAAATATTGTTTAAAGGCATCTCATGCCTTCGCGAAATGTTACCTGTGCGTTGGCACTGATCACATGCAGCAACACATGCTTGAGTATTCTTAAAAATGGTGGGCCAATAGTATCCGAATTGAAGAATTTTGCCTACAGTTCGATTGGCCCCAAAATGTCCACCATAATCAGAAGAATGACAATGGTGGAGAATATCTCGTGCTTCATCTTTTGAGACGCATCGTCGAAGGATCTGATCTGGACATAACTTGTACAAGAACTGCTCATCCCAATAGTAATGTTTTACATTTGCCAAGAATTTCTTCTTTTGCTGCCATGAAATGTCAGGTGGATAAACTTTGTGAGAAAGAAAATTAACAAAATCAGCATACCATGGAACATTGCTTGTATCCAGAACAAATAGCTGTTCATCAGGGAAAGTCTCTTTAATTGCTATGTCAAGATCCTCCTTATCCCCTCGTTGCTCTAGTCTAGAAAGATGGTCGGCCACCACATTTTCACTTCCCTTCTTATCTCGAATCTCTAAATCAAACTCTTGTAGCAGAAGGACCCATCGGATCAGGCGTGGTTTTGCATCTTTTTTCTCCAAAAGGTACTTGATGGTTGAGTGATTCGTGAATACAATGACTTTGGAACCGATCAAGTATGGCCGAAATTTATCGAATGCGAAGACTACAGCTAGAAGCTCTTTCTCAGTGGTAGCATAATTGACCTGTGCATCGGTTAGTATACGGCTAGCGTAATAAATGGTATGAAAAACCTTACCAATACGTTGCCCTAGCACGGCTCCAATGGCATAATCGCTAGCATCACACATCAGCTCGAACGGCAAAGCCCAGTCAGGTGCAATAACAACTGGGGCTGTCACAAGGGCCTTTTTCAGTATCTCAAATGCCTCTCTACATGTATCATCAAAGTTGAATGAAACACCTTTCTCAAGCAAATTGCATAATGGTTTTGTGATCTTTGAGAAGTCCTTGATGAATCTTCTATAAAACCCTGCATGCCCTAAGAAACTTCGAATATCTTTAACAGATGTTGGTGGTGGTAGCTTCTCAATTGCCTCAATCTTGGCTCTATCAATCTCGATGTCTTTAACTGAAACTTTATGACCTAAGACGATCCCTTATTGTACCATGAAATGACATTTCTCCCAGTTAAGAATCAGGTTTGTCTCTTGGCATCTTTTCAGTACTTGTGCTAAGTTATCCAAACAAAAATCAAATGATGAGCCAACTACTGAAAAATCATCCATAAATACCTCAATGAAGCGTTCCACCATATCTGAAAAAATTGACATCATGCACCGTTGGAAGGTGGCTGGTGCATTGCATAGACCAAACGGCATTCTTCGAAACGCAAACGTTCCATATGGGCATGTGAATGTAGTCTTTTCTTGGTCCTCAGGTGCTATAGAAATCTGATTGTAACCAGAATAACCGTCTAAGAAACAGTAGTAAGGGTGACCTGCTAATTTGTCAAGTATCTGATCGATGAAGGGCAAGGGGAAATGATCTTTCCTTGTCGCCTTATTTAGTTTCCTGTAGTCAATGCACACTCTCCATCCGGTTACTGTTCGTGTTGGAATTAGCTCATTGTTTTCATTGGTGACTACTATCATGCCTCCTTTCTTTGGTACCACTTGCACCGGGCTTACCCATGTGCTGTCCGAAATAGGATAAATGATACCTGCATCCAAAAGTTTAAGTACCTCTGCTCGGATAACCTCCTTCATGTTTGGATTTAAACGTCGTTGGTGCTCGATGGATGGCCGGTACTTATCCTCCATGAGAATTCTGTGTTGGCATAAAGATGGACCGATTCCTTTGATGTCTGCTATCGACCATCCAATAGCCATCTTGTGTTCTCATAGTACTCTCAAAAGCTTTTCCTCCTGTTCTCTACTTAAAGAAGATGAAATAATGACAGGTAGTATAGATGAAGTACCTAAGAATGCGTACTTGAGATGAACTGGAAGTGGCTTAAGTTCCAACTCTGGTGGTTTTTCTGTTGATGGTACCGGTTGTCTCTTACTTGCTCCAATCTCCTCGAAAGGTCGTCTGAAAAAGATGGGAGGTGAAGCTTCCAGTTGGTTAACACATTCCATGATGTTCTGACTTTTTGAGTTTGGTGCTCAATGTAGGCAAGCTTCAAGTGGATCTTTTGGAGTGATGATTTGATGTACTTCTTTGATACATTCATCCACCACATCTACCCTCATGCAGTTGCTAACATCATATGGATGGTTGAGCGCTTTTAGTACATTGAAGGTCACTTCTTCATCTTGAACTCTTAGTATGAGTTGACCTTTCTGTACATCAATAAGGGTGTTTCCTGTTGCTAAGAATGGTCTACCCAAGATGATGGGTATTTCTTGATCTTCCTCCATGTCTAGCACAATGAAATCCGCAGGAAATATAAACTTATCCACTTTTACCATTACATCTTCTATAATTCCCCTTGGATACTTGATTGAACGATCAGCTAGCTGCAACGATACTGTAGTGGGTTTTGCTTCTCCAAAGTCGAGTTTCTTGAAAACGGAGAATGGCATTAAGTTGATACTTGCACCAAGATCACATAATGCTTTATCAAAGAATGAATCACCAATGGTACAGGGAATTGTGAAACTCCCCGAATCTTTGAGTTTGGGCGGTAGCTTTTTCTACAAGATTGCACTACATTCTTCGGTCAAAGCTACCGTTTCATGTTCTTCCAGCTTCCTTTTAATTGATAGGATTTCCTTCATGAACTTCATATAGCTGGACATTTGTTCCAGAGCATCTACAAAAGGAATATTAATTTGCAGTTTCTTAAAAACTTTCAAAAATTTAGAAAATTGCTTTTCTAGTTTCTGCTTCTGAAATCTCTGAGGGAAGGGTAATGGTGGTTTGTATGGTGGCGGATTGTCTGGAAACAACTTTAACTTTGGCTTCTCTACTTCTTTTTGTTCAACCATCACTTCTTCTTCTATTTTGCTAGATCCTTCTTTCTCGTCTGTTCTTTTGACAGGCTCTTTCAGCATTTTACCACTTCGTAACGTGACAGCCTTCAAGTGCTCCCTAGGATTGGTCTCTGTGTTGCTTGGTAAGGATCCTTGAGGTCTTGCAGTTAGCAAATTCGAGATTTGACCCATTTGTACCTCCAGATTTCGAATGGAAGCTGCTTCATTCTGGAGCGTGGTGTCTGTTCTCGTCATAAATTGAGTAGTGCTTACGGTGAGCTGAGCAAGTGCTTCTTCAAGCGACGGTTTGTTGGCCTGCTGCCGTTGAGGTGGTGGCGGATATGGTTGTCTGGGTCGATCATTGTTTTTCCATAAAAAATTTGGATGATTCCTCCGTCCTGGATTATATGTGTTGGAGTACGGGTTATTTGGTTGTTTGTTACCCACAAAAAAGGCTTGACCTGTCTGGTCTTCATAGCATTGCCCGTTGGAATGGTCCCCTCCACAAAAATCACAGGATGCTGACTGAGTATGAATGACATTAGCTGTCAAATTTTCAAGTTGCTTGGCTAATGTCTCGACCTGAGTAGAAAGTCTGGTTAACACATCATTTTCTTGTATTCCGAAAACTTTTTTCGGAACTGCTCTTTCTGATGGCCATTGATAGGCATTTGCAACCATTTCTTCTAATAAGTCCCAAGCGGCTTGATGGGGTTTCCCCAAAAGTGCTCCACCAGCGGCGGCATCTACCAATGTTCTTGTGGAACTCCCTAAACCATTGTAGAATGTGTGTAGTTGCAACCAGTCAGCAACTCCATGATGTGGGCACCGTCTTAGCAGATCTTTGAATCTTTCCCATGTTTCGTATAATGACTCTCCATCAAGTTGTCTGAATGTGGCAATCTCAGTTCGTAGTTTTGCAGTCTTGGCTGGTGGAAAGAATTTGGCTAGAAATTTTTGTGCCAAGGTGTCCCATGTGGTAATACTCCCTGATGGCAACGAGTTGAGCCAGCTTTTGGCTTTGTCTCGAAGAGAGAATGGGAACAATCTCAGTCGGATGGCGTCATCGGTAATACCATTATGTTTGAAAGTATCGCAGATCTCCAAAAAGTTGTTAATTTGGGCGTTTGCATCATCATTCGGAGCCCCACTGAACTGATTGTTTTGTACCATCTGGATGATTGCTGGCTTAATCTCAAAGTTGTTAACAGCAATAGTTGGTCGCCATATCGCTGAAGTATTACCCACTCTGGGTAGAGCATAATCTCGTAATGCTCGAATTTCAGCATCTATTGGTACAATGTTCTGTGTCTTGTTGGATCCTTCAACCATATCTATGAGTACAGTACTTGCAGCCTTCCTTGTTTCTTTTCGGTTCTTGCGGCAAGTTCTTTCGATTTCTGGATCAAATGGTATCAAAACTTCGTCCCCAGACTTTCTTATACACCAAAAAACTCATAAGTAATAAAGCAAATAAAATAAAAATAAATAAATAAATAATTAATGATCAAATTAAAAATTGAATTACGTAGTGTTAGTATTAATTGAAACAAACAATCCCCGGCAATGACTCCAAAAACTTATTGTGCAAAATCGCAAATGGACGAGCCGAACAAGTAATAAAGTGATAAGATAAGTATCGTCCCACGAGGATGGTTTTTAATTAATGTCTAAAATTAAAATAACTCACTTTTTATTTGGCAAACGCAATTTGATTTAAGAAGTTGATAACTATAACTAAATTTAACTACAAAATATGAATAAATTTAATTCAATAAATTAAAACTCTAAGATTATGATTTCATCATAACTAATCTGTTCCTCCCCTTTATTCCTTTTAACAAAAATTGATTATCCAGTTGCTAGTCGAGATTCCCTGAATTATTCATATAGCTCCTTCCGAGGTCTAAGGAAAATATCATATAAAGCTTAACTTCTATGTTCCCATACAAGTTAAAACATTAATGGATTCATTAAGATCTATGGATCTCTTTTATAGACTACACAAACCATGCAGGTATATTCCTACCCTGTATGTAATTTATGACATTCAATGCAATGAACTAGACACATAAATCAGTTTCCGCTATCATTATGATTAACAATTCAACTAAATAGTAATCAGTTATTTAGAAGCATTAAGCACAGTATTAAATGCATCAACCAAGATAGAAAATCCTTAATTGAATTGAACAAAGGTTTGGAACATCAAAGTTAGGCTACATCATAACCTTAAAAAACAAAATTACTCCATGCTTAAATTAAAGATTATAAAAACTAAAAGATAGAACATAACAAAAGATAGGAAAACTTAGTGGATCAAAGCTTCACCGTAGAATTTCTTTCTCTGCTTTGCTCCTCCTCTCCAAGCTCTCTCTTTCTTTCTCTAAACTACTTATTGTTTTGGTGTTTGATGAGATGCTTGGAATGGTGATTCTAAGGCCTATTTATAGGCAAAGTTCACCTCCAATTACATCATCGATTGCATCATCGTTTCCTAATTTTTCACCATTTTTCATCATCGCTTGCATCATCGTTCACCTACCTCATTCAAAGTCAACTTTCATATTGCATCATCGCTTGCATCATCGTTCACCTACCTCATTCAAAGTCAACTTTCATATTACATCATCGCTTACATCATAATTTTGATTACATCATTCCTTACATCAGCATGACATAATATTTATTTCTAGAATACTTGATCTTTAAATTGCGATAACTTTTTAATGCGATTTCTGATTCGAGTAATTCTTGAGGCGATGAACTGCTTCGAATGAAATTCATAATCTTGTCTCAAACGAAAGCATTTGGTGGGGTCCACATACGATTTTCACCAATTTTATTCTGAAAATGAAAAATACAAAATGATGAAATAATGTACTTAATAATAATAAAAACATCAAGAACTAAATAAGAATTCAAGTTTAAAAAGATAAAATAACTCTATAAAAATAGAGTTATCAAGAAGCTTCTCTCGCAAGCTTAGGCTTGGTGAATGATTGATCTTGATATTAGTTTCCTCTCATTTTTTTTTTTTAGGTTCCCTTACAAAACAAAAACAGAAAAACAAATCATACAAAAGTAAATTTAGAATTCTTAGGTTGCCTTCCAAGTAACGCTTGATTTATAGTCATCAGCCTAACTATCTTTGCCACTTCTTTAATCAACTTGGTTTCCACAAGTAATTTTTTCTACACATGAGTGGCCTTGAATCTATGTGCTTGAATTTGCTCCAATAGATTTGATCTCTACCATTGAAGATATACCCTAATTAGCATGATGTTGGGCGAACTTCTAAAAGCTTATATCCATTCCTTTCTTTGAGTCTCTTCATATACCATCTTCCTATCTCATATTGATGAAATCATAAGTCTTTCATTTCGTTAAAGAGCTCATAAGGAATTAGTGGTAATTCTTTTGTCCATTAACTTCTACATCTCTATTTTTCAGATCAACCATAATATCATCCTCCTTCATTTGTAACAATGGGCCTAAGTTCCTCTAAAGTTAGCTCTTCAATAAGAACCTTATTTGTAATTTCACCATATTGCTCATCCATCGCAGCCTTAATGAATTCTCTTGATCTGTTAAGAGTCTTGTCCACCAATTATCGAGTAATATTGGTGGGCTTGAACACTCCCAAACCAAATCTCTTAGATATGGATTGCGGTGAAATATACGATGCAAATTCAGCTCGAGATGGCTTCTCGAGTTCTTTTCCTTGACTCGGGGTTTCTTCAACTACTTTTTCCTCTGCATCTACGATTGACTCAGCGTTAATGAAAGGTTTAAAACCTAAATGAATCTCTTTATTGCTCCAATTGACTCTTCATCATTGCTCTAGGTGATTTCATGGCCTTGCTCCTTCTTTTCCATTATCAAGCTACTTTCTACATCACTAGTGAGTGCTTCTTGTTGACTATTATTGAGTATGTTAGCAATCTGATCCAACTACACTTGTATAGCCTGTTGGCATTGTAATGAGGCTTATTGTTCTTATCGCATAACTTGTGGTTCCTGAAGTAAAATGTCCATCCTTTCCATAGATTGCTTGAACACTTCTTCTAGCATCGACTTCTTTTCTTTAGGAGGGATTGAAAATGTCTGTTTGCTTTAAACTATCTAGTTTTACTTATGTTGGGTTTAATCAATGTTTATGGCTTAATATGTTATGTTGTAACTTAAGATATATGTTGTAACATATATATTACGTGTTATAACAAATTTAATGTGGAAATAATAAATGGCAATAAAGTAAATCAATACAAGAATATTTTTAATATGGTTTAGTATTACTTTACATCCACAAGGTCTTGCCTAAAGAGATTGGTAATTAATGAATATATAGGTACAACCTACTTGACTTATTCACTCTAAGACTCCCTATTAGAATCGATGCAAGATGAAGTACATGTTTATTGGCATTGTTTCAGCAAGCTTCCTTTGCCTTCATGGTGATAACAGCTTGAACTCTCTTCAATCTATGAACCTGTCTCCTCTTTCTATGGCCAAATGTCTTTTTATCCCAACAAGTACTTAGTCTAAACTCTCCAGCCTTACAAGCCTAAATCCAACATACAAACTTAGAGGACAAACCTCTATAAGTGTTATAAAGAATATCTTTCAATCTCTCAATATATATGCACTGTTTTCACTCATGAAAACCTCATTAATAAACTACCTAGAGACAAAAATCTCTAAATCACAAATACATGTAGTTTAACAAGATAAAATCTTTCTCATTCTAAACTCGAAACTGCATACACAAACTACAAGCACTCTCAGACTGTGCTTTCATGTATTGCACTGCTTGCCTTTATCAAAACCCACACCACAACTTCTATTCTTTACCTCTTATATACTTAAATGCATTGCATACTTTTCTATAAAGGAGATAACCTAAAAGTTAATTCTAGAAATAAATTGATAAAGAATAAAATCTGCATTAATGAAAATCAAACTCAATAAGGAAGCTTTCCTATTTTGTCTTCATTAACCGAATCTTTAATTCCCATTGATTTTGCATGTCCATTCTTGGAAATATATGAAATATATAAAGTGTCCTATAAGACAAAAGATTAGATGATAGATAAAATATTTTCTGTAACCATGGAAAGATATTTCCCAAGTTTCACAAGACAACAATAAAGAAATTTTCTTATAAAAATATGTTTAATTTAATTCAAAACTATAAGCAAATTATGCACTTTATTCATGGAAATAATAATATTGAATAACCATGCAATTGCTTAATAAATCAGACTAAATTAATAGAAATGGGAATAAAGCACTTATGAAATTATTCAAAAAAACTGCACTAGAACCTACACTGTGAACTATAATAAAAAGTTCATTATAACATCAAAATTGATGTTGCAACATTGATCTTTACGTTATCACTTAGATACTAATAACAAAATATAAACACATTGCAATCCATGTAAACATATGCTTTCCACAAGTTTTGTTACACAAACAAAGTCAATCATCAAAGTCATACAATAAATCTCAATGCCATACGTTGCCAATAACATAAGACAATAAAGCCATAAGATGCCAACTATAGTGCACCACATACATGTGCACTAACAGGGATATAGAATTACTGATGTTGTTCCTACGATAAAATGTCATTTCTTTACATGCACTGATCCATCCTCTCGAGCATCTATATAATCCTTTCCATTGTAGATGGTTTCTCATCTTGAAGAGGAATATTGAATTGCTCATGGTAGCTTTGAAAATCAAGAGGTATATAACGCTGCTGCAATTGATCTTGAAAATTTGGTGGATATGATGGCCATATATATAAGCTTTGTTTTTGCTTTTCACTCCATGTGTAGTTCGATTAACCACTACGTCCTAAGTTGTAGAAGATTGGATTCAGGTGATAATATTGCTCATTGAAGTCAAACATGTAATGGTTCAACGTTTGATTGGTCCAACAACTATCACTTCATTCTTTACCACTCCAATCATCATAACTCCCGAATGGGCTTTGGAATGTTTTCATCCCACTACCATTACACCACTCATAATTCTTGTAGGCCATTCACAACCTAAGAGAAATAAAAAAACAAAAATAATTAAATAACAAAAAGAAATGTTTGAATTAAAGAAATCTTGACTGGTATTCATATTAACAATAACTTAGCACAATCCCTGACAATGGTACCAAAAAACTTGATGACAAATTTCTAATGTGTTTTATAAATTAAGTTCAATGATAAGATTTTTCTAATTAAAACAAATACCAAATATTCACATCAGAAACCTATGCAAGTAATATAATAGTAAGTAGAGTGTCATTTCCATAAGGATTGTCCAAATTATTTATGTGTTAAGTACTAAACCAGTTAAGACAACTCCTTGTTCAAACTATCAAGATTGGATTTAAGTGATCAAATTATAAACTAAGAAATTAAACTAACAATTAAACTTAAGAAAAATAAGCAATTGGAGAATATCTATGCATACAATTTATTATTCCCCTCTCCTAAGATAGTTTTTATTTTATATTTAATCGGATAATCTTAAAGTAGTAACTATAGTTTTTATCTTATATTTAATCGGATAATCTTAAAGTAGTAACTGGACTCTCTCAATGGTCAAGCACTTACCCAAATTAATTAACCTGACTATATCTCTATGTACATTAACTAACATAAGTTCATTAAGTTCATATTACCTTCACATTGGTTACACAACCATACGAGTATATCTCTATCCCATATGAATTATGCTATTTTATTGGGTTTTAGTTTTATAATACTTCTCTTGATAGTACTAGATTTCTAAGATCTAATCAATTAACGGGTTCATATTAATCAACTAGCATTAAGTTAATAAAATAGAATACAAGAATAAAAATCAATTATAAAATATTAATGAATCCTTGAATAAATTAAAATCATAGTTATGCTATATTGTACCCTAGATATGAGAATTTAGATTATCATCATGTTATAAATTAAATAATCAAAGCAAAAATCAAATGCTATATTAAAAGGAAATAACAGAAAAAAAATTTCTCATTAAATATGGCATGACCTCCTTTTTAATATATTGCAACTAATGCCTCCAATTATTGATGATGACCCCTGAAAATATTCTCTACGTGCTGTTGAAGAATTATGGTTGAGGGCAGAGCCCTCACCCTACTCTAAATGCTCTCTCTTCTTCTCTCTACTGCTCTCTCTCTCTCTTGAATTGTGTGTTGAATGAATGAGAAAGTGCACTTATGTATTGATGCATGAGATTGACTAAAATGCTTGCACAAAGAAGAGAATTCCTAAAATGACAGTCATGAATTTAATACTCGAACAAAATTGGAAATTAGCTAAATCAATGGTCGCAGCTTTTTATCGTGACTTGCACCTCTTACGACAACATCCTGTGTGTGGTCGTAGCTTGCAACTTGTGAGACCAAGCTGTGACAGTCACATGTTGTGATTTTACGACTCCAACCTTCGATTTGCACTGACCTTTAATCACTAAATTGGCCATAACTTCCTCTAGGAAACTCTTATTGATGTACCATCTACGGTTATGAAAAACTAAACATATAGGGGTTTAATTTGATGGTTATGGCTCGCATAATTCGAATTGTGCACTTTGTATGAGTTTAAACAAATCAACCTATCTTCCAACATAAGAACTTTGAATTTTCAACTTCGATAGTCTTAAAACTTCAACTTGTGAGACTCTTAGTTCTTTTATCTTGATTTTGCTTTGAAACACTTCAAATCACTTGTCATAACCTTCCATGAATCACCTACGTAAATTAATATAAAAACATTAAATAATTAATATAATTTACTCGAATATTCATTACAAACACTAGGTAAATGGGTACAAGATAATGGTATATTTTAGCGTTACCATGAAGCGCTTAAATTTACATATACTTTATGGCACGTGAAGGTTGTATATTGATGGACTCTTAGGTCCTCGCTTTATATAATTAACAAGCAAACGATTCCATTAAGAAATAATAACTCTTCATTTTCAACATTGAAAAAGAAAAAGAAAACGTAAATTATATTCTCTAATAGTTAAAACAAAATTGTATAACGATAACTACTGAATATAAGTTTTGACTAAATCCTAGGAAATAACGTTGAACTTAATGTGAATTTTTGAATTAGAACCAAATTTTTAAAATGAGCAATAATAACCATTTTAACACCGAGGTTAATGAGATTTTTGATATGTTAACATACCCTTTTAGATATAATGTGGGGAAATGGTGAACACCTAACACATGCTAGATTCCTCCTACCATATAATATTTCTAATATACAAGGATTCTAGATAAAGAGCAATAAAGGATTGAAACCCAAAACCTCCTATCTTTGCTATCATGTCAATAATTACTAGATCCAAAAATTTAAGTTTATAGATAATAGTTTAACTATGGTATATAAAATTACAGTTGATGGGATTTATTATACATTAACATTAGTATTCACGAATAAAGGATGCAAACTATAGTCCTTTATGGTCATTTGTTCGGTGATTATGATTTTTGTTCGTGATTTATGGTTCACAAACAATAATAATATTTAAAAAAATTAATTTTAAAAATTAGTTATTAGTTAAAAATTTCATGTTCATTAAATATAATGATATGAAAAAAGCCATTTTTCCATTAACAAGACTCACAATTCAAGATTTTAAATGAAGTGTAGTAGATTCACTATAAAAATAAATTAAAAGAAAACTACTTCCAAAAAAAGAAAACATGTAAAATTATGTTTAATAGCGGAAGAAACAGAACCGCCACACTCAATCATATTCATACCAATATATATATATATTTATAGAGTAATATTAGACTTCACAAATATTTGCCCAAAATCATACCCAAATGATGTGGAATATAAGTTATCAAGATCCTATTAATTATCATATATTCTCATGAATTATAAGATCTTGATAACTCATATATCACATTATTTGAGCATGATTTTGAACAAAATATTTGAAAAACCTAACGTTACTCATATTGATATATAAAAAGCATTTACCTTTATGATACCAGCATACTGCAAATCTTAAGAATCTTATGTTTATATAATTCTTAAATAAACATACTACAAAACTTTTACTCCTTTATGTTTTTCTGAAGTATATCTAGTGTCCCAAAAAGCCAAAACACAACATTAAAGTGAATAATTAATAAAAGCACAATTATAATGTGCACTAAACTACGACATTTTATTTTTCTTGATTTATTCATGTTGTTTTGCTGTGAAGCACTAAATTTTATCTTTACTTTTATGATTTTATGACATCTGAGCTGCCTAAGAAGGAGGAATAATAAAAAATAATAATTATTAACCTAAACCATTAAAAAAAATTCAATTTACTTATATAATGCTACTAAAGATTTAATATAACAATACATTAAAAGTACCTTCACTTTACGGAAATAGGTCCTCATCACACCCCACCAAGAGCACTTGTAAGAATCTTGAAATAAAATAGTTAAAATCTCAATCAAACTTAATAAAATATTTAATCAAAATTTCTCGGATTTATAGCTTCTTGAGGATTTACAAATATACCTTAAGTCACCAATGTTTACATGCAATTTCATTAAATTTATGAGCATGATGGTATTATAGCATATATTAAATTTACAAAATAAAATCACAAAGTCTTATAGCATATATTAAATTTTAGAGACAATAGGTCCTCAACTCCATTAAAAATTATTTATGCGATGTTGCAAGTGAAGATGCTTCGGATTGTTAAATTGTATCATTGTATATTGTTGGTTTCTTAATAATAACACTTTGATTCATTATTCATTTTAACTGATAATTGATGTTTCATGTTCCTATCCACGAACAAATCCAGAATCATGCCTGTGGTGGAGGTCCTTGTCTCAGCTATCCTCACTGTTTTGTTTGAAAAATTGACTTCTCCTGAGTTGCTACAATTTCTGCGTCAAAAGGGTTTGTATTTGAAGATCAAAACATGGGAAGAAACTCTGAAGATGATTCAGGCAGTACTTGGCTATGCAGAGGAGAAGCAGTTGGAGGACAAGCGTGTTAAGGATTGGCTGGACGATCTCCAAGACTTGGCTTATGATGTGGAGGACATACTCGATGAGTTTGCTACTAAAGTTTTAGCAAGGAAGTTAGAGATGGAAAACCATGATCAGGCTAGCTCTAGCAAGGTTCGAAAGTTTGTTCCTGCCTGTTTTAAAAAATTAAGTCCAAAAGCTATCAAGTTTCACATTTATATGGGCTCTCAGATTAAAGATGTCAAACGCCAATTGGAGCGTGTCACGAGCCAATTAGAACAACTTTGCAAACTCAAGGATGGCCTTGGATTGGAAAAGAATATTGGTAGAGGGACATCGGCTATTGCACACCAGAGACAACCCACCACATGTATTCCCATTGAACCTGCTGTTTATGGGAGAGATGAAGACAGAGCAAAAATACTTGAAATGGTGTTCAATGATGAGTCAAATGTTTTCAACTTTCATGTAATGTCGATTGTTGGCATAGGAGGAATTGCGAAAACAACGCTTGCTCGAGAGGTGTACAACGATAAAACGGCTGAATCTTTTGAGCTCAAAGCTTGGGTATGCGTATCTAATGATTTTGATGTTCTAAGAATCTCGAAAGCAATTCTTGAATCTATCATCAAGTCGCCTAACGATCCAAAGGATTTAACTGCAGTGCAAATTCAACTCCAAGAGATATTTGCTGGAAAAAAGTTTTTACTTGTCTTAGATGATATTTGGAGCAAGGATTATAGTTTGTGGGAAATCTTCAGGTCTCCCTTTAAGGTAGGAGCTAGTGGTAGTAAAATCATTGTGATGACACGACATGAAGATATTGCATTAACAATGGGACATTCTACTCGATTGTATAGACTTAAGTGTCTATCGAATGATGACTGCTGGTCTTTGTTTAAGGCGCATGCATTTGAGGATGATGTTAATTCTACACATTATAATATTCAATCAATTCATCAAAAAGTGATTAAAAAGAGCAAAGGGTTGCCTTTAGCATCAAGAATTCTTGGTGGCCTTCTTCGTGCAAAGCAAATAGATAAGTGGTTGGAAATTTTGAATAGTAAAATGTGGGATTTTGAAGACAAAAGTGAAATTCCTACAACTTTAAAATTAAGCTATTTTTATCTTCCCTCTCATTTAAAGAGATGTTTTGCCCACTGTGCAATTTTGTTGGAGGATTATGAATTTGAAGAGGAGGAAGTCATACTTCTATGGATAGCTGAAGGCCTTATTCAACCATCAGAAGAAAACAAATAGTTAGAAACTTTAGGTCATGAGTACTTTAATGATCTACGATCTAGATCGCTTTTTCAACAATCAAGTAGCCATGAATCCAAATATATAATGCATGACCTCATTAATGATCTTGCACGATGGGCTTCTGGATTAACTTGTTTGCATTTGGAGGATATGTCAAAGACCAACAAGCAGTTGGAAAGCTTGAAAAAGGTTCGTCATCTTTCTTATGCTTGGAATTATGTTGATGGCATTTGTAAATTCAATGTCATTAGGGAAGCTGAACAGATTGATGAGCGGCTAAGAACATTCTTGCCATTTCCAACTAATCAAAGATTGAAGCACTACATATCTCAAGCCATAATTTCTAATTTGCTACCAAAATTTAAGAAACTAAGGACATTGTCTTTAGAAGATTATTATATTACAGAGCTGCCTGAGTTATTTGGTGATTTGAGTCATCTACGATATCTTAATCTTTCTGGTACGAGAATCAAAAGCTTACCTGAATCAACAAGTTTTTTAATTAACTTGTTGATTTTGAAATTAAAAGATTGTTCTAATCTTAAGAAGTTACCATCCAAGATACGAAATTTGACCAAGTTAAGATATCTCAATATTTGAGGTGTTAATTTATATGAGATGCCATTTGGAATAAATGAGTTGAAGTGTCTTCAATATTTGTCTGATTTTACTGTGGGCAAAAGTGTTGGAGGAGCTACCTTAAAAGATTTGAAGAATTTAAAATCTCTTTGTGGAGAACTTCGTCTTTTAGGATTAAGTAATGCAGATGATTTACAAGAAACAAATGAGATGATATTAAATGATAAGCAAAAATTGAGAGTGCTAGAACTAGAATGGAACTCTCGACTTAACGACACATGGAATGGGGAAACAGAAAAAAAAATTGCTTGACTTGCTATGCCCTCATCCAAATCTAGAAGGGCTCAAAATCATATTCTATTATGGCAGTGAATTTCCATCATGGGTGAGAGATGCTTCATTTTCCAACTTGACCACAGTAACATTGATAAGATGTGATAGTTGCACACTCTTACCTTCCCTCGGATTATTGGGATCATTGAAAGACCTTGCAATTAGAAGGATGAATAGACTAAAAAGCATAGGTAAGGAGTTTTATGGTCAGCGTTGTTCAAGGCCTTTTCAATCACTAGAGACTCTTTGTTTAGAGGATTTGCAAGAATGGGAGCATTGGGAACCAATCAAAGAAAATGAGTATGATGGTGCATTCCTTTGCCTACGAGAATTTTTTGTTATAAATTGTCCTAAACTCAGTGGAAGATTACCTAATTGTCTTCCTTCATTGCAGAAATTTGTGGTAAAAAATTGTGAGCAATTGGTGGTTTCACTCGCAAGCCTTCCAATGCTTTCCAACTTAAACATAAATGATTGTAGAGAGATAGCATGCAATAGTCCTATAGACTTAAGGTCATTAAAGTATATGACCTTTTCAAATATTTCAGAGTTTAGCAGCTGGTCAAGACAGGATTGCTTTCAAGACGTAAAATATTAAATATTAGTAATATGAGTCATAAGCGGCTCACCAATTTATGGCAAATGAATGGAGCTTTTCTTGAGAGGCCACCACAGTGGGTACAAAACTTCTTCTCTGTCATTGACCTTCAAATTACATTTTGCTCAGATCTTGTTTCATTTCCTGAGGTTTGTTTCTTTTCCAATATATGTAAATTGGATATTAGAGATTGTGATGCTCTAACATCATTACCCATAGAAATGAATCACAAAAATGCATGTCTAGAAAGTTTGAAAATACAAAGATGTAACTCTCTAAGATATATAGTAAATGATCAATTACCCTTATCTCTTAAAAGGCTTGAGATAGAGGGTTGTGATAAATTGGAATATTTGTGGGATGATAGAATGATAAGTTGTACATCAATTTTGCACAAAAATAACAACATGCCTCTACTTGAGTACTTACTTGTTTACAAGTGCATATCTCTCACGAGCTTATCATTAAGTGGATGGTTACCTGCGACTCTTTCTGCTCTCTTCATCGATACAGTTCCAAAACTGGAGTCAATAACATATAGTTTTCATAATAAAAAGTCTCTTGAAGAAATTCATATATGGAACTGTAAAAAGCTTAAAAATATACCCAAGGGCTTGTACAATCTTGCCCACCTACAGAAAATAGAAATAAGTTTTTGTCAAAATATTGTGAATTTCGCAGAAGATGGGCTTCCCAAGGATAGGCTAAGTCGACTTCACATTAGATATTGTAAGAAGTTGGAAGGTCTCCCTAAAGGCTTCCACAGTCTCGACTCTCTTAAAAGCTTAGAACTGAATGGATGTCCGAGTATGAGGTCATTTCTAGAAGAAGGTTTTCCCACAAACCTAATATCTCTTCAAATTGATGGTGAAGCCAATATGTATAAGCCATTGCTTGAGTGGGGGTTGTACAAACTCACCTCTCTCACAACTCTCTCTCTTCGTGGGGGTCGAGAAGCAGAATTGTCAGTTTTAGACCATGAAATGGGAATGAGGTTACCCTATTCTCTAACTCATCTATGCATGTACCAATTCCCAAATGTGAAATGGGCATTAAGCCTGGGTTTTCGAAACCTTGAATTTTTAGAGATCAGTCATTATCCAAACTTGACATCATTTTCAAAGGTGGTCCTACCATCTTCACTTCAATCTTTGTCAATCGGTAATTGCCCAAGTCTCACATCGATTTCAAAGCTGGGTTTGCCATCTTCACTTCAATCTCTGTCAATTTGGTATTGCCCAGCTCTCACATCCATTTCAGAGCCAGGTTTGCCATCTTTACTTCAATCTCTAGATATCAGTGAATGCCCAGGTCTTACATCCATTTCAGAGCAACAACTGCCATCCTCACTTTTGGAATTATATATTAATCGGTGTCCAAGACTAAAAGAAGAATGCAAAATAAATACAGGAAAAGAGTGTCCCAAGATTTCCCACATCCCTTACATTATGATAGATTGGAAATCCATCTATGAACTAGAGGATAAAGATTGAATGAGGTCCATAGAAGTCCCATCACTGGTATGTCAATCCCTAACACCTCGAACCTAATCTACATTTTTAATTAACATTTCAATTCTCTTGATTATTCTCTATTTTTTCAGTTGGAAGCAAGTGGTTTTGGAATTTACAACTGGTGAACAGACCTTCATTGGACTTTAAAGTAGGCTTAATGGCAAGTATGTCAACTTAATTTATCAAAATTTGTTATACAGACAAAAGTTATTTAATATTTCTATAGGCAGTGATGATATTAGTCGTTTGGAAGTTGTTTGGCATGATGTGGTCTTCCCAGTTAGATTCTTTGGTCGTGTTGAGGTTATGCAAAGTGTTAATTAAGAGTTAGTATAGGGATTTAATGGAAACACTGCCCAATTAGTGCTGGTTTCAACATCTTCATGAAGAAGGATTTATTATCATTTTTTTTTTTTAAATTGTGCAAGACACTTGGTTCCTGAACAACATGCATTTCATCAAGTAGAATTTAATTTGTATGTATTACAGGTGGAAATGGATTTGAGGAAAATCTTCCAAGGTTAAGCTTATGATGTTCCAATTCCAAGATACAAAACCAAGATAGTGTGATTTATGGGAAGCAAAAGCTACTTTTGGGTATTCAATATATTTGGTTCAATTATAGCTTCATTCTACAGTTTAACAGGTTGATTATCCTCAAGAATCCCTGTTGATATTCTGGTATCTCAAGAATTGTCCCATTATATAAAACTTATGCTACTCATTTCTAAATATTAATTGAATGGAATGACAGGCTGTTGCTTCCCTATGCTTAATGTGTTGGTTTACTACTACAAAAGGTTTAGATGTTTCTAAACTTCTATACGGCTGTTTTTGTTTTGGGCTATTACTTTAATTACATTCAATGAGCTTATTTTATTATTTTATACTATAAAAAAGCTACGACATTTCCTAGAATTCAAAGTAAGCAAAAATACTTAAACTCAAATTTTGGTATATTTCTGTCCCAAAAGTGTATTTTTGTGCTTCAATGATGCAAAAGTATAACAATAGTATGTATTCCATAGATGTTATTTTTTACTCTATAGTACTGTTGGTTTTTATCATTTCGAATAAAGTATTCCCAATTCAAGTTCTTTGCAGTGAATTTAGTAAAGTCCAAGAATTACTAGGTATCAAATAGAAAGGTTTTCCACGATGTTAGTCGTTGTCGTTACTTATACTTTGGCTCTTTTTTTTTAAAAAAAAAAAATTGATATTTGTTGGTAATCTTATTATGCAAACTAAAATTAGTTAATATTATCAGCACACAACTGTGTTTCTTTTAGATGATTTGTTTCTAATAAGTTATCTTTTTCATTCATGTTTATTGTGGTTCTTCACAAGGTAGCCATCGGTTACAATATTGCCAAAGTGAAGCTTTTGGTGGAAGTTCCTTACGTTTCTGCAGCGCAGCTTTTGTAGCAAATAGTTCTGGCCAGACCCCGCTGTTCAAAGTTAGCTTCGTTTGGGAGCACGAAATTTGTCAGGCATTCAGCTTTTAGACCAAATCAAGTGTCAAGTGATAATAAGCTCAATAAGTTCATTGCACTAGAAAAGATGGGACCTCAATTCTACATGCTGCTGTCTGAGTACAACTTTTTGGTCATTCTCTCTCTCCCTTTATCTCTCTTTGTTTTCATGTCTTTCTTTATAATCTATGTATTTATGTTGTCTCTCTGTCTTTGTCATCATGTTTTTCTTTATAATATGTGTAATTACAAATTTTTTATTTTATTTTTTTATTGTTGTGTCATACTTTACAATATATCTGTTTATAGAGTCATTGTCAGATTTGTTAACACATTTGGATTTAGCAAAAAAAGGATCATGGTGGTCATAGGTGGTATTGATCATTTAAAACCATGATAGTTTTAATCACTCATGATCATAATTAAGATTACAATAGTTTTGGTAGTAAAGCTCGCATAGAACTTTTTTACAATTAGATTTAGAATTTTGTTAAGTTTAATATATATATCAACATTAATTTTTCCAACACAAGAATATCTCTAGAGTTATTGAAATTGGACGAAGAGTTAGCATAATTGAAGACCAAAACAAAAAGACAAGTCTTATATTTTGAATAATAGATAATCTACTTCTAGTTGAAAAAATGACGTAACCATGTTATCTCAGATATCATTACCACATTTGGATTTTTTTCAAGTAACTATTTCATTTTATTGATGAGGTGGATTAAAAGGAGACTTGCAGTGTTTGTAGAGGATTCAAATTTTAACATAAACGTCTTGTTTTTACCCAATTTCAAGTAAGTATAGATATTAAGCTTTTAAACTTTGATATAAGTTTCTAAATCTATTTCACTTAGTAAGCCAGCCTATTGGCATTTGTTTTTCTTTTTGTTTTTCTCACATATTTATTTTCAACGCTTAATTTAGGGACTTTTATTGGTTAAAACTCAGAACATATTGGCATTGGCATTATCTAGTTAGAGTAAAATCTAGGGAAAAACAATAGTTGTTTTAATCAAGTTACAAATACTCGGAAGAATTAGTTTCAAAACTTTACAAAACTCAAGAACCTCTGCATCTATAAAACAATGAAATAAAACAATAAAAATAAAATATCAGATCTTTTAACTTCTGTATTAATTCTCTATGAATTGCTCAATAGCTAGTAATCCTTGATATATCTCTACACTAAGAAACAAGCAAGTGATTACAATTACATAGAATTATGTTCATTTACTTTTGATTTCTTTTCAAAAAAGAAAATCAAATTTAACTGTATAAGAGGTGAGTATTTATTTTTTAATTATACAAAAAAGAAAAACACATATTCTTCTTCTCTATAAATTAACAATTGAAAAAACAAAAAAATTCCTTCCTAGTTTCTCAAAGGCCCAGCCTACCAAAATCCCTATTAAAAGAAAACCATTTCTTTCCCTTTTATAGGCCACAACTAGGATTTCCATTAATTCAAAATTAATAATGAAACCCTTATTTTTTAAGAATTAAACACTCAATATAACATGATTAATTCAAAATTCATTCATGTTATATTCTGGAATTAAACTCGTGATCTCTAATAAAATTAATTAAAGAATTCATAATTCATAATCAGTAATTAACTAATTAATTACTAGATAATTTGAATAACCATATTATTTAAATATCAAGTGAACCCCAATTTTGTACTCACGTAACACATATAATTGGATGGTCCAATTATAATATTATATATACATCTTTTTTATAGTGACATAGGCTATTAAGGAGACCTCATGGGCTTATAGTTTTAAGCTTCAATAATATTGGAATTATTAATGAAACTCTTTAATTAAATAATTTACTATTATTAACCTTAGAGTTACTCCACTAAAACCTAAGATTGTACTCTCAAAACTACTGATGTTTTATGAAATCTAAAATGTTCAATATCCATTGTTTTAATCACTACATATGATTTGATTCTTAATAAGTATTTCATAATTAGAACTAGGACAAAATGTCTGTTTTGCTCTTCCTTTAAGTATTATTGATTCTCTAATAATCAATATATTCATAACAACTTATGAATTTATTTTTTCATTTTCATATAAATAGAAAGTTGAGTGTTCTTAAGGTTCAAGGCTCAAATCAATCTTTAAGGGAACTACTTCTCTATTTCTTATAAGAATGAGAGGATTCTACTATTGTATGAAATGTTCCTAACTACTTATTAAATCATATCTATAAAATACATAATTATTAATCGAGCATCTACACTGATCTCACCCATATAAATTAAAGAATATAATTTATTAAGTAAGAGTTCATAATACATTCATGATTAAGATCAATTTATGTATGATCATCCAGTCGATAAATATGGATTTCTAAATTTAACGAATATTAGTTAAAGACTCATGTTTATCATTATCCAATCTTATATAATCTTTATTATATAATGTGTCTCCATTTCCATGGCGACATATAAACAGTCTTGGATAAGATTGTCGTACCAAATATGAAAAAGACCGTAATTGTAGATTTACAACAAACAAAATACGCAACTTTTTTTGTTTTCCACAAACTCTTTAAATTACTTATCTCAAACTAAATCCACTTATATACTTAGTATAAGATTATATTAGTAATCAAAGATGTTTCTTATAATATTCACAATTTTTGCAAAATATATAAATTGGATGAAATGATTATTTTATTAATATTAACAAAACCGTTTAATTGATTACAAGCTTTTAGGGTACAAATTCCAACATAAAATTCATTTATGAGATGTGATTACCTTATTTAATTTTTTGAAAAAGTAATAATAATTCAAGAACGGATTATAGTTTCCATGTTCTTACTAAGCTAAACATAGAATGATAACAATTTCGACATTTCAAACCATTCTCTCCTCAATCTCATCCTTGTTTGATTGAAAATATTTTCTTCATATATTTTTTCCAAAGATAAAACAAAACTATGAATTTAGAAGAGCTCTACTTCTCTGCCTTCCTTCAGGTCTTGTTTGACAGATTGGAGTGCTGTGAATTGCTGCGATTAAGGTAGTGCTTAATGAATACAAAGGAGAAGTGATTGTTGTGTTAATAATAGGCCGAACAATCTTTGAGACTTGGTTTATTTTGTGGTGGACTTCCTCAATTAGTTAGCTACTAAAGGTTTAAGGGTATTAATCCTCAATCTCAAGGAATTACATTCGTAGTCCAGTTGGAAGAACTCTATCAATTAACAAATGATCTTGGATTCAAAGAGTGAGCTAGAGGGGCCAAAGTATCCAACATCATTTCAAGTATATAATATGTAGGTACACCAAGTTCCAACATTTTATTGGTTTTTATGATAATGTAACGGTAATTATATCACAGTTTTACGTTAATTTTAAAGTCTTATAATTTGCGAAAAGTAATTTGAAATGTCAAGGAGATGTTGGTAGTGTGGTAAAACATTTTTAAAATAGGTATGTGATTACTATTATTATGTTGTTTCATTTTAAGTAAGTTGAAAAACTTTGATTGTGATATATATATATACATATATATATGTATATATATATTTCCACTTTATTGTTGAAATCAATTAAAATGACACAATTTGATAGGCTAAAGGTGTAAAATTCCAGACGACGGTCCAAACAGCTCATCAACCACATTTGGAAGTCTGGTAATGAAAAATTGTTTCATTTGCATGGCTAAAGACATTATTTATCTATGCATGAGATATAACAATATTTCTATCTTCTTACAATTGAGCTTTTTGCTTGATTTGTATTCATTAATGTATTGTTTCTTAGTGTAGGATAGGAACTGGACATTTTGAATCCAAAAATGGTGCATAGTCTTAAGAAGACTTTAGAGTTAAATGTGATTGGAATCATAGCATAAGCTAACTTGGAATGCAATTTTCCCTATTTGTTCTTGAAGTTAGATCTAGCATATGCATCAATCTTATAATTATCTAATGTTGTAGACTTCGATTGTATCATCCTTGGCCTGTTATGTACCTCTTTGAAGTGGAAAAAAGCCAATACGGAGTATCTGTTGTGATAAGTGGGCTTGGCAGTATTAAAGTGCAGCAAAGGTAATACTTAGTTGTTTAATCTTTTTTATTGTATTTATATAAAGAATAACCAAAATTTCATATGGTTGTTTTCTTTTGTTTCTAACTAAGTGTGCTCTTCAACAATAGGGGTCTCTGATGGTTTCTAGTTATGGCTTGTGCTTAGCGGCTAGGAGTCTGTTTCCCATCTTTTCTTGACCGGCTCTTTTGGCTATTCATTATGGCAGGCCATGTCCTTTAGTTTTTGTTGAAGTATTAGAATTGATGGCTTGATTATTAATCTCTGGGAAGAGGCTTCGGAGGCAAAATTCAACTCTCAGCTATAAGAAAGCCTCTGTCTTAGCTATGATGTGGGTGATTTGGTTTGCATGAATAAGTCAATTTTAAGGATAAACAAGTCCCCTTTGCAACTGCTATTCATGCTCTCTTTTATGCTTGTGAGTTTAATTGACATAAGATTTGCCATGAGAGCAACTCTAATTTTTTGGTAGCCATTCATTGGAATCGTTACTTAGAGATTTGCTATCACCGATGAAGTTTATTGTCACCCATATTTATTATGACGGTAATCATGTGGTGGATTTTCTAACTGCTTAGAGCATCTCCAATGCAAGTATGGATTATGAAAAAATGGAGTGACACATAAGATAAATTGATAGAGTGTTAAAATTAAGCTCTCCGATGTAAACTTCTATAACCACTATCAAGCTGACGTGGTAAAAAAAAAATAGAGAATGTCAACCTCAATGTTTATTTCTAGATAACCTCCTTGACAACTATGTCAGCAATAAATAATTGAAACTTCCATAAAATAATATTTTATAATATTTTGCTTTAATGATATATTATTCTTTGACTATTCATCATTGAAATGAATAGAATAGCATTGGAGAGCTTTTTTAGACTTGAATATCTATCAATCCATATTTATGCCACATAGGATGTGCATTTCGTTGACATTAATGATATGTCCATTTTTTTAAAAGACAATCCACATTTGCATTGGAGATGCTCTTAAGTTCCCAATATTGTTTCTGTTATTTGGTGGTGGAGCAGTCCAAGATTTTGCAGTTCTTTAGTTTCTAATAATGTTTGTCAAAAGTCAAATTTTTTATTTTGTTTTATTTATTTATTTATTTTTGTGAACTTTGAGTACACTGTTCTCTCTTTTTTTTTTTTTTAATATAATGGCAGGGATGAGTAGATGATGAGGGTGCTAAGGAGGTGCCAACCTAGTTGGGATGTCCCTGTATGCCTACTGATTCCTCCGGCATCTTTAACTAAAAAAAAAAAAAGGCTTGTATTGAAAGATAATATATGCAATGCTTAATTGCTTATGGGCAGGATTTATATAAATACTGCAGCTTTAAAATGTAGATTCTATTGAGCACAAGAAATTTTGGTTTATTTAGTAGCTTTGGACTCATGATATATTTTTGTATTGACGAAGTAGAATACAATGAGGATGTGTTTTACACTTGAATTTTATTTTTATGAAATTCTTTAATAATTTATATTTCATGAGACCATAGCTTTCGAGTTTGGTCTTCTATGTTTCGATGCCGAAATTGATAAATAGATTCCTTCAATTTCAATATAAATTAAGTCTTTCGCTGTTGTCATTGGCACATCTAATTAGGTAATGGGAATTTAGTAAAATTGCCCTAAATACAAACTAAAATGACAAAAATGTCATTTGATGTAATTCAATTGCAAATGTGCCCCAAAATGACTAAAATGACCCTATAACATCACAATTTGCATCAGGGCAGACCCTCCCCTTCATCTCACGACAGACCCGAAACCACAAACTCCCATTGTATCTCACTCACGGCAGACCCGAAACCACAAAACCTTCTCCCCTTGCAACTCACGGCAGACTCGAAACCATAAAACCTTCTCCCCTTCACGGCAACAAATTCCTCCCCTTCACGGTGCCCTTCACGGCAAACCACTCATGGCACCCCTTCTCCCCATCACGGTAGACCACTCACAGCAGCCATTTCTCCCCTTCACGGCAGACGACAGTCACGGCAGCCCTTCCTTCCATTTCAGACCAGTCCACGACATCTCAAGGTGCATCAAAACTCAACCAAGCTGCACCCAAGCCAAGCAATCTTCACCCGCCATCCCAACTGCCGACAGAGGTGAACAAACCTCCACCTGAAGTCGCCCAAGCTCAACGAACGTACACCATAGCATATTATTTCATTAAAAAACAAATAGGTGGTAAAGAGTTCAGACAAGAAAGACTGCAGCAGTCACAAAACTACGTGCTTATTTGTTATTTTATTAAGGACAGCAAATAACCACATCCATGTGAATCCCTTATTCATATTCTAGCCTCCCTCTCTTGTCTCCATTATCCCCCTCACATTGTCTTCTTTAATATATCCATGAGGCGATGGTGGTGGTTGAAGGTGAGTTGAGAGAAGAAGTGGAGGAGGAAGAGGCGGAGGTTGTTGATGGAATGGAGAGTGAGAGTGGAACCTCTTTTCAGAAGAGTTTGGAGATTGTTATTGTTGTGAAGAGGAGTAGATGAAGTGGTTGATAGAGAGTGTTGTTGTTGAAGATAGTTGAAGAAATCAAGTCTAGACTGCTGGAGAAACAACATCGAACACTTCATAATGCCTCTGTTGCACTCCTCCCATCAACATAGGAAAAATTCCTCTTCGGGTCAGAGGTTGACCTGATTTCGGGTCAGCCTCTGACCCGAAGAGAAAAAAAAAATCCTCTTCGGGTCAGGGTCTGAGCCGAAATCGGGTCAGGGTCTGAGCTGAAATCGGGTCAGCCTCTTACCCGGAGAGGAAGTTTTTCCTCTCCGGGTCAGGGGCTGACCCGAATTCGGGTCAACCGCTGACCCGAATTCGGGTCAGCCGCTGACCCGAAGAGGAAAACTTCCTCATCGATGACTGACCCGAAAAGGAAAAAAATTCCTCTTCGGGTCAACGGCTGACCCGAAATCAGGTCAACCTTTGACCCGATGAGGCTGACCCGAAATAACCAGAAGAGGAAAATTTTTCCTCTTCGGGCCAGCCTCTTTTTTCCTCAAACATATCAAATGAAATGAAATTATTAACTCAAACATATAAATATACTAACCTTGATGCCGAAATTCCTTCAACTTTCTTCACATGATTTTCTATTCTAAACTAAAGTTAACAACAAAAATGTGATTGTTTTGGAGAAAAATTGTGATGAGGGAAATGTGTTTATTTATTTGATGGTTTCATTTGTTGATTTTGTTTGGTGGTTTATTTGTTTGTAAATGAAAAATAGGTGATTGTTTTGGAGAAAAAGATGGACGAAATGGGAGTTTTTATTTGATGCTTTGATTTGTTGATTTTATTAAAACTTGGTTGGTAAGTAATTAATGATGGACGAAATAAGTTAGTTTGAGTATTAATGAGTTAGTTTGTATATTCTATTGTATATATTTGCTCTTAGGGTCAGAGGCTGACCTAAATTCGGGTCAGTCTCTGACCCGAAGAGGTATTTACTCTCCGGGTCAGAGGTTGACCAGAATTCGGGTCAGCCTTTGACCGGAAGAGTAAATGAACTCTTCGGGTCAGAGGCTAACCCGATTTCGGGTCTCTCGAGCTGGTGGGCTTTAAGGTTCAGATGATTTCGGGATGCCCTTGCCGTCGTCGATGGAGGGGTTTATACCGCTGCCGACGATAACTTGAGGCCGGCGTTCAAGTTCGTCTGGTGTGGGATTGTGCTAGTGCATTCTGGGATCGACTTGGTGGGGTGGGTGTCTGTTGGCGGAATGAATGAAAGAGGGTAATTGTATTAAGGGCATTTTAGTCTTTTTGGGGTAGTTTTGCAAAATCATTTTTGTTAAGGGCATTTTTATCATTTTAGTTTGTATTTAGGACAATTTTGCTAAATTCCCTTAGGTAATCACTTAAAAATCAGTAAAATCTTGAAATTGTAGGTTGTTTAAGTTTGGAACAAATAATAGTTGCTGTGTTCTTATTCATGAGAACGTAATTCTATCTTTTGCCTTCTGCTGCCGATCAACTTTTGGGTTTTCTCAAGCTAAGATCCTCCAAAAGTAAACATATTATCCTCTTTTTGAATCTTGGCTCAGCTGGCTCTTGTAGATGGAATGATCAATATCACCACATATATATAGGTTAGGTGTTCTCGTGCATTTAAACTTGGAGCCCTTGAATTTCTTGGTCTCCGTTGAGTATGAGCAATGAGAACAGTATCTGCTGGTATATGTTTACTTATTTGTGTGCGTATACACTTCGTAGTTATTACAATTCATTCTGCTTTTACTTGCTGCAATGCAATTTTTATGGAAATGCCAATGTGGGAATTTTCAGGTCTTATCATGGAACAAGTCTTTTTTTTTTTTCTTATGCAATACAAATCAATATCGTTGTTATCTTGGATGACGTCAATGTGAAGTTTCAGGTTAATGTAGTCCTCTCAGCACAAATTTACTGTAATTTCTAGGAGAAGAATTAGAGTCGATATCTTGGTCGACAACTCTCTTGTATGAAGTAGCAATCTCTTATCTTGTTGCTAATTTGCAGTTTTATTTGGAAGAATTTTTATGATAATTTAATGTTGTAGCCATAGCTTCTTGGTCTTGGATCTTATAAGAAGCTATGGCAAGGAGTGAAGAACATGAGCATAATAATGAAAGCATGTGAGAAACCAAAAAATGTGCTCAATCTTATGATGAGCAACTTCATTCTTCTATCCTTGTAACATAGACTTCCCTTTTATACCTAGCATCGTTGTCTTGTCTTTATTCTAGGGTAGAATGTCAACTTAATTTTTTGCTCTTTCAATGTTTATACCTAGTTTCAATGACATCTAGTATGACAATTTGCAGCTACCATCATCACAATAATGGCTTCGCGATCATGAAAGCAAAATCTGGTCTTATTTGTTAGAGGCAACCAAAGTTGTTACTGCAGCTGATAAATGTCCTCATGTATGAATAACCATCTTGCCTAGTGCTTATTTTATGTCTTCGATCGTTCAATCATCTTATGATCATTCAATATTTTTATGTACCATCTACCATCTTCTCATGCTAGCTTGGTCTTGAAGATAACCCTTTTAGACAAGCGGAAGCTGAGTTCCAGAGTGTTCTATCTTGGTATGAGCATCCCTAGTGAACCTTCCTCTATTGAAGTAGAAAACCAGTTGGGAGATTCCTTAAAATTTGCTCAAGCTTCTGGTGAGCAAAGACAATGAAATATTGTTGGAAAAACTTTAATACATGAAAACCAATAGTGAAGTCCAAAATCTCATATCAAGTCATCAATAATTATTACAGAAAAGATATCTCTAAATCCATGTTGACAAATTAGAGAATGATAATCTTCCACAATCAAATCACCTTAAGATGCTCTATAGTTTTCTTCTTGAATGGGGAAAGAGAATGAGAGCAAAAAAATCTTATGCATGTTGATTTGATTTGGGAACCATAACCCTTATAATATTCTATATAGACTGACTCAAATTAGATTCTCATTAACCCTAATTTCATTTTTATTGGGTTTCTACACACTAAAATCTATACTCAATAGATATTTCTAAAGCTTAATTAATGGTTCACTTATCTGTGCCTATTAAATAGATAGTCTATAATATAATTGTTATTTAATATGTAAGTCCATAATAGGAAATTATAAAAAAAAACCTAACAATATCTCCTTATGCTATATATGTTTTCTGAAACAATTATATTATCTTAGTCTTAAGCGCGCATTAAAAAACTATTCATTCTAAAATATCATCTTAATTATAATTTGATCCATCTAGTATATTAGCATGGGATCAAAGCGATCTTTGTTACATATATTCGTAACTAGACTCATCAACGGTTAGCATACTAATTTATTTAATGACATAGATCAAGTATGGATGCATAACATGAAAATTACATGCAATGTGATCTCAAACATGCTTATTTCCAATTGATCCGACTTTAATCTTCAGTAGATCAAAGACAAATGAAATTCAAAATTTATAAATGAGTCATATACTTTACTCTACAGAAAATAAATATAAAATATGTCTATAACAAAAAATCATAAAAATACTAACTCCTATTAAATATACACATCATCAATCGAAACAACACTTATATGAGCAATGTGTTCATGAAAGACCTTAGGTGATAATCCTTTCATAAGCAGATTCGTAATCATGAAGTTTGTCTTAATATGTTTTATAGTCACTTGATGACTTTAAACTCTTTATTTAACAATGAGAAATTTGATGTCTATGTGCTTCGACTTCGTAAAGCTTCTATTGTTGTTGGAATAAAGCATAATCAAATTATAATCATAGCATATCTTTAATGGTCTTTCAATACAATCTATAACTTGCAATTTCGTGACAAAATTGTGCAGCTATATGTTATGATTAGATATCTTAAAACAAACTATGAGCTTAGGTGTCATATTGGAAGAGACTATAAGTGCCTACTTAGCACTCTTAAGAAATAGCTCATCCAGCTAGCAGACAAATATAGTCCGACATGGACTTTTACTATCTTTGCATCCAACAAAATCAAAATCAAAATATCTAGTGATTTATAAAAGATCTGATGTTCGATAAGTGAGTATTTGGTCTTTTGTTCTATGCAAATAACGCATAACCTGTTTGGCTGTTTTCTAATTATCCATCCTTATGTTACTTAAATATCTGCCCAACATTCCCATTATAAGTGTAATGTCCGAATGCACTCATACTTAAGTGTACATTAGACTTGCTATAGTTGACACATAAGGAACCTTTTGCATTTTTTTTTTTTTTTTGTTCCAACTTATTCTTAAGGCATTGACTGAGACTGAACTTCTCTCTTTTAGCAATAGAGGTATATCCTAGTGCATAATCTTTCATGTCGAATCTATCAAAAACTCTTTCGATATAGCTCTTTTGTGATAACTCAAGGATACTTTGAGAGTGATCTCAATGTATCTGTATGCCTATTACAAATAAGGCGTCTCCAAAATCTTTCATTTCAAAATTTCTTATCAGAAATCTCTTAATTTTGTATAATAAATTAACATTGCTACTAGTAAGTAGCATGTTATACATATATAATACTAAAAATATGTATTTATGCTCACCGAACTTATGACACACAATTTTCAACCTTATTTACCTCAAACCTGTACGAGATAATAACTTGATGAAATTTGTGATATCATTGATAGGAAACTTGTTTGAGACTATAGATAGATTTCTTTAGTTTATAGACAATTTTTTTTGGATCACAGAAAATAAAGTTTTCTTGTTACATCATATATATTGTTTCGTTAATGTCAGTATTAAGAAACACGGTCATCACATCAATTTGATATAACTCCAAATCAAAATGAGCCATAAGTGCTATTATGATCCTGAAAGAGTCTTTCGTTGAAATCGAAGAGAAAGTCTTTTTGTAATCCATGTCTTCCTTCTGAGTAACATTCTTTTGGTCTTAAATATCCATTTGCAACCAATGGGTTTCACACTGTTAAGCAATTCAATGAGATCCCAAACATTATTTTCTTTCGTGGATTTCATCTCATCATTCATGGCATCAATCCACTTTCGAGAATTAGAACTTTATTTGGCTTGATGAAAGTTGATTGGATCATTTTCCACCACTCTTATATCAACCTCATATTCTTGGAGAAAAATGACATAGTCATCTGAAATTGCACTTATCCTTTCTCTAGTGGATTGTCCCAATGGCATATCCTCTTAAGGTTGTTGAATTTACCATTCAGGTATAATTTCTTCATTTTGCACAAGGAGCTCTTCCATAGTGTCTTCATATTCCGGATTTACACTTTGAACAATGTCAAGAATAGAAGCTTGATCATTATCATTGGCAATAGCAGGAAGAGAAAAAATTTTTCTTTAAAGATAATGTCTTTAACCTTATCTCCCTCAATAAACTCAACTTCCTTAAGAAATCTCACATTTCTCACCTAAAAAAAAGAAATCCTAGTAGTATGATCATAAACTTGAAACCCTTTGACCATTCAGAATACCCAACAAAGTAGCAACTTATAGGTCTTAAGTCTAGTTTCCTTTCATTTTGCCTGTAAGGTCTTGCCTCAACTGGATAACCTAAAATGTGTAAATGTTTAATGCTAGGTTTCTTGCCTATCTATAGTTTGTAAGGGGATTCTAGCACCATTTTGCTTAGAACCCTATTAACGATATATGTTGCAGTCTTTAGTGCTTTTCCCCAAAGAGATTTTGGTAAATCTATCCAAAATATCCTAAATGTTGTTCACCAAATCTGTCAAATCTACCATAATATTCACCACCAGGGTCAAATTTGATAATTTTAATTTTTTTTGTCAAGTTGATTTTCAACTTCAACTTTGAAGGCTTTAAATACTTCTAAGGATTGAGACTTCTTATGAATCAAATATAGGTACCCATATCTTGAATAGTCATCTATGAACATAACAAAAAACTATTGACCATTTTAAGAGTATTGGAAATGTTTCGCAAATATCAATATGAATTAATTCTAAGACATCATAGCACCTATTAGCACTTAATCTCCTAATATTTGCCTATTTCCTTTTTATACACTCAATATAGAGTTAGAAATCTATAAAATCAAGGGGATCAAGAATCTCATCAGATGCAAGACTTTAAAATCTCTGTTTAAATATATGGCTTAAACGTTCATGTCATAGTGTGGCAGAATCTTTGTAAGTTAATTTTCGTTTTGTATCTCGTAAACTTATATATAAGGTTTCATTAATTGAGACAATTATATCCAACAAATATAGGTTATCATGCAAAGATAAAGAACCGATATTAATAAGATTCGAATATTAAAAAAGACTAAATTTATTATTTTCAAATAAGTAAGAATAACCAAATTTATCTAAAACAAAACTAAAGCTAAATTCCATCTAAAAAATGATACTACATAACTCTCTTCTAAATTAAAAAATTGATCAATCTTTAACAAAAACCTAAAAGTTTCTATAGCCTCTACTGTAACTGTTTTGTCATCGCTTATATAGATAAATCTTTCAACATCACTTGATTGTCAACACTATAAGCAACCTTGCATAGACACATTTATGTAAGTAATAGCACCAAAATCTATTCACCAAATGTGTTTTAAGTACAGAGGCTAAATTAATTTCAAAACAAACCAAATTGAAAAACATATCTTCTTGACACGTCAGTTGTCGTACTTGAGACATTCTTTCTTCATGTATCCAGTTTTCTTATAAAAGTAACAGATAAACTTCTCATCCTATTTCTTTTATGCCTTATGTAGTGATGTCCCAACTGTAGCTTATTTTCCTCTTTTTCTTTTCTTGTCCTTAGAAATAGTGGCTAAGTTAGTACTTTCAAATTCTTCTTACTTCAGTCTTTTCTTTTCTTGAACACAATGATATATAAGGTCATTAAGAGTCCATATGTCATTTTGAGTATTGTAACTTACTTTTAACTGACTGTATTAGTAGGAAGAGAATCAAAACTATGTGCATCAATAAGTCCTCAGATAGTTGTACTTTTAATGCCTTTAGTTTAGAAGCAACATAAGCCATTTCCATAATGTACTCCCTTATATTCCCTTTTCCTTTATACTTCAGTGAAATAAGGTTAGCTAAAAAGGTACTTGTTTCGGCCTTTTCATTTTTCATAAAACACTATTATATTTCCTTAAGAAACTTCTTAGCATTTTTCTCTTCAGACATGAAATCCCTAAAAGTTTTCGGAATAGAACATTTCATGATTATAAGACTTATACAATTAGAACAGTCCCACTTCTCCATGCGTGCTTTTTCATCAACGGAACCATTCTCATTGAGAGATATAGGCTGTTTTTCCTAAAGTGTAAGATCAAGATCCAAACAACCGAGAACAATCATAGCATTCTCTTTCTAATTCTTGAAGTTCATGTCATTAAGCACAGGAATAGAATTAATATTGGCAAATATTGTTGAAGCAGAAGTAGTAACTAAATAGAGAATAAAACCAAATATAAGCTTACAATCAATAATCACATCACAACACAAGATACTCAATTAATAAATTCATATATGACATGATTAAACAATTCATATAATTATGGGCCCTAACATAAGATATCTAGCACAACATTAACATCTAGTCTTTAGACAGAAATATCAATTATAAATAGTACTCTCCGTACAGTAATCAAATATTGATAATTAATTTCGTCAAGTAATAAGCCTTTCTATGAGCTGACTTATTACGCACTTGGAAAACCTAATAATCGTCACATATTTATTACCATAGGTATGCCCATTATTTGGCTAAACAACGGCCTTCTTTTGGGCTAATCATTCTTAACATAAACAATAGACATACATATTTTAATATTCCAAAACAAACAAATTTACATTATAAAGATTACTTTGGCAACATATAATTTCAATCAATTTATTTTGAAATATCATACTATCATTTTTTTTTCAAAAAAAAAAATAATAATAAATAAATTTTGCCCTTGAAAATCTTTTTTCCACTGAATCCTTAATTAAACAAAGTGTATATATGTACATATATATGCCACACAAATTTTTATTTCTGAACCAAAAAACAAAACTATATCAAGTGCAAAACTTTATAGAATAAATAAACCACAACATTGAAAAGCGCAAAACTATATATATTTGGAGACATTAACATAAACATAGTCTATAATTAAGTATTTACTCTTAAGTTGTTTTCTAAAAGTACTCACAAAAAAACATGAAAGACACTATAATTAATTTTTCTCAATGATTTAATATGAGCTGGCTTTGATATCATTTGTTGGAAAAACTTTAATAGATGGAAACCAACATTAAAGCCCAAAATCTCATATCAAATCATTAATAATTATTACAGAGAAGATATATTTGAATCCATGTTAACAAATTAAAGAATGATAAAGTTTTCCACAGTCAAATCTTAAGATGCTCTGTAGTTTTCTTCTTGATGGGGAAGGAGAAGGGAGCAAAAAAATCTTCCATATATTGTGATGACTTGAAGATCATAAACCTTATAATATTCTTTATATACTAACTCAAATTAAATACCTATTAACCTTAATTTCATTAGTATTGGATTTCTACACACTAAAGTTCATACCCAATAGATATCTTTAAAGTTCAATTAATAGATAATTTATCTAACCCTATTAAAATATATAGCTTATAATATAATTGTTAGTCCATATGTAAGCCCATAATAAGAAATTATAAAAATCCCAACAAATATATATTATTGGACCCATCGGGATGTGCTTTTTGAGCTTGTGTTTCTCTCATTTCTAGTCCAGGTCTTCATCATACAACAAAATTCCATGCAAATCGCCTATATGCAATCTATTCTCTGCTTCAAGTAATTTTATTATTATTATTATTATTATTATACAAATTCAAGATTTTGGAACTTCATTGGAATTCATAATTCGGTCGTCCTAATCCCCTAACTCTTAATTTTAGTGGTAAGATATATATATATATATATATGATGAATGAGATTTATTTTACTTTGACTTTATTAGTTGTTCATACATATGGAAGTTTAAAAACTAGGAGAGAAAAATATTGAAACTAGATTAATTCATTCATATGTATTACAATATATTTTACACAATAGGATACAAACTACACATGGTAAGTGATTAATTACAATTACAATAAGGAATATACAAGGCAATCCATTCATGTGTTGACTTGAGTGATTGGTGATGATTGATTGGTGACTTGAGTGATTGGTGATGATTGATTGTTAACTTAAATGATTGATGATGATTGATTGTTGACTTAAGTGATTGGTGGTGATTGAGTTGATTGAGTGTTAACTTGAGTGATTGATGGTGATTGTTTCCTAATATGCCCATGCAAGATGGTGCTTCCATCAGAAACACCAATCTTGGAATGTAAAAAAGCAAAACGAGACTTGGCAAAAGGCTAAGTGAGTAAGTCAGCAAGCTGATTATGCGTGAACACATGAGATACACGAAGTAGACCATTAGCAACCTTATCGTGAACAAAATGGTAGTCAAGTGCAATATGCTTCATTCGAGAATGGAATACTAGATTGGTACAAAGATAAGTTGCACCAAGATTGTCACATAGAAGCTATGGTGGATGAGGAAGATTGATGCCAAGATCAGTGAGAAGATTTGTTAACCAAGAGAGTTCAGTAGCTGCAAAAGCAACATAATAGTATTCAGCTTTAGTAGATGAACGAGCAACTATTCTCTGTTTCTTATAGCACCATGACACAGGATTGGAGCCAAAAAAAATGACATAAGCAGAGGTTGAAGTGAGATTATCAGGATTTCCAGCCCAGTCAGCATCAGAATATGCTATCAAATGCATTAGTTGTGATCGACTAAGAGTAAGCCCATAAGATATTATATTTTTGAGATAACGAATGAGCTGTTTAGCAGCCATCCAATGAACTTGCGTTAGGGAATGCATGAATTGAGTAAGCTTATTACCAGCATATGCAATGTCAGGTCGAGAAATAGATAAGTATTGCACACCACCAATAAGACTACGATACTGTGTGGAATCAGTAGAAGAAAGGCCATCATTTAGTACCAAATTGGTTGAAGTGTTAATGGGTGTGGCAGATTCCTTCATGCCTATCATTTTAAAGCGCTCTAAGAGATCACGTATATAGTGATGTTGAGATAAAAGAAATCCATGGCTTGTGGGAAGAACTTCTACACCCAGAAAAAAATTGGAGATGACCAAGATCCTTAATGGAGAAATGCTGAGAAAAAGTAGTAATGAACATCCGAACAGTTGATAGGGAATTACCTGTAACCAAAAGATCATCTATATAAATAAGAAAGTAAATTGTAAGCTTGTCATTAGCATATATAAGCAGTGAGGTATCCGACTTTGAGTTGGTAAATCTAAGTGAAAGGATGAAATTCTTGAGCTCTTGAAACCAAGCCCGAGGTACTTGTTTGAGACCATATAATGATCGATGTAGATGACAAACATGTGTTCATTTAGAATCATTAACAAAGCCAAGAGGTTGTGACATAAAACCCTTCTTAGTTAAATGACCATGTAAGAATGCATTCTTAATGTCAAGTTGATGGATTGACCAACCACGAGAGAGAGCTAGTGTGAGGACAACTCGAATGGTTATGGGTTTTATAACTAGGTTGAATGTGTCTTCATAATCAATGCCTGGGCGTTGATGAAACCCCTTGGCAACAAAACGAGCTTTATAGTAAGCTACACTACCATTTAAATGGCGTTTGACACAAAAAACCCATTTACAATAGATAATATTTTGGTTATGGTGACAAGGAACCAACTACCATATATTGTTTTGGGTTAGAGCAGTAAGCTCCTCAAGCATGGCTGCCTTCCAATGTTTATCCTTAAGGGTTTGATAAATAGTGGCAGGTTTAAGTAAGGGTGGTAAAGGATGTTTTAAAGCGATGTAGGAAAATTTGGTAAGAGGTTTAAAAATGTTATTCTTTGATCAGGGTAATCATAGTGTAAGTGTTGGATAGTTCATCAAGTGTGGAGGGAGAGGCGGTGGAGGTAAAGTGAGAGGGATCATTACCATAGGGTGTATCCCTCAAGGAATAAAGAGAAATGGTGTCATGTCTGGTACCAATCATAGGAAGATTCTTAACAAGTAGAGTACTAACATGTAAGGAGTCACTAGAGTGAGTGTCATGAAATGATGAAAAACATTGTGACTTTGACTCGGAGGACTTAAAGGGAGATTGGCATGATGGATTTTGAGATCTATCATGGTTTACACATGCAGAGGAAACACGTGAACGAGAGAAGTCAGGTATAATATTAGGATTTGATGATATGGAAATAAATGGAGAAAAGAGATCAGTTGAGCGAATTAGAGGTTGTACACCAACTTGAAATTGTTTGAGAATTGACATGATCAGATTTGGTATATGATGACAAAGATGGAAAATTATGTTCAAAAAACTTGACATGACGAGAAAAATAGATTTTGTTATTTTTAGGTTCAAAACAAATTTATGAATTGTGGAGATTTGAGTAACCAAGAAAAATACACAGTTTTAAGTGTTGTTCTAACTTATGTTTGGTGTAGGGACGGAGCTATGGATAGCAAAGACACCTAAAATTTTTAGCTTGGAATAATTTGGGGTGGTGTGAAAAAGGCAATAAAAAGAAGATTTGTTGTCAAGTATTGGTGTGGACAGAAGATTAATAAGATAGACAACAGCATTAAATGCATATGACCAGAATGAAAAAGGTAAAGATACCTGATGCAAAAGTGTAAGACCCATCTTAACAATATGTCGATGACGGCATTCAGCTAAGGCAATATGTTGTGGTGTAAATGGTGGTGAAATTAAATGTTGGATGCCAGCAATTTCAAACATAGTTTTTAAACCTTGATATTCTTTTCCACCATTAGAGTATATAGTATGGATAGATATGTTAAAAAACTTCTCTACCATAGCTTTAAACTTTTAAAAAATTAAAAAGACATCAAATTTATTAGCCATAGGAAATAACCATGAATATTTGGTAAATTGATAAACAAAAATAACATAATAGGATAGACCATCTATTGAATGAATTAGGGATGGACCTCATACATCCGTGTACAACAGATCTAAAGGACCATGACTTTGATGATGGGTGACCAAAATGATCGTGCCACCGATCTAAATTAGTTTTGACACCAAGACATGCTTTCTTAACCACTGGTTGAGTTCTGCTTATACTGGACCATTCATAAACATTATTCTTACTCCGCCCTCTGGCAAGTGGTGCTCCCATGGCTAGATCCTTCACACAAAATGAATAAGGGTCAAATTCAATAGAGGTATTATTGGTTTTGCAAAATTGTGAAATAAAGACCAAATTTTGTTTTATAGAAGGTACACATAACACATTTGAAAGGGAAAAACACTTAGACATGGTTGAGAGAGTGGAATTGCCAGTATGTGTGATGTTCAAACCTGAACCGTCACTAATGATAATATCATAAGGACCCTCATATGGTTGATGGATAGTAAGGTTATTAAGATCTGAAGTGACATGGTGAGATGCATTTGTATCTAGCAACCAATTAGAACTTGTACCACGATTGTTACCGGTAATGGTATGATTGGCTTTTGGTGGTACAGGAAACCCCATCTGACATTTGACAGAATAACATTCACGAGCTGTGTGTCCCCACTTATCACAAAATTGGCATGTTACATTAGAGTTTCTGCTAGAATTATTAGTTTGAGCACCACTGCTTTGTTCAAAATGATCGAAATGTTGTTGTCCACCTTGATTGTAACGATTTTGTGGAAAATTTTTCTTTCCTTGATGTTGGTTCCCGATTTTGGATTGATTGAAGCATGTTACATTCACTATCATGGCACTATTAATCTTGTTCACTTCCTTTTTAAGAAATGATTCATATTCAACAAGTTTATCATGAAGCTCTTCAAAAGAGATTACTGTATCTCTTACACGAATAGCTGCTGCAAGTTCCTTATATACTAAGCCAAGTCCATTAAGGATGTGAAGTACAAGATTTGTATTAGGGACAGGAGATCCGATGAGAGCAAGTTCATCAGCCCGACCTCAAATGGTGCCAAGATAGTCTACAATTGATTAAGTTCCACGACTGATACCCGAGAGTTGATCTGTTAAGCCCATAACTCTAGATGATGACGAGTTGCCATAATACTTGGCCAAACGATCCCATGCTTTTTTTGAAGTTTTTGAAGAGCTAATCATTGGCATCACTTGATCAATAAGTGATGCTACAATTTTGATCCAAAGGAGTTTGTCTTGCCGTTGCCATTTTTGATAATCTGGATTAGGCACTTTTGTACCGTTAGTGGTGATTTCGAGAGGTGGACAAGGTTTGGTTCTATCGATGAACACAAGTAGATCCAAACCATAAAGAAAAGCATTGAATTGTGCCTTCTAAGAGGGATAGTTTGATGGAGATAGTTTTATAGGTTGTTGAGAAGCATTGATTGAAATCAAATTATTTAGTGAAAGTGAACCATTTATAATGGTTGTTAAAGGTTAGGCTGGTGTTGATGTTACAAAACTGGTGTTATCCATCATAAAGGGGTAAAGTAAGACAAGGATTTTAAAATTAGTTTGGAATGAAAACTCGTGAGAGCTTTATAGCTCTTATACCATATGGAAGTTTAAAAACTAGGAGAGAAAAATATTGAAACTGAATTAATTCATTCATATGTATTACAATATATTTTATACAAAAGGATACAAACTATACATGGTAAGTGATTAATTACAATTATAATGAGGAATATACAAGGCAATCCATTAATGTGTTGACTTAAGAAATTAGTGGTGATTGATTGTTGACTTCAGTGATTAGTGATGATTGATTGTTGGCTTGAGTGATTGATGATGATTGATTGTAGACTTGAGTGATTGGTGGTGATTGACTTGATTGAGTGTTGACTTGAGTGATTGACGATAATTGATTGTTGATTTGAGTGATTGATGATGATTGATTGTTGACTTGAGTGATTGGTAGTGATTGAGTCGTTTGAGTGTTAATTTGAGTGATTGATGGTGATTGTTTCCTAATAATACAACATAAGTGAATAAAAAATTAAACTTCATCCGTTATACGCATTTAATCTCCTGCAACTTAACTAAAATTAAAACAAATAAATAAATAAATTTCTATCTAATTCCACGATTACAAGATTGTTTCCGATTTTAGCGAAACATCTAGACTTCTTAGAATTCTCCACATACTACATATTCCAGATGTCCAAATTCTAGAGCAACATTATTGGAACTAAACCAACAAAATCTAAACATGCAGGCATGAACGAGGCTGTACATCCGATGAATGCACCTATGGTTCCAACTACGGTGATGGTTCATTCTCTCACGAATTTTTGGTGCAAGACAAAACCTTTCCATTAGCCAACCACAATTCGAAAGTAGTCCTAAATAACTATGTCTTTGGGTGTGGCCAAAACAACAGTAGCGCTGGAGGACCTAATATTGGAGTGATAGGCCTCAGTCAAGCTCCAATATCACTTGTATATCAAACGACTCCTTTCTTCAACATATACTTCTCATACTGTTTACCTTTAGATTTCAGCTCCACTGGGTACCTAACTTTTTGCAAACATGAAGATCTCAACAATAAATACTTCAACTTCACTCTGATCCTAACTACACCCCAACAATCACAATTCTACAATCTTGTGGTATGGGCATACATTAAGAACGAAAAAAAAAACCCATGATTTAACCAAATGGAATAGGTAGCATTATGAAAATATTCTTTCTTTGCTGGGAGCCTGGGACCAGTTTTATCTCTTACAATTGGTTACAATGCTTCTGTAAAGGCTGACATCTAACATAGGCTCTCCAACATGTAGAGATAGAGAAGAACTAGAAACCATTGGAGTTGAAATCGGCTTGCTGTCTTGCATTTCAGCTCTAGTCAACAGATCATTTATGTATTTACATTGACGTACATGTAGTGTTGCACCTATTCTACCAACTTGTATTCCCAAAAAGTAAGAGAACTATAATCAAATCATTGACAGTAGTAAATGTAAACATAGAAGTATCAGCTCTAGACCCCTTAAAACCCCACTGAAATAAACAAGTGCTAAGCTTTGTAAACCAGGCTCTTGGACTTTGTTTGAGACCATATAATGCTTTATTTAACTTGCAAACAAAGTGAGGATGAATTGAGTTAACGAAACCCGTTGGCTGCTCCATGTACACTTGATCAGAAAGCTCACCGTTGAGGAATGCATTATGTACATCCGGTTGTTTGATAGGCCAATGTAGAGAATGTGCTAGACTTGAAACAATTCTAATAGTAGTTGGCCTAACCACCGGACTGAAGGTTTCAAAAGAGTCAAAGACGGGGTGTCTGGTGGAACCCTTTTGCCACTAATCGGGCCTTGTGTCTTTCAACAGTTCCATCTTGTTTGAGTTTGAGTTTGAATATTCATTTGCAACCATTTACCTTATGTCTTGAAGGTAAAGGAACTAGATTCCATTGTTTTTAAGTAAAGCCTGATATTCTGATTTCATGGTAGCAATCCATTGAGGGCATTGGAATGCTCGTTTTATTGAGGAAGGTTCAACCAATTCAGGAGAGGGAGATATTTTCTGAGAAAGCCACACCTTTGGCTTATAAATTCCTGTTTTAGAACTGGTTAACATAGTATGAGCATTAGTAGAATCAGGTGGCTTATAAATTCCATGCTTTTAAATCTACGGATGGTCGAATATGTCTGTTTTTTATTGTGTAACAAATACAACCATGTAAATCTGGTGTAATCATCAATAAAAAGTAAAAAATGATCTCACTCCTGTGACAGAATTAATAGAAGCAGTGCACCCCATAAGTCTGAATGAATAACTTAAAAAGTTTCATTGTAAAAATGAAAGTCTATGACTTTTTGCTAACTGACATGACGAACAAAATTCTACAGATGAGTCTTTAGAAACTTTCAAATCACAAGTATTTAAAACTTTGGAAACAACAGGAAAAACTGGATGTCCAAGTATAGATGGACATCATTATGTTGTGCTAAATAAGTTGTTGCAAAATTAGAAGATGATATTGATGCAGAGAACTTTGAAAAATTTGAAGCAAGAATCAGTTTGTAGAGACCATTTTCAAGATGTCCCTGAAGAAGGATCTACTTAGAAACCTGATCCTTCACAAAGAAGTAAGAAGGGTGAAATTCAACAGAGGCTTGGTTGTCAGAACACAATTTAGTTACACTGATAATTTTTTTTTTTTTTTTGTGAAATTTCTGGTGTATGTAAAACATGGTTAAGATGCAAGAATTTAGACTGAGAAAGTAAAACAGTATTGCCTACATTTGTGATGCAGATTGCCTTACCATTACCCATCATAACCTGAAAATTTGGTTGAACGGATCTCTGGTAGTTTGCCTGAATTGGTTGCAATCTTTTGTTTCTACGAAAAGTTGAGAGGTTAGCTTGAGCAAAGTTTAGCTGATTCACAGCATTATACTTGTCTAATCTTGCTTCATAGCTCATCAATAAACTTTCTACATCTTCAATTGATGGCCTGTCAGTTCTTGTTTCAATGCAAGCCACAAAGGCATCATACTCTGCCCCTCAAGTAAATACCACAGTTGATCTCTATATATATGATAGTGGCTCTCCAATGGCAGCAAACTTGTCAATAATTTCTCTAAAATGAGTTAAGTATTGTAACAGAGGAATACCTTCTTTCTTGAGCTTTGTAAGTTGTGATCTGATTGGTTTTTAGGAGTTTCTGGGATTTTGTCTGATGATGATGAAAAGATTTCAGAGGTTTCTGTGTTTATCTCTATCATTTTTAACAATCCTAGTTACACTCTAACAGCATCGTTGTCTTCATTCTTGGGTAGAATGTCGACTTAATTTGTTGCTCTTTCATGTGTAAGATAAATCATATGGTTTCTACACGCAGCTAGCAATGCTCAATGTTTATGCTTGGTTTTAATGACACCCAGTATGACAAATTTGCAGCCATGCACCATCATCACAATAATGGCTTTACGATCACGATGGCAAAATCTAGTCTTATTTGTAAGAGACAACCAGGCTCGTTCGTACATCTAATAAATGTCCTAGTGTATGAACAACCATCTTGCTTATAGCACGAACTTGGAAATTCATATTAGAAGTGGAGTTTGTCTACCTGACTGAGATTATATTCCCAGAAAGGTTATCTTGAAAGTTATCTTTTGCTTGGTTATTATGTGGTAGTCAAATATTAATTATTAAAATATGATAACATGTTATAATAGGTTATCATTCAATAAATTACTAAAATTAAATTCTTAGTACTTTAAAATATAAAAATATATATAATTTACTGAAAATAATAAAGTTAAACAATATTTAATATAATAATTAAAAGTATGGTTTTTTAAATATGTTTAATTAATACATATTTATAATATAAAAATTAAGGTACCAATAAAAATATTTTATAATTTTATAAAATTATTTCAAATAGTTTATATATATATATATATTGTAAAATAATTTAACATTTAAAAAAAAAATAATATCTTGTTACAATTACTACATTGAACATATTTATTTTAATATTGTTAGTTACCAAATGAACATAAACAACTAATTTAAAAATTTTGTTGCAAATAAACTATTGAATATAACTATTCTAATATAGTTTGATTATCATATAAATGTAAATAATAAAGTTAACATGGTGTTACAATAAATATGCTTAAATTATTCATTATAACATAATTAGTTACCAAATAAACATAAATATTGTAAGTTAACGTCATGTTGTATATAAAAATTATGTTGCAAGTAAAACATTAATTATACTCATTTTAATGTAGTTTGGTTATTATATAAGTGTAAACGGTACAACCTAACATGGTGCTGCAATTAATATGTTGAATATATTCATTCTAACGTGATTGATTATTGAATAAACATAAGCATTATAAGTTAATATCATGTTACATATAAAAATTGTATTACAAGTAAAACATTGAACACATTCATTCTGAGATAGCTTGGTTCCATATAAACATAAACATTACAAGTTAACATGATATTGCAATTAATATGTTGAATATAATTATTCAAACGTAATTAACTACCAAATAAATGCAAACGTTGCAAGTTAACATCATGTTGTATATAAAAATTGCGTTGCAAGTAAAATATAGAATATACTCATTCTAATATAGTTTGGTTATCATATAAACGTAAACGTTATAAGTTAACATGATATTGTAATTAATACATTGAATATACTCATTCTAACGTAATTAGATATCAAATAAATGTAAGCATTGCAAATTAATATCATGTTACATAAAATAAATTGTGTTGTAAGTAAAACATTAAATATATTTATTCAAACATAGTTTGGTTACCATGTGAATATAAATGTTGCAAATTAATGTGGTATTGCAATTAATACATTAGCTATTCTCATTCTAATGTAATTAGTTACCAAATAAATGCAAACATTGTTTGTTAACGTCATGTTGCATATAAAAATAGTATTGCAAACAAGTGTTGAATATACTCACTCTAAGTTTGTTCGGTTACCATATTGACATAAACATTAAAAGTTAACATTATGTTACATATATAAATTTTATTATAAGTAAAACATTAAATAAACTCACTCTAACGTAGTTTAGTCATCATATTAACATAAACATTGCAAGTTAATATTGTGATACATATAAAAATTATGTTGCAAGTAAAACATTAAATATACTCATTCTAATGTGGTTTGATTAACATATACAAAAAAAACGTTGGAAGTTAAATATGGTTTTGCAATTAATATGTTTATAATCATTCTAATGTAATTAGTTATCAAATAAAACTAAGTGTTACAAGTTAATGTTATGTCGCATATAAAAATTGTGTTGCAAGTAAAACATTGAATATAATCATTCTAATGTATTTTAGTTACCATATAAATATAAACGTTGTAAGTTAACCTTGTGTTACAATTAATATGTTGAATATACTTATTTTAACATAATTAGTTATCAGATATATGTAAACGTTGCAAGTTAACGCTATGTTGCATATAAAAATTGTGTTACAAGTAAAACATTTAATATTCTCATTTTAACATAGTTTGGTTACTACATAAACGTAAACATTACAAGTTAATGTGTTATTGCAATTAATACGTTCAGTATGCTCATTCTAACATAATTAATTATCAAATAAATGTAAGTGTTGTAAATTAACATCATATTGTATATAAAAATTGTGTTGTAAGTGAAACATTGAATATATTCATTCTAACATATATAGTTTGGTTACCATATAAACATAAACGTTGCAAGTTTGGTATTACAATTAAAACGTTAAATATAATTATTCGAACGTAATTAGTTATCAAATAAATATAAGTATTGTTGACGTGGGAAACCAGTCAACGAGATTCTTCGAGCCCAATGCCGCAGATCAATGAAAAACAGAACAAAAGCAGGAGACCATAGGCAAAGAGGAAGAGATTAGAAGCAGAGGAAGAAGAAAAGCACACAAGAATCTACGTGGTTCGGCCCTTAAGCATGGCCTACATCCACAGTGCCTCCACCATTGGTGGTGGCAATAACTGTTATTACTGTATTTTCTAGGTACAAAGAGAGAGAGAGTAGAAAAACCATCCCCATTTACTAAGATTTTGCTCCTATTTATAGAGAGGGAGGAGGTGTTACAGTAATAGGAAAGCATTAAATGCTCAATACAATTTTCAAAACCTTCTATCAAAAAGTCTGAGTCTTCTAACACTACCCACACTGTAGTGGTTGAGTAAATCACGCTGCCACTAATCTGGAATGGTTGGCCGTGCACGTCACGTTATCGTGCGAGTTGGAGCTCAAAACAAGCTCACGAAGTTGTTTTGGGCGAGCTGATAAGGTTATGCCTGCGAGCTGGGAGTTGAGAGTCCTGGGAGCTAAGAGTTAAGAGCTGAGAGTCCTGGGAGCTGAGAGCTGATGAATCGATGAGCTCATCCAGGTCGCGCAAGCTCCTCCAGCAGCACACCGACTGATCAGCTCTCAGCTCTCAAGACTCTCAGCTCTCAGCTCTCAAGACTCTCAGCTCTCAGCTCTTAGCTCCCAAGACTCTCAGCTCTCAGCTCTTAGCTCCCAGGACTCTCAGTTCAAACTCTCAGCTCCCAGCTCGCAGGCATAACCTCATCCGCTCACCCAAAAGGACCTCGTGAGCTTGTTTTGAGCTCCAGCTCGCCGAGAGTAGCTCCAGCTCGCGCGATAACGTGACGTGCACGGCCAACCATTCCAGATCAGTGGCAGCGTGATTTACTCAACCACTACAGTGTGGGTAGTGTCAAAAGACTCAGACTTTTTGACAGAAGGCTTTGAAAATTGTATTAAGCATTTAATGTTTTCCTATTACTGTAACACCTCCCCCCTCTCTATAAATAGGAGCAAAATCTTAGTAAATGGGGATGGTTTTTCTGCTCTCTCTCTCTTTGTACCCAGAAAATATAATAATAATAGTGACTGCCACCACCAACGGTAGAGGCACCATGGACGTAGGCCATGCTTAAAGGCCGAACCACGTAGATTTTTGTGTGTTTTTCTTCTTCCTCTGCTTCTAATCTCTTCCTCTTTGCCTATGGTCTCCTGCTTTTGTTCCGTTTTTCATTGATCTGCGGCATTGGGCTTGAAGAATCTCGTTGATTGTTTTTTCACGTCAACATTTTGGCGCTAGAAGGAGGGCCCAACTGCAGATTTCTCCAATTTTCAGGCAGTCATGGCAAGGGGAAGAAAGACATGAGCTTTAGCGCAGCAATTGCAGGTGAACCAAAATTCCTGGGCAATGTTGTTGAAAGTCAGCTCGCCCAAAATGAGCTCTCTTCAGCCTCTAACCAACCAGATCCGGCAGTCCCACTGACTAGGGAGCTTCAAGAGCTGCATCAAAGATAGAATGCTCAACTCGAGCTTTCAGCTCTCGATTCTCAGCTTAAGCTTTCAGTTCCCAATTCTCAGGTTGAGCTAGTAGGTTGAGCTTTCAGCTCCCAGTTCTCAGGTTGACTCGCTTTCGGCTCCCAGTTCGTAGGTTGAGCTTTCAGCTCCCGATTCTCAACTTAAGCTTTCAACTCCCAGTTCTCAGGTTAAGCTCGTAGGTTGAGCTTTCAGCTCTCAGTTTGTAGGTTGAGCTTTTAGCTCCCGATTCTCAGCTTAAACTTTCAGCTCCCAATTCTCAGGTTGAGCTCATAGGTTGAGCTTTCAGCTCCCAATTCTCAGGTTGAGCTTTCAGCTCCCAGTTCTCAGGTTGAGCTTGTAGGTTAAGCTTTCAGCTCCCAATTCTCAGCTTAAGCTTTCAGCTCCCAATTCTCAGCTTAAGCTTTCAGCTCCCAATTCTCAGGTTGAGCTCGTAGGTTGAGCTTTCAGCTCTAAGTTTGTAGGTTGAACTTTCAGCTCCCAATTCTCAGGTTGAGCTCACAGGTTGAGCTTTCAGCTCCCAGTTCTTAAGTTGAGCTCGCAAGTTAAGCTTTTAGCTTCCGATTCTCAGCTTAAGCTTTCAGCTCCCAATTCTCAGGTTAAGCTCGTAGGTTGAGCTTTCAGCTCCCGATTCTCAACTTAAGCTCTCAACTCCCAGTTCTCAGGTTGAGCTCGTAGGTTGAGCTTTCAGCTCCCAATTCTCAGGTTGAGCTTGCTTTCAGCTCCCAATTCGCAGGTATGAGCTTTCAGCTCTTAGGATGCTCAGGTTGAGCTCTGAGCTCCTAGTTCGCAGGTTTGAGCTCGCAAGTCCCAGGATGCTCAGTTTGAGCTTTCAGCTCCCAGCTCGCAGGTATGAGCTTTCAGCTCCCAAGATGCTCAAGTTGAGCTCTCAGCTCCCAGTTCGCAGGTTTGAGCTCGCAGGTCCTAGGATGCTCAGTTTGAGCTTTCAGCTCCCAGCTCGCAGGTATGAGCTCTCAAGTCTCAGGATGCTCAGTTCAAGCTCTTAACCTCAATGACCTCTCAACCAGCTCAGTGACGAGCTCCCGAACAACAAGCATGAACATGCCACTCATTCACCCTCACTGCAAAGGCATATTTATATGTACGGTAACATTCTGAGTTGAAGCTCTTGATGTTAAATTTAATTTTCCGCATCTAAATGAATTACATTTTCTGAGCTTCTATCATATACTTTATGCGCTATGCTTCTTCTTATTGATCCGGTTTGTGAGCACCCTGCCTACGCCTACGGGTCCCCTGGATGGGGGTTAAAGGCTAAAGGGTTCAGTTCCGAGCATCAGCGCCCTGCCTATGCCTACGGGTCCCCTGGAGGGTTAAAGGCTAAAGGGTCCAGTTCCGAGCATCAGCGCCCTGCCTACGCCTACGAGTCCCCTGGAGGGTTAAAGGTTAAAGGGTCCGAATTGCCACGCCATATGGCCAAAAGGTGTACAGATCAGCAGGCCTTCAAACTACCTAATCGGTCAGCCTAGTCAGCATTACGTTGTACAGCTCGGGCTATAACCTTTAAAGCATAGTTAAGGTTATGACCTCGATAACTTTCATTATATACAGCTCAGGTTACGGTCATTTGAGCACAGCTGGAGTTTATATATCTATCTGTTTACCTCTCGCCATGCCACAGGCCCCTACGCCCCATCGGCACAACGCGAGATGTTTGTTATTACTGATGTTTTTACTTTTGAGTCCACAGGAAACTCAGATGAAGCAAATGCCTAATAGACCTCACCGCGAGGCAGATCAACAACATGCTTCTAGTATTTCTCCATCTCATCGAGACAACAAGCTCTTATGCACAATAGCTTTTACCAGCAAGTTCAAGCTCCCAGTCCGTAGAACGAACTAGGAGCTGGGGGGCTTGTGTTATATGTATTTTTGGGATACCCCAAATGGGCTGGTAAAAGCCCAGAGGCCCAGCAGACAAAAGCCCAATTTACCAGGCTCTAACTCCTCGCTCCTCTAGATCGTGAGTTCCTTCAGGTCATGTGAGCTCCTCCAGATCTAGGAGCTCCTCTAGATTTATGAGCTCCTCCAGATCGATGAGCTCCTCCAGGTCGCACAAGCTCCTCCAGCAGCATACCGACTCATAAGCTCTCAGCTCCCAGGACTCTCAACTCCCAGCTCGCAGGCATAACCTCATCAGCTCGCCCAAAACAACCTCGTGAGCTTGTTTTGAGCTCCAGCTCGCGCAATAACGTGACGTGCGGCCAACCATTCCATATCAGTGGCAGCATGATTTACTCAACCACTACAGTGTGGGTAGTGTCAAAAGACTCAGACTTTTTGACAGAAGGCTTTGAAAATTGTATTAAGCATTTAATGCTTTCCTATTACTGTAACACCTCCCCCCTCTCTATAAATAGGAGCAAAATCTTAGTAAATGAGGATGGTTTTTTTGCTCTCTCTCTCTTCTCTCTCTCTTTGTACCTAGAAAATACAGTAATAACAGTGACTACTACCACCAACGGTGAAGGCACCATGGACGTAAGCCATGCTTAAGGGCCAAACCATGTAGATTCTTGTGTGCTTTTCTTCTTCCTCTGCTTCTAATCTCTTCCTCTTTGCCTATGGTCTCCTGCTTTTGTTCTGTTTTTCATTGATCTGCGGCATTGGGCTCGAAGAATCTTGTTGACTGGTTTTTCACGTCAACAAGTATTATACAAATTAACGTCATGTTATATTTAAAAATTGTATTGTAAGTAAAACGTTTAATATACTTATTTTAATATAATTTGGTTAGCATATAAATATTAGAAAGAATTACACAACACTTTGTTAAGGTATGCCTAAAACTAAGCAGAAACACATTTACCCCCACATCGTCTGTTGACTTCCTTCAACTTTAACTATTGACTAGGATTTTGGTCAAATAACCATTTTACTCATAAATAAGATAAAAAATAATTAAAAAAATTGATGGATTCCAAATTGAACCTCCGTCGTCATATAAGATCCGTCCAATAGTGGAGATCTAATCTAAATTTCCACTAATAATTAAAATAAATGAAAAAAAATTCTTACAAAAAATTAAAAAAAAAAAAAAAACTTCAAAAAAAGAAATCTCCACCGTCAATCTATAACATTAAATTTAAGTAAAAAAAAAAAAAATCCTAAAATAAAGAAAATAATTTAATCTTCTCTCTCGTCCTTCGCCATTTCTTTTCTCTTCTTGGATCTCGTTATCTTCTCTCTCTTTTTTTTTCTCTTCCTTTTTTTCCTTAGGTTGTTGTGTTGATGATGGTGGGGATCCAATTTTCAAATTGGTTTATGTTCATCTACGTTGAGGTTGATGAAGAATGGGTTGATGTTCATCCTAGATGAAGAATGAGTTGATAGTCATCTGCATTGAGGTTGATGATGGATGATAAAGATCATTGTTTCTAATTTTAAGAAAAGTTAAAAAAAAAATTTAAAAATGTAAGTATTAAATTTTATTTTTAAATTAATCCTCACCGTACATAATGTGTTCTCTTTTTTTCTTCTAAATCATTTATTATTTTAAAATCTTATTTTTTTTAAATTAATTTTTTGTGGAAAAAGTCTATATAACCTTTATTAATAGCAGATGGGATACAGATCTTCATGTGGGTCTCGATAAGACCTGCAAAAGACCCATTGTTTAAAGTCCCTGTAGAAAGAAACGAACGGAAAGTAAAGTGAAAGTGAAAAAATCAAATCGATTTGAATCAAAGTATGCATTGCAGAATCAACAGTTCTGTGAGTTCTATTTTCAATCATTTAATTTCACATGAACAACAGGTGAGGACATGCTCATCTCATGCAATGCTAAAGAAAAAGTTACAACTGTGTTTGTTTATGTCTCCTCACACAGGTCAAAAGCATGTAGACGGTTTTGAAACCGTTTAAGTTACAGCACGAAATGAGCTTAGCCCTTTTTGTCGAGCCAGCATCTCAGTGAGTACCTAGCCGGCACACTGTCTATTCTGTAACAAATAATACATGAAAGGGGTAAAAACTCAATGAATTATTAAATCTCCGTTTCCCTCCCACAGGACATCCATCAACTATGTCCTGCCGCTACCTGAAAAGTTACCATGGACCGCGTGTGTTACCAATAAGAATGGGCTACATAACGGCATAGAGGCTGCTTGCACATATAAAAAAACATGGAGTTTTAATCATTGATGTGTGTTTCACTTTTATGGTGGCACAACTAGAATCGGATAGTGCATCATTATCAGTGTCACAGTTAACTGCGAAGCAGTTAAAGGTCGCAGAAGTAGATGAATGAATTGGTATTTAATTTAGATAAGCCACCAAGTATCTTAAAAAGAAAAAAAAAAACAACAATCAATTTCCAAAATAATAAGCTTTACCAACAACGATCCACAACAAACAAAATACGATGAAAAACCTTGATTTTCTCCAACAAGGTAACGCTGACGGATTGATACTCAGCTTCTAACGCAGAGATGGGCTCCTGCAAAAAATACATGATCATATATAATTGCACATCATTACCCCGAACAACTCATCACCAACTCGAAACAATCAAACAATCTGAAACTCACGCAAGCAAAAGTACCCAACGTAGCTTCAAATACACAAAATGTTGAACCATTCACTTCAGTCAAGAAAATTTCAAGTCCTGCAATCCTAAAAACCAAAAAAAAAAAAAAAAAAAAAAAAAACCTTATTACGCACGAAAGTCACAAAAACAAAATTCTAAAACTAAACACACATTAAATCTTAAAAATTCACTTATATATACACTAATATCAAACAACCAAAGCCATACATCCCACATAAGTCATACAACGTAGCAAAAGGCAAAACGATTCTCACCTTGTCAGCAACAAAAGGGATCTTCTCGGCTTCTTCCGCGGAAATATGAGATTTCGCTGCAAAATATCTTCATCACCGGAACTCCCCCAGTCTTCAAACTCACGCCATATAAAAAAGAATTAAAATTAATTTTCTTCATCCATGTAGTTTTGTGAATTAATAGTGATTTCGAAACTATTAACAGTGACTTAATAGTGATATCATGGATCAACATGGATGAAGATTTTTCTGCAAGATATAAAAAATAAGAAGTGTTTTAATGTTCAACGTCCGTAAGTTAATTGTATGAAATTAATTAAATGAAACTAGATTAGTAGGTTATCAATAGGTTACCAGTTAATACAACTTATTTAATAATACATAAAATTCTTCACTAATAACCATTAGATTAATTGTAAATCATCTAATATTTATAAACTTATTGAGTAACCTTATTCAAACCGGTAAGTTAGTTAAATTTTTTAATAAATTAATAATAATGTTAAACATAATTAGAATCACAATATTATGGTGATTAATAAAATTTTCTTATTGATTAATTTCTAGTGGTTTCCAATGGCTCCAGAATAAGTAAAAATGAAAGCGAATAATTGAATAATCCCTAATTATAAAGCATAAGAAAAATATATATAAAAAATAAATTTTTTTGCCAATTAATAATTCATATAAAGAAAGAGAACTTAATTTTAATTTGTAATTATCGTATAATTGTTACTAATCAAATTATTTCTAGCATTACTTCAATAACATAACATATCTCTTCGATCAAGAATTTTTTTTTTTTCACTTTATTGATTACTAACCAAGAAAAATCACAAGAACAAATAAAAAAATGAAAGATAAAAAATTATATCATAATTGTGGATTAAGAAATTTAATATTTAAAATTTTAAAATTCATTAACTAAATTTTCTTAGAGATATTATATTTTGTAAAGTACTACATGAAGATACTAATATATCAATAAAAATCATATATACAATTACATTTATTATTTTGCATTATTATTGTTGTTATTGTTGTTATCATTATTAGGTACATTCTCGTATACACTTGGGATACACATACACTCGATACCAAAAGAAAAAAAAGTTATTGCATTCTAAAATGTGTGTTTATAATTTATTACATATGATTACAACTAAAAATGTACGTTCGCAATCAGTAAATGTGATCATATTTATTGATTGTGATCATTGTGATCCATTTACTGATTATAATTACAAATGTTTAATTTTAATCACATATAATAAATTACAATCACATATTTTAAAATATAATCATATATTTTTTTATCAAGTATATGCATACCTAGGTATACTCAGGGGGAACCCTTATTATTATTATTATTATTATTATTATTATTATAGAGATCCTAACAAATAGAAGATAAATATATGAAAAAAGGTAAATAATAATAATTAAATATTAATACAGTTAAGGATAAAATAAAGTAAAAATGAATTAGATAATAAATCTACCATTTATCTATTAACTAATATATCTATATTTATATAAAAAAAATAATAAAAATTTTATAAAAAGAAAACAAAAAAGAAAAAATTTCAAAAGTCTAGGAGGGGTTAAAGAGATTGAAAGAATGAGAAGAAATTATGACATATTAAACACTAACAAACCAAACTTTTAAATATTATTTCCAATCCTATAACTAATAAAAATAGAAATCCTAATTTAATCTTAATCCTAAACTAAAAGACAATAATATAGAATAAGGAATCCTAAACTCTTAGGAGAATATAAAATAAGAAAAATCATAGTTACAATCACAAATTATGAATTGCCTTTATTATGCCCCTCAAGATGGAGCTCTGAGAGGAGAATCCAATCTTGACTTGTAAATGTTGAAATCAGGCTCGTTAAAGCGGTTTGGTAGGTGCATCTGCAAGTTAATCAACGGAAGAGAAATAAGCCACCCTAAAGATAACGACTCTGAACTTGCTCTCAAATGAATGATAATCGGTTGGATGTTGTTTTTGTGTGACCAAGTTAGGCTCCACTTTGTGCGGTTTGGTTGTTGTTGGACCCAGTTCGACCGATGGTTATTAAAATTAGGGTTAGAGTTTCTAGAATCCTTCATCGGAGGAGAAATCAAGGGTCACTTCAAGAATTGATAGTCTTTGATAAGACAATCTTGAAGATTTAAAACCACCACTGTCATCTTGTTAAGACCAAGTTCATCATGCTTAAGAATATATATATATATATATATATATATATGCGTATCGATAAATACGTTGAATGCAATCGTATTTTTAAAATATTCCACCGTTGTGAGATATTTTTTTTATGTGATGCAAGTGAATAATTATAAATCTAATTCAATATTTATGAGATTAATTTGATGAATTGATAAGTGTGGAATATTTTAGAAATACTATTAAGAGAAATAATGGTTAATATTATCGATATTACAATTGTTATGGACATTGACGGATTTAACGTATTTATTTTATGGGATACCATTTTTTTATGAGTAATAGAAGTTTATGAGGATTAAAAGAGGTTATTAGGGAGTGTTAAGTATGAGTTAAAAATGCGTAGGGACATGATTGGGAAAGTATAAGTGAGTAATAAAAATGTTAGTAAAAGACGGGTAAACATGTAAAATTTGGATTGAAAGTTAAGCTGGCATAATTGAGAATAATAAAGGGGTATGTGGGCAAATTGTGAAGCAATTGAATGTGTCTTCTTCCAACTCAGATTTGGACTGCTAGAGACACTCACACTCACCTGAAATCAGACCCAAAGATAGCCCACTCTCCACTCGGCGATCTCATCGTCTCTTCGGCGACTAAGTGAAGCGAGAAGACCGATCATCTAAGGGGTGTTATCACGGTCAGATGGAGGCTTGAAGAAGTAAGATGAGTATCTGATTTCAACCAAGAAAAACCAGATCTGGAAGTGAGGAAGTCGAACCAGAAACAGGAAGAAGCTGAAGTCGCGCGATGCGCTATTGACGAGCTGCAGACCGCGAGTGAAGAAAAGCAGATTCGGGTCAGCTGAAGCAAGCAATGGCTGAGATGAAAGCAGCCACGTGAAGCCAACAAATGGAGGAAAATGGCAAGGGTAGGCGCAAAAAAGATGATGAACAGTAGGTAAGAGAAGCAACTGGAACTCTTGTGAGATGTTTTCTTGAGTTGTGAGTTGTCCATTTCATGTTATTGTTGGTTTTTTTGTTGTAGCTCAAGTTAGATTCGAAAAATGGAAGGATTTGGACTGCCGTGAGAGTCTCTGAATAGCTGCTGATCTTAAACACCAGTAAGTTAGATTGGGTTTAATTGATTTTATCTCATAAAAGCTGAAATAGGAGGAGATGATTGTATAGATGTCATGTGATGTGTGTGCCGTGAATCAAGTGGAAAAAAAAAAAGGGTATGTGAAGTGTTATCTATTCGGCAGTATGTATGTGTATGTGTAAGGGTTGTATTTTGTTAGTTAAATGAGAATTAATTGATTATTAAGTATATAAATGCATGATGGAATATGAAGACGCGTTGGAATCGAAAGAAAATAGCGTATTGTGTTATTGTGTGATTTGCGACTAGGATAAAGGGCAGCTGGTTATAAATTGAATTTGGGTGATTTTAAGGTCTTAAGCATGTACTTGAATGTGTAACTGAGTGTAATTAAGTCATAGATAATAAATTTCATTGCATGGAACGTATTTAATACTCAAAGGTAGCGATGCGAACGTATTACGTACAAGCTGTCCCATTTGTATTTTATGTTATTTTGGTGGTTCCAAGTGTGTGTTTAAATGTATTAGGACATGGAAACATCATGGAAATGAATAGTAATGGTTAAATTAAGATAAGGGCATGTAACGGAAAGAATATTGCTTAATTAGTTTGAGAGATTGTTAAGGAAAATTCTATTGTCATTAGAGTTGTATTTGAATAGAATTTTGAGTAAAAGTTGGTGATTAAATTTTAGGTGAAGTGGAAACTCTTCGAACGGAAACGAAGACGTGCAAGAGGCTCTTTGAATCGAAAGTTAACGGACGAAAATAAGTTGTGAGTGTAAAACTATATATATATATGTATATATATGTTTCTTTAAATGCATAATTGTATATATATATATGTTTATGATTAGAGTACGATGGTTTGGATTATATAAATGATTTAAATTTCGATATAAGGTTTTAAGGAAAATCTTGAATGGTAAAGATTCAAAAGTTAAGGTTTCGACCTTAAGGAAATTTTTGATGGACGAATGTTTATGAAAAGTATAAAAGAAATGGTTTTGGTTTTTAAATGAAATGTGGTTTATAAAATGATTTTTAGCCGATGGTTACCCTAAACCCTATCATGACTGAAATGACTGGATAATCGACCGAGATACTTTAAATGTGTAAAGATACGGGTAAAGAAATAGGTTACTAACTAAGGGAAGGGATAGAAATTATTATAGGATTGCCTTTACATATTATAAAGTATTCTTATGACGATTACCCTGTGTCTGGCGTGATTTTATCGGCAGCGTAGTGGTTTTACGACTGGAAATGGATCGTCCCGCCACCGTCGCTTTTAGGTCGGTTGGTGAATTATTCCCTGGGTTCCATTGGTAGTGAATGAAATGTTAAAGATTGTTTCAAATGTATATTTATGATTGTTATAATTGATAAATGAAATGTTTTATTTATTTATGTAAATGTTATGATTTTACGGAAAGATGTTGAAAATGTACTTTGTTATTAAACTGCACACTCATCGAGCTATTTTTAGCTCACTCTTCCAAAATGTTTTAATAAAATTTTCAGGAACTGAGATTAGGGAGCAGACTGAGCATCCTCCTGGGCAGTCGTAGGTAGCCTCTTTGCAGACGATGACGACTTGAAATTATGTATAAAATTTTTGGGCTATAAATATGTTATGTTTTATGGTTTTGTAAATTACATCATTCTTTTGTATTGTATATACGTATTTGAATATTTAAACTCTGAACTACGAGGGCTTTGATCCTCTGTAGATAATCGAGGTACGTAGGCGTTTGGGAATACCCAAACTCAAGCCCAAAATATTTCAGAAAAAATTTTTGAATTGTACCTAATGCATATGTTTTGTTTTATCGATAAAAATGATTCTACTGAAAGTTTTTAAATGTTCTTGTGGTTAAATTGTGATGGACCTGAGATCCTGAAATGGTAGTGGAGAAATTGAATGAATTTTAGAAGTGTTTATGATTTTATTTGGAGGTTTTGTAAAAATTGGAACGTCCGAAAAACTGAGGAAACTCTGTCCGTTTTTCTGCAAAATTTTTATTCAAATAAATGGTTTACTGGTTTTAATAAAAAAAAAAATTCCCACCACATTTTCTGTTAGTTGACGAAAAGAAGAAATGTTTTAATCGAGTTCGCTCCACGGATTCCTAAGTTAATTGTTTAAAGGAAACGTTTTCGGAGTCCGTTAGAGTGCCGGAAGGGCTTCCCACAGATTCAAGAGGTTAAATCCGGGTTGGGTCCCTTCAATGTGGTATCAGAGCAAATGGTTTTGAATAGTAATAAAAATAATTTTGAAAAGTCTCCACTTCCTGAAATGATTTAATGTTTCTTTTCAAAAATTGCATGACTCATTCATGTATTTTGAAATCGTATATGTTTCACATGATAATGACTAAGTTTTATTTAACAGAAATGCGTCGTCGAGGCCGACCTCCCACTAGGAGAGCTCTTGCTCGAGAGCCTATACCAGAGGAGGAACGCATAGAAGAGTCCTCACATGTTCCTCCACCTCCAGTTCCTTCTGAGCAGTCCCAAGCAGGACCTCCAGTGCCTCCAGAGATGGCGGGAGGAAATATACCCATAGAGCAAATGGCACAGATTTTAGCAGCTGCCCTTCGGCAACCCCGTGAACCAGGAGTGTCTATTGAAAGGGCACGAAAATTAGGGTCAAGGAATTTTGATGGTACAGGGGATCCAGAAAAAGCCTTGTCATGGTTAGAGGGAAACGAACGTGTCTTCCAGGTGATGGATTGTACAGAGGAACAAATGGTGACTTTCTCGGCCTTCTTACTCAAAGATAGAGCAATAGATTGGTGGAAAACAGTGCAGAGGAGATTCCTCGAGGGAGTGTCATGGAACCAATTCAAGGAAGAATTCAATAATAAATTCTTTCCAGCCAGTTACAAAGATGAAAAGATTGAAGAATTTTTCAGGTTAAAGAAAGGAACATTCTCAGTGGCGGATTATGAGCGAAAATTTTCAGAGTTGGTGAGACACGTTCCCTTATTTTCAGAGGATGAGGTACAGAAAAGTAAGAGGTTTACTGTGGGTTTAATTCCTGAAATCAGAAGTATTGTAGCATCGACTGCGCATACTCAATATGGTCCATTGGTTGAAGCCGCAGTCAGGGTAGAGAGAAGTTTGGGATTGAAGTCTCAAGCTAGTACCTACACTCAAGAACAGAAACGAAGCGGGTCAACTTGGGTTCAAAGAGGCTCCAGTAAACAGACAAAGAGAAGAGGTAAACGGCAGTGGACAGGTGGCAGTAGGCCTAGTCAAGGAGCACAATCAAGTCAGAGCTCCGTGCAATCATCAATTGGCAACACAAAGGGTCCGAAACCAAAATGTACACAGTGTGGAAAGAGGCACTTAGGAGACTGCAGATTTGGTACAGATATTTGTTTTAGATGTGGGCAGTCTGGACATTTTGTTAAGAAGTGTCCACAATTAGTATCGGGCAATAAATCAGGTGCAGGACCAGTAGGACAGAGGTCTTTTAGTGTTGGTCGAGGCCAGGATCAGAGAGGTACACTGACTAGAGGCCCCACACCCCTCAGCAGACCTAGTGCATCTGTAGGTAGAGGTCAGTCATCCATAGGACAGATTGGTAGACCTTCAACTCAGGCCAGAGTATTTACAGTTACTCAGCAGGAGGCAGATACTGCTCCAGAGGTTGTGACAGGTACAATTACAATCTTTGATCGGAATGCTTCTGTGTTGATTGATCCAGGTGCTACACACTCCTTTATTTCCAAGAATTTTGCTATAAATATAAATACAAAATCTCAGCCCTTAGGTTGTAGTATGGTAGTATCTTTTCCTACAGGGGATTCAGTGATTGTAGATAGAGTTTATCTGGGTAGTACAGTTATTATTGAGGGTAGAGAGTTCTTAGCAGATTTGGTTTTGTTGGACATCCAGGACTTTGATGTGATATTGGGGATGGACTGATTGTCGAGACATCATGCCACTGTAGACTGCTTTCGAAAAGAAGTCAGTTTTGGCAGCATAGGGGAGTCAGAGGTGATCTTCCGTGGGGTATGGAAAATACTTCCCACCAGCATTGTGTCAGTTATTACAATTAGAAAAATGCTTCGAAAGTTATGCCAAGGATATCTCATTTATGCAATAGAAGTGAGGGCTCTAAAATGAGACTGGAAGATATTCCGGTGGTTCGAGAATTTCCAGATGTGTTTCCAGAGGATCTTCCGGGATTACCTCCAGATAGAGAAATTGACTTTCGAATAGAATTAGCCCATGGGACTGAACCAATTTCTAAAGCACTTTATCGAATGGCTCCTTTAGAGTTGAAAGAGTTAAAAGCACAAATGGAAGAGTTAGTAAGTAAGGGCTTTGTCAGGTCGAGTACTTCCCCATGGGGAGCACCGATTTTGTTTGTGAAAAATAAAGATGGAAGCATGCGGTTATGTATTGATTACAGAGAATTGAACAAGGTAACGATACGTAATCAATATCCACTTCCGAGGATTGATGATCTCTTTGACCAGCTGCAAGGAGCTAGGGTATTCTCTAAGATCGATCTGAGGTCAGGTTATCATCAGCTGAAAATTCATGCAGAAGATGTTCCCAAGACTGCTTTTAGAACACAGTATAGACATTATGAGTTCTTGATCATGCCATTTGGACTCACTAATGCCCCAACTGCTTTCATGGATCTCATGAATAGGGTTTTCAGACCTTATTTAGATTAGTTGTAATTGTGTTCATTGATGATATACTGATCTATTCTGGCGGTAAGGAAGAACATGCAGGACACTTGAGGACAGTTTTACAGACATTAAGAGAACATCGGTTGTATGCCAAACTCAATAAATGTCAGTTTTCACTGAATAGGGTCGCTTTTCTAGAACATGTGGTTTCTGCAAAAGGGGTCTCCGTGAATCCACAAAAATTAGAGGCTATAGTGAATTGGAGACCGCCTACTAATGTGACTGAAATAAGGAGTTTTCTAGGTTTGGTAGGGTATTATCGAAAATTTGTTGTGGGGTTTTCAAAAATAGCCGCTCCATTAACTAAGTTGACACGGAAAGAGAAAAAGTTTGTATGGTCAGAGGCGTGCCAGTAGAGTTTTGATTAATTAAAAAGAAGATTGACTTCAGCTCCTGTGCTTACACTTCCATCAGGAAAGGACGGATTCTCAGTATATTGTGATGCTTCTAGGCAGGGTTTAGGTTGTGTGTTGATGCAAGATAAAAAGGTGATAGCATATGCTTCGGGGCAATTGAAAAAGCATGAACATAACTATCCTACACATGACCTAGAATATCTAAAGACCACGTATCTCCCTCTACTAGAATTAAGGTCTTTAGGTGTGAGACTACAGCCAACAGAAACAGGAGCACTACTAGCTGCATTTCATATTCGTCCCATTTTGATAGACCGAATCAGAGAGTTACAGACTCAGGATCCATGGTTAGTAAAACTAAAAGGAGAAGTGGAGTCTGGAAAGAGAACAGATTATTCAGTTAAGGATGATGGTACAGTGGTATTGGGACAGAGATTATGTGTACCGAATGTTCCTGAATTGAAAAGAGAAATTATGGAAGAGGCTCATTCTTCTGTTTATGCAATGCATCCGGGTAGCACTAAAATGTATCGTACCCTGAAAGAACATTATTGGTGGAAGGGTATGAAGAAAGAAATAGCAGATTTTGTTTCCAAATGCCTCACATGTCAGCAGGTAAAGATTGAACATCAGAAGCCTACAGGAATTTTGCAACCTCTTTCGATACTTGAATGGAAATGGGAGAGGATTACGATGGATTTTGTGGTAGGACTTTCGCGTAGCCAGAGTGGCCATGACGCGATATGGGTGATTGTTGATAGACTGACGCCCATTTCCTACCTATCAAGAATACATATTCTATGGATAAGTTGGCTCAGGTATATGTGAATGAGATTATACGGCTTCATGGTACGCTTGTGTCAATTGTGTCAGACAGGGATCCAAGGTTTACTTATCGATTTTGGCCTAGCTTATAGCGAGCTCTAGGTACCAAGTTGAATTTTAGTACTGCTTTTCATCCTCAGACAGATGGGCAATCTGAGCGGACTATTCAGACATTAAAGGACATGCTTAGAGCTTGTGTTATGGAGTTTAAAGGTAGCTGGGATACTCATCTACCTTTAAGTGGAGTTCGCATACAATAATAGCTATCAATCTAGTATTGGAATGGCTCCATATGAAGCTTTGTATGGACGGAAATGTAGAACTCCAATTTGTTGGGATGAGATAGGCGAGAGAAAATTGATTGGTCCAGAGATTGTCCAGCTTACGTCAGAAAAAGTTAAAGTTATCAGAGACAGACTGAAAATAGCAAATGACAGACAGAAAAGTTATGCGGACAATCGAAGGAGGGACTTAGAGTTTTAGGTTGGAGATAAAGTATTTCTAAGGATATCACCCTGGAAGGGGGTGTTGAGGTTTGGAAAAAGAGGAAAACTGAGTCCTAGGTACATTGGACCCTATGAAATTACAGAAAGAATTAGGGAAGTGGCGTACAGATTGAAGCTACCTACTGAATTGACCAGAATTCATGATGTTTTTCACGTGTCTATGCTTCGTAAATACATTCCAGATTCTTCGCATATTTTAAGAGATCAATTGATAGAATTGAAAGAGAACTTGACTTATGAGGAGAGACGGTTCAGATCTTAGACAAGAAAGAGCAAGTTCTCCGCAACAAAAGAATTCCCTTGATTAAGGTGTTATAGATAAACCACGGAGTTGAAGAAGCTATATGGGAGCAAGAGGACCAAATGCAGACTCAGTATTCACACTTGTTTACTTAAGGTATGCATATTTAAATTTCGAGGATCAAATTTATTTTAAGGAGGGGAGAAATTGTTAAGACCAAGTTCGTCATGCTTAAGAATATATATATATATACGTATCGATAAATACGTTGAATGCAATCATATTTTTAAAATATTCCACCGTTGTGAGATATTTTTTTTATGTGATGCAAGTGAATAAATATAAGTCTAATTGAATGTTTCTGAGGTTAATTTGATAAACTGATAAGTGTGGAATATTTTAGAAATACTATTAAGAGAAATAATGGTTAATATTATCGATATTACAATTGTTATGGAAATTGACGGATTTAACGTATTTATTTTATGGGATACATTTTTTTTATGAGTAATATAAGTTTATGAGGATTAAAAGAGATAATTAGGGAGTGTTAAGTATGAGTTAAATATGCGTAGGGACATGATTGGGAAAGTATAAGTGAGTAATAAAAATGTTAGTAAAAGACGGGTAAACATGTAAATTTTGGATTGAAAGTTAAGCTGGCATAATTGAGAATAATAGAGGGGCATATGGACAAATTGTGAAGCAATTGAATGTGTCTTCTTTCAACTCAGATCTGGACTACTAGAGACACTCACACTTACCCGAAATCAGACCCGAAGACAGCCCACTCTCCACTCGACGATCTCACATTGTCTCTTCGGCGACCAAGTGAAGCGAGAAGATCGATCATCTAAGGGGTGTTATCACGGTCAGATGGAGGCTTGAAGAAGCAAGATGAGTATCTGATTTCAACCCAGAAAAACCAGATCTGGAAGTGAGGAAGTCGAACCAGAAACAGGAAGAAGCTAAAGTCGCACGATGCGCTGTTGACGAGCTGCATACCGTGAGTGAAGAAAAGCAGATTCGAGTCAACTGAAGCAAGCAATGGCTGAGATGAAAGCAGCCACGTGAAGCCAACAAATGGAGGAAAATGGCAAGGGAAGGCGTGAAGAAGATGATGAACAGTAGGTAAGAGAAACAGCTAGAAATCTTGTGAGATGTTTTCTTGAGTTATGAGCTATCCATTTCATGTTATTGTTGGTTTTTTTGTTGTAGCTCAAGTTAGATTCGAAAAATGGAAGGATTTGGACTGTCGTGAGAGTCTTTGAATAGCTGCTGATCTTAAACACCAGTAAGTTAGATTGGGTTTAATTGATTTTATCTCATAAAAGCTTAAATAGGAGGAGATGATTGTATAGATGTCATGTGATGTGTGTGCCGTGAATCAAGTGGAAAAAAAAAAAGGGTATGTGAAGTGTTATCTGTTCGGCAGTATGTATGTGTATGTGTAAGGGTTGTATTTTGTTTAGTTAAATGAGAATTAATTGATTATTAAGTATATAAATGCATGATGGAATATGAAGACGCGTTGGAATCGAAAGAAAATAGCGTATTGTGTTATTGTGTGATTTGCGACTAGGATGAAGGGCAGCTGATTATAAATTGAATTTGGGTGATTTTAAGGTCTTAAGCATATACTTGAATGTGTAACTGAGTGTAATTAAGTCATAGATAATAAATTTCATTGCATGGAACGTATTTAATACTCAAAGGTAACGATGCGAACGTATTACGTACAAGCTGTCCCATTTGTATTTTATGTTATTTTGGTGGTTCCAAGTGTGTGTTTAAATGTATTAGGACATGGAAACATCATGGAAATGAATAGTAATGGTTAAATTAAGATAAGGGCATGTAACGGAAAGAATATTGCTTAATTAGTTTGAGAGATTGTTAAGGAAAATTCTATTGTCATTAGAGTTGTATTTGAAGAGAATTTTGAGTAAAAGTTGGTGATTAAATTTTAGGTGAAGTGGAAACTCTTCGAACGGAAACGGAGACGTGCAGGAGGCTCTTTGAATCAAAAGTTAATGGACCAAAATAAGTTGTGAGTGTAAAACTATATATATATGTATATATATGTTTCTTTAAATGCATAATTGTATATATATGTTTTATATATATGTTTATGATTAGAATACGATGGTTTGGATTATATAAATTATTTAAATTTCGATATAAGGTTTTAAGGAAAATCTTGAATGGTAAAGATTTAAAAGTTAAGGTTTCGACCTTAAGGAAATTTTTGACAGACAAATGTTTATGAAAAATATAAAAGAAATGGTTTTGGTTTTTAAATGAAATGTGGTTTATAAAAGGATTTTTAGCCGATGGTTATCCTAAACCCTATCATAACTGAAATAACTGGATAATCGACCGAGATACTTTAAATGTGTAAAGGTACGGGTAAAGAAATAGGTTACTAACTAAGAGAAGGGATAGAAATTATTATAGGATTGCCTTTACACATTATAAAGTATTCTTATGATAGTTACCCTACGCAAGGCGTGATTTTATCCGCAGCGTAGTGGTTTTATGACTGGAAATGGATCGTCCCGCCACCATCGCTTTTAGGTCGATTGGTGAATTATTCCCTGGGTTCCATTGGTAGTGAATGAAATGTTAAAGATTGTTTCAAATGTATATTTATGATTGATATAATTGATAAATGAAATGTTTTATTTATTTATGTAAATGTTATGATTTTACTGAAAGATGTTGAAAATGTACTTTGTTATTAAACTGCACATTCACTGAGCTATTTTTAGCTCACTCTTCCAAAATGTTTTAATAAAATTTTCAGGAACTGAGATTAGGGAGCAGACTGAGCATCCTCCTGGGCAGTTGCAGGTAGCCTCTTTGCAGATGACGACGACTTGAAATTATGTATAAAATTTTTGGGCTATAAATATGTTATGTTTTATGGTTTTGTAAATTACATCATTCTTTTGTATTGTATATACGTATTTGAATATTTAAACTCTGAACTACGAGGGTTTTGATCCTCTGTAGATAATCGAGGTACGTAGACGTTTGGGAGTGCCCAAACTCAAGCCCAAAATATTTCAGAAAAAATTTTTGAATTGTACCTAATGCATATGTTTTGTTTTATCGATAAAAATGATTCTACTGAAAGTTTTTAAATGTTCTTGTGGTTAAATTGTGATGGACCTGAGGTGCTGAAATAGTAGTGGAGAAATTGAATGAATTTTAGAAGTGTTTATGATTTTATTTGCAGGTTTTGTAAAAATTGGAACGTCCGAAAAACTGAGGAAACTCTGTCCGTTTTTCTGCAAAATTTTTAATCAAATAAATGGTTTACTGGTCTTAATAAAAAAAAATAAAAAATTCCCACTGTATTTTCTGTTAGTTGACGAAAAGAATAAATGTTTTAATCGGATTTGCTCCACGGATTCCTAAGTTAATTGTTTAAAAGAAAAGTTTTCGGAGTCCGTTGGAGTGCCGGAAGGGCTTCCCACAGATTCAAGAGGTTAAATCCGAGTTGGGTCCCTTCACATCTTTAATTAAATCTAAATAAAACATAAAACCAAGAAAGAGAGAGAGAGAGAGAGAGACCAAACCTTTAAATAATGTTTCTAATCCTAAAACTATTGGAAATAAGAATTCTTATTTTATCTTAATCCTAAACTAAACGTTAATAACATAGAATAAGAAATCCTAACCTGTAGGAATCCTAAACTCCGAGGAGACTATAAAATAATGAAAATCATAATTATAATCACAAATTATGAATTTCCTTTATTACAAGTGTCCCCCTAGTCTAACACTTGGTCCACCAATGCCTAACACTTATTTTATGTCTTCGATCATTCAATCATCTTATGATCATTCAATATATCTATGTTGTAGCACCATCTTCTCATGCTGCTCTGGTCTTGAAGATAAGTCTCTTAGACAAGTGGAAGCCTAGTCCCAAAGTGCTCTATCTTGATACGAGCATCCCCAATGAACCTTCCCCTATTAAAGTATAAAACCATAGTTAGGAGATTCCTTAAAATTTGCTCAAGTTTCTAGTGAGCAAAGACAAGGATATATATATATATATTATTAAACCCATCAAAATGTGCTTTTAGAGCTTTTATTTCTCTGCTTGCTAGTAAAAAGTAGTCCCCTAGTGCCAGAGGTGGGACTATAACATGGCAATTAAAAAAAAAAAAATTATTTCTATGTAAAGTTCTATTCTTAGTGAAGTTCAATCACAATCTTGTACGAAGAGATTTGTTGAGTTTTGTAATTTGAATTTGATTGTTGTCTTATGAGGTTGGTCATAATGCTTAAAATCATATGTATCTATAGATCTTGCCCATTTATATACAACATGACAAACAAAAATTAAACACTTTCAAGTTTGAACTCTAAACTATATAAAAATTGCATTGCTAGATTTAATATCAGTTTAAAACATCAAGAGATAGCTTTTATTATTTATAATGGTCATACATGTTTCAACTATTCCAAATAGATTAATTTCTCTTATTATCAAAGTTAAATAGAATACAAACTTTTGTGACGTACACACTATTTGAGCTTAAGAAGGTTTGCCATTATTAAGGTAACCTAGTGTTTATCATTGTGGTACCACTTTGAATTTTACATACCCTTAGCGTACCACTTTAAATCTAAAGGTTAATTTAAACTATCTCTCTCTCTCTCTAAAAGTTCCATTTATCTCTTCAGGTTTGCCCTATTGTTTCTTTATTTCTCAAAAAGTGTCCTCAAATGAGTCTTTACACCATCTTTTATACTAGGTAGGCTCTCCTTTCCACTTAGACCTATGTGTGTATACGTGCTTGACACTTGACTTAATTTTCGTCCTTTGCTTGACACTTTGTAGCAACATGTTGAACATCTATCTCAACTTTACAAGTTAGCAAAGGTTGGTAGGTTATTAAATTGTTCTTTTGATTAAGGGATGCCACCAATGATTAAAGGACACCACTTATGATTGAGGTATACCACCTGACGGGCCTCTCTTCCTTAACTAATTAGGTAGCCCGTCCCACAATTTTACAGTAGCTTTTTAGTTGGGATCTGTTCCGACTGAAAAGTTTTCGTGAAGTTAAACATTTTTCTTGCCTAAAAAACTTTTTGAATCTTTCTTGAGTTTCTTTAAATCAAGGAAATGGGTGGAATTTTTTTCTTCTTAAAATAACCTTTTGTGAAATAGATTTTCCAAAAATCTGACAGCATAACGATTGTTTTTTTGAAAATTCCACCCTGTAAAACGTTATAAACACTTGTACACTTCTAAATCACACTTTCCCAAGTACTAGGTCTCAAGCCTTATTTCAAATCGCAATAATCACAATATTTTCCAAATCAAAAGAGAGTTACGAAATCTTTCGGTTAACTAAAACATCATACACATGATATTTAAAAATATAATTGTATGTAACTTCAAAGCAATATTTACAAAACTAGTATCAAATTAAAATCATGAATTAAACATAAAATCTGTGAAAGTATGTGATATTCCTGAAATAGAGACTAGTGTAGTAGCGGCACGTTTCAGTCAGCATACACATTCAACAGAGCTCTTTTCGCTTGATGACTTGTACCTACACCTAGAGGGGATTTTTATAAGACAAGAAAAAGAGCGGTGAGTTTCATAACTCAATGAGTGGATAATTTTTATTAAATGATAACTTTTACTATAAAAATATTATTCCTCCCAAAATAGGTTGGAAAACTACTAGCTTATTTATTTCTCTTGATAACTATAAAATTTACATTATGCGAATAAATACTTTTATTTATAACTTTCATAAATCTTAACTTTTCTTATTTTTTTTTATTATTACATCTATCAACATACTTTATTCCTTTAACTAGCTTTAAGAGATAACCCATAAAAACTTATTCATGGCAGAACAAAATGCAGCCCATCCCTTTTTTTGGGCCTCGACCCTTAAGGGATTTTAGGATGGTGCCACTATTACGGAGCCACCACCTCCTTGGACCTCGATCCTTAAAGGATTCTAGGATGACACCATATCATCCTTTCAAAATCAGTATATCCTAGTGGCAATGGATTACGTGTCTAAGTGGGTAGAAGCTGTAGCTACATCTTCAAATGACACAAAGGTTGTGACTAAGTTTCTGAAGAATAATATCTTCGCCAGATTCAGATCCTCTCAAGCCATTATCAGTGATGGTGGTTTGTATTTTTTTAATCGCCAATTTAAGAGTCTCCTCAAACAATATGGGATCACTCACAAGGTAATAACCCCGTATCACCCTCAAGCTAGTGGACAAGTGGAAATTTCAAACAGGGAACTTAAGAGTATTCTAGAGAAGACTGTGAGTAGATCAAGGAAGGATTGAAGTATCAAGTTGGATGATGCACTTTGGGCTTATCAAACTACTTATAAAACACCAATTGGAATGTCTCCATTTCGGTTAGTGTATGGAAAAACATGTCATTTACCAGTAAAGTTAGAGCATTGAGCTTTTTGGGCAATTAAGGCGTTGAATTTTGATTTGAAGAAAGTTGGTAATAAACATCTTCTTCAATTGGATGAGCTCGAAAAAATAAGATTGGATTCATATGAAAATGCTCGCATCTACAAGGAAACGACAAAGTAATGGCATGATAGGAAAATCTTAGCTAAGCATTTTATGCCAGGACAACAGGTTCTATTGTTTAATTCCAGGCTTAGATTATTTCTAGGTAAGCTCAAATCCAAATGGTCAGACCTTTTCATTATAAAAATGGTATATCCTTACGGAGCAGTGGAAGTTGAAGATAAAAATACGAAGGATTCGTTCTAGGTTAATGGCCAATGGTTGAAGCACTATTACGACGGTGAAGTGGATCATCAAAAATCCACTATCACCTTGGTGGATCATAACAATTGAAATTGGATGAAAATCAAGCTGAAGACTTAAAATCTAGCGTTTCTTGGGAGATAACCCAAGTTTTTCAAATTTTTCATTTTATTTTATTTTTTTATTTGATTTTATTTGTAGTTATTTTATTTGATTTCGTGTTAAAAAAAAAAAAACATGATTTAAACTTTCTGTTTCAACTTTTCTTTTATTCTATTTTTGCTTTGTCAATTACCATTTCATGCCACACTTGTTTTTCACCACTTACTACCGTCATCCATTCACCCACTTTCATCATTGATCCAACATACGCTTTTTGTGATGCATCAACATTGCAGGTATGATCTCACTTTCCTAATTTTCACAAATTTCATGTAGTTTGCATTTTGCATTGATGAAAGACATTCTTAGAAAGCTAGTTTCCATGGGTTTTCTTGGTAAGTTTGATGCTAATGGTGGTTATGCATTAGAAATTGTTTTTTGTAAAAGTGAGTTATGGGTGTTATGTGTGTATTATTATGATTTAGAGCAGTGCCAATTTGGAGTTAGTTGTGGAGAACATGAGGCACAAGCAACGCATAGTAGGTATTCGGTAAAAGGTCTCTTAGACTAATTGGGTTCCATTTCGAAAAGTATGGTGCGTGTCTTGTGATTTTTTTTATGGTAGGTATGGTTCGTACACGAGGAGGTCGTGTTGTTGCATCTAGTTCAAAGAGTAAGGCTGTTACACAATAAAGGAAGCGGAAGAAACATGCAGCTATCTAGAAGGCTTGAGCACAAACTATTCAGAACCGAAATGTAGTGGTAGAGCACGGTGTTAACTTAGAAGCTTTAGGAAGCACCTTTGTGCCAGGAGTTATCGATCAATTGGGTTGGAAACGAGTCGTTGAAGATCGTCTCTCATTTAATCGGAGTTTTGTGACAAACTATTATATGGCATTAAACCTCAATGAGTTCAGTCACATAGGGAAAGTAGTTGTTTATGGAATGGAAGTGATCATCACAATTGAAAGAATCAATGACTACTATGGATTGCCTGGGTTTGGTTATAACATTGGTCTCCTTAATCATGAAGTGGTAAAGGAATCACCAGCAGATCTTGCTAGTGCATTGTGTAGAAATCGTCATCAACTTTGGGATCCTAATAATGACCCTCTCAGTCATTCACAGTTAACCTTGCAAGTAGCCTTCTTCAACCTGTTTTCATCATACTCAGTCTATCCTACCATGCATTACACTACTTTGTCTCATTGTGATGCGTAAATAGTTTACTATCTAGTTAATAGGTTGAAAATGGACTATGGACAGTGTGTTCTATTTGCAATCAAGGAAACAACTATTGAGAGCAAATTAAATCATGTTCTTCCATTTGTAGGCATTATCTCGCATTTGTGTAATGACGATGGTTTAGGTGTGTTCTCTGACAGGATACAAGTTCGTGCACTTAGAAACTCAATGACTATTTCCACCTACAATTCAGTTTGTAAAAATAGATGAGGTGAAAAATTGCTCGCCAAGAAAGACCTTAAGAAGGCAAAAGCAACTCAGCGAGTTCAAGAGAGAGCAGTGCAGTAAGCACCAAAACTTGTCAATTCACTGGATAGAGGATCATAGTTCACGCTACAGTCCACGCAGGACATCATTCCACCTTAGGCAGTAGAGTTACGCTCAGTTATGCAAAATGTATCTGCTGTTTAGGAAAATATTCTCAGCTCTCAACAAAATGTTATCTCTATTCATCAAAGTATTTTGGTAGCCCAACAATGTGTGTTTAGGCATTTGGAGACATTTAACAAGCAATTGGACACCATTAAAGTACTTCAAAAGAAGCAGTAGCTAAACCCTTTATTTAGATAGTTTTCAATTTGTTTTATTTGTTTGAGTTTTATTTTATTATCTTTTATTTGTTTTATTTTTCTTCCTTGTTATTCTCACAAATGTTTAATCATGCAAGATGTACATACCATGTCTTTATGATGATCTTTTAAGTTTAAGGCTCTTGTGTTGTGTAATTAAAAGACTTTAAACAATTTTGGTAAAAGATAAATTCAGGCAAAGATGAAAGGAGGCCACAGAATATTTCTTTTCCTTTTTGGAAATATAATATTCTATAATCTCAACTGGCAACCAAACTATAAAGTCAAATGGAAATATTTTTGTATTTCTCTTCAAGTGTTTAGGAAAGAATGTTTACCTAATGGGCCTACATGCTTAATTCGCACGACTTCACTTCTTTAATACGTATTTCCTATTTTTCTTTTTGCATGCATTTGGAAAGTTAGAGTCCATTAATAGGGAGTACACATACCATTCTAGGCATAGCATCTCACAAATTTTCCTTCAAGTTATTGAAAGAGTAGGGTGGTCACTTATCAAGTTTCTGGCAAACCCCATTGTGCTTTTAATCATAGTTCTCACATGAAGGGGAATGGAGTCCTATGGCACTATTAGCAAGAAAGCGAAGCAAGAATTTTTAGTGATTGATTCAGATACTAAAACTGATCCCTCGGAGGAAGTCCCTATGAGAGCGAGATCGGAAGAAGCAAGAGACACAGGCTCATCCAGACTTATACCTGTAATCAACGCCAAATTAAAAGCATCGCGAGAAGAGAGTCCAAATCCATCAGAGTATTCACCTTATCCAAAATGGGTGTTTGAATTGACCGAGCATGTGGATCGAGTTATGAACCAAAATTCACTTTTAATTGAAGAAATCCAAGAGTTGAAAGCTCGTATCATTAAGATAGAGAAGCAGGTTGACAATATGGATCACAGCCAGTATCGCATGCATGATCGCATCAAGGATATCCAAAAGCAACTTAGTCTGTGATGCAGTAAAGCCATGATTAAAAGACAATTAAGGGTCAATTGCCAATCTAGTCCTTAGGATTTTCAATTTTTCCAAAATTGGTGTCAGTTTGTTGGGTCATTTATTTTTAGAGTTTATTTTCGTTTTAGGATTTAATACAGACTTCTTCTAAGTCTGTTGTCAGTTTGTTTCTTATATTTTCTTCAAGCCTAGGTAATTTCTTTTGTTTTTATTTTTTATTTATTTTTGTTGATATTGTTGGTTTATCTACTATTTGCTGTGTGCTTATGTGTTTCTTTTATTTTATATTTTTTTTGTGATTTTATTTTATGTTATTTTCTTTTTGCTCTCCTGACTTTAGTTTTTTAAACATTGGGGACAATGTTTGGACTAGGTTTGGGGGTGAAAACAGTCATGTTTCAAAATTGATTAATAAATTGACCAGGTGCTATTGAGAGGAGAGTTATTACACTACGTGATTGATAATCTCGACTAGGGAAGAGCCATAAAAATCTTAAGCATGGTTTGATGTTATCAAAGACTTTGAACCTAGTAGGAGAATGTAAAGATATTGTGCATGTGTAGTTGTGGCCTATTAGTGGAGACTATTTCTGTGAAGACTTTTGAGCCGCATCATTTCATTTGAGAGAGAATTTATTCATTTCCACTCTTATACACTTTTCAAAAATTTTTTTCATGATTAGTTGGTCTCTTTAGGCTTTGTTTAGACTTTAAGGTCAGGAATTCATTACAATTCTTTATGATTTATGAAGTTTTAAGTCATTATGTGAATCTATTGACATGAGGTAGGCATGTGAGTGATTAACTCCAAGAAAAAGGCCAAGAAACCAAAATTTCCTAACCTAAAATATGTGTGTGCCCAAAACCAATTTGAAGCCAGACACATATGAGCCTTTATTACTTTCAACCTTACAATTTTCCTTGTCCTAGCCAAAATTAAAAGATAATTCTTACCCTTGGAGTTTGGATCTATTAAAAAAAAAATTGCCAAGGGATGGAAAGAGGGAGTGTTGGGTGCGAAAAAACTCAGATTTGGGGGAGTTGTTAAGCAAGGACATTGAATTTATCAAAAAAAAAAAAAAAGAAGAAAAAAAAAAGTAAAAATAAAATTTTGATAACGAAATAAAGGAAGTTCGGTTAGAAGAGTATGAGCTTAGTGTTAATTGCAACATTTTTAGAGATGGAAAGAAGAATCTCTGAAGAAGTTCAAACTTCTCTTTGTTGACCTTATTCTAGTTCTTTGTGAGCCAAAACCCCTAGCCCCGTTACATCCTTTGGGAAGACTTGCTGATTAATAAGGGATCATGATTGCTTAGAGTTAGAAGCATGGGTGTTGCACTAACTTTAGATGTCTGATTCTTTCAAGAGACCTTAAATTATTATACAAGCAATATAAAGACTCGATTTTTTCTTGATGCTTAAACTCCTAGTTGCTTATGTTGTGAGAGTGTTGCCTTAGGAATCAGTGAAATAAAATAAAAAGATGATGAGTGATTTTCGGTGAGGCTTAAAGTCAAGGCGAAATAAGGTTATGGTATGTATGCGTAGTATTATCGAATTTCGAATACTGGATGATGAGTTGGAAAAGACGGACGATTGTGTGAAGATTACTAGAGACTTATTTTTAGTCGAGGTTTAAGATCTCAGGTGGAGTGATTTTTCTTGAAGATAGCACTGGAAGATTTGTTGTTGAGTTCGAACTTGACTGTTTTGCATTTATGGGTATCGTAACTGGGAAACTCTCAGGAGACACAACTCCTCCAACTAGGGACACCTACAAGTTTAAAAGCTTGAAGCATATGCTAAATGTCATCGTGTTTACCTATGAAAATGGATGTGGTTTTAATTTTATTGTTGTTTTAATTTTTGTTTTTGTTTTGTTAGAGTTTTGCTCTAAGGCGAGCAAAAGTTAAGTTTGGGGTATTTGATCGGTCTATAATTATGCACGATTTTATATCCTTAATCTATACTTTTGTTATGAAAAATCGAGTAAAATAGAGGTATATTAATGTTTTCTGAGTGTTTTATGCAGAAATTTAATTGAGGAACTGAATTATAATTTTTGGGGTAAAATTATAATTTCTAAAATTTGAGGGGTTGTTTTGTAATTTTTTCGCAGGCCATAGCTACAGATAATTTTTCAACAGCCCAAACCAGCAGGTGGCTACTGGAAGTATATACAGGTCTGTTGCTTGCGTCCATGGTTTGCATACAGACTTGTTTTGTTTTGCATGTATATAACGTGCATTCTAGTGTTAAGCAATCAAAACGTGCGTTGAAAACTTTCTTTGCTGATTTTACTTATGGAAAATCATCACTAATTTCGTAGTTGATTTTTCGAAGACAATTTAGTCAAGTGATCAAGGTTTTGAAGGAAATTTCAAGTGGTCTTGTAGAGGATCTTGAATTTAATTTTGTGAGCATTCAAAGCAGTGATTCAAGCGGTCAATATATGTTATTAACAGAAAACATCTTGGAGGATATTTTTGGGGAGTTTTAGTTGGCAGTTGGCAGAGAATCAAGGGAAAAAAAAAAGGAAGTCAACCAATGCTTGAACAATATCTCCCTTCTCTTTTAAATTCATTATTTTCATAGACAGAGAGAAGGTTGGCTGGGAGAAATTTTAGTTTTTTTTTTTCCTATTCATTTTCTTTTGGACGGTAGCAAAGAGGGCTAGAGAGAAGTGTAGTCTCAAGACAATCTCAACATTGTCAAAAGTTAGTGTGCTCCAATTAAAAAGCCAGTTTATTCAAGTTTTAGAGGGAGAAGTATCTCAGAGAACACCATAGTGACTATCTCATCTTTTTCGTTGATTATTTCAGTGTCAATTATTTTTATTTTAGTTTTATGCACTGTGTATTTTAACATTATATCGAACTAATTTTAATTTCTAAGGCTTCAATGTAGCCAATTTATCTCATCGCCTATTCAATGATTTTTCAGGTTAATTGATTATTTATTTCTTGTATATTTGTATTCTATTCTATTGAAACTTAATGTTGTAAATTAAATAAGATCTGTTAATTGGCAAATGTTGTGACTATGATGCGCTTGATAAAGGTATCATGTGTTAGACGCTAATAGAATGGTATAATTCGTATAGGATAGACATATACCTATAAGGATTATATAATCATATGTGGGTAATCGAAACTTAATGAATTCAGGATAGTTTAATCTATATAGACATATAATAGATTAATTATTCTGGATGATATTACTTGACTATTCGAAAGAGGCTGGTAATTAATTTAGAGTTTTACCCGATTAAATACAATATAGAAGTCATTACTTTTGTGAGAATAAAATGAAAATAGGTTGATGAAATAAAAAGGTAACATTGTGCCTTAAATTTACTCATCTGCTGCTAGTTCCATCAATTAAATTGTTTGTTAATTTAATTTTTATTTATTTTTTTATTATTAACTCTATATATATTTTTCCATTTAATTAAATTTAAGGGATATTATTATTTTACCCCCTAGAATGAAAAATAACATCAAACAGCCCTTGATTTTGAAATTATTAGTCAAAAAACCCCAACCGTTAGAGTCAACAAGTCAAAGAGTAATTTTCATCCAAAAATTAACAGAACTGTTAGATGGAAGGGTAAATAGGTAATTACGCATGATGGGTACAGTTGTTAGCCGCCTATTCTCTCTCTATCTGGAGACCTCATCAGTTGTCTCAATGTCCACACGCCCAAACTCCCTCGTCAGCCCCCCACGCCTCTCTCATTCATGCCCGAATCAGCCCCCAACACCCATCATCACCAGTTCACGACCAGCTCCATCATGATCATCCATGTCTTCTTGTCACTCTCTCGTCTATCCCTCCATGTCTTCTCTCTCCCCTTCTCTCTAATCGATAACTACCTCGTCGATTGCGGCTCCCTTGCGGATGCCACCGTAGACGATTGCCTCTTCGTTTCAAACTCGTCAACTGCAAATTTGCACTTGTATGCCTCCTCATCTTAGTCGGTCTAACCCATCGACCAAATTTATGACTCTGTTTTTTATCGCCATTGAGATATGTTTTCAAGATCAGAGACCAAGGGTTTGAGACGATGGTAACGGGTAACGATGGCGGTGGGTGACAGGTAGTATATTGAGTGGTGATGGATTAGGTTTTGGTGGATCGAGTCAACAATGTTGATGGTTTTAGTTTAATTTTTTAATTTTTTTTCATGTATATATTTTTTGTTTTGGTTGCCAGTAATCTTGATTTTAGTTGATGGTTTTGGTTTTGGTTTTTATCTTCATTGTGTTGATGCTTTGGTGAAAATGGTCAAACCCACTCCATCTGTTTTGGTGAGAATCTGGGAGTTGCATTGTAGGAAGTTTGTCACGATGAGAGGTTGAAGATGAGATGTTGAATCTCGATTCATGGTTTTATTTTTTTTGAAGGTTTTTTTGTTCTTTTGATGTCCACCGTCCATCTCGAGATGGACGGTGGAGATACATTTATTTTTTATTTTTAAAAAATTTAATATATTTTATAAAGTATGAAAATAAATTATTTTCTATTATTTTTGTTTTTAAATTAATGTTGATGGGTGGAGATTTCTTTTTTTGTTTTCCATTATTTCAATTTTTTTTCCTTTAATTTTAATTTTATTTTTTCAATTTTTTTATTTGGTAATTGAGTAATTTTTTTTATTTTTTAATTTTTCAATATAGTAAGAGGGCATATTCATCTTTGCACGGTTTTGTTACAAAACCACTAACATTGGGACGGAAACCACTTTTGGACAGATGGTAGGGGGTTTTTTGGCTAATATTTTTAAAACTTGGGGTGAACTGACAATACTTTCCATTTTAGGGGGGATTTTAGATTTTTCCCTAAATTTAATTCTCTCTTAATTTTGGTAGTTTGGATAAAATTGTTGTCAATCAATTTTGGTAATTGATACGTAAAATTTAGCAATTGTCCCCACGGGAACAATCTTGATTTGCCATTATATTACCTTGTGACCGTGTATACTTACACGCGACCTATTGTAATTAGTGTATTAGGAAATTACCCATTAAATGCTACTTGTCTGCAAGTAAAATTTGAAAGAAGGATCGGAGGTCTTACATAGTTGAGATTTTGAAAAGTTTTAGAAGTGTACATTTTGTTTATTACAATGTAGAATTATTGGATTAATAATCGTTATAATACCGAATCTTTTATCAAACCACCCTAAGTATTGTTAGATTTTTGAAATGATTTCCATCTACTAGTCTAGAACCATATAAAATTTCTCAATTTATTACAAGGTCTTTTCGGATTTAAGATAGGAATCTGAGAGGGTTCTATCATGATATGATAAATACGGATAGACCTGTAAATCCACATATAATTTAAAGTCAATTTTATCTTACTTTAGATATTAGAAGCAATCAAGTTAATGCTTATGTCACCCCATTTACATCTATGGAAAGTCTTATTTGCAACATTAATGATGACTATATGAATCATGTGTAACGCCCCGAATTTTCTCTATTTAAGAGAAATAAGAATAGTATTTTTGAGGGAATATGATTTCGAGAAAACGGATATTTCCTCAAGTTTCGTGAGATAAAATTTTTTTCGATAAATATTATTTTCAGACGGAAAGTGTCCGTGTAAATAGTAATTTTTAAAAAATGGATCTTGTATATATATTAAAATGTTTTAAAAAATTATATTAGAATTAACGAAAATTTAAACGAATCAAAATGAGTCAGTTTGAGGTAAAACAGAATAGTTTCCGTATCCGATCAAAAATTTAGAAGGATTTTCAAAAAATTTTGAAAATTTAGAGAAGTATCAAAATGAGTATTAAAATGCTCAAGAAGTATTTTGGAAGCTCAAACGACACGTCCTAAAAAGATTTGGATTGAAGCGGAATCAATCTGAAAATCGCCAAAGGCAATTTAGTAAATTATGGAGAGCCAAAAGAGACTTGAAATAACTTTTAAGGGTTACTAAGGTTATTAGGAGTATATAGAAAGTCCGAATATAGGTCTCGTTAAATTTTGAAGGGATTTCGAAAAAGTTTCAGAAAAGCCGAATCTGAGCGTTCCAAAAAAAGTCAAATCAAAAGAGATAAGAAATTATAGATATATGGGGCAAGCCACCATAAAAAAGTGACATGTGGCATAAGAGATAAGAATGAGGACACTGGTCAAAATTTCATTGATGACATTTTTGTAATTTTAAGAAAGTTTTAAGGGTAAAGTTTTCATTTGGTGGATAATATATAAAGTGAAATGCATGAATGATGAATGAAGAAGAGTGATGATCGGCAAAAAGAGAAGGAAACGTGAAAAAGAGAGAGTGACCACAAGGAAGAATGAAAAACCGAGAGGAAGAAGGAAGAAGAAGATAAATGAGAGGAAGAAAAGGAAGTTCCAAGTGTGTTCCAACTTTCCTAACCTCTCCAATCTATCAAAAATCTCTCAATAAAGGTTGAAGAAAGAAGAAGGTAAGTGGATGATATCATAACTAGTTTGATGGGTATTATTTTTTATAGTGAATTTAATGAGTTTTTGATGGAATTTTTGAGTTGAATAAAGGTTGATCATCATCAAATTGAGCTTGAAAAAGAAAGGAAGAATCAAGGAGTTTGGGTTAAGGAAATTAGTAAGGTAAGGGTTAGGTTTTGATATAGAGATTTGATGGAATTTAATAAAATTTGATTTTAACGCTTTAGTGGTGCCATTGATAGTTATTTGATGCATTTGTGTATGATTTTGAGCTTGAAATAAAGAGAATGGATTGATTTTGTCATATATTAGTATGTACCCAATTTGGAAAATTTTATGTGATTGAGTGGGTTTTAATATTTGGATGAGTTTATATGAGATATGGTATTAAATTGAGATGATTTTTGGAATAAAAATTCAAGTGGATAAATAGATGAGAAATTATATTAGTATGTGGTCAATTTGTGTTTTTGCATGTATTGGAGTTGATTTGATTGGTTGAATGAGTTGTTTAATATTTTTGGATGAATTTAGAGTGGTTGGAATTAAAAGAATGAAAGAAAATTGAAAATGGAAAGTTTGGGTGTAAAGTTTGGATGAGATCAAGAATTTGTGTAAATGTGTTGTTTCAAATCTTTTGATGTGTTTTAGTGATGTTTAAGATGTGTTTGAGTAAATTGATGGAAAGAAATTGAGAAGATCGAGCGGTTATGTATGAGATTTAAATTCAGTTAGAATAGGGTGTAATTGTGTATTGAGTTGATTTGTTGATGTTTGTGGATATGGAATGTTTTTGGATGAATTTGAATGAATATAAGTCAATGAAATGAAGAAAATGGAGTTGATTAATTAGGCAGGATGGACGACCAAAGATGAAAATAATGGAATGTTGTTGATTTTTTTTAGTTTAATATAACATGAGAATTAATTGAAATTTGTAAGTGATGAGTTTAGATTAAATTGTGGTTTGTAAGTATTGATTAAATTCAAGGATTAAGGGGTGAAAGTGAGTTTGTGAAAAAGCCATTAGCAAGCCCAAAAGGTTTGATTTTGTGATTTTGATTGATTTCACTTTTACCGTGATTTTGTGATTTTTAATTGATTTGATTTCATGTTTATGTGAAAATCATAGTATAAATGATTTTGTGACATTGTGTGATGAAAAATTGAAAAATTTGGAAAATGCATACTTGTTCAAAAATGAAGATTGAGTGTATTGTGAAATTATTTTAATAAACTGTAATAAAAAGTCATTTAAATATAATTTTAATGAATTTTGAATGGAAACGGAAAAGAAATAGAAGGAAACGGAAAGAAACAGACAAATTTAAGGACTTGACTGTGTATTAGTAAATTGAAGGCCAACGTGAAGTTTTAATGAATAATTGAATGAAAAACAATATTTTACATGTACGTTTGATATTTTGATGAAACAATGAAAGAGGATGATTAAAATTTGATACATTTCGTTAGTAACGAAAATTTTATTTGAAAACGGAAATTTGTCAAATTTTTTGTAATAAATGAAACTTATAAGGACCCTAGTAAACTTGAACATTAGTAAATAGGGATTGAAAATTGGTATGCCAATAAGGTAGATCAGCAGTATTGCACCATTATACTGGCACACAGTTTTCGACGAATAGATTATGAAAGGTACTAGGTGTCCGGTCCTGAAATCAAAATTGATTGTGATATGGACTCGGTGGATAGTCACCGAGTGGCCGATATCGGGAAGGTCATTTATTCTGGCGAGTAGCCACCGAGTAGTCGATACCGAGAGACTCGAATCTGATCCATGGTATCGTGTTAGTGTTTATGAAGGGCACTTAAAAATATAAAAGAAAATCATGTTGATATGGTTAAAAATGTTAAATGTTGTGTTTTAGGTGTGCATTAATTTGTAATTTGAGTTCTTTGTAATTTATTTATAAAATATTTGAAAATTTGTGAAATATTAATTTACGACTTGTATTTTGAAAAATATTAATATTTGGTGAGAATCGTGTGGTTCTAATTGGAAAGAAATGATTTTATGTATTTTACATATATAATTGTTAGTAAATTGATTAATTAGTGAATTTTTTATATAAAGCTTAAAAATTGTTGTTAAAATCGATTTTTAAGTTTCATTAGTTACTCACTTTTTATTTTGTTACATTTAGAAATCTGAAAAATATTGAAAGTGTGAGTTTATAATGTTGTGTAATAAAGTTTTGTGACTTTTAAATTAAGTGTACACCCACTAAGTAGAAATATTTAGCGCATTGGATTTTCCATGCGTAGGTTGAGATTTGGACAATGTAAATAGAGACAGATGAGAAGATAGTTGTCACGCTTTTAATGGGTCACGTTCCTCCACCTTTGAGTAGTTATTCTTTTGAGCACTACGTATTTTTTTTTTTTTTTTTGTTAACGTGTATTAACACGCATGTAGATAAGTGTACAAATATATATTTATGAGGTTTTGTAAATGATAATCTATATAAATAGTATAAAAGATTTTGGTATTGTAAAGTGATTTTATAAATAAATTTATTACTTTCCTTTTAATTGGCAGTAACTTTTATTAATGTGATTTTTATTAAATGTTGTATTCATAAATGTTTGTGTGGTGAAGTGAAAATGGAAACAGACGGGAAGTTCGAATGAAAGTTGAGAAATGAAAATTTTAGAAGTGTTATCGTTTTCCCTATAGGTTTTTAAATTTTGTATTTTTAGAAAAATAGAGAAAATTCTACCTGATTTTCTATAAAATAAAAGGATTGAATAAAAGAATAAATGAATTTTTGTAAACGATTTAAATGAATTTTAATAAGAAAGGTAATATCCTTCGCCTCAATTCTCATACCATTGGAAATTGAGGGAGGGGTGTTACATGATGCGAGTAATAATGAAGATCAAGACACAACAAATAACAAATGATGGTGTGGGACACGGGATAATGACAAAAATCAAACTCGGGATAGTGATGAAAAGGAAACTCAATTTGCTGATACCTTTAAAAAATAAGTGTTCTTAGAAATAAGATTTTTAGGTTTATAATTTCAGAGTAATCTCTCACAATAATATTGGATTGTTCCTAGTGTAAAATTGGACGATATTAAGGCTATTTCAAACGCTATATCGACCATCTACCAATGTGGTATATTGTATAAAGGTGCATCCTTTGACAGTAAACAAGAAATGAATACAATCATTGGAGAATACGCTCTGAAAGCCAATTTTGAATAACGGGTTAGACGTTCAGATACGAAGCGATTTGAGGTCAGTTGCAAGAATAAGAGTTATAACTTTATAGTTTGTGTAAGATGTAGAAAGGGTTGTTTGATATGATTTGTGTTGAAGTATATGGCAAAACACACGTGTCGTCAGGTGTCCATGGAATCACATATGAAGAGTGTAAAGGCTAATATCATCGATAAATTGTCAGCGGGAAAAGTGGGAAGAGATATTTATACACCTAATCATTTGATTAGAGAAATATTAGAGCAGTTTGGCTTGTAGATCTTGTACACTAAAGTTTGGAAGACTTTACAATATACAAAGAAATTAGCACATGGACAAGCAAATGAGTCATACCAACAACTTCCATCCTACTTTGAAATGTTAAAACTATAAAACCCCGACACAATTATGGCAATTAAGAAAGATGAAAACAACCGATTCTTGTATTCGTTTGTTGCACTTGAAGCTTCCATTAAGGATTTTCAGTCTTACATGAAACCGATTGTTGTTGTTGATGTCACTCATTTGAAAGGTAAATATAAAATGATGATTTTTTTTACTGAATACAAAGATGGGTCGGAGATGATTTATCTCATCGCTTTTGGATTTTTTGATTAAGAGTAAGACCGTTCATAGACTTGGTTTTTAAGAAGATTGCGACAACCGATCGGTGTATCAAATGATTTGCTTATCATATCTGATCATCATAAAAGTATATCGAATGGGAGGAGAGTAACTTTTCTTAAAGTTCCACACATGTTTTTTTTTTTTTTTTTACCTGTGGCAAAACCTTAAGCAATATTGTAAAAAGTATTCAGATGTTGAAAATGCATTTTACAATGTAGCATATAGTTATGTGCTAGATGATTACAATAGAATATTGGAAGAAATTCAAGCATTATATCCGCAAACATATAAAACTTTGGTTAAGGCTAAAGTGAGTAGGTGGTCACGGACATATTGTCGAAAAAGAAGATATAAAATGATGACTATTAACATTGCAAAGTTGCTCAACAATTGCATGATACAAGCACGTCATTTGCCAATAACAAATGCATATGAATAAGTGAGAAATGTGCTATAGAGATGGTTTAATAATAGACATGTTACTACTGAGAAACTCACAACTTATTTACCACCGCTACGTACGATCATATCATGTTAACAAAAAAATTATTGACAAGTAGCATACATCCCGTTATAGAACTGATCACATATAATATCATGCATCTAGCAAAGGCAATGTGGTGGTGAACATTCAAGTGCACACATGCAGTTGTAAGCTATGGAAACCAGATCAGTTGTCATGTGTTCATGCATGTACTATAGCCAAATATCATAATTATACTTTTGGTTTTTAATGTCATATTATAACAGTTAAATTTGTGATACATGTCAGGCTCGAAGGCGTTAGTTGTGGTATATTTTGCAATTAGTATTATAGCATAAAATGGTTGAAAACTGAATATGCATGTCTGATCAATCCTATCCCTAAATTGGCTACTTAGAATGTTTCCACAGAAGTTAAAAGTATGATTGTAATATCACCCACAGGAAGAAGACAAATAGGTAGGCTAAAAGAGTTCGGATTCCTTCAATGGGGGAAGCTCGTCATACAAAAAAGTATAAAAAATGTGGTCAGAGGTGGTATAACCGTCCTAGTTGCCCTAAACCCCTACATCTACCAGCGGAGGGACAAACGCAGCTATAGGTGCCCAACCGAGCAGAGCCACTACTGCAAAAGTAGGGACAAACACAAATGCTCATGAAAATGCCTTACCCTTCGAAAGGTGTTGCCTCTGTGCACAACTAATGTCGATGTCTTCAACGATTTCCTATTCCCAATCTAATGTTCGTTAGACATAACTGTCTTAGTTGTCCTAACCCACTATATCTACCAGCGGAAGAACAAGCGTAGCTATGGGTGCCCAATCGAGTAGAGCCACTATGTAAAAGTAGGGATAAACACAAATGCTCATGAAAATGTCCCACCCTTCGAAAGATGTTGCCTCTATCATGAGACTTGTGCAACTAATGTTGGTGTCTTCAACGATTTCCTACTTCCAATCCAATGTTGGGTAATGATGAAAATAATGATTAGACATTAATTTGAAACTTTTGTTTCATGTATACTATTTATTTTTTGAAATGAAATTTTACTCTATTTATATAATACAATGGTATTATTATACTCGGATCAATTTTTAAATTACTAATAAATTTTCATCAATATTTATAAAAATTAAATTACTAATAAATGCAAATTTAATGAATGAACTAAAATAAGTGACATCAAAATGGGAGAGAAAGGGATAAAATTAGTGGAAAATGTCGGATTGGTTTTTAAGGGGTATGAAAAACCAAAATTAGTTTTTAATCCCTTGAAAAATCTATCAATGGCTTCAACATCGAATCGGTTTTTGAAGAGAGTTGAGAAACCGAAATTGGTTTTTAAACTCATATAAAAAATCAATAATGATTTTTCTTGAATTCCTCATTTTCAGATGGCTTTAAATGGGCAACAAATAGCCCCAAATTGCTTCAATTTAATCAATTAAGATGGAATTGCGTAAATAACTTATATAATAACTCCACACGGTGACACTGAATTAAGATATGACATTAGGTGACTACGTTTCACCCTGTCCAAATCTTAGTGTTAACTCATCTAACCATGTTCGTTTGTAAAGTTGATCTGTTGTGGGATATAACATCAATTCAATAGTTTTAGTATCTTTTTGGTCATTGAGAACCTTCAAATTTGATGGGAAAAGTGGTAAAAATAGGAGAAAACTTCGTATCGGTTTTTCAACCACTTTAAAAAAACCGATCTTGGTTTTTCTTGATTTCTTCCCCTTGAAAAACTGATTGCGATTTTCCAATACATTATTTTAAAAAATCATTTTTATTTATTTTTTTATTTATATACTTAGCAATACCTGAATAATATAATCATCAGTATATTATTTTTGTAAATTAGTAATTAATAAAATTTAAAATCAATATATAAATTTTTACATTTACCTATTTACAATCTCTCCATCAAAATCTAATGTTTATTTTCTAAATTTATTTACTTCTTATATTAGTGTCAAAAACATATATAGATCCCTAGCAATCTTTGCTTTCAATGCAATGGCATCTGTAACCTGATCGGGTCATATTGATTTCCATGTACTCTCTTTCGACTGTAAAAAATCACGTGTATATATTGCCACGTACACTCCATAACTCGTTCTGTATCAGTTATAAATTAATTAAATGATATTAACATTTAGAATATATTATTACTTAATTAGGTTATAATTTAATCACCCATTAGTTTGTTAAGGCACATACAATCTATCAAGATACTAAGTTTCTACCGCTCATCCACGGGTAGCATATCTATATAGGTCGTCTTATAAAATCCAATAAACCGTAACAAAATGGGTATCAAAGACACAAATGGCTCAAGTGGCTCGCTCCGTTTGGCAGAGTCAATATGCCTAAAGGAATCGTATATTATTATTTTCTTCTCTTTGAGGCACACTTGATAGAGGACCTAGTAATTGTAATTCAGATTACATGGTAGCAACATTTGCAGTTTGAAGACATCAGTGGTATAGGACTAATTCAAATGATCAAATAATAACTCTTAATCTTCAAACAACACTTATATTTTCAACATGCCACCATATGACTAATGCATATATCTGACTATAATTGAATGCAAGCCATTCTGAGGGTACATCAATCGTAACCGGATCAAATTTTATTCTCAGGAGGACATAATGCTCTTTATAGTATAATGACATAAATGCTTACAAGATAAAAATTAAATATGTTACAGCAACTTCAGGGACACATGACAAGAAATTAAAATATATAACTGATAGAAATGTAAATGCCCACAAACAAGAAACTCCCACAGACCGCGTATCTAGTGTCTTCAATCTCATTCCACCATTTCTTTCATAGGCACATTAGATAAGAATCGATGTACTTTGAAATCAACCATTAGTTCGCATCTGGAGGGTTAGCAAGATGTCCGGTATCACGCACCACCCATAACAATCAATCGCATGCCTAAAATTTAAAAAAAAAAATGAATTTATTGTAAATTTTGTTACATTAGCAATCATGATGAAAGGACAATGATGCTTTTTATCAACATTTGAGGTCTAAAGACATGGTAGCTTTATATTGATTGTAAACACTCTCCACGAGGTTTATAGACTCCGTCACCTCCTCAACCTGCAATTGGGGCACTTTTTTTTTTCTTTTTCAGTGGTCCAGGATCTGCGTATGACATTTGTAAAGATGCCGCTAGCTTTGTCTTTCATTTGCCCTGTTCCTGAATGACTTTATCCTACAACTATAAGCAAATCAAAACCATCAATTAAACATTTAGAATTATATGTCAGACTGTAACACAATAGAAATACAACATGCATCTAGTCATCACCATGCTCAGCCTCTGTGCTTGATGGACCTCCTAAGACCTTCTAAGAATGGTGGATCTCTTGGTCCTCCTATTAGAGGGGTGACTAGTGGACACCATGAGACTGATGGATCTCCTGGTCCTCATGAATAAGTGACCGATGGACTCCCTCATCCTCATGGAGAGGTGACTAATGGATCCTTTTGTCTTGATGTGATGGTGGTAGGTTATAGATGTGCTTATTCTGGATAAAACTCCCACAACCATCATCATCGTCGTCATCATCCAGATCATGCTCACCATCTAAAGACCTAGCAACTTTTAAACACTCTTCCATTCATCTTAGCAATTTTTAAATGCTCACTAGCCGAAGACTAGTAATTTTTAAATGCTCTTCCACTCATCTCGGCCTCTTATCAGTTTTTCTTACGATCTTATAAGTTATTTTCTGCCTCTTATCCATCATACTTATTTTCTTATAGGTTATCTTCTGTAAATCCATAAGATACTTAAACGACCGCTTCACCATGTATATATCATTTTACATGGTGTGCACAATTATAAAAAAATTTTGACAAAGTCTTCCCTATTTTTTGAGTATTGGGAGAAATATAACCTATATATTTAAATAATTACACTTCATCTATCATATGTAGAGATTCCATCTCTTTGTCTCACTCTGTACTATTATACAATACGTCTATAACTTTTTCATTTACTAAAATGGATAGTCACTTAAAAATAAAATAAATAAAAGATTTGTACCTTAGGATGTATGTTTTGTACATCATGTGACCTTTTTGTCCGAAACTCTAAAAAAGTATCCTCTTATTCAGATTGCACGACTAGGACATCTTTATACAGTTCATCATCCTCCCTTGTAAACTCATTAACCATATGATCATCATCACCTTACACCTCATCATCACCTCTTTCATCCTCCTCCTGATAATCATCTTTACCCCGTACACCATCATCATCATCATCCTCACTCCCTCCGCTGCCAACTTTATGTACCTTTTTGCTCACTAAATGCTTTGAATTGAAAGATCTAATAATCCGTGTCTCTTTCGGAGTCAGTGTGCTCAAGGGTTTGCGCTATGCCAACTATTTACAATATAAACATATATATAGTTATATTATTATTATATACTTAATATAAATAAGGATAGTTAAAACAAACAAAGAAAGAAAGAAAACCAATTTAGGCTAGCTTTGCCACTTACAGGGAAAAAATCATTAAGGCTTTTTATGTCTTTTAACGTCCTTTTAAGTGTTTGTCTTTTACACCTTTGCAGTTTATTTTTTAAAGACTGGTTACTTTTCCCTATCTTTTTTTCCCTATCTTATTTCTCAACACCAGAAACATGTCGACTAGCAACCATTATAATGCAAAAATGATTAAATAAAAAATAAACCTATAGTAGTATATATATATAACCCTATATATTAACCATATTAGATGCACTTGAAAAGTCACGACATAACTATAAAGATTAACAGTCTTTAGTGGGGTTTTAATCCGCTCTTCAGTAATTACCATATGGAGGTAATAAATCAGCGTATCATAGCTTAATGTACCCCAAAGGAATGAGTTCTACGCCTTTGCATTCTTTATAAGGACCCACATAAAGTGACTAATATTGGTCTTGTCATCTTGCTATAAAAAGATATGAAAAACGATCCCTACATTGGCTAACATTAACAAATCTTCATCATTTACTATGTCCTCAACTATACATCTTTGCCGCATTTTATGGCTCCTTGCTAGAGAAAAATGGCTAGGCTGGGCACACTCGGCAAAATAATCACCATAGAATATTGTTCTCATCATTTTGTAACATATTGAAGATTTTTTGGTCGATACCCTTAAAAGAAAGTTCTATCACCAATAAGAACTCCTATTTCCTAAACATATATGTTCTTCCCTTGATTTCAAACCACATTTCATCATAATGCCTACCAGGAAACTCCACCTCTCTAATAAGAAACCATAATATCACAGATGGAGCAGTAATATCATTGTTGCTTATCTCTAAAATATGTCTGAACGGGTACTCTCCTATGAACCAGTCGTACAAACCTCGTCTAATATTAACTACAATTATTTTATCAAACTATTTATGACCAATATGTGTATTCCCGCTCAAATTTTTGTCAATTGTTTGCAAACTATGTTTATACTTGAAATCCATCTGTAGGAAAGAAAAACAGTAAATGATTAGTATTTTGGATGTGAAAAACCAAATTGGTTTTCTACTAGGTTTGAAAAATCGATCAATGTTATTCACTGATTTTCACACATGCTCAGTTTTTCACTTCAGTTTTTTCGTATCACAATAAAAAACCACAATGTCAAATCGATGTGAAAAACTAAAGTGAAAAACTGAGCATGTTTACCAAAGTAAAAAACTAAAGTAAAAAACCGAACCAATGGCAATGACAGTGCTATCATCGAAATCGACCATTTTCCAACCCCAAATCCAACTAAATCTAACTTATTCTAACCCTAATCATAATAACCCAATATCCATAACACAAAAAACATCTCAAAATCGCAAAATAAAATCAAAAAGTCATAAACTTTCAAATGGAATATAAACCTCGTGTACCTTGGCAAATGGAGAAGGTCACCAGCGGTCGGAGATGCTCTGGCTAGGTTGACAACCGTGAGAGAATGGTCGAAGACAGTGGAACGAGCTCACAGGTCTCAATCAGGTATGGAGCGTAGAAAACCGATCGAGTTCGAGTTTTACAATCGATGATAATAATGACTTTCTATTGATTTCTTACATCTTATATATATACAGAGGTTGTTTTGTAATTACATATTCTAGTTTTTTATAAAATTTTAAACGTTAAGGGTTTATGGGTAAAAATGTGTAGGGATATTATAGGTAATTTGGAAATATGATAAAATTAATTTATTTCAGGGGTTAAAAATAAAGGGTAAAAATAAAAATCACTCTTTCAAAATGGGTTTTTCTAGTCATTTCCACTTTTTTAGATTATATAAATAATTTGAATTTAATAGATATTGACAAACTTATAATTTTCTTGCTCTATAAATCTCTAGCCTCTAGCTATTTAATACCAATTTTTTAAAAATAAATATTGCCATTATTAATAATAAGAAAATAAGTGTAGATACTATCAGCTTCCATGGAAATTAGCTGGAAAGAGGTCCTTCCTCTATTAATAATTGCTCTGTATTATATACAACTACATGCATAATTTTCAACCATAAAATTAAATTTAAAATCTCTTCTAAGGACATTTCTATTGTTCGTTGTACCTGAATTACTGAACATTTATCAGTTCATTAGAATCGCAATCTGAAAATAAAAAAATGAAATGAAATGTTACATCCATCCATCTATCAATAATAAAGAATAGCATTAAATATTAAATATGCATGTCCTTATATCTTCTTCTCTTTGTTATTGATGGATAGACTTATCCAACCAGTATAAGTGGCAAAACGGCTTGGCATGTCAGATTTAACTGCATTCGATTCGATTCAATTTCATTATGAATTCAACCAATTCGACACTAATTCATTTAAGAAGTGGGTCAACATTTTGGATTTGACATGACACGACTAGACTAATTCGTTTATTACTTGGATCATAAAGAATTTCAAACTCATTAACTTGTCAACCCGTTAATTCGTTTAACCCGTTTAATTCATTTAATTCTTTTAACCCATTAAATCTAAATAACGTTTTGAAAACAAGTAAAATAAATAATTCACAAATAAAACCTAATTCAACACATTAAAAACCAACACATTAAATCAACTACATAATTCCATATAATCCACATTTAAAACCCACAACAAAATAAAGTCATGCTCAAACTTAATACAAATCCATACAAATCCATAGAAATTAAAATTACATCATATAATATTCTCCAACATAAAACTTAATAATTTAAATTTTCCCTCTTTGATTACAAGCTACACAAAAATCACAAGAAAACAACATTAGATATCTACATTTACAATGTTAAATAAGACAAAAAACACAATCAACAAAAAACCCATGTCTATTTATTTGCATTACAACACAAATATGTAATATCAATAGATTTATGTACTATTGATAACATTATGAACACAAACACGCATGTCAAAACCCTCTCTTAACAATTGTTTTACACAAAAAGCCAAAGAAAACCAAAAAAAAGAATGAAAACAAGAATTGAAATAGTGAAAACATAAAGAAAAATGAAAGAGAAGGAGACCTGAAGCTAGTCAAGACGAGGGTTACTGATCTAATCTAATTTGTGTTTTTCAAGCTATTCCTGAGGCGGATACAGATGGCAGTGGATATGACCGATGGGCGTCATGATGGAGATTTTGGTAGTGAAGATGGTGTTGGGATTTGTGCCCTATATAAATGGTTTTAATAAATATTAATAATGTATTCATTTTATTCGATTTATATATTTTGCAAAAAATTGTATATATCATTGGAAACATCCTTGATTATTGATATAATTTCAAACTAAATATATAAGTATCATATACAAGCGGATTTAGTTTGAGATAAGTAATCTAAAAAGTCTGTAGAAAGCAAATTGAGTTGGGTATTTTATTTGTGATAAATCTATAGTTGCGATCTATTTTGTATTTGGTATGATAGTTTTATCCGAGACTATTCATGTAGTAACATAGAAATGGAGACACTTTATATAATATAAATTATATAGAACTGGACCACGATAAATATAAGTTTCTTATCAATATCTGTTAAACTTAGAGATTTATATTTATCGACTAGATGATCATATATAAATTGATCTTAATCTTGAGTGTATTATGGACTCCTGCTTGTTGAATTATATCCTTTAATTTACATGGGTGAGATCGGTGTAGATACCTGGTCAATAACTTCGTACTTTAAGGATATGATTTAGTAAGTAACTGGGAACATTCTACACAATATTGAAATCCACTCTTTCTTGTGAGAAGTAGAGAAGTAGTTCTCTTAAGGGTTGATTCAAGTCTTGAACAATAAAAGCGCTCAACTTTTCGTTCATATGTAAATGGAAAGATAAATTCATAAGTTGTTATGGATGTATTGTTTATTAAAGAATCAATGGTACTTAAAGATCAAGATATAATTAGAGGGATAAAATAAACATTTTGACCTGACTCTAATTATGAACTAATTGTGAGGATCAAATCATATGTAGTGATTAAATGAATGACACTAAAAATTTCAGATTGTATAAAAATATCTACAGTTTTGACAGTGCAATCTTAAGTTTTTAGTGGAGTAACTCTAAAATTAATAATAGTGAATTATTAAATTAAAGAGTTTAATTAATAATTATGATATTATTGAAGCTTAAAACTATAAGTCCATCAGGTCTCTTTGATAACTCATTTCACTATAAGAAACTTGTATATACAATATTATAATTGGACCATCCAATTACAACTGTTACATAAGTAGCAAAATTTGTGTTCACTTGGTATTTGAATAATATTGATTATTCAAATTATTTAATAATTAATTAGTTAATTATTAATTATGAATTAATAATTATTTAATTAATTTTATAAGAGGTCTTGAATTCGATTATCAGCAGTGACCGAGTATAAATTAATTATGAATTTATTGGAGGTCATAAGTTTGATTTCACAATATAACATGAATTAATTATGTTATATGGGGCAAACGTTTAATTTTAATAAACATAGGGTTTAATATTAATTTTGATTAATTAAAACCCTAAATAGTTCCCTATAAATATAAAAGAAATAGTTTTCTTTTTCTAATATAAGTTATTTTTGGTTTTATTGTAAGTTCTTTTAAACAGAAAGAAAAAGTTTTTTCTACAGCACAATACAGAGAAGAATAATCTATATCTTTTTTCTCTGTATAACCAAAATCAAATATTCACCTCTTAAATATATATTGTTTATTCTTTTTAGAAAAGAAATCAATAGAAGATGAGCACAATTCTATATAATTGTGTCCACTCACTTGTTTCTTGGTGTAAAAGCATATTAAGAAAGACTAGGTGGTGAGCAATCCATAGAAATCAATACATAAGGTAAAAATCTTATTTTTAATTTTTATATATTATTTTATTTTATTGTTTTATAGATCTAGGATTCTTGAGTTTTCTAAAAATCAGTGTTCCGCAAAATTCTTATTTTTAACAAAAACAATTGTTGTTTTTTCCTTCAAAAGTTATGGATGGTGGTGGAGCCGTGTAAGAAGGGTGACTATGAGGGAGAAAGAGAGACAACCCTGAAGGAGAAAGAAGTGGTGACCGTGAGGAAGAAGGGGTAGATTCAGTGAAATGGGTGGTATGGCTACCGAAAATGAATTTGAAATGGGCTAGGTTTAGGGTTTGGTTAAATATGTGTGTGTAAGGTTTAGGGTTTGGTTAAATATGTGTGTGTAAGGTTTAGGGTTTGGTTAAATATGTGTGTGTGTGTGTGTGTGTGTGTGTAAGTATGTGTATGTATGTGTGTGTGTGTGTGTGTGTGTGTGTGTATAAGTATGTGTATGTATGTGTGTGTGTGTGTGTGTGTATGTGTGTGTGTGTGTGTGTGTGTTTGTGTGTGTGTGTAAGTATGTGTATGTGTATGTGTGTGTGTGTTTGTGTGTGTATATATATGCTTAAATACACATGAACCCCTATAATATGTTAATATTATGATTTTACCCCTAATTTAACAATGTCTACTTGTGATTTATTTGAGCAAACTCAATTCGATTCGTTTAATAAGCAAATTAAGTGGGTTGAAACGATTATAACATGAGTTTGTTTAACTCAAACTCATACCAATTTATTTTTTACGAATTCATATCGACCCACTATGTCATGACCATTGTTTAAAAACTTGATCAAGTTGACCGATTTCTTATCGAGAAATCATCGCTCGATCGGTTACTAATTCGAGAACCCCCAGATCAGGGGTTTAACTCGGACCTGACTCAAAATCAGCCTAACTCGAGCCAACTCAGCTTAACTCGAACAGACTCAGACAATCGGCTTTTCTTTTTAGTTTTATTGCCAAAATGACGTCATTTTAGTGTCACACACAAAACACAAATCAGAGCAGCCATCTTGCCTTAAGTCGTCATTCTCTTCTTTGTTTTGCTGTTGGACCGTTGGTTTGTTGCTATTGCTATCATCGTCCTTTCGACCTGGTGCATTTGCTACCGTCCGACATAATTCTATCAACATCGTCATCTCTGTCATCGTCTCTATTTAAGAACACCGTGAATTGGTTTTTTTTTTTTTCTTTTTTTTTGGCTCTCACTGCTCTTTTTTCACATATATCTATTTAAGGATGATGAATTGATGATTGATGGATTATACAAGCTATAGTTGTCTGAGAAATTTAGATTTTGGAGTTGATCACGTGACATGTCTTAACTCTTAACTCTTAGTTATATTTTGTTTAGGATTTTGTACTTTTGTTACATTAACGGGAACGTGGGATTTAAATTTTTGTGTTATATGTTTCAATTCATCTTATGATATTATGTTATTTACTATTTGATTTGAAATAAATGTTAGGCACACAGAAATATTTTCAAATAAATATTTTTGTTTAGGCGTTGATATATTATTTTCAGAGAAATTTGTTTGATAATTAATATTTGTTGTTTAAATGTTTCTATGCTTAAACATTTGTTTGATGATTAGGTTGTTTTATGTTCATAAATTAGGGATAATGAATCTTTAGGAGCTTCTGTTACCTAATATCTGAACAAGAATTCAAGTGATATCGGATGGGATTATAAGAAGTTGGTTGATCCAAATGTAATGAAAATAGTGCAGTGCATATTATACGTGAAGATTATGTCTAAAGGGATATATAGATTAAAAGAACATGTGGCTCACATATCTAGAAATATGGCTAAATGTACAAAGGCAAAACCGGAAGATACAAATATAGATGCAGGAATACACATCTGAAGTCAAAAATAAAAAGAGGAATAAAATGATTGAGAAATAGAAGAAAAGAGAAGTAAATATCAAGTAATTAGAAGAAATGGAAGAAGTAAAAGCAAGAGGGGTAAGGAAAGAGCTTCATCATTTTGGCCCAATAGATAGGTTTATAAGACCTATTAGTCTAAACTTGTCATTAAATTTAGGGAAGTCAACGTAAAGGATCGGCCCGCCCCATGCTCTCACATGTAGGGACCGTCCAACCCACCCTACTCTTGAGCCTCGACCTTCGAGGGATTCCCCCACAAGGTTGGTGAGTAAGTACTGTACCCTGAGCCCACAGAGTTTTCATACGTCTCACACTCCTCATCAAACCCAGCACTTGCTCTTAAATGAACTGAGGAAACAGAGTATGTACCATTTAAGCTAGTAGCTCAAATGTTGGGTTCGAGTAAGGAGTGTGGGAGGCGTATGAAAACTCTATGGGCCCAGGGGACAGTACCTGCTCACCAGCCTTATGGGGGGTCCTTCGAAAGCCGAGGCCCGAGAGTGGGATGGACTGGACGGTCACCACATGTGAGAGCGTGGGATGAGTCGATCCGTTACATAAAAATGCATCTTTTTTATGTAATGGCCTGGCCTCACGGTCTTGGCAGCTCTCTGCCTCACCTTGCATTTCCCAAATACTTAAGCCCTCATGTCTTGGGTTCGAGCGGGTGTGGGAGGCAAGTAAAACCCTTGGAAAGAGAGGACAGTACTTGCCATATGGTGAGCCCCCAAGAGACGACATGGCTGACCTACTAAGATCGTAAGGCAACGAGCTGCCATGACCGTGAGACCGAGCCGTTATAGTCAATACGACAACAAAACATCAATGAAGCATTTTTTAAAGAGAGATTTGATCATGAGCACAATTGGGTGACAATTTGGATGTTTAATAAAGTCGTTCCATAACATGTTGTGAATGATGATTTCATGTGTGCTTGTGAAGCAATTGGTCAGTTTGGGTCGGGTCATAGGCCTTTAAATTATTATGAAATGGAAGAGCAATATTTGCCAAATAAGGTGGAAGAAAACAAGTTGTGGAAAAAACAAAAAGAAGGGTGGGTTATAAATATTGTTATAATTACATATAATGAATTTATGTGTAAATTACAGGTATAAATTTCATATAATTTGTTTACTATACAATATTAGTTGTATATTATATTATTTAATTTATGTTTGATTGATAGTTGATTATTATAGGTTAGGAACCGCTTTTTTTTCTTCCAATGAGTGTTCTGATGTGGCACACACTGCAAAACATATTTTCGAGTATGTGAATGCATATATTGAACAAGTTAGACCTGCAAATTTCGCTCAAGTAGTAACCGACAATGCTAATAACAATATAGTCATTACCAAGATTTTGAAGAAGAAGAGGCCAAACATATTTTGGACCTCATGTGTTGCTTACACCATCTACGTCATGCTTGAAAATATTGTCAAGCTTTCAAGATTAAACAAATATATTGAGCAGGCAAAGCAACTAACAATCTTCATTTATGCTCATCACAAGATTTTGACAATGATGAAATCTTTTACAAAAAAGTAGGATATATTGAGGCCAAAAAAGACTAGATTTGCATCCGTTTTCCTTACTTTGCAAAGCTTGATGGATAAAAGAAATGCTTTAAAGACAATATTTAGTACTGAGGAATGAGAGAAGTGCAAACACTCAAATAGTAAAAAAGGAAACTTGGCCTACAAAACTGTTATGAGTTTAGGGTTTTAGAATGGTGTAACATGTTGTTTAAAGGTTTGTGCACCTTTGATTAAAGTGGTGAGACTGATGGATGGGAATCGAAAGCCATCAATGCCTTGGTCATGTAAAGAACTAAGAAAGGTTAAACAAGATATTAGATAGGCCTTGAACAACGTGAAAAATAATTATCGACCAATTATTGAAAAAATTGATGATAAAAATATTAGCTAAATTCTCCATTGTATATAGCGGCATTTTTATTAAACCCCTATTACCACTGTAAGGATTCAAGCATTTCTAATGAAACTAAGTTGTTGAATGCTTTTATAGAGTGTGTGGAGATTTTTCATCATGGTAATATAGCCTCTCAAAATGTAATTATCATGATTGAATGGTAACTATATTATATGAAAGAAGGTTCGTTTTGGAGACTATTGGCTATTAGAGGATGTGATAGTGATTCTAAGGATCGAGGTAAAAATTCAAACATTCTAATTCATATAATTTGTTTTAGTTGTTTAACTTGTTTACTAATTACTATTATAAAATATATGTTTGACATTGTATTTATGAAAATATATTTTCCAAGAACTAGTTTTATATTTGATTATGTTTTGTGGTGTAGTTACTTGGTGGAGCATGTTTGAGGCGACCCACCTAACATGCATAAAATGGCAAAAGGATTCTTTCATTGAAAACTAGTTCATCTAGATGTGAAAGAAATTGGAGCAATTTTGAATGGGTAAGTGCAACTGTGTAATATCCATAATTAAATTTTAATTATTTATTGATTTACTCAATTTTAATTCTTAAATCTTATGTAAATACATACGAAGTAAATCAATAAACTGAATACAGATCGATTGAACAATCTAGTATTTGTTAATTTCAATACAAAGTTTTCAAGCAAAATGAACAAACAGACTAAAAAGAATGTTGATGTCCTATTAACAACTAATGTTGATGCTACTAATGCACAAGGATGGCTTATTCCAGGTGAGGATGATGATAATGATGAACTAAGGTCGATTTGGAGTGACCAAGGCAACTTGATGAAGATGATTTTGATTCTGGAGAAGAGGAAGAGAAGAGAAGGAAGAAGAACATTGATGTAGAGTTTGAGTCTGACAATGAACAAATTATGGAAGACGTTTATAGAGATGATAAAGGTTGGTTGCATCTTCCTTCTCGCCCTTAAGATTTTTAGGGCCTTAAGTCCTTAACACACTTTTATGGACTTTTCCTTTTGATTGCTATTTTGTTCTTGATTTCTTGCTATATTATTATTTATATATTATATATGATATTGGTTGTGAACTTGTGTTTGAGAATGAAAGAATGATAGTAGGTCTTAAGTAGTTTAGATGTGATAGATTTTTAAAATGTTGTTATTTTTGTGTATTATAGGTGGAATTGTTGAAAAAATAGTAGTTATGCTGCAGAAGTTTTTAAGGTATCTAGTATATTGTAATTATATGATTATACTAAAATGACTTTGCAGTTTGCATAAGATAGATTTGATGGTTTTATGGTCATATGATTATATTTTAATTCTATAAAAAAAATTTAAACTTTATTCTTTAAGGTATGGTTTGATTGTGGGTCAACAGTTTGACTATTGATCGATAGTCAAATCGAATACTTACCGAATACTCTCCGAATAGCCGAGTATTCACTATTTACTGTCTCACTAGTTGAATTGTGAGTAGCGAGTTTTGGAACACTAATTGTGATTTATATTATCATCCCTACTAGTATAATAGTCAAATCCATAATATATAGATAATCATGGTGTCAGATTCATTTACAAATCACATGCTTGGAAAATACAAGCATATGCTTGGAAAATGCATCAAGGTCAAATAATTAATGGAAAAAAAAGAATGTGAAATGATGGAGCATGCGCGGTTGAATGAGAAATCATTATCATGATTCATTCCATCTAACCACTTTGAGTTGTTATCATCCCATCACGAAAGTCGAGAAAAATTAAAAGAGAAGAAAAGACATTTAAGAAAAGGCAATAAACACATGGTTAATTATGATTTTCAGAAATCACAGTCCATCGGCATTCCTTTGGCTCAATTTTGGAATCAATCTCTCATGCCCCACTCCCCACTTATATCCTCTCCATATTCTTGTCCTGACCCTGCCCCGTCTCTATCAACATTTTACCAATTTAAATAAAAATTTAGCTCATTCGATTGTAAGATTATCATATAATGTTATTTGTTTTTTTTTTTTCACTTATAATTTAATAATATTAAATTACATCTATTAAATTATTTTTATTTATTTTTTAAGTGATTAAACTACTTAAAATTATTCAAAAATAACAGAAAAAAAAGTTACAATTATTGATTTTTTATTTAAATTCAAATCACTTAATGATATTTAAAATATTTTGAAAAAAATTACTTTTAGTTCCAAAAATATTGAAAATTATTAGGTTTAGAAAACTCTTTTAGAAATAATTATTTTTATCTTTAAAATTTTTAAAACTCTTCAAAAAAATTTACGCTCAATAGAGACAAATAATTTTGGATGGAAAAAGTTCGATGGTCTTTTCTTGTGAAATGCTTAAATCGTAGCATGCGTATTGTTACGATTTTAAAAGTCTTAAAAAAAAAAAGAAGTAGCTTTTCAGTAAATGAGGGTATTTTGATAAATTATTAATTTTTGAAAAAAAAATTAAACAATTATACCAGTGAAATTCAACACCTTTATCATCATTCACCAGCAAAATCACAGTTCATCGTCAACACAAGCCCAGTCTAGTCCATCATGATCATCATCGTCAACACAAACAAACAAAAACTCATCCTCATTAGCCAAAAAAAGAAAAAAGAAAAAAATTCAACTGATGCACTCAATCAAACAAACACCTAATTCTTTAAATAAAGACCAGCAAAAAATTAAAATAAAAATTGTTGACAATCAAAATCAGTCAACCTCGAAACGATTTGAGACACCCGTAAGCCGTTGCCGGAGCCGTTTAACCATTTGGTCCCATAGGGGTTGCGTCCGGAGTCGACCTCTCAACCTTATAGGTATCTTAGGCGTCTAACTCCTACCCACCAGGCTGATCCCAAGATACCTATAAGGTTGAGGGATCGACTCTGGACGCGACCCCTATGGGACCAAATAAAAATTAAATAATTCATTCATTAGTTGACTGAATCTGAACGTAGACAAAAATTAAATAATTCATTCATTAGTTAATAGTGATTTTATCTTCTTTTTTTTAAAAAAACTCTTAACCTTATGCCCTAAGGATTTATGTTAGACAATATAATGAAATTAAATAGGGATGTAATTGGGATTTCGTATCAGGTTGGACTAGAATAAATTTTTTATAAATTAAAGAATATAGACAAATCTATTTAAAGGAGGTATAAACCCTCAAAATTTATATTCTAAATGAATATATTAACAAAAATAAAATAAAAAACTGAATAAAATATTTAAATAATTATATTTATCAAATACGAATGATAGTTAATACTATGATATTAACAACAATTCTTTAAACATAGAAAATCTATATTTTGACAATCCTAATTCATAATTATTACTATACCTCAAATTAAAGAGTATATTAGGAGAAACACTAAAGTATTAAATTTAAATAATCTATTATGCGACTTATGTTAAAAAAAAAAAAAAAAAAAAAGAGCAAAATATGAAAAATTTATGTAAAATTTCACATTTAATATATAAAATAAAGTTATTAAACATGTAATATTAGAATAGAAATAAGAAAATATACGTAATAAGCTTGAAATAAATATGTATTTTTTTTAATTATAAAAATTAATAAATGAAATTTAAAATTAATGAAGTTGCTGCACATTTCCAGAGAATTTCAGATATGCTTAAGAAACATGAAGAAACTTGTGGTATAAAATTCAATAGAATAATGAAGAGAGTGCAAGTTATAAAATAAATATATCAAAAACTTAAGCTAATAGAAGCTCCATGAATCATGGAGTCCGTTCAAATAACCCACCTTACTAGCTCCAAATGGGGGCTGTGATTGTAAAATGTCAAGATCAAGAAAAACTAGCAATAAACTTGTCTCTTGCTTTCTGAAAAAATAAAATAAAATAAAGAAAAATAACTTGTCTCCTGCAAACTCTTATAATCACAATTTATTCTCCACCATCTTGTTACTCAATCATCTCTTGTCAACCTATCACCAATCAACAAACTCTATTAGCTTATTTTATCTTCCTTATCAGCACACTACACACCACACACACAGAAACACTCCATTCCATTTATATTTACGTATATTTTAATATGTATTATATAAATTTTTTTTAGGGGGCTAGGATAGGCTTTACTATGCCCCCGTGACCTTTTTCTTTTCTTCGATTTCGTAGGTTTTAGCTTGTGTCCCAATAACACATAGTAACAATAGCATCATTACATATTATCAGTATTATGTTTGATTTACACAAAAATTCCTAACATAAAAAAAGGAAAATAATAATGAGAAAAGATGGAAAAACTAGAATACTAATCATATGCGAATTGTAACACATGAAAGAATGGTACATGTTAAAAAACAAACAATTTTTTTGTATCAAATACAAAGCGTGGGTATCACCTTTATAAAAGAAAAATAGGATACCAACACAATGCACGGGAAATGACATTAAGGATGAATTTGTAAAAAGCATATTAGGTGTGAAATCTATTATTAGAAAAATCAGCTTCATGGTCGGTTGGTGGGACTCAATTCTACTTTATGAAGACGTGTGGAAATTAATTTGCATTCTTTGTTTTGTCATTGGTGCGTGACTTTGACTCCCTAGTGACTACGGCGTCTTCTTGGTCTATACGGTTTTAAAAAGAAGACAAGTTTTTTTTATGGTCCACACGGTTTTAAAAAGATGATAAGTTTCTTTATGGTCGGTTTTAAAAAGAAGCCATAATCTTGGAAGACAAGTTCTTTCTAGGAATACCACGAAAAGTTACCCTTTGATTTCTATGAAACACAATCGAAGCATTTGCTTTGTGATTTTTGTGATTTCATCTTTTACATTGTTTTTCACACACCTGATTTATGCCGGCAATTCATGAATATATTTGTGGTTTGTTTTTTTTTTTTTTTTTTGTTTCCCATCAATAATAAAGAATTCATATATAAAATAAAAAGTATCCTAAAAAGAAAACGTATAAAATAAAAGTGATTTGATAATCCAATAAAAGGAAATTATCTATAATTATATAAAAAGCATTTAAAGCTACCTTTCATATAAGAAGGAATTGCATCTAGGTTGTTGAATTGTAAATGGATCATTACCCTTAAATAACAATATATACCCCTCAAGTTAGTCAACCTTAACCGGAGAAAAGATATTTTGGTATTTTCCTAATTTTATTTATTTTTTAAAAAAAAATTAAAAAAAAAAATTTTTGAAAATAAAAAAATATTGAATCTCCACCGAGAATAAATGGTGGAGATTTTACAAAATTAAAAAGAAAATTTAAAAAAAAAATGGTGTATATTCATTTTTTGAAATCTATTTCTTGCTATTTTAATATGTAAGGATAATTTTTTTTTGTTCTATAAATTTCTTGTATGGTGATATGAGTTTCAATTTCTTTTATTTGTATTTGATGATTTGCCTGTGAGAGAAGGGAAGAGATGGAATAAGTAGACGGTGAACTATTTTATGAAGAATGTGATTTGTGAATGTGATAAATGGTGTTCATAGAATGTGTTTAATGGTGTCCGTGGTAGATGTTTTTTGGGGTTTGTTGAAGGAGATCATAAAGAGCACGATCTAATTTCTTTTTACTTTTTATCTATTTTTTTTATTTCTTTTTTTTTTCTGATTTTACTTTTTTCCTAATTTTTTACTGTTTGATTTTTTTTTCTATTTTTTACTAATCTTTTCTTTGTTAATTATTTATCATTTATAAAAATATTTTAAGTATTGAAAATAGTCTATTAATTGATTAGATAATAGGTTATTTTCACTATTTAGATTGAAAATATAAGGTAAAAGTAATTTTTCATTAGTTAAGGGTCGTGAATAATTAAAACTAACTATGATAAACATTTGATCAATGAAAACAAATGAGGTTTATATACTTAAAGGATATTTTGTACACAGATTTTATTTCACTTAAAATCAAGCTACTCCCATTTATAAGAATAATATCAACTTCGGGTATGATCAAAGTTTTTTTTATATATTTATTGTTAAGTTTTCATTTATTAATTTCATGATTCAATGGTTTTACGTTTTTATATTTATTTGTTGACAAATAAAATTTGTAATTCTACAAAACTTTGCCTGGTTCATTTATAACCATTTTATGGTTGATGGACATGATTTATATTCATGTGGTTTTATTTTTTTTCATTTGTTCCCTCTAACTTATTCCAACTCAATTAATTAGCATCAACCTCTCCATCTCTACTTCCAACTTTTTTTTTGTTTTTTTGGTTTTTTTCCTCCATTTAATTGAACCAAAATTCAAAATGTATGCCGAAGTTAAAAATAAGAATTAGAAACTCATCGTCAAGTTACTCAAACACAAAACACTCATTTACCTCTAGCCGCCACGTCCAACCTAAGGGAATGGCTTCTCCATAGCTAGATTAGGTCATGAATGAGCCATGTCCTCCACTAGTAAGATTATAATGACTAAGGCAATGATGTTTTTTTTGATATTTTCACTTTACTTTTTAAATTTTTATTAGTTTTAGATTAATTAATTTTATTTTATTTTTAATCTATTTTTTAATGTTCTTCTTGTTTATAATAACAAATCCATCACCCAATTGTTCACTGCACCAATCATTTAAGTTTGCAACCTATAATTGACTTTCAACACCCAATAAAATCGGAAAAATAATCCTCACTAAAATTTACTTTCGCTGTTTAATATTTTATTTTTATCACCCATAGTTGAATCAACCACTCCATCTTTTCTTTTTTATATATATATATATATTCTCTATACTAAAATTTACTTTCACCGATTAATATTTTATTTTTTATTTTTTATTATTTTTTCTGATTTTATTATTTTTCTAATTTTTTGTTGTTTTGATTTTTTGTTTGTTTTTTACTAATCCTTTCTTTTTTAATTATTTATAATTTATAATAGTACTTAAATATTAAAAATAGTATATTAATTGATTAGAGAATAGGTTATTATCACTATTTAGATTGAAAATAAGAAGATAAAAGTGATTTTTCATTGGTTAAGCGTCATGAATAACTAAAATCAACTATGATAAATATTTGATCAATGAAAACAAAGGAGGTTCATATGCTTAAAGGATATTTTGTATACAGATTTTATTTCGCTTAAAATCAAGGATTTTTTTTTTTTTTTATATAAGGTTATCGATTAAAATTAATATTTTATTAAAAAAAGAAAAAAAAAACATAGAAATAAAATCAAGATAAAATGCCAAAACGAAATCAAAGGAATGTCACTGTAATTTTTTCATTATTATAAAGTATTAGGAGGTTTGTCTGTTTTGAATCAGATTGCAGTTATTTTATGTTTCATTGCTTTGCTGTGCAATTTCCATGCAATGCACTTATGAAAGCATCAAATAATTCAATGGTAAAGTTGTCAACCATAACTGGGCCTGAGATTAATATTTTCCAGTCATGGTGGCCCCCATACATGTCCTAGAACCACACAAAGTACTATCAATCACTACAATTTATTACCACAATACCACTTGTTTTACTTGTATGACTCTACTTTTCTCAATTCTCACTCTCTCAAATTTGTAGTTCACTCTATTCGTACTGCAATTTCAGATATCAAGCTACTCTCATTCCTAAGATTTATAAAAAAAAAAAGAAAAGAAAAAAGAAAAATCAGGTACGTTCAAATTATTTTTACATTTATTGTTAATTTTTCATTTATTAATTTCATGATTCTATGGTTTTATGTTTTTATATTTATTTGTTGACATATCAAATGTTTCAATCAAAATAATTAATTTCAATTCTGCTGAACTTGGCCTAATTAACTTATATCCATTTTATAGATGATGGACACGATCTTATTAAAATTCACTTCCACTGGTTAATATTTTATTTTTGACACCCATAGTTGCATCAACGATTCTTCATCTTCTCTGATATGCAGTGTTGAAGCTACTATATGGCTTGGCAGGGCTATGGCCCCAGGCGAACGAAAAATTTAAGTCTAATAAATTTTTAATAGGTTTTTTTAATAAAAAATATAAAATTGTGGATATTTTGGAGTTCACCCCTTAAAAGAGAATAATTAAACTTTTTAATCCTATTATTAGTGAATCTAACTTTTATGATGAAAGGAAGTAATTAATTTAATACACAATTTTTAAAACAGTAAAGTATTAAATTAATTGATTTTTACTTTTTTGTTTTCCTTTTTTAATTAGGTCTAACTTAAACCCTTGTTTATTTTTCTTGTTCACTTTTTCATAGCCACAATTTCAACAAATAACAATTGTTACCTGTCGATTATATGGTATTGGGTATATAGTTTAATAGATTTTAAAGTTCTTTAATTCGCAAATTTATATTTCACTTTTCCTTTGATGAGTTTATGTTTGAAAAATTTAACTTTATTTATTTATTTATTTATTTGTTCAGATATTGGTTTGAAAAGTTGAGTTTGTTCATCAATAATTGCTTGTTTCTGTTGGATCGAAATTCTCACTAAAACAAAAAATAAAACTTTTACAACACTCAAAACACCTCACAATACAAAGCTTTGCTTTGTTTCTCACACACTCACTAGAAGCTTTACTTCTCTTATGTTTTCTTCTTCTTTGTGATGCTTAGACCTCATGCAAGAGGGGCTATATATAGTGCTAGAAAATTAATCTAAACCATTCAAATTAACAAATACAAATAAATCCTAACCACACAATTTCACCAACCAAACAAATACTTTTAAATTGACTCACCTAACCTTACACCTAACCTTACACCTAACATTATACCTAACCTTAGAAGGTTCTTCTTGATGGACTTGGGCTTGGTAATGGGCTTGGAAATGGGCTTGGTAATGGGCTTGAAAATGGGCTTGGTAATGGGCTTGCTTAAAACAAGTTTATATTTTCAACACCCCCTCTTAAACTTGTTTTACCATGCCAAGCAAACTTCTTAATCTCGCAAAATCTTCAAACTTTAGTGGTTTGGTGAAGATATCTGCGATCTGATCCTTTAACCTTACGTATTCCATTTGCACATTTCTTTTTGCTATGCATTCTCGTATGAAGTGATAACGAGTATCGATATGTTTGCTTCTGTCATGAAACACCGGATTCTTTGCTAAGGCGATGGCTGACTTATTGTCTACACAAATCTCAGTTGGTTCTTCTTGTGGCAAGCTTAATTCCTTCAATAAATTTCTGAGCCAGATTGCATGACAAACACACGAAGTAGCAGCTACGTATTCGGCTTCACAGGTGGATAGTGTGACAATGGGTTGCTTCCTTGACATCCATGTGAAAGCTGTGTTTCCCATGAAGAATGCAAACCCACTGGTGCTCTTTCTATCATCTGTATCTCCACTCCAATCGCTATCGCTATATCCAACAAGTTTGAAGTCATTTGAAATTGAATAGAACAAGCCAAAGTCAATTGTACCTTTGATATAGCGAAGGATTCTCTTAGCTGCCTTGAAATGGGTAGTTATTGGATTCTCCATATAACGACTCACCAGTCCAACTGCATAAAGGATGTCAGGTCTTGTACAAGTCAAGTACCTCAAACTTCCAACCAAACTCTTAAAGAGTGTTGGATCCACCTTTTCTGCTTCATCATGCTTAGACAGTTTGACTCCACATTCCACCGGTGTGCTTATTGGATTGCAATCATCCAACTTGAATTTCTTAAGTATCTCCCTTGCATAGCTTTCTTGGGAGATAAAGATGTCATCTTCATTTTGCTTGACTTCGATACCAAGGTAGTATGCCATCAATCCGATGTCGGTCATCTCGAATTCCTTGGCCATTGCTTTCTTGAATTCTTCAAAAAAACTTGGATTATTACCGGTGAAGATTAAATCATCCACATACAAACATACAATCAAAACATCTCCGTCTTTGAATTTGATGTAGAGAGCATGTTCATGAGGACATTTGGTGAAGCCATTCTCTTTGAAGTATTTGTCAATCCGATTGTTCCATGCCCTTGGTGCTTGCTTCAACCCGTAAAGAGCTTTCTTTAGTTTTAGAACTTTATCTTCGTGGCCTTTGACTTCATAGCCTGATGGTTGCTGAATGTAGACTTCTTCTTCAAGGACTCCATTTAGGAAGGCAGATTTTACATCCATCTGATGAATCTTCCACTTATTCTGAGCTGCCAAAGAAATTATTAGTCTTATAGTTTCTAATCGAGCAATAGGAGCAAATACCTCATCATAGTCAATTCCAGCTTTTTGACTATAGCCTTTTGCAACAAGTCTTGCTTTGTGTTTTTCTATCTCTCCCTTAGCATTTCTCTTTATCTTGTACACCCATTTGACACCAATTGCTTTATGTCCTTTTGGAAGTATAACGAGCTTCCAAGTATCATTCTTTTCAATAGACTTGATTTCTTCATTCATTGCATCTTTCCACTTCTTGTTTTGTACAGCTTCTTCAAAGCTCACTGGTTCGGAATCAGCAAAGAGACAGAAAAGTGTGAGATTATCAGGTTGTTCAGTTACCTCATAAAAATCTTGCAGGCTTCTTGTACGCTCCACATCTCTTTCATTCAGAAATGATGGTGGTGAGTTTCCATTATCTGTTGAGGCTGGTGATGCTGGTGGTGTAGTGGGTTCTTGTTCTGCTTGCTCCACTCTTGGTTGCTCCTCCTTCTCTTCTTCAAAGTGAGGAAGGAAACTGTAATCTTCATCATGTGTTTTCCAATTCCATGTGCTTTCTTCGTCGAATACAACATCACGGCTGATGATAGTCCTTCCATTGTTTGGATTATACATCTTGTAGCCTTTAGAATAATTATCGTACCCGATGAAGATGAACTTCTCACTTTTGTCATCAAGCTTACTTCTTCTCTCGTCTGGTACATGTACATGAGCTATGCTTCCAAAGACTCTCAGGTGGGAAATACCTGGCTTCCTTCCATTCCATGCTTCTTGTGGTGTCCTTCCCAACACACTTCTTGTTGGAGATCGATTTGATAGGTATACTGCGCAAGCTACGGCTTCCGCCCAAAATTCCTTCGGTAATCTTTTGCTTTTCAACATACTTCGTGCCATATTGAGAATTGTTCTGTTCTTTCTTTCTGCAACACCGTTTTGCTGAGGGGATCTCGGAACGGTTAGAGGACGTCGGATTCCATTTGCTTCGCAGAACTCTCGGAACTCTTTTGAGGTGAACTCTCCTCCTCGATCAGATCTCATTGCTTTTATCTGGTAGCCACTTTCTTTCTCCACAGCAGTTTTAAATTTCTTGAATACTTCAAAGACTTCTGATTTCTGTTTCAAAAAATATACCCACGTTTTTCTTGAAAAATCATCAATGAAGAGAAGGAAATAATTGCTGTTACCGAGAGAGCTTGGCTTGATTGGACCGCACACATCAGTATGGATGAGCTCGAGTGGTTTCTTGGCTCTTGATTCTGACTGTTTTGGGAAACCTTTTCTGAATTGCTTCCCAAGTAGACACCCTTCACAAAGTTGGTCAGGATGATTAATACGAGGTAGTCCTCTCACCATTTACTTCTTAGACAACATTTCCAATCCTCCAAAGTTGAGATGCCCAAATCGAAGATGCCATAACCATGATGCATCTTTGTAACAAGCTTTCAAACACTTTGCAACATCATTTTGAATGTTCAACGAAAACATTCTATTCTTTGACATTTTCGCTTTAGCAATTAAATTTCCTATGTCATCTCTTATAAAAAGACTACAATCTTTCATGTGAATATCATAGCCTTTTTCTAAAAGTTGACCTAAACTCAAGATGCTGCTTGTCATGTTGGGCACATAATAAACATTTGAAATCAATTGGTGACTACCATCTTTAGCACGAATAAGAATGTTACCTTTTCCTTCCACCGGAATTTTAGAACTATCTCCAAATGAGACATTGCCACTCACAGATTCGTTGAGCTCTATGAACATGTTTTTCCTTCCACACATGTGGTTGCTCGCACCAGTGTCGAGATACCAAGTATTCTCTTGGTCACTATCATTGCCTCTATGTGCTAATAACAGAATTTCTCTCTCCTCTGCTCTTGCTTCCATAAAATTTGTCTTCTCTTCAACCTTGTTATTTAGAGCTCTACATTCTGAAGCATAATGTCCAAATTTCTGACAATTATAACACTGAACTTGAGATTTTTCGTACCTCGTGTTTGAATTGGCTCTCCCACGACCTCTTGTTGAATTTTCTCCTCTCTCATGGCTATTGTTGGAATTGTTATTGTTATAATTCCAACCTCGTCCACGACCACGACCTGTACCTCGTCCTCGGCTTCTTCCTCTGCCTCGACCACGTTGGTATCTCTCGTGGCTTTGGATTTCTTCCTTCTCTTTGAGTTGGGACTTGAGGAGTTGTTCATTGATACCTTGCTTCCTTTTATGCTTTTCTTCGTAAGCTTGCAACGATCCTTGAAGTTGCTCAATTGTCATGGTTGTCAAATCTTTAGTCTCTTCTATCGTCACAACGATATATTCAAATTTGGAATCCAACGAGCGGAGTATCTTCTCCATTATTCTGGTATCTTCCAGTGTCTCACCGTTTCTTTTTAATTGATTAGAAACGGTTAACACTCTTGTGAAGTAGTCAGAAATAGATTCAAATGCTTTCATATGTAATGATTCAAACTCACCTCTTAAAATCTGAAGACGAACTTTCTTCACTTGTTCAGATCCTTTGCAAGAGGTTTGTAGCTTATTCCACGCTTCTTTAGCGGACTTTGCACTTGAAATTTTCTCAAAGCCATCATCATCTAATGCTTGATAGATGAGATAGAGAGCCTTTTTATCTCTCTTCCTTGAGTCTTTTAAACTATCCTTTTGAGTTTGGGATAGTGTCGACTCATCTTCTGATTCGGTGTAGCCTTTTTCTACGACCTTCCAGACATCGTGTGCTCCAAGAAGTGCTTTCATTTTGATACTCCAATTATCATAGTTGTCGTTCTTGAGTGTTGAAACTTGAAAGGATACCATACCATTAGCCATACCTTTTAATATGTTTAGAATTTCGAAATTCTGATTGCACGGATGGATTCAGAACGTCGAGAAACTTCAATCGGAACTTGAACCAAAAAGTCAACTTTTGGTCAACGGTCAAAGTGAACGGTCAACTCGGTCAACGGTCAAAGTCAACGGCTCGGCTTTTGTCAGCAGCGGCTCGGCTCGGCTTCGCTCGGCTCGGTCTGGCTCGGCTCGGCTCGATCTGTTAACCCGGTTCAACTCGTTTGAGTTGACTCAGTTTTCTGCAGCGATTTTCCGGCGGCGCGTGCGGGCGCGTGGAACCTCCGATTGGGATGATTGTTGCGGCGTTGTGCTCCTCTCGTCGAGAGCTTCGATTTGGTATATTATAAGACACTTAGCCTTGCTCTGATACCACTTTGTTGGATCGAAATTCTCACTAAAACAAAAAATAAAACTTTTACAACACTCAAAACACCTCACAATACAAAGCTTTGCTTTGTTTCTCACACACTCACTAGAAGCTTTGCTTCTCTTATGTTTTCTTCTTCTTTGTGATGCTTAGACCTCATGCAAGAGGGGCTATATATAGTGCTAGAAAATTAATCTAAACCATTCAAATTAACAAATACAAATAAATCCTAACCACACAATTTCACCAACCAAACAAATACTTTTAAATTGACTCACCTAACCTTACACCTAACCTTACACCTAACATTATACCTAACCTTAGAAGGTTCTTCTTGATGGACTTGGGCTTGGTAATGGGCTTGGAAATGGGCTTGGTAATGGGCTTGAAAATGGGCTTGGTAATGGGCTTGCTCAAAACAAGTTTATATTTTCAACAGTTTCGACATCAAACACACAAAGAAGAATTCAGGTTTGACTTGTTTGAATAGTTGAATTTTAGTAATAATTTTAGGGCAAATTGCACAAATTGCCCTGAGGTTTGACGAAATTATACAAAAATGATGAAGTTTGGGTAACTCGCACTAACCTCCCTTAAGATTTCAAAAACTCAGCATCAACCTCCCCTACTATTAGTCAATCCCGGTTGAATTCACACAATCAATGGTTAAATACATAAAAAGACTAAAACACCCTCAAAGTCCAATTTAAAGTCAAATTTTTTATTTTTTATAACTTTAAAATTAATATCATATATTTAAAATTTAATTAATTAAATAATTAAAAAATTAAAAAAAAATAAAAATAACGATCTTCAGTGTCTCTATCGCTAGAGCTTTTACTAACGATGGAGATCTCCATCGCTGGAGACAGCTCCAATGATGGAGATCGATGGAGAATGCGGTCTCCATCGATCTCCATCGTTGGAGCTATCTCTAGCGCTGGAGATAGCTCCAGCGATGGAGATCTCGATCGCTGAAGACCTCTCGTCCTTCTTCATTGCTGGAGACGATCTCCAGCGATGGAGATCGTCGTGTCTATCGCTGGAGACGGGAGGTCTCCAGCGATGGAGATTGCTCTGTCGCGCGTCTCCATTGCTGGAGACGAGCCTGGAGACCACTAGTCTCCAGGCGGTGATCGGGAGATCAAATCTCATCCCCGATCGTCGGAGACAAGATCTGGTCTCTAGAGGATGATTTTTTTTTTTAAATTTCATGTTTGGTTTGATGATGATGAGTTATTTGGGTGATAGAGATGATGATGATGATGTCTCGTGAAAGATGAAGTGAGGAGGTAGAAGATGAAGTGGGAAGGGAGAAGATTGAAGTTTTTTTAATTAAAAAAATATATTTTTAATTATTTAATTATTTATTAATTAATTTAATATATATCAAATTAAAATTTTTATAAGGTGTGTATTGACCATTTTGCCCTTGACAAATTTGACTTGATGAAGGTTGATTGACGATCGACTAACAACAGGGGAGGTTGGTGCTGAGTTTTTGAAATCTTAAAGGAGGTTAGTACGAGTTACCCAAACTTCGTCATTTTTGTGCAATTTTGCCAAACCTCAGGGGATTTTGTGCAATTTGCCTATAATTTTATATAGTTGTGTGTTTACATTGATTACTACATTTGAATTTTATGTTAATATTTATAATTTTATTACTTAATCATTTTATTTTTATTTAAGTGAATAACAAGACATTGTTCCTTTTAGGCTTTAATTATTTTGTCATAAGTTTTGATGCAATGTCATATTAATAAAATTCTATACAATTAAAATTTATAAATTTAGTGTAAAAAATTGTAAAATATAAAAACAGTAGAGAAATTCTATATAGATTCAATTATAGATAATTTTTAAGATCTAAAAGGGTAAAAATTTCCATTTTCATTTGCATATATGTACAATTTTTGTTTCATTAACTTTCATTTATAGTTATGACTAGATGATACTAGTTATTATTTAGCTTACCTATTGATTTTGTTATACTTATTGTACATTTATATCTTAAAATTAATACTAAACTACTGGAAAGTGAGAATTAAGACAAAAAACTAGGTGATATCTTTCCTTATCTCAGTATTTTGAGATATATCATCATTTTCATTAAAGAGTATTCAGATAGAGATGAGAGTTTTAGCTAGAAAACATATTTTTATTTCTGATTTTTCTGATCAATTTGTTCTTTGCTTACAACGAAAAGAACCCATCTATATATATAGAGGATGGGTCTGATACAAGACAAACATGATTACATCATTACTGACATCAAATAACAATAATTCAACCAATAATGCATCATTGCATCATGGTTTACATCACCAAGCAATAATACAAACGACATTATTACAGACATAATTATGGCACATCACATTTTTCAAACAACTTTTTGACTTTTTAAACATTTTGGCTAAGAGGGAATCTTCAATAATGGCCGGTGGGGTAAATCTTAATCATCATCTGAGGTGCAACCCACATTCTGACGTTCAAGACAATAGATTTCGGGTCCACATACAACACAATAGTCTGGGATGTAGGTTGGAGTATCAACATCAGTGTTAATGTCTGATAAGGACAGTGCAACAAACTGATTGATCTACTTGTTTTTTATTACTGGGTCCTTCATCATTGATCTTTTGTTTTTTCTTTCTGTTTTCATCAAATCTGCTTTTTACTTTTCCAAGATCTTCTACCTGCCATATGTCTGACTGAGAATTTGGATAATACCATGCTGGGAAGTCTTGTGTTGAAAATTGAGTACCTAAGGAGTCAATGTATTGATCACGTGCATCAGAAAATGATTGGAGATAAGATGGAGGGAAATGATCCCAAGGAGTAGGATCAGATAAGGAAGGCTAGATTTCTTCTGGAATGACATGATTTTTTTTTTTTGAAAAGTAGTTTTTGAATTGGTCTAATCTTTGAAGCATAATTGAGATGACCATCAAAGACGGTAACATGATTTTGTTCAATAAGTTGGAATCTTTGCTTTGAAAAATACAAACCATCTGGATGATTGGTAAAAGGATGGTAGAGCATAATGATTGACTAGTGGTTAGGAAGAAGATTGTGTTTCCAAAGTTTCCATGAACGAAGAGATTGAAATCGATAAAGAAAACCAAGAAACCAACTATCAGAGGAATTATGAGTAGAGGAGAAAACTTTGTTAAGAAGATCATTGGGAACTTTAATAGCAAAATAGTAAAGATCTCCTAAAGACCATAAAACCAATAAAATTCTATGGGAAAGATGAAGTATGGAAACTGAGAATCAGTAGGGAGAAAGATAACCTTAGCAAATGGACATATGGGGGGAACACTAAAAGTTTTGAGAAAAAGCTGACCATGATTTTGAATACATTTGCATTGGTAGGAAAACAATAATTCCTAAAGTCGATATTTTGGAAACTAGGTTGCAAAGAGTTCTGGAATTTCTAGATTTTCTGGATTTAAGGAGGAAGATGGTTGAAACATAAAAATATGGAACAAAACAAAACTTTTTTGGATTGGTCAAGAAAGAAAATCTACGAGGAAATTATTTTTACCTTTGATATGCTTGATTGTGATGACCATTCTAACCATCGAAGAAGAAGTTGATAAGACAACTTTTTCTTATGGAATTGAAGCATTTGAGAAAATGATTTCATATAAGTCTCCACAATAAAATGATGACTAATTAGATGAAATTCAAAATTCTTTATTGCATATTTAACTGCTAGAATCTTTTTTACTATCAAATGGTAATGCATCTAACTGGACTTGAAACTACCACTTTGGTAAGCACAAAGATGATGAATACCTTGATCTATTTGTTCAAACAGTATAGCACCAAAAAAGTTTTCACTAACATCTGTCTATAAAATGCGTGTTCCTATGGAATGGATGTGTAAAGGAGGAAATGTCTGACAAAATTGCTTAATTTGTTGAACTACCTGGGTTTGCTGATGACTCAAATGAGGGGGGTGTTTTTGTAGGAGATTGGACAAAGGCTTGGTAAGAACTGTAGCATTAGGAATGAAAGCTTTGACATAGTTGACTAGACCGAGAAATTGTTGAACTTCATGTTTAGTCTGCAACTGATTTGGAAACTTAAGCAATTCTTGACCAATATGAGGTTAAGGATAGTATTTTCCTTCAGAGATTTTCATACCAAGAAAAATAATATTTTTCTGAGCAATTTTCATTTTCCTAGCTGAAAGCATAATAACATGATCTTTTGTAATCTGGGCAAACTGTTGAAGGAGTTAGAAATGATCTTGTTCATTTTTGGAGAACAACAGGATATTATCAATGTAAATTAGAGCACTGTAAAGTATATGAGCATAGATCTTAGTCATGACCTTTTGAAACAACGAAGGGGTTGTTTTGAGACCAAAAAGAAGAACTTTCCATTGAAAATAACGATCTAGGATACAAAATGTAGTTTTGTATTTATCTTCTGAATGAATTCCTAATTGCCAAAATCTAGCTTTCAGATCAAACTTGGAAAAGATATGAGACTTGAGAGGTGAGCAAACAAGGTCTTTTTCATGGGTAAGGGAAACTTATCATTTTTGAGGAATTGATTGAGAGGTTTATAGTTAATGACAAGTCTCAATTTTTCACTTAGATCTTTTGTTCACATAGAACGCTTCATATGCCCATTATAAAGTGGTTGGTTCAATAAGATCTTGCTTTTGTAACTGATAACATTCTGATAAGTCAAGTATGAGATGTTCTAGATTCATACCTGAATGGCTTGCTTTGGTTGGGTTTATATCTTCATTTAAATGGAAGGGAAGTCTGACAAAGAAATCAGGGTTTTGCTAGAGAGGATGAAAACATTTCTGGAGGAATTCAAGATAAGTTTCCGAACAGGAATCTTGAATTAATTGATGATGGATCTGAGTAAAGTCTACAGATGATTAGAGGGAAAACATACTAAGCAATGAAGTCTATAGTTTGAAATGATTCTTAAATCTAATAGCTTCAAGAAGAATTCGAAGATTTGGAAATTTTGAGTACAAGTCAAAACCAAAGACTAAATCTCTACTTGGAAGATGAGAACCTAAGACTTTTTGAGTTGTGATACATCCAACGAAAACTTCAAGAATAAGGGGCTTGCTGATTAGAGTGACTATAAAAATGGTATCATTGGCAACATGAAAGGTTTCTTTATAAGGTTGCCAATATAAAGAAGGTAAGATGTCTAGACTAAGGATGAATTTGATAGCACCAGTATCAAAGAAAGCAATTATGAGAATCGGTTTGACATATTTGGTGGGAAAAAGTTTTATCATTGCCAAAGGGAGTTTTGGTTTGTGTGTTTAGATAGAGTATTGGATTTGATAACTAGAAGAGTTGTTAGAATTTGAAGAGACTTTTGAAAACTGATCAAATTGAAGGATGTCTTGAAGAGTTGGATCATTATGAATTGAAAACAAATCTTCAATTTCATCATCAGTAAGAAAAATACCTGTCTGTGCGATGTATTGAAACATCTATTGAGATTTCATTGTCTGGTTAGGGTAATTTTTTGTAAAATGATCATTTTTATGGTGGAGGTAACATCTATTCGTGGATCTTTGTTTGAAGGGTTTTTTTTCTAATAAATCTTCTGAGCTTTGGTCTACGATGGTGTGATGAAGATGATTTTTCTTGTGTGATCTAAATCTATAGAAATGATGCTTTCTCTTTGTGGAACATGTGCAGTGGTTCTGATTTTTACATTTAATCTGCAAATCTGGTTTTTGATAAACTTTCGTTAGTTGTTTTGATATTTGTAGGTAATCTTAAAAAAATTTCTTCTAAGCACAAAGTTTATCCAATGCAATGAGGACAAACTGATAAATCTCACTAAGAGCACATTGTTGAAGAGATCTATATTGTGTCTGCATAATTTTAGTTGCTTCCTGAGATAAAGACTCTAGAATAGAAGACAAAAATGCTTGCTTCATGTTTGGATCATCTATTCCATGAAGAGTGTAGGGTCTTTTTAGCATCTATTAATAATGTCGATCAAGATTCCTTTACTTATAAGAGCAGCATTTCATCTGAAAGTATTCTTCTCTCATCTTGGCTTCATAAGCTTGGGGTTTGCCACAAAATTCATTATAAAGGACAAAAAGAGCTTGATTGAGATAAGGGAGTTGACAAAATTGAATCTGTCTATACTCTCTCAATTCTTGTCACCACTCTCTCAATATACCGATGAATCTGGTGGTAAACTGAGTAAGAACTTACTGGAGCATCTCTGTTTGTAACCATGCTTGAAACTCAAAAATTCTGTCTCTCTATTTGGAGAATGAAATATCATTAAGGGTGAAAGTAAACAGTTTTGAGGAGTGAATATCTGAGGAGGTGGTTGAATAGGAGGAACCTGTTGAGGAACTTCAGTTTCAATACTGATATTTTCTTTATAAATCTGGGGCTCTATGTTCATAAATTGTGGATGGAAAGTATGAGTTGTAATGCTGAAGATGTTATCTTCAGAATATTTTGAGGAAGTAATCAAAATAGAAGTTGAAGAGGATTCATGAGAAGATATAAGAATAAAACTAGCAGGAGTAGATGAAACACTAGGAGAAGTGTTTATGGTAGAGTTTGAAGGAGTTGGAGAATAAAAAAGTAGAGATGGATGTGGAATATATGGAATCTGGGAAGATCCCATATCTTGTAAGGTTTTAGAGATTAGATTTGGTTAGGTAACCATATATTGATCTTCTTGTTTGGAATGAGATTGAGAGCTAGAACTGTGTCAATTGTACTAAGGAATAGCCGCTTTAATTTTCCTTTTCTGCGGGCTAAATGTTTCTGGTGCTTCTATTCTGTTTGCTAAGCTTTTTATTGTTTTTTAATCTTAGCATAAAGCCTATGTGTAGTACCAAATGCTATATCCGCTTCAAATCTCATCTTAAATGGAGTAAAAGGTTGACTAACCCTAGAAAAAGTAGGCTAAGGAAAGGTCCACGAACTACTGGATACTACAAAAGGATTATAAATGGGAGAAGAATGAGGTACATGAAAAGTTTGCTTATAAAGATCTTACTGAAGAGAGACAAGTTGAGCTTTTAGACTTCTCATTTCTGCATGCTTTTGTTGAAAAGCAGTTATAAAACTTTGGTTTGTCTGAATCAGGTGAAGAAGATCATTAGGAAGCTGGTTCATCCTCTGCTATAATTGTTGAATTACTTGAGCAGTTCTTTTAATAACAGTAGATGTCTAAGATTGCAAATGGTTGAGCTTTAACTCTATTCTATGCATTACTTTGTTCTGAGTAATTGCATTCTTAGATTGTCAGTTTAGAATAGTTTTTGCCTGGAAAATAGGCTTAATGGAACCGTCACACTGAATGATTTACACAGGAACCACTTTTGGTTTTTAGGTAATAGTTCCATCTAAAGGAGGGAAATCAGTATCATATAAAGTGAAAGAGTGTTGGAATATCATGATTGATGAAACTGGAGATAAACTTGGTTTCTTAACCACCTATTTTTTCAAAGGTTTGCAAGACTTTAGGGAAGAGGATTTAGAAAGGAAGTCAAGACCTTTGTGATAACAAAGTAGAGGGGTTGGTTCATAAGAGGTTTGAATTGAGGAATAAGGAGGATGTTTAGGAAATCGTTTATCAAAGAAATCATCTAAAGCATCATCCCAAGTTGGATTAGAAACTGAAGGTTGTTTAGGTGGATCAGAGTATCTGATAATATAGTCATATTTACTAGAAAGTTCGCCTAATGGACCAATAATAGGGTCTTTCTTAAGCCAAAGTTGATAAAGGGATTTGGGTTTAGAAGAAGTTTTTTTGACAACAAGGATTTCACTCTGTTTGGCTAAAGCTTTTTGAAAACTTCGACATTTACATTCATAATCAAATGGACAATGACCATCTGGATGAGTGAAATAGTAAATAGGCTGACCTGTATTGGTAACATATTTGACCTATGGTTCTGTTAGAGCTGGGTTGAAAGCTGCAACTAGTTAAGTCATGAATTGAATAGAAAACTCATCAGAAGGAGCATTAAGTTTTCCTAGATTTAACAAATTTAATAGTTGTTATACCATTTGGATTATGAAGCATTACGAATTCATTGACAAAAAATGGAGCTAGAGGCTTACACTGTCTTTCATAAGAAGTGATCCACTGTTCCAGTAACAACTCAACAAGCTTTTCTCTAGTTATCTGCCTTAGAATTGATGTATAATGAGGAAACATGTGAAGAATCCATGGTAAGCAACAAGGATTCTGTGGTGTTAGGAAGAAAGATTAAGCGCATGATCTTGGACTCTTCAAACCATTTGGTGGTGAAGAGTAGTTGAAATTGATCCAGTTTTTTGCATAGCTCCTGTGATTTGTAACTGAACTTGCAAAACTGTAGAACAAAACTGATCTTTGAGGAACATGTTAAAATTTGGACGGAGTGTAAAGACAATAGTGCCAGCATTCAAGGTGGTTTGGACAGTAGCAAGACAAATATATTGGTAAGAAGTATATCGAATATCAAGTAAGGTCATTTTGCAAGAAACAGGAAGACCTTTTCTACCAGGATAAGTGATTGCAATTCTGATGGCACCAAAATGGATATGAGTATATCTTTCTGATAGCCACTGAGTGATGAAAGACTGAGAAATTTCCAGGGGAATATATTCCTCTTTTAGAGAAGCAAGGATGGGAAAAGTAGTAAACTTAGAAGAATGAACATATTCTTTTACAGGTTTACGAGAAGATTTTACTAGAGTTTTTACAGAAAAAGAAGATGATGGTTTAAGGAAAGCAGAATAAGGATTTAGAAGAGGAGGAATAGTGTGTATCTAGGACATAAGTAAGTTCATATAAACTATCTATTTTCGAAAAAGGGGAAGTTAGAAGGGAAGAACTAAAAGATGCTGAAAGTGTTGGAGAAGGAAAAGTAGCCATGAGAAGTTTACTTGTCTAAATACAACCTGTCACAAAAATGGTAGTATGGCTCATCTAAATTAATAATATAAAATAACTATTATTTTCTCTAAAATTGATTTTATGAAAGACAGTGGCAAGAATTAGGAGAGTACAGACAGATTCAATTTTATCAACTCTCTAATCTCAATCAAGCTCTTGTTGTCCTCTATAATGAATTTGTGGCTGATCCCAAGCTCATGAAGCCAAGTTGAGAGAAGAATATGTTCATTCTTCTAAGTTTAACACTTTTCCCATCCCTGCTTCTCTAGAAGAGCAATATGTTCCCTTAGAAATTTTCTTAGTCTTCCATTACTTAGTGGCTATCAGAAGGCTATACTCATATCTATTTTGGTGGCATTAGAATTGCAGTCATTTATCATGATAGAAAAGGTCTTCTTGTTTTTTGTAGAATAACCTTACTTGATACTTGATACACTTCTTCCCAGCATGCTTGTCTTGCTATTGCTCAAACCACCTTGAATGTTGGCACTATTATCTTTACACTTCGTCCAAATTTTAACATGTCCCTCAAAGATCAGTTTTGTTCTATAGCTTTGCAAGTTCAGTTATAAATCACAGGAGCTATGTAAAAAACTGGATCAATTTCAACTACTCTTTACCACCAAATGGTTTAGAGAGTCCAAGATCATGCTCTTGATCTTTCACTTCCTAGCACCATAGAAGCCTCGTTGCTTACCATGGATCCTTCACATATTTCTCATTGTACATCCATTCCAAGGCAGATAACTAGAGAAAAGCTTATTGAGCTGTTATCGAAATAGTAGATCACTTCCTATGAAAGATAGTATAAGCCTCCAACTCCAGTTTTTGCCAATGAATCTGTAATGCTTCAGAATCCAAACGGTACAACAACTATTATATTTGTAAAACCGGGAAAACCCAGTGCTCCTCCTGATGAGTTTTCTACTCAGTTCATGATTCAACCAGTTGCAGCTTTCAACCGAGCTCTAGCAAAACCACAGGTCAAATATGTCACCCATACAAGTCAGTATATTTACTATTTCACTCATCCAGATGGTTATTGTCCATTTGATTATGAATGTAAATGTCGAAGCTATAAAAGCTTTAGCCAAACAAAGTGAAATCCCTGTTGTCAAGAAACCTTCTTCTAAACCCAAATCCCTTTATCAACTTTGATTTGAGGGAGACCCTACTATTGGTCCATTAGGAGAACCTTCTGGTAAATATGATTATATAGTCAGATACTCTGATCCTCCTAGACAACCTCAAGTTTCTAATCCAACTTGGGATGATGCTTTAGATGATTTCTTTGAAAAAAGATTTCCTAGATATCTTCCTTATTCCTCAATTCAAACCTCTTCTGAACCAACCCCTCTACCTTATTATCAGAAAGGTCTTGACTTCTTTTCTAAATCCTCTTCCCCAAAGTCTTGCAAACCTTTGAAAAAATGGGTGGTTAAGAAACCAAGTTCATCTCTAGTTTCATCATCAGTAAGAGAAATGTTTGTCTGTGTGATGTATTGAACCATCTATTGAGATTTCTTCATCTAGTTAGGGCAATTTTTAAAATAAATAATTATATAACATTTTAGAGAAAATAATATTTATTTTATAAATAAGTTAAAAGAATATTATATTTTAGAAATATTAATAAATATATTAACTTAATTCTTAAAATAATTAATTTAATTTAACATGATATTGGAAAAGAAATGTAAAGCAAAAGAATGGAAAAAAAAAATGAAGAACGTGAAATTAAAGGAGAAAAAAGGCTAAAGTGAAAAGCACCAAAAAAAAAAAAAAAAAAGAAAGAAAGGCATCAACATAGACAAAAAACTTGACAAAAATAAAAAATGAAAAACCACAACAACATAAAACAAAAAAGTATGAGATTGGTTTTTCAATCTCATGCACTCACCAAATATGAGTTTAAACTGAAAATTATCTAAACTTAATCCAAACGCATCTAACAAACAAGGCCCAAGCGAGGTAATTTATGGGTGGGAAGAGTAATTTTTTTATTTTTTTGGATGATAGTAGAGCTGTACTTTTTCACTTCTTGACCGGAGTATATGTTAGGATGAAAGATCAATTTCTAATATCAATTGCAAATGTCAAAATAAATATTGAAACGCAATGGAAAACTAATATATATGTATATATATAACTCGAAATGAGCTTTTAATCTTTTATTTTAATCATCGTGAGTATATTTTTTTTTTTTTGGCTTTTTGGCCTCTATATTATTGATTTTTTTTTATTTGAATAATTCAACACGTCAAGCCTATTTATAGGAAATTAATTCCATCTTTTAAATTTTATCAGGATTCAAAAAAATTTATTCTAACTTGGACAAAGATAAAATGTAACACCCCTCCTCTCAATTCTTGGTGATATGAAGATCGAGGCAATGGGTATTGCTTCATTTTCTAAAATTCTTTTTCAAACGTTTAACAAAAATTCATTTATTCTTTTTATCTAAACTTTTTATTTTATCGAAAATCAGACAGAGTTTCCTCTTATTTTTCTAAAAACTCAAATTTTTAAACCTGTAAGGGAAAATAATAACACCTATAAATAAATCTATTTCTCAACTTCCGTTTCGGATCTCCCTTCCGTTTCCAAATCACTTCAACACGCAAACATACGTAATAATCATTCATTGTAAAAAATTCAATTTCTGCAACCATAACTCATCACACGACATATTTGTCAAATAATATACATTATTTACAAAACATTATAAACTTTATTATAAGTTAAACTTTACAAATTTACACGTTAAAGTAATATATACAATCATGATGGTGCTCATACATTTGTAAAACAAAAATGATTATTACCCAAAATTTGATATCGGATGTGACTTGCAATAACTCTACAGAGGGCTTCGTCTTTGTCTTTAACTTTCAAGTCCGACTCAACTACCTACACGTAGTAAATCTAACTCACTAAGTATTTCTACTTAGTGGGTGTACACGTAAAATAATAACGAAACCATATTCATTTTCGAAAATGCAGTAATAAAATAAATCAACATGTACAAGCAATTAATGTTTTCAAAAACATATATCTATTATACAACCTGTTAAAATGATCAACTTACCCAAAATCGTAAATATATATTAAACATTATTTGAATCAACTTTCATCACTTAAATTTTTCCAGAAATCTTTTAGTAAACACTTTTACAATATAAATCTTACGAAATTGGTTATTAAACATTGTTACGAAAATTTCCTTTATTATACTTTCGTAGAACCCTTTATAAAATCTAATACGATACCATGGATCGGTAACGGGTTTCTTAGCATCAATCACTCGGCGACTACTCGTCAGAATAAACAGCGATGTCGGCATCAACCTCTCAGTGACTATCCACTGAGTTGTATATCATAAGTTATTTCTGTTTCTGGACTGGACACTCTGTGTCTCTCAAGGTCCATCATATAATGTCGGTAAGTAATCGTAACGACGCAGTACTACTAATAAACGTCCTATTGGCTAGCCAACTACCAATCCTCATCTACCGATGACTAACTTTACGTGGGCCCTTTAAATTTTTCAAAATTATGAAATTTTTAATTTAAACTAAACTTTTAATTGCGTAGACTTTTTATGGCATTTTTAAATCTATTCTTCGTAGTTCTTCAGGGCATCACTTATGGTCTTTTCAAATGACCATTTTGCTTTAGTTTTCATATAACATTTTAACAAAACAACATTATTTTATTTTAGTTTTTAAATCGACTATAAAGAGGAAATTTTCAAATTTTTTATCTAGAATCCTCGAACCATCCTACGTATCATCAAAACATCATACAAGTAAAACGTAAATGAAAACAAAAAGATGAAAATACCCTTGATTTAGTCTATGGCCACCATTCGGCCAGGGGCGTTAAATTTAAAATTTTTGTTCCACTTCATATTTCATTAAATAAATCATCCAAATATCATTAAAATAATGCGTAAATGAGGTTGAAATGATAAAAATACCCCTAGAACACTTTATATATCATTTTTTGCCATAGGGGGTTTTTAGTTTCGAAATTGTTTTCAAAATCATTTTTCATCAAATACATTCATCCAAGAGCAAACAATTGACACACAAATAATATCCAAAACCATTTAACACCTCAAAATAGCAAAATAAATGAGTTTCAAAAGAAATTACATATTAAATTCAAACTAATAAATATAAAATTTTTAAATATGTGTACACCAACCTTATGAGCTTGCTTCTAACTTCCAAATGTTCCCTAAAATCTTCAATTTGGATTGTTTGGATAGGTTTTATATACCTCTCGGCCTAGGGTTTTCAAAATTGAAGAAAATCATGCTTGAGTTAAGATTAAACTATCATATGATGGTATTAATACATCCTAAGTGTTCTAACATGCTCCTACATGAATTCTCATGCAATTTAAACTCTCAAATGGAAAGAAAAAGGCTTATCCAAATTTGTGTACCTCGCTAGAAGCTTTTTAGACTCAAAATTTAAGCATCTCATGGCTTGAATGAAGTTAAATTTATGTGTATTGGATGAAAAATTAGTTAAAATGGTGATTAAAAACATGAAAAATGAAGAGAGAAGTGAGATTTAGAGAGAGAGGGAGTCGGCCAAATGGAGGAAGAAGGAGATGAATAGTTCCAACACTATTCCACTATATATATTTTTTAATTTATAATTTGACCCCTTAAAATTTTTAAATTCTAATGCGACCCCTCTAATTTTTAAAAATCTCATTTCGGCCCCTCAGACAATAAATATTCACAACTTAACTTTTTCTATCATTCCTTATTCCATTTTAGCCCTAATACTAACTACTTTATTACATTTATGCCACCTATTGAAATTTATTTTAATTCCAATTAAAAATTATCATCAAAATTAATAAACATTTGACTTTACAATTTATTTTTTTATCATGAATGCACAAAAAATAATATTTTAATTTGATTTCATGTACAATAATACTCTAATATATATTTCTAAAAATCCTAAAAAATTTCGGGACGTTACATAAAACCCAATATTACAAATTATAATTCTACTTAAACTTACATTGATTTAATTTCAACACAACTCTTTTTGGCATGCATGTTTGGGGCCCAGGAAATACAAAGCTTTGTAGTAACTGTTGATTTTTGGCTTAATTAGCTATACTTGGAAATCCCACATCTGAAGAATATAATGTGATGGGATGTTTGAGAATCCCACATCTAAAGAATGTAATGTGGTGAAAGCTTTGAGAATCTCACATCTGAAGAATGTAATATAGTGGGAGCTTTAGTGGACTATAAATAAGTCCTTTAGCTAATTAGTTTTGTATCCTAAACAAGAATTGTAAAAGATCCATCTACTTGTATTATTCTTATTTTCTCCCCATTTGTTTCTGGGTTTTGGGATCTTACCCAAATTTTGTAATATTTTACTTTGGAGTTAGTGAAAGTTTTCAGCAGCGCCTGTGGACTTAGGTTTTATACTGAACCACATAAATTCTGGTGTGTTCTTTCCTTTTTTTCCCTTTGCATTTATTTTTTTTCTGCTTTATTAATTCGTTATTTATATTTAATAGCTAGCATTAGTAGTTGTATATTCGTTTAATTTTCGTTGCGCATAACAAGTGGTATCAGAGCTTTAGGTTTCGATTGATCTGGGAAATAATCTAGGGCATTAGCTAGCTATTAAATATTTGTTTGTAGAGCTTGAGTGTTATTTTGGAATAGTTATAATTTAGGGAAGCTCTGTCAAAAAGACTATAATTGTCTAAGGAGACTGGATTTTAAGTGGGACCGTTTGTGATCCCTTCAGCCTTTCTTGGGAGCTTATCTTTTGAGTACTATTTATTTGATCACTAAGCTATTGACATAAAAAAAAAAAAAAACTTTTGGTGTAAAGTAGAAATGACAGCATCTTCATCTTCACATGTAAAAATTGAAGTAGAGAAATTTTATGGTAGAAATAATTTTGGCCTATGGCAAAACAAAGTTACGGACGTTTTGTATCAATAAGATTTGGATATTGTTCTGAAAGAAACAAGACCAGAAAATATTGAGGAAAGAGATTGGGAGAGGCAAAATGCGAAGGCATGTGGTTTAATTCGCTCATGTCTCTGTAGAGAGCAGAAGTATCCATTCATGAAGGAAACCTCTGCTAGTAAATTGTGAAAGGCACTAGAGAACAAATATATGAAGAAAAGCAATGAGAATCGGCTATATTTGTTAAAGAGGCTTTATTGTCTTCAGTTGAAACCAAGTTTGAATATTAGTGACCATATTGATAATTTTAACCGTTTGTTAGCTGATTTGTTGAATTTGGATGAAACGTTCAAAGATGAGCAGAAGGCCATGCTGTTGATAGGATCTCTTCCTGACGAGTTAGATCATTTGTGTATTACACTTATTCATGAGAAAGAAAAATTGTCTTTTGAAGAAGTATGTGCAGTTTTACTTAATTATGAAATTCGTAAGAAAGATCAGAAAGAGAATAGGAATGAATCAGCAGAGGCGCTTATAGTTAGGGAAAGAAGTAAGAGTCGAAAACAAGAAAGAAGAGGTAGATCACAGTCAAGAAAAAGACCTGATAAAGATGAATGTGCTTTTTGTCATGAGAAAGGGCATTGAAAAAAAGATTGTTCGAAGCTACAGAAGAAAGATAAGGGCAATGGTAAAGTTACTTCCGATGCATATGTAGCCGAACATGAGGAATAAGATTTTGTGTCGGTTAGTCTATCATCAACATCTGGATCTGGTGAGTGGATTTTAGATTCGGGTTGTACTTATCATACATGTCCACATAAGGATTGGTTCTTCAACTTCGAAGAGCTAGATGGTGGAATTGTGCTCATGGGTAATGATAACTCATGCAAAACTAAGGGGATAGATTCAATACGACTGAAGAATCATGATGGATCGACCAGAGTCTTGATAGAAGTTTGGTATGTACCAGATTTGAAAAAGAATCTCATATAATTGGGAGCCTTAGAATCTAAAGGCTACATAGTATCTATCAGAGATGGAGTTATGAGAGTTGTATCTGGTGCTTTGGTGGTAATGAAAGGTACAAGGAAGAACAACTTGTACTACTATGATGGTAGTACAGTTACTGAATCAGTAGCAGTAGTATCAGAGAAGGATGTTGATTCAGATATGATCAGGTTATAGCATATGCCTTTGGGACATGCAGGTGAGAAAGCGTTAAGTAGTTTGGTGCATCAAGGCTTGTTAAAAGGAGTAAAAACCTACAAGTTAGATTTTTGTGAACATTGTGTTCCGGGAAAGCAGACGAGAGTGAAGTTTGCAACTGCAGTTCATGATACTAAAGGTATTTTGGATTATGTTCACTCTGATGTGTGGGGACCCACTATGACAGCCTCATTGGGTGGTAAACACTATTTTGTTACATTTGTTGATGATTTTTCCAGAAGAGTTTGAGTATACACAATGAAGAAAAAGGATGATGTACTTAGGGTTTTCCTTAATTGAAAAAAGATGATTGAGACTCAGACTGGGAGAAAGATTAAGTACCTCAGAATAGATAATGGAGGTGAATATTGCAGTAAATTTTTTAGAGAAGTCTGTCAAGATGCGGGTATTGTACATCATTTTACAGTTAGATACACACCACAACAGAATGGGGTGACAGAACGCATGAACTAAACGTTGCTGGAGAAAGTTCGGTGTATGTTGTCCAATGCTGGGTTGGGCAAAGAGTTTTGGGCTGAGGCAGTGACTTATGCATGTCATCTCATTAATCACTTACTATCAACAGCGATCGGTGGTAGAATTCCATTGGAGGTATGGTCTGGAAAACCTGTTACTGATTATGATTCTTTACATGTCTTTGGTTGTTCTGCTTATTATCAAGTAAAGGAATCTAAATTGGATCCGAGAGCAAAGAAAACTATATTTGTGGGGATGTCTTCAGGGGTGAAAGGGTATCGTCTTTTATATCCAAATTAGAAGAAGATAATCTTCAGTAGGGATGTTACTTTTGATGAGTCTTTGATGCTGAAAAAGAAAATAGAAGATACTGTTGAGGGTAATCCACAACAGGTGGAGTCTACTCGGAAGCAGGTGGAGTTTTTCCAGAAACAGATAGAGTCAACAAATAATCCAGCTAGAATTGTTGATATAGATGATAACACTCCTATGACAGAGGAGGTTACTGAAGAAGAAGTAGAAGAAGAGGTTCCTACCCAAGAATCTTCACAGCAACAAGAATCAATTGCAATAAATATGCCAAGACGTGAGATTCGCAGACCTTCTCGTTTTGTTGATATGATAGCCTATGCACTTCCAATTGTAGATAATGATGTTCCTTCCACTTATAGAGAAGCAATCCAATGTTCTGAAGTTGATAAGTGGAAGAAAGCTATGGATGAAGAAATGCAGTCTCTTCGGAAGAATGAAACTTGGGAGCTAGCTCAACTACCAAAGAATAAGAAGGCAATTGGGTGCGAATGGGTGTTTACTAAGAAAGAGGGATTTCCTAATAGAGAAAATGTCGGCTACAAGGCAAGGTTGGTAGTGAAAGGCTACGCTCAGAAGGAAGGGATTGACTATAATGAGGTATTTTCTCCAGTTGTGAAACACTCTTCCATTAAAATTCTATTGGCTCTTGTAGCTCAATTGGATTTGGAACAAATTCAAATTGATGTAAAAACTGCATTTTTACATGGTGATTTAGAAGAGGAAATCTATATGACTCAGCCAGATGGATTCAAAGTTGCTGGTAAAAAAAATTAGGCTTACAAATTGAAGAAATCACTTTATGGTTTGAAACAGTCTCCGAGAAAATGGTACAAGCGATTTGATCAATTTATGATAGGACAAGAGTACACCATAAGCAAATTTGATAATTGTGTATATTTTCGAAGGCTACAAGATGGTTCTTTCATCTACTTGCTCTTATATGTTGATGATATATTGATAGCTTCTAAGAGTAGAGTTGTGATTGAGAAGCTGAAAACTCAGTTGAGTTCAGAGTTTGAAATGAAGGATTTGGGTGAAGCTATCTCGGTATAGAGATTAGTAGAGATAGAGGAAAAGGTAAGGTTTATTTGACTTAGAAGCAATATCTGATGAAGGTATTACAACGTTTTGGTGTATTTGAACAATCAAAACCTGTAAGTACACCATTTGCTCCTCATTTCAAGTTGAGTGCATCATTATCTCCGAGTACTGATGAAGAACGAGAGTACATGTCTCGTGTTCCGTATTCTAATGCGGTTGGTAGCCTGATGTATGTTATGGTGTGTACAAGACCTGACATTTCGCAAGCGGTTGGAATTGTGAGCAGGCATATGCATGATCCTGGTAAAGGACATTGGCAAGCTGTGAAATGGATTCTACGGTACTTGTTAAAAATCGTAGATTTTGGTTTGGTATTTCAGAAGAAAAATTCACTTGGTCAGTTTGCAATCGGATATGTAGATTCATATTATGCTGGTGATTTGGATAAACGATGGTCAACTACTGGATATGTATTCACTCTTGCGAGAGCTCTAGTAAGTTGGAAGTCTATTTTACAGTCAACAGTTGCTTTGTCTACGACAAAAGTAGAGTATATGGCAATGATAGAGGCTGTGAATGAAGCAATTTGGTTACAAGGATTACTGGTAGAATTGGGAGTGGGACAGAAGAATATTACTCTTTACTCGGATAGTCAAAGTGCCATTCATTTAGCAAAAAATCAAGTATTCCATGTTCGTACCAAGCATATTGATGTTCGATATCACTTTGTGCGGGAAATTTTGAATGAAGGGTCGATTCTCTTACAGAAAATTGCGATTGCTGATAATCCTACGGATATGATGACCAAAGTGGTGACAGTAATCAAGTTCAACCATTGTTTGGACTTGATCAATATTTTGAAAGTCTCAAAAAGACATATATGAAGGCATTGCTGAAGGCTAATACGCCAAGGTGGAGATTTGTTGATTTTTGGCTTAATTAGCTATGCTTGGAAATCCCACATCTGAAGAATATAATGTGATGAGATGTTTGAGAATCTCACATCTAAAGAATGTAATGTGATGGAAGCTTTGAGAATCCCACATCTGAAGAATGTAATATAGTGGGAGTTTTAGTGGGTTATAAATAAGTCCTTTAGCTAATTAGTTTTGTATCTCAAACAAAAATTATAAAAGATCCATATACTTGTATTATTCTTGTTTTCTCCCCATTTGTTTTTGGGTTTTGGGATCTTGCCCAAATTTTGTAATATTTTGCTTTGGAGTTAGTGGAAGTTTTCAGCAGCGCCTATGGACGTAGATTTTATACCGAACCACGTAAATTCTGGTGTGTTCTTTCCTTTTTTTTCTCTTTGCATTTATTTTTTTCTACTTTATTATTATTCGTTATTTATATTTAATAGCTAGTATTAGTAGTTGTGTATTCGTTTAATTTCCGCTGACACAAATTATATTTTTATTAATTAATTGCACTTAAATATACATATACTTTATGGTACGTGAAGGCTGTATGTTGATGGGCTCTTGGGTCCTTGTTCTATATAACTAACAAGAACATGATTCTATTAAAAAATTAATAACTCTTCACCTATGGCGTTGGGAAAAAAAATCTTAATTAATAGTTAAAAGAGTTAATATAATCTTTTTCATTAACTGATTCTCAACAATAAAAATTTTAAATGAAGCCTATTAGGTATATCAAATCTACAGCAAACACAAAGAAAAAAAATACACTTCAAAATTAATTAATTAATTAAATTTGCTAGAAGAAGAACCTGAACCACCATACTTAGAATTTTAAATTGTTAATTAAAACAATATGATTAAAACAATATGTTAGTTGAAATTAAATTTAAATTAATCAAGAGTAAATTGTAAGTTAAAAATATACATAACAAAATTATCCAGTGATTTTTTAACCATATACCTTTTCTAAAAAAAAAAATAATTGTAATCAACATACCACAAATTCTTAAAATATTTTAAAGTAAAATGTACTGCAAATCTTTTACATCTTTGTGATTCTTTCAAGCTTATCACAAACATCTCATATATGTGATATGAACAACCAAATCTTGAAATTAATAATTTTATCTCTTTTAAGGCTTCAATTTAGCATACTGTTAACATCATCACAATCAATTTAATATTTTAAATTTACCAAATTTTCAATCTGAGTTTAGATAGCTTAATAATTTAAATGTTGGAAAAAAATACAGGGCTTTCAAACTAATTATATTAGAACAAAAGCTCAGATAAATATACACTAATATTTGAAAGTGAAAAATACTTTCGATTAATAAATAAAAGAAACAATACATTAAAATGCCAAATTTCTATCAATTAAAAAAATATTAGCTTTTGTATTTCTATCTATTAACTAGTTTATATGTAAGCAGAGCAGACATAATTGTTGCAATTCCAAATTTATGTTTACAATTTTATTCAATTTATGAGCATGATAGTCTTATAGCATATATTAAATTTGTAAAATAAAATTAGAAAGTCTTATAGCATATATTAAATTTTTAGAGACAACAGGTCCTCAACTTCATTAAAAATTAATTATGTGATATTGCATGTAAAGATGCTTGGGATTGTTCAATCGTATGTCATTGTATGTTGTTGGTTTCTTAATATTAGCAGTTTGATTTATTATCCATTTTAATTGATAATTGACGTTTCGTCTTCCTGTCCACGAACAAATCCAGAATCATGCCTGTGGTAGAGCTCCTCGTCTCAACGATCATTCCTATTTTGCTTGACAAATTGGCTTCCCATGAGTTGCGGCGGTTTCTATGTCAAGAGGGTTTGCATTCAAAGATCAAAACATTGGAACGAACTCTGAAGATAATTCAAGCAACTCTTGACTATGCAGGGGAGAAGCAGTTGGAGGACAAGCATGTAAAGGATTGGCTGGATGATCTTGAAGACTTGGCTTATGATGTGGAGGACATACTCGATGAGTTTGATACTGAAGTTTTAGCAAGGAAGTTGGAGATGGAAAACCATGACCAGGCTAGCTCTAGCAAGGTTCGAAAATTTGTTCCTGCCGGTTTCAAAAAACTAAGTCCAAGAGCTATCAAGTTTCACTCTCACATGGGCTCAGAGATTAAAAATGTCAAACGCCGATTGAAAGGTGTCACGGGCGAATTGAAACAACTCCGTAAGCTTAAAGATGACCTTGGATTGGAAAAGAATATTGCTGGAGGGACATCGACTATTGCACACCAAAGACAACCCACTACATATATTCCCATTGAACCTGCTGTTTATGGGAGAGATGAAGACAAAGCAAATATACTAGAAATGGTGTTCAAGGATCAACCAAGTGTTTTCAACAAGTGTTTTCATGTAATATCCATTGTTGGCATGGGAGGAATCGGTAAAACAACACTTGCTCGAGAGGTGTACAACGATGAAGCGGCTAAATCTTTTGAGCTCAAAGTTTGGGTGTGCATATCTAATGATTTTGATGTTCTAAGAATCTCGAAAGCAATTCTTGAATCTATCACCAAGTCATCTAATAATATAAAGGAGTTAAGTGACGTGCAAATTGAACTCCAAAAGATATTCACTGGAAAAAAGTTCTTGCTTGTCTTAGATGATATTTGGAGCAAGGATTATAATTTGTGGGAAATCTTGAGGTCTCCTTTTAAGGCAGGAGCTAGTGGTAGTAAAATCATTGTGACGACACGACATGAAGATGTTGCACTAACGATGGGAGATTCTACTCGATTGTATAGATTAAAGTGTCTATCAAATGATGATTGTTGGTCTTTGTTTAAGGCACATGCATTTGAGGATGGAGTTAATTCTACACATCATGATATTCAATTAATTCGTCAAAAAGTCGTTGAAAAGAGCAAAGGCTTACCCTTGGCATCAAGGATTCTCGGTGGCCTTCTTCGTGCAAAGCAAATAGATAAGTGGTCAGAAATTTTGAATAGCAAAATGTGGGAATTTGAAGACGAAAGTGAAATTCCTACAACTTTAAAATTAAGCTATTTTTATCTTCCCTCTCATTTAAAAAGATGTTTTGCTCACTGTGCAATTTTGTTGGAGGCTTATGAATTTCAACAAGAGCAAGTCATACATTTATGGATAGCTGAAGGTCTTATTCAACCATCAAATGATGAACAGTTAGAAGATTTAGGTCATGACTACTTCAAGGATCTCCAATCTAGATCAATTTTTCAACAATCAAGTATCGATGAATCCAAATACATAATGCATGACCTCGTTAATGATCTTGCACGGTGGGCTTCTAGGGGAACTTTTTTCCATTTGGAGGATATACTGAGGGCCAACAATCGATTAGGAAGCTTGAAAAAGGTGCGTCATATTTCTTATGCTCAGAATAATACTAACGACATATCTAAATTCAATGTCATTAGTGATGTTGAACATATTCCTGTACGACTAAGAACATTCTTGCCACTTCCATCTAAGCAGGGATGGATGGAGCACTACCTACCTCAAACAATAATTTTTAACTTGCTACCAAAATTTAAGAAACTTAGGACGTTATCTTTAGAGGACTATGATATTACAGAGTTGCCTGAGTCATTTGGTAATTTGAAACATCTACGACACCTTAATCTTTCTGGTACGAGAATCAAAAGCTTACCTGAATCAACAAGTTATTTAATTAACTTGTTGATTTTGAAATTAAAAGGTTGTCATAATCTTAGGAAGTTACCGTGCAAGATACGAAATTTGACCAAGTTAAGATATCTCGATATTAGAGGTGTTAATTTAGATGAGATGCCATTGGGAATAAATGAGTTGGAGTGTCTTCAATATTTGTCTGATTTTATTGTAGGTAAAGGTGTTGGAGCTTCCTTGAAAGATTTGAAGAATTTAAAATCACTTCGTGGAGAACTTTGTCTTTCAGAATTAAGTAATGCACTTGATTTACAAGAAACAAACGAGATGATATTAAATGATAAGCAAAAATTGAGAGTGCTAGAACTAGCATGGAACTCTCGATTTGACAACACACGGAATGAGGAAGCAGAGAAAAAAATATTTGACTTGTTACACCCTCATACAAATCTAGAAGGGCTCAAAATTTACTCCTATTGTGGCATTGAATTTCCGTCATGGGTGGGAGATGATTCATTCTCCAAATTGACGACCGTAACATTGGTGGGATGTAATTCTCTAAGATTCATAGTAAATGGTCAATTACCCTCGTCTCTTAAAAGGCTTGAGATACGGGGTTGTGATAAATTGGAGTATTTGTGGGATGATAGGGCGATGAGTTGTACATCAATTTTGGACAAAGGGAACAACATGTCTCTTCTTGAATACTTAAGAGTTAGCAACTGCGTATCTCTCACTAGCTTATCATTAAGTGGGCGGTTACCTGTCACTCTTTCTGTTCTCAAGATCTATGGAGTTCCAGAACTGGAGTCAATAGCAGATAGTTTTCATAACAACAAGTCTCTTGAAGAAATTGATGTATCGCACTGTAAAAAGCTTAAAACTATACCCAAGGGCTTGTACAATCTTACCCGCTTACAGATTATACAAATATCTTATTGTCAAAATATTGTGAATTTCGCAGAAGATGGGCTTCCCAAGGATAGGCTAAGTCTGCTTACTATTAGATATTGTGAGAAGCTGGAAGGTCTACCAAAAGGCTTCCACAGCCTCGACTCTTTTAAAAGCTTATATTTGGTTGGATGTCCAAGTATGAGGTCATTTCCAGAAGAAGGTTTTCCCACAAACCTAACACATCTCTGCATTGATGATGTGGGCAATCTCTATAAGCCACTGCTTGAGTGGAGGTTGCACAAACTCACATCTCTCACATCTCTCTATCTTTCTGGTGGTCAAGAAGCAGAGTTGTCAGTTCTAGAGCAGGATATGGGAAAGAGGTTACCCGATTCTCTAACTTCTCTGTGGATTGAGAGATTCCCGAATGTGAAATGGGTATTAAGCCAGGGTTTGCCATCTTCGCTTCAATTCCTGTCAATCTTGAATTGCCCAGGTGTCACATCCATTTCAGAGCTGGTTTTGCCATCTTCACTTCAGTCTCTGAAAATTTGGGATTGCCCAGGTTTCACATCCAGTTCAGAGCTGGTTTTGCCATCTTCACTTCGCACTCTGGATGTCAAGGGATGCCCAGGTCTTACATGCATTTCAGAGCAACGACTGCCATTAGTGGTATGTCAATCTCTAACACCTTAAACCCAATCTACATTGTTAATTAACATTTCAATTCTCTTGATCATTTCTTTGTTTTTTCAGCCAGAAGCATTGAGTTATGATGTTTACGATTTGTGAACAGCCCTCCATTGGACTTTAAAGTATGTCAACTTCATTTGTCGAAATTTTTTTTTACAAACTAAAGTTACATAATATTTCTATGTGGTAGTGATGATATTAGTACTCTCTAGATGTCTAGTCATCGATTTGTCAAAGAATAGGGCTTAAATTACAATATATGTTCAACATGTGAAATGCAATCATGCTGTTCAAACTACCTTATCAAGAATATGACTTCATTTATAACATGTAGACGGTTGATGATTATTCGAAATGAAAATTTGTAGGAGAAAGATGCAGTAGTAGGAAATGGTGGTCCAGGAAGGCTAAATTTATGCTTTCTAACCAACTTATGGGGGTATGGTTTGAGGTGCAAATATCAAGCAACAGAGCAGTTGTAAATATTAACTCCGTCCCAAAGTGTATTTTTTTCACAATGCTGTAAATGTCAAGCAAAAGCAGGGCCCCACTATAATATCTGCTCCAATGCATCGAGGATGCTAAGGGGGTTAATGTCTTCATGACCAATGCCTACGAAAACATATTTCTTCACAATGCTGCCATTAGCCACAATATTGACATGGTGAAGCATTTTGTGGAAGTCATTAGTTACTGCAGAGCAACTTTTGTGGTAAATAGGTCTGGCCAGACCCCGTTCTTCATTCCACTAGTGATAAAATGATAAATCAAGTGACTAATTATAATAAGCTGCAAGAAGCTCATTGCACTAGAAAAGATGGGACAGCACTTTGGTCATTCTCTCTCTCCCTTTATCTCTCTTTATTATCATGTCTTTCTTCATAATCTATGCGTTTACAGTGTCTCTCTATCTTTCTTTGTCCACTCTCTCTTTCTCTCTTAATTTATCTACCTATCTATTTATCTCTCTTTGCCATTGTATGTTTCTCTACGATATATACAATTACAGTTTTTCTATAATTCTTTATCGTTGTGTCTTCCTTTATATACATTTATAGAGTTATTTTCAGGTTTATCAACACATTTGGATTTAGCAAAGATATGATCAACACAAGGAAATGGTGGTCCAGGAAGGCTAGCTTCATGCTTTCTAACCAAATCAACCAAATCACAGGGGTATGGTTTAGGTGAAAATATGAACTGTTCAAGCGGCAGGGCAGGTATGAGAAGAAAATTGCCGAGGATTGGCTTAAGATTCAATAATACTTACAAGTTCTATCATTGTTGCTTGTCCCTGGGGACTTTACTGATGAATTTCTTTTATGTAAATGTTCAGAGATTTATTCCTGTGGAAGTTGTTTGGCATGATGTGGTCTTCCCAGTTCGATTCTTTGGTTGTATTGAGGTTATGCAAATGGATTGTAAGTGTTAATTAAGAGTAAGTATAGGCATTTAGTAGAAAAGCTACCCAATTAGTGCTGGTTTCAACATCTTCATTAATGAAGAAGGATATATAATTTTTTTTTTTTTTAATTTCATATATTACAGTTAGATATGGGTTAAAGAGAAATCTTCCAAGATCTAGCTTATGATATGCCAATTCCAAGATACAAAACCAAGGCAAGTTGATTTATGGAAAGCAAAAGCTACTTTCGGTATTTCAATATTATTTCAAGGATTTCAGTTCAATGACAACTTCATTCTAGAGTTTAACAGGTTGATCCTCTAGAATCCTTTTGCTATTCTAGTATCTCAAGAATTGTCCCATATAAAACTCATGCTACTCATTTGTAAATATTAATTGAATGATCTAACAGGCTGTTGCTTCCCTGTGCTTAATGAGTTGGTTTACTACTACAAAAGGTTTAGATGTTACTAAACTTCTACATGGCTGTTTTTGTTTCGGGCTATTACTCTAGTTACGTTCGATGAGCCTCTTTTATTATTTCTTATGTTTTGCACATTTCTTAGAATTCAAATTAAGCAAAATTACTCAAAACTTCTAGTTCCTATTGTTTCACTTATGTTTATTCTCTGTTCTTTCTGTGCCAAACTTGCTATTATTTGATTTTAGAATTGGTGGACAGCTCTGCTTTGGACTTTGAAGTAGGCTTATTGGCATTGGCTTTGACACTGAGGGTGAAAGGCAACTCAAAGTATGTGAACTTAATTTATTGAAATTTGATATTTGATGTTATACAAACAAGATTAATAATTATCACTGACACGGTTTGGTTTCTTTCAGATGATCGGTTCATCTAGCTTATGAATGGGATGAATTAAATTAAGGCTTCAATGTTTGTGGAGGCATCAAACTTTTACTTGAAAGTCTCATTTTCTCTAGTTCTTTTGAAAATCTCATTTTCTCTGGTTCTTTCTTCCCCAACTTCAGGTAACTATATTGAGGTTGCTTTTATAGCTCAACTTTAATGTATGGTATGTCCAGATTTACGAATGAAATAAAGTTTGTATGTTCTTGTTAAGCCAAAAGGTAAAATGCATAATTATATTGTGAACTTTTCAGTTGTTTAAGAATTAAAAATCATTCTCTACATCACCAAATCATCATTGTTGATTGACATTTCAACAAACAAACATATATTTAAGATTGGTAAGCTCCATACACAGTCAAACTTGATCTATCAAGTCCATGCTCAAACACATCAGTTCACTTATAAAGCTAAGTACAGCAAAAATTGAACCCATTTTCACTCAGATTTCGTTGCCCTTCACTAAGTGATCTGGATGTTTAATCGTTCAGTGAAGCAGGAGCCATATAAAGATGATAACTTTCAAAGAATCAACTTTTCATATCCATTGACTGTCACCAAAGACACTGCATATCACATTTCAGTCCACAGCAAAAGCAAGGAGCCACTTAAACATCTCCTACAATATGTGGATGATCTTATGGTAGCCAACGTCTTCATGACCAATGACCACGAAAACATGGTTCTTCACAAGGCAGCTATCAGTTACAATATTGCCAAGGTGAAGCTTTTGGTGGAAGTTCCTTACGTTTCTGCAGAGCAGCTTTTGTAGCAAATAGATCTGGCCCCCGTAGTTCAAAGCTGCTTCGTTTGGGGGCATGAAAGTTGTCAGGTATTTAGCTTTTAAACCAAATCAAGTGTCTAGTGATAATAAGCTGCAACAAATTCATTGCACGAGAAAAGATGGGACCTCAATTCTGCGTGCTGCTGTCTGAGGACAACACTTTGGTCACTCTTTCTCTCCCTTTATCTCTGTTTGTTTTCACATCTTTCTTCACAATCTATGCATTTGTGGTGTCTGTCTCTCTCTCTATCATCGTGTTTTTCTTTGTAATATATCCATTTACAAATTTTCTATCTTTTTTTTTTTCCTATTGTTGTGTCATATTTTACAACATATCTGTTTATAGAGTCATTTTCAGGTTCATTAACACATTTGGATTTAAAAAAAAAAAACGATCATGGTGGTCATGGGTGATATTGATTATTTAAAACCATGGTAGTTCTAATCAGTCATGATCATAATTAAGATTATGATAGTATTGATGAAAAAGCTCATATAGAACTTTTTATAAATAGAATTAGAATTTTGTTAAGTTCAATATATAGTAACTTTAATTTTTCCGACGCAGGAATGTCTTGAGTTACCGAAATTGGATGATGGGTTAGCAGAATTGAAGACCAAAACAGCATGACAAGTCTTTTATCTCTTAAACAATAGACAATTTGCTTTCAATTGTAAAAATGGTATAACCAAGTTATCTCAGATATCATTATCACATTTGGGTTTCTTTTAGATAACTATTTCATTTTATTGATGAGGTGGACTAAAATGAGACCGTGAGTTGTAAAAATGATATAACCAAGTTATGTTAGATATCATTGCCATATTTGGATTTCTTTCGGTAACTATTTCTATTTATTGATGAGGTGGACTGAAATGAGACTTGTAGCGTTTGCAGAGGATTCAAATTTTCACACAAACCTTGTTCTTACCCAATTTCAAGTAAGTATATATATTCAACTTTTAAACTTTAATATAAGTTACCAAATCTGTTTCACTTTGCCAGCTAGCCAATTGGTGTTTGTCTTTCTTTTTCTTTTTTTTTTTTCTGCAAATAGTTATTTTCGAATTTAGGGACTTTTATTGGTTAAAACTCAGTACATATTGGCATTGACATTAGACATTATCTAATTGAGTAGAATTCATTGCAAGATGTGATTATCTTATTTAATTTTTTGAAAAAAGTAATGTAATTATTCAAGGATGGATTATAGTTTCTATGTTCTTACTAAAGCTAAAAGTAGAATGCATAGCAATTTTCGAATTTTCAAACCTTTCTTTCCTCAATCTCATCATTTTCTAATTGAAAATCTTTTCTTGTCTTTCTTTCCGAAGATAAAACAAAACCATGAATTAAGCAGAACTCTACCTCTCTGCCTTCCTTCAGGTCCTTTTTTTTTTTTTTCTTATGCAGTGCAGATCAATATCTCTATTATCTTGGATGACAATGTGAAATTTCGAGTTTAATGTTCTTCGGAAGGCTTTAGTTAAAGCATCAGCCTACTGTTCTCGTATGGAATGGTAATCAATTTCTGCATGTTTAGCTCGTGCGTGCATGATTGGATTGGCTGCAAGATATGTAGCACTAATGTTGTCACACAACAGCAAGGGAGGAGTTTTCAAACATGTTACGAACTCTCGGAGAATGTATTCAATCCAAGACAATTCAGCTGTGGCATCTGTTAAGGTTCGATACTCAGATTCTGCACTCAACCTAGAGACAATTTTTTGTTTTGAACAAGCCCAATTAAGAGATGAGATTAAGACCTAAGAAGACACAATAACCTCCTGTGCTCTTTCTGTCATCTGGACAATTAGCCCAGTCAGCATCTGTGTAACACAAGAGATTGAGGTTGGCAGATGATTGAAAGGAAATGCCAAGCGACGATGTGCCTTTAAGGTACCACAGTATGCATTTGACAGTTTGCCAATGTACTGTTGTTGGAGGATGCATAAATTGACAAACTTCGTTTACTGCAAAACTTATGTCTGGTCTTGTGATGGTGCAGCATAAAAGAGCAACTACAATGCTTCCGTAAAGGCTGGCATCTAACATAGGTTCTCCAACTCGTAGAGATAGGAAAGAACCAGAAACCATTGGAATTGAAATCGGCTTCCCGACTTACATTTCAGCTCTCGTTAACAGATAATTTATTTATCTACTTTGACATGCAGGTAGTGTTGCACCTATTCTGTAAACTTGTATTCCCAAAATGTATGACAGATCACCAAAATCCTTAAGAGCAAATTTGTTGTGAAGAGCATCAGTAAATTTTTGAATGAATCATTGTTACCGGTTATAATTATGTCATAAATATAAATGAGAATAAAAGTCAAATCATTGACAATGGTAAATGTAAACACAGAAGCATCAGTTCTAGACCCCTTCAAGCCCAATTGAAATAAACAAGTCCTAAGCTTAGTAAACCGGACTCTTGGACTTTGAGACTATATAATGTTCTATTTAAGAGATAGTTCTAATTTCTGTCTTCTAGTTTGACATAATAGCAAAAGAAACCTTCTGATTTTAAAAATCATTAACGACCCCCATAGTTTATTAAAATAATCAAAAAACCTCTGTAGTTTATAAAATAGCCAAAAACCCCTATCGTCGGGTTTTTTTTAACTATCATGCCAAACTGTAGGGATTTTTGTGGCTATCATGCCAAACTACAGGGGAGAAATTAGAATTATTCCTTTATTTAACTTGCAAACAAAGTGAGGACGAATTGACTTAATGAAACTTAGTAGTTGCTCCATATACACCTCTTTAGAAAGCTCAGATTTGAGGAATGCATTGTGTACATCTAGTTGTTTGATAGGCCAACATACAGAATGGGCTAGACTTACAACAATTCTATTACCTTATGTTTGGTGGAACCCTTTTGCCACTAATTGAGTCTTATGTCTTTCAATAGTTCCATCTTGTTTGAGTTTGAGTTTGAAAACCCATTTGCATCCAATTACCTTATTTCTTGGAGGTAAAGGAACTAGATTACATTGTTTTTAAGTAAAGCCTGATATTCAGATTTCATGGCAACAATCCATTAAGGGAATTGGAGTGCTTGTTTTACTAAGGAAGGTTCAACCAAATTCAGGAGAAGAGGGTGATATTTTCTAAGATAGCCACACCTTTGGCTTATAAATTCCTGTTTTAGACTTGGCTAACATAGTATGAGCATTCATAGAAACAGGGGGTCTATGAATTACAGAACATAGTAAAGTAAAGAAGATTCACTACATCAACATATTTGGGCAATTCAGTATTTCCATACTCAGTACTTCATGAAGAGAACTGATTGTTGATAGCACTGGATAGAGTAGATGGAAGTGGTGAAGGGTGAGAAGAATCGATTTTAGAGGTTGAATCTACGGATGGGATATATGGTGAAGATGGTAAATTTGAAGGAGATATAGGCTTTGAAGAGATTGAGGTTGATGTTAGAGTGAGAGAGGGATATCTGAAGGAAATTAGAGGGGATATTAAAATGATTAGGATGATATTCAATAATTTCATCTGGTCTAGGAGTAGAATTTTGAGACTTAAATGAGAAAGATTTTTTGTCAAATATCACATGGTGTGAGATATATATTCTACCTGACTTTATATCAAGGCAAAGGTATCCTTTGTAATGTGAGCTAAAACTAAGGTAAACACATTCAGAGGATCGGAATTCTATTTTATTGTTATGATAAGGTCTCAATAAGGGATAGCAAGCACACTCAAAAACTTTGATAGACTTATAGGTTGGTAGCCTCTTGTAAAGTAGTTCCAAGGTATTTTGAGATCTAATACTTTAGTAGGTAATCTGTTAATAAAGTAAGCTGCTGTTTGAAAGGCATGAGGCCAAAAAGATAACGGTATGCCAGAATGTGCTAGTAAGGTAAGGCCAACTTCTACAGTATGCCCACCTTTTTCTCTCAACTCTCCCATTTTGTTGAGGTATATATGGGCATGAAACTTTGCACTTTATACCATGGTTGGCAAGGTTCCAGGAGATTTGCCTGTATTCCCCTCCCCAATCAGTTTGAAGGATTTTTATTTTGCAATTAATTTGAGTTTCTGCCATGCTTTTAAATCCAAGGTAGAATATGTCTCTTTTTTGTTGTGTAACAAATACAACCATGTAAATCTGGTGTAATCATCAATACAAAGAAAAAATTATCTTACTCCTGTGACAGAATTATGGGAGCAGCACCCCATAAGTCTGAATGAATACCTTCAAAAGGTTTCATTGCTCTTGAATTTGGAAGTCCAAAAGAAAGTCTATGACATTTTGCTAACTAACATGGGAAAAGCTGGATGTCCAAGTCTAGATGGACATCATTATATTGTGCTAATAAGTTGTTGCAAGGTTAGAAGATGATATTGATTCAGAGGACTTCGAAAAATTTGAAGCAAGAATCAGTTTGTAGAGACCGTTTTCAAGATGTCCCTGAAAAAGAACCTGCTTGGAAACCTGATCCTTCACAAAAAAGTGAGGAGGGTGAAAATCAACAAAGGTTTGTTTGTCTGAACACAATTTAATTACACTGATAAGTTTTTTTTTCTTTTTTTTTTATAAAATTTCTGGAGAATGCCTACTTTCGTGATGCTGATTGTCTTACCAGTACCCATCATAACCTGAAAAGTTATGCTGAATTGGTCTTTGCGATCTTTTGTTTCTATGCAAAGTTGAGAGGTTAGCTTGAGCAAAGTTTAGCTGATTCACAGCATTATACTTGTCTAATCATAAACTTTCTACAAATCTGGTTATGCTCAACGTTTATGCTTGGTTTTAATAACACCCCAATGTGACAAATCTGCAACCACCATAATCACAATAATGGCTTCGCTATCACAATAGCAAAATCTGGTCTTATTTGTAAGAGAAAACCAGAGTCGATGGTACAGCTGAAAAATGTCATGTATGAATAACCATCTTGTGTAGCATTTATTTTATGTCTTCGATCGTTCAATCATTTTATGATCATTCAATATTTCAATTTTGTAGCACCATCTTGTCATGCTGCCTTGGTCTTGAAGATACCTCTCTTGGACAACCGGAAGTCGAGTTCCAGAGTGCTCTGTCTTGTTATGAGCATCCCCAGTGAACCTTTTTCTATTGAAGTAGAAAACCAGTAGGGAGATTCCTTACAATTTGCTCAAGCTTCTGGTGAGCAGCGACAAGGAAATATATATTATTGGACCCGTCGGGATGTGCTTTTGGAGCTTGTGTTTCTCTCCTTGCCAGTAAAAAAGGAGTCCCTTGGCGCCAGGGCTAGGACTATAATAACGTGGCAATTCAAAAAAATTGTTTCTATGTAAAGTTCCGTTCTTAGTGAAGGTTAATCACAATCTTGTACGAAGAGATTTGCTGAGTTTGTAATTTGAATTTGACAGTTGTCTCATGAGGTTGGTCATAATGTTTAAAACAGTATGTATCTACATATCCTGCCCATGCATGTATAGTATGACAAACAAAAATTAAACACTTAGAAGTTTGAACTCTATAAAAATTGTATTACTAGATTTAATATCAGTTCAAAACAACAGGAGAGAGCATCTTTTATTTATAATGATGATAGATGCTTCAACTATTCCAAAGAGATTAATTTCTCTCATTATCAAAAGTATTGAATGCAAACTTTATGATATGCACATTTTTGAGCTCAAAATGATTTGCCATTGTTAAGGTCATCTAGTGTTCATCATCGAGGTACCACTTTGAATCTTAGGTAACCTTGATGCATTGCCTTGGATCTTAAGTTTGATTCAAACTCTCTCTCTCCAAGCTTCATTTATCTCTCTAGCTTTGTCTTATTGTTTCTTTACGTCTCAAAAAGTGTCCTCAAAAGAGACTTTACACCATCTTTTATACTAGGTTAGGCTCTCCTTTCAACTTGGGCCTATGCACCTTAGATCATAGTGGACACCTCTTATGATCGGAGGATACCATCTATGATTAGGAGATACCTCTACTCAATTTCAAGTAAGTACTCATACTCATCTTAAAAGGTCTATGTGTATCTCTTTCCTATTAAGCCTAAGTAGAACGCATACAATGATAGAGACTCGAAATTGGGTCTCCATGATCTCAATGGAGATAATTTGGGTCTCCAATACATGGAGACCAATGGTCACCATATTTGGATGGAGACAAATATGGTCAGGTCTCCAAAATATTTATTTTTTAAAAATTTTTAGGAATTATTTTAATTTTTAATAAAATTTTAAAATAATATATTATAATTTTATTAATTATAAACATTATTTTTTAAATTAAAATATTTATTAAGTTTTACCCTTAATAATTTTGATTTAACGGTAGTTGACTAATGATAAAGGAGTTTTGTGTTGGATCACTGGAACCTAAGGTAACCTTAATATAAGTATCGCAAACACTCTCATTTAGATGCAATTTCATCAATCTTCAGATTGCTTTGTGCAAGTTTCCCCCATTAATCAATGAATCATGGATCCAGAGATTACCAAGTAGCCGTTGGACTAGTCTTTTACTTTTAACAATTAAATATCTATTTTTTAACAATTGAATAACGGCTCATTTAAGAGGCGAAATAGTAAATATCTCACTTTTGAAACTTTCGGAACTCTCACTAATTCTTTCATCTCAATATTCAACCTATTGAAACATCTTTTCACTAGTGAAATTTTCAAACTATATTAAAAAAAAAAAAGAAAAAAAAATCGAAATTCTTCAATCTTCTCAATTTTCAGACTCTCTCCAATTCTTTACTCTTATTCTAATACCAAAAAAAAAAAAAAAAAAAAAATTCAGTATTCTAGTATTTCATTATATTTTTCATTTTTTGAACCTTCAAAATGCTATTTAAATAGTTTACTGTTAAATAGTTTGTGCTCGAGTTTTCGACGTCAAATTAATTTCGCTTCTATTAGTATAAGTTCAGGTACGCTCGTAAGCATTTTTTAATATTTGTTGTTAGTTCTTTTATTTATTAATTTAATCATTTTATGCTTTTTATATTTATTTGTTGTAAATCTGATTTCTATAGGTAAGCAATTATTTCTTGTCCTGCTGAATTTTGCCTGATTTATATGTAAGCAATTTTATATTTTATGGACATGATTTATTGCAATTTATTTTGATATTATATTATATTATTTCATTTGACATAAAAAATATAGAAATGAAGAACCAATACACTTTGATAGCATATTAGGAACCTCAATACGTCATATAGTCACAGGTTTTTTTTTTCTTTCTTTTTTTTTAAAAAAAGAAACATAAATTTTATAATTCTTTGGCTTATGATTGTGAAGGTGCCAAGTAAAAATGTCATGTCCTTATATCTCTGTGTCTTCGAGTTTATCTGTGATCCGATAGAATTTAATTGGCAAGCACACGGCTGTGCCATTAACTATATTCACTTTATCATATTATTCTTGGATTTGTATATAATATATGATATAAAAATATTAGAGTGAAAAATAAAAGAAACTTCCAAATTCAAAAACAAAAAAACAATCAAACAAACAAAACTCGTGTCTTCCACGAACAAGATTACGAAAGCTAGTACCTCAAAAAAAAGAAAAAAAAAAAAAAGGAAAGATTACGAAGGCTGGCTATCACAATAATCTACTCCTCCAATATTACATTATACTTCCAAAATTTTATTCATATAAAATTTTAAATTAATGTTTATTTTATTGAATTTTAATATGTTTGATTATTTTTATACTTAAGTTTCAAAATATATATATTTTTTACTTTTATTAAATATATGCTTTACTCTAGATAACTTATTTGAAATAATTAAAATATCATTAAGTAGAGGAAAAAAAAAATGTATGTTTGGTCTTTTAGGGTTTGTTTGATGTCTGTAATTACATTAGATTACGTTCATGAGATTTAATTAAATTGGATGAGATTGAATTAAATTAATACGACAATATATTTGATGCAGTTGGGATTAAATTAAAAATAATACATCTCTTGCTTGGAGTAGTTTGGAATTGTATAAAAAATAATTATATTTTATATTTGATGTTGTGAGATTAATTAATATAATATTAAATTAAATTAATTTATATAGAAAAATGTAAATGAATTGTTCAAAAACTAATTCAATATTTAATATTAAATATAAAATTTTTGCAAAATAAATACATTAACTATAAAATAATAATATATAAACAATTCTTAAACAATATTACAATTTTAATTTTTTATAAATTGAAATATATAATATATAAAGCTTGATTTCTACTTCGTAGACACCTCACATGCCAAGGTTTGATGCATGTGAGGTGTCTAGGAAGTAGGAATCAAACCTAACCTTGGTATATGCGAGGTGTCTATAGGAAGTAGGAATCCGACCTTAGTAGTTGCAATGAGGTCATTTCAAATTGCAAATAAATAAATTAAATTAAATTAAATAAGTTGAATGTGCGTGGTGGATGATGCACATTTAGTTTTTATTATGGTGGATCTCCGCAACCTCTCTTTTTAATTTTAATTTTAATTTTATAATATTTTACTAAAACATTAAAAGGTAAATGAGGGACTTTTCAGTCGTTTCATGGTGAATTATGTTATAGGGGTATTATTGTCAAATATGAGATTATAAGAAGAGATTAATGAATAATAAATCTATTATTGATATTTTAATATAATTTATATTTTATGATTGTATGACATGTGAGGGGCTTAGAAAGTACGAAAATTGTGTTTTTATTTAGATGGCATAATTAGGAAGCACGTGATTCTTTGAAAAAATAATAAATCTTCACCTAAAACGCTAAAAAATTTTGCAACTTATTAAGTTATTATTATTAAACAAATGTAATATTAGTGCAAAATAAGAACAATAACTAAAGATAAAGCACAATAAGAATTTTGGAAAGAGTTGCTATTTTATTATTTTATTTCTTATGCAATGATAACTCATACAAGCTTATGTACCCTCTATTTATAGACTAATAATCATAAATATAAGAAGTAGAAAGGGCACAAGTTATACATAACATTAAGACACTATTATGATGATCATTATTTGAGTGATAATGATCCTTAATATGGAGGTTATAGAAAACATTAAGACGCTATTATGATGATCATTATATGAGTGACAATGATTTTTAATGTGGAGGTTATAGATTACTAAAGGGTGACATTCAATTAATTTACAACACTCCCCCTTTGGATATCCACTGTACAAAGAATATATCTTATAAAAAACCTTATCAGGAAAAAAAAAAACTATGGGAAAAAAAATCTTGATAAAGGAAAAAAGAGTACATAATTCTTGTATGCAGTAACCTCCCCCTCATGCTAATATGTCTTCTTTTGATGAATTTTTAAAAAATTCTCTGAACTGACGCATGTCAATCTTATTCACAAATTTCTCAAGTGTTGTTGTAGGAAGTGTCTTTGTGAACAAATTTGTCATGTTGTCAGAAGATCGAATTTGATGAACGTCTGTCTCTCTTTTATTCTGAAGTTCATATGTGAAAAAGAACTTTGGTGAAATGTGTTTGGTTCTATCTCATTTTATGAAACCTCCTTTGATTTGGACGAGACAAGCTACATTATTCTCATATAAAATTGTTGGACTTTCTTTAACAAATGAAAGATCACATGCTTATGGATATGTTGAATCAGAGATCTCAACCATACGCATTCTCGACTTACCTCATGTAATGCTTTATGTGGATCTGATAAATATCCAATATCTGCATACTCGACCAATTCCGCCTTTGAGTCCTTTGAATAAAACAAACTCATGTCTGATGTTTCTCGAAGATAACGAAGTACTTGTTTAACACCATTTCAATGTCTTCAAGTTGGTAAAGAATTATATCTTGCTAGTAAATTAATAGAGAATGCTATATCAGGTCTTGTGCAATTAGCAAAATACATTAGTGTACCAATAACACTAAGATATGGTACTTTTGGAACAAGAATTTCTTCATTATCCTCTCGAGGACGAAAATGATAGTTTTTCACATCAAGAGATCGAACAACCATGGGAGAGCTTATTGGATGAGACTTATCTATGTTAAAGCGCTTTAATACCTTTTTAATATAAGTTGATTGGTGAAGAAAAATCCTTTTAGATAGATGCTCGATTTGTAAGCCAAGACAAAATTTTGTTTGGCCCAAATATTTCATTTCAAACTCAATTTTCAAAAATGTTATTGTCTTTATGAGCTCTTCATGAGTCCCAATGATATTCAAATCATCAACATAAACTGTGATAATAGCAAATTTAGACTTTGATTTTTTAATAAACACACATGGGCAAATTGGATTGTTAATATACCATTCTCTCAAAAGATATTCACTGACACGATTATACCACATGCGTCCAGATTACTTTAATCCATACAAAGATCTTTGTAATTTAATCAAATACATTTCCTAGGGTTTCGAATTGCATGTATCAGACATTTTCAATCCTTTAGGGACTTTCATATAAATGTCACTATCAAGTGATCTATACAGATAAGCTGTCACAACATTCATTAAATGCATATGAAGCCCTTCTGTAATTGCCAAGCTAATTAGAAATCTAAATGTAATTGCATCCACCATTTGAGAGTAAGTCTCCTCATAATCAATACAAGATCTTTGAGAGAAACATTGTGCTACAAGTCATGTTTTATACCTTACAACTTCATTTCTCTCATTACGTTTTCGCACAATACTCATTTGTAGCCTACAGGTTTCACACCTTTAGGTGTTTTGATAATAGATCCAAAGACTTGACGTTTTTCAAGTGAATTTAATTCTGTCTGGATAGCGTCTTTCAATTTTGGTCAATCAGTTCCACATCGACACTCATCAACGGACTTCGGTTTAAGATCCTCATTTATAATATCAAGAACTACTGCATATGTAAATATATTATCAATAGCAATTTCATTTTGGTTCCGTCTCTTTCCTGAAGTAACATAATTTATTGAGATCTCTTTATCATAGTTATTTTCAGGAACTTGACCCTCTTCTGGAGCTATTTGTTCAGTTACATCAGTTATTTTTTTTACGGGCTCTTTAGGAGTATTAATAACTTCGAAGGTGTCAACTTGCTTATTTTGCTCCTTTTTCTTTTTAGGATTTTTATCCTTGGAACTGAATGGTCTACCACGCTTTTGGCGTGCATTAGACTTATTTGCTGACATATTAGCAACTTGTCCTTCAAGGACATCAATATGAGCAGGAGCATTAATAGCTGGTATATGTGACTTTGTCACCTTTCTACTACTATCAGTAAATGCATTCGGTAATTGATTTGCAATTTCTTGCAAGTGAATTAGTTTTTGAACTTCTTATTCACAATGATTTGTACGAGGATCAAAATTAGATGATGATGATGTATTCCACGAAATTTCTTGTTTTTTCAATTGTTGTTTCTCTCCCCCTAATATTGGGAAAACTGTCTCATCAAATTGACAATCGACAAATCATGCCGTAAAAATATCACCCGTCAAAGGTTCAAGATATTTAATAATTGATGGGGATTCAAATCCAACATAAATTCTCAATCTTCTTTGTGGACCCATTTTAGTGCGCTGTAATGGAGCAATAGGAACGTATACTGGACAACCAAAAACTCTTAGATGGGAAATATTAGGTTCTTTACAGAAGACAAGTTGTAATGGGGAGTATTTATGATATGTAGTTAGCCTTATGCGAATAAGTGCTGCAACATGTAATATGGCATGTCCTCAGACAGAACTAGGCAACTTCGTTTTCATAAGTAAGGGCCTAGCAATTAATTGAAGCCTTTTAATGAAGTATTCCGCTAATCCATTTTATGTATGTGTGTGAGCAACAGGATGCTCAACTATAATTCCAATGGACATGCAATAATCATTAAAAGCTCGAGATGTAAATTTTCCAGCATTATCAAAACAAATTTTATTGATTGTGTAATCCAAAAATTGAGCCCGTAATCGGATTATTTGAGCAAGAAGCCTCGCAAATGCGACATTACGAGTAGATAATAGACAAACATGTGACCAACGTGTTGATGCATCTATTAATACCATAAAATATTGAAATGGTCCACATGATGGATTAATTGGTCCACATATATCTCCTTGAATTCGTTCTAAAAATGTAGGAGATTCAATGACAACTTTTGTTATGGATGGCCTTGTAATTAGTTTCCTTTGAAAACAAGCAGCACATGAAAAATCTTTGGACAAAAGAATCTTCTGGTTCTTTAAAGGATATTCATGCGAATTTTCTACAATTCTTCGCATCATTATTGAACCCGGATGACTTAACCGATCATGCCAAATAATAAAAGTCCTTGGATTCAACACCTCTTGGTTTATTACCATATACGATTCAATTGGATTTATAAAAGTATAATATAATCCAGAAGAATATGCTGGTAATTTTTTCAATATATGTTTCTTCTCTAAGACAACAGACGTAATATAAAGATATTCAATGTCTTTTTCATTCATCATCTTAATATGATAACCATTACAACGTATGTCTCTAAAACTTAGTAGATTTCTGTTTGATCTACTAGAAAACATAGTCTTGTTTATTATAAATTTTGTGCCACCAGACAATAATATTTGAGCTCTTCCATAACCTTCAATAAGGTTTGCAACACCAGATATTGTGCTAACATTAACTTCAACCAATATAAGATTAACAAAATATTTTTTATCTTTAAGTATGGTGTATGTTGTTCCACTGTTTGCTAGACAAAGAGCTTCATTATTATCTTTAGCACTAATCGTGTGATCAATGGAAATCATGTTTCTTCATAAATAAAAAAAAATAAGAAAATTATAAAAATAGAGCATAAAATATCAATACAATCTTTTTATAATTTTAAATATGAACACACTGAAAGCATACTAAAAATAAAACATATTGAATATTACCTAACATACTTGCAACAAAATACACTAAAAATAACACACTTTTGAAAATTAGAAATACTAAACACGCTGATGACATAACACATCAAAACATATTGTAAATAGCACATTTGGAACGGCTTGTTGCAAGAACTTCCTCTTAAGCCACATTTATGTTTCCATCACCAATCAAATTTTCATCATAGTTTTCAAATAAATCTATAACATCTAAATATGTCAAATCCATAAGATCAAGGTTTTCAATAAAGTTTGTTTTGACACTTTTTCGTTTTTCTTTTAAGGAAGCTTGGTAAAGATCAACAAGGTGTTTTGCTATACGACATGTACGGTTCCAATGTTCTTTCATGCCACATATGTGACAAGTGCTTTCATTATTTTTGAAAGCCTTATTTTGATAGCTCTTTTCTTTTTGTTTTTCCTCATTATTCTCCCACTTCTGGTGGTGAGATGCAATTTTCTTGAAATTTGAGGAGTTTTGGTTGTAATTACTAGGACCACATCCACGACCACAACTATGACCACGACCGCATCCACGATCACAACCATGACCATGACCATGTCCACGCCTCGGATCATTAACAGATGTAGCATTCGCTTCAAGGAATGTTGTTGATCCAGTTGGTCGAGATTGGTGATTTTTCATCAATAATTCATTATTTTGTTGGGCCACCAAGAGGTATAATATCAACTCAGAATATTTTTTAAAACTTTTTTCTCGATACTGTTGTTGCAGAAGCATATTAGAGACATGGAAAATAGAGTATGTTTTTTCTAACATATCTTTATTAGTAACACTTTTTCCGCATAATTTTAATTGAAAAGTAATTTTAAACATTACGGAATTATACTCGCTTACACTTTAAAAATCTTGCAATCACATATACATCCAATTATAGCGAGCTTTTGGAAATATTACTATCTTTTGGAGGTCATACCTTTCTTTCAAATTATTTCAAATGACATATGGATATTTTACTGTTAAATATTCAGTTTTTAAACCTTCATAGAGATGATGGCGAAGGAATATAATTGCCTTCGCGCGATCTTGTGAGGATGCCTCATTCTTCTCTTTTATTGTATCTCCAAGATTATTAGCATCTAGGTGAATTTCAGTATCAAGAGTCCATATCAAATAATTACTACCAGAAATATCAAGGGTAGTGAACTCGAGCTTTGTCAGATTCACATGTTGACAACTATTAATTGACATCATATAATAAAATTAATAAAACTGTATAAAAGAATAAAATATATAATAAACAATTTTTCCATACATAACATAATTTAAGCAATTTTTCCATACATAACATAATTTAAGTATAATAATCAATAATATTATAACATACAACATACAACATACAATTAATAATTATTCTAATAGATGTATATATACTAACTTTGCATCAAATAAGAAAATTATATTTATATGTTTAGTGACATGAATTCTATTTGACCAAGAAGATATAGAGGAATTATAAAAGATATATTAACAATGGTGCTATAATTATACTCCAACGTATAATGAATTTATTTATTAGCAGTAAAATAAAATAAATATATAATAAAGCTCATCATTACAAAATAATTGATAATCAAGTTATAACCGATATATGAAATTGTATAATAAAACAAAGTTAATAACAATTAATTAACAAAGTAAAGAATTGAAAACATAACTCATCGAAGAACATAAAATATATTAATTGGTAACCAAAAATGTAAATAATAATGGGAATAATAACAAAGATTTATATAGACAAACAAGAAGAACATAATTCATAAACATATAAATACATAAAATGTAGTAGAGAGAAAGAATGCTTAATAAATCATGTCAAAGTACTACATGTCAATAATATAATAGAAAACTAAACAAATATTATAACAAAAAATAAAAATAAAAATCTATTTGATTAAAATTTTACCTTGAAAGAAAATAAACGATTAGAGCGTCATACTGATAATGTATTATGAAACAAATGCACTATTAGTGCAAAATAAGAACAATAACTAAAGATAAAACATAAGAAGAATTTTGGAGAGTTGCTATTTTATTATTTTATTTCTTATGCAAAGATAATCCATACAAGCTTATGCACTCTCTATTTATAGGCTAATAATCATAAATGTAGAAAATAGAAATGGCACAAGTTATACATAACATTAAGACATTATTATGATGATCATTATTTGAGTGATAATGATCCTTAATGTGGAGGTTATAAAAAATATTAAGGCACTATTATAATGATCATTATTTGAGTGATAATGATCTTTAATGTGGAGGTTATAGAATACTAAAGGGTGGCATCCAATTGATTTACAATATAACTGTTGTAAATCAATTGGATTATTTTATAACCTCCACACTGAAGATCATTATCACTCAAATAATGATCATCATAATAGTACCTTAATGTTTTCTATAACCTCCACATTAAGGATCATTATCATTCAAATAATGATCATCATAATAGTGTCTTAATGTTATGCATAACTTGTGCCCTTCCTATTTCCTACATTTATGATTCTTAGCATATAAATAAAGAGTGTATAAGTTTGTATAATTAATTATTTGACATAAGAAATGAAAGAATAAAAATAGCAACTCTTTCCAAAATTCTTCTAGTGTTTTATCTTTAGTTCTTGTTCTTATTTTGCAATATCTAAATATTGTATTTGTTTTATAACAGGTTATTAGCACGAGTTTTAACCGTTTAATTTTTCATCAAACCTGAATCTGAAATTGCTATTTTCGGATCTTCTGTATTTGAAAGTAAGTTTAATATCATTGAACTTATGTTTTAATAATTTGTTTAATATGATATTCCTTTTAGCTTTTTAATTTTTAATCTAAAGTTTGAAAGTAATAATTAAAACTTAAAGTTTTAGTTTCCAAATAGAACTAGAAGATCTATAATCTCAATTTAATTAGAACCAGAAGTTCTAAGTTTTCAATTTTATTAGAATCTGAAATTCTATATTGTAAATTTGTTTAGAAGCAGAAGTTCTACACTTTAATTTAATTAGAATTATAAATTCTGATATAATTATCTATCAGAACAAGAAGCTCTATAGTACTAATTTATCTAAAATTAGAAATTCTAGTTAAATTCTAATTAAATTTTGTTGGCTTTCATGCTCAATGTGGACAATTGTATATATCAAATAAATTATAATTATCTGAAGCAACATAATCATCCCTTACCTATTGTATAGAAAGAGTATGTCTTAGACTATAGATCTAAACACAGAAGGCAACAAAATGTACAAGTTTATGTTTTGTGTATGAAGTCAATATTATGCATATATATATACACACAGAAGGCAATGTGACTATTTTTGGGTTATGAAAAATTAAATAAAGATCAAACAGATTTGATCTTGTGATATTTTATTCTTGCTTTTTGCATATGACATAATGATTCTATCAAATTCACTTTAATTAATTGGGTTTTCAATGAATTGTTTGAATCCGAATTTTTGTATTCTACATCTGAATCAGAAGTTTCATATTCTAAATAAATTTATTCTCAATTTTATTTGGATCTTAAAACCTGAAGTTTTAGATCTTTCATTTAGTACTTGTTGATGGTCGAAACCAGTCAACCTCAGAACGATTTGTGTAGGGCCGGCCCGGAGACCATTGAACCCTTTTTGGCTTGCGGGGCCCCGAGCTGACAGGTACATTGACCTTCCACAGCTCAGGTTGAACCCCTAACCCGACGGCGTCGCGTCAAGAGTCGAACCTCTAACCTTATAGGTATTCCTGGGGAAAGACTCTTACCCACTAGGAATTCCAGTCAATGTACTTGTCAGCTCAGGGCCCTGCCAACTCGCGAGCCAAAGGGGATTCAACGGTCTTCGGGCGGACCCTACACAAATCGTTTTGAGGTTGACTGGTTCCGACTATCAACATTAAAACGCGCGTCATTTGGTTTATGGGTCATAGGAGGGCCACTTTCTGTAACGATTTGTGTAGAGCCAGCCAAGAGACCGTTGAACCCCCTTTGGCTCGCGGGGCCCCGAGTTGACAGGCACATTGACCTTCCACAGCTCAGGTTGAACCCCTAACCCGGCGAAGTCATGTCCGGAGTCGAACCCCTAACCTTATAGGTATTCCTGGGGAAAGACTCCTACCCATCAGGCCCCTGGTGGGTAGGAGTCTTTCCCCACGAATACCTATAAGGTTAGGGGTTCGACTCCGGATGTGACTCCGCCTAGTTAGGGGTTTAACTTGAGTTGTGGAAGGTTAATGTACCTATCAGCTCGGGGCCCCGCCAACTAGCGAGCCAAAGGGGGTTCAACGGTCTCCGGGCCAGCCCTACATAAATCATTCCGGGTGTTGATCGGTTCCGATCATCAACAATACTAAACTATAATTTATTTAGATTTTAGAACTAAAAGTTTTAAAATTACGAATGAAAAAAAAAAAAAAAAAGAGAGAGAAAAATTAAATCAATTCGAATTTGATACAAAAATAACTCGTCTCGAACTCAAATATATATATTTAAAAACATGTCTCCTCATCGAGGGTGAGTAGAGACTTGAAGATCTTTTATACTAACTTTTGTTCATAATTTCAGAATATAAATCGTAAAATTTATATTCATAAATACGTTAAAATATTCTATTTTCTGTTTATGAATTTTAACGTATCAAGGTATGTGTTTTCATACTTATATATTTAATACGTATTATTTAATCGAGTATATACATATATATATATAACGATCTCATGCCTTATGTCATTTGATTAAAATCTATTGGTATTTTGGTTAAGTTGTTACCTCTCTAGTGATGGCATGGGTCTGATAGTAACATGAGCTGTTAGATGAGAAAACCAGATAGTGGCGACGATTAAGGTTTCTTAATAGTTATTTTATTTGAGATCTTTTATAATATATCATAAAATTAATGTATGATGCAATTTACTTAAAACCTGAAGTTTTGAGTTAATATTATATTGAACATATAATTATGACGTACAATCATATCATAGCTTGAAGTTTTCAAGAAAAAACAAGTATAATATTTTATTCTTTTTATAGCAAATTATATAATTATTGTTATTTCTCATAAAAAAATTTTGTTAGCGAAGGATAATGTTATTTTTGTTTTTATTCTTTCCTCAGAATAAGATACGAAATAAGGTACATAATATGTATTTTCTTATATCTTTTTTATTATTAAATATTTATTACAATTCGTTATATTTATATTTTCAGAAATTATTCATTAATTCACTGTGATTACGATTTATACATCTTAGTGAAATGATTAATTTATATTTTTAAAGAAATATATATATGTATATTTGATCACCAAATAAATAAAGTCAAATGATTGAAATAATTTGTACTTCAAATTTGCTCCTGAAGTAGCAATGTTAATGATTATGAGGTGAAAAATCATTTATCTCGTATGTAAATGTTAAATCATCTGATAGTTATAACAATGATTATGGTCAATAAAGTCTTAGTGATCATAATAAATTTTAACCACCTGAAGTGGAATTTACATTAAAGCAAAGTAAACAAAATGTTTACTATTGGTGGAATATGAAATTATAATAATTGTACACCTAAAGTATACATAAATATTATATTAATCTTTTACCGATATATAAATGTTCTAGAAGAGTAAATTTGCACATTACAAATTAAAAAACAATAATGTTATATATATGAAACTTTGTTACTTTAATAAATCCTAAATGAATCTATTTAGATATACATTAATGAAAGTATATCGCATTTGTATTATTCATACTGTCATATGCCACAAGCATATTTTACGATAGCTATCATATAATCATGAATATAATATGATCAAAAATTGTGATGAATTAAAAGTTTGTTTTTCATCCAATAACACAAAAAAATAATGCATCAAATTATTGAAAGTAATATGGATATCCATTATAGAATCTGAAGATTCTTATCTAATAAATATCCTTGAAGGACAATAATCGATATTACATTTTAGTCCTTGAAGGACGGTATGTGACATTTTAATCATTGAAGAATAATATGATAGTCTAATATATCCCTGAAGGATAGTAAGACGGTATAATTAAGTTCTAAAATGATATTATGATAATATTAATAAGTCCCAGAATAACATTATGATGATGCAAATAAATTCATTAAGGATAAAATAATAATAATAATAATGTCAAGGAATAAATTTTCTCGTCGTTGGGGGGAAAAAAATAATAAAATTAGAAAATTTAAAGACATGAAATTACAATGGGCATGCATCATTTATTATGACGATTATTGTATAAGTCATATGAACCTAGTCATAACCCGATGTTCAAATGATCGTTTACTTGAAAATTGTATAATCGAATGATTTTATACACATTGCCAATATATTAACTCAGGTGATTGTTCCTAAAGAACAATTTATGTAAATGATAATAAATAAATCATTTGTTACACATAAAACTGTGAAAAGTAAACTTAGTTGTAAAGTTATTATTTTTTGAAGTGAATAATAAAAAATCATGATCATTTTAAAGATATATAATCTTCATCATATAAATACAACTTCTGAAGAGTTAAATATTTTTGAAAAAAATAGAACTCTTCAAATCTCCCCCTATGAAACTCAAAAGGGATCTTAATTACATATGGAAAAGTGCATGTACTCAAACTATAAATATTATAATTTGTCCTAAGAATATATGAAAGTTTACATATGCTCCTGAAGAGGTACGTGTATTAAAAACTTAAAGAAAATTAAGATATTATATTTTATTGTTCTGCATGTTACAGAAAAATGATGAAGATATTGAATAACATATTATAGATAAATGTCGTATAAAGATTATTGATCAAAACAAAAGTAGAACTATACTTATATAGTTGTATTAAAATTGTCAAGTGGACGTTTGAAGACGTCATATATTTTGATTAAAATAATTACTTATATGAAAATTGGGAATGTGAGATATAATTATATCTCAACAGTTTATTGCAAAAACCCAATATTGATAATGTGAAAATAAAGTGTCCCATAATTAATTTCATATGATGAGAATTAACAGTTTTTATAGAGACTAGTGCCCTAAAAGTGATACAATTTTCTGAAGAGATACAAAATCATGAAAATACGAAAAATTTCCTTAGGAGAACTGTGAAGTTATGACAAATAATCACCGACAATTTATCTATACATGCAATAGCTATTGAGATTGTAAATGATAATTATAAATCACATAGTATCAATGAGTGTTGAAAAATGCATGATTGGCCTAAGTGGAATGAAGCAATTCAAGCAGAATTGATGTGATATAGTTGGACCATAGTTCAGACGCCTAAAAATATCAAATTTGATGAAAATAAATGGGTATTTATTAAAAAACATAATGAGATGAAACATTTTCACTTATGATGGATTTGATTACATTTCGATTTTTAATTAGTTTGGCAGTTTCCAAAAGACTTTAAATGTGTCTTATGGATGTGGTAACGATATATTTATACGAGTCATTAAACAATAATATAAATATGAAAATCTTTGAAGGATTTAAAATACTTGAAACATATAATTCAAATTCTCGTTATTTGTGTTCAATAAAGTTATAATAGTTTTTATATGACTGAAAGCAATCCAAATAAATGTTATATAATCGTCTTACTGAATATCTCATAAAAGAAGGACATATTAATCATTTATATGTCATTGTATATTCATAAAGAAATCAAAATCTGAATTTGTAATTATAACAATATATGTCGATGACAGGAATTAAATTGGAACTCTTGAAGAGCTCCTGAGAACTGTTGAATATTTGAAAAGATTTGAGATGTAAGATTATGAGAAACTAAGATATTGTCATAACTTGAAAATCAAGCACAAATCAGACCAAGTCGAAGACATTGAAATGATGTTAAAAAAGTACTTCGTTATTGTTGACGTAGGAAACCAGTCAACCAGATTCTTAAGCCCAATGCCACAATACAAGATCATACAACAAGAAACCAGATAATAACAAAAGAAAAGAAACAAGGAGGAACGAATGAACGTAGGGTTTTTAAAGTGATTTGGCCTTTTAGAACTGCCTACGAGCACTGTTTCTCTATTTCTGCAAAGTGGAAGTAATAATTTCTCTCAAAGTGTTTTGCTCTCTCTCTTTTTATAATGAAAGTCGTCCTCTATTTATAGAGAAGGAAGAGCTACAGAGGAGATAATTTGACAAAATATCATAATCAATTACAATTAATGCTACTGAAACACATTAAATGCTTCTGACTTTTGTCAGGTCAACTCTGGCTACACGTGGGCCGGATGCTAACTCATGCTGGTTAGGTGAGATTTTTCAGAATTGAGCTGTCATTAGGTGAAGTAACCTTACTTATCGTGCAAGATACGTTAGTTTATTGTTCTGGGTTGACACTGGGCGAACTGAGTCGAAAACGGACTAGAACTGCGGAGTGAGCGGTCTTGACCTCGTACGAATCCAGCGTTCTCGACGTCGCTTCAGCGGGAACGCTCATCGAGCGCTCTTGACTTCGCTAGAGTAGACTAATGGACAGAACTTCGCAACTGACTACGTCTATCTGCCTGCGAACTTCTATACATTGGGTATTGCCTAAGAGGTCTTACGGCTTGGGCCACCAACCTCATGGGCTTTAGCCAGCCCATTTAGGTAATCCGGAAAACACCTACAACATTAGCCCCCCAGTTCTTAGGTCGTTTCATGGCCTGAGAACTTCATACTGCACTAGCGACAGCTGTTTGGCAGGATACGCCTTTTGATCCCTCATTTATTATCATTTTTCAAATTCCTCTCTTTTTCGACACGTGGCGACTCCCCAAGCGAGAATTCAGCGCCTGCAGTGGGCATTTAATGCACGTCCCTTCGTCTGGCAGTGCCTGCTGGCCACGTCTCAAGGATCGTGCTTCACCGTTAGATTTGAGGCGGTTGGTAAGCCACCAGATCCAATGGCCAGGATCGCGACTTCGCTTTCGTAGATAAGGTGAAAACCTTGTCTTTTCATTGCTCTCTCGTCACTTTTACGCTTCAGTCTTCTTCTCCATTTTTCATTTTCTTCCGTTTATCAGGTTTTGGGCTTCAGTCTTACAGTGTGCGCAACTTAGGCATTTTTTCCTACTCCGATCAACGATAAGTCTATAATCGTTGCTTCCGTTTAGAAGCTGTCCGTTTAGCTTATTTGCTTTTTCTCTGGTGCTTTTGTTATTGCTTGAACGTCTGGTGTTTTCATTGTCTTGAGTGTTGTTTGGCTTCCACTTGAATGTTTTGATTGAACGCCTGCGTCTCTCCGTATTCCACTGGTTGGATCTATTGGTTTGTCGTCTAGTCACCTATTTGTTGTTTGTGAGTCAAGCGATCTTGATGTCGCGCATAGGTTAGGACGTTAGGATAAAATGCGAGGTCGTTAGGATAGCAACTTCGTGCGGCGTTTATGACCTGTTGATTTAGGAAATAGCGAATAGCAGACTTGGAGCTTTAGTTTATGTAGGTACGGTTTGCGTACTACAGCCTAACTGCTTTTTTTCGTTTGTAGATGTCTTCAGGTCGCAGACGCCAAACGCACATAATAGGAGATGAGGATTCCTTCAGCTCCGAGGAGCAAGTAAGGGAGATCTCTCAAGCGTCCTTACAGAGCGGAGACGCCGCTGAGGGGCTTGCAACTCGGACTGGCCTTGGGGGAGACCATCCTGTAGGGGCTGAGGACCCTGAGTCCGCGGGAATTAGGAGGGGTCATGATATGTTCAAACACTATCCTTCACAATTATCGTACCCGAACCTCATTGGATTGGGCCTAGAGTATCACTTCCCTAGGGGCTACCGTATCGCAGAACCTTCCCCACGGGACCACGCAGCTATCCCTCCTAAGGGCTTCGTGGCCGTCAATGTACAACAGCTGGAAGTTGGGTTCAGGTTCCCGATTCCTTCCTACTTGGTCGAGCTTCTCAACGATCTGAGGCTTGCTCCGTTTCAACTGACTCCCAACTTATACATCCAGCTGTCTTCCTTGGCCATATTTTTCAAGAAATATGGCATTCCCCTTCCTTCTCTTAGGATCATCAAACATTTGTACACCTTCAAAGCCACCAATAAAGGGTGTCCACGAGATGGATATTACTATGTTTCTCCCCAGATGTCATCTCTATACAGAGATGTCCTGCCAAAGGGCGAGGCCAAAGGCAAATCCAATGTAGGTAATTACAAAGTAAACTGGTTCTTCGCGTCCTGCCCTTCTCTAGTAAATCTTGAGAACTTCAGCTTTCGGGCTGAGCCAGGTAAGGTAACGTTCGAACTTGCTTACCATTGAGGGTTGTGTAACCAAACCTGACTCATTTTACGTCTTCCTTTACAGATCTTAGCGCGAGACCGTTTGACTTAACTCAGGGGGAGACAGCGGATCTCGAGGTTTTGTCCGCTCAGAAATCTTATGAGGACGACGTCAAACTGACAGTTGAGCTTCTTCGTCATTACCAGCTCGCCCCTAGCCCTAGAGATAGCTTGATTCGCTCCAGGCATATAGGGTCTTGAATAGATCGGCCTGTAAGATCTGCGTTTGACGAAGTTGACGTCGCGACAAGCTCAAGCTCGTCAGGATTGTCTCCACCATCGGGCGATGCTGAGGTTAGGGTTACATCGGAAGGAGCTATTGGGATGTCACCCCTGAAAGTAGTTGATCCCCCGAGGAGAAGAAATCGCCAGTCCGGAGATCCCATTGCAACATCATCGATTACTCCAAGCTCGTCTCAGGTGATAACTCTATTTTTATAGAGTTATTTTATCTTTTTAAACTTGAATTCTTGTTTAATTCTTGATGTTTTTATTATTATTAAGTACATTATTTCATCATTTTGTATTTTTCATTTTCAGAATAAAGTTTGTGAAAATCGTATGTGGACCCCACCAAATGCTTTCGCTCGAGACAAGATCATGAATTTCATTCGAAGCAGTTCATCGCCTCAAGAATTACTCGAATCAGAAATCGCATCAAAAAGTTATCGCAATTTAAAGATCGAGTATTCTAGAAATAAATATTATGTCATGCTTATGTAAGGAACGATGTAATCAAAATTATGATATAAGCAATGATGTAATATTGAAGTTGACTTTGAATGAGGTAGGTGAATGATGATGTAAGCGATGACGCAAAATGGTGGAAAATTAGGAAAAGATGATGCAATCGATGATGTAATTGGAGATGAATTTGGCCTATAAATAGGCCTTAGAATCACCATTCCAAGCATTCCATCACAAACCAAAACAATAAGTAGTTTAGAGAAAGAGAGAGAGAGCTTGGAGAGGAGGAGCAAAGCAGAGGAAGAAATTCTACGATGAAACTTCAATCCACTAAGTTTTCCTATCTCTTGTTATGTTTAGTTTTCTAGTTTTTATAAATTCTATTATGGAGTAGATTTTTTTTCTAAGGTTATGATGTAGCCTAACTTTGATGTTCCAAACCTTTGTTCAATTTAATTAAGAGTTTTCTATCTTTGTTGATGCATTTAATACTGTTCTTAATGCTTCTAAATAATTGGCCACTATTTAGTTGAATTGTTAATCATAATGATAGCGGAAGCTGATTTATGTGTCTAGTTCATTGTATTTAATGTCATAAATTACATGTAGGATAGGAATATATATGCATGGTTTGTGTAGTCTATAAAAAAGATCCATAAATCTTAATGAATCCTTTAATGTTTTGACTTGTATGGGAACATAGCATTTAACCTTTATAGGGTATTTTCCTTAGACCTCGGGAGGGGCTATGTGAATAACTCAGGGAATCTCGACTAGCAACTGGATAGTTAATTTTTGTTAAAAAGAACAAAGGGGAGGAACAGATTAGTTATGGTGAAATCATAATCTTAGAGTCTTTATTCATTGAATTAATTTTCATTTATTTTCACTTGCAATTAAATTTAGTCATAGTTATCAACTCATTTACTCAAATTTCTTCTACCAAATAAAAGTTGAGTTATTTTAATTTTGGGCATTAATTAACAACAATCCTCATGGGACGATACTTATCTCATCACTCTATTACTTATTCGGCTCGTCCACTTGCGATTTTGCACAACATCAGGCGACGGCAAAAGAGGGTACCCACGCTGCTAGCACAGCGGAGTCACCAATTTTCGAGGTCCCTCCAGTAGGTGTTACGCAGGCTGTGTATCCTGCAGCTCGGCAGAAGGTTCCCGTTGTTAAGGAAACCACGGCTGTGGGGAGAGGTAAGCAAGCTGCGGCTCGTCAAGGGATGAAAAGGAAAGAGCATGATCCTTCTAGCAAGCCCCCTCTTGCCAAGAAAACTTCGAAGGAGAAGGGGAAACAAATCGCACTCGCAGCTCGGGAGTCTCCACCCAGGGTCACTGTAGAAGAAACTTCAGGAGACATTCCAAGGGTGTCGTATTTTGATTTCCTGACTGAGCAGCTCCCTAGCCTTCTGGACAAGTCAGCTAGATATTTGGACAAGAAATCTTGCTCCGGAGTGAACCTATTGTCTTGGGCAGCTCGTCAATCAGTCAAGGCCTAGTCCTCCCTTCCCGCTTTTTACTTTGTTCTTAACCTCGTTCTTTTTATCATTTTTCTAGTTACGCAGGCTGCCATGGCAATGGTGAAGGTGCTGGACGAAGAGTTGGTGAAGGAGGAGCAAGAAGATGACCTCAAGGCTGCCTATAAGAAACTCAAGGTCGCTTACGAAAAGCTTGAGGGGGATTTGAAGGAGCGTGACAACGAACTTCTCCCCGTGAAAGAGGGGCTTGCTATAGCTGAAGATAAAGCGAGGGGTCTTCAATCCAGGTTGGATGTTGCTGAGGCAGCTCGGTTCAAAGCGAAGAGCATTTTAGCCAAGGAGAGAAGCATTCATGAGGGTATCTTCGCCGGCCTATACTCTCAGCTTGAAACCACTAAGACCCTCTTGGATGATCGAGAGAGGGAGTTGGAAACCACTACGAAGCAGCGCGAGCAGCATTCCGTTGAAACTAGTCAGGAGATTGCCAAGCTCAAGGAGGCGCTAGCTGCAGCGGAAGCTAGGGTTGAGCAAATAAAGATGGATACGGAACAGAAGATTTTGTACACCTTGTGGCTGAACTTCCCTGAGCTGAATTATTCTGTGCTTAGCGAAGAGGCGGTTAAGGACGTGGAATTTTATGCCGAGGATGCCCGAGCTGCCAAAGATGAGGACCAAAGCTAGACTCAGGAAGCCTCTCTTATGATTGCTGAGAACATTCCTCACGAGAAAACGGGTGACCAAGCTTCTTCAAGTTCAACCCCCCAAGATCCTCGGAAGGCTCCAGGCCGGGATGCATAGGCCTTTACTGTAGGAACTTATTTTTATGTTTACCTCCTTCTAGAGGTTTTAGCAATTCTGTTTGTGATTCTGATCTCGTTAAACTCGTTGAGGATTTATGAACGCCATTTGATTTCAGCATTATGCATGTATATATTTTATTATATATATATATTTTTTTGTGCGGTCTTCAGAGAATTATTAGGATGCCTCCATAACTTAAAAATAATTCCATGTTAAATCACATATGGGTGGCCTTGAGGTCGTTTAACAAATATTTATAAATCGCCCGACTCCGCGAATCCCTTGACGAGTTTGCAGGAGATCATCATTCCTTCCAGAGTGTTGCGAGCTCACAGGATGCGACGGTTCCTTCCAGGACTTTGTTGACGAGTCCACAGGAGACCATCGTTCCTTCCAGAGCATTGCGAGCTCATAGGTTCCTTCCAGGACTTTGTTGACGAGTCCACAGGAGACCATCGTTCCTTCCAGAGCGTTGCGAGCTCACAGGACACGATGGTTCCTTCTAGGACTTTGTTAACGAGTCCACAGGAGACCATCATTCCTTCCAGAGGGTTGCAAGCTCACAGGACGTGATGGTTCCTTCCAGGACTTTGTTGACGAGTCCACAGGAGACCATCGTTCCTTCCAGAGCCTTGCGAGCTCACAGGACGCTATGGTTACTTCCAAGACTTTGTTGACGAGTCCACAGGAGACCATCATTCCTTCTAGAGCCTTGCAAGCTCACAGGACACGATGGTTCCTTCCAAGACTTTGTTGACGAGTTTGGTGACCAATGCAAACGAGATAAAGCGAAAATAAATTTGAGATTTGAAGCAAATCTGCTTGAATTACATATATATATACTTGCCAAAGTTACATTTGAGATAAACACAACGTCAGAAGATAATTACATTTGAGACAATGCTAATCAAACGAATTAAACGAAGTAAAGGCGCAGCTTCTCAGCATTCCACACACTCGGGACCTCAGCTTCATTTGTGTTGGTCAAGTGGTAGGCTCCATTTCCCAGGTTTTCTTTAACAATGTAGGGGCCTTCCAATTTGGTCCCAAAATGCCTTCTCCAGGGTTCCGTGTTGCAGGTAGGACTTGTCGTAATACTAAATCCCCAACTTTGTACTGACGAGCACGGATTTTCTTGTTGTAATACCTGGCAATTCGCTGTTGATAAACTGCTAATTTCAGTTAAGCTTCATTTCGCACTTCGTCTATGAGGTCAAGGTTGGAGTTGAGGAGCAGATGATTTTCTTCAGGGTTAAACATGGCTCTTCGGTGCGTTGTTACTTCGAATTCGGCTAGAACCATAGCCTTGCAACCATAAACCATTGAGAAAGGCATTTCCTATGTCGTGCTTCGAGCTGTAGTTCGGTAGGCCTACAAGACTTTCGGGAGTTTGTCCACCCATGCCCCTTTTCTGGCCTCTAGCTTCGTCTTCAGAATCTGCTTTATAATTTTGTTTACTACTTTGACTTGACCGTTGGCCTGGGGATGATCTACCTCTGAGAAACTTTTTGTGATTGCGAGGTCGCTACAAAAATTGAGGAACTGATCATTGTTGAATTGAGTCCCGTTATCTGTTATGACCTGCTGTGGTACCCCAAACCTGCAAATAATGTTACTCCACATAAATTTAATAACCTTTGCGGTGGAGATTTCTGCTAGCTCCTTTGCTTCTGTCCATTTGAAGAAGTAATCTACTGTGACCACAGCGTGCTTGCAATTTCCCCGAGTAGTGGGCAGAGGCCCGATGAGGTCCATTCCCTAGATCGCGAAAGGCCATAGACTTACCATTTGCTGTAGGAGTGCAGGGGGAGCTCGTGGAACCTTCGCGAAACTTTGACACTTGTCACACTTCTTTACCAGGGCAATGACATCTTTCTTCATCGTAGGCCAATAGAATCCCTGCCTTAACGCTCTCTGAGCTAAGGAGAGCCCCCCCAGAATAATTTTCGTAATGACCTGAGTGCATGTCGTTCAAAACCTTCTCATAGTCTACCCCATTGATACACCACAAGAGTGGAGCCGAAAACCCTCTCTTGTACAGCAGGTCGTCGTAAATGTAGTAGCGCGCAGATCGTGCTTTCAGCTAGCGGGCTTCATTCTTGTCTTCAGGGAGCTTTCCATTCTGCAGATATTCAGTCAGCGGCTTCATCCATGAATCTTCTGCTACAACCAGGGTCATTATTGATTCTCCTTTCTGAATGCTTGGTGCTGGTAAGAGTTTAACGGGCACGGGGTTTCAGATCTTCTGCTGCTTGAGTAGTTGCCAAGCGAGCCAGGGCGTCAGTATGTGTATTCTGAGCTCGCGAAATTCGAGTCACTTCGTACTTCTGAAATGTTTTGAGCATCCCTTGAACCTTCTTGAGGTACGCAGCCATCTTCGATCCTCGAGTCTGGTATTCCCCTTTAACCTGGCATACTACGAGTTGGGAATCGCTAAAGATTCTTACCTGCTCAGCTCTCATTTCTCTAGCTAACCGCAGCCCTGCTATGAGTGCTTCGTACTCAGCCTTGTTGTTGGTTGCTCGGAAACCGAACTTCAAGGAGTAGAAGATCTTGTGCCCTTCCGGACTGATGAGTAGCATACCTGCTCCGACCTTGAGATCGTTAGAGGAACCATCAACATACAACTCCCACATCGACTTCTCGGAAGGTTCTACCCCTTCTTCTATGGATCCTGTAAATTCTGCGATGAAATCTGCCAAGGCTTGAGCTTTGATGGCCGGTCTGGGAACGTAGTCGATGTCAAATTATGCCAGCTCAACCGCCCATTTTAACAGCCGACCTGAGGCGTCCAAAGTCTGGAAGATCTGCTTCAGGGGATACTAGGTTAGGACTTCGATCCTGTGAGCTTGAAAATAAGGGCGGAGCTTTCTCGAGGCGGTCACTAAGCAATCGACGAGCTTCTCTATTGGTGAATACCTTGTTTCTACATCAGACATCCTTTTGCTCACATAATATACTGGGAGCTGCGTCCTATTTTCTTCCTGTACTAAAGCTGCGCTGAGGGCGTGCTGGGATACCCCTAAGTACAGGAAGAGCTTTTCCCCATCAACGAGTTTTGACAAGAGCGGAGCACGGCCCATATATTCTTTTAGCTGTTGGAAAGCCTGCTCGCACTGCTCAGTCCACTCGAAGTCTTTCACCTTCTTGAGAACTTCAAAGAATGGAACGAACTTGTCTGTCGCCTTAGAAATGAACCTGTTTAGCACTGTGACCTGGCCAGTAAGGCTTTGGACTTCTTTTATCTTTTTGTGGGATTTCATGTTGATCAGGGCCTGGATTTTCTCAAGGTTGGCCTTAATGCCTCTTTCATTTACCATGAAGCCCAAGAACTTCCCTGAAGCCACCCCGAATGCACATTTCAGTGGATTTAGCTTCATTCGATAATTTCTTAGGACCTGGAATGTCTATACCAGATCGTCTACATGGGACATTGCTCGCCTTGACTTTACCAGCATGTCATCTACGTATACCTCCATTGTTCTGCCGATCTGCTCCTCGAACATTTTATTGACAGGCCTCTGATAGGTCGCTTTAACGTTTTTGAGTCTGAAGGGCATAACCTTGTAACAATAGAGCCCCCGATCCGTGATGAACGATGTGTGCTCTATATCCTGCGGGCTCATGGGAATCTGATTGTACCCTGAATATAAGTCCATAAAGCTCAAGAGCTAATGACCTGCAGTTGCGTCCACTAGTTGATCAATCCTGGGAAGAGGGAAGCTGTCCTTTGGACACGCTTTGTTGAGATCTGTGAAATCGATACAAGTTCTCCACTTCCCGCTCTTTTTCTTGAGGAGCATAGGGTTAACGAGCCAGACTGGGTATTGGACCGCCCTGATAAAGCCATTGGCCAGCAGCTTGTCTACCTCTTCTTTGATGGCCTCAAAACGCTCCTTGGTCATGGGTCTTCGCTTCTGGCGAACTGGTCTACAATAGGGGTCAATGTTCAGCCTATGCGACATAACCTTTGGGTCGATTCCAACCATGTCCTCATGGTTCCATGCGAAGACATCCAGGTTTGCCTTGAGGAAATCGACGAGCTGACCCCTTACATCTGGCGTAAGGCCGCGCCCCAGACTCAAATACCTTCCAGGGGCCTTTTCGCTGACCTGTATTAACTCCAGTTCGTCAACCAGCCCCGATGTCCTGTCCGCATCCATCTCACGAGGATCGAGATCCTGGCTGGATCCCTTTTCACTGACTTCATTTGGCTTTCCTCCTGACACCATGTTGATTCTCTTGCTCGTTACCCCTATTTTTACGGCCTTTACATCTCGCCATATATTGCTCACCTTGCACAGACCCCACTCCGTTGAGTGTGGGGAATTTAATCATCAGAGCTCTAGTTGAGACGACCATGTCCAGATCATTCATCATGGGTCTCCTCAGGACAACATTATAAGCAGATGGGCCATCGATTATAAGAAAATCTGCCAGGGTAGTCGCTTGGCGAGCTTGGTCCCCTATAGAAAATGGAAGTCTAACTTGATCAATTGGAATGACGGCGTCTCCTGTGAAGCCGAAGAGCGGTTCTGGGGATGGCTTCAACTGGCTGACTCCCAAACCTAGCTGATCATAGCAGTCTTTGTACATAACATTCACCGAACTTCCTGTATCTACCATGATCCTCAAGACTTTGGCGTTGCTGATCCTTGCCCTGATAACAAGGGTGTCATTGTGATGCCAACGTACTTCCCTCGCGTCTTCTTTTGTAAAAACAACATCTTTTAAGGTCATCCTGGCCTTCTTTGCGGGCCCTTCCTGGTCATTTCGTCCCACTATCAAAACATGGTTTGCTTCCCGCATATAACGCTCGTGGGACTTGTTCGACGACCCAGAGATGTGACGACCGCCATGAATTGTGAAGAAAGTCTTCACTGTTGGATCAACACCCTGCTCTTGATCTTGCTGATTTTGCTGTGCGGGCTGGTGGTTTTTTCGAGGGCGATGATTCTGGGGTTCGTCACGAGCTGGCTGCACTACATATTCCTTCAGGCGGCCATTCCTTATCAAGTTCTTAACGGCGTCCTTGAGGTCCCAACAGTCGGAAGTATTATGCCCTTTCTCCCTGTGATAGGCACAATATTTGTAGGGATTTCTGAATTTGCTAGGAATGCCGATAGGATTTGGTCTTCCAAAATTTTCTCTATGTTTCTCAGTCTGGAAGATTCTATCTTGCCTGTCTGACAGCAGGCTGTAATGACGATATCGATTCTGAGGTGGAGATCAATTTCCTCTGGGCTCTTTCCTAGCTTGCTTTGCTACTTGGTTGTTAGAACGATTTCTCCTGTCTTCGTTACTGCCCTGATCCTTGTTCTTGTCCTAATAGGAACTGCTTGCCTCGCCTTTTGGATGACCAGTCTTTTTCGAACTGAAGGATTTTTCCCATCTGATCTCCTTATGAGCTCGATCGTAGAAGTCACCCAGGGTCTTTACCGGTGACTTATAGATACTTTCATAGAGCTTGCCATCCTTTCTGAGCCCAACTGATATTGCAGTCAAAATCCCTTCTTCAGATGGGCTTTCCACATTGTTGACCTCGCTCCTGAACCTATTAATATAATCTTTTAGGGACTCACCAGATCGCTGAAAAATGGTTGCGAGGTGACAGGCTGGCGCAAGCTGCCTTTTCAAAGCTTAATATTGATTGATGAACTTTTGCTGACATTCCTCCCAATTGCTAATGCTACGGGGCGTGAGGTTTCTGAGCCAAGTCCGAGGAATGCCACCAAGTGTCGCGGGGAAGACACGGCACTTCACCAGCGAACTGGTGGTCTGCAGGTCCATTTGAACGTTGAAGGCGTCTAGATGGTCATAGGGATCTGAATCTCCATTGTACTGCGGGATATTGGGAATTTTGAACCTCACAGGGAATGGCTCCTGCTCTATCTCAACCGTGAAAGGACTCCTTGCTTCACCTCGTCTCTCTGGTTTCTGGGCCTCCGGTCTCGCTTCCAACTACTGTATTCTCTCTAGGAGTTGTTCAATTATTGGATCTCAAACTCCGCGCTGCCTTGAGAGGGATTCCCTACTCCTTTGACTCGCCCCAATCGGGGAATGCTGATCATGCACCCCGCGCCTCTGACCCAACTAGCGGTCATCATCTTCTCTGCGCGAGCCTTCCTGTTGCATCCGCAGCTCGTTTTCTACTCTCCGAACTAAAGCTCGTAGGTGCCCATTACCCCTTTCAACCCGCCTGGGTCCATCTTGACTGATCCTTACCCTTAGCCCTAAAGGCTGAGTCGCGTCCCCATTTCCTCGAGTTCGCGCGTTCCGAGCATTAGGTCGCCTATTCGATGAATTAATGGACCCTTCTTGGACCGGTACTCCTCCCGCGGTCCCCTACCTAGGCTGGATTACTATTGCTCTTGGAATGTTCTGGTCATGACCTCGCGTCAACACTCTTAAGGTGTCAACTATCTATGCCATTGTATTTTCTAACCTCTCCTGGCGCCGAGCAAGGGTGTGTACGTCTCCACCTGCATTAGAAGGCCCTCCCCCGGTATCCGTTACCTGAGCGCGACGTCGCTGCTCTATCTCCTCCGTCGTTTCATTTATTGTGTCAGAATTCCTTGCATTCCTTCCCTTTGCCATGGTGATTACAGACCTCCGATGCAGTTGGGCCTTCCTTCTAGCCCAAAATGTTGACGTAGGAAACCAGTCAACTAGATTCTTGAGCCCAATGCCACAATACAAGATCATACAACAAGAAACCAGACAATAGCAAAAGAAAAGAAATAAGGAGGAACGAATGAACGCAAGGTTTTTAAAGTGGTTTGGCCTTTTAGAACTGCCTACGTCCACTGTTTCTCTATTTCTGCAGAGTGAAAGCAATAATTTTTCTCAAAGTGTTTCGCTCTCTCTCTTTTTACAATGAAAGTCTTCCTCTATTTATAGAGAAGGAAGAGCTACAAAGGAGAATAATCGGACAAAATATCATAATCAACTACAATTAATGCTACTGAAACACATTAAATGCTTCTAACTTTTGCCAGGTCAACTCTGGCTATACGTGGGCCGGATGCTAACCCATGCTGGTTAGGTGAGATTTCACAAAATTGAGCTGTCATTAGGTGAAGTAACCTTACTTATCGTGCAAGATACGTTAGTTTATTGTTCTGGGTTGACACTGGGTGAACTAAGTCGAAAACGGACTAGAACTGCGGAGTGAGCGGTCTTGACCTCGTACGAATCCAACGTTCTCGACATCGCTTCAGCGGGAATGCTCATCGAGCGCTTTTGACTTCGCTAGAGTAGACCAATGGACTTGACTTCGCAACTGACTACGTCTGTCCGCCTGCGGATTTCTATACATTGGGTCTTGCCTAAGAGATCTTACGACTTGGGCCACCAACCTTATGGGCTTTAGCCAGCCCATTTGGGTAATCCGGAAGACACCCACAACAGTTATCTTCAAGGAACATTAGACATAGGTTTGTCTTATTCAAATTACTCAAAGGCAGAATTAGTCGGATATGCAGATGTTGGATATTTATCAGATCCACATAAAACACGATCTCAGACAGATTATTTGTTTACATATTGTGGTACTACTATATCTTGGTGTTCTACAAAGCAAATTCTAACTATTACATCTTCAAATAATGCTAAAATATTAGCATTATATGAGGCAAGTCAAGAATGCGTATGTTTGAGATATCTAATTCAACATATCCATAAAGTATGTGATCTTCCATTTGTTAAAAAAAAGTCCAACAATTTTTATATGAGGATAATGCAACTTGTATCGCCCAGATCAAAAGAAGTAACATAAAAGGAGACAGAACCAAAACACTTAATCAAAGTTCTTTTTCACACATGAACTTCAGAATAAAAGAGAGATAAATGTTCATCAAATTCAATCTTGTGACAACATGACAGATTTGTTCATAAAGACACTTTCTATGACAACATTTGAGAAATTGGTGAATAGGATTGGCATGCATCGATTCCAAGAATTTTGTTAAAATTCACCAAAATAAGACATATTAGCATGAGGGGGAGGTTACTAAGTACAAGAATTATATACTCTTTTTTCCTTCATTAGGATTTTTTTTCCCATAGGGTTTTTTCCTGATAAAGTTTTTAATTGAGCATATTCTTTGTACAATGGATATAAAGAGGGAGTGTTGTAAATCAATTGGATGCCACCTTTTAGTATTATATAACATCTATATTAAAGATCATTATCACTCAAATAATAATCATCATAATAATGTCTTAATGTTTTCTATAACCTCCACATTAAAGATTATTATCACTCAAATAATGATGATCATAATAGGGTCTTAATGTTATGTATAACTTATGTCGTTTCTATTTCCTATATTTATTATTCTTAGCATATAAATAGAGAGTGCATAAGTTTGTATGATTGATCCTTTGGCATAAGAAATGAAAGAATAAAAATAGCAACTCTTTCCAAAATTCTTCTAGTGTTTTATCTTTAGTTCTTATTCTTATTTTGTAATATCTTAATATTGCATTTGTTTTATAACAAGTTACACCTTTTTGATTGTCTAAAACATATTTAGAGTCTTAATAAGTCACAGTGTGTCAAAGTTCCTTAATCTTTATTCCATTTGAATAAAATATAAAAGTGTAGAACCAATACATTCACAATATTTTATTTGGAGCCGAAAGTGGAACGCAATTTGAATTATATCATCATTTATCCAGCTGCAAAAGTATCATTAATCTGATATTATCTTATAAACGTCTTTATTCACGCGTAAACAATATTGCACTTTTATTATAAGATACATCCACTTATTCTATCAAATTATGTTAAATGCAACTGTTTGATTATGATTTTTTATTGAAGGATAAAAATGCCTTTAATAGATAACTTTTTTTAAAAAAATATTTCTTTAAAAAATGAAAATACTTTTTATAAAAAGAAAATGAATCTTCACTGTTCATTTCTAATAGATAGAATGTGAAAATCAAAATAATTAAAAAAAGAAAAAATTATAAAAATATTTTAAAATAAAAAATATTAATAATTTAAAAAACCTATTAGATTTCCAATGTCCATCGTACTGATTGATGGTGGAGACTATTTTAAAAAATTTTGAAAAAAGTTTTAAAATATTTTCTTTTAGGGAGTGGAGATCTAATATGGAGATGAAGATCTAATTTGGAGATTGGATCTGTGCTCCCAATTAATCATCATCAACCTAAATTCATCCGCATCTATCGTGATCAACATCGACCAATCATCATCATCATGAACCCATCATCTTCTTTGTCAACTCACCATCACCATTATTAACCCAACTTCTACGTCATCATCACACCATCATCAATGATGGATGTAACCACCGTAATTTATATAAAATAAGTAATTATTTGTTTACTTAAGATTTTAGAATTTCAAAGGAGAAAGAAATAATAATTTGACTAATAATAGAGTTTTATTGTTTTTGGGGAAGTTAAAAAGGAAAAGAATATTGATTAAGAAAAAGGATATTGATTTATTAAAGGAAATATATATCAGCATAGGTTTTTAGTTTAAATAGGATTTGTATAGAGACTAAAATTTCTACTACTATATAGTTTTGTACATTATAAATAGGAGTACTAATTAGAGTAGGAAAAAAATAATAATATATGTTTCTTCTCCAGCAAAATTAATCAACTCATTCTTGAGTCTCAAGGATCAATGAGGTTTAGGTAAGTCTTTTCTTATATAATTTTATATAAGATTTAGATTGTATCCTTAGGTTATAGATTTTATACACAAGAGGTTTTAACTTGTGCCCCAATGACACATATTAGGAATATCATAATTGCATATTATTCGAAAGTGAAAAATACTTTTGATTCAAAAATTAAAGGGAGAACTTCTTTTTGATCCCTATGCTTTTTGGAAACTTCTCCTTTTAATTATGAATGCATTTTTGTCTCTCATGTCCCTCATGTTTTAAAAATACATCAATTTAGTCCTTACTATTGGTCAAACATTAGTTATATATTATACAGATAGGTTATTTTCGTCATTTCACACTTATATTAGGTAAGTATACACATGTCACATGGAATACAAATGGAAAATTAAAATTAAAAAACAAATTATTTTTTTTTAAAAAATAAGAACAAAATAAATTAGAAAAAAAAAAAGAAAAAGAGACTTGGTATTTTGATTTGGAAGAATCCAGAAGCAAACACAAAAACCAAAGATGGAACATTTCATCTTAGTCTTTTCTTTCCACTATCTTAATCTCTTCGCCTCTTATTCTCCATCTCATCTCTTCGTCTCCTTTTTCTTCTCCCTCTCAATCTCTTTAATTGTGATGAAAATGGAGTTGATCTAGTCCATCTGCATTTGAGATGGGTAGTTCAAGCTCCATCTGTGATAATATAGATCCATTCGAGCTCTATTTATGATGGAGATGGAGCTATTTGGGCTCCATTTGTGACTACGACAAAGCTAGATGGCTCCATCTTCATCTTAGATAGAATCGTTCAAGCTCCAACTATGGTGACTCCATGTTAGATGAAGATGGAGTGATCTATTCAGATTTTTTATGGATAATTTTTTCATATTTTTTTTCTTTTTTTGAGATTTGGGTTGTACTGATGATATGAGTTTAATTTGGATATTTAGATAGAGCGATCTAGGTTTTGATCTATAAGTTTTCCTTTTAGATTTGTAATTTGTTAGATTTGGGTTTTTAGATTATATGAGTTTTTTATATCTGTAATTTTTTTAAGATGGAGCGATTATGTCAAGCCCAGAATTTTCTCCTTTTAAGAGAAATATAAATTTTTTCGATGAATAGTATTTTTGTGTGAATAGTATTTTCGTGGAATAGTATTTTCAATTGAATAATGATTTTTGGGAAACAGACCTTGAAAATTATAAATTTCTAAAATAGGTATTAGAGACCAAAGAAGTTGAAATGGATCAAAGATGAGTTCATTTAAATAGGTTGAAAGTGATCTAAAGTTTATTGGACAAAATCGCCCTTTTCAAAAAATAATGGATATTAATGATTTTACACCCATTTAAATTGTTCCAAACATGCAATTAAGAGATTTTATATTTAATTTGAGTATTACATAATTAATTTGATAATTTAATGACCATAGAATATTTTCAGAATTTATTTAGTGCAAGATACTTATTAAGGGCATTTTAGGAATTTTAAAAAAATATGGAAGAATGCATGAGAGTTGGCGTGAAAAGCCAAATGTTGGCATGAGAATGAATGTGTGAAGTGTGGAGGGAAAATGAAAAGTTAAAACGAAAGGATAAACATGACACGTGGAAACAAAATAGGCTAAAGGACAAAAATGAAACCTTAGTCTAGTTAAAAGTGAATTTGTTTTTATATTTCTAACCAATCAATAGTCTCCAAGCAAGTTAGTGGCAAACTTGTAAAATTAAACCAAGTTGAGAGCAATTACAAGAGCTAATGGAGTATATATAACAAGTTGTCATGAAATGAAAATCAAATAAACAAAAAGAGAGCATTCAGTCCAAAGGGGTGTGTTCCTGGCTAGAGAGAGAATCAGAATGCAGTTGCTGCTCATGGTGTTTTTGGGGTGATTTTTGAGTGGTTTTCAAGTCCAAATAGATTGCATGCAAGTTTAAGAGCAAGATCCATCAAGTTTAAGTTGATTTCAAGAGGTAAGACTAAAGTTTCCATTATTTTTATGTGTGAAAGTCTGGATTTATGGTTTCTAATAAAATACTTATGATTTAATGTTTGGGGTTAGAGATTTAAGACCTCAAAATTGTGGATGTTGTGTTGCATGTGATTTTGATGGGAATGTTGGTGTTGTATTGCATACGATTTTGATGTAAATTCAAGTGTGAAATTTGGAGGAATGATGATGTTATGTTGCATGCGGTTTTGGTGTACATGCAAGTGCAAAACTTAAAGAAAAGTTTGTGTTTTATGGCATGCAACTCATGGCCAAAGAAAGGTTTTCATGGTTCAAGTTGAGTTTGGTTGTCTTTTCATGAAATACGAAGTGATTTTGATGTGAATACAAGTGTAAAACTTGAAAGAATGTTGGTGTGTTGATGCATGTAAGGCTCGACCAAGGCAAAGTTTCGATAGTTCATTTTGAGTTTGATTTATTTGAGTGATTTCCACGCATGTAAATGTGTTGAAATATTGAGTTTTGATGTTGAAATTAGAAACAAAAATATGATATGACAAGTTGCTATGTTCGGCCACGATATGTTTAAAGTAATGGAAAAATTGTTTTTGAATGCTTGAGATGATTTTATGGGTTGTGTTGATGATGAAATTGATATGGAAATTGAAAGAAATTCATTGGATGTCAAATGGTGGTATGTTGCGGCCAAACTTTGTTTATTTGCACAAAGTGCAAGTTTTATGAATTTGATTGATTTTACACCCTTTTACATGTGTTTGAAGTATAATTATAATGAGAAAAATTGAATGAGATAGATAGTATAAAAGTTGGTGAGAATTCAGCCAACACAGATTAAAGTTGTTCAAAAATATGTTTAATGCTTTGATGTGAAATTTGGACTTTAATTATGGTGTTTTACATACTTGGATATTAAGAATTTCAAATGGAATCGAGAAAAATGAAAACAAAAATCATATGTGTAACTATGTATTCCATTCGGTCAAGATGGATAGTTATGACTCATGATTCAATTTGAGTTTAATAGCTTAATACATGTATGAGTTCTAAGTGAAAATTATGCTCATATTTAAGTGTAGATGAAGTGAAGAGGTAAGGAAGAACTTGAAAAAGTGGTTTGCTAGTTTGGATAGCAAGAAATGAGTGTGATTATTTTCAAAGTTTTTATGAGTTTTATAAATTGAATTCTGATAATTGCAACAGTTTATTATAGTATTTAATTTATTATGTTATATTGATCATACTTTTAGCATGTTAGCCTTTTCTATTGATGCATTTAAGTTTTATTAAATTTATGTTATAAATGTATATATTTTAGAAGTAAAGCAATTTAGTATGTTTTATTGAAGTACATGCATAAAAAAGATATGTTAAGGATATTTGTAAAGTTTTAGGTTTTTGCTTTAAAAAGATAGTATTTTGGTTGTAAATCATATACTAGAGAAAATAATATCTACAAGCTAAATCAATATATTTTCATGATTAGTGTACGTAAAAGTTTTAAGTATATTGAAAGGATTTTAAATGCCTTTGGTTTATTCTAATCCCAAATATACCCGGTCGAAATACTCTATGTGTGTATGGTAAGAGGTTAGGAGAGTCACTAACTTGGAGGTTTGAGTCAGTGTGTCATCCTCTGTATGTATGGGGTAATGTAGATCTGTCTGATGTTGGGGAGAATCATGATCCCAGAGTTCCTACATCTGCGATTACACAGGTAGCATTCCCTAGTTTAAATGATGTGTATGTAACACCCCTACTTCGACTTCCCCGGCGATGGGAGGATCGAGGCGATAGATATTACATTTTTCGCTTTCAAATTCCTTTATTAGACTTCTTTTTATTAAAAACATTGATTTTTATTTTATTGAAAAACTGGCAAAGTTTCATCTATTTTTCTGAAAATTCAAAATTTACAAAATCTGCAGGGAAAACAAATATACTTCTAAAATTTTCTTTTTGATTCTCAACTACCATTTCGGACCTCCCATCTGACTTTAATATAATTTCACCACACAAACATTTATAAACCCCATAGGTAATAAAAATTAGTTTAATCAAAATAAGACACTGATTAAAAGATAATTGATCATTCATTTACAAATCACTTTACACAAAAAAAATAAAAAATAAAAAAAAAACTTTTTCTACTATTAATATATATTATTATTTACAAATTTTCAAAACTCAACATGCATATACATGCATCATTCTATACAATACCAAAGAATAACTATCAAATGCAAAAGAATTGCGACTCGTAGGAAGCGCGACAATTGCTTTCTCATCTGTCTTGATTTAAATGCCCAAATCTTGACCTATGCGTGGAAAAAATCCAACACGCTAAGTGTCTTTTGTGGGTATACACTTAATTTTTAATTCACCATTTTCAAATATTCATAATAAAACACCAATTGATCAATTCGTTAACAATTACACATACAAAATACATAAATTATTTCTTTCCAATTATAACCACGAGATTTTTACCAAATATTTTTAAAAGCTTTTATAACATGCAAGATTTCTCAAATACAAGTCATAAGTCAATATTTCATAAATTTTCAAACTTCTACAAATAAATTTCAAATAACTCAATTTCAATTTAATGCACAAGTAAATCACAACATTTATCGTCTTTAGTCATACCAACCCGGTATTCTTTTATATCTTTAGGTGCCCTTCATAAATACTGATACGATACCATGGATTGACAAACTAGTTTTCTGACATCGGTCACTCGATGGTTACCCGCCAGAATAAACAGCTTCTCCTGATATCGGTTACTCAGTGACTACCCGTCGAGTCGTATATCACAATCGAGTCTCCTAGCATCGACCACTCAGTAGCCATAATGAACGGCGTCCCCTGGCATCGGCCACTCGATGGCTATCTGCCGGGTCGCATATCACAATCGGTTTCGACTTCAAGATCGGACACCCAGTGTCTCTCATAATCCATCCGTCGAATACTGTATTTCATATCGTGTGTCAATTACCAATCCCCACCTACCAATGTTTAGGTTTATTCAGGCCCTTCTCAATTTTTATTATTTGTTAAAAATTTCATAATCTTGACAAATTTTCTTTCTACATAATAGTTCTGTTCGGAAAGCAATAATTACCATTTCAATCACAAATTTTTAACACCTATTCAAACTGTCAAGATAAATTTCATAAAACTATATTTGTCATTTCAATAATCTCATCAAATCTTTTTCGACACGTCTGCGCCTTTCTTCCGATATACGTTCGGTCAAGACACTGAACTTGTCCGATTCTTTTTGTTTCATTCTGTTTCTTTTTCGTTTCCATTTGAAATTCATTAAAATCATATTTAACACCCTTTATTATAATCTATCGAAATAATCTCATGTATTTTAAAATGAAACAAAACTTTAAATCTCGTAATTATTTAATCACATATTAGCAATCAAATTTAACAAATTCAATTCTCTTCTTTTCATACATTTATTCGGTCAAACAGAAATCATACGAATATAATTTAATCAACGCATGAATATACATAAAATGACACAATTACCTTGGAATTTCCAAAAATAACATACATTCGATTTAAAAAGGAGTTTTGAAATCTTTATTTTTCATGCATTATTTCCTAACATAAGGCATTAAAAAAAATCATTGATTTAACACATAAATAAGATTGAAATAACAAAAATATCTTTAGGTTGCTCTCTGGAGTGCATACGGCCTAAGGAACTAAATTATTTTATTTTATTATTATTACTATTATTTCATTTTGATTGGACTTGGGTTTGAAATATCATCTCAAACGCCTATGTACCCATTCTATCATTGGGATCAAAGTTATCGTAGTTCAACAAACTTTTATTATAATTTATCAAAATAATTTCACAAAACACCTAATCTATATTTTTGGCCAAGCATGCTTATTTCCCATATTTTTCAATTTTTCATTACACCATTATTATAAAATCATTCATATTATAATTCTCACAAAAACATGAAATTAGATCAATTAAAAATAACGATATCACACAATTTACTAAATAATTAATTTATTTTCAATATGTAATAAAACTAAAATATATGTAAACATACTGAAAATCTTATTTTGTTCATTTTCAAATCTTAAATCATTTTACACGTAAAATTGTATAACTCGATTTTTAAATATAAACATAATTATCAAAATGCATATTCTATAATCAAATCATAATCCATAATTAATAAATCAATAAACTAATTAAATAATCTTCTTATAATAATACTTAAATAAATCAAATTTAAAACATATATAAACTTTTCTTTCAATCGTAGAACATAATTTATAATTTATAAAATCAATTAACTCATATTTACTTGAAGTAAATAATAAAATCTAAAATATAAATAAACATAACTCAATAAATTTAAATAAATAAATAAAATTTATCCACTTACATAACTCCTTTACTCATTTCTGAATTTAAAACGCGTTCCCTTCTGACTTCCCTTATCATCCTAGATCCACCTTATCAGAATAATCGGACACTCAAAATATTTTTATTTTATTTTATTATATATATATTTTTTCCTTCCGGCTGTCTGCCGAACAGCTTCCCTTTTTATTTTTTATTTTTTCTCTTCTACCGTCCGCCGAGCAACCTCGTTTTTTCTTCTCTCCCTCATTTGCTTCTAATGGCAATTATATAGACACAAACAAAAGAGAATCCACCGCCTCATGTACAGTTACTTCTCTTTTGTTTCATTTTTTTTTTTTTTTTTTATCTTATCTTATCTTTTTTTTTTTTTTTCTTTCATCACTCGGAAGTCACCTGTCTATTCGGATCCCCATATAATCTCTTTTATTATTATTATTATTATTTTATTATTCTTCTTTCTCAACTACATCCACTCAACATACATGTATATAGTTTTTTTATTATAATGACATAGCCCACCACTAATATAATTATATTATTATATTATTATCATTATTATAATTTATTACAATTATTTTATTTATTATTACTTTTAAAAAACAGTTATCTACCCGTATGATATTTTTTCAAGATATATGAATTTTTATTTTAACCTCTGTAACCTTTTTCCCTTTTAACCAAACTTTCTTAATTTCTTTTAAGAATATCATCAAATTGGATATTTATCCATAAACTTCTATACTTTTAAAACTGGAATCGAACCATATTAATAACAATAAATTAAATTTCAATTAATCTCTTATATCTAGTTAGATTGGGGGTTTACAATTCATTCCTCCCTTATAAAATTTTATCCTTGAAATTAAAAATTATTTCATCTCAAAATATCTTACTCTAAAGTCATTGATTTCATTTAATTATCAATAACCATAGTAATTTGATTCTAAATATAAATCATTTTTTATGATTTTCGAATCGACTCTGATTCGATCCAAATCTCCTTCGAGAGTGCCGTTTGAATTTCTAAAATACTTCTTGAGTATTTTAATACTCATTTGACACTTTTCGAGATTTTCGAAATTTTTCGAAAATCCGTCCGAATTTCTAATCGGATCAGAAAACTGCTTTGTTTTACCTCAAACGGACTCGTTTTTTATTCGTTTAAGTTTTTGTAAATTCCAATAAAATTTTCAGGACTTTTGATATACGAAACCTATTTTTTCAAAAATTACTATCCACACGTAATGTTTTCATCCAAAAATACTATTCATCCAGAATTATTATTCATCAAAACTTTCATTTTCACTAATTTTTGGGATCTAATTCTAAAAAATCATTATTTACTCATCACCATTCATTTCAAAATATTATTCATCCGAACATAGTAAAATTTTGGGGCATTACAGTGTAGATGTATTGTCAAGAAAGAATGAGTTTTCCTGGGTTACCTTGTAAGGCAAGTTTCAGAAGGAAAAACACATCATGAGACGTAAGATTTAGAAAACAAGAAAAGTTTGCGCTTATGAAATTTATTACTAGCTTTTGAACAGTTATTTTTTTATGCTTTATACAAGTTTTACAGTTTTTAATGGTTAGTAATAAATTATTATTTTTTCAATCTATTTTAGGATGAAATATATAATTTAAAAGCAAATATCATAGTTTAAAAGTTTACTCATTCACCGAGTTTAAATACTTACAATTCTTTTTATATTTTTTAAAAATCCTCCCTAGGTACAGATGTGAGCCATCAATCAGAAGAAACTTCGTCGAACGTGCAAGTGAGCTGAGGACACGATGCTATTGCACTCGTTTACTTTTGAAATGTCACTTGCATGCATAACTAATTAATGTACACTTTGTAAATATTATTTTAGGAGATATATATATATATATATATATATATATATACATACACTTTTGTAGTTATGTTTTAAAAATCTTATGGACATCATGTTTTAGTAAAATTAAATGATTTTTAAGATGTCTTTTAAATTAAAAGCATGTTTGTGGTTGATTGAGAAAAGGAAAAAGAGGGCCTCAGAAGTGGAGAACTTTGTTATGTTAGAAACGTACAGATTTTTCTTTAAATTTTTGCAAGTTGGAATTTTTTTAAAAAACCAGCCGTTGCACTGTTGAAATTTGTACTAACTCCATTTTTGCAAACGTACTTTAAAATGAAAAAGTTCTCATCTGCTTCCATTTTAAAAAGAGAGTTTTAAACAAGTTATGAAAGATATTCAATAAAAGTAAAAGGTTTAACTTCACGGGAACCTTTCAGCCGGAGTATATCTTGATTGGAAGGTCATTGTAGGGTTACCGGACAGGCTATCGAGATTGTATAAGGAAGAGAGGCCTATCGGATTAAGTTTTTTATTTTAATTTTTATTTTTTTGATTTCTGGGTTGAGAGATGAAGATTTCGGTTCAAAAACCTAGATCTTCAACCATTAAAGATCTGTGTCAACCCAAAGATTCCCAGTTCTTTTTCAAATTTTTTTACTGTTAAAAAAATTTAAATTTTGATTTGTTTTCTTTGTTTACAAAATCTCTACTGTTCATAATTGCAATGGACGATAGAGATTTCTTTTTATTTTATTTTTATTTTTGAAATTTAATTTTTTAATTTTTAAATGTAATTTTTAATTTTTAATCTCTGCCATCCATCAAGTTATGATGGATGGTGGAGATTTAATTTCTTTTTTAATTTTGTAATTTTACAAAGGTAATTTGATAATTTTAGATTATGGATAAAATAGTCAATATGCATCCTTTTGTTAAGGTTGATTGTTAAATTTGTGGTCAGAGGGACTAAAATTATCTGTATTTGAAACACAGTGGATCATGGAGGACATTTAAACGAATTTGTAATTAAAATCGGGAAGTTTTTTAAAAATACTGGGATCAAATAAAATTCATCCAAAATTATAATATATATATATATATATATACATATTAAAAGTACCATCACTTTAATTAACAGAAACAGATCCTCGTGATACTCCAACAAGAGTACTTGTTAGAATCTTGAAATAAAATATTTAAAATCTCAATCGAACTTAATATAACATTTAATCAAATTTTCAGTGATTTATAGTTTCTTGAGAATTTACAAATATATTTTAAATCACCACTAGTTAGTTTTTGTTTTCGAGATAATTTGATTTTAAAGTGCGTACACTTGAATAATAAAAATAAGACAAGTAATAGTTTATATGTAAGCAGGCTAGACATATATTAAATTTATGAGCACGATGGTCTCATAGCATATATTAAATTTTTGGAGACAACAGTCTTCAACTTCATTAAAAATTAATTAGTTGATTTTTTTTTTTTATTGAAATTCTTCAGATTGTTGAATTGTATCATTGTATGCCATTGGTTTCCTAACATTAGCACTTTGATTCATTATCCATTTTAACGGATAAATAACGTTTTGTTTTCCATACAATGCAATTATTAAAGCATCAAATATTTTAATGGTAAAGTTGTCAATGGGGTTCTAACTTTAAACTTTCATAATGATTGATGTTTTAAGTGGTGTTTATAAAATGTGTTTAATGGTGTTTGTGGAAGGTCTTTTGTGGGGTTTGTTTAAGGAGTTCTTTTTTAAGAGCACGATCTGATTTTTTTTTTTTTCTTTTATTATTTCTTTTTTGTTTTATTTTTTTCTGATATTATTTTTTTCTTATTTTTGTTGTTTGATTTTTTGTTCAATTTTTTACTAATCTTTCCTTTTTTAATTATTTATAATTTATAAAAATATTTAAATATTAAAAATAGTCTATTAATTGATTACATATAATTTATATATAGATTTTATTTCACTTAAAATCAAAGAATGTTACTACAGTTTTTTCACTATTATAAGTATTGGGGGTTGGTATGTTTCGAAGAAAGATTGGACATATTTTATGATCATTGCTTTGCTTTGCAATTTCCATGCAATGCACTTATTAAAGCATCAAATATTTTAACGGTAAATAATGTTATCGGCCCGAGAAGTAAAATTTTCCAGTCATGGTGGACCCCAAACATCTCCTGGACACCACACAAAGGACTGTTAATCACTAATTTTATTACCACAATACCACTTGTGTGAAACTTTCAAGACCCTCTTGTGCTCTCGGTTTTTTCCCTTGTGCTCTCGGTTTGTAGGGACTTTTGTTCACTGTTAGTTTATTTAAAAAAAAAAAAAACCTTCAAGACGCTCTACTTTTCTCAATTCCCGAAGTCTCTCAAATTTGGTACTGTTTACTCTATTTGTACTCGAATTTCTAATATCAAGCCACCCTCATTTCTAAGATTATCAAAAAAAAAAAAAAAAAATCCGGGTAAGTTCAAAATTAAATTTTACATTTATTGTTAATTTTTCATTTATTAATTTCATGATTCTATGGTTTTATGTTTTTATATTTATTTATTGATAAATCAAATTTTTAAATGAAAGTAGCTATTTTTAATTCTGTTCAACTTTGTAATTCATTTGTAATCATTTTATGGTTGATGGACAGGAATTATTGTAATTTATTTTTTTTATTATTATCTTTTTATTTTTAATCTAATTGAACCAAAATTCAAAATATATGCCAAATGTGATTTTGTTTTGTTTTTGTTTTTGTTTTTTAAGAAAAAACACTGTCTATCAAATTACTCAAACACAAAACACTTAGTTACTCATACGTAACTAGATTTAAATCCTAAAGGAGCCATGTCCTCCGCCAATAAGATTATAATGACCATCGTAATGACCTTTTCAAAATTATCACTTCACTTTTAACATTTTTATTAGTTTTAATTACTTAATTTTATTAATTTTAATCTATTTTAAATTTTTTATTTTTCCAAATGATGACTTGTTTATAATGAAAAAATAATAATATGAACTTGAGAAAAAAAGATATTTTCTGTGTTTTCACCAAAAAAAAAAAAAAAAAAACCTTCCAACACCTAATTTCTCACTGCACCAATCACTTACGTTTGAAAACTATAATTTTACTTTCAACACTCAACAAAATCAGAAAAATAATCTTAATTATACTTTACTTTCACTTATTAATATTTTGATTTTGACACCCATCTCTTCATCTTCTCTTATATGCAGCGACGAAGCCACTATATGGCCTGGTGAGGCTAAGGCTCGGGCCAAGGAAAAATTTTAAGTTAATAAATTCTTAATAGATTTTTTTAATAAAAAAATATAAAATTGTGGATATTTTGAAGCTTGACTCTTAAAAGTGAATAACTAAACTTTTTAATATTATTATTATTGCATGTAATTTTTATGATGAAAGAAAGTAATTAATTTAATCTACAAGTTTTTAAAATAGTAAAACATCAAATTAATTGATTTTTACTTTTTTATTTTCCTTGTATATTTTCCCCTTTTGATTTGGTCTAACTTAAACCCTTATTTATTTTTCTTGTTGTCTTTTTCATAGACACAATTTCAATAAATAATAATCGGTTACCTCTTGGATATATGATCTTGGGTATATATATTAATAGGTTTCAAAGTTCTTTCACAAATTTATATTTACCTTTCCTTTGATGAGTTTATACTTGAAAATATTAACTTTCTTTATTTTTTTTCCAGATATTGGTTTGAATAATTGGTTGTTTACCAATAATTGCTTTTTTCTACATCAAACACACAAAGAAGAAATCAGGTTTGACTTGTTTGAATAGTTGAATTTTACTAATAATTTTATATAGGTGTGTGTTTACAGTAATTACTACATTTGAATTTTCTGTTAATTTTTATAATTTTGTTACTTAATCATTTAATTTAATTTAATTTAATTTATATTTAAGTGAATATCTGTTCCTCTTAGGCTTTAATTATTTTGCCAAAAGTAAGTTTTGATGCAACATCATATTTAATAAAATTCTTTACAATTAAAATTTATAAATTTAATGTAAAAAATTGTAAAGTATAAAAATCGTAGGGAAATTCAATATAGGTTCAATTATAGACAATTTTTGAGAAAAGAGTGAAAAGTTCCATGTTAATTTACATGTATAGACAATTTTTGTTTCCTTAACTTTCATTTATAGTTAAGACTAGATTGTACTAGTTTATTCTTATTTAGCTTACCTACTGCTTTTGTTATATTTATTGTACGTTCATATTTTAAAATTAGTTCAAATTTTGCCCCACATACTCACTTTCTATTATTCTTTATTTATTATATAAAATCACCCGAAATTGAAAGATTAAATCATTTAAATTTGGGTTTTGTTTTGCCCATCAACATTGAGCAGATGTGGAATTGACTCTCCAAGCATAAGGGCTTTTTAATCCTACGAGGTTTGATGGTGATAAACCATCATGCAAGATGTGGGTAATTTTCTATAAATTAGTTTAATCCTCTCTCACCCATCCTAAAAAAAAAATAATAAATAAATAAAAATGAAGACTCCTTATTATAGTTGAAAGCAGAAGCTATTCGGAGTACCAAATCAACTTGGACTCTATTATGTGGATGACTAAATAATGTAATATGTGTTAAGAAGTAATGAGTGATCATGAAACACAAATTAAGCGTACACATAAAATAATAAATAAAAAAACATAAGATTTTTATATGGTTCGAGAAATCCACTATGTTCACCGGGTGTACCAACACTTTTTTCCACTATATAACAATGTTTGCAAGTAATAACTTGTCTTTTTCATGACTCTTACAAATAATCACTCTTGAACCCCTCTCTATATCTCTCTTTCTCACTTTGATAAAGTCTAATCACTTTTGCTGCAAGTTTGAAGCACTTACACTTAAGTTTCTATAATTCTAAGGTCAAAAGAGTTCTAATTTGAATGAATCTCTTATTTCTGAATAGGTTTAAAGTCGCTCACGAGATGTGATGTGACTTTAATGTCGATGTATCAAGTCATGCCACACTTTGGTCGAATGTAGGTGACTTGTGGCACGACTTTCAAGTTGCGAAGCCAAGTCATGGTACTCATTGGTGGCTCGCCCTACCACTTGTGGTGTGACGTTAGGTTGTGACATCTAAGTCGCTATACAGTGTTAGCATTGAAAAAAAAAATAAAAAAAAATAAATCTTCTGGGTCTCTACAAGCTCTATAGTGAGCTCGACCTCCGATGCATTTGTGTAGCGTCACGTTACTAATTTAGGCTTCACACTCCAATAATATGATGCCTTTCTCCTTTCTAGTTTTATTTTTGAATGACATTAAAATTATAATGTTAGGTCATGAAAACATGGTTGTTAGTATAAAGTATTAAAACATGAAAATTCTTATGAAGGATAAACCATGACACCATCTCTATATAGGTTGACTCTTTTGACTACCCAATGATATGAACAATCTTTTACCAAAAAGAAGAGAAAAAGATAATGAAACTATTTATGAAATGCAGAATTATGATAGTACTTGCTCTATATAACACAAATAAATTATTTTTAATGGCTGTGTTAATTCAAAAGAGATAAAGTAGTAGGGTTCATTATATAAACGGAATATGTTGATTTGGATAGTAAAATTAATTCTCTTAATTAGTTATTACCTTTATGGGCCCGTTTGCTGCCCTGAAAATCACATGCGTTTGGGAATTAAAACCTCCCATCTTGCCCAGGCTGTCGTTTGGAGCAACGGTGGAAGGGAGAAAATGTTCCGTTTGTAAAATCTCACTTGCATGGAATTTGGAGACCCACCCATTTTCACAAATCCGAACAAGTGGGATTTGACCTTTTTTAATATTATATTTTTAACGATTCTTTTTTCTCTTTTTTTATGTTCTTTTAATAATTTTTAATCAATATAATAAATTAATAGTTATAATATTAAACATATTTAAAATTATAAATTTATTTAAAATAATTTTATAAATTAAAATTTTTTAATATTATTTAAAAATATTTTATATTTAATTAATTTTTGTTTTTATTATTTATTATTTACATTGAATATATTTAAAATAAATTCAAATATTCTTATTTAAAAATTAATTTAATTTAATATTGAATTAATTTAGTCAAATCCAATTAAATCCTAATTGCACCAAACATATTACAATACATATTTAAACCTATCTAATTTCATCAAATCCTATCTTATCCAATCTAATCCAATTATATATTATCCAATCTTACGCATTTAACAAGATAATTTATGGGTGGGGAGAGTAATTTTTTTTTGTTTTTTTTGGATGACAATAGGGCCGTACTCTTTCACTTCTTGACCGGAGTATATGTTAGGATAAAAAATCAATTTCTAATATCATTTGTAAATGTCAAAATAAATATTGAAACACAATGGAAAACTAATATATATATATATATCGGAATAGGCTTTTAATCTTGTATTTTGATCTTTGTTAGTTTTTTTTTTTTGGCCTTTTGGCCTATATTTTATTGAATGTTTCTTTTTTATTTGAATAATTCAACACATCAAGCCTATTTACAGGAAATTAATTCCATCTTTCAAATTTTATCAGGATTCAAAAAATTTATTCTAATTTGGACAAAAATAAGACTTAATATTACAAACTATAATTCTACTTAAACTTACATTGATTTAATTCCAGCACAACTCATTTTGGCATGCATATTAGGTGCCTAGGAAATACAAAGCTTTGTAGTAACTAGGCTATATCAAATTGCAAGTAAATAAAATAAAATATAGAAGTTGAACGTGGATGACATAGATTTTATTTTTATTGATTAATTATTATTTTTTCGAATACGATTAATTGTTATTGTAGCTTGTGAAGCACTTAAATTTACAGATACTTTATGGTACGTGAAGGTTGTATGTTGATGGGCTCTTGGGTACTTGTTTTATATCACTAACAAGCAGATGATTCTACTAAGAAATAATAACTCTTCACCTAAAGCATTGAGAGAAAAAACTCTTGATTAATAGTTAAAAGTGTTAATATAATCTTTTTCATTGACTGATTCCCAACAATAAAAATTTTAAATGAAGCCTATTAGATATATCAACTCTGCAGCAAACACAAAAGGAAAAAAAAACACTTCAAATTAATTAATTAATTAAATTTGATAGAAGAAGAACCTGAACCACCATATTTAGAATTTTAAATTGTTGATTAAAATAATATGTTAGTTGAAATTAAATTTAAATTAATCAAGAGTAAACTGTAAGTTAAAAATATACATAACAAAAGTATCCAGTTATTTTTTTAACCATATACCTTTTTTAAAATAAAACAATTGTGATCAACATACCCCAACTTCTTAAAATTTTGTAAGTAAAATGGACTGCAAATCTTTTACATCTTTGTGATTGTTTCAAGCTTATCTAGGATTCTAGAAAACCAGAATATGACAAGTTCCTCAAACATCTCATATAGGTGATATGAGCAACCAAATCTTGAAATTAATAATTTTATCTCTTTTAAGGATTCAATTTAGCATGCTGGTAACATCATCACAATCAATTTAATTAATATTTTAAATTTACCAAAATTTCAATATGAGTTTAGATAGCTTAATAATTTAAATGTTGGAAAAAAAATACAAGGCTTTCAAACTAATTATATTCGAACAAAAGCTTAGATAAATATACACTAATATTTGAAAGTGAAAAATATTTTCGATTAACAAATAAAAGAAACAATACATTAAAATATATAACTAATTTCTATCTATTAAAAAAATATATTAGTTTTTGTATTTCTATCTATTAACTAGTTTATATGTACGTAAGCAGGCCAGACATAATTGTTGCAATTCCAAATTTCTATTTACAATTTTATGAAATTTATGAGCATGATAATCTTATAGCATATATTAAATTTGTAAAATAAAATCAGAAAGTCTTATATGTAGCATATATTAAATTTTTAGAGAAACCAGGTCCTCAGTTTCATTAAAAATTAATTATGCGATATTGCATGTGAAGATGCTTGGGATAGTTGAATTGTATCATTGTATGTTGTTGGTTTCTTGATATTAACATTTTGATTCATTATCCATTTTAACTGATAATTAACGTTTCGTCTTCCTATCTACGAACAAATCCAGAATCATGCTTGTGGTGGAGGTCCTTCTCTCAACTATCCTTCCTGTTTTGTTGGAAAGATTGACTTCTCCTGAGTTGCTGCAGTTTTTGCATCAAGAGAGGTTGTATTCAAAAATCCAAACATGGGAGGAAACTCTGAAGATGATTCAAGCAGTACTTGGCTATGCAGAGGAGAAGCAGTTGGAGGACAAATGTGTGAAGGATTAGCTGGACGATCTCCAAGACTTGGCTTATGATGTGGAGGACATACTCGATGAGTTTGCTACTGAAGTTCTAGCAAGGAAGTTGGAGATGGAAAACATGACCAGGCTAGCTCTAGCAAGGTTCATAGGAAGTTTGTTCCTAGGTTTTTCAAAAAATTAAGTCTAAGAGCCATCAAATTTCACTCTCGCATGGGCTCAGAGATTAAAGATGTCAAACGCTGATTGGAACGTGTCACGAGTCAATTGGAACAACTCTGCAAACTCAAAGATGGCCTTGGATTGGAAAAGAATATTGCTATAGGGACACTGGCTACTGCATACAAGAGACGGCTCGCTACATCTATTCCTATTGAAACCTGATGTTTATGGGAGAGATGAAGACAAAGCACAAATACTTGAAATGGTGTTCAAGGATGAAACAAATGTTTTCAACTTTCATGTAATATCGATTGTCGGCATGGGAGGAATCGGGAAAACAACGCTTGCTCAAGAGGTGTACAATAATGAAACGGCTAATTCTTTTGAGCTCAAAGTTTGAGTGTGCATATCTAATGATTTTGATGTTCTAAGAATCTTGAAAACAATTCTTGAATTTGTCACCAAGTCTTCAAACGATCTAAAGGATTTAAATGCAATGCAAATTTAACTCCAAAAGAAATTTGTGGGAAAAAAGTTCTTGCTTTTCTTGGATGATATTTGGAGTAAGAATCATAGTTTGTGGGCAAGCTTGAGGTCTCCCTTCAAGAAAGGAGCTAGTGGTGCAGTAAATCATTATGATAATGCGGCATGAAGATTTTGCATTAACAATGGGAGACTCTACTCGGTTGTATAGACTAAATTGTCTATCAGATGATGATTGCTGGTCTTTGTTTAAGGCACATGCATATGAGAATAGAGTTAATTCTACACATCATGATATTCAATCAATTCGTTTAAAAGTCATTGAAAAGAGCAAAGGCTTACCCTTAGCATCAAGGATTCTCGACGGCTTTCTTCGTGCAAAGCAAATAGTCAATGGTTGGAAATTTTGAATAGAAAAATGTGGGATTTTGAAAGTGAAATTTCTACGACTTTAAAGTTAAGTTATTTTTATTTTCCCTCTCATTTAAAAAGATGTTTTGCTCACTGAGCGATATTTTTGGAGGATTTTGAATTTCAACAAGAGGAAGTCATACATCTATGGATAGCTGAAGGTCTTATTCGGCCATTAGAAGAAAAAATGTTAGAAGATTTAGGTCATGAGTACTTTAATGATCTCAAATCTAGATCGTTTTTTCAACAATCAAGTATCAATTAATCCAAATACATAATGCATGACCTCGTTCATGATCTTGCACCGTGGGCTTCTGAGGGAACTTGTTTCCATTTTGAGGATATGTCGAGGGCCAAAAAGAAATTAGGAAGATTGACAAAGGTGCCATCTTTCTTATGCTCGGAATAATGATGATGGCATATCTAAATTTAATGTCATTAGTGATGTTGAACATATTGATGAACGACTAAGAACATTCTTGCTACTTTCATCTAATTAAAGATGGACAGTGTACTACCTACCTCAAACAATAATTTCTAACTTGCTACCAAAATTTAAGAAACTTAAAACGTTATCTTTAGAGCATTATTATATTACAGAGCTTCCTCATTTGATGATTTGAGACATCTACGACACCTTAATCTTTCTGGTACGAGAATCAAAAGCCTACATGAATCAACAAGTTTTTTAATTAACTTGTTGATTTTGAAATTAAAAGTTTGTCACAATCTTAGGAAGTTACTGTGCAAAAAACAAAATTTGACCAAGTTAAGATATCTCGATATTAGAGGTGTTAATTTAGATGAGATGCCATTGAGAATAAATGAGTTGGACTGTCTTCAATATTTGTTTGATTTTATTGTAGGTGATAAACATAATTTACATATATTTATTACCCTTAAATATTGATTTATTACTCCAATTTTGCGTTGAATTTATTTTAATTAGTTGTATTTTTGGTGAAACAGGAATAAAAGAAGATTTGTGTGTTGAATGAGGAAAAATTATAATTTTGATTAAGTTAACATCCAAGTCAATCAAGGATTCAATTTTTACCTAAAATTATTTATCAAATATTTAGGAAATTAGTGGAGATAAGGCAATAGATCAATGAAGGAAAAAACAAATTTGAAAGCAAATCAAGATAAGAAAAAAGTAGCAGATTTTTATAGAAAAAAGGAACAGCTGAGGGGGGATTTTTGGAGGAGCCGCTAGAGTTTTGAGACGGCTGAGGAGAAATAAGATAGCAACTTTGGTGGAGAAAAGGAAGAACAAGAGTGTAGTAGAACAAGATAGGACAGCAGCCAAAGTTCATAAAAAATATGTCAGGTTTTGATTTATTTGTTTTTATTATCACCATGATTGTTTAATTTTCTTTTCTGAGGTGTAGGATGAAATCGTTATTAACTTTATAATGATTTTGCTATTTGAATATCATTATCAATTTTGTTTTTAATGTTTAATAATTCTTAGTTTCATCAATTGATAAAATAAAAATTGTTTCACTTTTAATATCAAGTATTTTTGGTTGTTACAAAATTATTTTATTAATTTGATTTTGAATTGAAAGGTTTAAATATAAGATTTTTGATTATTTTTTTTTTCAATAGTGGATACATATAATACTTAGATCTTATAAATTTCAAGTTTTGAAGTAATAATTTACATAAAATTTATTTTTAAAGCATAATTGATAAATCCTGAGAAAACAACGAATTGATTTCTAAGTTGTTTCTTTAATTTTTGGTAATAATATTTTGAACAGTAAAACATTATAAGTTGATAATGGTGGATTGTGAACCTCAGATTTCTCGTCTATTGTTTGAATTTTGCAATTTAATCTTGTTTTGTTAATTTAGAATTTTATTTACTTTAGTTTCAATTAATTCTCAATTTTTAAGTATTGTTAACTAGATTAGAATTAAATTAAATTTAGATTTAGATTAATATTTTATCAATCTCTGTGGATCAACCTCGTACTTACATAATCTATTTTACAATAGACTCGTGCACTTGCGAGTACTAAAATTTGCACAACAGTAGGCAAAGGTGTTGGAGCTTCTTTGCAAGATTTGAAGAATTTAAAATCACTTTGTGGAGAACTTTATCTTTTAGGATTAAGTAATGCAGTTGATTTACAAGAAACATACAAGATGATATTAAATGATAAGCAAAAATTGAGAGTGCTAGAACTAGTATGGAACTCTGAAGCTTATTAATGGGATGAATTAAATTAAGGCTACAATGTTTGTGGAGGCATTGAACTTTTACTTGAAAGTCTCGTTTTCTTTGGTTCTTTCTTCCCCAACTTCAAGTAAGCATATTCGGGTTGCTTTTATAGCTCAACTTTAATATTTCACCAAATCATCATTGTTGATTGATATTTCAACAAACAAACATATATTTAAGATTGGTAAGCTCCATACACAATCAAACTTGATCTATCATTTCCATGCTCATCAATAACAAGTCAATCCACTTATAGAGCTAAGTAAAGCAAAAATTGAACACATTTTCACTCAGATTTCGTTGCCCTTCACTAAGTGATCTGGATGTTTAATTGTTCAGTGATGCAGGAGCCATATAAAGATAAGAACTTTCAAAGAATCAACTTTTCATATCCATTGACTGTCACTAAAGATGCTGTATATTACATTCCAGTCCACAGGAAAAGCAAGGAGCCACTTAAACATCTCCTCCAATATGTGGATGATCTTATGGTAGCCAATGTCTTCATGACCAATGACCACGAAAACATGGTTCTTCACATGGCAGCCATCAGTTACAATATTGCCAAGGTGAAGCTTTTGGCGGAAGTTCCTTACCTTTCTGCAGAGCAGCTTTTGTAGCAAATAGATCTGGCTCCTGTTGTTCAAAACTGCTTCGTTTGGGGGCATGAAAGTTGTCAGGTATTTAGCTTTTAGACCAAATCAAGTGTCTAGTGATAATAAGCTGCAACAAGTTCATTACACTAGCTAGAAAAGATGGGACCTTAATTCTCTGTGCTGCTGTCTGAGGACAACACTTTGGTCATTCTTGGTCTCCCTTTCTCTCTGTTTGTTTTCACGTCTTTCTTTACAATCTATGTATTTGTGGTGTCTATCTCTCTCTTTGTCATCGTGTTTTCTTTATGATATATGCATTTACAAATTTTATATCTTTTTTTTTTCTATCGTTGTGTCATACTTTACAATATATCTGTTTATAGAGTCATTTTCAGGTTTATTAACACATTTGGATTTAAAAAAAAAAAAAGATCATGGTAGTCATGGGTGTATTGATCATTTAAAACAACAATAGTTTTAATCACTCATGATCATAATTAAGATTACGATTGTATTGATAAACAAGCTAAGATAGAACTTTTTATAATTAGAATTAGAATTTTGTTGAGTTCAATAAATAGTAACTTTAATTTTTCCAACACAGGAATGTCTTGAGTTACTAAAATTGGATGAAGGGTTAGCATAATCGAAGACCAAAATAGCATGACAAGTCTTATATCTTTTAAATAGTAGACAATTTGCTTTCAGTTGTAAAAATGGTATAACTAAGTTATCTCAGATATCATTATCACATTTGGATTTCATTCAGGTAATTATTTTATTTTATTGATGAGGTGGACTAAAATGGGACCTTCAGTTGTAAAAATGATATAACCAAGTTATGCCAGTTATCATTGTCATATTTGGATTTCTTCCGGTAACTATTTCATTTTATTGATGAGGTGAAGTAAAACAAGACTTACACCATTTGCAGAGGATTCAAATTTTCACAATTTCAAGTAAGTATATATATTTCATTCAAACCTTGTTCTTACCCAATTTCAAGTAAGTATATATATTCTACTTTTAAACTTTAATGTAAGTTACCAAATCTGTTTCACTTTGCAAGCCAGCCAATTGGTATTTGTTTTTCTTTTTCCTTTTTTCTCCAAATATTTATTTTCAAATTTAAGGACTTTTGTTGGTTAAAATTTAGTACATATCGGAATTGACATTATCTAATTGAGTAAAATTTATTTACAAGGTGTGATTATCTTATATAATTTTTTGAAAAAGTAATGTAATAATTCAAGAATAGATTATAGTTTCGCTGTTCCAACTAAACTAAAAGTAGAATGCATAGCAATTTTCGAATTTTCAAACCATTCTTTCCTCAATCTCATCCTTGTCTAATTCATAATGTTTTCTTTATATATTTTTTTCCAAAGATAAATCAAAACCATGAATTTAGTAGAGCTCTACTTCTCTGCCTTCCTTTAGGTCTTGTTTGACAGTTAGAGCGACATGAATTGCTATGATTAAGGTAATGCTCAAGGAATTGCTGTGATTAAGGGTATTGAATCTCAATCTCAATGAATTACATTTGTGGTCCAATTGGAAGAACTCTGTCAATTAACAAATGATCCTGAATCAAAGAGTGAGCTAGAGTGACCAATGTATCCAACATCATTCCAAGCATACATATGTAAGTATGCCCAGATTCCAACTTTATATGTGTTATGGGTAATTTAGCGATCAGGCCTATTGGGCCAGAGTGGATCTACAGTACGGGCCTAATGGCTCAAGGGCTCAGCAATCTGTCTTTCTTTCTGATCGCCTTCCAGACAACATATCTGTTCGGTAGACTGGCTCTTCATTCTGTTCGTATCCCCAGTCTCCTGCTGATCGTCAATCTACTCGCGAATAATGTTGGTTCCTGAACAGATCTGTTCGCTTAGACTGATTGCTATATCTGATCGCTTGAGCTAATCGCTAGCCTATCCATCCAGGCTGATCGTTGTGCCTGTTTGTTAAATCTGTTCGCTTAAGCTCTTCATCGAGGGGTGATCGGAGGATCTATTCCGCTCTGGCCTGTTCGCCCAGAAGTATTCGTTTGGTTGTTCGGTGATTTCTGGGTATGCTTGTACTCCTACACATCCATGAGACCATTTGCCTAGTATGATTACTAGTTACGGGAATATTAATTCATGACCCGCCTCCTGTATTCTCCAGGTACTTGTTGGCTGGCTCAACTGAATGTTCTGTCCGTCAGAAAGCCCATCTCAGACTTGACTCTCAAATCGTGAATCAACAGAAGCCGAAGATGCCATGTAAAATACAGCACAAGACGTGTCATGCACGCCATCTCTGCCAGAGACCATAGCTAAGATTTTGGTAGCCTCTCGTGACCCGTACAGACTAGCCACCCGAAGTCTCGCTCGGACAGAGTTCAGAAGTGACAGTTTCGGCTGCATTAAATGTATTTTCAGCAACATTCAATGCGCTGTTAGTCGTATTAAATGAAATCTCGGCCCATTAAATACGATTCATCATTGTATTTTTAGTTTACTGTATACTTTTGTTTTATTCTATTTTACTGTAGCACCTCCCCTTTCTCTATAAATAGGGGAGGATTTTCATTGTAAAAACAGTTACAATCTTTTTTAGTACCGTGACTCTGCTAAAATAGTGAGAGAGTGAACAGTGGATGTAGGCACCAAATTGGGCCGAATCACCCTAAAATCTTCTGGTGTTTTCTGCTCCTCGCCTCTGATCTCTCCTCGTTGTTTCCTTTTTACTTCGCATATTCTATTTCAACTACCTGAAACTGCAACTTGGGCCCAAAACAAATCTCGTTGACTAGGGAGCCAAATCCGGACGTCAACAATATGGTAATCATATCACAATTTTAATTTTAATTTTAAGTCTTATACTTTGCGAAATTTGAAATGTCAATAAGATATTGATAGTATTGTAAAACATTTTTAAAGTAGGTATGTAGCTACTTTATTGTTGTTTCATTTCAATTCAACTGGAAAAAAACTTCGATTGTGATTCATATAATTTTTTCCACTTTATTGTCGAGATCAAGTAGAATCTCACAGTTTGACAAACTAGCGGTGCAAAATCCTTGAAAATGGGCCTAATAGCACATCAACCACATTTAAAAGTCCGATAATAGAAAATTGTTTCATTAGCATAACTAAAGACATTATTATCTTTGCTTGGGATTTAAAAACATTTTTATCTTTTTAGATTGAGCTTTTTTCTTTATTTCTATTCATTAATGTATTGTGTTTTAGTGTGGGATAGCAACTGGACCATTTGAATCCAAAAGTAGAGTATAGTCTTAACAAGAGTTTAAAGTTGAGTATAACTGGAATTGTGGCATAAGCTAACTTGGAATGTAATTTTCCTATCTGTTCATGAAGTTAGATCTGGCATATGTAATTTGCCTATCCATTGTGGCAGGCCATCTCCTTCAGTTTTGGTTGAAGTATTCAAATCGATGGCTTGATTATCAATCTTTAGCAGGAGGCTCTGAAGGCAAGATTTAATTTTGAGCTACAAGCTCTTTGGAAAGCCTCTATCATAGCTATCATTTGGGTGATTTGGTTTCGTTAATCAAACGATTGTTAAGGATACCCAAGTCCCCTTCACAACTTTTGTTCATGCTCTCTTTTAAACTTCTGAGCTGTTTTTTGGCACAAGATTTAGCTTGAGAGCAACTCTACTTTTTTGGTAGTCCTTTATCGGTCTCATTATTTAGATTCACTATCACCGATGAAGTTTATCGTCACTCATATTTATCGTGAGGGTAATCATGTGACAGATTCATCAACTTCTTAGGCTCCTTGTATCGTTGCCATTATTTGGTGGTGGAGTATTCCAAGTTTTTGCAGTTCTTTAGTTTTTAATAATGTTTGTCAAAAGTTGAATTTTTGATTATGTTGATTTTTTTTAAACCTTTTGTATTATTTTTTTATTTTTTTATCATTCACCAATAAAATCACCGACCATCATCAACATTTATCATCATCAACACAAACCTAGTCTTTCCATCCTCATCATCATTAACGCAAACAAATAAAAACTTATCCTCATCAACAAAAGAAGTTTTTTTATATATTCTGTTTCGATCGTCAATTGGTTAATGGTTTGAACTTTTTTAAAGAGTTTTGAAAACTTTAGGGATCAAAATAACTGTTTCTAAAATAACTTTGAAAATTTGATAATTTTCGATATTTTAAATACTAAAATGAAGTTTTTCCAAATATTCTATTGCGAGTTTATCCTCTTAAAATAATATATTTTCAATTTTATCATAATTTTATATTATAAATATTTTTTTTCCTAATACTTATATGACATTAAAAAAAAAAAAAAAAAAAACACCTCTCATCACAACATTTTTTAAAATTGGACAAATATATTTTAATTTGCAATTCAAATATTTATCTTTTTTAGTTGGCTTTTAAATATAATTCAACGCATAGATAATTTTGTTATTTTATTTAATATATAAATATAATTAATTATATTATATTTTTTAAAAATATTTTAATTACAAATGATTATTTATTTTTTGTTTGTATTATATTAAATAAAGTTTTATAACAATTAATAGTCAAAAGTATATATATATATCAAATTATTAGTTTTTAGATAATTTTAACTTTGAAAAAATTTTAATTTAGTCTCTACCATTTAGCAAAATATTACTTTTTTCACTAACGTTTGCATTTTGAATTCTCATTATCCTTAACATTTCGAAAATGTATTAATTTAGTCATTCTATTAGTCAAATGTTACTCAACCTTAATAGGAAGAGAGTTAGTTTGATCATTTTAGCAAATATGATGTTTGACCAGCTTTTTTGATGAAATGATTATATTGCCCTTAACTTTAATATTTTTATTTTTTAAATAAATTTTAAAACTTTAAAATAAATTAAATAAGTTTTCTAAAAATAAAAAACAAAAATTGTGAAAAATAAGATTCTAAAATTAAAATTCTGATAAAATAATCTACTGATTAATAATAATTCATTTTTAAAATTAAAAAATAAAAATTTTATATAGATATAAATTTTCAGATCTTATTTCAAGATTTTTTTTTTCCAGATCTTACTTTAAAAAAATAATCCAGTTGTTAAAATTTATGTGAAATATAAATTGAAAAAAAAAAAAAACATGTAAAACTGAATTTAAAAAGTTCAATTAAAAAATATCCTTCCCAAATCTTGAAAGATTAAAACTATCAGTTTCCTAAAATCAATATCGCAAACACAATCAAAACTAACCTAGAACTTCAATAGCTAAAAAAACAAAAATAAAAAATAAAAACCCATATTTATCAAAATCAATAACACCAATCCACATTTCTCACCCACCTAACCCCTTCGTCTCTTAACATTAACCATCTTCCACCTCCTCTCCTACGAAAAAGCCCCCACCTCCAAATCACAACGAAACACCACCTCCTTTTCCACTGTCGTTGCAGCAGAAATCGACACCTTCCTCCCTTAATTTGGAGGTGATGAAAAGCTCTACCCACGACCCGCTCCACAACGACGGTATACTAAGTCCTTCCTTACTGGATCGGAATCCATCCTCAGCCCTCTAATCAACATCAGCCCTCTGATCAACATTGGTCTCCAATCACTAGAGACCAAATCTGGTCTCTGGTGATAGAGACTAGAGAGTTTTCATTCTCAAAAACTAGTCTCCGATAGTGGAGACTGATTAAAGATGACGATGCTATCTTCATATATATATTTTTTAAATTTGCATAATTTTTTTTTTTTTAAAAAAAAAAAAATTTGCATAAACATTTTTTTTTTTAAGATTTGGGATATGTTTGGTTTGATGTTAATGTTTAATTTGAGTGATGTTAGTTTGATGAAAATGATGGAGATGATGACTTTGATAAATGTAGAAGATGAAATTGGAGATAAGGAAGATGATGAGAGGTAGAAGATGAAGGAGTTTTATTTTTTATTTTATATTAAAAATATTATTTTTTTAATAAAAATATTTATTAATTCAATGATGTGTCATAATTTGATTGGAAGGTGGTCAATGGTAATTTTGTAATAATGGAGATCGTTATTTTGTAATTATCAGTTTTTAAAATGATAATTACGTCATTTTAACTATTTTAAATCATATGAAGGGTAAATCTGTTTTTTTGTCACGTTTGACTATCATTTTTTTGTCAGAAAAACTAAATTAATACATTTCCGAAACGTTATGAATGACGAAAATTCGAAACACAAACATTAGTAAAAAAGTAATATTTTATTAAACGTTAGAGACTAAATTAAAATTTTTCCTTTTAACTTTGATAAACAAGCAATTTTACAGCACATTTAGAAATGAGGAAAAAAAATAGTCATTAAGATTTTAAATTTCAGTCACTATTTACGCTTAGATAAGTTTTAATATTGTTCAGTTTTTATATAAAAAAATAAATGGGCCCAAGTTCAAACAATATTTTTTGTTCCAAACTTCATATATAAATGATATATTATTATTATTATTATTATTATGTAATATATACTTGTCATATAGGTCACGACCAAATATAATAAATATTTATTCATATACCATTTTTCAAAATAAAATTGAGTAAAGCATAATCAATTTGTTTTATTTAGTTTTTTTGTCTTCTCCATGAAAACGGTATGTTTAATTTAGTTTCTTCTAATTTTAAATAAATGGGATGTCAAATTGATTTCAATTTCAAGTGGTTTAGAAAAAATAAACATGTCTATTATGATTATCACAAAATGGAAAATAACAATTTAACACGGTAATCAAAATCTACAAAAACCGACAATTCAACCTTTTTCTTTTTTTTTTTTGGGCAAAAATCATTTTAGTCCCTAACTTTTGAGAAAGTATCAATTTTTTAACTATGTTTTCTAAAAAGACGAAATGAACCTTAACTTTTCCAAAAAGTGTCAAATTAGTCTCTTCCATCGGTCAACTAACGGTCAAACTTGACTAATAGTATATTAAATGAGGGTAAATTTGGTATTTTCAATTATAATGGAGGAAGATGTAAAAGGAAGATAAAATAAGGGAAAAAATCATTTAAAACAAATGAGGAAAAAATTCAAAAAAAAAAATCTCGTTGGACAAAATTATTTAAAAAAATATCATTTTGTTAAATATGAATATCATCTCAAAGCATATACCAATTATACCATAAATATGTAGATCTCAAATATATAACATTATAGACTAAAAAAAATTAATAAATGCAACAAAAATATTAAATAGATGGAGCAAGAGCAGAAACTGCAAAAATATTAAAAGCTAGAGCAGCAATTTTGAAAAAAAAAAAAAGTGCAAAAATTACAAGCTAAAGTAGAAATTAAAAAAAAAAAAAATCACACCTATGAATAAAGATTTAATGAAAATTTTTAATTGTAAGGGTAAAATGATAATTTTACAATTAATAAATATACATAAGATCCTCAAATAAAGCTACGCCCAATCAAAAAATTTCTAAGAGTAAAACTTTAACTTTATGAAAATTATATACAACTCATTAATGGTGCGTTTACTTCACTTGAAGGAATCGGAATGATCTGAAATCGGAATGACTTGGAACTGGAATGAAGTATCGGAATCATATAAGTTGTTTACTTCAACTACAGGAATCGGAATCGGAATCAATATTATTTCCATTAAACTGTTTACTTTACTTTGGAATCGGAATGAATTAATTATAAGTTACAAAAATACCCTTAATTAAAATTATGGATTAATTATAACAATGTGTAGTTTTTTATTATAATATGCTCTTTTTTTTAATATCAAATAAAAAACTACATATTATAACAAAAAAACTTAATATTATTTTAATAGTTTACTAACTTGGTGTGTAGTTTTTTATTATAATATGTATTTTTTTTAATATTAAATAAAAAACTACATATAATAATAATAAAAAAAATTACATATTATTTTATTAGTCCATCATCATAATTAAGAAATTGGTGATGAAAAATTAATAGTGCGCAATTTTTTATTACAATATGTAGTTTTTTTTTTTTTTTTTTAACATCAAATAAATAGATTTTTCTTTATTTTTTTAAAAAAGGGTATAAGGGACATTTTATTTTGACAAAGGAAATGAGAATGAGATTCCCAAATGGGTTGGGGGGAATGAGATTCCCATTCCACAACCCCAATTTGATGTGGGGCCCACATTTTCATTCCCATTACGGAATGGATTTTAAGCAAGTAAACAACATAAATCAATCTCATTCCTCATTCCCTTTATTTAATCCATGAAGTAAACACACCATAAGGGTATTTTGATAATTATACATTATTGTAATATTTTACTTTAGTTGAGGGTATAATGATCTTTTTATCTGTTTTAATAGTGTCCAGGGTTAAATTAGTCTTTTCATATTTTCTATTAGGTTTAACCGTTAGTTGACTGATAAGAGGGACTAATTTGATATTTTTTAAAAAAGTTAAGATTCATTTCGTTTTTTTAGAAAATATAGTAAAAAATTTGACACTTTCCCAAAAGTCAAGGATTAAAATGATTTTTTCTCTTTTTTTTTTTTTTTTTTTTTTTTAAAAGAACCTACAAGAACAAGTTTTAATATTCAAAGCCAATCAATCAATCAGCGCAAAAGAATTGAAATTGGATTTTAATCTCCTCTGCAATTGTTGAGTACATGACATGAAATCCAAAGCAATATTAACCATAACGTACAAGTAATTATCGATCCCGGGAGAGTTGCTAAATGGTCACTTTCCCTTGGGACTTAATGTAAATAATTGAAAGTTGAGTATCATTAAGTCATTAAGTGTGTAAATATCAAAATACTAGTTTTAAGATAATTTTAACTTTAAAACACAAATAATTTACACTATATTTTGAGATGAGAAAAAATATATATGTCATTCAGATTTCATATTTCAATCACTATTTAACTTTCAGTAAGTTTCAACACTGTTTAGTTTTCAAATAAAAACACAAACGACCTCACGTTCTAACAACATTTTTTGTTCCAAACTTCATATATAAATGATATATTATTATGTGATAAATATTTGTTATATAGGTCACGACCAAATATAATAAATATTTATTCACATACCATTTTTGAAAATAAAATTGAGTAAAGCATAATCAATATGTTTTATTTAGTTTTTTGGTCTTCTCTATGAAAACTATATGTTCAATTTAGTTTCTTCTAATTTTAAATAGGTGGGCTGTCAAATTGATTTTAATTTCAAGTGGTTTAGAAAAAACGATGTCTATTATGATTATCACAAATGGAAAATAATGATTTAACACGGTAATCATATTCTACAGAAACCTACAATTCAGCTTTTTCCTTTACTTTTTCTCAAAGAACCTACAAGAACAAGTTTAAATATTCAAAGCTGATCAATCGATCAGCTTAAAAGATTTGAAATTGGAGTACATGACATGAAATCCAAAGCAATGTTAACTATAACAAGTTTTTATATATACCTGGAGAGTTGTTAAAATGGTCACTTTCCCTTGGGAGTTGTAAATAATTGAAAGCAAGTCTCATTAAGTTGTTGTTCAATTGTATTCTATGACTTCGTTAATGGTCTATCCAAATTAGAATTGATAACTATCAGACTTTATTGGTTTTAACCATTATGTAAACCAACTTTGATTTAGAGTAGTGATATTAACGCCCCTCAAACTCTGTATGTGCACCCTAATTTTTTTTTTTTTTTAATTTCCTGCATTATCCCTAAGTGAAATTATTTAAAGGTAGAATTAACTCCTAAACTTTAAAATTTTAAATAAGTTGTTAAAACAAAATTAAATAATTATTTAAAAAAATAAATAAAAGAAAATAAAAATCCTTCAAGAAGGCACGTGTAATTCACCTTCAAATTCTGTGATTAGCTCCCAGAGCAATTAATCTAACACCAAATAATTTGGAGTTCTTATAAAGGAGGATACAATTGTTTGTATGACATAATAAAGTAGTGGTTATCAATAATTAACATGAGTGAGAGTTTTTTGTTTTTTTTAACTTTTCTACGTTGATTTATGATTTGAGGTTTACCATTCTGTTGATCAAAGAATAAGCAGTAAACTTATCTCAAAAAATATATATCTATAAATAAATAAATAAATAAATAAATAAATATATATATATATATGAAGCAGTAAGCTAAGGTAACGACTCATTATTTTTTAAGTAGTCCAAAAGTGTTGTTTCTCCATCTCTGAAAAAACAATGATGAGATATGTGTCTCAAAGCAGAAAGGAGATTATTAGATAGTTTCGTATTGGTTGAAAAAGTAAATTTATATTGGTTTATAAAGTGAAAATAAACCTCCTCTCATAAGCTGACTTTTGTAGTGGAATTAGGCTTAAGATCATTTTCTCACAAATATGAAGGAAATGAAAAGTGAAAACTAGAATCCGACAATATCAGAATGAGAATTTGATGGAGAGCAATGTGATGATGGTGATGAAGATTGGGAAGAAGCAAAAGATATATTAATAATTTGTGAGGTGTGATTATAAAATTTTAATATTTTAAAAATAATTAATGGGGTGAAGATGCAAAAAGAGGTGCAAAATCAACAAGCAAAGAATTCATGAGTGTCCCATGCTTTTAAATGCTCTATATAAGTTGCCTGTATACCCAACTTCATTATTATGCTAACAAAATCACCTATCTTTTCCATGGCTTCACACATTGCTCCATTGTATGTGTGTCTTTGTTTTGCCTTACAACTCCACAATGGCCCAATGCGATAATTATTTTGTCTACATGGACTTATCAGCTATGCCAAAAGCCTTCTCAGGTCAACATAGCTGATACTCAACCACCCTTCAATCTATCTCTAGAACTACCACCAATGTTCTCTCTTCTTCCAAACTCCTCTACACTTACAATCATGTCATTAACGGATTTTGTGCAAGTGTCACTCCTGATGAGCTTAAGGTAGTCAAAAGCTCTCAAGGTTATGTTTCTTCCATCAGAGACTTGTCTATCAAGCCCGACACGACAAGGTCGGCTCATTTTCTTGGTCTTAGTGCCAACTCAAGGGCATGGCCCATGTCAAAATATGGTCAAGATGTTATAGTTGGAGTGGTGGACACAAACATGACCATGATTCGGTTCGAACCGAATTGGATCAATTAAACCGAAATCGGAATCGTTACTGTAGCGGTTCTGGTACCGATTCTTTTATTAATGGAACCGGAACCGTCGGTTCAAAGAACCAAAGGAACCTGAACCGTTTTGAATCGACAATTCCGGTTCGATTCCGATTTTAACAAAAAAAAAAAAAAAAAAAACTACAAGGTCACTTTTTTTTTTTTTACATTTCACCCCCTCCCCTTAATTTCTCTTTTAACCCTTCTCTTTCCTTTATAAATACCCTTCCTATTCTTAATTTCTTCTCACACCTATCTCCCTCAATCTCAACTCTCTTTCTCTTCATTAATCTTAACTATCTCTCAATTTTAACTCTCAGTTTCAATATTTTCTTAATTCTTAATCTTAATTTCTTTTAATTTTTTTTAATTATATCTATAAATTATAATTTTCAATTTATTGTTTGAAGTTTCAAATTCTTAATTTATTATTTTTAAATTTCAAAATCTTATTTTATTATTTTTAAATTTCAAATTGTCAATTTATAATATTTATAAATTTCGAAATTTCTATGTATAAAAAAAGTTCCAGAACCAGAATCGAAACCATTATAGAATCGAAATCGGAATCGAAACCAGAACCGTTACAGAACCGTCGGTTCTAGAACGGAATTGGAACCGTTTTATCTCGGTTAAGGTTTCAGTTTTAGCTTTTTCAGAACTAGAATCGAACTGAATCGTGGTCATGTCTAGGTGGACAGTGGAATTTGGCTGGAAAGCCAATGACTTGAAGCTGGAGCTGTTTTCATATCAAACACCAATGACTTGAAGTTCATCATCCGCAAGGGCGGACCTAGTATAGGGCCAGGAGGGGCACGTGCCCCCCTTGAAATTTTTTGAAAATTTATTAGGTATAATGTTTTAATTAACTATTTAAATATATCACTGAATTAATACATATATATTTTCGAAGTATACAAGATTGCCAAGCCTTGAGTGGTCTGGGGGCAAGAGGTATGTTTGGTCTTCAATTATCAGCGTAGTCGCTGGTTCGATTCTCAAGTGTCGTTGCATTTGTATTTTTTTAAACTTTAAAAAAGGGGATAATGAATGTGTTGTTTCTCTTTCTCACTTACTAATGCTCTTTTTTTTTTTTTTCCCTAGTATAATGAACAGTTATTTTTATTTTTTATTTTTTTTTTAAAGATAATGCACGTGTGGGTTTGTTGATGTTTGAACCTATGTTATAAAAATAAATGATATAGATATTTATCAATCAAGCAAATCTTCAAACATGAAGCATTTTTACTTTGAAAAGTTTTATAACCTACTATGAACTATAAATTTATTTTTTATTATATTTTTTATATTTATGAACAATTATCATCAGTTATCACAATTTTTTTTTATCGCAAACTATATCATATTTACATAAATTATTGACTAATTTTTCTTCAATTTTTAATCTTTTGGATTTCTTTTACATTTCGTTCATAACTTAGTGAATGTTTTGAATTTATTTCCATTCTTTAGTATTAGAGCATAAACTCACCAGTGTTTTAATGTTATTTTGTGGATTTACTTATTAAAATAATAAAGATTATCATAACCAAATTTTAGAAATAAAAATATATTTAACCAGGTGTGAATTGCACCTTCATTTATAGTTTAAATAGTTAATATACCTTTTTTTCATACTCGTGATAAGAGTTTGAATGTATATTTAATAATATATGTAGAGAGTTTTCTCTCTCTTTATATGATAAATTTCAAAAGTAAAAAAACTTATATGAACTATAATTGTTTTTATCTTAATTAATTTTTATTTTATTTTATTTTATTATAAAGTGTCCCCCCTGATATAAATTTCTGGGTCCGTCACTGATCATCCGAGGATCATATCCTGCCATATTCATAAATACTGCTGAAAAGGGTGAAATTGTCAAAGACTACATATTCGAGAGCAACATTGAGCCAAAAGCGAGGATGGAGTTCCGAATAACAAATGTGGGATCAAAAAGAGCACCAATAGTGACTAGCTACAGCTCTAGAGGGCCATTCGTGAGCTGCCCACATGTGTTGAAGCCTGACATTATGGCTCCAGGGGATTAATCCTAGCCGCATGGTCTCCAATTTTTGCAGAGGCTCTGGTGAACAGGAAGCTTATATATAGTAACTTCAATCTACTGTCAGGAACATCCATGGCATGCCCACACGCAGCAGGAATAGCAGCACTTTTAAAAGGGGCACACCCTGAGTGGAGCCCTGCAGCCATCCGATCGGCTATGATGACCACATCTGATTCCATTCATAACACAAACAGTCCAATTACTGACATTGGTAATGATAATAAACCCGCCTCTCCTCTTGCCATGGCTGCTGACCAAGTCAATCCTAACAAGGCGTTAGACCCTGGTCTTATTTACGATGCAACAATGGAGGATTATGTTAATCTTCTTTTTGCATTAAATTATACCATGAAACAAATTCAAACCATCACAAGGTCATCTACTATCAACTGTTCCACGCCGGCTTTGGATTTAAACTACCCTTCTTTTATTGCCCTTTTTGACCCAAATGAGAAGAAATCCGAATTGAAAACCGTACAATTTCAAAGACCAGTTACTAGTGTTGGAGAGGGCACTTCCACTTACACTGCCAATGTCACACCTATGAAGGGATTTAATGTCACTGTCACTCCAGATAAGTTGGCTTTCAAAGCGAAATACGAGAAGCAAAGCTACAAGTTGAGTATAGAAGGACAAAGCAAGATGGAAGAAACGGTGGTTTTTGGTCATCTGAATTGGGAAGAGACCGGAGGGAATCATGTGGTGAAGAGTCCCATAGTTGTCACAAGCCTCAACATTGAACCACTTTCGTAGAAGTCAACCAACTTGTCATCTTTCATAGCTGACAAATGAATATTGGTTGATGGAGCTCGCCGTTCGTTGCAAATTGGATAGGGCTTTGTGCCGTGTTGTGTTCTGTTGTTGTGTCGTTACTGTATCCACATAAAAATGTACCTAATTATTTATAGTTGTTATGCTTTAATCCGAGAAGTATTTATCCAACTTAGCAAATAAAATAAAGAGGAAATTATAAATTAACTACTTGGTTGCAATCGATTCTGGGCATAGTAAACTTTATTTATTTGTTACAATTTAGTTACTTATCATTAATCAAAGAACATTAACTTAAACCTTTGATGGTGTTTAAAATACTAAAAAATAATTTTACCATTCTTCCTTTTTTTAACCATTTACTCTTTAAAAAATGATTGTAATCTCCACCGTTCATCCTTTGATGAACGAACAGATAGTGGAGATGAAAACAAAAAATATATATTTTTAAAATTACAATAAAAAATAAAAATAAATAAATTCAAAATATTTAAAAAAAAAACCAAAAAAATAACTTAAAAAATTTTTCTTGTTCTATTGTCCAGATCTAACCTAAATAAAATATTGATTTCCCCTTGTTATTCATTTCCAACAAATTGTCCACCTATATCTTACTTAACCCTTCTGATTGTTTTTCTTCTTCAACAAATTTCTTATTGAAATAACTACCGATATATTCTCGTTGTTCTGTTCCCTCCTCTTCCCTCCTCATCTATAGCAATAGCAGTGGTGAAGCCTTTCCAGCCCATCCACCTTGTCGAGTTAGAGCGATTGAATTGCATCTATGACAGCACCAGCAACATCGTATCTATGCTTGGTTTCTAGTCGAAAACCTAAAAATGGGTTTCAAAACCTAGAAATTCTCCTCTCTCTCCACTGCCAACGCAATGCTAATGATTCCAAAACTAGTAGTGCTTCCCCCTTCCCATCCTCTTTTTTCTTTCTCATCCCTTTGCCGTTTATTACAACCTCAAAGATGCATTTTGAGTTTGATACAACTTCCGATTGGGTTTGGGTTTGAGTTTGAGTTCGATTCTAGATTTGAGTTCGATTCCGTTTGATGGCTTTGAGTTTAATTATGAGTTTGTGTGTGATTTTGTTTGAATTTGATTGGGTTCGATTTTGTGTTTGATTTCTTTTTGGTTTAGTAGATAGAATCAAAGTTGCATATTTTCGTGTGGCAAGGTTGTTGCAATAAATGAAGGAGAAAATTTTCGTTCAATGAATTGATTTTGGTGTTGGTTTGATTTTGTTCATGTTGGATGATGGGAATGGAAGAAGAACGAAGAATAAGATTGGATCTAATGGAAGAAAGAATAAGATTGGTTACAACGGTGAAATTGGATCCACCTCTATTTTTAAAATTTTTTTGTTGTAATTTTTTCCATCTTTATATTCTTTTTTTTTTTTAATATTTTTTAAAAGAAATTGATGTTTGATCTTGGATATGTTTGATGTTTGATATTGGATGTCCATCCAATTGAGATTAGGGCAGATCGTAGATGGAATCTCCATCGTCTATATATTGATGGTCAGTGGAGCTTTATTTTTTATTTTTTAAAATTTTTTGAGTTTTTTGGTTTTTCTTTTAAATTATAAATTTTTCAGATGATAAAAATTTTAAAATATTGTCAAAAGATAGAAATACCCTTAAATATGTGGAAATTCACTAACAGTTAACTAACCTAAACCAATGGTAGGTAGCTAAATTGTAATCAAATTATAAAGTTAACTCCGTTTAAGAATAAGTTTGAACTTAGTTGTTAATTTGTAATTTACTCTAAAATAAATGAAATAAAAAATGTTTAGAACAGATAGAAAAAAAAAAAGAAATTATAGCATTATAGACATTATAGATCGTTTGTTCCATGTGCAATTGTAGGTCGATTTCAAAGTTTCAATTATCGTAGTAAAAAATGGTGAGGAGGTCATATCTCATTATATCATGTTAGAATCTAATTTAATTAGTTGCTATAATTTCACAGCTGTATTATCTAGTTGGTTGGCCTGATATATAAGTGTCATTAGCATATACGCATTATTGAGTCTAGAATATCTTTGTAACAACTTCGTAATCAAATATATTATCATTTCCAAGGATTTCAATTAAACATATCCAAATAATGAAGGAAATTAAGGCATATAATGATCGATACATAGAGCTAGCTAGCTATATATTCCATTTCTTCGTTTGCAAACAAAGGAGAGTTGTCCTTCCTCTTTGAGTAGAAACAAATTAAAAAAAAAAAAAAAAAAGTTGTCCTCAACTTCCTTTTTTTTGCCCCAAAAGTTGTCATTTTACTCGTCTAACACCTCTCATTACTCACCTAAAAATATTAGTGAAATAAACATTAAGATGTCTATAATTACTCAAATTTTTATCACAAATGATAGGTTTTTGAGTATGAAATAATGCTAAATTTTAGCATTTATCAATCTCCAACCATTTGTCACAACAATGGACAGTACAACTGAAAACAAAAAAATAATAATAATAAAATGAAAAAAAAAATTATTAAATAACATTAACAAAAGAAAAAATTAAAATAGTTTTTTTAAAAAATTAATGTCATCACCACCGTTCATCCTTGTAATGAACGGCGGAGATGAAAAAAAATATTAAAATGAAAAAAAAAATCACAATAATATCATATCTATTGTTTATCACAGATTTTATTTTAATTTTTTTTCTATTTCCATTGTTCATCCTTATAATGGATGATAAAGATGACATTATTATTTTTTAATAAAATCGATTTTAATTTTTTTTCTTTTTTTTTTTATGTTATGTAATAATTTTTTCCATTTTATTTTTTTGTTTTCATCTCCACGGTCCATTTTGTGATGGAGGGTGGAGATGACATTAATTTTTTCAAAAAATATGTTTTAATTTAATTAATTAATTAATGTTATTATATCTTTTATCTTGGTTTGATGATGTTGTCTTTTCATATTAACAATCAAACATTGATTTTTAACGTCCAAGTTAATGATGTAGGATTTTTTTAGACATTTCTATAAAATACAAAAGCTTTTTTTATCTATCCTGTAATTTATCTTGTTTTGACGGTTTTATCCTTCTATACTAACACTCAAATATTGACTTTTAATGTTGAAATTGACAGTAATTTTTGGACATTTCTATAAATTATAGTATTTTTTATTATGCATTTTATAAATCAATAAATGAGATATTAGCGATTCCTTAAAACATTGGAGAATTTCGACTATTTTAGCGAACTATAGAGGGAAAATGAAATTATCCCTAAAAATAATAGGGAATAACATCAATTTTTCAGTTTCCATTTACGAAAATGTGTCCAATATTTTATGGATAATTTTCATAATCTTTTGTATTTACATTATTCATTCACAGAAATGATATTTTATGGAAATATTATGGATATTTTCAAAAAAATTTAGGATATTTTTATAGATAGGATATTACACCCCTATCGATATTAGTACCTGATAAATATCAATAAACTTTATAGATTTCACTGTGATATATTGCTTGTGGAGGGATATATTAATTTTGTTGCATTTACACTATACAAGTAACAACTTTTTGTTTTTTTTTTCCCTTATAGACACTGTACAATAGTAACAATTTTGATAGTAACTGTTTAGCATTTTCATATAGCAGTTTCACACAAGGGATAAAAGGGTGAGACAATCAATCAGAAAAATCTTTAACTAGTCCAATCTAATGATTAATTTTCTACAACAACCCAAGAAAAAGAAAAATAATACGGCATTAATGAATATGAAATTGTTTAAATTTGACAAGATTAAATACATGTACACTCAATTGATATTAAAATTCATAACAAAACTGTGTCTAAAATCCCCTGAAAATTATCATTATAGTTTTTCTACTCTAGTGTTCAGAAAATAGACTAATATAATTGGAGAAAAAAGCATTATCCTTGGTAAAATTGGAGCCCCACAAAGACCAAATAATTGTATACAATGACTTAAATTCCGGAATATTTGTAGCAGTTCACAATCTTTTACATGAACCCATGCTAAACTTCAATTCAAAAGATCAAATTTTCACGACTTCTTTTAGGATCATTATTGCTTTGTAATTTCAATGCAATGACATAGGAGCATCAAATATCTCAACATTCACAGAAATTTTAAACTATATGTTATGAAGTTTCATTTATGAAAGTTGTAAAAAATTAGTGAATGGTCATTGGTTTTTGCAGGGACATGAGTTACTGGCTTATGGTTTTAACAAGGGTAATTATAAGTTGTTTTTGTTTTTGTTTTATATTTTTAAATTTTGTATATGTCGTCATGTTTTTGAAGTTCCATTTAACGTTTATGTGTTTTGTAATAGAGACCTTAATTGCATCTGTAATTTTCTAATTTGCTACTTTCTATTTTAAAGCACTGGTACTTTAATTGTATGAAAATTAATTTCTAGCAATTTTTAAGCTTGGTACTTCTTTTTTTTTTTTACATTTTTTTTTTTAATATGCAAGGATTAAACTTCGATTTCATATTCTAAGTCCAAAGGTAGTAAAAATGAAAAGGGTTCAATTTAGACTTACCAGTAGAACAGCAAGCAACGGGAAGGACCAAGAGATTTTAATAAGAATCCTCAATTTCTCTTGGAACTCACTCAAAACACTAGTAAATGAATGTGTGTATCAGCTCTTAAATTCAGTCAATGCTACTAAATTGCATCTCGAAGACTACCTGCCAGCAGTATTATACATTAATCTAAGCATCATACGATATGAACTAAAATTAAATGCAAATTGCAACAATACAAATGAAAAAAAAAAATTCTGACAAAAATAGAAATCTTGTTACCTGATCGGCATAGTTTGTACCCGTCAATAATTCTTATTTTTTATTTCTTTCTAGATGACATTCTTGGTAAGCTTTCTTTACAATTTTCTCTTTGTTTTATTATAGATTTTATTAAAAAAATAATAATAATTTGGAACAAAATTAAGTCGGTGACACTGTGATGGCAACATCATTAACGAAAAAAACAAATATATATATATATATATATATAAATATTAACTAAACAAACTGTTAAACAAATACATGTAACATCCAATGAATGAATGAGAAAGAATGCATAAGAAAAAGACAATAAAATTGTTGTGCCTAAATTTGAAATTTTGTAAATGAGCTGATAAAAGCCCAATGAACTGACCCAATAAACTAACCTAGTAGATCAAGACCCGGTTTGTAAGCATCCAACTCGTAGAAATGAGCCCTCAGGTTATGACATCCAACTCGCGGACAAGCTATCAGTCATCAGGATGCTCAGTTCACGTAGAGAAGCTCCCAACTCGTTGAGCTCAGGTCGCTCAGCTCGTCCAATAGAGCTCCCTTTCAGGTCGATGCTCAGCACTTAGCTCCAGCTCGCCCAGAACAAGATGCAACTCATAACGTGATGTACACGTTGAGTTTTTTCAGAGTTGTAGCAGCACAATTTAAGGAGTATTCAACCATCAAATCTGGAGATAAGATTAAATAACTGATTTGGTAGAGTAAAATCTCTGAAATTGAGGGAACAGTTTTGGAAAGTGTGATTTATTTACTATTTATATTGTACACAAACTGTAGCTCTCCCTCTCTATAAATAAGGGCTAGCTCTCTCGGGCTCTCTCTCTAACACACAAAAAACACTCAATAAAAAGACTGCTACTCTAACCAGAGAAGACACTATGGACGTAGGCAATTCTTGACCGAACCACGTAAAAAACCTTATCTCCAATTCTTCCTCTCTGCACCCTTTCTCTTCTATTTCCTTTGTTCGTTGATTCGCAACGGTATTGGGCTGAAAAACCTTAGTTGACTGAATTTGAACGTAGACAAAAATTAAATAATTCATTCATTAGTTAATAGTGATTTTATCTTTTTTGTTTTTAAACTCTTAACCTTATGCCCTAAGGATTTATGTTAGACAATATAATGAAATTAAATAGGGATGTAATTGGGATTTCGTATTAGGTTGGACTCGAATAAATTTTTTGTAAATTAAAGAATATAGACAAATCTATTTAAAGGAGATATAAACCCTCAAAATTCATATTCTAAATAAATATATTAACAAAAATAAAATAAAAAACTGAATAAAATATTTAAATAATTATATTTATCAAATACGAATGATAGTTAATACTATGATATTAACAATAATTCTTTAAACATAGAAAATCTACATTTTGACAATCCTAATTCATAATTATTACTATACCTCAAATTAAAGAGTATATTAGAAGAAATACTAAAGTATTAAATTTAAATAATCCATTATGCGACTTATGATTAAAAAAAAAAAGCAAAATATGAAAAATTTATGTAAAATTTTACATTTAATATATAAAATAAAGTTATTAAACATGTAATATTAGAATATAAATAAGAAAATATATGTAATAAGCTTGAAATAAATATGTATTTTTTTAATTATAAAAATTAATAAATGAAATATATATATACATTTATAAAATTTAAAATTAATGAAGTTGCTGCACATTTCCAGAGAATTTCAGATATGCTTAAGAAACATGAAGAAACTTGTGGTATAAAATTCAATAGAATAATGAAGAGAGTGCAAGTTATAAAATAAATATATCAAAAACTTAAGCTAATAGAAGCTCCATGAATCATGGAGTCCGTTCAAATAACCCACCTTACTGGCTCCAAATGGGGGCTGTGATTGTAAAATGTCAAGATCAAGAAAAACTATCAATAAACTTGTCTCTTGCTTTCTGAAAAAATAAAATAAAATAAAGAAAAATAACTTGTCTCCTGCAAACTCTTATAATCACAATTTATTCTCCACCATCTTGTTACTCAATCATCTCTTGTCAACCTATCACCAATCAACAAACTCTATTAGCTTATTTTATCTTCCTTATCAGCACACTACACACCACACACACAGAAACACTCCATTCCATTTATATTTACGTATATTTTAATAATCTATCCAATAAAAATATGTATTATATAAATTTTTTTTAGGGGACTAGGATAGGCTTCACTATGCTCCCGTGACTTTTTTCTTTTCTTCGATTTCTTAGTTTTAGCTTGTGTCCCAATAACACATTGTAACAATAGCATCATTACATATTATCAGTATTACTTTTGATTTACACCAAAATTCCTAACATAAAAAAAAGAAAATAATAATGAGAAGAGATGGGAAAACTAGAATACTAATCATATGCGAATTGTAACACATGAAAGAATGGTACATTTTAAAAAACAAACATTTTTTTGTATCTAATACAAAGCGTGGGTATCACCTTTATAAAAGAAAAATAGGATACCAACACAATGCACGGGAAATGACATTAAGGATGAATTTGTCAAAAGCACATTAGGTGTGAAATCTATTATTAGAAAAATCAGCTTCATGGTCAGGTGGTGGGACTCAGTTCTACTTTATGAAGACGTGTGGAAATTAATTTGCATTCTTGTTTTGTCATTGGTACGTGACTTTGGCTCCCTAGTGACTACGGCGTCTTCGTGGTCTATACGGTTTTGAAAAGATGATAAGTTTCTTTACGGTCCACACGGTTTTAAAAAGATGATAAGTTTCTTTACGGTCCACACGGTTTTAAAAAGAAGCCATAATCTTGGAAGACAAGTTCTTTCTAGGAATACCACGAAAAGTTACCCTGTGATTTCTATGAAACACAATCGAAGCATTTGCTTTGTGATTTTTGTGAATTCATCTTTTACATTGTTTTTCACACACCTGATTTATGCCGGCAATTCCTGAATATATTTGTGGTTTGGTTTTTTTTTTATCCCATCAATAATAAAGCATTCATATATAAAATAAAAAGTATCCTAAAAAGAAAACGTATAAAATAAAAGTGATTTGATAATCCAATAAAAGGAAATTATCTATAATTATATAAAAAGCATTTAAAGCTACCTTTCAAATAAGAAGGAATTGAAAATTACTTTTCTAGGTTGTTGAATTGTAAATGGATCATTGCCCTTAAATAACAATATATCCCCCTCAAGTTAGTCAACCTTAATTGGAGAAAAGATATTTTAGTATTTTCCTAATTTTATATATTTTTTAAAAAAATTAAAATAAAAAATTTTCGAAAATGAAAAAAATATTGAATCTTCACCGAGAATAAATGGTGGAGATTTTACAAAATTAAAAAGGAAATTTAAAAAAAAAATGGTGGATATTCATTTTTTGAAATCTATTTCTTGCTTTTTTAATATGTAAGGATAATTTTTTTTTTGTTCCATAAATTTCTTGTATGGTGATATGAGTTTCAATTTCTTTGATTTGTATTTGATGATTTGCCTGTGAGAGAAGGGAAGAGATGAAAGAAGCAGACGGTGAACTATTTTATGAAGAATGTGATCTGTGAATGTGATAGATGGTGTTCATAAAATGTGTTTAATGGTGTCCGTGGAAGGTGTTTTTTAGGGTTTGTTGAAGGAGATCATGAAGAGCACGATCTGATTTCTTTTTTCTTTTTATCTCTTTTTTTATTTTTATTTTTTTTTTTCTGATTTTACTTTTTTCCTAATTTTTTATCGTTTGATTTTTTTTGTTCTATTTTTTACTAATCTTTTCTTTGTTAATTATTTATCATTTATAAAAATATTTTAAGTATTGAAAATAGTCTATTAATTGATTAGATAATAGGTTATTATCACTATTTAGATTGAAAATATAAGGTAAAAGTAATTTTTCATTAGTTAAGGGTCGTGAATATTAAAACTAACTATGATAAACATTTGATCAATGAAAACAAATGAGGTTTATATACTTAAAGGATATTTTGTACATAGATTTTATTTCACTTAAAATCAAGCTACTCCTCTATCAAAAAAAAAAAATCAAGCTACTCCCATTTATAAGAATATCAACTTCGGGTATGATCAAAATTATTTTTATATTTATTGTTAAGTTTTCATATATTAATTTCATGATTCAATGGTTTTATGTTTTTATATTTTTTTGTTGACAAATAAAATTTGTACTTCTGCAGAACTTTGCCTGATTCATTTATAACCATTTTATGGTCGATAGACATGATTTATATTCATGTGGTTTTAATTTTTTTTTTTCATTTGTTCCCTCTAACTTATTCCAACTCAATTAATTAGCATCAACCTCTCCATCTCCACTTCCAACTTTTTTTTTTTTTTGGTTTTCTTCCTCCATTTAATTGAACCAAAATTCAAAATTTATGCCGAAGCTAAAAATAAGAATTAGAAACTCATCATCAAATTACTCAAACACAAAACACTCATTTACCTCTAGCCACCACGTCCAACCTAAGGGAATGGCTTCTCCATAGCTAGATTAGGTCATGAATGAGCCATGTCCTCCACTAGTAAGATTATAATGACTATGGCAATGATATTTTTTTTGATATTTTCACTTTACTTTTTAAATTTTTATTAGTTTTAGATTAATTAATTTTATTTTATTTTTAATCTATTTTTTAATGTTCTTCTTGTTTATAATAACAAATCCATCACCCAATTGTTCACTGCACCAATCATTTAAGTTTGCTAGCTATACTTGACTTTCAACACCCAATAAAATCGGAAAAATAATCCTCACTAAAATTTACTTTCACTGTTTAATATTTTATTCTTAACAGCCATGGTTGACTCAACCACTCCATCTTTTCTTATATATAATAACAAATCCATTACCCAATTGTTCACTGCACCAATCATTTAAGTTTGCAAGCTATAATTGACTTTCAACACCCAATAAAATCGGAAAAATAATCCTCACTAAGATTTACTTTCACTGTTTAATATTTTATTTTTAACAGTCATGGTTGACTCAACCACTCCATATTTTCTTATATATATATATGCTCTATGCTGAAATTTACTTTCACCTATTAATATTTTATATTATATTTTTTATTGATTTTTCTGATTTTATTTTTTTCTAATTTTTACTAATCTTTTCTTTTTTAATTATTAAAAATAGTATATTAATTGATTAGAGAATAGGTTATTATCACTATTTAGATTGAAAATAAGAAGATAAAAGTGATTTTTCATTGGTTAAGAGTCATGAATAACTAAAATCAACTATGATAAATATTTGATCAATGAAAACAAAGGAGGTTCATATGCTTAAAGGATATTTTGTATACAGATTTTATTTCGCTAAAAATCAATATAAGGTTATCGATTAAAATTAATATTTTATTAAAAAAGAAAAAAAATAGAAATAAAATCAAGATAAAATGCCAAAACGAAATCAAAGGAATGTTAATGTTACTGTAATATTTTCATTATTATAAAGTATTAGGAGGTTTGTCTGTTTTGAATCCGATTGCACTTATTTTATGTTTCATAGCTTTGCCGTGCAATTTCCATGCAATGCACTTATGAAAGCATCAAATAATTCAATGGTAAAGTTGTCAACCATAACTGGGCCTGAGAATTAATATTTTCCAGTCATGGTGGCCCCCAAACATGTCCTAGAACCACATAAACTACTCTCAATCACTACAATTTATTACCACAATACCACTTGTTTTACTTGTATGACTCTACTTCTGTCAATTCTCACTCTCTCAAATTTGTTACAGTTTACTCTACTCGTACTGCAATTTCAGATATCAAGCTACTCTCATTCCTAAGATTTATAAAAAAATAAAAAAGAAAAAGAAAAAAGAAAAATCAGGTACGTTCAAATTATTTTTACATTTATTGTTAATTTTTCATTTATTAATTTCATGATTCTATGGTTTTATGTTTTTATATTTATTTGTTGACAAATCAAATTTTTCAATCAAAATAATTATTTTCAATTCTGCTGAACTTGGCCTAATTAACTTATATCCATTTTATAGTTGATGGACACTATCTTATTAAAATTCACTTCCACTGGTTAATATTTTATTTTTGACAGCCATAGTTGCATCAACCATTCTTCATCTTCTCTGATATGCAGTGGTGAAGCTACTAAAAATTTAAGTCTAATAAATTTTTAATAGGTTTTTTTAATAAAAAATATAAAATTGTGGATATTTTGGAGTTCACTCCTTAAAAATGAATAATTAAACTTTTTAATCCTATTATTAGTGAATCTAACTTTTATGATGAAAGGAAGTAATTAATTTAATGCACAATTTTTAAAACAGTAAAATATTAAATTAATTGATTTTTACTTTTTTGTTTTCCTTTTTTAATTAGGTCTAACTTAAACCCTTGTTTATTTTTCTTGTTCACTTTTTCATAGCCACAATTTCAACAAATAACAATTGTTACCTGTCGATTATATGGTATTAGGTATATAGTTTAATAGATTTTAAAGTTCTTTAATTCGCAAATTTATATTTCGCTTTTCCTTTGATGAGTTTATGTTTGAAAAATTTAACTTTATTTATTTGTTTATTTGTTCAGATATTGGTTTGAAAAGTTGAGTTTGTTCCTCAATAACTGCTTTTTTCTACATCAAACACGCAGAGAAGAATTCAGGTTTGACTTGTTTGAATGTTGAATTGTAGTAATAATTTTAGGGTAAATTGCACAAACCTCCCTTGAGGTTTGATGAAATTGTACAAAAATAATGAAGTTTGGGTAATTCGCACTAACCTCCCTTAAGATTTCAAAAAATCAGCACCAACCTCCCCTGCTGTTAGTCAATCCCGGTTAAATTCACATTGTCAATGGTTAAATACATAAAAAGACTAAAACACCCTCAAAGTCCAATTTAAAGTCAAATTTTTTATTTTTTATAAATTTAAAATTAATATTATATATTTTAAATTTAATTAATTAAATAATTAAAAAATTTTAAAAAAAAATAAAAATAACACTGGAGAAGGTCTCTAGCATCTCCATCGCTGGAGCTATTTCCAGCGATGGAGATCGATGGAGACGACGATCTCCAGCGCTTGCTACAGTCGATTTCCAGCGATGGAGATCACCGTCTCCATCGCTGGAGACGGGAGATCTCCAGTGATGGAGACAGCTCTGTCGTGCGTCTCCATCACTAGAGACGCGCCTAGAGACCACTGGTCTCCATCGCCAGAGACCACTGGTCTCCAGGTGGTTACTAGGTCGGAGACGAGATCTGGTCTATAGAGGATGATTTTTTTTTTTTCAATTTCATGTTTGGTTTGATGATGATGAGTTATTTGGGTGGAAGATGATGATGATGATAGAGATGATGATGATTTATTTGGGTGGAAGAAGATGATGATGATGTCTCGTGAAAGATGAAGTGGGGAGGTAGAAAATGAATTGGGGAGGGAGAAGATTGCAGTTTTTTTAATTAAAAATATATTGATGGGGAACTGACTCTGCTCAGGAGTTTGAGATTACACATATATGTAGTAGGAGAGATTACAGAACAAAACAACCAACCTTGAAAGGTGGCCAACATGTAGGGCCATTACAGACAAGCTTAAAGTAAAAGTGGTACATCCAAACAGTCAAAAGAAAAACAGTAAAATTACATGATTAGAAAAAGACAAACAAACTTTCGGTGTTGCTTCAATGGATAGTGGGGTCAGGGAGAAAAGGTAAGGTTACAGTTGGCATGGTCTTCATTATCAGAATTGAGGGCCCCACAGATACGACAAGGGAAATCAGCAAAAGTATCAAGGTCCATAGGGTCTTGTCAATCTTGCAGAGATTCAACATCCTGAAAAAGGTGCCAGCTTAGTGAAAGATCACGAGGGACATCTGGTAGGATAAGCAGTTCATCAGGAAGTGTTTTATTTACATCACAAAGAAAGTTGAGAAGTACAGGGCGCCTGGTAGGGTATAGTGCATCAAAATTAAACAAAGTGTCCCATTCATAGCTTTGGTTGTGAGACCAAATCAGATTTCTTTATGGATTGCAAAAGTAAGGTCGATGCAGAATCCAAATGCAGGTAACTTCACATGCCATGTCTGGAGAAAATTTTCAGAGATTGTAGTTGCCCATAATGCGAGTGAGCTCACGGCGCCAGACTGGTAAAGGGTCAAACCACTGAAGAAAAGTCCAAAGATGAGAGTCCTGTTGATTAGGATCATGAAGATTGGCATATAGTGCTTGGATAGGGAAAGAAATGGGGAAGTGATGAGTGATAGCAAGACACCAAAGATACCAGAGAACTTCAGGAGAAAATTGAGAAATAGGCTATAAAGGGAAAATGTCAAGAAAAGGCCTGAGGGAATTATGAAAGCGATAAAGATGGTGATGACTTCGGAGTCTAGAGTAATAAAACAAAAGATGATTTTTGGTAAAAATGGTGATCTTTTGATCAGTGGAAGAGGAGTTTGGAGGAAGGGAGCTCAAAAGCTCTTGAGGATAGGTTTCTATAGTAGTGGCTGAAAGATCAAGAAGATCAGGTGGAGAAGATGATGAGGCCATAAGAACAGATGGGATGGATTGTTGAGATGTGATAAGCTTGATATGGGAAGGTCGGGATAACATGTCAGCTATTATATTGGTAAAACCTTTCACATGTTTAACAATAAAATAATATATGAAAAACCAATATTTTAGTCTTAATAATAATGGAATAGGGGGAATCTTATTATTAAAGTCTAGAATCTTAGGGAAAGAAGAATTGTCCATGTGGACTGCAAAAGTAGTGGTGCGAAGATAAAAATCAAATTTCTGAATACCATACTTGGCAGCAAAGATTTTTTTATAAATAGTATATTAATGTTTTTGAGACTCACAGAATTGTCCACTAGTATAACCATAATAAAAGTGCTGTTGATTGCCGTCTTCAAGAAGAATAGCACCCCAGTAATGATTACTGGCATCAGTTTGAAGGATTAACTGACCAGTTGAAGGAATGGTCAAAGGCGGAGGATTATGACTAAACTTTTTTAGTTGTTGTACTGCAGTGGTATAGACAGATGATTAAGAAGGTGGATTTTTCTTTAGTAAAGCAGAGAGAGGAGTTGTATACTGAGTCACATGAGGGAGAAAATGACGCATATAATTGACAATGCCTAAGAACTGTTGAAGTTGCTTGACAGAAAGATGTGTGTTTGGAAAGGATAATAATTAAGTGATAAGATGAGGGCCAGGACTGAAAGTGCCCTGAGTGATGGTCATGCCTAGAAACATGATGTCTGGTCGGCCAATAACACTTTTCTTTTCAGAAAACATTATACCATCAAAATGGGCCAGACCATAAACTGAGAGAGTAAAGCCAAGTGGGATGGAGTGTCGGTAGAAAATAACAAAATATCATCTATATAAATTAAAGTAGATGAGAGAATAGGATAAAAGATTTGGGTCATAGCTTTTTGAAAAATGGATGGAGCTGTTTTAAACCCAAAGGGTAAAACTATCTATTGATATTAAGCATCAGGTATACAAAAGGCAGTTTTGTATTGGTCAGCAGAATCAATACCAATTTGCCAGAAAGCACCTTTAAGGTCAAATTTGAAAAATACTTTGGCAGTAGCCAGCTGGGCAAACAGAGTGTTGGTTTTTGAAATAGAAAATTTGTCATCTTGTAAAAACTGATTCAAAGGTTTGTAATCAATAACAAGACGTTTTTTTTCACGAATTTGTTCAGCCTTTTTTTCTACATAAAAGGCTTGACAGGCCCAAGGTAAGGAAGTGAGCTCAATAAGGCCTTGATGTAGCAACTATTGACATTCAAGTCGGGCCATTTGTAAATCAAATTGAGTCATTCCAGAATGGGTAGCTTTTGTAGGGTTTATATCCTCATTGAGTTTGAATGGTAGCTTAATGAAAAAACTCAGGGTTGGTCAAAAGAGGAAGATCATGGTTAAACTGATCATGTATTTCTGCACAAAGGGTGAGATGCTTGTTTGTGATGAGTTGAAATTCTAGAGCAACAGGTGTAAGAGGATAAATTTTCTGGAGGGAAATAAAAGGTTTAAAGGACTGTTTGTGTTTAAGACATCTTGGGATAATTTGAAGATGTTCAACTTTAGTAAGAGCATCCCAACCAATCATGATGTCTTTATCTAGAAGAGGAAAGCCAAGAACTTTCATCCAGATAACACATTCAGAAAATAATTGAATACCAATCTTATGGGTTGTAATAATATCAGTGGTAAACAATTTGCCATCAACAGCAAGGAAATGCTGAAAATGAGAGGTCCATGCATTTGAGGGTAAAATGGAGGGATTCATCATGGTATAATGACAACTTGTGTCAATGAGAGCAATGATTGGGATTGGTTTGGAATATTTGGTGAGAATGATGGATGCTGGAAAATGAGGTTCAATGTGCTAATATGTAGGGGAAATAACTACTTGAACTTTGGAGAGTGAGGAGGCTGGTGAATTTGAAGGATGAGATTCATCTTCTAAGGATGCTGAAGAGGAAGAGGATTGTTTAATCATTAAAACAACATCTTGATCATCAGAAGAGTATTCTGAAAAAAGGGATTCTACGTCAGCATCAGAGGGGATATGTTCTCCTATGACTTGTTCAAGGTATTGCACCATTTTTGCAGATTTTGTAGGCTGGTTAGGATATTTTTTTGCAAAATGACCTTTCTTTCCACAAATGTAACAGCGGTTAGACTTTCGCTAAGAGCGGGAAGCTTTCTTTCTATAGTATTTGAATTTTTTGTTCTTTCGATACCGAAAAGAATGTTGAAAATGCTTCTTTTTTTTTGGTTTGCATGTGCAATGCTCAGAAGATTTGCATTTAATTTGCAGGTTAGGCTGCATGCACTGCTTGTCATATTTTTGTCCTTCTTTCAACATTTTTAAGAAGAATCCTTGGGTAGCATAAAGCTTATCAAGACATTGCAAAGAGAGCATATGAATTTCGCCAAGTGTAATGTCTCTGAAAGGACGATTGGTTGCTTCAATTCGCTGTTGAAGCTCATTTTGGAGTGTAATGTCTCTAAGATGATGATTGGTTGCTTTAATTCGCCATTGAAGCTCATCTTGGAGTTCTATAGGTAATGAATTGATGTAGACTTGTCTCAAACTTTCATCATTAAAACCGCCAAGAGCATGATAACGGATAGTCATGTGATGAAAGTGTTTGTCAAGGTCTTTTCTTTTGAGAGAATAACATCTCATGTCAAAGTACTCTTGCCTTGTCTGTCGATAGAATTGATTTGCATCACCAAGGAAGTCTTTAAAAATAATGCCCATAGTAGTGTTAATTGAGACAGAGCGGACAAACGATAATTGACGGCAGTCTTCAATGGTTTGATACCAATCACGGAGAGTGCTAGTAAATCTTGAGACAAATTCTCGAAAAATGCCATCAAGATTTTGATCTGATTTAGTTACTTGAAGATCAAGCCAAGCACTCATTTCAGAAATCTTTTTTCTCCATTCAGTATAAGGACCATCAAAAGAAAACCCAGGGCCATTGGTTGGTTTGGAAGTGGTATGGTGAGAAACATTATCATAGGGATCTTCAATTATTGGAGAATCTGGAGATGGTTCATTTTCAGAAGGATATTATGGTGGAGGTTGAGAAGCAAGAAAAGCTTCAAGGAGAGGGTTAGACCTTTCAGATAAAGGATCAGACATAGTTGCCTTTTGAAGGCGTTCAAAAGATCGAGTGGAATCAGAATAACTGGAAGTGGATGAATATTCTGAAGTTGAGGAAGAGTTGTATGAATTTTTTGAAAGAAGAAAATGGGAAGTCATCATGACAGCAGAAGGATCTCAAGATGAAGATGGTTGAGTACTGGTTGGTTTAGGATAAGACTATATAGGATGTCTACGAAATAACTCACTAATGGACTTAAAATAACTGTCATGCCTATCTGGTAAGGGAGATAAGGATGGAGGTGAGACAGGAAAAACCAAGGATGATGAATATGGATATGCACGAGGAACATATGAAGTTTGTTGTAAATCCTTTTTCATATGTCGTAGTTGATCTTTAAGGTTACGGATCTCATACTCTTTTTGAGCAAATTGAGGACCATTATATCCATGTTAGATATAGTAATGGAGATTAGTATCAAGTGAAGCAATTCTGGATTGGAGATCAATATACATGTCTCGGAATTGGGAACCCATAGAAAGCAATCCTTGGTCAAAATGAGAAACATGACTAGAGACTTGTGTCAGTTTCTGATCAATCTGATGTAAAACTCGGTTTTGAGATCTAGCATTGTGGGTGTGCTAGTTAATTATTTATTAATTAATTTAATATATATCAAATTAAAATTTTTATAAGGTGTGTATTGACCATTTTGCCCTTGACAAATTTGACTTGATGAAGGTTGATTGACGGTTGACTAACAACAGGGGAGGTTGGTACTTAGTTTTTGAAATCTTAAGGGAGGTTAATGCGAGTTACCCAAACTTCATTATTTTTGTGTAATTTTGTCAAACCTCAGGGGAGGTTTGTGCAATTTGCCCATAATTTTATATAGTTGTGTGTTTACATTGATTACTACATATGAATTTTATGTTAATATTTATAATTTTATTACTTAATCATTTTATTTTTATTTAAGCGAATATCAAGACACTGTTCCTCTTAGGTTTTAATTATTTTGTCATAAGTTTTGATGCAATTTCATATTTAATAAAATTATATACAATTAAAATTTATAAATTTAGTGTAAAAAATTGTAAAAAATAAAAGCAGTAGAGAAATTCTATATAGATTCAATTATAGATAATTTTTAAGATCTAAAAGGGTGAAAATTTCCATTTTGATTTGCATATATGTACAATTTTTGTTTCATTAACTTTCATTTATAGTTATGACTAGATGATACTAGTTATTATTTAGCTTATCTATTGATTTTGTTATACTTATTGTACGTTCATATCTTAAAATTAATACTAAACTACTAGAAAGTAGAATTAGGACAAAGAACTAGGTGATATCTTTCCTTATCTCAGTATTTTGAGATATATCATTATTTTCATTAAAGAGTATTCAGACAGAAAAAAGTGTTTTAGCTAGAAAACATATTTTTATTTCTGATTTTTTTGATCAATTTGTTCTTTGCTTACAACGAAGAGAACCCATCTATATATATAGAGGATGGGTCTGATACAAGACAAACATGATTACATCACTACTGATATCAAATAACAATAATTCAACCAATAATGCATCATTGCATCATGGTTTACATCACCAAGCAATAATATAAACGATATTATTACAGACATAATTATGGCACATCACATTTTTCAAACAACTTTTTGACTTTTTAAACATTTTGGCTAAGAGGGAATCTTCAATAATGGCTGGTAGGGTAAATCTTAATCATCATCTGAGGTGTAACCCACATTCTGATGTTCAAGACAATGGATTTCGGGCCCACATACAACACAATAGTTTGGGATGTAGGTTGGAGTATCAACATCAGTGTTAATGTCTGATAAGGATAGTGCAGCAAACTGATTGATATCTATTTGTTTTTTATTACTGGGTCCTTCATCATTGATCTTTTGTTTTTTCTTTCTGTCTTCATCAAATCTGCTTTTTACTTTTCCAAGATCTCCTACCTACCAAATATTTGGTTGAGAATTTGGATAATACCATGCTGGGAAGTCTTGTGTTGAAAATTGAGTAATTAAGGAGTCAAAGTATTGATCATGTGCATCAGAAAATGATTGGAGATAAGATGGAGGGAAATGATCCCAAGGAGTAGGATCAAATAAGGAAGGCTAGATTTCTTCTGGAACGACATGATTTTTTTTTTTTTGAAAAGTAGTTTTTGAATTGGCCTAATCTTTGAAGCATAATTGAGATGACCATCAAAAACAGTATCATGATTTTGTTCAATGAGTTGGAATCTTTGCTTTGAAAAATACAAACCATCTGGATGATTGGTAAAAGGATGGTAGAACACAATGATTGACTAGTGGTTAGGAAGAAGATTATGTTTCCAAACTTTCCATGAATGAAGAGATTGAAATCGATAAAGAAAACCAAGAAACCAACTATCAAAGGACTTATGAGTAGAGGAGAAAACTTTGTTAAGAAGATCATTGGGAACTTCAATAGCAAAATAGTAAAGATCTCCTAAAGACCATAAAACCAATAAAATTCTATCAGAAAGATGAAATAGGGAAACTGAGATTCAGTAGGGAGAAAGATAACCATAGCAAATGGACATATGGGTGGAACACTAAGAGTTTTGAGAAAAAGCTGACCATGATTTCGAATACATTTGCATTGGTAGGAAAACAATAATTCCTAAAGTCTATATTTTGGAAACTAGGTTGCAAGGAGTTCTGGGAATTCTGGAATTTCTAGATTTAAGGAGGAAGATGGTTGAAACATAAAAACATGGAACAAAACAAAACTTTTTTGGATTGGTCGGGGAAGAAAATCTATGAGAAAATTATTTTTACCTTTGATATGTTTGACTGTGAATGAATACTTGCTAAACCATTCTAACCATCGAAGAAGAAGTTGATAAGACAACTTTTTCTTATGGAATTGAAACATTTGAGAAAATGATTTCATATAAATCTCCACAATAAAGTGATGACCAATTAGATGAAATTCAAAATTCTTTATTGCATATTTAATTGCTAGAATCTTTTTTACTATCGAATGGTAATGCATCTAACTGGACTTGAAACTACTACTTTGGTAAGCACAAAGGTGAAGACTACCTTGATCTGTTTGTTCAAACAGTATAGCACCAGAAACGTTTTCACTAACACCTATCTATAAAATGCGTGTTCCTGTGGAATGGATGTGTAAAGGAGGAAATGTTTGACAAACTTGCTTGATTTGTTGCACTACCTGGGTTTGCTTATGACTCCAAGGAGAAGGGTGTTTTTGTAGGAGATTGGACAAAGGCTTGGTAAGAACTGTGGCATTAGGAATGAAAGCTCTAACATAGTTGACTAGACCGAGAAATTGTTGAACTTGATGTTTAGTCTGCAACTGATCTTGAAACTTAAGCAATTCTTGACTAATATGAGGTTAAGGATGATATTTTCCTTCAGAGATTTTCATACCAAGAAAAATAATATTTTTCTGAGCAATTTTCATTTTCCTGGATGAAAGCATAATAACATGATCTTTTGTAATCTGGGCAAACTGTTAAAGGAGTTAGAAATGATCTTGTTCATTTTTGGAGAACAACAAGATATCATCAATGTAAATTAGAGCACTATGAAGTATAGGAGCATAGATCTTAGTCATGACCTTTTGAAACAACGAAGGGGTTGTTTTGAGATCAAAATGAAGAACTTTCCATTAGAAATGATGATCTAGGATACAAAATGTAGTTTTGTATCTATCTTCTGGATGAATTCCTAATTGCCAAAATCTAGCTTTCAGATCAAACTTGGAAAAGATATGAGCACTTGAGAGGTGAGCAAACAAGGTCTTTTTCATAGGTAAGGGAAACTTATTATCTTGGAGGAATTGATTGAGAGGTTTATAGTTAATGACAAGTCTCAATTTTCCACTTAGATCTTTTGTTCACATAAAACACTTCATATGCCCATTATAAAGTGGTTGGTTTAATAAGATCTTGCTGTTATAACTGATAACATTCTGATATGTCAAGTATGAGATGTTTTGGATTCATACCTAAATGGCTTGCTTTGGTCGGGTTTATATCTTCATTTAAATGGAAGGGAAGTCTGACAAAGAAATTAGGGTTTTGCTAGAGAGGATGAAAACATTTCTGGAGGAATTCAAGATAAGTTTTCGAACAGGAATCTTGAATTAATTGATGATAGATCTGAGTAAAGTCTACAGATGATTAGAGGGAAAACATACTGAGCAATGAAGTCCATAGTTTGAAATAATTCTTAAATCTAATACCTTCAAGAAGAATTTTAAGATTTGGAAATTTTGAGTACAAGTCAAAACCAAAGACTAAATCTCTGCTTGGAAAATGAAAACCTAAGACTCTCTGAGTTGTGATACATCCAGGGAAAACTTCAAGAATAAGGGGCTTGCTGATTAGAGTGATTGTAAAAATGGTATCATTGGCAACATGAAAGGTTTCTTTATAAGGTTATCAATATAAAGAATGTAAGATGTCTAGATTAAGGATGAATTTGATAGCACCAGTATCAAAGAAAACAATTATGAGAATCGGTTTGGCATATTTGGTGGGAAAAAGTTTTATCATTACCAAAGGGAGTTTTTGTTTTTGTGTTTAGATGGAGTATTGGATTTGATAGCTAGAAGAGTTGTTAGAATCTGAAGAGACTTTTGAAAACTGATCAAATTGAAGGATGTCTTAAGGAGTTGGATTATTTTGAACTAAAAACAATCTTCAATTTCATCATCAGTAAGAAGAACACCTGTCTGTGTGATGTATTGAACCATTTATTGAGATTTCTTTGTTTGGTTAGGGTAATTTTTTGTAAAATGACCATTTTTATGATGGAGATAACATCTATTCGTGGATCTTTGTTTGAAGGGCATTTTTTTCTTTTTTTATAAATCTTCTGAGCTTTGGTCTATGATGGTGTGATGAAGATGATTTTTCTTGTGCGATATGGTTCTATAGAAATGATGCTTTCTCTTTGTGGAACATGTGCACTGGTTCTGATTTTTACATTTAATCTGCAAATCTGGTCTTTGATAAACTTTCGTTAGTTGTTTTGATATTTGTAAGTAGTCTTAAAATATTTCTTCTAAGCACAAAGTTTATCCAATGCAATGAGGACAAACTGATAAATCTCACTAAGAGCACATTGTTGAAGAGATCTATATTGTGTCTGCATAATTTTAGTTGCTTCCTGAGATAAAGACTCTAGAATGGAAGACAAAAATGCTTGCTTCATGTTTGGATCATTTATTCCATGAAGAGTGTAGGATCTTTTTAGTATCTATTGATAATGTCGATCAAGATTCTTTTTCTTGTAAGAGCAGCATTTCATCTGAAAGTATTCTTCTCTCATCTTGGCTTCATGAGCTTGGGGTTTGCCACAAAATTCATTATAGAGGACAAAAAGAGCTTAATTGAGATAAGGGAGTTAACAAAATTGAATCTGTCTATACTCTCCTGATTCTTGTTACCACTCTCTCAATATACCGATGAATCTAGTGGTAAACTGAGTAAGAACTTGTTGGAGTATCTCTATCTGTAACCATGCTTGAAACTTAAAAATTCTGTCTCTTTATTTGGAGAATGAAATATCATTAAGGGTGAAAGTAAATAGTTTTGAGGAGTGAATATCTGAGGAGGTGGTTGAACAGGAGAAACCTGTTGAGGAACTTCAGTTTCAGTACTGACATTTTCTTCTTAAATCTGGGGTTTTATGTTCATAAATTATGGATGGAAAGTATGAGTTGTAACACTGAAGATGTTATCTTCAGAATATTTTGAAGAAGTAATCAGAATATAAGTTGAAGAGGATTCATGAGAAGATATAAGAATAAAACTAGCAGGAGTAGATGGAACACTAGGGAAGTGTTTATGGTAGAGTCTGAAGGAGTTGGAGAATAAGAAAGTAGAGATGGAGGTGGAATATATGGAATTTGGGAAGATCCCATATCTTGTAAGGTTTGAAATATCAGATTTGGTTGGGTAACCATATACTGATCTTCTTGTCTAGAATGAGATTGAGAGCTAGAACTGTGTCGATTGTACTAAGAAGTAGCCGCTTTAATTTTCCTTTTCTACGGGCTAAATGTTTCTGGTGCTTTTGTTCTGTTTGTTGAGCTTTTTGTTCTTTAATCTTAGCATAAAGCCTATGTGTAGTACCAAATGCTATATCTGCTTCAAATCTCATCTCAAATGGAGTAAAAGGTTGACTAACCTTAGAAAAAGTAGGCTGAGGAAAGGTCCACGAACTACTGGATGCTACAAAAGGATTGTAAATGGGAGAAGAATGAGGTACATGAAAAGTCTGCTTATAAAGATCTTGTTGAAGAGAGACAAGTTGAGCTTTTAAACTTCTCATTTTTGCATGCTTTTGTTGAAAAGCAGTTAAAAAACTTTGGTTTGTCTGAATTAGGTGAAAAGATCATTATGAAGCTGGTTCATCCTCTACTATAATTGTTGAATTACTTGAGCAGTTCTTTCAATAACAGTAGATGTCTAAGATTGCAAATGGTTGAGCTTTAACTTTATTCTATGCATTACTTTGTTCTGAGCAATTGCATTCTTAGATTGTCAGTTTAGAATAGTTTTTGCCTGGAAAATAGGCTTAATGGAACCGTTAGACTGAACGATTTATACAGGAACCACTTTTGGTTTTTGGGTTATAGTTTCATCTAAGGGAGGGAAATCAGTATCATATAAAGTGGAAGAGTGTTGGAATATCATGATTGATGAAACTAGAGATAAACTTGGTTTCTTAACCACCTATTTTTTCAAAAGTTTGCAAGACTTTAGGGAAGAGGATTTAGAAAGGAAGTCAAGACCTTTCTGATAACAAGGTAGAGGGGTTGGTTCAGAAGAGGTTTGAATTGAGGAATAAGGAGGATGTTTAGGAAATCGTTTTTCAAAGAAATCATCTAAAGCATCATCCCAAGTTGGATTAGAAACTGGAGGTTGTTTAGGTGGATCAGAGTATCTGATAATATAGTCATATTTACTAGAAGGTTCGCCTAATGGACCAATAATAGGGTCTGCCTCAAGCTAAAGTTGATAAAGGGATTTGGGTTTAGAAGAAGCTTTCTTGACAACAGGGATTTCACTCTGTTTGGCTAAAGCTTTTTGACAACTTCGACATTTACATTCATAATCAAATGGACAATGACCATCTGGATGAGTGAAATAGTAAATAGGCTGACTTGTATTGGTGACATATTTGACCTGTGGTTTTGTTGGAGCTAGGTTGAAAGCTGCAACTAGTTGAGTCATGAATTGAATAGAAAACTCATCAGAAGGAGCACTAAGTTTTCCTGGCTTTACAAATTTAATAGTTTTTGTACCGTCTGGATTATGAAGCATTACGAATTCATTGACAAAAATGGAGCTAGAGGCTTACACTGTCTTTCATAAGAAGTGATCCACTATTCCAGTAACAACTCAATAAGCTTTTCTCTAGTTATGTGCCTTAGAATGGATGTGTAATGAGAAACATGTGAAGAATCCATGGTAAGCAACAGGGATTCTGTGGTGTTAGGAAGTAAAAGATTAAGCGTATGATCTTGGACTCTCCAAACCATTTGGTGGTAAAGAGTAGTTGAAATTGATCCAGTCTTTTGCATAGTTGTGATTTGTAACTGAACTTGCAAAGCTGTAGAACAAAACTGATCTTTGAGGAACATGTTAAAATTTGGACAGAGTGTAAAGATAATAGTGCCAGCATTCAAGGTGGTTTGAACAATTGCAAGACAAGTATGTTGGTAAGAAGTATATCGAGTATTAAGTAAGGCCATTTTGCAAGAAATAGGAAGACCTTTTCTACCAAGATAAGTGACTGCAATTCTGATGGCACCAAAATGGATATGAGTATATCTTCCTGATAGCCACTAAGTGATGAAAGATTGAGAAATTTCTAGGGGAATATATTGCTCTTTTAGAGAAGCAAGGATGGGAAAAATATTAAACTTAGAAGAATGAACATATTCTTTTACAGGTTTACGAGAAGATTTTACTAGAGTTTTTACAGAAAAAGAATATGATGGTTTAAGGAAAGCAGAATAAGGATTTAGAAGAAAAGGAATAGCGTGTATCTAGGACATAAGTAAGTTCATATAAACTATCTATTTTCGAAAAGGGGGAAGTTAGAAGGGAAGAACTAGAAGATGCTAAAAGTGTTGGAGAAGGAAAAATAGCCATGAGAAGTTTACCTGTTTAAATACAACCTATCACAAAAATGGTGGTATGGCTCATCTAAATTAATAATATAAAATAACTATTATTTTCTCTAAAATTGATTTTATGAAAGGCAGTGGCAAGAATTAGGAGAGTACAGACAGATTTAATTTTGTCAACTCCTTAATCTCAATCAAGCTCTTGTTGTCCTCTATAATGAATTTGTGGCTGACCCCAAGCTCATGAAGCCAAGATAAGAGAAGAATATGTTCATTCTTCTAAGTTTAATACTTTTCTCATCCCTGCTTCTCCCGAAGAGCAATATGTTCCCTTAGAAATGTTCTCAGTCTTCCATCACTTAGTGGCTATTAGAAGGCTATACTCATATCTATTTTGGTGGCATCAGAATTGCAGTCATTTATCATGATAGAAAAGGTCTTCCTGTTTTTTGCAGAATGAACTTACTTGATACTCGATACACTTCTTCCCAGCATGCTTGTCTTGCTATTGCTCAAACCACCTTGAATGTTGGCACTATTATCTTTACACTTTGTCCAAATTTTAACATGTCCCTCAAAGATCAGTTTTATTTTACAGCTTTGCAAGTTCAGTTATAAATCACAGGATCTATGTAAAAAACTGGATCAATTTCAACTACTTTTTACCACCGAATGGTTTGGAGAGTCCAAGATCATGCTCTTGATCTTTCACTTCCTAACACCACAGAAGCCTCGTTGCTTACCATGGATTCTTCACATATTTCTCATTGTACATCCATTCCAAGGCAGATAACTAGAGAAAAGCTTATTGAACTGTTACCGGAATAGTAGATCACTTCTTATGAAAGATAATATAAGCCTCCAGCTCCAGTTTTTGCCAATGAATCCATAATACTTCAGAATCCAGACGGTAAAACAACTATTAAATTTGTAAAGCCGGGAAAACCCAGTGCTCCTCCTGATGAGTTTTCTACTCAGTTCATGATTCAACTAGTTGCAGCTTTCAACCGAGCTCCAGCAGAACCACAGGTCAAATATGTCACCCATACAAGTAAGCCTATTTACTATTTCACTCATCCAGATGGTTATTGTCCATTTGATTATGAATGTAAATGTCGAAGTTGTAAAAGCTTTAGCCAAAAAAGTGAAATCCCTATTGTCAAGAAACCTTCTTCTAAACCTAAATCCCTTTATCAACTTTGGTTTGAGGGAGACCTTACTATTGATCCCTTAGGAGAATCTTCTGGTAAATATGACTATATTGTCAGATACTCTGATCCTCATAAACAACCTCCAGTTTCTAATCTAACTTGGAATGATGCTTTAGATGATTTCTTTGAAAAAAGATTTCCTAGACATCTTCCATATTCCTCAATTCAAACCTCTTCTGAACCAACCCCTCTACCTTGTTATCATAAAGGTTTTGACTTCTTTTCTAAATCCTCTTCCTCGAAGTCTTGCAAACCTTTGAAAAAATGGGTGGTTAAGAAACCAAGTTCATCTTTAGTTTCATTATCAGTAAGAGAAATGTCTGTTTGTGTGATTTATTAAACCATCTGTTGAGATTTCTTCATCTAGTTAGGGCAATTTTTAAAATAAATAATTATATAACATTTTAGAGAAAATAATATTTATTTTATAAATAATTTAAAAGAATATTATATTTTAGAAATATTTAATAAATATATTAACTTAATTTTTAAAATAAATAATTTAATTTAACATGATATTGGAAAAAAATGTAAAACAAGGGAATGGAAAAAAAAAATGAAGAACAAGAAGAAAACAACGTGAAATTAAAGGAGAAAAAAGGCTAAAGTGAAAAGCATAAAAAAAAAAAAAAAAAAAAAAAAAAAAAAAAAAAGGCACCAACATAGACAAAAAACTTGACAAAAAAAAAAAAAAAAAACAGCATTAGATTGTTTTATCCCAGCTATTGTTATGGATTTGATTTAACTCACCACAACAGCATAAAACAAAAAAGTATGAGATTGGTTTTTCAATCTCATGCACTCAACAAATATGAGTTTAAACTGAAAATTATCTGAACTTAATCTAAATGTATCTAACAAACAAGCCCCAAGCAAGGTAATTTATGGGTGGGAAAAGTTTTTTTTTTTTTGGATGATAGTAGAGCTGTACTTTTTCACTTCTTGACCGGAGTATATGTTAGGATAAAAGATCAATTTCTAATATCAATTGCAAATGTCAAAATAAATATTGAAACGCAATGGAAAACTAATATAAATGTATATATATAAGTCGAAATGAGCTTTTAATCTTTTATTTAAATCATCGTTAGTATTTTTTTTTTCTTTTTGGCCTTTTGGCTTCTATATTATTGATTTTTTTTTTATTTGAATAATTCAACACGTCAAGCCTATTTATAGGAAATTAATTTCATCTTGTAAATTTTATCAGGGTTCAAAAAAATTTATTCTAACTTGGACAAAAATAAAATGTAACACCCCTCCCCTCAATTCTTGGTGATACGAAGATCGAGGCGATGGGTATTACTTCCTTTTCTAAAATTCTTTTTCAAACGTTTAACAAAAATTCATTTATTCTTTTTATCTAAACTTTTTATATTATCGAAAATCAGACAGAGTTTTCTCTTATTTTTCTAAAAACTCAAAATTTTAAACCTGTAAGAGAAAAAAATAACACTTATAAATAAATCTATTTCGCAACTTCTGTTTCCAAATCACTTCAACATGCAAACATACGTAATAATCATTCATTGTAAAAAATTCAATTTCCGCAACCATAACTCATCACACGACATATTTGTCAAATAATATACATTATTTGCAAAACATTATAAACTTTACAAATTTACACGTTAAAGTAATATATACAGTCATGATGGTGCCCATACATTTGTAAAACAAAAATGATTATTACCCAAAATTTGATATCGGATGTGACTCGCAATAACTCTACAGAAGGCTTCGTCTTCGTCTTTAACTTTCAAGTTCGATTCAACTACCTACGCATAGTAAATCCAATTCGCTAAATATTTCTACTTAGTGAGTGTACACGTAAAATAATAACGAAACCATATTCATTTTTGAAAATGCAGTAATAAAATAAATCAACATGTACAAGCAATCAATGTTTTCAAAAACATATATCTATTATACAACCTGTTAAAATGATCAATTTACCCAAAATCGTAAATATATATTAAACATTATTTGAATAAACTTTCATCACTTAAATTTTTCCAGAAATCTTTTAGTAAACACTTTTACAATATAAATCTTACGAAATCGATTATTAAACATTATTACGAAAATTTCCTTTATTATACTTTCATAGAACCTTTTATAAAATCTAATACGATACCATTGACCGACAACAGGTTTCCTAGCATCAATCACTTGGTGGCTATTCGTCAGAATAAACAGCGACCTCGACATTAGCCACTTAGTGACTACCCACTGAGTTGTATATCATAAGCTATTTTCGTTTCTGGACCAGACATTCTGTGCCTCTCAAGGTCCGTCATATAACGTCGGTAAGTAATCGTAACGATGCAGTACTGCTAATAAACATCCTATTGGCTAGCCAACTACCAATCCCCACCTACCGATGACTAGGTTTACGTGGACCCTTTAAATTTTTAATTTAAACTAAACTTTTAATCACATAGACTTTTTATGGCATTTTTAAATCTATTCTTCGTATTTCTTCGGGCATCACTCATGGTCTTTTCAAATGATCATTTTGCTCTTAGTTTTCATATCACATTTTAACAAAACAACATTATTTTATTTTAGTTTTTAAATCGACTATAAAAAGGAAATTTTTAAATTTTTTATCTCGAATCCTCGAACCATCCTACGTATCATCAAAACATCATACAAGTAAAACACAAATGAAAGCGAAAAGATAAAAATACCCTTGATTTAGTCTATGGTCACCATTCGGCCATAGGTGTTAAATTTAAAAATTTTTGTTCCACTTCATATTTCATTAAATAAATCATCCAAATATCATTAAAATAATACGTAAATGAGGTTGAAATGATAAAAATACCCCTAGAACACTTTATATATCATTTTCTGCCATAGGGGGTTTTTAGTTTCGAAATTGTTTTCGAAATCATTTTTCATCAAATACATTCATCTAAGACAAGCAATTGACACACAAATAATATCCAAAACCATTTAACATCTCAAAAAAGTAAAATAAACGAGTTTCAAAAGAAATTACATATTAAATTCAAACTAATAAATATAAAATTTTTAAATATGTGTACACCAATCTTATGGGCTTGCTTCTAACTTCCAAATGCTCCCTAAAATCTTCAATTTGGATTGTTTGGATAGGTTTTATACATCTCTCGGCCTAGGATTTTAAAAATTGAAGAAAATTATGCTTGAGTTGAGATTTGTTGACACTCAATTTTGGTCAACTCAGTTCTCCAAGCCCAATACCTGCGACACAACAAATCACCCACGAAACAAGTACTATCAAGACCAAAACAAACAGGACACAGCAAAACTTTTACGTGGTTCAGCAAGAACAATAGCCTACGTCCACGACAATTATCCCTTCCCACTCTGGGAGTAATTGTATTTTTTTATTTCACTCTATCTTTTACACTGGATTCTATCTCCTATTTATAGCGGAGATATTACAATCAGAATAGGCTTAAGAATCTTACAGATAAAGCAAAAAATAATATACATTAATTAAAATAATATCTTTCGAGATTATCTCTTCTACATATACAGTAATTTTCAAGAATATAGAGATTCAATTTGCATGAAAATAGGTAAGTCGACTCCTTTCATGTTTTGAATTGATTCTCTTTCCAGAAGGTCAACTGGTCAACTCTAGCGAATAACCTACTCAGCGACCAGACGTTGCATCCAACAGACAGACTACTTCAAGAATCAAATGTTTCCATTGCTGAACAGACGAGCAGACTTATCCGTCTCTCTGACTAACGAGCAAACTTCCTGATCGCTGTGATAGTTTCTGAATGGCACTTATCGAACAGCCTTTTGATTACGAGCAGATTATCTTTATGCTTTTGCCTACCAATCAAATCTTCATACAATCATTTCATACTTAACATTTTAAGACAATCAATCGCATACTTAGGTGTGCTCGGGCATATTTGTTACTGAATGGCTATTCTCCTTCCTTTGACCTCTGACTATTTTGACCGGTACTTCCTGGACTTTTCGACATAATGGGTCTTCGTTCTTGGGCTTTTCTATAGTACCAAAATGCCCATAACACTAGCCCCCTTGCTTTTGGTACATTTTCTGTACTAAAAGTAACACTCTTATTTTTAGGTTAGCGGGATATGGACCGTCGCCTCTTTTTAAATGTTATTTTGTTTGCGCCATATGGCAATTCCCCAAGCGCCGGCTTTATGCGCATCAAACATAGCATTTATTAATGCATGCATTAAATGCACGTCTTTTCGATGGTTGCTCATGATGACGGAATTGCGGTTTTCACGCTGAACTGTTGGATTACTGACGACGATTCGAATGCTCTGTCCTGATGATTGGGGTTTCAAGACATCAGCTGTATATAAACCCCTTGTCCCTCCATCTTCGTCTTTTCCCAGCCATTTTCAAAGACAAGAGCTTTTACTGCATCCATTTTTCTCTCATTTTTCGACGAAACTTTCATACTCAAGGTAACTTCTCGTGTCCTTACTTAATCTGCTTAATTAAGATTGTTGCTTGCATGTATTTGATTATTTGGGTATAAGCTCTTGTTTGCGAGCGTTTTCGTTGCATCTTAATATGATTTTGCTTAAAGAATCTGGAGTACATATTCGTTTAACTGTTTTAAGTTACATCTACGCATGCCCTTCGTTGTTGGTGTCCGTTTGATTTCCTCACCATGGTAGGTTCAAAAATCCGTTGGTTTGTTCAAATGTTCCTTGTAATCTGTTAGGTTTATAAACAAAGTTCTTCCTGTGCCCGGCAGCCCCCTTGCATACACGGTTAGTCTTTCTAGAGAAATAGGGGTACCCTTAAATACTAAGTTCTGGTCTGCTTTCTACGACCTGATGTCCCTGTTGCTTTTATAGATGTCTAGTCGTAGTCGTCGCGGTCATAAGGTTGGGTCCACTGATGCAGCTTTCGAGGAGGAACTTGATCGAGTCAGGGATACTGATAATGCGAGCTCACAAAGCGGTGGGGCTGCTTCAGACCCTTCTGAGCATCGCACTTCCCCTGCTCGCACCCCTTTTTTCAGATACGAGTCTTCTCTTAGCCTTAGTGATCTTGAAACTATTGCTGAAGGCTTCTCCTTGCCTTCTGGCTGCCGGGCTATGATGCCAAAGGCTTCTAACCATGTGGCTTTTCCCCCCAAAGGTTTCTTTGCCATTAGCCATCAACATAAAGAAGCCGGTTTTAGATTTCCAATTCATCCTTACCTGGTCACTCTTCTGAACGATCTCAACTTAGCCCCTTTTCAACTTACTCCTAACTCTTATGCTCACCTTACTGCCTTAGCTTCAATTTTTCTTAAAAACGACCTTCCTCCCCCAACCCCTGCAATGATTCATCATCTTTTCCTGTTCAAGAGCACCACGGGCCCAAAATCTGAGAAGAAAGATGGGTTTTACTATACCTCAGCCCGAAAATCCCCTTACAAAGTAAACCTTCCTCAAGGGGTCGAAAAATCCAACGTAGGAGACTACAAGTCGCGATGGTTCTACGCATCGTGTTTGTCTTTATCAAATCTAAAGAATTTTTCCTTTTGGCTTTCTCCTAGTAAGTGTACTCACATTTATACTTATTTTATTCACATTCTGCTCGTTACTAATGTTCTCCTTGTGCAGACCTTTTCAGGGGTGAAATTCTTCTGTCAGACCGGGAGTTTTCTCTACTGGAGAGGTTCTCAGAAGTGAAAACCCCTTCAGACGATTAGACGTCTTCCGAACATCTGCTTCAACTACACGGTCTTACTCCCCCGGCCGACCAGGAATTATTAGACAAAAATTCTGATTTAAGCTCTCATGGGGAGAAAGAAATCCCTTCTACTTTTGAAGCCTCCGGACGGAAAATTCCACATTAAGCAAATACACAAACTCCGAAAATGGTGAGGCTTCATTTTGAACAACCCTTACCCGGTCAGGCTTCTGCCTCAAAGAAATCTGACCAAGCTGCTAGGAGTTCGGATTCTCCCCCTACTACTGAGGTTCCTTCAGAATCGCCTCTTCAAAAAGATTCTGACGCGTCTCCTGTTCGCCTTATGAGACAGAAATCAGTGGTGAGGAAATCTTCGAACAGAGACATTCACAGAGATGCTGCATTTCAATCTGCTCCTGCTTTCAGTAGTTCACCGGCTGCTCGCCCCTAAAGCGTAGACAAGGGCAAAGGGATCGCCGACTTAGAAACAGCAGAACCCCCTACCAAGTGCTAAAGGCACATGAGGCGGATTCTGCTACTGAAGAGCAAACCCAGGAATTTGATGCAGGGATATACTACAACGACCTTTTAGATCACACACCCCAATTCCTGGGAATGAAGAAATCGGCCCTTTATAAGGAAGAGATGAAGGGCGAGAGGCTAATCAATTATTTGGGCTTCCACAACATGCTCGTAAGTCTTTTACTTTTATCGTTATTGCTTCCTTCTTTGTCCTTCCTGTCTTGAGTAACACTTCCTTTCAGGCGTCCATAGCATACATGAAACGTCTCAGAGAGATTGTGGATTGGCCTGAGGAGAAAGCTACCATGGAAGCCACCATCAATTCCTTGGAAGACGAGAAGAATAGGATGCAAGAAGAGGTGAGCTCCTATGAACTGGAGCTTGAAAAATTGAGGGAGGCCTTCCGCGACCTGGAGCAGGAACTTGAGAAAACTGTAAACCAAAAGCTTGAGCAACGGGAGACCATGCAGATGCAAAACGAGCAAATTATCTTCAGGGATAAAGAGATTGAGAAGTTGAAGCATGCTCTTCATTTTGCTCAGGATTCAGTAAAGAAGCTGAAAACAGAAAATGAGGAGTTGAAGAGGAAGTTGTCTTCACGCGAGCATGAATCGGCTGAAACTAGAATGGTTATGAAAGTAATGAGACAGGAAGCGATCTCTCTCAAGGAATAGATTGCCTCGGAGCGGGAGCGTACTGAGACCTTAGTACGGGAAGCAGAGGAATGAACAGGGAGCTTATTCATGTACAACCTGTGGTGCAAACGTCCAAACGTGGATGTTTCATTCTTCGGTCCAGAGGCAGTGGTAGAAGTGAAGTTGTAAGCCCAACAGGCTCAATAAAAAGCCAATCCTCCAGCTTCCTCATCCGGATACCCCCCTGATGGTACCGCTTCTGCTTATATAGGATCTTCCTCCAGCTCTCCTCGCCCAATCAATATAGACGACAGCAGGGCGTTTGGTCAGCAGAATTTTCCTCCTCACATTTAGGAATTTTTCTTACCTGTCTTCTTTGTAATAAACTCATATTATTGACAATTTTATTCGATTTGATGAATTATTTGCCATTATTCCTTATTTGCATCTCTGTTCAATCGTGTAAGCTAGAACAGCAATCAAATTTACTCGAGCAGAGTAGGTATGGGGACAGCCGTCGTGCTGAAATTATCATTTTTAAAAGGGCCCCTTACCTCTGCTCGAACAAGTGTCCAGTCATCTGACTTGCTTTATAAAGTATTCTTCTCAATATCGGAGTAGAGTAAGTGTGGGGACAGTTATCATGCTGAAATTATCCTTTTAAAGGCACCTTACCTCTGCTCAATTTAATTATCGAGGTAGATCGTTTACCTTCTCTAATTGGTTTGAATTATTAACTTTTCCCAGCTTTTAAATTTATTCGAGCAGAGTAGGTGTGGGGACAGCTAATCGTGCTGAAATTATCCTTTTTGAGGCCCCTTACTTCTGCTCGTTTAAACCTATAGATCAAATGTTCCTTCTAGAGCTTGTTCGCTCACAGGTTACATAGATCTTCCAAGGTTATTTCATAAGTCCACATGCCATGAGCATCTCTTCTAGAGTCTGGTTACTCACAGGTAATGATAAGGTCTTCTACGACGTTTTTAGCTTACAGATAATAATTACACCTTCCAGAGCCCAGTTACTCATAGGTGGTAATCATATCTTCCAGAGCATTTGCTTACATGCGTCAATTGAACCTTCTAGAGTCTACTCGCTCACAGGTAACAATTGAACCTTCCAAAGCGTGAGTAGAAATAATAATCAGCCGAATGTGAAACGATCAGGAATTTCCATTTGAAGAAAATCTTGATTGACTCAACTGCATTCATACAAAACAAAAAATAAATTATCAAATCAAAAACTGAATGATTTAAACATAGTATGGTCGCAGATTCTCAGCGTTCCATGCTCGGGGGACTTCTGCTCCTCCCAGGTTAGTCAGGTGATAGACTCCATTCTGCAAACTGTCTTTCATAATATAAGGTCCTTCCCAATTAAGACCAAGCGTTCCATCGCTAGATTTTCGAGTAGCAGGTAGAATAAGGCGCAAAACCAAATCTCCTGCCTTAAACTTCCGGGTGTGGACCTTCCTATTGTAGAACCTGGCAACTCGTCTCTGATAGACAGCAATCCTCAATTGGGCTTCATCTCTTGCTTCTTTCACCAGATCCAAATTAGCCGTGAGAAGATGGTTATTATCATCCTGGTTAAACGTTGTTCTGCACTAACTAGCAACCTCATACTCAGCTGGAATCATTGTTTCCGAGTCATAGACCAATGAGAAAGGAGTTTCTCCTGTAGTGTTGCGAGCAGTGGTTCTGTACGCCCATAATACTTTCTGCAGCTCGTCTACCCAAGCTCATTTCCTTGCTTCCAACTTAGTCTTTAAGTTTTGCTTGATGATTTTATTGACAGCCTCCACTTGCTCGTTAGCCTGCGGGTGATCTACTGCTGAGAAGCTCTTTTTAATTCTTAGATCCCTGCAAAACTTTTGAAACTGCTCGCTATTAAACTGGGTTCCATTATTTGTTACGATCTGCTGTGGAATTTTGAACCTGCAAATAATGTTTTTCCAGACAAATTTCTCAACTTTGGCAAAAGATATTTCGGCAAGCTTCTTAGCTTCCGCCCATTTTGTGAAATAATCCACTACTACAATGGTGTGCCTACACCTTCCTCGAGCCGTGGGAAGTGGTTCGATTAGGTCCATACCCCAAATGACGAAGGGCCATGGACTGATCATCTGCTGCAAAAAAGTTGGTGGGGCTCTAAGTATTTTAGCAAACCTCTGACATTTGTCACATTTCTTGACTATTTTAATTGAATCCTTCTTCATTGTCGGCCAATAGTACCCCTGTCGAAGAGCTTTCTAGGCCAATGATAACCTCCCGACATGATTACCACAGTGTTCGGCATGTATTTCATCCAGAACGACTTGACAGTCCAAGCCATCGATGCATCTAAGCAACGGAGCTGAGAATCCTTTTTTGTATAGTTTATCATCATAAATGTAGTACCGGGCCGCTCGTGCTCGAAGACGACGAGATTATAATTTTCCTTTGTGTAATTTTTTGTTTTGCAAATACTCCACCAAAGGACTCATCCAGGAGTCCTGTGCCACCATAATTGCCATTATCTCATCTTGTGACTCCGTGCTTGGAACCGGAAACACTTTTACTGGTACAGCCCCCATGAAATCTGCATCTTTGGTAGTGACCAAACGAGCTAATGCATCCGTATGAGAGTTTTGTGATAGCGGGACATGCTGTAATTCGTACTTCTCGAACCCTGCCAAACATTCCCGGACCTTTTGCAGATAGATGACCATTTTTTATCCTTTGGCCTGATATTCTTCCCGGACCTAGCATACAATAAGTTGAGAATCACTGTAAATCCTTACTCGCTCTGCTTGTACTTCTTTGGCCAATCGTAACCCTACTAACAGCGCTTCATACTCGGCCTCATTGTTGGTGGCCTTAAATTTGAATCTTAAAGCACACAGAATTCTATGACCTTCCGGGCTTATCAGCATTACACCGGCTTTAGTCTTCTGCTCGCTCGAGGATCTATCTACATACAGCTCCCAGAACGGACCTTCATAGGACTCGGGGTTCTTCACTACTCGGCCTTGTGAACTCAGCCACGAAATCTGCTAGTATTTGCCCTTTGATTGCTGTCCGGGGCTTAAATTCTATTTCAAACTGGGCGAGCTCAATGGCCCATTTAAGCAAATGATCAAAGGTGTCAGGCTTTTGAAGAATCTATTTCAGAGGGTACCTGGTCGAAACTTTGATGGCATGGGCCTGGAAATAAGGGCGGAGCTTCCTTGATACTATCACTAAACAGTATGCAAGTTTTTTCATGGGCGTATATCTGGTTTCTGCATCGAGCAACCTTTTGCTAATATAGTATACAGGAAGTTGCTTTTCGTTTTCCTTACGAATCAGAGCTCCACTAAGGGCGTGTTGGGAAACTCCTAAGTATACGACCAGTTTCTCCCCTTCAACTGGCTTGGATAGTAAAGGTGCTCGACCCATGTACGCCTTCAACTGTTGAAAAGCCGCTTTACACTCTTCGGTCCACTGAAAATTTCTAGCCTTTTTCAGCACGTCGAAAAATGGAATGCATCTGTCTGTTGACCTGGATATAAACCTGCTGAGGGCAGTAACTTGACCGTTTAGACTCTGCACTTCCTTGATCTTAGTGGGCGATTTCATGTCAACGAGGGCTTTAATTTTTTCAGGGTTTGCTTCTATCCCCCTACTGTTGACCATGAATCCTAAAAACTTGCCCGAAGCTACTCTAAATGCACACTTCAAGGGATTCAACTTCATCTGAAACTTCCGTAGGATCTGGAACATCTCCTCCAAATCCCGCACATGTTCGCACGCTTGCTTGGATTTTACCAACATGTCATCAACATATACTTCCATTGTCCCCCCCATAAGACGTTCAAACATCATATTTACCAACCGTTGGTAAGTTGCTCCTGCATTCTTCAACCCAAACGGCATCACCTTGTAACAGTAAAGTCTCCGATCAGTAACGAAGGAAGTGTGCTCCTCATCATCGGGGTGCATTGAGATCTGGTTATACCCTGAGTAGGCATCCATGAAATTGAGGAGCTGATGTCCAGAAGTACCATCAATAAACTGATCGATCCGCGGTAAAGGAAAACTGTCTTTCGGACATGCCTTACTCAGATCGGTAAAGTCGATACATGTTCTCCATTTTTCGTTATTCTTCTTCACCAGAATAGGGTTCGCTACCCAGACTGCGTAGTGAACTTCCCTGATAAATTTGTTCATCAGAAGTTTTTCTACTTCTTCCTTGAGCGCCTCATATCGCTCCTCCGTCATCGGTCTCCTCTTTTGACGAACTGGCTTATGGAGAGGATTAATGTTCAACTTGTGAGACATTACATCCAGGCTAATTCCTACCATGTCTTCATGATTCCATACGAAGACATCCAGATTTTCTTTCAAAAACTCAACGAGTTGTTCCTTGATGCTTGGGAGTAGGTCTTTCCCTACTTTTAAACATCGTTTGATATCTTGCTCGCTAACCTACACATCTTCCAATTCTTTCATAGGGCTTGTTGCTCGATCTTCATCTATTTTTTTCGGATCTAAGTCCTGACTCACTCCTACAATGCTAATTGGTTGCTTCCTTTCTTTGGTCATCATACTGACCTTTTTTCCTTTGACCCCAACCTTTACTGCATTTTTATAACACCTCATCGCTACTTCCTGTTCTCCTTTCACACATCCTACCCCATTCGGAGTGAAAAATTTAATAGTGAGCGTTCGGGTGGATATTGCTATATCGAGGTCATTCATAGCTAGTCTTCCAAGGATAGCATTGTAAACCGAAGGATAATCAATGACTAAGAAATCGGCCATCGTGAGAGCTTATTTGTCCGAATCCCTTATAGCGAGGGGAAGTCTAATCTGCCCCAGCGGCACAATTGCATCTCCTGTAAAGCCGAAGAGGGGTTCAGGGCATGGTGACAACTGCTCAGATGCTAAACCCATTTGTTCGAAACAACCTCTGTACATCACATTTACCGAGCTACCCGTGTCCATCATTATCCTCCTTACTTCAGCATTGTCGACTCTTGCCCTGATGACCAGCGCATCATTGTGGGGCCAATGTACACCTTGAGCATCCTCTTCATTAAACATCACGCCACCTGAAGCTACTTTGGCTTTCTTGATTGGCCCTTCCATTTCATTATGACCCGTTAGTAAGACGCGGCTAGCTTCCCGCACATAGCGCTCTTGTGATCTGTTGGATGTCCCTGCAATGTGCGGTCCTCTATGGATAGTAAAGATGGTCCTTACAGCGGGTAGGTGGCCTTGATCAATCATCTGCTGTGGTTGTTGCTGGGCAGGTTGCTGAGATGTGTCAGGGTGTTCTTGTACTAGCTGATGCCCTTGTTGGGGATGCTGATTTTCTGGTCGCGCCACATACTCCCCCAAACGACCTCTTCTAATCAATTCTTCGATATCATCCCTGAGTTCCCTGCACTGAGACGTATAGTGTCCGTTCTCTCTATGATAGGCACAATATTTCCTTGGATCTTGGAATATCCTCGGGATATTTGTGGGACTTGGCTTCCCGAAATTTTCTCGTCTTTTCTCTGCTTCAAATATCCTGTCCTGTCTGTCGGTCAAAATGCTATAATTCTGATAGCGATCTCTTGGTGGAGATGTCTTCCTTCGGGACTCCCTTTTTGATAGCTTCGCTACCTGATTACTTGAGCGATGTTTGTGACCGCTCTCTTCGCTTTCACGCTGACCCCTCTTTTTTCCTTAGCGCGAACTGCTTGCTCCGTTTTTCTGCTAGCTGGACTTTTTCTGCCCAAAAGTATCTTCTCAGTAAATCTCTTTTGCCGCACGGTCATAAAATTCCCCCAAGCTTTTCACAGGATTCCTGTATATGCTTTTATAGAGCTTTCCGTCCTTCCTCAGTCCTGCAGAGATTGCAGTTAAGATACTTTCATCAGAGGGATTCTCCACATTGTTTACCTCACGCCTGAATCTGACGATGTAGTCCTTTAAAGTCTCTTCCCGCTTCTGAAAGATAGTTGCTAAGTGGCAAATTGGTGCTAGCTGTTTTCTCAATACCTTATACTGGTCTTTGAATTTTCTCTAGCATTCATCCCAACTATTTATACTGCGGGCCGGAAGACTTCTCAGCCACGTCCTTGGCACATTCCCTAGTGTCGCCGGGAACACCCGACACTTGACCAGAGGATTGGAGGTCTGCAAATCCATTTGAACGTTGAAAGTGTCTAGATGATCATACGGGTCACTATCCTCGTCATAAAGTGGGATGTTCGGGAGTTTGAATCTCGACGGCAGCAGCTGTGTTTCAATTTCTCTTGAGAATGGAGTTCTGTCTTCTCGCTCCCCTGCTTGGACGTGGAACCCGGGTCTAGTTTCTAACTGCTGAACCCTCTGCATTAATTCTTGTACCATTAGGTCCTGTCGCTCAATCTTGTTCGCTGGGGACTGACGATTCCTCCTACTCTCCCTGCCTTCCGAGAAGCGAGTTCGTGACCTCCCTCGATCCAGAGACATTCTTTTACGTGATCCATTCCTTCTGTGAGAAATTTCTGCATGGGGTGATTATTGTCGGTGCATACGCTCTCAATTGTGCTGTTGAACTCTTTCATCCCCACGGTTATCCTCCATACGGCGACTGCCGTCCTGACTCACTCTGACTCTCAGATTGGGAGGGTGTGGAGCCACTTCTTCTTCATGAACGAAACGTCCTTCCCCTCTTAAGCGTAAGTTTGAGGAACGGACAGAAACCGCCGGCTGTTCTCCTACCCTGCCAGCCTCTTCTTTTCTAGCAGGCACGACACCCGCCGAGTGGTGTTGAGGTTGAGGGTCCACGTTTCTAGGAACCTCTTGGGCCCGGGCTTGCGTCAGGGTTCTAATGGCCTTTGCTAATTGTGCTACCGTATTCTCTAACGCCTCCTGACGCGCTTCCTGACGCTGCTGCCAAGCTGGGGCGACGTCTCCGCCACCGGCCGCTTGATGTAGGGGAAGCGGAGACAAAACTGCACTAGACGTCCTTACCGCCTGACCATGGCCTTGGTGTTCCTCCGATTGGTCAGCTTCTATCGCAACAACCCTGGTTGTCTTGATCCTGGCCATGTCAGCAAATCACAACAAAAGAGAATAGTATTAAAAAGTTGTCAAACCGCAGTCTGGGCCCTCCTTCTAGCGCCAAAAGATGTTGATACTCAATTTTGATCAACTCGGTTCTCCAAGCCCAATACCTGCGACATAACAAATCACACACGAAACAAGTACTATCAGGACCAAAACAAACAGGACACAACAAGACTTTTACGTGGTTCGACAAGAACAATAGCCTATGTTCACGACAATTACCCCTTCCCTCTCTCGGAGTAATTGTATTTTTTTATTTCACTCTGTCTTTTACATTGGATTCTATCTCCTATTTATAGCGGAGATATTACAATCAGAATAGGCTTAAGAATCTTACAGATAAAACAAAAAATAATATACATTAATTAAGATAATATCTTTCGAGATTATCTCTTCTACATATACAGCAATTTCCAAGAATGTAGAGATTCAATTTGCATGAAAATAGATAAGTCAACTTCTTTCCTGTTTTGAATTGATTCTCCTTCCAGAAGGTCAACTGGTCAACTCTAGCGAATAACCTGCTCAACGACCAGACGTTGCATCCAACAGGCAGACTACTTCAAGAATTAAATGTTTCCATTGTTGAACAGACGAGCAGACTTAACCGTCCCTCTGACTAACGAGCAAACTTCCTGATCGTTGTGATAGTTTCTGAATGGCACTTATCGAACAACTTTTTGATTACGAGCAGATTATCTTTATGCTTTTGCCTACCGGTCAAACCTTCATACAATCACTCCATACTTAACATTTTAAGACAATCAATCGTATACTTAGGTGTGCTCGGACATATCTGTTACTGAATGACTATTCTCCTTTCTTTGACCTCTGACCATTTTGATCGGTACTTCCTGGACTTTTCGACACAATGGGCCTTCGTTATTGGGCTTTTCTATAGTACCAAAATGCCCATAACAAGATTAAACTATCATATGATGGTATTAATACATCCTAAGTATTCTAACATGCTCCTACATGAATTCTCGTGCAATTTAAACTCTCAAATGGAAAGAAAAAAGCTTATCCAAATTTGTGTACCTCATTAGAAGCTTTCCAAGCTCAAAATCTAAGCATCTCATGGCTTGAATGAAGTTAAATCTAGGTGTATTGGATGAAAAATTATTTAAAATGGTGATTAAAAACATGAAAAATGAAGAGAGAAGTGAGATTTAGAGAGAGAGGGAGTCGATCAAAGGGAGGACGAAGAAGATAAGTAGTTCCAGCACTATTCCACTATATATATATTTTTTAATTTATAATTTGACCCCTCGAAATTTTAAAATTCTAATGTGACCCCTCTAATTTTTAAAAATCTCATTTCAGTCCCTCAGACAATAAATATTCACAACTTAACTTTTTCTCTCATTCCTTATTCCATTTTAGCCCCAATACTAATTACTTCATTACATTTATGCCACCTATTGAAATTTATTTTAATTCCACTTAAAAATTATCATCAAAATTAATAAATATTTGACTCTACAATTTATTTCTTATCATGAATGCACAAAAAATAATATTTTAATTTGATTTCATGTACAATAATACTCTAATATATATTCCTAAAAATTCTAGAAAATTTCGGGGCGTTACATAAAAGCTAATATTACAAATTATAATTCTACTTAAACTTACATTAATTTAATTTCAACACAACTCTTTTTGGCATGCATGTTTGGGGCCTAGGAAATACAAAGCTTTTTTGTAGTAACTAGGTTATATCAAATTACAAGTAAATAAAATAAAATAAGTTGAACGTGGATGACACAAATTATATTTTTATTAATTAATTGCACTTAATTTTACATATACTTTATGGTACGTGAAGGCTGTATGTTGATGGGCTCTTGGGTCCTTGTTTTATATAACTAACAAGAACATGATTCTATTAAAAAATTAATAACTCTTCACCTATAGCGTTGGGGAAAAAAATCTTAATTAATAGTTAAAAGAGTTAATATAATCTTTTTCATTAACTGATTCTCAACAATAAAAATTTTAAATGAAGCCTATTGGATATATCAAATCTACAGCAAACACAAAAGAAAAAAAATACACTTCAAAATTAATTAATTAATTAAATTTGCTAGAAGAAAAACCTGAACCACCATACTTAGAATTTTAAATTGTTAATTAAAACAATATGTTAGTTGAAATTAAATTTAAATTAATGAAGAGTAAATTGTAAGTTAAAAATATACATAACAAAATTATCCAGTGATTTTTTAACCATATACCTTTTCTAAAACAAAAATAATTGTAATCAACATACCACAACTTCTTAAAATATTTTAAAGTAAAATGTACTGCAAATCTTTTACATCTTTGTGATTCTTTCAAGCTTATCACAAACATCTCATATATGTGATATGAACAACCAAATCTTGAAATTAATAATTTTATCTCTTTTAAGGCTTCAATTTAGCATACTGTTCATCACAATCAATTTAATATTTTAAATTTACCAAATTTTCAATCTGAGTTTAGATAGCTTAATAATTTAAATGTTGGAAAAAAATACAGGGCTTTCAAACTAATTATATTAGAACAAAGCTCAGATAAATATACACTAATATTTGAAAGTGAAAAATACTTTCGATTAACAAATAAAAGAAACAATACATTAAAATGCCAAATTTCTATCAATTAAAAAAATATTAGTTTTTGTATTTCTATCTATTAACTAGTTTATATGTAAGCAGACCAGACATAATTGTTGCAATTCCAAATTTATGTTTACAATTTTATTCAATTTATGAGCATGATAGTCTTATAGCATATATTAAATTTGTAAAATAAAATTAGAAAGTCTTATAGCATATATTAAATTTTTAGAGACAACAGGTCCTCAACTTCATTAAAAATTAATTATGTGATATTGCATGTAAAGATGCTTGGGATTGCTCAATCGTATGTCATTGTATGTTGTTGGTTTCTTAATATTAGCAGTTTGATTTATTATCCATTTTAATTGATAATTAACGTTTCGTCTTCCTGTCCACGAACAAATCCAGAATCATGCCTGTGGTAGAGCTCCTTGTCTCAACGATCATTCCTATTTTGCTTGACAAATTGGCTTCCCATGAGTTGAGGCGGTTTCTATGTCAAGAGGGTTTGCATTCAAAGATCAAAACATTGGAACGAACTCTGAAGATAATTCAAGCAACTCTTGACTATGCAGGGGAGAAGCAGTTGGAGGACAAGCATTTAAAGGATTGGCTAGACGATCTTGAAGACTTGGCTTATGATGTGGAGGACATACTCGATGAGTTTGATACTGAAGTTTTAGCAAGGAAGTTGGAGATGGAAAACCATGACCAGGCTAGCTCTAGCAAGGTTCGAAAATTTGTTCCTGCCTGTTTCAAAAAACTAAGTCCAAGAGCTATCAAGTTTCACTCTCGCATGGGCTCAGAGATTAAAAATGTCAAACGCCGATTGGAAGGTGTCACGGGCGAATTGAAACAACTCCGCAAGCTTAAAGATGACCTTGGATTGGAAAAGAATATTGCTGGAGGGACATCAACTATTGCACACCAAAGACAACCCACTACATATATTCCCATTGAACCTGCTGTTTATGGGAGAGATGAAGACAAAGCAAATATACTAGAAATGGTGTTCAAGGATCAACCAAGTGTTTTCAACAAGTGTTTTCATGTAATATCCGTTGTTGGCATGGGAGGAATCGGTAAAACAACACTTGCTCGAGAGGTGTACAATGATGAAGCGGCTAAATCTTTTGAGCTCAAAGTTTGGGTGTGCATATCTAATGATTTTGATGTTCTAAGAATCTCGAAAGCAATTCTTGAATCTATCACCAAGTCATCTAATAATATAAAGGAGTTAAGTGACGTGCAAATTGAACTCCAAAAGATATTCACCGGAAAAAAGTTCTTGCTTGTCTTAGATGATATTTGGAGCAAGGATTATAATTTGTGGGAAATCTTGCGGTCTCCTTTTAAGGCAGGAGCTAGTGGTAGTAAAATCATTGTGACGACACGACATGAAGATGTTGCACTAACGATGGGAGATTCTACTCGATTGTATAGACTAAAGTGTCTATCAAATGATGATTGTTGGTCTTTGTTTAAGGCACATGCATTTGAGGATGGAGTTAATTCTACACATCATGATATTCAATTAATTCGTCAAAAAGTCGTTGAAAAGAGCAAAGGCTTACCCTTGGCATCAAGGATTCTCGGCGGCCTTCTTCGTGCAAAGCAAATAGATAAGTGGTTAGAAATTTTGAGTAGCAAAATGTGGGAATTTGAAGATGAAAGTGAAATTCCTACAACTTTAAAATTAAGCTATTTTTATCTTCCCTCTCATTTAAAAAGATGTTTTGCTCACTGTGCAATTTTGTTGGAGGATTATGAATTTCAACAAGAGCAAGTCATACATTTATGGATAGCTGAAGGTCTTATTCAACCATCAAATGATCAACAGTTAGAAGATTTAGGTCATGACTACTTCAAGGATCTCCAATCTAGATCGATTTTTCAACAATCAAGTATTGATGAATCCAAATACATAATGCATGACCTCGTTAATGATCTTGCACAGTGGGCTTCTAGGGGAACTTTTTTCCATTTGGAGGATATACTGAGGGCCAACAATCGATTAGGAAGCTTGAAAAAGGTGCGTCATCTTTCTTATGCTCAGAATAATACTAATGACATATCTAAATTCAATGTCATTAGTGATGTTGAACATATTGATGAACGACTAAGAACATTCTTGCCACTTCCATCTAAGCAGGGATGGATGGAGCACTACCTACCTCAAACAATAATTTCTAACTTGCTACCAAAATTTAAGAAACTTAGGACGTTATCTTTAGAGGATTATGATATTACAGAACTGCCTGAGTTATTTGGTGATTTGAGACATCTACGATACCTTAATCTTTCTGGTACGAGAATCAAAAGCTTACCTGAATCAACAAGTTATTTAATTAACTTGTTGATTTTGAAATTAAAAGGTTGCCATAATCTTAGGAAGTTACCGTGCAAGATACGAAATTTGACCAAGTTAAGATATCTCGATATTAGAGGTGTTAATTTAGATGAGATGCCACTGGGAATAAATGAGTTGGAGTGTCTTCAATATTTGTCTGATTTTATTGTAGGTAAAGGTGTTGGAGCTTCCTTGAAAGATTTAAAGAATTTAAAATCACTTTGTGGAGAACTTTGTCTTTCAGAATTAAGTAATGCACTTGATTTACAAGAAACAAACGAGATGATATTAAATGATAAGCAAAAATTGAGAGTGCTAGGACTAGCATGGAACTCTCGATTTGACAACACACGGAACGAGGAAGCAGAGAAAAAAGTATTTGACTTGTTACACCCTCATACAAATCTAGAAGGGCTAAAAATTTACTCCTATTGTGGCATTGAATTTCCGTCATGGGTGGGAGATGATTCATTCTCCAAATTGACGACTGTAACATTGGTGGGATGTAATTCTCTAAGATTCATAATAAATGGTCAATTACCCTCGTCTCTTAAAAGGCTTGAGATTCGGGGTTGTGATAAATTGGAGTATCTGTGGGATGATAGGGAGATGAGTTGTACATCAATTTTGGACAAGGGGAACAACATGCCTCTACTTGAATACTTAAAAGTTAGCAACTGCGTATCTCTCACTAGTTTATCATTAAGTGGGCGGTTACCTGTCACTCTTTCTGTTCTCAAGATCTATGGAGTTCCAGAACTTGAGTCAATAGCAGATAGTTTTCATAACAACAAGTCTCTTGAAGAAATTGATGTATCGCACTGTAAAAAGCTTAAAACTATACCCAAAGGCTTGTACAATCTTACCCGCCTACAGATTATACAAATATCTTATTGTCAAAATATTGTGAATTTCGCAGAAGATGGGCTTCCCAAGGATAGGCTAAATCTACTTAATATTAGATATTGTGAGAAGCTGGAAGGTCTACCAAAAGGCTTCCACAGCCTCGACTCTTTTAAAAGCTTATATTTGGTTGGATGTCCAAGTATGAGGTCATTTCCAGAAGAAGGTTTTCCCACAAACCTAACACATCTCTGCATTGATGGTGTAGGCAATCTCTATAAGCTACTGCTTGAGTGGAGGTTGCACAAACTCACCTCTCTCACATCTCTCTATCTTTCTGGTGGTCAAGAAGCAGAGTTGTCAGTTCTAGAGCAGGATATGGGAAAGACGTTACCCGATTCTCTAACTTCTCTGTCCATTAACAGATTCCCGAATGTGAAATGGGTATTAAGCCAGGGTTTGCCATCTTCACTTAAATCTCTGTCAATCTGGGATTGCCCAGGTGTCGCATCCATTTCAGAGCTGGTTTTGCCATCTTCACTTCAATCTCTGAAAATTTGGGATTGCCCAGGTTTCACATCCAGTTCAGAGTTGGTTTTGCCATCTTCACTTCACACTTTGGATATCGTAAGATGCCCAGGTCTTACATCCATTTCAGAGCAACGGCTGCCATCTAAGACGATGAATTTATGATTGTCCAACGCTGAAAGAAGAATGCAAAAGAAATAAAGGAAAATAGTGTCCAAGGCTGAAAGAAGAACGCTCATTAGTGGTATGTTAATCTCTAACACCTTAAACCTAATCTACATTTTCAATTAACATTTCAATTCTCTTGATCATTTCTTTGTTTTTTCAGCCAGAAGCATTGAGTTATGATGTTTACGATTTGTGAACAGCCCTCCATTGGCCTTTAAAGTATGTCAACTTCATTTATCGAAATTTTTTTATACAAACTAAAGTTACATAATATTTCTATGTGGTTGTGATGATATTAGTACTCTACAGATGTCTATTCATCGATTTGTCAAAGAATAGGGCTTAAATTACAATATATGTTCAACATGTAAAATGCAATTATGCTGTTCAAACTACCTTATCAAGAATATGACTTCATTTATAACATGTAGAAGGTTGATGATTATTTGAAATGAAAATTTGTAGGAGAAAGATGCAGTGGTAGGAAATGGTGGTCCAGGAAGGCTAAATTTATGCTTTCTAACCAACTTATGGGGGTATGGTTTGAGGTGCAAATATCAAGCAACAGAGCAGTTGTAAATATTAACTCCATCCCAGAGTGTATTTTTTTCACAATGCTGTAAATGTCAAGCAAAAGCAGGGGCCCACTATAATATCTGCTCCAATGCATCGAGGATGCTAAGGGGGCTAATGTCTTCGTGACCAATGCCTACGAAAACATATTTCTTCACAGTGCTGCCATTAGCCACAACATTGACATGGTGAAGCATTTTGTGGAAGTCGTTAGTTACTGCAGAGCAACTTTTGTGGTAAATAGGTCTGGCCAGACCCCGTTCTTCATTCCACTAGTGATAAAATGATAAATCAAGTGACTAATTATAATAAGCTGCAAGAAGCTCATTGCACTAGAAAAGATGGGACAGCACTTTGGTCATTCTCACTCTCCCTTTATCTCTCTTTATTATCATGTCTTTCTTCATAATCTATGCATTTACAGTGTCTCTCTATCTTTTTTTGTCCACTCTCTCTTTCTCTCTTAATTTATCTACCTATCTATTTATCTCTCTTTGCCATTGTATGTTTCTCTACGATATATACAATTACAGTTTTTCTATAACTCTTTATCGTTGTGTCTTCCTTTATATACGTTTATAGAGTCATTTTCAGGTTTATCAACACATTTGGATTTAGCAAAGATATGATCAACATAAGGAAATGGTGGTCCAGGAAGGCTAGCTTCATGCTTTCTAACCAAATCAACCAAATCACAGGGGTATGGTTTTAGGTGAAAATATGAACTGTTCAAGCGGCAGGGCAGGTATGAGAAGAAAATTGCCGAGGATTGGCTTAAGATTCAATAATACTTACAAGTTCTGTCATTGTTGCTTGTCCCTGGGGATTTTACTGATGGATTTCTTTTATGTAAATGTTCAGAAATTTATTCCTGTGGAAGTTGTTTGGCATGATGTGGTCTTCCTAGTCCGATTCTTTGGTTGTATCGAGGTTATGCAAATGGATAGTAAGTGTTAATTAAGAGTAAGTACAGGCATTTAGTAGAAAAGCTACCCAATTAGTGCTGGTTTCAACATCTTCATTAATGAAGAAGGATATATAATTTTTTTTTTTTTAAAATATAATTTCATGTATTACAGTTAGATATGGGTTAAAGAGAAATCTTCCAAGATCTAGCTTATGATATGCCAATTCCAAGATACAAAACCAAGGTAGGTTGATTTATGGAAAGCAAAAGCTACTTTGGGTATTTCAATATTATTTCAAGGATTTCAGTTCAATGACAACTTCATTCTAGAGCTTAATAGGTTGATCCTCTAGAATCTTTTTGCTATTCTGGTATCTCAAGAATTGTCCCATATAAAAACTCATGCTACTCATTTCTAAATATTAATTGAATGGTCTAACAGGCTGTTGCTTCCCTGTGCTTAATGAGTTGGTTTACTACTACAAAAGGTTTAGATGTTACTAAACTTCTACATGGCTGTTTTTGTTTCGGGCTATTACTTTAGTTACGTTCGATGAGCCTCTTTTATTATTTTATATTGTGAGAAAGCTAGCACATTTCTTAGAATTCAAATTAAGCAAAATTACTCAAACTTCTAGTTCCTATTGTTTCAGTTATGTTTATTCTCTGTTCTTTCTGTGCCAAACTTGCTATTATTTGATTTTAGAATTGGTGGACAGCTCTGCTTTGGACTTTGAAGTAGGCTTATTGGCATTGGCTTTGACACTGAGGGTGAAAGGCAACTCAAAGTATGTGAACTTAATTTATTGAAATTTGATATTTGATGTTATACAAACAAGGTTAATAATTATCACTGACACGGTTTGGTTTCTTTCAGATGATCGGTTCATGTAGCTTATGAATGGGATGAATTAAATTAAGGCTTCAATGTTTGTGGAGGCATCAAACTTTTACTTGAAAGTCTCATTTTCTCTAGTTCTTTTGAAAATCTCATTTTCTCTAGTTCTTTCTTCCCCAACTTCAGGTAACTATATTGAGGTTGCTTTTATAGCTCAACTTTAATGTATGGTATGTCCAGATTTACGAATGAAATAAAGTTTGTATGTTCTTGTTAAGCCAAAAGGTAAAATGCATAATTATATTGTGAACTTTTCAGTTGTTTAAGAATTAAAAATCATTCTCTACATCACCAAATCATCATTGTGGATTGACATTTCAACAAACAAACATATATTTAAGATTGGTAAGCTCCATACACAGTCAAACTTGATCTATCATGTCCATGCTCAAACACATCAGTTCACTTATAAAGCTAAGTACAGCAAAAATTGAACCCATTTTCACTCAGACTTCGTTGCCCTTCACTAAGTGATCTGGATGTTTAATCGTTCAGTGATGCAGGAGCCATATAAAGATGATAACTTTCAAAGAATCAACTTTTCATATCCATTGATTGTCACCAAAGACACTGCATATCACATTTCAGTCCACAGCAAAAGCAAGGAGCCACTTAAACATCTCCTACAATATGTGGATGATCTTATGGTAGCCAACGTCTTCATGACCAATGACCACGAAAACATGGTTCTTCACAAGGCAGCCATCAGTTACAATATTGCCAAGGTGAAGCTTTTGGTGGAAGTTCCTTACGTTTCTGCAGAGCAGCTTTTATAGCAAATAGATCTGGCCCCCGTTGTTCAAAGCTGCTTCGTTTGGGGGCATGAAAGTTGCCTGGTATTTTGCTTTTAAACCAAATCATGTGTCTAGTGATAATAAGCTGCAACAAATTCATTGCACGAGAAAAGATGGGACCTCAATTCTGTGTGCTGCTGTCTGAGGACAACACTTTGGTCACTCTTTCTCTCCCTTTATGTCTGTTTGTTTTCACATCTTTCTTTACAATCTATGCATTTGTGGTGTCTGTCTCTCTCTCTATCATCATGTTTTTCTTTGTAATATATCCATTTACAAATTTTCTATCTTTTTTTTTTTGTTCCTATTGTTGTGTCATATTTTACAACATATCTATTTATAGAGTCGTTTTCAGGTTTATTAACACATTTGGATTTAGAAAAAAAACGATCATGGTGGTCATGGGTGATATATTGATTATTTAAAACCATGGTAGTTCTAATCACTCATGATCATAATTAAGATTACGATAGTATTGATGAAAAAGCTCATATAGAACTTTTTATAATTAGAATTAGAATTAGAATTTTGTTAAGTTCAATATATAGTAACTTTAATTTTTCCGACACAGGAATGTCTGGAGTTACCGAAATTGGATATGGGTTAGCAGAATTGAAGACCAAAACAGCATGACAAGTCTTTTATCTCTTAAACAATAGACAATTTGCTTTCAGTTGTAAAAATGGTATAACCAAGTAATCTTAGATATCATTATCATATTTGGGTTTCTTTTAGATAACTATTTCAGTTTATTGATGAGGTGGACTAAAATGAGACTGTCAGTTGTAAAAATGATATAATCAAGTTATATTAGATATCATTGCCATATTTGGATTTCTTTCGGTAACTATTTCATTTTATTGATGAGGTGGACTAAAAGGAGACTTGCAGCGTTTGCAGAGGATTCAAATTTTCACATAAACCTTGTTCTTACCCAATTTCAAGTAAGTATATATATTCAACTTTTAAACTTTAATATAAGTTACCAAATCTGTTTCACTTTGCAAGCTAGCCAATTGGTGTTTGTCTTTCTTCTTCATTTTTTTTTCTGCAAATAGTTATTTTCGAATTTAGGGACTTTTATTGGTTAAAACTCAGTACATATTGGCATTGACATTAGACGTTATCTAATTGAGTAGAATTCATTGCAAGATGTGATTATCTTATTTAATTTTTTGAAAAAAGTAATGTAATTATTCAAGGATGGATTATAGTTTCTATGTTCTTACTAAAGCTAAAAGTAGAATGCATAGCAATTTTCGAATTTTCAAACCTTTCTTTCCTCAATCTCATCATTTTCTAATTGAAAATCTTTTCTTGTCTTTCTTTCCGAAGATAAAAGAAAACCATGAATTAAGCAGAGCTTTCCTTCAGGTCCTTTTTTTTTTTCTTATGCAGTATGGATTAATATCTCTATTATCTTGGATGACAATGTGAAATTTCGAGTTTAATGTTCTTCGGAAGGCTTTAGTTAAAGCATCAGCCTACTGTTCTCATACGGAATGGTAATCAATTTCTGCATGTTTAGTTCGTGCGTGCATGATCGGATTGGCTGCAAGATATGTAGCACTAATGTTGTCACACAAAAGCGAGGGAGGAGTTTTCAAACATATTAGGAACTCTCGGAGAATGTATTCAATCCAAGACAATTCAGCTGTGGCATCTGTTAAGGCTCGATACTCAGATTCTGCACTCGACCTAGAGACAATTTTTTGTTTCGAACAAGCCCAATTAAGAGATGAGATTAGGACCTAAGAAGACACAATAACCTCCTGTGCTTTTTCTGTCATCTGGACAATTAGCCCAGTCAGCATCTGTGTAACACAAGAGATTGAGGTTGGCAGATGATTGAAAGGAAATGCCAAGCGATGACGTGCCTTTAAGGTACCAAAGTATGCATTTGACAGCTTGCCAACGTACTGTTGTTGGAGGATGCATAAATTGACAAACTTCGTTTACTGCAAAACTTATGTCTGGTCTTGTGATGGTGCAGCATAAAAGAGCAACTACAATGCTTCCGTAAAGGCTGGCATCTAACATAGGTTCTCCAACTCGTAGAGATAGGAAAGAACCAGAAACCATTGGAATTGAAATCGGCTTCCCGACTTACATTTCAGCTCTCGTTAACAGATAATTTATTTATCTACTTTGACATGCAGGTAGTGTTGCACCTATTCTGTAAACTTGTATTCCCAAAATGTATGACAGATCACCAAAATCCTTAAGAGCAAATTTGTTGTGAAGAGCATCAGTAAATTTTTGAATGAATCATTGTTACCGGTTATAATTATGTCATGAATATAAATGAGAATAAAAGTCAAATCATTGACGGTGGTAAATGTAAACACAGAAGTATCAGGTCTAGACCTCTTCAAGCCCAACTGAAATAAACAAGTCCTAAGCTTAGCAAACCGGACTCTTGGACTTTGAGACTATATAATGTTTTATTTAAGAGATAGTTCTAATTTCTGTCTTCCAGTTTGACATGATAGCAAAAGAAATCTTCTCATTTTAAAAATCGCTAACGACCCCCATAGTTTATTAAAATAACCGAAAAACCTCAGTGGTTTATAAAATAGCAAAAAACCCCTATCGTCGGGTTTTTTTTTTAACTATTATGTCAAACTATAGGAATTTTTTTGGCTATTATGCCAAACTACAGTGGAGAAATTAGAATTATCCTTTTATTTAACTTGCAAACAAAGTGACGATGAATTGATTTAATGAAACCTAGTGGTTGCTCCATATACAGCTCTTTAGAAAGCTCAGATTTGAGGAATGCATTGTGTGCATCTAGTTGTTTGATAGGCCAACATACAGAATGGGCTAGACTTACAACAATTCTATTACCTTATGTTTGGTGGAACCCTTTTGCCACTAATTGAGTCTTATGTCTTTCAATAGTTCCCTCTTGTTTGAGTTTGAGTTTGAAAACCCATTTGCATCCAATTACCTTATTTCTTGGAGGTAAAGGAACTAGATTTCATTGCTTTTAAGTAAAGCCTGATATTCAGATTTCATGGCAGCAATCCATTAAGGGCATTGGAGTGCTTGTTTTACTGAGGAAGGTTCAACCAAATTCAGGAGAGGAGGGTGATATTTTCTAAAAAAGCCACACCTTTGGCTTATAAATTCCTGTTTTAGACTTGGTTAACATAGTATGAGCATTCGTAGAAACAGGTGGTCTATGAATTACAGAACTAGTTAAAGTAAAAAGAAGATTCACTACATCAACATATTTGGGCAATTCAGTATTTCCATACTCAGTACTTCATGAAGAGAACTGATTGTTAATAGCATTGGATAGAGTAGATTGAAGTGGTGAAGGGTGAGAAGAATCTATTTTAGAGGTTGAATCTACGGATGGGATATATGGTGAAGATAGTAAATTTGAAGGAGATATAGACTTTGAAGAGATTGAGGTTGATGTTTGAGTATGAAGGAAATTAGAGGGGATATTAAAATGATTACGATGATATTCAATAATTTCATTTGGTCTAGGAGTAGAATTTTGAGACTTAAATGAGAAAGATTTTTTGTCAAATATCACATGGTGTGAGATATATATTCTACCTGACTTTATATCAAGGCAAAGGTATCCTTTGTAATGTGAGCTAAAACTAAGGTAAACACATTCGGAGGATCGGAATTCTATTTTATTATTATGATAAGGTCTCAATAAGGGATAGCAAGCACACTCAAAAACTTTGATAGACTTAATAAGGTAGCCTCTTGTAAAGTAGTTCCAAGGTATTTTGAGATCTAATACTTTAGTAGGTAATCTGTTAATAAAGTAGGTTGCTGTTGGAAAGGCATAAGGCAAAAAAGATAACGGTATGCCATAAGGTGCTAGTAAGGTAAGGCCAACTTCTACAATATGCCTAACCTTATCTCTCAACTCTCCCATTTTGTTGAGGTATATATGGGCATGAAACTCTGTGCTTTATACCATGGTTGGCAAAGGTTCTATCAGATTTGCCTGTATTCCCCTCCCCAATCAATTTGAAGGATTTTTATTTTGCAATTAAATTGAGTTTCTGCCTTGCTTTTAAATCTAAGGAAGGTAGAATATGTCTCTTTTTTGTTGTGTAACAAATACAACCATGTAAATCTGGTGTAATCATCAATACAAAGCAAAAAATATCTTACTCCTGTGACAGAATTATGGGAGCAGCACCCCATAAGTCCGAATGAATACCTTCAAAATGTTTCATTGCTCTTGAATTTGACAGTCCAAAAGAAAGTCTACGACATTTTGCTAACTAACTAGGAAAAGCTGGATGTCTAAGTCTAGATGGACATCATTATATTGTGCTAATAAGTTGTTGCAAGGTTAGAAGATGATATTGATGCAGAGGACTCCAAAAATTTTGAAGCAAGAATAAGTTTGTAGAGACCATTTTCAAGATGTCCCTAAAGAAGAACCTGCTTAAAAACCTGATCCTTCACAAAGAAGTGAGGAGGGTGAAATTCAACAAAGGCTTGGTTGTCCGAACACAATTTAATTACACTGATAAGGATTTTTTTTTTTTTTTTTGAAATTTCTGGAAAATGCCTACTTTCATGATGCTGATTGTCTTAGCATTACCCATCATAACCTAAATGAATTGGTCTTTGCAATCTTTTGTTTCTATGCAAAGTTGAGAGGTTAGCTTGAGCAAAGTTTAGCTGATTCACAACATTATACTTGTCTAATCAATAAACTTTCTACAAATCTGGTTATGCTCAACGTTTATGCTTGGTTTTAATAACACCTCAGTATGACAAATCTGCAGCCACCGTAATCACAATAATGGCTTCGCTATCACAATTGCAAAATTTGGTCTTATTTGTAATAGACAACGGGAGTCGATAGTACAGCTGAAAAATGTCATGTATGAATAACCATCTTGTGTAGCACTTATTTTATGTCTTCGATCGTTCAGTCACTTTAGGATCATTCAATATTTCAATGTTGTAGAACCATCTTGTCATGCTGCCTTGGTCTTGAAGATACCTCTCTTGTACAAGCGGAAGCTGAGTTCCAGAGTGCTTTGTCTTCATCTGAGCATCCCCAGTGAACCTTTTTCTATTGAAGTAGAAAACCATTAGGGAGATTCCTTAAAATTTGCTCGAGCTTCTGGTGAGCAGCGACAAGGAAATATATATTATTAGACCTGTCAGGATGTGCTTTTGGAGCTTGTGTTTCTCTCCTTGCCAGCAAAAAAGGAGTACCCTGGCACCAGGGCTATATAAAAATTGCATTACTAGATTTAATATTAGTTCAAAATATCAGGAGAGAGCTTCTTTTATTTATAATGATGATACATGTTTCAGCTATTCCAAAGAGATTAATTTCTCTCATTATCAAAGGTATTGAATGCAAACTTTTATGACGTATACGTTTTTGAGCTTAAAGTGATTTGCCATTTTTAAGGTCACCTGGTGTTCATCGTTGGGGTATCACTTTGAATCTTAGGTAACCTTGACGCATTGTCTTGGATCTTAAGTTTGAATCAAACTCTCTCCAAGCTCCATTTATCTCTCTAGCTTTGTCTTATTGTTTCTTTATTTCTCAAAAACTGCCCCTCAAAAGAGACTTTACACCATCTTTTATACTATGGTAGGCTCTCCTTTCAACTTGAGCCTATGCACCTTAGATCATAGAAGACACCTCCTATGATCGGGGGATATCATCTATGAATGGAAGATACCTCCACTCAGTTTCAAGTACGTACTTGTAACCTCCACTCAATTTTAAGTACGTACTTGTACCCATCTTAAAGTGTCCACGTGTATTTTTCCTATTGAGTCTAAGTAACACCCATATAATGATAAAGACTCAAAACTGAATCTTCAACGATGGAGAGCCAACCGATTTCAATGGAGACAATTTGGATCTCCAACACATGGAGACCAATGGTCACCATATTTGGATGGAGACCAAATCTCCATCCAGAATTTTTATTTTTTAAAAAACTTTGAGAAATTATTTTAATTTTTAATGAAATTTAAAAATAATATATTGTAATGTTATTTATTAAAAAAATTATGTTTTAAATTAAAATATTTATTAGCTTTTATCCTTGATAATTTTGATTTAATGATGGCTGACTAATGATTGACTAATGGCAGAGAGGGTTTATGTTGGATTACTAGACCTGAGGTAACCTTAATACAAGTATAACAAGCACCCTCATTTAGATACAATTTCATCAAACCTTGGACTGGTTTGTGCAATTTTCCCATTAATCAATGAATCTTGGATCTAGAGGGCCGTTGGACTATTCTTTTATTTATAACAAGTAAATATCTATTTCACCCTTTTTAACAATTGACTAACGGCTCATTTAAGAGGTTAAATAGTAATTTTCTCTTAATTTTCATGTAAATAGCCCCATATTTCACTAAATATTTCACTTTTGAAACTTTCGGAACTCTCACTAATTCTTTCAGGCTCCCTCAAATTCTCTCTTCTCAATATACAACCTATCGAAATATCTTTTGACTAGTGAAATTTTCAAACTATATTAAAAGAAAAAATTGAAACTCTTCAATCTTCTCAATTTTTAAACTCTCTCCAGTTCTTTACTCTTATTCTATTATTAAAAAAAAAAAAATAGTATTCTAATCTTTCATTATATTTTTCATTTTTTGAACCTTCAAAACACTATTTAATTCTCTCTATTCTCAAACTTGCTCAAATCTTTTACTGTTAAATATTTTGTGTTCAAGTTTTAGATATCAAATTAATTTATTCCGCAAAAAGAATATACTAATATTTTTCAATTTTTGAACCTTCAAAACGCTCTTTAATTCTCTCTGATCTCAAACTCACTCAAATATTGTACTGTTAAATATTTTGCGCTCGAGTTTTCAACATCAAATTAATTTCGCTTCTATAACTATAAGTTCAAGTACGCTCATAAGCATTTTTTTTATATATTTTTTATTGGTTCTTTTATTTATATTAGAGAAAATGTCACTAGATGACACTTTTAAATATTGGATTGATAATCTTATCTCATTTCAATAAAGTTAACAATTGAGATCCAAACCTTTTTTTTTTTTTTTTACACAAATACTCTTAATAAAATTGGTGAGAATGTTACATTTTTTAAAAAATGACTCAATTGTTACATTTATCGTAAAGATATTTTGGTATTTTTATATATGATTTAGGACTCAATTGTTATATTTTTTAAAAAATGACATAAATGTTAAGTCATTAATTTAATATACTATTTTTGTACTTGTCTCTATTTATTAATTTAATCATTTTATGCTGTTTATATTTGTTTGTTATAAATCTAATTTCTATAGGTAAGCAATTATTTCTTGTCCTGCTGAATTTTGCTTTATTTATATGTACGCAATTTTATATTTTATGGACATGATTTATTGCAATCCATTTTGATATTATATTATTTTATTTTATTTGACATCAAAAATATAGAAATGAAGAACCAATACACTTTGACAGCATATTTGGAACCTCAATGCGTCATAGAGTCACAGTTTTTTTTTTTTTTTAAAAAAAAAGAAAAAGAAAATTCATAAACTTTATAATTCTTTGGCTTATGATTGCGAAGGTGCTAAGTAAAAATGTCATGTCCTTATATCTCTGTGTCCTTGAGTTTATCTGTGATATGATAGAATTTAATTGGCAAGCACACGGCTGTGCCGTTAACTGTATTCACTTTATCATATTATTCTTGGATTTGTATATAATATATGATATAAAAATATTAGAGTAAAAAATAAAATAAACTTCCAAATTCAAAAAAACAAAAAAAAAAAAAAAAAAACACAAAAAAACAGCAAAACAATCAAACAAACAAAACTCGTGTCCTACACGAACAAGACTACGAGGGCTAGTGCCCTAAAAAAAAATAATAATAAAAAGAAAAGATTACGAAGGCTAGCTATCACAATAATCTCCTCCAATATTTCATTTTACTTCTAAATTTTTATTCATATAAAATTTTAAATTAATGTTTATTTTATTGAATTTTAATATGTTTGATTATTTTTATATTTAAGTTTCAAAATATTTTTTTTCTTTTATTAAATATATGCTTTACTCTAGAAAACTTATTTGAAATAGTTAAAACATCATTAAGTGGAGTAAAAAAAAATGTGTGTTTGGTCTTTTAGGGTGTGTTTGGCGTCTTTAATCGGATTAAACTATTTTCATGAGATTTAATTGGATTAGATGAAACTGAATTAAATTAATATTATAATATATTTGGTGTAGTTGAGATTAAATTAAAAATAAAACATCTCCTGTTTGGAGTAGTTTGGAATTGTATAAAAAAAAAAAACAATTATATTTTATATTTGATGTTGTGAGATTAATTAATATAATATTAAATTAAATTAATTTATATAGAAAAATGCAAATGAATTGTTCAAAAACTAATTCAATATTTAATATTAAAAATAAAATTTTTATAAAATAAATGTATTAATTATAAAATAATAATATAAAAAGAATTCTTAAACAATATTATAATTTTAATTTTTCATAAATTGAAATAATATATAAAGTTTTATTTCTACATCATAGACACGTTACATGCCAAGGTTTGATGCATGTGAGGTGTCTATAGGAAGTAAGAATCCAACTTTGTAGTTTGCAATGAGGTCATTTCGAATTATTAATTAAATAAGTTGATGGAAAAATCCTAAAAAATCACTTGATTTTTGATAAATTATCTATGTTCTTTCAAGTGGTTTTATTTTTATCTAAAATCTCCTATCTATTACAAAATTAACAGAAAAATTGGACAAGTAGTAAAGAGACACTTTTAACCCTCAAATTTTTATTCAAAAATAAAATAATTATAAAATAATATTTTAAAGTAAAAAGTTATAAAAAAAAAAAAAAAAAAAAATGGAGATCCAGATTGGATCTCCACCATTTATCCAATTTGGATGGACGGTGGATTGGATCTCAACTAGCCATTACATCATCATCATCCACCTTCAAACCTACAACCATCATAAATGAACATACCGACAACCATCACAATCAATATACCAAAGATGAACAACAATAAATCAATGAATCTACATTGAACAACAATCAATCAATAAACCCATAAATATTGAAAAAAAAAATCATCAAGCACCCCTGAAAACCTAAAAAAATTATTAAAATCATCAAATATCATCACGCACCAAACCTTCAATTGAGTTCATCTGGGTATGAATCCAATTGAATGTTCAACTAAACCCAGATAAGACGAACCCAATCGTCTGGGTTCGAGACGAGACAAGATGAACCCTCATCTGGGTTTTCGAACCCAGACAATTGGGTTCGTCTCATTGAACCCAGATGAGGGTTCGTTTGGGTTCAAACCACATGAACCCTCAACTAGGTTCAAACCCAAATAAGGTTTCATTTGGGTTCGACCCTCATCAAAAAAGAATAGGAAGATAAAAGGAGGCGGCGACAGCCCCAGAGATAGATAGGGATGAAGTGGAGTCAGCTTACGAATGGGTGTGGTGGATGTCTGGGGGAGGTGGCGGCGAGCGACGAAATACGAGCAATGAGGGTAGAGAGAGAGAGAGAGATCAATGAGGTTAGAAAGAGAGAGTGTTGGTTGATTGGGAAAAAAAATTGATTTCTATGCAATGTTTTTTTTATTTTTAATTTTTAAATAAAAATATCTTTATTTTTAATATTTTTAAATTTAATATTATTTATTTATTTTCATTTTTCATTTTTTCATTTTTTAATTTTCTTCGCATTTCGCTTTTGTCGCTATAGTCAAACGATCAACCTTATCAGCCTAATGGAATCTATTACCATTAGGGGTATTATCGTCTTTTTGTACCCCTCCAGTTGATATTTTTTATATTTATTAAAAGTCAAACGATATTTTAGATAAAAACAAAACTATATGGGAGAAAATGGATAATCTATCAAAAGTTAAGAATTATTTAGAATTATCCATAAGTTGAATGTGCGTGGTGGATGATGCACATTTAGTTTTTATTATGGTGGATCTCCGCAGCCTCTCTTTTTATTTTTATTTTTAATTTTATAATATTTTACTAAAACATCAAAAGGTAATGAGCGACTTTTCAGTCGTTTCATGCTGAATTATGTTATAGGGGTATTATTGTCTAATATGAGATTATGGAAGAGATATTAATGAATAATAAATCTATTATTGATATTTTAAAATGATTAAAACACCGACATATGAGGGGCTTAGAAAGAAGGAAAATTGTGTTTTTATTTGGATTGCATAATTAGGAGGCACGTGATTCTTTAAAAAAAAATAATAAATCTTCACCAAAAACGTTAAAAATTTTTGCAACTTTATTAAGTTACAACGTTTTGATTGCCTAAACCACATTTAAAGTCTTAATAAGTCACAATGTGTCAAAGTTCCTCAATCATTGTTCTCTTTGAATAAAATATAAAAATGTAGAACCAATACATTCACAATATTTTATTTGGAGCCGGAAGTGGAACGCAATTTGAATTATATTATCATTTATATAGCTGTAAAAGTATCATTAATATGATATTATCTTATAAACGTCTCTCCTAAGTTTGAGAAGGTTGAGTTGTCCTTTCAGTTTGGAAAGGTAGTTTTGTCCTATTCTGTTGGCAGGTTTTTGTTTTGTCTTTGTTGGGGTTTTTTGGCTTACGTTTATTGTTAGTAATAGCATGGAATCAAGATTGGCAGAGTTGTCGCTTTCGGCTGACGAAGAGGAGGAGTTAGTCTTGGAGATTGGTGATCGGCCTGAACAAAGTCTTGGGTACGAGTTATGCTTGATGGGTAGATTTTTAACAGAACGAAATATCAATTTTGCTATAATCAAGAACCGAATGGCAAGCTTGTGGCGTCCTGGATAGGGTATTTGCATCAAAGAAATTACTACTCAGTTGTTCCTGTTTTAGTTTTTTCATATTATTGACATGAAACGTGTATTGGATGGGGGTCCATAGACGTTCGATAACTATCTTCTTATCACACACCAGCTTAAAGAAGGAGAGATCCCTACTCGCGTTCCCTTATTTTATGCAGATTTTTGGGTGTAAATATATGATTTACCAGTGGGTTTCATGTCGGAGAATATTGGTAAGCAACTTGGGAATTTTATTGGAGAATTGCTAGACTATGATATGAATAACAGTTCTGGGTTTTGGAGGAATTATATGCGTGTTAAGGTGAGGGTGGATGTTCGAAAACCTTTGAAGAGGTGGAAACGGATTTGACGACCCCATGAGCAGTGGTCAGCAGTGAATTTTAAGTATGAGAGGCTTAGTCAATTCTGTTTTATCTGTGGGTTGTTAGGGCATTCTGATAGATTATGTGAGAAGATTTTTATGATGCCATCGGAGGAGATCAAGAAAGAGTGGGGATTGTGGTTGCGAGCTCCGTTCAGGCGTGGTGTTAGTCAGGGCGGTGAAAGGTTGTTGAGGGATGGAGTAACGGAGTTGGAATCTGATATGAAAGGAAAGCTTATTGTTGGGGAGGAAATCAAGGAGAATAATGAAGACAACACTTATTATAGAGAAAAAGAAGGAAAGGCTAGCCATAATAATGTTTGTGATTCGATTTTTAAGGGATCTATGAATCTGAATCAGTCCTTAGGGATGAGAAGTTTTTTAAATAGAGTTGTTACGGTGGGAATGGAAGGGGATAATATGGGTCGTGCTTCACATGTGGGCCTTGAAGATTCTAGGCTAGAATTGGTGAATGATAGAAAACGTAGAAGGGTCGGGTTGGGTAGTGAGGTCCAGACTGAATTGATGATGGTTGATAATGTGCATGGGGAAAGTAGTGTAACTACGGGTGTGTCTCACCCGGTGGTCCAAGAACCTATTCCAGCGACAGAGTCTAGTCTCTAGGCATACCGATCTCTATGAGTTGCATAAGTTGGAACTGACGAGGTCTGGGCAACCCTTAAGCAGTTCGTGCTCTTCGTGAGGTAATAAGATCTCACAAGCCCAAGATTGTTTTTTTTATGGAAACTTTAGTCCATAGTAATAAGATTGAGGAGTTATGATTTTTTTTTTTTGGGTTTTGAAGGCGCGTTTGCAGTAAATAGAGAAGGAAGAGGAGGAGGCTTAGTAATGTTTTGGTGTAAGTCGAGGATGTGTGATGTTTTTGGATATTCTCAGAATCACATAGATGTTGTAGTGAATGAGGAGAATGGAGAGAAGTGGCAACTATCAGGTTTTTATGGGATGCCTGAGAGACACAGAAGGAAAGATTCTTGGGATTTATTACGGTCACTTAGGTCACTATCCACATTACCTTGGTGTTGCATGGGAGATTTCAACGATTTGCTTCTTGCTTTGGACATAAAAAGGAACATAGAACATCCTGCATGGCTTTTCAGAGGTTTTCGAGAGATTGTATCTAATTGTGGGTTGATCGATTTACCGCTGCATGGTTATGGTTTTACGTGGGAAAGGGGTCGTGGGACGGATCGATGGGTGGAGGAGCGGTTGGATAGAGCTCTGGTCTCTCAAGAGTGGTTGTTGATGTTTTCAGAGGTTCGACTTTCAAACTTGATATCAGAGGTATCAGATCACTCCCCTATTTTATTAGAAACTAAAGTTAGGTTGTTGGGTAGGAAAAAATGTCGTTTTCGTTTTGAGAATAGTTGGTTGAAGGAGGAGGGTTTTGAGGAGTGTGTAAAACAGAGTTGGGGTGATAGTAGTAGGTTTGATGTTCTTACAAGGTTAGAGTTGTGTGTGAAAGAGATGAAAGGGTGGAGACACAGTTTTAATAGGAGGTTCAAAATAGAGATTGAGGCATGCAAGGGAGCTATGACTAGGTTGCGAGGGAGCTCAGTGCCTGGTGATACGGAAGAGTTTCAAAATCATAAATTGTTGCTTGCAAAAGCTCTGTTATAGGAGGAATGTTATTGGAAACAAAGAGCGAAGTCTTTTTAGCTTTCGGAAGGTGATGCAAACACTAAATATTTTCATGCATTGGCATCTGCTAAGAAGAGGGGAAATCACATATCTAAATTACAAGATGATAGAGGTGGATGGGCAACAAATCGAGAGGCTATGGCAGATGTGGTAGTTGATTACTTTATAAAAATTTTTGTAGCTTCTGAAAATAGAGATGAGGAGGTAATTAAATGTGTGAGACCAAGAGTGTTAAATCATGATAATGAGGTTTTGATTGCTCCGTTTGGGTTGGATGAATTTCGACGTGCTGTTTTTCATATGCATCGGGATAAGGCACCTGGACCAGATGGGTTAAATCCAGCTTTTTTTCAGAAGTTTTGGCCGATCATTGGTAATGATGTTTTTTGTGCTTGTGTAGGTTGGTTAAGGAGAAAGTAATTTTTGATTGGGCTCAATGATACGATTATCTCGTTAATTCCCAAATGTGAAAATCCTACTTTTATGAAGGAGTTTTGGTCGATTGCTTTGTGTAACTGTTGTATAAGATTATTGCTAAAGTGTTGGCCAATCATCTCAAAGGAATTTTGCCTTCGCTGATTTCTGAGTGTCAATCGGCTTTTGTACCTGGGCGGTCCATTCTTGATAATGTGCTGGTGGCTTTTAAGTTAATACATTATATGAAACGCAAAAGTAATGGAAGGAGAGGGAATGTAGCGTTAAAGATTGACATAAGTAAAGCTTATGATAGGGTATCTTGATCTTTTTTGAAGAACATGATGATTCAACTCGGTTTTGATACAGAATGGGTAGAGTGGATAATGTTGTGTGTGGGTACAGTGTCTTATCAAGCTACTTTGAATGGGGAGCGTCTGGGATCAATCATACCATGTATGGGATTGAGACAAGGGGATCCTTTATCCCCTTATTTATTTATTATATATGCGGAGGGATTGTTAGCTCTAATTCAGGAGGATGAGAGAAGAGGCAACATACATGGCTGTCGGATATGTAGAAGGGCTCCAAGTGTGTCGCATTTGTTTTTTGTAGATGACAGCTTTTTCTTTTTCAAGGCTATTGAAGTTGAGAGTCAAAATTTGAGGAGGGCTTTTTAGGTGTTTGAAGAAACGTCGGGACAAGCTATAAATTATCAAAAGTCAGGAATCTTTTTTAGTCCAAATGTCCAGGCTAGTCTTAAGGCAAACATTTCTAACCACCTAGGGGTCTTTGATTCTCTGAATACAGGGCGTTATTTGGGTTTGCCTTCTCTTATTGGCAGGCAAAAGAAGGCGATTTTTAATTTTTTGAACGAAAGACTTTGGAATAAGGTTCAAGGCTGGCATGGTAGTTTTATCTAGTGTAGGGAAAGATGTGCTTATTAAGTCAGTAGCTCAACCCATTCCATCCTACTACATGAGTTCTTTTTTACTGCCTAAATCTTTATGTGAAGAGCTTGAGAAAATGATGAATTCCTTTTGGTGGGGTTCGAAGAGGGACGGGTCGAGAGGGATTAATTGGATGCGCTAAGGTAGGCTTAGTAGTTGAAAATAGTGTGGAGGAATGGGATTTCGTGATCTGCATGCTTTTAATCTAGCAATGTTGGGAAAACAAGGATGGAACTTGGTCTTTCAGCCGAATACTCTGGTTAGTAAACTTCTCAAAGCTAAATATTTTGTTAGTAGTGATTTTTTACAGGCTCCGTTGGGCCGTTGTCTAAGTTATACTTGGAGGAGTATTTGGAGTTCTCGCTCATTGTTGGAGGAAGGATGTAGATGGAAGATTGGAGATGGTTCGACTATTAGTGTATGGAGGGATTATTGGTTAAAGGAGACAAATAATAGAAAGGTTGCGACACCGGTGATTATAGGATTGGAGGATCTCAAAGTGTGTGATTTATTGATTCCGGGTTATAGAAGTTAGGATGTGAAGTTGATAGAGGACTTATTCAATCCTTGTGATATTTCTGCTATTTTGTCCATTGTATTGTCAGGGAGAGGTTTGATTGATTCTAGAGTGTGTCACTATAGCAAAAATGGAATATATTCAGTTAAGTCGGGGTATAGGGTAGCGATAAAACTGATGCAAGGGGAGGGTACAGAGACTATGAATTTACCGTGGGATAAGCTTTGGTGACTACATCTCCCTCCAAAAATTAAAAACTTTCTATGGAGGGCTTGCAGCGATTGTTTGCCAACACGTACTAAGTTAGTGCAACGTGGTATCTCGATAGCTGATGAATGTGTTTTATGTGGTGAGGCAGGAGAAACAGTAGCTTATGTTTTGTTGTAGTGTCCTTTTACGAGTCAATGTTGGGTAGCTGCGGGAGAGCATTTTGATGCTTTTCTTACAAATGATTTTAGATCGTGGTTTTTCGGAAATGTTATTGGGGCAACAGAAAATAGATAGATTGTGATTAGGGCAGTGGTTTGGTCTATTTGGAACGAAAGAAATGTTTACCTTTGGCAGGGAAAAGTACAACAACCAGCTCAAGTTATACATACTGAAGTGGAGTATGTAACAGATTGGAAGGTAACTAAGCGGGCCCCAGATGGTCTGAAGGAATCGGATGCTAGAAGTGTCCAATCTGCTCGTTGGTAGAGACCACCCCAAGGGAAGCTGAAATGTAACGTTGATGCTGCAATATTTGTTGAGCAACGAGCAATGGGCATTGGGGTGGTAGTGAGGGATGATGTCGGAGTTTTCGTGTATGGCATGTCCAAAATTTTTGATGGTTTTTTCACTTCTAAAGAAGCAGAAGCAATTGGACTAAGAGAGACTCTCTCTTGAATTCGTAGTTGGCAGGGGGTGAATATAATTGTTGAATTGGATGCTAAGGTGGTGCTGGATGCTCTTCATACAAATGGTCTGGATATCACAGAATTTGGAGCTGTCATGGATGAGTGTCGAGTTTTGTGTCAACAATGTAGCGGTGTTTCAATGTCTTTTGTTAATCGTCAAGCTAATGGGGTTGCCCATATTTTAGCTAGAGAAGCTTTCAAGCATGAAAATCCATCATTTTGGAATATTCAACCTTTGTTTATTGAGAAACATTTAAGATCTAATGTACTTCTTGTTGTTTAATAATAAGATTATTTTTCTCAAAAAAAAAAAAATTAAACGTCTTTATTCACGCGTAAACAATATTACTATTTTATTACAAGATAGATCCACTTCTTCTATCAAATTATGTTAAATGCAACTGTTTGATTATGATTATTTATTGAAGGATAAAACTGCCCTTAATAGATGATTTTTATATATATATATATTTTTTAAAAAAATGAAAATACTTTTTGTAAAAAGAAGATGAATCTCTACCATTCATTTTAAATAGATGGAAGGTGAAGATCAAATTAATTAAAAAAATTTTAAAATAAACAATATTAATAATTTAAAAAACTACGATAAAAAGTATTACTCCCAAGGTAATTCATATATCAAATAAATAATTAACATGTTTTATTTTATAGGTTATCTATAAATGCTGAACAAGTTTTGTTTTTTTTCCATAACTGACAGCAGGTTGGCAGTGCTTCGATAAAGGGCAAGGAGGACAAGCCATAAGCATGTTTCAAGTGAAGCGTTATTGACGGTTGTTATTTTCAATGTTTGCGTCAAATAAGTGGATGAAAGAATCGTAGTGTTTGTGGGAATTAAATAAATGGGTTCGTATCTGTCAGCGTCAATTGTATGTCTTTATCTCTGTTTACTGCAATTGTAAGGTCTAGTGTGTACTTTGGCAAGTATGTGCCACCCTCTCTATTTTTATAAATAATAAATAAATTGGTGGAGAAACTTTATGATATGCCAAATGTTTTGTGGAAGTACATTATTTTATGTCATCATTATGATTATTATAAATATAAGACCTGTGTACGACTCTAGAAGAAATGCTATAAAGTCAAAATGACGTTACTTATGGGAAGAAAATGAAATTGACATTCAACACTGCATAGCATAGTGTATTAATTAATTTATTTATTTTATATATATATCAGGTTATTATTATTTAAAAAAAACAAAAACAAATAAAAAAAAAACAAAAAGGAGAAGGTAAAATGTAAAAAAAAACAAAAAAAAAATTTAAAGATTACAATTAAACTATCAGAAGAGAAAGATAACAGAAGATTCAACCAAAATCAAATCTTTACAAATAAAATCTAATGTAGATTTCATTAAAAATCTTATTAGAAAAATCCAATGGAAAAAATCTACTATAAGAAAAAGATTTTCCATCCTCCAAGATCAAACTAACTAAACCGACAACGACTTTTGTCAAAAAGATCATTAGAGATTAGGACCCAACAAATCGGGAGCCAACCACCACTAAGTGAATGAGAAGCTAAACATGTTATGTGTCACATTGTTATTGAAAGGACACATAGCGTCAGCATAGTACACTAAGTAAGTGCCTCATAAAATATTTTCTCATATATTGTGTCCCTCATACCATCCATGGGAGTATCTGACTTGAGCCCCAGCGGATTTACATGAGTTCCAGAAATACGATATCCTACATCGATAACAGCAGAACGAAAAAACCACTACTGAAGGGGAGGTGCATTTCAGTGTCGCGCAGAGATTGTGCACAGAGGAACATCAGGCAATTCCTGCAAACAGTTCATAAATGAGAACCTGAATATCCATATGTTAAAATATCTTCACAGCGATTAAAAATTTCATTCTGTGAATCAAGGTATAGACTTTGCTTATGAGGCAACTCTTTTAAGTAATTACCAAAACCAAGTGATGCAGGACAGATTTGGGATATGTTCCTTACGAGCTATTGCATCACAAAAAAATACATTAGGAGTAGAAAGATAGAAAATTATTAAGATAGTAGGCAGATTGCATCACAAAACCTTGAGACATTATCTAGGAATTGCCCCCAGCACCAAGACATCACACTTTGGTTTGTTAGCAGCTCACAAACTGAAAAATCAAAATCAAAATTTTATTCACTGATTCCATACCCAGCAGATCAACATACATGTAGATAGGACTCAATTCAGTACAAACTTCTAGAAGATATTTGCTTGGCTTGCCAATAATAGAAAACATTAATGACTCATTAGACACCGTAAACTGGACATGTAAAGTTTTTTTCTTTGCTGACAGCCACCGGTTTCTATCAACAAGAGCTTAAGCTTGCTAGGAATTAAACAATAGTATTAAGCTCTACGCACCCCATGCACAAGACTGGGGACTTGTCAAGTGGATTGCTCCAAAACACAAATGAATAACAAGCAAAATTAGCGTCTCACATTTCATCATCTTTATTTGGCAATTTATTGTCGCCTGGGACAAGAAGATTTAAAGACAGCTGACTGCTATGCATAAGGCTTTAGAATAAGGCACAACATATAATAAGTTGTATTATCTGGGACATAAAGCTTCATAAATAGTGTGAAGCCGGCTTTCTTTCCAAAGAGAACTTAAACCAAAAATCTTATAGGAAAAAGAAAATCAACCAAAAACTTTTAAGTAATTGTTCCAGGACTTTGATCCATATATGGTGCACAAAATAAATCTCCTCAATGGAAAACCGAAACAAACCTTGACTATATATGCTTTCACTAAAAACTTTGAATCACCCCAGGGACGTAGCCAGGATTTCGTATAAAGGTAGGTTAGAGTAAATTTTTTAAATAAACTTTGACGGTATGAAAACATTTTATAAATTAAAAAATATAGATATATCTATTTAAAGGAGATATATTAAGCTTTACCCTTCAAAATTCATATTCTAAATAAATATATTAACAAAAACAAAAGTAAAAGGACTGAATAAAATGTTTAAATAATCAAAAATTTTAAATATGAATTATTACTAAGAACATGACATTAACAATATTTCTTTAAACATAGACAATCTATATTTTAACAATCATAATTCAGAAATTATCACACTTTAAATTAAATAGTATATTAGGAGAAACAATAAAATATTAAATTTAAACAATATATTATACAACTTATGATTGAAAAGAAAAAAGCAAAATATGAAAAATTTAAGTAAAATTTTGTATGAAATAAAGTTATTACATAAGTAATATTTGAATAGAAATCTAAATAAAAATAATAAAATATCAAATATAAATAAAAAAAATAAAATATATGTAATAAATTTGGAATAAACATGTATTTATTTATATCACAAAAATTAAAATTGATATGCTTGAGAAAATTCTAGATATGCTTGAGAAAGAAGAAAAAACATGTTGTGTAAAATTCAATGAAAGGATCAAGAGAGGGCAAGTTATAAAAGAAATAATCTAAAACTTAAGCTAATAGAAGTTTCATGAACCAACGGTTTAAAGTAACCCATCACACTAGCTACAAATAGGGGTTGTAATTGTAAAATGTCAAGCCGGCAAAAAACTAGCAATAAACATGTCTCCATTTTTATAATAACAATTTATTTTCTATAATCCTATTACTCAATCATCTCTTGCCACTCTATCACCTATTAACCAACCATATTTTAAAATATCCGTGATTTTCACGATATTTTCGCCGATATTTTCGTAAATCAATGGTACCGATATCCAATGTTGAAAATATCGATATCGACGGAAATATCGATACTACGATTCGGCGAAAATATCGACGAAAATATCGATATCAACGGAAATTTACGTAAAATTTATGAAAAGTACGAAAACTTAGTTAAAAACATAATATTTTTTAATGAAACCTTTAGTAATGTTAAAATAATAATTTCTATAATAAAAAACCATATTATATTTAAAAAAACCATATTTTATCTAAGAAGTAACAACTAAAAGGTATAAATATGGATATAATATATAAAAGTATAAATATGAATATAATATATAGAGGAGATATATGAAAATATAAAAAGTTTCCATTAAAATTTTTCAATTAATTTGCATCACACAAATCATGCAAATTTTAATATCAAAATGAAGTCCTAGGTGATTCATATATAGTATAACTAGCATTTAGATTTATACAATACTGCTACTATGTCATATAATTTGAATGGTTTTGAATATAATCACGAACATGCCATGAATAAGTTTCCCAATTTCTTCCCACCATCTGTCCATAGATAGGAAATTGTGTGTAAGGATCATTGGAGATCCCAAAACTTCTATAGCCATCTCACTAGTCCCTAAACTCATAAATTCAAAAGTAGTTGAAATATTATCTTCATTGGATAATGACATCCCTAACTATATTTGATGGATTCTCCTTGTATAATCCTTATCAATGGCCCTTATGCCTGGATCCACAGCTCTATACCCATGGTCTTTATCTTGTGTGCAATGAGTGTATTGTATTTCACAAGTAAATTGGCTCAATGGCAAACTTGAATTAGTATCATTTCTTTGAGTAAAAGCATAATTATTTCCTTCATCGTCATCATCGTTGTCATCATCATCATCGCCATCACTATTATCACCATCATCGGCACCATTGTCTTCATTATGAATTCCATCAGTATGCTCATCTTGATTGAAGCTAGTTGTGGACCTGCGCACCTCTCCTCGCATTGCGATGTTACCAATGTCTTCATTATCAATTCCATCAATATGATCATCTAGATGAAAGCTAGTTCTGGATATACGCACCTCTCTACGCATTCCCATGTCCCATGGGTCACCTCCATTACTACTCGTAACCTCTTCTGATAACTCCTGTTCAACATTAATTCCATATTCACGAGCATAACACTTGAAAATAGCACTTGAAAATGGAAATTAAGTTTGAAGTTTTAAACAAATAAATGACGAGAATAGCACTTGAAAATGGAAATGAAAACATAACAAATGATCAGGAGTTTTTGTTTTTAAAATAGAATAGCAATCATGATATATTTTATTATTAAAATAGAATAGCAATTATGAGATGTTTGAGCTTAACTACAAAATGGAATATAATAATGAGATTCCTTATGTGGGTTGAAAACTTATTTTATTTATTTGATAAAAATTTAATAAATTCTTATTTGAAAAGCTTAAATTTCATTTTTATTTTATGAAAATTTAACCTATATTTCCAGGATATTTCACGAATATTATACGGATATTTTTAAAAATTTCCTCTATATTTTGTAAAATTTATACTATAAATTCACGAAAAGGATATTTTACGGAAATATCATGAATATTTTTGAATATTTTCAGGATATTTTGATGGATAGGATATTACACAACTATCGATATCGGTACCCTTGATTTACAAAAATATCGATGGAAATATCGTGAAAATCACGGATATTTTAAACTATGCCGATATCAATAGGGGGTGTAATCTCCTATCCGTCAAAATATCCTAAAAATATTCAGAAATATCCTCGATATTTCTGTAAAATATCATTTCCGTGAACTTGTAGTATAAATTTTATAAAATATCGAGAAAATTTTTGGAAATATCCGTAGAATATCCATGAAATATCCTGTAAATATCGATTGAATTTTCATAAAATAAAAGTGAAATTTAAGCTTTTCAAATAAAAATTTGTTAAGTCTTTATCAAATAAATAAAATAAGTTTTCAACCCACATGAGGAATCTCATTTTCATCATGAATCTCATTATTATATTCCATTTTATAGTCAAGCTCAAGCATCTCATAATTGCTATTTTATTTTAAAAACAAAAACTCTCGAGCCCTTGCTATGTTTTCATGTTCATTTTCAAGTGCTATTCTCATCATCTCTTTGTTCAAAACTTCAAACTTAATTTCCATTTTCAAGTGCTATGCTCGTGAAAATGGAATCAATATTGAACAGGTGTTATCAGAAGAGGTTACCAGTAGTAGTGGAGGTGACCCATGAGATATGAGAATGCGAGGTGAGGTGTGTATGTCCATAACTAACTTTCATCTAGATGATCATATTGATGGAATTGATAATGAAGACACTGGTAACATCGCAATGCGAGAAGAGGTGTGCAGGTCCACAACTAGCTTCAATCAAGATGATCATATTGATGGAATTCATAATGAAGACAATGGTGCTAATGATAGTGATAATAATGATGATGATGATGATGACAACGATGATAACGATGATGATGACAATGGAGGAAATAATTATGCTTTTACTTAAAGAAATGATACTGATACAGGTTTGCCGTTGAGCCCATTTACTTGTGAAGAATAATACACTCATTGCACATAAGATGAAGACCATGGGTGTCGAACTACGGGTCCAAACATAGGGGCCATTGGTAATGATTATACAACGAGAATTCATCAAATATAGTTAAGGATGTCATCATCCAATAAAAGATAACATTTCAACTACTTTTGAATTTATGAGTTTAGGGACTAGTGATGATGACTATAGAAGTTTTGAGATCTCTAATGATCCTTACACACAATTTTCTATCTATTGACAGATGGTGGGAAGAAATCGAAAAGCTTATTCATGGCATGTTCGTGATTATATTCAAAACCATTCAAATTATATGTCATGGTATCAATATTGTATAAATATAGATGCTAGCTATACCATGTATGAACCATCTATGACTTCATTTTGGTATTAAAATTTGCATGATTTGTGTGATGCAAATTAATTGAAAAATTTTAATGGAAACTTTTTATATTTTCATATATCTCCTCTATATATTATATCCATATTTATATCTTTTAGTTGTTACTTTTTAGATAAAATATGATTTTTTTCAAATATAATATGGTTTTTTATTGTAGAAATGATTATTTTAACATTATTAAAAGTTTCATTAAAAAATATTATTTTTTTAACTAAATTTTCGTACTTTCCATAAATTTTACGTAAATTTCCGTCGATATCGATATTTTCGTCAACATTTCCGCCGAATCGTAGTACTGATATTTTCGTCGATATCGATATTTTCAATATTGCAAACAATGAACAAATAAATTTGCATGAATATTCAATAAATATTATCGATAAAAATATGTTAACAACAAAACTCCATACTACAATTAAATAACGAAATCGAAGTTTTTCCAACCATCAAACTCAACTGCCTAAATCAAATCGGAAAGCCTAAATAAAAAGATAATTCAAAGGAACTAAGTGACTTCGAAGCGTCCATGGAAATGCCAAATTCCGCTACAACCTTGAATCTAATCTTCAAATATTTGAGAATAACTATAAATTATAAAAAGTATTAAAACTCACTAAGTAAGCTAGTTTATAACTATAAACTATAAAGAGTATTAAAACTCACTAACTAAGTAGTTTATAACTATAAACTATAAAGAGTATTAAAACTCACTAACTAAGCAATTTATAACTGTTATAGGTATTTTTAGAACCCCATAAATAGGCTAGTAAAAGCCCAATGAAATTGTCCAATAGGCCGCCTAATGGACAAAGACCCAACTGATCAATATTTAACTCGTAAGATTGAGCTCTCAAATCAATCGACACCTAGCTTGCAGAAAGCAAGCTCTCATGATAATCAGCTCGCTGATACAAGCCCTCAACATTCTGAGCTCGCAAACCGCAATCCAATGAGCTTGCAATATGGTTCTAAGCTCGCTCACTATCTTTAGTTCGAGATCTGGAGTATACTTAGCTCGTCAAGCTCATCCAAGGCATCTTTTAGAAACTTGAAACAGCCTAATATGAGAATAAGTCAACTTGCCTATTTTAAAGCAAATCAAATCTCAAGATTCTTGGAATTAGTTGCTGATTTTGTGAAAACTGTTTTAATAGTATAATTATTGTAAAATATTACTTGCCTAGTTTGAATGTTACTAAAATTGTATCAGCCCTCACTATAAATAGGGATTCAAATTCATTGTAAAGGAGGAGGAGAAACATATATTGTTACTCTGTCAAATTTCAGAGAAACAGTCATGGATGTAGGCATTGTTTTAGTTAAACCACGTAAAAAACTTATGTGTATTGTTCTTCCTTTCTGCCTCTCTTTTTGCGTTTGTTGTGTTTTCTGTTATTTGCAGGTATTGGACTTCAAAAACTTGGTCGACCAAATTCCAACGTCGACATTTTAGCGCTAGAAGAATGACCTAACTGCAAATTTTTCCAGATTGTTGACTGTCATGGCAAGAGGAAGAACATCCAAAAACTCTAACGTATATCAGCAGCAAGACACCCCAGCTGATAAAGGATATCACTGCCCCTATGGATGGAGCTGCTAAAGATATGCCTTCACTGGCTCCTCGTCAGCCACCACAGATGGTCTCTACATTCGGGGGGCTACAGGAGTGGCACCAATGGTAAAAGGCACTGGAAAACATGGTGCAACAGCTTGTAGATACAGTTAGGGCGTTGGCACAGGCCCAAGCAGAAAATGCACCCAGACCTGAGGCCGTTGCTCCCAGATAAGCTCATCAGCAACAGTGAGAATAAATATCGGCTCGTGAAAGACACGTAAGAGGGGAGCTGTGACATTCCAACTCAACTCGTTCCCTCAATTCGCATTTAAGAGCTGAAGGTCGTCAAGCTCTTGAAGAGGATGATGTAGACTGCCAGCATTATATGGATTCACACTGAGCTTGTAGCTCTCAAAAGGGCCAGTCAGAAATACATACCAAACCACCGCCCTTCAGGTCGCGAAGACAGGAGAGAGCACATGCTTCAAGATCAAAGGGTCGAGGAGCTCCTTCAAATAGTCCAACAGTTGGAAGCGTGACCTGGAGCTCGAAGTAGAGGAGTCAATACGATGAAAGGACTCCATTCACCATGGAGATCAAGCTGGAGCCACTTCCCTACAAGTTGAAAGTCCCCAACATCCCACAGTACAATGAGGATACTGATCCTTACAATCACCTGGATGCATTTAATATCCAGATGGACCTATAGATCACCAGCCGCTGGTTAAATGTCGTGTCTTTCCAACAACACTTGGAGACATTTCACGTACTTGTCTCAGGAATCTCCCACCTCGTAGTATTGATAATTGGGAGGAATATCAACGGAAATTTATTAGCCAGTATAAGGCATTTAAGAGATAGCTCGCATCACCTTGTTACCTCGCCACTATCTTCCAACGTCCTAATGAATCATTGAGAGACTACATTGCCAGGTTCAGGCGCGAAGTGAACTACATAGAGAATCCCCAAGATGATAGTATCTTAACTGCTATCTCAGCAGAGCTTCGCAAGGATGAAAAGCTATATGAAAGTATATACAAGTCTCAAGTGAAAGACTTGGGCGAGTTCTATAAGCAAGCTGCCAAAAAGATAAGATAGGAAGAGATCTTCGGTGTCGAGTGGTCAAATCAAAAGGGTGAGGCAAACAATTCACACCTATCAAAGAAAAGAGATCATGATGGGAACGGGAGTGAAGGTCAGATCAATGGCTCAAGCAATCAGATAGCTAAGAAGGCCAAGAATGAGCCTAGAAATGAGCGATCTCAGCATCAAAGTCGTCATCCTAAATACAACTTTCTGTCAAATACGCATGACAAGATCTATGCAACAGAGAATGACAGGGAAGACTTTGGGAAGCTCGTTCTCATGAGGTCCCTTGTTCACCGCAAGAACCAGAACAAGTTTTATACTTATTATAATGAGGTTAGACACAACACTTCGGATTGCAGAGAGTTAAAGGACGCTATTGAGGATCCAATCAAATGAGGATGATTAAGACACTACGTGATATGACCAGTGAGCTAGCTACCTCCATAACCACAATAGTCAGCATAACAGCAATACCAGCGAGCTCTTAAATGAGAACGTGAACCCGCTGTAAGATTCATCTTCACCATACACGGTAACCTCTATCCCACGGGTACATTTCCATTCTCAGTAATTCTTCTAGCTCAAATGTTAAATTCAATTATCATGTCAATAAAGTTACAAAATTATTATATTGTTGTGCTATTGACCATTATCCATTGATTTATTTATCAAATGCTAAGCATAAGAGTGAGAGTGACCTCTCATCCTCAACTCTCGCTATGTAATTCAGGTTCCGACCCTATGGGCATAGCTTGAGAGGTTTATTATGCTATATCAGCTCCGATTCCAACCTTTTAAGCATAGTTGAGGTTTCGACCTCCACAAATTTCGCTATATAATCCGGGTTTTGACCCTCTGGGCATAGCTCGAGAGGTTTATTATGCTATACTAGCTCGAGTTCTAACCCTTTGAGCGTAGTTGAGGTTCGACCTCTATAACTTTCACTATGTAATCCGGGTTCCGATCCTTTGAGCATAGCTCAAAAGGTTTGTCTCGCTGTTTGCTGAGGTCTATCTATGTTGGTTTAAGTGCCATCTGTGCGACCTACTAGACAGATCAATCAAGCTTATGCAATACAAATGAAGGCTCCGGCCTCAGAAAGCCCATGTTGGCACAGATAACTTCATTTTTTAGTGCATAGGAAAATCAAGGACTTGGTGGGATAAAAGCACAAAGCGACATCAAAGCAAGGCAAGCAGATGCCAACTAGGCCTCACAACTAAGTGAATTAGGCAACTTGCTCTTAATACTTCTCCATTGCACCGTCATGACAACAGCGACCTCCGGTCGAAGCTCATTACACGACTTTCTCCATATCACATTTCATTCTGTTCAGTTCCTCCTCACTCTTGAGGAGCTTGATCAAAGTCTGACCTTGCAGCTGCATAGATGCTCTTTTCACAAGTCACAGTGATACAGGTAGAAGTTGAAAGGGCAACACGGCAAGTCTTAACACATTAGCTTTTACCAAAGAGCTCAAGCTCTTAGTCCACAGAACGCACTTAGAGCTGGGGAGCTAATATTATAGGTATTTTTAGGACCCCATAAATATACTGGTAAAAGCCCAATGAAATGGTCCAATAGGTCGACCCAATGGATAAAGGCCCGTCGATCAATATTCAACTCGTAGGTATGAGCTCTCAGATCACTTGACATCCAACTCGCAGAACGCAAGCTCTCATGATGATCAACTCACTGATACAAGCCCTCAGCCCTCTGAGCTCATAGACCACAGTCTAATGAGCTTGTAATATGGTTTTAAGCTCGCTTACATCTTCAATTCGCGACTTGGAGCAAGCTTAGCTCGTCGAGCTCGCCCAAGACATCTTCTAAAAGCTTGAAACAGCCTAATGTGAGAAGAAGTCAACTTATCTATTTTGAAACAAATCAAAAATCTCAAGATTCTTGGAATCAGTTGTTGATTTGGTGGAAACTGTTTTGATAGTATAATTATTGTAAAATATTGTAAGTATCATCCCTCACTATAAATATAGATTCAAATTCATTGTAAAGGAGAAGGAGAAATATACACTGTTATTCTGTCAAATTTCAGAGAAATAGTCGTGAACGTAGGCATTGTTTTAGCCAAACTACGTAAAAAACTTGTGTGCATTGTTCTTCCTTTATGCCTCTCTTTTTGCATTTGTTGTGTCTTCTATTATTTGCAGGTATTGAGTTTTAAGAACCTGATCGACCAAATTCTAATGTCAACAATAACTATAAACTATAAAGAGTATTAAAATTCGCTAAGTAAGCTAGTTTTTCACTTAAGTAAAATACATGAATGTAACACTTAAACTTTATAAATGAAGATAGCAATAAGGAAAACATTCAATGTCAAGACTTTCACATCACAAAATTATCCAAAAAAAAAAAAATTCATTCATTATCTTTTAGCGTTACCATCATTCATGCATTATTAGTAAGACCTTCACTTTACCGTCATTCGAAAAGTGTTTTTTTAAATTGATTTTAGAAATATACATATAAAAACATTTTTAATGATAAAAATTAAAAACATAGAAAACATGAAAAAAATATATATGTTTTTCATTTTTGTTTTCTTGTTTTCCAATTGAAAAAAAAAAAAAAGTTGATTTCACAATTCTTTTTTTTATTAATTTTAATTGAGGTGTTTTACCTTTTCAATCAAAAAAGATAACTCAATTACTTGGGTGAAAGGGTGGAATTAAGTTTCATATCCTACTTAAACTTGATTCCTAATTTTGAGGTGGGTTCCACAAAACTTAATCACCTAAATGATTTAGTGTGTATTTGGGATTACTTTTACTTATGAAATAATAATGCTAACGATAGTTTTCAAAATTTTTATTAAAGAAAGGGTATTATTAACTTTTTAAAGAATCCCAAATGAACATTTAGGGGTTGGGTTTTTTTTTTTTTTTTTATATTTGAAAATTGAATAGTCTTAAATATTACTTAAGACTGAACAAAGACCGAAATCTGAAACTTAACAAATATGTTTATTTTTTTCATTCTAATATTTGAATATACATGTCGATCATTTTTTTTTTTTAAGAGAAAAACATACAAAACCAAATACTCTTATGTTTATATTCTTATAACTAATAATTCTTACGTATTTTTATTTTAAATTATATATGTAGCAAAAAACAAATCATTTAATAATTCGAACCAAATTTATCTATATTTTTAATTTTTCAAAAATGTAGGTAGTTTTATTGATAATGATAAATATATGTTGTTTTAAACAATAATATTTTAAGAAAGTATTAAGTTTACATACCTTATAAATTCTTTTAAGTTATAAAATATATGTTGTTAAAATTGCTATACAAATATAAAGATTTAAGTTACTAATAACAATATATATGAAAAATGATAATTTGTAGGATATTAAGATAGATAAAATTAAAAATTATGTATCTTTTAGAATGATAATTGTTGAAGAAAATATTTTAATTATAATTAAGTGATTAATTAGGTATTAAATGATAAGTTAGAATTTCTAAATTTTCATTTTAAGTTGTGTTTTTAACAATTTTAAGTAATGTGATCACTTAAAAAACAAATGAAAATGGCTTAATGAATCTAATTCAGACTCATTAAGTAATAAGTTGAAAAAACAAACAACCCATTAGTAAACAGAGTAATTTATAAATTAGGAATTCAATTCTCTTTCCCTAAGACGATTCCCAATTAGTGAAAGACTTATATAAATACTTTTGCCCTCAGGCTAAGTTGAGATATATATTTTTTCATAAAACATAATATATTAAAGATGTAAAGTAATGAAAAAAAAAAATAACATGATGAAAAAATTATTAATTTAATAAAGTAATAATCATTAATCAAAATTAATTCTAATACACGTAGAAAGTAGGGAAAAAAAATAAAAACAAAAACAAAAACAAATTTCTAGGATGGCATATATGAAATCGTTTTGCTATTTGCAAGAAAAAAGATGAAATGAGAATTTGGTAGTTCATTGAAGGAAAAAAAAAAACAAATGAGATTTTTTTTTTTTAAGAGCTTCCAAATTTAGAAATTTTTATTACAACATATCCAAATACTCTCGCCAAAAGCTACGTCTAAAAATCATGCCAAACAGATCAAATTTTCGTGATAAAACACAAATTCGATATATTTCTAAAATCATAAAGATTCAACAAATTAATAAACGTCTGGATGTCCTCCTAAAATGTCCACTAGACTTTTAGTGTAAAATGTCTTAAATGCTCCTACTAAAATTAGTTTACACTTTATTTTATCTATTAAATAAAAAATTTAATAAATATAATAAAAGGTCTTTACAAAGTTATCCTTCAACATTACCACAAATCACAACTCTGTCATCAAAACCAAAAGCAACCATAAAAAGAATGCCAAAAACAAAATTGTTTTGATCACCCTGTTCGTCGTTTCAACATAATTTGGTGTGAGTTTTTATCCATCGTCTCATTGTTTATCATCTAAATATGAAATCTGCCAATTTTCATCTTTCCATTTATCATCCAAACAAAAATTTGTCTCTTTATCCTCCACATCACCAAAACATAATACCATTCCCTAACTTCTTCATCATCATAACAATCATAATACCAAAGTCAATAGAAAAATATAAAATAATTTAATTAATTTATCAATAATTTAATATAATGAGTAAATAGTTAATTTATATTTTTTTTGTTACGTTTAGCTATTAAAAGTTGGGCCAATTTGAATGAGTCAAAAATATAGAAATTAGAAAAATGTTTATAATTTCATATTGCTTAGAGATACAAATAATTTTTGCCTTACAAAATAATTACAAATATTATTAAGTTAAAATTATCTAGTAATAAATGTTATTACAAGGTATTTTAACTTAATAATTATATATATTTTTGAAAGGTCTTCTTATTTTTTAACTAAAAGATCCTCCATTCATTTATTTATTTAATCTTATATATTACTAACTCATTAAGAGAGAAATTGACATTTTTAATTGCTTATTAACCACTATCTTTTATGATAGGACCCATCCTAATTCCTATCTCGAGTCCATGAGGATTCCATGAAAACTATGATCTTTCTGATTGACATATAGAGTTTTCTAAAAATTCTTTAGAAAAATAATCATAAATCTCATAATCGTTTTATAAAATTTAATCTGAACAAATTAAAAAGCTATACATTTCTTATATTAAATGTAATACCCTCTCCCGAGGTTATTAATGTTCATAAGTACGGAATGATGTATTGTACTAATATACCCCTTTGGTAAAATAATAAAAAAGATTTTTAAGGGTTTAGTAGTGAAAATTTAATATTTGTAAATTTGTTAAAGTATTTGGAATAAATTAAAATTATAAAAATTTGAGGGGTATAAGAGAAAAATGTCAGATATTTTGAGGGAATTTTTTAGAATATGGCAAACTCGTAAATTTCAGAAAGTTTAAGAGTTGAAGGCAAGCTTGACTCACGCCTATAAATAGGCGTGTGGGTGGTTTATCAGTGAAAGAGAGAAAGGCAGAGTGAGAAGAAGATAAAAAAAGAGAGAGAAAGAGAAAAAAAGATAGGGAGAGAGCTCTCGACAAAGTTAAGGGGCAAGTTGTTGTCGTTGATCAAGACTAGATTTCTGCCGTTGTGAAAGGCACGCTAGCTGTTGGAAGGTGAAGAGCTAATTTGATACTAGATAGGGTAAGAACCAAGTTGTGAGACTTGTTTTTTTGGTGAAGAATTTGTTTAGAACATGTCTCTGTGTTTTATTTAAGCTGATGAGAGTTTATGTGTAGAGCTGAAGATTGAAGTAGCTCGCGAGCTTGTAAAGCAAGGTAAAAGGTCAAGGAGGAATCTGGTAAGTGAAGTAGGTGTGGAAATATGTTGATTTTATGGTAATATTTGATGGTTGGGTTGGATGATGGAGCTCAGTCACGAAACCTATTAAGGTTTGCGACCTAAGTTTAAAAGTTGAAATTTATGAAGTGTAGAGTATAGGTTTGTGAAGTCATTGAGGTCGGAGATGTGCAAATGCTGGTGTATGTGTAATCTAGAAAATGAGAAGTGTTAATGAGTGAGCTTGCGTGAGATCATGCGGGAGCTCGCGAGCTGCGAGCTAGATGAGTACCCATAGCTCTTTTCAGCGTTGGTTGAGTTGGCCTAAAGCACGAACTCGCAAAAGCGAGCTAGCCCACCATACTGTCTATCCGAGTTGGACTAAGGCAATAGCTTGTAAGGGCAAGCTAGTTAAGTGTAGATGGTGCAAGCTGGGGAGTGGAGTTGAGCTAGAGGGTAACAGCTCGCTAAAGAAGATGAGCCAAGTGAGCTCGCAGTGAGAGGAAGTGCCTTTGATCCGAGTTTAGCTGAGTTAGGAGCTCGCATAGGCCGAGTTAAGTTAGGAGCTTGCATGGGCTGAGCTAAGGAAAAAAAGAGCTTGCATGGGTGAGCTGAGTGCGAGTTGGAGCTCCCAGCTCGAGCTGAATGATAGAACTAAGTAACTTGCGAGCTCGAGTGTAGAAGTGATAGAACTTATTTTGATAAATGACCTGCTAACTAAGCTAAGGTATTCTCTTGTGATTAAGTGTAGATGGCGTCGCAAGCTAGAGGAAGAGATCACTGAAGTGAAGTGAATTGGGAAAGCAAGTTGTGAGTGTGAAAATATTTTAATTACTTTAAATTTATTTAGCAAATATTTTATTTTCATAAATTGTTCTTCTAGCTTATAAATGCTTATAATTTTAGCATCAAAATGAATGATCTAATGGTATATGACATGCATTATATTAATTATTTAATAGCATGATAAAGAAATAGCTTCAAACTATCAAAAAAAAAAAAAAAAAATTCAAACTTAGTGGACGGCCCGAGATTTTATAGATAGATCTTCTAGCTTTAGACCCAACCGGTGGGACACTCAATTGACGACGCTGCATAACCTTATTGTGTAAAATTTGAAATTTAAATTTAACAATGTAATCTGCATGTTTTTGGATTTATGAACAGATGTTGTAGTACTTTTATTAATACATGCATGTTTTAGACACTTTTATATATTTATGATTTATAATAATATTTTAAAGTATATGTTTAGAAATGGTTAAATAGATACGGGTTCGCTCTACGGTATCATTTTGAGCCTTATTAATTGGGCTTCAGAAGGGTTTCGTAGGGTGCCCGGCAGGATCGTTGGATTCATTAGTAAGAATCCGAGTCTGGTCCTGTCATTGAACTCCTAAACTGAACAATCAATATTTTTATATAATATCTGGAAATGATATTTCATTTATAAAATTATTCTGAAAACACATTTACGAAATCTAGTTAATTAAAAATAATATATACTGATACAAAAATGTTTCTATTTAAAAATGATGCTAATGCATTTTGTCATCATCATATGACCCCCTCTCACGATATATAATAATCTGCACGAACTTAAATAAATCATTTCCTTTCGATAATAACTAGCATAACATATTTTTGGTAATAATAAATAATTTTCAATTATTCATACACAATGATATTTGAAAAATAAAACTGAATTTAAATCTCATATCGTAATAAAATTGTAAACTTCTATATATATCATATTTATAACATCAATTATATTTAATTTGAAAGCGATAATTTGTAAAACTTATCTAAAATCTTTTTCTAGAAATTCGATGTTCTGTAAATCTATTTTTGTATTGATCAACCTCAATATATAACATATATAATATGAAAATCTACACTAACTAGTATCTCAAAAAACTACCACACGTGGAGTAGATACTTAACACGCATGCAGAGTAAGAAATAATATATGTCATACAATTGCATGGTGAATCTAGAACTCACATGTGTGACAGTTAGAAGGGAGGGTACAATCTTGATGTTCTGAAAATATCTTTATTTTCATTTTCAAATCTCAAACAATTTTCATAAGCAAATATATGTAATTCTCTTTTTAAACATACTTATAATTTTAAATAAATATTTTTATCAAAACATCAAAAAATATACTTTCTCAAAACATATACAAAATATTACTAAAATATTCTAAACATTTCTTATGATAAATCCAAGCTGAAAACATAAATTCCAATTGGAATTTTTTATACATAAACCAATATATAAATTTGTAATAAGTTTTCATTGTAATTGTAAAACATAATTCGTATACTCATTCATTTTTGATAAATTAAAAAAATTTAAATATAAATAATTATAATTAAATAAATGAATTTAAAATAAAATGATCTACTCACAGAACTTATTTACTCAAATCTAGATCTAAAATGAATTTCCTATCTAATTCCTCTTTGTCCTAGATTCACTTTAAAATTATATAAAACTCAATTAAGAATATACGAGAAAATTAACTGATTTTTTTATTTAAATCCAATTGAATAAAATTACTTATCTAAATAAATTAACCACCTAAATACCCATCCGATTTTTTTTTTTTTTTTCTCTCACGGTTTCTTTCTGGTTTATTTCTTATTGTTTTGCTGCCTGATTTTCAAATTCTGCATGTGCTTGCCGCTTCCATCCAGTAGTATAGACATATAGCCGCCTTAAGTCGCCTTCTCATCACAGAATATGGCCGGTGGCTACAGTGGCACTCCAACCCATGGAGTTTTGTCCATTAATCAAACGTCTATGGTTTGATCCACAACTAGGACCCTAAAAGGTCAGAACAATTTTTTCATATGGTGCATGTCTCTTCGCCCCATTTTAGGAGTCTAATTTTAAACTATATGATACATATAATATTTAAGTAATTAAAAAAAAAAGGAAAAGAAAAAATGTCACTCTCTCAGCGAACATAAATATAAGATTATTTACTGCCACTTCAATTTCTTTTGCATGCCTCAATATTACTTACCATGCATAACCTTGTGACACTTGTTTATTTACAATAAAAAATATGCCACTCATCTGATATTCTCATTCATCCGTACTTCCATTTTGCTTACTTACACACGCACCCATTTTGTTTCATTGATTTTGACTCACTTTTCTTTTACTCTTTCGTATCACTCTCTTTCATTGTTATCTAATGCCTATCTTTTTCTTTCAACTTAGTTTCATGACACTTGTCATCTTATTTTATTAAAAATTTTGCCATTATCTTGATTGCCATACCCCATCTCATAACACTTGTTCATTTTCCAAATAAAATATTCGCAATTATCTGTCTCTTTCCTTCCCTTTTACATTTTAGACCCACATTTTTCTATGATCTTTTTTATTTTCACACAATTTTCTTAATTTATTTTAAAAATATTCACCGAATGAATATTTATTCATATACCAATTTATTTCTAAAATTTGTGTCAAATCAAATTAATAATAATAAATTAGGTTTTAATTAGAGTGACAATATTTCTGCCCTTCATAAATTATGTACACCCCTTTCATAAGTACACCTTTTCAAAACTACGAAAAGTCTCTACTTTGTAAATAAACCTCAATTAATACCAATATTAAGTTTCTTTTATTGTTTTTTGTATTATATTTTTATAAGTACAATCCACAATACTTGTCTTGTTATATAATTAATTTTGCTAAAATTTTGAGTATTTTTCTCCAACATATAAGGCAAGTAGATTATGATTTTCTTATAATAATAATTAATTAAAAACTTATCATTTTATAATAAATTTATTAAAAATATTTTAAATTATTCTTCATACTTTACAATTAATTTGTATTCTTTAAAAAAAATTGATATTAAAAAAGAAGAAGTTAATTTAGAGAGGTTATAATTTGAAAAGGTATAAAGAGTTTGATCTCGGTTTAATTATTTATTAGGTTTAAATTTTAGAGTTATATTATAGCATTCAAATAAGTTTCTTGTTATTTGATCAACGTGTAATTTTTTTTCTTGGTTCGATGGATTATTATATTATAAAGAAAAGAAGTTTCAATTGATCAGTAATTCCTTATGAAAGTATTTGGAATAAAACAAACTTTTTACTATAAATTCTTATTTTTTTTTCTTTCAAACATGTTTTCCTTTTATATTTTTTAACCAAATACAATAATTTTATCATGATTTTAATTCATTCTTAATATTCTATAATTAATTTGTTACTATAAAATATGTTTGATATTTGAAATTAGTATTTCAAAATTATTCTCAATATTCTAAAATTAATTTGTTTCCTTAAAAATTATTTAATATTTGAAATTAGTATTTAATAGAGAAATTAAGGGTTTGAGAAAATAAAAATATTTTATCATATACATGAGAATGTGATTAATATTTATGGATGTAGATATAAATTATTGACCCTTTTTAATAATTTTCTATAAAGATAATATTTGATTTTTAGAAATAGACCATATTGAGATTCACATACAATTTTTTAAGGAGTGTAAACATCGTTCCTTTTTTAATTACTCTTCTAGGTCCACTTGGAATCAAGCCTTACATTTTAACTAATGAAAAGTAACAATAAGGGAGGCTTGTGTAAGTTTACACCATGCTTTATTTGTAATTGATAATAATAAAAAAAAAGGCACATGGTTCAGCAACATAGAAGTATAATTAGCGACTCGGACATATACTTTTGTCGCATGGACAACAATACTTCTCGCATTGTTCACAGGTATCAAAACAGCCTTTATTAAACCAATTATCTCTGCAGCAGAATTTGTGGTATGCAATAAAGTTATATTTGAAACATTGCTTCCCAGGCGCTGTAAGTTTGCTATCACCAATATTCTCCCGGCCTATTTGAAGGAAAAAAATAACCAAAAAAAAAAAAAATTGATAAATTGGAAAAAAAGAGTGAGATAAGAGTTTACAAAATAATTGAAACTGATTTTTTTTTTTTGTCAAATTCAGTATCATTGTATTTGGAAATATGGAAAGATCCTATATAACTTCTAATTTTTTTTAAGGGATAAATTAGAATAACTTAAAATCTTAATTTAAAAAAGTGACTTCAATATTTATTCATTGATTTTTCTTAATCTTATGGCTGTTATTACTTTTGAATTTATTCACTTTTTTCACCTAGTGATTAAGACAAAATGAATGAATAGATGTTTCTAACCCGTTTTTAACTACTTTTCTGTTAAAGAATAAAATTTAACATTTGCATTGGAAAAGATAACTTTTAGTTTATATTCATAGAAAAAAATTTATTGAAAAAAAAATTGTATATGCAACGTGTTTGTAGACTCAGATTAACAAAAATTATAGCTCACAAAAGAGACCCACAAGAATTAAATTGTATGTAGTTGCGAACGTGCTGAATAATAAAATTTTAATATTCATGTCCACCAATAAATGACTTTTAACTCATATTTATGCAAATGAATTAATCCAAATTGTAACGAAAAATATGTACATGCAACATGTTTAAATACTTACATTCATGAAATTGTAGCCGGCTAACAAACATAAGACAAAACAGAGTCACGAGAACGAAATTCTTCTTAATCGCAAACATGATTGGTAAATTACTTTTGTTTTACTGTTGTCAATAGATTTGCATATATATATATATATATATATATATATATATATATTTGTACACTTGGGTGTCATTCTATATATATGGCTACATTCGATAGAAAAGGGAACTTGATTTCTAGATAGAAATAAACAATTAAGTTTCCATACAACAAAGAATTGAATTCTTGATTTGAGAATATTATGGGAGTTGATTTCTTTCCATTTTCATTCTTAATTAGTAAATGCACCATAAGTAGCATTAGGAAAGAGAATTTGAAGAGAAAAGCTTGATTCCTTAGATGGAAAGAGGAAATAAAGGATGAATTTAGGGGAGTGTATTCAATCTAAACTATTAATGACTTTTAGAAAGTTTAAAAGTTTAGTGGTGCGTTTACTTCACTTGGAGGAATCGGAATAGGAATCGGAATGACTTGGAATCGGAATGAAGTATCGGAATCATATAAGCTGTTTACTTCAACTACAGGAATCGGAATCGGAATCAATATTATTTCCATTAAACTGTTTACTTTACTTTGAAATCGGAATGAATTAATTATAAGTTACAAAAATACCCTTAATTAAAATTATGGATTAATTATAATAATGTGTAGTTTTTTATTATAATGTGCTCTTTTTTTTAATATCAAATAAAAAACTACATATTATAATAAAAAAAACTTAATATTATTTTAATAGTTTACTAACTTGGTGTGTAGTTTTTTATTCTAATATGTAATTTTTTTAATATTAAATAAAAAACTACATATAATAATAATAAAAAAATTATATATTATTTTATTAGTCCATCATGATAATTAAGAAATTGGTGATGAAAAATTAATAGTGTAAAATTTTTTATTACAATATGTAGTTTTTTTTTTTTTTTTTTTTTTTAACATCAAATAAATAGATTTTTCTTTATTTTTTTAAAAAGGGGTATAAGGGACATTTTATTTTGACAAAGGGAATGGGAATAGGATTCCCAAATGGGTTGGGGGGAATGAGATTCCCGTTCCACAACCCCAAATTGATGTGGGGCCCACATTTTCATTCCCATTACGGAATGGATTTTAAACAAGTAAACAACATCAATCAATCTCATTCCCCATTCCCTTTGTTTAATCCATGAAGTAAACAAACCATAGGTGTATTCAATATAGACTTTTAAAGACTCTGCAAAAGTCATTTGGTATTCAATATAGACTTTTAAAGATTTTTATAAAGTTTATAAAAGTTAAGGTGTATTCAATCAAAACTTTTTAAGAGTTTATAAAAGTTATGAGGTATTTAAAATGTCAATGATTTTTATAAAGTTTAAAATTTTAATGACTTTTGTAGACTTTTATGTTAAATTTATAATAATCAAGTTTCACAAATTCTCCTCCACTTCCCTTAAAAACATTTGTAGACTTTTGTTTTTTATTATAGAAGCAAACCTCACCATTACTTTTACATTTGAATTTCCCATAAATAAAAATATTTTACTTATTTTTAAAATACACACACACACGCACATATATATATATATATATTTCACTCATATTTTATTGTAATTATAATGATCAATATTTTTCTTCTTACGTTCAGATTGTTAGTTTTTTAGTTTTCTAAATTTTATTAAACCCCTTCTTTTCCAAAGGACATCAATTTATTATTTTGTAAAATATTTCAAGTTTGAATCAAAATTGAGGAGTTAGATCTTGGCAAAATAAATTAAAAAAATTATTATAATTTATATTTATATAAATACAATACAAAAAAAAAATGTTTAGATGAATATCGATCTAAATCATCTCATTATTCTTATAATAAACAATATAACTATTATTAACAATTATATTGTAAACTAACAGTTTAGTATTTCTTATGTATAAATGATGAAAGTAGAATTCACAATGTACAAATAAAAAAAATCATTACTTTATTGATGAAATTAATCAATGGAATCTTTATTTTTTATATTACAAAATAAAAGGAAAAACCTCTATTTCAATTAAAAGAAGAAAAAAAAATTACTATTTGATGATTTTTTAGCTAGTCGTTAATTAAGAAAATTAAAATTTTAAATTGAATTATTTAATTATATTTATACTTGTGATATTTTTTTTTTCAATTTTTATGCATATTACTTTTGATTATCTAATATTTGGGGTAGGATAATCAATTTTAATATTTGTAAAATATCATAAAATTAATCGGCTTGAATTTTGTAAAACATTAGTTTTGATAATTGTTTTTCACTTGTTTATTTACATTATATCAAAAGAAAAATATTTTCATTGAGATGAAAAATATAACTTATAAAGTATGTCATTTGCACAAGTTTATTAAAAGAATATATTTTTATTTTAGAAGTAAATGAAAATCTATAAAAGTTTATTAATATCTATGAATCTTCTTCATCGTAATTATCATTACTAGTTAATATAGACGACGATTTCAATGCATTTTTTTAGACTTAAAAACAAAAAAGAGAACATGCTAATGAAGGAAGACTATTATAGCTACTGATATGTGGAACAATGTTGAGATTATTATCAATAACGGACATTAAAGATTTTATTTTTTATAAAAAATATAAATTGAATAATGAAATACTTGATATTTTGGTTATTTGTTTATGTAGTTGAGGTGACTATATTATTATTATTATTATTATTATTATTATTTTGAAATAGATTATACTATATTTTATGTGACATATTTTTTAATCAATTATCGACAAAATGAATATAATTTTACTAACTTATAAAATAAATATTATATTAATTAGTGAAAGTTTATTAATATCTATGAAAGTCTATTGGAAGTCTATGAAAGATTTTGATATTATTTTTTTTAGAAGTCTCTAACAATTTGTACAATTTACTGAAAGTTTTTTAAAAAGAATTTATAAAAATCTTTAAAAGTATTTCATGAATTTATGAAGTCATTAAAAGTTTATGAAATTGTATAAAAGTTATTCACTAAAAGAAGTCTATAAAAGTTTTTTATAGTCATAATTGAATACACCCCCTTAATTAGGAATCATTGGAAGGGAAAAAGAACTTGATTCTTATTTTCTGATTATGATGTTTACTAAAAATTATTAGGTATCAAATATCGATACATGGACCCTCCACATAATTAGGAAATAAATTCCCTTTGAAAAGAAAAATTAATTCTCATATCTCACCTAAGAAATCAAGTTCCTTTTCTTGATTCTCTTTCCAATGGAACTTGATTTATTTTGATTTTAAATTTGGACTATCAAATATGCCTTACACTTCCTTTCAACCAAGAAGTTCATTATTTATTTATGAATTTTTCTAATGGAACTTGATCTCTTTTCATTTTCATTTTTGATTTGTACATGCCCTTAAGTTGCATATATGGAAAGGGAATTGGGAAAAAGAGCTTCATTCCTTAGATGGAAAGACAGAATTAATGGAACTTGATCACCTATTATTTTCATCATTGATTAGTAAATTCCTTAGAAAAAAGAAAGAAACAGAATTTGTGAGTGAAATTCACGTAATTTGTTAGAAATAAATTCTTGATTTGTGAGTTTGATTCACATAATTTGATTCTTATCATTTTTTTTATATGAATATAGTATTTTCTCTTTCCCTTACAAGAACTCCTAATTAGGAAACTGATGAGCACATTTATAAACATATTTTAGGCCCCTTAATCATATGCTTTTGTTATGTTTTTGGAGTGTTTTGTGGTATTTAATGGATTTTGTGGAGTGTTTCCAAAGAACTCTATGACAGGACCCGACTTGAATTTCTACTAATAAATTCAGCGATCCTATCGGGTATTCCATGAGTCCCTTTTGAAGCCCAACTAGTAAGACCCAAAAAGATATTATAGAGTGAACCCATAACTATTTAACTGTTTTTAATATATACTTTAAAATATTATCATAAATCATAAATATATATGAGTCTAAAATATGCATTATTCATAAAAAGTTCTACATCTGTTCATAAATTAGAAAATATATAGAATACATGATGAAATTTAAATTACAAACTTCTACACAAAAATGTCAAGCTGCATCATCGGTCGAGACCCACCTAATCTACATGTGACGTTGTGGTACCTGGATCACCTGCACCTGTATCTGAGGAGGTTTTTAAAATAAAAACGTAATGAGCTATAAAGTCCAGTGAGTGTGTATATATTTATAAAAATTTCCTCTAAAAAATGTTTTGGAAAAACATTTTTGTTTAAAATCATTTTATCTTTAAAAGCTCAGGGTTTTTATAAAATTTCTATAAATTTTAAAAGTTTGTTTAAAGAGGTTTTAATAATTCTAAAAATATTCTCTTTCTAAAATCTGTTTAAATGGTATGCTAGCTTTTCTTAAACTTCTAATGACACCCAAGAAAGCTAAAACCACAAAGATGGTCAGACTGCTCAATATTTTAGGCCGGGGGGGGGGGGGGGTGATGTGTCACGTGGCGCAAAGACTAGTATCGCTCACCTTGACAAAGCTACTGAGACGTCTCGTACACGCATGGCGGAACTATCATCGCTCACCGTGCATCGATAAATACTCCACAAGTGATACTCCACAAGTGTAGAGGATAACAGACATGATAGACTCGATTCCCCTGATATTAGCTGGAAGGTAACGCTATACAATCTCGGGCCGTCCACTAGGTTTGAAAACCTTTTCTATTTTGCTATAAATTAAATCTATTTCTTCTTCATGCCATAAAAACATATAATGCATACCATTTTCAAAGTAAATCATTATTTCCTTTCGAGCTAAAACATAAATTATTCATAAGCTCAATAAATAAAAATACAATATTTACTAAATAATTTACAAGTATTTAAAATATTTCACACTCACAACTTGCTTTCCAACTTGTTGGAATTACTTCAGTTTCTACTCAGTGACCTCCTTAGCTCGCTATGTCCACCTACACTTAGCCACACAAAACTTCACTCGAGCTGTAGAGGACTGCACTTTCCTTCCAGCTCGAGCTGCGAGCTCCAACTAGTATTCAACCTATTTATGCGAGCTCCTTCACTTAACTCAACTCGGACTGGGCATTTTCCCTAACTCAGCGAGCTCGCTTAGCACCCCTATTATAGCGAGTTGCTATCTTCTCAGAGCTTGGCTTGATTTCATTGCCTTGCTCGCCTCTCAACCTCAGCTAGCTCAACCTGGCTATACCAGCTCACTAAGCTCGCCCTTACCAGCTACTGCCTTGGTCCATCTCGGATAGGCAGTAAGGGGGGCCTCAGCTCGCTTCCTGTAAGCTCGGGCTTTAGGTCAGCTTGACCAGTGCTAGGGGGGCCTCGCGAGCTCCTTCTTAGCTCGCACACCAGCATTATTACATTTCTAGATTATTACTTACACACAATTCAACATACTCTGAACTCTAATTCATAACAACATATAATCAACACCACCCATTTTCCCTCTCATCCCAGGTCACGACCCCAATAGGTTCCACGACCGAGCTTACTCATTCCAAATCATAATAATTCCAAATTATCTTAATTCCTTAGCTACTTACCAAGCTTTTCCTCAGTTTTTTGCCTAGCTCTCTAGCTCACTTGTTGCTTTACTTTCTCACTGGCTCGTGAGTTGCTTTAAATTCTCCAGATCTACGCATAAATCTCATTAGTTTTAACTGAAATACAGATTGTTACAGATTTTTTACCAAACTAACGCCATAAACAACCAAATCTTATTCGATCTAGCTCTCAACTCCATTCTTCACGTTCCAACAACTTGATCTCCCTCAAATATGGTCAAATCCGGCTTTGGGAACAACGATAACAGCTTCCTCATTCTTCTCGCCGAGAGCTCTTCCTCTCTCTCTTTCTCTATTTCTCTTTCTCTCTCTTTACTCACTCTACTTTTCTCTCTTCCACCGACACCACCCACACGCCTATTTATAGGCGTGGGTCAAACTCGTTTTTCACTGCTAAAGTTCCTCAAAATTACATTTTTATTAGATTCTAGAGAATTCACTCAAAATATCTAAAACTTTTCTTTTAAGTCCCTAAACTTTTATAATTTATACTTATTTTCAAATACTTCCAAAATTCCACAAATAATAAATTTTTGCTTCAAAATACATAAAAATCTTTTTATTTATTTCTCCAAGGGGTACTTTAGTATATGTTTTCATTTCGTAGATATGTACAGTAATATCCTCGGGAAAGGGTATTACAACTCTATGTTTCGAGATGTTTCTGAGCGTAGCATAATGATTTAGGTGCAACATAGTGGAGTTTGGACAAGTTTCTGATGGGAATTTTCTTGTTCATTCACCTCAATAATAAAATTTATAATTCCATATACCCATTACTGTATAACAGATATAGGATTGTCCCAAATAGAGGTCGCACACTACTCTAGTTAATTCTTTTTTTTTTCCTTAAAAAGAAGTATTCATGTTAATTCTTAACGTGATTAATTTGTAGAAAAATTAAAAAGAGACAATTGCTAATGAAAATTAATATAAATTGCAAAAAGCTCTTAAAAATAAAGTAAAGCAGAAGTTAGCCACTAGCCAAATTAACTCCGATCGATGTAAAGCATGAAAAATTTAAAATGAAGTGTTTCTGGAAGAGAATGGAGGCTAGGGTTTCTTTCTCTCCTTTTTTGGATGTGCAAGGGTGAGCTTATATAGGTGTGAAACCCTAAAATTAGCCAGAATCATATTGCCCTTTGAAAACTCATGAAAGCTCGCATTCTGTGCCCAATCGTCTATGTCTGGCACCACGAATATGGAGGCGACAGGTGGCAATAGCAAAGAACAAAATGTGCTGCATTTCTAATCGATTCTGTCTCCTATAGCCTCTATGTGGCACCTTGACCATGGCAATGCTAGTTGGTGACTACAAGGACCAAAATATGATGCAAGCTCTGACTCTCTAAAAGCCAACTCGGCAACCTTGATACATTTTTTTTGAAAAACACTCAAAATACTTTTGATCACATAAAAATGCATCAAAACCACATCCTTTCACGTTATGTAAGGTTCGAATCCTAAGCCTGAATCCTAGTAAGCCCAAAAGATTAATAGAAGAGTGATGATATTAGCACCCCCAAAATATTGTATATAGACACCTTTTTGTATGTTCACTTCATTAATTTTTTTAAATTATTAAAAGTTTGTAATCTCACTCCACAAATTACTAATATATATATTTTTTCTTCCCAAGCTCCATTGCCACCATCATCATGCTCTCCATCAAATTCCAATTTTGAAAAAAATAAATAAAAAATTAGGTTTCTTTTCAAAACTTTTTCACCAACTACACAAGCTGTTTTATCTTCTTAATCACAAATCTTACATCTGCTTCATCTTCTTCACTAACATATCAAACTCAAAACTTCTTCACAACAACCTCTTTATCCTTTTCTTTAATGATTGGCCAGTCTCTGTCACTATTGCACCAATGATTAAAGCCACCAAATCCATTGCAAAAATTCTTACACATTGTAGCCAAATTGGAAATTCTAAAGTGAAGGAACTGCATAAGAGATGAAAGTATGTAGCCCCTTAAAAACGTTGATCTAATATGAAAAAGATGAATAAATTTTGATATGAACATAGAATTCCTAAATTTGACTGGGAAGAAGTTTCTCATAGTCATTTCGATTCCAATACATCATTTCTATTTCAAGTAATTTCGATGTCAGATCATTTTGAATTTCCATTTCGATTCACACAATTGAAGTAAACGCATCGTTAGATACTAAATTAAATTGTAATTAATTATATCCATATTTGACTTATAATGCATTTCTGGCAGCTTCTTGTTAGAAGGGATCTTCTATTCATTATAGGAATTTTTCGGTTTGATGAAGTTCCTTTCCTTTTTCCAAAGATACACTGAAATAAGGAAATATGCCAGTTTATGACAATTGGCAGAAAACTTCCTGTTTTCAAGTCTTTCTCATTGTTAATGTGGGGTCCATGCCAGCCCTTCGTAACCTCTTCAGGCCCATGACTTGCCACTCACAAGGTACTGTCTCAGTCAAGATGGGTTTTTCTTTTACCTCCCCCAGCTCTCGAACCTGGCCCTTGACTCTTAAATCCAAATTCTTAGAGAGGTGAGTACCAATTGAGTTACTAGCTCAATTGGTACACATCTTACTTCCCATTTGACTATATGGCCTTGGTCATGGGTTCGAGAGGTGTGAGAGGCGTACGAAAACCCTAAAGGCTAAGGGACAATACCTGGACCGAAGGATGGGTGAGCCCATGCACCTAGGAAGGTCTCGACCCAATCATGGAAAGAGGATAGGTCATTACAGTTAAGGAAATAGCGAGCTAAGGACTTGCACTGACAGGACCCGACCCGGATTCCTATTAATGAATCCAGTGACCATACCGATACCTCAGAAACCCTTCTGAAACCTAATTAATAAGGCCCAAAAGGATATCGTGGAGTGAACCCGTATCTATTTAACCATTTCTAAACATATAAATAATTCATTTTGAAATCTCATTGCAAATACGCAGCGGATAAATAAACATACAACTTAAAAATATTATCATAAATAAATAAGTATCTAAAACATGCATCCATAAAAGTGCTATAATGTTTGTTCGTAAACCAGAAAATATGCAAATTACATGATTTAAGATTTAAATCACAAATTTTACACAAAAAGGCTAAGTTGCATCGTCAGTCGAAGGACCTATCTAGTCCGAACGTGGTGCTCTGGTACCTGGTTCACCTGTTCTTGCACCTGGGGAGGTTTTTGAAACAAAAATGTTAAGAGCCACTAAAACTCAGTGAGTGCATATACATTTATAAAAATTCTCTCCCAAAAACATTTTGAAAACATTTTTCTTTAAAACACGCTTTATTTATAAAAGTTTTAGCTTTTTATAAAATTTCTATAAATTTCAAAATACTTGTTAAAATGTTTAATCTTTCAAAAAAATATTTTCTTTTTAAAAATATGTTTTCTAATGGTATGCTAGTTTTTCTATAAAGCTCTCTAATGGCAATCCAAGGAAACTAAAACTATAAAGGCGGTTAAACTAGTTCCGTTCAGTGTGGGGGGTCACGTGACGCAAAGGCTAGTATCGCTTATCGTGATAAAACTATAAAGACGTCTCGTATCTACGTGTGGCGGAACTATCATCGCTCATGAGTGTAGAGGGAGACAGACACAACAGACTCGATCCCCCTGATATTAGCAGGATTAGACCTTCCAATACTATATCATACACTGCAGGGTATACCGGCCGGGTCTAAGCTAGAAGGTCTAACTATAAGATCTCGAGCCGTCCACTAGGTTTGAAAACCTTTTCTCTTTTTCTATAGTTTAAGCTATTTCCTTATCATGCTAGAAAAATAAATAATGTAATGCATACCATATACAAATATATCATTTATTTTCAAGCTAAAATAATAAGCATTTATAAGCTAGAAGAACAATTTATGACAATAAAATATTTGCTAAATAAATTAAAAGTAATTAAAATGTTTTCATACTCACAACTTGCTTCCCAATTCACTTCACTTCTACCTTCAACGACCTCCTTTCTATCTCAACGACCTCCTCTTTAGCTTGCTATGTTACCTACACTGGGTCACAAGAGAAGCCTTAGCTTGCAAGTCACTTATCCAAATCAGTTTTATCATTTCTATACCTGAGCTCGTAGGTTACTCAACTCTATCATTCAGCTCGAGTTGCAAGCTCCAGGTCGCATTCATCTTACCCATGTGAGCTCCTACTTTAGCTCAACCCAACTCCCCAACACTACGAAGCTCACACGTTGCAGCTTCCACCTTTATCTAGCTCGTCCTTACGAGTTACTAACTTGGTCTAGCTTGGACAAGTAGTATCGTGGGCTGGGACATCACTCAGCTCGCTTCTTGCTAGCTCATGCTTCAGGCCAACTCAGCCCGCGATGAGAATGGGCTACGGGTGTTTACCCAGCTCGCACCTTTCGAGCTCCCATGCGATCTCACGCGAGCTCACGAATAACACATCTCCTTCACCAGATTTTACACACACGACCATTTACACAACTCAAACGTCAATGACTCCACAAATATAAAGTCAGTAACACGTCACTAGTTCACATCTCAACCCAGGTCGCAACCTCAACTGGTCTCACAACCGAGCTCATTCTAACTCACAAACAATAATTTATCTCTTTAACTGCTTCACATACAAAATTTTTCCTTAGTTTTTGCCTCGTTTTTCCACTTGCGAGCTGCATTCAAATCACCAGATCTATATACAAAACTCTTGTCACTTTTAGTTGAACCGTAGAGACTGACCTTCGACATATTTCCACCAAAACAATGTCATAAACAACCATCTTATCATTTGATTCTTACTAGATATAGCTCTTAATTCTATCCTCCACCTTCTAACAGTCAGCTCACCTCCTATAACGATAGAGATCAGCCCAGATCAGCGGCAGCAACTCCACTTCTTCCCTGCCGACAGTCTCTCATTCTTTCTCTTTCTCTTTCTCTTTCTTTTTCTCACTTCTCTTCACTATCTTTTTCTCTCGTTATTTCACTGACTCACCACTCACGCTTATTTATAGGAGTTGGTCCAACTTATTTTTCACCCTTAAACTTCCTTAAAATTATAATTCTGTCATGTTTTAGAGAATTCTCTATTTCCATAATGTCCTTGTACGTTCCATTTATTTTCAATTTTGCCATTCTTTTCAAAATATGTGGTATTTTTCTTTTTTGCCCCTCAACTTTAATAATTTATATTTATTCCCAAATCTTTCAAAAATATTAAATTTCTTACTACTAAACACTTAAAAAACCTTTTATTTATTTCACCAAAGAGGTATATTAGTACATTTTTCCATTTCGTACATATGAACAGTAATATCCTTTGGAGAGAGTATTACATTTATTCCCCCCTTATAAAAATTTCACCCCCGAAATTTACATTTTGAACTAAAAAAGATTGAGATATCTCTGATACATCCGATATTCATACTCTTAGGTGGCCTCTTCTAATTCGTGATTCCTCCACAATACCTTTACTAAGAGAATAACTTTATTCCGCAGGACCTGTTCTTTGCGATCTAAAATCTGAACCGACTGCTCTTCATAAGTCAAGTTCCTTTTCAACTCTACCGATTGTTCCCTAAGTGTATGGGATGGATCTGGAATGTACTTGCGAAGTATAGATACATGAAACACATCATGAATTCTACTTAGCTACGGTGGGAGCTCTAATCTATATACTACGGGTCTTATCCTTTCCACGATCTTATATGGCTCGATACAATGAGGGCTCAGCTTACCATGCTTTCCAATCTGAGCATGCCTTTCAAAAGGATATCTTTAGGAATACTTTATCGCTAATTTCGAACTCGAGGTCCCTAGGCAATTATCGACATAACTTTTCTGTCTAACATTTGCCACTTTAAGCTTGTCCTTAATAATCTTAATCTTGTCCGTAGTGATTTGAACAAACTCGAGACCTATTAGCTTTCTCTCACCTACCTCGTACCAATATACTAGAGTTCTGCACTTTCTTCCATACAAAGCTTCATAAGACACCATGCCACTACTAGATTAATAGCTATTATTGTACACGAACTCCACAAGTGCTAGATGCGTATCCCACTCCCCTGAAATTTCAAGACATACGATCTAAGTATATCCTTGAGTGTCTGGATTGTTCTCTCTGACTATCCGTCCGTCTAAGGATGAAAGACCGTGCTGCAACCTAACTGAGTACCTAAGGCTTTCTACAACCTGGGCCAAAACCTCGAAGTAAACTTGGGATCCCGATTTGTTACTATCGAGACTAGCATACATGAAGTCTTATTATCTCATCTATATAGAGCTGCGCTAATCTACTTAAGGAGTAGTTACTTTTGATTGGCAAGAAATGAGCAAATTGAGTCAATCTATCTACTACCACCCATATAGCATCATACCCTCTTTGGGTATGCGGAAGCCCTAAAATAAAGTCCATGGTAATATGCTCCCACTTTCATTTCAGAATAGAGAGTGGCTGCAGTAATCCCATCTATTTCTGATGTTTTACCTTGACTTGCTGACAGATGATGCATCGGGATACAAATTCTATGACCTCTCTCTTCATTCCTCTCCACTAATAATACTCTTTCAGGGTGTGGTATATCTTCGTGCTACCCAGATGCATGACATTCACTGAAGAATGAGCTTCTTCCATGATCTCCTGTTTTAAGTTATTACATCATTGACCTAACATCAGTGTATTGTCTTTCTTGATCATAAAATCTATCCTCTGACCCGCTTCGACTTCTTGCCTCAACTTTACCAACTAGGGATCTTGCTATTGCTGTTCCTTTATCTGATCTATTAAAATGAGGTGAACATGGAAAGTAGTTAACAATGCCCCCTAGTTTGCTACATCTAACTCAGCTCCCAACGATCTCAACTCCACCAAAAGCAGAAGATATATTGTGTTTAAATGAGCTATAGAACTTGCTGGTCGCCTGCTTAGCACATCTACCACTACATTAGCCTTTTTGGGGTGGTATTCTATCGTACAATCATAATCTTTAATCAGCTCTAACCACATCCTCTGTCTCATGTTTAACTCTTTATGAGTAAGAAGATACCTCAAACTCTTGTGATCGGTGAAGATTTGACAAGGGACGCCATACAAGTAATACCTCTAAATCTTTAATGCAAAGACTATCGCTGCGAGCTCTAATCATGGGTAGGGTAGTTTTGCTCATGCTTTTTCAGCTGTTTAGAAGCATATGCTACTATTCTACCATTTTGGAACCCTAATTTGAGACATCACTGTATATGGTAAAACCGTCTTCCCTATAAGTAATGTCAATATTGGGGCTGATATCAATTGCCTTTTTAGTTCGTCAAAACTCTGCTAGCAGGCGTCTGACCATTCAAATCTCTTTTATTTTCTAGTCAATCTGGTCAGTAGGGTTGCTATCCTTGAAACCCCCTTTACAAATTTCCTATAATAGTTTGCCAATCCGAGGAAGCTTCGTACCTCAGTAACATTGATGGGCAATTTTGAGCTCGTTATTGCTTCTATCTTCTAAGGATCCATACTTAATCCCTCAACCGATATTACATGACCCAAGAAAGCAACATTGTTTAGTCAGAATTGGCACTTACTGAATTTCGCATACAGCTGATGCTCTCTTAGGGTTTGTAATACTATCTAGAGATGTTCTGCATGCTTCTCATAACTGCTTGAATATACTAGAATGTCATCAATGAATGCTATCACGAATTTATCTAGATACGGCCTGAAGATCCTGTTCATTAGGTCCATGAAAGCTGTTGAGGCATTCGTCAATCCGATTGGCATGATAAGGAACTCGTAATGCTAGTAGCGAGTTCTGAAAGCAGTCTTCAGAACATCTTATCTACATATTCTTAGCTGATGATATCCTAATCTCAGGTCGATCTTTGTATAAGCTCTAGATCCTTACAGCTGATCAAATAGGTCGTCAATCCTTGGGAGTGGATACCAATTTCGGATGGTCACTCTGTTAAGTTGTCTGTAATCAATACACAATCTTAAGCTCTCATCCTTCTTCTTGACGAATAATACTAGAGCCTCCCATGGCGAATGGCTAGGTATCACAAAACCTTTATCTAGCAGTTCTTCTATTTGCACTTTTAGCTCTCTCAGCTCAACTGTAGCCATTCGATAAGGCGCTATAGAGATCGGCTCAGTTCCCAAAATCACATCAATCTCAAATTCTATTTCCCGATTTGGAGGCAAACCTAGAAAGTCATTTAGGAATACATCTAAAAAATCTCTGACCATAAGGATATCTTCCAACCTCACTATATCATTTCTTGTCTCCATTGCATAAGCTAGATATTCCTAGCATGACTTCCTAAGTACCTTGCTAGCCTCTATTGTTAATATGATGCTGGAAGAAAGCGGTCTATGTACTCCATGAAAAATGACATCTGGTTCCCCTGCTCTGGTAAACTTGACTTCTTTTCGGAAGCAATCCATCGAAGCTCGACGTACTGATAACCAGTTTATTCCTAATATGACATCAAAGTCATGGATGTCCAATACAATCAGGTTCGTCGAAAATTCTCTACCCTTTATGACTACTACAATACACCCAAATAGTTCCTTTGCTCGAAGGGAATCCCCTGTAAGGATGAATACTATCATACTACACCCTAAGGTTCTGGTTCAATGCCCATAATCCTAGCAAACTTCCTAGACATAAAGGAATGCGTAGCTTTAGGGTCTATTAATGTATATGTTTTGCCATCAAAAACAGAAATGATACATGTCACGACATTAGAAGAGGCGTTTGCATCCTGTTGAGCCACCACGAATACTTTGGCCTAAGTATAGGGTCTTTCTTACTAGCCTTTGACTGGTACACCTCTACCTGATGCTCTGTTGGGCTAACCGCAACTAGCGACTCCTCTAGCTTGGAAACTCTTATGTTTTGGTCTCTTACCTCCACTAGACTGCCTCGGAGTTGCGGTCCTGATCTTTGGCTAGAAAGCTAAGGCCACCATCAAACAGTCCTTCATGAGATGGCCTTCTTGTCCGCATCTATAATATCTGGTACTACCTCTAAGATACTCGTTGGGATGCCTTCTCCCGCATGCTTTGCATATAGGCCAATTCTTTCAGCTCTCATTGTTGCTCCTGGATCCGATTGATTGCCTCATGGAGCTTTGACTCTATTAAGACCTTTGGCTTGATCTTAGGCTACCAAATCCAACAGATGACTCCCCACTCCTAATGAACTTGTTAGGTCCTCCTGTAAAACTTCCAGTCCATCCGCGCTTCTTAGTCGATTGTTTGGGCCTAAAGGTGGCCTCTAAACTTCTTTCCACTCTAATCGCGGCCTCTACCAGTTCCTCGTACTATGTATAGACAATTGAAGTAACACAAGCTCGGATATTCGAATTTAATCATGCTACGAATCTTTTGGTCTTCTACTCTTCATTGTCGGTTATAAACAATATTATATGAACAAGCTCTGAAAATCTTTTCTCGTAGTCGACTACAGAGAGGTTGCCTTGTTCCAATATGAAAAATTCTTCAATCTTAACGTTCTGGTAACTCTTTGGATACAATTTGTTCATGAACTCTTGCTTGAATAGTGCCCAGGGTACTTTGGTTGGATTCGGTCTCTGAAGCGCCTTCCACCAGTCTTTAGCTCTGTCTTTCAACATGAAGGCGGCAAAGGCTACCATTTGGTCCTCAGAGCAATCCATTACTTGAAAAATTTCCTCGCTAGTTTCTAGCCATGACAAGGCACTTATCGGATCTCTGGTCCCGTCCTAAGACCTAAAGCCTAATTTTCGAGCGCGTTCAATAAAAACCCCTGACTCCCGCGGCTAATAAAGCGTCGCTGCCAAAACTCGAGCTAGCCGCTCTACATCTACATTCCTACCTACGTGCTCTACAGGTCGTAAAGGTCTAGCTTGATCTACAAGCACATTGACAGACTCGTCAACGTGTTCTTCTCTCAGTGCAGGTACCTTGGCCGTTGCTTTTCTAGTGGGTGGACGACCTCGATGACACATGATTCTGTGAAATGAACCAAAATCATGTAATGCAATTCCAAATACGCAGCAAATAAATAAACATACAACTTAAAAATATTATCATAAATATATAAGTATCTAAAACATGCATCCATAAAAGTGCTATAATGTTTGTTCGTAAACTAGAAAATATGCAAATTGCATGATTTAAAATTTAAATCACAAACTTTACACAAAAAGGCTAAGCTGCATCATCAGTCGGAGGGCCTACCTAGTCCGAATGTGGCGCTCTGGTACCTTGTTCACTTGTTCCTACACCTGAGGAGGTTTTTGGAACAAAAACGTTATGAGCTACTAAAGTTCAATGAGTGCGTCTACATTGATAAAAATTCCCTTCCAAAAACATTTTGAAAACATTTTTCTTTTAAAACACACTTTATTTTTAAAAGTTTTGGGTTTTTATAAAATTTCTATAAATTTCAAAATGCTTGTTAAAATGTTTAATATTTCAAAAAAAAAATTTCTTTCTAAAAATATGTTTTCTAATGGTATGCTAGCTTTTCTATAAAGTTCTAATGACAACCAAAGGAAGCTAAAACCACAAAGGTAGCTAGACCAGTTCCGCTCAATGTAGGGGGTTATATGGCGCAAAGGCTAACATTGCTCACTGTGACAAAGCTAAAAAGATGTCTCATACTTGTGGCAGAACTATCATCGCTCACCATACATCGAGAAATACCCCACGAGTGTAAAGGGCAACAGACACGGCAGGCTCGATCCCCCTGATGTTTGCAAGACTAGCCCTTCCAATTCTATGCCATACACTACGAGATATATCAGTGGGTCTAAGCTAGATAGTCTATCTATAAGATCTCGAGCTATCTACTAGGTTTGAAAACCTTTTCTCTTTTTCTATAGTTTAAAGCTATTTCTTTATCATGCTATAAAAATAAATTATGTAATGCATATCATATACAAATATATAATTTATTTTCATGCTAAAATAATAAGCATTTATAAGCTAGAAGAACAATTTATGAAAATAAAATATTTACTAAATAAATTAAAAGTAATTAAAATATTTTCACACTCACAATTTGCTTCCTAATTCACTTCACTTTCGCTTTCAGCGACCTCTTTTCTATCTCAGTGACCTCTTCCTTAGCTTACTACATTACCTACATTGGGTTACAAAAGAAGCCTCAACTTAGCTCAAAAGTCACTTTTCCAAATCAGTTCTATCACTTCTATGCTCAAGCTCGTAGCTTACTCAGCTCTATCATTCAACTTGAGTTGCGAGCTCCAGCTCGTATTCAGCTCATCCATGCGAGCTCCTACTTCAGTTCAGCCCAACTCCCCAACACTACCTAACTCGCACGTTGTAGCTTCTACCTTTATCTAACTCATCCTTACGAGTTACTACCTTGGTCTAGCTTAGACAGGTAGTATGGTGGGCTGGGACATCACTCAGCTCGCTTCTTGCGAGCTCGCACTTCAGGCCAACTCGACCTGCACTGAAAATGGGCTACAAGTATTTACCTAGGTGTGAGCTCTTATGCGATCTCACGTGAGCTTACCATAAACAAATTTCTTTCACTAGATTTTACACACACCAACATTTGCACAAACTCAGACGTCAATGACTCTACAAACATAAAGTCGGCAACACATCACCAGTTCACATCTCAACCAAAGTCACGATCTCAACAGGTCTCACGACCAAGCTCATTCTAACTTACAAACTATTAATCTTTTTAACTACTTTACTTACCAAATTTTTTCTTAGCTTATGCCTTACTTTTCCACTCGCGAGCTACATTCAAATCACCAGACCTACATACAAAATTCTTGTCACTTTCAATTGAAACCCAGAGACTAACCTTGGACATATTTCCACTAAAACAATGCCATAAATAACAATCTTACCACTTGATTCTTACCAGATCTGGCTCTCAATTCTGTCCTCCGCCATCCAACAGTCAGCTCGTCTCTCACAATGACAGAGATCAGCCCAGATCAACGACGGCAGCTCCATCTTTTCCTTACCGATAGTCTCTCATTCTCTCTCTTTCTCTTTCTCTTTATTTTTCTCTCTTCTCCTCACTCTCTCTTTCTCTCATTATTTCACTGACTCACCACTTATGCCTATTTATAAGCGTGGATCCAGCTTATTTTTCACCCTTAAACTTCTTTAAAATTACAATTCTACCATTTTCTAGAGAATTCTTTATTTCCACAATGTCCTTGTCCTTTCCACTTATTTTCAATTTTGCCATTCTTTTCAAAATATTTGGTATTTTTCTTTTATGTAATTCAATTTTACTAATTTATTTTTGCTCCTAAATCTTCCAAAAATATTATTTTTTTTTTACTACTAAACACTTAAAATTCTTTTATTTATTTCACCAAAGGGGTATATTAGTACATTTCTCAATTCCATACATATAAACAGTAATATCCTTGGGAGAGAGTATTATATGCACATGCTACTTTAATGATTGTGGCATTGGGCTTTGCCTTATGCGAGGTCTTTAATCTAAAAACTGATTCATTACCTTTGGTGCGATTGAACTCATTTGGTGCTTTTGCTAGCATGGCATTTTGCTGAAGTGTCATCGTATGATGGGCTTTGGACTGCTTCATACTTTATCCGAGCCTTTAAACTCATTAGCCTATTGGACAATTGTTGGGTTTCTAGCCTCGACATTTTTTTAGGCACAATATAAGCTTCTTAGAGTGCAATGTGAGCTGGTTATCCTGGTCGTGTTGGAAGCTTGATCATTTGAGTTTCTGCAAAGCATTTGAATTTCTACAAGCTAGTTGATCTAGTGAATAGTTGTCAAGCATTGGTCGTAACTGTCACATCTCATTAAATGCAATGTGTGCCCATACGATGACATTTCCTATGACTATACAATCGTGATGTGAGATTTTATCTCTATCGTTGGATAGATAATGGTTATCATTGCTTAGATCTTATGGTTATAATGGGTTTATATAAAAATGAGAAAGAGTTGTGTTTTTTTTTTTCATTTTCTCAATTTGAAAAAGTCTCGAGTATGCAGAACTCTTATTTTCTTTCTAAAACCCTGTTGATTCTTCTTTAGCATTTTACTTAATCGTTTCTACTTTGCATCACCTTTTCTTAAGGTAAGCCCAAGCTCTCTTCCCTATTATGTACTATTTCTGTAATACCTTTTTTTGAATCTAGTACTGAAGATATAATGTATGAAGTATATTCTTATTTATGGAAATAAAAGATTTTATTTAGGAGGTGGCAAAATTGTAAATAAAGTGAAATGGCAATGATATTTTAGGAAAGTGAGGAACTCTCTTGAAAATGGCAAAATGTAAATTATAATAAACTTGAGGGGCAAGTTAGCAAATGAAAGATGGTCTATATAAAGTGGAGTTTTGAAGAAAAATCTAGAGAGAAAGAAAAGTGAGGTTGTCGACAAGCAAGAGAAAAAAAATCTAAAGAGGAAAAAAGAGAGAGCTATCGACAAACAAGAGCAGAAAATAGACCTAGTAGTAGTAGCCGATCCAAGTGGTCCTTCCACCATTTTCGAAGAGAAATCAGGCCGTAGAGAGGTGAAGAACCAGTTTGGGAAGATTATCAAGCAAGATCAAGTGGTAGGATCAAGTTTTCATGGTTTTGTTTTAGAGAAAAGTTTGTCAAAATAGTCCATGAACTGCACCTGATATTAATAAGATTTTCATGCATAGATCTAGAGATTTGAAGTGGTTAGATTGTTGTTTAAGATTTTAAAGTTCTGCTAGAAAATCTATTGGTTTGTGATATGGTATTATGTGAAGACATTGATGAAATTCTGTTGCATATATGTTGTGAAAATGTTGAGATCTGGATGTATTAATCCATGTGTAAGTGTAAAATCTGGAAAAGAAATATTAGAGTTTAGTTCACGTTAGTTAAGGCGGGAGCTCGCAAAGAGCGAGCTGGGCAATGCCTACAGCCTTTTTTATCAGCGCCTATTGAGCTGGGCTAGAGCATACGCTCATAAATAGTGAGATGGGCGATACTCGTAGCCCTTTTTGCAGCACCTGTCCTAGTTAGGTAAAAGTGACAGCTCGCAGAGATAGCTGGGTGATGCTATAGCTTGTTATAGTATCTATCTGAGTTGGACTAAGGCAGTAGCTCATAAGGAGTGAGCTGAATGGAGGCAACAGCTCGCAAAGGGTGAGCTGGGTAATGCTTGTGTATCGGGCTGACCTGGGTGGTGCCTGCAAATCGAGCTAAGCTAGTCAAAGGCTGTAGGCCGTAGAAAGGGCGAGCTGGACGAGCTGGTAGGAGCTCGCAGCTCGGGTTGGACTAGGTAGTGTTACAGTCCGCTTCAGCCTGGGTGAAATTAAAGCTATGTTGATAATAGAATTGACTTGGAATTAAAGTGTTGTATGTGCATAGATGTTCTAAATGGAAATAACGTTTGTAGTTAAATGTAGATGACGCGTCGAGCTAGCGAAGTACGTGGAAGAGATGTTATTAGCAAAGTGGGAAGCGAGTTGTAAGTGTGAAAATATTTTTATAAATGTTAAATACATTTTAGTTTATTTGGAAGCATTTTTATAAGTTTCAATTCATCATGTTAGTTATAAATCTCTTTATATTTTAGTTGAAAATAAATATTTATTTAATTGTAGAAATAATAATTATTTTATGCTTAGCAAGAATCTATACAGTATGTGTTTATATCTCCACATTTATAGAATGAGAAAATAGATTTTGAATTATGGACATAAATATTTTTCGAAGGCTAGTGGACTACCCAAGTTTATAGACTTTATAGATTCAGAACCGACCGGTATACCCTACAGTGTATGACAAGTGTTGGGAGGGCGTGTCACTAACATCAGGGGAATTAAGTCTATCGTGTCTGTCGCGTCTCCCTCTACACGTGTGGGGCATTATCTCACGATGCGTGTGCGATGTATAGTTCCACTACGTAGTAGTGAGATGTCCTTGTAGTTCTGTCATGGTATGCGAGGCTAGCTTTACGCCATGTGACCTCACATTAAACGACTTTAGTCAAGTCGCTAGCTATGTGATTATAGCTTCCCTTGGGTTCCCATAAGTGCATTTTAGAAAGAAAATATACCACTAAAAGTGGATTATATAAAGAAAATGTTTTAGTTATACTTGAGAAATTTGTAAAATATTTTAGCATTTTATGAACTCAATTTAAATACGAACTTTTTAAACTTCATAATAATTTTACAAACACAAGCCTTTTAGAAATGAAAATATACATATTTTTAAAAAGATAATACTTTTTTTTAAATGTTTTTTAGGAGGTAGATTTTTTTTTTTTTTTTTTTTTTTACAGAATGATTTAATTAGAAAACTTACACACCCACTGAGTTTCTTTAGCTCACTATATTTTTGGTTTTATGTCATAAAAACCTTCTCAGGTGCACGAGCAAGTGATCAGGGTACCCGTTCTCCTTTTTCAAATTAGGTGGGCTGAAGACGATCAGCATTGTTGTGAAATCATTGTTATGTATATTTACATTATGAGCATATACACATTTTTGGATTGTACTACTCGTTAAATTTATATGATGTGTTAAGTAATTATATATAAGTATTTAAGAATTATTTTACATGCATAATATAGATTCTTGAAAAATTTATGTTGGAGTTTAAAAGGATTAAGAATTAAGGGTTTGCTCCACGACATCTTTTTGGATCTTGTTAGTTAGACTTCAGAAAGATTTCGCAGGGTATCCAGTAGGATCGCTGGATTCGTTAGAGGAATCCAGGTCGAGCCTTGTTAATTTGGTATCAAAGCACAGTTTTATAGAATTTTGAGATAAAGTTTGTAAATGTTTAAATAATTATTTTTAGAATGATTTTTCTTGTAGTTGTATTACAATTATGATATTGTTTTCACTTTGTGCATTACATGATTTTACTCATGTCAGAATTTCACATAATCATGCATCGTCAAGGTCGCCCACCTACTAGGAAAGCTACTGTTGGGGTACCCACACCAGGGGAAAGATGCATAGACAAATCTGTCAACGTGCCTGTAGATCAGACACAAGTAGGACCTTCGCAACCTGCTGAGCCAGCAAGTGGGAATATGAACATAGAGCAATTGGCCCAAGTATTAGCAACAACATTTCATCAACCGTGGGAGATTGGAGTTTCCATTAAGCGTGCTAAAAAATTTCTTTCTGCTTGGTGGATGTTTGGCTGCTTATATGTTCATTGTAACACCTTGAAGCTTCAGAATTTTCTTGTTTGATTTACTTGTACAAGCTGTCATTATGGTAATTTTGTTGTAAAGTAGTCCTTAGTTGACCTCCTTTTTAAGTATGCTTTTAGGGCACCTAGATGATCGAATTTAGGGTTTTCTAGCTAGTTGGTTCCCATTGACCCTTAATCAATATTGATGGTAGGATTTCATTTATAGATGTTAGGTCATGACTATTGTAAACATGTAATTAAGGATAATGATGAACCTGAATTGTCTAACAGTCTTCCTCCTATCGAGCCTATGCACAATTAAGAAGAGGCAAGTGGCGTGGACATTTTTTATAAAGAGAGCATTGGTATGGAGGCTATAGATGAAGTTGATTTTGGTGATACTAAGGCAATCTCTGTTAGAAGGATGGCTCGTAGTAAGCGATCCATAATACTACTTCCTCTCATAATACTAGTTTCTCTGGGGTTGCTTATTTTTAAGTCTTCTAGGGTTTTTGTGTTTTCTTTTGTGTAATGTGCGGCTGGGGTTAGGAAATTTGGATCAAGTCAAAAATTGATCAAATTAATTTTCAATATAAAACATGCATTTATATTAATCAATTTAAGGTTTTCTAATTTGATAAGGAAACACATTTCCTTATTAATTAAAATATTTAATTTTCAATTTAGAAAATATAATTCATAATTAGGTGATTTTATTTCCAAATTGGAAAATCTAATTTTTTCAATTTAGAAAATCTAATTCATAATTAGATGACTATTTTCAAATGAAAATCAAATTCATCACAATTAGATAATCCCTTTTCCTAATTAATGAAGATTCCTAATCGTCCATTAATTGACTTTGACTTTTTCAAATTCCATGACTATTAAATTAAATGATTTAAAATCAATAATTATTTTATGTATTCGCTTGGATTTGGGCCTATAACCTCTACAGATAAATAATTAAATAATTTATAATTATTAATTATTAATTAAATAATTATTAATCCAAATAATCAACATTATTAAAATATTATGAATGTATTTGTGCTACATGTGTGACACATAATTGGACACTCCAATAATATTCTTCTTTTCTAATATCTTGTAATGAGTACGAGCTAGTAAGAGGACCAAATAGATCTACAATTTTGAACTCTAATAATATTAAAATTATTAATTGAAACTCTTTAATTAGATATTTCATTAGTATTCACCTTAGAGTTACTCCACTAAAAGTCTAAGATTATACTCTCAAATTGCATATGTTTTATACAATTTAAATTCTTCAGTATTTATCGATTTATTTCATTGCATATGGGGTTTAATTCTGCAAAAGTATTTCATAATTAGAGTTAGGTCATAAAGTCTATTATATCTCTTTAATTATATCTTGTTTCATTAACTATCATTGATTCTCTAATGAACAATATATTCATAACAATTTATAAATTTCATATTTCTATTTACTCATAAATAGAAAGTCGAGCACTTTTATTATTCAAGACCTTAATCAATACTTAAGGAGATTATTAATCTACTTCTCACAAAAAAGAGTAGATTTCACTATTATGTAGAATGTTCTCAGTCACTTATTAAATCATATCTCCAAAATACGAAACTTACCGACCATAATTTTATAACGGTCTCACCAATATAAATCAAAATATATGACCCAACAAATAGGAGTTCATAATATATTCAGGATTAAGATCAATCAATATATGATCATCAAGTCGATAAATATGAATTTCTTTATTTAACGGTTGGAGAATAATAAAAAAAAAAAAAAAATCAATTTTATCATGGTTTAGTTATATATAATCTCTATTATATGAGGTGTTTCCATTTTTATATCACAACTAAACAATCCCGGATAAAATCATCGTATTAAATATGAAATGAACCATAGCCATAAATTTATCACAAATAATTCTCTTTAAGAGGAAAGTGTTAAAACACTGGTACTGTACAAGATCTGGTGAAGAGGCAGAGACAGTCACTCATGCATTGCTCTAGTGCAAACATGCAAGGGAGGTATGGTCACTGACCCTTCCTGAATACATGATCAGCAACCTGCGCAACTCCTCTATGTCTGAACTCCTTAGAGGAGTACTACAGAATGCAGGTAAGGCTGGTCTTAGCAGCCTTTGTATCATTCTGCGGTGCATTTGGTGGAACATAAGCACTACACTGCACGGTACCTAGACAAAACCAGCCTCTAATCTCCTGAACTTGTCTCTCTCACACCTCACAGAATTTCAAAACTCATAGATGGCTCTTTCTGCTCCAAGTCCATTAGTGTCAGCCCATCTTTACCCCACTTGGATCCCTCCCCTGCAAATTGTCTCAAACTCAAAACTGATGTTGCTATAAAACCAGGTCTCTCAAGAGCAGGTCCGGGTGTGGTCATTAGGAACAGCGAGGGTTGGGTTTTGGAGGCTCTTTCAAAACATATTTTTGGAAACTTCACCACAGAGGCAGAGGAACTCTCTGCTCTCCGTGAAGGCCTTCTTCTTGCCAAGTGCTTAAAGCTAAAGATTTGGAAAGCGGAAGTCGATGTTTGCAATGTTGCATCTTGGGTTTCTTCTGTTGTAGCTAGGAATGATGATGCTAGTTGTATTGTAATGGATATCAAAGAACAATGTATTGAGCTACGTAATTGTATGTTCAACCTCATCCCAAGAAAAGGAAATGAGGTTGCTAATACAATAGCAAACCTGGCATTAACCTCCAATTAATCTGGAGAAGGTCAGACAGAACACCAGCCCAAGTTGTACTCTTTCTGGTTTCTAATATATTTGTTCTATTCTCCCCAAAAAAAAAAAATAAATAAAGGATTAAATTCAAAGATTATGACACTTTATACTAGAAAATTAAATATTGAAAAAGCATATCTTGTTACACCGAAATTATAATTTATGTAGTATGCCATCTTGTACTAAATCATTTTAAGACAACTTCAGATATATTTATATATTCATATTATCATATTTGGTAGCCAATGTTTCAATATGATATAGGCTTAACATCTTGAGCGATGAAAAACAATTACGCGATTGATTTACATGTAATTTTAGTTTCATAATATGCTGGAACCAAACCAAGTTCAGCTTCAGTTGGATCACAGTTAGCGTCCTTTCATCACGATTAACAGTTCGTGAACAAAGATGGTAGTGAAAAAAAAAACGATTTTTTTAATTTGGTTCTAGTTACAAAACTCACACTAACTTTAATATTCTTTTTAAGAAACTCATTAAATAGAAGTTCAATAGCATCTTAATTAAACTCAAATCAAGCTAAACTATACATACAACAAGCTAATTTTAAACAAAATTTGATTCTAAACTTTTCATCGACTACACAATTATTTGAAGCATTCTCAGCTCATAGACAAAGAGAGAAATCAGGAAGAGATAAGAAAGTGAAATGATGATAAAGGTAACAGAGGATCCGGATTAAGAACATGATAAACAATTTGTTTTTTAGGATGCCAGTGAAATATATGAATAAAAAATTTGTTTTCTTCTTGACACTTATGGTGTGTGAACACAAAAGATCATAAACGGTTTTGATTGCTTGGATTATAAACTGCCCTTATTTCACAATCAGATGTCTACTTGTATGTTACACTGGTTTTTCTTCCACGAGAAAGCATAGGCCATTAATGCAATTTTTTTTTTTTTATGGCACGTGGAGCTAGCTCTACTTGTTACACGTTTATATTAAGGGGATCGTAGCATGACAGCCAGCCTCTCCATAAATGATGGACATGCAGCCACCCTAAAAGCTAATCTCTACACCTATTTTTCTTTCACACCCATTTAAAAAATTAGAAATACAAAGTTTACCACCCTTCATCGTGCCACAATTTGTTGGGTTGTGTTCCCTCTTATGTAGAGGCTCAACAAGTCTCAACAGGTTAAATTAAACCCATATAAAAATCCTAATACAATTAGGAATCATAACTCTATTTAAGTCTTATTTCCTTGATCAATAAAAATAAGAAAGAGAGGGTTTGGTGGCTGTGAGAGTTTAGAGTTTTTTGGAGGCAAAAAAAAAACACAAAATCAAGTGTGAAGAGAGAAAATCGTGTAGAAGAGAGGAGAAAAGAAAAGAGTGAATTTTCTGTACAGAAATTCATCTCGTACAGTTTCGAAGTTACTGCGATATCCTTTTCGTTAACCGTTAGATCGTGCTAAAATTTGGACAACACATTCATCTCTTCTGGATCTTGATTCTGAACGGTGGAGATCGGAAACGAGTTGTTGTTTGTGAGATATACAGCCTATAATAGAGCTGTATAATTTTTCCTGTATTGTCTGTGCTGCAATTTTGTAAGATAATATCTCTTTCGTTCACCGTTGGATCGAGCTCAAATTTGGACAGTATACTGAGCACCCGTGATTCTAAATTCTGACGGTGGAGATCGGATTTCGAGCTCCCAGTAAAGAGCGACGCGGTCCAGAACGTTCTGCTGAGTTTGTGATTTTTCTCTTCACTTGTTATTTAAACTTAAATTTGTGTTATTAGGGAACCTAGATAATTGTTGCTCGGTTTTGGTTCCTATTTGATATCAAAATAGTTTGTTACTCTCACATTTGATTATTAGTGGAGATTTTTGGTTGGACTACGGTCCCATGGTTTTTACTTCTCTCATTGGGGAGGTTTTTCACGTAAAAATTGGCTTGTGTTATTTGTGCATGTGGTGGTGATTTTATTTGCTCATTCTTTGATCGTTGGTGGTATTTATATATTGTGGTGGATTTGGACATTACTTAGTGGTTTTCCATAGGATTCATTCAGGGGGAGAAAAAGTTTCGCTGTGCAATTTGCTTGTGTTTGGTTTTTCTCCCATCAACGTGGTATCAGAGCTTGGTTCCAAATTTTGTAATGATGAATATGGAGAACAATTTGAATCTAAGTAGAATGATTACTCTGAATGGTTCGAACTATCATATTTGGAAGAGAAAGATGAAGGATTTTTTATATGTGAAAGATTTTCACTTACCTGTTTTTGCTACAAAAAAGTCTAGTGATAAATCTGATGCAGAGTGGACTTTGCTTCATTAGCAAGTATGTGGTTTCATTAGGCAATGGGTGAGTGACAATGTTTTGAATCATATCAGTGGGGAAACACATGCACGAACTTTGTGGGTCAAGCTTGAGGAGTTGTATGCCAGAAAAATCGGGAATAATAAATTGTTTCTGATGAAGCAATTGATGTATTTGAGATATCATGACGGTGCTCCTCTGACAGATCATTTGAATATATATCAGGGGATTATAAATCAATTGGCTGGCATGGGTATCAAGTTTGATGATGAGGCACAAGCATTATGGTTGCTTAGTACATTACTGGACTCATGGGAAACTTTTAGATCTTCTTTGTCGAACTCTGCTCCGAATGAAACGATGACAATGGATTTGGTCAAGGGTAATATTCTGAATGAAATGACGAGAAGAAAAACACAATGATCCACTTCATCTTCAAAAGTCCTAGTTACAGAAAGCAGATGGAGGAGTAAAAGCAGGAGTCCAAAGAATAGAAGTCAACACAGAAGTAAATCCAATAAGTTTGTAAATGTTGAGTGACACTACTGCCACAAAAAGGGACACATAAAGAAAAATTGCAAACAGTTGGAAAAGAAAAATAAAAATGACACAAGTAAAGAAACGAAAAATGAAAATAATAGCAATGATGACAGAGTTGCTACTATCATTCATGAAGACTTTTTTTTTTTATGTTTGATGCTGATTCCATTAATTTTGTATGCCATGAGACTAGTTGGGTGATTGACAGTGGTGCCTTCATTCATGCTACATCGCGAAAGGATTTCTTTACATTTTACACATATAGTGATTTTGGGAGTGTAAAGATGGGGAATGATGGCACGGCAAAAGTTGTTGGCATTGGAGATGTGAACCTGGAAAAAGATAACGGCTCCAGGTTAGTTTTAAAAAATGTAAAACATATTCTTGACATTCGTGTAAATATTATTTCTACAGGTAAACTTGATGATGAGGGATATTGCAACTTCTTTAGTAATGGTCAATGGAAACTCACCAGGGATGCCATGGTTGTGGCCAGAGGTAAAACGTGTTCTACTTTATACTTGTTGCAGGCAAAAATTTCAAAGTCCATCATCAATGCAGTTCAGGATAAAGACAAGGTAGAACTTTAGCATAAGAGGCTTAGACACATTAGCGAGAAAGGCTTGATTGTTTTGACTAAGAAAAAGAAGCTACCTGACATGAAAAATATACAGTTGAAGAGATGTTCTTATTGTTTAGTAGGGAAGCAGAACAGAGTCAATTTTCACAACTCTCCACCTACAAGGAAGTCAGGTATACTTAACTTAGTGCATTCAGATCTCTGCGGCCCCATGAAGACGAGATTACTCGGTGGAGCCCTATATTTTGTTACTTTCATAGATGATCACTCGAGAAAGACATGGGTTTACACCTTGAAGATGAAAGATCAAGTATTAGATGTGTTTAAGAAATTTCAGGCACTGGTTGAGAGACAGACTGGGAAAAAGTTGAGGTGCATCAGAACTGATAACGGGGGAGAGTATACGGGTTCTTTTGATAAGTATTGTAAACAGTAGGGTATTCGACATCAAAAGACACCTCCCAAAACTCCTCAGTTGAATGGTTTAGTTGAGAGGATGAACAGAACACTAGTAGAGAGAGTGAGATGTTTGCTTTCACAGGCACAGTTATCAAAAGATTTATGGGGTAAGGCTTTGAGTACTGCTGTACATGTTCTTAATCTCACACCGTGTGTTCCTTTATAGTTTGATGTACCAGACAGAGCTTGGAGTGGTAAAAATGTTTCCTATGATCACTTACGTGTTTTTGGGTGTAAGGCATTTGTGCATATTCCCAAAGATGAGAGATCCAAGCTTGATATGAAAACTCGACAGTGCATCTTCATCGGTTATGGTCAGGATGAGTTCAGATATAAATTCTTTGATCCGGTTGAGAAGAAACTTGTGAGAAGCAGAGATGTAGTATTTATGAAAAATCAGACTATACAGGATATTGAGAAAGTTGGGAATTCAGTGTTCGATGACAATAATGGTTTGGTCGATTTGAGTTCAGTTTCTTCAACAAATTTGCCAACACAGGTTGATGATCAGCAGGTTACAGTTGATACAGGTGGTTCCTCACAGGCAGAGGAAAATGTTGAAACTAATGAATAGGTGTAAATTCCTTATGCTCCATTAGATGTACCACTCAGGATGTCTACCGGAGACCGACATCCTTCAAATCGATATCCTGCAAGTGAGTACGTGTTATTGACTGATGGGGGAGAACCCGAGTGTTATACAGAGGCTTTGGAAGATGAGCACAAAAAGGAATGGCTTGAGGCTATGCAAGATGAAATGCAGTCACTTTATCAAAATCATACTTTCGAGTTAGTAAAGCTGCCTAAAGATATAAGAGCTTTGAAGAACAAATCGATTTTACATAATTAAACATGATGAGCTTAGTACTCGACCTCGATACAAAGCTAGATTGGTTGTCAAAGGATTCAACCAGAGGAAAGACATTGATTTTGATGAAATTTTCTCTCCAGTTGTGAAGATGTCATATATCCATGTTGTGCTTGGTTTAGCAGCCAGTCTTGATTTAGAGATCGAGCAGATGGATGTGAAGACTGCATTCCTTTATGGTGATTTGGAGGAAGAGATTTACATGAAACAGCCAGAAGGTTTCATTGTGAAAGGAAAAGAAGATTATATGTGCAAATTGAAGAAAAGTCTTTACGGTTTGAAACAGGCACTGAGACAATGATATAAGAAGATTGAGTCAGTTATAGGGGAGCAAGGCTACAAGAAAACAACTTCTGACCATTGTGTATTTGTTCGAAAAGTCTCTGATGATGACTTTATTATTTTACTGCTTTATGTTGATGACATATTGATTACTGGCAGGAATGTTTCAAGAATTGATATGTTGAATAAGAAATTAAGGTCAGTCTTTTGCTATGAAGAACTTGGGGCCAGCAAAGAAAATTCTTGGCATACAAATTGATCGTGATAGAAAGTCCAAGAAGTTATATATGTCACAGGAGAAGTATGTTGAAAAAGTACTTCAGAGATTCAATATGGACAAAGCTAAAGCAGTTAGTACTCTATTTGGTGCACATTTCAAGTTGAGTATGAAGCGGTGTCCTCCTATAGATGCCCAGGAAAATGACATGAAAAAATTTTCATATGCTTCAACAGTCGGGAGTTTGATGTATGCAATGGTATATACGAGACCAGATATAGCTCATGCTGTTGGTGTTGTTAGCCGGTTCATGTCTAATCCTGGAAAAGAGCATTGGAATGCTGTCAAGTGGATTATGAGATATCTTTGAGGTACTTCCAGTTTGAGACTTAGTTTTGGTGGTGAGAAGCCATTGCTAGTTGGCTACACAGATGCTGATATGGTAGGAGATGTGGATTCTCGTAAGTCAACGTCTGATTACTTAATTATCTTTGCAGGTGGTGCTGTAGGTTGGCAATCGAGATTGCAAAAATGTGTTGCACTTTCTACCACAGAAGTAGAATTCATTGTAGCAACTGAAGCTTGTAAAGAGTTGTTGTGGATGAAAAAGTTTGTAATAGAGCTTGGTTTCAAGCAACAGAGATATGTGTTATTATGTGATAGTTAGAGTGCTATTCACCTTGGGAAGAATTCAACCTTTCATGCAAGAACGAAGCATATCAAAGTGAGATATCATTGGATTAGAGATGTGTTGAATGACAAATTGATGGAACTTGACAAAGTTCATACAGACCACAATGAATCCGATATGTTTACAAAGGTATTACCAAGGGAGAAGCTTGAGGCTTATAGGATGATCGTCGGAATGGCGAACCCCTTCACATAATCGGGAAGGGGGAGATTTGTTGGGTTGAGTTCCCTCTTATGTAGATGCCCAATAAGTCTCAACAGGTTAAATTGAGTTAATATGGAAATCCTAGTGCAATTAGGAATCATAACCCTATTTAAGTCTTATTTCCTTGATCAATATAAATAAGAAAGAGAGAGTTTGGTGGCTGTGAGAGTTTAGGGTTTTTTGGAGGCAGAAAAAAACACAAAATCAAGTGTGAAGAGAAAAAATCATGTGGGAGAGAGGAGAAAAGAAAAGAGTGAATTTTCTACACTGAAATTCATCTCGTGCAGTTTCGAAGTTATTGCGTTATCCTTTTCGTTAACCGTTGGATCGTGCTGAAATTTGGATGGCACATTCATCTCTTCTGGATCTTGATTCTGAACGGTGGAGATCGGAAACGGAGTTATAGTTTGTGAGATATACAGCTGTAATAGAGCTGTTCGGTTTTTCCTGCATTGTCTATGTAGCAGTTTTGTAAGATCAATATTTCTTTCGTTCACCGTTGGATCGAGCTCAAATTTGGACAGTATACTGAGAACCCATGATTCTAAATTCTGGACGGTGAAGATCGGATTTTGAGATCCCAGTGAAGAGAAACGCTGTCCAAAACGTTCTGCTGAGTTTATGATTTTTCTCTTCACTTGTTATTTAAACTTAAATTTGTGTTATTAGGGAACCTAGATAATTGTTGCTCGGTTTTGGTTCTTATTTGATATTAAAACAGTTTGTTACTCTTACATTTGATTATGAGTGGAGATTTTTAGGTGGACTACGGTCCCGTGGTTTTTAATTCTCGTATTGAGGAGGTTTTCCACGTAAAAATTGATTTGTGTTATTTGTGCATGTGGTGCTAATTTTATTTGCTCATTATTTGATCGTTGGTGGTATTTATATATTGTGGTGGATTTGTGCATTACTTAATGGTTTTCCATAGATTCATTCAGGGGGAAAAAAATTTCCGCTGTGCAATTTGCTTGTGTTTGGTTTTTCTCCCATCACAATTGACCTTAGCAATATTTTTTTACATGCCCAATTTTATTTTTCCTTTGACTAGGCCTAAGTAAATATATTGATATATTCGATTATTCTCCCCACACCCTTCTAATTTTTTTTTTTTAAACACACCCTTCCGGTTACATTTACCACCAAAATCATAATCTTTAGAAGGCTACAAATTTGACAACTGCAATATTATTCTCAATTTGATAGCAAAACTCATAACATATAAGTTATTAGTGAAAATCTCATATAATTAATAGTACCAAAGTATATGTGAGTTTGTAAACTTGCGCTAGCAAACCAGTTTCAGTTTTAATGGCATTGTGAACCGCCAAGTTTGCCCTTCATTAAAGGGATTTGACTCTTTAAAGTTCTCTTTCTAACTCTTCTTCAGATGCTTCTTTTGAGACGATTTGAAGCTGATTCTCTCCTATCGGTCCGTTGACCAAAATCTTAATCATTTAAGCTCATCCACCCTTTTCCTGCAACTAAGTTCGTGTAATTGAAGTTTGTGAATCTCTCTTTAAATATTATTAAAGGTGTAAAGTTCGGTCAAGCTTGAGCTTAAATTTGAGATAATTTATTGGTATTCTGCATTTGTAACTGTATTACCTTAAATATATGTTGAGACATTGAAAATAAATGCATTTGGAAGTTTAAGTATAAAATGCATTTGAATTTTGTATCTAAATCACTTGTGATCAATTTGCGAAGTAGTTGAAATTTGCAAACAGTTAATTCATTGCAAGCTACTACGAAACACCACAAACTGTCAACAGCTCCATTAACTACAACATGGTCTAGAACTGATACTTCTGTTACGGTCACCGCTCCTTGTTTCCGGTCGATCAATATTGTTGACCATCATCACTCTGCCATTCGGTTTATCTCTCTCACTAATTCGCGAACCACACTACCAACACTATTGTTTCGTTTTGAAATGTTTCGAAAACACTTTGACATTTTGTTTTAAAGAGGAGAATTTTGTGTTTAGAATTTATTATAAGCTGAATGGTACTATTATAAGTCATTTTTCTAGAGTCATTTTACAAACTCATAAATGTTTTGTAAATTAAATGTCACATGATTAAAAAAAAAAAAAGAATTCTGATAAGTTATAGCTTGTGTACAAAGAAATTCTAGCTATTTGTTTGATTTGTTTACTTCTCTCTTCCAATGGTTCTCTCGCCAAACCATTCATGTCATAAAAAGAAACATGTATGCTCTTTTTCACTAATATTCAGCCAGTTGACTTATAAATATTTGATTACATTTGTGGTTGGATTTGTATTTACCATCAAACCATAAAAAATTTAGAAAATAGGCTAATCTTTTTTTATGGTTATAAAAAAAGATTAGCCTGTTTTCTAACTTTTTTACCAACTGATTAAACTATGTAGGCTAGTCAAACAATTGAAAGCCATTAGTTTAAAGACCTTTAATATTATTGGTTGACGTGCGAGCTGGGTAAGCGCGAGCTGCACGAGCGTTAACACCCGAATAATTTGTGTAGGGATGATCCGTAATTGTGAACCCCTTTTGATATTGTAGAGTCACGTCCGGAATCGAACCCATAACCTTATAGATATTAAGGGTATAAGACTCCTACTACCAAGCTAAGCATATAGCGACCGTCAACATTTTTTAAAAAAAAAATGATCAAAAAGGCTTGATTTTTTAAGAAATGAAAGAGAGAATGAACTTTCTCTGGTATCAAAAACCACCAAACAAGATGCTGATCTTCTTAAGGAAGAAAGTAAAGCTGCAAAATATTCAGAATTGTCAAGGGTATTAAGTGCAACAGCTTTGTTGAGTCAAGTTGTTTGTTTGGATGCAAGTGACATGTATGGACCATAAATCTGTTTGCTTCTTCAAAACCTATTGTGAGTGAACGCAAAAAGCCGAATATTGATTTAGATTGCTTGGATTATATGTTGTTCCTATTTCCAAACCGGATACATCTCAAATTGTATGACGGTGTTAGAATCCGTTATCAGCAAGTATATGCCATGGAGATTTTTGTTTATGGCATGTGGAGTTGAGTGTGCTTAGGGCCAGTTAAATATATATAATAATAAAACAAAAAAATTAAATATTGAAAAAGCATATCTTGTTACACCGAAATTATAATTTATATAGTATGCCATCTTGTAATAAATCATTTTAAGACAACTTCAGATATATTTATATATACACATTATCATATTTGGTAGCCAATGTTTCAATATGATGTAGGCTTAACATCTTGAGCAATAAAAAACAATTACGCGATTTAATTACATGTAATTTTTAAGTATTTGATTTACATGTAACTTTTAGTTTCATAATATGCTGGAACCAAACCAAGTCGAGCTTCAGTTGGATTATAGTTAGCGTCCCTTCATCACGATCAATAGTTCGTCAACAAAGATGGTAAAAGAAACAATTTTTCTAGTTTGGTTCTAATTGCAAATTTCACACTGACTTTAATATTGTTTATGAGAAACTCATTAAACAGAAGTACAATAGCATCTTAATTTATCTCAAATCAAGCTAAACTATATATACAGTAAGCTAATTTTAAACAAAAATTGATTTATAAACTTTTCACAGACCATAAAACTATTTGAAGTATTTCAGCTCAGGGAAGAACCTACAACCAGGGTTTGAACCTCACGTTTGCTGTCTCTTTTTCGCTTTAAAAAAAAAAATGACAAAATGTGATTCTTCGAATTTGGCATATTTTATATCCTTTCATGTACTATGAACAATTATTACTAATTACATAATTAATACGAACTATTTTTTTATTTCAAACTATATCACATTTATTATGACCAAATTTCTTTTTTTAAAAAAAGAATATGTTTAACAATGTGTGATTGCATCTTTATTTATATTTTAAATAGTTATTACTCTCTTCTTTCAATTTGTGATAAGAGTTTGAGTTTCATCATGTGTACATACTAATATATATAGAAAGTTTTCTCTCTTTTTATTATGGAAGTAGATATTTTTTAGTATTATAAAAGTAAAACATATAATATTGTATCATAACAAAAAAAAAAGTACAATATTATTTAATATTAATAGATATTAGTTTATTCATGATCATTGGTATGAGTTACTTTTGTTGTACATAAATTATTTTACATGATAAAATTTATATTAAAAAAGAAAAAAAAATACCTCATATAAACTATAATTGTTTTTTTATCATTAATTTTATTTTATTTTACTTTATTATAAAAGGGCTCCCCTAATATAAATATTTGGATCCGTCACTATTTCCGTACATAGACAGAGAGAAATCAGGAAGAGATAAGAAAGCGAAATGACGATGAAGCAAACGTGGAATGCGAATTAAGAACATGATAAACAATTTGTTTGTTTGGATGCAGTGACATAGATTAGTCAAAATTTGTTTTCTTCTTGACACTTACTGTGTGTCAACAAAAAAACAAAAACTTAAAACGATTTTGATTGCTCGAATTATATACTGCTCTTATTTAACAACCAGAAGAATGTCTTACCTGTATGATAAAGTGGTTGTTTCTTTCACCAGAAAGTATAGGCTATTAATGCATGTTTGCTTTTTTATAGCACGTGGAGCTAATTTCTGTTTTTTTTTTTTTTTTTTTGAGGGAAAAATAATATATTAAAGAGCACTCGAACAATCCTTGGCAATCAACCCTTCAAGAAAAGAAGGAATGACATGCCAAACAAACGGACTAACATGGGAACGAGCAGCCTTAGCAAGCGCATCCGCCACACCGTTAGCATGTCTTTTAACAAAGCTAACTCTAAAATTATTACAATGTGAAAGTAAGCTTTTACAATCCTCAATAAGGCAACCAAACTCAGACCAGTCTCGATTGGTAGAATTAATAGCATCGACCACCACCTTAGCATCCAATTCCAAGATTACATTAGCCACTTGCATGGAAAGTAGCCAGGAAATAGCTTCACGACAAACCAACGCTTCTGCTTCTTTAGGAACACACCACCCCTGCACCAGTTGGGACCGACACATAAGAAAACTACCATCATCCTTTCGGATAACCATCCCTAAGCCGATCCTTTGCGATTGCTCCAGAACCGACGCATCAATGTTACATTTTAACCAACCTTGCTCCGGTTTACACCAACGGACTCCCTTATTCTCAAAAACCCGACCTATATTCTTATTTGGACACCTAAGCGATTGCCACTCTTTAACAAAATCCAAACTATCCTTCACTGTCAACACAGGGGAATGTCTATAGTTACGCCAAAGTTGATTATTCCTTTGACACCAAATTCCCCAAATAACTGAAGCTACACAACCTGCCTGCTCACTGCTTAACCCCGCCAAAACCTCTAACAACCACCTACCAAAATCTTCAGAGCTTGTTTGAGAAAAGCCTATATCAACTTCTTTCCAACAAAGAACGGCAAAAGGGCAACTAAAAAACACATGCTTCAAAGTTTCAATCTCAGAACCACACAAAATACATGTTTGATCACAAGACATTCCACGCGTCACCAAATTCACCCTAGTAGGGACACAACCCCTACACACTTTCCACAGTAACATCTTGATCTTAGGGGGAACCTCTAAATCCCATAATCTTCCCCATTCACCCTCAATATAGTCCAAACCATAACCCAACCACTCCACAGCTAGTCTATAACCTGATTTAACCGAGTAGATATCATCCTTACTAAAATGCCAAATCATCTTATCCACTCTATTCCCATACCCCAACGGTAAACTAGCAATAGCCCGAACATCCCTCTCTGTAAATAAACTCTCCAGCAACTCTACATCCCATTCTCTACTCCCAGGAATCCACAAATCGGATACTTTCAAATCTTCCAAACCATCTATAACAGGGGTCTCAATATTAAAATTGCAATCCTCCTTAAGCCACGGATCCCGCCATAAATCAAAACTACCCCCATCCCCAATCCGCCACCTGCACCCTTGTTGAAGCACAGGATTAGCATGCCAAATGTCTCTCCAGACAAAACTAGGATTATAGCCTAACTTGGCGTTAAAGAAGTCACTCTTTGGAAAATATTTAGCTTTGAAAACACGACTTACCAAGGCATTTGGGTTGGAGATAAAATTCCACGCATGCTTACTTAACATTGCTAAATTAAAAGCTTGCAAATTCCTAAACCCCAGACCGCCCTTTTCCTTCCTAACACACAATCTGTTCCAAGTCAACCAATTTATTCTACGACGCCCATCCGCCTTTAAACCCCACCAGAAAGAATTCATCATTTTTTGTAGCTCATCACAAAGGGAAACCGGAAGCAAAAAACAACTCATGCAATAGACCGGTAAAGATTGTGCCACTGACTTGACTAAAACTTCCCTCCCCGCAAAAGACAAAAACCTCCCTTGCCAACCCTGAAGCCTACTCCATAATCTATCTTTCAAGAAATTAAAAATCGATCTTTTCTTCTTACCAATTAGAGATGGAAGACCCAAATATCTTCCTGTATCCAAAGGCGTAAACACTCCCAGCCTAGAGGAAATGGAAAGTTTAGAAGCGGCCGACACATTAGAACTGAAAAAGATACCTGATTTCTGAAGATTGACAGCTTGACCCGAGGCCTGTTCATATTGTTGGAGGATCCGTTGGATACGCAAACACTCAGACTCTTGGGCTTTGAAAAACAGGAAGCTATCATCAGCAAAAAACAGATGCGTTACACTAGGTGCTCCGCGACACACTTGACAGCCATGAATATCTCCACTCCGCTCCGCTTGGTTAATGAGAGCAGATAAACCTTCAGCACAAATAATAAAAAGATAAGGAGACAAAGGATCCCCCTGTCGAAGACCACGCTTAGGAGAAATAGGTCCTATATCCTGGCCATGAAAATTCACAGAATACGACACCGTTGAAACACACAACATAATCCATCTGACCCAAATGGTATTAAAGCCCATCTTACCCATAATCGCTTCCAGATACTCCCAAGAAATTCTATCATATGCCTTACTAATATCAATCTTCAAAGCCACCTCTCCTTTCTTGCCTCTATTTTTCATTTTCATAAAATGTATAAGTTCAAAAGCAGTAAGCACATTATCCGCAATCGACCTTCCCGGAACGAAAGCCGATTGATTATCAGAGATCACTCTAGGAAGCACTTGTTTCAACCTGTTTGCAAGCACCTTAGCCACAACCTTATAAACAACATTACAAAGAGCTATAGGACGAAAATCCTTCATCGACATAGGCGACTCGCATTTAGGAATAAGCACAATCGATGTATCATTTAACGAACAGGGGAATTCGCACCTTTCAAGCCACCCAGTTGCTGCCTTAAAAACATCATATCCTATAGTCGGCCAAAAATGTTGAAAGAAGGCCGGGTTCATCCCATCCGGCCCAGGGGATTTATCAGGATGCATCTGAAAAATTGCCTCATGAAACTCTTCCTCTGAAAATGGGGCTGTTAGCTTGACATTATCATCATTAGAAATACAAGTGGAGCTAATTTCTGTTAAGAGAATCGTAGCATAACCAACCTCTCCATAAACGGTGGCCATACCGCCGCCCAAAAAGCTACTTTATACAGCTATTTGTCTTTCACACCCATTTAAAAAATTAGAAAAGCAAAGTTTACCTTGTACACTCTTCATTATACCACAATTGACCTTATCAATATTTTTTTACATGCCCAATTTTTTTTTTTTTTTCCTTTGACTAGGCATAAGCAAATATTTTGATATATTCTCCCCACATCCTTCTATTTTATTTTAATTTTTTTTTTTTATACATTTAACATCAAAATCATAATCTTTTCAATGCTACAAATTCGACAACTGCAATATTATTCTCAATTTGACAGCAAAACACCTAAAATATAAGTTATTAGTGAAAATCTCATATAATAGCACCGAAAAATATGTGAGTTCGTAAATTTACACTAGAAAACCAACTTGAGTTTTAATGGCACTGCGAATCACCATTAAATGGATTTGACTCTCTAAAGTTCTCTTTCTAACTCTTCTTCAGACGACCTCTTCAACCGATTTGAAGCTCACTCTCTCCCATCGGTCCGATGACCACATTCTTAATCATTGAAGCTCACCCTTTTCCTACAACTGAGTTTGTGTCATTGAAGTTTTGGATCTCTCTTTAAATATTATTGAAGGTGTAAAGGTCGATCTAGTTTGAGCATAAATTTGAGATGATTTTGTATTGGTATTCTTCGTTTGTAATTGTATCACCGTAAACATATGTTGAGACATTGAAAATAAATGCATTTGAATTTTGTATGTAAATCACTTATGATCAATTTGCAAAGTAGTTGAAATTTGCAAATAGTTAATTCTACTGCAAATTAACACGAAACACTGCAAACTATCAACAACTCCACGAACTACAACATAATCTAAAACTGATACTTCTGTTACGATCGCCACTCGTTTCCCGCCATTCGGTTTATCTCTCTCACCAATTCATGAACCGCATTACCGACACTATTGTTTTGTTTTGAAATGCTCTGAAAACACTTTGACATTTTGCTTTAAAGAGGAGAATTTTGTGTTTAGAATTTATTATAAGTTGACTGGTGTTATTATAACTCATTTTTCTAGAGTCATTTTACAAACTCATAAATGTTTTATAAATCAAATGCCACTTAAAAAAAAATTAATAAAAAAACTCTGACAAATTAGAGCATCTTTAATACTCTTATAGATTGTGTTTTGAAAAAAAAAAACTTGTAATATCATCAATAACAATAGATTTACTTCCTATATGACCTATATATTATTCGATAGATAATCAAATTGAAACATTATTCTCTAATACTTTCATGTATTTTCATTTAATGCCTCCATATACTTCCATTGAATGTTTCCATATTTTCCATGTAATGCTTCTATGTTTTTTTGACTTTTAATTAGATTTGAAAAATATAATTAAATAATTATTAACTTGCTGACTTAACTGTCTAACATACCTTCTGAAAATAGATAGTAATGTTGAAAATGTTTTTTTTTTTTGTCATCTTAACTTGACATTGATGAGTCATAATTGCATTGGAAAAGTTTATTTTAACTCAATGTTTATTTATCCTGTGTAATATATAATTTTTTTATAATCCATAAGAGCATTGGAGATGTTCTTATAGCTTATGTACAAAGAAATTCTAGCTATTTGTTTGATTTGTTTACTCTCTCTTACACCATTCATGAAATAAAAATAAACATGTATGCTCCTTTTTACTAATTAATATTCAGCCAGTTGACTTGTAATTATTTGATTGCATTTGTGGTAGGATTTGTATTTGCCATCACACTATAAAAAAAGATTAGCCTATTTTCTAAATTTTTTCCCAACTGATTAAACTATGTAGGCTACTCAAACAATTCAAAGCCATTAGTTTAAAGACCTTTAATATTTTCAAAGGAAAAAAGAGTTGATAAAAGAAGACTTGATTTTTTAAGAAATGGAAGGAAGAAGAAACTTTCTCTGGTATCAAAAACCACCAAACAAGTTGCTGATCTTCTTAAGGAAGAAAGTAAAGCCGGAAAATATTCAGAATTGTCAAGGGTATTAAGTGCAACAGCTTTGTTGAGTCAATTTGTTTGTTTGGATGCAAGTGATATGTATGGACAATAAATCTGTTTGGTTCTTTAACACCTATTGTGTTTGAACGCAGAAAGCCATAAATATTGATTTAGATTGCTTGGATTATACGTTGTTCTTATCTCCAAACCAGATATGTTTCTAATTGTATGACAGTGTTAGATTCCATTATCAGCAAGTATATGCCATGGAGATTTTTGTTTATGGCATTTGGAGTTGAGTGTACTTGGGGTAATATAACTTGCGGTTGTTGTTAGTGTATATAAAAAGCCCATAGTTGAGACGATATTTCTAATTATTTAATTAAATGGAAGTAATGCATTACATACAGTTAAGAGCATGCATCATTATTACAAACTCTTAAACAATGTTTATAAACGTGTAAAGTAGAAGAAATGGAAAATTAGCTAGAGTTTAATTAGATCAAACTTAAAATATGAAAACCGATTTTGAGTTCAAAATAGTATTTAAGTTTTCTAAAATCTATAAAATATTATCATTTACATGAATTCAAGAAATTAGCTAGGTAATAAATTCAACTTTTGTCTTGTCCGTTGGCCCGTTACACTCTTGAATAATTTTAATTAAAAATTCATGCGGTGGACAATACGAGTGATGCTCTGTGTACAAGGTTGTCATGGGTGGCAAAAGAAACCCCTTTTAACATATTGGCCGCAATATAGAAGCTACTATAATTTTAAGTTAAACCGAGACTATGTATTATGTTGGGAGAAATTGAATTACTATGTATTATTTAGGAATATTATTAAAAACCCCCTATAATATAAAATATTATCAAACCACCGCTGGTTTTGAGAATATATAATGCCTAAAAAGTCCCCTCTTATTAGTGGCTTGAAATCCATTAGTGCTTTAGCGTTAAAAGTAAAGGTCCCGTTAGTGGTTAAGGGTAAATTGGTAAATATACCACCATCCCTATCTGTTTCCCTTCACAGTCTCTCTTCCCTCTCGTTAGTTTCTCTATCTTTTTACCACATGCCGTTGTCTTTCTTCCCTCTGTTGCACGCCGCTGGTCGGTGAATTTCTTCCCTCTCGCCGATCTCTCTTTTCCCTTGCACTGTTCTTCATTGTCTCCATCCAATTAAAAAGTGTAGATCCCATATAGGATCCCCACCATCCATCAAGGTAATGGACAATGGAGAAACAATCTGAGATCTCCACCTTCTGATATGATTATCACTAAGCTTTTTCTTTTCTTTCAATCCCAAACGAGAGAGAGAGTGACTCTGTGTGTGAGAGAGAGAGAAGAAGACATGATAGTGGTGGAGGAAATGGATGGCAAAGCTAAGGAAAGGTGTTGCATGTTGAGATGGGTTTGATTGATCTCGGTTGATTCAAGATAGTTTAGTGTAATTTAAGTCTCTTTAGTTGTTTGTATGATTGGGTTAGATCTGGTTTCATATTTTGTTGTTGTCTTTTGTAGCATTAATTTGAATTTGGTTGATTTTGTGTTGATACATTGCAGTTTTGAAGTTTAGAGATTGATATTTTATTATTGGCATATGGGGTTTTTTGTTAATTCATTTTTGGATTGGGTTTGTGTTAGTTGAGTTGCTTTTGGTAATTATAATGATCAATTAGTTTATCCTTTGGCTAAGTTTTAAATTTGTATTTGTGTAGTTGCCAAATACATGGTTTCAAGTGTAAGTTGAATTGTGCTGGAAATTGGAATAAATATGGGGCACCTGAATTTACATTCAGGAAATGATGCATTTTGTAAAGGACTCAAGGGCCGCCCTGTTAAGCCATTTGGGGGCGTTGTAGCTTGTATGACAAATTCAGAGATTGGAGCAACTTTTGTTGTGATGAGGAGGAATGTACAGTTTTGATTGATGGGTTTGGTTTTGATTGTCACAAATTTTGATGGTTTTGGTTATGGGTTGGGTTGTATTGATTGTTTGGTTTGATTGATGAATAGTGGTTTAGAGGCCGTGATGGATGATGAACACCAATATATATATATATATATTTACTTTTAACTTTTTTATAAAAGTAGAGATCCCAGATGGGATCTCCACTATTCATCTATCTTGATGGACAGTGGGGATCACATTTAGTATCTCCGCCTCTATTTTTTAATAATTTTAAATATAATTAATTATTGTATTTTTTATGATTTTTATTAATTAATAAGTAAATATAATAAGTAAATTCTATTATCAACAAGGGTAGTGGTGTTTTTACAAAACCCTAAAACATTAGATGGAAACAACTTTTAGACTGACGAATGGGATTTTTTAGTTATTATTTTCTAAAGTTGAGATGAACCGATAATATTTTTCATTTCAAGAGATTTTTTAAAATATTTCGTATTATTTATATTAAGTTTTTTCTATACAATTTTGGATCATACTACTATTTTAACATCCAATTTCACAAATAAATTTAGGGACAATCCTAATTTTCCCCCCTATCGTTTGAGGTAATAGCTAATTATCCTTTTATAGTTTATAAAAATTCCATTTTGACCTTTTTGTTAACTTTGTTACTAAAAAAAAAAATGATTTTGACAATGACGGTATATGAAAAGACCAAACTACACTTAATTAACAATAAAAATAAAATAAATAATTAATGTTTTATGAAATAAAATTAAAAAAAAAAAAAAAAGAAAGGTGGAGATCAAATCTCCACTTACACTATTTTGTTCTTCTTTAATGAAGAATATGAAAACATAAATCCATTTCCCAAAACATGAACCCAGCTTACTGCAACAACAATAACAACATCATCATCACTAAACCCCAACCTGCAACAACATCAAACATAACAGTAACATAATTAAAAAACCAAAAAAAAAAAAAAATACAAAGATGGAAACTTTTGGGTTTTTAGCCATAATAGTAGCATTATAGCATATATATATAATTAAAAAAAAAAAAAAAACCAACAAAAATTATGGAAACCCAAAACAACCCCCAAAAAAAAAAGAACAAAAACAAAGTTTCGGTAAGTTTCCATCACCAGGAACCCAAAAGTTTCTAGGTTTTCGGTAATGGAAACCTACGAAATTCACCCAATAAGTCCAAAAACTTCTGGGTTTTTGATGATGGAAACCCATAAATTAGTTTTTAGGTGATAAGTTTCTATTGCCAAAAGAGAGACAAAGGAGAAGTAGAAACATCGTTGAGAGAAAAGAAGAAAGAGAGAGAGAGAGGACTTATAAACTTTAAATTTATTTTTTTCTATTTTTTAATATTTTGTTGAATTATTTCCACCGCCCATTATGACATAATTTTTTTAAAAAAAATATTAATATCTTAATATTTTAAAATTTTTTATACTTAAAAAAAATTAATAGTTTTGATCAAATTTGTGTTTTATTAAATATTAATAAAAATATATTAAATATTAATATATTTTGATATTTTATTAAATATTAATATTTATGGAATAATCCTAAAAAACCTGCTCTAGTTTGTGAAAATATCTATTTTACAACTTTAGTTTCATTTTTATCCAAATTACCCCCTATCGTTAGTAAGTTAACAAAAAAATTATAAAAAGACAATTCTAGCCTTGTAAAACATTTTTATTTAACAAATAAAATAATTATAACATAATATTTTGAATTAAAAAATTAATTAAAATAAAAAAGGGATCCATCAGACTATTTTCATCTTCAACCTTCAACCTCCAACCTTCATCTTCATGATCGTCAATCTTCATCACCCACCATTTAACACTTCAGTCATAGACTCTATTAGACCACCATCAGTTGCCACCTCTTTCTTTTTCTTCTTCCGTCCCCCAACTAACAACCCCCCCCCCCCCGCCCCACCCCTTTTTTTTTTTTTTTTTTGTTTTTCTGGGCTTCCAGTCACTAGAAACCACATGAATTCTGGGTTTTCATTCTCTGGAAACCTAGTTATCATCAACCCAAAAAAAAAAATTGTCATATTAACCCCATCATCCATCATCGATCATTAACACCATTATTATCAATCATCAACATAATTACCAACCAAAATCAAAATCATAAAAAATCAACAACCAAAATCAACCAAGAAGAAGCACAACATTGCAATTAGCCAACACCAATGAGGAGAAGCAAGGCGAGAGGATATCGAGAGGGAGAGAGTGCATCTGAGTGATGGACTGACTAGGGAGAATGAGAATGAGTGAGTCATTTGTGTGAAGGAGGATAGACTCTAGAGAAGGATAACAACCCATCAAGGGGATGAGAGTGCGTGAGGGGATAGTGAGGTCTGATCTGATTGTGAGAGGGAAGTGTGTCGACTTGACGGTGGTAAAATGGGTGCGTCAGAGTCATCGGTGGTGGAGATGGGTGACGATAGCGATGAATCAATAGAAAAAGAAGAAGAAGAAGAAACGAGAAGGGAAAAAGAAGACACGTGGAGATGGTGGCGTTGGCGGCAATGAGGAGAAGAAGAAGATAAAGAAAAGAAAATGGTTTCCAAATGGATTTTGTAAATAATCTAAGTTTTAGGTTTTCTTATTTTAATTTTTTAATTATAATATTATTTTATTCATTTATTTTAGTAAGTTTAGTATTATATTATTTTATTTTAAAAAGTTTATCTATTTTCAATTTTAATATTATATTTTTATTAATTTATTTTAATCAATTTTAATTAATTTTTTATCACATTTTTATTTTTGTCTTTAAAGTCAAACGGTCAATATAGTCAATCTAACGGAATCTGTAACCATCAGAGATATTATCGTCTTTTTACATGCTTCTAGTAGGTATTTTGAATGTTTTTATTAACGTTAGAAGAGATTTTGGATAAAATGAAACTAGAGGTGATAAAATTGATATTTTTATAAATTAAAATAATTTTTTGAGATTATCCCTTAATATATTTGATTTGTCACATTTAATAGGGATTTTGATTATTTCATTGACCTATTGGGGGAAAAATAGAATTATAATTTAAATTTATTGTAGATATTTATCTTTCTAAAAGGATCGTAGTAGTACCATCCACTACATAGATAAAAATAAATTATTTTATGAATAAAACGACAATGACTTTAATTGCACATGTAGCTCATGATATATGTTCAATCATGCACTGTCATATCAAAACAAAACGTTGATACAACTATTATTCTCAAGATATTTTTATACAAGTCTGTCCTGTTTTTCAATCGCTGGCTATATATACATAACATTACAAACGGATAACAATATCCAGGAACAGCCAACTTTGTTTATTCATATCAAAAACCTGTGATCAGAAATAAAATGGTAAACAAGATTTGTCTATTTTCCTGAGATTTAACAAACATATATTTATCACTTTTAACTTATGTTCATTATGTCTCTAATTATTAGGCGTCCTTTCCTTTCTCAGTTTTCATCGATTAAAATTTTCATCGACGGTAGAGAATTTACTTATATTTTCATCGACGGTCGAGAATTTACTTATATATGTATATATTTATTGTCTTTTGTAGTCTTACAACCCGGAAAACGCTGAAAAGGTTGGACCATGGGGTAGTCAAGCAGGGACATACTGGAGCTACCTACCAAACTTTCCGATTCAAAAGATTACAGTGCGTCATGTGGGGATCTGCAATTCGATCATGTTCGGAAATTGGAACCAAGAAGTAGGAGAGTTTGAGACTACTGGAAGATATGGTAGTAGAGGTGGAACCGTTGAAACGGTAAGTGTTCTTTTTACCATCTATATCAGTTTTTGAATCTCTTGTTAATCTTCTTTTTTTCTTTGTTAATATATCATACTTTCAAGTTTTAAATACTATAATTGGATCACTTCTTATTAGTTTAAACTTTTAGGTCTGATGATAATTAATATGGTATCAGTGTTTAGAGATCTCTGATTCAATTTCTCTCTTTCCTTTGTCGTCATTTTTTATCAATTTAAACTTTGACTGTGATGATAACTAATATTTCTAACAAAAGCTATACGTTATATAGGTAATTGAACTCGATTGGTCTAAGGAATATTTGACGGGGATAAGTGGAACTTGTGCCACTGTAGAAGGCAAATATTGCGTCGAATCCGTGACTTTCCTGACAAACAAAGACAAATATGGACCATATGGTCGCACGACCGGCACTCCTTTTAAATACACTCCAGGGGACCAAATCATTGTTGGCTTTTTTGGACGTTTTGATCCATCTCATTTTATTGAAAATATAGGGGTTTACGTCAAGAAAGCTGAAGACGTGATTGGCTCAACGATAAAAACTATTACTCCCAAGGTAATTCATATAGTCACTACCAATGTCATACTCTACTCTATCAAATAAATAATTAACATGTTTATTTATAGGTTATATATAAATGCTGAACAAGTTTTATTTTTGTCACGTCACTGACAGCAGGTTGGCAGTGCTTCGATAAAGGACAAGGAGGACAAGCCATAAACATGTTTCAAGTGAAGCATTCTCGAAGGTTGTTATTTTCAATGTTTGTATGAAATAAATGGACGAAAGAATCGTAGTGTTTGTGGGAATTAAATAAATGGGTTCGTGTCTGTCAGCGTCAGTTGTGTCTTTATTTCTGTTTACTGCAATTATAAGGTCTAGTCTCTACTTATGGCAAGTATGTGCCACCCTCTCTATGTTTATAAATAATAAATAAAATGGTCGAGAAACTTTATGATATGCCAAATGTTTTGTGGAAGTCCATTATTTTATGTTATCATTATGATTATTATAAATATAAGAATTGTGTACGACTCCTGAAGAAATGCTATGAAGTCAAAATTACATTACTTATGATAATAAAAAGAAATTGACATTCAACACTGCATAGCATAGTTTGTTAATTTACTATTTTCTTTTTTTAATATAAGATTATTGATCAAAATCAATATATTTTTAAAAAAACAAAAAAAATGAAAAGGGAGAAGGCAAAATGCCAAAAAAAAAAAAACTTTAAAGATTACAAACAGACTATGAAAAGAGAAAGATGACAAAAGATTCAACGAAAAACAAAACCTTTACAAATCAAATCTAAAGCAGATCTCATTACAAACCTTATAAGAAAAATCCAACAAGAAAAACCCAGTATGGGAAAAAGATTATCCACCCTCTAAGATCAAAACTAACTAAATCGATAACGATTTTTGACAAGAAAATCATTAGAGATGGGGATCCAAAAAATTGGGGAGCCATCCACCACTAAGTGAATAAAAAGTTAAACATGTCGTGTGTCACGTTATTATTGGAAGGATATACCAACATCAACATAACACGCTAACTAAGCGTCTTATAAAAGATTTTCTCATACATTGTGTCCCATATAACATCCATAGGAGCATCTGACATGAGCCCCAGCGAATTCACATGAGTTCCAGAAATACAATATCCTGCATTGATAGCAGCAGAACGAAAAAACCACTGCTGAAGGGGAGGTGCATATTTCAGTGTCGCGCAGAGTTTGTGCAGACTGAGAAAAACGGAGGAACATCAGGCAATTCCTGCAAACAGTTCATAAATGAGAACATGAATATCCATATGTTAAAATATCTTCACAGCGATCAAAAATTTCATTCTGTGAATCAAGGTATGAACATTGCTTATGAGGCAACTCTTTTAAGTAATTACCAAAACCAAGTGATGCAGGACAGATTTGGGATATGTTCCTTATGAGCTATTGCATCACAAAAAATACTTTAGGAGTAGAAAGACAGAAAATTATTAAGATAGTAGGCAGATTGCATCACAAAACCTTGAGACATTATCTAGGAATTGCCCCCAGCACCAAGACATCACACTTTGGTTTGTTAGCATCTCACAAACTAAAAAAAAAAAATCAAAATTTTGTTCACTGATTCCATACCCAGCAGATAGGACTCAATTTCAGTACAAATTTCTAGAAAATATTTGCTTAGCTTGCCAATAATAGAAAAACATTAATGACTCATTAGACACCGTAAACTGGACATGTAAAGTTTTTTTCTTTGCTGACAGCCACTGGTTTCTATCAACAGGAGCTTAAGCTTGCTAGGAATTAAACAATAGCATTAAGCTCTACACACCTCATGCACATGACTGGGGACTTGTCAAGTGGATCGCTCCAAAACACAAATGATCAATAACAAGCAAAATTAGCATCTCACATTTCATCATCTTTATTTGGCAATTTATTGTCGCCTGGGACAAGAAGATTTAATGACAGCTGACTGCTATGCGTAAGGCTTTAGAATAGGGCACAACATACAATAAGTTGTATTATCTGGGACATAAAGCTTCATAAATAGTGTGAAGCCGGCTTTCTTTTTAAGGAAAACTTAAACCAAAAATCTTATAGGAAAAAGAAAATCAACCAAAAACTTTCAAGTAATTGTTCCAGGACTTTGATCCATATATGGTGCACAAAATAAATCTCCTCAATGGAAAACCGAAACAAATCTTGACTATACATGCTTTCACTAAAAACTTTTAACCACTCCACGGACGTAGCCAAGATTTCATATCAAGGTAGGTTAGAATAAGATTTTTAAATAAACTCCGACGATACGAAAATATTTTATAAATTAAAAAATGTAGACATATCTATTTAAAGAGGATATATTAAGCTTTACCTCTCAAAATTCATATTCTAAACATATATATTAACAAAAATAAAAATTAAAAAAAAAAACTGAACAAAATGTTTAAATAATCAAATTTATCGAATATGAATTATAACTAATGTTATGATTTAATAATCTTTCTTTAAACATAAATAATCTACATTTTAACAATCATAATTTATAATTATTACCACACTTCAAACTAAATAATATATTAGTAAAAACACCAAAATATTAAATTTAAATAATATATAAAGCAACTTATGATAAAAAAAAAAAAAAAGGTAAAATATGAAAAATTTAAGTAAAATTTCATATTTAATACATAAAATAAAGTTATTACATAAATATTGTTTGAATTAAAATATAAAATAAAAATAAAAAATATATATATGCATTAAGTTTAGAATAAATGTCCATTTGTTTATATCACAAAAATTAATAATCATATATACATATATGCACACATGGGTATATATATATATATGTATATATATAATTTAAAATTGATGAAGGTGTTGTATATTTTTGGGGAATTCCAGATATGCTTGAGAAACAAAAAAAAAAAACTATGGTGTAAATTCAACGGCGAACCCGAGAGTGCAAGTAGTTAAGAAATTTATCAAAAACTCAAGTTAATGGAAGATTCATGAACCATGAAAGTGGATCAAAATAACCCATCTCACTGGCTACAGATAGGCTCGTAATTGTAAAATACCAAGCCAACAAACAGCTAGCAATGGACATGTCTCCAGTTTTATAATAACAATTTATTTTCTATCATCCTATCAGTCCCACATGTCTCCAGTTTTATAATAACAATTTATTTTCTATCATTCTATCAGTCAATTATCTCTTGTCAATCTATCAACCATTATCAGTCAATTAACCAACTCTATTAACCATTATACGCCACACACACACACACACAACACTCCACTCCATTTATATTTACATATATTTTAATCATCCATCCATCCAATAAAAATATGTATAATATAAATTTTTGTAGGGGGAGCTTTCCCTAGCCCCGACTATCCTACGTCCCTGAGCAACCCTCGTTTATGTAGAGTTACACGACAGTCCGTCGAGCACACTCCTTAGAGGAAATAGAGGATAACTTCACTTTAGCAAGAATAATATCTTACCACCAAGTAACTTAAGAATATAAAAAACACGGCTTGTAGTGTCAATTATAGATATTCAAATTATAATAACGGCCTTTAAAAGCCCCATGATACTTGCCTTAATCATCGCAAGCCTTTAATGCACGCTATGAATTTCCTGTGATAAATATAAGATTTTCTTGTAATAACGGTGGATTCGGAGCGGATGGATTGGTTTATAGATGGGAAATTGATTGGATATGCTTCTAGGTTGGTCTTGTTCTCGGGTCTTCTCAATCTGATGTGCTCTGCCATTATTGTTGCGATTGAAGATGAAGCTGATGATGAAAATGATAAATTTACTTGGATTTGTAGTCATCATGTCTGTGATGCATTGATGAAAGGGGTATATTTGTCTTTCACTTGCTATTTTATTTATTTATAATTTTTTTTTTTTTATGTTTGATATTTCAGTATGCTGCCACATGTATTATCACTAGGTTTGTAATATCCAAAAGCCCCTATTACCGTTATGTTTGACTAATGATTCACTAAGATCAAGGACGAAACTAATGAATTTCATATAACTTTAGCGATGGTGGGGTATAAACCAATTATTGTTTGAAACAGTAAAGTTTCCTAAAAGCATAGGGAAGAAATTAAAATTTTTTCCAATAAATTACATTATCCAAATAAGGGGATTTTTTTTTTTTCCAGACCAATGGGAAAAGTTTTTTAAGTAAAAAAAAAAATCAAGGGAAGTAATCATGTCACTATGCATCAAAAGGAACATGTACTCTCATACACTACTACAAAATAATAATAATAATAATAATAATAAAAAGAGCGTGGAAGAGCCCATGTTACTATAAATATGTATTGCAATGATGCAAGAACTTCACTATGGTAGAAACCTATGCCACTATTTGAGGAAAATCAACATTTCATATTAGATGACAGTGGCAGACTACAAAAAATCTCACTCATAGTTTTTGGATCGATCCAACTCGTGACATGTGCGAAGACTATCATCGCACCTTACTGTCACATACGATACCACATGATTTAACACAAATTACTTGGCTTTTTGTTATTAAAATTTGAAAGGGTGTTGCTTTTACAAATAGCTAATATACTAATTTCGTCAAAGAGAATGGCAAGAAAATGAATAATTTGTGCCAAATGCTATTCGGTTTACAATGAATATAGCTAGCTAGGAAAGGCAATTAGGACCTACAGGTCTAGTAAATGATTAATTAAAAAATTGAAAACCAATCATATATAGTAGGATTTTATGGATTTTGCTTAAGTTGGTTAGGAAAGGTTTAGCACTCAGCATACATAGATGTGAGCAACAATGGACAAGAACAAAAGCAAATTTGGCTAGAAGGTTGCTAAACGAAATAAATTAAATAAAATAAAAGGTAGTAATGATAATAACATAAATAAAGAGCACAAATACAAGTTTACTTAGATCATTAAAATGCTAAAAGTTCACTTAAAATTATGAAAAAATTAGTTTTAGGTTATTGGTTACATTCAATACAATATAATACTAAACTTGACCAACATTAAAATAATGATTAATTAGTCTGCTAAACTTTCTTAGATAATAGAAGACTTAAGCAAAATTCACAAAAATCCAATTATGATTGGTTTTCAGTTTAAATTGGTAACCAATCATTCATTTATTGGAGTATTATTAGGCCTGTCGCCTACAAATTTCCATTTGACATTATAGACCAGATACCATTTGGCACAGTTCATCACTTTCTCGTCATCTTCCTTGAGGAAATACCTCAACTGTTTGTAAAAGTAAAGCCTTATCGATTTTTTGCCTAACAAAAAACGTCAATCTATTTGTTTTAAATCAGATGGAATCACAGGTGACAATAAGGTGCGATGACAACCATTACACGTCACGAGCTAGAATGGTTATAAAATTTCTATTCTCATTAAAACATTTTTAATGATAAAAATTAAAAACATGGAAAACAGGAAAAAAAATACATGTTTTTCATTTTCGTTTTCTTGTTTTCCAATTGAAAAAAAAAAAAAAAGTTAATTTCACAATTTTTTTATTAATTTTAATTGAGATGTTTTATCTTTTCAATAAGGAAAAAGAACTCGATTACTTGAGTGAGATAGTGGAATTGAGTTTCATATCTTGCATAAACTTGATTCCTAATTTTGATATGGGTTCCACAAAACTTAATCCTCTAAATGATTTAGTGTGCATTTGAGATTCCTTTTACTTATAAAATAATAATGCTAACTATAGTTTTTAAAATTTTTATTAAAGTAAGGGTATCATTAACTTTTTAAAGCAATCCCAAATGAAAACTTAGGATGTTTTATCTTAAAATTGAATAGTCTTGAATATTATTTAAAACTGAACCAAGACTGAAATCCGAAACCTAAAGGATATGTTTGTTTTTTACCTTGTAATGTTTGATTATACATGTTGATCATTTATTTTTTTAAGAGAAAAACATACAAAAACAAATACTCTTATGTTTATATTCTTATAACTAATAATTATTATGTATTTTTATTTTAAATTATATATGTAGCAAAAAACAAATCATTTAATAATCCGAACCAAATTTATCTATATATTGTTAATTTTTCAAAAATGTAGGTAGTTTTTATTGATAATAATAACTATATATTGTTTTAAACAATAATAGTTTAAGAAAGTATTAAGTTTACATACCTCATATATTCTTTTAAGTTATAAAATATATGTTCTTAATTAAAATTGCAATACAAATATAAAGATTCAAGTTACTAATAACAATATATATGAAAAATGATAATTTGTAGGATATTAAGATAGATAAAATTGAAAATATGTATCTTTGAGAATGATAGTTATGAAAGAAAATATTTTTATTATAATTAAGTGATTAATTAGGTATTAAATGATAAGTTAGAATTTCTAACTTTTCATTTTAAGTTGCTTTTTTAGCAATTTTAAGTTTTGTAAACACTTAAAAAACAAATAAAAATGACTTAATAAATCCAATTTAGACCCTTTAAATGATAAATTGAAAAAACAAATAATCCCTTAGTAAACAGAGTAATTTATAAATTAGTAATTCAATTCCCTTTTGTTAATACGATTCCCAATTAGTGAAAGACTTATGTAAACACTTCTGACCTTAAGCTAAATTAATATATTTTTTTTTTCATAAAACATAATTTATTAAAGTTGTACAGTAATAAAAAAATAACATGAGGAAAAAATTATTAATTTAATAAAGTAATAATGATTAATCAAAATTAATTCTAATACACGTAGAAAGTAGGGGAAAAAATAAAAACAAAAGCAAAAACAAATGTCTAGGATGGCATATGCGCAATCTTTTTGTTATTTGCAAGAAAAAAGATGAAATGAGAATTTGGTAGTCCATTGAAGGGGGAAAAAAAAAAACCCTTTGTTTTTTTTTTTTTTTTTTTCAAGAACTTCCAAATATAGAAACTTTTATTACAACATATCCAAATACTCTCTCAGTAAGCTCCCTCTAAATCATGCCAAACAGATCAAAATTTCATGATAAAACACAAATTCGATATATTTCTAAAATCATAAAGATTCAACAAATTAATAAAAGATGCATCATCTGGATGTCCTCCTAAAATGTCCACTAGACTTTTAGTGTAAAATTTCTTAAATGCCCGTACTCAAATTAGTTTACACTTTATTTTATCTATTAAATAAAAAATTTAATAAATATAATAAAAGGTCTTAAAAAAGTTATCCTTCAACATTACCACAAATCAAAACTTTGTCATTGAAACCAGAAGCAACCACCCCTAAAAAAATAAAAAAAATAATAATAAATAAAAAAGGTTTTTATCACTCTGTTCATCATTTCCACTTAGTTTAGTCAGTTTTCATCTATCATCTGTTTGTTGATCACCTAAATATGAAATCTGTCAATTTTCATCATTCCATTTATCAGCCAAACAAAAATATCTGCTTATCATCCGTATCACCAAAACATCATTCCCTAACTTCTTCATCATCATAGCAATCATAATACCCAAGTCAATAGAAAAATATAAAATAATTTAATTTATTTATCAATAATTTAATATAAAGAGTAAATAGTTAATTTATATTTTTTGTTACGTTTAACTATCAAAAGTTTGGTCAATCTGAATGAGTCAAAAATATAGAAATCAGAAAAAGATTTATAATTTCATATCACTTAGAGATAAAAATAATTGTTGCCTTTCAAAATAATTACAAATATTATTAAGTTAAAATTATCTAGTAATAAATGTTATTACTAGGTAATTTTAACTTAATAATTATATTTTCTTTTTTTCTTTGAAAGATCTTATTTTTTAACTAAAAGATCCTCCATCCATTTATTTATTTTATCTTATATATTATTAACTCATTAACAGAGAAATTGACATTTTTAATTGCCTATTAACCACTGTCTTTTATAATATGACCCATCATGACTCCTTTCTCGATTCCATAAGAATCTCATGAAATATATGATATTGCTGATTGACAAATAGAGTTTTCTAAAAATTCTTTAGAAAAATCATCATAAATTTCATGGTCGTTTTATAAAATTTCATCTAAACAAATTAAAAAGCTATACATTTCTTATATTGGACCCCTGGACTGAATAATCAATATTTTTATATAATATCTTAAAATTATATTTCATTTATAAAACTATTCTGAAAACACATTTACGAAATCTGATTAATTAAAAATAATATACACTGATGAAAAAATATTTCTACTTAAAAATAATGTTAATGTATTTTATCATCACCATATGACTCACAATATGCAATAATCTGCACAAACCTAAATAAATCATTTTCTTTCGATAATCACTAGCATAACATATTTCTGGTAATAATAAATAATTTTCAATTATTCATACGCAATTATATCTAAAAATAAAACTGAATTTAAGTCTCATATCGTAATAAAATTGTGAACTTCTACATAAATCATATTTATAACGTCAATAATATATAATTTGAAAATGATAATTTGTAAAACTTTTCTAAAAAAATTTTCTGTAAATCCGGTGTTCTATAAATCTCTTTTTGTATTGATCAACCTCAATATATAATATATTTAATATAAAAATCTACACTAACTAGTACATGAGGAAACTACCATACGTGGATGAGATACTCAACACCTACGTAGAGTAAGAAATAACGTATGTCATACAATTGCATGATGAGTCTATGATTCACACGTGTGACAGTTAAAGGAGAAGTTACAATCTTGGTGTTCTAAAAATATTTTTATTTTCATTCTCAAATCTCAAATAATTTTCATAGGCAAATATATGTAATTATCTTTTTAAACATACCTATAATTTTGAATAAATACTTTTATCAAAACATCAACAAATATACTTTCTCAAAACATATACAAAATATTACTAAAAATATTCTAAATATTTCTTATGATAAATCCAAGCTGAAAACATAAATTCCAATTGGAATTTTTTATACAATAACCTATTTACAAATTTGTAATAAATTTTTATTGCAATAGTAAAATATAATTCATGTATTCATTCATTTTCGATAAATTATAAATATTTCAATATAAATAATTATAATTAAATAAATGAATTTAAAATAAAATGATTTATTCACAAAACTCATTTACTCAAATCTAGATCTAAAACGGGTTTCTTATCTAATTCCTCTTCATCTTGGATTCACCTTAAAATTACATAAAACTCAATTAAGTATATATGAGAAAATTAACTAATTTTTTGAATTTAAATCATAGTGAAATAAAATTATTTATCTGAATAAATTAAGCACATAAATATTCCGTCTACCCATATGAATTTTCCTTTTTTTTTCCTCTCATGGTTTCTTTATGGTTTATTTCTTATTGTTTTGCTGCTTGATTTTCAGATTCTGCATGTGCTTGCTGCTTACATCCAGTACTATAGACATATAGCCGCTTTAAGTCACTCTTTCATCGTAGATGGCTGGTGGCTACAGTGACACCCCAACTCGTAGAGTTTTGTCTATTAGTCAAATATCTATGGTTTGATCCACAGTTAAGACCTAAAAGGTAAGAGTAATTTTTTTATATGGTATGAGTCTATTTTTCCAATTCTAGGAGTCTAATTTCAAATCATGCTTCAGAGATTCTGATTAAGAGTATCCGATAAATTATATAGTATCTATGATATTTGTATAATATAAAATAAAAAAATTAAAAAAAAAAAAAAAGAGGTCACCCTCTCACCAAGTATAAATATAAAATTATATACGACCACTTCAATTTCTCTTGCATGCCTCGATGTTGCTTACCATGCACAAACTTGTGACACTTGCTTATTTACAACAAAAAATATGCCGCTCGTCTCAGATTCTCATTCATTCATACTTCCATTTTGTTTACTGACACACGCACCCATTCTCTTTCTTGATTTTGACCTACTTTTCTTTTCCTCCTTCATTTCACTCTCTTTCATTCTTTATCTCATGCCAATCATCCACAATTTCAACCACATTTTTTTTTTTCCATACATTCAAATTATTCATATAAACATTATAAAACACTATTTTACATTTAGTTAACTCATCTAATCTTTTTTATAACGTCCGTGCCCTTCTTCCAATATACACTTGGTCAAAGTACTGAACTTGTTCATTTCTTTCCGTTTCCTTCCATTTCTTTCCCATTATCATTCAAAATCATTCGATCATCATTTAATCATTACATAACAAACATAAAATAACACGAATACACTTGAATTTCAAAATTAACATTCACTTGTCCTAAAAAGAAGTTTTAAAAATTTTTCTTTTTCACGCATTACTTCATCACATAAAACATTCAAAAATCATTGATTTAACACATAAATAAGATTGATATGACAAAAACACCCCTAGGTTGCTCTCTAGTGTACGTACGACATAGAGAACTAAATTATTATTATTATTATTATTATTTTAATTGGGCTTGAGTTTGAGATATCATCTCAAACGCCTACGTACTCATTTCATCATTGGGATCAAAACCCTCGTAGTTCCACAAACTATTATTATAATTTATCAAAATAATTCAGTCAAGCATGTATATTTCCCGAACTTTTTATTTTTCATTACATAATGTTACAAAATTATTTATACTATGATTTTCACATAAACATGAAATCAAATCAATTAAAAATAATAATATTGCACAAGTTACGAAATAATTAATTTATTTTCAATACATAATAAATACTGAAATATACGTAAATGTACTAAAAATCACATTTTAATCATTTTCAAATCTTAAATAATTTTATATGCAAAATTGGTATAACTCGATTTCTAAATATAAACATAATTATCAAAATATATATTCTATATTCAAATCATAAATCATAATACATAATCAATAAATTAATAAATTAATTAAATAATTTTATTCGAATAACACTTAAATAAATAAAATCTGAAACATATATAAACTTTTATTTCAATCGTAAAACATAATTTATAACCTATAAAATCAACTAACTTAACAATTTATTTACTTGAAATAAATAATAAAATTTGAAATATAAATAAATATAACTAAATCAATTTAATTAAAAATAAAGCTATTTACTCATATAACTTTTTTACTTATTTATGGATGTAAAACGAGTTCCCCTTTAATTCTCTTATCATTCTGGATCCATTCTAAAATCATATAAAATTCAATTTATAACTTATAGAAAAATAAACTAATTTTTCTGAAATCCCAATCTTATTAAAATAAACTTACTTACATGAATAAATCGAGCATCCAGAATATTTTTCTTTGCTTCTCCCTCTCTTTTGTCTAGTTTTTTTTTAATTTTCTTTTGGTTTCGTTTGCTTCCTTTCTTTTTTGTTTTGTGCCGACAACATATATATATATATATATCACCTCCCCTCCTCTCTCTCCTTATCTCCATCGCCTCATCTGTTTACTTTTTCTCTTTTTTTTTAAAAAAAAAAAAAAAATCTATCATTATTTGTTTGCACAAATATATATAATAATAATTATTATTATTATTATCATTATTATTATTAATAATTAACGCTACCACTTTTTAACTTTTTATACAACACATGTAAATTTTTATTTTAATCCCTATAATTTTTTACATTTAGCCCAACTTTCTTAATTTCTTTTAAAAATATCCTCCAATCAGATATTTATCCACAAACTTCTGTACTTCTAAAATTAAAACTGGACTAAATTAGTAACAATAAATTAAATTTTAATTAATCTCTTAGGTTCAGTTAGATTTGGGCCTTACAATTTATCCTCCATTATAAAATTTCATCATCGAAATATAGGAATCATCTCATCTCAAAATATCTTACTCTAAAGTCATTACTTTCATTTAATCATCAACAACCATAATAATTTCATTCTAAATAAATCTTCAATTTTTTCACATACATAAGATCGTATATTCTACACTACAACAATTCACACCTACAACTATTCTGAATAATAAATATTTATAATATTCTAAATAATAATTTGTTTCCTTTTTATCACTTTCAATGATTTTTGGGATCCATTTCTCACTCATCACTATTTATCCGAAAATCACTGTTCACCCAAAAACATTATTTATTTCGAAAAAACTATTCATTCGGATATATTTTTATTTCTCTTAAATAGAGAAAATTCGAGGCATTACAAAATCACCCTAAATTCATGTTCTTTCCCTACTCTACCCCTCCAAAGTATCAAAATCCTTCAAATCCCTTTGGAATTTCAAGTGAGATTTTGCTAGAAAGAGGTCAAAAGAGGTATATGGGGTGGGTGTGTGATTTTAGGATGGGTTTTGGTTAGAAATATCATAAATGTATCCATGAGCATGCATATAAAGTTATTTTTACATTTAGAATGGTTGTTTTGATTTTTATGTTGAAATTTGTTGATTTTTGAAATCTTGGGTGAGGGTTTAGTACGTGAGAGCGTGTGGAAGCCTAAAGAGAAGTAAAAATCTCTCCTTGGTTGTGTGGGAAACTAAAGAGTAAGCCCCTAAAGTTGATGTACACTGTTATGGGTAATTTAACGATCAGATTAATCAGGCCTGAAAATATCTACAATGCAGGCCCAAGGGCCCAAAGGCTCAGCGATCCATCTTTCTTCCGGTCCACCTTCCCGATGGGCGGCCCATCCATCAGATCTACTCCCCGTTTTTTAGCATGACCCAAAGTCCTTTTTAGTGACCGCTGGTAGTGGCCGCTGATAGTGACCGCTGGTTCTGTCTGCTGGTAGTGGTCGCTGGTAGTGACTGCCGGTTCTGTCCGCTGGTAGTGGTCGCTGGTAGTGACCGCCGGTTCTGTCCGCTGGTTCTGACCGCTGGTAGTGATCGTCGGTTCTGTCCGCTGGTTCTATCCGTTGGTTGTATTCGTCATATCTATTCGTCAATCCTATTTGCTCAAGATTATCCGCCTAGTCGTTCGGAGATTTCTGGGCTTGCCCGTGTTCCTGCCCTTTTATGGAAGCACCTGCTATTATAACCAGTTAAAGAGATACTAATTCATAACCTGTCTTCTCAACTCTCCCGATGGCTTGTTCATCAGAAGTTCATCTGTTCGCCAATCAAGCTTAACGCTTTATCCGCTGGAAAGTCCGTTCTTGCCAGGTTCCTCAGAATCATTAGTCAATAGGAGTCAAAGAAGCTATGCAGAATACAGCATCAAGCATGTCATGCACGCCATCTTTGTCAGAGACTACAGTCAAGATTTCGGTAGCCACTCATGATCCGTGCATGTTAGCCACCTACAACCTTGCCTCGAAAAAGCTCAGAAGTGATAGATTCGGTTGCATTTAATGCGCTGTCGGTCGCATTTAATGCGCTTTCAGTCGCATTAATTAGAATCCCAACGCATTAAATGTGGTTCATCATTGTAACTGTAGCTTACTGTACGCCTTTATCTTATTCTGTTTTACTGTAGTGCTTCCCCTTTTCTATAAATAGGGGAAGATTTTCATTATAAAGAGAGACTTTTTCTTGAGTACTGTTATTCTGTTAAAATAGTGAGAGAGTGAACAGTAGATGTAGGCAACTTTTTGGGCCGAACCACTCTAAAATCCTCTTGGTCTTTCTATTTCTCGCCTCTAACCTCATCTTATTCTTTTCACTCTGCATGCACCATACAAATCAGGCGAAACTGCAGCTTGGGCCCATAAACAACTTCGTTGACTAAGGATCCAAATCCTGACGTTAACATACACATATTTAAAAAATTTATTTTTATTAGTTTGATATTAATATGTAAATTCATTTGAAACTTGATGAATTTTTTCCTTTGATGTGTTAAATGAGTTTGTATGTTATTGGGGTGTTGTTTGCATACTATTGGAGTGAAAACTTGATTGAAAAATGGTTTCGAAAATATTTTCGAAAAAAATACCCCCCCTAGGTCGAATACTAAGTGGAAAAGAACCTAGGGGCATTTTTGTCATTTTCTTTCCATTACATGTTAATTGGATGATGTTTGAGTGAACTATATGATGAAAAATCGAATCAGAAAGAAAAATTTGAAAAATCCCCTTTTTTGGAACTATTTTATGATGAAGAAAAAGGAAAGGGTTTTATTAAAATTTGACACTGAAACTAGGGACAACATGGTCATTTGAGATGGCCTAAAGTGAGGCCCAGAAGAAATTCGAAAAATGGAATCAAAAAGCAAAACAAAATTGTTAAGCAAATAAAATTTTATTATAAATTGTGAAGTTTTGTAATTATGAAAAAAATTATAGGGTCCGCGTCAAACTAGTCATCAGTAGGTGTAGATTGGTAGTTGACATACCAATAGGATAATTGTTAGCAGTATTACACCGTTATGATTGATTATCGACGTTGTATGATGGACCCTGAGAGGCACCGAGTGTCCGATCCCGAAGAAGAAACAGGTTATAATATGCAGCCTGGTAGGTAGTCACCGAGTGTCCAAAGCTAGGGTCACTGTTGATTCTGACAGATAGCCAGCGAGTGATCGATGTCAAGAGATCCGTTACCAATCCATGGTATCGTTATAGAATTTACAAAAGGCTCTAAGAAATTTAATAAAGACGAATTCGTAAATTTGTGTGGTAATTGATTTTATAAGGGTAATATGGTAATTGTGTTAATGATAAAATAATTTGAAAAGTTATATGGTTTATAATTCACTTTGCGTAGTTTTTCGAAAAATCGATTATGGTGCATACTATTTTGATTTATGCATGTATTTTAAAAATAAATGTGATTTCAATATTATATGTGTACACTCACTAAGTCGAAAAAGCTAGCACGTTGGATTTACCGCGCAAAAGTAGTTGAATAGGATTTGAAGTAAAGACAAAGACAAAGTAGCTGCAGTTTCTCACCGGTCACATCCACCTTTATCATTTTGATAATAATCATTTTGTGTCGCATGAGTATCAAATTTTGGACACCACCATTGTTGTGTGCATTTCCCTAACAATGTAAATTTCGTAATTAAATTTGTATTAAAAATTTATCATTTATTGTAAATTATGTAAATTATTTGTTGAAAGGTTCTATATGGTGTTATTTCTGTAAAGTTATGAAATGTTAAAAGAAATAGTTGTTATAATATGTTTATGTGTTGAAGTGATTGAAAACGGACAAGAGGTCTAAAATGGTAGTTGAGAATAAATGGATATAAAAGTGTAAATTTTTGTACAAGTTTTGAATTTTTGGGTTTTTTCAAAAAATAGAGAAAACTATGTCGGATTTTCGTTAAAATATAATCAACATTTTTTTAAAAAAAAAAAACTGAAAAATGATAACATCCCTCGCCTCGATCATCATACGGACGGGGATGTCGGGGTAGGGGTGTTACATAAATGGGCTGATAAAAGCCCAAGACCAGTACGGTAGATTGACCCGATTGATAAAGGCCCAACTCACTAAAGGTTCAGCCCGCCAAACAACTAGCTCATCAAACAATCAGCTTGCGAACGTTGACTCTCAACTCTCTGCAATTCGCATAACCAAGCTCACAGTCCTCTGACCTCGGGTACTTCAGCTCGTAGAAACAAGCTCTCTACAGCTCTCAGGTCGTGGGTTAACTGTAATCATTACTGTCAAACAAAATCTAACTCGTGACTTAACATACACGTTAATTTTTCAGAGGTAACAGCCTAATTTAAGGAAAATCCCAACCACTCAGTATGAAGATAACATCAGGACCATACATTGACAGAAGTTGACCATGCCCTGACAGACATCAATCTTGGAAATGTAATCTATTATGATTTCTTTCTTATTTTAATTGTAATATTATTGTAATCTCTTACTCTATAAATAGAGGTTGAAAATTCATTGTAAAAAAGAGACAAGTAATAATATATGTCGTTTTTCTGTCAAAATAGAAAGAAAACAGTCGTGAACGTAGACAATTCCTTGAGCCGAACCACTTAAAAACTTGCTCGTAACAGTGTTTCTTCCTCTTACGACCCTTCTTTTTTTTTATTGTTTAGTTCTATTTGCAGTTTGGGTTCACAAATCTGCGTCGACTATATTTAGACGTCGATAATACTAGTTTGTACAATCACCATAAACTGAAATCATCTTCTTCATTAAATTTCTCCACATCAAATTTGTAGTAGTCAAAGCTCTAATACCATTTTGTGTTAGATTCTATAGAACTAATTATTTATTTCCTTTCTTAGCTTGATGATCGATTGCTTAATTTTGGGTATGATAGATGGACATAATTAGGGGTATGATTGATATAAATGAGAGTGATTTTATGTGGTTGTATAGCTTAGAGTATCTCTAATGTTTTCATGAATTATGTTTTGAAAAAAATGACATGTCATTAACGTTAAAGAATTTGCTTCCTACATGGTATAGATATCATATGATAGACATTCAAATTGAAAAATTATTCTCCAATGTTTTCATGTAGTTTTATTTAACGTCTTCAAGTATTTCCATTTAATGCTTCTTTTTTTTTTTTTTTTTTACTTTTAATTAGATTTGAAAATTAGAATTAATTAATTATTAATTTACTGGCATAATTGTCTAACACATCCTCTATAAATAGATAGTCATATTGACATGTCTATTTTTTCTATGTCAACTTAGCTTGACATTGATGAGTAATAGTTACATTGGAGAGGATTATTTTAACTCAATATTTATTCATCTCATATAACATGTAATTTTTTTACAATCTATAAGAGTATTGGATATATTAATTGTTAGTTTTTATCTCTAATAGTGGTTGTACATTGAGAGACAAACTATAAATGAAAAAAATCATTCATCATTTCGAAGTTGGTATCAGGGCCTCACCAAAAATTATTTTATTTCCATATAAATATATATATCTTTCTCTGAATTTATGAAAATATTCGTCAAAAAACCTACAAGTAAGCTATACAATCACCTATAATCATTCTCATTTACATCAATCATACCCCAATTATGTACATCACTCTTACCCAAAATTAAGCTATCAATCATCGGCCTAAGAAAATCTCAACAGTTTGTTGTAGTAGAAGTAGAGAACAAATATAAAGAAATAAAATGCTTAAGAAAGCAAAGCAAATAACTAACAAGATAAAACAGATTTTAACTTGGTTCAACCAAAGGCTACATCCGTAGTCAAAGAGCGGCAAGAATGTTTTCACTGTAAACATGAAAATGTAGGAAATTTTTTATATTTTTTATCATGGGTTTATATATTAAATAATAATTATATTATAAAATATCTATTTTAATAGAGTCAAATAAGTTATCTATTAATTGGTCTCTAAAGATATCCATTAGGTACGGGTTTTATTGTGTAGAAACTCAATACTAATTAATTAGAGATAATGAAAATCTAATTAGGTTAATATATAAAGAATATTATGAGGATTATGGTCCTCAAGTCAAATCAATATATGTGATATTTTACTCTTTTTCTCCTTTTTCATTCAAAAAAAAAAATAGAGCAAACTAAGAAGATTTAATCGTTGAAGACTCAGTCTCACTTAAATATATCAATATGAATTCAGATATATCTTTTTTTATAATAATTTTTAATAATTTAATATAAATATTTATATTTTAATATAAATTTTTCACCTATTAAAGTTTTATCCAATTAAAAACCCCACGACAACTGCTGTTTTTTGTTCACTCAGGGGGACCGCCGCATGCACCCAAAACCCTCGCCGTTTGTTCTCTGTATCACATAAGAGGAAACAGCTATAATACAGATATAAAAGGTGTTTGTATCATACATATAATTGAAAAGAATAAAGTCCAACCGTTGGATGATCAAAATTTACATCCAACGGTTATGATGTTTGGAAAACCAAAAAAGGTTTAAAAAATGATGGAAACCGGTCACCGGCTAAGTAAAGGGGAGAGGGAAAATTGGAAATTGGAAAACTGAAAATATAAAAAGTTAAACTTAATCAGTCTCATTTCTGTCCAGAAGAAACCCTAGCCGACCCCCATTTTCTCTCCAAGCTCTCTGTCACATCATCGACGATCTCGCTGTACCGGCATCGTCGCTCTCTCTCAGCATCATCGTCGACTCATCGGCTTCGCCTCTCTGTCTCAACAATCAGCATTATTGAATCGTCACAGCCTCACAATGATAGGATCGTGGACTTTTTCGCTCTCTGTCATGACTCACAGCATCATGGTCGACTCGCTGCTCTCTCTGAGCTTCATCGTCGACTCGCCGTCGTTCACCAGACCGTTAACTAGCAAAGGTACGTCGTCTTCTTTTCCTCCATCAAAGACCCAGTTTGTGGGTTGATGTTGGTGGGCATCGGAATGTGTTTGATGGGTGACTGTGGTGGGTGTTGTTTGATGTTAATCGTCGGGGCGAGAGGGGGGGGCGGGGCGGGGTTGTTGTTCTGGTGGGTGGTGGCTTCTGGGTGTGGTGGATGCGTTTGATGGGTAGCTGTGGGTGGGCATGTGATGTTAGTCGCCATTCACAGTTGTCGTCCATGGGTGGTTTCATCATCTTCTTCGAAATCACTCTGTTATCTCTCTAGCCCTGATGACGAGGGTTTGTTTTAATTTTTTTTTTTTAAATATGTGATTGTAGATCTGTTATTCAATGAAGCACCGGACGAGCAGCACGGCAGACTGACCATACGCAACGAGCAGCGCGACTGACAGACCAGTTGACCACCGGACGAGCAGCACGGCAGACAGACCAGTTGACCAACAGCAGACGGTCACCACTTACCAACTTCGGCTTGACCAGCTTGGGTAGCCGTCCAACTCATCATCTAACCCGACAACACGACCCGACACCAACATCTACGACGACCAGCATCTGCCTCTTGGTAGCCGTCCGGTCACCAACTTCAGCTTGACCAGCTTCGGTACACTGTTGGTAACCATCCAGTCCGGTCACCACCTTGACCAGCTTCAGCCTTTCATTTCTGTATTTTCATTTATGGATTTATTACATGTCCATACCAGTATTTGTATTTATGTCTAACTAATCATTTCTTTGGTTTGGCATGAATGGTGATCTGCTAGCTAATCTTCTTAACTGAAAAGCAATGGTGCGACCGTGCAGTTTTGGCAGTGGTGGTGCACGGCCGCACCACATGATAGGTGCGGCCGCACAGTTTTGACAGTGGTTGTGCGTGGCCGCACCTATCATGTGGTGCGGCCGCGCAGTTTTGGCAGTGGTGGTGCGCGGCCACACCACATGATAGGTGCGGCCGCACAGTTTTGGCAGTGGTGGTGCGCGGCCGCACCACATGATAGGTGCGGCCACACAGTTTTGATAAAGAATATGCACAAACAATGAAGAAAATGTATGGTTTAAGAACAACAAAATGCTACACCAAAATAGCATGTATTTTATTTTCACATATTTAATTTTAGTAATCATATTTGAAATCATAAGATCATATTAATTAATTTCAATCAATATGATGGATATATGTTTAACTTTAGTCTAAAAATATGTGTGAAACATTATAACTTCAGGATATTTGACTAAATTACATTTAATGAAGGTACACATATAACAAATCTATTTCATGTGATTTAAATAGATTTTACATAACAATGAATTAAATTAAACAACGTGTTTTTTAAAATATGAAAATATTATCGTTCATAACAAATTTAAAAATTATCTTATATTATTGAATTTTGTTAATAAGACCGTTAAAATTGTTGATCCAATCAGTTGGACGTTTGTTGAGGTCATACGTCCCAAGTTGTTGACTGTCAACAACTTCAAATGTTGCTTGCACGTCGAACTTGTTGATCCAACAATAACTTGTTGACGTCAACAAGTTCACGTTTCAAAAGTTATTAAAATATACGTTGGAAATTGTTGATCCATCAAGTTCGACGTTCTCTGACGTCATACGTTTAAAGTTGTTAAGTTTTAACAATGTTAGACGTTGTTTTAACGTGTTGATCAATAACTTTAACGTTTGCTTTTGCAAAACTTTTTAACATGAACGTTAAAAGGTTGGATCAACAAGTTGGACATAAGTTGATGTAATATGTTGTAAGTTGTTGAGTGTCAACAACTTCATCCGTTGCGTCAACATCGTACTTGTTGATCCAACAACGTCGCTGTTAGTGTCAACAAGTTAACGTTGGAAAACTTGTTGACATGAAAGTTGGAACATGTGATCCAACAAGTTTGACGTACACTGACTTCATATGTCGAACCTTGTTGAGTCTTAAAGACTTCGTACATTGCTTCAACATCGAATTTGTTAATAAGTTCACGTTAGATAACTTGTTGACATGAACGTTAAACTTGTTGATCGAACAAGTACGACGTTTTCACCCGACATACGTCCGAAGTTGTTGAGTGTCAACAACATCGGATGTTGCTTCAACGTCCAACTTGTTTGACTTGAACTTCAAACTTGTTGAACGAACAAGTTGGACGTTGGCTGACGTCCAATGTCCGAAGTTGTTGAGTCTCAATAACTTCGGACGTTGCTTCAACGTCAAATTTGTTAAACGAACAACTTGGACATTGCTGTGAATAAGTTTACGTTCGGCAACTTGTTCACTTGAACGTCAAAGTTGTTGAACGAACAATTTGGACGTTGGCTGACGTCCAACGTCTGAAGTTGTTGAGTTTCAATAACTTCGGATGTTGCTTCAACGTCGAACTTGTAGAACGAATAACTTGGACGTTGCGGTGAACAAGTTCACGTTCGATAACTTGTTCACTTGAACATCAAACTTGTTGAACGAACATATTTGAAATAAGTGTATTTAATTTTATATTATTTAATTTAAGTCTATATGATGGATATATATTTAAATTTAGTCTTATATTTGTGTGAAACATTATAACTTGAGAATATTTGACTAAATTAGATTTAATTGTGATATACTTATTAAAATGTTATGTTGAGATATTAGATATTAACTTGACTAAATTGGATTTTGGGTTAAAAATTTTAAAAATATCGTTTTTTGTAAAATTTGAAAACATTACCTTGTATAACACTTGTGTATTTTTAATATATAAATTTAATAAATTGGATTACACTAGTATGAGTGTGTGGCCACACTAAAACACTGGTGCGGTTGCGCACCAACACTGGAGTAAGTACAACCATAATATTCGATATTCTTTTTTATGTTAGATTGAAGGGCTGTTACGTAATCAGCCAAGTAAAAACTCACCTACAAAGAGTATTGGGAGATGATAATGTTTTGATGGTCACGTTTGCTTAAAAATTAAGTGAAGGAATCAACTCACTATATTTTTCACATAAATATAGTGCACTAACCCCACAAACATAATTGGATATGATTGCGACGAAGAACTCAATCCTTTTGTAGTGTTCCATGAACTAAATGTTTTACATATTTATTAAACATTATAACGGTAAAGATGTAATTACAAAATTAAATTCTAATAGAAAAAAAATTTCCTTGAAATTATATTAAAATTACGTGTAAATATTTTTATGCATTTGTAAGATATAAATTTAATAAACTTATTTTCTTCAATAATATAAATATATAAAATTTTAGTTCAATTTATTTAATGTTTTAAAAAAAAAAATCCCATACAATTTTTAAATATTTTACTATATTTAAAAAATTAAAATTAAGTTATCTTCTAAAAAATAATTCACTTTATGTTATTTTCTAAAACAATTTTCACTTTCATTTGTTATCTAAAAATTATTTCAATTTAAAAATAATTCAACTTATTACACTTTTAATTGTTTTCTAAAACAAATTGTAAAAACAACTTGTTAAAATTGAGTCTCAACAACTTCGAACGTTGCTTCAACGTCCAACTTGTTGAACGAACAACTTCGACGTTGCTGTAAACAAGTTCACGTTTGGCAACTTGTTCACTTGAACGTCGAACTTGTTCAAAACGAATAAGTTCGACGTTGGCTGACGTCCAACGTCCAAGTTGTTCAACGAACAACTTCGACGTTGCTGTGAACAAGTTCATGTTCGGCAACTTGTTCACTTGAACGTCAAACTTGTTCAACGAACAAGTTCGACGTTGGCTGACGTCCAACGTTCTAAGTTGTTGAGTCTCAACAATTTCGGACGTTGCTTTAACGTCCAAGTTGTTCAACGAACAACTTCGACGTTGCTGTGAACAAGTTCACGTTCGGTAACTTGTTCACTTGAACGTCGAACTTGTTCGTTAAATAAGTTTAACGTCGGCTGACGTCCAACGTCCGAAGTTGTTGAGTCTCAACAACTTCGGACGTTACTTCAACGTCTAACTTGTTGAACGAACAACTTCGACGTTGATGTCAACAAGTTCACGTTCAGCAACTTGTTCACAACAACGTTGAAGTTGTTCAATGAACAACTTTGACGTTAATGTAAATTTTTAATAATAAAAAATTATTAAAATAATATAATATAAAATATTATTTTATTTTTTTATGTTTTGTTTTAATTATAATATAATATATTTTATATTAATAATAAATTAATAAAAATATATATTATTTATTTTATTTTATTATTAAAATATTAATTATTATTAAATTATTAATTTTTACTGCAGCAACCGGTTGAAACTGATTGCTGTAGGTTTCAACAAACACATTTGGTGGCAGCCAAATGTGTTTGTATGGTACAAACAACTTTTATTGTTTCTACCATAGCCATTCCCCACATAAGAGCCAGCGGACTTTTCTCCAAGAAAAAGGCTTACATACATCACGCAAAAGTCGTTTCACCGATCACTTTTGTCTTCTGTGTACTGTGTTTTTATACCACAACTTATGGCAGTTCTTTCAAGCACACTTGTGGCTTTTAAAAGAGCCACATATGAACTCCGAACAAGACAGAAAAGTACAAACAATGAGCCAATGACATACCTTTTTCTTTTTTCAAAGCCATTAACCACGGTTTCTCATCGTTTTGAAGCTCTTGCATTTGTGACAGTACATGTTCCTTATAGCTTGCCTCATGACTCCGTCACTACGTGTCTTTGAGCTTTGTATCTGAGTACAAAGATGCAGGAATATAAATTATATGGCTATAGCATATAAATTAGAAAAGCCAAATCTAGTATAATTTTTTTCGGTTGTATGAGCTTCTTGAAAATGGTTTCAATTTGTTACTACAGTTGTAAAAGGATAAGGCCATTTGTAGCTTCCACTTGGATAGCCACTTCCTAATCATTAAATATTTTGAATTAAGTATCGTTAGAATGTTCAATTTCTTTTTTCAAATTTATACCGTAAAAAATGTGGAATATGAATTTTCGATATAATATAAATCAGGAGATAAAATAATTGATTATGTAATTAATTATAACACTTGTCATATTACTTAATATAAACGTTTAACCAAAAAAAAAAGGAAAAAAAAAGAAAATTGGCATTTTAATATTACTCCTAATCATTGTTCCTAAATCCAAAGAGTTTGCGTGCTAGAGTCCTCAAGAATTTTTATTATCCTAACTCAAATTTTTTTTAGAAAAACTTCATTTTAATCCTCCATATTACAAAAAATATTAAAATTTTAAAGTTCTTTTAGAAACAGTTATTTTCATCATTAACTTTTTCAAAACTCTTTAAGAAAACTCAAGTCGTCAGTCAACTAACAGTCAACAGTGACTTTACACAATTTAAATTGTAATTTAACAATTAAAATTTAGAAGTATTTTAGAAAATTTAACTTATTAATTTATTATTTTATAAGGATAATTCAATAATTTATGTGCCACTAACAATCATCAAAAATAAAAATATTTTTTTTATACATCCCGTTAATGTTAACCATCAATTAATTAATAGTTTGGACTTTTTTTGAAGAGTTTTGACAAAGTTATGGATGAGAAAATCTGTCTTAAAAAAAACTTTAAAAACCTAATATTTTTTTTAAACCACAAGAATTAAATGAAATTTTCTTCTTTTTCTTTTTTTTAATAGATTAAGCCGAGTTCTTCATTTGTATGGCACGCAACATCCTTTAGGATAGTGAATTGTTATATGATAATGGCACTATTGTCTCTATTAGGAAGCAATCACCACCAATCACTTAAGTAAATACTCAATTGTCATTAATCTTTCGAGTCAACAATCAATTACTACCAATCTCTTAAGTCAACATATGAATGAATTGCCTTGTATATTTCTCATTGCAAGTGCAATTAATCACTTACCATATATAGCTTGTATACCATATGTATCTTGTATCTTTTTGAATAAAGTATATTGCAAAACACTTAAAAGTATATAGTTTGGTTGCAATATTTTTCTCTCTTAATTTTTCAACTTCTATATGGTGTTTTCAACTTCTATAGTCTCTATATACACTGATTGTTGAATTTATCCATTAACTTTTCAAGTTTTATCTAATCAATCTCTTCCTGAATAGACTAGATTTTGTGATTTAAAATTTTAGATTATAATTCAATTTAAAAAGTCAATGAGAATGATTCGGCTTTGATTTTCAATTTTCCTTAGTTTCTTCCTTGTCTATTGATAGGTTGACATGGCAATTATTCTATTAAGAGTGGTTACAAGGTGGCTCATAACTTTGACTCCTAGTTGATCTTGGAATTTATATGAGTGGTGGAACTTTCTTTGGCTCCTCGATATTCCTATGGAAAATAAGAGAGCTTTTAATGATCGGATTCCAACATTCATAACTTGAATTTTGGAAAGATTCCAATAGAGTTGTTCTGTCTGCTCTGTTAATCTACCTTTGATGCTTTATGGTGTTGTTGTTCTATTTGTATGATTCGTCAAGCTTGCTCTTTTATGTCTTTTACTATGGCTCTAGTTGCCTTAAAATGTGTAATTTCTTGTTATCTTGTAGGTCTCCATAAAGGTTCTTAATTTATGATTGTTGTAATATGCCTTGTTCGGTTTTGAAGAAATATATGTGGTTCATTTGAAGCCTTTGCTGCCTGTTGATGAATTGGTTCCACCCTGCTATTCAGTTTTTGAACAACTTTTTTTAATCGTTTGGAAGTGGGATATGCTCCAACATACAACCTCTATGGCATAAGTATAAGGGGTTTACAGGCCATCCTTATCTTAACCTTTTCTTGAAAGATTTTGACTCTATACTAAATTTTCACATTCTAAGTGAATTCCTATTATAGCTGACACTTACAAAATATACTAACTTCACTTTGATTGTGGAGTTGTTATTTATGATTATCAAGGGCTAAAACTGCTCTAAGATATTCAAAGGATCAAAGCTTGTCGCTCTATGGAGCCGGCAATTCAGTTTGGGCTAAAATTGGCTTTGGAGGCAGGTTTTCACCTACTTTGCTTGGAGTCGGATGCTGCTAATATGCTTGATTGCTATCGTCGACTGACCTCTATCTTCTTTTTATTTTATTTTTTTTAACGTTGACACTTTATAAATCAGATGACTATCGGAAACTACTTAGATGAATAGTAATAATACGGTCTAAATGATTACTTCTACAATCGGAGAGAAAGCAACTCCTACCAAGAGGAGACTTACAATCCGCACCTTATATTTTAAAGAATAAAGATAAGACTTGAACTCTTGATTTGTTAGAGTCAAGGGTCAAGGTGAATACCCAATCATTGCTATTAAATGGTGGTTTGCATGTTGATTGGCCTTTATTAGACACTGGTTTCATTATTAAGGATATTCTAGATCAAGTAAAATTAATGTCTTTATTGTTCCTCGGTCTGTAAATAAAGTTGTACATTAACTTGTGAAATTAGAGTGAGCGAGGATTTTCTACTAAGCTTTTGTATTTTTTAGACTTTTTATAAGATAAGTTTAATTTTAAGTGATGCGTGAGAAAGAAAAATAATATATATATAACAATCTTGACCATTCACTATTTTTTATATATTAAATTATCAAAAATCTAGCAAAAAATGATGGTAGAAGAATCTTACTCGATTACAACATCTCCAATAAAATACTCTAAATATTAGTTAAATTTTAGCTAAAACAATAATAAAAATATTTTAGCTAGCAATCTTTGATTAAATCACTCCAACCATTCTTTTATTTTAACTAAACAAATATGAAAATTCAGGTAAAGTTTAGTTTTTCAAAAACAAAATAGTTTTATTTATTATAAATTAATATTAAAATAATATAAGAAAGAGTTTGTCGGGAATTTTCTTACTCCCTATCTTTGTCTAATCAATAAAATGTCTCGTCATTAGCCTTTTTATCTTAGTGGCCCTAGTTTGTTTGAGGATGAGGATTATCATTCTAGTGATGTGAGTTTTGCCTCCCAAGACTCAATGCTTGATTTATAATGGTTTTTCCTTTTAGTATATTCTCTTTTCAATTAGTCAATATCTTTATTTTTTATATAATTAGAAGATAAAAGTAAATAAAGTTATCGTGTAAATTTATGAATATTGTGTGTATATACTCATAAATATTGTATTAGTAAATTCATCTAAGGATAACATTATAAATAAATAATTATTTTTTAAAAAATAAAAAATAGATTTTCATGTTAACGACATGCAAAATATAAGGGTTGCTGCTACCACATACCGTAATAAACCTACTAAAACACAGTAACGAAAACATCTTTCATGGGACAGTCACACCATGTTAGACATAAACTTTGCCAGTCAAAATATGTAATAAAAGGATGAAATATCATCAATTGAAAGAAAAGTTAAATTTAAAAAATTACTATTTTTATATTAAAAAATCGTTCGTATGATGAGTTATGATCGGACAAAAAGTTTTCTCATAGAGATTCTTTTTTGTGTTGGATGGGCCGAGGCCCAAGTCCGTTAGACTCCAAACAGAAGTACAAGAAGGCACTAAAGCCGTTGCCTATTGGACAGCAGCAAACAAAATATCTCCTAGTAGCATAAATGTCAAGCATATACATTGGTATAAAATCACAAGAATAATCCATAAATAATTTTTATTTTTTTTTAAGAACATAAATAATGTATACACACACTATATTGTGGTGGTTTTAGGTTTGATTTATATCTAAAGATTGAATATTTTATAATTTCTATGGGACTTATAATCACATATTTTTAAGAGATTCGTGTTATTGACAGCCAACCAATGCTATCTTGACATCCCTTTCATCTTTGTACTCATCAATCGTTGAACTACCTTTTTCAATATCAAAGGATGCCACTAAGATGATCATTTAAATTTGAGTATGATTTGATGGTTGTAAAGCTAAAAAGTGAGGGAAAAAATGTTAGATCAATCAATTCACCTCAAGGCTTATAATAGTTTGAGACCAAATTTGCAAGTAAATAACAAAAATTCACCCTTAAAAAAGAACAAAAAAAATCTTAGGGCACCATTCATCTATACTAGTGGGATTATCGATTAAGCCATGTCTGTCTCCTCTAATTTCTTAAATTTATAACTCGAAAAAAATGCAATTAAATGAGTAGAAGTTAAATGAGATTGAACTAGAAAATTATCGAATGAAGCACTTGTGATAACTTTGGAGCAGATGAAAAGTAGAGGAAATTTGTCTTTGATATTTATGTGATGTCAAAATTGTTGGATTATGACTCTATTTGTAAAATCTTTTTTCTATGAATTATTTTTTCTTAGGTTGATTGGTGAAAATTTCAGTTGAGGTTAATTTTTTATTTGAATTGGTTGAACACCTCTATATTTATATTGGTGAAAAGATTGAGTGCTACCTTATTTATAAAATGGTAAGTATGACAAGATTTCTTCATTATAGGAGTGATCATTTGGATCGTGCTCAAATGCTTGTAGTGCTGGTTTGATAGAACCTTTAACTGCAATTGTTGTCTGCCTTAAAAATACTTGAAATTTAAGCCAAGTCCCTTCAATAAAAGCTACTTTGGATATACTTTTAGGGGATGTTTGATCCTTGATGATTCAGAACTAAATTTATAAATTAAATAACCCAAATTTTGATTCATTTAATATACCCAATATCCCAAAAAAAAAAAATCCAATTTTTAAATACTACATTTTTTAATTAGTTCTCAATTTTGACTTGAGACCTTCTTTCCATTGTTTTTTTTTTCTTTTAAACTCTTTCCATTGTATTTGAAAATTTAATCAAACGCATGATTTATTAAATTATTTGTTTGAAAGAGATTGTATTCAGGTTCTATATTATTGTCTTAAACTAAAAGATACTTTCAAATAAAAAATATAAAAATAAAAGATATTTTCACAAACTTTGATTCTCAAAATCACGTTTTGATTTTTTCCTTTTTTTTTTTTTTTTTTGAGTGCATTGAATCTTTTCTTTTTTCTTTCATTTTTTAATGTAAACTTTTGGCCGATCTGATTTGATTTGTACTTAAAATAGTGAAACCAAACCAATGGCCAGGTAAGATATGATGATGACAGATGATTAAAAAGCAAAGGTTGGCTTGGGCAAGAATAAATTAAATAGCAAGTAAACAAAAAAATCTCTATCCTTTTCCTATCATGAATAATGATACCATCAAGTGAGTGAGTACATGAACTGTGTATGTGTTGAACTTCTAGCATCTCTCTATTAGTGTTATAAGTGAGTTATTTTACATCTTCCATCCAAACTGGTAATGGAATTGGAATCACATAGAAAAACCCCTGATTTCTCATGAATCGTCATATCAATTTTCGAAAAATATGTACCACTTAATCATGGTGTCGATTTACACATCATCAACCAATACAGCTAGTTGAGCACGTCATGGTGTCAAGTTAAATTTTGTGCATGTATGTTAGGTCACGTAATTTTATACAAAAACTCAAATGCACATTATCTATTTTGAGCATATATGTTAGGTCACGTAAGTTTATACAAAAACTCAAATGTTATGTGCACAGGAGCGTGCCTAGAAATATAATTTCATATGTGGATTCCAATAAGTATGTTATAAATCGATAAAAGATAAAAATTTGAGATATTATTAGGTTACATAGTTGCATGCCTATGCTATGCCTTGTCACTCAAATACAGTTTTTGCTTCATTGTGATTTTTTCAATTGACTCTAATTATGTGAAGCTAGCTAATTAGTTATTTTACTGATTGTTTTTCCGATTATCTTTTTGTTTTTCTTTTTACTTTCCGTTTTTGTTTTCGCTTGAGTTGCACTTATTTTTAAATAGTGATTTTAAATTTATTTTTTAAAAGATAATAATTTTATTAAATTAAAGGAATAAGGATATTAATAATTTTCTCAAAAAAAATAAAATAAAATGATTATCGGTGTCTATCAAGTTGATAGATGGTGACCATTATTTTTAAAAGAAAAGGTTTTTTTAATTTTTTTTTAAATAACATGAGTGTAGATCCAATCTCCATCTATTTATAATAATGGGCGATGGAGATCCAATCTGGAGATTAAATCTCCACCTCCGATTAATTATCATATTTATCAAGCAACATCATCATCAATCCCCCATCATCAACCTCCCATTATCATCAAACTATCAACACCATTCAACCCACCATTATCATCAACATTAGTAACATTAACCCACAACATTAGCAACATCAAAAAACTTCAACATCAACCACGTTTAGAACAATCAGAACTATTGGAACCTAGAAACATTAACAACCCAGATTTATTGGAACCCAATAACAACCAGAAGCTTTGAACCCAAATCTAGATACATCATCTGAGACCAAGATGCAGTTCATCCGGAAAAATGATATTCATCTGGGTTCCAATCAAGCTCAAATCTTCTGGGATCGATTCGAGTCTAGATCATCTAGATTCGATTGAAACCTAGATAAGGTGGTCATTTGAGACAAACCTCAAATGAACATCATCTCAGTTCATCCAGATAACCCACTGTCATTATCAAAATAAAAAAAAATGAGAAGGAATGAGAGAGATAGAAGAAATGAGATGATGAAGAAATGAGACGGTGACCAGTTTGTTGATAATGAGAGATTCGAGCATGTGAGAGAGGATTTTTTTTATTTTGTGTTATTTTTTATTAATGTTGTTATTAATTTATAATTTAAAGAACATTTCAATCATTACATAAATTTAAAAGATATAATAGGAATTTTATAGATACTTGATATAAGTATTTCGGTCATTTCATGATTTTGGATAGAAAATGTTAACTTTTTGAATGGTAACTTAACGATAGGAGGCACTTCGTCTAATAAAAAATAAACCGAGTGCTAATCATTATTAATTTATTTTCTATGAGGGTTTTTCATAATAGATGGTATATTATTTCAATTGTAGGAATCAAAATAAGAATCAAAATTATCTGAAATCAAAACGGCTTAAAATCAAAATAATATATCAAAATCAGAATAAGTTGTTTACTTCAATTGCAGGAATCGGAATGAGAATCATTAATATTCTCATTAAACTGTTTACTTTACTTTAGAATATAAATGAATTAATTACAAATTATAAAAATGCTTTTTATTAAAATTATGTTCTCCACAAGCATTTTTTTAAAAGAAAAAATAAATAAATAAAGTAAATATGTAACCATTGAGATTTTATAAATTGCAAAAGAAACATTGTGTATCTTTTTACAAAATTATATTTAAGATGTAGTGTCATATTTTTGTCATGTAGCTCATTATAATTGGTTACAAAAAATAAACTTTTTAGTAATATTACTGTAAACATATTGTGTATCTATATTTTATTTTTTATTTTTGTTAATGTTAATGAATTTCTAATTATCCATAATATATAAAATCACATTATAATTTATTTTTCCATTGATTTTAAACTAAAATTCCATAATATTATTTACTAAGGGGTATAAAAGTTATTTTAATTTGGAAAAGAGAATGAAAATGAGATTCCCAAGTGGAAGGAATAAGATTCTCATTCCATAATCCTAAATTCATCTGGGACCTATAATTTCATTCTTATTATAAAATGATTTTAGAGTAAGTAAACATCATCAATTATTCTCATTCTCTATTTCATTCCCCAATCCATCAAGTAACACACATTTATTTATCATTTAATTAGTTGGAATATGCCAAACAGATTGTAGCCTTTCTTTTAAATCATGCAGCTTCCATGGTTCCTCCCCTTTGGAAAGGATAATATGACCAATCAAATAGTTACGACAGTAATTTAGTTGCTCCTGATAAATTAGAATTCACATGCACAGCAATATAATCTCCTTTCTTATGTGAAGCTGACGAGAAAAAATTCTGAATGTGTGATATAGATATATTTGGAAGCATAATGGCGGTATCGCTTGAATTAGAAACAGCCTGAGCATATGAAACTTTGTTAACACCAATTTTAGGTTGTGTTAGAGTTTGAGGTGCAATAGGTAAGGTTGTGGATTGAACCTGACTAGTGGCATGTCCAAAAGCCACGATTTTTGGAAAGAGGTCCTCGAAGGACGTCCAGATAAAGGGAATTCCAACAAAAATAAAATTATTTAAATCGAAGAGGGAGTTACCCGTCAAATTTATTGCATGCAATCTGCCATTTATGCATGAAGTATATGTCTATAATTAGCAAGCCAATAGAATGAGAGACACCAAGTTCTGCAGTGTGGAAAACAATGCGATGTTCAAAGCAGCAAACTACTGCCGTCAACATTGACAGCAGTGCTCGAAACAACCACTCCACAAACACAAGAATCGACAACAAAATAGGCAAACCTAACAACCCTAACAACGTGAGGGTCTGTAGATGAAGTCCAAGTGGGTATGCTTCTCACATGCATATCATTGACCACCTATTGTGCATCATCAATCTACCATTTATGCATGTAATTTGTGACCACAATTGGCACAACAAAGCAACAGTCCACTTGTTACTGCTGTTCAGGTTTTTCACACTAGTGTTGTTTTCTTGGGATTACTTCGAATTTTATTATTTTGATTTCTAAGACCCAGAGGCTGTCTTAGTGGATCAGTTTCGTCCTAGTGTCCTGAGCAACTTTATTTTCAAAGTTATCACTTGTATTTTGACATAATGTTTTAGCTCTTCAGAATGTTTTAATGTCTTCTCTAATGCTATTCCTGGAGGGAAGGGGTGTCACATGGTCTTAAAGACTAACATTCAAAAAGTTTTTGATTCAATCAGCTAGTCTTTCATTTTAAAGTTGTTACAGTACTTTGGATTTTCTTCTATTTTCATTAAATGGGTTATATGTATTTTTGAGTTAACAACGATTTCTATTCCTATTAATGGTTATCCAGAAGATTATTTTCCATATTCTTGCGGAGTCGGGCAAGGAGACCTCTTGTCTCCTTTACTTTTTTGTCTAGTTGAGGATTTCTTGAACAAATACATATCTCATTTAGTTTCCTCCATGGGGAAGAGTGTCATATGGTTTTAAAGATTGACATTCGAAAGGTTTTTGATTCAATTAGCTGGTCTTTTATTATGAATGTGTTGTGGTGTTTTGGATTTTCTTCTATTTTCATTAAATGGGTTCTGTATATTTTTGAGTCAGCAATGATTTAGTTCTTATTGATGGTTCTCTGAAGGGTTATTTTCCATATTCGTACGGAGTTAAGTAAGGAGACCCATTTTCTTCTCTACTTTTTTGCCTGGGGTTTCTTGAACAAATACATATCTTATTTAGTTTCCTTTATGGGGAAGAGTGTCATATGGTTTTAAAAATTGACATTCGAAAGGTTTTTGATTCAATTAGCTGGTCTTTTATTGTGAATGTGTTGCGGTGTTTTGGATTTTCTTCTATTTTCATTAAATGGGTTCTGTATATTTTTGAGTCAACAATGATTTAGTTCTTATTGATAGTTCTCTGAAGGGTTATTTTCCATATTCTTACGGAGTTAAGTAAGGAGACCCATTATCTTCTCTACTTTTTTGCCTGGCTGAGAATTTTTAAACAGATATATATCTCATTTAGTTTCCTTTAGTATAGTGGTGTGGAACCTTCTTCTCACTTTTTATATGCTAACGATATCATCTTGTTTTATCGAGCTTCAACTTCAAATATTAAAGCTATTATAAAGGCTTTCAAGGTTTATGGATATATGTTTGATCAGCGAGTTAATTGGCAAAAATCTTGTATTTATTTTGGAAATGGTGTCCAACCTTCTACCGTTAAAGATATTCTTTTGCTTCGTGACATGAAAAGAAGAACATCTTCTATGACATATCTTGGTGTTCCTATCTTTGTGGCGCCTCTCGTGGATGAAGATTTTTGTCTTAACTGATAGAATTCATCTAAAGCTCCATTCTTGAGTGGGTTCAACACTTTCAATGGCTGGTAGGCTATATCTCATTCAATCGGTAGTCTACGACTCATTTCTTCACTCTTTTTAGATCTATCACTAGCCCTCATCTATCCTGTGATCTCTCACATCTTCGATCAGAAACTTTTATTAGACAGGCTCTATTGATGAGAGAAAGCCAATTCATGTTTCTTGGAATGTCTATTGTCATTCAAAACTTAAAAGAGGTTAGAGTTTGCAAGATCTATGTGCTTTTAATGAAGCTCTCCTTAAAAAATTCCCTGGAAGGTTTTTGAATGAAGACTCGATGATTTTCAAGTTTCTTCGTACTAAATGTCTCTCTTCCACCTTTCTCCTTAGAGTGAAATACTTATCTTCCTCTGTTTGGCCTGATATGAAACAACATTATCTATCTTTGGTGCTTAAGTCTAAATAGTTGGTAGGTCGACATTCAAAGGTCCATTTTTGGCTAGATAATTGGATTAAATGGCTCATTATATATAAAACTTCTAACTTGCTTCTCTCAAAGCTTCCTTTGAATAATAGTATTAGCGATATTTACAAATATGATAGTTGGCATTTTTTCCCTTCAATCTATATGACTCATCCGGACGTAGTTGAGGATATAGAGTGGGTAATTATTAATATTTCTTCTGATTCAAGAGTATGGACTTTTTTCCACGGATGAAAGAGTGACCACTGCTGCTACTTATGCTTCTATGACTACACCTCATCCATAGCTGCACTGGACATGACATATTTGGGCCACTTTTATCTTTTCTTCAAGATTTATTCTAGTTTGGAGAGTTATCATAATAAATTGCCTACTAACTTAGCTCTCCAACATTGAGGTTTTATCTTTCCTTCCTACTGTCATTTATGTCGGTCTGTTAAAGAGAGTTTAGAGCATTTGTTTCTACTTTGCCCTTTTACTGTAAAACTTTGGCACTCCTTCCATCTGTATTTGGCCATTTCATTTCCCTGTCTGTGTCTATTATTGATTTGCGAAAAGCTGCGATATCTGTTAATTTTTACTCTCAACTCTAAAATCTTTGGAAGAATGGTATATTTGTAATTTTTTGGATTATCTATCTTGCTCATTATAAGACTACTTTCGAGGACAAGTGTTCTAGTTTTCATGATGTTCTCTCATTTGTTTAGTGTTATTTTCGAGAGATAGATTCCCTTAACTCTGGGGTTATATGGAACTTAATTGATAAAGTTTTGGCTTTACATAAGCTCCATGTTTTAATCCGCCCTTCTAAGGCTCCACATATTACAGAGGTTGTTTGGTTTTTCTCTTCTTCGAGTTGGCTTAAGGTTAACATTGACGACTCTGCTTCTAAAACCCCTGATATGGCTAGTTGTGCTGGAGTTTTTCAGACTTATCACGATTTTTTCAAATGTGCTTTTGCTATTCCTTTTAGGATAGGTTACGCTTTTGAGGCAGAGTTGGTAGCTGTTATTTATGTCATTCATTATGCTTAGACTTATCATCAAATGAAGCTTTAGTTAAAAAGTGATTAAGTTTATATGGTTTCGCTTCTTCTTACTCGCTTCTCGAAGGTTCCTTGGCATTAACGACCAGCTTAGGAAAGATGTATTTCCTATCTATAAGATATAGATTTCAGGATGACTCACATTTATCGCAAGGAAAATTTGGCTGCAAACGTTATAACTTCTCGCTCTCATTCTTTTGTCTATTCAACTTTGTGGTGGATGACTCCTACTTTTCTGGGTTCTTTTCTTTCTGATGATTACTTGGCTAGCATCATTATCAATTTCACTCATCCTGGCTATGGGGGGTGGACACTCTTTTTTTCCTTACTATGTCCGGTTCTATTCCTTAATGACTTATCTTTGCGTCTTTTAGGCTTTATACCTTATTTTTCCTTGTATTTTCCTTTTTACCTCTCAATAAAATGTTAGCTTCGAACAACAGCCTTATAAAAAAATATATATGTTTTTTATAGGTAAAAACCTAAATCTCAAGTAAAATGCAATTTGCTCTATTAAATTATTATTTAATATAATTAAAATGAGCTCAAAAGGGACTTGTGATGAAGATTTCATTAGATTAAAAATCATTTTAGATTAATCATGAATTTATATATCTATTTAAAATTGTGATTTGACTATATAAAGAATATATATTAATTATATAGAAATAATATACCAATTATTTAATGTTCCTGATTTGTTATATAATTGTGTAACCAAATACTTTACATGGATATTCATCAATCAATGAAAAGTTATGTATTCAAGTTTTATAAATTACATCTTAGACATCACTTGGAATGTCGGTGTAAAATTGTGGCTTGATGATCAAAATTAAGACGATTTATTAAATTATTTAATTCATATCTTAGTTTTATATGTTAGTACTCCTATCGGAATAACTATATATGTATATAGATATACATGATCATGTAGACACACAGTCAACTTTCATGGGAATGATTATTTTCCAATTTATATTTGTGGTGGGGTCGAACTACAGTATATCGACTAAAAGCAAACCTCATCAGTTGACTTTATAGAACCTAGTAACTTGTGTCCTGCACAAATCAAACAAGAAAGAACATAGATGATCTTGACACCGGTGTGGTACCGGTCAAATATCCTTTAACGCTTAAGTCAGTATGTTGAATGCAAAGATAATAGAAAAGTTAATAAGCATCATCCTAGTTGCGTTAAGATGGAAAATAAGGATAGTCAGAGCTATTAGACAGCATAGACCATGTAGACTGTAGGGCAGTTTAGACTAAATGGCTAGGTGGAAGTCAATAGTGGTAATATGGATCAAGGCTGTTGGCTAGAACAATGTTGATGATGATCCAAGATGGTGGTGATCCAGCACTAGATTAATCATACCAACTTACTAAGAACGTCTATTGGTGAATCCGATTAAGCTTGTTAGAGGAAGGATTATGTTGGGTGAGAATGCAGATGGTATCGTAAGGATTTCGTTATTAAGGGTGATCGAAGTTGGATCTTATTAAGGTATGACAACAATCCGACAATCTGACAATGTATGTAAGATAGGTATAATTGGATGTTTGATTCGAATGTGTGAGGACCCTTTTATAGGCATGTTGTCCTACTAAGTTGGATGAAGTCTAGTTTTATTAGACTTAAAAGTCTGAATTCTAGTAAAATGAGAGATGGTTATAGTCATAATTGTCAGAGATGATGAGGGTTAATCCTAATTGGATTGTCTCTTATCTTATAGATGGTTGAGTCTCTGTGTAATTGGACTTGAAGTGGAAGAGTTAAAGTCGGATTATGAACCTTAGATTGGTGTCATGTCAATTAATCTGTAAGAATATTCATAATTACTTTGAATTTGATCGATCGAACCCATAAATTGTTTTACCGAAGGTATATTTACTCTAAGTTGAGTAAATTGAGTCATTTGACTCTTCAATCAATCCATATAAGGGAATGTTTAGCTATGTCGACCAATAAGTTGGACTGTAAGCCTATATCGACCGACATATTGGGCCAACACCTAATTAGCTCGTGGGCCTATAATTATTAGGTCTGGATCTATGGTCACTGCAATATTTAATGTGATGAAAAGAATTCTTTCAAGTGTGGATATCCCCTATACTAGATTTAATCAATCAACCAACCAAATGAGATATTGATCATTAAGCAATCATTTATTTATTTTTATCTAAAGACTAAATAGTGTTTAAACTTACTGAAGACTAAATAGCGGTTGATAATTGAATAACGTATTTGTTTTTTTTTTCCTTACCTCTAATTGTACTTATAAAATTGTTTATTTATTAAAGTTAAAATTGTCTGAAAATTAATAATTTGATATTTATACCCTTGTTATAATTAATTGTTATGAAATTTTATTTAATAAAACATAAAAAAATGAATAATTTTTTGTAATATTTATTTATAAGTAAAATATAGTTAAAAAGTATAATAGAATTAATTATATTTGTATATTTAAATAAAAATAATAAAATTATCTATGAGTTGAATCAAAATTTAAAAAGTAACTAAAAAAAAGTAAATGTTTTAATTGTAAATTAAAATCCATTAGCACAATTTATTAAAAAAAAAAAAGGAATAAGAGGGTTTTTTTTTTTCTTTTGAAAAATATATATATGTCATATATGTATTAGGAAAAATATTTATATTATAAAATTTGATAAAATTGAAAATATGTTATTTTGAAGATGATAAACTTGTAATAGAATATTTTAAATATCATCAAATAATTTGTAATTAAGTTAAAAGTCAATAATTCTAATAAGTTGTTTGTTTTTAACATTTATAATTTAATAGGTCTAAATTAGACCCATAAAATTATTTTTATTTCTTTAATTAGTCAAACCATTTAAAACTACCCAAAAATAACTAAGAAAAAAAAGTTATAACTTCTGACTTTTATCTAAATATCAAATCACCTAAAGATTTTTTATCTATACTATTTTAAGTCCAAAATGATATATTTAAATTTGTCCTAAATTTACATTATACAGATTCATTTTTATAACAAATATTGTTGATAAATAAAAACCTTAAACCTCTCATCCTCATATTTTTTTTATAGCTAAATTACTGTATTTTTCCAGTTAAATTCCAATAAGAATCTTTATTTATTTTCTTTATTAAACTTGTGTAGTAGCCTATATCGTATTTATTTAAATATATGAATTTAGTTTCCTATATTATAATAATTAATTATATTTTAATTATGAATAAAATTATTATTAATCTATACATAAAAGTGTTTTAGTTTTTGTTTAATAAATTATTTGTAATTATTTATATCATATTAAATGAAATTACATAATAACTAATAGTAAAATAAAATAAATGTCAAATTATTAGTTTCAGATAATTTTAACTTTTAAAAACAACAAAATTACTATATATTCAAATATAATAAAAATATATATATTATTCAGATTTCAAATTTCAGTCACTATTCAGTTTTTAGACAAAAAAAATATGATCATTAACTTTTTTTCTTTTTAGTTACTTACGGTGACCGCTTAAAAACTAATAATTAAAAAACAAATTAATGGATGCATTTCAACATCATTAAATTATAAATCCAAAAGACAAACAGCCTTGTGTTACTTATTGATAGATCAAATTACAACTATACAACTCTGAGTCCCCACCATCCTATCCATATAATAACAATTATCTTTTATTTTTTAGTTTTTGATAAATGCAAATGGTTCGTTTTTATTTTTATTTTTTTTAAATAAAAATACATGATAGGATTCAAATCCCTATTATGAATGGAAATATTGATTAACCATTTAAGCTATAAGTAAATGTATATATCAAAATTAGTTATCACCATTGTTATTTACGATATTCATCATTTGTGCGATAATAAATCTTATAAAAGTTTTTTTGTTAGTTTTCAAAGTTACCATCTATCTCCAAGCAAATGCTAAATACACTCTCAATACACTCTTTTATTCCACTCTCCATTTTAAGTGCATGACACGTATGCAAATTTGTACCTCCATCGTATTTTTAAATATAAAATTTGTCACAACTTTTATATTTTAGACATATATTAAGTATAATATAAGTACAAATTACACATGTCACACACCGAATGGAAGGGTATTTTTAGTATTCCAAATTTATATTGATTTGTATGAACTATGACCCGTTGAAGTTAGAACAATGCCATTCACTTTAATATTGTATACAAGCCACTCCACCATTATGCAAATAGCAAATTTAATGTGCTACAATCCACCACAGTAAAACAGGAAATTTCATCATAATTACTTATTGATTGTGAACCATTTTCATGCCTTCTCATGAACTATTAAATTTAATTTTAGAGTAATGCTAGATTTTCGAAATATTTTGTCCAAATTCATGCTTAAATGATGTGACACATGAGTTGTTAAGATCTTATAAATCATAAGATAATATGATAATTAATAAGATATTAATAACTTAAATGTCACATCATGTGAGTATAAATTTAAGCAAAATATTTCGGAAGTCAAGCACTACTCTTAATTTTATTGTTCATGAACTGTGATGCTCCAAACTTAAGTACAATTCCATTTTCGATACTTATGCTTATGAAATAAAAATAATTAATATGATAAATACCAACAATATCTCTAACACTATATATATATCTATATTTGAATTTATAATAATTTAGTATTGGAAAGAGGAATATGATTTAAATTCACAAAATTTTACCATCGATTCATACCAATTATGATGACAAATCTTTCGTAACTATCAATTAAAATGATAATTGAGATTACTAAGGATAATTTAGGAAAATAAGATTGAAATATATATATATGTGTGTGTAGAAAGCCGAATCAGTTTAATTCAGGAAAGGATTCAACTTACTTATTTTCATACAAATTGAATCACAACATTCTCGACAACTATTGTAGATACGGTGGAGATAATCTTGGAAGATATTATCTCAATTAATATATATTATTTTTTATCTTATCTATAAGATTTTTAAACCTATTCAAATTGTAACATATTCTCTATAAATAGGGGATAAAAATTTATTGTAAACGACAACTAAGAAATACATAATGTTACTCTGAGAGAATAAGGATGACAGTCGTGGACGTAGGCCATTACTTTGCCGAATCACGTAAAAATTATTGTGTCCTACTTTTGTTTTGATCTTGGTCATTGTTGTTTTGTACGTTATTTGCTGTTTCGCAGGTATTGGGCTCTAAGAACCGGGTTGACCAAAAAACAATGTCAACATCTTTTGGTACTAGAAGAAAAGCCATTTTTACTTCTGCTATAGCCTCTTGCTTGAAGAATGAGATGTCCACATCTGGCCTCTTCAGCCATAAGTTGTATAAGAACAGGCTGTCCGTTCTTTCTTCTGCTTTTCTTACTAAAGCTTTAGTACATACCTCAGACTAATTGATAGCCATTTGTGCCTGTTCTTTCATCGTCATAGCCTCATGATGCATCAGCTCGTTCTTTTTCTCAACAGTATCAGCTCATTGCTTGTGCGAAGCCAGCTCCTGTTTCAGTCTCTTATTCTGTTCTTTCAACCTTTCCTTTAGGTCTTGGGCGTAATTCTGCTTCTTCTTCAAATCTTAGCCTTCTTCCTTCAGCAAGGTGATAGAGGCATCTCGAAATTTCACAGCCTCCCTTAAACCTTCTTTTAGACTTCTGGACTTTTCAAGTTTCTGCTCCAGGACGTAAGCGGTCTTTTGGAACTTTTCAGCCTCCTATTTGAAGAAGTCCACCTCGCCTTGGACTTTGTTCTTCTCATCCTCCAGTGATTTTATCATTGCCTCCATGGAAGCTTTCTCCTCGAGCCAATGGAAAATCTATTTGAGAAGCTTCATGTAGGCCATAGATGCTTGAAACGAAGGTGTCAGTAAAGCGATAAAGGACAAAAAATCAATAAAAGTAACAGTAATAAGTATGGAAACTTACGAGCAAGTTGTGGAAACCTAGATAGTTAATCAGTTTCTTGCCCTTCATATCTTCATTATAGAGGGCAGGTTTTTTCATACCAAGAAAATAGGGCACACGATGTAGGAGATCATTGTAATATACCCCCGCGTCGAAGTTCTGAATCTGTTCTTCTACCTTGCCTTTGTCAATGCTTTGAGGGCGTAAAGCAGATGAGCAACTAGTAGCAGGAGCTGATTGTGTAAGGGGCTCCTTATGAACATCTTTGCTCGAGGGTTTTTCCCCTATCGATTTGTATTTCACAACACAAGCAGAGGGTGCGATAGAATCCTTTTGAATAGACGACCCCGTGGTAGTTTTAGTGGTCGTCTGGGAATCAGGGGTGTTCGCAGCTTGAGCAGTTTTTTTCGGAGAAAGAGGTGGAAGATCAGTAACTTCCGCTACATAGACATTTTCTCCAAGAAAGGATTCCTCAAAGTGAAGTCGCACCATTGTTGAAGATTGATTTTCTTGTAAGCTCGGTAATTCCCTCCCAAAGGTCTCAAAAGCAGAAGAAATTTCTTTATCTTTCGAAGTGCTTGGCGAGCAATTTTTGATGAGCCGGAGGAGTAAGGCCGTGTAATTAAAGGAGGTGTTCAGATGGCGGTTGGTCATCCAGAAGGGTTTTCACCTCTGAAAATTTCTACAGTAAAACTAACTCCTTGTTTGTCAACACGATCTCGCTCTTGACAACGTCCGCACAAAAGCAAATATTAATAACGAGCAGTATATGTGCATAGCAGCAATATAAAGACATACTTATTAGGGAAGAGCAAAATGAAAAGTTTTTGAGGTTGGTCAAAGAGAGACAGGATGCGTAAAACCAACACATCTTGTAGTCACCAACGTTGGATTTACCGACCCTCTTTGAAAAGTTCACTTTGTAAGAATATTTACAGGCCAATGTATAGTAAAACCCATCTTTTTTCACTGATTCGGGGTCTGTGGTGCTTTTAAAAAGGAAAAGATGTTGAATCATTGCAGGGGTTGATGGAGGAAGATTATTTTTGATAAAAATTGAAGTTAAGGCAGTAAGGTGAACATAGGAGTTGGGAGCGAGCTGAAATGGAGCGAGCTTAAGGTCGTTTAAAAGGTCGACCAAGTAATGGTGAACTGAAAATCTAAAGCCACCTTCTATGTACTGTCGGCTAATAGAAATGAATCTCTCAGTAGGATAGGCTGCATGATCATAAGTCTTCGGCACTATTGCCCGACACCCAGAAGGTAAGAAAAAATCCTCAGCGATAGATTCGAGTTCGATGGGGCTAACAGAAGACTCATATCTAAAAAAGGGGATGCGAGTAGGGGAATTATGGTGCCCTAAAGGTTCTGATACGACCTCATCGCTCTGAGAGTTGATTTGGTTAAGTTCCTCTTCAGGATCCATGTCAGCAGCCCCCACTTTATGGTCACGACGACTATGACCAGACATCTATAAAAGTAATGAGGGAGTCAGGTTACAAATAGTAGACTAGAATACAGTGTTTAAGGTTATTCTACTTTTCTAAAGATCAAGTTGCGCGTACATGGGGCTACCGAGTGTAAGGAAGCCCAATTTGCAAGCCTAATAGGTTACAGAAGCTACCAGATATTAACAAACTCCCAACTCGACCAGCGTTGGGGTATTAGATGGCTATAGGCAGGGAATGGTACGCATGTATGTGGTTTATGCAATCAAACAAGTTCTTGTTCAAGTTCTTCAGGTTTTATCATGCTGAGAATGTAAATGGGGTTACAGAACACCCATGCGAGCATAAAAACATATTCATATATGCAATCTAACAATGCAAGTAACGATCGTAACTGAAAAGGTTGTAAAAAGTTATGAAAGTTTACTTTGAGTACAATGAAGCCTGATGATAATAAAGAGGTTGATGAAGAATAGCGATGGCGGACGAGAGAAAATAGAAGATGAAGAGATGTTTATTTTTGAAAATGACTGATAAAAGTAGAAAATGAAACTATTAAGGGTTTAAATATAGCTATCATCTCGAAGCCTCAACAGTCAGATCAAAAACAGTTGTGTAACCATCATTAATATAGCAGTGCAGCGTAAAATCCGTGATTTTGTCATTATGCGCAGTCAGTGAGAGACATGCATTAAATGCGCATGACATGGAACGTGTAATAAACTTATGCCTAAGGGAACGCCACGTGTCATAGGATAAAACAGTATTTGAAAAAGTGACAATATGGATCTCGCCAAAATTGCCTTTAAGGACGAGCTCGTTGCTTCCAGTTCAAGAAATGTACTGAAAGTAAGGAGGCTAGTGTTATGGGTATTTTTACGACCATAGAAAATGGGCTGATAAAGGTCTAGTCATGAGCCAAGTATGATATTTTCATGAGAAAAAACCTAAGGGGCTGCTCCAACAAGGCTTATCGATATATTACTGTGCGAATGATTGTATTCAATCATGTACCTAATAACGTGTCCGATCACATGGAAGTCTGATCGCGTGTTATGACTACTAAGCTGATCTGATCATGATCAAAGAATTGTTCGATAGTATACTTCAAAGGCAATCAGAGCGGTCAGGAGGTTTTCTCATCTGATAGCAGATCGCGTGGATAATTTGTTCGTTGGGTGCAATATCTGATCGCTTGAATAATCTGTTTGTTCAAGGTGCTCGCTAAATTTGATCAGTTGACCTTCTACAAAGTCGAATCAGTTTAATTCAGAAAATTATTCAACTTACCTATTCCATGCAAATTGAATCATGACATTCTCGATAACTGTTGTAGATACGATGGAGATAGTCTTGAAAAATATTATCTCAATTAATGTATATTATTTTTTGCTTTATCTGTAAGATTCTTAAACCTATTCAAATTGTAACATCTCCTCTATAAATAGATGATAAAAATTCATTGTAAACGACAACTAAAAAATACATATTGTTACTCTGAGAGAATAAAGGTGACAGTCGTGAACGTAGACCATTATTTTGCTGAACCACGTAAAAATTATTGTGTCCTACTTGTTTTGATCTTGGTCATTGTTGTTTTGTACGTTATTTGTTGTTTTGCAGGTATTGGGTTCCAAGAACCGAGTTGACCGAAAAACAGTGTTAACAAATCACAATAAAAATATAATCAAAATCCATTAATTAATCTCATCAACTTACTCATTAGCTTAAAAAAAGTTCATTATGAACATATAACATAAATTTTTTTGTTGGAAAATCACACTTTATACTTAAACCACTCATTCTACAGGGAGGATCACCAATCTATCTGAGCAAATTTATTAAACATTTTGTGTGTAATTTAGCATGCATAACAGAATATCTAAATTGCGAAACTAATCGTCCAGGTAGCACAATGCAACATCTAAATTTATATGATTGAATAAACAATTTGTGAACAATTGGCACCTAATATATATATATATATATATATATGTATATGAAAGAGTTTTTCTCATAATATAAAATTTAATAAAGTATAAAACTGAAAAGTCATTAATTAAGTAGAATTCAATGTTGTTTAAGCTAAAGTGAATGAATGTAATGACTAATAGCTAAAATAATTGATTTTATACATCAAGTTAAAGTGGGGTGAACAAAGTTATGAAAAGATGGGAAGATATTATTTTTATTATTGTTATTGCGCACAAAGGCGTAAAAGTCTTACTTAGGAACTGTTTGAAGTAAATGTGTATTCCTTTGATTTTTTTTGGGTAGAATAGACAAACCCTTTTATTTTTCTTTTGTTTTTTTAAACTTTGAAAGCATTTCTAAGAATTTGATGTTGAAACAAAAAGACCAAAAGCTTTTTGATTATACAAACAAAAAGACAAAGAAAATTGATAATCTAGTAGAGCACAAAAGAAAAAAAAAAAACAAATGTACGTATACCAACAACAGAAATCTGAAATATATAATAATAATAATATTTTTCTTAATGCATATTGATGTTATAAAATCATTTTCTCTATCTTTTCATAACTATATGTTGACCTACTTTGACCTAATCGATAGTATAAAATTAATATTTTAGCTACTAGTCGTTACATTCATTCACTTTAACTTAATTAATATTGAATTCTACTTCATCAATGCCTTTCCAGGTTTATACTTTATTAAATTTTATATTATGAGAAAAACTCTAATATATATGTATATATGAATGTGCCATATGAGTCTCCTTAAGTACACTTAAGGTATGCATATAGTTAACAATAAAAATGAGTGATTACATTATAATTTTATTGATTGTAATTTATTACTTCATTATTTTATTTGATTAAAATTAAATATGTCTGAATATAATCAGTAAATATGATTCTGATTGTCGATTGTTTTAAATGAGAACTTACTCATTTAGTTGTAATCCAATATAATAAATATATAATGAATTATATTTAACAAATTTAGAAAAAAATCATTTATTTTTTTTGTCAAGTGTTTGCATACCTTAGGTGTATACTATAATGTGTTATATATATAATTAGAAATTAAATTCAAATAAAATTATTTACACTTTGTGTTTTAGGATATGAGTGAGATTTGAATCATGCCTATTAAGGAATGATGTGCAAAACTCATATATTTTTAAACAAAACTAATGATGCCAGAAAAAGAAAAATGTTATTCAAATAAAAAAACATAAAACAAGTGATTATAATGATTAACAAGTTAAAAAATAAAAAAACATTATACTTTTCATAATTTTGGATAGCCCAATAAGTTCATTACATAAAATCTTTTTAAACTATCTATAAATGTGGATTCTCTCTCTTCTCTGTGAGCGTAGTTATTTTACTTATATATGAGTTATTTTCTCTTATTTAGGAGTCTTTTTTTGGGGTCATACCTTTAGTTTATATTGATTCTATTATGATTTGGTTATTTATGAGTTAATTCCAGTTATGTGGTACAGGTAAAAAAAAAATTTCCTTTTAAAAATATTTGTAATTTGATATTAGTATGCAAAACTACAAGAAGGAATTGTAAACACTTTAATAATAGATAACCTCACATTTGTACCCCACGAACTGCACAAAAAAAAAAATCAAATAATATTTTATTTAATTTTATTTATATATAAAGAACTATGATTAGATGTGAAAATTCCGAACATTTTTTCCATACTTGCTTCATTCATTAACACCCGTAATAATTGAAATGAGTCTGATTATGATCGATAATTATGGTGGTCGACTGTAGTTGAAATTAAAAATATGTTGTTAGATTTTTTAAAAATTTTATTTAAATTTAAAAATAAATAATATGATATATAAATATTAAAATTTTATTAATTATTATATAATTTTATAATTTATAATATTTTGATAATTTATATATTAAGTCATTTAAGGGTGAATTTGGGTAAAAGTTTAGAAAAAATTAAGATTGCTTGCGTAAAAAACGTGCGATATACTGCACTTAATAAATATATATAATAATGTCTCTGCCCAAAGTCATTTCTCACTCTCCTCCTCTCTCCCTTTCAATTTTCCCTCAGATCTCGAATTCTCTCTGAAATCGCAAGGAGAGACTCTCCTCTCTTTTGATCCATTTTCGTCTTGGTTTATGAGGTGACCCTTCTCTCTCTGTCTCTCTCCCTCTCACTCCTTTAATGTTATGTTTACTATGTGTGTTCTTGGTTCTTGATCTTTTCTTTTTATTCGTAGATATTTGCAGATTTGGTTCGTTTGAAATTATGAAGTTTTGATTTTGATGCTGTTTCTTGCCGTGATTTTGGTTTCTGTTTGATGGGTATCTGTTTTCTTGATGTGGGTATTTGTTATTTTCTCGTTTTGAGTTACTTTTTGGCGATTTAGGTTGTGGGGGGTTTGGTTTGCTTGATTGAATTACTTGATCTTGTGATGTTTTGTTCTTGTTTGGTTTGTGGTTTTGTTTGATTTGATCTTTGCATGTGTGTGAATTTGAGTGATAAAATTATAATCTTTGAAGATTTCTTGGACATGGATTGTTTGGTTTTAGATTGAAAGGACCCCTTTTGAATGAAAGAAGGTTTTTTTTTTTAGTTTTTTTTTTATAACTTTTCGGGTTTTGTTCGAAAATGGTATCAAAAGAAGAGAAGTAAAGGAAAGAGCTTTTCGACTCGATTTTTTTCCTTTTACGATTAGGGTTGTTTCTTGTTTTCTTGAACATGTTGATTGATTACTGATGTAACTTTTTTTATGGTGTTACTTTCTGTTGGATCTTGATGTGGATGCTTACAGCTCGAAGGAGAGACCCACTCTTGGGTAAGTTCTTTTTTGCTTTTTTGATTTTTTTGGTCTTGACAGTTGTTGTGTATGCTTTGGTTCCTTGTTTGGAATTTACATGAAATATAGCAACTGGTTTGAGTGGAGAACGAGAAATGTGTTGTAATATGTTTTGTTTGTATGTATGTACAGTGGCACGCGGATTAAGCCCCGCAAACGGAATATCGCAGCTCCACTGGACCCTGCAGCATTTGCGGATGCAGTGGTCCAGATATATCTGGATAATGCTGGTGATCTGGTAATGTCTAGTTAGATTACATTGTTTGTTCTACTGTTACTTGTGTCTTGTAAACCTTAACTGTAATTTTTTGTTTGCTGCATACAGGAACTTATTGCCAAGAGCATTGAATCTTCAGACCTTAACTTTTCAAGATACGGTGACACCTTCTTTGAGGTGAGACCCTTGATTATTCATAGGAGTTTCTAATTTAATCCGCATAACTTGTTGTTTGGTAAATTATTGTATTGTTAGAATGATTCTAAGCATGGAGGTTATAGTTTGAGATATGTAATAGTTGGTTTTCCATAACATGAAAATTGTGTGCTGTTACATTTGTTCTATGTGATTGTATCTTTAATCTTACCTGTAATTATTTATTTAATTTAGGCCTTTTCCTCTTGCATTTGACCTTGAGTATCCTATGGAGTATTATGAAACCAAAAAGGGCCAGAACCTTAAGTGTTACCCATGCATGATGAAACCTTAAATTATATGTTATGCAAAATCCATTGTCATATCCACTTCATATTCTATGTTGGTGATTAGAAATTAGCTTCTTGTTGCCTCATCCATGTACTTTCTGGTCCATCCTTCCCTCATTTCATCATCAGTCCTTGCACAAAGCCACTCTTCCTCATAGAGCTTCCCTCGTTTCTCTCTATATATATGGTTTAGCTTTTGATGGACATATAACATCAATCTGATATCATAGTAATTGAATTACTTGCTCATTCTCAGCTTTAGGATGATGACATATGGTATGACCATGGTGGTAATCTCCTCTGTGCTATATAATGCAGGTTGTTTTCACAGGAGGCCGTACACAACCTGGAACTACCAAACCTGATGAGGGGGAGCGCCACCCTTACTCTATAATAGACTGTGAGCCTACACGTGAAGTGATTTTACCATCTGTAATCTACATACAGAAGATCTTGCGTCGGAGGCCTTTTCTCATAAAAAATCTTGAAAATGTTACCCGAAGATTCCTGCAATCATTGGAGCTCTTTGAGGAAAATGAAAGGAAGAAGTTGGCAATTTTTACAGCACTTGCATTTTCCCAGAAGCTCTCCGGGCTTCCACCAGAGACTGTGTTCCAGCCGTTGCTTAAGGATAATCTTGTTGGCAAAGGGCTAGTTCTTTCTTTCATAACTGACTTCTTTAAGGAGTATCTGATTGATAACAGCCTAGATGATTTAATCGCCATCCTTAAGCGCGGTAAAATGGAGGACAACTTGCTCGACTTCTTCCCATCTGCCAAGCGGTCTCCTGAAGGTTTTTCTGAACATTTCACGTGAGTTTCTCTCATTGCATATTGCTGAATTTTTCCTGTTATATGCTTATTTTTTATCTGAATCACATGTCTTATCAAGATGGTGGCTCTTTTACATTGATTTAGAACTTAATATATACTGTCAAATGTCAGCAAGGAAGGATTGATACCCTTGGTTGAATACAATGAGAAGAAAATATTTGAAGTGAAAGTGAAAGAGATGAAATCTGCTTTAACAACTCAAATTGCAGAGGAAACTGAAATATCCGAAGTCATAGAGAATGTGAAGCAGCGTGTTAAAGATGCTAGATTACCTGACACCGAGGCTGTGAAGATACTGTGGGATGTCTTGATGGATGCTGTTCAGTGGTCTGGGAAGAATCAGCAGCAGAATGCTAATGCAGCTCTGCGTCAAGTAAGCTTCAAATCTATTTTTTTCTTGTGCCCTGCATTACATGAGTTTTGTCCTTTTTGTTTTCCTATTCATTCTTTATTCATGACACTTTTATTGAGAGACTATGTGCATAACTGCTTTGCCACAATGTTCACTATTTTTTTTTTTTTTTGGTAGAGTATAAGAGCACTAGATAATCCGTCCACTGATTGGTTAACATGTTACAAATTTATGATATGTTATCCATCTTTTTTGTTTTTGTTTTTTTTCCTGGATCGGTCATCTTTTTTGTTTTTTAATTCAAGATTGTGATGTATTCTTTTTCTCTTTTTCATGATATAACTACTTACCCTAAATGGACATAGGTGATACCCTAAATATATGTCTGTGAAATTGTATTTAATGTGGGGTGTTGGTAGTAGTGTAAATGTTTGACCGGCCTGAGAATTTGTTCTGTCCAGTTTATGAAATGCTGTTGGTGTGGAGTTCAATGTACTGGTACTATTTCTCTTGTTTTTCTTTGGTCTGATCCTTGTACATTTTCTCAAAAATCCAATAATTGGGTCCTCCCTTTGAAAAAGGTAATCGTCTAAATGAGGATAAGAAAATATGGACTTCATACTTTTGTAATTAGTTTAGGTGTACTCCTTAGTTAGGTCTGTGGTTGATGTTGCAATTATGTTGTGAGAAAATATGCTTGATGTTGCAATTCTGCCATTGATTAAATTGGTGTTCGTGATGTTCTTAGTGAACTATGTTGCACCGTCACTTCTATGAGAATGCAGGACCTGTCAGTTTGTGCAAAATATGTTAATGGATGTCATCAATGATCATGTACTATGACATTATGAATGCATATTTGGGTTATCATTAATCCTTCTGTATAAACTTCTGCTTGTGCTGCAATAACCACTACACGTGTTATTGATCTGAAAAATATTATAAATTAGCTGCCATCGTTTTCTGCTTTATACATGCGTAATTGTTGAAGACGTTTTGAATCTGATTCTCGGTTGTTTCTTCAATTTATAGTGCAGTGCATCATTATGAATTTGACAAAGAATTGTATTGTGTAATTTAGCACAGGCTTGCAGGATACATCTTTCAAAATAGTAACAGCTTTTGCTGAAGTCATTGAGCACTAGTCGTTCATCTCATTTTCAAAATTATGTTGTAGCGTCGATGCTTTTTTTTTGGATACAGGTGAAAACATGGGCACAACTATTAAATGTCTTCTGCACCAATGGGAAACTTGAGCTGGAGCTAATGTACAAAGTCCAGATGCAATTCTATGAGGACGCTAAGCTGATGAAACTGTTTCCAGAGATCGTGAGGTCTCTCTATGATCAGGATGTACTTGCAGAGGACACCATTCTTTACTGGTTCCGCAAAGGCACAAACCCCAAGGGCAGGTATGGAATTCAATTTCTTGGTCGTTCATTGTCATAAGAATTCGTTGGTGCTGTTATAAAAAATCCTTCCGACTGCACCACATGTTTTCTTGATCCAAGTAGTTATCATGTTAATGTTAAAATGCCCAATGGATGTTACAACTTTTACATACTGGAAAGTGTTTTCGAATCGACAATGCAAAAAAGCACCTTCTATTGAATCATTAATCTTTGCCGTCCTTCGTATTGGAAGGTCATTTTACTAACAAGAACGAACGGTGTTATGAAATTGGGTACAGGCAAAACTTTGTGAAGGCTCTGGAGCCATTTGTGAAATGGCTGGAAGAAGCAGAAGAAGAGGAATAGAAAAGATCACAAAAGTGAAGTGGGGCAGCAGCAGCAGCTGTCGGTTGTGTTGTGTTCCTTTTCCTATTTTAAGCTAGTATTTCTGTACTACTTTCTTGAGATAAAATCAACTCATAAGATAGAAAAAAAAAAAAAATGCACTTCCAAATGGAACTTTTAATGTTTGGTGTGTCTTTTTAATGATCAAAACCTTTATATGATCATTCTCTGTTACACTTTAAAATAATCCATGTCACTTCGTACTCTCTCACTCCATCCCTATTGCTGATTTTATTTGCTGCCTTTTATTCAATAATGGTGTGGTGGTGGGGATCTTGAATCTAACTTGTTGCATGCTTTGTGATATGAGTTGACATAATTTTGTTATTATTATATATGTTGAGTTAGATGTGGGTTTAAGATTGGTCTAGGTTCTAAATTAGATATTAGATTATTTTACTTATGGTTTTTTTTTTATTTTTTATTTATATAAAGAATGATTATTAATTTGAAAGTGATTGTCAGACAATAAAATCTATGTTCTTCTATCATGACTTATGAGTTAAATTTTCTAATAATTATTTATAAAATCATTTAGTTAATGTATTTTCATAAAGAATTAATAGTTATAAGGTTTTCATAAATGCAAGAGGTCGCAATTGTTTCTTCTTTTTTTTTTTTTTTGGTTAATATCTATGGTGGTGTTTGAATCTATGTTTAAAAATGATTTTTCAGTTAAAAAAACGAAAGATAGGATAAATATGTGGGGTTGAATGTTAAGTAAATTATGTTATTAAAAATGATATTTTATTATATCATTATTCTTTCTTTTAAACAGTAATTTTATATATTTTCAAAAACGATATTAAATACATTTACTTCTTTTTTTTTGTTTGGATAATCTCCTTTTTTTTCCAATATAGTTTAATATAATTATTAATTATCTTTTTGTAATTTCGAAAAATTTTATTTTACCTCATGGTTTTACTGTCATTATTGGAATAATCGAAATGATGAAATTGTCCTTATAGATTTGATATTCTATATAAATGATTAAACTTTGATTTTTAAAATTAATTTTGACAATATAAGGTCTTTTAGATATTTTCATAAATTATAGGGATATTAGATATATTTTATAAATCAATAAATGAGATATTAATAATTTCAAAAAATATGGAAAGATTTTAGGGTTATATCACATTATAAAGTGAAAGTAGGATTATTCCTTTTTTATGGTGGAGAAATGGATTAAATTCATAAAACTTATATTTTACTTAGGATAAGTATGGAAGGTGAAATATTGACCAGGAAGTGTTTAACACAATTGATCTTCGGATAAAAATAAATAGATAAATAAATCGGGTCGAATCGGGTGACCAGAAAAAATGGGTCGAATCGGGTGAACCCGAATTATCCAAATTCAGATAGAAAACCATACAGAGAAATCGGCTTGTGTGAAATTGCTTCAATCTTCAGAGACAACACAACACCAAAACTAAAATTTAAAAAAATAATAATAATAAAAATTAAAAAATCAATCGACTGATTCGATTTTGAGAGGATTCAATACAAAATCGATGGCTTTCGCATTGCGATCTCACTTCTCTCCTCTAACCGTCGCCTTTGCCCACACCCACGCCGACGACGCCGCCTACATCCGGCGCGCCGCCGAGTTGTCCGACAGCTCCGCCGGCTTCACCTCGCCTCACCCTAATTTCGGCTGCGTCATCGCCACCTCCTCCGGCAAGGTCGCCGGAGAGGGCTACCTCTACGCCCAGGGCACCAAACCGGCGGAGGTCCTCGCCGTCGAGGCCGCCGGCCACCGCTGCCGTGGCGCCACCGCTTATCTTAATTTGGAGCCTGGAGATTGCCATGGAGACCACACTGCCGTCTCTGCTCTTGTTCAGGTTTTCGCTTTTTTTTTTTTTTTTTTAAATATTTATTTATTTAATTTTTAGTGTCATATCGATTTCTATGAATATAATTACATCGATGAAAATATTGAAAATATAATTAGAATCTCGATATTTCCCGTGGTGTACGAATTTTGTTTGATATAATTATATTTATAAAAATATCGACAATATTATTAGAATTATGATATTTTAAAGATATTTTCGGTGGGATATTAGTTTTTCGATAGGTATAATAATATTTGTGAAAATGTAGTGTCGAAAATATTATTAGAATTCTCATTTTTATTTTTGTCGATGAAGACAATAATATTAATGAAAATATCGAAAATATATTAGAATCCTGATATATCCCGTGGTGTATTGATTTCGTTAGATATAATTATATTTATAAAAGTATCAAGAATATTATTAGAAATATGATATTTTAAAGATATTTTGAGAGGAATATTAGTTATTCGATGGGTATAATAATATTTGTAAAAATATAGTGTCGAAAATATTATTAGAATTCTAATATTCGAAGAATATTTTTGATATTGGTTGGGTATAGATAGAAATTAAAAAAATTGATTAGAATGTTAAAAATGTTATAAATATTTACTTTTTCACCGCTCGTAATAACCTGGTGTGAAAGAAATTTAATCTGAAGACCTTACCTATTAAGCTATTTAGTGTACTTGGAATGTAGAAATTGTATTGAGTTATATTGGTTGTTGTTCTAATTAAGCTATATTTGTAAGATTTAGTTACTCTATATGATCTGTATAATTACAGGTTTGGTATGAAAGGAATTTATTTTTATTTAGTTTAATTTGTTTTTAAATTTTTTAAACTTTTGATTTTTATAGACCTTGTATTAGAATCCAATGACTAAAAGCATTCGTATACAGATCCTGTATGGTAGCATAATCCGAAATTTTATTATTATCTTGCAATGGAGCAACCTGGTTTTTGCATTGATAAATGAAAAGTTGCATGTGGTTTGGCTGGCTAGAAAGTTTGTAATTTTTGCTTGGAGAATGTTGCATGCCTACCTACAAACACAACTATTATGTGGGGATGTGTTGGTGTTGCAATTTGGTTGAAACTCTTAACTTGGTAAACTTGACGTGTATGTAGTAATGTATTCAGCATATGGGTATTTGACGTTCTGTAGATTAGGCAGGAATTACGAGAGCTGTTGTGGGGATCAGGCATCCGTTACAGCATCTTAGAGGCAAAGCTGTGAGTGCACTAAGAAGTCAAGGTGTGCAGGTTGATGTTCTTGGAGAGGATCTACAATGTAAAGTTATGGAGGTACAGTTTCTTTTTTTACTGTTTTTTGGTACATGGAATTGTACATTTTTAATTCTTGTGTTTCTAGAATTGTTTTTACCTCATTATATCTTAATTATCTCATGGTTCAAGTTTTTCTTTCCTTATTATAAGATTTTTCACTTTCTGATAAAAGTTAAAACAAAACCGAACGATACAGTGTGTAAATCTTTTTTAAGTTTTTTTTATTAGATATCTATCTATTACAGGAATGCAAATTTTATGTTCTTGAGTGGTATGTGCCATTCTTACTCGTTAACATTTATAATGATTTAGTGTAGGAAGCTCGAAAAGCATGCCTGCTTGTAAATGCTCCTTTGATTCATAGAGCTTGTTCTCAAGTTCCTTTCTCTGTTCTCAAGTATGCAATGACTCTTGATGGTGGGTATGGTGAAATCATGGAGCTCTTTATTCTTGGGGTTATATGTATAAACGGATGTTGAAAATCAAACTTGCTAATGGACTTCCCTCAAACAGGAAAAATTGCGGCTAGCAGTGGACATGCAGCATGGGTAAGTGGCAAATTGTCCAGGGAAAGAGTTTTTGAATTGCGGGGTAGAAGTGATGCCATTATAGTTGGAGGAAATACCGTACGTAAGGACGGTAAGTATATTTGCTGCCCGTGGTTTGTCACATCGTTGTTGTCGTTGTCATTGAAATATAGTAATTGCTATTGTTCTTCTTTTGACTTTGGTAGACCCACGCCTAACTGCAAGACATGGAGGTGGGCATATGCCTATGCGAATAGTATTATCCCAAACTATGAATCTTCCTGAAGAAGCAAACCTTTGGGATGTTTCTGAAGTATCTACAATAGTTGTAACACAAAGGGGAGCTAGGAGGAACTTTCAGAAATTTCTTGCATCGAAAGGAGTTGAAGTAGTGGAGTTTGACATCTTAAATCCTAGAGATGTTATGGAATATTTTCACGCCCGTGGGTATCTTTCTATCTTGTGGGAGTGTGGAGGGACACTGGCTGCTTCTGCTATATCATCTGGTGTTATACACAAGGTTATTGTTATATTTTCTTTTAAGTGAGTGTCATACTTCTAGCTAATGGCTATGGCTGGATAAACCAGGAAATGTTAGGTATTCTACGTTTAACATCTTTTCAGACTGTCATATAGAGCAATTAATGCTGGATTCACCTTCAACCTTTTCCGCATCTGAAGCTTACAGTTTTCAGTTCTGGACTCTTTATTGTTGTCTAAATCTGTATACTGGGACTAAATTCCTCTGGTAGCTTACTGTCCAAGCATGAGTTCAATGCCTAGAGCTGATTATTTGTACTGTCACTCCGTGCATTACTTTTATGTTTGTAGTTACATATTCCACCATGTGTTAGCTTTTGCCATCAGCCAACACCAGCCAATATTTGCCACTGCCAATTGCATTTGTTTTGGAAATTTCTTACGGTCCATTCAAACGTTTATCTGTGCTTTGATTTAGTTCTCTTTTCCTTGGTTTTCCTGTATGGTAAAAATTGCTGTTTTGTATATCCTCTGTGTGATTTTGAATGGCTTGGAAGCTCCTATATTTCTCACATTTATAGTTTTGTGTTCGTTTATTTAACTTATCATGTTGGGAAAAGCTTGTCACTCATTATTATTGGCTTCTAGTACAGTTCTCTCACTTATTAAAAATTTATTTTGATGCAGGTTTTTGCTTTTGTTTCCCCTAAAATTATTGGTGGAGAAAATGCACCAACTCCTGTGGGTGAACTTGGGATGGTTGAAATGTCACAGGCATTAGATTTGATTGATGTTTGCTATGAACAGGTTTGTGGTAATCTTGTATATTGTTGTTTACTAATAAATTTTTCTTATTAGATGTACTCCATGTTGCCATTATTATTGTAATTAGTTTCTAAGGGACCGCATATCACATCATTATCTTTCATACATCTCTTGCAGTACATATAGCTATTTATTAGGTAAATAAGTTTTTCAAGAACATTCCCAACTCTAGGAAAATTGGGACCCTGGATTGTTTTATGGAATGATAGGACATGGAGATATAACAAGGCATTACTGTATATATGTAGATCTGCCAGTGTCTTCACTCACAGGTTACAATGTCATGAAGCTCTAATGTAATGCGACAGAGTAGTCCAACTTCTTTTCAAAGTACTTGGGCATTTCTGGAAATGAATCTGATACTTTAATATGACTTATGCATGTTTCCTTAATTTAGACATTAAAATTTAAAAAGTTTTTTTTTGATACGGGATGAGAATATTATCGAAAATAACGTAAAAGCGGTTCATGACATATGATGTTGGGAAGTTTATGTGTGAAGAAGCTTCAATACTTAATATATTATGAGCTGATTTGATGTGATATATAATTTAGGGTTGTGTATGTTAGGTTCAAATCTGAAGTTGTGATGGCTGTTTTAGTTTCACTGTTAAAGGGTTTTATTTTCTAGTGTAACGGGCTGAGTACTTATAAATTTTGGAAGGCTAGAAGTTCATCTAGGAAATTAGTGTTTTTCTTAAACACAAGCTTAATAGATAGCTGCTTTAACAAACATTTGAAGGTTTTTCTTCTAATTCATTGCTCTTTAGCCTATTGGGTAGACCCTAGGCCTCATGGTGATAGCTTCCTTTATGTTAAATCAATAGTTTTGTTGTTGGTTATAGTTATCTCTTGTTAGATGCATTTAATAATTTCGTATAAGTTCATCAATAGAATTTCCTGTTTTAAATTTTAATCTAGTTCGTATTGTTGCTTCTGGCACTTTAGGTTGGACCCGATATGCTTGTTAGTGGATTTCTTCAACCCTTACCAGATCTTATGCCTGTTATCCCGTCAGAGGATGAAACTTTCGCAATTGATCCTACTGTCACTCCATATGAATCAAGCATCATATTCTTCTACAAAACGTGGGATCCATATGGTGCTTTTTCAAATTTTTCCCCTCACCCAATTCAAATGCAAGATGACAATGGTAATTATGTGACTTGGTCTAGTGTAGAGCATTACTACCAGGTAGTTCCTTTTTCCAGTTCATTTTAAATTGTTCATTGAAATTTTTTCACAAATTCTCTGAAAAACACTCTCAAATTTGTAGGCACATAAGTTTATTGGAGTGAATGATTCTGTAGTGCAAGATTGTGTTGAAAAGATAAAAGCCATGAGAAGTCCAGAGGAAGCGGCACGTATAGGAAGATCAATGCAGAGGCAGTGTCCTGAGCTGGTATGATCTATAAAGTGAAGCTTATGTTATGATATAAATATCCTAGCTCAAAGCCATAATAGCTCTAGTTTCAGACTTACGGTTAAACCTTTGTATGTCTCTGAACATCACGATCATGCTCAACCTGGTCATCGTTTGGCATGAGCTTGCATAGCATCTTATACTTCTTATTACTTGATTGTATTTTTTATTTAGCGACTTGGACAATGCTCAGATATTAGTGAAAGTATTGTTAGCATTGTTTAACATTTTATGGAAATATCTGTTTAAGTACTGGGGCTGAATTTTGATCACATTTGCACAAAACAAACCTAAATGATTTCACATTGTAATTTCAACTGAACTGTAGTTATGAAAATTGTTGCTTTGTGTTGATTGCTGACCAGGATCTATTTATATTTGGAATTGTACCTTCAACATTCCCTACCACGACCGATGTGTACAGTGAAATACTCTTGAGTATATTATGCTATATAACGCAGAACTTTGATGACGATATGTTTGTGAGCTTTCATACATTCCCTAACCCATTCGTAAAGTCAACAATCTGTATGCAATGCAGGTGAGAAGCGACTGGGAAAGCATGAAGATCGATGTTATGTATAGGGCATTGAAATCTAAATTCTCAATCTACCCTCATCTGAATTCCATGCTGCTCTCAACTGCTGGCTCTGTTCTCGTTGAAGCTTCACCGCACGATCTCTTCTGGGGTGGCGGCCGTGAAGGAGAAGGCCTGAATTATCTAGGGAGGCTGCTGATGCAGTTGAGATCAGAGTTTCTCGGTGAGTGTTCTACATCAACTGAAAACACTTGCTCAGCTTTATAAATAGGGATAAAAATGAATAAAGTTAGATCATATGATAACATTGGGGTCCCTTATTGTTATATAATTTTTTTTTTTCATACAATAAATTGTACTATTTGTAATCTGTTCACAACATTAATTTTCATAAACTCTCGGCCACTTCTAAAGGTAAAACTTCAAATTTTGAATGGTTAATCTGTAAACTTACCACATTTGAAGTATTACTTTGGACATAGCAGAAATGTTGAGCTTTTCTTAGCCTAGTTTATGAATTTGAAATAGAGGAGTGTTTGAAATCGTTTTTAAAATGGTGTTTTTGAAAACTATTTTTAAAAATGAAAAACATGTTTGAAAAATGATATTTTTAGAAAATATAATGTGTTTGGTAAAATTTTTAAATGTTATTTTTAAAAATAGAAAATAATATAAATGTGTTTGGTATTATTTTTGAAAATAAGTAAAATAATTATTTGGATGAAAAAGTGATGGTTTGTTTTGAAAACATGTTTTGGAAATAATGAAAGACATAAAAGGTTGTTTTTCACTTTTTAGTTATAATTTTTAAAAAGATATTTTTCATTTCCAAAAGCACGATTTAGAAAATATGTTACCGAACACTTTTAAATCATTTTTTATTATTGAAAATGAAAAATCATTTTAAAAAATGCATCCAAACACCAAAATCCCCAACTTCCCCACCTCGCTTAGGTAATTGCAAGTGTACCATATGGATGTCCACATTTTATTTCTACACAAATGTTGAATATTATATAACTCTGTACTCTATATTAGCCTTGAATCTTATGTAACATCACTGTCCTCCTTTGTATTCCATTGTATTTTACGTTAGGTGATTTCAAAGTTGGTTGGAAACCTGAACAGAAATTCCTCAACAGAAATTCAATAACTGGTTAGATGTTGTCTACCTAGTTGATGCGTTTGGTCCGACATAATATAAATAATGTAATAAAAGATCAACAAAACACTTGCCCAGATGAATTTTAACATTAACAAATAAAATAAAATCTGTGTTTTGGTCAAAGAGACTGTCTTGAAGCCTTCAACCCCCAACATTATATCATGAGGGTTCATTTATTAAATTTTGAAATCATAAGGTTTTAAGAGGGTTTTCATTTGAATATAACATTATAGGGCTATTTTTTAACAAGTCAAATTTAGAAATCTTATACATTTAACAATAACTATTATGAAAGAAGTAAAAAGAATCTAATAGACAAGTAGGTGAGTAAAAAGAATCAAATAGACAAGTAGGTGAGCTTTCTTATGGCCATTTCAATGAGTAGGAAATTTAGGCCTAATACATGTAATCTGTGGTTGGATGCTTGTAGACTATAATTTAATTGTCCCTTCTATTCGTATCAACAAAATTTTGAATCGGAGCCTTATATTTCTCTTCCAATTCGTATGTTTATAATTGTTACATATAATAATGAATTAAAATTAAAAGACAATATTTGACGTGTATTATAATTAGTGCAAATGAAGAATAATACTATCATATGTAATCTCAAATGTTTGAAAGTGTATAAGTCACATTTTCATATTATTCTAGAATGCAAAGCCATAATCTTTTACTGCCTTTCACTTTCAAAACGATTAGATCCAAGATGATGATTTGTTCTATGGAGAGAGAACAAAGAGATTTTCCACCAAAATTCGAAGATGCCTCACCACCTATCTAGAAACTATATCAAAACAAGTTTTGAACGCAACATTGAAATTTTACAATTACATTCATGAATCGCATGCGTGGACCATCCTAATGGTCCGTGTTTTATTCCATTGAATATTTTAAAAAGTTGGTCTCAATCTTCATAGGACACCGCTTGTTTAACTTTTTTGATGATCTTAAATTTAGATTCCTTCTTTGTCTTAATGTCAAAAGAAAAAATTATTCACTGATTAGGGTGTAGACATTAATTCAATAGAATATTATACATGTATCACGATTGTTAGATTTTTTTTTTTCTTTTATACATCATTCAAACTTAAATTCCTCTTATAAAAAGATTATCATAAATTCAATATTAACAAAGAATCTTTATTTTTAATAGAGTTGTTATATGTATATTTTTGTATATAAAATATAATTTTATTGAATGAATCTTCATCCATTTAATGCATTGAAGTCAATCAAGTAAAAAATTACCCATGTGCTGCTATCTAGAAAATTATCTTATGAAGCAACACATACAAAGTAATTTTCAAAAAGCATGTTCTTTATTATAAAGAGAGAAGAAGAAAAAGATGATGAGGACAAGAAAAAGGGAGAAGAGATCGCTTTCATGCATCAATGGCAAATTAATAAATTCATAATTTTAAGTACTATTAAAATCCCGATTACTAATTATGATAGGACTAAAGGTTTCATTTGTACAGTTTCTATCTTTTAAATGTATATCTTCTAAAAATAAGACTTTTTAGAAAAATTATTGATTATTTAATTATCAATTGAAAAAGTTTTTTTAAATTGTATACTGTTTAATTATATCAAACGTACACTAAAAGACATGGGTGTTTGAGTGGCGCTTCTTCTCTTTTTTACTTTCATAACATAAAATTCTATCTCATCCACGTTATAAAATATAAAGTTTTCTTTTGCATATGAAACTGTATTAGCCACTTTGAGAATTTGTCATAATGAACCTGATTATGTTAATGTTAAGTTTATTTAGAATTTTTTTTTGGTAAAAAAAAAATCATATCAACCCATTATATTTTAAAATTATGTTACTACATGAAAATACAATTAAATATTGTAATACCATATGTGAGATTGATGTGTGGTGCGAATCAGATCATATACATATAAATGAAGTAAAATAGAGAATCAATATTATAAACTTTATTTGTGACAATGAAAATGAAAACATATTTCAAGAATCTCTCTTATCTGGCATGAAACTAACGAAAACAGATTTTCCCTACTTTTGAATCTTGAAGTTTTATTTATTTATATATTTTTTTACAAAAGATTAATGGGTTTTAAAATCTGTTACGTTCGAGCATAGACCAACGGAATACATATTATCTGTTTTGGATTGTACACTTCTCCTAAGTATTTACTTATTTAAGAAATATCAAAACTTATGGTATGAGTTTTACATCTAATAAAATCATTTCCCCTTCCCCACTATCAATTCGTGTGAGTTGACCCCCACCTCCATGTGAGTTGATCCTTTCTGTATGGGAATAACTTCCTGAATTGTATCATCAGTGTCACATTTCAATTGATCTCAGTAATCCTCTTGATCAGTCTTAGTAATAATAATAATAATAATAATAAGTTATAGTCCTTAGTAGTTAGTGAGATAAAATGTAATATTTACTATTCTAAATTTTTAATATATTGTAGATTATAGGATTGGTATAATCTAAAGTGTCAACTGTACATAGTTTCTATAGGTTATGCTATGCTTATGCGCATGAGATTATATTAGTATAAACATTAATTGTTATATGGTTACACAAATAATGTACATGTAGTATATATGTTTATTGTATGAAAGACTTTTTCTTCTTTATTTTATCATCACATGCTCAATGTCGATTCCAGTCACATACTATGGACACCTGCGTTTTGAAAAAAACATTAAAAATTGATAGGGATTTGACATATAAATAGGGTTTTGTTTTGTTGTCGTGGTTGCTACCAAAATGTCAAAGATAGCTGGAGTTGAACAAAGGAGACTAAGAGACCGACATTTGAAATTAGTGTGTACATGGCACGTGCTTTTTGACCAGCAGATTGCTCTTGAATTCATGATCATCTGTTACTGGTTTCAAATCTGAAGACTGTTTCTTCTACATCTAAATGTAGAGAAGCCCATAATTTAGCTCACCAACTTGAATCAGGTGAAGTATTTGAATCATAAATGTGTTCAAAACCGAACTAATTTCTTAAACTCAATTTTGAAGATTAGTGTCAGCATAAATAAGACTTAGTATTTGTACATATTAGATGTGTAATACTATAAATTTTTTATACCGATTTTATAAATTCTAGATGAAACTGATAGAATTATATATATATATATATATATGTGTGTGTGTGTGTGTGAGACTTTGCTTTCTATAAAATTTGGAAAAATATCATTTCACTTCATTCTTCTTATCTAACAAATTAATTTAAAAAATTAAATTTAGTTTTGGATCAAATACTAACAAAGGTTAGATTAAAGCTAAATAACCAAAAAGTTTAGGGGAGACTTCCAAATTTAAAATATATAATAAAAAAAAAAAAAAAAAAAAACTTGAGAAATAAGGCTTAACTTTGCTTTCTATAAAATTTAGAAAAATATCATTTCACTCAATTCTTCTTATCTAACTAATTAATTTATAAAATGAAATTTCGTTTTGGATCAAATACTGAAAATATTTTGATTAAAACTAAATAAATAAAAAGTTTAAGGGAGACTTTCAAATAAAATTATATTAAAAAAAAAAAAAAAAAAAACTAAGGGGGTTTTGATAAATTTTGAAACTTCATTCATATTTTTAATCATTTTTGAGACTTATTAAATTTGCTTATTTGGAGGATATGGAACACATATACATCAAACATCAACGTTAGAGCATCTCCAATGTTCTCACAAATTGTAAAAAAAGTTATATGTTATATTGAATAAATAGACATTGAGTTAAAATAATTAAATTTTTTCAATGCAATTATCACTCATTAATATTAAGTTGAGGTGGCAAGAAAAAAAATAAACATTATCATCATGATCATCTATTTTCAGAGGGTTTGTTGGATAGTCATCTCAGCAAGTCAACAACTATTTAATTCTAATTTTTCAAATCTAATTAAAAATCAATAAACATGAAAGTATTAAATGGAAAAACATAAAAAAATTCAATGAAAATATATTGAAGCATTGGAAAATAATTTTTAATTTGATTATCTATCAAATAATATTTATGTCATATAAAAAGCAAATTTTTTGACGTTGATGCATGATACTTTTTTTTTTTTTAAACCACAAACCATGAAAACATTGGAGATGCTCTGATGTACCGTAAGATATTTTCATGCAATACATACATACATATATATATATGGGGCAGGATCAAGACACAAATTTTGACACAAGTTTTGACATAATTTTTCAGTTATTAGACTGAAAAGCGTTGAATGATGTAGATTAGTTGTTCATCACCTTATTTTGTCTCTACCTTTTAAAATAAATAAAAATATTATTAATTCAATTTTCATTTAATCTTTTCTTTTTATTCATTTGACCAAATCATGCAAACAATATATGGATTCGAAACTCTCCATATAAACTTTCAAATATTATCTATATTGCACATGCTTAAACAAACATATTGATCAAAATATCTCAAAATAAAAAATCAATTAAAAAAATAATTAGAGGAAAAAGAAAGTAGAAAAACAATATAAATGAAGAGAGAGAAATTGGTACATATATAATTACATGATGCAACACAACTCTTCGATAACTCTCACCTTCTCAAAAAAAAAAAAAAAATTGTATCATTAATTTTCTTTCAATTTAATGGTTAAAAAATTATGTTAAAATTTATGTCCTCCAATCCTACCCATTATACATATATATATATATATACATACAATGCTTTAAAATAAGAACTCTCTTACTTTTAAAGTAAGGACCAATCAATCAAATTTATCTATTACATTATTTCTCCTAAAACAAATTCTCTCTCATATTTAATTCAAATACAATGGATGAATTTTATTGATTGGTCATTACTTTTTGAAGTAAAGGAGTCTTCATTTTAAATACACTATATACATATATATATATATGTTAAAAATCATTTACATCTATAAATTTTGAGAAAGAGTCATATTTTTAACTACATTTCAAAACTCATTGAAACAATCCTAATATTTCGAAAAAGTGTCAAATTAGTCATTTCCGTCAGTCAACTAACGATTAAACCAAACAGATACCATGGTAGGCAAGGGTAATTTTGTCTTTTTGCATATGAATTTGATAATATGGAATAAAAAATAAAAAAGAATGGAAAATAAAAATCAAAATTAACAAAAAATTATTGAAAAAAACAGAAAAAATTAAAATGCAAAGATCTTCAACTTCAACCCAGATCTTCAAGTTGAAGTTGAAGATTTGGATTTCTAATACCAGAATTTAAAAAAGAAAAGAACAAAATCAACCATTACAACAAAGTAGCAACAGAAAACAAACGAATATATGACCAAAAAAGTTGTTGAAAAAAAAAAAGAGAAAAACTAAAAATTGACGATCCTTCAACTTGAACCCAAATATTTAACTTGAAGATCTGGGCTCAAGTAAGATCTCTTGTCAAGCACCCTGCCATACTTGAAAGACCTCTTGTTCGTTTCAGCACCCTCCCTCTCCAAACTCTAGATAACACACTTGGTCACCAAGCTTGTAGATCAAGTGACCAGTAATGGTCGATTTTCCAGAGTCGACATGCCCAATAACCACAATGTTGATGTGAACCTTCTCCTTTCTTATTGTAAAATCTCATAATAAACACTACAACAGAAACCGCACCGTCAGAACACCCAAGAATCAATATACAAAACCCCATACAAACACCTAAACGTAATAAACATACAACCAAAACAGTCACCAAAATAACCACACACAACCTTAAGCTACAATTTTCATTTCAACCAAAAACAGCAGTAGAGATATCAGACAAAGATAAGAACCAGAGTGAACAATTCAAAAACAAGAAAACCTACAAAATCCTGAAGAAACAAATGCAAACCTACAATCTGGCGTGGTATAACACCAAACGGCTGCAAGTCGGGTCAAATCTGAGTTAAAAGCGGGTGAACTTGCCGCCGTTCTACTTCACCGGTGGGGTTCTTCTTCCGCTATTCCGGTGAGCAGAAGTTCATCGTCGCCATGCGTCCCTCTTGACACCATCCTCGCGTCACTAGCGGCTTCTCTCTTTACACCGCATCTTGAGCTATTCTCCACCGTCTTCGTCTACGTATTCTATGATGGGGTTGGCTTCTTTGCATCAGAGCGGGTTATTCTTCCGCGATTGAGTTGTTCTCCATCGTCTTCGCCGTTCTGGTTGGCTTCGCATCTTGAGCTGTCCTCCACCGTCTTTCGTCATTGTTCCCGTTTTTGCATCAGATTTTTTTTTTTTTTCATTTCAAGTTTAGTTTTATTTCAAAACAATTTTTTTTTTTTTTTTTAATATTTGATAATAAGGTAATTTCATAAACTCACGACTGATAAAAGAGTAAGGGGTTGTTTGTTTTTTACACTTAACACTTAATGGTGCTTAATTTGGTTAATTAAGAGATTTTTGTTTGTTTTTTTAAGTGGTCAAATCACTTAAAATCACCCAAAAACCACTTAAAAAAAAGTTACATTTTTTGACTTATCACTTAATACAAAATCACTTAATGATTTATAAATATATTATTCCAAGTTTATCCTTCCTAAAATAATATGTTTCCAAGTTTGTTTTAGTTTTATATTATAAAAATTTCTTTTAATACTTTAATAAATAACATTGAAAAATAAAAACCCTAAATATCTTAACATCAAAATTTTTTTTTATAGCTGGATTACTATATTTCTCTAATTAAATTCTGGTAAGAATCTTTATTGATAAAATGTTTATGCAATAACTCAGAGACCAAATTACAAATCAATTTGTTTAAGTATTTGATTATTTTTATTTAATTATATCAGAAAATATATATTACTTTACAATTTCAATTTTCGTTGTAATAATAATTTAATTTAAAACCATTTTATTTATTTTTATTTGAATATATAAATTTAATTGACTCTACTATTTTAATTAATCTTATTTTAATTATGAATAAAAATACTATATATATAAATTACAATTTCAACTTTTGTTATAATAGTAATTCAATTTAAGATTATTTTGTTTATTTTTATTTGAACATATAAACTTAATTGATTCTACTATAATAATTAATCTTATTTTAATTATGAATAAAAATATTATATATAAGTGTTTTAATATTTGTTAAATAATTTATTACAATTGTTTGTATCATATTAAATAAAATTACACAACAACGAATAGTAAAAGGATATAAATGTCAAAGTACTAGTAATCAGATAATTTTAACTTTAAAAAACAAACAAAATTATTATGCATTCAGAGGTAAGAAAAGAAAAAACAAACATGTCAATCAGATTTCAGATTTCAGTCACTATTCAGTTTTCAGTCTTCAGCAGCACTGTTCAGTCTTCAGATAAAAAAACAAACGACCCCTAACTAAACTGTGGGATAAACTGATCTTTTTCATATTTCTCTTTGGTTTGACCATCACTTAATTAACAGAAAAAACTAATGTAATATTTTTTCAAAACGTTAAGGTTGGTGTTTTTATAAACATAATTAAAAATATGACACTTTTCTAAAATTTAGGGACAAAAATGATTTTTACGCACACATATATATAACAATGAAAATAAAAAAGAATAAGAGAAAGGGTTGTGGTCTAGTGGTAAAGATCACATTACCTAGGTAGTAGGTTCTACACTCAAATCCCACAAAGATTTGGGAGATTGGGGTGTAGAACCTACTTTCTATTAAAAGTATGGGAGGTAATATGGTCTTTACCATTAGACCACATCCCTTTGTTTTATTCTTTCTTATTTTCATTGTTTTATATATATATATACACATACATATATACATATATAAAATATATATGTATTTTTGCATAAAAATACCTTACGATGCGTAACATCAAGCTCCCGATCAAACTTAATAAAAACAATTACAATTTTTAGAAATTGCAAGTGTTACCCGCAATTAGGGCATTCGATTTAGAGGATTATGTGCTTTATCCAAAATTAGCACCACCAAAATATGTTAGTGTTAGGTCTAGTGAATCTGAAGAAATAGAACAAGTAGTGAATGAAGATTTCGTGACTTGGAAAAAGACTGATCAATTGATAGTATGTTGGTTGTTTTCAACCTTAAGTGAAGCTGTTTTTGGTCAAGTCACACACTGCACTACAGCTTATGAAATTTCGTCAACTTTAGAGAGATTGTATGCACAGCAATCCAAGGCTAGAATTCTTCAGATTAAGATGGAAATGCATGGAACTAAGAAAGGTGCTATGTCTATAAGCGATTATGTGATGAAAATTAAGAATCTTGGGGAGAGTCTTGCTGTTGCTGGATTGTTATTGTCAGATGAAGATCTGATCTCTTACATTTTAGGAGGGCTTGGTCCCGAGTATGATCCTGTAGTTGTTGCAAGCACTTCAAGATAAGATTCGATTACATTACAAGAGGTGCAATTTATGTTAATGAACAATGAGACACGTTTAGCTCAACATAATGTTGTAGGACAATTTGATGTAAGTCATGCCAATGCTAATGTGTCTTATGGTGGAAGCCTTAGAGAAGGGAATTTTAGAGGAAATAGATTCAGAGGAAGAAGTCACGGAAGGATAAGTAACAGACCTGGATCAAGGATTGTCTGTCAGTTATGTGACAGAATGGGCCATGTAGTCTCAGCTTGCTACAAAAGATTTGATCAAGTTTTTCAAGGGCTTTCATTGCAGAATTTTCAGTCACAGCAGCAACAGCCTAGAATGAGTGGTCCACAGCAGATTTATGTTGCTCAAGCGATTTATCAACCTCAAGCCTATTCAAATCAGCTTGGAAGGATGTCTATTTCAACTGGATATCAAGGTTTTTCTGATTTTGGATCAATTCAAGACTCAGGAGAGCATCAATAGGTTTCTTTTCTTCGTGAACAACCCAATCCTAATGCTTTTTATGCCTTTCCAAGTACTGTGGTGGATCCTTTATGGTATCTTGATAGTGGAGCTACCCATCATGTCACCTCAAACAGTCACAATCTTGCATCCAAGGCTGATTTCAAAGGTTCAGAGAAGTTGACAGTAGGCAATGGGGCAAAACTAAATATTTCACATATAGGCTCATCCATCATTGATACACATACACATACATCACCAAAAACACATTTATTTTTGAACAATATTCTACATGTTCCTTCCATAACCAAAAATTTACTTAGTATATCACAATTTACAAAAGATAACAATGTGTTTGTTGAGTTTCATGCTGACTTTTGTGCTATAAAGGACAAGGATTCAGGGAAAACACTACTGCAAGGGGGCTTGAAGAATGGTCTTTACCAACTTGAAGTCAATTTCTCAAATTTCAAGTCCAAAACAGTCTTGCATGAAAAGTTAGTATGTTCTGTGTTAGATTCTTCTTTTCCTTATCAAAAATCATGTTTACCTACTTCTGTTGATTGCAATAATGGGGATAGTAATGTGTCTAAAGCTGCTGATAACATTGCTTTTGTCAGTTCAGCATCTGTGTATTCTATTAGTTCAAATTCTTTGCATAATAATACTAAAAATGCTTATGGTTTGTTTTCAAATAAAAGCTTTGATATGCATGTATGGCACACAAAGTTAGGCCACCCATCATTTCCAATCCTAAAACAAATCTTAAAAGCTTTACACATGCTTTATACTACACCAAATTCCTTAGACTTTTGTGATGCTTGGCAATATGGCAAGCAACACAAACTACCCTTTAACAGATCAAACACATTATATACCTCACCTCTTGACCTTGTTTTTATAGATGTTTGGGGACCCTTACCTCACCTTTCCACTCAAGGCTATAGATACTATATCAATTTTATTGATACCCATACTCGCTATACTTGGATTTATCCCCTCTCAACTAAAGCTCAAGTAAAACAAACTTTTATACATTTTCAACGGTTGGTTGAAAGAACTGTCAACAAGAAAATCAAATGTGTTTAAAGTGATTGGGGTGGGGAATACAGACCACTTGAACCATATTTCAAAGATATAGGGATTACCTTTAGACATTCTTATCCTTACACTCATCAACAAAATGGAACCCCCGAAAGAAAACATAGACATATAATAGAAATTGGTCTTACACTCTTATCTTAAGCTAATCTACCCTTAACTTTCTGGTGAGAGGCCTTTCATACTGCGGCATACATCATAAATCATTTACCTACTCCTTTACTTGATTATACATCCTCATATCAAAGATTGTTTCATCAATTTCCTAATTATCATTTCCTCAAAACTTTTGGTTGTGCTTGTTTTCCTTTCATTAGGCCTTATAATTCTCACAAGTTTAATTTTCATCCAAGTGTGTGTTCATTGGCTATAGTGATGAACACAAGGGTTACAAATGTCTTCATCCTAATGGTAAAATATACATTTCTAGGCATATTTCCTTTAATGAAAAGGAATTTCCTTACAAATCACTTTCCTCTTCATCATTTTCTTTTAACAAGTCTTTCTTTAGTCTTCCTACTTCAATATTAAATCAAGACCCCTGTGGTATTATGGATCCTACAATAGCACATGAAACCCAACAACACTCACCTGCCACTATAAATATCAGACCAGCCCTTACCACATCATCTACAACCCAACCTCAAAACCAATCCATCAACATCCATCCTATGATCACTCGATCAAAAATAGGTACACTAAAGCCTAGAGCCTTCAGTTCCACATTACCAACTTCACTTACATCTGAACCAAAATCAGTTAAAGATGCTCTATTGTTACCTCACTGGAAGGCTACTATGGATTCTGAATTTCAGGCATTAACAATAATACATGGTAGTTAGTTCCTTCTACTCCTAACATGAATATAGTTGGTAACAAATGGGTTTTCAGAGTTAAATTTAACTCAGATGGATCTATTCAAAGGCATAAAGCAAGGTTAGTAGCTAAGGGATTTCATCAAAATGCTGGGGTAGATTATATGGAGACCTTCAGTCCTGTGGTGAAACCTGCTACCATTAGAATTGTCATTTCTCTGGCTGTTATGAGGGGTTGGGATATAAGACAATTAGATGTCAATAATGCCTTCTTAAATGAAGAGCTTAAGGAGAATGTGTACTTGTCCTAGCCTGAAGGATATGAAAGTTCTAGTCATCCTACTTTTGTATACAAACTCAATAAATCCCTTTATGGTTTGAAGCAAGCTCTAAGAGCTTGGTTTGATAAGCTGAAAGGAGCACTTTTTGAGTGGGGATTCTATAACTCGAGGGCAGATACTTCACTGTTCATTTTTAAAGAAAACAATGATTTGGTCATTTTGCTTGTTTATGTAGATGACATTCTACTTACAAGCAACAATTCTAATCTTATGACCAAATTTGTGTATGATCTTAATAAGCTGTTTGCTTTGAAAGACTTGGGATCATTGAGCTATTTCTTGGGGTTTGAGGCTAAGAGAAATAAATATGGTCTATATCTCACACAAACAAAATATGCTCAAGATTTATTATCAAAAACTAGAATGTTGAATTGCACTTCCAGTCCTACACCAATAAGTACTGGTGTTAAACTCACAAAGTCAGATGTTGAACCATTTTATGATCCTACTCTCAATAAAAGTGTTGTAGGTGCCTTACAATATCTAACAAGCACTAGACCAGATATTTCATTTGTTGTAAATTGCTTGAGTCAGTACCTTGCAGCTCCTACTGTGGTTCATTGGCAGGCTTGTAAAAGAGTCCTACGTTACATTAAAGGCACACTTTCACATGGTCTTTTATTCAAGTCTTTTGATTCTTCTGCTTTGTTATCTGTTGAATGCTTTACTGATGCAGACTGGGCAAGTAATTTGGACGATAGACGATTAACTAGTGGTTGGTGTCTTTATTTTGGTAGTAATTTAGTGTCATAGAGCTCAAGAAAACAAAATGTGGTAGGTAGATCCAGTTGTGAAGCTGAGTATAAGGCTTTAGCACAAGCAGCAGCTAAGATACTATGGATGCAAGCTTTATTGATTAAAATTGGAGTATCTATTGTCAAACCATCTGTCATATGGTGTGATAATATTAGTGCAGGTGCTTTAGCTAAAAATCCTGTCCTTCATTCACGCACAAAACATGTTGAGCTAGATTTGCATTTTGTTAGAGAAAAAATTGAAGCACAGGTGTTGGATGTTCGATATATTCCAACAAAGGACCAACTTGCAGATTTACTTACTAAACCACTAGGAATCAGTAGGTATGATCTTCTCAAAGACAAATTCATCTGTGATTCTTCCCTGATGAATTTGAGAGGGGTTGTTAGACAGAGTCCTTCCAGCTCAATATCATCCTAGCCATTGATTATCTATCATTTTCTGTCCATTGATATTGCCAAGCTAGACATCCTTCTAACTACCTATATAAGGCAATGTTCTCTGTATTGCTTTCTGGTTAGTTACACACACATTTCCTATTAATAAAATGCTCTTGTTTTCTTGATTTTTCGCTACTGGTGTTCATGTTGATTTCACTCTTGTTATTGTTTGAATTTCTTAGTTTTTAATTTTACAGATGCCTATATGCTCCATATCCTCTAAATAAGTGGACTTAACAAGTTCCAAAAATAATTACAAATATGAATGAAGTCTCAAAATTTATCAAAACCTCCCTTAGATTTTTTTTTTATTGGAAGGTCCCCCATAAACTTTTTATTTATTTAGCTTTAATCAAACTTTTGTTAGTATTTGATCCAAAACGAAATTTAATTTTTTAAAATAATTTGTTAGGTAAGAAGAATGGAGTGAAATGATATTTTTGTAAATTTTATAGAAAGCAAAGTCATTATGTGGGTTCCCCCATATGGATTGCTCTGTTCTACTTCTAGGAAGGTGTTTACTGGACTGCACTTCAAAGCCTTATTTTCATTGTTCTATATAAATATATACATATAGACATATAATATATATATATATATTTGCATGAAAATATGTTATGGTGCGTAACATCGATCTTTGATGTCTATATGTTCTATGTCTTCTAAATAAGTAGATTTAATAAGTTTCAAAAATAATTACAAATATGAATGAAGTCTCAATATTTATTAAAACTTCCCTTAGAATTTTTTTTTTTTTTTTTTTTGGATATTCCCCTTAAACTTTTTATTTATTTAGCTTTAATCAAACTTTTGTTGGTATTTGATCCAAAACAAAATTTAATTTTTTAAATTAATTTATTAGGTAATAAGAATGGAATGAAATGATATTTTTGTAAATTTTATAGAAAGCAAAGTCATTAAGCGGTTCTCCGATATGGGTTACTCTCTTCCCGCTTATAGGAAGGTATTCACTGGATTGTACCTCAGAATCATGTCTCAGCTGATCTTAATTGCCACTGGTCAAGTACTAGTAAGAGTACAAAAAAGAATAATGCTTTATTATTTTATAAGATGTTTTTTGAAATATTAGTTTTTAAGTTGTCAGTAAAAACATTATAATTATATATTCCCAAATCTTTTATTTATATTCTTGTTTTTTTTCTTACTTATGTCTAAAGAATTAATGTTTGTTGTTGTTAGTTCTTCTAAGATCGTACCTAAATACTTCTCTAAAACTCAAACTTGCATCTTAATTCTTAATAATTATTTTTGGATCATAAATTTAACATATCTCATTCGTCGTCATATACTTCTAAAAACATGTAACTTATTTTTACACGTATTTAATTTCTTTTAATTAACATCAACAGTAAAAATGTTCCCAAATTTTGGAATTATATATTTTTTCCTCACTTCTGTCCAAATAATTAGGTGTTTATTGTTTTTATTACTTTTTTATATTAAGCACAAGAACGGTAATTAAAACGGATCCAAAGAATACTGAGATCCATCAAAATAAGATATTAGTAGTGCGATCCAGATAATTGTCCATAATTGAAAGATGAACTTTGATAACGAAAGAATTATTATTATTATTATTATTATATTATTTATATTATATATAATTTGGATGTTACGGGAGGGGTGCCAGCTGACAAGGGCGCCAGCAACAAAGACTATTCTTATTACTTGTAAGGTTAAATTTATATCATTTTAATTTTTTATCACAAAATCAAACACTTCTTTTCATTTGACAACTAGATTTTTGTTTATTTTTAGTAGGTTAGGGACCCACGTTGAGTAGCTGTCTCGAAATTGGTACCAAAATTGGTTACACGTAAATGTGACCGCATGGACCAGTAAAAATTAAAATTAAAAATTGAAAAAGATTAATTAGGGATGTTTCTCGTGCTAGGTGTCCAAATCAGTAGACAATTGCTCTCATTTATGGAGATTAGGAGTTAGGACCACTACTTGCCTGCAGGGGAGAATTGCACCCACCTCCTATGAGGTTTGGGAATATTGCAGTTAGATGAGTTAATGTCATTTATATAATTATACCTCTTGAAGTCAACATAGTTTTATAAACAATTAACAGTTAAAAGTTAAAAGGCATATAAATCTTTGAAATGTCTCCTCTCCCCAAAAAAAAAAAAAATCAGTTTGAATTATCAAGTTAACAAAAAAAAAATCTTTTAATTTTTCTAATCATTACATATGCATTGAAAGAAAAAAAAAAGAACAAAATTAAAAGTATTTAAGGCTACTTTTTAAAATCATATTTAAGGTTATTGTTGTATCTTGCTTTTAAGAAACTTGCATAAGAGTTAGTCAGTTAGTTAGTTTCCTTTTTTTTTTAAACAAATAAATAAATAAAAATAAGAATTCGTTTGTTTTTTTATCTAAAGGTTGAATAGTACTGCTAAAAACTAAAGACTGAATAGTGACTGAAATATAAAATCTGAATAACATGTTTATTTTTTTGTTTATTTACCTCTGAATATGTTATAAATTTGTTTGTTATTTAAATTTAAAATTGTCTGAAAACTAATAAGTTGACATTTATACCATTTTTACTATTTATTGTTATGTAATTTTAATTAATGTAATATAAACATCTAAAAATAAATAATTTAATAAATCCTAAAACATTTTTATATACATATTAATAATATTTTATTCATAATTAAAATATGATTAAAAATATATTAGTGTTAACCATATTTATATATTTAAACATATTAATATATTTAAGAAAATAACTAAAAAAATAAATGTTTACATTATAAATTAAAATATATTAGTTTAATTCCAAAATAATTTGGGATAAGATATATTTAGATTTTTCTTTTCAAATATATTTTTTGTAAGTATTAAGGAAAAAATAAATAAATAAATTTGAGTACTATAAAATTACGATAAATTTGAAATTATGTTATTTTGGGGATGATAGATTTAGAATAAAAACTTTTAAATGTCATTAAGTGATTTGCAATTAGGTGAAAAATTAAAAATTCTTACTTAATTTTTTTAGTTATTTTTTTTATGATTTTAAGTAGTTTGACCACTTAAAAAAATAAACAAAAATCTCTTAATTTATCTAATTCAACACTATTAAATGTTAAGTGTAAAAAACAAACAACCTCTAATAATTGAATACAAAATTTCAGTATATTTTTATACATATGAATAGTTGTTATTTTTTTTCTTGATATTTAATTTAATTAGATTAAAAATAATTTAATTTGATTATTTCAACGTATGCTTTTTTTAATTTTGTCAGTCATTTATATTGAGAGTTTTTTGACTTATTATGAATTAAGTTTCAGTTAAAGTATCGGATTTATTGACATTGGTTAAGTTTAGTTTAGAGGGTGTAAGTATAGAATAACATTTTTGGCTCATCTGACTGGAATTATGATTAACATTAGAAGTGTAAATGAAGTTCTCCCTTTTAATTATTGCTGCATCAATTATTTTAGTTTTTGTTTTATTAGTTTAATCTGGTTAATTAAATAGTGGAATTTTATTTCCCACTTTTGATGAAGTTTGAACATAATATTATTTGCTATATGATATCTACAAATTACAATCATACTATTAAATTAGTTTATATTATATGCTACTTGCACTTGTATGTAAATATGATTTATTTATTTCTTGATTTAAGAAATTTGCACAAGTCACTTTATTTATTTATTTATTTTGAAAAAGTATTGGTTCTCCAATTTGGATAGCAATTGATTTGTAATTATTGTTATAATATAAAATGATTGAATGAAACAATTACATATTCAACGAAGACATTTTTCACATGTTATGTATTGAAATCAATTGCTTTCGTCTACGTAAGATTTCAGGACACTATTAATTGATTACTTGACCGAATAATTTAAGTTTGTGATGTTAATTAAATATTTAAGTAATGATTTAATACAACAATTTTCAATTTACAAAGCATTTTTTTAAGGAAATTTATATAGCAATTGATTTGTAATTATTATTATATTTGTATTAACCGAAGCTATTTTTCACATGTAATGTATTTAAATCAATTGCTTTCATCTACGTAAGATTTCAAGACAGTATTAATTGATTACTTGACAGAATAATTTATCTTAAGTTAATTAAATATTTAAGTAATGATTTAATATAACAATTCTGAATTTATATAGCAATTGATCTCTAATTATTATCATAATATGAAATGATGGGATAGAGACAGTTACATATTGAAACCGAAGGTAATTTTCAGATGTTATGTATTGAAGTTAATTGCTTCAACTTGACAAAAATTTTAAGACACCATAGATTGGTTACTTGATTGAATAATTTATCTTAAGTTTGTGATGTTAATTAAATAGTTAAGTAACGATTTGATACAATAATGTCATGATCAAGTTTGAAATAAAGTTTGAACGCTACAATAATTTTCCAAAATTTCTGTTGGCAACATGTAAATTGTTTATTCATTAAAAAGAAAGAAGAGATAACACCTAGACAAGAAAGAATTGTCTCAGTAATCCCAGATCAAGTAGTTCTTAAAAATATAGAAAAGTTTAGTCGATGTCATGCCTTAGGCATGAATGTTGTTAAATTTGAAAATATTTCGTATCTTTTATGAGAAAGACTATATAACACTATTTTTCGACGTGTCACAATCTAATCTTCTACGTGTCACGATCTAATCTTGAATAAAAATGGAGCGAATCTGGAAATTTAATAAATTATGATATTTGTATTAACTTATATTTATATTATAAAATCATGAAGTGTGAGATACTACTCTACTCTTATATAAGTTTGAATTCCATTTTTATTTATAAAATCATAAAACGTGAGGAGACTTTTTGGACTGTATTTATAACAGTAGATCTCATTAGATCTAAACAAATCCCTAATTTGATGTCAAACTTTAAAAATTACAAGTAAAATAAATGTTAAATTTTACAGTATGTTTTTAACTTACGAACTTGAAATCTAGATCTATAAACTAACAATTTTATAGCATGTAGTCCAAGAAACACTATATGTATTTTCTTTTATGTGTTTATAACCTTTTTCATTGCCTATATAATATTAATAGCATTTGAATGATGTTTTCACTATTACATATTTGTCACACGTTTTTGTATGTTATGTTACTGTTGGTGTGGTTAGTTAGAAACTCCTAATCATTTGATAAGGACATGCATGAAGCATCTTTCTGACACATGCATGCTCTTAGTTTTCTAATTAAGCTGGGTTCTCGATTAGTCAATTACATAAAATCTGACAAATCACCAGTAAAGCAATTTGTAGAGATTGGTCACATCGAAATTAAAGGTTACAACTGTCAATATGGCTGGGTGACACGGCATTATGTTAGTAAGCTAATTTTGAATTTTATTCCATATAATACTTTTAAATGAATGGATTGTGTTCAAATTAAACTCATTCTAATCCACTAATAAAGTAACACAGTAATTAAAAAAGTAATTAGATAAGGTAACACAGGTCATGATAATGACAAGAGTAATGCTTATAAATATTCAAAATATACATGTTACCCTTTTTTTTTTACATATCTTAATTGAGACAGCAATCATATCACATGCATTTACAATATATATATATATATATTAATTTCATTGTCTGTAAATGTGGAAAACACTTATATTGTGATACAAAATTGAAATACTTTAAACTCTTTGGACCACCAAACTTAATGTCAAACATGCACAAATTTTGCTTATTATGTTCATGGACTATGAATATAAAAATTATTTTAATCATTGATCTCCCTTGTATTTTGAGTTAGGAAAACACAATTTCGTGTAATATTACCCCCACTTGCAAGACGTTATTATGGAGATCAAGATTAATAACGTTGAATTAATCAAATAATTTGAAATAATAATATGTATTATTTTAATTCATCCACTAAATGATGGCCAGAAAACCAGCAATTTATATGATTAAACCACATGTAGCTGATGTGGATTTGTAACAATTTCTTGTTATATTTAATTTTGTCATTAATTGAGATCAAGTTCTGCAACAATATTTGGACAAACGAGTAGCACTACAATTGACAAACGAGCAGCACTACAATTACTAGTAGACAACTCATAAAACAAAATTTAAATCTATGTAGTTTCATGTGATAACCTTTTCGGACTATTTTTCAATGCATTTCTTTTAGAAAAGTTGTCATGTTGAAGTGTAACATCAGCTTTTGTCTAAGTACGCTAGATTTTTATTATTTTATTTATTTTAAAACAAAATAGAGATCTACTCCAATAATTGTAGGATAAAATCCTTCAAATTATGCATAGTGGAACTAAAACCTTCACCAATAAAGTGGATGAGTAACTACATGCCAGTTGAGTTGAGAATGAATATGTACGCATATGTTACAGTGTTAAAAATCATGTAGTTATATTTTGTAACTCGGTTTTTATAGAGATAACTCTAATATACATCTCCATATATCCAAAGATTAAAAAAAAAAAAAATGAATGAATTTATAATTCATAGAAATCCTTTAGATTAAATAAAAATGAATGGATGAATGTTGATTTTTTTTTTTTTTTTAAGTTATTCTAACTTAATTCTTAAACTAATAATGAATAAAATGATATGCATTGCACAATTTGAAATAAAAATAATATAATGTAGGGTAGAATTGAGATATGATATGATCGGAATCAAATCAATTATAGAATTTTTTTCATGAAAGTGGTTGGTGTTTGATGTCTCAAATAAGTGCTTTTCTTAGAAGCACTTGCCATACATTTGCTGATTAAAAGTATAAAAAAATTAATTCAATAATACATTTAGAAGCAAAAAGTCCACTATTGGATGGTTTATACTAGCTATTATAATCACTATTGTATAACATACACATGTGATAGATGTTGAAAATGACCTAATTATAATATTTAAGATTTGTAGTTATGATACATTGATGTGCTTTCTCATATACAATATGGACATGTGATATAGATATTAAACACATATTAAATGCTCCCTATCATATAAGAGTCTAATTGTAATATATAATATTTGAGATTATGATATGTTGACAATATCATCAATGCATCATTTTATAATTAATATATTTGCTATAATTAACTTTTCATATTATTATAGCATTATATAGTATTGTGTGTGTTTAAATGATAGTACACATATATTTGAATCTTTAATTACCCTTTACGTTGAATATTGGAAATATAACTTTCAATTCCCTGGGCATATTACGGATATGAAGATTTTTAAGTTTATATGGAATTACTTGAAGATTGGGATCAATTTTTATATTGTTCTCCAAGTATAGGAGAGAAAAAGAAAAAGAAAAAACAAAACAAAAATGGGGAAAAAAAAAAGAGGCTTCATTGACATGATAAGATTCATCTGGTAGTATCATCTTATGTTTACATCCTAGAGATTATTAGTTTGAGTCATTTCTTCCTTCTCGAAATCCTGAATCAAATGTAATATTTCAAAAAAAAAAAAAAAAATTGAAATACTTACCATAATTTAGTAAACCAGGTTTAAATGCTTATAGATAAATTTTAGGATAAATTGCACAAACCCTTTGAGATTAGGTAAAATTATTTAAAATTGATTATGTTTAGAAAACTTGCACAAACTTTCCTTGAGATTTCGAAAGCTCAACACAAACCTTTCATATTGCTAGTTAACCACTGTTAAATCTTTATGATCAACGGTCAAAGATATAAAAAACCTAAAATACTCTTCAAATCAAATTTAAAGTTAATATTTTATTTTTTTATAAATTTTAAATTAAAATAATATATATAATTTTCAATTTAATTAAAAAAAAAAAAAAAAAACTTGGTCTCCCATGGATACCAAATTTTGGTATCTGACGATGGAGATCAGAAAACTGAGCTCCATTACTATAGACCAAATCTGATCTCTGATAGAGATCTGTAATTGGTCTCCATCGCTGGAGACCAGATCTTTAATGGTGAAGATTAGTTCATATCCATAATTGGATAGAGAATCTGATCTCCAGCGATGGAGACCAGTTCGTCTCCATCGTTGGGTGATGGAGATGAACCGACAGTTATGAAGTCTCCAGCGATGGAGACCAGTTGGCATCTATTGTTGGAGACCAAGATTTGGTCTCCACGTCTCCCATGTAGACATTTTTTTTAATTAAATTAAAATATATATATTATATTAATTTTAAATTTATAAAAAATAAAATCTAGAATTTAAATTTGACTTGAAGAGTATTTTAGTTTTTTTATATCTTTGATCGTTGACTGTTAGGATTTCACGATGGTTAACTAACAATATAAGAGCTTTGTGTTAAGTTTTTAGAACCTCAAATAGCCTTTGTGTGAGTGTTGCAAATATTCTCATTTTTGTGTAATTTTACCTAACCTCAGTGTAATTTACGTAAATTACCCCAAATTTTATTGATATTCCCTACATTTTTGTTAAAATATAAATATATTCAATGGGTACGAAATGCTTAAAAAATTTAGATATATAAAGTACTGATCAGATGTGATCATAGAGTCGAGATTCCAGAACAAAAGGTGTATAAAATAATCTCTTGTAAGGAAATGAACAGATGTATGTGTTTTGACCTCATAGAGAGATCCAAAAAGATATTTATCTATTATATTAATTATTGTGGATGAAAATGCACATGTGCTTTATTGTGCATAATGCTGCTAATGAGCACACAATCATGGAGGTTTATATGTTGTGTACCCAATTTCATAAACCAATATGGATAAGGTAGTGACACAAATTTATAATCTTTTTAATTGAAAAAAAAAATAACTGAAATTTACAACCACTTATCTCAAATTTGATTAGCAAATAAAGTCAAATGCGGTAGAATGTGATCATGCGTTTGATTTATGAATACCATAAATGTGGTCTTAAAAAAGACATATGTTATTAAAATCTCTTTCAGTACAGTAGACACATCCAACCCCAAGCCAGCTCAACAGAAACAATAATTTGTCCTTCAATTTATTAAGTCGACAATTTTAGAAAGTGGCTCCTCTTATTTTTCCTGTGATGATGGAAATTTCAAGCACATATGTTTATTTATGTTTTCAATAATTTCTTTTGGTTTTCTTTTTTTTTTAAAAAAAAAAAAAAAAAAAAAAAAAAAGAAGAGAGAGAGATATAATCTAAAATGTAAGTAAAATTTGGATAAATCTACATGAAAATAGATTTTCACACAAGTTTTAAGAAGATATTTACACGAAACTATTTATGATTTAACAGTACCTAGTTGTAGTACAGTTATATTCTCAAATTATCAAATTAATTTGATGAGTTGGTTATGATTTTGATTTGGAGAAACATAAATAACTATTGATGATCATAATTATTTATATAGTACCATCGATCATGAATACGTTGAGTTACTAATTTTAAATGTTAATCACTATTAATTAACCGATTGGTTTAGTGATTGATCACAAAGATATTTATATTCTGTTGTTCCATCTATTAAATTCGACCAACTACTTTTACATTTAACATGTACACAATATGACATAAATGCTTGCTTGTCTTTTTATTCTAGTTCATGTATCCTGATGTGTGGTCCAAATTATTGCCTAATTATCTCCTCTTAAATGTCCAATTATCAATCTAATTTTGGATATATATTTGCTTAATAAAAGCTGCATATTCCAAAACAGAATAATGGGGTTTTAGTACTCTTTTAGACTATGATCGATTAAATAGCTTTAATGGAAAGCCAGATTTTTCAAACAAAGGCAAAGGCTTCAAGTTGCCAAATTAACGTGATCCCTTGATTAATTTGGTGGACTTTTGACTTACAGATGAGTTTTTATTTGACTTAGCTACTACTATTTCAAGAATGTTCTAGAGTTCGGTGCCCGCATTATCAAAGAAGTTAGGACACTTATGCATTAGAGGCATCACCGTCTTTCTCCATGGAGGACACTGCCCTACATAGGAATGACATGGAACAATAGTTTGTGTTGTATCATGTGCATGATCTCTTCACAGCTTAGGTAAGCTGTATCCTATCCTATCCATTAACAAAGAGAAAAATAATAATAACAAGATTTTAGACTAATAATAATAATAATAATAATAATAATAATAATAAGAGAAAATTCTAATAAATGGCACCAAAAAATGGTGAGTTTAGAAAATAACATTAAAAATAATGAATTAAGTTTTTTTAGCACTCCTATGAACTATTATTAGTTTGTGTAAAAATAATAGCTAGCGAAAATAGTTAGTGGAAAACATGAATTATTTTCTGAACTATTTTATCGAACTATTGTTCTTACGTGAATTAAGGAAAACTGAATTGAGTTATTTTATACTCTTGCGAACTATTGTTAGTTTGCGAGAGTGTTAAAAAACTAAATTCAATTTTCCAATGCTATTTTCTAAACTTTTTTTTAAAAAAAAAAAAAAAAAAAAAAAAAATCTATTATGGTTCAAAATGAAAAATAAAAACTTTATGGGGAAGTTAGTTTAATTTTAAAATGTTTATAGGTTTCTTTCAAATAATACACTTCTATTAATTTATTCTACTACATATATTTATTTTTAAAGTACAAATTAAATCAATAATACGAAGTTGGCTTAGTGGTAAGTCTCTCACACTTACATTGTAAAGGTTGTGAGTTCAAGTGATATTTCTCTTCTCCAAAAATTTGAAGTAGAGGATATAACTTAAACCCACGACCTTAACTTCTGAGTGTGAGGGGTTTACTATTAAACTAACTCAACTTTTGCTATTTTCTATATTTATTGGTTATATTGCAACCTTATGAGAAAAATGGTAGCCCTTAAAATATATGAAATTGAACATTGTATATATGATAACGATTATAAAGTTTATTAAAATTTAAATATTACGTTTGTGATGTTAATTATGAATCTATATAATATAACATAATTCTTATGAATTTTAAAACCAACACCCTAAAAATAGGTAAATTATCAAAAGAGTGAAGTTGCATGATAGAAGTAAAGATGGTTAAGTTTTCATTATATTTTGTTGTTGAATTTTTCACACTTAAAACTTCTTAAGTATTTTTGAGAATTGGTGTATATATTAGTAGATAACTTTATAACCCAAAGAGTACTTTATTGGGTTATAACTAGAGTTGTCTACGGGACTTCAAATTCTCAAAACTCCATCCCCATTTAGGTATAGATTTTGGGGATTGAGAATAGGTATGAGGGTAGAAATTCATACCCAAAAGTAGACGAGAATAGAGATGAGGGAAGCCACCCCCATCTCCCCATTTACAATATGAAAATATAAATTATATTTAATAATTATATTTATTTTAATAATTTTTCATGATTTTATGTTGTTTGCATTTGATCATGTGTTATGACGTAAGACTTAAAGTGCATTATAATTGTTTTACGATTATGTGGATTTTGTATCTTAAAATGTTGTGGATTAATTTTTATGCAATCATTTTGTGAATTATATTTTTAATTATTTTTTTTTTCTAATTTTGAGTAAAACAAGCACTACAAGAAAAAAATGAGCAACGACAACGGGAAATACTCGCTGTAGATAACAACCTACAACGAGTAGGACATCCATTGTCATTGCCCTTGTAATAGAAAAGCCAGTTTTTATATACTGGATAGGGACCACATTTTACACCAGGCAATGGTCATCGTCGTTTTCGCTTTTTATGGGCATTATCCGTTGTCGTTTATGCTTTTTAGAATGAGCAATGCCCATTTTGAAATTATGGTTTTAAATTTTATATATATAATTTTATATTGAATGAGAAATATTATAAATCATATATATTGAGGTAAGCTGATTTTAACAAAATTCACATATATATATATAATTCACAAAATAATCGACCATGAAAGCTATTACAAAACACTCATTAACCCACACTAATAGGGGCGAACCCAGTATAGTGCCAGCCGAGGCACACGTCCCCTGAAATTCTGTAAAAATTTATTAAGTTTTATGTTGTTTATATATTCATAAAATGTGGAAATACCTTAATGGTTGGAGGCGTATATATCTTTTGACCACTTCACAAGTCCGAATCTTTATAAAGACAACCATTTTTCATAACATTTTCTTCATACTTTTTCTATAATATTTACTTTTCAACCCCTCTCCCTTTTTATATACATTTACTTTTCAATCCCCCCTCATTTTTTATACACATTTACTTTTCAATCCTCTTTTACACATTTACTTTTTACATTTTATATATATTTCCTGTTCAACCCTACTTTTACACATTTACCATTTTATATATTTTACTACAGATTACTTATCAATCGGATAAACCTTCAAACTTAACATATTTTGACTTTTTAAAAGTTTATATCCTATAACTAACTATGCAAAAAATCCTAAAATCTTAATATACAGCCATCAATCAATTTTAAAATCTTGAACTTTAAGTTATTGCATTAAAATTGTCTATTTATTATCATGATTCAACATTATATATATATATATATATTTTTACTTTCTACTTTTACATTATTTATAATAAATAAAAATTAGAAGTTTACAAAAATTTAGAACATAGTTTATGTTGTGAGTATTTTAGCAATTATAGAAAGAGGAGTAGAAAAGCCCAGAGACGAGGCCCGTTGTATTGTCTTATAAAAAAAAACCCAAGAAGTCTGATCAAGATAGTCAAAAGTCAAAAGGAAATATGCGCGGTCCTTGAATAGCCTGCACCCGGGCACGCTTGATTATATGACTGATTGTTCTGATCGTTGAGTAGTCAAGTGAGCACGTGGTAAAGCGTAAAAAGATCTGGTCGTAATGGAATGACTGCTCAAAAGGTGCCCCCTAAAGGTATCAGAGCGATCAGGAAGTCTCTTCATCTGCTCGATGGTCAAGGAAGAAGCAGAATCTGTTCGGTAGAAGCAGCATTAGATCGCTAGAGAAACCTGTTCGTTTGATGTGCTCGTTAAGGTTGACTGGTTGACCTTCTAGAAGACGAATCAATTCAATTTGGGAAATGAGACAACTTGCCTATTTTCATGCAAATCAAATTACGATATTTTTGGTAGATATTGCAAATATAATGGAGATAATCTCGAAAGATATTATTTTAATTAATGTAAATTATTTTTTGCCTTATCTATAAGATTCCCAAACCTATTTCAATTGTAACACCTCCACTATAAATAGAGGAGGAAATTCGATGTAAAAGATAGAGTGAAATATAGACTGTTATTCCCAGAAAGAGGAAGGGGGTGACAACCATGGACGTAGGCTATTGTTTTGTCGAACCACGTAAAAAACTCATTGTGTTCTATTTGTTTTGGTCTTGTTCATACGTGTTTCATCTATTGTTTGTGATTTCGTAGGTATTGGGCTTGAAAAACCAGATTGACCAAAATTGAGCGTCAACATCTTTTGGCGTTAGATGAATGGCCCAGACTGCTCTTTGATAATTTTTTCAATACTTTTCTCTTTTGTTTGGTTGTGATTTGCTGATATGGTCAGGATCAAGATAACTAGGATTGTTGCATCAGAGGCTGACCAGTCAGAGGGCTACTAAGGACAAGGACATGCGGTAGGAACATCCAGTGTAGCTTTACCCCCGCTTCCCTCACATCAAGCAGTCGTTGGTGGAGAAGCTGCACCAATTTGGCAACAGCGTCAGGAAGCATTAGAGAACACAGTAGCACAATTGGCAGAGGCCATCAGAACTCTGACGCAAGCCCAGGTTCAGGAGGTCCTTAGGAATGCAGACTCCTAATGCTAGTCTGTGGATGTCATGCCTGCTAAAAGGGAGGAGACAGGCAGAGTAAGAATGCAGTCGACGGTCTCTGTTCGTTCCTCAAACTTACTCCCGAGGGGGCAGGACGTCAGGTTCATGAAGAAGAAGTAGCGCTTCACCCTCCTAGCTTAAGGATCAGGGTAAGTCAGGATGGCAGCCGCCGTGTGGAGATTGATCGCGGGAATGAAAGAACTCAAGGGCGCAATAGAGAGCGTGTGCGCCGAAGAGAATCGCATCACGCGAAGAGTTCTCATAGAAGGAACAGGTCGCGTGAAAGGATGCCCATTGACCGAGAGATGTCACGAAATCGATTCTCTGGAGACAGGGAGAGTAGGAGGAGTCATCGGTCCCTAGCGGACAGAGTTGAACGGTGGGATCCAGTGGTGCAAGAATTAATACAGAGAGTCCAACAATTGAAAGCGAAACTTGGGCTCCGCGGTCAAGCAGAGGAACGAGAAGATAAAACCTCATTCACAAGGAAAGTTGAGACAGAGCCATTACCACCGAGATACAAGCTCCCAAGCATCCAGACGATGATCCATATGATTACCTGGATGCATTCAACGTTCAAATGAATCTGCAGACGTCAATTCCCTGGTCAAGTGCCGAGTGTTCCCAGCTACATTGGGGAATGTGTCAAGGGCATGGCTGAGGAGCCTTCCGACCCGCAGTATAAACAGTTGGGATGAATGCCAAAGAAAGTTCGCGGACCAGTACAAGGCATTGAGAAAACAGCTCGTACCAACCAGTCACTTGGCAACTGTCTTTCAGAATCGCATGCATGGACCACCCTAATGGTCCGTTGTTTTATTCAATTCAATATTTTAAAAAGTTGGTCTCAATCTTCTTAGGACATTGCTTGTTTAACTTTTTTGATGATCTTAAATTTAGATTCCTTCTTTGTCTTAATGTCAAAAGAAAAAATTATTCACCAATTAGGGTATAGACATTAATTCAATAGAATTATTATATATGTAACATGATTGTTAGATTTTTTTCCTTTTATACATCATTCAAACTTAAATTCCTCTTATTAAAATATTAGCATAATGTCAATATTAACAAAGAATCTTTACTTATAGAGTTGTTATATGTATATTTTTGTAAATGAAATATAATTTTATTGGATGAATCTTCATACATTTAATGCATTGAAGTCAATCAAGTAAAAATTACCCATTTACTGCTATCTAGAAAATGATCTTATGAAGCGACACATACAAAGTAATTTTCAAAAAGCATGTTCTTTATTATAAAGAGAGAAGAAGATGAAGAAAGATGACGAGGACAAGAAAAAGCAAGAAGAAATCGCTTTCATGCATCAATAGAAAATTAACAAATTCATAATTTTAAGTACTATTAAAATCCCGATTACTAATTATGATAGGACTAAAGGTTTCATTTGTACAGTTTCTATCTTTTAAAAGTATATCTTTTAAAAATAAAACTTTATAAAAAAATTATTGATTATTTAATTATCAATTAAAAAAATTCTTTTAAATTATATATTATTTAATTATATCAAACACACACTAAAAAAACGTGGGTGTTTGAGTGGCGTTTCTTCTCTTTTTTACTTTCATAAAATAAAATTCTCTCTCATCCACGTTATAAAATATAAAGTTTTCTTTTGCATATAAAAATGTATTAGTCACTTTGAGAATTTGTCATAATGAACCTGATTATGTTAATGTTAAGTTTATTTAGAATTTTTTTTTTTTTGTAAAAAAAAAAATCATATCAACCCATTATATTTTAAAATTATGTTATTACATGAAAATACAATTAAATATTGTAATACCATATGTGAGATTGATTTGTGGTGCGAATCAGATCATATACATATAAATGAAGGAAAATAGAGAATAAATATTATAAACTTTATTTGTGACAATGAAAATGAAAACACATTTCAAGAATCTCTCTTATCTGGCATGAAACTAACGAAAACAGATTTTTCCTACTTTCGAATATTGAATTTTTATTTATTTATTTATTTTTTTTTACAAAAGATTAATGGGTTTTAAAATCTGTTACGTTAGAGCATAGACCAACGGAATACATATTATCTGATTTGGATTGTACATTTCTCCTAAGTATTTACTTATTTAAGAAATATCAAAACTTATAATATCATATCTTATGGTATGAGTTTTACACCTAATAAAATCATTTCCCCTTCCCCCCTACCAATTCGTGTGGGTTGATCCCCTACGTCCATGTAGGTCGATCCCTTCCATATGGTAGCGACTCTCTGAATTACATCATCAGTGTCTCATCCCAATCGATCTGAGTAATTTTCTTGATCAGTCCCGGTAATAATAATAATAAGTTATACTCCTGAGTAGTCAGTGAGATAAAATGTAATATTTACTATTCTAAATTTTTAATATATTGTAGATAGGATTGTTATCATCTAAAGTGTCAACTGTACATAGTTTCTATAGGTGATGTTATGCCCATGAGATTATATTAGCATAAACATTAACTGTTAACTGGTTACACAAATACTGTACATGTAGTATATATGTTTTAGTCTTTCTTCTTTATTTTATTATCACATGCTCAATGTCGATTCCAGTCACGTAATATGGACACCTTGCGTTTTGAAAAAAACATTAAAAATTCATAGGGATTTGACATATAAATAGGGTTTTGTTTTGTTGTCGTGGTTGCTGCCTAAATGTCAAAGATAGCTGGAGTTGAACAAAGGAGACAAAGAGACCGACATTTGAAATTAGTGCGTACATGGCACGTGGTTTTTGACCAGCAGATTGCTCTTGAATTCATGATCATCTGCTACTGGTTTCAAATCTGAAGACTGTTTCTTCTACATCTAAATGTAGGAAAGCCCATAATTTAGCTCACCAACTTGAATCAGGTGAAGTATTTGAATCTTAAATGTGTTCAAAACCGAACTTATTTCTTAAACTCAATTTTGAAGATCAGTGTCAGCATAAATAAGACTTAGTATTTGTACATATTAGATGTGTAATACTATAAATTTTTTATGCCGATTTTATAAATTCTAGATGAAACTGATAGAATTATATATATATATATATATATATGCGTGTGTGTGACTTTTGCTTTCTATAAAATTTGGAAAAATATCATTTCACTTCATTCTTCTTATCTAACAAATTAATTTAAAAAATTAAATTTAGTTTTGGATCAAATACTAACAAAGGTTAGATTAAAGCTAAATAACCAAAAAGTTTAGGGGAGACTTCCAAATTTAAAATATATATAATAAAAAAAAAAAAGAAAAAACTTGAGAAATAAGGCTTAACTTTGCTTTCTATAAAATTTAGAAAAATATCATTTCACTCCATTCTTCTTATCTAACAAATTAATTTATAAAATGAAATTTCGTTTTGGATCAAATACTGAAAATATTTTGATTAAAGCTAAATAACTAAAAAGTTTAAGGGAGACTTTCAAATAAAATTATATTAAAAAAAAAAAAAAACTAAGGGTTTTTTGATAAATTTTGAAACTTCATTCATATTTTTAATCATTTTTGAAACTTATTAAATTTGCTTATTTGGAGGATATGGAACATATAGACATCAAATATCAACATTAGAGTATCTCCAATATTCTCACAGATTGTGAAAAATGTTATATGTTATATTAGATAAATAGACATTGAGTTAAAATAAACTTCTTTAATGCAATTATCACTCATTAATGTTAAGTTGAGGTGGCAAGAAAAAAAATATATATTATCAACATGACCATCTATTTTTAGAGAATTTGTTGGATAGTCATTTCAGCAAGTCAACAATTATTTAATTCTAATTTTCCAAATCTAATTAAAAATCAATAAACATAAAAGCATTAAATGGAAAAACATAAAAAAAAAAAAATCAATGAAAATACATCGAAGCATTAGAAAATAATTTTTAATTTGATTATCTATCAAATGATATTTATATTATATAGAAAGCAATTTTTTTGACATTGATGCATGATACCTTTTTTTTAAAACCACAAATCATGAAAGCATTGGAGATGCTCTAATGTACCGTAAGATATTTTCATGCAATATATATATATATATATATATATATGGGATAGGATCATGACACAAATTTTAAAACATCCCATATATATATATATATATGGGATAGGATCATGATACAAATTTTAACACAAGTTTTGATATAAATTTTCAACCATCAGACTGAAAAGTATTGAATGATGTAGATTTTTATCACCTTATTTTGTCTCTACCTTTTAAAATAAATAAAAATATTATTAATTCAATTTTCATTCAATCTTTTCTTTTTATTTATTTAATCAAATCATGCCAACAATATATGGATTCGAAACTCTCGATATAAACTTTCAAATATCATCCATATTGCACATGCTTAAAAAAACATATTGATCAAAATATCTCAAAATCAAAAATCAATTAAAAAAATAATTAGAGGAAAAAGAAAGTAGGAAATCAATATAAATGAAGAGAGAGAAATTGGTGCATATGCAATTATGCGATGCAATATAACTTTTCAATAACTTTCATCTTCTCAAAAAAAAAAAATTGTATCATTAATTTTCTTTCAATTTAATGGTTAAAAAATGATGTTAAAATTTGTGTCCTCCAATCCTACCTAATATACATATATATGTACATACATACAGTGCTTTAAAATGAGAACTCTCTTACTTTTTAAAGTAAGAACCTTATCTATTATATTATTTCTCTTAAAACAAATTCTCTTTCATATTTAATTCAAATACAATGGATGAATTTAATTGATTGGTTCTTACTTTTTGAAGTAAAGGAGCCCTCATTTTAAATACACTATATACATATAAATATGTTAAAAATCATTTCTGTCTATAAATTTTGGGAAAGAGTAATATTTTTAACTATATTTCAAAACTCATTGAAACAACCTTAATATTTCGAAAAAGTGTTAAAGTAGTTATTTCTGTCAATCAACTAACGATTAAACCAAATGGATACCATGGTAGGCAAGGGTAATTTTGTCTTTTTGCATATGAATTTGATAATTTGGAATAAAAAATACAAAAGAATGGAAAATCAAAATTAACAAAAAATTGTTGAAAAAAACAGAAAAAATTAAAATGGGAAGATCTTCAACTTCAACCTAGATCTTCAAGTGGAAATGGGATTTCTAATACAGAATTTAAAAAAGAAAAGAACAAAATCAACCATCGCAACAACGGAAGCAACAGAAAACAAACGAAGATATGACCAAAAAAATTGTTGAAAAAAAAAAAAGAGAAAAATTAAAAATTGAAGATCCTTCAACTTGAACCCAAATATTTAACTTGAAGATCTGGGCTCAAGCAAGATCTCTTGTCAAGCACCCTGCCATACTTGAAAGACCTCTTGTTCATTTCAGCACCCTCCTTCTCGAAACTCTAGATAACACACTTGGTCACCAAGCTTGTAGATCAAGTGACCAGTAATGGTCGATTTTCCAGAGTCGACATGTCCAATAACCACAATGTTGATGTGAACCTTCTCCTTTCTTATTATAACATCTCATAATAAACAGTACAACAGAAACCACACAGTCAGAACACTGAAGAATCAATATACAAAGCCCCATATAAACACCTAAACGTAATAAACATACAACCAAAACAGTCACCAAAATAACCACACACAACCTTAAGCTACAATTTTCATTTCAACCAAAAACAGCAGTAGAGATATCAGACAAAGATAAGAACCAGAGTGAACAATTCAAAAACAAGAAAACCCACAAAATCCTGAAGAAACAAATGCAAACCTACAATCTGGCGTGTTATAACACCAAACGGCTGAAAGTCGGGTCCAATCTGAGTTAAAAGCGGGTGAACTTGCCGCCGTTCTACTTCACCGGTGGGGTTCTTCTTCGTCCTACTTCGCCGATAGGATTCGTAGCCGCTATTCCGGTGAGCAGAAGTTCATCGTCGCCATGCGTCCCTGTTGACACCATCCTCGCGTCACTAGCGGCTTCTCTCTTTACACCGCATCTTGAGCTATTCTCCACCGTCTTCGTCTACGTATTCTATGATGGGGTTGGCTTCTTTGCATCAGAGCGGGTTATTCTTCCGCGATTGAGTTGTTCTCCATCGTCTTCGCCGTTCTGGTTGGCTTCGCATCTTGAGCTGTTCTCCACCGTCTTTCGTCATTGTTCCCGTTTTTGCATCAGCTTTTTTTTTTTTTTTTATTCATTTCAAGTTTAGTCTTATTTCAAAACAATTTTTTTTTTTTTAATATTTGATAATAAGGTAATTTCATAAACTCACGACTGATAAAAGAGTAACTAAACTGTGGGATAAACTGATCTTTTTCATATTTCTATTTGGTTTGATCATCATTTAAGAGTCGTTTGTTTTTTTGTCTGAAAATTAAACAGTGCTGCTGAAAACTGAAAATTGATTAGTGACTGAAATTTGAATAACATGTTTATTTTTTTTTCTTATCTCTAAATATTTTATAAACTTGTTTATTTTTTAAATTTAGAATTATCTGAAAACTAGTAAGTTGATATTTATTTCATTTTTATTATTTATTTTTATTAATTTTAATTAATTTAATAGAAACATTTAAAAATATATAATTTAATAAATTAATAGAAAGAACTAATGTAATATTTTTTCAAAATGTCATGGTTGGTGTTTTTATAAGCATAATTAAATATATGACACTTTTCTAAAATTTAGAGACAAAAATGATTTTTATGCACACATATATATAACAATGAAAATAAAAAAGATTAAGAGAAAGGGTTGTGGTCTAGTGGTAAAGATCACATTACCTAGGTAGTAGGTTCTACACTCAAATCCCACAAAATTGTGGACTTTGGAGATTGGGGTGTAGAACCTACTATCTATTAAAAGTATGAGAGGTAATATGGTTTTTACCATTAGACCACAACCTACTATCTATTAAAAGTATGGGAGATAATATGATCTTTACCATTAGATCACATCCCTTTATTTTATTCTTTCTTATTTTCATTGTTTTATATATATATATATATACACATATATACATACATATATAAAATATATATGTATTTTTGCATAAAAAAACCTTACGATGCATAACATCAATATTTGATGCCTGTATGCTCCATATCCTCTAAATAAGTGGACTTAAAACAAGTTCCAAAAATAATTACAAATATGAATGAAGTCTCAAAATTTATCAAAACCTTCCTTAGATTTTTTTTTTTTTTTTATTGGAAGGTCCCCCATAAACTTTTTATTTATTTAGCTTTAATCAAACTTTTGTTAGTATTTGATCCAAAACCAAATTTAATTTTTTAAAATAATTGTTAGGTAAGAAGAATGGAGTGAAATGATATTTTTGTAAATTTTATAGAAAGCAAAGTCATTACGTGGGTTCCCCATATGGATCGCTCTGTTCTACTTCTAGGAAGGTATTTACTGGACTACACTTCAAAGCCTTATTTTTATTGTATATAATATATATATCTGCATGAAAATACCTTATGGTGCGTAACATCAATCTTTGATGTCTATATGTTCTATGTCTTCTAAATAAGTAGATTTAATAAGTTTCAAAAATAATTACAAATATGAATGAAGTCTCAATATTTATCAAAACCTTCCTCAGATTTTTTTTTTTTTTTTGAAGATCCCCTTAAACTTTTTATTTATTTAGCTTTAATCAATCTTTTGTTGGTATTTGATCCAAAACTAAATTTAATTTTTTAAATTAATTTAGTAGGTAATAAGAATGGATTGAAATGATATTTTAGTAAATTTTATAGAAAACAAAGTCATTAAGCGGTTCTCCGATATGGGTTACTCTCTTCCCACTTATAGGAAGGTATTCTTTGGACTGTACCTCAGAATCATGTCTTAGCTGATCTTAATTACCACTGGTCAAGTACTAGTAAGAGTAAAAAAAGGAATAATGCTTTATTATTTTATAAGATGTTTTTTGAAATATTAGTTTTTAAGTTTTCAGTAACATTATAATTATATATTCCCAAATCTTTTATTTATATTCTTGTTTTTTTTCTTACTTATGTCTAAAGAATTAATTTTTGTTGTTGTTAGTTCTTCTAAGATCGTACCTAAATACTTCTCCGAAACTCAAACTTGCATCTTAATTTTTAATAATTATTTTTGGATCATAAATTTAACATATCTCATTCGTCACCATATACTTCTAAAAACACGTAACTTATTTTTACACGTATTTAATTTCTTTTAATTAATATCAACAGTAAAAATGTTCCCAAATTTTGGAATTATATATTTTTTCCTCACTTCTGTCCAAATAATTAGGTGTTTATTGTTTTTATTACTTTTTTATATTAAGCACAAGAACGGTAATTAAAACGGATCAAAGAATACTGAGATCCATCAAAATAAGATATTAATAGTGCGATCCAGCTAATTGCTCGTAATTAAAATATGAACCTTGATAATGAAAGAATTATTATTATTATTATATTATTTATATTATATATGATTTGGATGTTACGGGAGGGGTGCCAGCTGACAAGGGCGCCAGCAACAAAGACTATTTTTATTACTTGAAAAGTTAAATTTATATCATTTTAATTTTTTATCACAAAATCAAACACTTCTTTTCATTTGACAACTAGATTATTGTTTATTTTTAGTAGGTCAGGGACCCCCGTTGAGTAGCTGTCTCGAAATTGGACCAAAATTGGTTACACGTAAATGTGATCGCATGGGCCAGTCAAAATTAAAATTAAAAATTGAAATCCAAATCAGTAGACAATTACTCTCATTTATGGAGATTAGGACCACTACTTGCCTGCAAGGGAGAATTGCACCCACCTCCTATGAGGTTTGGGAATATTGCAGTTAGATGAGTTAATGTCTTTTATATAATTATACCTCTTGAAGCTAGCATAGTTTTATAAACAATTAACAGTTAAAAGTTAAAACGCATAGAAATCTTTGAAATGTCACCCCCTCCCAACCCCCCCCTCCCCCCCACTGAAAAAAAAAAAAAAAATCAGTTTGAATTATCAAGTTAACAAAATTTTTTTGTTTTAATTTTTCTAATCATTACAAATGCATTGAAAGAAAAAAAAAAAAAAAACAAAATTAAAAGTATTTAAGGCTACTTTTTAAAATCATATTTAAGGTTATTGTTGTATCTTGCTTTTAAGAAACTTGCATAAGAGTTAGTTAGTTAGTTTCCTTCTATAAAAATAAATAAATAAATAAAAATCTAAGAATTGAATCCAAAATTTCAGTATATTTTTATATTTTTTTCTTGATATTTAATTTAATTAGATTAAAAATTATTTTAATTTGATTATTTCAATGCATGCTTTTTTTATTTTGTCAGTCATTGATATTGAGAGTTTTTTTACTTGTTATGAATTAAGTTTCAGTTAAAGTATCGGATTTATTGACACTGGGTAAGTTTAGTTTAAGTATAGAATAACATTTTTGGCCCATCTGACTGGAATTATGATGAACATTAGAAGTGTAAATGAAGTTCTCCCTTTTAATTATTGCTGCATCAATTATTTTAGTTTTTGTTTTATTAGTTTAATCTGGTTAATTAAATAGTGGAATTTTATTTCCCACTTTTGATGAAGCTTGAACATAATATTATTTGCTATATGATATCTACAAATTACAATCATACTATTAAATTAGTTTATATTATATGCTACTTGCACTTGTATGTAAATATGATTTATTTCTTTCCTGATTTAAAAAATTTGCACAAGTCCTTTTATTTATTTATTTTGAAAAAGTATTGGTTCTCCAGTTTAGATAGCAATTGATTCGTAATTATTGTTATAATATAAAATGATTGAATGAAACAATTGTTGAAAAATAAATATATTATGTTTGAAACAATAATCTCACTTTGAAGAAAAATAAGATAGTTTAAATTTAAATTTGATTTTTAAATTAAATTAAATTTAAATTCAAATAATGGCAGTATTTTCAAACAGACATGACTATTCTAACAGACATGATTTTTCGAACAGACATGACTATTCGAACAGACATGACTGTTGTAACAGACATGACTGATTCTAACAGTCATGTATTACATTATAAATACAATAACTTTTTCTATAGCAGATACAAAAATTTTCTTTTAACAAACAAAACTCACATCAATACACTATTTTACATTAGAGAGAAGTATTCAGTATTTGCTTGGCTTCTGCATCATCTGCTTTGATTCAGAAGATCGATAGTTGTATCCTGGGGCAGACTCCATTGGACCTTCAAGCAGTAGGAAGGGGAGAAATTTATGTCTAAGGACATTGCAATTACTGCAAGCTTCTATCAATCAAGTCAGTTATTTAATTCTTTTATTTTTTCTGTTTATTATATCTATATATCCTATTCTTGTTGTATAATATATATATATATATGTATTTGTTGAAGTCACTATTCTGAGAAGTTTGTTTTAACAATTTTAGACAGAAATTCTTTTATTTGCTTTGTTTCGTATATAATACTCTGTTGTTGACATTGTGGTTTAATATATACATCAGTGGTGTGGTGTTTGAATAAAAAAAAAAAAATTATATATATACATCAGAGCAGTAATTTGAGTATATATTAGTGCTGTTACATTCTGGTATTTATATATATCAGTACAGTAATAAATATCAGTATTGTTGCATTCAGGTATATTGCAATAATTTGAGTTTTGTTTATATATATATAGATATATATATTGTTTATTGCTTATTGGATTTATATATATATATATTGTTTGAGATTGTATCGAATTCAAGTTAGAATATATATATATATAACTTGTTACTGCAATTTGATTAATTTAGTTTTAAATTTGTTGTTTGTAATATATTACTTTGAAGAAATTATTGATTAGTGTTCTAATCTTTTGAAGCAGAAAGTATTTTTGCTTTTACTGTGAACATATGGCATCACAAACAGTGAATAATGTCTCCAAGGACTGTATGCCAGAAAAGTTTAAAGGTTTAGACTTTAAACGATGGTAGCAGAAAATACTTTTCTATTTAACAACCATGAATCTGGCACACATTATGAATGAGGAAATTTCGAAAACGGATGAAGATCCAGTGTCAAAGGAAACTATGTTAACCATAAAAGCCTGGAAACAATCTGACTTTTTGTGCAGAAATTATATTCTTAATAGGCTTGATGACTCCTTGTATGACATATATTCCTCTTTCAAAACAGCCAAGGATGTGTGGGATTCACTTGAGAAGAAATATAAAACTGAAGATGCTGGGGCAAAGAAGTTTGTTATCGGTAAATTTCTCAAGTATAACATGGTCGACTCCAAAACTGTCATCAAACAAGTTGAAGAAATTCAAGTTCTGATCCATGAATTACTGGCAGAAGGTTGTGCTATCAATGAAAACTTTCAAGTTGGAGCAATCATAGAAAAACTGCCTCTCTTTTGGAATGATTTTAAAATATATTTGAAGCACAAGTGTCGGGAAATGACAATGGAAGACTTGATATTAAGGCTTCGAGTTGAAGAAGACCATCGAAAAGGAGATAAGGCTGCTGAAATGCCAGAGATTTATGCTAAGATCAATATTGTTGAATGAACCTCTTCCAAGCCAAAATTTCAGAAGAAGAAAAACAAAATTGTTACTAAGAAGGCAAATCTTCATCCTCCAAAGGCACACAATTTTAAGAAGATTAAGGATAGTTGCTAGGTATGTGGCAAGGTTGGTCATAAGGCACAAGTTTGCAGATTTCGCAAGGACCAAAATTCTAGTAAGAATGTAGCCAACAAAACAACCAACAATCAAGCCAATGTTACTGAAATGGATGTGGATTTGGCTGTTGTAATTTCTGAAGTGAATATGGTTATAAATGTCAAAGGATGGTGGATTGATACAGGAGCCACAAGACATATTTGTGCTGATCGAAATTTGTTTTTAGATTTCAAGGAAATTACTGGTAAAGAAAATCTTTACATGGGCAACTCATCAACTTCAGTGGTTCAAGGCAAGGGAACTGTCATGTTGAAATTCACATCTGGAAAAATAGTTACATTTTGGATGTTTTATATGTTCTTGATATTAGGAGGAATCTTGTGTCTGGTCCTATGCTTAGCAAGAAATGATTCAAGGTTGTATTCGAATCCGATAAATTTGTATTGACCAAGTCAGGAATGTATATTGGGAAATGATACTTGACTGATGAAATGTTCAAACTACATATAATAGTTACTAATGCTATTAATAAAATAAATAATGATTCTGTTTATATTGTTTGTATGTTTGATATATGACATGTTAGATTAGGACATATTAACAATAGGTCTACTTATAGAATGGTAAATTTAGGTTTATTACCAAAATTTGATATTGACTTAAAGTATAAATGTGAAATATGTTCTGAGGCAAAATTTGCTAGGCAAAGTTTTAAAACAATTCAAGAAAGGTCAAATGAATTGTTTGGTTTAATTTATAGTGATCTTTGTGATTTTAAGTCCATACCAACAAGAGGTGGGAAAAATTATTACATCACTTTTATTGATGATTGCAATAAGTACTGTTATGTATACTTGATTAATAGTAAGGATGAAGCATTGAATAAGTTTAAGACATATAAGGCAGAAGTTGAAAATTAAGTGAACAAAAAGATAAAAATAATAAGAACCGATAGGGGTGGAGAATATGAATCCACCGCCTTTGCTGAATTTTGTACAATAAATGGAATTATTCATCAAATAACTGCACCATATACTCCACAACAAAATAGAGTAGCAGAAAGAAAGAATTGAACTTTTAAAAATATGATTAATTCCATGTTGATTAATTCAGGATTACCACATAGTTTTTGGGGAGAGGCATTACTTACTGCAAATCACATATTAAACAGAATTTCATTTAAGAAGACTAATATGTCATCTTATCAAGTTTGGAAAGGACGTTTGCCAACTTATAAGACCTTAAAAGTGTAGGGTTGCCTAGCTAAGGTTCAGATTCCTTTGCTTAAAAGAACGAAATTAGGACCTAAAACGATTGATTGTGTTTTTATTGGTTTTGCTAAAAATAGTGCTGCATATAGATTTTTAATCATTAAATCTAAAATTCCTGATATGCATATAAACACAATTATAGAATCTGTAAATGCTGAGTTCTTTGAAGGAATTTTTCCTTATAAAGAATCGAGGTCTGGTTCATCAAATAAAAGACCACGTGATGAAAATCTAGATGAACCTTCCACTTCAAAAGTTCAAGAGAAGATCTTGGAACCTAGAAGAGGAAAGAGGACAAAAATTCCAAAAGATTTTGGACCGGATTTTATGAGTTTCTTGACTGAAGCTGAACCACAAACATACAAGAAGCCATGTTTTCACCAGAAGCTCATTTTTGAAAAAAAAAACTATAAATAATAAAGTTAAATCCATTTTACAAAATCATACATAGGAATTGGTAGACTTACCACTTGGAAGTAAACCAATAGGTTATAAATAAATTTTTAAAAGGAAGCTTAAAGCTGATGGGACAATTAATAAATATAAAGCACGATTAGTGGCTAAAGGATATCGACAGAAAGAAGGAATAGATTATTTCGATACCTATTCTCCGGTGTCAAGAATAACATCAATCAGGATGTTAATTTCTATTGCTGCCTTACACAATATGGAAATACATCAAATGGATGTAAAAACAGCTTTTTTGAATGGAGAATTAGATGAAGAAATATACATGGAACAACCAGAAGGCTTCGTGGTTGAAAGTCAAGAAAATAAAGTCTGTAGACTTGTTAAGTCTTTATATGGACTTAAACAAGCTCCAAAACAATGACATGAAAAATTTGATAATACAATCCTAACACATGGATTTAAAATAAATGAATGTGATAAGTGTGTTTATGTCAAAAATATGAAAAATTATTGCGTAATGGTATGCTTGTATGTAGATGACATGCTGATAATGGGTACTAGTAAGGATGTCATAAATTCAACAAAAAAGATGCTGAGTTCAAATTTTGATATGAAAGACTTAGGTCAAGTCGATATCATTTCAGGAATTCAGATCAAAAGAAATAATGATGGGTATATTCTTACTCAAACCTATTATGTGGAAAAAATATTAAGAATGTTTAATCAATTTGATTGTAAACCTGATGTGACACCTTTTGATGTAAATTGCAAATTAAAGAAAAATACTGGAAGTGCAATTTCTCAATTAGAATACCCACAGATAATTGGCAGTCTAATATATCTAATGAATTCTACTAGACCCGACATTGCTTATTCAATAAGCAAACTTAGTAGATATACAAGTAGTCCTGGACGTGATCATTGAGAAGCATTTATCAGAGTATTAAGGTATTTAAAATATACCTCAGATTATGGACTACATTATACAAAATATCCACCGGTTTTAGAAGGGTATAGCGATGCAAATTGGATCTCTGATAGCACAGAATCCAAATCAACTAATGGATATGTTTTTACATTAGGAGGAGCTGCAATCTCATGGAAATATTCAAAACAGACGTGTATAGCACGATCAACGATGAAATCAGAATTTATAACACTAGATAAAACTGTTGAAGAAGCAGAATGGTTAAGAAATTTTCTTGAAGATATTCCAGTCTGGCCTAAACCTGTGACAGCGATATGTATATATTGTGATAACCTAGCAGCTCAAGCTAGAGTAAAGAATAGTGTATATAATGACAAGTCAAGACATATTAGGCGCAGACATAATACTATTAAGCAATTGCTCTCAAATGGAGTGATTACCATTCAATATGTAAGGTCAAAGGAAAATATTGTGGATCCTTTGACAAAAGGCCTACCGAGAGAGCAAATTAAGCTTACATCAAGGGGAATGGGCTTAAAGCCAATCTAATAAGTTGAACCTGATGGAAACCTAACCTAGTGAATTGGAGATCCCATGGTCTAGGTTCAATAGGCAAACTAATTGGGTAACAACTTAACAAATAAGACACATAAAATTAACCCATTCCTATGATGGATGATGTGTCTATAAAAGAAGAAAGATTAGGATATGCTTTGCATTTAATGACATTAAAAATGTCACTTATATGATGGTAAATGTGGGGTCGTATTTATGAGAATGAGAAAATTGGCTAAATTCTCTAAAGCTATCATGAAAATCAGGATCTGTTCATGACCAAAATGAACAAAATCGCATGAACTATTGAATACAGTTAGTGTTGTGTATAAGATGTTGGGTTTTATGCCCTAAGAGCTTGTAATAATGTAAACGGTTTTATAAATAATAAAGTATTCATTTTATTCAATTTATATATTTTGCAAAAATTGTATATATCATGAGAAACATCCTTGATTACTAATGTAATTTCAAATTAAGTATATAAGTGTTATATACAGGCGGATTTAATTTGAAATAAGTAATCTAAAAAGTCCGTAGAAAACAAATAAAGATGGGTACTTTATTTGTTGTAAATCTACAGTTGCGGTCCATTTTGTATTCGGTACGATAGTTTTATCCGAGACTATTCATGTAGTGACATGGAAATGGAGGCATCTTATATAATAAAGATTATATAGGACTGGACCATGATAAACATAATTCTCTTATTAATATCCGTTAAACTCAGAGATTTATGTTTATCAACCAGATGATCATATATGAATTGATCTTAATCCTGAGTGTATTATGGACTCCTGCTTGTTGAGTTATATCCTTTGATTTACATGGGTGAGATCGGTGTAGATGTCCGGTCAATAACTTCGTACTTTGGGGATATGATTTAGTAAGTAGCTGGGAACGTTCTACACGATAGTGGAATCCACTCCTTCTTGCGAGAAGTAGAGAAGTAGTTCCCTTAAGGGTTGATTCAGGTCTTGAACAATATGAGCGCTCAACTTTCCATTCATATGAAAATGGAAAGATAAATTCATAAGTTGTTATGGATATATTGTTCATTAGAGAATCAATGGTACTTAAGGATTAAGAAATAATTAGAGGGGTAAAACGGATATTTTGACCTAGCTCTAATTATGAACTATTTGTGGAGGGTCAAATCATATGTAGTGATTAAATCAATGGACACTGAAAGTTTCAGATTGTATAAAAACATCTACAGTTTTGAGAGTGCAATCTTAGGTTTTTAGTGGAGTAACTCTAAGATTAATAATAGTAAATTATTAATTAAAGAGTTTAATTAATAATTTCGATATTATTGGAGCTCAAAATTGTAGGTCCATCGGGTCCCCTTGATAGCTCATTTCACTATAAGAAACTTGTATATAGAATATTGTAATTGGACCGTCCAATTATAATTGTTACGCAAGTAGCAAAATTTGTGTTCACTTAATATTTGAATAATATTGATTATTCAAATTATTTGATTATTAATTAGTTAATTATTAATTATGAATTAATAATTATTTAATTAATTTTATAAGAGGTTTTGAATTTGATTCTCAGTTGTGACGGGGTATAAATTAATTATGAATTAATTATAAGTCACATGTTTAATTGTAAAATATAATATGAATTAATTTTGAATTAATTATGTTAAATGAGGCAAAAGTTTAATTTTAACAAATTTGGGGTTTAATGTTAATTTGATTAATTAAAACCCTAATTAGTTGCCTATAAATAGAAAAGGAAATAGTTTTCTTTTCCTGACACAGAAGTTATATTTTGGTTTTTGCTTTACGTTCTTTAAAAAGAAGAGAAAAAGTTTTCTTTTAGTATAACCAAAATCATAAACTCACTTCTTATATTTATTGTTGATTTTTTTTAGAAAAGAAATCAAAAGAAAGTGAGCACAATACTATATAACTGTGCCCACTCACTAGTTTCTTGGTGTAGAGTCATATCGAGGAAGGCTAGGTGGTGAGCAATCCACAGAGATCAATACATAAGGTAAAAATCTGATTTTTATTTTATCTTGTATTATTTTATTTCATTGTTTTATGGATCTAGGGTTTATTGAGTTTTCTAAAAATTTTTAAAAACTCAGTGTTCCGCAAAATTCATATTTTTCATAAAAACAATTGTTGTTTCTCCTTCAATTGGTATCAGAGCCTTGGTTCCAATAAAATAATGATTTTAAAATAATATATTTTGTATTGATATGTATGTCATTGAGTAGACACTATTTTTTTATTTGATTATGATGTATTTGATTCATGTTTGATGAATGGGGATTGCATGGTATGATCGTTAATTATATGGTTCTTTGGTTATTTAATTTGATTAAATTGCAAGCCGTTTTTGGCAATTATTTTTCTGTTGTAATTCATAGAATTAGGTTTTTAATTTTTAAGAATAAAGCGCAGCAGATCAGATCTGAAGATCGACTGAAACTGGGTCTGAATTTGGGTGTGCACTGATTATGAACCAGTGTGTTCGCATAAGATGCGCAATCAAACAGCAAGCGCACAAGATGCGCGAACGAAAAAAAAAAAAAAAAAAAAAAGGGGCTGTGATGGGCGAGCGGCTGCGGGCCTGGTTTGTGAACTGGTACGCTTGTTGCTGCGTTTGGGCGACTTCACGCTGTGAACTGGTTTTGAACCAGTTAGGTGTGCTTGCTGGATGTATGCTGTCGCGTCTGATTTGGTGTATGGCGTGGCAGTGTTGCAGGCATACTGTTGCAATACACTGTGAGTGCAATTGTTGCACTTGTCCATATGTCATGCGTAAAAGTCAAACGGTTGCACTGTCAAAAATTGAAATTGTTAAAAGTGCAATTGGTGTGTCATGCACAAAAGACGAAAAAGCAAATTTGTTTGCTTGTATTACACAATTTCTTGCGTGAATATCACTGGTGCACAAAAGACAAATACATGAAATTGTTTAATGTGTTTTCGTGTGAATATTGATTCACACTGGTGTATGAGATAAAAGTGTACCAATTGATAGTCAATTTGCACATGTACCCTTTTGACAATTTATGGGATATTTTTTTTCTTGGGTTCGAAAATCAAGAATTGGGCTTACAACCCAATCCATATGATGGAAGTTCTTGATAATTAAAGCAAATTAATTTTGAGCCTAAGAAAGCCCATAAAAGCTTTTAGAGCCCATGAAGACTTTTCAAGACCTGAAGACTACAAGTGAAGGCCAAGGAATGCCTTGGTTAATTTATGTAATATTGAAATTAGATTTAGGTAGTCAAAACCAAAGAACCCGGTCATACACATGTTGTTTATTTAATTATTTTCATGAGATGAATTGATAATTATATAACATGTACATGCATCAACATATGTCATATAGAATCATGAGGTGCCTACTCATTACATTATAACATGACATGCATCATATGTATTATTTTATTTTACTATTAAATTGTTTATTAGTATAAATAGAAGAATAATACATAGAATGCCTTTTAAATAATTTGAATTGATTTTAGTAGAAAATCATAGTTTTCAAGTTAGAAATTATATTTCAATAATTGGCATTCATAATGTGGATTAGATTTTAATTAGTTAAAATCAGGTAACTTCATATTAAATCTAATATTTATAATTTTGATTATTTATATTATATTTATAAATTGAATTAGATTTTTAAGTGTTAAAAATCTGGTAATTCATTAAGTGTTAATAAGTTTCAGACTTTAGCAACACATAAATTCTTAGTAACTTAGATTATCTTTTTAGCCGTTAATAATCTAAGACGATGACTAGGAATATTTAAATAGAAAACCCTTATCCTAAAATAGTGAGTGGGAGAGAGATATATGACAATATATCTCGTGGTCTCCATCATTAGTTCAACACCGTGAAACTTAAAGGCGCCTCGAGACGGCTTTGTTATCGTCCCCCTACGGGTGGTGTCCATTTAAGTTGATCAAGGTTGACTTCCTAACGGATAGGATTTCTAGATGTATCTTGGGATTGACCTACCCTACGGCGGCAATTCTCGAGTTAAGTCCATGGAATCCGAAATGATGGGTTACACTCATAAAGGAAATAATTAATTGTTAATTATTTTCCTGACCGAAAAACGGTAGTTAAATAATATATGAATAAGAGTTATTTTATTATATTATTTAATTGAGAATGTCTCAGTCTAACATACAAATACTTGACCTACCCTACGGCGGCACTTATTTGTGGAATGTTAGATTATCGTGGCGTAGTAATTATTTTTTAGGGTATTTTCTAATTCATTATTCGTGTATCATGCATCACGTTTAATTTTATGCCAAAATTACATGATATTAATTTTTGCAAATTGATATTAAATGTGTTATTTATTTTCAGCAATGGTATCTCCGTTGATTTCTATACTTGCTAATGATAAATTAAACGGGGAAAATTATGTCAAATGGAAAAGTAACATGAATGCAGTCCTGGTCTGTGAAGACCTTAAATTTGTCACGACTCAGCCTTGTCCTCCCCAGCCAGCAGAAAATGCTGGACGTACTGTGCGCGAGACCTATCAAAAATGGGTCACAGCTGATGAGAAGGCCCGCTGCTATTTGTTAGCAGGGATGTCCGAGGTGCTTGCTACCAAGCACGAGGCAATGACAACAGCAACTCAAATACTAGAGTCATTGTAGGGCATGTTTGGGCAACCTTCTGAGCAGCAACGACACGAAGCTGTTCGTGCTGTTATGACTGCTAGGATGAAGGAGGGTACATCTGTTCGAGAGCATGTCTTGAAAATGATGACCCACTTTAACACAGCTGAAAGCCATGGTGGGGCTATAGATGAGCGTAGCCAAGTAAGCATGATACTAGAAACTCTTCCGAAGAGTTTCATGCAATTCAAGAGCAACTATGTTATGAACAAGTTGACTTACTCACTTACACAGTTGCTAAATGAGCTCACTACTTATGAGTCTATGAATAAGGACAAAAATAAGTCCGGTGAAGCAAATGTTGTTGAGACTTCTTCTTCTCTTAAAAATAAGAGGAAGAGAAACACTGGAAAGGCTAAGGCTAATGTTAAACCCAAGAAGCAAGCTACTCAAAAGAAGAGCAAAAAGGGCTCCAAGGCCACAAAGCCCAAAGGAAAATGTTTTCATTGTGGTGTTGATGGGCATTGGAAGAGGAACTGTCCCAAGTACCTCAAGGAGCTCCAAGAGAAGAAGATGAAAGGTAAATGTGATTTACTAGTCATTGAATCTTGTTTAGTGGAGGATGATTCATCCCCTTGGATAATTGATTCAGGAGCTACTAATCATGTTTGTTCTTCTTTGCAATTGATTGATTCATATAGGCAGCTTGATGAGGGTGAGTTTAACATGAGAGTCGGGACAGGGGAAGTCGTTTCAGCAAAGGCAGTGGGAGAAGTTAGACTTCATTTTAATAATAATTGTTTTATTGTAATGAACAATGTTTATTTTATTCCAGGTTTTAAGAGAAATTTGATTTCTGTTTCTAAACTTTTGGAATTTAATTATTCTATTTCTTTTAATAATAAATCAGTTATTATTTCTAGAAATGGTTTGAAAATTTGTTCAGGGATACAAGAAAACAATTTATATGTATTAAGACCGTTAATGCATAACCCACTGCTTAATACTGAAATGTTTAAGGTTGAAAAACCAAAAACAAAACGACAAAAGATTTCTCATAATGATGATACATATCTTTGGCATCTAAGACTTGGTCATATTAACCTTGACAGATTAAACAGACTTGTAAAGAGCGGACATTTAAACGAGTTAAAGATCGATACTTTACCTGTTTGTGAATCATGTTTAGAAGGTAAAATGACTAAAAGACCTTTTACTGGAAAAGGGCTTAGAGCTAAGGAACCGTTAGAGCTTATACATTCGGACGTCTGCGGTCCTATGAATGTTAAAGCTAGAGGCGGTTATGAATACTTCGTCACATTTATTGATGATTATTCAAGATATGGATATGTTTACCTTATGCAACGAAAGTCAGAAACTTTTAAAAAGTTCAAAGAGTTTTGAGCTGAAGTTGAGAATCAATTAGGTAAAACATTGAAAACTCTACGATCAGATCGTGGAGGCGAGTATCTCGATACAGAGTTTGAGGATTACTTGCTTGAGCATGGGATTTTATCCCAATTGACTGCTCCTGGAACACCCCAGCAGAACGGTGTTGCAGAAAGGAGAAATCGAACCCTTTTGGACATGATGAGATCTATGTTTAGTTATTCATCATTACCTAGTTCATTCTGGGGATATGCATTGCAAACTGCAATGTATATTTTGAATGTTGTGCCATCTAAGTCAGTTCCAAAGACACCTTTAGAGTTGTGGAAAGGTTGTAAAGCTAGTTTACGTCACTTTCGCATATGGGGGTGTCCAGCACATGTGTTAAAGAACAAGACTGGGAAGTTGGAACCACGTTCAAAAGTTTGCCTATTTGTAGGTTATCCCAAAGAGACTAGGGGCGGACTCTTTTATAGTCCTGAAGAAAACAAAGTGTTTATATCGACAAACGCTATTTTTCTTGAAGAGAACTATATGAGAGATTACAAACCTCGAAGTAAAGTTGTACTCGAGGAGTTACTTCCTGGGTCGAATAGTACCCTGTCAACAAAAGTTGTTGACAATGACATAATTCAAACCACGTCTGAACGTCAGATAGATTCTCATCAGAATCATCTACCACCTCGTCGTAGTGGGAGGGTTATTAGACCACCAGTCCGCTACAGAAAGATTGGAGAGGCACAAATTGCTATCTCTGATGAGAGTGTAGATGATCCATTGACATATCATGATGCAATGGAGGATTCTGATAAGGAGGAATGGCTTAAAGCTATGAATCTCGAGATAGAGTCTATGTATTCTAACTCAGTCTGGGAACTTGTGGATCAACCAGATGGGATAAAACCCATAGGTTGCAAGTGGATCTACAAGCGGAAGAGAGGAGTGGATGGAAAGGTTGAAACCTTTAAAGCTAGACTAGTGGCAAAGGGTTATACCCAGAAAGAGGGAGTTGACTATGAGGAAACTTTCTCGCCAGTAGCTATGCTTAAGTCCATTCGGATTCTTCTTTCCATTGTTGCATGTCTCGATTATGAGATTTGGCAGATGGATGTCAAGACTGCGTTTTTGAACGGTAATCTTGATGAAAGTATTTATATGGTACAACCAGAGGGATTCGTGTCCCAAGGTCAAGAGCAAAAAGTTTGCAAGTTGCAAAGGTCCATTTATGGACTTAAGCAAGCATCTCGATCTTGGAATATAAGGTTTGATACTTCGATCAAGTCTTATGGTTTTGAGCAAAATATCGATGAACCTTGTGTATACAAACGGATAATCGATAAGAAAGTGGTTTTCCTTGTACTTTACGTTGACGATATTCTACTCATTGGGAATGATATTGGAGTATTGTCAGACATAAAGAGCTAGCTCGCTAGCCAATTCCAAATGAAAGATTTGGGAGAGGCCAGTTATGTCCTTGGGATCCAAATAATACGGGATCGTAAGAACAAACTGTTAGCGCTGTCTCAAGCATCGTATATCGATAAGATTCTTATGCGATTTTCGATGCAGAACTCTAAGAAAGGTAATTTACCTTTTCGTCATGGAGTTCATTTGTCTAAGGAACAGTGTCCTAAGACACCTCAAGAAATTGAGGATATGAGACGGATTCCCTATGCCTCTGCAGTAGGCAGTCTCATGTATGCTATGTTATGCACGAGACCGGATATATGTTATTCGGTGGGAATAGTTAGTCGTTATCAATCCAATCCAGGAATAGATCACTGGGTGGCAGTAAAGCATATTCTCAAGTATCTTCGGAGAACGAGAAACTATATGCTCGTATATTCTGGAGAGGATTTGATCCCACTAGGATATACAGATTCTGATTTTCAATCGGATAAGGATTCAAGAAAATCCACGTCCGGATCAGTATTCACTCTTGGTGGTGGAGCCATTGTATGGAGGAGTGTTAAGCAATCATGCATTGCTGACTCCACTATGGAAGCCGAATATGTAGCAGCTTGTGAAGCAGCTAAAGAAGCAGTATGGCTACGTAAATTCTTGACTGATCTGAAAGTTGTTCCAGATATGGATAAACCACTTACCCTTTATTGTGATAATAGTGGTGCAGTGGCTAATTCCAAAGAACCAAGAAGCCACAAACGAGGGAAGCATATAGAGAGGAAATATCATCTCATTAGGGAGATCGTACAAAGGGGAGATGCGAACGTGATGAAGATTGCATCACAAGATAATCTTGCTGATCCGTTTACGAAGACCTTAACGGCTAAAGTGTTTGAAGGTCATCTAGAAGGTCTAGGATTACAAGATATATCTCATCTGCTCTAGGGCAAGTGGGAGATTGTTGGGTTTTATGCCCTAAGAGCTTGTAATAATGTAAACGGTTTTATAAATAATAAAGTATTCATTTTATTCAATTTATATATTTTGCAAAAATTGTATATATCATGAGAAACATCCTTGATTACTAATGTAATTTCAAATTAAGTATATAAGTGTTATATACAGACGGATTTAATTTGAAATAAGTAATCTAAAAAGTCCGTAGAAAACAAATAAAGATGGGTACTTTATTTGTGGTAAATCTACAGTTGCGGTCCATTTTGTATTCGGTACGATAGTTTTATCCGAGACTATTCATGTAGTGACATGGAAATGGAGGCATCTTATATAATAAAAATTATATAGGACTGGACCATGATAAACATAATTCTCTTATTAATATCCGTTAAACTCAGAGATTTATGTTTATCAACCAGATGGTCATATATGAATTGATCTTAATCCTGAGTGTATTATGGACTCCTACTTGTTGAGTTATATCCTTTGATTTACATGGGTGAGATCGGTGTAGATGTCCGGTCAATAACTTCGTACTTTGGGGATATGATTTAGTAAGTAGCTGGGAACGTTCTACACGATAGTGGAATCCACTCCTTCTTGCGAGAAGTAGAGAAGTAGTTCCCTTAAGGGTTGATTCAGGTCTTGAACAATATGAGCGCTCAACTTTCCATTCATATGAAAATGAAAAGATAAATTCATAAGTTGTTATGGATATATTGTTCATTAGAGAATCAATGGTACTTAAGGATTAAGAAATAATTAGAGGGGTAAAACGGACATTTTGACCTAGCTCTAATTATGAACTATTTGTGGAGGGTCAAATCATATGTAGTGATTAAATCAATGGACACTGAAAGTTTCAGATTGTATAAAAACATCTACAGTTTTGAGAGTGCAATCTTAGGTTTTTAGTGGAGTAACTCTAAGATTAATAATAGTAAATTATTAATTAAAGAGTTTAATTAATAATTTCGATATTATTGGAGCTCAAAATTGTAGGTCCATCGGGTCCCCTTGATAGCTCATTTCACTATAAGAAACTTGTATATAGAATATTGTAATTGGACCGTCCAATTATAATTGTTACGCAAGTAGCAAAATTTGTGTTCACTTAATATTTGAATAATATTGATTATTCAAATTATTTGATTATTAATTAGTTAATTATTAATTATGAATTAATAATTATTTAATTAATTTTATAAGAGGTTTTGAATTTGATTCTCAGTTGTAACGGGGTATAAATTAATTATGAATTAATTATAAGTCACATGTTTAATTGTAAAATATAATATGAATTAATTTTGAATTAATTATGTTATATGAGGCAAAAGTTTAATTTTAACAAATTTGGGGTTTAATGTTAATTTGATTAATTAAAACCCTAATTAGTTGCCTATAAATAGAAAAGGAAATAGTTTTCTTTTCCTGACACAGAAGTTATATTTTGGTTTTTGCTTTACGTTCTTTAAAAAGAAGAGAAAAAGTTTTCTTTTAGCATAACCAAAATCATAAACTCACTTCTTATATTTATTGTTGATTTTTTTTAGAAAAGAAATCAAAAGAAAGTGAGCACAATACTATATAACTGTGCCCACTCACTAGTTTCTTGGTGTAGAGTCATATCGAGGAAGGCTAGGTGGTGAGCAATCCACAGAGATCAATACATAAGGTAAAAATCTGATTTTTATTTTATCTTGTATTATTTTATTTCATTGTTTTATGGATCTAGGGTTTATTGAGTTTTCTAAAAATTTTTAAAAACTCAGTGTTCCGCAAAATTCATATTTTTCATAAAAACAATTGTTGTTTCTCCTTCATAAGACTTATTGCCTTGATTTACTATAAGAAAGTGAACAGTTCAAGATCATTATATCTACTGCGTCACTAAGTAGATCCGATATACTCTCATTATGGTAAGTTCAAGTTCAAAAGACACTTCTCCTAATATACAACACTACTATTACTCTCCAATGTATTTGCATATCATATTATTAAAATAGTATTTATTTGAAGAAAGAGATTCTTGTTTCAAATGTGGGGTATTGTTGGAAAATAAATATATTATGTTTGAAACAATAATCTCACTTTGAAGAAAAATAAGATAGTTTAAATTTAAATTTGATTTTTAAATTAAATTAAATTTAAATTCAAATAATAAAAGTATTTTCAAACAGACATGACTATTCTAACGGACATAATTGTTCGAACAGACATGACTATTCGAACAGACATGACTGTTGTAACAGACATGATTGATTCTAACAGTCATATATTACATTATAAATACAGTAACTTTTTCTATTGCAGATACAAAAATTTTCTTTTAACAAACAAAACTCACATCAATACACTATTTTACATTGGAGAGAAGTATTCAGTATTCACCTAGCTTCTACATCATCTGCTTTGATTCAGAAGATCGATAGTTGTATCGTGGGGCAGACTCCGTTGGACCTTCAAACAGTGGGAAGGAGAGAAATTTCTGTCTAAGGACATTGCAATTACTGTAAGCCTCTATCAATCAAGTCAGTTATTCAATTCTTTTATTTTTTCTGTTTATTATATCTATATATCCTATTGTTGTTGTATAATATATTTATATATTTATTTGTTGAAGTCACTATTCTGATAAGTTTGTTCTAACAATAATTACATATTCAACGAAGACATTTTTCACATGTTATGTATTGAAATCAATTGCTTTCGTCTACGTAAGATTTCAGGACACTATTAATTGATTACTTGACCGAATAATTTAAGTTTGTGATGTTAATGAAATATTAAAGTAATAATTTAATACAACAATTTTCAATTTACAAAGCATTTTTTTAATGAAATTTATATAGCAGTTGATTTGTAATTATTATTATATTTGTAGTAACCGAAGCTATTTTTCACATGTAATGTGTTTAAATCAATTGCTTTCATCTACGTAAGATTTCAAGACAGTATTTAATTGATTACTATACGGAATAATTTATCTTAAGTTAGTGATGTTAATTAAATATTTAAGTAATGATTTAATATAAAAATTCTCAATTTATATAGCAATTGATTTGCAATTAGAATCATAATATGAAATGATGGGATAGAGACAGTTACATATTGAAACCGAAGGTAATTTTCAGATGTTATGTATTGAAGTTAATTGCTTCGACTTGACAAAAATTTTAAGACACCATAGATTGGTTACTTGATTGAATAATTTATCTTAAGTTTGTGATGCTAATTAAATAGTTAAGTAACGATTTGATACAACAATGTCATGATCAAGTTTGAAATAAAGTTTGAATGCTACAATAATTTTCCAAAATTTCTGTTGGCAACATGTAAATTTTTTATTCATTAAAAAGAAAGAAGAGATAACACCTAGACAAGAAAGAATTGTCTCAGTAATGCCAGATCAAGTAGTTCTTAAAAATATAGAAAAGTTTAGTCGATGTCATGTCTTAGGCATGAATGTTGTCAAATTTGAAAATATTTTGTATCTTTTATGAGAAATACTATATAAAACTATTTTTCTACGTGTCACAATCTAATCTTAAACAAAAATGAAGTGAATCTTTATTAGTCCATATCATGCCTTAAACATGAATGTTGTTAAATTTGAAAATTTTTTGTATCTTTTATTAGAAATACTATATAACACTATATTTTTACATGTTACAATCTAATCTTGAACAAAAACGAAACGAATCTCGAAATTTAATAAATTATTATATTTGTATTGACTTTTATTTATATTATAAAATCATGAAGTGTGAGATACTACTCTACTCTTATATAAGTTTGAATTCCATTTTTATTTATAAAATCATAAAACGTGGGAAGACTTTTCGGACTGTATTTATAACAGTAGATCTCATTAGATCTAAACAAATCTCTAATTTGATGCCAAACTTTAAAAATTATAAGTGAAATAAATGTTAAATTTTACCGTATGTTTTTAACTTACGAACTTGAAATCTAGATCTATAAACTAACAATTTTATAGCATGTAGTCCAAGAAACACAATATATATTTTCTTTTATGTGTTTATAACCTTTTTCATTGCCTATGTAATATTAATAGCATTTGAATGATGATTTTCAGTATTACATATTTGTCACACGTTTTTGTATGTTATGTTACTGTTGGTGTGGTTGGTTAGAAACTCCTAATCATTTGATTAGGACATGAAGCATCTTTCTGACACATGCATGCTCTTAGTTTTCTAATTAAGCTGGGTTCTCAATTAGTCAATTACATAAAATCTGACAAATCACCAGTAAAGCAATTTGTAGAGATAGGTCACATCGAAATTAAAGGTTACAACTGTCAACATGCCTGGGTGACACGGCATTAAGCTAATTTTGAATTTTATTCCATATAATACTTTAAAATGAATGGATTGTGTTCAAATTAAACTCATTCTAATCCACTAATAAATTGTGTTCAATGACAAGAGTAATGCTCATAAATATTCAAAATATATATGCTACACTTTTTGTTTTACGACATACCTGTTACTTTTCATATCTTAATTGAGACAGCAATCAAATGACATTTACAATATGTACATATATATATATATATTAATTTCATTGTCTGTAAGTGTGGAAAACACTTATATTGTGATACAAAATTGAAATACTATAAACTCTTTGGACCACCAAACTTAATGTCAACCATGCACAAATTTTGCTTATTATGTTCATGGACTATGAATATAAAAATTATTTTAATCATTGATCTCCCTTGTATTTTGAGTTAGGAAAACACAATTTCGTGTAATATTACCCCCACTTGCAAGACGTTATTATGGAGATCAAGATTAATAACGTTGAATTAATCAAATAATTTGAAATAATAATATGTATTATTTTAATTCATCCACTAAATGATGGCCAGAAAACCAGCAATTTATATGATTAAACCACATGTAGCTGATGTGGATTTGTAACAATTTCTTGTTATATTTAATTTTGTCATTAATTGAGATCAAGATCTGCAACAATATTTGGACAAACGAGTAGCACTACAATTGACAAACGAGCAGCACTACAATTACTAGTAGACAACTCATAAAACAAAATTTAAATCTATGTAGTTTCATGTGATAACCTTTTCGGACTATTTTTCAATGCATTTCTTTTAGAAAAGTTGTCATGTTGAAGTGTAACATCAGCTTTTGTCTAAGTACGCTAGATTTTTATTATTTTATTTATTTTAAAACAAAATAGAGAACTACTCCAATAATTGTAGGATAAAATCCTTCAAATTATGCATAGTGGAACTAAAACCTTCACCAATAAAGTGGATGAGTAACTACATGCCAGTTGAGTTGAGAATGAATATGTACGCATATGTTACAGTGTTAAAAATCATGTAGTTATATTTTGTAACTCGGTTTTTATAGAGATAACTCTAATATACATCTCCATATATCCAAAGATTAAAAAAAAAAAATGAATGAATTTATAATTCATAGAAATCCTTCAGATTAAATAAAAATGAATGGATGAATGCTGATTTTTTTTTTTTAAGTTATTCTAACTTAATTCTTAAACTAATAATGAATAAAATGATATGCATTGCACAATTTGAAATAAAAATAATATAATGTAGAGTAGAATTGAGATATGATATGATCGGAATGAAATCAGTTATAGAACTTTTTCATGAAAGTGGTTGGTGTTTGATGTCTCAAATAAGTGCTTTTCTTAGAAGCACTTCCTATACATTTGCTGATTAAAAGTACAAAAAAATTAATTCAATAATACATTTAGAAGCAAAAAGTCCAAATTTTATTGATATTCCCTACATTTTTGTTAAAATATAAATATATTCAATAGGTACGAAATGCTTAAAAAATTTAGATACATAAAGTACTGATCAGATGTGATCATAGAGTCGAGATTCCATAACAAAAGTTGTATAAAATAATCTCTTGTAAGGAAATGAACAGATGTATGTGTTTTGATCTCATAGAGAGATCCAAAAAGATATGTATCTATTATATTAATTAATGTGGATGAAAATGCACATGTGCTTTCTTGTGCATAATGATGCTAATGAGCACACAATCATGGAGGTTTATATGTTGTGTACCCAATTTCATGAACCAATATGGATAAGGGAGTGACACAAATTTCTAATCTTTTTAATTAAAAAAAAAAAAAAAAAACTGAAATTTACGACCACTTATCTCAAATTTGATTAGCAAATAAAGTCAAATGCGGTAGAATGTGATCATGCGTTTGATTTATGAATACCATAAATGTGGTCTTAAAAGAGACATATGTTATTAAAATCTCTTTCAGTACAGTAGACACATGCAACCCCAAGCCAGCTCAACAGAAACAATAATTTGTCCTTCAATTTATTAAGTCGACAATTTTAGAAAGTGGCTCCTCTTATTTTTCCTGTGATGATGGAAATTTCAAGCACACATGTTTATTTATGTTTTCAATAATTTATTTTGGTTTTCTTTTTTTTTTAAAAAAAAAAGAAAAAAAAAAAAGATAGAGAGATATAATCTAAAATGTAAGTAAAATTTGGATAAATCTACATGAAAATAGATTTTCACACAAGTTTTAATAAGATATCTACACGAAACTATTTATGATTTAACAGTACCAAGTTGTAATACAATTTATATTCTCAAATTATCAAATTAATTTGATGAGTTGGTTATGATTTTGATTTGGAGAAACATAAATAACTATTGATGATCATAATTAAATATATAGTACCATCGATCATGAATACGTTGAGTTACTAATTTTAAATGTTAATCACTATTAATTAACGGATTGGTTTAGTGATTGATCACAGAGACATTTATATTCTGTTGTCCTATCTATTAAATTCGACCAACTACTTTTACATTTAACATGTACACAATATGACATAAATGCTTGCTTGTCCTTTTATTCTAGTTCATGTATCCTGATGTGTGGTCCAAATTACTGCCTAATTATCTCCTCTTAAATGTCCAATTATGAATCTAATTTTGGATATATATTTGCTTAATAAAAGCTGCATATTCCAAAACAGAATAATGGGGTTTTAGTACTCTTTTAGACTATGATCGATTAAATAGCTTTAATGGAAAGCCAGATTTTTCAAACAAAGGCAAAGGCTTCAAGTTGCCAAATTAACGTGATCACTTGATTAATTCGGTGGACTTTTGACTTACCGATGAGTTTTTATTTGACTTAGCTACTACTATTTCAAGCATATTCTAGAGTTCGGTGCCCGCATTATCAAAGAAGTTAGGACACTTATGCATTAGAGGCATCACCGTCTTTCTCCATGAAGGACACTGCCCTACATAGGAATGACATGGAACAATAGTTTGTGTTGTATCATGTGCATGATCTCTTCACAGCTTAGGTAAGCTGTATCCTATCCTATCCATTAACAAAGAGAAAAATAATAATAACAAGATTTTAGACTAATAATAATAATAATAATAATAATAATAATAATAAGAGAAAATTCTAATAAATGGCACCAAAAAATGGTGAGTTTAGAAAATAACATTAAAAATAATGAATTAAGTTTTTTTAGCACTCCTATGAACTATTATTAGTTTGTGTAAAAATAATAGCTAGCGAAAATAGTTAGTGGAAAACATGAATTATTTTCTGAACTATTTTATCGAACTATTGTTCTTACGTGAATTAAGGAAAACTGAATTGAGTTATTTTATACTCTTGCGAACTATTGTTAGTTTGCGAGAGTGTTAAAAAACTAAATTCAATTTTTCAATGCTATTTTCTAAACTTTTTTTTTTTAAAAAAAAAAAAAAAAAATCTATTATGGTTCAAAATGAAAAATAAAAACTTTATGGGGAAGTTAGTTTAATTTTAAAATGTTTATAGGTTTCTTTCAAATAATACACTTCTATTAATTTATTCTACTACATATATTTATTTTTAAAGTACAAATTAAATCAATAATACGAAGTTGGCTTAGTGGTAAGTCTCTCACACTTACATTGTAAAGGTTGTGAGTTCAAGTGATATTTCTCTTCTCCAAAAATTTGAAGTAGAGGATATAACTTAAACCCACGACCTTAACTTCTGAGTGTGAGGGGTTTACTATTAAACTAACTCAACTTTTGCTATTTTCTATATTTATTGGTTATATTGCAACCTTATGAGAAAAATGGTAGCCCTTAAAATATATGAAATTGAACATTGTATATATGATAACGATTATAAAGTTTATTAAAATTTAAATATTACGTTTGTGATGTTAATTATGAATCTATATAATATAACATAATTCTTATGAATTTTAAAACCAACACCCTAAAAATAGGTAAATTATCAAAAGAGTGAAGTTGCATGATAGAAGTAAAGATGGTTAAGTTTTCATTATATTTTGTTGTTGAATTTTTCACACTTAAAACTTCTTAAGTATTTTTGAGAATTGGTGTATATATTAGTAGATAACTTTATAACCCAAAGAGTACTTTATTGGGTTATAACTAGAGTTGTCTACGGGACTTCAAATTCTCAAAACTCCATCCCCATTTAGGTATAGATTTTGGGGATTGAGAATAGGTATGAGGGTAGAAATTCATACCCAAAAGTAGACGAGAATAGAGATGAGGGAAGCCACCCCCATCTCCCCATTTACAATATGAAAATATAAATTATATTTAATAATTATATTTATTTTAATAATTTTTCATGATTTTATGTTGTTTGCATTTGATCATGTGTTATGACGTAAGACTTAAAGTGCATTATAATTGTTTTACGATTATGTGGATTTTGTATCTTAAAATGTTGTGGATTAATTTTTATGCAATCATTTTGTGAATTATATTTTTAATTATTTTTTTTTTCTAATTTTGAGTAAAACAAGCACTACAAGAAAAAAATGAGCAACGACAACGGGAAATACTCGCTGTAGATAACAACCTACAACGAGTAGGACATCCATTGTCATTGCCCTTGTAATAGAAAAGCCAGTTTTTATATACTGGATAGGGACCACATTTTACACCAGGCAATGGTCATCGTCGTTTTCGCTTTTTATGGGCATTATCCGTTGTCGTTTATGCTTTTTAGAATGAGCAATGCCCATTTTGAAATTATGGTTTTAAATTTTATATATATAATTTTATATTGAATGAGAAATATTATAAATCATATATATTGAGGTAAGCTGATTTTAACAAAATTCACATATATATATATAATTCACAAAATAATCGACCATGAAAGCTATTACAAAACACTCATTAACCCACACTAATAGGGGCGAACCCAGTATAGTGCCAGCCGAGGCACACGTCCCCTGAAATTCTGTAAAAATTTATTAAGTTTTATGTTGTTTATATATTCATAAAATGTGGAAATACCTTAATGGTTGGAGGCGTATACATCTTTTGACCACTTCACAAGTCTGAATCTTTATAAAGACAACCATTTTTCATAACATTTTCTTCATACTTTTTCTATAATATTTACTTTTCAACCCCTCTCCCTTTTTATATACATTTACTTTTCAATCCCCCCTCATTTTTTATACACATTTACTTTTCAATCCTCTTTTACACATTTACTTTTTACATTTTATATATATTTCCTGTTCAACCCTACTTTTACACATTTACCATTTTATATATTTTACTACAGATTACTTATCAATCGGATAAACCTTCAAACTTAACATATTTGACTTTTTAAAAGTTTATATCCTATAACTAACTATGCAAAAAATCCTAAAATCTTAATATACAGCCATCAATCAATTTTAAAATCTTGAACTTTAAGTTATTGCATTAAAATTGTCTATTTATTATCATGATTCAACATTATATATATATATATTTTTACTTTCTACTTTTACATTATTTATAATAAATAAAAATTAGAAGTTTACAAAAATTTAGAACATAGTTTATGTTGTGAGTATTTTAGCAATTATAGAAAGAGGAGTAGAAAAGCCCAGAGACGAGGCCCGTTGTATTGTCTTATAAAAAAAAACCCAAGAAGTCTGATCAAGATAGTCAAAAGTCAAAAGGAAATATGCGCGGTCCTTGAATAGCCTGCACCCGGGCACGCTTGATTATATGACTGATTGTTCTGATCGTTGAGTAGTCAAGTGAGCACGTGGTAAAGCGTAAAAAGATCTGGTCGTAATGGAATGACTGCTCAAAAGGTGCCCCCTAAAGGTATCAGAGCGATCAGGAAGTCTCTTCATCTGCTCGATGGTCAAGGAAGAAGCAGAATATGTTCGGTAGAAGCAGCATTAGATCGCTAGAGAAACCTGTTCGTTTGATGTGCTCGTTAAGGTTGACTGGTTGACCTTCTAGAAGACGAATCAATTCAATTTGGGAAATGAGACAACTTGCCTATTTTCATGCAAATCAAATTACGATATTTTTGGTAGATATTGCAAATATAATGGAGATAATCTCGAAAGATATTATTTTAATTAATGTAAATTATTTTTTACCTTATCTATAAGATTCCCAAACCTATTTCAATTGTAACACCTCCACTATAAATAGAAGAGGAAATTCGATGTAAAAGATAGAGTGAAATATAGACTGTTATTCCCAGAAAGAGGAAGGGGGTGACAACCATGGACGTAGGCTATTGTTTTGTCGAACCACGTAAAAAACTCATTGTGTTCTATTTGTTTTGGTCTTGTTCATACGTGTTTCATCTATTGTTTGTGATTTCGTAGGTATTGGGCTTGAAGAACCAGATTGACCAAAATTGAGCGTCAACATCTTTTGGCGTTAGATGAATGGCCCAGACTGCTCTTTGATAATTTTTTCAATACTTTTCTCTTTTGTTTGGTTGTGATTTGCTGATATGGTCAGGATCAAGATAACTAGGATTGTTGCATCAGAGGCTGACCAGTCAGAGGGCTACTAGGGACAAGGACATGCGGTAGGAACATCCAGTGTAGCTTTACCCCCGCTTCCCTCACATCAAGCAGTCGTTGGTGGAGAAGCTGCACCAATTTGGCAACAGCGTCAGGAAGCATTAGAGAACACAGTAGCACAATTGGCAGAGGCCATCAGGACTCTGACGCAAGCCCAGGTTCAGGAGGTCCTTAGGAATGCAGACTCCTAATGCTAGTCTGTGGATGTCATGCCTGCTAAAAGGGAGGAGACAGGCAGAGTAAGAATGCAGTCGACGGTCTCTGTTCGTTCCTCAAACTTACTCCCGAGGGGGCAGGACGTCAGGTTCATGAAGAAGAAGTAGCGCTTCACCCTCCTAGCTTAAGGATCAGGGTAAGTCAGGATGGCAGCCGCCGTGTGGAGATTGATCGCGGGAATGAAAGAACTCAAGGGCGCAATAGAGAGCGTGTGCGCCGAAGAGAATCGCATCACGCGAAGAGTTCTCATAGAAGGAACAAGTCGCGTGAAAGGATGCCCATTAACCGAGAGATGTCACGAAATCGATTCTCTGGAGACAGGGAGAGTAGGAGGAGTCATCGGTCCCCAGCGGACAGAGTCGAACGGCGGGATCCAGTGGTGCAAGAATTAATACAGAGAGTCCAACAATTGAAAGCGAAACTTGGGCTCCGCGGTCAAGCAGAGGAACGAGAAGATAAAACCTCATTCATAAGGAAAGTTGAGACAGAGCCATTACCACCGAGATACAAGCTCCCAAGCATCCAGACGATGATCCATATGATTACCTGGATGCATTCAACGTTCAAATGAATCTGCAGATGTCAATTCCCTGGTCAAGTGCCGAGTGTTCCCAGCTACATTGGGGAATGTGTCAAGGGCATGGCTGAGGAGCCTTCCGACCTGCAGTATAAACAGTTGGGATGAATGCCAAAGAAAGTTCGCGGACCAGTACAAGGCATTGAGAAAACAGCTCGTACCAACCAGTCACTTGGCAACTGTCTTTCAGAATCGCATGCATGGACCACCCTAATGGTCCGTTGTTTTATTCAATTCAATATTTTAAAAAGTTGGTCTCAATCTTCTTAGGACATTGCTTGTTTAACTTTTTTGATGATCTTAAATTTAGATTCCTTCTTTGTCTTAATGTCAAAAGAAAAAATTATTCACCAATTAGGGTATAGACATTAATTCAATAGAATTATTATATATGTAACATGATTGTTAGATTTTTTTCCTTTTATACATCATTCAAACTTAAATTCCTCTTATTAAAATATTAGCATAATGTCAATATTAACAAAGAATCTTTACTTATAGAGTTGTTATATGTATATTTTTGTAAATGAAATATAATTTTATTCGATGAATCTTCATACATTTAATGCATTGAAGTCAATCAAGTAAAAATTACCCATTTACTGCTATCTAGAAAATGATCTTATGAAGCGACACATAAAAAGTAATTTTCAAAAAGCATGTTCTTTATTATAAAGAGAGAAGAAGATGAAGAAAGATGACGAGGACAAGAAAAAGCAAGAAGAAATCGCTTTCATGCATCAATAGAAAATTAACAAATTCATAATTTTAAGTACTATTAAAATCCCGATTACTAATTATGATAGGACTAAAGGTTTCATTTGTACAGTTTCTATCTTTTAAAAGTATATTTTTTAAAAATAAAACTTTATAAAAAAATTATTGATTATTTAATTATCAATTAAAAAAATTCTTTTAAATTATATATTATTTAATTATACCAAACACACACTAAAAAAACGTGGGTGTTTGAGTGGCGTTTCTTCTCTTTTTTACTTTCATAAAATAAAATTCTCTCTCATCCACGTTATAAAATATAAAGTTTTCTTTTGCATATAAAAATGTATTAGTCACTTTGAGAATTTGTCATAATGAACCTGATTATGTTAATGTTAAGTTTATTTAGAATTTTTTTTTTTTTGTAAAAAAAAAAATCATATCAACCCATTATATTTTAAAATTATGTTATTACATGAAAATACAATTAAATATTGTAATACCATATGTGAGATTGATTTGTGGTGCGAATCAGATCATATACATATAAATGAAGGAAAATAGAGAATAAATATTATAAACTTTATTTGTGACAATGAAAATGAAAACACATTTCAAGAATCTCTCTTATCTGGCATGAAACTAACGAAAACAGATTTTTCCTACTTTCGAATCTTGAATTTTTATTTATTTATTTATTTTTTTTTACAAAAGATTAATGGGTTTTAAAATCTGTTACGTTAGAGCATAGACCAACGGAATACATATTATCTGATTTGGATTGTACATTTCTCCTAAGTATTTACTTATTTAAGAAATATCAAAACTTATAATATCATATCTTATGGTATGAGTTTTACACCTAATAAAATCATTTCCCCTTCCCCCCTACCAATTCGTGTGGGTTGATCCCCTACGTCCATGTAGGTCGATCCCTTCCATATGGTAGCGACTCTCTGAATTACATCATCAGTGTCTCATCCCAATCGATCTGAGTAATTTTCTTGATCAGTCCCGGTAATAATAATAATAAGTTATACTCCTGAGTAGTCAGTGAGATAAAATGTAATATTTACTATTCTAAATTTTTAATATATTGTAGATAGGATTGTTATCATCTAAAGTGTCAACTGTACATAGTTTCTATAGGTGATGTTATGCCCATGAGATTATATTAGCATAAACATTAACTGTTAACTGGTTACACAAATACTGTACATGTAGTATATATGTTTTAGTCTTTCTTCTTTATTTTATTATCACATGCTCAATGTCGATTCCAGTCACGTAATATGGACACCTTGCGTTTTGAAAAAAACATTAAAAATTCATAGGGATTTGACATATAAATAGGGTTTTGTTTTGTTGTCGTGGTTGCTGCCTAAATGTCAAAGATAGCTGGAGTTGAACAAAGGAGACAAAGAGACCGACATTTGAAATTAGTGCGTACATGGCACGTGGTTTTTGACCAGCAGATTGCTCTTGAATTCATGATCATCTACTACTGGTTTCAAATCTGAAGACTGTTTCTTCTACATCTAAATGTAGGAAAGCCCATAATTTAGCTCACCAACTTGAATCAGGTGAAGTATTTGAATCTTAAATGTGTTCAAAACCGAACTTATTTCTTAAACTCAATTTTGAAGATCAGTGTCAGCATAAATAAGACTTAGTATTTGTACATATTAGATGTGTAATACTATAAATTTTTTATGCCGATTTTATAAATTCTAGATGAAACTGATAGAATTATATATATATATATGCGTGTGTGTGACTTTTGCTTTCTATAAAATTTGGAAAAATATCATTTCACTTCATTCTTCTTATCTAACAAATTAATTTAAAAAATTAAATTTAGTTTTGGATCAAATACTAACAAAGGTTAGCTTAAAGCTAAATAACCAAAAAGTTTAGGGGAGACTTCCAAATTTAAAATATATATAATAAAAAAAAAAGAAAAAACTTGAGAAATAAGGCTTAACTTTGCTTTCTATAAAATTTAGAAAAATATCATTTCACTCCATTCTTCTTATCTAACAAATTAATTTATAAAATGAAATTTCGTTTTGGATCAAATACTGAAAATATTTTGATTAAAGCTAAATAACTAAAAAGTTTAAGGGAGACTTTCAAATAAAATTATATTAAAAAAAAAAAACTAAGGGTTTTTTGATAAATTTTGAAACTTCATTCATATTTTTAATCATTTTTGAAACTTATTAAATTTGCTTATTTGGAGGATATGGAACATATAGACATCAAATATCAACATTAGAGTATCTCCAATATTCTCACAGATTGTGAAAAATGTTATATGTTATATTAGATAAATAGACATTGAGTTAAAATAAACTTTTTTAATGCAATTATCACTCATTAATGTTAAGTTGAGGTGGCAAGAAAAAAAATAGATATTATCAACATGACCATCTATTTTTAGAGAATTTGTTGGACAGTCATTTCAGCAAGTCAACAATTATTTAATTCTAATTTTTCAAATATAATTAAAAATCAATAAACATAAAAACATTAAATGGAAAAACATAAAAAAAAAAAAAATTCAATGAAAATACATCGAAGCATTAGAAAATAATTTTTAATTTGATTATCTATCAAATGATATTTATATTATATAGAAAGCAAATTTTTTGACATTGATGCATGATACCTTTTTTTTAAAACCACAAATCATGAAAGCATTGGAGATGCTCTAATGTACCGTAAGATATTTTCATGCAATATATATATATATATATATATATATATATGGGATAGGATCATGACACAAATTTTAAAACATCCCATATATAGATATATATATATGGGATAGGATCATGATACAAATTTTAACACAAGTTTTGATATAAATTTTCAACCATCAGACTGAAAAGTATTGAATGATGTAGATTTTTATCACCTTATTTTGTCTCTACCTTTTAAAATAAATAAAAATATTATTAATTCAATTTTCATTCAATCTTTTCTTTTTATTTATTTAATCAAATCATGCCAACAATATATCGATTCGAAACTCTCGATATAAACTTTTAAATATCATCCATATTGCACATGCTTAAAAAAACATATTGATCAAAATATCTCAAAATCAAAAATCAATTAAAAAAATAATTAGAGGAAAAAGAAAGTAGGAAATCAATATAAATGAAGAGAGAGAAATTGGTGCATATGCAATTATGCGATGCAATATAACTTTTCAATAACTTTCATCTTCTCAAAAAAAAAAAAAAAATGTATCATTAATTTTCTTTCAATTTAATGGTTAAAAAATGATGTTAAAATTTGTGTCCTCCAATCCTACCCAATATACATATATATGTACATACATACAGTGCTTTAAAATGAGAACTCTCTTACTTTAAAGTAAGAACCTTATCTATTATATTATTTCTCTTAAAACAAATTCTCTTTCATATTTAATTCAAATACAATGGATGAATTTAATTGATTGGTTCTTACTTTTTGAAGTAAAGGAGCCCTCATTTTAAATACACTATATACATATAAATATGTTAAAAATCATTTCTGTCTATAAATTTTGGGAAAGAGTAATATTTTTAACTATATTTCAAAACTCATTGAAACAACCTTAATATTTCGAAAAAGTGTTAAAGTAGTTATTTCTGTCAATCAACTAACAATTAAACCAAATGGATACCATGGTAGGCAAGGGTAATTTTGTCTTTTTGCATATGAATTTGATAATTTGGAATAAAAAATACAAAAGAACGGAAAATCAAAATTAACAAAAAATTGTTCGAAAAAAACAGAAAAAATTAAAATGGGAAGATCTTCAACTTCAACCTAGATCTTCAAGTGGAAATGGGATTTCTAATACAGAATTTAAAAAAGAAAAGAACAAAATCAACCATCGCAACAACGGAAGCAACAGAAAACAAACGAAGATATGACCAAAAAAATTGTTGAAAAAAAAAAAGAGAAAAATTAAAAATTGAAGATCCTTCAACTTGAACCCAAATATTTAACTTGAAGATCTGGGCTCAAGCAAGATCTCTTGTCAAGCACCCTGCCATACTTGAAAGACCTCTTGTTCATTTCAGCACCCTCCTTCTCGAAACTCTAGATAACACACTTGGTCACCAAGCTTGTAGATCAAGTGACCAGTAATGGTCGATTTTCCAGAGTCGACATGTCCAATAACCACAATGTTGATGTGAACCTTCTCCTTTCTTATTATAACATCTCATAATAAACAGTACAACAGAAACCACACAGTCAGAACACTGAAGAATCAATATACAAAGCCCCATATAAACACCTAAACGTAATAAACATACAACCAAAACAGTCACCAAAATAACCACACACAACCTTAAGCTACAATTTTCATTTCAACCAAAAACAGCAGTAGAGATATCAGACAAAGATAAGAACCAGAGTGAACAATTCAAAAACAAGAAAACCCACAAAATCCTGAAGAAACAAATGCAAACCTACAATCTGGCGTAGTATAACACCAAACGGCTGCAAGTCGGGTCAAATCTGAGTTAAAAGCGGGTGAACTTGCCGCAGTTCTACTTCACCGGTGGGGTTCTTCTTCTTCCTACTTCGCCGATAGGATTCGTGGCCGCTATTCCGGTGAGCAGAAGTTCATCGTCGCCATGCGTCCCTGTTGACACCATCCTCGCGTCACTAGCGGCTTCTCTCTTTACACCGCATCTTGAGCTATTCTCCACCGTCTTCGTCTACGTATTCTATGATGGGGTTGGCTTCTTTGCATCAGAGCGGGTTATTCTTCCGCGATTGAGTTGTTCTCCATCGTCTTCGCCGTTCTGGTTGGCTTCGCGTCTTGAGCTGTTCTCCACCGTCTTTCGTCATTGTTCCCGTTTTTGCATCAGCTTTTTTTTTTTTTTTTTTTTTTTATTCATTTCAAGTTTAGTCTTATTTCAAAACAATTTTTTTTTTTTAATATTTGATAATAAGGTAATTTCATAAACTCACGACTGATAAAAGAGTAACTAAACTGTGGGATAAACTGATCTTTTTCATATTTCTATTTGGTTTGATCATCATTTAAGAGTAGTTTGTTTTTTTGTCTGAAAATTGAACAGTGCTGCTGAAAATTGAAAATTGAATAGTGACTGAAATCTGAATAACATGTTTATTTTTTTTTCTTATCTCTAAATATTTTATAAACTTGTTTATTTTTTAAATTTAGAATTATCTGAAAACTAGTAAGTTGATATTTATTTCATTTTTATTATTTATTTTTATTAATTTTAATTAATTTAATAGAAACATTTAAAAATATATAATTTAATAAATTAATAGAAAGAACTAATGTAATATTTTTTCAAAATGTCATGGTTGGTGTTTTTATAAGCATAATTAAAAATATGACACTTTTCTAAAATTTAGAGACAAAAATGATTTTTATGCACACATATATATAAAAATGAAAATAAAAAAGATTAAGAGAAAGGGTTGTGGTCTAGTGGTAAAGATCACATTACCTAGGTAGTAGGTTCTACACTCAAATCCCACAAAATTGTGGACTTTGGAGATTGGGGTGTAAAACCTACTATCTATTAAAAGTATGAGAGGTAATATGGTCTTTACCATTAGACCACAACCTACTATCTATTAAAAGTATGGGAGATAATATGGTCTTTACCATTAGATCACATCCATTTGTTTTATTCTTTCTTATTTTCATTGTTTTATATATATATATGTATATACATATATACATACATATATAAAATATATATGTATTTTTGCATAAAAAAACCTTACGATGCATAACATCAATATTTGATGCCTGTATGCTCCATATCCTCTAAATAAGTGGATTTAATAAGTTTCAAAAATAATTACAAATATGAATGAAGTCTCAATATTTATCAAAACCTTCCTTAGATTTTTTTTTTTTTTTTTTTGAAGATCCCCTTAAACTTTTTATTTATTTAGCTTTAATCAATCTTTTGTTGGTATTTGATCCAAAACTAAATTTAATTTTTTAAATTAATTTAGTAGGTAATAAGAATGGATTGAAATGATATTTTAGTAAATTTTATAGAAAACAAAGTCATTAAGCGATTCTCCGATATGGGTTACTCTCTTCCCACTTATAGGAAGGTATTCTTTGGACTGTACCTCAGAATCATGTCTCAGCTGATCTTAATTACCACTGGTCAAGTACTAGTAAGAGTAAAAAAAGGAATAATGTTTTATTATTTTATAAGATGTTTTTTGAAATATTAGTTTTTAAGTTGTCAGTAACATTATAATTATATATTCCCAAATCTTTTATTTATATTCTTGTTTTTTTTCTTACTTATGTCTAAAGAATTAATTTTTGTTGTTGTTAGTTCTTCTAAGATCGTACCTAAATACTTCTCCGAAACTCAAACTTGCATCTTAATTTTTAATAATTATTTTTGGATCATAAATTTAACATATCTCATTCGTCGCCATATACTTCTAAAAACACGTAACTTATTTTTACACGTATTTAATTTCTTTTAATTAATATCAACAGTAAAAATGTTCCCAAATTTTGGAATTATATATTTTTTCCTCACTTCTGTCCAAATAATTAGGTGTTTATTGTTTTTATTACTTTTTTATATTAAGCACAAGAACGGTAATTAAAACGGATCCAAAGAATACTGAGATCCATCGAAATAAGATATTAATAGTGCGATCAATTAAAATATGAACCTTGATAATGAAAGAATTATTATTATTATTATATTATTTATATTATATATGATTTGGATGTTACGGGAGGGGTGCCAGCTGACAAGGGCGCCAGCAACAAAGACTATTTTTATTACTTGAAAAGTTAAATTTATATCATTTTAATTTTTTATCACAAAATCAAACACTTCTTTTCATTTGACAACTAGATTATTGTTTATTTTTAGTAGGTCAGGGACCCCCGTTGAGTAGCTGTCTCGAAATTGGACCAAAATTGGTTACACGTAAATGTGATCGCATGGGCCAGTCAAAATTAAAATTAAAAATTGAAATCCAAATCAGTAGACAATTACTCTCATTTATGGAGATTAGGACCACTACTTGCCTGCAAGGGAGAATTGCACCCACCTCCTATGAGGTTTGGGAATATTGCAGTTAGATGAGTCTTTTATATAATTATACCTCTTGAAGCTAGCATAGTTTTATAAACAATTAACAGTTAAAAGTTAAAACGCATAGAAATCTTTGAAATGTCACCCCCTCCCCCCCCCTGAAAAAAAAAAAAAAAATCAGTTTGAATTATCAAGTTAACAAAATTTTTTTGTTTTAATTTTTCTAATCATTACAAATGCATTGAAAGAAAAAAAAAAAACAAAATTAAAAGTATTTAAGGCTACTTTTTAAAATCATATTTAAGGTTATTGTTGTATCTTGCTTTTAAGAAACTTGCATAAGAGTTAGTTAGTTAGTTTCCTTCTATAAAAATAAATAAATAAATAAAAATCTAAGAATTGAATCCAAAATTTCAGTATATTTTTATATTTTTTTCTTGATATTTAATTTAATTAGATTAAAAATGATTTTAATTTGATTATTTCAATCATGCTTTTTTTATTTTGTCAGTCATTGATATTGAGAGTTTTTTTACTTGTTATGAATTAAGTTTCAGTTAAAGTATCGGATTTATTGACATTGGTTAAGTTTAGTTTAGAGGGTGTAAGTATAGAATAACATTTTTGGCCCATCTGACTGGAATTATGATGAACATTAGAAGTGTAAATGAAGTTCTCCCTTTTAATTATTGCTGCATCAATTATTTTAGTTTTTGTTTTATTAGTTTAATCTGGTTAATTAAATAGTGGAATTTTATTTCCCACTTTTGATGAAGCTTGAACATAATATTATTTGCTATATGATATCTACAAATTACAATCATACTATTAAATTAGTTTATATTATATGCTACTTGCACTTGTATGTAAATATGATTTATTTCTTTCCTGATTTAAGAAATTTGCACAAGTCCTTTTATTTATTTATTTTGAAAAAGTATTGGTTCTCCAGTTTAGATAGCAATTGATTCGTAATTATTGTTATAATATAAAATGATTGAATGAAACAATTGTTGAAAAATAAATATATTATGTTTGAAACAATAATCTCACTTTGAAGAAAAATAAGATAGTTTAAATTTAAATTTGATTTTTAAATTAAATTAAATTTAAATTCAAATAATGACAGTATTTTCAAACAGACATGACTATTCTAACAGACATGATTGTTCGAACAGACATGACTATTCGAACAGACATAACTGTTGTAACAGACATGACTGATTCTAACAGTCATGTATTACATTATAAATACAATAACTTTTTCTATTGCAGATACAAAAATTTTCTTTTAACAAACAAAACTCACATCAATACACTATTTTACATTAGAGAGAAGTATTCAGTAGTTGCTTGGCTTCTGCATCATCTGCTTTGATTCAGAAGATCGATAATTGTATCCTGGGGCAGACTCCATTGGACCTTCAAGCAGTAGGAAGGGGAGAAATTTATGTCTAAGGACATTGCAATTACTGCAAGCTTCTATCAATCAAGTCAGTTATTTAATTCTTTTATTTTTTCTGTTTATTATATCTATATATCCTATTCTTGTTGTATAATATATATATATATATATATATATTTGTTGAAGTCACTATTCTGAGAAGTTTGTTTTAACAATTTTAGATAGAAATTCTTTTATTTGCTTTGTTTCGTATATAATACTCTGTTGTTGACATTGTGGTTTAATATATACATCAGTGGTGTGGTGTTTGAATAAAAAAAAAAATTATATATATACATCGGAGCAGTAATTTGAGTATATATTAGTGCTGTTACATTCTGGTATTTATATATATCAGTACAGTAATAAATATCAGTATTGTTGCATTAAGGTATATTGCAATAATTTGAGTTTTGTTTATATATATATAAATATATATATTGTTTATTGCTTATTGGATTTATATATATATATATATATTGTTTGAGATTGTATCGAATTCAAGTTAGAATATATATATATATATATAACTTGTTACTGCAATTTGATTAATTTAGTTTTAAATTTGTTGTTTGTAATATATTACTTTGAAGAAATTGTTGATTAGTGTTCTAATCTTTTGAAGCAGAAAGTATTTTTGCTTTTACTGTGAACATATGGCATCACAAACAGTGAATAATGTCTCCAAGGACTGTATGCCAGAAAAGTTTAAAGGTTTAGACTTTAAACGATGGCAATAGAAAATACTTTTCTATTTAACAACCATGAATCTGGCACACATTATGAATGAGGAAATTTCGAAAACGGATGAAGATTCAGTGTCAAAGGAAACTATGTTAACCATAGAAGCCTGGAAACAATCTGACTTTTTGTGCAGAAATTATATTCTTAATAGAAATTATATTCTTAATAGGCTTGATGACTCCTTGTATGACATATATTCCTCTTTCAAAACAGCCAAGGATGTGTGGGATTCACTTGAGAAGAAATATAAAACTGAAGATGCTGGGGCAAAAAAGTTTGTTATCGGTAAATTTCTCAAGTATAACATGGTCGACTCCAAAACTGTCATCAAACAAGTTGAAGAAATTCAAGTTCTGATCCATGAATTACTGGTAGAAGGTTGTGCTATCAATGAAAACTTTCAAGTTGGAGCAATCATAGAAAAACTGCCTCTCTTTTGGAATGATTTTAAAATATATTTGAAGCACAAGTGTCAGGAAATAACAATGGAAGACTTGATATTAAGGCTTCGAGTTGAAGAAGACCATCGAAAAGGAGACAAGGCTGCTGAAATGCCAGAGATTTATGCTAAGATCAATATTGTTGAATGAACCTCTTCCAAGCCAAAATTTCAGAAGAAGAAAAACAAAATTGTTACTAAGAAGGCAAATCTTCATCCTCCAAAGGCACACAATTTTAAGAAGATTAAGGATAGTTGCTAGGTATGTGGCAAGGTTGGTCATAAGACACAAGTTTGCAGATTTCGCAAGGACTAAAATTCTAGTAAGAATGTAGCCAACAAAACAACCAACAATCAAGCCAATGTTACTGAAATGGATGTGGATTTGGCTGTTGTAATTTCTGAAGTGAATATGGTTATAAATGTCAAAGGATGGTGGATTGATACAGGAGCCACAAGACACATTTGTGCTGATCGAAATTTGTTTTTAGATTTCAAGGAAATTACTGGTAAAGAAAAACTTTACATGGGCAACTCATCAACTTCAGTGGTTCAAGGCAAGGGAACTGTCATGTTGAAATTCACATCTGGAAAAATAGTTACATTTTGGATGTTTTATATGTTCCTGATATTAGGAGGAATCTTGTGTCTGGTCCAATGCTTAGCAAGAAATGATTCAAGGTTGTATTCGAATCCGATAAATTTGTATTGACCAAGTCAGGAATGTATATTGGGAAATGGTACTTGACTGATGAAATGTTCAAACTAAATATAATAGTTACTAATGCTATTAATAAAATAAATAATGCTTCTGTTTATATTGTTTGTATGTTTGATATATGACATGTTAGATTAGGACATATTAACAATAGGTCTACTTATAGAATGGTAAATTTAGGTTTATTACCAAAATTTGATATTGACTTAAAGTATAAATGTGAAATATGTTCTGAGGCAAAATTTGTTAGGCAAAGTTTTAAAACAATTCAAGAAAGGTCAAATGAATTGTTTGGTTTAATTCATAGTGATCTTTGTGATTTTAAGTCCATACCAACAAGAGGTGGGAAAAATTATTACATCACTTTTATTGATGATTGCAATAAGTACTGTTATGTATACTTGATTAATAGTAAGGATGAAGCATTGAATAAGTTTAAGACATATAAGGCAGAAGTTGAAAATTAAGTGAACAAAAAGATAAAAATAATAAGAACCGATAGGGGTGGAGAATATGAATCCACCGCCTTTGCTGAATTCTGTACAATAAATGGAATTATTCATCAAATAACTGCACCATATACTCCACAACAAAATGGAGTAGCAGAAAGAAAGAATGGAACTTTTAAAAATATGATTAATTCCATGTTGATTAATTCAGGATTACCATATAGTTTTTGGAGAGAGGCATTACTTATTGCAAATCACATATTAAACAGAATTTCATTTAAGAAGACTAATATGTCATTTTATCAAGTTTGGAAAGGACGTTTGCCAACTTACAAGACCTTAAAAGTGTGGGGTTGCCTAGCTAAGGTTCAGATTCCTTTGCTTAAAAGAACGAAATTAGGACCTAAAACGATTGATTGTGTTTTTATTGGTTTTGCTAAAAATAGTGCTGCATATAGATTTTTAATCATTAAATCTGAAATTCCTGATATGCATATAAACACAATTATAGAATCTGTAAATGCTGAGTTCTTTGAAGGAATTTTTCCTTATAAAGAATCGAGGTCTGGTTCATCAAATAAAAGACCACGTGATGAAAATCTAGATGAACCTTCCACTTCAAAAGTTCAAGAGAAGATCTTGGAACCTAGAAGAGGAAAGAGGACAAAAATTCGAAAAGATTTTGGACCGGATTTTATGAGTTTCTTGACTGAAGCTGAACCACAAACATACAAGAAGCCATGTTTTCACCAGAAGCTCCTTTTTGGAAAAAAACTATAAATAGTAAAGTTAAATCCATTTTACAAAATCATACATAGGAATTGGTAGACTTACCACTTGGAAGTAAACCAATAGGTTATAAATAAATTTTTAAAAGGAAGCTTAAAGCTGATGGGACAATTAATAAATATAAAGCACGATTAGTGGCTAAAGGATATCGACAGAAAGAAGGAATAGATTATTTCGATACCTATTCTCCGGTGTCAAGAATAACATCAATCAGGATGTTAATTTCTATTGCTGCCTTACACAATATGGAAATACATCAAATGGATATAAATACAGCTTTTTTGAATGGAGAATTAGATGAAGAAATATACATGGAACAACCAGAAGGCTTCGTGGTTGAAGGTCAAGAAAATAAAGTCTGTAGACTTGTTAAGTCTTTATATGGACTTAAACAAGCTTCAAAACAATGACATGAAAAATTTGATAATACAATCCTAACACATGGATTTAAAATAAATGAATGTGATAAGTGTGTTTATGTCAAAAATATGAAAAATTATTGCGTAATGGTATGCTTGTATGTAGATGACATGCTGATAATGGGTACTAGTAAGGATGTCATAAATTCAACAAAAAATATGCTGAGTTCAAATTTTGATATGAAAGACTTAGGTCAAGCCGATATCATTTTAGGAATTCAGATCAAAAGAAATAATGATGGGTATATTCTTACTCAAACCCATTATGTGGAAAAAATATTAAGAAGGTTTAATCAATTTGATTGTAAACCTACTGTGACACCTTTTGATGCAAATTGCAAATTAAAGAAAAATACTGGAAGTGCAATTTCTCAATTAGAATACCCACAGATAATTGGCAGTCTAATATATCTAATGAATTCTACTAGACTCGACATTGTTTATTCAATAAGCAAACTTAGTAGATATACAAATAGTCCTGGATGTGATCATTGAGAAGCATTTATCAGAGTATTAAGGTATTTAAAATATACCTCAGATTATGGACTACATTATACAAAATATCCACCGGTTTTAAAAGGGTATAGCGATGCAAATTGGATCTCTGATAGCACAGAATCCAAATCAACTAATGGATGTGTTTTTACATTAGGAGGAGCTGCAATCTCATGGAAATATTCAAAACAGACGTGTATAGCACGATCAACGATGAAATCAGAATTTATAACACTAGATAAAACTGTTGAAGAAGCAGAATGGTTAAGAAATTTTCTTGAAGATATTCCAGTCTGGCCTAAACCTGTGACAGCGATATGTATACATTGTGATAACCTAGCAGCTCAAGCTAGAGTAAAGAATAGTGTATATAATGACAAGTCAAGATATATTAGGCGCAGATATAATACTATTAAGCAATTGCTCTCAAATGGAGTGATTACCATTCAATATGTAAGGTCAAAGGAAAATATTGTGGATCCTTTGACAAAAGGCCTACCGAGAGAGCAAATTAAGCTTACATCAAGGGGAATGGGCTTAAAGCCAATCTAATAAGTTGAACCTGATGGAAACCTAACCTAGTGAATTGGAGATCCCATGGTCTAGGTTCAATAGGCAAACTAATTGGGTAACAACTTAACAAATAAGACACATAAAATTAACCCATTCCTATGATGGATGATGTGTCTATAAAAGAAGAAAGATTAGGATATGCTTTGCATTTAATGACATTAAAAATGTCACTTATATGATGGTAAATGTGGGGTTGTATTTATGAGAATGAGAAAATTGGCTAAATTCTCTAAAGCTATCATGAAAATCAGGATCTGTTCAGGACCAAAATGAACAAAATCGCATGAACTATTGAATACAGTTAGTGTTGTGTATGAGACTTATTGCCTTGATTTACTATAAGAAAGTGAACAGTTCAAGATCATTATATCTGCTGCGTCACTAAGTAGATCTGATATACTCTCATTATGGTAAGTTCAAGTTCAAAAGACACTTCTCCTAATATACAACACTACTATTACTCTCCAATGTATTTGCATATCATATTATTAAAATAGTATTTATTTGAAGAAAGAGATTCTTGTTTCAAATGTGGGGTATTGTTGGAAAATAAATATATTATGTTTGAAACAATAATCTCACTTTGAAGAAAAATAAGATAGTTTAAATTTAAATTTGATTTTTAAATTAAATTAAATTTAAATTCAAATAATGAAAGTATTTTCAAACAGACATGACTATTCTAACGGACATGATTGTTCGAACAGACATGACTATTCGAACAGACATGACTGTTGTAACAGACATAACTGATTCTAACAGTCATGTATTACATTATAAATACAGTAACTTTTTCTATTGCAGATACAAAAATTTTCTTTTAACAAACAAAACTCACATCAATACACTATTTTACATTGGAGAGAAGTATTCAGTATTCACCTAGCTTCTACATCATCTGCTTTGATTCAGAAGATCGATAGTTGTATCCTGGAGCAGACTCCGTTGGACCTTCAAACAGTGAGAACGGGAGAAATTTCTGTCTAAGGACATTGCAATTACTGCAAGCCTCTATCAATCAAGTCAGTTATTCAATTCTTTTATTTTTTCTGTTTATTATATTTATATATCCTATTGTTGTTGTATAATATATTTATATATATATTTGTTGAAGTCACTATTCTGATAAGTTTGTTCTAACAATAATTACATATTCAACGAAGACATTTTTCACATGTTATGTATTGAAATCAATTGCTTTCGTCTACGTAAGATTTCAGGACACTATTAATTGATTACTTGACCGAATAATTTAAGTTTGTGATGTTAATGAAATATTAAAGTAATAATTTAATACAACAATTTTCAATTTACAAAGCATTTTTTTAATGAAATTTATATAGCAGTTGATTTGTAATTATTATTATATTTGTAGTAACCGAAGCTATTTTTTCACATGTAATGTGTTTAAATCAATTGCTTTCATCTACGTAAGATTTCAAGACAGTATTAATTGATTACTTGACGGAATAATTTATCTTAAGTTTGTAATGTTAATTAAATATTTATGTAATTTTTAATATAACAATTCTCAATTTATATAGCAATTGATTTGCAATTATAATCATAATATGAAATGATGGGATAGAGACAGTTACATATTGAAACTGAAGGTAATTTTCGGATGTTATGTATTGAAGTCAATTGCTTCAACTTAACAAAAATTTTACGACACCATAGACTGGTTACTTGATTGAATAATTTATCTTAAGTTTGTGATGCTAATTAAATAGTTAAGTAACGATTTGATACAACAATGTCATGATCAAGTTTGAAATAAAGTTTGAATGCTACAATAATTTTCCAAAATTTCTGTTGGCAACATGTAAATTTTTTATTCATTAAAAAGAAAGAAGAGATAACACCTAGACAAGAAAGAATTGTCTCAGTAATGCCAGATCAAGTAGTTCTTAAAAATATAGAAAAGTTTAGTCGATGTCATGTCTAAGGCATGAATGTTGTCAAATTTGAAAATATTTTGTATCTTTTATGAGAAATACTATATAAAACTATTTTTCTACGTGTCACAATCTAATCTTAAACAAAAATGAAGTGAATCTTTATTAGTCCATATCATGCCTTAAACATGAATGTTGTTAAATTTGAAAATTTTTTGTATCTTTTATGAGAAATACTATATAACACTATATTTTTACATGTTACAATCTAATCTTGAACAAAAACGAAACGAATCTCGAAATTTAATAAATTATGATATTTGTATTGACTTTTATTTATATTATAAAATCATGAAGTGTGAGATACTACTCTACTCTTATATAAGTTTGAATTCCATTTTTATTTATAAAATCATAAAACGTGGGAAGACTTTTCGGACTGTATTTATAACAGTAGATCTCATTAGATCTAAACAAATCTCTAATTTGATGCCAAACTTTAAAAATTATAAGTGAAATAAATGTTAAATTTTACCGTATGTTTTTAACTTACGAACTTGAAATCTAGTAACAATTTTATAGCATGTAGTCCAAGAAACACAATATATATTTTCTTTTATGTGTTTATAACCTTTTTCATTGCCTATGTAATATTAATAGCATTTGAATGATGATTTTCAGTATTACATATTTGTCACACGTTTTTGTATGTTATGTTACTGTTGGTGTGGTTGGTTAGAAACTCCTAATCATTTGATTAGGACATGAAGCATCTTTCTGACACATGCATGCTCTTAGTTTTCTAATTAAGCTGGGTTCTCAATTAGTCAATTACATAAAATCTGACAAATCACCAGTAAAGCAATTTGTAGAGATAGGTCACATCGAAATTAAAGGTTACAACTGTCAACATGCCTGGGTGACACGGCATTAAGCTAATTTTGAATTTTATTCCATATAATACTTTAAAATGAATGGATTGTGTTCAAATTAAACTCATTCTAATCCACTAATAAATTGTGTTCAATGACAAGAGTAATGCTCATAAATATTCAAAATATATATGCTACACTTTTTGTTTTACGACATACCTGTTACTTTTCATATCTTAATTGAGACAGCAATCAAATGACATTTACAATATGTACATATATATATATATATATTAATTTCATTGTCTGTAAGTGTGGAAAACACTTATATTGTGATACAAAATTGAAATACTATAAACTCTTTGGACCACCAAACTTAATGTCAACCATGCACAAATTTTGCTTATTATGTTCATGGACTATGAATATAAAAATTATTTTAATCATTGATCTCCCTTGTATTTTGAGTTAGGAAAACACAATTTCGTGTAATATTACCCCCACTTGCAAGACGTTATTATGGAGATCAAGATTAATAACGTTGAATTAATCAAATAATTTGAAATAATAATATGTATTATTTTAATTCATCCACTAAATGATGGCCAGAAAACCAGCAATTTATATGATTAAACCACATGTAGCTGATGTGGATTTGTAACAATTTCTTGTTATATTTAATTTTGTCATTAATTGAGATCAAGATCTGCAACAATATTTGGACAAACGAGTAGCACTACAATTGACAAACGAGCAGCACTACAATTACTAGTAGACAACTCATAAAACAAAATTTAAATCTATGTAGTTTCATGTGATAACCTTTTCGGACTATTTTTCAATGCATTTCTTTTAGAAAAGTTGTCATGTTGAAGTGTAACATCAGCTTTTGTCTAAGTACGCTAGATTTTTATTATTTTATTTATTTTAAAACAAAATAGAGATCTACTCCAATAATTGTAGGATAAAATCCTTCAAATTATGCATAGTGGAACTAAAACCTTCACCAATAAAGTGGATGAGTAACTACATGCCAGTTGAGTTGAGAATGAATATGTACGCATATGTTACAGTGTTAAAAATCATGTAGTTATATTTTGTAACTCGGTTTTTATAGAGATAACTCTAATATACATCTCCATATATCCAAAGATTAAAAAAAAAAAATGAATGAATTTATAATTCATAGAAATCCTTTAGATTAAATAAAAATGAATGGATGAATGTTGATTTTTTTTTTTTTTTAAGTTATTCTAACTTAATTCTTAAACTAATAATGAATAAAATGATATGCATTGCACAATTTGAAATAAAAATAATATAATGTAGAGTAGAATTGAGATATGATATGATCGGAATGAAATCAGTTATAGAACTTTTTCATGAAAGTGGTTGGTGTTTGATGTCTCAAATAAGTGCTTTTCTTAGAAGCACTTCCTATACATTTGCTGATTAAAAGTACAAAAAAATTAATTCAATAATACATTTAGAAGCAAAAAGTCCAAATTTTATTGATATTCCCTACATTTTTGTTAAAATATAAATATATTCAATAGGTACGAAATGCTTAAAAAATTTAGATACATAAAGTACTGATCAGATGTGATCATAGAGTCGAGATTCCATAACAAAAGTTGTATAAAATAATCTCTTGTAAGGAAATGAACAGATGTATGTGTTTTGATCTCATAGAGAGATCCAAAAAGATATGTATCTATTATATTAATTAATGTGGATGAAAATGCACATGTGCTTTCTTGTGCATAATGATGCTAATGAGCACACAATCATGGAGGTTTATATGTTGTGTACCCAATTTCATGAACCAATATGGATAAGGGAGTGACACAAATTTATAATCTTTTTAATTGAAAAAAAAAATAACTGAAATTTACAACCACTTATCTCAAATTTGATTAGCAAATAAAGTCAAATGCGGTAGAATGTGATTATGCGTTTGATTTATGAATACCATAAATGTGGTCTTAAAAACGACATATGTTATTAAAATCTCTTTCAGTACAGTAGACACATCCAACCCCAAGCCAGCTCAACAAAAACAATAATTTGTCCTTCAATTTATTAAGTCGACAATTTTAGAAAGTGGCTGCTCTTATTTTTCCAGTGATGATGGAAATTTCAAGCACACATGTTTATTTATGTTTTCAATAATTTCTTTTGGTTTCTTTTTTTTTTAAAAAAAAAAAGAAAAAAAAAGAGAGAGAGATATAATCTAAAATGTAAGTAAAATTTGGATAAATCTACGTGAAAATAGATTTTCACACAAGTTTTAATAAGATATCTACACGAAACTATTTATGATTTAACAGTACCAAGTTGTAATACAGTTTATATTCTCAAATTATCAAATTAATTTGATGAGTTGGTTATGATTTTGATTTGGAGAAACATAAATAACTATTGATGATAAATTAAGTTTTTTTAGCACTCCTATGAACTATTATTAGTTTGTGTAAAAATAATAGCTAATGAAAATAGTTAGTGGAAAACATGAATTATTTTCTACACTATTTTATTGAACTATTGTTCTTACGTGAATTAAGGAAAACTAAATTGAGTTATTTTAATACTCTTGCGAACTATTGTTACTTTGCGAGAGTGTTAAAAAACTAAATTCAATTTTTCAATGCTATTTTCTAAACTTGTTTTTTTTAAAAAAAAAAAAAAAATTCCATTATGGTTCAAAATGAAAAATAAAAAACTTTATGGGGAAGTTAGTTTAATTTTAAAATGTTTATAGGTTTCTTTCAAATAATACACTTCTATTAATTTATACTACTACATATATTTATTTTTAAAGTACAAATTAAACCAATAATATGAAGTTGACTTAGTGGTAAGTCTCTCACACTTACATTATAAAGGTCGTGAGTTCAAGTCATATTTCTCTTCTTCAAAAATTTGAAGTAGAGGATATAACTTGAACCTGCGACCTTAACTTCTGAGTGTGAGGGGTTTACTATTAAACTACCTCAACTTTTGCTATTTTCTATTTTATTGATTATATTGCAACCTTATGAGAAAAATGGTAGCCCTTAAAATGTATGAAATTGAACATTGTATATATGATAACAATTATAAAGTTTATTAAAATTTAAATATTACGTTTGTGATGTTAATTATGAATCTATAAAATATAACATAATTCTTATGAATTTTAAAACCAACACCCTAAAAATAGGTAAATTATCAAAAGAGTGAAGTTGCAAGATAGAAGTAGAGATGGTTAAGTTTTCATTATATTTTGTTGTTGAATTTTTCACACTTGAAACTTCTTAAGTATTTTTGAGAATTGGTGTATATATTAGTAGATAACTTTATAACTCCAAAGAGTACTTTATTGGGTTGTAATTAGAGTTGTCAACGGGATTTCAAATTCTCAAAACTCCATCTCCATTTAGGTAGAGATTTTGGAGATTGAGAATAGGAAAGAGGGTAGAAATTCATCCCCAAAAGTAGACGAGAATAGAGATGAGGGAAGCCACCCCCATCTCCCCATTTATAATATAAAAATATAAATTATATTTATTTTAATAATTTTTTATGATTTTATATTGTTTGGATTTGATAATGTGTTATGACGTAAGATTTAAAGTGCATTATAATTGTTTTACAATTATGAGGATTTTGTATCTTAAAATGTTGTGGATTAATTTTTATGCAATCATTTTGTGAATTATATTTTTAATTTTATCTTTTTTTTTTCTAATTTTGAGTAAAACAAGCGCTAAAAAAAAAAAAGCAACGACAACGGGAAATAGTCACCGTAGATAACTACCTACAACGAGTAGGACACCGTTGTCATTGCCCTTGTAATAGAAAAGCCAGTTTTTATAAACTGGGTAGGGACCACATTTTACATCAGGCAATGGTTATTGTCGTTTTCGCTTTTTATGGGCATTATCCGTTGTCGTTTATGCTTTTTAGAATGAGCAATGCCCACTTTGAAATTATGGTTTTAAATTATATATATATAATTTTATATTGAATGAGACCATGGATAAAAAATATAAAACATATATATTGAGGTAAGCTGATTTTAATAAAATCCATATATATTTATAATTCACAAAATAATTGACCATGAAAGCTATTACAAAACACTCATCGACCCACACTAATAGGGGTGGGGGACCCAGTGTAGTGCCAGTCGGGCCACATGCCCCCTGAAATTCTATAAAATATTAAGTTTTATGTTGTTTATATACTCATAAAATGTGGAAATACCTTAATGGTCGGAGGCGTATACATCTTTTGACCACTTCACAAGTCCGAATCTTTATAAAGACAACCATTTTTCATAACATTTTCTTCATACTTTTTTTTTATAATATTTGCTTTTCAACCCCTCTCCCTTTTTATATACGTTTACTTTTCAATCCCCCCTCATTTTTTATACACATTTACTTTTCAACCCTCTTTTACACATTTACTTTTACATTTTATATATATTTGCTGTTCAACCCTACTTTTACACATTTGCCATTTTATATATTTTACTACAGATTATTTATCAATCGGATAAACCTTCAAACTTAACATATTTTGACCTTTTAAAAGTTTATATCCTATCACTAACTATGCAAAAAATCCTAAAATCTTAATATGCAGCCATCAATCAATTTTAAAATCTTGAACTTTAAGTTATTGCATTAAAATTGTCTATTTATTATCATGATTCGATATTATATATATTTTTTATTTTCTATTTTTACATTATTTATAATCAATAAAAATTAGAAGTTCACAAAAATTTAGAACATAGTTTATAATTCGTTATATAAGTTTATCGTTATTCATTATAAATACAATTTTATTTTTCATAAAATTAGACTGAAATTGTTTTCTAATAAATACATATGGTTTGTATCTTATTTAAATTAATAATTTTTTGAGTAAATAATAAATTTTCTTAGTTTATATTATTTTTTAATTTTAATGATTTTGTTATTATTTATATTTACTTTGCTTTAATATTATATATATTTTATTTTATTTAAATTATATTATGTTATCGAATTTTATTGTAAAAAAAAAAGTAATATACATTTAGTATGAATATCAATGCTTATATTACTTTATTCATATGCCCCCCTAAATAAATTTTCTGAGTCCGCCCCTGCACACTAATATCATTGAAAAACATTAATATAAAGATATAAACACACATCAACAAAATCAAATCTTTTAATCTCACAAACACACACTAGACAAAACTAATTTCAAATCCACACAAAATTCTAGTATGTTTTGTGTTTTATGTTAAATTGTTTTTTAATATTATCTCAAGAAACTATTTATATCCCACATCATAAATTTTCCCTTAGAATACCATGTGTCATCCAAAATCCAAACTTTTAACTCATCATTAATACATTCTTAATAATCTAATTAACCAACACAACGCAGCTGAAAAACAACACTATAGCAACCGAAAATGCATGTGTATATTTATAAATTTGATCAAATTTACTCCACAAAATGAGACACATGCAAAATAAATTATATATATTTGGCAATATATATTTATTTATTTATTTGGCAATATCTTTCTTTTGTTGGAAGTCAGTTACAGATTACAAGATTATGTTTCTGTACATACGTAGAGTAAAGAAAAAAAAAATAAACAAACAATACAAAAGCAAAACTAAATAACAAATTACATCAAAGATACAATAAGCTTTTGAATATAACTTGAAACAGCCGAGGCCTGTAAGAATTACAGTGTCCTTAAAACGAATTCGCGGTGTATTACTTGCGTTCGTCTCCCAGGATACAGCGGCTGAAACCGTCCGGCGAACCGAGTTGAATCTGATCTCTATCACACTGGAAGCCTAAACTAGAGTTGAAAGTGTAAGAAAACAAAGAAGATTATTTCTCAAAAGTTTACTCCCTTTCTTCAACTTGGATGCCAATATAAATCATTCATCTTTGGGGAATTAAAAACTCTCAATTATGGTCATTATTTTGACTGTTACAATTCTGATTTAAAATCAGAATTTAATCACCTTAAATTAGAATTATATTCTAACAATTATGGTCATTACTCATGGTTGTTACAATTCTGATTTAAAATCAGAATTTAAATGCCTCCATTCAATTCCATCCATCATTTTATTAATGGTTACAAAATTTATTTAAATTAATTTGCCATTAAAATTGATTTGTTAACTGAAAATCATTAAAACATGATTGTTACAATTTTAATTTAAAATCAAAATTTAAACACATCCATTAACTCATAATTCAGTTACAAAATCATTGAAATTTGATTTGTCAACTGAAAATTATTAAAATCAATTAATGACAATTTAATTTAAATTGAAACAAAGAATTTGAATGGAAAACAACCCAAATCCCTTTTCATCTTCCAATATGGGATTAATGACCATTCCTTGCATCAAAGAGTGCAATTTGAGATTCAATTTCTCATTCATTTAATCAACCATGAAAATGATTATTGATGATCATTTTCTAACACCTTTATCCATCCAAAATCGCAAAGTCAGAACACAGAAGCCATGCGATTTGCCAATTCATCATGTATTTATTTATTCATCTATTAATGTATTTTTGTAAGGCATTTAGATCCACATGCACAACCAGAATTTAATGTTAGTTGCAAGAAAAGTACAAGCCACAAGCTTCACTTTCACTTAATGCACGTCATGAATGAATCCAAAAACACCAGCTTAGCTACTTTGAAAAGCATACTTGTATTATACAACACGTACAACAAATATCAGTAAACTATAAATGAACATAGAATCTGAGCATGATAATGACTACAGAGCAACTATAAACAAAATAAAGTCAATTCTGATAATGAAACATCGAAACCAATCAGCATCCGCAATCCCACAGTGTGAACTCTGTGCAAATACAACACAATCAACAATGTTCAAATTCTTATCTCACTAAGACAAGCACTGTAACCTATCAAATCATGCGAGAAGGTAAAAACTGAACGGCAAATTAATAACATGGCATTAAATCAATTAATAATCACAAATACACGGATGGAGATGGAAATTCATCCCCAATTCCAAAGGAAAATGGGGACCTTAATTTTCCTCATTTATAATACAAAATATGAAAAATTTATATTTAATAATTCCCCAAATTTTCTTCACTTATGATTTTATCATATGTAATGATTTTATATATATATATATATTTTTATCAATTGTTATTACATATGAAAGTGCGTTATAATTGTTTCATAATATTGTGGATTTCGTACGTTAAAATATATAAAATTTTTATGAAATTATTTTATGAATTGTGTTTTTATTTTATTTTATTTTTTCAAATTTTAGGTCAAATAAAGATTTGAGTAGGGTTAAGGGATGGGTTGATCCACCCTCATCCCAATTCTTTCCTATTGATATACCTCATTGTAATATCTACTCGTATATAAATTTTTAGATGCATAGTTTACATTTTACAATATTCTCTCCTCCCAAATTAATAATGTATTTATTTAAGAAAAGTTGATATAGAATTTGGCACCATCAAATCAAAACATAAATTATATTACATTTTATTTATTAGGTAAGATTAAAATGATCAAATGCATCTTCCAAAAAAAGAAAGAAAAAAAAAAAGAAAACATCAAATGCAGACACACCGACCCTACTTTAGTGATGTCAAAAGGTTATATAATGTGTAGACTCTTAAATTATTTATTTATTTACATTTTTGTTTGTTTGTTTGGACTAGTATAGGTGTTCTGTCACATTCTGATTTGTTTTGCGGTTTGCGTGCTACAAAATAATTGTTTTTTTCTTCCGATAAAATAAATAAATAAGTCGCCTTTTCTCTAATTTTATATAGAAGTAATTGCACAATACCTCCCTGAGGTTTGTCAAAAAACAAGAGGAAACAAAGTTTCATTTTTATTACACAATACCCCCACTTCGTTAGTCAAATTCCGTTAAGATTAGTCAAATTTCGTTGAGTCAAGGGCAATTTCGTCATTGAACATTAAGATTGAAGATCTGGGTTCCAGATCTTCAACTTGAACCCAGATCTTCCCAAAAGAGAACTTAAGAGAAAAAAAAAACAACAACAAATCATCAACAGCAACAGATACTACTATTCTTCATCAACATCATAGTTCTTCAACAACAAAATCAGCAACAACAGCAATACTACAATACCACAAAATCAGCAGCAACATCAACAGACAAATAACATAAAATCATTAACAACATCAACCATTTAAAAAAAAATTAAAAAAAAAAAATGAAGTTCAGAAACTTAGGGCTCCTTCACCGGAGACTAGGATCTCCGGCGAAGGAGACCTAACCATCTCCATCGCGGACCAGAACTGGTCTCCGTGCGATGGAGACCAGAGCGGTGGAGTTTGAGTCCGGAAAGGAGAGAGAAAGAACAGAGAGGAAAAAGCAGGGAAGAAGAAAGGGAAGAGAGAGAAGGAAGGAGAGAGGCGATAGCGTTCGTGCGACGGTGAGGCCAACGGAGATGCCACCGGAGCCATCTTCCATGTCGACGACAGCGAAGTCGTAGTCGGCTAGCCGGAATCGCGATGAGAATGGATGAGAAGGAGAGGAGATCGATGTCGTTCGCGCGACGGTGAGGGTAACAGTGATGCCACCGAGGCCATGCTCCATATCGACGACGGCGAAGTCGTCGCCGTAGAGAAGGGGATAGGGAGAGGGGTCGGCGGCGACATTGGTGACAGAGAGATCTGGTGGGTTTGGAAGAAGTTAGAGTGGGGACGGTGAGGGTAACAGTGATGCCACTGAGGCTCCATATCGACGACGGCGAAGTCGTCGCAGTAGAGAAGGGGATAGGGAGAGAGGTCGGCGGCGACATTTGGTGGCCGAGAAATCTGGTGGGGTTTGGGAGATAGAGTGGAGTTAAGAGAGTTGGAATCAGGATAGAAGAGTCATTTCATGTAAAATGTTGGTCAACTGTTAAAATGGAAGGAAATTGACTAATGGTATGGGGGTTTGGTGTAATTAAAGAGTAAATATGTTTTCATTTGTTTTTTGACAAACCTGAGGGAGGTTTTGTGCAATTACTTCTTTTATATAACTGGGTAAATTTTTTTATTTGTTACATGGAAAAAAAAAAAAAAACAATTTGTAATCTTAATTTTTTTTTTAAAAAAAAAGAGGGCTGAAAATATTCTTAAGATGATTACATCAACCATGCCTACTAATTATTTGAATTATAAATAGATATAATTTTTAATATATATAAAATAATTACTCCTAATTTATCTGATGTTTGCCTTTTTGTGAATAGAAAAAATCTTTCCATTGTTTGTCCATGACCTCCCCCCCATTGATGATTTAACTAGGTTTCGCTGTTAATTTTAATTTTAACTCTTTGAGAGGTACTTTAGTCTTTTTCACTTATTTCTATTTTTTCTTTTTAAAATACATCATATTATGGAATGTTTTGATCCGGACGGTGAAGATCGATTTAAAAGGGTTTAAAATTTTGAAGTTAAAAATAATTAATTTTTTAAATAGATCTCCACCCTCTATTAGATAAATAGAAAAGATCAATTTTGAATAAAAACAAAAATTAAATTTTAAAATTGAGAAATTAAGAAAAATAAAGGATAAAAAACTAATGGAGGTCCAATATCACCAATATCAAAACCATCTTCCACAAATATTTGGTACATGAGATTTATAGTGGAATTGAGATTCATTTTATCTCATTCTTCCACATCCCATGTTTGGAGTAAGGGAAGGGAATAGATTTGTCATTCTTAGGCCCACTTCCATTCCAACTCTACTTGGGAAATGAAATCTCAACTTTATCCATATCTTTACCATTTCTCAAGTTTATAGGATTCCATTTTTTTACTTTTTTATTTCATCTTCTCTCTCTCCATAAACTGTCTCTCTCTCATCTTTACCACGCCAAGTCGCAGACCCATGAGGCCACCACCATCACAAACTACTCTTCGTCTCTCTCATCCCTCCTTCATCCTTTTTTATTATTTATTTATTTATTTTATGATTGTGATCCCATAAACATCTAACCTAGAACCAATATAGTTCTAGGTTTGACTGGTTCTAGGTTCGTTGAACCCAAAAACAAATTGTTTATGGGTTAGTCTCTGGTTCTAGGTTTGTCGAATCCATCCTCTGTGCTAATTTTTTTTTTTTTTGGTTTTTTTTTAATGTTTTGATGTTGTTGTTGATAATATTATTGTGGGAGATGATGATGTTGATGAATTATGTCTAGAATTATGGGAGATGTTGATGAATTGAATTGATGATGAGATGATGAACTGTGGTTTTTTTATTTTTTTAGATTTTTTATAAAATTAATTTTATATAATAAAAATTTAAATTAATTTTATTTCAATCAACCTATATCAAATATGATATGGTATAATTGTTAATCTAATCTTAAGTTCTACCAACATAGGACAGAAATTTTCCAATCAAATCAAATCAAATCAATTCCATTTCATTTCAATCTCGTGTGTCAAATGGTTCACTTAAACCATCTCAATCACCAAGCACAAAAACTTCACTTAATCCATCTCAATCGGCAGCATAACATCTTAAAATAGGTTGGGAGTAATATATATATATATATATATACATATGACATTATGATAGATGCACCTTGGACGTCTACTTATTTGAAAAGAGTGTGTCATAAATTTTTTGGATAAAAATTGGTGCAGACTCCACTAAATTTAAATGAACAATTTAGTGCACTTATTTGAAAAAAGTGTGTCATAAATTTTTTGGATAAAAATTGATGCAGACTCCACTATTAGTGCACTTATTTGAAAAGAGTGTGTCATAAATTTTTTGGATAAAAATTGATGCAGACTCCACTAATAGTGCACTTATTTGAAAAGAGTGTGTCATAAAATTTTTGGATAAAAATTGGTGCAGACTCCACTAAATTTAAATGAACAACATGCGTTTCAAGTGTCTTACTAGAAAGAGATTTTTTGTTCTTTTTTGAATATTGACATTGTTTTCTTCCAAAAAAAAAACAAAAAGAAGGAAAGAAGGAAAGAAAGAAAGAAATAAAAAGCCTTGGATTGAGTTCTTTAGAAAGTGTATCTCAAGTTCTTTATAAGTTATGAAATGATTTATTATATAATATAATTTGATAATAAAAAAATATTCATTTAATGTGATAATATTATAAATATAATGTTTTAATAATATTTTTAAAAAAATGATGGATTACCATTTTAGGATCCTAACAACCTTTGCATGATAATTATTGCATGATAATTATTAATTACAAAGCAAAAACAGAAAAATCTCTTCACCGGTGCTATTATAAACAAAAATTAAATCGTGTGGTAAACCACCTCCAACCAACCCCTTAAGTGGGATTATTAAGAATTGAACTTGTCACTTGAGGAGCAAGTTGGAGATGACTTACAATGCAGCCACCTCGCTTTTCTCTATAAAAATTAAGTTTTACACTTTTACTAAATAAAAATGCATATAATCTTAACAATATAAAAGACTTTACAATATTAAAATAAGATATATATATATATTTGATATTAATGATTAAAAGTGTGCCCATACCCATTGAGACTGAGACTAAACACTGTACATCTAGTATGAAAATTTACTTCTGCAACAGTACAAAATATATGGGGTTTCTACTCTTATAAGGGAGAAAAATTTCTCATATTTCGAATCAAACCTTATTTTAAATGTAAAATAGTAGTACACAAACTATTTGTCATGAGTATAGGAGTACACAAACTCTTTGTCATGAGTGGATATGTAATTACGGTCTCTTTTATACATTTAAGAAATTTTCAACCTTTAATTTACACTCATAGTGTTCCAAAAAATAGAGTTAAAATAGTCAATTAACTCACTGTCAATTTGATAATTATATGCAAAACTCGGAATCCTAGGTTGAGGCTGTAGCCTAATTTTCATGCAGCAAGTGAAGTGTATTGTGGTTTATGTGTCACACTCAAAAGTTTACGTAGTTTGTGAATGTGAGAATTGGTACACAAACCCAAAAACATTCTGAGATAATAAATAAATAAATATTAAATATTAAATCCACTTTTTTTCAAAAGTAAAATTTACAAACTTCCCTTCATTGTTTTTTAATACAACTAAATCCATATGGCGGCATGATGAAAAGATACACCCTACCTGTCCATCAGATGATAAGTTCGATCTTCACATGGACCATAATATGTGTGATAATTTTTTCACATATTTGTGGATAGCTCTCTTCTAATTCTAAAAGTAGATTTCCAAACCGTTTACTAAGCAACCTTTATTAGTAGGTTTCGATTTATTATAAGTTGTATATGTTTGCGGATAGCTCTCTTCTAATTCTAAAAGTAGATTTCCAAACCGTTTACTAAGCAACCTTTATTAGTAGGTTTCGATATGTTAGAAGTTGTATATGTGTCAAAATCACGAAGTTCGCATAAGAAAGAGAATTTAGACAAATTCAAATGGATTACAATATTTTTTTTTAATGAGGAACTTCACGAGAAAATTTTAGTGAAATACTAATTACATTTTAACTCTTTGTATTATGATAGGAGGAACTAGGAAAATTGATATATAAGCATGTCATTATTAAAAAGATGCAAAAATTAGGAAGTAGGATATCTGAAGTTCAATTTTTATTAAACCTATTACACATCATCCCTTAATAAGGGTGGTTGAATATCTCTATTGATCATAAGACCCCATTTGGTGCACAGTATTAGATATGATAGGATTGGATTAGATTGGATGAGATAGAATTGGATTGAATGAGATAGGATTGAATAGATATTGGAATGTATTTGGTGCAGTTGGGATTGGATTAGATTAGATTTAATTTGACTAAATTAATTTAATATTAATTAAATTAATTTTTAAATAAAAATATTTGAATAAATTTTAAATATATTTAATGTAAATAATAAATAATAAATAATAAAAACATAAATTAATTAAATATAAAATATTTTTAAATAATATTAAAAGATTTTAATTTATAAAATTATTTTAAATAAATTTATAATTTTGAATATATTTAATATTACAATTATTAATTTATTATATTGATTAAAAATTATTAAAAAAAAAAAAAAAGAATCTTGTGTTGAGCGGGATTCTTAAAACCCACCAATCTTTTTGCTCAATAAGGAAATTCTATGGGTCCACAACAAGCTTGGGAAGGAAAACTTCCCTTCCCTTGTTAAGTCAAAACATTGAACTACCCATGCCACAAAATTGTTAGTCCACAGAATGGGTTAAGAGGTTAAGAATTCAAATTATATCATCATTTAATACGAAATAAGGTGTGAGTGTGAATATATTCTCTTAGTATGAGTATCATCTCCTCGGTGACTCAATAAGTCTCGATAATCCTCTAACCCATAAGATGTCAATGTTAAATATATATATTTATATATTAATCCTTTTAATTATTTTTTGAGTTACCACTTGTGATGAGGTGATTTGAATATCAATTGTTGTTAAGCTAAAAAAAGCACTATTCATCATGAAAACTATAAAATCAAGCAAGAACAGTAATCAAACATGGTGCACACAGACACTGAACATATGAGCAATAGATGAGAAACATCGATTTTGCCATTAATAGAATTCTTGATACAAAAGCAAAGTGATCAACAATACATGATCTTTGTATATGCTAATCACAGAATTAGTTAAGCTTAACTAACTGAATGTTGATCTGGACCAATCACATGTTGACAGAGAGAGTAGAGCTATTAACCAATGACTGCTTGCCAGAGAAGTTAGTATCCTTAATATCCCCCCTCAAACGGATCATGGATTTATCCATAATCAGTTTGCTTCTCAGCTTGTCAAACCTAGCATTAGGCAATGGTTTGGTTAATATGTCAGCAATCTGTTCTTTAGAAGGGACATATCGAACATCCAATGTTTAAGCTGCTATATGATCACGAATGAACTGAATATCCAGTTCTATATGTTTAGTGTGAGAATGCAGAACTGGATTATGAGCTAGAGAAGTTGCACCTATGTTGTCACACCAAAGAATAGGAATACTAGTGACAGATATTTTTAACTTAGAAAGAAGTGAAAGTGTCCAAATAACCTCTGTTGTTGCTTGAGCCAATACCTTATATTCAGCTTCTGTGCTTGATCGGGCTACGATCTTCTGTTTTTGAGCACTCCAGGTAATGAGATTATTGCCCAGAAAAACACACAAACCTGTTGTTGACCTTTTATAATCAATACAACTTCCCCAATTAGCATCTACAAAACAAACTATCTGAAGTTGTGAAGGTCTAAAAAAGAGTCCATTAGTTAGAGTACCCTTGACATATCTTAAAACCCTTTTGTAGGCTAACCAATGAGAGGTGGTAGAAGCAACAAGGTACTGATTTAATTTGTTGACAGCATAAGAGAGGTCAGGTCTTGAAATGGTTAAATACTGTAATGCTCCTATTATGCTCCTGTAAAGAGAAAGATCTGAAAATAATTCACCTAAGTTCTTAGACAGTTTGGTACCATACACCATTGGAGTGGGACAAGCTTTTAAGTGCAGCATATTGGTCTTCTTCAATATGTCTATTGCATACTTAGTTTGTATAACGACCCATCCTCTCTCCATGATTGGGCCGGGACCTTCCTGACTGCATGGGCTCACCCATTCTTCGGTCCAGTTACTGTCCCTTAGCTTTTAGGGTTTTCATACGCCTCCCATATCTCTCAAACCCATGACTAAGGCCATATAGTCAAATGGGAAGCAAGATGTGTACCAATTGAGCTAATAGCTCAATTGGTACACATCTTGCTTCCCATTTGACGTACACATCTTGCTTCCCATTTGACTATATAGCCTTGGTCATGGGTTCGAGAGGTGTGAGAGGCGTATGAAAACTCTAAAGGCTAAGGGACAATACCTGGACCAAAGGATGGGTGAGCCCATACACCCAGGAAGGTCTCGACCCGATCATGGAGAGAGGATAGGTCATTATATAAAAAGACGCTTTTTATTGTGGGGTCCACGCCAGCCCTTCGTAACCTCTTCAGGGTCGTGGCTTGTTACTCAATCGGTACTGTCCCTGGTCCAGGTTTTGCTTCGCCTCCCTAGTTGCTCGAACCCACAACCTGGCCACTGAGTTAAATGGATTCTTAGAGCAAAGCTGGTACCAATTGAGCTACACATCTTACTTCCCATTTGACTACATGGCCTTGGTCATGGGTTCGAGAGGTGTGAAAGGCGTATGAAAACCTTAAAGGCTAAGGGATAGTGCCTGGACCGAAGGATGGGTGAGCCCATGCACCCAGGAAGGTCCCGGCCCAATCATGGGGAGAGGATGGGTCGTTATAGTTTGAGACAAATGAAGACCAGAATCTGTTCTTGTGATTTCAAAACCAAGAAAATAGTTAAGCTATCCCAGTGTTTCGAGAGCAAAAGCTGACTGCAATTGAGCAATAACCTGAGCAATAAGATCTTTATTTGATCCAATCACTAATATATCATCTACATACACTAGAACCAGCACTATTCCTATCTCAGCATGTTGCACAAATAAAGAATTATCATCTTTAGAACTCATAAAACCCCACTGAATTATAGAGGACCTCAACTTATCATACTACGCTCGAGGGGCCTATTTCAGGCCATAAAGAGATTTGTGAAGTTTGCAAACATATTGAGGCCGAAGAGAATTGACAAACCCTTCAGGTTGAGCCATGAAAATAGTTTCTTGCAAATCTCCATTAAGAAATGCATTGTTGATATCCAGTTGTTCAATATCCCATTGAAAAGTTATTGCAAGACTTAGAACAATCCTGATTGTGGCAGCCTTTACAACGGGACTAAATGTTTCAAAGTAGTCTAACCCCCCATTTTGATAAAATCTCTTGGCTACAAGTCTGGCCTTATACTGTTGGATATTGCCATCTACATTGTGTTTCACTCTAAATACCCATTTGTTACTTATAACATTCATGTGTGGCTGATCAAGTACTAGAGTCCAAATATCATTATGGATAAGTGCTTGGAATTCAGCTTCCATAGCAGTCTTCCACTGAGGGTTAGAGAGAGCTTCAGTTACTGTCTTAGGTTCCAAAGAAGTAGTCAAGTTAGGCGAGGCAGTAGTTAAAGCATTTAGTTGTTTTGCTTTGGTTTTGGTCATTATAGGATGTGAGGATTTTATTGGTGATTTAGTGGGAGGAATGTTGACAGAAAAGGGTATAGCAGGATCAGTGGTTTTCAGATGTGAAGAATTAGAACAATACGCATTAGTTTGTGATGTATCATTGAAGCATGAATATGGATCAGTCATAGGTTTTAATTGACTTGCTGGAGGAGTGTATAACATAGAGACACGAAGACTTGAAGTAGTAGAATCAGAATTAGAACTAGTTGAGTTAAGAAAGAGAGTTGAATAAGAAAATTCTCTTTCATTGAAAACAACATATCTAGAAACATAGACTCTCCCTGAAGGATGAAGGCATTTATAACCTTTTTGTTGTAGATAGTACCTTATGAATACACACTTTGTGGAGTGAAAGTTGAATTTTGTTTTGTGGTATGGTCTTAACAAAGGGAAACAAGAACAACCAGATACTTTTAAATCATAATATTGAGGTTTGTGATGATGTACAACTTCATAAGGTGACAGATTTTTGAGGATTGGGGTTGGAAGCTTATTTATTAAATGAACTGTAGTGGTAAAGGCTTCCCACCAGAATTGAAAAGGCATTTGGGCTTGGAAAAGTAAGGTTAGGCCTGTCTTCACAACATGTTTGTGCTTTCTTTCAGCAATACCATTTTGCTGATGGGAATGAGCACAAGAAAACCTGAATTGAAGACCTATATTGGCAAAGTATTTTTGAAGAACTGTAAACTTACCACCAAGATCACTCTGTAGGCATTTAAGTTTGGTGTTGAGTAAGAGTTCTGCTGTGTTTTTGAATAGGATGAATGCATCTTTAACCTGAGATTTGAGTTTAGGGAGAAATATCCAAGTGTATCGAGTAAAGTGATCAATGAAATGAACATAGTAGCGAAAACCATGAGATGAAACCATAGGGGTTGGTCCCCATACATCAGCACACATTAGTTCATGAGGTGAAAATGTTCTAGTTATGGATATAGGATAGGGAAGTTAATGTGCCTTGCCACATTGGCAGGCATCACAAAAGTGATTGTATTGTGAGGGTACTGTCACTTTTAGGGACTTAAGAATTTGACTCATTATTCTAATATTGGGATGACCTAATTTGAGATGCCAAAGATAAAGATGATCTTTTCTCAAGAGAATATCATTTTTAGCAGTAGTATTGTCAATAATATCAGAAGTAAAAGTACTAGTAGAATCATCACAAGGAAAAGAACATTTGTACAAATTCAAAATATCTGTTGAACAGTAATCAAACATGGTGCACATAGAGACTGAACATATGAGCAATAGATGGGAAACATCGATTCTGCCATTAATAGAATTCTTGATACAAAAGCAAAGTGATCAACAATACATGATGTTTATATATGCTAATCACAGAATTAGTTAAACTTAACTAACTGAATGCTGATCTGGACCAATCACATGTTGACAGAGAGAGCAGAGCTATTAACCAATGACTGCTTGCCAGAGAAGTTAGTATCCTTAATAAAAACACGTTTAACGATGATTATATCTATCTTTTGACTTATCCTCTAAATTTAAATAAAATGTTAAAATAACACAAACTTAGATGACCAAGTCTTACCATTAACGAAGCTTCAATTGCATTAAGTTCTCTATTTCATTTTTTGAAACAAAAAAAGTTCTCTATTGATTTATAATAAATGAGTTTTTAAGGTGCATGTTTAGTTACATGCATTGTAAAATATAAAAATTAATAAAAGAAGTAATAAAAGGTTGTAATTATTTTTAGTTATATAATTAATTATATTCTATAGAATTAAAAGCATCTCCAACCATACTTCCTACATTTTAACTAAAATAATAAAAAATCAATTTCACCTAGCATCTATTAGCTGAATCACTCTATCCATTATATTTTAACTAAGCATTAATATTGAAATAATAGAAGAGAAAGATTTACTAGAATTTTTAAATTACTTTATTTGAAATTAAATATTAAAATTATAGAATAAAAAATTTGACTAGGACTTTTATCTACAATTATGCTAACTATCTATTGTCATTAGCGAATATAATTAGTGGTATAATTTCTTACGAACTCTATCTACTATTTATATTATTAGCTATTTTGTAAAGCGAAATCACCCTAAATATAGAGAGCAAAAAAATATTAGCTAAATTCTCTATCGTAATATTTTAATATTTAATTAGGAATAAAGTAATTTAAAAATCTTAATCTAATTTTCCCATATTATTTGAATATTAGTATTTAGTTAAAATAGAGATAAACTCTTTCTTCTATTATTTTAGTTAAAATAGAGATAAAATCTTTCTTATATTATTTTAATAGTAATACCTAGTCAAAATAGAGAGGAGTGTTGGAGTAACTCAATAAAATTGTTAGCTAAAATAACAACAAATCTATTTTAGCTAGCAATTTTTGAGTGAGCATTTCTAACTATTCTTTCTATTTAGTTACACATTAATATTAAAATAATCGGAGAAAGAGAATTTGTCTTTATTTTAGCTAAGCATTACTATTAAAATAATAAAAGAGAGAGTTTGGGGTGAGATTTTTAAATTACTTTATTTCAAATTAAATATTAAAATAATAGAAGAAATAATTTAGTCAAGAACATTTTCGCTATCTATATTTAGTTAGATTGGTTTAATTTTTATAAAATAACTAATAATATAAAGAATGATTGGAGTACATAAAAAGTAATACCATTAACTATTTTAGTTAAGGATAATAGATAACTAATATGATTGGAGATGCTTTATGTAGTTAGGGTGGTACAAGTTTTACAAAATAACTAATAATATAGAAAGTGGTTGGAGTTCTTAAAAAGTTCAATCACTAGTTTTTTTAGTTAAAAATAATGGATAGTTAGTATAATTAGAGGTGTTCTTATATATAAATATTTTTCCTAAATCTAAATCCAAATAATGTGGTATATAAGTTGTTAAAATCCTATTAATTATCACTTGGTCTTATAATTTATAAAATTTTGATAACTCATATATCATATCATATGGAGATATATTTGGATAAAATATTTGAGAAGTCTAACATTACTTTTTCTTTTTGGGTAATGCTAAGTTTTTTAAATAATTTACCCAAATCCAAACTCAAATAATGTAACATATGAATTGTCAAGATGTAATTTAATTATCATATTATCTCATGATTTGTAAAATTTTGATAACATATATATCACATCATTTGGGTATAATTTGGACAAAATATTTAGAAAGTCTACCATTACTTTTTCTTTTTGAGTAATGTTAGATTTACTAAATATTTTGTCCAGATCCAAACCCAAATGATGTGACATGTGAGTTGTCAATATCTTATTAATTATCACATCATCTCATGATTTATAAAATTTTGACAATTCGTATGTCACATCATTTAGGTATAGATTTGAGTAAAATATCTGGAAAGTCTAATTACTATTTCATTTTTAGTAATACGAGACTTCCCAAATATTTTGTTCAAATAATGTGACATATGAGTTGTTAAAGATCCTATTAATTATCATATCATATCATAATTTATAATATTTTAACAACACAAATATCGCATCATTTGGACAAACTATTTGAGAAATCTAGTATTATTATTTCTTTTTAAGTAATGCTAGATTTCTCAAAAATTTTGTTCAAATCTATATTCAAATGATGTAACACATGAGTTATCAAGATTTTATTTATAAGATTTTGACAATTTGTATGTCATGTTATTTGGATAAAATATTTGAGAAGTTTAATATTAATTTTATTTTTTTATATAAAAGGATTAACTTTTTGACTTTGCTTTGCTTTGAACAATGCTGGCACTATAAACTTGAGGGAGCAAGAAGGCAGCCTATGGAAATATATCCAAGTGCAAGGGCATAAGTGCAAAGATCATTAAAACATCACATTGACACCCAAAATTAAATGATATATAAAATAAAATATCAAACCAGACAACGAAGATGATTAATAAAATCGAGATAAAAATAAAATAAAGGAAGGGAAAAAAAAAAAAAAGTAGTTGCTTGCAAATGGAAATGGAATCTCTCTCTCTGCCAACACAAAGACGAGCACGGGGAAAATACCAAATCAAGGTTTCTTCTCCCCCCAATTATAATGACCTTTTTGGTCTTCACCTTTTTCTTTAATTAAAAAATATTTTTCTTATTATCTAATCCAGATTGAATTTGGTTACGGAACACCTCTTCTGACCCTGACTTTCTTAAATTTTTTATTATAAAAGTAGTCATGGGGACAAAGTCATCACATTTAATCTAATTTAACGAAACCTCATCTTCTTTTTTTTTTTTATTTTGTTGGGTAATTATTCATACTAAACTTAAATTATGTAAGTAGGTCACAATAAGACCTTTATATTTCTTAATTTTCAACAGTGAAAACAGTTGTTAGAAACAAACTTATAACTAATGATTTAATTAGGCGACACAACCTTGATTTTTCTTACTTTTGTTGCGAAAGTTATTCGAGCCAAATTTATCATGTTTGATTTAAGTAGGTTGAACAAAATATTTAAAAAATTTAGTATTATTTTTTCAAAATTTTAAGAGTAATACTACATTATCCAAAATTTTATCCAAATTTATTATCTAAATGATGTGATAAGTTTATGTATAATTAATACATTATTATATAATTAATATAGTTATTATAAATTATTTTATCACGTCATTTACGTAAAATAGTTGTTCAAAACAAACTTAGAGCGGGACTTTTAAGTAGGTGGTGACATCAATTTAATATTCTTGATTTTTTGCTCTAAAAGCTATATAGATCAAATTTATTTTCGATATAAATGAGACGCAACAAAATTTTTATGTTTAGTACTTTTTTATTGTAAAAATAGTTGTTCAAACCAAACATATAATGCGTGATATAATCAAGTCATGACTAATATTTTTCCTTATTTTACCGTAATAAAAGTTATCTAAATTAGATTTATTGTGCTTGTTTAAGCATATCACGACAGACCCTTAAATCATTATGCTATTAAGCCTACAAAAGTATTTTCCTTTTTATATCTCTCACATCATACAAACAAACAAATAGATAGACAGATATATAAACGAATAAATAGATAAATAAATAAATAGAAAAAGTTCAAACAAAAAAAGAGAAAAAAAAACATATCACTATTATTATTATCAAAAGTATTCTCCTACTAATCTCTGTTTTTTTTTTTTTTTGAATACTAATAATCTGTATTTATACCCTCTAGTTTATCCAAATCTTGTTGTCAAAGTTCACCTACACATCTGAACGTGACTCTCTCTCTCTATAGACCAAAATTTCTCTCTCTCTCTCTCTCTATAGAAAAGAAAAAAAATATAAAATAAGTAAATAAATAAATAAAAGAGCGGGTTTGTTGTTGGGTGGTTGTGGTATTTTCTTTTCATTGAACCTGTCTTTCTTTGTTTTCTGTTTCTTCTCTCTTCTTCAATCTAACAAAACAAGGAAAAAAGAAGAGACTTTTTTCCCTTTCTTTTAACTTTTTTCTAGCAACCCATTTGCAGTTTTGTTCAGGGCTCTTCATGGGAGTGGTCTTTTTTCAGGTACCCAGTTGTTAACTGTAACTGCCCTTTTGTTTTCACATTCTCTTTGTGCCAGTTTTCGATCATTTTTGGATCAGTTTTAGCTTGATCTGGTGTAAAGCTGCAGTCTTGGTGGGGATTGGAGGTCCAATTCTTGACAAAGTTCGGTTCTTTATTGACTTTGGTGATTGAATGTTGTTCAAGTGGTTTCTTGATTGATTTTGAGCTCTGGTTATTGCATGTCAAAGTTGGAGAAGTTGATGTGTCTTGTGATTTGATAAGTCTTTGTCGTGCAATAGATCTGCTTTTGTTTTTTTTACAATTTTTTTTTTTTAATTCTATGTTGTAGATGGCTTTTTAGACTGTCCTGTTTTTCCATTTTTTGTGATAAAAAAAGGAAAAAAAAAGTGGGGAGTGTGAAGAGGATTCTCTATCATTGTTGCTTCAAAAAGTCACCTTTTCCTTTCATGATAAGTGAATAGCATCAGAATCAAATTTAGTTTTGGATTTCTGATTGATTTTGTGCTTTTGCTTTGATTGTGTGTATCAAAACAATTAAAGGTGGAATTTTTTTGGTGGAGCTATCTTATTTTTAGGCTGTGAGTTCTTAATTTGGTTAGAGGATTGTTATTCTGGAGATTTGAGATAGGTGAGGGAGATATATGATCATTAGGTTGTGAATTCAAATGGGTTTGTGGAAATTTTAGTGATTGAGGATAGGTAGGGTGGGTCACAGATTGATCTGGTTGTTGGGGTGTGAATTTGAGAAGGGTTTTTGGAGATTTGGAAAATGTTTGTGATTTGAGGGAGAATCAGTGGGATTAAGAATCTGTGTTTCTGGCTGCGAATTCGAAAGGGCTTGTTGGGATTTCACCAATAGGTCTGACGGATTCATCTACTGAGGATAGGGGGTGTGATTGTGTAGCTGGTCTGGAGTGCGTATTAAACATTATCAGGGCCCTTAGAATGGGGTCCTGCTTCTCTGCAGAAAGCAGGAGCCCTGTTCCTGGTTCGCCATCCTCCCCTGCCCTGGGGATCAGGAAGAGGAAGAAAAAACTGGGGTCACGGAATTCTTCGTTTGACTATCGGAGTGATGAGACGTTGCATAGGATTCCGGGGAGGTTGTTCTTGAATGGGTCAAGTGAGGTTGCTTCACTCTTTACCCAACAAGGCAAGAAAGGAACAAACCAAGATGCCATGATCGTTTGGGAGGTTAGCTATTTCTCATCTTCACATGTTATGGTTCATTTTTTTTTTAATCAGACTTTCATTCTTCTGGCATGATCAAACGTTACTGGTTTGTTGCAGTAAAATATGCATGCTATGTTCCTTGAATAGCTTGGTTTTATGGAATTTCGTATAGTACTTTTACTTGGATGTGGAATCCGATTGACAAAGTTTTCATTCTTGTCGTAATTTTTCATTTTGCTGTAAGATCCTTCTTCAGAGGCCTATTCTGTTAAAGGGAACTCTATTTTCTAGTTCATGAAATGAGCGGCATTTTATATTTAATTGGCTGCAGTTTCTTTACCCTTTTCAGGATTTTATACGTTGTCTCAGTTGGTTCATTCCATGCTTCTATCGCGCAAATTAGAATCTTTTTTTGTTTCTTGTTCACATTTGCTAATCAGTATGTATCTGAGCAACAAAAAATTTGGCTTGTATTCCCTTCATATAATTCAAGGGTTCCTCTAAACAAAAGCTCCTTTTGTCTTTTCTTATACATATGAAGTTGCTGCAATGTTTTATTGTAGAACTCAGATAATTCCCTTTCGGATTTCTCTCAACTTACATGTGTTACAGTGTCCTAACAATATATTTTGTTCTACAAAATATTGGATTCTGTTTCTGATTGCCCGTTGTGATATATTTATCATATGACTAGTTATGGTCAATCAAGATAGTCGATATCAATTCCACAGACATGTTAGAACTTCCGTACTTTTTCATGATGTAGTCATCATTTCTATGATAAATCGACAGCATACAGATAAGTCTCAGATGAGATTGAACTAAAATATCTTTGCCCTGATCAATGGAGGATAGGAGAACTTAAAACTATTATCGTGCAATTTTTTTGGTATTGAATAAATGGAGAATCTCTGTCTTCTTGATACCTTGCCATGATCAGCAATAGCGAAAATATCCACTTGTTTATTCTCCTCTTTGCCACTCTTCCCTCATTTACATATTACTGATTAACTGCAGCTTGTGATGTTTGCCCCATCATGCGACAAATCGCCATTTCTTTCTTTGTGTTAAAGAATTTTAGTCATTTTATATATGTTCTTTCACTTTAAAAATGTTCTTTACTCATAGTCTATTGTTGTGGATTTCCAGAATTTTGCATCAAGAACAGATACAGTTTTTTGTGGTGTTTTTGATGGCCATGGTCCCTATGGTCATAGGGTTGCGAAGAGAGTCAGAGATTCTCTTCCCCTAAAACTGAGTTCTCATTGGGAAGTGAGTATAACCAGTGAGGCTGTTCTCAAAGAGATAACCATTAATACTGCCGGAAGCATAAATTCTGAAGATACCGCCTTTGTATCTGCTGATGAAGAATCTAGAGCCTCTGTTGATCTTGAGGATACGGAAAAGTTCCCTGAGATCTTTTCAACACTGAAGGAGTCGTTTCTGAAGGCTTTCAAAGTCATGGATAGGGAACTCAGAATGTACACAAATATTGATTGCTTCTGCAGTGGGACAACAGCTGTAACCTTGATCAAGCAGGTGTTGATTCGTAGACTTTAAGACTTGATTTTAATAAATTATACGATTTTGTGACATATTCTTGTGGATTAGAAGATCACACAATTGCTTTGACTGTAGGGTCAAAATCTTGTCATTGGAAATGTAGGGGACTCTCGAGCTGTACTGGGCACACGGGACAAAGATGATTCTCTTCTTGCGGTTCAGTTGACCGTGGATCTCAAACCGAATCTTCCAGGTTCTCTCTCTCTTCCTATAATATCTATCAGCTCTTTCCAATTGCCTACTTGGAGATCACAACTTGTCTTTTATTGAACTGGAATGTTATTTTTGTTACTTTTAGAACTGGAAGTGTTGGCTTGTTTCCTATGGTACCTCAGTTATATGATATGAAGACTGCATTTTAACAATCATTATGAGCCATAAGATTTGTTTTCTCTATCCTGTATTTGTATAACCCAATAGTTCCTATTATTGTTATTATCGCTTTCGCTAAGAAATTTTTATTTTTGGATTTTTGGATATTCTCTCTGAGTCTTTCTTGTTCCCCCATTTTATTTGGCCATTGATTTTGATTTCTTTTTCCATCCACTTCTATTGTGAAGCTTATGAGTTCTGTAACTGGTAAATAACGCGACAAAACGTATGTACAGTGTGAACAAGGATACTAGGCTGAAAATTCACTTGTAAGCTAATAGATGATTAAGCTCTACATGTGATGATTTTGCATCATGTTTTGGTGCTTAAGCATTATGCAGCATTTAAATAATTTGGATGTAATAGTGGAATAGTTATGATTAATAAGACTGAGCATTTCAATAATTCTATGTAAAGCATTTGTTTAAGCAGAGTTGATTGGCAAGACCATGCCTTGCTTTACTACTCGAAGTAATCAATGAAGAATTTAGTGACAATGAACTGAAAAATACTTGGTAGATATGGTTCATGGTTCAAATGTTCGCAGTTGGAGCATTGGATTTTTGTTATTTGCTTGTTGCCCTTTAAGAAAGTGCAGTTGCTTGCTATATTTGTGAAAAGAGTGCATTTGTGATTGTTTTTGCTTTCTTATATGAATCATTTGCTTATCTGTTTCTTATTTAATTCCTTACAGCGGAAGCTGAGAGGATTCGGAAATGTAGAGGACGTGTTTTTGCTCTACAGGATGAGCCTGAGGTTGCTCGAGTTTGGCTGCCAAACAATGACTCTCCTGGTCTTGCCATGGCACGGGCTTTTGGAGATTTTTGCCTCAAGGATTTTGGCCTGATCTCTGTGCCTGATATATCATTTCGGCGCCTTACTAATAAAGATGAGTTTATTGTCTTGGCCACAGATGGGGTAAGGGAGCCAATTTTATTTTGGATATCCAATGTTACTGAATCAAATTAGCGCATATTTTTGTTTCATACCCTTATATGGTTTGCTTAATTGAAACTTGACTTGAATCTACATTTAATAGATTTGGGATGTACTCTCCAACAAAGAAGTGGTAGACATTGTAGCTTCAGCCCCAGCACGATCCTCTGCGGCTCGAGCCCTGGTTGAGTATGCAGTTCGGGCTTGGAGACACAAGTACCCAACTTCCAAAATTGACGACTGCGCTGTGGTTTGCCTCTTCCTTGACTCAAGTCCAAATGGCATATCTACATCGTCCAGTTTCAAGTCCAAAGAGCAGCAAAATTCAGTGGACCAAGTCAACCTTAGCACTGAGAAGAATAAGGATGATGATCCTGCTGAACCGAACAGTTTTGATCGCTCAGGAACTGTCCGAACTGCTGGCAAAGAGATGCTTCAAGAAGGAAGCGAAGACGATCCCTTGACGCATGACGACTCGAATGTGGATTGGTCCGCCCTTGAAGGAGTTTCTCGAGTTAATACCCTCTTAAATTTGCCAAGGTTTATGCCTGGAAAAGATGATAGGAAGGCTGCTGCAGCTCAGAAATGACCGACAAGGAGGTTCAGTTAGTCCTCAATTTCCATAATTATTTTTTGTTCCTATTCTTGTTTTTTAGTTTATGCTTTCTTTTTCAACAGAAGGTGGAAATGATAAAAATGAATTTGTAGTGTCATTGATGTTAAATTTGGACCGGAGAGGTTGGCCCGGCTATATTAGCATGTCTGGGAAATTGTCCTTTCTCTCATGTGGGTAGGATTGGAATTTTTGTAAAAATCCAACTCTCCGTCTATTTTATTTTATTTTTTTGGGGTTCTTTTTATTTGTCACTGTCAATAATAAATTGTTGATAAGGAAATGTCCTTTCAGTTTCAACTTGGAAGCATATGTGATCTCTTTTGTCATGTTCAGATGTAGACTCATGTTGCAACGTAGCTCATACAATTTCACTTCCTTTTCAGTTTCGACTTGGAAGCCTTGATCGGCTCTTTTGTCATTGTCCAGATGTAGACAATTGTGTCCATGTAGCTCATACATTCTTCGAAAAAGAAATCTTACCTCACACCATTTTCTTTTTGTGGTTTGAATGATAAATGGGAAAAAAAGTTGCCAAGTTGTCATTGAAACTATTGAAGGTCAGTTCATATGAATATGATAGGCTTTTTAATGTCTGGTTGGGAATTTGAATTGAAAGTTATTGAGTTGCGTATTATATTCGATGGAGTGCGCGTATTATATCGTTATCGAGTTGCGTTCATTTCACAATTCACAGCATGCCACGAGCATGAAATATCATGAAGCTTAGCTGAATGAGTCATGTCGTGTGCGCTTGCCCGACTCAAGTATTTGGCCACGTTAGAGGGAATGTTCAATAATTATTAGATGAGAAATATTATTTAGTCCAAATTTTTTGCCAAACTTATTAATTTCCATTCGATTAAATGATTTGTAAAGAGCACGTTACTTAAAACATTATCTTATGATTTATATGATAATTATAAATTTCTTTTTAAATTATTTAAATGAAAGTTGGGTAAGAAAATTGGTTTGTATTGTATTTCATTTATTAATTTGTTGGGGTAGAAGAATAATATATTATTTTTCTCTTTCGTCTTAGAATGAGCAAAAGAGATTCTTATTTGCCACATTATCATTCTCTTTTTAATTTTATATTTTTTGATTGTTAGAATGAGAAAGTTGAGATAAGACTCACAAGAGTTGAGATGTGGAAATATTATTGATTTGAAATTTAGTGAGGTGTGCTATGTCAACATGTTATCTAAACCTTTGGTCCAGTTTGGTGTGCGGGATGAGATTGGATTGAATTGAATTGGATGAGATAAGATAGAATGAAATGAGATATGATTGAATTAAATTAATAATATACTATGTTTGGTGTAGTTGAGATTGGATTTGATTATATTTGACTAAGTTAATTTAATATTTGTGTAAATTGAATATTAAATGAAGATATAATAAATTAATCTTCAAATATATTTAACATAAATAAGAAATAAAATTTTAAAAGTTAAATAAATATAAATAAGAAATCATTCTTTTAATAAATTTTAAATATACAAACTTCATAAAACTATTTAATAAATTTGTAATTATTAAATATATTTAATATTATAATAAATTATTTTATTTTTTAATAAATAAATTTTGAAAAAATTAAATTAGAAAAAAGTTTTAAAATCTCGCACCAACAGGATTTCAAATCCACTAGCAATAGTGGGATTTGAAGTTTGATGTGAGATCTTTTAGGTTAAACTCACGCTTTGAATGAAAAATTTCTCATCTAAAGCTGACTCTAAACACAAGCATCTTGGTTTGGGAAAAATATTTTTTCAAACCTAAGAAATATCCTACCTACCAAACGTAGCCTTAAGGGAGTTTGTGGAATTTCTAAAATTGGCTAATGGTTTTAAAAATCTTGAATGGGGTGGATGAATCTAGTCATAAAAATTATGCCACTCGCAAATGTGAATTCTTTTTGAAAAGCAACTACTAATAATGTTGATTTGAAGTCGTTCACAAACAAACACCTATTCTTCATGAAAAGTTTTTTTATCAATAGATTTTTATTGTAGAGTTTTTCTTTCTTTAATAATAATAAAAAAAAAATCTAGGTTCAAACAATAACAATATTCTATGGTATTTTAGATTTATAAAAATTAATTTGAAAAAAGATTTAAAGATTATTAAAATCATTTTACAAATTCTTATTGTAAAGACCTTAAAATCAATTCATGCATAGTAGATCAGTTTTGCATCTCTCTAGTTAAATAATAAACTTTAACCTTGTACATAATTGATATATAATTCATGCGCATATAGTTAACATTAATATTTGAATTAATAGTGTGTCCATGAAATTTAATTTTTATGGTATTCGAATAAGAGCTTAGACCTAAAAGTAGTGTGTAATAATAAATTATTGGGTTTATCACGTGGATTGATATAATATTTCATTTTTTTTCCTCAATTTATAATTGTACAATTAATTAATAGGATGAGAGTTTTCATAACTAAAAGACATATATATATATTAACATTAATATGTGAATTAATAGTGTATCCATGAAATTTAATATTTAGGGTATTCGAATCCAAGCTTAAACTTAGAAGCAGTGTGTCACAAAAAATTATTGGGTTTTTTCACGTGGATTGATATAATATTTCTTTCTTTTTTTTTTTTTCCCCTCAGTTTATAATTGTACAATTAATTAATAGGATGAGAGTTTTCATAACTAAAAGATGGATTTTTTTTTTTATTGGCATCAGGTCATAATATTATTTGGATTAGTTAAGATAAGACTCAAAAACATAATTTAAAATTTTATTCCCATAAACGGAAGAGAGCTATTCACAGAGAATGGGAAAAGTATCTACATATTAGTGGGAGGTTACAGATTAAACCCATGACCTTGATTCATCGGTAGGAATGATTATACTACTACACCTATCCCACTTTCCATAAAAATAGACAAATTAAATATTCTTCAATAACCTCTATTAGACTTAAAATTATGAGACTTAATAATTTATCTTATTAAGTAAAAATGTAGCAAAATTTTATATTCAAATATTATCTTTAAGTGAGAATTGAAAAGAATCCTTACTTTTTTTTAATGAAATACCAAAATAAATCCTCAAATTTGAGAAATAAAAGGAAAAAAAAAAAAATCTCCGTTACTGAATCATTTACTTGAATTTGTTTAAATCTAACGAAATATAGTTATTTAAGTCCTATACTATATAAATAAATAAATAAACTAAAAAAACAATATATTAGTAGAAATAATATTAATATAATAAATTAATTGTAGTAGATAAATTATTTTGCAAAGTCTTTCAGCTGATAGATTTGATTTGATATTTCATCAATTGTTGGGAATTAAATGGGTGAAATTGTTGACCAGACTGAGAAGCGTTCGTCGACGAAATGTTAACTACTTGCATGGTCCAATTATGGCTGGATTTACGTCTAAGAAACAAATTATTTGGTTAATATGTTTGGTATTATTGCATGTGACGTGATTGTTTGAAATTATTAGACGAAAGAAGTGGAAAATTTTCAGAAAAGATTCTTCTGTATGTGCCACGCAAAGTGGAAAATCTCATCTGATTTTACATCTAATATAATATAAATAATATAATATAATATAATGTAATGTGAAATGTTATTATTAATTAAGTTGCATACATCATGCATATGTTTAGATATATAAAAATATATTGTAATTTATGTGCATGTGTAATCTCAAATTTCATTTATTTCAAAATTTTATTTTTATTTTTTCTTTTTTAATATTGTTCTTTTTTTTTTACATCTATAATTGATGGATTCAAATAATTCCGAGTTTACAAAAAACAGAGTTTGTATTATATAAATTCATAAAATTTGTTATAAGTTTTATAAGGATCAATATTGTTGACATATAGAAAAACAAATCCATACAAAAACAAATCAATTTAGTCTGTTTCTAATTTATTTATTTTTTTATAAATAGTTAATTGAAAAAAAAAATCTATTATAATTTAAATGTTGATTATCATGAATACTTATGTGATCCACATGGTTTCTTTTTTTCTTTTTTCAGTAATCATAAAATAATAATACAATTTAAATGTAAATCAAATCTCTTGAATCATATTTTGAGTGAAACTCTCTACACAATTACAAGAAATTGTTATGCTAATTAAATTACTGGATTCCCACAAATTAAAGATAAGAGCTCACACTAATGTGAGATATATATATTCAAATTCATGATGAATGTAATTTGAGAAAATAACTGTTGTGGATAATTTAACGATCAAACTGATTGGGTCAGGAGAGATCTACAGTACAGGCCCAATGGTCCAAAGGCTCAGCAATCTGTCATTCTTTCTGGCCGTTTCCCTGACAACAGGTCTGTTCGTTAGATTGACTCTCCATTTTTGTCCATAATCCTAAGTTCCCACCCCACCTCCCCCACCACCCCCCCTCCTTTCTGCCCCGCTGATCGTGAACCCACTCGTGGATGGTATTAATAGTATAATCGGTGACCAGTTCATTATCCTGCATACGACTACGGTCAGTATCGATCCTTGGGCTGATCGCTATGTCTGTTCGCTTGAGTTGATAGCTAGGCTTGTTCGTCGGAATCTGTTTGCTTAGGTTGTTCGTCGGAAGTTGTTCGGCAGATCTATCCAGCTCAAGTTTATTTATTTAGAATTGTTCGCCCGATTGTCCGGCAACTTCTGGGCATACTCGTATGTCTGCTCGTTTGTGAAACTGTTCGCCTGATATTATGTCTGGTCGCAGGAGAATTGATTCATGGTATATCCCATTAACCTTCAAAGCGCCCAATCCGCCAGAAACTCATCTGTTCGCCAGCTCAAGTGGATATTCTGTTCGCTGGAGAGTCCACCTCCGCCATGCCTCCCAAACCGCGAGTCAGTAGAAGCTGGAGACGCCATGCAAGATACAGTTCATAACGTGCTATGCACGCCATCTCTACCAGAGATTACAGCCAAGATTACGATGACCTCACCCAACCCGTACAAATTAGCCGCCTGAAATCACGCTCAGGCAGATCTCAGAAGTGACATTTTTAGCCTCATTTAATGCAATTTCGACAGCATTAAATGCACTGTCAGCCGCATTAAATGAAATCCCGGCGTATTAAATGTAGCTCATCATTGTAATTTCAGTTTACTGTATACTTTTGTCTTATTTTGTTTTTCTGTAACACCTCCCATTTTCTATAAATAGGGGAGGATTTGAGAGCTTTTCACTTTTCACCATTTTTTAAAATAAAATTATGTTTTAGTCCATCTTTTTATAAAACTTTTATTTTAGTATCTCAAACAAACTAATTACTATCCATACCCAAGTTACCTAAATTACCCCTTATTAGTTTTGAGTTTAAATTTCCTTTTATAACCTTATCAGAAATTACGTAATTACCCTTCATCTTCTTCCTCTTCCTCTTCCGCTTGTTATGTCACAATAGAGACTCTATATTTTTCTTCCATTTTCTCTACCATTTTATGACCTCTCCATCCTCTACAAATTTTGTTGTCATCTATTGACGTCTATTTGTGCACCCATTAAACATTGTTGGACTCCTAAGAACACACATTCTCCACATTGAAGTTTTTGTTCAAATTTTGAGGTACGTGATTGTTATTGGTTATTTTCAATTTATTTTATTCACATTGCTTAGTTTTGGGCCATAAGAGTGACTTTTGCTTGTGATCTAACCTTATGTGAGTGAGATCTGCAATTTTTGGGAAGTTTGTGATTTTCTGCTTTTTCTGCAAGTCATCGGGTTACGTAGTATAACGTAACCCGAATCGGGTTATGTGGATATATATAATTCGATTCGGGTTATGTAGTAAATCGAATCGGGTAATGTGTATATGTATACCGGATCGGGTTATGTGAGTATACATAAACCGAATCGGGTTATGTAATCCGAGTCGGGTTATGTAGATAAGCCAATCGGGTTATGTATATATCTAATCGTTATATGAGTATACGCCGAATCGGTTTACGTTATACTCACAAAACCCGACTCGGGTTATGTGTATATACAAAACCCGAGTATGTAGAAGGTTTTTTTATTTTATTTTATTTTTATTTTATTTATGAGTCCAGTATGTGTTAGACTAATTTGTTTATACTTTAAATTTGATAGGAATGGGTGAAGTGCCGATAATAGTTAAATGTAATGGAGAATGGAATGGGAATAACTATGTTGGAGGTGAGACATTCATGATGGGGGCTCCTAGGGATGTCAGTTTTTGTCGATTAGTTGAATTTGTTTACACAGTTACTGACATTGATAGAAGAATATGGGATATTCGTTTGCATTATTTACTTCGAGATATGGGGATGCCCTCAGTCAAGATACCTATCACTACAGATCTTAGTGTCCGGGATGTGATTTCAGACGAAAAAGTAAATTATAAAGAGATTTATGTTGATAAGATTGTGAGAGGTTCTGGAGGTATTAACTCTACTGTCCCTCAATTTACCATCAACACAATATCATCATATCCAAGGGATGTAGAAGCACCTGCGGATAGAATTGTAAATCCATTTATAGGTGAAGGTCAAAATTGTTTTATTTCATCTAGTGGCAGCAATCAAGTTTCAACTTCTATTGCCGCATTCACATCCGTAGAAAGTCCAATACGTGACTTTGATTTTGGTGAAAATGATTATGATGATGAAGATCGGGACGCAGATAGTGATGGTGATGAGATATCGAACAGTGGAGATGATAATGAGGAAACTATAGGTGATGACATTGAAACTAGAGTTGATGCAGAGACTGTAGAGTATCCAGAAATTAGATTTTCGGGTTCACAATTTGAAACCAATCATTCACAACCATACTGGATTGTTCCTGGTGTAGATCAGTGTGAAATTGAGGCTACGTCAACTGCTATATCGACCTTCATCCGATGTGATACATTGTATAAAGGTGCATTTTTTTATAGTAAATATGAACTGAATGTTGCTGTTGGAAAGTATGTTCTTAATTTCGGGCATCAACATAAAGTTAGACGTTCATGCACGGTCAGATATGAGGCTGGTTGTAAGGATGTAAGCTGCAACTTTGAGGTTCGCGCAAGATGCAGAAAGGGTGGTTCGATGTGGTATGTGTATAAATATGTACCAGAGCACACATGTTGTCAGGACGCTTACGAGTCACATAGACGGAGTGTGAAGACTATTGTGATAGCAACGTTGTATCAGAAAAAAGTGAGTCTTGATAGTATAACACCTCAACTTTTGATTGCAGAAATGTTGGAGCAATATGGTGTGCAAATAATGTACACTCAAGCTTGGAGATCTTTACAATATGCAAAGAAACTAGCATATGGAAAAGCGGATGAGTCATTTCAGCAGCTTCCTTCGTACTTTCACATGTTAAAGGAAACAAACCCTGGTACACTGACTGCAATTGAGACAGATGAAAACAATCGGTTCTTATATTCGTTCCTTGCACTTGGAGCCTTAATTGAGGGTTTTCGATCTTATATAAGACCGGTTATTGCGGTTGATGCCACTCATTTGAAAGGTGAATATAAAGGGGTGATTTTTGTTGCTGCATGCAAAGATGGGGAGGAGATGATTTATCCTCTTGCCTTTGGTTTTGCTGATGGAGAGTCGGACAGTTCATGGACCTGGTTCCTAAGTAGATTGAGAGAGATTGTCGGTGGGAGACAACATTTGCAGTCGGATTTGATTATTGTATCCGATCGTCATAAAAGCATTGCGAATGCGATGAGTAATGTTTTTCCCGAAGTCCTACATGTATTCTGTTTCTTCCACTTGAAGCAAAACTTGAAGAAACACTATAGAAAGGTAAAAGATGTGGAGAATATGTTTTACCTTGCAGCATATTGTTATACAAGGCCAGATTGTGATAGATATTTAGAACAAATTCAAGGAGTATGTCCTCAAATGCATGAAAAATTGGTTAACATTGGAGTGATGAAATGGTCACGTGCATATGCTCCAAAAAGAAGATATGCCATGATGACCACTAACATTGCAGAGTCATTGAACAAATGCATGATGAAAGCGCGACGGTTTCCAATAACAATCGCCCATGAATATCTACGACATATGCTGCAAAAATGGCATAATGATAGACGTGTTCATGCCGAGAAACTCATAACTTTGGTTACCAAAACTGCAGAGAATCATGTGAACTCAATGGCTAATGAATCGACAAGTGCTATGGTATCTCCCATTCAACAACCGATCAAGTTTGGAGTTACACATGAACTAGGTTATGGCTTCGTTTAGCCTTTTGAGCGGACATGCTCTTGTCGACATTGGGATCTAGATCAGTTACCATGTCATCATGCCATTGCTGTTGCTAGGTATAGTAATTATACTTATACTTTATTATTTTTTTCCTTATTTTATGTCATTTGGTAACTTTCTACCTTTGTCATATATATCAGGGTCAACGGTGTTCATTATTATACACTCTGCCACGATTATTATAGCAAAGCATGGCTGGAAGCTGTATATGCACGTCAAATCAATCCTGTTTCTGGCCCGAAAGATTGGAATGTTCCTTCAGAAGTCAAAAGTATGATTGTACTACCACCCGAAGGAAGACGACAAGCAGGTAGACCGAAAGAGGCACGAATTTCGTCAGTCAGGAAAAGTTGTCGAAAGAAAAAATGTGGAAAATATGGTGAAATGGGACACAACCGTCTTCGATGTCCTAACCCTCCCATTTCTACATTCGAAAGGACAAATGTAGGTCATGCTGGGACAAGTGCAGAACCTGTTGAAGTTACTGGGACTAGCATAGAAACTGGTGGAGAGGTTGGAAATAGCTCCACTGCCACACACAGTACTGGACGACCCAGAACCTCCCGAAAATGCAGCCTTTGTGGTGTGACAGGACACACGCGACGTCGATGTGATCAATAATTTCCAATTTCACCCACAGAAGATGATGAAAATGGTGGTAATCATGAAAATTTGTAATGAATAAACTTAATGTTTATGGTTTATCCTCTTTATAAATGACGAGCACTTATTATTGAAATCAGTTTCATTAATTTATTTAATAATTATCATGTTTGAGGAGCACAACAGCATATTTACAAAGTCGATTTCTGATTTTGTAGTACTAATGGTACATTAATATTCATTATATGATATGTGATATCGTCGTATATTGTGTAATATTATGGGTAACATAAATAAAAAATAAGGGAGGTTATGTTAAATTTTGAAAATGTTTGCATAAAAAATTAGTTTTGGTTATGGTCAAAATAGTAAAATCCGATATCCGTTTCTGATAGGAAACTAAAAAGTGGGAAAAAAATAAAAATGGAAAAAAAAAATAAAAAATTGAGAAAAAAAGAAAACCCGACGTCGGGATTTATGAATACTATAAGCCCGACGTCGGTTTTTAATCAATAACGAAAACCGACACCGGTTTAAGTGTAGTTGAAATACATGTAGTAGACAACAAAACCCGACGTCGGTTTACGTTGGGCAACGAAACCCGACGTCGGATTTTAATGGTATATAAAGCCCGATCCGGGTTTAACGTCCTCACTAAAACCGATTTGAATTTTTTTCATTTGTTTTTTTACACATTTCCGAGGCTCTGTTGGACTAAAAATTATCCAATTGACATTAAATTATGTCAATTTACTTGAATGAAAAACATATTGCATATATAGGTATATTCATTACATTGAACTATTCTATGTCATAAGGTTATATACACATTGTAACTGGAGATGTCATGCCTCATGATTGTATCTTCTGGGTGTGTATAATATAATATGAAATTTTTAGTTTTTGGGCCTTCTGAGCAATGTAAACAAAGATAATTGAGAAAAATTATGAATTTTTAATATTCGCAAGTGAAATTCGGTATACAAAGGACTACAAAAACCGAAATCGGTGTGTGTATACCTTCTGAAACCGACGTCGGTTTTTAAATTATAACGAAAACCGACGCCGGTTTAAGTGTTACCGTAAAATATCAGTTTATGGATAACCCGACGCCGGTTTACGTTGGACCAGGAAACCCGACGCCAGTTTTAATGATACAATGAAACCCGATTTCGGGTTTAACTGTCTCACTAAAACCGATTTAAATTTTTATTTTTTTACACATTTCGAAGGCTTTGTTGCACAAAAAATTTTAAGTTTTTGAGCCTTTCTGAGCAATGTTAACTCGATTATTGTTTTTTTTTTTTGTTTATATTTTTTATGAAATATTTTGCTAAGTAATGAATGAATCAATCAATCTAATTTACTGAAATATTTACATCAATCATATACAACTTTACCATCCTCATCTAATGTCCATCGCCCCCATTCGTCTGCCTTGTACATTGGGGTGGAATACCTATATAAATTGGATGCTATATGCGCCCTTATTTGACGAGCATAATCCTTCGTTTGGACAGACTTCCAATCACCCTTTAGAGAGCATAGTAGGTCATGAATAAACATTGCACAATATGCCCCGCAACTGCTCCTGTATTACACAAAAAGTTGGGTCAGCTATTTCATTAAATAATACATTTATATATGATTAAAAAAATGACATTTACCCATCAGGTTGTTGAGGCACATTCCGTATATCAATGCGCTCCACATCCCATGTCTTTTCTATAGGTGGCATCTCTGTATTGGTCTTCCCGTAGTAATCAATCGCTCGTAAGATCAACGGTATATAGCGAACCAAAGGCTCAATGGCATGTCTCCTGTGTTCAAAATCTACATCGGCACATGAATCATATATGAAAATCTTCTGCTCTCTGAGGCACACCTTACAGACTATCCAATGGGTCTGATGTAGACTACACGGGATCAATAGCTGCATGTTGAGAATGTCAGTGATATAATTATTATTTAAAAAATCAAATAATAATTTTTTACATAGACAATACTTACATTGTGAACAGACCACCAAGGGGTTTTAGCGTCTTCCAATCCGCTAGCAAAATTACTCCAGTAGGGGGGGATCACAGCAGTAGTGGGATCAAATATTTTTCCTTGCCTGATGTATTCGTTATTCATGGTTATGGTCATATCCGCCTACAAGTGATAAAATAAAATTATTTACTACTTAACATACATGACAAAGATGAAAAAATGTTGATTTCGCAATTATTAAATGTTGACACTCACAAAAATGGTCGATCCATGCACTGCGTATCTATCATCATGAGTCTCATCTCACCACCCGCTTTCTTTGATTCGCAGGCACTGTAAATAACCGTCAATATGCACAGACGTCAACCAACTATCCTCACCCTCAATGGTACGAAACTCTTCAGAGGTGAATGACATCGGATAACCGTTAACGCAGCGCCTAAAATCAAAACAAAAGTGTCAAAGTTAGTCGTATTAGATTAGTAATCGGATTAAACAAAGGTAAATAATTTATCAATACCTGAGGTCTAAAGAAGATGAAGCTTTAAACTGCTTATACACATTTTCAACCATATCATCCAACACCGGTAGAGTTTCTGTCACCTGCTCCTTTGACACTTTTGTTTTCTTTTTTGCACGATCAGGATCTGTGTATGGTGACAATAAAGATACCGACGGTTTAATCTTTCGTTTAGGCCTTGACGGTTTTCCCTATAAAGTAAATGAAAATCAAATTTGTAAGTACGCAATTGTAATGATATGAAAAACTAACATAAACCACAAAATAAATAAAAATTTACCCGATCAATATCATACTAGAATGGTGGATACTGGTGAGGTGGTAGGTCCTCATGGGAAAGTGGGACATCGATCCCCCCCTGCAACTGCGATCTGATGTCCAGAATCTCCACAATCTACGAAAAAACAAATGTTGTAATTGTTTGAACAACTAATCTAAAACATAAAATAAATTACAAATTTACCTGGACACTCTCATCCTGATGTTCGGGATCTTGATGGGGTGGTAGGTCCTCATGGGGAAGTGGGACATTGATCCCCCCCTACAACTGCGATCTGATGTTCAGAACCTCCACAATCTACGAAAAAACAAATGTTGTAATTGTTTGAACAACTAATCTAAAACATAAAATAAATTACAAATTTACCTGGTCACTCTCATCCTGATGTCCGGGATCTTGATGGGGTGGTAGGTCCTCATGGGGATGTGGGCCCTCGACCTTCCCAAGTAGCTGCGATACTATGTCCTGAACCTTCACAAGTTACAGAACATCAAAAGTTATAATGATTTTAAAAACTAAACTAAAATACAAAATAAATACTAAATTTACCGGCTCACTCCCATCGTGCTGCTGTGGATCAAGATGCGGTGGTGAAGTATCATCATCATCATCATCATCATCACCATCATTCGGGTCATTCCCGCCATCTGGAGGCATACGAATTTTCAGTATCCTCTCGATCCTTCTTAACCTCTGATTTTGCTCTTGTTGTGTCTTCAAAATAGACTACAACAAGGCCATAATCTTCCTCACTTTCGTCTGAGGCTCCTGTAAAATTATTTAAATAACATTATAAATTAAATCAAGAATAAAATGTATACAGTAGTATAATCATACAAAGTTCGCACCTGACTTTGAGAGGGTCCAGCAACCATGCGGGGACCACGTGGGACTGTAGTGTCATCGTGCTGATCCTCGCCTCGTCTAAACTCATGTAATCTTTTGGTCATTCCCTCCGAATATATACTCTCTGAGTCGGCTCGTGGGCTTGGGATGTGATAATCATGCTGTTGCGGATCCTCTCCCTCCTCCTCCTCCTCCTCTTCCTCCTTTTCACCAGCTGACTCCCTTTCACCCTCTACCTCCCTATTCGACTCCGTCTCGTTCTCCCGGCTATCAGAATCATCATCTGTATCTTCATCAACACCCCCTCCACCTCCTACTTTATAGGCATTCTCCCTAATTAGGTGTTTAGAGTTGAAGGACTTCCAATAATCCATTTCTTTCTTCGCAGCAGTGGGCTCAAGGGTACTATTCCCTCCTATTAACTACAAAAATATATAATATACTTAATATTATCATTACAAAAAATAATAGTCAATAAATAGAAATAAATGTAAAACATTTAGATACTTACACGAATCAGCTCATTCGACCAACGTATTTGCTTTATGTTATTACACAACCAATTCACACACCGTGGTAATACCATGTCGCCGCCTATGACTTTGGATCCTGCCCTTTTTTCCAGTCACGGAAACATTTCCACCAGCCACCACTGTAATTTTCATTCGATTAAAAAAAATTTGATAAACATTTAATTAATATATATATATAAACATTAAATAATTTTCATTAATTATCAAAAGATTATACTAAATATCGTATCTGAAAAGCCCAAATAAAGCCATACAAATTAATGTTGCGGCTAGTCATAAGCCGATCCTCATCAAGCGCACGACGAAGGCCCTCTATAAGCCTACTGTAGCTGACTGTACCAAAGGGGAACTTATTCCACAAATTAATATCCTCTATCAGGACCCACAGATAATCGTCCACCCTAGACTGATCATCATAGCCGTAAAATAAATTGTAAACGATGACTATATTACTTAACTTCAAGACATCCTCATCGCTTATGGTATCCCCCCGGACCCTTAACATTTGCATAATTTGACTTAACATTGGCGATACTCCTTTAAAAAGTCGCCATAGCAAACTATTCTTATTTTCTTGCTTTCTCTTAAGTACTTGTAGGTCGAGATAACCAAAATGCAATCCTGTCACTAATAAAAACTCCTGCTTTCCAAACCTATATAGCCTTCCCCCAATTTCGAACCACATCTCATCAGGTTGTGAATTAGGATAATTTACTAACTCTCTAGCAAGGATGTTTAGCATAAGAGGAGTGACTAGCAGCTGTTTACTGCTCAGTTTTAAAAAATACGAGATCGAACTCTCTGCCTTAAACCTGTCTAGCAGCTGCCTCTGCTGCAGAAATACATTTAACTCACCAATAGTCTTCATACTATTATGTGTACTCCCAAATGATTTTTCTGGAATATGTTGCACCGGATGCCTATAATTGAATTCCATCTGTTGGCAAGAAAAGCAACGAATAATTATATGATCAAATCAAACAAATTAATTAACAAGAAAAGCAACGAATAATTTGTTTGTTAAATAATTTAACAAATTAATTAAAAAATTAAAATTAAACAAATTAATTAATTAACAAATTAAAATTAAACAAATTAATTAATTAACAAATTTAACAAATTAAACAAATTAATTAAACAAATTGATTACTTCACAAATTAAAATTAAACAAATTAATTAATTAACAAATTTAACAAATTAAACAAATTAATTAAACAAATTGATTACTTCACAAATTAAAATTAAACAAATTAATTAATTAACAAATTAAAATTAAACATTAATTTAACAAATTAATTAATTAACAAATTAAAATTAAAAAAAATTAATTTAAAAAATTAATTAATTAACAAATTAAAATTAAACATTAATTTAACAAATTAAAATTAAACATTAATTTAACAAATTAATTAATTAACAAATTAAAATTAAACAAATTAACAAATTAAAAAAATTAATTTAACAAATTAATTAATTTAACAAATTAAGTTGTAACGTAAGCCGTTATCGGTATACGTGTGAAAATGTAAGCCGATATCGATGTAGTATCTAGCGTAAGCCGATTCGGCTTTTGTTGGCTCACGTAAATCGACGTCGGGTTATATGGTCACACATAAACCGATCGTTTTCTCAGATCATATATCTATCAAATCTTTATATGCAGTTCAAATCCGAGCAGATTCTAACCAAATACAACATAATATGACCTTTATCATGAATGCCCAACATGTAAAAACACTAATCAAATCTACAAATGGCAAAAAATTGAAAAAGTCATACAAAATTTGAAAACGGAGAGTCAAAACGGCTTACCGGTCGTAATGGGTGAGGAAGACGTTCTCGCCGGTGGTGTACAGTGCTTACAGAACGACAGTGACGGCGTGCGGTGGTCGGAGATCGTTGAACTAGGTGATCGAGGTGCTTCGGGCGACAGAGACCGATAATCTTCCATAATTACACTGACTTTTCGATTTATGTAGGGTGGGCAGTTCCGTAATTTCCGCTTTCCCTTTTTTTTAAAAAAAATTTGAAATTAGTGGTAATTTCATAATTTTATGTTAGGGGTAATTTTGGTATCTTGGGTATAGGAGGTAATTTATTTGTTTGAGAGGTTGAAATGAAAATGTTTTTAAGTTGGGGGTTAAAAATATATTTTATCTTATTGAAGTGGCTATTTTTGGTATTTTTCACGGAGGATTTTCATTGTAAAGTATGTACAATCTTTTGAGGGCTAAAACTCTATCAAAATAGTAAGAGAGTGAACTCTATCAAAATAGTAAGAGAGTGAACAGTGGACGTAGGCATCCAATTGGATCGAATCACTCTAAAATCTCCTTGTGTTCTTCTTTTTTCTTTTTCTTCCTTGCCTCTGACCTCTTCTCCTTTACTTCTTTGCCTCGTGTATTCGATATTCACGACCCGAAATTACAGTTTGGATCCAGAAACGAACCTCGTTGATTAGAATTCAAATCCAGATGTCAACAATAACTATGATGAATGTAATTTGAGAAAATAACTTTGTGGAGTGTGGACACGTTGAACTAGGTAACATCATTAGAAGAAAATGAAAGATTTAAATAATAATTACTTTTTGACCATCTATTATATTCATGAAATTGAATATCAATGTTTAACATGTATTAAATATCTATATTGTTTTTGGAAAAAAGACAAACACATCTATATTAAAAGCTTTGTCGTACCCAAAAAATAATAAGAATTTTTCATCAAATTTTCTTTGATATTCTCAAGTTTTTAAGTTGTTTTTCAATAATTAATCAATCTAGTATAATGAGATGTTTGAATTTTCTTTTTCTTTTTCATTTTTATCTTGTTTGGTATTATCAATACAATTACTAGGTCAGGTGTATACATGCATCTAAATATATTGAAGCATAATTCAATTTCAAGTTTCATTTATTTCGAAGTTATTATTATTATTATTTTAATATGGTGAAATTATTGTTTATCTTTTTTAAGGTAAATTTTAATTATAGAAAGATGCATGTGATTTCAACGTTTTCTAAGAGCTCATCATACTGCATATTCTCATAAAATTAATCAAAAGCTTTTTTAAACAAGAAATTATTGATGAAAAGGAAAATCAATTAGGTTTCTTTGCAACTGAGTTGATTTATCTTAAAGAATTTAGTTGATAAAAAAACAATTTCTATTATGTGTCAATAAATACCAAAATGATCCCAATAATTATATAACAATAATATAATTTAAATGTAAATAAAGTATCTTAAATATTGTATCAAGCAAGACTTCCTACATAACCACAAAAAATTATACTCACCAAGGAAGGATAGAGATCATTTTCAATTGACATGTCTATTTCTTTTTTTATTTTTTATTTATTATTATTTTCAGATGCATGATCAATGATATTTGAGAAAATAAGTTAGGGAAACATTGAACTATGCTCAGATGTAGAAAATGACAGATTTAAATAGTATTTTTTTTGACAAGATAGTTCATTCGACATGCTTTGCAGTTATACATCTACATGACAAGTGAAAACAGCCTTTCCTCCACCCATAAAGTAATCAGATTGTTCATCAAATTTTCTTCTATGTTCTCAAGTTTTTAAGTTGTTTTTCAATAATCAATCAAGTATAATGAGATGATTAATTTTTGTTTATTTCATTTTTATTTTGTTTGGTATCATTCGTACAGTGCGACATGATCATATTGTTAGGTTTGATGTATACATCTAAATATACCGAATCATATTTCAATTTACACATATATGCATAGCCTCATTTATTTCAAAGTTTATTATTATTTTTTTTATACGTGGAAATTGTTATTGGTATTGAGATCTCATTTTTAACCAACATGTCTATATTTTTTCTTCTTTTTCTGATGCATGATCAATGAAATATTGAGAAAATAAGTTGTGGAAACATTGAATTAATTAGCTGTTTTGCTCATACGAAGACAATGAAAGATTCAAATGATAATTTCTTTTTGACCATCTAATTTATTCATGAATGTGAATGTGATGTATACATGGATATCTAATTTATTCATGAATGTGAATGTGATATGTACAAATTCATTAACATCAAAAGTGAGAATAACCATCCATCTTTTAACGTATCTAGAAAATAATCAAAATTCTCCATCAGCCATTAAGGCCTTGGAGGGCTCCAAAATAATTATATATTTATTTATTTATTTAGAAAGAGTAAATTTTTATATGAATTATTATTTTAATAAATCATAATTTTATCTTAAAAAATTAACGTTATCTCCAAAGTAAGTTTAAATATAGTCTTCTTTCAATAAATGAGAGTTTTTCGAAATTGAAATTAATAAAATTATTTTACAGTCAACTATGTCACAAGAAAGATTAAACGAATTGGCCATCATTTCTATTGAGAAAGATTTGGTATCAAAACTTGAGTACAAAAATTTAATAAATGATTTTGCATCTTAAAAGGTAAGAAAATTTTAATTGAGTATTTGAATGCATTAATTGCAGGCATGTTAAGTATTAAAAAAAAGATGGATCGATCCCGATGTGATTGGTCACATCATCTCAAAATTTTTCTTTTGTAGAGTATAATATTTTGATTCTTGTAATTATATTTTAAGATCTATTTCACTTTATCTTTTTTTTTTTTTTAGCTTGCATTATGTAATTTTGTCATTTGAATAAAAGTAATTTATTTGAAAGAATAGTATCATATTATAACTTTGTCTAAGCATTCACTTTGAGTAAGACATATTCTCAACCTGTTTCTTAGCAATCAATCAAGTATAATTAGATATTTACATTTTTTCTTTGTTTGCTAATAGAAAATAAATAATGTTTTGTGAGAAAACGATGGGAAACTTGACATGCATAATTTTTCCCAAGGGAAAAAACGTGAAAAATGAATGACAGATAGGATCTCAATTAGCAATAATGAATATATTAGATTTAAGTCAATTTTTATGAGGCCTCAATTTTCTAATTAGAAAGATCGGATGCTTATTGTATTATATAGCTCATTTTCAACTACATATACTAGTTTATATTGCATGTATAGCTCATTTTCAACCAATGTGTCCATATTTTTTATCTTCTTCTTTTAATTTTTGGGTGCATGATCAATGAAATTTGAGAAAATAAGTTGTGGGAACATTGAATTAACTGGCTATTTTGCTCATATGAAGACAATGAAAGGCTTAAATAATCAATTTTTTTTTTACCATCTAATTTATTCATGAATGTACGTGAACGTAATATGTACACGTACATCGATATGAAAAGTGATAACAACCTTTATCGTGCCTGGAAAATAGTCAAAAGTCTCCACCATATTATCTTCCATATTCTCAAGTTTTAAAGCTGTTTCTCAGCAATCAATTAAGTATGATTAGGTGTTTACATTTTTTCACTGTTTGCTAGCGGAAAATAAACGATGTTTCGAGGGAAAGTGTGATGGTAAACTTGACATGCATAATTTTTATAAAAAAAAGTGAAAAATGAATGACACATAGTATCCGTAATTATTAATGATGAATATGTTAGGTTTCAAGTCAATTTTTATGAGGCCTCAATTTTCTTAAATAGATCGGACGTTCTTTTGTCGTACAATACGTGGAATGAGAAGAAAAGATTAAATATGAGGGAATAAAAAAACAGAACTTTATAACGACAACTCATTAAAAAAATAAAATTTTGATGGATTTCAATAGAAAACGATTACATTCAATATATATATATATGTATATATATATTTATATATATTTGATGATTGGTACTAAATTAGGGTACAGGACGTATCCACAAATCTACGTCAGAGTATATTAGAATAAAATTTTTAAATAAATTTTACAAATAAAAAATATATATGTGTGTGTGTTTAGTTAAAGGAGATTCAACAAGTCTTAGTTAGCCCTTAAAACTTATATTAAAAAAAAATAATAAAAAATAAAACTGAACAAAATATGAAATAAACATGAAATTTCATGTAAGTAAAATCATATATTAATCAAGCTATAATATTAAACATGAATTATAACATAATAATGCTATGACATCAACAATATTTCTTTAGATATAAACAATTTATATTTTAACAATCATAATTTAAAATTACTATCATACTTTAAATTAAAGAGTGCAATATGAAAAACACTAAAGATATTAAATTTAAGTAATATATTATGCAACTAATATTATGATAAAAAAAAAGAAAAATGTGAAAAATTTAAGTAAATTTTCACACTTAATATATGAAATAAAATTATTATATATGCAATATTTGAATAGAAATATAAATATAAACAATAAAATACATGTAATAGGTTTGGAACAAATATGTATTTATTTTGATATAAAAAAAATTAGTAAATGAATATATATGTATATAGTTTTATAATTATAAAACTTTTTCTATTGTAGGCTAACTAGTAACTATTCTAGCCAACATAATGCTCTGTTCTGGTTTATTATGGATGGTTGTGTTTCTTCCCATCTAATTTAGTAGTAATGATTTTATTTTTTTTATTATAAATTTTACGTAGGTAGTTTTTTCTCTTGATATAGAAATAGAGTTCTCTTAATTATTATAAAAGTAAATATTTGAATTACATAAATATTGATTAATTTTATCATATTTTGATATATTTTTGATTTATTGAACTTAAAAAAACCAACAAAAATAACAAAAGCAAATAAATATGCAGGGTCAGATCTGTCAAGCAAGAGTTAATCTATGGTCATGAACTTGTGAAAGTCCAAACGTTTTGGCTGAGCAGTGCAACAACACAAACAACAGAAGCTAGAAAATTAATAAAAAAAGAAAAATGAGAGGGACAGATTAGTCCAATGAAAAGTAGTGTGTCCAGACAGCGGAACTCAAAGATCGAGAATCTTATTATTAATTTTTTTTTGTTTCCAACGTGGGCTCAGTCCATGCACAACAGTATGATTTCATGGGGCCCCAAGTAAATAATTTAGTAAAAAGCCCATAAATTTGTAATTTAGTAAAAGTGCTAAAGTTGTAATATTATAAAAAATTTTTGAAATGGGCTAGGGCAGACCGGCAGAGCCTACCCTAAACGGCCCTACGTCCTTGTCAGGATATGAGCGGGATAAGAGTTGTGGTATGATCTGGGACCGACTCTCAGAGAAAGGGGAGGGAGACAGTCCATGAAGATTGGAGAAAAACATATCCACAATACATGTTTGTATTGTACAGCACTATAGCAGCAAAAGCTGTCAATATTTTGTGTGTGTTTTCCATTTTTTATTTTATTAATTAATTATAACTTTATATATTAAATAAATTTGTAATTTATAATTGCTATTTAAAAAGGTATGGATACTTGCTGTCTAGACTATTATTGTGTTTACAAAATTTGTAATTTATTAAAATTAATTGACTTATTTACCCTGTCTTGTTTTTAAAAGCTAATAAACCTATTAAGATAAATTACTATTTACATAATTCGGATATCTATTTTAATTTGGTATCAAAACTTGAATACAAAAATTTAATAAATGATTTTACATCTCAAAAATGTAAGTAAATTTTAACTGAGTATTTGAATGCATTGCAAGCACATTAAATGTTAACAAAAAGATGGATTGAAGGAGTATCTCAAGTCTCGATGTGATACATCACTTCATTTCAAGATTGTATTTTGAAGAGTGTAATATTTTGATTCTTTTAATTATATTATAAAATCTATTTTACTTTATTCATATTATTTTTTCTTTTAAACTTGCATTATGTAATTTTATTATTTGAATAAAAATAAATTATTTGAAAAAAATAGTATCACATTATAACTTCATCTAAGGCTTCACTTTGAGTAAGGCCACCCTCTCTTTCATATTCTCAAGTTTTAAACCTGTTTCCTAATTAGCAATCAATCAAGTATAATTAGATATTTACATTTTTCCTTTGTTTGCTAGTTTTGTGGGAACATGACTAGAAACTTGACATGCATAATTTTTCCAAGGGAAAAAACGTGAAAAATAAATGACAGATAGCATCTCAATTAGCAATGATGAATATGTTAGATTTCAAGTCAATTTTTATGAGGCATCAATTTTCTTGGAAAGATCGGATGCTTTTTTGTATTGGATAGCTCATTTTTAACTATATACAAAAGTTAATTTGCATTGTATAGCTCATTTTCAACCAATGGGTCCATAGTTTTTATCTTCTTCATTTTCGAATGCATGACCAATGAAATTTGAGAAAATAAGTTGTGGGTACATTGAATTAACTGGCTATTTTGCTCATATGAAGACAATGAAAGATTAACAACCTTAAAGGTACCTAGAAAATAATCAAAATTCTCCCCCACATTGTCTTCCATATTCTCAAGTTTTAAAGCTGTTCCTTAGCAGTCAATTAAGTATGATTAGATGTTGACATTGTTTCTTTGTTTGCTAGCAGAAAGTAAATAATGTTTTGAGGGAAAGAATGATGATAAACTTGACATGCATTGTAAAAAACGTGAAAAATTGAATGACGGATAACATCCTCAATTATTAATGATGAATATGTTAGGTTTCAAGTCAATTTTTATGGGGCCTCAATTTTTTTAAAAAGATCGGATGTTCTGGAATGAGAAGAAAAGAGTATATATGAGGGAAGAAATAAAAGACCTTTATAATGAAAATTCACTAAAAAATAAAATTTTGATTGATTTCAATAGAATTCAATTAGATTCAATATATATATATATATATATATATATATATATATATATTTGATAATTGGAGCCATCTTAGGAGGTATATTCAATCTAGATTTTATTTGAGTTTGTTGGAGTTTCTTTTAATGATAGATTTTGATGAATTCTATAGATTTTATAGATTCTATCATATTTTGTTAGAATTATAGTTAAGAGTTTGTTGGATTATTTAATGGATTCTATTAGATTTTGTTACAATTCTATTTAGAGTTTATTGGATTTTTTATGTAGATTTAAATGAAATTGGATATATTTAAATGGAATTGTTAATGATTTTATCTAAAAAAAAAATTATATGATGAGCAGTATGTTTTACTTGGCCCAACTTTCACCACCAAATTATATAAATTATGAATATAATTATTTTATTTTTATAAATCACATTAATGAAAATTTTGATATTATAAAATGATATTCATTTTTTCACGTTTAATTATTTCTTGATTTTTTTTTTTTTAAAAAATGCTAGTATGTATGTATCAACTTAAGATCATATCATATCGTATTTATACATTTTTGAAGAGTGTATTACATTCAATAAAGTTGAAAAACATCAAGTTTAAAAATTAATGCAAGTCTGTAGAACTAACAAAACCTCTTTTTGTATGTATGTGTACTTGTATATATATATATGTAGAAGATTAATAGTTTTACATTTTCAAATTAGCAAAATTTTAGGGCCAATATTTAACAGAACCAACAATATATAAATTGTAAGTGTAATGTATCAATAAAATAGATGAAAATAATTATCAAAAACTCAAAAATATTAATAACATTATTCAGAGTGAAATTGTCATTTTTCGTATGTGTTATTATTGTTTAGGAACCTTAGCGGTCATCGTCTAGTTTTATCCATTCTTCATTTATACCTATGCAACATTTATCCATTCTCCGTAATTGTTATTGTGCATTATGAAATTATCATTTGTGAAACCACGACCGTAATAAATCAAAGCAGAATATACCTAGATAGAATTAAGAGATAGATCAATCTTCAATTGCATCAACTCGTAAAGTATCAACAAATAGAGAAATTTCAGTTTCATCTTCGAATCTCAACTACTAGGTTTTGTATAGATTAACGTGAGATTGCAATTATTATCAATCAAAAGATTGGATTTTTGTAGGTTTTTGGGTTCCATTAGAGACAAAAAGACTTGTTGATTGTTAAAAAATTTGTAGGTATTGATGATTTAATCACTGAAAAAAATTTCAAGAGAAAAAAAAAAATGAAGGTATGAAATCTATGAAATCTTTGGAGATAAGGTAAGATTTCATATGAGTTTTTTTATTCATATTTAGGTTCAAAAAATCCATTAAAATCTATTAAAATATAATTCCTATAAAATCATTAATTTTTTGAATACACATAAATTTATTTAGATTTCTTAAAATGCTTAATTGAATACACAAAAATTTTATTGAAATCCTTATAAATCTGAATTAAATACATTTGGATTTTAATAGAATTATAAAAAGTCTAGATTGAATATACCTAGATTTTTAAAATCTTTTAGATTCCAATAGACTCATAAGTTGAATACACCCCCCTTAGAGTATAACTGGGAGTAGCAGCAATAGAGGTTGTGGTGCGGCCCGTGGATTAGCTCCTAAAAACAAGAGGAACCAACCTAAAAAATGTTGGGAGGCAGCCCACGAAAAGTAGGGAAAAATGCCCACGATAATGTAAGATTTTTAGGTGCAGCACTCTTTACTTTTGTAGTGGCTGTTGGACCTCAATACATTCCATACTTTAAATGAATAAGTTTTTAAATTTTCATGAAATCTTAATCAACAAAAGGTGTTAAAAAAAAAAGGTAAAAAATCTGGTTTACTTTTGACTTTCCTTTGTTAGGTAAAATTTTAAAGTAAAAGATTGAAAAACTGCTAAGTATGACTTTACAACTGCGTACACAAGTTTGTATTGTATAGCACTACAGCAGCAAAACCTGTCAATATTTTGCGTGTGTTTTCCATTTTTATTTTATTAATTAATTATAACTTTATATATGAAATTTATAATTTCTTTTAGCTATTTAAAAAGGTATGGACAATTATTGTCTAGACCATTATTGTGTTTACAAAATTTGTAATTTATTAAAATTAATTGACTTATTTGCTGTTTTGTTTTTGAAAGCTAATAAACTTGATGAGATTAATCACTATTTATAACTTGCTGAGATCAATTAATATACACGCAGTTTAGGTATCTATTTTTATAATCGAGAGATGACAATTTTCATAATAAAAGGAGAAAACTATTCACACAAAGTTTGTAAAATGCATTTAGTGGGAATTGAACGCCCATTACTTTAATAAATCAGGAGTTTAAGAAGTGATATGTTAACACTTAAAAATTATCAAAAAGGTTGTATAGCACTACAGCAGCAAAACCTGTCAATATTTTGCATGTGTTTTCCATTTTTGTTTTATTAATTAATTTTAACTTTATATATGAAATTTATAATTTCTTTTAGCTATTTAAAAAGGTATGGACAATTATTGTCTAGACCATTATTGTGTTTACAAAATTTGTAATTTATTAAAATTAATTGACTTATTTGCTGTTTTGTTTTTGAAAGCTAACAAACTTGATGAGATTAATAACTATTTATAACTTGCTGAGATCAATTAATATGTACGCAGTCTAGGTATCTATTTTCATAATCGAGAGATGACAATTTTCATAATAAAGGGAGAAAACTATTCACACAAGGTTTGTAAAATGTATTTAGTGGGAATTGAACGTCCATTACTTTAATCAATCAGGAGTTTAAGAAGTGATATGTTAACACTTAAAAGTTATCAAAAAGGTTGTTTTTGCGTATTTCTAACTAACGCTATTATTAGATAGGGTTTTATGTGCTTTCAAAATAAAGGTAATAATTTTGAACTAACCCTTCTCTCAAGCTAATGTATAGACTTTTATACACAAACTACAAAACTTTTCAAATCTTCAACGGGATGTATTCTTATATAAGAGTAAATAATTAATTTTAGAGATGTAAATTAAACATGGGTAATCTAAGTTGGGAATACAATGAGGTCCAACACCCACTAAGTTCTAGGCCTTGCAGGCAGGTTAAACCCAAGTTTTAAGTTTTGGACCTAGCACTTCTGGATATAGGAATCAATTAATGGGTGGCTGTTTGGACTTGAATTGTCATAGTTGTGGGCTGAAAAGTCGCCTTTCGCTTTGGTCTCTCACTTCTGATGTATATTGACATGTGATAAGTGACATATATCATAATTAATGAATATCTATATGTTAATTGAATTATATTATCACATCTTGAATTGGGATATAAGTTTAGATTCAAAGTTGGGGTCACTAATAGTATTGCCTGTACATGTATCATTAGAATGACTAATAACTAAAAAGTAGAGCAACAATATGCTAACTTTTCAAAATTGTTTTCCCTTATATTATCTCTTGGTTGGGGTTAATTTCTTAAAAAAAGTAATAATAAAGAAAAAGAGTTTGATTACAATTTCAAAGTAATCAATAATTGTAAAATATATAAAATCAAGCACCATCAATTTATTTGAAAATCAATCACACTGTTAGCTATATTACATATTAAAAAGGCCAAATTTCATAAAAGAAAGGAAAAACTTAGTCCCAAAGGAATTCCGAATAGAGCAGTCAAGTTGTTTGCGTTAGCGATGGTCTAGTTTTTAGCAAAATTGTTGTATAAGGTGGACCACATTTTTGCATATTTATTTATTTATTTTCTATAGTGGAAAAGTAAAGATTAAATTCAGAAAAAATTATTAACATATTATGTTTTAGGATAAGGATGAGCCTTGAACCTTTGATCTCTTAGAATCAAGGGAAGTATTCCACCAATCTTACGAAGAGGTGAGACCACGTTTCTGCATTGTTTATTTAGTGGTTTTAGTGGTAAAGTGTGTTGTTTTTCATGCTCTTATTTTGTAGTGTATTGTCTATGTAAAGGCTACTAATTAATTATTTTCGTACAACATAAAATACTTCTTCTTGTGTGACTGCGTTTTTTATATTTCAACAAAGAACCCAAGACTTGGTCATAGCTCAAAAACATCAATCCACATGCAACTATCCAGTAGTCCTACAGGGAAGCATACCAATGAGTTTGACCTTCCTTTTTGGCACCATTTGTGGCTTTGGATTTTTCATTTTTTTCTTTTTTTGAGAAATCAGTAATTTGTATTACTAATTTAGCTCCCAGAGAGGGAGAAGGAATTACAATCATCCTAGTAAGCTACTTTTAGCTGCTAAGAAGGAAATACATTACAACAAATTGTAGAAGAATTGTAACTCAGAGCCCATTTCGCTGTCTTATGGGCCATCGTGTTTCCTTCTCTATACATAAAAGATACAGATGGTAACTTGTGTACTGACATCAAAAATCTAATATCACGGATGGTGCTATCTATGCCTGACCTGGTATTCATTGTTCCATTGCATAGGTTTACCACATTCATTGCGTCTGATTCCAATTGGAGGTAGGGGTGGGCATCTTTAACCCAACTTGACAAACCCAATCTAATCTGACAATTTTTTATCAGGTTGGATTGGGTTAAATCTTTAAAAAAATTGAGATGGGTTTGGTTGAAAAATTTTTAACCCAATCCAACCCAACTAGACAAATGTCCATTTCGAATTTTAAATTCAAGTTTTTCTTCTTTTTCTATAAGAATATTTGCTAAAGATGAAGATCAAGAATAGTCTCTGTGGTAGATTAAATCTTTTATTTTGAATCATTGAATATTTATTTGTATTCGTTTTATTTATAATCAAATTGCTAATATTAAAAGAATTACTAATTAAACTTTTTATGCTTTCATGGTGGATTAAATTTAATCTGATCAACTCAACCCAAACCAATCTGATTATTATTGAGTTAAGTTGAAAATTTTATTGGGTTGGGTTGGGAGATTTTCAACCCAACCCAACCCGAACTCAAATCCAAATCCGAATCCGAAAACGCCCACCCTTAATTGGAGAGGGAGTAAACCATGCTCAATTGCTAGTTAAACTCCATTGAGTAGTGCCTTTGCTTCTGTCCATGCAATGTCAACGCAATTGTGAAGACATAGCCCAACTACAAATCTTATAGCACCATTTTGGTCTCCCATTATATCAATCGATCACCAGCCTTTCTCCTGACTAAATCCAGTGTTGCATCAAAGTTGAGCTTGAGAAAGCCCTATAGAGGAGGGGACCAATGCTTGGGAAGGTGACTTGTTACTACACTGGGTGGACTGCAGACTCTTCTTGCTAGAATTTTGATAAGTAATCTCCTGCTTTCAACCACAAATCCTCCGAAGAAGATATCAGTTGTCTATGCACCAATCGGTTTCGCCTACACCATGTGAACCAAGCTGTGACCACAAATTGGGCAGCCTCTTCCTTTCTTACTGCTGAAAGCACATATACTAGCTTATCTTTAAAATCAACACATCTCAGCTTATTAAAGCTACTATCCTGTTAAAGTGTATAGGATCCCTACCCTGCATTCATAAAACTATACCTCCAAGTGCATGATCTACTGACTCCAATCTCTATCTCTCCATATAATTGGTAGACTCCATTATTTATAATATTTCTCTTCTAGATTAGGTCACGAGTAGGGAGAATTTGCTTGCAAACTCTCTAACAAAATGATTTAACCTTAGCTGGTATCTTTAAATTCCATATTGCTTTCCATATGAATAAGGGACCTATAGAACTATTCGTTATAGTCTTGAGTTTGAACTGCTAGTCTATAGGCACTTTTAACTGAAAATTCCCTATTAAAAGCATAATGCCAAACCACATAATCTTTCTTAAAATTGTTGCTCAGAGGAATACTGAGTATGTAGTTCGATTCTTCTAGAAAGAAATACCTCATAACCTGTTCAACATTTTATCTTTTTGATTCCTCGAACAGAGAAGAGGCTGTATCTCTTACCAGAACTAGCTGAGGAGAAAGAATCTTAAAGGTCGTTGGGCGTGGTAGCCATTGATCCTCAGATGTAAAGATGCTTTTACCATCGCCTACTCTCCATCTAATTCTTTTCTTGATCGATGATCTCTCTATCGCATACTATATTTCTCCACACAAAAGAAAAGAGTCCTCCTTTAAAATGGTTCAAGAAAGTGGAATTTGGGAAGTACTTGGTTTTAAGCACCAATAGGAGACGAGGGAATAGGGATTGCTAAGGATGCTTTAACCTTGCTTTGCTAGCATTGCTCGATTGAAGCCTACTATGTCTCTAAAGCCCATCCTTGCATTTTCTTTTAGGCAGCTCTTATATTTCCAAGAGATTCAATGTGCCTTTTTCTAATTTTTTGATCCTCCCCGTAAAAAAATCAGAGATCATACATTGATATCGAGACAGAGGGAATAAGAAAGACAAAAGCATCTCCTATGTAAGTATGAATTACTAAAAAATGGAATGTCACATAGGATAAATTGATAGATGGTTCAAATTAATCTTTCCAATGCAAACTTCCATAACCACTATCAACCTAACATGACAAAAAAGAAAATAGAGGCTATCAACCTCAATGTCTATTTCTAGAGAGTCTCCTAGACAGCCATATCAGTAATAAATGAATGAAACTTCAATCAAATCATATTTTATAATAATTTACTTTAATGATATATTATTGTTTGACTATTTATCATTGGAATAAATAGAATGACATGAGAGAGTCTTTTTAAATTTAAATGTTTATCAATCCATATTTATACCACATAGGATGCACATTTCCTTGATATTGATGATATGTCCATTTTTTTTAAAAGACAATCCATATTTGTATTAGAAATGCTTTTAGCACTGTTTGGGCCATAAATTCAATCAGTATCTCTCTTCCTCTTTTTGAAAAGAGTTTAAACTTCTAACCTTGGAGTTTATTCTAGACTTAGTCTCTGATTGCTCAAAAAATGTTGCATTTGCTTATGCTAATGGAGGTTGGAAGGCCTTAATATTTGTCATGGTATTAGACCACATTCATCTGTAACATACCCAAGATGAGGTTTTCATTGCTTTTTAAGACACAAGGACTAAATGAGAGTGCAGACATGAAAAGACTGATTGTTTGGCCTGAAACCCTTTCGTACATCCTTAGGATTTTCTAATTGTGGCAATCTCACCAACCCTTGCTCTTGTACATAGTACACTATTATAAGCAAAGAGAAGATGAATGATCTCTAGTGCATTCCTTGCCTCTCTGACATCATGAATTCTGCCTTCCGTATTGGCTTTGGATAAGAGTGATGACAGCCCCCTCTACATATAACAAAAAGATATATGGGGACAATGGATAGCCTTGTCTCAGTCTTTTTGATGGTACAACACTTCTTTTAGACTTTTCATTTATCAAAAAAGCATACTGAGCTGAGGTGACATAGCTTATAACCTTTGTTATCTAGCTTGCCTTAAAACTTATTCTTTCCATAATTTGTTAGATAAAACTTTAATAGGTAAAAACCTATACCAAAATCCAATTACTCATATTAAATCATTAAGAATTACTATAGAGAAAACATACGTGAATCCATGTTAATAAACTTGAGTAGAATTAGGTCTTCCACAGTCAAATCTCCTTAGTTGCTCTATAGTTTTCTTCTTGAATGGGGAAAGAGAAGGAAAGAGAGCAAAATATTACGTTGATTTGACTTGAGGACCATAACCCTCATAACATTCTTTATATACTAATCTAATTAGGTTCATATTAACCTTAATTTCATTAGTATTGAGTTTCTACACATTAAAACTCATATCTAATTGATATCTCTAGAGCCCATTGATAAATAACTTATTTGGCTTTATTAAAATAGATAGCCTATAATATAATTGTTATTTAATATGTAAGCCCATAATAGGAAATATAAAAAATCCTAACAATCTCCCACTTGGGCTACATATGTTTCCTGAGATAATTATATTATCTATAATCTTAAATACACACTGAAAAACTATCCGTATTGAAATATCATTTTAGTTACAATCTAGTCCATCTACTTTATTAGTATGAGATCAAAGCGACATTTGTTACATGTATTCGTAACTAGACCTATTAATGATCACCATACTAATATATTCAATGACATAGATAGAGTATGGATGCATAGCATGAAAATTACATGCAATGTGTCTCAACATGTCTATTTTCAACTGGTTCTACTTTAATCTTTAATGAGATCAAACATAAATAACATTCAAAGTTTATAACTGAACCATATATTTCATTTTGCAGAAAATAAATACAAAACATGTCTGTTACAAAGAACATCAAAATACTAAACATGCATATCATCAGCCAAAATAACACCCATATGAGTAATGTGCTCATAAAAGACCTCAGGTGGTAATCTTTTAGTAAGCTGATCCATAATCATGGAGTTTGTTTCAATATATTCTATAGCCACCTGATGACTCTAAACTCTTTCTTTAACAACACGAAACTTGATGTCTATTTGCTTAGACTTCATAAAGCTTCTATTGTTATTGGAATAAAGCATAACCAAATTATTGTTATAATATATCTTTAATGATCTTTCAATACAATCTATAACTCGCAGCCTTGTGACAAAATTTTGCAACCATATCACATGATTAGATACCTCATAACAGACTATGAACTCAACTGCTATGGTGGAAGAAATTATGAGTGCCTGCTTAGTATTTTTTCAGAAAATAGTCCATTAGCTAGTAGGTAAATATAACCCGACGTGGATCTTTTACTGTCTTGACATCTAACAAAATTATAATCAGAATACCTAACGATCTTTAAACGATTTGATCTCTGATATGTGAACATGTGATCTTTTGTTCTCTATAAATAACACATAACCTGTTTAGCTACTTTTCAATGATCCATCCCTGGATTACTTAAATATCTGTCTAACATTCTTACTATGAACACAATGTCTGGATGCGTGCATACTTAAGCATACATTAGACTTCCTACAGCTGATGTATAAGGAATCTTTTGCATTTCTTTTCGTTCAAACTCATTTTTAGGGTACTGACTAAGACTAAACTTATCTCTTTTAGCTATAGGGGTGTCTTCTGGTGCGTAATATTTCATGTCGAATCTATCAAGAACTCTTTCAATATTGCTCTTTTGTGATAATCCTAGGATACCTCGAGAGCGATCTCATTGTATCTGTATGCCTAATACAAAATAGACATTCCTAAAATCTTTTATTTCAAAATTCTTTGTCAAAAATCTCTTGATTTCTTGCAATAAGCCTATATGCTGCTAGCAAGTAGTATGTCATCAACATATAACACCAGAAATATGTATTTACTCCGACTGAACTTATGATATACACAATCTTCAACCTTATTTACCTCAAACCCATATGAAATAATAACTTGATGAAATTTGTGATACCATTGACGGGGAAACCTGTTTGAGACCATAGATGGATTTTTTCAATTTGTAAACCATTTTCTTTGGATTACAGAATATAAAATTTTCTGATTGCATCATATATATTGTTTCATCAATGTCACCATTGAGAAACATAGTCTTTACATTAATCTAATGTCGCTCCAAATCAAAATGAGCCACAAGTGCCATCATAATACTAAAAGAGTCTTTCGCAGAAACTAGAGAAAAAGTCTCTTTATAATCAATGTCTTCCTTCTAAGTGAAACATTTGACAACTAAATGAGTTTTATATCTCTCAACATTGCCTTTTGAATCCCTTTTGGTTTTAAATATCCATTTGCAAGCAATAGGTTTCGCATCTTCAGGCAATTTGACGAGATGCTAAACATCATTGTTCTTAATGTAATTCATCTCATCATTCATGACATCAATCCACTTTTGAGAATTAGAACTTTGTTTGACTTGATCAAAGTTGATTGAATCATTTTCCATCACTCCTATATCAACCTCATGTTCTTGGTTATCAACGACATAGTCATCCGGAATCACACTTCTCCTTTCTCTAGTGGATCGTCTCAATGACATATCCTCTTGAGGTTGTTGAGTTTGCACTTCAGGTATAATTTCTTCATTTTGCATAAGGAGCTCTTCTACATCGTCTTGATATTCTAGATTTGCATTTTGAACAATGTCAGGAATAGAAGCCTGATCATTATTAATAGCAATAGCAGAAAAAGAAACAAATTTCTCTTTAAAAACAATGTCTTTAACCTTACATCCCCCCACAAACTCAACTTCTTCAAAAAATCTTGTATTTCCCAGTCTTAAAAAATGATCTAATAATGGGATCATAAAACTTGAAACCCTTTGATCTTTCAGAGTACCCAACAAAGTAGCAGCTTACAGTTTTTGAGTCCAATTTCTTTTCATTTGGCCTGTAAAGCCTTACCTCAGCTGGACAACCCCAAATGTGTAAATACCTAATGTTAGGCTTTTTAACTATCCATAATTCATAAGGAGTTTAAGCTACCGCTTTGCTTAAAACTCTGTTGAGGATATATGCTACAGTTTTTAGTACTTCTCCCCAGAGAGATTTTGATAAAGAAGAATGATTGATCATATTTTTTACCATGTCCTTAAGCGTTCTGTTTAGTCTTTCAGCAATACTATTTATGCTAGATTTGCATGGCATTGTGCATTGTTGGACGATACCGCATTCTTCTAGGAATTTCACAAAAGGTCCTGGATGTTGTTCACTGAATTCGTCATATCTATCATAGTATTCATCATTACGGTCAGATTTGACAGTTTTAATTTTTTTGCCAAGTTGATTTTCAACTTCAACTTTGAAGGCCTTAAATACATCCAGGGATTGAGACTTCTCATGTATCAAATATAGATACCTATACTTTGAATATTCATTTATGAACGTAATAAAATACCGTTGACCATTCCAAGAAACTGTAGGTAATAGTCTGCAAATATCAGTATGAATTAGTTTTAAGACATTTGAATACTTGTTGGCACCTAATTTCTTAATGTTTGTTTGTTTCCCTTTAATACACTCAATATGAACTTCGAAGTCTATCAAATCAAGGGAATCAAGAATCCTGTCAGACATAAGCCTTTGAATTCTCTGTTTAGAGATATGACCTAAACGCTTGTGCCATAGTATGGTGGAATCCTTATAAGTTAATTTTCATTTTGTACCTCATGAATTTATATGTAAGGTTTTATTAATTGAGACAATTGTATCCAACAAATATAGGTTATCATGCAAAGATAAAGAACCAGTACCAATAAGATTCGAATATTTAAAATGACTAAATTTATTATTTCCAAATGAACAAGAATAATCAAATTTGTCCAAAATAGAAACTGAAACCAAATTTCGTTTAAAAAACAGTACTACATAAATCACTTTCAAATTCAAAAATTGACCAATCTTTAATAATAATCTAAAAGTTCCTATAACCTCTATCACAACTGTTTTTCCATCGCTCACATAGACGAATCTTTCAGTATCACTTGGTTTTTGGTTTGATAGGCAATCCTGTATAGACACACTTATATGAGTAGTGACACCAAAATTTATCCACGTACTAAGTGTGTTTAGGTACAAAAATTAAATTAACTTCAAAACAAACTAGATTGAGAAACATATTTTTTTTGACACGTCGGTTGGCGTATTTGGGAATTCTTTCTTCATATGTCCAGCTTTCTTACAAAAGTAACAAGTAAACTGTCCATCATGTTTCTTTTGCACTTTATGTTGTAATACCCTAACTACAGCTTCTTTTCCTCTTTTCCTCTTTTCCTCTTTTCCTTTTCTTATCCTTAGAGATGGTTGCTAGGTTAGCACTTTTAAAACCTTTTCGCTTCAATCTTTCCTCTTCTTACACACAATAAGATATGAGCTTATTAAGAGTACATTTATCCTTCTAAGTTGTAACTTACTTTAAACAGACTGTATTGTGCAGGAAAAGGAATCAAAACTAAGTGCACCAGCAAGTTCTTAGATTGCTGGGTGCCTTTAGTTTGGAAGCAATATGAGACATCTCCATGATATATTCCCTTATGTTCCATTTTCCTTTATACTTCATTGAAACAAAGTTAGCTAAAATGGTACTTATTTCAACCTTTTCGTTTTTTGCAAAACGCTGTTTTATCTTTTCAAGGAACTTCTTAGCATTTTTCTCTTCGGACATAAAGCTCTTAAAGGTTTTCGGAATGAAGTGTTTCATGATCATAAGACTCATGCGATTAGAACGATCCTACTTATCCATACTTGACTTTTCATAAGCGGAACTATTCTTATTAAGAGATACAGACCGTTCTTCCCGAAGCGCAAGGTTAAGATCCATGCAACCGAGAACAATCATAACGTTCTCCTTTCAATTCTTGAAATTCATGTCATTAAATATAGGAATGAAATTAATATTGGTAGAAATTATTGAAGTAGTAATAACTGAATCTAGAACAAAACCAAATACAAGCTCATAATCAATAATCATGTCATAACTAAAAAATACTCAATTAATAAATTCATATAGGACATGACTAAACGATTCCTATAATGGTGGACCCTAAAACAAAATACCTAGCATAATATTAATATTTAGTCTTTGGATAGAAATATCAAATGTAAGTGGTACTTTCCGTATAGTAATCAAATATTGATAATTAAACCCGTCAAGTAGTAAGTCTTTCTTTGGACTGACTTATTACTCATATAGAAAACCTAATAATCGTCACATATTTATTACAATAGGTATGCCCATTATTTGGTCAAATAAAAACTTTCCTTTAGACTGGTCATTATTTGCATAAACAATAGAAATACGCATCTTAATATTTCAAAATAAACAATTTACATTATAGAGGTTACTTTGGTAATATATAATTTCAATCAATTTATGTTGAAATATCATACTATATATATTAAAAAAAAAACTTTCTTTCAATTGAATCCTCAATTCAACAAAGTGAATATATATATCACGGATTTTTATTTTCGAATAAAAAACAAAACTGTTATAAATATAATTATTATGGATGTATGGTTAATTTTATATATGATAGTAATGATATATATATATATATATATATATATATAACTGAAATCGCAAGCAAAAGTAATTCAATGACACCAAAGATTTTTGAAGTGAATAATTGGGAAGGGCCACAAATCAAGCAAATCAACCAATGGATAATAAAATAAAATAAATAAACAAACAGCAAAAAATATCTATCCAACTTTTCCAGAATATACATGACCCATAAGTAAAAAAACACATAAAAGGCACCATCATCCAATATATATATATATATATATATATATATTTTAAATGACTGTCGTCCTTTTCCCCAAAAGCAAACCTGAGATATTCTCTTTATTGACTTTTACACCAATCTATATTATTACTATGCCCAACCTATTGCTTCCGTATAACTTTAAAAAACCACAAAAATTAAGAGATTTTTTGATCTTTGCTTGTAACCAACCCAAAAAAAAAAAAAGCTTAACAGAGACTAGATATGACTTTCATGCAGGACTTCATAGACTTCATCCGGTCATATATATCATTGTTTTAATAATCCGTAACAACATGAAAAATAAACCAAATCAATTAATTCCTCAATGATTCAACTTGAGCATGCTCTGATACCACTTGTTAGATAAAATTTTAATAGGTGAAAATCTATACCAAAATCTAATTACTCATATTAAATCATTAAGATGTTAATAAACTTGAGTAGAATTGGGTCTTTCACAGTCAAATCTCCTTAGTTGCTCTATAGTTTTCTTCTTGAATGAGGAAGGAGAAAGAAAGAGAGCAAAATATTACGTTGATTTGACTTGGGGATCATAACCCTCATAATATTCTTTATATACTAATCTAATTAGGTTCATATTAACCCTAATTTCATTAGCATTAGGTTTCTACACACTAAAGCCCATACCTAATTGATATCTTTAGAGCCCATTAATAGATCACTTATTTGGCCCTAAAATATATAGTCTATAATATAATTGTTATTTAATATGTAAGCCCATAATAGGAAATATAAAAAATCCTAACATAATTTTCTTCAAGAATGTCTATTTTACTCTATTGTATGCTCCGCTTATATCCAATTTTAAAGCCATGTACCCATTAGAGCCCGATCTTCTATTACAAAGGGAATTAAGGCATTCAAAACCAACAATGACATTATATGTTATGAGTCTATTAAGAATAAAAGCACTTTGAGATGAGCTTCTCAAGGAAAGGTTTCAGTCTATTGAATAGTATTTTGGCCACTACCTTATAAGAGATGTTGCATAAGCTTATTGACCTAAAATCGTTAACTTTTGAGGGGGCCTTTATTGTGAGGATTAGCACAACAATGATTTTCCTTATTTAAGACATGTATTTCTCCTCATTTAGGATTGCCAATATAGCTTTACTGAGTTTTGGACCCATTATATCCTAACAATGTTAGTAAAAGAGATCCGGAAGGCCATCCGGCCCTTGGGCTTTTGTAGGCCTTAACTACTTCGGAGTTGCTATCACTTCCTCCTCTATAAACTTCTTTGTGAGTTGCACAATTATGGTTTCTATAACCCTTCTTGGAATGTACTCACACACATTTTCTATTTCCTCCAATTGAGGGATTGAAGCAGAGACAGTTTTTGGACACAACCACACTTAAAGTGTGACCAAAATATGGAGAAATCATTTTCTTCCAAATGTTCTTGTTATAGTTTTCAATATTGTTCATGGTATTAGAGCTGGTGTAATACCTTCTCTCGAGATTATTACTGTATATATGTATGGAAAGATGTAATGTACTAATGTTTTATCATAGGTGAAATAATAAAAAGATTTTTAAGTATTTAGTAATAAAATTTTATATTTGTAGAATTTTTAGAAGAATTGGGAATAAATTTAAACCACAAAAAGTTTAGGGGTAAAAGAGAAAATAAAAGATTTTTATAGAAAGAGTGGCAAAATTGTAAATAAAGTGAAAGTACAAGGACATTGGGGAAAAAGTGAAGAATTCTCTAGAATGTGGCAGAGTCGTAAATTTAAAGAAGTTTGAGGGTAAAGACAGAGCTTAACCCTTGCCTATAAATATGGGTGTGAGGTAGGCAATTTGCCGTGAAAGAAAGAGAGAGTGAAAAGAGGAAGAAAAGAATCTAGAGAAAGAGAGAGATATCGACAGAGCAAGAGAGGCAGATGAGAGCAGTGCCGGCTCAAGTTGATTTCTATTGTCTTTGAAGGGGAAATCGAGCTGTAGAAGGTGAAGAACAAGATCTATGAGGGTGATCAAGTCAGATTTGGTAAGAATTAAATGGTAAGAGCAAGTTTTTATGCTTTTATTTTGGAGAGAAGTCAGTCAACAACAGTCTTTGGGTTCATTTGAAACTAACGAAGTTTTTGGATATAGATATGGTGATTTGATGCAACGATAGGAAGCAAAACAGAAAGGCTGAGGAAAAAATGGTGAGTGAAGTAGATAAGAAAATGTGTTGATTTGAGGTAGTTTGATGGTTGTTTAGGATGATTAAGTTTCTGTCATGAAACCTGTTGTGGGTGCGACCTAAGTGTAAATGAAGAATTGATGATATGTTAAGTATAAACTGTAAAATGAAGTGAGGTCGAGGATGTGCAAATGCTGGTGTTTGTATGTGTAAAACTTGGAAAATAAGTGATAAATATGAGCTCGTATGAGATCGTACGAGAGCTTCCTGAATACGAGCTGGACGAATACTGTAGCTCATTTTCAAGCACTGGTCAAGTTGGCCTGAAGCACTAGCTCGCAGGAAGCGAGCTGAGTAATGCATCAGTCTGCCGTAATACCTGTCCAAGTTAGACTAAAGCAGTAGCTTGTAAGGGTGAACTTAGCGAGCTGGCGATCCCTGTAGTCAAGTTGAGTTGAACAAAGGCAGAAGACCATCAAGGGTGTGTCGAGCGAGCTCACTAAGATGATTAATGCCCATAATTTAGGCTGAGCTGAGTGATGTAGGAGCTCGCATAGGATGAGCTAGGGTATGAGCTCGCAGCTCGAGCTGGATGGGACAGTGAAGTCCGTTGCAATTCGGGTGAAGTAGAGATGATAGAGCTGAATTTGGAATTTAGGTGACCTGCGAGCTAAATTTCAATTTCATTTGTGACCAAGTGTAGGTGTCATAGAGAGCTGTAAGGAGGTTGCTTGAAGCAGAAGTTACAAGGAGATTTGGAAGCAAGTTGTGAGTGTGAAAATATTTTAAATACTTTTCAATTTATTTAGCAAATTTCTATTTTCGTTATTTATTCTTTTAGCTTATAAGTGATTTATGTTTTAGTATAAAAGGAAATAGTTATTTACACATTGGTATGCAATATATATATATATTTCCTTTATAGCTTAAAAGAAAAATTGATTTGAATTATAGAAAAAGAAAAATGTTTTTAAACTTAGTGGATGACCCGAGTTTTATAGATAGACATTTTAGCATTAGACCTAATCGGTGTACCTCGTAGTGTATGACAAGTGTTGGGAGGATAAGTGCTGTTAACATTGGGGGGATCGAGTCTGTTGTGTTTGTCGAGTCACACTCTACACTTGTGTGGTAATATCTCGTTACAATGTCTGCGATGATAGTTTCGCCACGTGATAACGAGATGTCTTTGTAGCTTTGTCACGATGAGCGATGTTAACTTTTACGCCACGTGACCCCTTACACTGAGTAGAGCTAGTCTGGCTGCTCATATGATTGTAGCTTCCCTTAGGTTTCCATTAGAGTATTTTTAGAAGAGAAAAGCATACCATTTAAAATAGATGTTGGAGAGAAATGTTTTAGATTTTTGAGAAATACAAAATATTTTTGACTCGAATTAGAACAAGTTTTTGACACTTAATAAAAGTTTTTATAAAAACACAAGCTTTGACCTTACATTAACTTTTCTCTTGGGAACTCTCTCTCTCTCATCCATTTCCTCTGAAACCCTCTCTTTTGCATTCTCCCCTACCGGAGAGGGGGCCTTTCCTCCTCTCCGGTAGGCCCCTGGTCTTTCCTTTCTACAGTTATCCCTCCAGATTTGGTATCAGATTTGTGGGGGCTTTTTGTCCACCTTTCATGGTGGTCTTTTGTCCACCTTTTATGGTGGTAGATCTCCACCAGTTATGGTGGTTGTTGGTGTTTCATCTATATCTGTTATCTTCTTTCTTTCCTTTCAGGGTTCTCTTTCTCGAGATGGACCTTGGTGTGGAGACTTGGGGTCAGATCTAGAAGCATGGAAACCATATGAAGCAAATCTGGAGGCCCTTGGTCCAGATCTGGATGTTTTTGGATCTCACCAGGAACTTTTCAACAGATTATCCAGGTACCCAATTGAAAACATCTTCCATAGAGGTGGAGAAGTTGAAGAACGAGCCAGGAACTCTTCCGTTCAGAGCTCTAATCTAGAGTGCCCTGCATAGAGAGACCATGAAGAGGTTTCTTCTGGAGCACTTTTTTTCTCCCTGTTCTTTTAGGGTTTCAATGATGGTTTTTTATTGGGATGTTAATCTCTATGTATTGTTCTTGGTTAGACCTCTGGCCATGTACTCCTTTGAGGATTTTTGCTGGCTCTCTGCCAGTGAAAGTTGTATTGCTTCTGTTTAATGATATTTCTTTTATTTCAAAAAAAAAAAAAAAACACAAGCTTTTAGAAATAAAACTATTTTAAAGGAAAATGTTTTCAAAATGATTTTGGGAGGTACTTTTATAGAAATCATTTTAAATTTATAAACACAACCACACTCATTGAGCTTTTGTAGCTCATAACGTTTTTGGTTTTATGTTTCAAAAACCTCCCCAGGTGTAGAAACGAGGGATCCAGGTACCAGTGTGCGTTATTCTGATTAGGTGAGACAGACGACCGACAATGCCGTATAGTTTCCTCTACAAATTTTTAACATTAGCATTCATCACATGTTTGTGCATATTTTGTTTGAGATTAGATATGTAGAACTTTTATATTAATATGATGCATGCTCGTTTTAATTACTTAACTATTTATGATGATGCTTTTGATTATGATTTGAGAAATTGAAAGAGAAATTAAATCTGAGATTTTAAAGTTTATAATTCTTATGTTTATCAAATGATTTGTAGTTAAGGGTTGGCTCCACGACATCCTTTTGGGTCTTAATAGTTAGATTTCAGAAGGGTTTCGTGGGGTGCCCGACAGGATCGCTGGATTCGTTACATGGAATCCGGGTTGGATCCTGTCAGCTGGTTAATCTGACCAAGGCTAAAATACTTTTAATTCATTTTCTTGAAGCAAATTCTTGGTGATTTCTTACTTGCTAGACTGAGGTCATGGTAGGCCATATAAGAAACTCAATCTTTGGCTCGAATCAAGGAACTGAGGGAGAAGATAAAGTAGAGGCGAGGTCTTTCAACAATGGTGATCCTCTATACTTACAGAATTCAGACCAACCAAGGATGTAGTTGGTTTCAACGCCATTAATAGATAATAATTACCTTTCTTGGAGTCGATCTATGAGGATAGCTTTAGGAGCCAAAGTGAAGTTAGGGTTTATGAATGGAAAATGTGAAAAACCAGATGAGGAGTCACCGGATTTCGATTAATGGAATAGGGTAGATTGTATGGTGACTTCATGGATCTTGAACTCAATTTCAAAGGAGATTGTAGAGGCTTTCTTACATGCAACTTCTGTCTAAGAACTATGGACTGAGTTAGAAGAGAGATTTGGGGAGTATAATGGACCCCTGCTTTATCAATTACAGAGAGAAATAAATTCAATCTCTTTAGAGAATATGTTAGTAGTGCAATATTACACTAAGCTAAAGAAATTATGATCATATTAGAAATTAGGTGTTACTCCTTTGCCGAGTGTAAATAAGGCTTACTCGATGGTCTTGAGAGTTGTAAAACAAAGGCAAGTACATTTTAGCTTTGTTGAGAATATGGAGAGTACTGCTATGCTTGTTGGGGGATAGAGCCTTAAGAAGGAAGGAGTGAATACAGGGGGATATAAGAAGAAGGATGCTATGAGGGAGAATGAAAGACATTATGATTTTTGTAACATTAATGGTCATGTAAAGGAGATTTACTTCAAATTACATGGCTATCTCGATTGGTACAAAGAGCTCAAAGAATAAAAGGGCAAGCTATAGAACAAAGAAAGGGTCAATTTAGCTGAGACACCCATGGATGGTGAGTATGAATCAGTGATTGCTAATAGGCCTAAATGGACTATAGCTATGGCAGATATGATACAATAGGAGGTTGCAAAGTTCATGAAGGGAAAAGTTGTAGAGGCAAACAACCATATCAATTTTAATTTGCATATATGAGAGAGTATACTAGTAAAATTCTTCATTATTCTTTACATACACTAGACTATCTAGAACCAAGATCTTGGATAGTGGACACAGATGCTTCAAATCATATGTGCTATGATCTGAAATGCAATGACAAACCAATTGCTTTAACACACCAAAAACCTGTTTACTTACCAAATGGAACCATTAAAATGGTTCATCACATTGGCAATGTCATTCTACACCCTAAAGTGATACTAATGCTCTACATTACCTAGCTTTAAGTTTAACCTTTTATCAATCAATAAACTCTTAAAAACAGCTCAAATAAAATTCATTTTTTATCCAACATGCTATGTTTTATAGGCCCTGGTGATTGAGAAGACATTGGCAGTTGGTAGGATGTTAGGGAACTTGTATGTGTTGAACAAATTTAGTTTTTCAAATGAAACATTAGAGTCTTACAAAGCACAAGTGGTGCATCCTATGCAAATAAATAACATACCTAATGTTTTCAAGGGTCTTCATTGTAAAGACAATTGTTACATAAATAAAGTTTTAGCTTCTTGCAATTTTCTGTGACATCAAAGGCTCGGGCATGCCTCTTCTACTGTTTTGAGTCATTTGTCTTTCCTAGATTATGATATTTTGAATTCATGTAGTCCTTGTGATGTATGTCCCATGTCTAAACAACAAAGGTTATCATTTCAAAAGAGTCAAATTCATACAAAACAAATTTTTGATTTAATTCATATGGATCTTTGGGGACTATATAAACAAAAATCCTTTATAGAGCACATTATATGCTCACTATTATGGATGATTTTAGTGGAGCAACATGGATTTTTTATTAGCAAACAAGCATCAAGTCACTGACACTTTAAACAATTTCTTTAAAATGGTTCATAACCAATTTGGAACACATGTTACACAAGCTAAAAGTGATAATGGAACTAAGTTTATGAACCAAGAGTGCCAACAGATGTTTTCTCAACTAGGCATTTTGCATCAAAGGTCTTGTGTTTACACACCACAACAGAATGGTGTGGTGGAAAGAAAACACAAGCATTTGTTGCAAATTGCCAGATCACTTATGTTTCAATCAAATTTACCTAAAAGGTTTTGGGGTGAGTCACTTATGGCTGCAACCTATATTTTTAATAGGTTTCCAAGTTTAGTGCTTTATTGGAAAAGCTTTTATGAAGTTATTTTTGGAAAGCAACCTAACTATGAATTCTAAAAAATAGTTGGTTGCCTTAGGAGTTACATACACATAACCTCATAAAGATAAGTTTGATTCTAAAGCTTTCAAATGCATTTTTGTTGGATATGGGACTGATCAAAGGGCTTCTAAAGTTTATGATCTGATATCTCAACCATTTATACTTTCATAGATGTGGTTTTCCATGAAAATGAGTTTCCTTTCAAGACTATACCCTCTATACCTTCTACAATACCTCTACCTATTGTACCAATTAATGAGGATATTTTTAAAGTCCTTCTAACTACTAAAATGCTTGAGTCACATGATGCCTCAGTACTTCCAATGACAGAGTTTGTTCCCACATATTTAAATCCTTCAAATACAAATCATACACAAAACCAACCCCTAAGACAGAGTACTAGAGTTAGGAGTATACCTAGTTGGTTAAAGATTTTGTTTCAAATGCAATGCATCCCACATCTATACCAACTAATAGTAAATTCTCAATCACAAGTACCTCACAATCATCTCATTATACACCAAATACTTTTCCATATCATGTATCTTCAGTTTCTTCATTTGCATATATAGAATTTCTAACTAATGTGTCAAGTATCCAAGAACCAACTTTATATAGTCAAGCTAGTAATTACAAAAAAATGGGTAGATACAATGAATAAGGAGCATGAAGCTTTCGAAACTAATAAACCTTGGGAGTTGACAGTTCTACCTGCAGGAAAGAAAGTCATAGGGTCGAAATGGCATCAAGTTGAAACCATATGGTAGTATAAACCAATATAAGGCTAGAATTGTTGCAAAGGTGTACAATCAAGTAGACGGTGTAGACTACTGATCACAATAAAATATATCGTGATTTTATGCTCTTAAATCTCACTTTTGTAATAAATATTTGAGTAATTTCGGTTACTTTGATATGTTTTTGTTAGTGTTTTATATGGGTGAGTTATGGAAGGTTATGATAAGCAATTTGAAGTGTTTTCAAGGTAAATGCAAGATAGAAAGGCTAAGAGTCACAGGTTTAATTTTCAAGATAAATCAAAGTTGGATTGATAGAATTTTGCTTTTGGGCTGGATGATGTGTTGTCTTGTTTGAGCTCATACAAAGAGTACAGTTTGAGTTATATGAGTCATAACCTATCAAATTAAAGCTTTAGATGTCTAGTTTTCATAGCTTCTAATGGTTAATGAATCAGGTTTTTGTAGAGAAAGTTATAACCAATTAGGTGCTTGAAAGTTAGAAGTATTACTACTCGAGCACATGAAACGTGTTTAGCAATCCTAGGTTGCGATACATGGTAGAAAAGACTCTAAATTCAACTTGGAGATATGATTATACACCGCTTAAAACCTACTTTGTACTCTACAAATAGGGGACTTTAGGCACAAAATAGGACAACCTTTCACAACCATTGAGTAGCTATTAATCACACTAAAAAAGAGAGAAGAGTTTTGGAAGGGGTTTAAAGGGTGTTTTGAACCCCAATTGTTGCAGTCTTTTGCAGACATTTAGAACAGCCCATGAAACCCATTTTCAGTATTTTGTAGTAGATTTTAGCATTCCTTTGGTGAGGGTTTCAAGTAGACTTGAGAGAGGGGAAGAAGAAGCCTTTAAAGTGGTGTCTGGAGGTCGAAATCGGATCACAAAGTCAACCCTCTACAAAAGATCGTGACAACCTTTGGAAAGGAGATTTTGGAGTCAAAAAGCAATCTATCATCAACCTTTTTAGAGTTTAACAATAACCTATCATCACTCACAGATTTGGTGCATAAACAGCAAGAGAGGATTAAAGATTTCGATGGTCGATTCTTGGTGACAGGAGAATTACAACCATGACATGAGATTTTTCATTCCCTTGCTTTGTTTTTAATTATTTAATGATGGTGTTGGTTGTTTGTTTGATTAGTTTAATTTGCATTATATTGATGATGAATTAGAATATTTGTCTAGGGTTGCAATGAACCCTAACCCATGAAACTTACCTTATTTGTATTGTTGATTAATTGAATTTTCATTGCTTGATTTATGTTCTATTTTGTACTTAAAGCTCTTGAATCACTTGATCACTAGTTTAAGAGAATTGGTAACCTTGAGTGGCTTGAAAGAGGAACTCTTGTATTTAGATCTGAATAAAATGATATATAATATGTAGGATAAAAATATACCTATATGTTAGGTGTTATCATGCATGGGTACTTATTCATAATAAGTTTGTATTAACCATCCAACATAAAAATATAATTAGGTGTTTAATGCAAATATAATTGTGATAAACTCGAAATAGGCTTACAATTACTGTAGTGTCACCCAATTAAACTCATGATGAGAAAGAGATAATTAATTGTGAAAATATAGATTGAGTGGATTGATTGGGTGAAATTGTAGCTCTAAAACAACTATCTCTTTAATTGTGAATTAATATATTAGTTGTTTTAGTTTCATTTAATTTAGTTTCTTAAAATTCATCATTTGATAGCTTGGCTAAAGGTAGTCGAGATTAATTTTAGTAATTAACGTGACTTGTACAATCTCTGTGAGAACGATACTCTTCACTATATTATTTGTAGGCCGTGTATACTTATACATGTTGTGAATTTTGTGCAAAAAGAAAATATTCTATTATTTAAATTAGTTTATAAAACACATTAGAAATTTGCCCATCAACTACCTTGATAATTTTTCACCAGTGGCAAAACTGGTGATAATAAGGGTGTATTTAGCAGTAACAGCGTCTTGATTTTGGCCAATCCACCAATTGGAAATAAATAATGCATTCTTACATGACTATTTAGATGAGAAGTGTAACACCTCTTACCCCGATTTCCCGTCGGATCGAGATTCGAGGCGAATGACGTTACGATTCCGAACTGAAAATTCATTTATTCATTTATTTCAAAATTTCTTACTAAAAGAAATGAAATCACTACTAAAAGTTTTATTTTAAATTCTTACGATATTGAAAAACTTTAATATCATTTTCTCATTTATAATTTTAGAAAATCTGGCAGAGTTTTCTCTATTTTTTTGAAAATCCAAATTTAAAAATCTGTAAAGAAAATGATAACACTTCTATATAATCAATTTTTCAACTCAAATTCGGACCTCCCGTCCGATTTCAAAAATCATTTCAACACACAAACAGTTAAAATATTTATTTAATCAAAATTCAAAATCCATCACCATAAAACTTTACACTACATACTTATCCAATAATATACATAACTTACAAATATTTTAAAACTTTAATACAAATTGTACTTTACAGACTTTTAAATTTAGAATCCTACACACATACATGATGGTACCCATGCACATAGATACATATGATACAAAATGATTATTACCCAAAAATTTATGTTGGATGTGACTTGTGAAAAATCTGCAAGGGCTTAATCTTCGTCTCGGCAACAAGCCCGACTCAACTACCTACGAGCGATAAATCTAACGCGCTAAGTATATCTACTTAGTTGATGTACACTTAATTTAAAGGTCATAAAACTTTATTTTCTCATAATATAATTTCACAAAACTTTTCAACGATATTTTAGAGTTCAGAAGGAAACACAAGTCATGACGTGCATAAAGATCTTGTTTAAAATATGACTTTATAAAATTCAGTTTTTTCTCAGTTTCAAATATAAACCTATATAACACATTAATATTTATTGACTGATAAATCGATATAATCATACTATTTCTTTTGACAACATTTTGAAACGATTTTTACCAAATATTTTTCTTTATTAAAATTGCACAATTAAATTAATTTACTAATAAATACACATACAAAATGCATGCAATTTATTATTAGTCAGATCAATTTTATTTATAAAAATTCTATTATATATCCCTATGAAAACACTTTACTATTGATTACACATATCAAATATATAATAAGCATTGTCCATCTATTTACCCATAACCTATTCATAAATTTTATATTTATATTTACTGATTACATAATTTACTATCAATTTCATATGCCACATACGTAAAATCATTTATTTCCATTTACCTCTACACGATTTTCACCGTATGCGCACATTTCTCAATTTTTTTGCTAAAATTCATAATCAAATCGATTTACTCATAAACGTACCTTCAAAATACTTGTAGTTTATTATTTATCACATAAGTTCGATTTCAAAAGAAATTTTATTTCAAATTCCTATGCAAACACATTACCAAAAATTACATCTATAAAATGTGTAACGATCATTTTCTATATATATTTATATATGTAATTTTTTTTTTTAGATTCTTAAATTTTTATTAGAAGTCACACATAAAAACTACTTTATTAATAATTACACATACAAAACAAGTAAAAATCAATCCTATCATAGGCATTTTATTAAAAGTTTCAAATATCTAAATACTATACTTAATATGATTAATAAATTTAATTTGGAAGAATTTTAGTACAAATCCTGATGAAAACATTTTACTAATAATTATTCATATCAAATACGTAGTAATAATTATTCATATATATATATATATATATAAACAATATAATATGCTTTAACACGATTTCGTTTAACAATTTTCATTTCAATTTTTTTTTTTTTACACGATAATTCAATGTCAATTTTTCAATAATAAAATCATACAAAATACATAAATAATTAGTTTTTCAAAAACATATATATCAAACATGATTCAAGATAAATTTCAATCACATAAACTTTTTCGAAATCCATAAAACACATTTACATTGTTATCTTTTCAACTAAATTTCATATCGTAATCATAATTATATTTTTGAAAACAGCACGTTATCGTCAAATAAAAATCAGAACACGCTATACCAATTTCAACAATATTTTCGTAATACATTCACTAATTATTTAAAAATTATAACCAATCGAAGAGTTTATAACATAATATCAATTAATAAATAAAAAATTCAGCATTCATCTGTCAAATATTACTTGTCACACCTAATTACAATATTGCTCTCTTTCATATATTTTATTTTATCAAATAACATTTATCAAACATATTTACGATTTTACAATTTTTCTATAATTAGAGCCATTTGTAAAATTCTATCTCGATACCATGGGGTTTTCTGGCATCAGCCAGACTAAACGGTAATCCCGGCAACGGCCGCTCGGTGACTATCCACCGGGTCGCATATCATAATCTGTTTTCGTTTCGGGATCGGACACTTAGTACCTCTCAGGGTCCACCATACAACATCTGTAATCAATCGTAATGGTATATTACTGCTAATAATCACCCTATTGGTAAGCCAACTATCAATCGTCACCTATCGGTGACTAGTTTTACGCGGACCCTTTTAGTTTTCAGAATTACAAAATTTTCAATTTAAACAAAAATTTTAATCGCGTAAACTTTTTTATTACAAATTTAAATTAATTCATCGAATTTCTTTGGGACATCGTTTATGACCGTCTCAAGTGACCATATTGGCCATAGTTTCTCTATCATATCTTAACATACTATTTATCACATTTTTTATGTTCTAATTTAGTCTCAAAAGAAGAGAATCTCAACTTTTTCATTTTCGATTTCAAATCCGTTATACGTACATTAAAACATGATATAACTAACACAAAAACAGAAGCAAAGAGACAAAAATACCCCTAGAACACTTTATATTTCAAATTCATCCATAATAGGGTTTATGTTAAGAAATTGTTTTCGAAATCGTTTTTCATCAAACAAACTCATTTAGTGACATGCAATTGTCATATTTTTAACACTCAGAACTATTTGATATCTTGAAAAATCAAAACAAACAATTTTCGAAGGGATTTACACATGGACATCAAACTAATAAACGTAAATTTTTGTTCCAACCATTATTTCATCCTAAAAACCACTTAAATATCATTCAAATAACACGTAAATAAAAAGAAAATGACAAAAATGCCCCCAAGTGCTTCTCCACTTATTGTTCGGCCTAGGGGATATTTTTTTTTCGAAATTATTTTTGAAACCATTTTTCAATCAATTTTTCACTCCAATAGCATGCAAACAACACACCAATAACATACAAACTCATTTAATATATAACAAAAACAAATTAATCAAGTTTTCAATGAATTAACATATTAATATCAAACTAATAAAACTAAATTTTTCAAAGATGTGTACACTAAACTTATGGGCTTACTTTTTAACTTTTCACACACCCAATAAGAGGTTTTCACGCCTCCCTAGTCTTTCCTAGGCCCTCTGAATTCAAATTATCGCTTAGGATTTCAAAAATAAACAAAAATCAACAATAAACTCAAAATAATAATTCTAAACACTAAAATAACTTTAAATACATGCACATGGATGCATTTATGACATTTTTAAGTAAAACCCATTATAAAATAACTAACATACCTCTTTTAATCTCTTTGAAAATCCGAAAATCCACTTAAAAATTAATGAGTTTGGTTGCTTTGAAGACCAAAGATAAGGAGATGATGGAAAAATTCGATGATTTGATAAAATAATTGATAAAAATGACAAATAAAATGAAGAAAAGAAGAAGAAGAAACATATGGTAAGAAGGAGAAGAACTGTCAGCAGCAACTGGTGGAGAAACTGAAAAAAAAAATCTGGACACATCACTTTATATAGTTATCAACTTTTCTTAATTACGAAATTGCCTCAAATTTTTTTATTTACATTTTATCCCCAAACTTTTCTCTATTTATAATTGGACCCCAATGACACTTGTCACAATGCCATTGGACACCCTTGCCACTCACCATTCCACCATCTAATTCAAACTTATCCATAACCTTATTTTATCCAAAAATAATTAATTATTTTAATGAAAAATAATAATAATTATAATTATATAATAAATTCTTTATTCAACTCAAAAATTATCCCCTACAATACAATCCAATTTTACTATCCCAACCTTCCCATTATGCTACTTATTTTATTTAAATTAGAAAATAATTCATTACGCGGGAAAAATATTTTCGAAAATATTAAATTTTACCTATTAATGATCAAAATATTTTACAATTGTGCCAATTTTATTAAATTCAAATTTATTCCCATTTAATAAATTACTTATGAAATCAACGAATATTAATCGGATGAAAATAAATAACGGGACGTTACAAGGAGGTGTATATGCAACCTCTAGAAGGTTACACTAAAACAAAAAAGGGAGAGGTATGTAAGCTTAGAAGGTCCCTTTTTGGGTTAAAACAAGCATCTAGGCAATGGAATCAAAAGTTTACTTTGCAATTGCACAAGTTTGGCTTTCATCAATCTACTCATGATAATTGTTTGTTTGTTAAACAAACAAAATCTTCCTTTCTTACTTTGATAGTGTATGTGGATGATGTACTCATAATAGAGATTAGTGAAAAGGAAATTATTTATGTGAAAAGATTTATGCATTCTCAATTTACCATTAAAGACTTTAGTTATGCTAAGTTTTTCATTGGTCTTAAGATTGTAAGGTCTTCTAATGGTACATATATCAATCAAAGAAAATAGATCCTAGATATTCTTAAGGACATGGGACTATTGGGAGCTAAACCAACAACAACTCCACTTCCAAAAGGGTATAAATTTCCTATCAATGCAGGGACTTTGTTAGTTGACCCAGATAGGAATATGAGATTGGTTGTAAAGTTGCTTTATCTTGGATTCACTAGGCCTGACATTACATACATTGTGCAATAACTAAGTCAACATGTTAGCTGTCCTTCTCAAGTACATTGGGATGCAGCTATTCATGTTCTAAGTTGTCTAAAGGGATGTCCTTCAAAAGGTTTGTTTTATCCTTCGAATAAAGTCTTACAGATGCAAGCATATTGTGATGCTGATTGGGCCTCATGTCTTGAAACCAGCAGATCTTAATAGGTTATTGTGTTTTTCTTGGATCAGCTTTGGTTTCATGGAAAACAAAGAAACAAAATACTGTTTCTCGTTCTTTAGCAGAGTCAAAATATTAAAGCATGGCCTCCACAGTCTATGAGTTACAATCGATTTCTTATCTTTTACAAGATTTTTGCTCTAACATGTTCCTTTCCAGTTTCTCTATGGTGTGATAACTAGGCAGCTTTGGACATTGTTACAAATCCGGTCTTTCATGGGCGAACTAAGGACTTGGAAATTGACTGTCATCTGATAAGAGATAAATACAAGCAAGGTTTTGTTTCACCTTAGCACATCCTGTCGAAGTTGTAGATTACTGATAAGTTTAGCAAATCACTGTATGTTCCTTTATTTTCTCAGTTTGTGTCCAAGTTGGGCTTGCTCCTACTTGAAAGGGGGATGTAAAGCTATGTATTTATAGTCTTGTATATAAGCTGTTAGTATAAGTTAACAGCTAGGATAGTTAGTACGGTTAGTTAGCTTTAGTTAGCACATGGTTAGTTACATTGAAAGACAAGTGGCAGCTTTATAGAGGGTAAGTAGTTAGAGTAATCAACTAACTTTAGACTTGAATATAAAGACTTCTTGACTCACACACTCCTTAATCCCCTAGTTGGGTATTAGATGTATCCCTCTTTTGGCTTCATGATTTTTTCCAGGCTCCAAAGGTTCTGCTTGCCTTCCCAATGTTGTGGTTGCACCCTTTGGACCTGTCTTTTGATGGCAAAGTAGTGCTATTCTTTTCCACCCTTTTGTTTGAACATTCATCATCTCATATTCTTTTCTCACCTCCACTGATTGAGAGCTGGCATAGGATTTGGAGAGGAAGATGTTTGGGTCTACTGAAAGGGTCTTAGTGGCCTTATTCTTCCCATCTATTTGTTTGTTTTCAGCTGCAGTATGCATGTAGTTGTTGCGTGTGGTTAAAGTAGTGGACCCTAAGGCCTCATTTCTATTGTGTGCTTGGCTTGCCACCTCACTTGGAGTGCCTTTTTAGCCAGCTTCTTCTTATTGCTTCACGTAATGACAGATGGGCCCTTCGAGCCTCTCTTGCCTACCCCTGATTGAATAAGGGTGAATTCCATGGTGCCAAATAATCAGGGCTTCTTTTTCTTTTCGTTCATTTACTTTTTGTACCTCACTCCTCTCTTCATTGATGCTCAGTGCCTTACACTTCCCTATTAATAAACTCTCCACTTCCTTTACAAAATCAGTTTTCTATTGTGTTTGCTGGGTTGGTGGAGAGTCAGCTATAAATGTGCTTCTAGACCTGTTCTTCCCTTATGGCTGTCCCTTGCTTTCTCATTATCCACCACTTGTTCTTGGTTTTCTGAGCACTCCCTTACAAGATGTCCGATCTTCCTACAATAGTAACAAAAGTTGGGAAGTCGTTCATATTTTAGAATGATGGAGCAAAGTTCTACTGGTTTGCCCATGATTACTCTCAGGCCTCCCTTGAGAGGTCTGGATATGTCCATCTCCACCTTTACCCATGAGAATCTCCCTAAAAAGTCCCCGTTCGCTCCCGGATCTACCCAATAACTTTTCCTATCTTGGAAACCAGATAATGGCTCGTCTCCTTTATCATACATGCTAGGGGAAAGTTGTGCATTTGTATCCAGAGTGGGGAAAGCTGAAAATCAGTCTCCCTTACTTTGCCCCTGTCATTGAGCTTCTTTGAGGACTATCAAACACTTATCGAAACACCATGACCGCTCCCTCAAGAACTTGTTTCTTTTCCCAGTCACAGTCAAAACGAAAAGGAATTAAGTTTGTTCCCATTGATTGGATCCCTACTTCCTTGGTTGTCTTCCATATTTTTGGAATGGTGGCTCGAAAAGCCTCTCTATTAACTTCTTTGTTGGAGATGATTTTCCCGAGAAACACCCAAAAGGTTGGGATCAACACGTAGAAACGTGGGTGCAACTTGTAGGAGCTCAGAGCAGAGCTCCGCAGAAGATAATTATATGTGGCGTTGGATTTGTCTCAAACTAAGCAGATATTTTTTCAATTGAATTTTTTTAATTATGCTTGGTGGACATTTTTTCAATTTTATTTTAAAAAGAGTCTTTTTTTTTTTTTTTTAATTTTAATTTTTAATTTTTTAAATACGTTGCCTAGAAAACACGTACATGCAAATTGAGTTGAACTTTATGTATATTTTTAATAGGAACTTGATTCTGAATGGGAGATACAGTGGAGTCCATCATTGACTAAGTTAATAGGCTCACACTAAGTTATTCACAAATATAATTTTTCCGAAGAAAGGTGCTCTTTGTTGAATTACTCTTTATTAAATTTTTATGTGAACAAATTATAAATTAACTATTTAGACTATAACTATTTATAATCAGAGTCAACTTTTCAATTTATTGACAAATTACTTCCACTATCACCTTTGAATGTCAAATTTAACTTTTCCTTGTATAAAAAAGGTAGAAGGATATTTTAACTTTTGTTAGTTATAATTTGATACATTAAAATAAAGAAAATTAAAAACAGATTTAAAAATGAAAGAAACAAATTAAAAATGATTTTTTTTAAAAAAATATATAAATTGAAATAACTCAAGAAATTTAAAAAAAAAAATTCAAAGAAAAATAAATAAATAAAGAAAGTTGAAGGTATAAAACCTAGATAGCATCCACCTCCAAGTTCTTTGCAGTCGATGGAGATTCTAAGCTAGGATCTCCATTGATGTCACTGATGGAGATTCATAGAAATAAAAATCCAGGGGAGGATCTCCATCAATCTTATTGAACGGTGGAGATTTTATCTCAATTTTGTAATTCATATATATATTTTTAATTCTTTTGATTTTGATTTTGATTTTTTTTTTTTCAAATTTTCAAGCAACTTTCTACCATTCATCTTAAAAGATGATGGTGGAGATATATATTTTTTTATTTTCTTTTTATAAATATATGTTTTAATTTTACAAAAAAATCTCCACAATCCATCTTGAGAGGGATTATGGAGATCCATTTCTTTTTTTTCTGAATTCTATTTTTTTCAAAATATATTTTAAAATAAAATATAAAAATAATATGAAAAGACAAAAATACCTTTAATGTGTTAATGTTGATTGACATGGACAAATGACAATTTGTCAATAAACTGAAAAGTTGATTCAACTAGTAGATAGTTATATCCAATATAGCTATTTATATTTACTCCATATAAAATGATGAATATGAAAATGGTTCATACTGATTTTCCTTAGTAATATAATTCCGTTGGTCTTTAAACTCTCTGCCTAATTCTGTTGGTCTTTTGATGATATAAGGTATTTGGAAATCAATTGATTAAAAGAAGTCCATAATCTTGATCTTTTTTAGACCAATGTCATGGTTTTTGACATATTGGCTACTACAAACGAGGATAAAACACATCCGTGACAGTTTATAATCTGCTCCCTTAATTGATGAGAATATTATATTGTTTCTCCATCTAACCAACTTCTATAGAAGTGCAGTGACTCTCTTGGCTTGTTTTGTGGGACTGTGTGGCCTGCTCCCTGTAACATGTAATCAATGAATCAAACACTCTTTAAACTAGCTCTAAAATTATTAGAATAGTAATTATCATCCTAAAGAAATGAAATCATGTAATTTTTATCTTGCAGCTATTAGGTAGTTCGAGAATTTTTGGAAAATAAAATATTCAAAAGAATTTTTATCTAAATTAGAAGTAAGAAGGTTGATTAATCCTTAGGGGGATTTGTAAATCTTTCATAAAAGTATCTAATACACACACCTTGACAGTAAGAAATGTGAGATTATGTTCATATCCTTGTAAATACCTGCAACAATTAAAACATGTTATTACAATTCTAATACAAAAGTTATATTAATTAATATGTATACCTTTATTACTTATTTTGTATGATAAAAAACATTGATTGGATAATTTGAAATGCAATAGAAATTATTGTTGAAACTCCTAATGACCATAAAAACTATTTAATTATATGATGAAGATTCTATACCGATTTGGTATCACCACACAGGTTTGGTCAATATGATCAATGAATTATCAATGAACACATTCAAAATTTTAAAATCAATATATGTGGTACTAAGGAGATAATATATAAATCTATATATTTTAGTTAATAAGGGTTGTTAAGTATAGATCAACATATACCCGGCAGCCACATCTTGATCACTAGGATACCAAGCTCTCCACTCATCCACAATCTTATAGCCAAGAGATCTTGTCCATGCTTGGGATCCGGTGAATGGCACACGCAAATCATGATCACCACTGCCAATAACATCATAAATAAATAGAAGCCAAATAGCTCATAACTTTGGTAAAACTAATAAACTTATCACACCAAAAAAACAGAAACCTATCGGTTGGGAATTGGGGGATTTGATCTAAGACTACTACTGTATTTAACTCGATTATATTAAGAAAACTACTAAACACAAAAGTTCAAACTTAAATAATTATATTAATATAAAAATTAATTTCATGAATGGTTTACCTTAATTTAATTAGATGGAAACTTACCTGTAAATAAGAGCTCGATATCCTTGCATGGTTAAATTCTTGTGGTAACTGAGCATACTTTTGGTATCTCGTGTGTAATTCAAAATAGTACATAATTCCCACCTACCTATTTCTTTAATCTGTATCAATTATTTTAACTAAAATGTTAATATCTATTAATTACATACTGATAGTTAAATAAAGAAAAAAAAGAAAGTAGTAGGCCACTTATAACTAATAGGCTGTTAGTTTCATTTTTAGGGGTTATTTTGATAATATCCCCAGACTAATTATTGGAATTTGATAGTTATGGATTCTTTACCGGGGCAGCATGGAGTGATTTCCTCACAGATTCATCATTCAACCATGTAGTTGCAGCTTCATCATCCTGTACTAGCAAAATTCAATATTAGCTGGGATTAAAATCATAATATTCTCCCTAGCTATGATAACAAAATTACTTACGAAGCATGGGACTAAACCGTAGCTTAAAAGCTCAGGCCAAGAAGTAACAATGCCAGGCAAGACAGGAGCTTTAAAAGGCCATGCAAGTCCAAATATTCTTTTTCTGACTGGAAGAGGCCTCTCTGTTTTCCCCAACCCTCGGAAACTATCTGGAATTTTACTTTTGTTGTTCAAATTTGCATCATTTTTGAGTGAAGAAAGGCTTTGGAAGCATGGCTCAAGGATGTTATAAATGTTTATGCGACCAACAGCCTGTATATCAGAAAAAAAAAAAAAAAAAAGGGAAATCAAAGTTAAGTTAAAATTATCAAGTCCTATTGTTGGTAGAGTTTGGCTTACAATTATTGGAAAATCGAGATCATACTACAATTTCATACTGAAATTATGTAATGAGTTGTAATTAATATATCATCTATTACATATCATCTCATGATTAATATAGTTGTTACAATTTATGATATTCTATATCATTTAAACATAAATTTCTACAAAAAGTTTGAGCAGATTATTTGAGCAATCCAGGATGTATTGTAGTTGATTAATTATTTAAGTTGTACAAGTCACTTTTATTTATGTATTTATTTTTGAGTGAATTACTGTAAACCCTCCCAACATTTGTTTTATTACAATCGGAAACCATTTTTACGTTTTGTAACAATGACCTCCCCTCTACTGACGTTTGACCAGAGTTGACCGTTTAAAATAACTGAAAAATGACAAAAAAGAGTAAAAAGACGATAATACCCCTGATGAATTAATTTTATAAATTTTAAATTATAAAATAATTAAAATTTAAAAATAATAAAATTTAAATTATAATTCACTCCTCTCCTCTCTCGGTCTCTCTCTCTCTTCTCCCGCTTCTCCTTCTGCTCTTCTTTTTCTTCATCTTCTTCCCCCTCTCTTCTCATTCTTCTCTTCATTTTCATCTTCTCCTTCTCTTGCCCGTCGATCTTGGTTTCCAGATCGAAAACCCAGATCGATCTTGGTTTCCAGATCGGAAACCCAGATTGATCTGGGTTTCCAGACGGGGAAAATCTGGGTTTCCAGATCTGGAAACCCATATCGATCTGGGTTTCCCCATCTGGAAACCCAGATCGATATGGGTTTCCAGAGACGGGGAAACCCAGATCGATATGGGTTTCCAGATCTGGAAACCCAGACAACCCAGCTCGATCTGGGTTCGAAAACCCAGACATATCGACGTCTGGGTTTCCAGACGTCGATTTGGGTTTCCGACCCAGACGCCCAGATATTCTGATTGTGTTTGTAATGCTGATTGTGTTTATTGTAGATGGTGTTTGTTGATGATGTTCTTGGTCTGTTTGATGATGATGGTTGTGGTTTTTGTTTAAAGATGATAGAAGTTTTGTTTGTATTGATGATTGTTGTGTTGATGATGAATGATTTTTGTGTTGATGATGTTGGAATATGTTGATGAATGATGATGTTGGAACAGACAAGATGAACCAGAACTGACTGTTGAAGAACCGAAAACCATAATCAGAAACCATCATCAATTTATTTTTTTTGTTTTAAATATATATATTTTTTAAATTAATCTAGGCCATCCATCTTTGAGATGGATGGTTTAGATCAATTTTGAAATAATTTTTAAATTTTAAATTTTAATTATTTTATAATTTAAAATTTATAAAATTAATTCATTAAAGGTATTATCGTGTTTTTACTCTATTCTGTCATTTTCCAGTTATTTCAAACGGTCAATCATGGTCAAACTTTAATAGAAGGGAGGTTATTGTTACAAAATGTAAAAGTGGTTTCCGATTATAATAAAGTAAATGTTGGGAGGCTTTTCAGTAATTCCCTCATTTATTTTTTAATCCGAAAAGAATAAGACTATCGGCTAAGTCCAGCCCAGTAATATGGGCCGAACTTGAAAGTTCAAATTGTTGTAGGCCCTGACCCAATCTGAATGGTTTCCTGGCCCAAAACTTTCGACTCAAACCAGTCCATTTTGACAGGTCTTTAACAGCAAAAGTTAACAAGGTATTGTAAACCAACGATTGTGAAAGGGATAATTTAAATATATTGCAAAGAGAATCTCAAAATTTTTGCCAGATTTTCAATGAACCAGAAGAGATTGCCACAATCTCTATATATAATTGTTCAAGTATAACCTTTTAATTGACTTATAAAGTGCCCATTTGGTTAGGACAGTCTGAAATTTTTTTAATAGAATGAATACTTACCAAAAAAATGTTTCGGGATATCCTGACTAAAGAATTATTATTGGTTTAGGATCAGATCCAAGCTTAACAAACAATCCATTATGTGATAAAAATTAAATAATAATTAAATTTAATTGTGATTTGAGGTCAGGTCAGGTCTACACGTGATAATGTAGTCACTGCTCATAATAAAACCGCCAAATTGAAATGTAGGGACCGACAAAAATATAAGGAATATAATTTTTAAATAAAATAAAATAACAAAAAATCTTACCGTGCCAACTTTGTTCAGCTTTTCTAAACAGGTTTTACTTCTGTTTGTGTAAGGGAGATAATTTCCTTCACAAGCCGCTTTTGCTTCCTGAAAAAGTCATTACCGTTTTGAGAATATCAATAATGATAACAACACCAACATTAATAATAATAATAATAATAAGATGTTGTATCAAAATAATATGAAGTCAATTAACATTAATAATAATAATATTATTATTATTATTATGTTGTCTAAAAAAAAGTTAATTCATTAAATAAAATTTCAAACTCTCTGTCAAGAATTTACCTTCTTAATTTTTTTTTTCTTTAAAACAAAGAAGGAATTTTTTTTATTTTCTTTCGCTTAGTGAAATATAAAGTAACATACTAACCTCATAAATATCATCTGATATAAGACCCATGCCATGAACAAAGGGGACAATACCATTCCCATCAAATATTGGGTCTGCGATTCCATTTCCAATCATGTAACCCTGCATCAAATTTTTACAAAGAGCTTTAAGTGTTTACACTATTTATATGAAATTATTCTTTTTTGTTTTTCAGAAAAGTATATGTTAATTATGTTTGTAAAAGAAAGAAAGAAAAAAAATGTGGTTCATGAATCAAAATTGTTTTTATATGTTTTCAATAAAATAAAGCAAAATAAACATGAAGAATTAATTGGATCTCGCGAACCTTTTTTCTTTTACAAATTATAACACAATTTTAAAAATTAGAACAATTTATTTTCAAAAATCAAAATTACATCTATATAATAAAGATAATTATTATACATAAAATATATATCAAACACAATCAGATTTATAACTTGTGCTTGATACTGACTTTAATTAAAAACAAAATCTTTTTCCTTAATATAAAACTATGTATGTACTCAACTATATGGGAAGTTTCTTTTATGAAATTTATGTTTTTGATGGAAAATATCGGCTATGCATTCACCTTGAAATTGATTACAGGCTTGTCACCAGCTTTAATTCCTGTAAGAAAATTTTAAAACAGTTAAACAAGCGTGATATATATATTTCTTTTAATACTGTCTAAAAAATTCTCTAGTAATTTTCATCTTAATATGAGTAGTTGTACGTGGAAATTATTAAAGCAAACCCAAAAAAAAAGTAAATATATACTTTTGGTAAAAAAGAAATAATAATAATAATTCATTTTTAGCTCTAAACGTAATTTGTAATCTTTTTTATCCCCTTTCACACCTTTAAAAAACATTTCATGTACGTACAAATATTTCACATGCAATATTTCCTGAAAACATTTCAAGATGGAGAAACCATTTTCCGTGGAATATTATTGTACGTAAGATGTTTCAAGGAACTGAAACTTGTTAAAAATGATTGATATTTCATTTGGAGATAAAAACGATTAGCATATTTTTGGGCCAAAAATAAAATTTTATTTTTATTTTATTTTTATCATTTTTGAATTTATTCCATAATTATACAGTTATTTATGATATTAAAGGACATAAATCCATTTTAGAATAATATTTACTTACTAGCACCGTTTACACTATTGAAAACAGAACAATATCAACATTAATTATGCATTCAAAAGATGATTATCTTTTTAAACACTTTCCTCCGAAGTATAAAAGCTGAGAATAATTGTTGAAGAGTGAGAACGTGAACTAATGAGAAGAAAAAGTAGAAAGAATCTGGACTTCAATCTTGATCTATGTGTATTTATTTATTTATTTTTTACAAAAAGTACTTTACTTTTGCATAGGAGAATCTTTTTTACTTATATAGAACTCCCTACATTAACTGCCGCATATACCAGACTTCAAGAACCAAATACAAATCTTGATCAACTGCACTAAGATCCATAGTAATACTATACATCCCATAATGACCAATTCATAGATTTAACATTAATACTCACCCTCAAACTCAACTGATTTAAATCAGTAAGTTTGAATCTTGTTCTAGTAAATTGGTCATCATGAATTGGCTGTATGGATGAATGCTGATCCATGTGCTCTGCAGCTTTTTAATTTGCAGTTTCTTTCTTGTTTACCTCTTTATCTATAGCTTCCTTCTTATCTGCATTGGTTGTACTCTCCCTCAAACGAAACTAATTAAAATCAGTGGTAAGTTTAGAAGACAACAACTAGAATCTAGGAATGGAGAGAGCCTTGGCAAATATATCAGCAATCTGAGCAAGTAAGGGAACATATCTGATATCAAGCTATCCTTTAAGAACCGGATCTCTAAGGAAATGTAAATCAATCTCAATATGTTTTGTTTTAGCATGAAACACCGGATTATGAGCAAGTGCTTTAGCACTTAAGTTGTCACACCAAAGAACTGGAGAGGAAGTCAGTATCACATGTAGCTCTTTGAACAAATTTTGCAACCAAATAAAATCAGTAGCAGCTAATGCTAGAGCCCTATACTCAGCGTCTGTGCTAGAGCAGGCTATAACACTTTGGTTTTTTGATGACAAGCTAATTAAATTGCCTCCAAAATAGATACAATACTCTCCAGTAGACTTTCTGTCATCAACACTACTTACCCAATCGGCATCAGCATACCCTTTCAAGAACAAAATTGGAAGCTGATGAAAAGAAAAGGCCATCAGATATAGTACCTTTGATATACCGAAGAACCCTCTTAACAGCTACCTAATGAACCTGAGTTGGAGAACTTAGAAACTGACTTAGCTTGTTGACAGAGAAACCTAAATCAGGTCTGGATAAAGTCAAGTTTATCCAAGTATTGGAGTGGCCCGATAGTACTTCGATATAAGGTTGCATCAACAAAAGGTTCACCATCTCGGATTGATAGTTTACTACTATGAGAGATAGGTGTTGAGCAGGGTTTACAATTAGCCATATCGGTTTTGACTAATAAATCCTTTACATATTTAGACTAAGTTAACATCAAGCCAGAGGAGTTTCTGAATACTTCAAATCCAAGAAAATAATGCAACAGCATACCCTTTCAAGAACAAAATTGGAAGCTGATGAAAAGAAAAGGCCATCAGATATAGTACCTTTGATATACCGAAGAACCCTCTTAACAGCTACCTAATGAACCTGAGTTGGAGAACTTAGAAACTGACTTAGCTTGTTGACAGAGAAACCTAAATCAGGTCTGGATAAAGTCAAGTTTATCCAAGTATTGGAGTGGCCCGATAGTACTTCGATATAAGGTTGCATCAACAAAAGGTTCACCATCTCGGATTGATAGTTTACTACTATGAGAGATAGGTGTTGAGCAGGGTTTACAATTAGCCATATCGGTTTTGACTAATAAATCCTTTACATATTTAGACTAAGTTAACATCAAGCCAGAGGAGTTTCTGAATACTTCAAATCCAAGAAAATAATGCAAGAAGCCTAATGACTTAAATGAAAAGCTAGCATTCAAATCATGAATAAGTTGAGTCATTAATGTTTGATCACTACCTGTGATCAAAATATCATCAACATACACTAAGACTACAATAATTGCGGCAGAAGTTTTGTGTATGAATAATGAAGTATCAGCTCTAAAATTTTGAACCCTTTCTACAACAAGGCTGCCTTGAGTTTGTCAAACCATGCTCTAGAAGCCTGTTTTAACTCATACAAAGATTTATGAAGATGATAAACAAATGAAGGGGCTGCAGTATCAACAAAACCATAAGATTGAACCATGTACACTTCTTCCTTAAGGTCGCCATTTAAAAAGGCATTATTCACATCAACTTGTTGAATATCTCAATTGTATGATATAGCTAGACTAAGGATAACTCTTATAGTTGCTATTTTGACCACAGGACTAAAAGTTTCTGTATAATCCAAACCAGGAGTTTGATTAAATCCTTTTGCAACAAGTCTGGCCTTGTACTTTTCAACAGTTCCATCAACCTAGTACTTGATCCTAAATACCCATTTACTGCCAATAACATTCATGGTATCCTTGTAGGGAACCAATGTCCAAGTGTTATTTCCTTTTAAGGCTGAGAATTCAGTTTGCATAGCTTCCTTCCCAACAGGATGAGCTAATGCCTCTTTTGCATTCTTAGGAACAAAATCATTCATAGGCTGAACATGAAACACCTTAGGCTTGAAGATACCTAACTTAGATCGTGTAATCATTAGATGTTCTGAGTTTGGTACTGGTTTGTGAATGATAATTGTTTTGTATGAGGTAGAGACAGTGTTTGGTTTTTCAGTTTGTGGTGTTAGGGAAGGAATAGTAGAAGTGTTTTGTTGGGTGTGAAATTGGGAAGCTGTTTTTGGTGGAGAGATTGTATTGGTTTTACATGAAAACAAAATGTTGTAGGGAAACTCATTTTCATGAAATAAAGCATGCTTAGTGACATATATTTTGCTAGAGGGATGTAGGTATCTATATCCTTTTGTATTTTCATAATAACCTATAAATAAGCATTTGGAGGAATGATATCCAAATTTTTGCTTGTTGTAAGATCTAAGATAAGGGAAACATGAACATCTAAAGACTTTAAGATCTATATAGTTAGCCTTTTTTTTTAAAGGTATACCAATATGGAGATTTGTTACCTAAAATAGGTGTAGGCAACCTATTTATCAGATATACAGTAGTGTGGAATGATTCCCATCACGTTGTTAAAGGTAGACTTGCTTGTGCCAATAAAGAGAGACCTACTTCCACTATGTGCCTATGTTTTCTCTCTATAATCCTATTTTGTTCATGTACATATGGACAAGTAATTCTATGAACAATACTACAAGCTTGAAGATAATCTTTTAAAACCTGAAATTCTCCCTCATTATTTGTTTGTAGCATTTTCAACTTCTTATCAAACTACCTTTCCACCATTTTATGAAAAATAGGAAAAATGTCCTTAACCTGAGATTTATGAGTTATAGGATATAACCAACAAAATCTTGAGTGCCAATCTACAAGACTCAAGTAATACTTATATCCTTGTTTGACAAATAAGGAGATGGACCCCAAACATCAGCAGAAATCAAATCAAGCATGTTTTGAACATCATGATTAGACCTAGAAAATTGCAGTTTATGTATCTTTCCTAGCTTACAAACATCACACGTTAATTGCACATCAGAATTTCCAACAGAAACATTTAAAGTATTCAAAACAGTATTCACAACAGACAATGAAGGATGTCCTAGCTTGTGATGCCAAAGTTTAAGCAACAAACTCTTAGGTGCTTTTAACAAACTAGTTGTAGTAGTCTTATCTATTTCAAAATTATTACATTCAGGTAGTTTGATATCTCTCTTACCATCACTTCTATTTCTATTAATTGCACTAAAATAAGCAGACTCCTTATTACTAGCTAAGCATTTGTAATGTTAGACCTTGGGAGAAAGAGCTTGTATAGACCATTGCTCAGGAAACCTTGAAGTAGCACATTCCTCGTTGCTTTGTCCTTAACAAAGCAAAAATTTTGATAAAATTCTACAATTATGTTGTTATCCTTAGTCAGTTGTGTAATACTCAACAAACTCTTAGTTATCTCAGGTACTAACAGGATATTTTTCAGTCTAAGTGCAGCATTTGGTACTAAATTTGATGTAACAAGAGAATGACCTACATGTTAGATTGATAAGGAATTGTCATTACCTACTACCATGCGATCTCCACCGTTATATTCTTTACTCAATGAGAGGTTGTTGAGATCTGTAGTAATATAGTTAGTGGCTCCACTATCTATGTACCAATTGGGATTACTACACTTGAAGAAGAGGCAATCATTGGATTATTTGTGATATTCTGGTTCAGCATAGGCACTCTATTATAGTTCTGCTAAGACCCTGTGTTATAGTTCCATTGCTCCATCTGTTGTGCAAGATTTCCCTGTGGTTGATGTCTAAAACCTTGTGCAAAATTTCCTCTAAACATCTTATTAAACTCGTGGTAGCTTACTATTGAGAAGTGTCCTGGCTTTCCACAGAGTTAACAGATTGTTCTCAATCTACCTCTTCTTCCTCTACGTTTACCTCTTGTCCTTCCTCTAAAAACTTGAAAATGGTTTGTTTGAAATGACTGACCACTCCTTTGTTGAGTTCCAACCTGGTTTGCCTTGTTATTGCCTTTAACAATCATATTGGCAGAGGCATTTGATATCTCTAGCAGTGCACTTGAGTTCATTTGCTCAATTCTTGATTCATAACTCATAAACAAGAATTGTGCCTCTTGAAGTGATACTTTACCCGTCTTTGCTATGATAGTAACTATAACAGGATCATATTCAGATCCCAAACCTCCTAGTATATAAGATACTAAATCATTTTCTGTGATCACTTGTCCTGCACCTCTCAAAGAATCAACCAAAATTTTCATTTTGACAACATATTCAGAGTTACTTATTGAACATTTCTTTAGTTTTTGCATCTGACTTCTAATATGCATGATACGTGCCATTGATTGTTGAGCAAATAACTTCTCAATAACAGTCCACACTTTATACACTGTTACACATTGTGTAACTTGCCCTAGAATCGATTCACTGAAGGTAGACAGTAACCATCCAACTAACAACTGATCAATTTTCTTCCAGTTTAAGTAATCATCATTATAAACTTGAATTAACTTGCCTGAATCATCATCTCTGACTTCAACAAATTTTCTAGGATATTTAACAGAACCAAACACATAATTTTCTAGGTCAAAAGCTCTTATAGTAGGCAAAATTTGGGCTTTCCAAAATGTGTAATTACCTTGATCAAGCTTGATTGGAAGATTGAAGCTAAGACTCTTCGCTATCAATTGCGATTACATTTCTCTCTATTTCTTTGTAAGGATAGGCTCCTTGTTGATGACATTCTACATGTAATCGAATTGAGAAATTGGGGAAGATTCCATGGCCACTGATCGAAAGATGCTCTAATACCATTCAAAGCTAAGAATAATTGTTGAAGAGTGAGAACGTGAACTAATGAGAAGAAAAAGTAGAAAGAATCTGGACTTCAATCTTGATCTATGTGTATTTTTTTTTTTTTTTTTTTAACAAAAAGTGCTCTACTTTTGTACAGGAGAATCTTTTTTACTTATATAGAACTCACTACATTAACTGCTACATATACCAGACTTCAAGAACTAATTGCAAATCTTGATCAGCTGCACTAAGATCCATAGTAATACTATATATCCCATAATAACCAATTCGTAGATTTATTTAACATTAATACGAAGAAGTATAAATATTTTTTGACGTAGGAACAGATTTTTTCGAATTTACTAAAGCACACAAACAAAGATATATATGCATTACCATTGTCGATTTCAGTAGCAAGAGTTGGAATGTAAATTCCAGCATAAGATTCTCCAGCAATATAAAATGGATTTGAACTGAACTCTTGATATTGCTTGAACCACTGAATCAATTTACATGTTTGGAAAAAAATTAAGCAGGAATCTTTTCTTGCAGTAACTCAAGAATTCACGTGATTTTATATTATAAAATAATGAATTTGTGAAATGTGCTCTCTACCGTTTTTAGATTTTGAATTATTACAAAAAAAATTACTTAAGGGCATTTGGTTGTTTTTCAATCCTATTAAGGTCTAAGAGCGTGTTGACAAAAGCTGTGTTTGGTGTTAAAGAGTCCCATTGGGAAGTAAGAAAAATGGGATGAATCCCATATTAAAAACATAAAAACCACGAGAAATTTTTATTTATAAATAGATGTCACAATCCAATAGACTAGTTTTTGAATTACATAAAAATTACAAATTGTGAAAAAATAATAGTATTGAGTATAGCAATGATAAACTTCCCAAATTTTTTGTTCAAATGACATAGAATTTGGACAAAAATTTTAAGAAGCTTAGTATTACTCTACTGAGTGCTCTATTCAAAGATTAGGACTTGAGGAGTACACAATTTATTCTTCAAAATTTGTTGTTTTTGAAGGAAAAAAAAAAAACTTATATGACTTTTTCTTTAAAATTTTTTTCCTGTCTTTTCTTATTCTAATATTATATCAAATGCAATTTTATTTATGTTTTTATATATATTAAAAATTTAGTTCAATAATAAATTAATTTAGTTTTTCATTTTCACTTTAATTAATTATTTTCTATGTACATATATTATTAAGGGCTATTATCAATTTCCCCCCTGGAATCGAAAATAATATCAAACCACCACTGGTTTTGAAATTATTAGCCAAAATAATCCGATCGTTAATTGGAATAGTAAAATGATGAAAAAAAGTGACGGATCCGTGAAATTCGAGGGTAAAATGGTCTTTGAGGTTTGAATCCATAATGGATTCCAGCTGGATCACTCAGAGTATGCCACGTGTGGCATCAAATAATTAATAACATTAAAAATTTTCATTAAAAAAAAAAAAAAAACAAAATAACATCAATCTGTCTCTCTCTCTCTCTCTCCCTTCTTCTTCTTCTTCTTCTGCTCTCTGTCTCTCTCTTTTTTTCGAACACAGATGGCCTTCTTCTTCTTCTTCTTCTGCTCTCTGTCTCTCTCTCTTTTTCGAACACAGATGGTCTTCTTCTTCTTCTACTCTCTGTCTCTCTCTCTTTTTCGAACACAGATGGCTTTCTGTCTCTCTCTCTTCATCTCCTTCTCCTTCTTCTTCTTCTCTTACTCTTCTTCTTCGAACCCAAACCCACTCACTGTCACCATTCAACTTTATCACCACCCACCCACCATCAAAACCCACCTTAACCCACTACCGCCGCCCTCTGCTCTCATGTCGTCATCGAGCTTCTTGGACTAGGGTCACTTTTCTCAGCGGTGCGTCGGAGCTTCGGCTCTCTGCCCACCAAGGGATCGTCGAATCTGTGGGTGTCTGTTGACTCGGACGTTGGGTCGATTCAGAGTAAGTGTACCCGTAACAGTAGTCGTAGTAGTGGCGGTGGTTTTAGCTATGGGGAGAGACGGAATGTACCCGTCGTTTTTGGGGTTGTATATGGGTCGGAGTTGGGTGATCGTCAAAGCCAACAAGGCTTCTACCACTGCCCAGAAATGTGGTAGGTGTCCGGCAAAGTGAGCAAAGCCTCCACCACTGCCCAGAAAAGTGGTGGGATGTCGGGTAAGGTGCTGATGGATGACAAGAAGATGATTTAAGCTCAACAGAAAGAGGAGAAGAAGAAGAAGAAGAAGAAGAAGAAGTTGGAGGCGAGTCAATAGTTGATGAATGTGGTCTAATGGGGTCGATATTCCAGAGGAGTTTGTTTGTGTTTGGCAGTTTGGCTATGATGAATGTGGGGTAGCTTTTGAGGACTGCTTTTGTTTTTGTGTGTATTTGTGGTTTTTTATGTATAGACGAACACAATTTTATGTTACTTTGATGATTTGCATGGTATCTGATTTACACAATTTTATATTTATCTATCCCTCTTTAGCTTTTCTTTTTGGTCTCCTACTGCTGCTTCAACTGTTACCGCAACTACTACACACCAAAAAGCTTTATGTGGTTGGATTCTGAGCGTGGGTGTGATTATGATTACAAACTTGGCTTCGTTTGAATCACTGGATTCCAGAATCCATGGGTACACTTTTTTACCCATGTTGATTGATCGAAGAATGTTGGTGTTGCTTTGTTTTTATTTATTTAAAATTTTTAAGTTAATGACCCAGATCTGGGTTCTTCCATTTTTTCACTAATTCATTTTTTGAACCGATCGAAATTTTTTTATTTAATTTCTTCATATTTTTTTAAATTAAAAAAAAAAAATTGATGGTGAAGATTCACTTATTTTTATAATTTTTTAAATTATTATTTATTAATTAATTTTTAATCAAATATTTAATTAGTTTTTCCCATTTTAGTTATTTTTAAATTTGTTAATCTTTTTTAAATGAAAGGTATGGGTATTTTGGTCTTTTAATGTTTTTTGTCATAAAACCACTAAAATTTAAATGAAAACCGCTTTTGGAAGACGGTAAGGGGTTTTTTGGCTAATATTTTTAAAAGTTAGGGTGAACTGATATTATTTTTGTTTTCAGGGGGTTTTTTAGATTTTTCCCTATTATTAATTACTAAACTTTTGTGAAATTCCTAGTTACTTATATGATAAAAAGAAACCCTATACATATTTAATAAAATCATCATATTAATTACCTCCAGAAGAAACTTGTGTGTGTTGGCAGCTGTTTGTAGATCACCTGTTGCATATGAACCGTTGTCTTTATAGTAAGAGAAGCCAACACCAGCAGGAGAATCCAAGTATATGATGTTAGATACCTAAACATGAAAAAGTATTAGTCACAAACCATATAGATTTTTTATTATATATGCGTGTTTGCCATGTTTTTCAAAACCATCCTTTGGCTTTTGAATCTAGAAGTAGCTTTCAAAAGTATTTAATTATAATATTAAAAGGAGCAAATTACAAATTATCTATGCGTTGTTTAGGTCCTTACGTATGGAGTCAATATTGTATTTTATTGACATTTATCTCTTCCATCGATAGTCATTTTAGTTCAATATCTTTACCATTCATCATTAAATGGACAATTGAGATGACTCATAAAAGATGGATCTCCAATAATATATAGATCTTATGTAGTGGTAGACCCATAAAATTTGATGGGAGGCCACATGAATAAAATAATAAAAATATTAAAAATTAAGAACATATTAAATATATAATTTTTTTTATGTAAAACAATTCTTGATAATATTATATAGTTTAAATAAAATAAAACATATATCATATTTAAGCAAAGCAAATATTTTATATTTAAAAATCCTAATGAAATCATTAAAATAAATAACAATGAAAGAAAAAAAATATAAAATACATAAAATTATAATTGTCTTCAATGAGACTTCATAATTTGAAATTATTTAATGATAATTTCTCTATCAATTTTGTTAAAAATATCTTTCTCCACATACACAAGCCAATTGCAAATTAATAAGGTTATTCAATAAAATTATAAATTACCAATGAAGTAGTATTTTATATAGGAGAGAACATGTATATGACTATAAGGAATCAATTGTGCCTCGAAAGTGTTCCCCTAGCCCAATGATGGATCCCGGATCTTGTGGATCTCCATAGAGGTCCATCTTTGGGTCTCTTTCAAGCACTAGAAGTAGGAGAGGCTCGCTTCTCTTGTTTACTGCTTATGCCGCAACTATTGCAAGCCCTTGTTTTGTTTGGTGACGGTGCCACAAGCATGGCGAACAAGGGTGGTGCTAGTAGAGATGGATCTCTATAAAGATCCAAAGATAAGATCTCCCTATTTTTAACTTTTAATGTTTTACTATTTATATGCAATCTTGTGAGGGAAATTTTCAAAAAACTCCTAATTTTTGATAAATTATTCATTTTCCTCTATGTAGTTTAGTTTTTATTTAAAATATAGTCTGACTTTAAAGTAAACACCTAAAATATCTCTCGAAGGTGTATAAAAAAATGATAATACTCCTGATATTAATAGACTCTATGATATGAATATGGTTGACTGTTTGACTTCAGCGATAAAAATAGAAATGGGAATAAAATTAATTAAAATATGTAATATTAAAAATTAAAAATTAAAAAAAAAATTGAAAAAAAATAAAATTTTTTTATCACTCAAGTCTTTCTCTCTATTACCCAATCACTCTCCTTTATAGCGGCAGATCGCTTTTTCTCATCTCTCTTTTTTTCTTCTTCTTCTTTTTTTTCTGGGATTCTTCTCTCTCTCTCTTTTCTTTGTCTCTTATTCTTTTCTTCAAGAAACTGAGATGATTCTAAGTTTTTTGGCAGCAACGTAGTGCTCGGAGCAAGAGTGGGCGATCCCTCCTTCACTACCACCTCCTCTCCAGAACTTCTGCCTCTCTGACTTCCACTTAATCCCTTTTTAGCCTTTTCGTCACCACCCTCTTCCAAACCATAGATCATGTCTCCTCCAATTTCATCTCTGTCAACTTCAGTTATAACTAGACCACCAAAACCATCACCATCCATTCTCCTGTTCCTTATTCACCATCCAATGCCACCATCTTGTCACTCGTCAAAACCTAGATGAAGATCTATCTGAGTTCTTGGATTCGAATCTAGATGAAACTTTATCTGGGTTCGAATCGATGGTTCATCTAGTTTTTTTTTTTTTCAATTTATGTTGTTGAAGATTATTGATTTTTTGTTGATTTTTTTTTTTTTTTTACCAAATACTGTTGTTGAAGATGATTGATTTTTTGTTGATTTTTTTGGGTTGGGGCCATTTTTTGGGTTTCTAGTAGAGATGCCTAAAAATCCATAATTTATCGGTTTCTAAGAGCTAGAAACCTATAAGAATAAAGAGAGGAGAGAGAGAAAAAGAGGAAAGAAAGAGAAAAGGGAGAAGAGAAAGAAAAAGGAAGAAGATAGAGAGAATAAAATGTGGAAGATGATTGATGATTCTGAATTGAAAGATGTTGAAGATGATTAAAGATGGAGATGGAAGAGGTTAAAGATGATGATGGTGGAGTTCATATTGTGGAGATCCACATTTAAAAATATATATATATATATTAATTTATTTATTTTTTAATTTAGTGTGTTTTTATCTTTTAAAATCTCATAACCAAGGGTAGTTAGGTCTTTTTATGCTCTGCACATGTCTACTCCACTTTGCTATTAATAAAGTGAAGACATTAGGTATTTCAGATAATAAAGAAATCACATGGGGGAAAATAGACAATCTATCAAAAGTCATGAGACTTTTTGGGATTTTCCCTCCTTTTAATAATGATCTTGACCATGTATCTATCTCAAAAGATGGAGAATGGAAATCTAGATTTTTTTTTTTAAAATAATTTTAATTTCTATTGAAATGATCAACTATTTATAGCCTTGTTAACTTTAATGGTAAAAGTCATGAGATTTTTTGGGATTTTCACTCTATTTAATAATGATTTTGATAGTGTATCTATCTCAAAAGATGTAGAATGGAAATCTAGATTTTTTTTTTTAATAATTTTAATTTATATTGAAATGATCAACTATTTATAGCTTTGTTAACTTTAATGGTCAAACTAAATTAACTAAATCTAAATGCCAAGAGGTTAATGTCAATAAAATGAAAAGTTAACTCTGTGCGTAAGGGCTTCATTTTCAGTAAATATTTTATAATTTGTTGTATCAAAATCTAAGTTACTTTGCATATGCTCTTTTAAGAAAAACCAAATCCTACTAACTTTCTTAAAAGAATTTTATGAATGTTGGGAGGAAATTAGTCTCATAAAATTTAAATGGGCTCAAATCATAAAGCCTATTAATTTATAAGGTCAATAATTCAAAGTTGGCCCATTGAACAAGCCTAAGGGATAAACCTAAGATCTGCCCGTGGGAGAACTCCGAAGAGGAAGCTCGAGGGAGAAGCCTAAGGTCAGCCTATAGAAGAGATCCAAGTGATGAATCCAGGGTCAGTCTGAAGAGAAAGCCTAAGAGTAGGGTCCGGAGGTGGTGTAGTGGTCTTCCAAACATCTTGAGAAAGGGCACGACAAGAACCAAAATACCTTTGCCTAGAGGTGAGACTACAGGCAAAAGGGAGACTCCATCTTAAAATTTAAATAAGTCCCTTAGTGGTCTAATAGCCTCTGTATTGTCAAAGGGGACAGTAAAGGAGTTGACCAATTGCGTGGCCCATGAGAGTGCCACGTGTCATTGTGTAAGAAGGAACAACTAAACATGACCCCTCGGATAGAGCAGTGAACGAGAGAGTGCCATGTATCCCTATATCAGATGGGACAATTAAAAGGTTGATAAGTTACTGGCCTCTTTAATAGAGCGACAAACGAAAGAGCGTCACTTATCCTTACTTTAGAGGGGATAACTAAGGGGTTGACAAGTCATTAACTCCTTGGGCAGAAGCGATAAACGGAAGAATGTCACGTGTCCTTGCGTCAAATGGGATAACTAAGGAGGTAATAAGTTACTGGCCTCTCGGATAGAGCAGCAAATGAGAAAGAGCCACATGTCCTGTGTCAAAAGGGATAGCTAAAGGGCTAATAAGTTACTAGCCCTTTGAAAGGGCAACACATGTCCCTGTGTCAAAAGGAATAGCTAAGGGATTGAAAAGTTACTAGCCTTTTGGACAAAGTGGCGAATGGGAGAGGGCCACGTGTCCTACCTTAAAAGGGATAACTAAAGGGCTGACAAGTTATTGGCCTCTTAGACAAAACGACGAACGGGAGAGGTCTATATGTTCTTACATCAAAAGGGACAGCTAAGGAGTTGACAAGTCATATGACCCTTTGGACAGAGCAGTAAAAGAGAGATCTCCATGTGTTCCTACGTTAGAGGGGACAACTAAAGGGTTAACAAATCTTATGGCCCCTTAGCAAGAATAGCGAACGAGAGAGAAACATGTGTTCTTGTGTTAAAGAGAACATCTAAGGGGCTAATAAAACCTTTTGTTTCTTTGTCAAAATGGCAAATTAGATGCTGTCACGTGTTCCTATGCCAAAGAAGACAACAAAGAGATTTGGCCACTAGCTAAGGAGATTTGGAAGCAATAGGACCAAGTAAAGAGGTCATATAAATACATTGTTCCATCATTAAGAAGGGACATCTCATCTAAGGATCTTAGAAAAACTAAAAAAGCCCTTGAAGGGTTTTCTTCTAAGAAGTTTAAGGGATTTAAACCTTTTTAATCCATATGAGGAATGTCTCTATGATACCTATCCATATGTAAGGTTAAGGGCCAAAGAAACAGTTAGTCTTCGCTTATCGAATGAGCCTTATCTCACCCTCGAAAAATTTAGGTGTATAAAAACTACTTTTTCAGTTGGGTTCACATCATATAAGTGAAGCCTTAGTGCTCTTTCTAGTTGAAATGAGCTAAGAAGAATGTAAATCAATCTATTGTTAGTATCTTCATCATATGGTAAAAGGGAGTATCCTCAATCCCTTTTATTCTTAAATATTTACTCTTCCTAAGGGATTGTTTTCGTCTATCCCATTTAACTTGAGCGTCGAAGGGTCTTCGCTGATAATATTCTTCATCTCGTAGGTACTCACAGTCTTAGGGCTCATAATGCTTAGATGTTATCTCTTTAGAATCTGTCTTATCCCTTACTAGGAGCTAAAATAAAGGTGGACCTAACTTGCTCCCCAAGGAATTTTTGTCTAATATTATCCGGTGAAAGGGGATCAGAGGGCCCGAGGATCATCTGATGTCTCTTGGTTCCTTAAAGATGATCTCTACCATCAGTGGTCGAGGGGAAGAACAGCTTGCCCGAGAGGAGGAACATTTCACCCAAAAGGAAAGATCCCTTCAGCCGACCTGGTCATAAACAATCTAAGGGAAATGATCCCAAGTACCTTACTCCTTTTAGCCTTATTTCCTTTACTAAGGTAATCCAAGTTATCTAATAGAATTTCTATCATTTTAGGCTTTATTTATTTCATAATTCTTAATATCATTATTGATGCAATTTGTGTGGTCAATTTTTGGCATCTACATAGGGGCTTAAAGGCCCAATGTCTTGACATCCACATAGAGGTTAACAGGGCTCGATACCTTCATTTCCAAACAAAAGCAAAGGGAGCCCAAAGGCTAATTAAGTAAACATTTACGTCTATATGAAGATTCTTTTAATAATCACCTCCAAGGAGGATGTCATCTTTCTAATGACCCTTAAAGGCAACAAAAACCTTCAACCAACAACTACAAAGTAGAAACTTACTATACTAGAAGACAAGCTAATAAAAGGTGAAAATCTTTAAGGTAAATCTTGGTGAAAATAAGCTAGGTGGTAATCACTATTATTCTAACGAAGAATCGACTAATTTCAAGATATTCTTATTAGTTTCAGGTACCTCACTTCTTTCCATACCAGAAACTAGGAAGGTTACTATTGGAAAGTAAATTAACCTTATAAAATTTAAATGGGCTCAAACCATGAAGCTCACTAATTTACAAGGTCAATAATTCAAGGTTGATTAACGGATAAGCCCAAAGGATAAGCTTAAAGTCTACCCGTAGGAGAACTCCAAAGAGAGAGCTATGAGGAGCCTAGGGTCAGCCTATAAGAGAGATCCAAAGGATGAATTCAGGGTCAATACTATGGGAAAGCCTAAGAGAAGGGTTCGAAGGTAGTGCAATGGCCTTCGACCCAAACACCTGGAAAGAGGCACAACAAGGACCAAAATATCCCTATCAAATGGTGAGAAAACAACCCAAAGAGAAACTCTATCTTAAAATTCAATTAAGTTCTTGCTCGTCTAATAGCTCCTACACTATCAGAGGGGACAACAAATGAGCTAACCAATTGTACGACCATTAAGAGCACTATGTGTCCTTGGGTCAGAAAAGACAGCTAAGAGGCTAAAAAGTCACGTGGCCTTTCGAACAAATTGATGAACTGAAAAGTGTCATATGTCTCTATGTCAAAAAGGACAGTTAATAGGCTAATAAGTTATTGGCCCTTCGAACAAAGCAATGAACGAGAGAGTGCCACGTGTTTATACGTCAAAGGGGATAGCTAATGAGTTGATAAGTCATTGGCCCCTCAAATAGAGCGATAAACGAGAGAGTGTCATGAATCCCTACATTAGAGGGGACAACTAAGGGGTTGATAAGTCACTTAGCCCTTCAAATAAAGTACCGAAAAAGAGCATCACATGACCTTAAGTCAGAATGGACAACTAAAAGGGTTGACAAGTCACGTGGCCCTTTGGATAAAACGACGAATGAGAGAGCACCACATGTCCATATGTTACAAAGGACAACTTAGGGCTGGCAAAACCATGTACCTCTTTGTCAGAATGACAAATTAGATAGTACCACATGTCCATATGTCAGAGGGGACATCAAAGGGACTTCGCAACTAGATAAGGAGATGTGGAAGTACTGGGACCAAGTAAGGAGTCTACACAAATATATTGCTCCATTACTAAGAAGAGATATCTCGTCTAAGGGTCATAGAAAAACTAAAAAAAGCTTTCAAAAGGTTTTCTTCTATGACATTCAAGGAATCTAAAGCCCTTTAATCCATAAGAGGGATTCTCTACGATACCTATCCATATGAAGGGTGCTAGTTCTCTACTTATCAAAAGAGCCTTAATTTGGCCTCGAGAAATTTAGGTGCACAAAACCTACTTTTTGGGTTGTAAAAGAGGTTCAGATTGCCTAATTGAAGCTCTAGTGCTCTTTTTGATTGAAGAGAGCTAGGGAGGATGTAAATCAATCTATTGTTGGTATCTCCATCATACAGTAAAGGGAAATATACTCAGTTCGCTATATTCTTAAATATTTATACCATAATTGCTCTTTTTAAGGGTTTGTCTTCGTCCATCCCATCTGACTTGAGCATCAAAGGGTCTTTACTGGTAAACCTGCCGATGAGCCTTTAATGGTTTTCTTCATCTTACAGATACTCACAATTTTAGAGCTTATAATACTTAGATGCTATCCCCTTAGGATTTGCCTCATCCTTTACTAGGGGCCAGAATAAATGTAGACCTAACTTACTCCCTAGGGAATTCCTATCTAATATTATCCTATGAAAGGAAATCAAATGGCCCCAAGGATCACCTAAAGTCTTCTGGTTCCTTAAGGATGATCTCTACCATCAATGGCCAAGGGGTAGGACAACTTGCCTAATGGGAGGAACATTTCGCCCGAGGGGAAAAATCCCCTAAGCCGAACGGGTCACGAACAATCTAAGGGAACTAATCCCGAGTACCTCGCTCCTTTTATTCTTATCTCCTAAGATGTTTAACAGAATTTCTATCCCTTTAGACTTTATTTATTTCATAATTCTTAATATCATTATTTATGCAATTTATGTGGTCAATTTGGCATCAATAATGAGAAAACATGGCAGCCTATTCTCTTTTAATAAAATTATTATAATTACAACTTTATTCTTTTATCATTCCATAACAAAAACAAAAATTCCCTTTTCTGACATTTATGGGAAAAGTGGTTTTTTATATGATGGGGTAATGTGGCAGTTATGGTCATAAAAGCTATAACAATATAATATTATTATTATAATTAAAAAGCTGACGATACTGTGTAAACATTCATATATTCTCGATGTAAGGGTCAACAAAATTATTGATATGACATAAAAAAACTCAGTTAAAAACTTACTTATCTTAATCTTTGGATTGAAAATACATCAATGACTAAATGTTAATGACAAGTTTTTAAATTAACTTTTTTTTTTTTAATTTGTTTTAACCTAACCCTTTAATTAAATATATAATTCAAATAACACAAAACTATTAAAATAAATTATTTTAATACCAAACAGTTCGCAACAAAAGATTAATAATTCATAAACAAATAAAATAATTCTCATGTTAAAATAATAATTATCATAATTCACAAACAAAGCATTGTGCCAAAAAAAAAAAACCATTTTCACAGTTTGGTCATAGCTTCAAAATTTTCATTACTTTTAGTGTTATTTATTGAAATTTTCTCATAAAATTATATCTCTGTAATTTATTTCAATTTGAACAAGATGGTCATACAATACTTACAAGAGTTTTTATGATATATATATGTATATATATATTTATTCATATTTGAATAACAGATTTTTGTGATATTTAAACCAAATAGTTTTACTAATTTTACCGAGTTTAAAGAACACTTTTATAATATACAAGTGAAATAATAAAAGAAAAGCTAATGCTTCAAATTCTCTTTTTGTACTGCATAGCCAACAACAATGTTCTGTTAAACACGAACACCAAACTGTTTATGATTTAAGCAAATTATTTCCAAAGTTAAGATATAAATGATAATTTTATAAGCAGAAGCAATATCAAATGTAGTCATAGTTTATTGAAACTGCCTTTCGTACCATAAATTGTGTTCTTAATTCAGTAAAATTACTCTTCTCTCAATTAATGTGTTTTGTTAATATGATACATATGTTTTAATTTTCAATCAAAACAACATTTTAATATATTCTTAGCAGGAACTTGATAAGATTTTCATGTTATTTTTTCTCAAAGCACTTTTCAGGATTAAAAAATATAATAATCTAAAATGCTAATATGGAAGCATTTTCGGTAAGTATAAAGTGCTTCTACAATGTTTTTCACCTTAGACCAGCTATAAGGATTGAGATGTAAACTCGGCAATTGGCCTTTTTCCTTCCCCTTAGCAAAATTAAATGGGCCTGTAAAACAAAAACAAACAAACAAAAATAAAAAGAGAAGTGATATTTCCACCACTAAAAATCCGTATACCCCTTTTTGTAGATACACCTCATTGAAATATTTTAATAGATCATATCTAGTAAACCACCCCACAATTTATAAATTTACCCTTTATTTTATCTATTTTTTATAATTATAAATAAATAAACTATAAAATAGTTAAAATTACATACAAAAAGTTTTAAAACAATACAAAGAACCGCACCTCCAGCAGATTTGGATAGAGGCAGTGGCCATATGTGATTTGATTCTCTATTAAATGCATCAAATGAGAGAGAAGAAATTTAATAATTCTGATTATCAATTAATTTTTATGCTGACCTATCATTTGATTGTTAAAAGTCTAAGAAAAAAAGTTGAAAGAATAAATCCTAGATCATGGGAAGCACAAAAATATATCATACACCATAATAAAATAAGATGAGAGAGAGAACCATGTTCATAGACGAAACCAAGTATGCTAGAGCAACCAGGTCCACCATTAATCCATAAAACCACCGGATCTTTCAATGAATTTCTCTCTGATTCAACAAAGTAGTAGAATAAATTCTTTGGAGGAAGAACACCAACATTCTCTATGCTCACATACCTACAAATCCCAAAATTTACCAAACCATAAATTTCCAACCGATACTAATAATAATGGCCAATTACAGTCATTAACAAAACAGTACAATTATATTATTCAATAAATAATCATGAAAAATAATTAACATTTCTGTCGGCAAGAAATTACAATAAATGTATCACAGGGACAAATCAAGAGATACAATAGTCTGTTGCGGGGAGGCGGGGGGAGATGTGTCACGAATGAACTAGTAACAGTTGCCAATATACTCGTTAAAACAACAAAAAGATTATATTCAACAAATAATATGTAAGTTATATATTCAATAATAAGAGATTACAAAATCAATAAGGAGATTTACCCTGAATAGTGTTTGGAGGGGAAGGTACCGGTGAAGCCAGGAAGCTTAGTGACTAAAGCGCTTTCAGGAGCAGCTTCAGTAATCACAACAATAGTAAGCATGCAAAGTGAAAGGAGGGAGAAGAATTTATCCATGGCGATGAATATATTTAGCAAACAGAAATATTATGTTCATTTATATAAGATTTTTTCTGTGAGAGAGAGAGAGAGAGAGAGAGAGAGAGAGAGGTTTGATAGAATAAATCCAATTAATTAAAGCATGTAGGAGCAAATGGAAAAGAGTGGAAAAGTTGTCAATATTTGGCAAAACAAGACTCTATATAAAACAGGAGCATAGTTAGAAGTTTAATTTGGGATGAACGAATTTAAATTTTATTTCAGGTGGACTTAAATTTATGTTTGGTGTCTTATCTTTCATTAAAATTTAGTTATTGAACTATTAAATTGATATAAGAAATTTTATTATTACTTATTAGGTTATAATTATTATATTTTTAAAAAATTAAAACAATTGTTTTTTCTTTTGGATATCATAAAAAAACCCTCCCAAAAAGTAAAATAATGTCAAACCACTGTTGGTTTAGAAAATAATATCCAAAAAAATCTGACCATTAGTGGGATAGTGGTTTCATCCAAAAAGCAAGTGATATCTTATCCAAACCTTGTAAATACAAAAATACCCTTATAGTTTAAATAACATAATAATATGTTAAAAACTTCAAAATTTAAAATTGAAAAAAAAAAAAAAAAAAAAGATCCATTAGATTTGTTAATTGCCAAACTGGCCCGCATGACCAAATCCATCTATCACCCACCATTCTTAAAAAATCCATCACCCACCGTTTATCATATCACACATACAACATCACCCATTGTTCATCAGCAAGCCCATCATCAATTAAACCATGAATTAATTATCTAGTAAATAAGCTAATCGCAAAAGAATTTTAAAAGAAAACCATATAAAATAAAATAATTTAAAAATAAATAAAATTAGGGGTGAAGATCCCAAATTTTCAAAAAAAATATATATTATTAAACAAATGGGAAAAAATGGAGGTGGAGAAAATATTAAAAATTAAAAAAAATAAATAAATAAACATTGGAATGTGGAATCTCCATCATCCATCAAAGATGAGATCTCTCGCCAATGAAGCCCATTTACTAGAAATGGAGACCTAGACACCAAGATCTAAATTTTCAACTTCAAGAGACAGAGCCAATTCTCTATCTTCAAGAGATAGAGACATAGAGAACTAGGTCTTCGTCTTCAATTCAAGAGAGTGTGGTGAGCAAAGCAAGTAGAGAGAGGAAAGTAACGAACAAGGAGGAAGAGAAATCGAAGAGTGGGAAAAGGGATGATAAGAGGGAAGAGAAGGAGGAGAGAGATACAACTAGGGTTTTTTTGTACTTAAATCATGAGTATATTTACCTTTTTACCCTTTAGAAGTAATAGAATCGTCATCTTTGGATGGAAGCCACTAGTAATATAACTTTTGAGATTTTTTGGGTATTATTTTCAATATCAGCAGTGGTTTGGTAACATTTTACTTTCGAGGGGGTTTTAATAATATCAATTTTTTTTTTCCACAAATAATTTGAGTAGGTTGCAGCTTACCGTCCTAAGCCATGAAAAATTGCTTACGGTGTATAAGATCAAGAAATTAATTGATGAGTAGCTATTCCAAGTTTATTCTAACTTTAATGTTGAAGATTGCAAATATAAACTAAAGGGAAAGATGAAACTCCAAAGAAAAAGATCAAATAATAATGATAATAAGATGAACATGAAACATTTATATGTAGTTTATGAAAAACAGTTTCTTCCTTATATATATATATAAACATATAACGTTTATATGTTTAGTTGTAATTACTTTTATATATATATATAAAGAGAGAGAGTGAGAGAGAGAGATATTCTAGCATACACTTGATAAAAAGTGTGGTTGTAATTTATTGTATGTGATTACAATTAAATATATGATATTACAATTAGTATATGTAATCACACTTACTGATTTGTCGATTGTGATTACATTTATTGTGATGCTCGAATTCAAAGAGATCTAATAGATTTTTTTTTTTAAAAATAATAATAATAAAGCATAAATGAGGCTCATATGAATAAGTCAAAGAAACTTAATTAAATATTTCAAATTAAAGAGCCCAATTGGATTAAAAAAAAAAAAAAACTTGGTCAATAAATCATTTATGGACCCCAAATTTAAGTAAGCCTAAATTGAAAATTAGTATGACTCATTTTTCTACTAAATACACTCGTTTGCTTTCAAGCATAAAAGATATATGTACAAAGGGGTGTAAATTCGGTGGACATATAAAAAAAAAAAAATGAAAAGAAAACATGTGGCTGTTAAAATGATTTAAACATGAGATATTGAGAGAGTGAGACCAAATGATTTAACATGAGAGACTGGGACCAGTCACACACTAACACATATACATAAATAAAATTGAGAGGGTTAGCGATAATAACAAATAGAGATAGCGACGACAGTTGAGAAACAAGAAAAGTTAAAACAATAAAGAAATGAGACAATTATCAAATATAGATTTAGAATCATATATAGTTTCTCAACTTATCACGGGTTTTCTCATATTCATGATAGGAATCTGGGAGAGTCTTGTCATTTACTATTTACAATTTAATATATTTATTTGTAATCACATATAATAAATTATAATCATATATATTTTTTTAAGTATATGTATACTCAAGAAGACTCCATACATATATCTACATATATAATTTATTCACTTTTAATCTCCAAAAAACAGTTTGGAATTTTGTAAAATCCTTTATCCGTATCATTATAGGGACAATCCTTTGGCTCCTGTGGATAGAACTGGAGTTTTGTAAAATCCATCCCTCAATCTTTTTTATTTTTTGGTTCTTTTATTTCTATTTTGTGTGGTTTATTTGTTACTGTTTATGATAAATTGTTGATAAGGAAATCTCGAATTTGAAACTTCTTGGTGATCTCTTTTGTCATGTTCAGATGTGGATTCTTGCTCCCATGTGCTTCATGCATTTTCATTTCCTTTTCAGTTTCGACTTGGAAGACTTTTGGTGATCTCTCTTGTCGTTGTTTAGATGTAGACTCTAGACTGTTGTGTCCAAGTAGCTCATGCATTTTCAGGACCAAAAAAAAAATAAAAAATCTCTTTTCCAAATTTTTTTTTTTGGTTTGAATTGCTTTTCTTTAATCATACGTGGAAACAAGTGGCTTAGCTGACAATAAAACTGTTAAAAAATCAATTTATTTGAATTTGATAGGCTTCGAATGCCCAGTCGAGACTAAGAGATCATTTGTTTTTATTACTATTTCATTAAATAGGTCTAAATTATACTTATTAAGTGTTTTTTGTTTATTTCCTTTAGCGGTCAAACCACTTAAAACCATCTAAAAATCATTTTAAAAAAAAAAAGGCTAAAGCTTTTGATTTTTAACTTAATATCAAATCACTGAATGATTTTTTAAATATATTATCCTAAATCTATTCTTCCAAAAATAATATATTTTAAAATTTATCATAATTTTATATTATATAGATTACTTTTAATGGTATTCCTTTAAATGTTACTTTTATATAGATATATAACAATGGTAATTTAACTTAAAATCATTTTGTTTATTTTTATTTAAATATATAAATTTAATTTACTAGAATATAATAATTTATTTATGTATATAAAATTTTCAAAAAAAAAATACTGTGCTATAATTATTAATCATATTTTAATTGTGAAAAAAATATTATTAATGTAAACATAAAAATATTTTAGTATTTACTAAATAATTTATTATAATTTTTTGTATTATATTAAATAAAGTCACATAGCAACTAATTATAAAATGATATAAATATCAAATTATTAGTTTTAGACAATTTTAATTTAAAAAAACAAATAAGGTTACTATACATTAAGAGGTAAAATAAAAAAATAAAAAAAAAATGTTATTCAGATTTTAGGTTTCAGTCGTTCTTCAATCTTCAACAATATTATTCAATCTTTAGATTAAAAAAAAAAAAAAAAAGACCTCTATATTGAAAATTAGGCCACAGTAGACATCATATTGGATTTCCTAAGCCCCTCAACATAAGAAAGCTTAGCTAGACGTGTCTCATCTCATTGCTGAGTTGGGTTCATTTGCAAACTCACAACATGTTACAAGGATGAAATGTGATCATGTACAACCTAACCGAGAGTTGACATGTGGCATATTGTGTGCGTTTGCTTAATGCAAGTTTTTATATCTATCAATGGAAGTGTACAATAATTATTAAATTAATGAGATAAAAAATGTTGATCCAAATTTAACAACATTGTTTAATCTTTACAAAAAATGAAAAAGACCCCTAAATCGAAAGTTAGGCAACAATAGACAGCACGTTGGATTTCCTAAGCCCCTCAGCATGAGAAAGTTTAGCTATGACGTGTGTCTTATCACTTATGTCATTGGTGAGTTGGGTTCGTTTGCAAACTCACAACATGTTACAAGGATGAAATACAATCATATACAACCTTGCTAAGAGTTAACATGTGGCATATTGTGTGCGTTTGCTCCACGCAAGTTTTTACACCTATTAATGGAAGTGTACAATAATTATTAAATTAATGAGATAAGAAATGCTAGTCCGAACTTATTGCTAGACATGACCACGGTTCGGTTCGATTCTGGTTTCGGTTTTGAACCGACGGTTCCGGTTTCGAACAGACGATTCCGGTTCTAAAAAAGCTAGAACCGAAACCCTAACAGAAATAACACGGTTCCGGTTCGGTTCTGGAACCGACGGTTCTATAACGGTTCAAGTTCCGGTTCCAGTTTCGGTTCTATAATGGTTTCGATTCCGATTCTGGAACCTTTTTTTAAAATGATAATTTGAAATTTAAAAAGTAATATTAAATTATATTTTAAAATTAAAAAATAAATTTATACACAAACCAAATAAAATCCAGATTACCCATTTACCCTCACTGACTCACTCTTCTCTCTTCTCTCTCTGTCTCTCTCTCTCTGACTCTCTCGTCTAATCGCTCTTTTCTTCTTCGATTCTCCCTCTTCTTCTTCTTTTCTATTTCTCTGTTTTCTTCTCTTTCTCTCTTCTCTCTTCTTCTTCTTCTTCTCTTTGTTTTGTTTGTTTTCTTCACCAGCCGAACCCAGACGCCGATCTGGGTTTCCATGGAAACCTAGACACCGATCTGGGTTCTGAAAACCCAGATCGAAGCCGATTTGGGTTCTGGGAACCCAGATCGAAGCCAATCTGGGTTCTGGAAACCCAGATCTGCGTCTGGGGGAAACCCAGATGGCATTTGGGTTTCCATCTGGAAACCTAGACAGCGTCTGGGTTTCCAACGGTTGACACTTGACTCTTGTTTTTTTTTTTCGTTTTTTTTTTAATTTATTTAAAAACCCGAACCGAACCGGAATCGTCGGTTTAAGGCGGTTCCGGTTCCACCGGTTCTTTGAACCGGCGGTTCCGGTTCCTTTAAAGTTAGAATCGGAATTGGAACCGCTACAGTGACGGTTCCGGTTCGGTTCCAAACCGGAACCAAAACCTTATGTTATGGTTCCGGTTCTACAGTGACGGTTCGATTCGAACCACACGGTTCGAATCGAACCGTGGTCATGTCTACTTATTGCTAAATTTGTCTAATGTGATAGGCTCCCACCAAGTTATTCACAAATATAATTTTTTCGAAGAAAAGCACTCTTTTTTGAATTGCTCTTTATTAAATTTTTATGTGAATAAATTATAAATTAACTATTTAGACTATAACTATTTATAATCAAAGTCAACTTTTCAATTTATTGACAAATTACTTTCACTATCACGTTTGAACGTCAAATTTAACATTTGTTTGTGTAAAAAAGTAGAAGGATATTTTATTCTTCATTACTTATAATTTGATACAATAAAATAAAGAAAATTAAAAACAGATTTAAAAAATAAAAGAAACAAATTGAAAATAATATTTTTTTTAGAAAATTAAAATTGAAATAACTCAAGAATTTTTTTTTTTTTTTCAAAAGACACTAGGAAGTTGAAGGTGTAGAACCTAGACAGAGTCCACCTTCAAGTTCTTCACAAGGGATAGAGATTCTAAGTGAGGATCTCCATTGGTGTCGTCAGTGATGGAGTTTGATCAAAATAAAATCTAGACGAGGATCTTCATCAATCTATTGAATGGTGGAGATTTCATCTCAATTTTCTAATTCATTTTTTTTAATTCTTTTGATTTTTTTTTTTAATTTCCACGCAACTCTTTGCTACCATCCGTCTTAAAAGATGATGGTGGAGATTTTATTTTTATTTTTTATTTTTTCATTTTCTTTTTATAAATAAATTTTTTAATTTTACAAAAAATCTCCACAATCCATCTTGAGAGGGATTATGGAGATCATTTTTTTTTTTTGAGTCCTATTTTTTTACAAATATATTTTAAAATTAAATATAACAATAATATAAAAAGATAAAAATACCTTTAAATGTATTAAATTTGACTGAAATTGACAAATGACAATTGTTCAATAAACTGAAAAGTTGATTCTACGTAATAGTAGATAGTATATTCCATATAGCTATTTATATATATGCATATATATATATATATATATTAAAATTATAGCTATTTAATACTCCATATAAAATGATGAATATGAAAATGGTTCATACTGATTTTCCTAAGTAATATAATTCCGTTGCTCTTTAAACTCCCTGCCTAGTTCTGTTGATCTTTTGATGATATAAGGTATTTGGAAATCAGTTGATTAAAAGAAGTCCACAATCTTGATCTTTAGACCAATGTCATGGTTTTTGACATATTGGCTACTACAAACGAGGATAAAACACATTCACTACCACATAGTAGTAGAAAACACATCCGTGCCAGTTTATAATCTGCTCCCTCGATTGAGAAGAAAAATATTTGCTGCTGTTTTTTAATTTGATTACAAATATCTAAAAATGATAACACTAGTTTATTAATTATAGTAAATTTTTATTCGGATATAAAAATGTCATAATTGGTTTGGTATTGATGAGAATATTATATTTTTTCTCCACCTAACCAACTCCTATAGAAGTGCAGTGACTCTCTTGGCTTGTATTCTGGGACTGTGTGACCTGCTCCCTGTAACATGTAATCAATGAATCAAACAGCACTCTTTAAAGTAGCTCTAAAATTATTAGAATATTAATTATCTTCCTAAAGAAATGAAATCATGTAATTTTTATCTTGCAGGTAGTAGGTAGTTGAAGTATTAGATAGGTCTTCCACAACAATTTTTTGGTTCAAGTCCTTTCATTCCCATATCGTATTGTCGAGAATTTTCGAAAAATAAAAAATTCAAAAGAATTTTTATCTAAATTGAAAGTAAGAAGGTTGATCCATCCTTAGGGGGATTTGTAAATCTTCCATAGAAGTATCTGACTATACATATATATATAAATATCTACACACACCTTGACAGTGAGAAAAGTGAGATTATAATCATATCCTTGTAAATACCTGCAACAATTAAAACATGTTATTACAATTCTAATACAAAAGTTATATTAATCAACATATGTATACCTTTATTACTTACTTTGTCTGATAAAAAACATTAATATATTGGATAATATCAAAAATGGTTTTTGAAATGCAATATAAATTATTATTGAAACTCTTAGTGACCATAACAACTATGTTTATATGATGAAGACTCTATATCCATTTGGTATCACCGCACAGCTTTGGTCAATATGATCAATGAATTGTCAATGAACACATTCAAAATTTTAAAATCAAGATATGGGGTACTGAGGAGATAATATATAAATCTGTATATTTTAGTTAATAAAGATTGTTAAGTATAGATCAACATATACCCAGCAGCCACATCTTGATCACTGGGATACCAAGCTCTCCACTCATCCACAATCTTATAGCCAAGAGATCTTGTCCACGCTTGGGATCCGGTGAATGGCACACGCAAATCATGATCACCACTGCCAATAACATCATAATTATTAAAGATAAATAAATAGAAGCTAAATAGCACATAACTTTGGTAAAACTAATAAACTTATCACACAAAAAAACAGAAACCTATCGGTTGGGATTTGGGGGATTTGATCTAAGACTACTAGTGCATTCAACTCGATTATATTAAGAAAACTACAAAACACAAAAGTTCAAACTTAGATAATTATATTAACATAAAAATTAATTTCATGAATGGTTTACCTTAATTTAATTAGATGGAAACTTACCTGTAAATAAGAGCTCGATATCCTTGCATGGTTAAATTTTTGTGGTAACTGAGCATACTTCCGGCATCATGTGTGTAATCCAAAATAATACATAATTCCCACATGCCTATTTCGTTAATCTGTATCAATTAAGTTTACTAGACTCTTAATATCTGTTAATTAACATACTGATTGTTAAATAAAGAAACCAAAAAAAAAAACGTAATAGAATAATTATAACTAATAGACTGTTAGTTTCATTTTTATGGGGTATTTTGATAATACCCCTAGACTAATTATTGGAATTTGATAGTTATAGATTCTATACCGGGGCAGCATGGAGTGATTTCCTCACAGATTCATCATTCAACCATGTAGTTGCAGCTTCATCATCCTGTACTAGCAAAATTCAATATTAGCTGGGATTAAAATCATAATATTCTCCCTAGCTATGATAACAAAATTACTTACGAAGCATGAGACTATTCTTTTTCTGACTCCCAACCCTCGGAAACTATCTGGAATTTTAGTTTTGTTGTTCAAATTTGCATCATTTTTTAGTGAAGAAGGGCTGTGGTAGCATGGCTCAAGGATGTGACCAATGTTTACGTGACCAATAGCCTGTATGTCAACATTAAACAAAATAAAATAAAACAAAGGGAAAATCAAAGTTAAGTTAAAATTATCAAGTCCTATTGTTGGTAGAGTGTGGCTTACAATTATTGGAAAATCGGGATCATACTACAATGCATAATAATAATAATAATAATAAATAAATAAGTAATTAGAGTTAGTACCTGCTCATCGTGATTAGTTTTATTTTATAATTTTTAAAACAAATGAATTTGTAACTATTAAAAACAAGTAATTACATTATTTTTTAAATGAGAAAATCCATCTTGTACTTTAGAGTGCCTAAATGTTTTACTTATTTCATATTGAAACTATGTAATGAGTTGTAAATAATATATCATCTATTATATATCATCTCATGATAAATATGGTTGTTACAATTTATGACATTCTATATCAGTTAAACATAAATTTTAACAAAAAGTTTGAGCAGACCATTTGAGCAATCTAGGACGTATTATATATAGTTGATAAATTATTTAAGTTGTATAAATGACTTTTATTTGTGTATTTATTTTTTAATTTGAAAAGAATAAGGCTTTCGGCTAAATCCAGCCCAGTAATATGGGCCGAACTTGAAAGTTCAAAAGGTTGTAGGGCCTGACCCAATCTGAATGGTTTTCTGGCCCAAAACTTTCGACTCCAGCCAGTCCATTTTGACACATCTTTAACAGCAGAAGTTATCAAAGTTTTGTAAACTAACGATTGTGATGGAGATAATTTAAATATATTACAAAGAGAATCTCAAAATTTTTGCCAGATTTTCAATGAACCAGAAGAGATTGCCACAATCTCTATATATAATTGTTCTAGTTTAACCTTTTAATTGACTTATAAAGTGCCCATTTGGTTAGGACAGTCTGAAATTTTTTTAATAGAATGAATACTTATGAAAAAATGTTTCAGGATATCCTTACTAAAAAATTATTATTGGTTTATGATCAGATCTAAGCATAACAAACAATCCATTATGTGATAAAAATTACACAATAATTCAATTTAATTGTGATTTGAGGTCAGGTCTGATCTACACGTGATAATGTAGTCATTACTCATGATAAAACCGCAAAATTGATGTGTAGGGACCAACAAAAATCTAAGGAATATAATTTTTCGAAAAAAAAAAAATCTAATATATAGTAAATAAGATAAAATAACAAGAAATCTTACTGTGTCAACTTTGTCAAGCTTTTCTAAACAGGTTTTACTTCTGTTTGTGTAAGGGTGATAATTTCCTTCACAAGCCGCTTTTGCTTCCTGAAAAAGTCATTACCGTTTTGAGTATATAAATAATAATAATAACACCAACATTAATAATAATAATAATAATAATAATAATAATAATAATAATAACAACAACATGATGTTGTATTAAAATAATATGTAGTCAATTAACATTAATATTATTATTATTATTATTATAAAATTTCAAATTCTCTGTCAAGAATTTACCTTCTGAAGTTTTTTTTTTTTTTTTTCTTTTCTCTAAAGGAATTTTTTTCATTTTCTTTCGCTTAGTGAAATATAAAGTAACACGCTAACCTCATAAATATCATCTGATATCAGACCCATGCCATGAACAAAGGGGACAAGAGCATTCCCATCAAATATTGGGTCTGTGACTGCATTTCCAATCATGTAACCCTGCATCAAATTTTTACAAAGAGTTTTAAGTGTTTACACTATTTACATGAAATAATATTTAATTTCTATTTTGTTTTTCAGAAAAGTATCTGTTAATTATGTTCGTAAAAGAAAGAAAGAAAAAAAAATGTGGCTCTTGAATCAAAATTGTTTTTATATGTTTTCAATAGAACAAAGCAAAATAAACATGAAGAATTAATTGGATCTTGCGAACCTTTTTTCTTTTACAAATTATAACATAATTTTAAAATTAGAGCAATGTGTTTTCAAAAATCTTCTTCCTTAATATATATAACTATGCATGTACTCAACTATAAGAGAAGTTTCTTTTATCAAATTTAAGTTTTTGATTGAAAATATCAGCTATACACTCGCACATTCACCTTGAAATTGATTACAGGCTTGTCACCAGCTTTAATTCCTGCAAAGAAAATTTAAAAACAGTTAAATAGGTATTATTTATTATTTTTTTTCAATACTATCTAACAATTTCTCTAGTAATTTTCATCTTAATATGAGTAGTTGTATGTGGAAATTATTAAAACTGACGAAAAAAAGTAAATATATACTTTTGGTAAAAATAAAAATGATTAATTTTTAGCTCTAATGTAATTTGTGATTGTTTTATCCCCTTTCACACCTTTAAAAAACATTTCATGTACGTACAAATATTTCACATGCAATATATTTCCTGAAGAAAACATTTCCTTTCGGAGAAACCATTTTCCGTGGAATATTATTGTACTTAAGATGCATGTTTCAAGGAACTGAAAATTATTAAAAATGATTGATATTTCATTTGGAGATAAAAACGATTAACATATTTTTGGGCCAAAAATAAAATTTTAATTTTATCATTTTTGAATTTATTCCATAATTATACAGTTATTTATAAAATTAAAGGACATAAATCTATTTTAGAATGATATTTACTCGCTAGCACCCTTTATGCTATTGAAACAGAAAACAATATCACCATTAATTATGCATTCAAAAGATGATTATCATTTTAAACACTTTCATCTGAAGAAATATAAATATTTTTTGACGTAGGAACAGATTTTTTTCGAATTTACTAAAGCACACAAACAAAGATATATATACATTACCATTATCGATTTCAGTAGCAAGAGTTGGGATGTAAATTCCAGCAAAAGATTCTCCAGCAATATGAACTCTTGATATTGCTTGAACCACTGAATCAATTTACATGCTTGGAAAACAATTAAGCAGAAATCTTTTCTTGCAGTAACTCAAGAATTCATGTGATTTTATATTATAAAATAATGAATTTGTGAAATGTGCTCTCTACCGTTTTCAGATTTTGAATTATTACAAAGAAAATTACTTAAGGGCATTTATGTTGTTTTTCAATCCCATTAAAATGTAAGAGCATGTTGACAAAAGCTGTGTTTAGTGTTAAAGACTCCCACCGGGAAGTAAACAAAATGGGACGAATCCCATATTAAAAATATAAAAACCACAAGAAATGTCTATATATAAACAGATGTCACAATCCAATAGACTAGTTTTTGAATTATATAATATCAACGTCTGAAATTGGTCAACCCAAGTTCTTGATTCAGTACTTACAAATAAAACAAAATAGAAGAGAAAAAGAAGAAAGGGAAGAGGAAGAACACTTGTTGTAAAGGAGGTTTTACGTTGTTCGACCCAAAAAGATATCTACGTCTATGACTGCTTTTTTGATTATTCTGGCAGAGAGACAGTATATTATTGATTGTTTCTGTGTGTGTTTATAATAAATTTTCTATCCCTATTTACAATATGAGGTGTGTTACAATTTGAGTACAATAAAAATATAAAAGAATTTTACATTAATTATACTTCCAAAATCGATGTTCATCGATTTAGGAATGAATCCTGTTGGAATAGGAGTTTGATTCTGCTTCCAATTCTGATAGTTGACTCATCTTCAAATTATATTGTTACCTTTTTAGAAGATATCATTTAATGAGCACTTCGAGCTGCAAGTTGGACATTACTATGCAAGCTAGACCTCGCTTTATGCGATCTAGAGCTGAGCGTAAGACAGTCTTGACAATAGTTGACTAGCAATCTGAAAGCTACAGTAGCGAACTGGAAGCTCGTTTCTGCGAGCTGGATATTAGCGAACTGGGCTTTTGTCTATTGGGTCAATCTACTAGATCAGTTCTTTGGGCTTTTATCAGCCCATTTACATAACCCCAAATATGGGTATAACATTAGCCTCCAGTTCTCAATGCGATTTACAAACTAGGAGCTCAAGCTCACTGGTAAAAGCTGATGTATTATGACCTATCGTACTGCCTTGTGGCGACTCATTGGGTGACCGCACCATTTTACACATCTCGTTTTGTGTGCATTTAATGCACACACTTTTCAATTGTCGGCCTATAATAACTGATCTATTGTCAACTCATAATAACAAATTCCTTAACTCGTGTTGCACCGTTAGATATAGGACATTTGACTAGCCCTCAAATCTAAACACTGGGATCTCTGTCTCATGCATATATATAAATGGAAGACCCTTTACTCTCTTTTATTCTTACCATTTTTCGACTCGAAATGCCACTGAGTCTCCTTTTTCTCTCGTTTTCTTTGAAGATCAGTGTCATTGTTCTCATTCTCGTTTTTCCTTACTTCCTCAGGTGACTAAAGTCTATTGCATTCATAGTAAGTCTCCATGACTACCTTTTGATTTTTTGGTTCCCATCATTTATATGCATTACAATTTTCTTTGGATTTGATATTGGCTTGAATGTTCCATGCTCTTGATGTTGCATGTCTATTAGTAGTTGTGACTTTTCATTTCCTTTTGATTTAACCCTATATGTGCGAGCTGTAGGATGAGATACTTACAGGTTGTTAGACTGTAAATCGAGCTCCCCATGGCCTTAATGATCTGTGTGGCGTTTATGACTTGTAGATTAAGAAGTTCCTCTTTAGAGAATAAAAAACTTATATTTTAGTTATGGTCTGCATGTAGTGACATAATTGCTTCATTTTATATGTAAATGTCTTCAGCTCGCAGACGTCGGTCACACAGAGTAAAAGATAACGACTCTTCTAATTCAGGGGGGCTTGACACGAGGGAAGTTCGTACTATTAAAGAGGTGACCTCCTTGAGTGGCGAGGTCAAGCTACGAAGTTGATCCCGTCATAATCCGTTAGACTGTTGAAGAGCAATGAGCTCGTGAAACCATTATGGAAAGAAGAGCTGGCAAGGTGTTTATCCACTATGCCTCGAAGATAAAATATGAAGAGTTATTAAGAATAGCATTAGAATATTATCTTTCCAGAGGTTGTCGCATCATGCAACCCTCATTTGATGACCACGCAGTCTATCCTCCTAGGGGGTTCGTTGCTATCAGCACCCATCATCTTAGACACTGGTTTAGATTTCCAGTCTCTGCCTATATTATTAATCTCCTGAATGGGCTAAAGCTCAGCCCTTTTCCGTTAACCCCCAACTCATACTCCTAGCTAACATCATTAGCTTTAGTCTTTAAGAGGAACGACCTCCAACCTCTGAGCTCAAAAATCTGCTGCCACTTCTTTAACATCCAGAGTGTTAGTAGCTTAAGAGGGAAAATGTGAGATGAGATCTACTATCTCACAACTCAAAAGTCGAACTTCAAGGATCTCTTACCTTAGGGAGACGTAAAGGGCAAGTCCAATGTAGGAGATTATAAATCAACTTGGTTTTACATCTCTTGCGCTTCCGTCAGGCAGCTAGAAATTTTTTCCTTCGTCCTTAGTCCAGGTAGACAGATAAGACTGATTTTCTGCGAGCTACAATAATTTTTTTTTTAATTTTTTTTTAATTCTTTTTATTTCATCTTGCAAACTTGACAAAAGATAGGGCAGACCTCACTGGATAAGAAATCGAATCTTTTAAGGCACGTATGACTTCGAGGGAAGGGAGAACGAATCACGCGTTTGATGATGAGCTCCTTAGAGCCCACCAACTAGCTCATCTCTTAAACAACGAGCTTTTTGACAACAATAAAGACATCAAAATTCGAGGTGAACTCGAGCTTACTTTTTCGTTTGAAGCTGTTGGGAAAGTAGAGGTAATTCCAATCCCTCAAGTGACTTCGGAGATGATGAAACTCGCTTTTTTCCAACACTCTTCAGCTCAATTTGCCCAATCCACAACTCATGTAGTTATAGCCTCTGCCGAGGTAACTACCTCTGAGCTAGTTTCAAGACCTTCAGAAGCCCAGGTCCCCACCTCACAGCCAGAGGTGGTCAAAGTGCAACATGAATAGGTGAGAGCTCCTGCTTGCAAGGTTCGAGTTGCTCCAAGCAATGGGACAAAAAGAAAATCAGTGCCCACGCATCCTCCAACCAAGCGTTCATTGGCAGATAAGGGTAAGTATCTCGAGATAGTAGGGAGAAGAGTTAAACCATAAGCTAGGGCGTAGCCCGAAGTCAGGCCAGGAGGTATATACTTGGATGCCATGTTGGACAACTTGCTCGCAATCTTAGGGAACTCCACCATGAACCTGGAAAAAGAAAGCCTGAGGGGTGACTTCTTGTCTAGTTACTTAGCTCGCTACGGGCTATTGGTAATCTCCAATGTCTCTGCTTTTCTTACTTTCTTGCTTCCTTGTTTTAAATATTAACTTGCAGTATTCCAGGTCACTATGAGAGTAATGAAGCAGATGGAGGAAGCTCATACTCTAAGAGAGGAGAAGAAATAGCTCAAAAGCATGAATAAGAAGTTGAAGAACAAGCTCTCATTCATGATTATGGAGGCTGAGAAAGTTAAGAGATGAAGGCAAATCCTTCTGGCCTTGTTGAGGAAGCTAAAATGGAAGTTGAGGACGCTTTAGCTCGCGAGGAGAGTATGTATGCAATTGTGAGGTCAAACTTTAACACCAAGCTCCTCAAGAGTGAAAAGGAACTAACCAGGGCAAAGGACGAGCTGGAGAAGGTCGAGCAGCAAGCTGAGGCTGCTGAGAAGAAGGTTGCTCAAACTAAGGATAAAGCCAAGGTATTGGTCAGAGACCTTCAGCAATTTCCTCTACACCTTATAGGTAATTCATCCCAAGCTGGACTTCTTATTCTTTGGTGAAGAGGCAGTCACAGAGGTGGAAAAATACAAGAAACAGGTCGTCCGATCCTCTGCTATTCCAAACACGGCTCCTCTGAATGCTGAGCTCTCAAGTGCGATCTCCGCGGATGAGATAGTTTAGGTTATAGTACCTCCAGAAGCATCCTCCGACAATATAGCTCCCAAAGAGTCAGCCACCCAAATCCAGGACATCAAGTAGATTGCTGGCCGAGTTGAATTTTTTTCTTCATTTTTATGGCTTTTCATGACTTTGAATTTGATTTACCTCGTTGTGTGATGTCATTTGTAATGAATATTTGGACCTCATTTTCAAGCTATTAGAATTTATACATTTAATTTATTGTTGTCTTATGCTTTTATTCTACTTTATTCTTTCGAAACCTTTGAATTTCTTATGAACTGATGAGTAATCAATGTATAAATAAGTGGTAATAAAAGCTACTGAGTGCTCATGAGGTCGTAGCCTAAAAGTGATATCTTAATTCAAAAAATTTAATACAAACCACATCCAGAAGATTGAAACCCCAGCTAATATAACTTAAAATTGTACAAGCTATGTTCAAAAGGTCAGAGTCTCAGCCAACATAGCATAATGAAATTTATTATGAGCTACGTCTAATAAGTCGGAACCCCAGCTAACACAACATCATGAAATTTATTGCGAGTTGTGTCCAGTAAGTCGGAACCTCAGCTAATATAGCATAATGAAAATTATTGCGAGCTGTGTCTAGTAGGTCGGAATCCGATAACATAACGTCATGAATTTATTTGAGCTATATCCAGTAGGTCAGAACAAGATAACATAGCATAATAAGTTTTTTGAACTGTGTCCAGTAGGTCGGAATCTGATAACATAGTGTCATGAATTTTTTTGAGCTATATCAAGTAGGTCGGAACCCAATAACATAGCGTGATAATTGTCATGCAAAATTGCAAGTGAATGAGTCGAACAAATAATATAATGATGAGAAGTATTATCCCACGAGAATTGTTGTCAATTAATTCCCAAAATTAAAATAACTTAATTTTTATTTGGCAAACGAAATTTGATTAAAGGATATGAAAACGACAACTAAATTTAATTATAAATGTAAGTGAATTTTTACTGGAATTAATTTAATAAATGAAATTCTAAGGTTCTGATTTTACAATAATTAATTTGTTCCTCTTCTTTGTTTTTTTTAATAAAAATTAATTATCCGGTTACTAATCGAATTCCCTAAATTATTTACATAGCCTCTCTTGAGGTCTAAAGAAAATACTTTATAAAACTTAACTTCTACGTTCCCATGCAAATCAAAACATTGAAGGATTTATTAAGATTTATGGATATCTTTTATAGACTACACAAACCATGCAGATATATTCCTATCATCTATGTAATTTATGATATTCAATACAATGAACTAAGACACATAAATCATGTTCCGCATCATTATGATTAACAATTTAGCTAAATAGTAATCAGTTATTTAGAAATATTAAGAACAGTATTAAATGCATCAACTAAGATAGAAAATTCTTAATTGAATTGAATAAAGGGTTGGAACATTAAAGTTAGGCTACATCATAATCTTAGAAAAATAAATCTACTTCATACTTAAATTAAAATTGACAAAGACTAGAAAATTAAACATAACAAAATATAAGAAAACTAAGTAGGTTGAAGTTTCGCCGTAGAATTTCTTCCTCTGCTTTGCTCTTCCTCTCCAAGCTCTCTCTTTCTCTAATCTACTTGTTATTTTGATCTCTTATGGATTGTTTGGAATGGTGATCCTAAAGCCTATTTCTAGGTAAAATTCATCTCAAATTACATCATCGCATGCATCATCTCTTTCTAATTTTTCACCATTCTACATCATCGCTTATATCATGATTTATCTATCTCATGCAAGTTAAATTTTATATTACATCATTGCTTACATCATAGCTCACATTACATCATTACTTACATCATAATGACATAAGTCCTTACATTAGCATGACATAATATTTATTTCTAGAATACTCGATCTTTAAACTGCGATAACTTCTTTATGCAATCTTTGATTCGAGTTATTATTGAAGCGATGAGCTGCTTCGAATGGCATTCATTTTATAACATGATCTTGTCATGAATAATAGCACTTGGTGGGGTCCACATGAAAATTTTCATCAATTTTAATTTAAAAATGAAAAATACAAAAAGATATAATAATTTATTTAATAATAATAAAAATATCAAGAACTAAGTAAGAATTCAGGTTTAAAAAGATAAAATATCAATATAAAAATAGAGTTATCAATAGTTTTTCGAACTATATCCAACAGGTCGAAACCTCAGTTACCATAGCATAATGAAAATTATTGCGAGTTATGTCCAGTAGATCGGAACTTTAGCTAACATAGCATAATACTTTAGCGAGTTATCCAGTAGGTTAGAACTTCAACTAACAACGTAATAAAACTTTTGCAAACTATTTCTAGAAGGTCGGAACCTCAACTAATATAGTTCAATACTTTGGCGAGCTGTCTAATAGGTCAGAACCTCAGCTAATAGTGTAATATTTTTGTGAGTTGTCTTGTAGGTTGGAACCTTAGCTAACAGCATAATATTTTCACCATAGAGAACCTTGCTGGAGAGGTCGCTTTTCATGTCGCTCTTCATTTAGCATTCAATAAAGAAATAAATAGACATTATTCAAAGTAAATACTCAAAATGTTACTGAAAGTATGGACGAAGGTGCTTAGCATTCTAAGCTCGCGGGACCTCAGCCTCATCCATAGTAAGTCAGGTGATACACTCTATTTTCTAGGTTTCTCTTGATAATATGAGGACCTCCCTAGTTTGGTCCAAGCGACTCGTCACTGGCCTTGCACGTTACAGGTAGGTTCATATTCGAGAGCTCGCTAGGGCTGCTACTATGCTTACTATAGTGGTTGTTGAGATTATTATTGTTAAGGTTACGAGTTCGCTAGTCGCACACAAGCGACCCCTCTTGATTAGATCCTCAGTGACATCCTTTAATGCCTAACATTCTGAAGTCTTATGTCTGACCTCATTATGATAGACATATAACTTGTTTTTATTCCTAAGGTTAGTAAGAGTCCTTATAGGATTAGACTTCCCGAAGTCCTCTCTGTTTCTTTTTGTTGCACAAATCCTATCCTGTGTATCTAACAGGATGTTGTAGCTATTATGATGACTTTGACGCTGAAGTCGCTCTTTTTTGGCCTCATTCCTGGTTTTTTTAGTGATCTGATCATTTGAGCTGATATTCTAACCTTTGCTTTCGTTCCCACAATTATTTCTTTTCTTTGATTGTCTAGAACTACCCACTTAACCTTTTTGGTTAGACTTATTGAAGCCGAATGTCTCATCCCATCTGATCTTCTTTATAGCTCGTTCATAGAACTCGTCCAGGTCTTTCACTGAAGATTTATAGATGCTCTCATATAACTTCTCATTTTTGCAAAACCCAGAAGAGATAGCAATTAGGATGCTTTCATCTGAAGGGTTCTCTACATTACTGACTTCACATCTGAACTTGGTAATGTAGTCTTTCAGCGATTTATTTTTTCGCTAAAAGACTGTGGTGAGGTGATAAGATGGTGCGAACTGTCTCTTCAGAGCTTTGTACTGGCTTGTGAACTTTCATTGGCATTCCTTCCAGTTATCCATGCTACGAGCTGGAAGACTCTTGTATAAGGTCCACGGAATGCTCCCGAGAGTTGCTGGGAAAATACAACACTCGACCAAAAGATTATCCGTTTAGAGATCTATTTGGATATTGAACACATCCAGGTAATCATAAAAGTCGTTATCTCCATTGTACTAAGGAATGTTCAGGACTTTAAATCTAGAAGAGAGAGGTTGTGTCTTAATCTCCCTGATGAAGGAGGTTCTCTCCTTATATTAATCATGCTGGTTTGAGGCACCGGGGTATGCCTCGAGTTGTTGAACCCTTTGAAAGAGTTCCTCTATCCTTGGATCTTGAGGCCTATGTCCTCTCCTATGTTCCTAACCTGGAAAGCGATGGTCTGAAAGATATTCCTGACAAGGCTTTCGTCGTACGTCTCTGATAGTCTATTTCATCCTCTTTATATCAAGATGCGGTCTGAACTCGATTGCGGCCATCTTCCATGTGGTGGTGCCTATATTGGCTTATCCTCACTCTTAAGCTTGTTGAATGCAGGACTTCTTCCTATTTACCAGCTCAGCGACCTTCAGCTTTCGAGCGTGAACTAGAGAAACGAATTGAGTTGACAAGTTGTGGTGCCTCTCTGTTAGGTCTTTCAAGAGGTAGTACTTCCTCTCGTTGTCGTTGGTAAATTTCTCTAGAAACAATAGCCTCAAATCTGGGCATGTTCTGAGCTTAGGTCTGTATTAGCGCTCTAACTGCATCCGCAAGTCGGTGTATAGTATTTTCTAGCACCTCTTACCGCTGGTACCACAACTGTAGCCACTCGGCTGTATGGACTATCAATGTAAATTGGTGAGGGGATAGAGATGGGCAGACTAACGATAGCCTTATTCGTAAGGACAAGAGATACGCCTGCCATAGGTGCAGTTACATCTTCCATCAGTTGTATGTCATGCTGTTGCTGATCTATCTACCTTTTCGATTGATCAGCCACTGTGTTAGAACTTTTGATGGTTCTTCCTCTTACCATAACAATTAAAACTTTAAATGATTGCAGTTTGGGCCCTCTTTTTAGCTCTAAAGATGTCAACGTTTGAAATTGGTCTACCCAAGTTCTTGACCAAGTACTTACAAATAAAGCAAAACAGAAGAGAAAAATAAGAAATGAAAGAGGAAAAACACTGTTTGCAAAGGGGGTTTTACGTGGTTCAGCCCAAAAGATGCCTACATCCACAATTACTTCTCTGGTTATTCTGGCAGAAAGACAATATATTATTGATTGTTTCTGTGTATGTATAAAATAAATTTTCTATCCCTATTTATAGTGTGGGGTGTGTTACAATTTGAATATAATAAGAATAGGAAAGAATTTCATATTAATTGTACTTCCAAAACTTATGTCCATTAATCTAGGAATAAATCCCGCTGGAGTAAGAGTTTGATTCTGTTTCCAATTCTGGTAGTTGACTCATCTTCAAATTAGGCTATTACCTTTCAAGAAGATATTATTTAATGAGTACTTCGAGTTACGAGTGGGATCTTACTCCGTAAGCTTGACCTCGCTTTGGGCGATTTAGAGCTGAGCGTAAGGCAGCCTTGACAATAGTTGACCAACGATCAAAGAGCTACAGTAGCGAACTAGAAGCTCATTTCTGTGAACTGAATGTTGGTGAACTAGATTTTTATCTATTGGATTAATCCACTGAATCAGTTCCTTGGGTCCAATCCATTTACGCAGCCTCAAATATGGGTACAACACATAATAAGCACAAATTATGAAAAACTAATAGTATTGAGTATAGTAATGATAGGCTTCTCAATTTTTTTTTTTTTCCAAATGACATAAAATTTGGGCAAAAAATTTAAGAAGCTTAGCATTACTCTATTGAGTATTCTATTCAAAGATCAAAACTTGAAGAGTAAACAATTTATTCTTTAAAATTTGTTTGTTTTTGAAAACCGAAAAAAAAAAAAAAAGACCTTATATGGCTTTTTTTTTCTTTAATTTTTTTCCTATCTTTTCTTATTCAAATATTATATCAAATGCAATTTTATTTATGTTTTTATATTTTAAAAATTTTCAAAAATACATTATTTAGTTTTTCATTTTCACTTTCATTAATTATTTTCTATGTACATATATTATTAATTACTAAACTTCTGTGAAATTCCTAGTTAATTATATGATAAAAGAAACCCTATACATATTTAATAAAATCATCATATTAATTACCTCCAGAAGAAACTTGTGTGTATTGGCAGCTGTTTGTAGATCACCTGTCGCATATGAACCATTGTCTTTATAGTAAGAGAAGCCAACACCAGTAGGAGAATCCAAGTATATGATATTAGATACCTAAACATGAAAAATATCAGACACAAACCATATAGATTTTGTATTATATTTGAGAAAGCTAAAATCACTTATATATATATATGCCATGTTTTTCGAAACCATATTTTGGCTTTTGAATCTAGAAGTAGCTTCCAAAAGTATTTAGTTATAATATTAGAAGGAGCAAATTACAAATTATCTATGTGAGGTTTAGGTTCTTACATATGGAGTAAACATGTTATTTTATTGACATTTGTCTCTTCCATCGGTAGTTATTTTAGTTCAATATCTTTACCATTCATCCCTCAATGGACAATTGAGATGACTTATAAATGATAGACCTTCGATAATTTAGAAATGGATCTCATGCAATTGCGGACCCAAAAAATTTGATGAGGACAACACATGAATAAAATAATAAAAATATCAAAAATCAAAAGTATATTAAAAATATATAATGTTTTTATATAAAACAATGTTTGATAATATTATATAGTTTAAATAAAATGAAATATACATCATATTTAAACAAAGCAAGTATTCTTATACTAAAAATCTTAATGAAATTATTAAAATAAATAAAAATGAAAGAAAAAAACAATATAAAATACATGAAATTATAATTTTCCTCAATGAGACTTCATATTTTGAAATAATTTCATGATAGATTCTCTATCAATTTTATTAAAAATATCTTTCTCCAAATACGTAAGTCAATTACAAATTAATTAGATTATTCAGTAAAATTGTAAATTGTCAATGGGGTAGCATTTATATAGAAGAGAATATGTCCCCCTCGACCCAATAATGGGTTCACCCTTGATCTCATGGATTTCTATGGAGGCCCATCTTTGGGTCTCTTCTAAGCACTAGAAGTAGGAGAGGCTCGTTTCCCTTGTTCACTGCTTGCGCCGCAAATATTGCATATGCTTGTCCTATTTGGTGATGGTGCCACAAGCGTCGTGAACGAGAGTGGTGCTTGGCATAGATGGATCTCTATAAAGATCCAAGTGTCCTCGTGTCAGAGGACACAACTAAGGGGTTGACAAGTCATGTGGCCTCTTAAACAGAGCGGCGAACGAGAGAGAGCCACGTGTCCTTGTGTCAAAGAGGATAGTTAAAGGGTTGACAAAGCCTCGTGCCTTTTTGTTAGAATGGAAAATTAGATAATGCCACGTGTCCTTATGTCAGAGAGGACAACAAAGGGATTTGACCGCTAGCTATGGAGATATGGAAGCACTAGGACCAAGTAAGGTGGTTATATAAATAGATTGTTCTATCACTAAAAATGGACATCTTGTCCATGGGTCATAAAAAAACTAAAAAAGCTCTCAAAGGGTTTTCTTTTAGAAAGTTTGAGGGATCAAAGCCCTCTGATCCATATGAGTAATGTCTCTATGATACCTATCCATATGTAGGGTTAAAGGCTGAAGAAATAGCTAGTTCTTTACTTATAAAAGGAGTCTTATCTCTCTCTCGAGAAATTTAGATGCACAAAACCTATTTTTCAAGCTACAAAAGGGGTTCACATTGTCTAAGTGAAGCCCTAGTGTTAATTCTGGTTGAAGGGAAGTAAGAAGGATGTAAATCAATCTTTTGTTAGTATCTCCATCATACAATAAAGGGAAGTATCATTAATCCCCTCTGTTCTTTAATATTTGTGCTATAATTACTCTTTCTAAAGGCTTGTCTTCGTCTATCCCGTCCGACTTGAGTGTCAAAGGGTCACCAGCAAAACCACTAGTAAGCCCTCGAAGGCTTTCTTTGTCTCGTAGGTACTTACAATTTTAAGGCTCATAATGCTCAGATGTTATCCCTTTAGGATTTCCTTCAGCCCAAAATAAAAGTGAACCTAACCTACTCCCTAAAGAATTCCTACCTAATATTATCCGGTGATAGGGAATCAAAAAGCCCTAAGGACCACTTAAAGTCTTTTAGTTCATTAAGGAAGATCTCTACTAGTAGTGGCCGAGGGGAAGAACAGCTTGCTCGAGGGAGGAACGTTTAATGGGATGAGTCATAAACAATCTAAGGGAAATGATCTCAAGTATCTTGTTATTTTTAGTCTTATCTCCTTTGCTAAGATCCAAGCTATCTAATGGAATTTTTATCCTTAAGCTTTATTTATTTCATAATTCTTAATATCATTGTTGGTGCAATTTGTGTGGTCAATTTTTAGCATCCATATAGGGGCTAAAAGGCTGAAGTCTCAACATCCACACATAGGTTAAAAGGGCCTTATGCCTCGATGTCCAAACAAAAGCAAAGGGGGCCCAAAGGCTAACTAAGTAAACATTTGCATTTATACGAAGACCTTTTTGGGAATCACCCACCTTACGGAGGATGTCATCTTTCTTCTTAAAGGCAAAAAGAACCTTCGGGTAACAACTACAAAGTGGAAACTTATTATACTAGAACATAACAAGTTAATAAAAGATAAAAATTCCTAAGGTAAATCTTGTTGAATAGAAGCTAAGAGGCAATTGTTATTATTCTAATGAAGAATCAGCTAATTTCAAGATATTCTTATTAATTTTAGGCATCTCACTTCTTTCAATACCAAAAACTAGAGAGATTACCATTAGGAAGGAAATTAGCCTTATAAAATTTAAATGGACTCAAACAACTATGAAGTCTATTAATTTACAAGGTCAACAATTCAAGGTTGGCTCACTAGACAAGCCTGGAGATAAACTCAAGGTCTACTTATGGGAGAACCCCAAAGAAGGAGCTCAAGGTAGAAGCCTAAGATCATCTCATAAGAAAGATCCAAGGGATGAATTCAAGATAAGTCCGAAGAGACAACCCAAGAGAAGGATCCGAATGTGGTACAATGGCCTTCGATCTAAACACCTTGAGAAAGAGCACGACAAGGACCAAAATACCTTTGCCAAGAGGCAAGAAAACAAGCTAAAAGGAAACTTTATCTTAAAATTTAAATAAGTCTCCTAGTTGTCTAATAGCCTTTACACCGTCATCGGGGACAACAAAAGAGCTAACTAGTTACATGGCCCTTGAGAGCACCACATGTCCCTGTGTCAGAGGAGGCAACAAAAGGGTCGATAAGTCACGTGGCCCCTTGAACAAAGCGGTGAACTAAAGAGCGTCATGGGTCCTGGTGTCAGAGGAACTGCTAAATCGCTAACAAGTTATTGACCCCTTGAACAGAGCGGTGAACAGGAGAACATCATGGGTCCCTACGTAACAGAGGACAACTAAGGCACTGACAAGTCACATAACTCCTCAGATAGAGTGGCGAACAAGAGAGCGCCACATGTCCTTACTTCAGAGAGGATAGCTAAAAGGGCTGAAAGAAACGAATGAGAGAGGACCACGTGTCCTTATGTTAGAGGGGACAACTAAGAGGTTGACAAAACCACATGCCTCTTTGTCAGAATGGCAAATTAGATGGTGTCATGTGTCCCTATGTCAAAGAGGACAACAAAAGGACTTAACCACCAACTAAAGAGATGTGGAAGCACCAGAACTAAGTAAGGAGGCTATATAAATACATTACTTCATCACTAAGAATGAACATCTCATCTAAGGCTCATAGAAAAACTAAAAAAGCCTTTAAAGGGTTTTATTCTAAGATGTTCTAAAGCCTTCTCATCCATTCGAGGGATGTCTCTATGATATCTATCCATATGAAGGGTCAAAGACTGAAGAAATAACTAATCCTTTGCTTATAAAAAAAGTCTTAACTCTCATCCGAGAAATTTAGGTACACAAAACCTACTTTATAGGTTGCAAAAGAGGTTCACATCGCCTAAATGAAGCCTTAGTGCCCATTTTGGTTGAAGGGAGCTAGGGAGGATGTAAATCAATCTATTATTGGTATCTCTATCCCCTTCTATTCTTAAATACTTATGCTATAATTACTCTTCCTAAGAGTTTATCTTCGTCCATCTTATCTGACTTGAGCGTCGAAAGGTCTTTGCAGACAAACCCGCCAACGAGCCCTTGACAGTTTTCTTCGTCTTATAACTCACTGTCTTAAAGCTCATAATACTTAGATGTTATCCCCTTGGGATATGTCTCATCCTTTACTAGGGGTCAGAATAAATGTGGACTTAATATGCTCTTTAGGGAATTCTTGTCTAATATTATCTGACGAAGGGGATCAAAGAGCCCTAGGGACCACCTTAAATCTCCTTATTCCTTAATAATAATCTCCACCATCAGTGGCCGAGGGGAAGAATAGCTTATCTGAGGGGAGGAACGTTTTGCTTGAGGGGAAGGATCCCTTCAACTGGTTGGTCATGAACAATTTAAGGAAACTGATCTTGGGTACCTCGCTTCTTTTAGCCTTATCTTGCTAAAGGGATCCAAGTTGTCTAATGGAACTTCTAACTCTTTAGGCTTCATTTATTTCATAATTCTTAACATCATTATTGGTGCAATTTGTGTGGTCAATTTTTGGCATCAACAATGAGAAAACACAACAACCCATTCCCTTTTAATAAAATTATTATATTTACAACTTTATTCTTTTATCATTCAGTAACAAAAGCAAAAATTCCCCTTTCAGAATTTTATGGAAAAAGTGGTTTTTTATATGATGGCGGCAATGTGGTTGTTGTGGTCATTAAAGCCTTACCAATATAATAATATTATTTTAATTAAAAAAAATTAATTAAAATAATATTATTTTCTATATAGAAAATAACATTCATTTATTTTCTATATGAGAATCAAGATAATTATTGGTGTTGAATAAAATGCTCAGTTAAAAATTCACTTATTTTAATCCTTGAATTGAAAATACCTCAACGGCTAGATGTTAAAGACAAGTTCGTAAATATATATATATATATATATTTAAATTGTTTTAGCCTAACCGTTTAATTAAGTATATAATTCAAACAACACAAAACTATAAAAATAAATTATTTTAATACTAAACAATTCGTAACAAAAGATTAATAATTCACGAACAACTAAAATAATTCTCGTGTTAGAAAAAAAAAAGGATGATTATCATAATTCGCAAACAAAGCATTGTGCTAAAAGAAAATAAAAAAATCATTTTCACAGTTTGGTGTTAGCTTCAAATTTTTCATTATTTTTAGTGTTATTTATTGAAATTTTCTCATAAAATTCTGTAATTTATTTTAATTTTAACAAAATGGTCATACAATACTTACAAGAGATTTTTATGATATTTATTTTTGTATTTATTTATTTAAATTTGAATATTGTGATATTTAAACGAAATAGTTTTACTAATTTTACTGGGTTTACAGAACACTTTTACAATGTACAAGTGAAATAATAAATGAAAAGCTAATGCTTCAACTTCTCTTTTTGTTAAACATGAACACCAAACTGTTTATGTTTTAAGCGGATTATTTCTGAAGTTAAGATATAAATGATAATTTTATAAGCAGAAGCAATCTCAAATGTAGTCATAGTTTATTGAAACTGCTTTTCGTACCATAAATTGTGTTCTAATTAATTTGGTAAAATCACTGTTCTCTCTATTAATGTGTTTTATTAATATAATACATATGTTTTAATTTTCAATCAAAACAACATTTTTATATATTCTTAGCAGGAACTTGAAAAGATTTTCATGTTATTATTTCTAAAAGCACTTTTTCGGATTAAATATATAAATATATATATATAATGCTAATATGGAAGCATTTTCAGTAAGTATAAAGTGCTTTCTACAATGTTTCTCACCTTAGACCAGCTATAAGGATTGAGATGTAAATTCGGCAATTGGCCTTTTTCCTTTCCCTTAGCAAAATTAAATGGCCCTGTAAAACGAAAAAAAAAAAAAACAAAAATAAAAAGAGAAGTGATATTTCCACCCCTAAAAATCTGTATACCCCTTTTTGTATATACACCCCATTAAAATATTTTAATAGATCATATCTAGTAAACCCACCTCACAATTTATAAATCTACCCTTTATTTTATCTATTTTTTGTAATTATAAATAAATAAACCATAAAATAGTTAAAATTACATGCAAAAAGTTTTTAAAAAAATGCAAAGAACCGCACCTCCACCAGATTTGGATAGAGGCAGTGGCCATATGTGATTTGATTATCTATTAAACGCATCAAGTATATATGAAAATACGAGGAGTGTATCATAATATTTTGAGCTATAATAATGGAGGAGTCCTTGCAAAGTGAATTAATGGGTTTACTTTCTGGTTTAAGTCCTTGTGAATTGAAGATGATTATGCTTCTCTTCTACGTAGCAATTTAATGATACTTGGCCGTTTGTTTGTTACTTCCATTTCTCCTAAATTTTTGATTGGGGAGGCTATTGTTTTCTTCATCTATTCTATTTAGGTTGAAGGAGGCAACAACTTCCTCTATGTTTTAGTTCCTCCCACTTTATAATATAGGTTTTTGTTTTGATATTTTACTTTTTAATTTAATTTAATTACTTAAATTTAAAAAAGTAAATAGTTCTTTTTTTACTGATGAAAAATATTTAATTAAAAATAAGATTATAACATCTTTTGATTAAATTTTTAAAAATTTAATTCAATGGTAATGTTGGAATTTTGAAAATAAATAAATTAGGGGTGTGAATACAATTTTAAAGAGGTGTAAATATGGCCACTCAAATAAAAATCTTGGATTGGTTTTTCTCTTAAACAAACTCTGTTAAGTTATATAAATTTAAAAGTTTGATTTTAGTTTGTGACTTCAACTTTCATTTTCCACTCAAACTAATCTTTATATTAATATAGTTCTACATCATCTTAATATATAATAATTTGAAACAACTACGAGTCAATTGTGTTTACGGTATCAAAACAACCAGACATACAATCAAGATAAAAAATAATCAACAAAGTAAAGGCCTTTTGATTAAGGAAAGGAGTTGGGATCTTCTTATAGTTTTGTCTTTTACCTTGACTTTTATAATAGAAGTTTGAATTTGAGTAATATATGAGAGAGATGAAATTTAACAATTTTTATTATCAATTAATTTTTATGCTGACATGTTATTTGATTGTAAAAAGTCTAAAAAAAAAAGTTGAAAAAGAATCCAAGATCAAGGGAAGCACAAAAATATATCATACACCATAATAAAATAAGATGAGAGAGAGAGAACCATGTTCATAGACGAAACCATCCATGCTAGAGCAACCAGGTCCACCATTCATCCATAAAACCACTGGATCTTTCAATGAATTTCTCTCTGATTCAACAAAGTAGTAGAATAAATTCTTTGGAGGAAGAACACCAACATTCTCTATGCTCACATACCTACAAATCCCAAAATTTACCAAACCATGAGTTTCCAACCGATACTAATGGCCAATACAGTCATCAACAAAACAGTACTACAATTATATATATTCAATAAATAATCATAAAAAATAATCAACATTTCTGTTGACAAGATATTACAGTATCAATAAATGTATTACAGGGACAAATCAAGATATACAAATGACTAGTAACAGTTGCCAACATGCTCGTTAAAACAACAAAAAGATTATATTCAGCAATTAATATGTATGTTATATATTCAATAATAAGAGATTACAAAATCAATAAGGAGATTTACCCAGAATAGTGTTTGGAGGGAAGGTACCAGTGAAGCCAGGAAGGTTTGTGACCAAAGCACTTTCAGGAGCAGCTTCAGTAATCACAACAATAAAAAGCATGCAAAGTGAAAGGAGGGAGAAGAATTTATCCATGGCGATGAATGTATTTATCAAACAGAAATATTATGTTCATTTATATAAGATTTTTTCTGAGAGAGAGAGGTTTGATAGAATAAATCCAATTAATTAAAGCATGTAGGGGCAAATGGAAAAGAGTGGAAAAGTTGTCAATATTTGGCAAAATAAGAGTCTATAACAGGGGCATAGTTAGAAGTTTAATTTGGAATGAAGCTCTAAATTTTATTTTCAGGTGGATTTAAATTTATGCTTGCTTTCTTATCTTTCATTAAAATTTAGTTATTGAACTATTAAATTGATATAAGAAATTTTATTATTAGTTACTAGGTTATAATTATTACATTTTTAAAAAATTAAAACAATTTTTTTTTGGATGTCATAAAAAGATCCTCCCGGAAGGTAAAATAATGTCAAATCACCGTTGGTTTAGAAAATAATACCCAAAAAAAAAATCCCGACCGTTAGTGGTATAGTAGTTTCATCCAAAAAAATAAGTGGTATTTGATCCAAACCTTGTAAATACAAAAATACCCTTACAGTTTAAATAACATAATAATATGTTAAAAAAATTAAAATTTAAAATTGAAAAAAAAAAAAAAAAAAAGATCCATTAGATTTGTTAATTACCAAACTGGCCCTCTTGACCACATCTATCTATCACCTATCATTCTTACAAATTCTATCACCCACCGTTTATCATATCACACATACAACATCACCCATTGTTCATCAGCAATCCCATCATCAAATTAAACCATGAATTAATTATCTAGTAAATAAGCTAATCGCAAAAGAATTTTAAAAGAAAATCATATAAAATAAAAAAATTTAAAAATAAATAAAATTAGGGGTGAAAATCCCAAATTTTTAAAAAATATATATGTTATTAAACAATTGGAAAAAATTGGAGGTGGAGAAAATATTAAAAATTAAAAAAAATAAAAATTGGAATGTGGAATCTCCATCATCCATCAAAGATGGGATCTCTCGCCAATGAAGCCCATTTACTAGAAATGGAGATCCAGAGATCAAGATCTGGGTTTTCGATTTCAAGAGACAAAGCTAGTTCTCTATCTTCAAGAGATAGAGACATAGAGAACTAGGTCTCCATCTTCAATTCAAGAGAGTGGGGTGAGGAAAGCAAGCCGCGAGAGGGAAGTAAGGAGTAAGAAGAGAAATCGGAGAGTGGGAAGAGAGATGATGAGAGAGAAGAGATAGGGATGATGTAAGAGGGAAGAGAGGGAAAAGGGAATAGAAAGAAAAGGCTATTGAGAAGGAAGAGAAGGAGGAAAGAGATAGAGCTAGGGTTTTCTTGAGCTTAAATCACAAGTATATTTATCGTTTTACCCTTTAGAAGTAATAGAATCATCATCTTTGGATGGAAGCCACTAGTAATATAACTTTTGGGATTTTTTGGGTATTATTTTCAATATCAACGATGCTTTGGTAACATTTTACTTTTGAGGGGGGTTTTTATAATATCAATTTTTTTTTTTTCCACAAATAACTTGAGAAGGCTACAGTTTACCTTCCCAAGCCATGAAGAATTGCTTATGGTGTATAAGATCAAGAAATTAATTGATGAGTAGTTATTCCAGGTTTATTCTAACTTTAATTTTGAAGATTGCAAATATAAACTAATGGGAAAGATGAAACTCAAAGATCAAATAATAACGATAATAAGATGAACATGAAACGTTTATATGTAGTTTATGAAAACGTACAATTTCTTCCTTATAACTTATATATAAACATATAACATTTATATGTTTAGTTGTAATCACTTATATATAGAGAGAGAGAGACACACACACACACACACATTCTAGTATACATTTAGGCATACATACACTTGACAAAAAAATATATTTATGATTACATTCTAAAATATGTGATTATTATTTATTGTATGTGATTACAATTAAATATATGAGATTATAATCAGTATATGTGACCATACTTACTGATTTACTAATTGTGATTACGTTTATTACAACACTCGAATCCAAATAGATCTAATAGACTATTTTTTTAAATATATATATATATATAAAGCATAAATGAGGCTCGTATGAATAAGTCAAATAAACTCAATTAAAGATTTTAAATTAAATAGCCTAATTGAATTAATAAAAAACTAGCTCAATAAATCATTTATGGAGCCCAAATTTAAGTAAGCCCAAATTGGAAACTAGTGTGACCTATTTTTCTACTAAATACACTCATTTAAAAGATATATGTACAAAGCGGTGTAAATTTGGTGGATATAGGAAAAAAACAAAAAAAAAACAAAAGAAAAGAAAACATGCGGTTGTTAAAATGGTTTAAACATGAGAGATTGAGAGAGTGGGACCGGTCACACACTAACACATATACATATATAAAATTGAGAGGGTTAGAGATAATAACAAATGGAGATAACAACAACAATTCAGAAACAAGAAAAGTCAAAATAATAAAGAAATGGGACAATTATCAAATATATAAGTCGGCAAGCAAAAGAGAGATGGAAATCTGCGTGTGCGTGTGTGCGCTTGCGTGTGTGTGTGTGTGCGTTTGGGTGCGTGCGCATGCGTGCGTGTATTGGGGGGGTGGGGGGGGGTGGGTGTGGGGGTGTTATTATATGTTTTGCTATTATATGTTTTGCTATTCAATAAGAAGAAGAAAACCCATGAGCAGAAAGAGAAAGAAGAAAATAAATTATAAATATTTGGAAGCAGATTTTTGATGTACAATTATTTCAGTTTCGAATTCAATTCTCTTAAATTGGTTCTTGATGAAAATGACTTAAGGTTAATACGGGTGCTTGTTGTTCCAAATAGAGCCTGAAATCTAATTTGTAAGTGGATAATTTTACTTCAATTAAATTGGTTGAATTATATTTATTTATATTTGAGTTTTTATTATTTATTGTAAATTATTTGTTTAGTTAATTGATTTTATAGATTATAGATTATGTTTTATGATTAAAATGAAAATTTTATTATGAATTCGTATATATGTACATTATCAGAAATTCCAACAAATTATTTGTTTTGTTAGTTGATTTTACAGATTCTAAATTATGTTTCATGATTAAAATGAAAATTTTATTATGAATTCGTATATATGTACACTTATAAAAAAATTCCAGTAAGAATTTTATGTTTTCAATTTGAGTTATTATTAGAAAAATTTCAAAATGTTCAGATAATATGATTTTATCTTTTAAGTAAGAATATTAATTTTTGTTTTGAGGAAAATAGTTATTTGAAATTATATGCATATTCATAAAAAATTTGAGATTTAAAATATTTCATAAATGCATATTTCATTTATTACGGGGTGGAAATATTGGATAAATAGGAGTTATATTGCCGAAATTTTTATAACACCACCCTATGTGTTGTTAAAAATAAAAATGATTTCCATAAGTACGTTTAGAACCATATATAGTTTCTTAGTTTATCACGGGATCTTCTCGGATTGAAAAAAGAAATCTGAAAGGATCCTGTCATTTATAAATTGTAATCAAATATATTTAATTATAGTCACATATAATAAATTACAATCATACATTTTTTTTGTCAAGTACACGCATACTCAAGTATACTCAAGAAGACCCCGTATATATATAATTTAATCACTTTTAATCTCCAAAAAAATAGTTTGGAATTTTGTAAAATCCTTTATCTGTATCATTATAGAGACAATCCTTTGGCACCTGTGGATAGAGCTGGAGTTTTATAAAATCCAACTCCCAATCTTTTTTGTTTTTTGGTTCTTTTATTTCTATTTTGTGTGGTTTATCTATTACTGTAAACAACAAATTGTTGATAACGAAATCTCGAATTTGAAACTTCTTGGTGATCTCTTTTGTCATGTTCAGATGTGGATTCTTGCTCCCATGTGCTTCATACATTTTCATTTCCTTTTCAGTTTCGACTTGGGTTTAGGGGTGGCAATATGGGTTACGACACGACGGGTCGACACGAATTCGTTAAAAATAAATGGGTATGGGTTGGAGTTAAACGAATTCGTGTCGTAATTGTGTCGACCCGTTTAACCTGTTTATTAAACGAATCGAATCAGGTTTGGTTAAACGAATCGCGGGGCGACACGATTAAAACTGTGGTCAAATTATAATTTAATATATTATAGGGATCATAATGTAATTATACATTTATATATAAACAACACTTCAGCAAATCCCTAGCAGTAGCAGACCTAAATCGGCAGCCGCAACACTTTGTTTTTGCAATACACTTCACGTCTTCACCAGTTCACCTTGCAGCTTGCACGATCCGCAGCCCCCTTCTTTTTGCAGCCACTCGACCAGACGCCGTGACCCACGAGCAGCACCGCGACCCACGAGCAGCGCCACTTCACCTTGCACGATCCGCAGCCCCTTTCTTTTTCTAGCCACTCGACCAGACGCCACGACCCACGAGCAGCGCCGCGACCCACGAGCAGCACCGCTTCACCTTGCATGATCCGCAGCCCCTTTCTTTTTGCAGCCACTCGACCAGACGCCACGACCCACGAGCAGCACCGCCGAGACTCCACGAGCAGCACGACAGACGGACTAGACGCCACGAGCAGCGCGACAAACTGACCAGTCGAGCACCAGACGAGCAGTACGGCAGACTGACCATACGCCACGAGCAGCGCGACAGACGGACCAGTTGACCATCGGACGAGCAACACGGCCGACGGTCACCAGCTTCCGCTCAAGCGATGGTAGCGTAGCACGGCAGATGGTCACCACTCACCAGCTTCGGCTTGACCAGCTTAGGTAGCGGTCCAACTCATCATCCGGTCACCGACAAGACGACCCGACCAGCTTCAGCCTCTTGGTAGCCGTCCGGTCACCAGCTTTAGCTCGATCAGCTTCGGTACTAACCATCCAGTCTGGTCGAATACAAGTAGCTGAGAAAATATTATGAATATAATCTATTTAGCTATTATGTCACAAACTTGGGTATTTGGTGATAGGATTGGTTATTTAGTCACAAACTTGTTATATAAATATTATGAATATAATCTATTTAGCTATTAAGTATTAAGTGAATATGCTGCTGTAATGTTATCTTTTTGTGTGTGTGTGTGTGTTTGGTTACTTTAAGTTAGTGGGCAAGAGAAATTTAAGGCATTTATGTGGATTTGTGTAAGTATTAACTTCCACGCTACTAAAAAGTCTAAAATATATACTACACAAGCATAATATCAAAATTATTCATATTTGAGATACTGAATAACATATAATTCAAAAGAAATCAAACATAAGCACAACAACAAAATCAATCAATTGCTTCATTGTTTATAATTTAAATATTATGTAATGTTATTTGGTTATTTGGTTCTCATGATTTATTTGGTTATTTTATGGTTATTTGGTTTTTAGATATGGATTTAAGTGTTGATTTTGAAGACGATACGATTGATCTGGAAGATGAGCTTGGAGATGAGTTTGAAGTTGCAAATGAAGAAGAAAATCTGGGAAGTTCAAGCAAGTCAAAGCAAACTAAAGCTGCTCGAAAAAGAAAGCGCACTTCGCATGTGTGGAAGTCCTTCGAAATGATATCGAAGGATAAAAAGGGAAAGGATAGATGCAAATGCAAATGGTGTGGCCAAATCTATCTCTGCCCTACCTCGAGTGGTACAGGTAACATGATTAGACACTTGGCTCTTAGTTGTCCAAAGTATAAATCGTGTGATATACGTCAAATGGTGTTTGACAAAAGTAATTCTAGGTCTATTGGTGTTCATCAACCTAAGACTAAGAGTCAAGAAGAATTTAGGAAGCTTGTTGCTGAAGTTTTAGTGTTGCATGATTTACCTTTTCAGTTTGTGGAGTGGAAAGAAATTATAAAAATTATTGAGTTTTTAACTGATGATTTTCATATGGTCTCTAGGAACACTGTGAAAGCCGATGTGTTGAGTTTATATGAGAAAGGTAAACAAAATCTTAAAAAAATGTTACAAGATGCCCCTAGTAAAATTTGTCTAACCTCAGATTTGTGGACTTCCATAGCTACTGATGGTTACATGTGTATAACCGTGCATTTCATTGATTCTAATTGGGTTCTACATAAGAGAGTGATGAGTTTTTGTTTTATGTCTCCTCCACATGATGGGGTATCTATTGCTGATAAAGTTATGTCATTGTTGTCTGAGTGGGGTATTGATAAGAAGCTTTTTTCTATTACTTTGGATAATGCTTCATCAAACAAGTGTTTTATTGATAATTTAAAAGGTCAATTGAATATTAATAAAGCACTTGTTTGTGATGGGGAATTTATGCATATCCGTTGTTGTGCCCATATTATTAATTTGATTGTTCAGGATGGATTGAAAGAGATAGATGTAGGTGTGCATAAAATTTGTGAGAGTGTGAAATATATGAGAGGGTCTCAAGTTAGGAAACAAAAATTTTCGGAGTGTGTCAAACAAGTTGGTTTAGATGTAAAGAGGGGTCTCCGACAAGATGTTCCTACTAGGTGGAACTCAACTTATCTTATGCTAGATAATGCTCTTTATTATCGACGTGCTTGGTGTACTTTAGAGTTGACCGATAGCAATTACAAGCATTGTCCTTCTGCAAGTGAGTGGAATAGAGTTGAGAAAATTTGTAAGTTTTTGCGTTATTTTTATGAGACAACTAACATTTTTTCTGGTTCAAAGTATCCCACTTCAAATTTGTACATGCCCAAAGTGTTTTTAACGCATTTGACTTTGTTGCAACATTTGGAGAGTGACGATGAGTTTTTGAAAAGAATGGCAAATCAAATGTACAAAAAGTTACAGAAATATTGGGCTGATTTTTGTGTTATTTTGGCAATTGCTGTTGTCTTGGACCCCCGTTACAAGATAGAATTTATTGAGGTAGTGTTTCAAAAGTTGTATGGTGTTGTTGGTGGAATAGAAAAGTTAGCAGATGTAAAAAGTAAATTATTTTTTTTGTTTGATGAGTATATGTCAAGTTCTATTAGGGCATCTACCTCTAAGGCCACCACATTATCGGCAACTCTTGGTACACAAGTGATTGATGCACAAGTTAATAGAATTGATGAACTTGACTTGGTTTTGATGGTAAGAAATAATATAATTTTTTTTATTATATATTTGTTATATTATTTTACCATAACAATATGTCTAATGATATTTTCTATTGTTATTAATTTTATATTGATAGGATTTTGATATGAGCCTTGGTGGTAGAGACATTACAACTCACAAGACACAATTGGAGCTTTATTTGGAAGAACGACGGCTTGAACGATCAATTGATTTGGACATTCTAGCCTTTTGGAAGGCTAATGAAGCTCGCTATCCTGAACTTTCTGTCATGGCTCGTGACGTTTTGTGCATCCCATTATCTACGGTTTCATCCGAATCAGCATTTAGCAATGGTGGTCGAGTTCTTGATCAATACCGAAGTACATTAAAACCTGACGTGGTGGAATCAATAATTTGCACTCGAGATTGGATAATTGGTAGAGGTAACACACTAATTTTGTGATAGTAATTTCTTATAATTATCTTTCATTATTTTTTAGTTACTTTCGTCATTTATTATTGTAGAGAGGGATATTGTTTCGTTAGAAGACGTCACTGAAGATATATTGAATTTAAGTATTAATGAAGCTCTCCTTAATGCAAGTGCCCCTAGTGAATCAGTTGAAGGTTCAACACTAAATTCGTTCACTTAGTGGTAAGTTTTTTTTAATTATATTTCGTCATTAATTTTAAAATTGTGAATGTAGACATCTAATTTTGTGTTTTTGTGTTTTTTGTGTAGCTTGAAGGTCTCTTTGAATTTTGGAATCAATGAGGATATAATTTTTAAGTGACAAAAATTTGATGCTGGAGAATGATAATATTTAATATTATGTCATTTTAATTATTGCATTGACTTTGATTTTGTTGTGATTTTGTGTTTAAAATCTATGTTGATGATATGATGTAGTTCACTTAATGTGTAGGTTTTATGTGTTGAATTATGTTTTTAAAAATTTGATTGTGAATTATTTGTTATTTTTGTGTTTGCATTAAAATTGATTTTGTTGTGATTTTTAAATATATATGATATGAAATTTTATATAGTTGATTTAATGTGTAGGTTTTTATGTGTTAAATTAGGTGTTAAATATTTTATTGTGAATTATTTGTTATATTTGTGTTTAAATTGAGTTTGAGTTTGATTTTATTGTGGTTTTTAATGTTGATGATATGAAATTTTATAGTTGATTTATTGTTTAGTTTTATGGTTAATTTTTTTAATATTTAGTTAAAATATTATTTATTATATTTTGGTGAAACGAATTAAACGAATTATACGGGTTAAACGAATTAAACGGGTTGGACGAGTTAAACGAATTAAACGGGTTGGACGAGTTAAACGAATTAAACGGGTTGGACGAGTTAAACGAATTAAACGGGTTGAACGAGTTAAACGAATTAAACGGTTTAAATGATTAAATGGGTTAAACGAATTCGTGTCGTGTCCGTCGTGTATAAACGAATTCGTGTCGAATCCAAAGATGTCAACCCGTTTCTTAAACGAATTCGTGTCGAATTGAACGAATTCATAAACGAATCGAATCGAATCCAGCTCAACCCGACACGCCAACCCTTTTCGCCACCCCTACTTGGGGTCTTGGAAGACTTTCGGTGATCTATCTTGTCGTTGTTTAGATGTAGACTCTACACTGTTGTGTCCACGTAGCTCATACATTTTCAGGACCCAAGAAAAAGAAAAATTCTCTTTTCCACATTTTCTTTTGTGGTTTGAATTGCTTTTCTTTAATGATATACGGAAACAAGTGGCTCAGCAATAAAACTGTTAAAAAATCAATTTATTTGAATATGACAGGTTTCGAATGCCCCATTGAGATTAAGGGGTCATTTATTTTTATTATTATTTATTAATTGGATCTAAACTATATTTATCAAGTGTTTTTATGTTTGTTTTCTTAAATGATCAAATCACTTAAAATTATCTAAAAATTATTGAAAAAAAATATTATAATTATTGATTTTTAATTGAATGTCAAATCACTGAATTATTTTTTAAATATATTATTCCAAATTGATCATTCCAAAAATAACATATTTTTAAATTTATCATAATTTTATATTATACAAATTCATTTTAATGATATTCCTTTAAATGTTACTTTTATTTAAATATATAACAACAGTAATTTAACTTAAGATTATTTTGTTTATTTTTATTTAAATATATAAATTTAATTTACTAGACTATAATAATTTAGTTATGTATATAATTTTTTTTAAAAAAAAAATATTGTGCTATAATTATTAATCATATTTTAATTATGAAAAAAAAATTATTAATATATACATAAAAATGTTTTAATATTTACTAAATAATTTATTATAATTGTTTATATTATATTAAATAAAGTTACGTAACAATTAATTATAAAATGATATAAATATCAAATTATTAGTTTTCAAACAATTTTAACTTACAAAACAAACAAAATTATTATATATTCAGAGGTAAAGGAAAAAAATATATATCATTTAGATTTTAGGTTTCAATCATTCTTTAATCTTCAGTTTTCAACAACACTATTCAGTCTTTAGACAAAAAAATAAATCACTTCTAAATTGAAAGTTGGGCCACAATAGGCAGCATATTGGATTTCCTAAACCCCTCAGAATGAGAAAGCTTAGCCAGGGCGTCATTGGTGAGCTAGGTTCGTTTGCAAACTCACAACATGTTACAAGGATAAAATATGATCATGCATAACCTAGCTGAGAGTTGACATGTGGTATATTGTGGGTGTTTGCTCAATCTAAGTTTTTATGCCTATTAATGGAAGTGTACAATAATTATTAAATTAATGATATAAGAAATACTGGTCCAAATTTCAATAGCATTATTCAGTCTTTAAAAAAAAATTAAAAAAAAAAAGAAAAAACTAAACCAAAAGTTAGGCTACAGTAGGCAACACATTGGATTTCCTAAGCCCCTCAACATGAGAAAGCTTAGCTAGGGCATGTGTCTCATGTCATTGGTGAGTTGGGTTTGTTGCAAACTCACAGCATGTTGCAAGGATGAAATATGATCATATACAACCTAATTGAGTGTGTGTTTGCTCCACACAAGTTGTTATACTTATACCTATTAACGGAAGTGTACAATAATTATTAAATTAATGAGATAAGAAATATTGATCCAAATTTCTAAGTAAATTTTTTTCCAATGTGATAGGCTCCTACCAAGTTATTCACAAATATAATTTTTTCGAAGAAAAGTACTCTTTTTTGAATTACTCTTTATTAAATTTTTATTAGAACAAATTATAAATTAACTATTTAAACTATAAGTATTTATAGTCATAGTCAACTTTTTAATTTATTGACAAATTACTTCTACTATCACCTTCGAACATTAAATTTAACATTTGCTTGTGTAAAAAAATGTAGAAGGATATTTTATTCTTTATTACTTATAATTTGATACAATAAAATAAAGAAAATTAAAAACAGGTTTAAAAAATTAAAGAAACAAATTGAAAATAATATTTTTTAAAAAAACTTAAATTGAAATTGTTATGGACATTTTTGCAATCATAGAAAATGAGTTAATAAATGTCCAAAAATGAGCCAAGTATGTTATTTTATGAGGAAAAGCCTAAAAGGCTGGTTCATTAGGCAAAAATCAAAGGAAGAAACATGTGGACGGTTCTCAGCTTGTAAATCCGAGCACATCTAATCGCTTGGCTAATCATTTTATATTACTGTATGACTGATTGTATCATTTGACCGTCTATTTAGTCATGTGTTTAATCGCGTGGCAGTCTGGTCGTATGTTATGATCACTAAGCCAACCTGATTGTGGTTCAGAATTGTTCGATAGTATTCTTTAAAGGTAATCAGAGCGATTAGGAGGTCGCCCGTTTTGCGATCAGATATCATGATCTTTCCAGAATGCTTGACAAGTCATAAGTTAGCTGATCAAGGGGAGTTGTTAGTACTATACTTTCCAGTGCAAAGAGCTCAGGGACGCAATAGAAGATTTAATCAGAAGAGGTTGCCTAAAGGAGTATGTGGCGCGACTAGCAAACCAGCGTCCTCAATAAAGGCATTAACCAACGCAGTAACGTCCTAATCCGGCTCAGTAACCTGACTAACAACAACCTTAGCAAGTAGCCGATCAAGACGATATGCCCACAGTAAGAACCATTTTTACTATTTTTGATGGACTGCACGTAGCAGAAATATCAAACAGATTGCATGAACGCTATACGCGGAAGGCTAGTAATACTCTACTGATGGGACATAACGAGATAGAGAGACTTGTAAAAAGAGCCAGAATGACTTTAGGTGACATCGTGTTTAATAAAGAAGATGCTAGAGAAGTACATTGGCCTCATAATAACGTGCTGGTCATCAGGGCGAGAATTGGTATTGCCGAAGCAAGGAGAATCATGATGGATACGGGCAGTTCAGTGAATGTAATGTATAAGAGTTGCTTTACATAGATAGGCTTGGGGCTCGAGCAAATAACACAATTTCCTGAGCCTCTCTTCAGATTTATTGGAGATGTGGTTGTACTAATAGGGCAAATCAGACTCCCCTTTTTTGTTGGAGATTTGGATCGGCAAGCTATGACGTTTGCTGATTTTTTTTATCATTGACTACCCATTAGCATACAATGTCATCCTTAAAAGACTAGCTATGAATAATCTAGACATGGCAGTATCGACCAGAACCCTCACTGTTAAGTTTTCAACTCCAAATGGAGTAAGGTGTGTGCAACGAGAGCAGCAACTGGCGAGGAGATGTTATAGAGAAGCAGTAAAGGTGGGGGTTAAAGGGAAGAAGGTTAACACAGTGGCAGAGGAGAAGCTGTCACTAGTTAGTACAATGAGGGTAAGCCAAGACCTAAATCCAAGAGAGATAGAAGTAGATCGAGCAACAGGTCTTGTGGAAGAGCTCGAGAAAGTGAAAGTTAGCAAGCAGGATGCTGAGCGGTGCTTGAAGGTGGGGAAGGATTTACCTCAAGATGTTAAAGCTCAACTTACTAACTTTTTGAAAAAGAATTTAGATGTTTTCGTTTGGAATCATGAAGATATGGTGGGGATCAGTCCGGATATTATGTCGCACAGATTGAATATTGATCCTTACCATCGGCCAACTCATTAGAAGAGGAGGCAAATGACGGATGAGTGTTACAAAGCGCTCAAAGAAGAAGTAGAAAAATTTATGGCGAATAGATTCATAAGGGAGGTTCACTACCCAGTCTGGGTACCAAATTCTATTATGGTAAAAAAGAAGAATAGGAAGTGGAGAACTTGTATCGACTTTACTGATCTAAACAAGACATGTCTAAATGATAGTTTTCCTCTGCTAAGGATTGATCAGCTCGTTGATGGTATTACTGATCATTAGCTCCTTAGTTTTATGGACACTTATTCAGGGTATAACCAGATCCTGATGACCCCTGACGACGAGGAGCACACTTCATTCGTTACTGATTGTGGGCTTTATTGCTATAAAGTGATGCCATTCGAGTTGAAGAATGCTGGAGTAACCTACCAACGATTGGTTAACATGATGTTTGAAGATCTTATTGGCAAAACGATTGAAGTATACGTAGATGATATGTTGGTGAAGTCTAAGCAAGTATCCGAGCATGTACACGACCTGAGAGAGATGTTCCAGATATTAAGAAAATATCAAATGAAGCTTAATTCTTTGAAGTGTGTATTTGGAGTGGCTTCGGCCAAATTTCTGGGTTTCATGGTCAATAATAGGGGGATTGAAGTGAACCCCATAAATATTAAAGCTTTGATTAACGTGAGATCGCCCAAAAAGATCAAAGATGTGCAGAGTTTGAATGGTCAGGTCACTACTTTCAGCAGGTTTATGTCCAGATCGACAGACAGGTGCATCCCCTTCTTTGATACGCTGAAGAAAGCAAGGAACTTTAAGTGGATTGAAGAATGTGAAATGGCCTTTCAATAGCTAAAGAAATATATGGGCCGAGCACCGCTACTTTCTAAGCTAGTAGGAGGGGAAAAGTTGATAGTTTATCTGGGGGTTACTCAGCACGCCCTCAGCGTAGCTTTAGTTTGTGAAGAGAACATGATACAACTCCCTATATATTACGTCAGCAAGAGGTTGCTTGATGTAAAGACCAGATATACCCCCATGGAGAAACTTGCATACTGTCTGGTAGTGGTGTCAAGAAAGCTTCGCCCTTATTTTTAAGCCCACACAATTGAAGTACCGACCAAGTATCGATTAAAGCAGGTTCTTCAGAAGCCTGATGTGCTTACTCAAATGAGTCATTCGAGTTCGCCTAGTTTGAAATAGAATTCCAGCCCCATACAGCAATAAAAGGGTAGGTCTTAGCAGATTTTATGGCTGAATTTATAGGGTCGATCAGTGAAGAAGCCAAATCCTTTGAAGGCCCATTTTGGGAGCTTTACGTGGATGAGTCCTCTAGCGAGCAGAAGGCAGGGGCTGGTGTGATGTTGATTAGCCTAGAAGATCATAGAATTTTGTGCACCTTGAAGTTCAGTTTCAAAGCCACCAATAATGAGACTGAATGTGAAGCGCTGCTAGCAGGGTTAAGGTTGGCGATGGAAGTATGAGCTGAGCGAATAAGAGTGTATAGTGATTCCCAACTCGTGGTATCCCAAGTTCGAGAAAAATATCAAGCCAAGGGTTCCAAGATGTCCATTTATCTGCAAAAGGTCCGGGAGATGCTGGTAATGTTTGAAAGATGTGAAATGCACACGTTTCGTAATTTGAAAACTCGTATGCGGATGCCTTAACCTGTTTTGCCACGGTAAAAGATGTGGATTTCATGGGAGCCGTACAGGTGAAGTTTTTGTCAGTCCTAAGTATGGAGCCACGAGATGAGATGATGGTGATTATCGTGGCACGCAATTCCTGGATGAATTCCTTTTGTTGAGTACTTATAGGATGGAAGATTGCCTAAAAACAAGCTAGGAGCTCGTTGCCTTCGAGCTTGAGCAACTTGATATTGCATTTACGATGATAGGCTTTACAAAAGAGGGTTCTTAGCTCCATTGCTCAGGTGCATTGACTATTTGGACTACCAGACTGTTCTGGAGGACATACATATGAGACACTGTAGAAATCATGTTGTGGGGCTATCTTGAGCCTAAAAGACTCTCCGACAGGGATTTTATTGGCCAACAATGAAACAATATGCGATTGAGATGGTTAAGAAATGTGATAAATGCCAGAGATTCGCCAAGGTTCCGCTAGCTCTACCAGCTTTTCTACAACAAATAGTCAGTCCATGACCTTTTGCCATTTGGGATATGGATCTTATCGGTCCACTTTCAACAGCTCAGAGAAGATGCAAACATGCGATTATGACAGTGGATTATTTTACAAAGTGGGTAGAAACCAAAGAACTAGCCGAAATATCCACTACAAAAATCGAGAAGTTTGTCTGGAAGTACATAATTTGCAGATTTGGAATTCCTCAACAGATCATGATAGATAACGGAACTCAGTTCAGCAGCAAGCAGTTCAGAAGTTTTGCAAAGATCTTTGAATCACAAAGAGTTTCTCAGCCGTAAACCATCCGCAAGCCAACGATTAAGTTGAAGTAGTTAATAAGATCATCAAGCAAAACTTGAAGACTAAGTTAGAAGCGAGAAAGGGAGCTTGGGTTGATGAATTGCATAAGGTATTGTGGGCTTACAGAATAACTGCTCGCAACACTATCGAGAAGACTCTCTTCTTGATGGTGTATGGATCGAAAGCAATGATTCCAATAGAGTATGAGGTCGCTAATCAACACAGAGCAACATTTAGGCAGGAAGATAACGACCATTTACTCACAACTAATTTGGATCTATTAAAAGAAGTAAAAAAAGAAGCTCGAATAAGGGTTGTTGTTTATCAACAAAAGGTCATCAGATTTTATAATAGTAAAGTTCGAGTTCGAAATTTCAAGCCTGGCAACCTGGTCTTACGACTCATCTTAATTGCCGCTTGGAAAGCCAATGACGGAACCCTTGGTCCAAATTGGGAAGACCCTTATGTTGTAAAGGATAGTATAGAAAACAGAGCTTATCGTCTGGCCAACATGAATGGGGTTGAGGTCTCATAAGCATGGAATGAAAAGAATCTTCGGCCATATTATGTTTGAGTTGTTTAGTTCTTTTGATTATTGTTATCATCTCTACTCATGCTTTGGAAGGTTTGATTGTTACCTGTGAGCGAGTAGACTCTGGAAGGTGTAATTAATACCTATAAGCCAATACTCTGGAAGATATGATTACTACCTGTGAGTAGCCGAGCTCTGGAAGATGTAATCATTATATCTGAGCAAAAAATATCCTGGAAGGTCCCAGTATTGCCTGTCTGCTAGTAAGCTCTGAAAGGCATACTTATGGCCTATGGATTTAACAATCCTAGAAGATCTATGTAGTCTGTGAGCGAGCAAGCTCTGCAAGGAACATTTGATCTGTGGATTCTCATGTTCTGGAAGGTATCAGCACTACCTGTGAACTCTTATAGGCCTTGAAAAATTCAAGTAATTTAATTATCATTTAAATTAAGGGCATTTATATTGAAACTGCAACTCAATTGGTGTTGGTTTTAACGATCAGTCCAGATGTTTATTACAACATATCATTATCAACTAAGATCAATAATCAGAATTGTTACTCAAGATGTTTATTATAACATATCATTATCTATGGCGATTAGAATTGCTTAGAAAAAAAAATGATGATGAAGCGAGGATAAACAAATAGAATGATAGAATTGCAATTCGTGAATTCGTGAAAAATTCAAAAAATTGTATCAATTACATGCTTAAAAATGAAAAAGAAAAAATTTTCCTAAGAACCAGGGGGAATACTTGAACCCTGGTCGCCAACAGCTTCTACTGGAGCTGCATCTTGCACCTTAGAAGTTATTGGTTTTGAAGAGCTAGAAGAAGGATGTTGCTGAACCGAGGTGATGCTAGATGAGGGAGCTGGTACCATCACGGTTGAAGAAGCTGGACCTTGGGAGGTTCCACCTTATGACATAGCAAGAGTTGGGCCCCTAGACTGAGTTGGGGGCACTTCAGAAGCAAAAGGGCCTGAGCCCGACTAGGGAGCGGAAGACTAAGTTGGAGTTGATTGAGCCTTTTTTGTAGTTTGGCGAGCAGCCCTTGCTACATACATCTTAAAATCTTCAATAGCTTCCTGCCCAAAGAATGAGATATCCACATCTGGGCGCTTCCACCATAAGTTGAACAGAAATAAATTGCCTATTTTATGAGTGGCTCTTTCTTCTGCCTCTTTAACTAAGGCCTGAGTGCGAGCTCCAACCTGATCGACAGCTTCTTGCACCCGAACTAGCTTCTCTTTCATCACGCGACTTCGCAACGTACTAGCTCGATCTTTTTCTCAGCAACATCTATTCGATGTTGATGCGATATCGTTACCTCTTTTAGCTTTTTGTTGTCTTCTTTTAGCTTTTTCTCTATATCTTGGGCATTTTTTAGCTTTTTCTTCATATCATCGCCCTCTTCCCTCAGCGAGGCGATAGTGGTCTCTTAGTATTTCACATCTATCTCCAGCTCAGATTTCTATTTTTGAGAACTTTCTAGTTTCTGCTCAAGGTTATGAGTGATCTTTTGGGCTTTCTCGACCTCTAATCGAAAGAACTTTGCCTCACCTTGGACTTTCTTCTTGTCACCCTCCAATATTTTTATTATCTTCTTCATGGAAGCCTTCTCCTTGGACCAGTTGGAAATTTCTCTGAGGAGCTTCATGAAAGCCATAGAAGCCTGAAACGAGATGTTAGTGCAGCAAAAAAGACAAGGAAAACAATAAAATATAATAGCAATAAAGGAAGCTTCCGAGCAAATTATGGTGACCAAAATAGTTTATCAGCTATTCGCCCTTTATATTCTTCCTGTAAAGGTCGGATTTTTCAGGACCTAGGAAGTGAGGCATGCGATCCAGGAAATCATTATAGTATATCCCTGCGTCGAAGTCCTGGATCGATTTTTCAATTACAGGCTTTTTCCCTAGCGTTTTTTGGAGTTTTGTGAGAGGTTCTACAATCCCCTTACCTTTCTCAACGTTATAAGGACATAAAGCAAGCAAACTGCTTGGGGAAGGAGCTGATCATATAAGGGACTCCCTCTTAATATCTCTCATTGTGGATTTTCTCCCCACTGATTTATATCTCATGACACGATCAGAGGGTGCGGAAGAATCTGCTTGGGTAGACGACCCAGTAGCAGTTTTCGAGGTCGCTTGTGAATCAGGAGCACCTGCAACTTAAGCAAGTTTCTTTGGTAGAGGTTCTGTTACCTGGACATCTTCCTTATCATCAGAAAGGGGTTTGTCAAAATGAAGCTGAACCATTGGTGTATATCGACCTTCCTATGAGATCGTCTCTTCCTTACCAAAGGCTTCAAATACAGAGGGAATTTCTTTCTTTTTGCAAACTCTGAGGTCGAAACTTTTATGAAGTAGCTTTCGATCCACAAAAGAAGCGAGGTTATACTGCTGGATGAGGTATTCCGATGGTGTTTGGTGGTCCAGAAGATTTTTTACTTCCAAAAACTTCTGTAACAATGCTAACTCCTCACTTGTCAGCCCGATCTCACTTTTGGCAACGTCTGCGCAAAAGCAAAAATTGATTAGTAGCCAGTAATATATATGCATAATAGTAAGATGAAGATCTCACCGGGGGAGGAACAAAATGAAAAATGTTTAAATTTCCAAGCAACTCTTTGCCATCCATCTTAGAAGATGATGGTGGAGATTTTTTTTTAAAATTTTTTATTATTTTATGTTCTTTTTATAAATAAATGTTTTAATTTTACAAAAAATCTCCACAATCCATCTTGAGAGGGATTATGGAGATCATTTTTTTTTTTTTAATTCTATTTTTTTCAAGATATATTTTAAAATAAAATATAACAATAGTATGAAAAGATAAAAATACCTTTAAATGTGTTAAAGTTGACTGACATTCACAAATGACAATTGTTCAATAAACTGAAAAGTTGATTCTACTAGTAGATAGTATATCCCATATAGCTATATATATACATATATATATACCTAAATTAAAATTATAGCTATTTCTATTTACTCCAAATAAAACGATGAATATGAAAGTGGTTCATACTGATTTTCCTAAGTAATACAATTCCGTTGCTCTTTAAACTCCCTGCCTAATTCTGTTGGTCTTTTGATGATATAAGATATTTGTAAATCAATTGATTAGAAGAAGTCCATAATCTTGATCTTTAGACCAATGTCATGGTTTTTGACATTTTCGCTACTACAAACGAGGATAAAACACATTCACTACCACATAGGAGTAGACAACACCGGGACAGTTTATAATCTGCTCCCTCAATTGAGAAGAAAAATATTTGCTGCTGTTTTTTAATTTGATTAGAAATATCTAAAAATGATAACACTAGTTTATTAATCATAGTCAATTTTTATTCGGATATAAAAATGTCATAATTGGCTTGGTATTGATGAGAATATTATATTGTTTCTCCACCTAACCAACTCCTATAGAAGTGCAGTGACTCTCTTGGCTTGTATTCTGGGACTGTGTGACCTGCTCCCTGTAACATGTAATCAATGAATCAAACAGCACTCTTTAAAGTAGCTCTAAAATTATTAGAATATTAATTATCTTCCTAAAGAAATGAAATCAAGTCATTTTTATCTTGCAGGTAGTAGGTAGTTGAAGTACTAGATAGGTCTTCCACAACAAGTTTTGGTTCAAGTCCTTTCATTTCCATATCATATTGTTGAGAATTTTTGGAGTATAAAAAATTCAAAAGAATTTTTATCTAAATTGAAAGTAAGAAGGTTGATTCATCCTTAGGGGGATTTGTAAATCTTCCATAAAAGTATCTAACTTCACGTATATATATACACACACCTTGACAGTGAGAAATGTGAGATTATGTTCATATCCTTGTAAATACCTGTAACAATTAAAACATGTTATTACAATTCTAATACAAAAGTTATATTAATTAACATATGTATACCTTTATTACTTTGTATGATCAAAAACATTGATTGGATAATATAAAAAATGGTTTTAACTTGAAATGCAATAGAATTTATTGTTGAAACCCTTAATGACCATAACAACTATGCATATGATGAAGACTCTGTACCGATTTGGTATCACCGCACAGCTTTGGTCAATATGATCAATGAATTATCAATGAACACATTCAAAATTTTAAAATCATGATATGTGTACTGAGGAGATAATATATAAATCTGTATATTTTATATAATAAAGATTGTTAAGTATAGATCAAGATATACCCAGCAGCCGCATCTTGATCTCTAGGATACCAAGCTCTCCACTCATCCACAATCTTATAACCAAGAGATCTTGTCCATGCTTCGGATCCCGTGAATGGCACGCACAAATCATGATCACCACTGCCAATAACATCATAATTATTAAACATAAATAAATTGAAGCCAAATAACATATAACTTCTTTGGTAAAACTAATAAACTTATCACACAACAAAACAGAAACCTATCGGTGGGATTTGGGGGATTTGATCTAAGACTTCTAGTGAAATCAACTCGATTTTATTAAGAAAACTACTAAACACAAAAGTTTAGACTTAAATAATTATATTAATATAAAAATTAATTTCATGAACTAGTAGGTTTAAAGGTTTACCTTAATTAAATTAGATGGAAACTTACCTGTAAATAAGAGCTCGATATCCTTGCATGGTTAAATTCTTGTGGTAACTGAGCATACTTCCGGCGTCATGTGTATAATTCAAATCAACACATAATTCCCACATACCTATCTCGGTAATCTATATCAATTAAGGTTATTAGACTGTTAATATCTATTAAATAACATATTGATAGTTAATTAAAAAAAATAAAAGTAATAGACTAATTTTAATTGGAAAAATCTGAAAAACTCTCTAAAATGAAAAATAATATTACTGAACCCCATTTTTTATCATAAAAAAATGATGATTTCGTATTAGTTTTATTTTTAAGGGATATTTTGATTATATCCCTAGACTAATTATTGGAATATGATAGTTATGATTCTTTACCGGGGCAGCATGGAGTGATTTCCTCACAGATTCATCATTCAACCATGTAGTTGCAGCTTCATCATCCTGTACTAGCAAAATTCAATATTAGCTGGGATTAAAATCATAATATTCTCCCTAGCGATAATAAAAAAAAAATTTACTTACCATGCATGGGAGTGAACCGTAGCTTAAAAGCTCAGGCCAAGAAGTAACAATGCCAGGCAAGACAGGAGCTTTAAAAGGCCATGCACGTCCAAATATTCTTTTTCTGACTGGAAGAGGCCTCTCTGTTTTGCCCAACCCTCGGAAACTATCTGGAACTTTACTTTTGTTGTTCAAACTTGCATCACTTTTGAGTGAAGAAGGGCTGTGGTAGCATGGCTCAAGGATGTTATAAATGTTTAAGCTACCAATAGCCTGTATATCAACATTAAAAAAAAAAAATATTAAAAAATAGAAAAAGAAGGAAAACCAAAGTTAAAATTACCAAGTCCTATTGTTGGTACCAATTAATTTCAGTTGGTGGCTTCTCTTACAATTGTGTAATGTTTTGTTTTGTTTTGTTTTTTCTTTTCCCTTAATGTAAATTGGCTTCAATGCTGGATTTGGTAGAGTTTGGCTTACAATTATTGGAAAATGGGGATCATACTACAATGCATAATAATAATAATAATAATAATAAGTAATTAGGGTTAGTGCGTGCTCATCGTGATTAGTTTTATTTAATAATTTTTAAAAACAAATGAATTTGTAACTATTAAAAATAAGTAATTAAATTATTTTTTTAATGTGAAATTTCATCTTGTAACCTACTTTAAAGTGCCTAAATGTTTTGCTTGTTTAATATTGAAATTATGTTATGAGTTGTAATTAATATATCATCCATTTTATATCATCTTATGATTAATATAGTTGTTACAAGTTATGATATTCTATATCATTTAAACATAAATTTATACAAAATGTTTGAGCAAATCATTTGAGCAATCTAGGACAAATCATCCATGTAGAATGTTGCCTCATCAACTCCGTGCAAAAAAGGAGATTATATTGCTATACATGTAAATTTGACAATTTACCACGAAAGATTAATCTTTTGCTGTTATTCTTTGATCAGCCAGATTATCCTTTCCAAGGGTAAGGAACCATAGAAATTGCCTTCTTTAAAAGAATAGCTATAATCTGTTTGGTGTATTTCAACATATTGGAGGCTTGTTTCTCTTGGACAAGGGTTTTACCAAATTCTGTTGCACTCGGATGTGGATAACAATAAAGTTTAGGGTTTGGGCACTCTATCTTTAAAACTCGATGTACTCTGTCTTTAGCCTTTGGTCCCGAATTTCAATCCTTACTCTCAAAGGATGACAAATGCTTAAGTTTGGATAAGAAAATATGAACTTTCTTAGAAGTTGTGGCATAAGCATATTGTTACGGAAATAGCTAGGGCAATTATGGTCCCTCTACGTTTTGAAAAAGATACTTTGGAGGCTAACCTAGGTCACTTTGCTCGTATTTTGGTTGATCTTGATTTATCAAGCCCCTTCTGGAATCAATTATGATGGAAACTAGTAATAAAAATTATTTTTTTGTCCCAATCCATTATGAGAATGTTCTAACCTTTTGTTCTAACTGTCTTCCATAGGAATCTTCCTTCTTCTTATTGACATATGCATGGTCTGGCTTCTAATACTGATAAAGAGAAGGAAGGTGACAAAGAAAAGAATAAGCCCCAAGAGTAAGGGAGATCTAGGTTGAGGCAAGTTTATCAACCTAAAGCCTCTTCTGCTAGTTCTACGGAAATTGAAGTAAATAAGTTTATGGGTAACTCAATAGATTCACTCTCGATTTAGGTTCATTAGGATGGTGATGTTGCAACACATACTTTGCCACAGGATTCAATAAACAATTTGAATAATATATTATCGAGACAATGTCTTGTTGTGGAAAATAATGTCTGTGGTGGATGGCTTTGATAGAAATTTGGTTAACGTTGGATAGTTTAATGTCTGTAGTGACTTTACAATTGATGCTCTGAATAGTGGTCAAGTTAATAGGGATGATGAGGCTACTGATAATAGTTCTAATTTGGAAGATGATTCGAATGATGTTCTCTACTTGATTGCTAAGAATGTGGTATTTCATAACCAAACTTATGGGTCTCCTTCTTGGGCATATGAGGTAGAGGAAAGAGGTGTGTTTGGGAGCCGGTAACTTTTAGGAAGCAAAAAAAGGAAAGTGTGACTTTTTCACCCAAAATAAGGGCAACCAAGAAAGTCATTGTTAAATGAATGCTCTTTATTAGAAATGTAGGGGTATCTCTAATAGAGATGATTTTTACACTCGTTATAAGTCAGATTTTCTCTGTTTGGCTAAGCCTTTCTATTCTTTTAATGGTGTTGATTCTAAGTTTTGGGTTTCTTTGGGATTCATCGTTCTTGGTTTGAATAATCACTTTCCTTCGAATTTATAAGTGTTTGTTTCTTTTAATATTCTAGATGCTTTTATTTATATGATTTCTGCTTAGCAAGTTACGGTTTTAGCTTCTTTTAATGAGTTTTTACATTTTTTTCACCTTTATATATAGTAATGTTAACTATGTTATTCATTGCTCTCTTTAGAATTCTTTGCTAGACATGATTGCTGTTAGATCTCTTTGGTTGCTTGTTGGTGATTTCAATGCTATTATAGGTAACCATAGGGCTACAAGGTACTTAATAACTGCTATTTTAAAGATTTTGTGACTACTATTGCTGTTTGTAATTTTTAAGAGATTTAAAATAGGGGTGCTTTCTACACTAGAGTGAGACTTTCATCTCGTGGCTTTTCCCTCTACAAACTGGATCAATCTTTTTGCTCAACTTATCTTCTTAATTCTTAGACAATCATCTCGAGCATCACTCTCCTTTGATTGCATTTAGATCATCACCCTATCTTAGTTGTTTGTAGTGGTTCTGATTCTCATCTACCTCACCTTTTCAGATTTCAAAGTATATAGACTTATCATGGTTCTTTATTAGATGCAGTTAAGGCTTCTTGGAATCTCTCTTTAAAGGCTCTCCTATAAGCATTGTTGTTCAAAACCTTAAGTTTATCAAGGTTGCTTTGAAGCATTGAAATTATGAGGCATTCAGAGATCTCGCTCTTTGCATTTCTCAAGCTACAGATAAAGTTATGCATATCCAAGAATGCCTTAGTTTGGAGGGTTTTTCTGATACTCTTTCTCTATGGAGACTGATGCTTTGATTGAATTAGATGTTGCTTTGAAGCAAAATGATATTTATCTTCTTGAGAAATGTCATGTGAAGTGGCTTCATGATAGAGACCGTAACATAAATTATTTTCATTCTTTATTGAAAGGGAGGAGAAAGATGAAATCTTTATCGGTCTTTAATATTAGGGATGATATTGTCTTGGCTGGTCATGTGATTCCATACTATCATAATCTTTTTTAATAGTTTGATGATTTGAACTCTAATTTATCTTTGATTCAGAAGTATGTTCCTCCTCTTGTTTCAGTGGATGAAAACTCAGCTTTTATTCGTATTCCTTCTGTTCAAGAGGTGAGAGATACTATCTTTGATATGGATCTGTTGAGCGCTCCTAGCCTGAATGATTTTATAGGTAGATTTTATACGCACTGTTGGGATACAACTAGTAAGGATGTTATTGCTGTTGTTCAGACCTATTTTTTTTGGCACCGGTGTTGTCTTTCTTGGGATTAATTTGAACTTTATTAATTTGATTCCTAAGGCCTCTGAGCTATCTTAGTGGATCAATTTCATCCTACCATTATAGGCAACTTCATTTTCAAGGTTATCACCTGAATTTTGATAGATCATCTTAACTCTATTTGTGCTCGTATCATCTCTCCAAATCAATTTGTTTTTTTGTTTAGTCAACAAATTGGAGATTGTATTGCAGAGACCTTAAAATGTTTAATGTCTTTTTTAATACTCATATGGCTTTGAAAATTAACATTTGAAAGACTTTTGATTCAATTAGTTGGTCTTTCATATTGGAGGTGTGGCGGAGCTTTGGATCGTCATCTATGTTTATTAATTGAATTTTGTGTTTTTTGGGTCAACAAGGATTTCGATTCTTATTAATGATTCTTCGGAATGTTATTTTCCATGTTCTCTGTAGTCAAATAAGGAGTTCCCCTTTCTCTTCTTTCTTTTTGCCTTGCTGAGAATTTGTTGAGCAGATATGTATCTTATTTAGTTTCTTCTGGTCTGGTTCTCGATATTACTAGTCCAAGGGGCGTGCAACCTCTTTCTTATTTTTTATTTGCTGATGATATTCTTTTATTTTGTTGTGCTTCAATTTCAAACATTAAGGTTATTATGGAGGCTTTGAAAGTTTATGAGGATTTGTCTGATCAATATGTTAATTGATGGAAATCTTTTATTTATTTTGGAGATGGTGTTCGGCCTTCCACCCTAGATGATATCCTATAATTTAGTACAATAAAAAAAAAGGTGGTTCTTCTATGACTTATCTTGGTGTTCTGATTTTTCATGGTGGCCCTCGTAGACGATGGTTTTTGTCTCTGGCTAATGGAATTCTCTCAAAGCTTTAATTATGAGTGGGTTCTACTTTGTCTATAGCTGTAAACTATGTCTCATTTAGTCAATGGTCTACGGTTCTTTCCTTCACTCTTTCCAAACGTATCGTTGGCCTTTGTCTATCCAACATTCTTTTACTTCTTTAAATAGGAATTTTTATTAGATAGGCTCTATTGATAGGAGAAAACCAATTCAGTTTTCCTGGAATGTATGTTATCGATCAAAGCTTGAGTGAGGTCTGGATTTACAAGATCTATGTGTTCTTAATGAAGCTCTTCTTAATAAATTTACTTAGAGGTTTATAAATGAGGGTTCAATGATTTTCAAGTTTCTTTACGCTTGATGCCTCTTTTTTGCACTCCTTCCCATAATGAGATACTTTTCCTCCTCTATTTGGCTTGATATGAAATGTCATTATCTGTCTTTGGTGATAGAGTCCAAATGGTTGATAGGTCATCATTCAAAGGTTCGTCTTTGGTTGGGTAATTGGAGGGATGGACCTCTTATGGATAGGACTTCTGACTTGCCTCCCTCGGAGCTTCCCCTAAATACTAGTATTAGAGAAATTCACTATGATGATAGTTGGTATTTTCCACCTTTGGTCCATATAACTCATTCGAATCTGGTTGAGGATATAGAATGGGTAGTTATTAGTACTTCTTTTGATTTAAGAGTTTGGACTCTTTTTATGGATGAAAGGTGACCATTGATGTTGCTTATATTTCTTACTATGTTCCATCTTCACATTTATTAGGCAATACATATTTAGGCTGCTTTTATTTCTCTTTCAAGATCTATGCTTGTAATTACCTATCCCTTCTCTCTTGGGCTTGGGCCAGTTAGGCTGGGGCTTGGGCTTGGGCTTGCCCCCCGGGTGATTAGGACCCGACCACCTAGCAAGTACTATCCCCCTACCTTCTGAGGGATTTTTTACGCCTCCCTCACCACTGGAACCTAAGACCAAAGGCATATATTCATCGTGCTTTCCAAATGACTATATGCCTTTGGTCTTGGGTTCGAGTGGTGATGGAGGCATAAAAAATCCCTCAGAAGGTAGGGGCACAGTACTTGTCAGGTAGTCGGGTCATAACCGTCCGAGGGCAAGCCCTAGCCTAGCCGGCCCAAGCCTAAGAGAGAAAAGACGAGTTGTTACATAAAAAAGCGATGCCTTTTTATATAACGGCCCGTCTATTCTCTCTTGGGCTTGGACCGGCCAGGCTGGGGCTTGCCCAAGAGAGAAAGGACGGGCCATTACAATGCTACTTTGGAGAGTCATGCATAATAGATTATCTACTGATCTATCTCTACAGCATTATGGTTTTATTTTGCCTTCATGATGTTGTTTATGTTTGTCTGCTGAGGAGAGTTTGAAGTATTTGTTTCTGCTCTACCCTTTTGCAATAGGTTTTTGGTGTTCTTTGTCATCCATGTTTGGTCATTTGATTTCCTTGTCTGGGTCTGTTATTGATATGTGGCAAGCTGCTATGTTTGTTAAATTTTGCTTCCAACTTCATAATCTATGCAAGGTAGTATAATTGCAGATTTTTAGATTATTTGGCTCATTTATAATAAGGCTACTTTCAAGAGGAAGTGTCATTCTTTACATGAGGATGTCTCCTTCGTTTGGTGCACTATTTGAGAGACAAATTCACTCAATTCTGAGGTTATGAAAAATTCACTGGATGATCTTTTGGCCCTCTGTTAGCTCCATGTTTTGGCTCGTCTTTCTAAGGCTCCACATATTACAAAAGTTGTTTGACTAGTCGTACTAGAGTTTTCCGAAATTATTGTGGGTTTGTCAATGATGCTTTTGCTATTCCTTTAAGAATAGGTTATGCTTTTGATGCAGCATTGGTAGCTGCCATTTATGTCATTCAATGTAATTCTATTGCAGATGCTTTAGATTCTCGCTCTCCTTCTTTTGTTTGTTCTAGTTGGTGGTGGAAGACTCAAATTTTTATGGGTCTCTTTCTTTTTTATGATTTACTTGGTAAACACCATTATCGGTTTAATTAGTTTTGGCTATGGGGGGTGCACATTCTATTTTCATTGCTGGGTTTTTCTCATTAGGTTTTTCAGACAAGGTTTTTAATGAGGTCTTTTATAAGGTTTGATTTGCAATGATTTGGTTTCGGTTAAATAATCTATTGTCTTTTCCTTCCCATGGTCTGGTCTTTTTTCTTTGAGAGATTGGTCTTTCATTCGTTTTGGCATTCTACTTTGCTTTTCTTTGTACTTTTCGTTTTTCTTTTTAATAAAATGTTAGCTTTGACTAACAACCTTATATATTAAAAAAAAAAAAAAAAAAAGTTGTATAAATCCCTTTTGTTTGCGTATTTATTTTTTAATTTAAAAAGAATAAGACTTTTGGCTAAATCTAGCCTAGTAATATGGGCCGAACTTGAAGGTTCAAAAGAGTGCAGGGCCTGACCCAATCTGAATGGTTTTTTGGCCCCAAAACTGTCGACTCCAACCAGTTCATTTTGACACATCTTTAACAGCAAAAGTTGACAAGGTTTTGTAAACTAACGATTGTGAAAGAGATAATTTAAATATATTACAAAGAGAATCTCAAAATTTTCGCCAGATTTTTAATGAACCAGAAGTGAATGCCACAATCTCTATATATAATTGTCCTAGTATAACCTTTTAATTGACTTATAGAGTGCCCATTTGGTTAGGACAGTCTGAAATTTTTTTAATAGAATGAATACTTACGAAAAAATGTTTCAGGACATTCTGACTAAAAAATTATTATTGGTTTATGATCAGATCTAAGCTTAACGAACAATCTATCATGTGATAAAAATTACATAATAATTAAATTTAATTGTGATTTGAGGTCAGGTCTGATCTACACGTGATAATGTAGTATTGCTCATGATAAAACCGCAAAATTAATGTGTAGGGACCGACCAAAATCTAGGGAATATAATTTTTTGAAAAAAAAAAAAAAAATCTAAAATATAGTAAATAAAATAAAATAATAAAAAATCTTACCCTGTCAACTTTGTCCAGCTTTTGTAAACAGATCTTATTTCTGTTTGTGTAAAGGAGATAATTTCCTTCACAAGCCGCTTTTGCTTCCTGAAAATGTCATTACCCTTTTGAGAATATCAATAATATGATGTTGTATCCAAATAATATGTAGTCAATTAACATTAATAATAATAATAATATTATTATGTTGTATAAAAGAAAGAAAAAGTTAATTTATTAAATAAAATTTCAAACTCTCTGTCAAGAATTTACCTTCTTAAGTTTTTTTTTTTTTTTCTTTAAAAAAAAGAAGGAAATTTTCTCATTTTCTTTCGCTTAGTGAAATATAAAGTAACATACTAACCTCATAAATATCATCTGATATAAGACCCATGCCATGAACAAAGGGAACAAGAGCATTCCCATCAAATATTGGGTCTGTGACTCCATTTCCAATCATGTAACCCTGCATCAAATTTTTACAAAGAGCTTTAAGTGTTTACACTATTTATATGAAATTATTCCTTTTTGTTGTCAGAAAAGTATCTGTTAATTATGTTTCTAAAAGAAAGAAAGAAAAAAAAAATGTAGTTCTTGAATCAAAATTGTTTTTGTATGTTTTCAATAGAATAATGCAAAATGAGCACAAAGAATTCTCGCGAACCTTTTTTCTTTTACAAATTATAACACAATTTTAAAAATTAGAACAATGTGTTTTCGAAAATCAAGATTTCAACTATGTAATAAAGGTCATTATTATACACAAAATAAATAAATATATATATCAAACAGCTACAGTCAGATTTATGACTTGTGCTTGATACTGACTCTAATCAAAAACGAAATATTTTTCCTTAATATATATAACTATGTATGTACTCAACTATATGAGAAGTTTCTTTTATCAAATTTAAGTTTTTTGATTGAAAATATCAACTATGCATTTGCACATTCACCTTGAAATTGATTACAGGCTTGTCACCAGCTTTAATTCCTGCAAAGAAAATTTGAAAACAGTTAAACAAGTGTGATTTTTTTTTTTTAATACTATCTAAAAATTTTCATCTTAATATGAGTAGTTGTATGTGGAAATTATTAAAACTGATAAAAAAAAAAAGTAAATATATACTTTTGGTAAAAAATATATATATATTCGTTTTTAGCTCTAAATGTTATTTGTGTTCGTTTTTGTCCCCTTTCACGCCTTTAAAAAACATTTCATGTACGTACAAATATTTCATATGCAATATTTCCTAAAAACATTTCGTGTCGGAGAAACCATTTTCCGTGGAATATTATCGTACGTAAGCTGTCTCAAGGAACTGAAAATTGTTAAAAATGATTGATATTTCATCTGGAGTGTTAGTTACCATCAGACCCAAAAGTTTAAGCTGATAGGAAAGGGCCCAACTATAGTATTTAAGACTTGAGGTTGACACGTGACACGCCCCCTCACGTGTAACGTGGATAGATGATAGATGGCGAACACATGCTACACGCCCCCTACCGTATAACATGTGCAACGAGATGATATTGAGATAAAAGGGGAAGAGAGGGTTTGAACCAGAGACCTCCAAGCTCTGATACCATATTAGTTACCATCAGACCCAAAAGCTTAAGCTGATAGGAAATGGCCCAACTATAGTATTTAAGACTTGAGGTTGACACGTGACATGGAGATAAAAACGATTTACATATTTTTGGGCCAAAAATAAATTTTATTTGATTTTTTTATCATTTTTAATTTATCCCATAATTATACAGTTAATTATGAAATTAAAGGACATAAATCTATTTGAGAATGATATCTACTTGCTAGCACCCTTTATACTATTGAAAACAGAAAACAATATCACCATTAATTATGCATTCAAAAGATGATTATCTTTTTAAACACTTTCTTCTGAAGAAATATAAATATTTTTTGACGTAGGAACAGATTTTTTCGAATTTACTAAAGCACACAAACAAAGATATACATACATTACCATTATCGATTTCAGAAGCAAGAGTTGGGATGTAAATTCCAGCAAAAGATTCTCCAGCAATATAAAATGGATTTGAACTGAACTCTTGATATTGCTTGAACCACTGAATCAATTTACATGCTTGGAAAACAATTAAGCAGAAATCTTTTCTTGCAGTAACTCAAGAATTCATGTGCTTTTATATTATAAAATAATGAATTTGTGAAATGTGCTCTCTACCATATTTAGATTTTGAATTATTACAAAAAAATTACTTAAGGGCATTTGTGTTGTTTTTCAATTCAATTAAGGTCTAAGAGCGTGTTGACAAAAGCTGTGTTTGGTGTTTAAAGACTCCCATTGGAAGTAAGCAAAATGGGATGAATCCCATATTAAAAATATAAAATTCACAAGAAATGTTTATATATAAATAGATGTCACAGTCCAAGAGACTAGTTTTTGAATTACATAAGAAGCACAAATTGTGAAAAACTAATAGTATTGAGTATAGTAATGATAGGCTTCTTAAATTTTTTGTCCCAATGACATAAAATTTGGACAAAAAATTTAATAAGCTTAGCATTACTCTATCGAGTGTTCTATTCAAAGATCAGAAATTGAAGAGTACACAATTTATTCTTCAAAATTTGTTTGTTTTGGAAAACCAAAAAAAAAAAAAAAAACTTATATGGCTTTCTTCTTTTTTTAATTTTTTCCTGTCTTTTCTTATTCAAATATTATATCAAAAGCAATTTTATTATGTTTTTATATTTTAAAAATTTTCAAAAATACATTAATTTAGTTTTTCATTTTCACTTTCATTAATTATTTTCTATGTACATATATTATTAATTACTAAACTTTTGTGAAATTCCTAGTTGATTATTTGATAAAAGAAACCCTATACATATTTAATAAAATCATCATATTAATTACCTCCAGGAGAAACTTGTGTGTATCGGCAGCTGTTTGTAGATCACCTGTCGCATATGAACCGTTGTCTTTATAGTAAGAGAAGCCAACACCAGCAGGAGAATCTAAGTATATGATATTAGATACCTAAACATGAAAAATATTAGACATAAACCATATAGATTTTGTGTTATATTTGAGAAAGCTAAAATCACTTATATATATGTGCCATGTTTTTCGAAACCGTCTTTTGGCTTTTGAATCTAGAAGTTGCTTCCAAAAGTATTTAGTTATTTTATTAAAAGGAGTAAATTACAAATCATCTATGCGAGGGTTAGGTCCTTACACATGGAGTCAACACTTTATTTTATAGACATTTGTCTCTTCCACCGGAAGTTATTTTAGTTCAATATCTTTACTATCCATTCCTAAATGGACAATTGAGATGACTTATAAATGATGGACCTTCGATAATTTAAGAATGGATCTCATGCAGTCGTGGATCCAAAAAATTTGATGAGGACTACATATGAATAAAATAATAAAAATATCGAAAATTAAAAATATATTAAGTATGTAATGTTTTTATATAAAATAATGTTTGATAATATTATATAGTTTAAACAAAATGAAATATACATCATATTTAAGCAAAACAAGTATTCTTATACCTAAAAATCTTAATGAAATTATTAAAATAAATAAAAATAAAAGAAAAAAATATAAAATACATGAAGTTATAATTTTCTTCAATGAGGCTTCATATTTTGTAATTGTTTCATGATAACTTCTCTATTAATTTTATTAAAAATATCTTTCTTTAGATACGTAAACCAATTACAAATTAATTAGATTATTCAGTAAAATTGTAAGTTGTCAATGGGGTAGCATTTATATAGGAGAGAATATGTGTGTGACTAAAAGGAATAAATTGTAAAAATAAAAGCATTAATTAATTAGGAGTAGGAAAAATATTAGAAATAGGAAAATTAGGTATAATAAAAGTAATAGGAAAAAGTTAATTAAATTAGAAATAGAAAAAAAAATAATAGTGTTCAAAAAAGAAGTAATAAACATTAAAAAAGAAAGGAAAGAAATCGGCGACATCGAAGTTCTGTGTGATTGAATTATTAAAAACTATTTTGGGCATGGAAATCTGAAAATAAATAATAATGATAGACAAGTAAATTATTAGGAATCAGGAAGCCATTTTTGTAATAAACAATAATTATTATAGAAGTCAAAGTTAGGGGAGCAGTTTTTACAATGCACATAAAACAATGTGTGTGTCAAACCTACAGGTTACATACAACGAGCTTTATCAATTCTTTTTCCGAATCCCCGGGCTCGGAGGGAGCGTGGGAGGGGCGTGTCCCCCTCGGCCTAATAGTGGATTCGCCCTTGAGCTTATGGATCTCTACGGAGGTCCATCTTTGGGTCTCTTCCAACCACTAGAAGTAGGAGAGGCTCGCTTCCCTTGTTCATTGCTTGCGCTGCAAATATTGCATATGGTTGTCCTATTTGGTAATGGTGCCACAAGCGTCATGAACAAGAGTGGCGCTTGACATAGATAGATCTCTATAAAGATCCAAGTGTCCCTATGTCAGAGGAGACAGCTAAGGGGTTGATAAGTCATGTGGCCTCTTGAACAAAGCGGTGAACGAGAGAATCACGTGTCCCTATGTCAAAGAGGACAGCTAAAGGGTTGACAAAACCACGTGCCTTTTTGTTAGAATGGCAAATTAGATAGTGCCACGTGTGCTTATGTCGAAGGGGCCAACAAAGGGATTTGACCACTAGTTAAAGAGATATGGAAGCACTAGAACCAAGTAAGGTGGATATATAAATACATTGTTCTACCACTAAAAAATGACATCTTGTCCAAGGGTCATAAAAAAACTGCAAAAGCTCTCAAAACGTTTTCTTTTAGAAAGTCGAGGGATCTAAAGCCCTCTGATCCATATGAGTGATGTCTCTATGTTACCTATCCATGTATAGGGTTAAAAGCTGAGGAAATAGCTAGTTCTTTACTTATAAAAGGAGCCTTATCTCTCTCTCGAGAAATTTAGATGCACAAAACATACTTTTCAAGCTGCAAAAAGGGTTCACATCGTCTAAGTGAAGCCCTAGTGTCCTTTCTAGTTGAAAGGAGGTAGGAAGGATGTAAATCAATCTATTATTAATATCTTCATCATGCGATAAAAGGAAATATCATTAATCACCTATGTTCTTTAATATTTATGTTATAATTACTTTTTTTAAGTGTTTATCTTCGTCTATCCCATCCGACTTAACTGTCAGAAGGTCACTAGCAAAACCACCGATGAACCTTTGAAGGCTTTCTTCATCTCGTAGGTGCTCATAGTTTTAGGGCTCATAATGCTCAGATGTTATCCCCTTATAATTCGTTTCAAACCAAAATAAAGGTGAACCTAACTTGCTCCCTAAAGAATTCCTGCCTAATATTATCCAGTGAGGAGGAATCAAAGAGCCCTAAGGACCACCTAAAGTCTCATGGTTCATTAAGGAAGATCTCCACCATTAGTGGTCGAGGGGAAGAACAGCTTGCCCGAGGGAGGAATGTTTCATTCGAGGGGAAAGATCCTTTTAATCGAACGAGTCATGAACAATCTAAGGGAAATGATCTCGGGTATCTTGCTCCTTTTAGCCTTATCTCCTTTGCTAAGGGGATCCAAGCTATCCAATGGAATTTTTATCCTTAAGCTTTATTTATTTCATAATTCTTAATATCATTATTGGTGCAATTTGTGTGGTCAATTTTTAGCAAGTCTCGACATTCATACATGGATTAAAAGGGCCTGATGCCTCGATTTCCAAACAAAAGCAAAGGGGGCCCGAAGGCCAACTAAGTAAATATTTGCATCTATATGAAGACCCTTTTAGGAATCATCCTAAGAAGGATGTCATCTTTCTTCTTACAGGCAAAAACAACTTTCAGGTAACAACTACAAAGTGGAAACTTACTATACTAGAACATAACAAGTTAATAAAGGATAAAAATACCTAAGATAAATCTTGCTGAATAGAAGCTAGGTGGCAATCGCTATTATTCTAATGAAGAATCAGCTAATTTCAAGATATTTTTATTAGTTTTAGGCATCCCACTTCTTTCAATACCAGAAACTAGAGAGATTACTATTAGGGAGGAAATTAGCTTCACAAAATTTAAATAGACTCAAACCATAAAGTCTATTAATTTACAAGGTCAACAATTCAAGGTTGGCTCACTGGACAAACCTAAGGGATAAACCCAAGGTCTACCCGTGGGATAACTCCAAAGAGGGAGCTCGGCGTAGAAGCCTAGGGTTAGCTCATATGAGAGATCTGAGGGATGAATCTAGGATCAGTCTGAAGAGACAACCCAAGAAAAGGATCCGAAGATGGTACAATGGCCTTCGATCCAAACACCTTAAGAAGGGGCACAACAAGGACCAAAATACCCTGCTAAGAGGCGAGAAAACAAGCCAAAAGGAAACTATATCTTAAGATTCAAATAAGTCTCCTAGTTGTCTAATAGCCTTTGCACCGTCAAAGGAGATAACAAAGGAGCTAACCAGTTACGTGGCCCCTGAGAGCACCATATGTCCCTTTGTCAAAGGAGGCAGCAAAATGGTGGATAAGTCACATGGCCCCTTGAACAAAGCGGTGAACTAGAGAGCGTCATGTGTCTTGGCGTAGAGGGAACAGCTAAAGCGCTGACAAGTTATTAACCCCTTGAACAGAACGGCAAACAGGAGAACGTCACGAGGTCCCTACATTAGAGAGGACAACAAAGGCATTGACAAGTCACATGACTCAGATAGAATGGTGAACAAGAGAGCACCACATGTCCTTACTTTAGAGAGGATAGCTAAAAGGGCTGAAAACAACGAGTGAGAGAGGACCACGTGTCCCTATGATAGAGGGGACAGCTAAGAGGTTGACAAAACCACATGCCTCTTTGTCAGAATGGCAAATTAGATGGTGCCACGTCTCCTATGTCAAAAAGGACAACAAAGGGACTTGACCATCAACTACAGAGATGTGACAACAAAGGGACTTGACCATCAACTACAGAGATGTGGAAGCACCAAAACCAAGTAAGGAGGCTATATAAATACACTGCTCCATCACTAAGAATAAACTTCTTGTCTAAGGGTCATAGAAAAACTAAAAAAGACTTTAAAGGGTTTTATTATAGGATGTTTAGGGATCTAAAGCCCTCTTATCCATTTGAGGGATATCTCTATGATATTTGTCCATATGAGGGTAAAGGACTGAAGAAATAACTAATCCTTTGCTTATCAAAAAAGTCTTAACTCGCCTCTGGGAACTTTAGGTACATAAAACTTACTTTACAGGTTGCAAAAGAGGTTCACATCGGCTAAATTGAAGCCCTAGTGCCCATTTTAGTTTAAGGGAGCTAAAGAGGATGTAAATCATTCCATTATTGGTATCTCCATCATACGATAAAGAGAAGTATCATCAATCCCCTCTATTCTTAAATACTTATGCTATAATTACTCTTCTTAAGAGTTTTTCTTCATCCATCTTATCTTACTTGAGCATCGAAGGGTCTTCGTAGACAAAACCACCAACAAGCCCCTGACGGTTTTTTCATCTTATAGGTACTCACTATCTTAAGGCTCATAATGCTTAGATGTTATCCCCTCAAGATCTGTCTCATCCCCTACTAGGGGTTAGAATAAAGGTGGATCTAATATGCTCTTTAGGGAATTCTTGTCTAATATTATCTGATGAAGGGGATCAAAGGGCCCCAAGGACCACCTTAAGTTTCCTTATTCCTTAAGGATGATCTCCACCATCAGTGGCCAATGGGAAGAATAGCTTACCCAAGGGGAGGAACGTTTTGCCTGAGGGGAAGGATCCCTTCAATTGGTTGGTCACGAACAATTTAAGAAAATTGCTCCTGGATACCTCGCTCCTTTCAATCTTATCTCCTTTGCTAAAGGGATCAAAGTTGTCTAATGGAACTTCTAACCCTTTAGGCTTTATTTATTTCATAATTCTTAATATCATTATTGGTGCAATTTGTGTGGTCACTTTTTGGCATCAACAATGAGAAAACACGGCAACCCATTCCCTTTTAATAAAATTATTATATTTACAACGTTATTCTTTTATCATTCAATAACAAAAACAAAAATTCCCCTTTCAGAATTTTATGGAAAAAGTGGTTTTTTATATGACGGCGGCAATGGGGTAGTTGTGGTCATAAAAGCCTTACCAATATAATAATACTATTTTAATTAAAAAATATTTAAAAAATTGACTACACCACCTAAACATTCATTTATTTTCTATATAAGAATCAAGATAATTATTGATGTTGAATAAAATGCTCAGTTAAAAATTCACTTATTTTAATCCTTGAATTGATAACACGTCAACGGCTAGATGTTAAAGACAAGTTTGTAAATAATATATATATATATATATTTAAATTGTTTTAGCCTAACCCTTTAATTAAGTATATAATTCAAACAACACCAAACTATAAAAATAAATTATTCTAATACTAAACAATTCGTAACAAAAGATTAATAATTCATGAACAAATAAAATAATTCTCGTGTTAAAAAAAGAAAGGATAATTATCATAATTCGCAAACAAAGCATTGTGCTAAAAGAAAATAAAAAATCATTTTCACAGTTTGGTGTTAGCTTCAAATTTTTCATTATTTTTAGTGTTATTTATTGAAATTTTCTCATTTATTTTAATTTGAACAAAATGGTCATACAATACTTGCAAGAGATTTTTATGATATTTATTTATGTATTTATTTATTTAAATTTGAATATTATGATATTTAAACCAAATAGTTTTACTAATTTTTCCTGGGTTTACAGGACACTTTTATAATGTACAAGTGAAATAATAAATGAAAAGCTAATGCTTCAATTTCTCTTTTTGTACAGCATAGCCAACAACAATGTTATGTTAAACATGAACACCAAACTGTATATGTTTTAAGTGGATTTTTTCTGAAGTTAAGATATAAATGATAATTTTATAAGCAGATGCAATCTCAAATGTAGTCCTAGTTTATTGAAACTGCTTTTCGTACCATAAATTGTGTTCTTAATTTGGTAAAATTACTGTTCTCTCTATTAATGTGTTTTATTAATATAATACATATGTTTTAATTTTCAATCAAAACAACATTTTTATATATTCTTAGCAGGAACTTGAAAAGATTTTCATGTTATTATTTCTAAAAGCACTTTTTGGGATTAAATATATATATATATCTAAAATGCTAATATGGAAGCATTTTCAGTAAGTATAAAGTGCTTTCTACAATGTTTCTCACCTTAGACCAGCTATAAGGATTGAGATGTAAATTCGGCAATTGGCCTTTTTCCTTTCCCTTAGCAAAATTAAATGGCCCTGTAAAAGGAAAGAAGAAAAAAAAAACAAAAATAAAAAGAGAAGTGATATTTCCACCCCTAAAAATCTGTATACCCCTTTTTGTATATACACCCCATTAAAATATTTTAATAGGTCATATCTAGTAAACCCACCTTACAATTTATAAATTTACCCTTTATTTTATCTATTTTTTGTAATTATAAATTAATAAACCATAAAATAGTTAAAATTACACACAAAAAGTTTTTAAAAAAATGCAAAGAACCGCACCTCCACCAGATTTGGATAGAGACAGTGGCCATATGTAATTTGATTATCTATTAAATGCATCAAGTATATATGGAAATACGAGGAGTGTATCATAATTTTTTGAGCTATAATAATGGAGGAGTTCTTGCAAAGTGAATTAATGGGTTTACTTTCTGGTTTAAGTCCTTGTGAATTGAAGATGATTATGCTTCTCTTCTACATAGCAATTTAATGATACTTGGCTGTTTGTTTGTTACTTCCATTACTCCTAAATTTGTGATTGGAGAGGCTATTGTCTTCTTCATCTATTCTATTTAGGATGAAGGAGGCAACAACTTCCTCTATGTTTTAGTTCCTCCCACTTTATGATATAGAGGTTTTTGTTTTGATATTTTAATTTTTGATTTAATTAATTTAGAAAAGTAAATAGTTCTTTTTTTACTGATGAAAAAGTAATTAATTAAAAAAAATAATTATAATATCTTTTGATTAAATTTTTAAAAATTTAATTCAAGGGTAATATTGGAATTTTAAGAATAAATAAATTAGGGGTGTAAATACAATTTTAAAGGGGTGTAAATATCACCACTCGAATAAAAATCTTGGATTGGTTTTTCTCTTAAACAAACTCTGTTAAGTTGTATAAATTTATAGGTTATATTAATATAGTTCTACATAATCTTAATATATAATAATTTGAACAACTACAAGTCAATTGAGTCAACTGTGTTTATGGTATCAAAACAACCAGACATACAATCAAGATCAAAGATAATCAATAAAGTAAAGGCCTTTCGATTAAAGAAAGGAGTTGGGATCCTCTTATAGTTTTGTCTTTTACCTTGATTTTTATAATAGGGGTTTGAATTTGAGTGATATATAAGAAAGAAAAAATTTAACAATTCTGATCATCAATTAATTTTTATGCTGACATATCATTTTATTGTAAAAATTCTAAGAAAAAAAGTTTGAAAGAAAAAATCCTAGATCAAGGGAAGCACAAAAATATATCATACACCATAATAAAATAAGATGAGAGAGAGAGAACCATGTTCATAGACGAAACCATCCATGCTAGAGCAACCGGGCCCACCATTCATCCATAAAACCACTGGATCTTTCAATGAATTTCTCTCTGATTCAACAAAGTAGTAGAATAAATTCTTTGGAGGAAGAACAGCAACATTCTCTATGCTCACATACCTACAAATCCCAAAATTTACCAAACCATGAGTTTCCAACCGATACTAATGGCCAATACAGTCATCAACAAAACAGTACTACAATTATATATATTCAATAAATAATCATAAAAAATAATTAACATTTCTGTCGACAAGCTGAAGATGTCCGAAATGAACTAGTAACAGTTGCCAACATACTCGTTAAAACAACAAGAAGATTATATTCAACAAATAATATGTCAGTTATATATTCAATAATAAGAGAATACAAAATCGATAAGGAGATTTACCCAGAATAGTGTTTGGAGGGGAAGGTACCAGTGAAGCCAGGAAGGTTAGTGACTAAAGCCCTTTCCAGAGCAGCTTCAGTAATCACAACAACAATAAGCATGCAAAGTGAAAGGAGGGAGAAGAATTTATCCATGGCGATGAATGTATTCATCAAACAGAAATATTATGTTCATTTATATGAGATTTTTCCTGTAAGAGAGAGAGAGAGAGGTTTGATAGAATAAATGCAGTTAATTAAGGGATAATCCCCAACAATCCTTGACTTTTGACAAATTATTCATTTTCTCCCATATAGCTTTTTTTTTATCTAAAATATCATCTGACTTTAATTAAACACTCAAAATACCCCTAGAGACGAATGAAATGACGATTATACTTCTAATAATAACAAATTCCATTACATTGTTATAATTAACCGTTTGATTTCAGAAATAAAAAAATAAAATTTAAATAAAAATATTAATAAAAATATTAAATATTAAAATAAGATATTTTTATTTAAAAATAAAAAATATATATAAGAATATTTTTATTTTTTCCTCTCAATTTCTCTCTCGCTCCTCCCTCTCTCTCTTCTCTTTTCCTCTTTCTCTCTCCATCTCCAGTCGAATTTATAGGTGGGTCCAATGGCAATGACATGGCGAAGACCCGAAGACCTGAACTACGTCTCCATGATCGGAGACCCCAGAATGGTCTCCACCATTGGAGGTGGGTTTCTAATAGTGGAGACCAGTGGCTTTTTTTTTTTTTTTTGTGATATATTGATTTTGGTTTTGTTTTGTTTTGTTTTACGGTGTTTGTTGATGAATGTGGAAGATTGACGATGAAAAATTACAAAACAGTTTGTTCCTTATAAAGTTTATTTGAAATTTTGTAAAATCCTCTCTCTGTATCATTATAGAGACAATCCTTTGGCTCCTGTGGATAGAACTGGAATCTTTTGTAAAATCTTTTTTTTTTTTTTGGTTGTTTTATTTCTATTTTGTGCCGATTTTTTTGGTGATCTCTTTGGTCATGTTCAGATGTGGATTCAGCTTGCTCCCATGTGGTTCGTACATTTCCGTTTCCTTGTCAGCTTCAACTTGGAAGACTTATGGTGCTTTCTTGTCGGTAACAGATGTAGACTCTAGACTGTTGTGTCCACGTAGCTCATACATTTTCAGGAAAAACAAAAATAAAAAATTCTCCCTCCCACATTGTCTTTTGTGGTTTGAATTGCTTTTCTTTAGTGATAAATGGAAATAAGTGGCCTACCTGACAATGAAACGTTAAAAAATCAATATATTTGAATATGATAGGTTTTGGAATGCCTGGTTAAGGATCAAGGGATCATTTATTTCTATCATTTTTCATTTAATGAGTCTAAATTACATATATTAATCGATTTTTATTTATTTTCTTAAGTGATTAAACCACCCGAAACCATTCAAAAATCACTGAAAATAGAAAATTAAAATTTCAGACTTTTAACATCACTTAATGATTTTTTAAATATATTATTCAAAATCAATCATTCCTAAAATAATATATTTTTAAATTTGTCCTAATTTTAAATTATATAGATTTTTTTAATTATATTTCTCTTAATGTTATGCTTATTTATATATATAATATTGTAAGTAAACTTAAGACCATTTTGTTTATTTTTATTTAAATATATAAATTTAATTTACTATAATAATTTATTATGTATATATAATTTTTAAAAAAATACTTTACTATAATAATTAATCATATTCTAATTATAAATAAAAATATTATTAATATATACATAAAAATGTTTTATTATTTGTTAAATAATTCATTATAATTATTTGTATTATATTAAATGGAGTAATATAAAAACTAATAATACAATGATATAAATTTCAAATTACTAGTTTTTAAATAATTTTAACGTTTAAAAAATAAACAATATTACTATATATTCAGAGAGAAAGAAAAAAAAAATAAACATGTTGTTGTAGGTGAATTTGGGACCACATGAATGAACTGGTAAAAACCTAATAAACTGGTCTAATGGATTAACCTAATGGACAAAAGCCCAGCTGGTTAGCATTCAACTCGCAAGAGCAAGCTTTCAGCACTCAGCATGCTTATCTCGCATAAAGCAAGGCTTAAGTTCGCTGACCTCAGCTTGACTAGCTCAAAGAAACGAGCTCTCTGTCTAGCATCTAGCTCCAAGTCGCCCAAAGCAGAACCTGCTCGTGACTTGACGTGTACGCTGAATCTTTCCAGAGTGGTTGCTAAAAACTCAACTACCAAACTTGGTTGACCACGCACTGATGGATGTCAGCCTTGAAAAATATAAATAATGATTTCTTGCGTGTTTTAATTGCATTGATACTGAAGCCCATCCCCCTCTATAAATAGAGATTGGAACTCATTGTAAAAGGGAGACGAGGAATAATATATTGTGACTCTGCTGGAAAATAATCAAAGTATGGTCGTGAATGTATGCAGTTTTTTGGACCGAACCACGTAAAAACCTCTCTGTTTTCTTTGTTCTTCCTCCCTGCTTCTGTGTTTTCTATTTTGTTTTGCTTTCATTGCAGTCTTGGTTACAAGAACCTAGGTTGACCCAATTTTGAACGTCAACATTTTGGCACTAGAAAATTGATCAAAACTGTAACTTTTCCAGTTCACAACCGCCATGGCAGAAGGAAGAACCACTTGAAGTTGTGACGTAGTAGTTGACCATCCTCAAAAGTAGGCGGATCAGCAACAACAACAACAACAACATGCTGCGTTCAGGGCAAGTGCACCTTATACCCCTACAGACAGCGCTATTGGAGGAATACCTCTACTAGCCATTCACCAGCCACCATTGACGGTCCCTACAGCCGAGGAGCTATAGGTATGGCACCAACGACAAGACGTCCTGGAGAATACAATGCAGCAACTTACTGATACGGTCAGGGCGCTGGCACAAGTCTAGACACAGAACGCACCCAAACTTGAGGCTGCTGTCCCTAGAATTTACCAGCAACAATGAGAGCGAGTATCATCTCATGAAAGACCCATCAGAGAGGAGCTGTGACCTGTCAATTCAGCTCGAGATTCCAACTCGCGATGGAGAGCTGAAGGTCTTCGAGCTCGGGTAGATGATAAAGTAGGCCATCAACAGTATGTGGATTCGCACCGAGCTGTTAGCTCGCGAAGGGCTGGTCAGGAATACATACCAGATCGCCATTTTCTAGATCGTGAGTGTAGGGGAGAACCCAGGCCTTAGGACTAAAGGTTAAAAGAGCTCATTCAGAGAGTTCAGCAGCACTTCAAACCGACGTGATCAGTATAGAGAGAGGACTCCCTTTACCAAGGAGATCGAGACTCGACCTCTCCCCCGTAGATTCAAGGTCCCCAATATCCCTTAATACAACGGGGACAACAACCCTTACGATCACCTGGGCGTGTTCACGTTCAAATGGACCTTCAGACTACCAATCCTTTGGTCAAACACCATGTTTTCCTAACCACCCTAAGGAATATTCCACGGACTTGGTTCAAAATCTCCCAGCTCACAACATAGATAGTTGGGATGAATGTCAAATAAAATTTGCTAACCAGTACAAGGCTCTAAGGAGGCAGTTCACACCATCCTGTCACCTTGCTATAGTCTTCCAATGACGAAACGAATCGTTAAAAATTTGCTAACCAGTACAAGGCTCTGAGGAGGCAGTTCGCACCATCCTGTCACCTTGCTATAGTCTTCCAACGACGAAACGAATCGTTAAAGAACTACATTACCAGGTTTAGACACGAAGTCAGCAATGTAGAGAATCTCTCAAATAAAAGTATCTTTGCTGCGATCTTAGCTGGACTTCTCAAAGATGGGGAGTTGTATAAGAGCATTTATAAATCCCTAGTAAATGATCTAGGCGAGTTCTATGAGCGAGCTGCCAAAACAATTAAATAGGAAGAGACCTTCGACTCCAAGTAGTCAAACTAGACCGATGAAGTGGGCAGTTCCAACCAGTCAAGAAAAATAAATAATGGTAGGAACGAAAGAGAAGGTCACAATAATGGCTTAACCAATAAGGTCACTAAGAAGGCCAAGAATGAGTACAAGCATGAATGACCTCAGCGTCAAGATCGCAATGACAGCTATAGCATCTTGTTAGACTCACAGGACAAGATCTTTGCAATAAAGAGAAACATGAAGGACTTTGGGAATCCCAATCCTATGTAGTCCCTCATTTGCTTTAGAAACAAGAACAAGTTTTATACTTATCACAATAAAGTTAGACACAACACTTCAGACTACAGCGAGTTAAAGGATGTTATCGAAAATCTAATCAAGCAAGGTCACCTCTGTAACTTTCATTACGTAATCCGAGTTCCGACACCCTCTGAGCATAGCTCGAAAGGTTTATTACGCTATGTTAGCTAAGGTCCATCCATGTTGGTTTAAGTGCCATCTATGCGACCTACTTGGACATAGCCAAGGTCTCGACCTCTGTAACTTTTGCTATTTAATCCGGGTTCCAACACCCTCTGGGCATAGCTCGAAAGGTTTATTATGCTATGTTAGCTGAGGTCCATTCATGTTGGCCTAAGTGTCATCTATGTGACCTACCTGAACATAGTCGAGGTTCCGACCTCCGTAACTTTCACTATGTAATCCGGGTTCCAACACCCTTTAGGCATAGTTTGAAAGATTTATTATACTCTGTTAGCTGAGGTCCATCCATGTTGGCTTAAGTGCTATCTGTGTGACTTACCTGGACATAGCCCAGGTTCTGACCTCCGTAACCTTCGTTATGTAATCCGAGTTCTGACACCCTCTGTGCATAGTTCGAAAGGTTTATTATGCTATGTTAGTTGAGGTTCATCCATGTTGGCTTAAGTGTCATCTGTGTAATCTACCTAGACATAGCCGAGGTTCCAACCTCCGTAACTTTCGCTATGTAATTTAGGTTCCGACACCTTTTGGGTATAGTTCGAAAAGTTTATTACACTATGTAATTTGGGTTTTAACCTACTGATATAGCCGAGGTTCCAACATCCATTCTTTCACTATGTAATCTGAGGTTCCGACACCTTCTATGCATAGCTCGAAATGTTCATTTCACTATTAGCTAAGGTTCCGACCTACTGGATAGCTCGATAAAGACTTTGCGGTTCTGACCCTCTTGGCATAACGGAGACTCCAATCTCAAAATTCTACCTCCCGAGTTCACGAGCTTTCATCAGTTATTACTACCACTAATTTTTATGCCCAGATGACTTTATTTTCAGTCCATAGGAAGTTCAAGAACTTAGCGGAATAAAAGCACAAAACAAAAGCACAAAGCGACACTGAAGCAAAGTAAGCAAATGCCAAGTAAACCTCACAATGAGGAGAGTCAGGCAGTTTGCACTTTGACCCCCTCTTTGACAAAGAGCGACCTCCAACAGCCGAAGCTCACTGTACAATCCTCTCCAGATCACTTTTTAACTCCTCCTCACTCTTAAGGAGTTTGATCGTAAAGTCTGACCTTGCAGCTGCATGAATACTTTCCTCACGAGCCAAAGTTTGAAAAGACAGCACGACAGGTCCTGACACATCCACTTTTATCGATAAACTTAAGCTTTTCGTCCGCAAAACGCACTGAGAGCTAGGGAGCTAATGTTGTGGGTAAATTTAGGACCACACGAATGGGTTAGTAAAAGCCCAATTAACTTGTCTAATGGACTAACCCAATAGAAAAAGGTTCAGCTTGCTAATATCCAACTTGCAAGAGCTAGCTTTTAGCACTCAGCATGTCTGGCTCACGTAAAGCCCTTCAATTTGCTGACCTCAACTCGACTAGCTCGAAGAAACGAGCTCTCTACCTAGTATTTAGCTCCAAGTCACCCAAAGCAGAACCTGATCGTGACTTGACGTCTACGCTGAGTCTTTCTAGAATAGTTGCTGAAAACTCACCTACCAAACTTGGATTTGACCACGCACTAATGAGTGTCAGCCTTGAAAAATGTAAATAATGATTTCTTAAGTGTTTTAATTGCATTGATACTGTAACCCATCCTCCTTTATAAATAGAGGCTGAAACTCATTATAAAAGGGAGATGAGGAATAACATACTGTGACTCCACTAGAAAATAACCAAAGTATGGTCATGGACGTAGACAACTTTTTAGACTGAACCACGTAAAAACCTCCATCTTTTCTCTGTTCTTTCTCCCTGCTTCTGTGTTTTCTACTTTGTTTTGCTTCCATTTTAGTCTTAGGTACGAGAACCTAGGTTGACCCGATTTTGAACATCAACACATGTCATTTAGATTTTAGATTTAAATCATTATTCAACCTTTCGTCTTCAGCAACACTATTCTTTAGTCTTCAGACAAAAAACAAACAACCTTTAAGAGGTCATTTGTTTTTATCACTTTTCACTTAATAAGTTTGAATTACACATATTAAGTGTTTTATTTTTTTTTTCAAGTAGTCAAACCACTTAAAATCATCCAAAAATCATTATAAAAAAAAACAAAAAAAAAAAAAACTATAATTTCTAACTTTTAGCCAAGCTTCAAATCACATAATGGATTTTTTAAATATAATATTCCAAATCTATACTTCCCAAAATAATATATTTTCAAATTTATCATGATTTTATATTATACGGATTCCTTTTAATGATATTTCTTTAAATGTTATTTTTATTTAAATATATAACCATGGTAATTCAACCTAATATCATTTTGCTTATTTTTATTTAAATATATAAATTTAATTTACTAGACTATAACAATTTATTTATATATAAAAAATTTTCAAAAAAAATACTTTACTATAATAATCAATCATATTTTAATTATAAACAAATTATTAATATAAATATAAAATTGTTTTAGTATATTTGCTAAATAATTTATTATAATTGTTTGTATTATATTAAATGAAGTTACTTAACAACTAATAGTAAAATGATATAAATGTCAAATTACTAGTTTTCAAACAATTTAACTTTAAAAAATAAATAAGATTACTATACATTCAGAAGCAAGAGGAAAAAAAAATAAACATGTCATTTAAATTTTATATTTCAGTCATTATTCAGTCTTCAGTCTTTAACAACATTGTTCAATCTTCAGATAAAAAAAAATACCCACTCATGAATTGAAAGTTAGGCCCTAACAGGCAACTCATTGGATTTCCAAAGCCCCTCAGCATGAGAAAGCTTAGCTAGGGCGTGTGTCTCATGTCATTGGTGAGTTGGGTTCGTTTGCAAACTCACAACATGTTACAAGAATGAAATATGATCATATACAACCTAGCTGAGAGTTGACATGTAGCACATTGTGTACATTTGCTCCACCCAAGTTTTTATACCTATTAATGGAAGTGTACAATAATTATTAAATTAATGAGATAAGAACTGCTGGTCCAAACTTCTTGCTAAATTTGTTTTACAATGTTGTGGCAATTCGTGATTTATAATGACCCAATCACTCATCACACTATTATGTGAGTTAGATAATGTTAGGTCCCATTTATCGTTTAATTTTTCAATCCATGATGGGCCAATATTTAATATTAAATGGACCAGCCCAGAAGAATTTTTAAGAATATGAATTGAAGCCTACCAACCCAAGAATCCCAATTATAATTTTAAGGGAAATGTCCTCTAAATATACCCAGCTATGTGAGGCCCAATCACTAAGCCCATCTCCCTAAGTGCACCCTCAATAGCTTCTAAATGCACCATGCCCGCGTTTTTTTGTTTGCCTAATAAAAAAAAATATTAGTATTAAAAATAGAAATAGAGAGAATAGCTTTCTGTTATTTTGTTTTGCTGTTAATAGATAACTACTTGTGATAGCAGCTATCTGTCAACCTTTGAGAAGAAGAGAAAGTAGAGCATAAAGAAGGAGATAGCAGTAGGAAATGAAAGAGACCCGAACGAAGAAGAAAAGGAGCAGAAAAAAAGGTTGGGAGAAGAGAGAGTGGTGCGGGTGAAACAAGAAGTAAAAGAGAGAGGGTTGGACAAAACAAAGAAGTAAAAGAGAGGCAAAAAAAGAGAGCAACAGAACTGAGAGAAAACAGAAAAGAGAATTGCGTAAGGAAAAGAAAAAGATAGAAGAAGAAGAAAGAATGAAACGGGAAAAAGAAAGAGTAGAAACAAAGTAAAAGAAGAGAGATTGTTAAAGAGAGAAGAGATAAAGTTGAAAGAGATGATAAAGGTCTGGTAGGAATTAGAAGAAGAAGATGGATTGTAGAGCTAGAAATAGTGAAAATGGAAGAGAAATAGGAAGAGTTTTGAGCAGTCTTTGACAGAGAGAGAGGTAGAGATAAAATGAAATCTAAAAACTAGGAAGAGATAGAGCTGGATGAAAACAGAGCACAAAAGAGAGTTGAAGAAAAAAGAAAGATTTTTGTGAAGGAAGGCAGTCGAAATAGTAGAGAAAACATGGAAAGAGAAGAAGAGGATGAGAACCAGAAGAAAAGAGGTACCATTAGAAAATGAAGTTGTTTTCTCACAACTTTTCAACCATTTTGTTTTGTTTCTTGGTTTAATTGGTTGTTGTCAAAGGTTCATCAATGGCTGATAAAGGTGATATTGTATTTGGAGTAATGTTGGAGAACAAATTGGTGCTGATGTTGATTTGAACCAGGCTGAAAAGAAAAGAAAAATAAAGAAAACAACACAAGTGAAGGAAATGAAATTGAGCAAGAAGATGACTTAGTCAGATTGCTTATAAAGAAATACCGGAGATAAGTCCATTTATTTTATAATGTTTGGATTTTGTAAAGATTTATTGGTTTATATGATAAATATTTAATCCTGCATTTAATGTGATTTTAGGGTGAATCCAAAATTATAAGTAATGGCATGAGAACCCGTATATACTCATATACAAGCATAGGAGTTGTGTGAATGAATCATTTTTATTTAATTTGAATTAATTATTTACGGTTATTTATATTTTAGATTTTATTATTTATGGATTATTAGAAAAGAACTATTTCTTAGTTAATTGATTTTCTAGAATATCAATTATGTTTTACGATTGAAATGAGAATTTATTACATTTATGTATATATGTGTACATATTAGAAATTCCAATCGGAATTTTATGTTTTCAGTTTGAGTTTATTATAAGAAAAGTTTTATAAGGTTTTAAGTAAGATTATGTCATGTTTTGAAAAATAATATTTATTTATGTTTTGAGAAAGACATTTATTCATAATTATATGTAGAATTGTTTACGAAAATTGTTTGAGATTTGAGAACACAAATAAAGATGTTTTCAGAATACTGAGGTTATACCCTTCCCTCTGACGATCAAACTACATATATGTGAGTCCTAGAGTCGTCCAACACTGCATGATAGATGTTCGAGAGAGTCATTGAGTCGCCTAATTTATGTATGGTAAATGTTATTCCTCGTTTTGCGTGCGTATTAAGTATTTCCACTAGTATGATAGATTTCCCTTAAACTAGTTAGTGAAAATTTTCATATTACAAATGTTATATATTTAGTATGATTAGTTAAAAAAGAGATTTCAAGTATATCAGTTTCATGAGATTTAATTAAAAGAGTTTTAGAAATGATATGATATTATTGATAAAGTAGATTTTTGGGGCAATGAGTTACTCAAGGATTTATGTTGACTAAATATTTTATTATATTATGTTATTAGATTAGATTATATTTTATAATGTAGGTAAAGAAGAAAATATTATTTTGGTTAGATGGAGACTAGAGACCCATAAGTATATAAGAGTCATAAGTCCGTGGATAAAGGACTGTGCTGTTATTCCAAAGAGATTTAAGAAAGTTATACAAATTATAATCGTAAATTATTCATATAGATTATACTTATTATTCAAACATATGCTTACAATTTTATTATGGCACAAGATTTGAATTCAATTTTATTTTCAAATATGATCATGCACTACAAGAAGAAAAAAGAGTAATAATACTGGGGTTTTCATTGCAGGCTCATTGGGCCCATTTTAGAAACGCCTATCCACCCACAGTGGATAACAGTGTCTATAATGGGCCAATAAGTGTCTAGGTACATCTTATTATCCATCACCAGCCTTTAAAGGCCTACGATGGATGGAGTATCTATATGAGTGCCCAATGTAGTACTTCTTTTCAGAGGAAAAATTATTTTTAAAACTTTAATTTCCTTATATTTTTGGGTTTTATTGAAATCTAACCCCTTTTTGATAACCCATTTGAAAAATAACCATTTTTTTTAAATCTCAATCTCAAGGTAGAGAATCTCAACCTCTAGGTTTGGAATCCCAACTTCCAGGTTGTGAGTCATAGTGTTAATTCAAATCAATCTCAACTTCAGGGTTGAGATTTTTTCAACTTAAAAAAAAAAAGGTTAGTTTTCAAATTGACTATAAAAAATGGGTTATTTTATGTATTTTCTCTATATTTTTAATGTATATATAATGGGCCTTTATATGCCCGTTACAGAAAAGCTAGCGGACCTTTAAAAGCCTATTATAGAAAATTATTGGAGGGAAAGATTTTTGAATTTTTTTTATTTTCGACCGACACCATTATCTATCATGCGCCTTAAAGGCCCGTGATGGATTGAGTATGTGGATATTTCTTTTTTGAGGGAATTTTATTTTTTAAACTTTTATTTCTCGCTTACATATTTAATGTATCCATAATAGACTCTTAGGTGTCCATTACAGAAAAGTCATCTATAGTTGGCCTTTAAAAGTTCGCTATAGAAAATGATTGGAGGAAATTTTTTTTTGAATTTTTTTATTTTCCACCAACATTATTTTCCATCATGGGCCTTCACTCTATCCAGCATGTGCTCGTTGTAGGTACTTTGTGTTTAGGGGAATTTTATTTTTAAAATTCTCATTTATATTTTTAATGTATCTATAACAGGCCCTTAGGTGCCCGTTATCGAAAAGTTATCTATAGTAAGCCTACTATAAAAAATGATTGGAGGGAAAATTTTTGTGAATTTTTTTTATTTCCCACCAACAACAAAAATTCATATATATATATATATATGTATATGTATATATATATATATATGTATATGTATATATATTATTTCTCTAAGCACTATCATCTTTCCTTTTAATTCTCTATACCACTCCAGTTTTCTTATCACTCTCATTTCATCTTTTGATCTACATTTTCACGTTAAATCCATTTTACTTCTTCACTTCATAAATGTTTTAGGAATAATTATTTTTAATGTTTGGTTCATATATGTGTTTATTAATTAATTACTATTATGATTCTTATTTTTGTTTTCTATTTTTGTTTTTATAGGTTCATAGATGTTTTTTAGTATTATTATGATCCTCCTTTTTAATGTATTTGGATTCTTACTTAGTTTATCAATTTTTTCAGTTATGAAACTTAAATTTGGATTCTATTATAATTTTTAGTTAATTTTTTTCATGGTTGTTATAATTATTACTTCTTTATCTTCTTTAGATTTTTATTTATTTATTTATTAAATACCACAAATAAGTTTGTGGATATTATTTGAATAATATCTATGAAAAATATGGATAAACAAATTTCATAATCATGAACAAGATTAATAACTATAAATAAAATAAATAATCATGAATAAAATACTATATAAAAAATCGATGAAATTTATATATTTTTTTCATCAATTTACTTATATAAGTTATTTTTTTAATAAAAAAAAATCATGAGACCATTTATCGTGGACATTACCTGTTGTAGAGACCCTTTTCTTGAAAGCTATAAAAAAGGTTTCCATAACAGGTAATGCTTGACATAGAAATTGATTTCTATAGCAAGCATTGCTCGCTATGGAAATAATTCTAATGCCTGCTATGGAAATAATTCTCCACAACGGGCACTGGAAATAATTATCCATAACAGGCAATGTCTGCTATGGAAAAAGGGCTTCTTCCAATGTAGAACTAGTTTTTATACCCATTATGGAAAGTTGTTTCTATAACGGGCATTGACTACTATAGAAAAGTCTTGGAGCCCGCTATGAAAAATGTAGCTTTTTAATCACAATGTTACAGATAGCAGGCATAATGCCCATTATCGAAAGTCATCTATACCCACTATAAATGACCTGTTTTCTTGAAGTGGTGTATGAATCATTGAAAATAGTTTTTATTACTAATGCTCATTATTTTATTTAGAAACATTTAGAAAAGTCCGTTCATTTGGCGTTAGTGTTTACTCTTTTATAAAACCTACTTTTTTAAGGTATCCACCGCAAGTTCGTATAAATTATTGAGAAAGGCAATATGGTAATGATAAAATCCATTATTATTATTGTTAAGTAAAAACATTTTTGCATTAGTAAATATTATTTCTCGTTAACCTAATTTCTTAAATGTGTTTCAAGAATGCTTTTACAATTGAAATATCATTTCTAGGTATTTTATGAGCCCTGTACTGCGTCCAACACAAGAAAATGAAAAAAAATTTAATTTGTTTAAATTATATTTATCAAGTGATCATGAGATTTACGATGATTTTTCTAAAAGATTTTCAAAAACTCAACATTTCAATTAAAAAGATGTCAGTTTTTAAGGGATTCTCCTGGACCTGAAAGAGGAATCAGGATGGGTCTCATCAACCTTGGTATTAGAGCAATGGTTTCAGATTCAATTGACTTTTTCTTATCACAAACATTTAGTTTTCATTTAGTTAAAGATAGAGTTATAGTTTTATCATGCATTATAGCCAATCTCGCACAAAACGTGTGAAAAATCTGGGTTAGCATCTACAGTTTAGTGTTAATAGATTAAGTTGAATTGATTTTGAGTTAAGTATGAAATATATCCATGATATGAAGTATGAGATATATCCATGATATGATTGTTACACAAGGTTTATTATATTGTCTAGCATTTCGAATGTTTGAATAGCAATTATTGGGGTATATATATTGGTGATGAGATTTGGATTAATGTGAAGATGTGAATATTATTAAGGAGTTAAAATTTCGAATGTAGATAAGACTGAATTGTTGTATCATTGGGATTTATGATGCGATGGATTTTTGAAGAAATTCATAGAGTATTTGATAAGCATTTAAGTTTTAATTTTGAATCAATTTGTGATATAATAAGGTAATTCATGAATTCATACAAGGTTATAACTTGGAAGTAGTTTTGATATATTTTAATAAAGTTTAGTGATTAAAAATATTTATTTTTATTGGTGACAAATTTGATATAGATCTTCATTTATACTTGTGTTAGTAGATTGATTTTAATTATTGAATATTCGTTACTCTAGGTTCCTTTTAGTTTAATTTGATGGGTTATTTTATGTTCATTTGGGTGAAAAAATGGTAAAATTCTAAGGAGATTTTGATGAAGAATTATCATATTAAAGGGGGTAACAATGTGAATTATTATTATTCTCCTATAGTGAATTAGGACTAAAGTATCTTTCAATAAGGATTGTTTTCGATGTATTTGAATTTGGAACTATTAATTGTGGATATTTATGATTTATAATTTTGGATGATGATATGAACTTTTTATGATGTCTTTGAATATTTATGACTTAGAGTTTTTTAAGTAATTGAAATTCCGAAGTATCGAATAAAGTTATAGATTGACTGTAGAAATATGTAGAAAATTGTATAATTGTTTTGTAATGTTATTAATGGTGTGAGTAAAGGTACTTTGTTGAATATAAGAGTTGTGCAACGAAAGTGCGGTGTTCAATTTTTTATTTGAGAAAATTCATGTTTATTAGGTTTGAAATTGAGTTATGAGACATGACATTTTTGGGATTTTCCCCACATTTTTTTATAGTAGGAAAAAATCCTTACTACCTAAAAATGAAAATCAACAACAATGTTAAAATGAAAGGGTAAAATCATAAATAAATAAATTGATTATCATTTTAATTGTGTTGACGTAAAATAATGATCAACTGCTGGTTCGTGAAACCCAGACTACAGATCTGTGAAAAATACAAACAAACAAGAAGAGAGGCAGAGAGGAAGAAGAGAAAGATAATATGATTTATGTGGTTCGGCCTTAAGAAAGGGCATACGTCCATAACGCCGGCTCCGATGAAGAACGGCAGTCACTGTTATTCACTATGTATTTTGTGTGGTTACAAAGAGAAAGAGACCAGAAAAACCATCCCCCGTTACATTGTTTTTGTTGCTATTTATAAAGAGGGGGTGGTGCTACAATTTTAGTATAACTCAAATAGGAAAGCATTTAATGTTGATTTACTTTCCACAACTAACACTCTCAATATCCAAGATTTGATATGATTAGTTGACTTGGTAGTTGTGTGTTCCACAATTTACGCTGCTACCATTCTGGGAAGATTTTGCGTGCACGATACGCTGTTCGTGAGCAATTGGGGCGAACAGCTTTGGGCTATCTAATGGGCGAACGGCTCTGGGTGATCTGATGGGCGAACTAGAGCTCATTAGGAAGATTTGGTCGTGTCTGAATAAACTACTCGTTTATCTGCTTGCTAAACATCTTGTTGACCCTGCTTGTTGACGCGAGTAGGATGTTGTATACAGTCACGCAAGGTTCTCATGCAGCTACTCGTTCATCAGCTCATCTGTATGTTTATCCATGGACTGTTCGTTCAATGCTTTGCTCGGCTGCAAACGTAAATCTCAAGAACACATCCACTAAAACAACAATGATAAACCCCGAACTTGATTTTTTATAATATTTCATGTACTTGAGTAGGATAGGGAATACTGATCCAGAAATAGGGCCAAAGAATGATTTAAAACCCGATTAGGGTATAGAAACTTTTGGAGTTTATTTTGATGAAAAATGAAAACTTTCGATGAATAGTATTTTTGGACGGAAACATTTTTGGATGAATAGTGATATTTGAAAAAGAGCCGTAAAAATCGAAAATGTTCAAAATAGGTCATGGACCTTGAGGGAATGGAAACTAAATGAAATTGCATTTGTTTGATTGAGTTTCAGGAGATCCGAAAGATTCCGGTCAAATTGCACTATTTTTCGAATATTGAGTTTTCGTGACCTAAACTATATTCAAAAATTTCGCGAAGGATGGGATTGAGAGGTAAGGGACCAAATTAGACTATTTCATAGTTAATTTGAAGTTTAGATAACCGTGGAATATTTTCAGAATATTTTTCGAATTGAATAATATATTAAATTGTGGAAATTGAATTATAATTGTGTTTATGTTAAATATTCATCCAGATTTATTATTTTATGGTACTAGAAATATTCGAATTGAGTTACGATTGAATCGTAGGCCTCCAATAGTATTATTTGAAGTTTATTATATTTTCATATCGCAAGTTGGATGTCGTTTGGTTAACCTCGGTACGATTATAAAGTGATTAGGAGAGATTTACGTGTTAATCAAGCGATGTGAGCTCACGGAATAAAGTAAAAGATATTTTAATTCAACCAATGAAAAAAGAGATAAGTGACTTTTAACATTAGTGGCTATGATTGTGCCACATGTCATCCATAGATTGGTTAAAAAAATAAGTGGACTAAAATATGCCAAGTGGACCAATAGAATTGATTTTGGGGCACTAGTATAATTAGTGAAAGTTTGAGGTTTTTAAGTGAAATTTTCTTAAGGAATCTTTTAGTAATTGAGTAATAAAATATATATGTGAGTTTTTGTCTTATTTGAGACATTTAGCCGTGAATCAAAGAGAGAAAAAGAGTGAGAAAAAAAAAATGCCGAGAGAAAGCTTCGTGCATGCGTGAGAAAGAGGGCGGAAGAGAAAAAGATTCGATCCAATTATTAATGCGATTTCTTCACGAAAGTTGTTTCTCGTCATCTCCTTTAGTTAACCCAACAAATATGAAGCGAAAAGATCGTCTATTTGGTGAGTTATTTCAGTTTAAAAATTGATGTTTATATAAAACCCATTTTTTTTCTTTCGTTTATTTTCGAATCCGAAATTAGGGATAATAAGAGGGAGATGTGAGGATGATTTCGATATGGTTTATGAGTGATTTGATGGAAGAAAAATAAATAAAACAAGAAAGAAAAGTCATGGTCAAAAATGGGTTTTTATGGAATTCTATTTCGTTTTCAATTCTAAAGTATTAGATTGATATTTTAGAGGTTAGGGAATAATCTTTTGAAGTTAGATTTCGAAAACGAAAAGTTTAAGATCGATTTCAAAGCTAAACGGACGAGTTGAAGGGCGGTTTTCGAAACCCTTCGAATCACGTTCATTTAATATTCGAAACAGTTTATTTAATCATAGTTAGGTGTTAGAACACTAGAGGATTGATTTTTGAGGTTTTCGAAAATCCATAGCGAAAAGTGATTTTCGTTAGTAAGCGAATTCGGTCGATTTTCATTCTGAGTTTTCGACGATAAAATTGAGTATACTGAGGTATTCATAAGAAATAATAAGTAGAACTTATGTAGAAAAAATAGATTTCGAAAACCCCAATTGAATAGAAATTGAGATCCGAAAGTTTAGATGTTAAAGGGTAATAATAAAGATAAATGAGATTTTTATTGATTTTGAATGTTATTTGAATGAGTTAAGTGACCCTAAATGGATATTTGATGTTTTAGGATAAAAACGGAGACTTCCGGAGGCATATAGAAGAGAATCGGATTTTATCTAAGGACGTGTAGTGAGTGAAACTACGAGTTTTTAACATCTATATTTTCTTAAAGTTTATTGTAAAGTTAAAAGAATTTATCATAAATAGTTATTCCTTTATTACTTGAATTTATATTATAATTCTAACATAAAGATTTTAGTTTATTATTTATGTATATGAGAATGTGCTAGAATTAAATATTTTAGACTTATTGCCTTGAGATTTAGAATATTTTAGTGTATTAAGAAAAAGAAATTTTAATAGCCTATGGTTTACCCTAACCCCAATTTAGTACCCAATCGAATGTCTTATGCGTGATACGGTAGATGAGAGGAAGTCAGTCAGTGAGATTTGAGTCTAGTTGACTCTTGTGTGAGCGAGACATGAGTGATCCGTATACACGTATAGGGTAGTGTAGTCGGTTTGCAGTGTGGGCCCGCTTTCGACGACTACACATGGTAGATCCCCACTCCTAGTGGTTAACTAAATTTTATATGCTACTACGCTAGGAGTAGATATTCCCTAGGTTACCATTCAGGCGAGCATCAGAAAAGATTTTAAGAAAAGATTTCTTAATGAGTTACCGGAATAATTTTCAGATTATGATTTATCAAGTATTTCAGAAAAATAATTTTAGTTAAGAAATGTCTTTGGGAAAAATTTAGAAATTTTAAAATAAAAAAATTAGTTTATAAAGATTATACCACTCACTGAGTATAAACTCACAATTTTCTTTAAATATTTTTCTTAAAAATTCTCTCACAGGTGCAAGAGCTAGTCGTTCAGCCGACGAGGTTTAGTCAGACGTGCAGGCGGACGTATAGGACGATACCTACTACATGTATATATTTTGTTATTTTAATCATGTATATGTTGATGTACATAGTTATAAATATTTTGAAGAAATAGTGGATGCATTAGTTAAAATGTTTTATTAACGTTTTATGAAATTCAGTGTTTAAATTTTATTGACTTATTTGTGGTTGTTTGTGAGAAATGGGCCGGATGCTCTGGAAGTTGAGAAATTGATTTCATAGAAATGTTTTTATAAACTGTATTTGAAACTTACAGGGTGGCATAGTTTAGAAAACAAATGGTATGCTGCCGAAATTTTTATTAAATTTTTAAAATTTTTTTTAATTTTTTAATCATTATCACCTTGTAAAAGAAGTTAAAATATCTAGTTAAATGATTTTTTGGTGCCCTGATAGGATTCCTTCAGGCTGAGTATAGGGTTCGTGGGAATTCTTTCGAGATGTTACGGGGTCTTTCTCGAGTCCAAATGAGGGATTCGGGAAGGGTCCCGTCAAACAACTTTTAGGATGTAAACGGCATCAATCGGGGCACCCCTGGTTGCCACGTTATGGAGCACGAAAATCTCATTCCGAAAACATATTATAATAGACGATCTGACAACCGAGCACAAAGTTATACCCGTTTTTTTGGACCAGTAATCTTGGGCCCTTGTCTGTTGGGCCATTTCAGCGGGTTATCTTGTTGGGTCTTTGGACTTTTATCAGTCCATTTGGGATAGCCCAAAAATACACACAACATATTGGAAAAATTTGACAACTGTACACAGGTTCACCAATGGAAAGTAGTAAACCAAAAAAATGAATTAAATTAATTTAAAATTGAAAAAAATCCTGTTGATGTTCAAAATCCGATCAACCTAAGTTTTTCAACCCAAGAATGCAATCCACACAAAACAAAGCAGAAAACAAAAGGAGCAAGGAGGAAGAACGGAGAACGCAGGGAGGTTTCTTTTGTGGTTTGACCCAAAAAGCTACCTACATCGATGACTGTGCTCTAATTATTTTCCAGCAGAGTCACAGTATATTATTATGTTGTCTCTCTTTTTTTTTTTACAATAAGTTTCAGCCTCTATTTATAGAGGGGAGTGCTACAATTTATGTACAATGCAAATAGAAAAGAAATTAATATTAATTACACTTCCTAAAACTAGTGCCCATCAGTATAAGGTCGAATCTAAAAAAAATATGATCTTGATATTATCTCTATACTAGATAGTTGAGTTTTCCTAAAACTTGGTTGCTACTTTTAGAAAGATTTTCTCAATGTGCACGCTACGTCATAAGCTGGATCTCGCTCTGGGCGACCTAGAGATACGTATTAGGCTACTCTGATTAGGACCAGCGACCTAACAGCTTGTCTATACCAGCTGAGGTCATGTCTATGCAAACTGAACATTTGGTACACTGAAGGCTCGTATTTGCGAGCTTGATGTTGGCATAGTAGGCTTTTCTCTATTGGGTTGATTCACTGGACTAGTTTATTGAGCTTTTACCTGCCTATTTAGGCAGTTCTAAATTTACCCACAATATTAGCCTCCCAGCTCCCGGCTCGTTCTGTAGACTTGGAGTTAAAGCTTGCTAGTAAAAGTTGATGCATCTGGACTTGTTGCGTTGCCTTTTCAATCCGATCTTATCACTTTGACTCGTGAGGAAAATGTTCATGCAATTGCAAGGTCAGACTTCACGATCAAGCTCCTTAAGAGTGAAGAGGAACTGGGGAGCAATCTGGAGAAAATCGAGCAGCGAGCTTTAGCTGCTGGAGGTTGCTATTGTTAAATAGGAGGTCAAAGTGCAGGTCGCCAAAGCTAAAAAGGAAGCCGCGACGAAGAAGTAGTAGGAGCTATTTGCCTGATTCTCCTCGTTGCAAGGTTTATTTGGCATTCATTTGCTTTGTGCGTTTATTCCACTAAGTCCTCGAATTTCCTATGGACTGCAAAATAAAGTTATCTGGGCATAAAAATTAGTGATAGTAATACCTGGTGAGAGCTTATGAGCTTGGGAGGGGAAATTTGAGATTGGAGCCTCTGCTATGTCCAGAGGGTCGGAATCGTAAAGTCTTCATTGAGTTGTCCAATAGGTCGGAACCTCAGCTAATAGCGAAATGAACCTTTCGCGCTATGCCCAGTAGGTCGAAACCCAGATTTTGTAGCGAAAGTTGTAGAGGTAGGAACCTCAGTTATGCTTAGTAAGTCGAACCCGGATTACATAGCATAATAAATCTTTCAAGCCATACCCAGTAGGTCGAAACCTAGATTACACAGCGAAAATTATAGAGGTCGGAACCTCGGCTATGCCTAATAAGTTGAAACCTGGATTATACGGCGTAATAAACCTTTCGAGCTATGCCAGTAGGTCAAAACTCGAATTACATAACGAAAGTTGTGGAGGTCGAAACCTCGGCTATGCCTAGTAGGTCGAAACCCAAATTATATAGCGTAATAAACCTTTCGAGCTATGCCCAGTAAGTTGGAACCCAGATTACACAATGAAAGTTGTGGAGGTCAAAACCTCGCTATGCCCAGTAGGTCGAAACCTAAATTACATAGCGTAATAAACCTTTCGAACTATGCTCAGTAAGTCAGAACCCGAATTACATAACAAAAGTTATGGAGGTTGGAACCTCGGCTATGCCTAGCAGGTTGAAACCCAGATTACATAGCATAATAAACCTTTCGAGTTATGTCCAGTAGGTCGGAGCCCGGATTACATAGCGAAAGTTGTAAAGGTTGAAAGCTCTGTTATGCCCAGTAGGTCAAAACCCGGATTACATAGCGTAATAAACCTTTTGAGCTATGCCCAATAGATTGTAACTCCGATTACATAACAAGAGTTATAGAGGTCGGAACTTCGGTTATGCCCAGTAAGTCGAAATCTGGATTACATAGCGTAATAAACCTTTCGAGTTATGCCTAGTAGGTCGAAACCCGGATTAAATAACAAAAGTTATGGAGGTCGGAACCTCGGCTATGCCTAGTAGGTCGAAACCCAGATTATATAGCGTAATAAACTTTTCGAGTTATACCTAGTAGGTTGGAACCCAGATTATATAACGAAAGTTGTGAAGGTCAAAAGCTCGGTTATGCCTAGTAGGTCGAAACCCGAATTACAAAGCGTAATTAACATTTCGAGCTATGCCCAATAGATTGGAACTTGGATTACATAACAAAAGTTTTAGAGGTCGGAACTTCAGTTATACTTAGTAAGTCGAAACTTGGATTATATAGCGTAATAAACCTTTCGAGCTATGCCTAGTAGGTCGGAACCCGGATTACATAACGAAAGTTATGGAGGTCGGAACCTCGGCTATGCCTAGTAGGTCGAAACCTAGATTACATAGCGTAATAAACTTTTTCGAGTCATGCCTAGTAGGTTGGAATCCGGATTACATAACAAAAGTTGTGAATGTTAAAAGCTCGACTATGTCTAGTAGCTCGAAACCTGAATTACATAGCGTAATTAACATTTCGAACTATGCTCAATAGATTGGAACTCGGATTACATAACAAAAGTTTTGGAGGGTCGAAACTTCGATTATACCCAATAAGTCAAAACCCGGATTACATAACGTAATAAACGTTTCGAACTATGCCTAGTAGGTTGGAACCCGAATTACATATCGAAAGTTTCTCTAAATGGAGAGGTCGCTTTCACTTTTACTTATCATTTGATAAAGAGATTAGTAGACAAATATTCCATAACACAGTAATATATGATAGATTTGTAACTTTTATTGACATTCGAAAATTGAATTTAACGTTTGGGGTATGAGCTCAAAAAGTTACCGACAATATGTGGATGTACCCGCGAATTGGAGGTCACTGTGTATGGTGAATACGGTTCTTATTGCGGGCTCATTTTCTCATTTGGGAGGTCGTTGGAGCTACTGTTGATGATTATTGTGGTCGCGGGTTTGATGGTCGTACCACATAGTCTCTCAAGCGACCTCGCTTGATTAAATCCTCAATGGCGTCCCTTAACTTCCTACATTCTGAAGTCTTGTACTCAAACTCATTGTAGTGAGCACAAAACTTATTGTTTCTGAGATGGACTGGCGACCTCATAGTTTGGGCTTCCCGAAGTCCTCCTTATTCTTTTTTGTTGCAAAGATCCTATCTTGTATATCTAATAGGACGTTGTAGTTGTCATGGCGACTTTGATGCCGAGATCGTTCTTGCTTGTGCTCATTCTTAGCCTTCTTAGCGACCTGATTGGTTGATCCATTATTATGACCTTCTCTTCCGTTCCCACCATGATTTCTTTTTATTGACTAGTTGGAATCGGTCTGGTTTGACTGCTTAGGGCCAAAGGTCTCTTCCCATCTAATTTTTTTGGCAGCTCGCTTATATAACTCGGTCTGGTTTTACTGGGGATTTATAAATGTTCTTATACAGCTCCCCATCGTTGCGAAGTCTAGTTGAGATCGCAGTTAAGATACTTTCGTTTGATGGATTCTCTACATTATTGACTTTGCGTCTGAACCTGGTAATGTAGTCATTTAGCAATTCATTTTATCGCTGTAGCGATGTGATAAGATGGCATGAACTGCCTCTTGGGAGCCTTGTATTGGTTGGTGAATTTTTGTTGGCATTTTTCCTAGCTATCTATGCTACGAGCTGGGAGACTTTTGAACCAGGTCCGTGGAATATCCCTTAAAATAGTTAGGAAAACAAGACACTTGACTAAAGGATCGATCGTCTGAAGGTCCATTTAGACGTTGAACGCGTCCAAGTGATCGTAAGGGTCGCTATCTTCATTGTATTGGGAGATATTAGGGATCTTGAACCTGCGGGGGAGAGGTCGTGTTTCAATCTCCCTAGTGAAAGGGGTTTTCTCTCCATACTGGTCACGCTGGTTTGAAGTTCCACGACGCGCTTTGAGTTGTTGAACCATCTGAATGAGTTCTTCTAACCTTAGGCATTGAGGTCTATGTTCTTTCTTATGCTCGCAACCTGAAAGATGGCGGTCTGGTATGTATTCCTGACCAGCCCTTCGCGAGCTACTAGCTTAGTGTGAATCCACATGTTGCTGATGGTCTACTTCCTCATCTACACGAGCTTGGCGACCTCCAGCTCTTAAACTTGAATTGGGGGAATGAGCTGAATTGACAGGTTGTAGCTCCTTCCTGCTGGGTCTTTCATGAGCTGATATTTGCTCTCATTGTTGCTGGTAAATTCTGGGAGCAGCAGTCTCAAGTCTGGGTGCATTTTGTGTCTGGGCCTATGTCAGCACCCTGACTGCATCAGCAAATTTTTGCATTGTATTCTTCAACGCCTCCTGCTGTTAGTGCCACACCTATAGCCCTCCGGCTGTAGGGATTGCCGGTGTTGGTTGGCGAAGGGCTAGTGGAGGCATACCCACAACAGTGCCATCTGTAAGGATATGGGACATGTCGTGCTATTACTAATCCGCCTGGTTTTCTGGTCAATCAGTTGTTGTATCACAACTTCTGGTGGTTCTTCCTCATGTCATGGTGATTGTGAACTGGAAAAGTTACAGTTTGGGTCATTCCTTTAGCGCCAAAATGTTGACGTTCAAAATCCAGTCAACCTAAGCTCTTCAACCCGAGAATGTAATCCACACAAAACAAAGCAGAAAACAAAATGAGTAGTGAGGAAGAACAGAGAATGTAGGGAGATTTTTTACGTGATTCGACCAAAAATGCTACCTACATCCATGACTGTGCTTTGGTTATTTTTCAGTAGAGTATATTATTATGTTGTGTCTCTTCTTTTTTTTAACAATGAGTTTCAGCCTCTATTTATATAGGGGAGTGCTACAGTTTATGTACAATGCAAATAGGAAAGAAATTAATATTAATTACACTTCCCAAAATTGGTGCCCATCAGTGTAAGGTCAAATTCGTAAAAATAGGATCTTGATATTATCTCCACACTGGGTAGTTGAGTTTTCTTGAAATTGGGCTACTACCTTTCTGGAAAGATTTTCTCAACGTGCACACCACGCCACTAGCTAGATCTCTCTCTAAGCGACCAAAAGGTAGGTATTAGGCAACTCTAATCATGACCAGTGATTTGAGAGCTTGTCTATGCAAGCTGAGGTCATGTCTGTGCGAGCTGAACATTTGGTACACTGAAGGCTCGTATCTACGAGCTAAATGTTGGCAGAGTGAGCTTTTATCTGTTAGGTTGATTCATTGGACCGGTTCATTGGGCTTTTACCAGCCCATTTAGGCAGTCATAAATTTACCCATAATAAATCCCAACCATCCTTTTATTCATCAATCATTCAGGTCTTTTCATTACCCACAAAAACAACTCTTCATCCTAGAATACAAGCCACTAGAGTCACTGTACTTCTACAACTGTTGGTTGACAGAGAACAACTTTGATATTCAAACCGAATATGATTTCTTTGTATTGGATTAAAATCGATTCTCATGAATAAAGTAGAGTGTCATTTTTCAATTATCTCCAATCAGTTTAATTAAATAAGAACAATAAAGATCTTTGTCCCATTTGTTTGTGAGAATCGCTAAGTTCCATTTCTAATATATTTTCTCCTCTTTTGTAAGAATGTGTGTTCAGTCTCTAGAGTAAATACCAAGACAATGATCATGAACTCTATAAATCAACTAAATGTCCGAATTATATATATAGGGTTATATTCAATATCGTAGAACTCACTATCAGCTACTAGACCGATGACTCAGTGAGTAGCGAGTACTCGGTTTGATCGTTGGTCAACGATCAATCCATTGAACGACGGTCAACCTTAGTCAAATCTATAAAAAAATGTAATAATTTTCATATGATTATAAGACAATCATATGACTACAAAATATCATAAATCTTGTCTCATGCAATGTTAAAATCATTTTAACACAATCACAGAATTATAGTATACTGGATGTTGTAAAAATTTTGACAACATAATTATTACTTTTTTAACAATTCCATCCTATAATGCACAAAAATAACAATACTTCAAAAGTTTATCATATTCCAACTGCTTAGGACCTTCTATCTTTCTTTCAATCTAAAACACAACCAACATCATATATCACATATAAATAATGGCATAGCTAACCTATTCTAAAATATGTGCAGGCGGAGTAAATTTTAAAATTTTATTTCAAATTACCTGCCAACTGTTACCTCAGGACTATTGATGTTAAGTGCTTAAGGGATAAAATTGTCTTTTGAACTTATTTTTATTTTTCTTTTAAAATAAATTTTAAGAACTTAAAAATAAAATATAATTCTTAAAAATTAATACTTTTTAGTGAGATCAGTAAAGATCAACTTTAAGAAAGGAAAAAAAAAAGGAAAAAACAACCCATATTTGAGCTAGTGTAATGTTTCAATTCTAAATACACCCACGTAACGTAAGATAACCATTCATGTATCAAAAATGTGTACATTTAATTAATCAAACAATTAGTTTTTGTTTTTGAAATAAAACAATAGGTTTATGAAAACAATAACAATAATTTTACATAATTCAAATCAAAAGATAATTAGGATTTAAGCACACTAAACTAAGTCATTTTGATAAACACAAAAAATAGAAATTTTGAAAAAAAAAAAAAAAAAAGAAAGGAGAAAAGAAAGAATGCCTACCAATTGGGCGGTCATTAACAAAGATTGACTCTCAAATGCTGCCAAAATAGAGAATTCAAGAAAGAGATGAGGTCTTTTTCTTCTTTATCTCACTTTGTTTGCCGAATTATCAATGCATGTACTAAGTACTTTCTTTTTCACTCTGTTTGTCGAATCATACAGGCTAGGTCTCTATCGTTGACTTCGACAATGGAAATCCATACCTCTATCGTCGAAATAGGTCATGGAGACCCATACCTCTACTTTCTTCTTGGTGAACTTTGTGACATCAACAGAATCAGTGGCGCAAGATGTGATGAAGACTAGTGGCATCAGTGGCATGGAGCAAGCTTCTCGACCATGAGACAGATGACAAACTTCGTGGCAGGGTTTATGGCTTAGTGGTGTTGAATCCAGCTTTCTTCAGCTTTTGATAGTTCATCATCCACCGTCCATCACTTTCTTCTCACTTTGTTTCCAACTCCATTGCATTTGTAGCCACCTCTGTTTCCAACTCCACTATATTCAACGCCACCTCTCTTTTGCTCATCGTCTAGGCATAAAGCCGAGTTGGGTGAGTACTCGATCGAACTCAACAAGTACTCACTAGAGGCTAGTAGAACCCCCAATTTGGGGTCGGATCGACGGAACATTGATCAGTGAAAACTCGACGCAACTCGCCTAATTCTAAAACATTGATCTCAAGCATGCACCTTTTTTTTCTTTTTTTTCTTTTTTTTCTTTGGATATTTATTCCCTACTATTAAAGTTAACTAATGGTTTTGAAAAGTGGGAAGTAACTACTTATAACCTCAATGGTAAAGGTGTATGAGGAAATACCATAAAACCAACTTGTTTCAATTATAAACTATAAATTATTTGTTTATTTTGTTTTGGTAAGAATTTTATATTTTAGTATCATTTGAACTAACCCCTTATAAATTAAATTTATAACCTTGCCACTCCCTACAAAACCTAACAATTGGCTTAAATTGATTTTCCAAGTAATTTATTGCTATTTAAGTTGCCTATCTAATTAATCTAGGGCAAATTTCAATTTAATCCCTAATATTGAGTAAAATATTATTTAATTTTGATTTAATTCCTAATATTTAATGAAATATTATTTTTTTACTCACTTATAATTTTTGAATACTCAGCATCCCTAACGTTTAATAAATTCAATAATTTAATCATTCTACTAATTGATCATTAGTTAAAATTAATAGTTGAAAGGGTATTTTGATCTTTTTACTTTATTAGCTATTTAAAATCAGAAAAAAAGGCTATTATAAAATTAATATAAAAAAATTTAAAAATTAAATAAAATAAGTGAATTAAAATTAAAATTAATTAAAATTGTAAATGCATCTCCACCGTCCATCTCTTAGATGGATGGTGGAGATCAAAATTATATGAACAAAAATAATAAAATAAATTAAAAACTAAATATAAGAAAATTTAAAAAATAATAAAAAATGAGATTGATGGGTCTTCAATATCTTCTTGAAGAACCTTGATTCTTTTAAAAAATTATTAAATTAAATTAAAAAAAATAATGGAAGAACCTAGAAGACCATTCGAAAACTATCACTCTCTTCTTCACAAAACATAATGGAGACAAATCTAGAAGATCATCCATCTTTAAGAATCTTGTACTCTATCTCTGTCTCCCCATCTGCTGCTGCTAGTGGTGGTGGTTGGTGGCAGCAATGACATCAAAGAGGATAGGATGAGAGCTTGGGTTTGGTGTTGTAGATGTTGATCGGAGGGTAAGGATGGACTCTAATTCGACGAGAGAGGACTCGGTGGGTAGTCGGCATAGAGTTGGCCGTGGGCGAGCTCCTTGTTGCCTTTGAATTCGACGAGGAAGGTGTCGACTGAGATGAAGATTGATGTTTGTGGATTTTGTTTGATAAATTTAGGTTGATTTTGTAGTTAATTTGAGATGAAGATTGATGAGGAAGAGAGGTTGAAGATGAAGCTAGAAGTTATGGCCGTCAATTTTGTGGTTTTTTTTATTTTTATTTTTTTTTATGACTGTTATGACGGAGATGGAGAAGCACAGAGGATAGCGGTGTCACTATTGTCTTACATTGCTAGTGTTGCTGATAAGAATGACTACGATCATCGGAGTTCGAAGATTTAAAGATCTAGAGATCTTTTCCTTTTTCTTCAAAATTTTCTCCTTTTTTTTTCAAAAATTTTAAATTTTGATTTTTTTTTTTTATTTTTGCATGCAAAATCTTTACTAACCACAATTGGAGTGAATGGTAGAGATTAAAATTTTTGTTTTAAATTAAATTTTTAAAAATTAATTATTGAAACAAAAAAAAAATAAGTAAAAGTGATTAATATTAAGGGTGTCCAAGATAGCAATTATGGAGGATAACGAGATAAATGGACCACGTAACAATTGAAGACAATCAAACTGATTTTTTAAGGTAATTGGGCTTTAATGAAGATTTGTTAGAGCAATTGGGCCTTATTGGAGTGAATTGGATTTTAAATAATTTGAACTGAGTTTATTTTAATGGTAATGAGTTTTAAATTAAGTTAGTTTATTTTAATTTAATTAATGTTATTTGGGCTAAGAAATTTAATTTAATTTAAGCCTATGAGTGTGTTTAGTTAAGCCTAACTGTTGGGGGAGTTAGGGTTTCATGTTAGGGTTTTATTTTCTTGCCTATAAAAAGACTTGTAACCTTAAGTAAACACAAAAATAATGATAATGTAGCCAACTTATTGATTAAAAGAATTGAGATTTGTTTTTCTTTTGTTTTTCATGAACATATGATCTTATCAAGTTATACTTGTGGCAATCAAACATGACTTATCTCCTACTTTCTTGTCTATGTCTTGAGAGTGACGTCAATATCTTTATTTTATAATTTTGGTTCTTAATTGAGTTCTAATAATCGGTTGAAAGTTCCTTATAACTTTGATTTTTCATTGACATATAACCGGGACAAATTTTTTTTTTTTTTATAAACTCGTCTAATCTTTCTTAGGGTTGTATTTCAATTTGATTGTAAATATTGCATCTTTATGTAACGGACAACCCAGCTCTTGGGGGCTCGCCAGCTATCTGGTCTACTGACCTGCCAGTCAGCTCGCAACTCGTCTCTCTCAACTTGCAGTTGTAACCCGACCTACCATGGACATGTACTGTCCCTTCCCCCATAGGGTTTTCTATGCCTCCCACACCCGCTCGAACTCATGATCTAAGGGCTAAATACATGGAGAATGCAAGGTGTGTACTATTTGAGTTATGGGTTCAAACGGGTGTGGGAGGCGTAGAAAACCCCATGGGGGACGAGACAATACCTATCAATGGCAGGCCGGGCTACAACTACGAGCTGCAAGCTATCTGGTAGCAACCCGCTCTCGAGGTCTTGCCAGCTATCCGGTCCACCGACCTGCCAGCTAGCTCATAACTGTAGCCCGCCCTACCATGGATAGGTACCGTTCCCTCCCCCATGGGGTTTTCTACGCCTTTAACATCCGCTCAAACCCATGATCTAGGGGCTAAATACATGGGGAATGTAGGGTGTGTACCATTTGAGCTACTAGTTCAGATGGTACACATTTTGCTTCCCACTTGGTTTTAAACCCTTGATTAGTAGTTTGAGAGGGGTATGAGAGGCATATGAAAACCCTCAAATGGTAGAGAGACAGTACCTATTACGTGGCTACCCCCAAGAGACAAACGTGGCCGAACAGCTGGCTACCCCCAAGAGGTAGAGCTGTTTGTTACATAGAAAGACATTTTTACGTAATAGACAGCCCGCCTCTCGGGGGCTCGCCAGTTATTCGATCCACAGGCCTGCCAGCCAGCTTCCAGTTCAACTCTCTCAGCTCGCAGTTGTAGCCCCGACCTGCCATGGACATATACTGTTCCTTCCCCCATGGGATTTTCTATTGTCTCCCACATTAGCTCAAATGATATACACCCTGCATTCCCCGTGTATTTAGCCTCTAAATCACGGGTTCGAGCGGGTGTGGGAGGTAATAGAAAACCACATTAATGAGGGGACAGTACCTGTCCATGGCAGGCCGAGCTACAACTACGAGCTGTGAGCTTAGAGTGCCGAGCTACAAGCTGGCTAGCAGGCCAGTGGACCGGACAGTTGGCGAACCCCCGAGAGGTGGGCTGTCCATTACATTTTATATATAAGATTTGTATCAATTGGTATCAGAGTTTTATATATTAATTAATTTTTGATTTATTAATTTTTTTTCTATTTTAATTCTTTTTTGTAGTCATATATCATTAATTTTTTTTTTTTTTTAGGGTTTTTGTTTGCCTACCCAAATCAATCTTGTGCTTCTTGGATTATCATAGAGTTGATTGTATTGGCAGCATCTCAGAATCCACCATCAATCCACAATATTTTATATATATATATATATATATATATATATATATATTTTTCATCCATCATATATATATATATATATATATATATTTGTTTTCTTTTGTTTCTTGTCTGCAAATCATCATCCATCATCAAATTATAATTTTTTATCTTTTGTTTCATGACCTGCAGCAAACCACCACCACACATCAACTTTTTATTTTTTATTTTTTTTTAAAAAAAGTTGCGTCTTGAGTTGCCGTAAACTACCATCCATCATCCATTATTAATTTTTTTTTTCTTTTCTTTTGTTTCTTGTTGAAATTGGGTCATCAATTTTTACTTTTATTATTGTCTTATCTTGTTTCCATTTTGAACATCTTCAATTTTTTCGTGTTTGTGTCATTGTTTTTCTGGTCTGATTTTTTATTATTATTATTTTTACTTTTCTGGTTTGATAAAAATAAAAGGATGATGAAAAAAAAAATGTGAAACACAGAGTTATTAAAGTGATACATGTGAGAGAGTGTTGTGAGGATTTTTTAACATTATTTTTATGTTTGAATCACGTCTTCAATCAACAATAAAAATGGGTCACGATTTGATACCAAATCATTTTGAGAAAAAAGAGAGAATGATGGAATCTAACGAAAGAAGCAAGCAAATTTGGACAGTTTGGATGAGTCACCATGGCCTTAAAACATTATCCAAGTCTAAAATCAAGTTCAAGATCATCAACTTGAAGGTTTTGGGTGTTAAGTGAAGGCAATTGGAAGCAAATTGAAGTTGTTTGGGCCCAATTTGAGCTATGGGGCTATGTAATTTAGAATGGATTGCATTTGAAAAAGGGGTTCAATGGGTTTTTTAAAACTAAGTTTATTTAAATGTTAGACTTTATTCTTATTGGGCTTTAATTTGTTTTATTTCATGTTGGGTTATTAGTTTATATGTTGGATTTTCAAATTTAATTATTTTAAATCCATATTTAGTTATTTTAAACCTAATTGAAGTGTGTTTAGTGGTCTAAATGTGATGGACTAGGGTTTGTGTTAGGTTAATGCTTGTTTGCTTGTAAAAAGGGTTGTAAAACCTCATACAAGAACGATGATGATGAAGTCGATTTCTTGATTAAAAGAATAGATATTTATTTCTGTTTTGTTCTTCATAAATATATGATCTTATCAAACTATGTTTATGGTAATTAAAATCATGACTTAACTCCTACCTTCTCGTTTATGTCTTGGGAGTGACGTTAATAATCTTCTTTTATAATATTAGTTTTTGATTGAGTTCTAATCATTGAGTCGAAATTCTTTATAATTTTTATTCTTAATTGACATATAATTAACGTGTCAAAAAATTTTTTTTTTCCCTAAACTTGTTTTAATCTTTTTTGGAGTTGTATTTCAATTTGATTGTAGATATTATATCTTTATATATGGGGTTCGTATCAACTAATTTGATGAATTTATCAAATGTTAGGGATGTCGGGTATTTAAAACGTATAAATGAGTAAGAAAGTAATATTTTTCTAAAAGCTAGAGATTAAATTCAAAATTTCCCATTAATTTATTATATAGTTTCTCACTAATAATAATGGATATTTGAACATCAAATTGGTTCATAAAAGTCAGTGATCTTGATTTGATCTCTAGATTAGGGCTATAAAACATGATCTGTAAGAGGAAACATTTTAGCTCCCACAAATAAGTAGAAAGAAAATGGGTGACAGAACATATGGCCTCCAATCATCATATCAGCTCCCACAAACAAGCAGAAAGAAAATGGGTCACAAAACATATGGCTTCCAATCAGGAATGACAATGGAGCGGATTGAAGATGGATACCAGGGTATTTATAATCGTATCCACTTGAGATACATGTATCCTTGTCTTCATATTCATCCTTATTACTATATGTAGGATTAATCCAGGAGAATATCCGAATTTCTATAGGTATATCCATCCATGCTACGTTTACCGCTGTATTTTATAAAAATGTTAAATTATTATACTTTTTATGTGAAAAATATAACTAACATCTAGTCATAATTCATAACCATCCCCATATCCGAAAATAAAGTGGATATTAGAATTGTATCCGTCCATGCTTCATCCCCAATATAATGGTATTTATATTCGTTTTAAATGGAGCGAATTCTTACGAAGATTCCATATCCATGGATAATTTTGCCGTCCCTACAGCTTCAACAAATGAGAAGAAGGATAATACATCTGCTGATCTTATTTAATTTTATTGGAGATATCAAAAACATCATAATTGGTTTATTACATTGCAGTCCCATCGGCAATGTACATACATCTGCTGATCTTATTTAATTTTAGTGGAGATATCAAAAACATCATAATTGGTTTATTTATTAATATTGATGAAAATATCATATTGGTTCTCCATCCAGCCAGTGGCTGTAGAAGTGCAATGACTCTCTTGGCTTGTATTCTGGGACTGTATGCCCTGCTCCCTGTACCATGTAATCAGATAGTACAAACTTCTTAAATTACACTTAAAATCATTTGCATTAATATAACTTCTTATTATTTAAAATAAACAAAATCATGTAATTTTTTATTTTGCAAATACTAATTAATTTAAAAAAAGTACGCATACAGATATATATACCTTGATTGTAAGGAAGGTGAAGTTATGATCATATCCTTGTAAATACCTGCAATAATTGAAATAGCATCTCGTAAGAAATTTCACCATAAAAGTTATATTAATTAAAATATATCATTATATGATAAAAAAAAATGATTGGATAATATAAAAAAAAAAAAAAGTTTTGAAAATCAATTGGATCTTTAACTATATTTTCTTTTCCTTTCATATGAAAATAGCAAATTTTGAAAATATCACTGAAAATTTGAATTGAGTTTTATTAACACTCTTGCAAACTAGTGTTAGCTTGTGTAAAACCAATAGTTCATAGAAATAGTTTGTATATTCTACATGCTATTTTTGCTAACTATTCTTTGTACTCGAACTAATAATAATTCGTAAAAGTGTTAAAAAATTCAATTAAGTTTTTTAGTATTATTTTTCAAACCTAGCACTTTTTTGTTTGCTCTATTTGTTGAAATATTCTCAATTGAATATTAAAAGTTATCATTAGAACTCTTCATGATCAAAACAACTATACATGATCAAGACCGATTTGGTACAACCACAAAACCTTTGGATGAGATCGCCAATAAATAAACTCAAGCTAAAAATCTGGATATTTGGTAGTGAGATAATCATATAAATCTATATATTTGAGTTAATAGAGATTTTTAAGTATAAGATCAACATTTACCCTGCAGCCACATCTTGATCGCTAGGGTACCAAGCTCTCCACTCATCTATAATCTTGTAATCAAGAGATCTTGTCCATGCTTCGGATCCGGTGAATGGCACACACATATCATGGTCACCACTGCGAATAACAAATTCATCAAATTAAATTTCCTAAGATATCATGTATTGAACAAAATAAAGTTGATAAATATACATATGATATAAAAATTAAACATCATAATTATAATAATAAATAAATGAATGGAAGTCAAACAATAGTATTAAATTCTAACATATACCTTCTTTTGTAAAACCAATAAATTTATCATATTACAAGATCAAAAAACCAGACGTACGGGATTAGAAAGATTTGATCTTAAACTTTGAAAACCAACTCATATATATAAAGTAAACTATTATATTTAAAGTTCAAATTTTACATTAACAAATAAAGTAAACTATTATGCTCAAAATTTTAAATTTTACATGTACATCATATTGAGAATAATAAATATTAACAAAAAAATTTCATATATTTTCGAATCGTTAAGAATAAAATTTCACATTTTTTTGGTAGAAATTAAATTAAGAAAAAACTACTCATTTCTTGTATTTTAAAACAAGGGTGGACTTGAACCATTGACTTTTTAGGATCAAGATAAATGTTGAACTACTCTTACTAAATGATGACCTTAACTAGATGGAAAATTACCTAAAAATAAGAGCTTGATATCCTTGCATGGTTAAATTTTTGTGGTAACTAAGCATACTTCCAGCATCACTTATGTAATACAAATGATCTGAACATAACTCCCACTGGCCTGTTTCGTTGATCTGTATCAATAAATATATTGGACAGTTAGTATCTACTGGATCAAGTACTGATAGTTAAATAAAGATTTTTTTTTTTTTTTTTAAAGGAATAGACTGGTTGACGGACTCTACACTGTGACTATAGTTCTTGTATTGTTATAGATTCTATACCGTGGCAGCATGGAGTGCTTTCCTCACAGAATCATCATTAAGCCATGTAGTTGCAACTTCATCATCCTGTACTACCAAAATTCAATATTAGCTGAGATTAAAATTATAATAATCTCAGTATGATATTAGCAGTGGCACAGCTTTCTCACAAAGTAAGGAGCAAAGTTCGAATGCCAGCTCACAAAAAATATGGACAATTTTCCCACTTAATATGGGTAGACCTCTCCCGTATCTGGGAGTAACATTTTGGATTGTACGATAAAGTTCTATCTTAATTAGATCTCGATAATTGTCTGATCTAATATCCGGAGGTTAAAAAAAAAAAGAAACAACTTACAACACACGGAGGGGTACCATAGCTTAAAAGCAGATCAGGCCAAGAAGTAATAGTGCCAGGCAAGACAGGAGCTTTGAAAGGCCATGCACGTCCAAATATTCTTTTTCGGACTGGAAGAGGCCTCTCTGTTTTCCCCAATTGTCGGAAACTATCTGGAATGTTGCTTTTGTTCTTCACATTTTCATCATCTTTTAGTGAAGAAGGGTTATGGTAGCATGGCTCAAGGATGTCATAAATGTTTAGGTAACCAACGGCCTGGATATCAATATAAAAAATAAAATAAATAATTCAAAGTTGGGTTAAAATTACCAAGTCCTATCGTTGGTGCCAATTACTTTCAGTTTGGCTTGCAATTTTGTAAATACTTCTATAATTTAAATTTGCAGCGAAGCTAAAATGTGAGTTTACATCTTGTAACCTGCTTCAAAAATGATTTTTAGAGTAATATTAAACTGTCCAAATATTTTATTTAAATTATATATATAACTAAATAACGTGAATTATGGCGTATGTGTTATATATAATCAATTTATCTTTTACTATATCATTTTATGATTAACGTGATCATTACAATTAATATACAAAATTACTTATACATTAATTTAGTAAGATAATTGAGAAATTATATTGGCATTCTAGCGTTATTCTAATTTTTAATTAGCTAATCCAACCTAAAAGGTTTTTGACCCAAAACTTTCAACTCAGACCAGTCCAAGTTGACATCTCTTTAGATTTTAGGGGTAATGTTAGAAAGGGGAAGATATTAGTACAATTAAAATTAAATTAAGAATAATGCTACACTTTTCAAAATTTTATCCAAATATTTTGCACAAATGATGTGGTAAGATAATCTGTAGCAATCATATTAATAATAAGATGATGTATTAATTAATGATATGATAGTTATATATAAATCTGTTATATTATTTGGACAATAAATTTGGATAAAATTTTGAATGATATAGTAGTTTAGATTACTCTCAAGTTGGTCAATTTTATTACTGATTTTGACAAATACAAATGTTGACAGCAATTCAAACGATGTTTAGTAAACAAGAGGTTGTGAAAGAGATAATCTAAACATGTTATAAAGAAGAGATCATCCACAATCCCTAAAATTATTCCAACATAATATTTTAATTGATTTATTGGGGGGCTTTTCTCCTTGCAACTCTCTGATATATGTTTTAGAACTATTCATTTCATATTTAGAATGGTTCAAAACCAATTCTGTAATGTTATAAAATTGGTGTAGCATCGTTGTAAAAATGAATGGTTCTGAAAAGTTTTCATGATAATCTAACCAAAGAATTATTATTGGGATCTACATGTACTATTCTAGTCATTGCTCATGAAAAAATCACGTAATTCATGAGGAGGGATCGATTAAAATCTAAAGAAGATGAAGAGAAATAAAACAACAAAAAAGCTTACTCTGTCAACTTTGTCCAGCTTGTCTATACAGGCTTGACTCATGTTTGGTTGAGAATACTGTCCTCCACAAGCAATTTTCGCTTCCTGAAACAGTTATTACTATTTTAAAATAATAATAATAATAATAGTTGTAATGAATAATATTAGTCAATAATTAAACTGCCAAAAAACAAGATTTCCCATAAGATAAAAATCATTTTTAGTTGATTAATTAGTACGGATTATACATTGTATATCCTTACAAAGAAATTTTAATATTAATAATAAATTAAAAATATAAGAATACTTTCATTGTTACTAACTAAATATGATTTTATTTATATTTAATATGACCTGAATGAATTTAATTTTACTTCTCTTTGGGGAAAATTTAATTTTTTTAATTTAACTACATATTTTCCTCTGCAGTCTGCTTTTGCTTCCTGGAAAAATCTATTGCCATTTAAAATATTAATGATAATAACAACATTAATTAATAATACAATATAACGATATTTCCCACTTTTAGTTGATGAATTGGGATGAGATTGTTATGGATTAAGTTGTTGTGTATCCTTAGAAAGAAATTTCATTATTAAATTAAAAGTATATGAATATTTTGATTGATTCTAACTTAAACTCATTATATTTATATCTAATAATATGGCCAGAATGAATTTAATTTTATCTTCTTCCAGGGAATTTAATTATTTTTAGTCAAACTTTTTGTAAATAATTGGGTCATAGTGCATCTTGTTTTACTTGTAAATTAAACGTTAAATTAATAAAATTAGTTACGTAGGGAAAGTGCTGTGTAAACTTTTTTAATTAATTAACTAAATTTGTGTATGTCAAGCAGGTGCTGGCATTGGTTGAAACGTCTAACTGCCCCTGCTATTGACAGGTTCGACACTCTCGTCTTATAATTTTATCCCCTTCTCTTACCTTAAAAAAATAAATAAATAAATTTATGTATTCTACTTTGTCAAATAAATGTGATAGTCTGACCTCATAAATATCATCGGAAATGAGACCCATGCCATGAGCAAATGGGACAAAAGCATTCCCATCAAATGTTGGGTCTGTGACTCCATTTCCAATCATGTAACCCTGCATCAAATTTTATTAGGAGTGTTATAACTTTGATTTTATGTGGAAAAATCTTTTGTAAAAAATAGAAGAGATAATTGCAGAGATAACTTTGTTTTTTTTAGGTAGAAATTGAAAAATAACATTTTTTTTAATTCTTTTTATCTATCAATTATATTTTTGTCCAAAAACAGATTTTGTTACAAAATTTTTTAAAAAAAAAATTAGTGTTCAACTTGGACATAAAAAAATGGTTATTTATTAAAAACAAAAAGCCCAGAACGGAAAAAGAAAAAAAACAAAGTGTCCTTTTCTGTTGGAAATTGTCTTTCTTTATTTTCAATAAAATAAATCCAACAATTTTGTTTTCCAAGAAGATTAAATGGGACAAGCTAAACATTATAATTGGATAACCCCCAACCTATGTTTTTATAAATGATGACACAATTTTAAACTCCTAGATCACAGCACTTTTAAAAATTAATCAGGATTACATCTTTATGAGAAATATAGTTAGTATACATAAAAAAATAACATAATTCAAACACTATTTGTATTAAAAAATACATCAGACCTATAACTTGTGTTTGATCCAACACTAATTAAAAAAAAATAACTTCGTTTTACTTCTATAAATATCTTGATTTTTTTTTTAACTAAAATTAAAATAAAACTCTTATTTTAGGGGCGGGAGTTCCACACATCGTAACTTAATGAGTAAAGGTGGGACTCAAACCCCATCACATAGATGACGAAAAAGTGTTCAACCATTTTATTAAATGTTATTATACTAACAAAATGAAGCTTTCGATTTTTTTATTTTATTTATTTTTTTAAGTACATATCAATTATAGTGTATCAACTCGAGCAAAAATATCGTTTAGTTGAATAAGTAATTTTTTGTTTTTATGCTAACAATATGAAGCTTTTTATTTTTATTTTTTATTTTTTTAAGTAAATATCACTTATGTTGTATCGACTCGAGCAAAAACATCATTTAGTTGAATGAGTCATTTTTTGTTCAAACCATGTTAAGTGAGGGTATAAAAATAATTTTTTAACCACAGTAAAAGCAGTCATGAAAATATCAAAAGCATGTAGTAGCAGATATACCTTTAAATTAATGACAGGTTTTTCACCGGCTTTAATTCCTGCAAAGAAGATTTTTACCAACTTATAAAGTAAATCAAAATTTTGATAATTTCTATTTATACAATCTAAAAATTTCTCTAGCCATTTTCATCCTAATATGAATATTTGTACAACTATTTCTAAAGTACTAATGCTAGATATTTTACACTGTATATTTCAATTTATAATGTATCAATGGATAAATAAATACATTTTTCAAGTAAAATAAATAACCATTAGTGATTTTTTATTGATTATTTGATATATCATGACTTCATATTAATAATTCGGAAATAAGGCGGGATGTATAGTATTACTCTTTCTAATGAGAATTTACTAAAGGACTAAAATATCTGTTCTAAAGTATATATGAATTGTTTATCGAAGTTTTGAGTTGTTAAAATGTGCTCTCGACCCATAAAGTTATACATTACCGTCATCAATTTTAGCAGCAAGAGTCGGGATGTAAATTCCAGCATAAGATTCTCCAGAAATATAAAATGGATTTGAGCTGAATTCTGGATATTGCTTGAACCACTGAATCAATTCAAATGCTTAGAAATTGTTGAGAATGAGAAAGAAAACAATCGAGCACAATATATTTTTTTGCAGTAACTCAAGAAATCACGTAAATTTTATTTTATAAAACAATGAATTGGTAAATGTGCTCTCTACTGTTTTTAGATTTTGTATTATTACAAAAAACCATTGCATGAGGACATTTTTTTTCATGTTTTCTAAGCCTATTTTTCATTTTATAGATCTGAAAACATATTAATAAGAATTTATTTAAAGGACATGTCTTGATGAATCCGAACTTTATTTTTTTTTTTTTTTAAATGTGTTTTTAGAAAATAAATCAATACAACTCTTTTTTTCTTTCATTTTCCAGGTTTTTTTTCTGGTTCAAAATTTATATCAAATGCAGCATTTGTATTTCTTTTCTTATGCATAGAAAAACAGTTTTCAAAAATACATTACCTTAAATTTCAATTTTCATTTAAAAATTTTAAAGTATTAATGTCACTATTTGGATATTATTGCCAATCTTTTCTAGGATTCTGATTTAGATTTAATTTACTTCATCATAGCAATTACCTCAAGAAGAAAATTGTGCGTATCGGCAGCTGTTTGTGTATCATCTGTCTTATATGAGCTGTTATCTTTACAATAAGACAAGCCAACACCAACGGGAGACTCCAAATATATAATATTAGATACCTAAAGATAAATGAAAAATAAATAAATAAATATTAGACACAAAATATAGGTAGGTGTTTGTCATGTCTTTTGAAAGCCAGCTTTTGACTAATATGATAGTAAACACCTTTTAAACTTAGAATTTAACATTCCATTTTACTTTATGTGTTTCACTTGTCAACATTTTAATTTTATTAATTATATTAATATTTCATTTTTATTAGAACTTCACTCTTTAGTTTATCTTTTAAAAGCATTAAATTTAATTATTTAGTAAAATACTATTATTATTATTATTTATTAAATTTAATGAAATATCATAATATACTAAAATTATACTTACACAATTAACTTCAACTAGACAAATCAAACTTTACAAAACTATTAAGATTAACATATAGTCTCAGAAGTTCAACAAATTTAGGAAACACTATCAAAATATGTTATTCACACGTGGTCATAGGTATAAATTGGTGGTAATCATTTTTTTTTTCCACATAATAAAGGTTTCAAGTTCAAATTTTTTTTCATAAGGTGAGAATATATACATATGCGAACCTAGTTTAGAGCCAGAGAGGACTCGGCCCCCTCAAATTTTTTGAAAAGAAAAGATTTGATTAAGTTTCTAATGTTAGTGATTACATATTTAAATATATAAATACTTTGAGATATATATATATATATTTCGAGGAGAAAGACACTGCTATCGCAAACGTGCATTGATAGCATGGAGCCCGCATTGTACGAGTCGGGTGCGGGTTTGATTCCTTTGCGCGTCCCCGGTTGCCTATTCCCTTTTTCTTTTTCAAAAATAAGTAAAAAGTGTGAGGATGGGGTTCGAATACGAGTTCAAAGCTCCATGACCTAGTGACCGTAACCAGTTGGACTCATCTATAGTTTGCAATGATTTGACTCTGATAATTCTTATACGTATTGCAAACAATAAATGACTGTTTATCTCTCTCATTTTTTTTTTTTAATTAAAAATTATTCAATCCTTTAAATCTCCCTCACATCTAATTCATTACTTGATAAATATTATGGATTTATTTAAAGATGTTATCAAACACTTACATTATTTGAAACTATACTGAAGTTTTTTTTTTTTTTTAATTATTTTGGACTTTTTTTATTCTTTTGTTTATATTATTCAAATGAGAATCAATAAAGTTTGAATTAAAAAGAGTGACCTTATGAGAAGAGTTTTGGAAGTTCGTGAGGAAAATGAAATTTGTGAATAACTAAAGAAAAATAAACTATAATTATTTTTATTTTATCTTATTTTATTATAAAATATCTCCCTAATAAAAGTATCTGGATTCACCACTATATTCGTATATATATATATATATATATATTTTAATCCTCTATTTCAAAACAACATTTTGTGCATTCGATGCAGAAGAAATTGATTAGATTTTCATTTTATTTTTGCTAAAAGCACTTTTCACATACAAAGCATATTTTTGTAAGTACAATAAAGTGCTTTCTACAATATTACCTTAGACCAGCTATAAGGATTGAGATATAATGTTGGCAATTGGCCTTTTTCCTCCCCCTTTGCAAAATTAAATGGTCCTGTAAATCCAAAAAGAAAAGGAATTGAATTAATTAATTTCTCTTACATAAACTCTTTTAATCTATATGCGAAAACTATTTTTTTGATATAATATTGTGGTGACTGTGATTTGAACTTGGATAATCTATGTATATAGACTTAAAACAAGTGTATCTGAGACAAACTCCAAATCTTAATTTGTAACTTTAACTTTCATTCTTCAATTTTCATCATATAACACTAATAACTAATGGTAGAAGCACACTAATATATAATAATTTTACCATCAGTGTCTTATAACTTTAAAAAATTAGAACAAATCAATCAAATTCATTAATTATATTTGAATTAAATAGGAGAGATAATGTAATTGATAAATTTAATTGGTTCATTTTAATCTTTTAAATATAGAAGTTATTGATGGTAGAAATACTAATATATAGTAATTCTACTATCAGTGTTTTCTAACTTTAAAAAGTTAAGACGAATCGATCAAATTCATCTATTGTATTTAAATTAAACAAGAGAGAAAATTTGTTTTAAGATAGAGAATGGAATAGATGAATTTAATTGGTTCTTCCTAACTTTTTAAAATTAGAAAGTACTAACGGTAGAATTATTATATATATATATATATTAAAATCAAGACCTTTGGACTAAAAAAAGACGGTACCCGTCATACAAATTTAATGTACACTCTAATAAAATTAATTGAGAGAGAGTCTGAACCATGCTCAAAGATGAAACCATCCATGCTAGAGCACCCAGGTCCACCATTAAGCCATAAAACCACTGGATCTTTTGATGAATTCCTCTCTGATTCAACAAAGTAGTAGAATAAATTCTTTGGAGGACGAACTCCAACATTCATTATGCTTACATACCTACAAATCCCAAAAATCACAAAACCATGAATTTGCGATCCGTACCGTTAACAAGTGCCACCAGAATCACAAACAAAAAAATACAATATCCATTCTTCTTGATATTGTATTTATATTCAATAAATAATAACGTAAACAGTACTAACTAATAATTAATATTCTTCTTGATAGAAGAAATTACAATATCTATGAATTAGCCTTTGGACTGGAAGACATCTCAAGCCAAAGTATAATGTTTAGATATGAACTAATAACAATAGGCAGCATAGTTGTTAGAGTTGTTATTGATGGATAATTTTATCTAACTAATATGTTAGTAAAATTCATTCAACAAATATATAATGTGTAATTAATAACAGATACTTCTATATATAAAAAAAAAATTACAATGTCAACGTATATGTATCAAAGAGGACAGTTCGAGAGATATACCCAGAATAGTGTTTGGAGGAGAAGGTGCCATTGAAGCCAGGAAGGTTAGTGATTAAATCACTTTCAGGAGCTGCTTGAATAAGCGCAACATTAAAAATTATGCAAAGTGAAAGAATGGAGACCAATTTATCCATGGCGTTGAATGAATCTATCAAACAGAAATATTATGTTCATTTATATGAGCTTTAGAGAGAGAGAGGGGTTTGATATATGCAATTAATTAAAGTTGTCAATATGTGGCATACTAGTAATTAATGAGTTGGTTTTCTTAGGCCTAGTTTGGTGCACAAGATTGAATGAGATGGATTGGATTGAATTAGATAAAATAGAATATGTATTGTAATGTGATTGGTACAATTGGAATTAGATTAAATTTGATTTTATTAAATTAATTTAATAAGTAATCAAATTAATATTTAAATAAAAATATTTGAATTAATTTTAAATATATTTAATGTAAATAATAAATAATGAAAACAGAAATTAAATATTTATATAATATATCTTAAATAATATTAAAAGGTTTTAATTATAAATTATTTAAAAAATATAATTTTAAATATATTTAATATTATATTGATTAAAAAATATTAAAAACAAAAAACTTCCCTTCCCTTGCCAACAAACGGGCCATTAGTTAATTCTAATTTTAGTGAAGGAAAATGCAAATGAAAACAAAAGACAAAAAAGAAACTTCCAAGAAAATAAATAAATAATAATGACAACAAGATAAACAATAAACATTTATTTCAAGTTCGATCCAGACAAACAATTTCTTCCATTTCCTTGATAAATATGTTAGTATAGAGTTTTTGTTTTTTTTTTTACCAAACAAATATTAGTATAGGGTTATTTAGTCAATTTAATAACTTTTTAAATCTTCAAAGATAGTTTTATATCACAAGCGTGGTGGCTTCTCTCGGTTATGACAACTCATTTGACATGTTTGTGTATGCCAATTTGGATACTCAACAACCACCAAAGTGTAATGGCAGCTTTCCCTCACAACTCATTTTTTGTGAGTTGACTCCTCCTGTTTTTGGGAGTTGATCCCCAAACCGCTTTACAATGTTTATCGTTGTTAGTTTCAGTTATACCCTGAGCTGATTCCAATCATTAAAGAAAAAAAAATGATAGTTACATATCAACTAATAGCTAGCTTAGTTTACTTAGTACATTTTTTCTTTTTTGTTTCACATTCGTGATAAACGTTGGAGTCTTATTATGTGTATATAATAACTTATGTGAAAGAGTTTTCTTTCCTTATCATGTAAGTAAGTATCTCTCAGTACTATAAAAATAGTTTTTCAAGTCATGTAGTATTCAATCTCGGTAAATTTTGATAAACTCCCAACATTGACGCTTAATGATTGCCTTGTAATTACATTATAGAAGATAAAAATCCAAAAACAATTTGAAAAAAAATTTATTAACTACTTTTTCAAATCTTAAATGTCCCAATATATCTATACAAGAGAAGACCGTATTGAGGTGAGACCAAAGATTGGTTCCCTTGTATCATTATCACATCTTGTGAAGTCCGCAGCCAAGTTGGCAAATTGGAAGTTGATCTGCACACTGTTCTGTTGTGGTTGTTGTTTTGCGTTTGTTTCTCTATTAAAACTCTCTTTTATGTGGGTTGTTGTTTTGCGTTTGTTTCTCTATTCAAGCTCCTTTTCTAGGAAAACTCTACTATTGTGTCATTGTCAAAGGCACATAGGGATTGCCTTTCAAAGTTTCTTAATTTTGTCCCTGTTTCAGTTATGGTCAAAACTCTAATCATGCTTTTATCCTTAATTTTCTGTAAACACTTCCATATAATTTTGATGTGTTGTTATATCTTTAAAAAATCAATATATTGTGATTTATATAATCTAACAGTCTGATAAAAATAAGAGTAATACTAGTAATCAGTATTATTGTTTTTAAAAACATGTCCACAAAAATAGGGATGTAGATATGTTTCACAACTGGCAAAATTTTTATAATTCATAAAAATTAAAATAGTTTTTGGATACTATATTAAAGGAATTTTTTTAAGGTACAAAAAAGCAATCGAAATACAATTAATTAATTTACTTAATGTATAACAAAATAATTTCTTAAAAATAAATAAAATTAGTATCATGATCTAGTCATTCTATGATTCAGAAAAATCTAATTTTAATTTCATTTGAAAATTAAATTAATTAAAAATTTTCACGATTTTTATCTTGATCTTTAAACTAGAGATGGGGAACAATCTCATTTTAATTTCATTTGAACATCAAATTAATTAAAAAACTTCATGATTTTTATCTTGATCTTTTAAATCAGAGATAGGAAACAGACTGTAACAACTTTAATATTTTTTTTTTTTTTAAGAATAAATCAGGTTTTTAATGTGATCAATTACTACTAGTACAATCTAAATTATTACTCTCACTATAGGGAGCAGATCTCTACATTTTACGATTTAAATGATAGTAGTGGAAATCAAAACCTCTATCACAATAACAAATGGGAAATACTCTACCAACTTTTATAAATAACAGTAAATATGTATCTGGGTAATGATGGGCCATAGTGACTCCCACAAAAGGACATAACATATTGCTGGCAATGTGCGGGACAAGGTTTCTCACAAACAAGAGAAAGGTCTTTGCTGCTCTTGTTTATTTAATTAGAGGTCATATCTAATGCCCAAGCATTGTCTTCAGCCAAAATTGGGTTCATTACAATAAAACAGGGAGAAAAAAAGGTGCTTTTGACAGTACCAATTGTGTTCAGCCATCGATAGAATTAATATCGTGAGCGCCAACTGAATACACTGCTCCGGATATTTTGTCCTTTATTTTAATGCTTGCAGAGCCTGAAAGCAATAATGATAACATTTCAGGTCAGAACTTTCAAGTGATAAATTTCACATCCGAAAACAGTACTCACAGTTGTAATCAGTCCATCTAATGGTTTGATCATCCACATCATACACAACTAACTTATTTGAGAGCACCATATCTGCAATAGAAAGAATTAGATTTATTATAGTTTGTACAACCAATTACGTGTTATTTTCTCTGACCTTTTCATGATCAATTATGCATTATTTTCTCTCACCTTCGTGTAAAAATCAATAGAACAAAAAACAATTTACGCATTTCAGTCCATACAATTAGGACTAGCGATTAGAAGCCTTGTTCAATGCAGCATGAGTTTATCTCACAACTATTATGCATGCAGCTTTTCAAAAGTCAAAAACATTCTGCTCACTGTATCAAAAAATATGATCCCAAAATTTTATACTTCTTATGATGAACTGTTCAACAACAACGTTAAAGTAACAAGAAACAATATTCTAGACTGTACCTCCCAATACAATAAGATGAGAGTGCACCCCACCATTATGCCAACCAAAACACCACCTGTCTTTCTGGGGAAGTAACAAAAAATTGTTGCATTGTTTCAAAATTAAAAATAAAATAAAATAATTAAAGACAGTCTTTCATGAAAAATAAAGAGATTGCATAATGAGATGATAAAATTATTTTTATATGACAACTGTCTATAAGGAGAAGGATATCAAAATTATTTTTATGTTCCTTTCAACTGTAAAGAACAAATGTAACTACATTTCATTGATAATGCAATATATTTCCAATAAACATAATTTGTTAATAAAGGAATAATTTGATCGTTTCTCACTAATAATCGTATCTTACAAATTTTTCATCAGCCTATCACAATCAGGTTCACAAAACTTTAAGAAGTTAACATCATGAATGGATCGTTAAATAGATGGCTGATTAATATAAAGATATCTAAATTTCAAGATGGAGTCCTTACACTTCTGTGGAAACTCCCAAATTAGTGTTTTAAAAACCAAGCAAACAATAAACAATATATTTATGCAGAATTTATGTATGTAAAGAATATATCACTAGCGTTCCTGTAAATCATGCATTGGTTAGGTAAATTATGGCAAATCAGAATTTATAAAAGTATTGTCCATAATCACAGAAAATTATAAATTATTTTATGCCAGTCTGTCCGAAGGAATGGGATGATGATTAAGCAAAACTGTAAACCAATTTAGATGAACAAAACATTGACAGTTGATGATAAAGCCGTCAGGGAGTCAATACGGGAGGGGTCAGTTCATTCTTTTAGCATGCACTCCAACACTCGGTTGCGTTGAGCTCACGATGAACATCGGTTGGAACAGGCTGGCCGTGGCCATGATCAAATCCCAGCCCGCGGAGATAGGAAAGGGCTAAGACCTAATGATGGGGGAATGGGATCCCCGAGCAGGCAAGACAGACTATCCACTGTCAAGAGAATCGAAATGCAATGTCTGCTAGTTGAAGAGCTCCTTCAGAGGGTTCGACAACTTGAAGCGCGACCGGGAGTACGGGAACAAAGGGATTAGAGGGAGGAGAGGACCCATTTACTTCAAAAGTTGAGCTAGAGCCGCTTCCTCCAAGATTCAAGGTTCCCAATATCCCTCAGTACAAGGAACTCCGACCCTTATGACCACCTGGACGCTTTCAACATTCAGATGGATCTCTAGATGACCAGTTCGCTCGTAAAATGTCACGTGTTCCAGGCTACACTCGGTGATATTCCGCAGACATGATTCAGGAACCTTCCCCCCCGCAACATCAATAATTGGGAAGAGTGTCAACAGAAATTCTTGAACCAATATAAGGCGTTGAAGAGACAGCTCGCACCAGCCTGCCATCTTGCTACCATTTACGAACGTCCCAGTGAGTTGTTAAGGGACTATATCCGCAGGTTTACGAGCAAGGTGATAAATGTCGAGAATCCAACGGATGAGGGGGTACTGATAGCCATCTTGATTTTGGATCGGTGGCTCCTACTGGCGTTGGTAGGGACGCTGCTATTGAGGTATTGTGCCCGACTTCATTATGATAGGTATAAAACTTGCTCCTGTCTCTTCGTCCTTCAGGAGTCTGAATGGGGGCTGGTCGCCCGAAGTTCTCCTTGTTCCTTTCGGTTGCGAAGATTCTGTCTTGGGTATCAGACTAAACATTGTACGTATTGTAACGGCCTTGATACTGAGGTCACTCCCGCCCCCGATTACCCCTCGGTCTGTGCCAATTCCTAGCCTTCTTCGCAATCTGGTTACTGTCTCTCCGACCCCCAAGGCTGTTTTCCTTATTGTTCCTCTTCCTTCCTTGACTGGAACTACCAGTTTCATCCTTCTGGGAAATGGCTTTTTTAGGATTAACCGCTTCTTCCCACCTAATTTCTTTTTCTGCTCGTTCGTAGAACTCACGTAGATCTTTTACTGCGGATTTGTATATGCTCAAGCTCATCGAGATAACTGTCAGTACCCCCTCATCCGTTGGATTCTCTACATTTATCACCTCGCGCCTAAATCTACTGATATAGTCCCCTTTAACAACTCACCGGGAAGTTGGTAAATGGTAGCAAGATGGCAGGGTGGCGCAAGCTACCTCTTCAACGCCTTATATTGGTTTAGGAATTTCTGTTGACATTTTTCCCATTTATTGATGCTACGGGGGGAAAGGTTCCTGAACCATATCCGCGAAATATCCCCGAGTGTAACCGAGAACACGCAACATTTTACGAGCGAACTAGTAGTCTGAAAGTCCATCTAAATGTTGAAAACATTTAGATGGTCATAAGAGTCGGAGTTCCCCTTGTACTGAGGGATATTGGGAACCTTGAATCTTGGAAGAAGCGGCTCCAGCTTAACTTCTGAAGTAAATGGGGTCCTCTCCCCGCTCTAACCCCTTTGTTCCCGTACTCCCGATCGTGTTTTAAACTGCCGGACCCTCTGAAGGAGCTTTTCAACTAACAGACCTTGCATTTCGGTTCTCCTGACAGCGGATTGTCTGTCCTGCCTACTTGGGGATCAATGGTCTCGAGCCCCTAGTCCCCCATTATTAGGCCTTGGCTCTGTCCTATCTCCGCGGGCTGGGATTTGATCAAGGTCACGGCCAGCCTGTTCCGACCAATATTAATCGCGAGCTCGACGAGACCGAGTGCTGGAGTGCATGCTAAAAGAATGAACTGACCTTTCTCGTATTGACTACCTAACGACTTTATCGTTCGCGTTAGGGTCTTCGCGTTGGATACTCTTGTTTGCTTCCACGTCTTCATCACTTCAGCTACCATAGCTTTCATGCTTTCTTCCTCTTTCAATATGGTAGTTCTCAACTTATAGCTACTTGGTGGTCTCAAACTTGTCCCATAGCGCCCAACTACTCGAATCATATTCACAAAAGATGGACTATCAGCGACATCAAATACGAGGCCATTCTCAAAGAAGAATCGGCCTATCTCTTCGGACGTTCGATCACGTAGCTCTTTATCAAATCCTTCCACACCCCTAAGAAACCTATCCATAAGTCCCTTAATCTCTTTCCAAATATGAGTCTGAAGTCTAAGTGATACTACCACTACCACTATCCGACCCTTCCTTGGATCGACTATTCACTGTCGTACATTTATCAATTTTTTCCTCCCTAACTAATTGATTAATTCTTTTTGTTTTCTCCAAATTCTCCATATATTTTTTGATGTCCTCCTTAACTTCCGGTGGAGCAGTTAAACACAGAAACATTCCCTTGAATACCTGCAAGATGTTTTTTCATCCTGTATACTCCCCCCCTCATTACTTTCTCACAAAAAACACACCGAATAAACTTTTTCCCATTAGCTTCCATCTCAACCCCATACTTCCAAACCAAATCTTTTTTATTAGTCATCACAATCACAAGTTCATAACAATTGAAGCTACTGCCTATTTACCAAAAAAATGAAAATAAAAACGTAGCTTTTGCCTTGTCAAAGCGATGAACAGAAAGCTATTGCTGTGTAAAAATAATGGCAAATCTACTGCCATGTACAAAGATATAAACCATGGAAGCTACTGTTGTGTAAAAAAGTACCAGAATTTTATCATATCTAACAGGAGCACAGAATCATGATCAAACAAGGGGAACTAACCCATAGAAGCCTACAACTTACAAAAACAAGAAGTTCAAGAATTACAGAGAAAGAAAAGTAGGGGAAGTACCATTCTAGAGAGAAGAAACAGCTCAGCAGCTGCCGTCAAAGAAGCCGTCGGATTGAAGAAGCACCGTTCTAAGTTACAGTTGCAGGATGGAGACAGCAATGTCGCCGAAAACCGTCTGATTGTGAGCAAAATGGTCGTCGATGAGGAGAAGCTCATCGATGAGGGGAGATGAGAGGTGATCAGGACAGAGGAGAGCTGACCGAACAGATTAAGTCGATTTTAGGGATTTTTCTGTTTATATACCTGTTTTTTTTTTTTTTTTTCGAGTTTATTCACTTGACCCAACCTAACCGTATAACATCATATACGGTCGTATCGGGTCGAGATGGCCGTATACGATCGTATCGAGTTGAAACGGTCGTATACGTCATACGCAAGACACGCCCTTTGTCATTTTTTGTCTCCAGTCCGACTGTTTCGACCCGTTTTAGTGCCCGTATATACGCCTGTACTGTACCGTATTTTCGAACAATGATCCTCAATTTCAATATTCAGAAAATAAGTCCACACATCCAGAGATTAAGTATTGGTTGATCATGTGCATAGAGAAACTTATTCCAGATTATAAAGAGCAAGAAAAGGTAGATTTACAGCTTGATGAGTTCAAGAATATTACGGATAATTTAGCGACCAGAATAATCGGGCCCAGAAGGATCTACAGTATAGGCCCAGTGGCTAGAAGGCCCAATTATCCGCCATCTCTTCCAATCCGTCTCCCTGACGGAAAGCCCATTCGTGACCGCTAATCGCTATCGCTCAGCCTAACCGATGATTCTGACCGTATGCGCCTATTCTGAGGGTTGGCTCTGACCGCTATCTCCATCCGCCATTCAGATCGCCGATTTCTCCGTCAGCTTTGTTCGCTCGGTTTGACCGCTGATCCTGATCGCTGACCGTTGGCTCTCGTCGCTCAGACTTACCGTTAGCCGCCAGCCGGGACTGTTAAGCCTGCTCGTCAGATTATCCACCACGATTGACCGCCAACCTGTCCGATTGAGATATCTGCCAAGAGGAGCCATCCATCAGAAATGTTCGACAAGTCCTTCTCGCCCAAGATGATCTAACTGAGCTGATCGCTAATCTCTGAGCTTGACCGCGTACCGACTCCTTCACTCGTGATATTGCCCGCCTCACCGTCATGACCAACTGCGGACATGCTTGCTCATAATCTACCTCCTCGACTCTCCAGGTAGCCAGACTTATCAGAGATTCACTTATTCTCCCAACTGACTTGGTACTCAGTCTGCTGGAAGATCCGTCCCCGGCTTGCTCTTAAGAGTCCCAAGTCAACAGAAGTCAACAGCGCCATGCAGAGTACAGTTCCAAGACGTGTCATGCACGCTACATCCACCAGAAGCTGTGATCGTGATCTCGACAGCCCATCATTGCATATCCGGCCCAGTCATCAGAAATCTCCCTTGGGCAGACCTCAAATGCGATGGATTCGACCGCATCTAATGTATTTTCGACCGCATTTAATGCTCTAACAGCCGCATTAATTGAGATTCCAGCGCATTAAATGCTGTCTATCATTGTAACTATAGCTAACTGTTTACTTTTGTCTTATTCAGTTTTACTGTAATGTCCCATTCCTCTATAAATAGGGGACGATTTTCACTGTAAAAAGGATTTTAATTTTTTGAGTGTCGTTACTCTGTCAAAATAGTGAGAGTGAACAGTAGACGTAGGCATCTTTTTGGGCCGAACCACTCTAAAAATCCTCCGTGTCTTTTCTCCTCGTCTCTAACCTCTCCCTCTCATTCTTACTGCTTTACATGCATTCCACTGAACATCCGAAACTGCAGCTTTGGCCCTAAAACAACCTCGTTGACTAAGGAAACCATTTTCCTACGTTAACATTTTTGGCGCTAGAAGGAGGGGCTCATCTTCAGTTTCGTCACCTTTCTGCCCATTAGCTTTCATAGCTCCTTTTTCACTCGCCATGGTTAGAGGGAGGATTCCTAGAGATCACAACGCAACAAAAAATCGCCAAGAAGTTTCAGACCAACAACAGGCTATGTCTTCTGGAGGGGTATCCAATACTGGCGCAGGGACATCTAACGTGTCTATGACAGGGGACGCTCAAGCTATACCTCATCTTCCAACCCGCCCACCTACGCTTAATACTGCAGGGGGAGATGCAATGCAGGCACTACAGCGACGACAGGAGAGGCTAGAGAATACCATCGCAGAGTTTATTGGTGAGGTTAGGACTGTTTCGGGATCGAGCCCAGCCTCCTCAAATTAATCCTCAGGCCGTTCCAAGAAGAGATATTCCCTGTAAGAGACACACAGAAGGCCCCGGTGTGAGCAGGAGGGGTACTGGGGAGTTTGAACGAGAAGGGTCCATCCATTCCTCTAACGTGCATTCTAGTGCTCGACTTCCACGAGCCCGCGATGGACACCGGCCGGAGCAGGCTGGCCGTAATCATGATCAAATCCCAGCTCGCGTGGACAGAACGGGACCAAGACCTAATGCTGGGGGAAAGGGGGCCGTAACAATCGATCCCCAAGCAGGAGGGATAGACATTCGGCTATTGGAGGAACTGAGACGCAGGGTACATTGATCGCAGAACTCCTTCAGAGAGTCCGTTAGCTAGAAGCGTGGCCCGTGGTGCAGGAACAACGGGGCCAGACTGGAGAAAGAACCACATTCACTTCCGAGATTGAACTGGAGCAGCTCCCTCCAAGGTTCAAAGTTCTCAACATCCCCCAATACAGAGGGAACTCCGATCCCTATGATCATCTGGACGCTTTCAATATCCAGATGGATCTCCAGACGACGAGTCCGCTCGTGAAGTGTCGTGTGTTCCCGGCTACTCTTGAGGACATTCCGCGAACATGGTTCAGAAGTCTCCCCCCGCGCAGCATCAACAACTAGAATGAGTGTCAACAGAAGTTTCTGAACCAATACAAGGCGTTAAAGAGGCAGCTTGCGCCACCTTGTCACCTTTCTACCATCTGTCAGCCTCTGAAAGAATACATTAACAGGTTCAGGCGCGAGGTGACGAATGTGGAGAACCCTACGGATGAAGGGGTATTATCAGCCATCTCGTCAGGATTGAGGAAAGACGGGAAGCTATACAAGAGCATATACAGGTCCCCTGTGAAGGATCTGAGAGAATTTTATGAACAGGCCAAGAAGGAAATCCGGTGGGAGGAAGTAACTAACCATAGGAAGACCAATTCTCAGAAGGACGAAGTTGGTAGTTCCAGTCATGGAAGAAAGAGGAGCAATGGAGGAAGCAACCCTGGGGGGTGAAGAGAAAGTCACCAGGTTGCTAAGAAGGCCAGGGATTGGCGAAAACTGAGAAGCAGTCGGGGGCGGGAGCGACCTCGATAACAAAGCCGTTACAACACATACAGTGCCCTGTCAGATATCCAGGACCGAATCTATGCTACTGAGAAGAGAAGGGAGAATTTCGGGCGGTCAGCTCCCCTTCAGGGTCCCGAAGGGCGAAGAGACAGGAACAAGTTCTGCGTCTACCACAATGATATAGGGCACAATACCTCAGACTGTTGGGCGCTCAAGGATGCCATTGAGGAGATGATTAGAAATGGTCGTCTGAGGGACTATGTTGTGAGACGACCACCCCAGCAACAACGCCTCCGTCAGCATTCAGAAGATCCGCCAGTCCAAAATCAGTCGGAGCCGGATTCTACTCGAAGGCCCTCCGTCAGAACTATCCATACCATCCATGAAGGACCCTCGGGAGCAGGAGAGTCTAATAGGTCCCAAGAGCGGTTTGTGTGCGAAGCCAGGCGCATCCAACCGGCAAGATAGGGAAAACCAAAATGACCTGCCAAGCAAGCCAGGAAGGTATCGGAAGACATCGTGTTTACTGATGAAGATGCCCGGGATGTCCGTCTCCCTTACAATGATGCATTAGTAAACCATCAATGGTGAAGAGGATCATGATTAACACTGGCAGCTCCATGAACGTTATGTACGAGGATTACTATGATCAGATGGGGATCGGTGACGATCAGCTAAAATCATCCCTGAACCCCTTTACGATTTCACTGGAGATTCGGTCATCCCTACTGGACAGATTAAATTACCTTTGACCCTCGGTGACGCCTCACGCCAATCCACGGCATTGGAAGACTTCCTCATCATCAACTCTCCCTCGGCATACAATGTGATAATGGGAAGACCCGCAATGAATGATCTCGACATGGTCGTCTCTACCAAGGCCCTCGCAGTGAAGTTCCCAACTCCCAACGGGGTAGGATGTGTGCAGGGCGAATAATCCATGGCTCGTCGCTGCTATGTAGACGCGATCAGAAAGGGGGTCCAGGGGAAGAAGGCGGAGGTGATCCCGGAGCGGGAGTTACAGGCGATCACTTCGTCAGGAATCAGCCACGACTTGGACCCCAAGGAATTCGATGCAAGTCAGAACACCGACCCTGTGGAAGAGCTTGAGGACGTCCAGATCAGCGAGGCAGATGTGACAAGATGTCTCAAGCTGGGCAGGAGCTTGACCCTAGAGGTAAAGTCCCAATTAACAAACTGCCTTAAGAGAAATGCAAACATATTTGCCTGGAACCATAGAGATATGGTGGGGATTGATCCGAATGTGATGACCCATAAGCTAAACGTCGACCCCCGCCGTCGGCCAGTCTGCCAGAAAATGAGGCAAATGAACCCAGAGCGCAGCAAGGCTCTGAAAGAAGAAGTGGACAAACTCCTGGCTAACAAGTTCATCCGAGAAGTCCAATACCCAGAATGGGTAGCTAACCCCGTGCTGGTGAAAAAGAAAAACGGGAAGTAGAGGACATGCATAGACTTCACGGACCTGAACAAGGTTTGCCCGAAGGACAGTTTCCCCTTGCCCAAAATTGATCAGCTGGTAGACGCGACAGCAGGGCATGAACTCCTTAGCTTCACGGATGCTTACTCAGGTTACAACCAGATCCCCATGGAGTGTACATCGTTCACAACTGACTGAAGGCGATTCCTCAGGTAAATTTTTCGGACCTTGAGGAAGTATCAGATGAAGCTCAACCTCCTCAAGTGCGCCTTCGGGGTTTCCTCAGGTAAATTTCTAGGTTTCGTTGTGAACAACAGGGGAATATAAGCTAACCCAGAGAAAATCCAAGCTCTACTGGACATAAGACCGCCAAGCAACGTGAAGGAGATTCAGAGTCTGAACGGCCAGATAGCGGCCTTAAGCAAATTCGTGTCAAAGGCCTTCGACAGGTGTGCTCCATTCTTTGAGGTGTTGAAGAAGGCCAGGAATTTCAGGTGGACTGACGAGTGTGAAGCTACCTTCGTGCAACTGAAAGCGTACGTAGGGCGTGCCCCACTGTTGACCAAACCGAAAAAAGGAGAAACTCTGACCGTCTACCTGGGGTATCCTAGCACGTCCTGAGTGCAGCCCTGATAAGGCAAGAAGGAAATTGAGCACAGGCCCCGGTGTATTATGTGAGTAAGAAGCTGGTTGAGGCGGAAAGCAGATATACCCCAATGGAGCTGCTTGCTTACTGTCTGGTGATGACGTCCAGAAAACTGCGTCCCTACTTCCAGAAGCACAAGATTGAAGTCTTGACCAGGTATCCATTAAAGCAAATCCTTCAAAAGCCAGATACCTCTGGCCGACTCATCAAGTGGGCCATCGAGATTGCGGAGTATGACATCGAGTTCAAGCCAAGACCGACAATTAAGGGGCAAGCACGGATGGCTCCTCTTGACGGATATCTCAAACGGACAAAATCAACAAATAAACAGGCGGTCTGTCGTGGCGGATAATTTGGCGAACAGGCTTAGCGAACACGACCAACGACCAACGGTCAGCGATCAGTCTGAGCGATGGGAGCCAACGGTCAGCGATCACGACCAACAATCAGACTGAACGAACAAAACTGACGAATAGACTGACGGATAAAGCTGACGGTCAGGATGACGGAAGGAGTCAGCGGTCACAGATAACGCTCAGAATTGGCGCCTGCGGTCAGGCTGAGCGATAGCGATTAGCGGTCACGAATGGGCCTTCTAGCCACTGGGCCTACGCTGCAAGTCCTTCTGGGCCCGATTATTTTGATCGCTAAATTATCCATAACAAAAACTTAAAATATATCAATACTTATTATAAAATTACTTATTTGTTGATACGAATTTTTTTTTATTAATAATTTTAAATTCATACCAAGAAAAGAAATCGGTTAACTACAAAGAAGTTGAGCTCATTAATTTACATAATGTACAATAGAAAATTGCATCAGAAATTTATTAGGCACCGGAGTTCTCTTTGTTTCTACTGACTTGCCTTCTGTTATAGGTGTTTTTCGAACTCCTCAAATGGGCTGGCAGAAGCCCATAAAGATAGTGGCCCAAGCAATCAAGACCAGGTGTGAAGCCCGGCCCGGCATATCAACTCCCAAGATTGGACTAAAGGCTATCGAGGTCGAGCTCGTCAGAAGAGTAGCGAAGTCAAGGTCGCAGATCTGCTATTATGACCGTAACGACGTTAAGATCGCTCAGTCGGAGCGAAGTCGAGATCGCCCATGTCAATGATCCAGTCCGCTTTTTACCTCAGTTTGCCCAATATCAGTTCAGGACAGTAAGATAGCGTATCTTACACGATAAGCAAGATTACCTCACCTAATGACAGCATACTTCCGGGAAATCTCGCCAAAACAACATGGGCTAGCATTCGGCCCACGTGTTGCCAAAGTTGACCTGGCAGAAGTCAGAAGCATTAAATGCATTTCAGCAGCATTAATTGTAATAGATTTAGACATTTTTGTCTGATTATTCTCTTTGTAGCACCCTCTTCTCTATAAATAGAGGGGAGCATTTATTGTAACGAGTAGTGAAACACTGAAAGCGAAACACTTTTGAGAGAGACTCATCACCAGAAATAACAAAAACAGTGGACGTAGACAGCTTCTAAGGGCCGAACCACTTTAAAAATTGTGTTGTTTGTTCTTCTTTCTTCTCTTCTCTTTCGCTATTATCTGGTCTCTTGGTTGCAGGTCTTCTTAGCATTGCGTCATTGGGCTCAAGAATCTAGTTGACTGGTTTCCCACGTCAACATTTTAGCGCTAGAAGGAGGGCCCAACAAGGAATTCTAACTCGATAGACGGAAGAGCTGAAGAAGCTGAGCAGCCACGTCAAGCTCAGATGACAGACACGGGTGCAGGACCTTCTCATGGAGGTCGGGACGTTGTGCATGCCCTGGCCGGACTTCAAGAGATGTTAGAGACTACTATGGCGCAGATAGCTGATACGTTAAGGACGCTGACGCGAGGTCGTGATCAGAACGGTCCAAGGACGACCATAGTCCCGCCACCTGGAGCAGAGGTTGCAAGAGAAGTACCTATCCCGGAAGGATCCATCAATTCGTCGAACAGACGACCTGAAGCTCGGAGTCAACGAGCTCTGAAAAACGGAGAGGCAGCTCGACCTTCAGAGTTGAGGGTCAGGATCAGCCAGGACGGACACAGACGAGTGGAGGTGAGTAACGAGCATCCCCGAGCTTCAGCCCGTAGAAGTGAAAACGAGCTGCGACGAGGCCAGGAAGGCCTACACAGGGAAAATGAGAATCTCGAGATAGGTCAAAGACATAGGAGGTGTGATCAACGCTCTCTCACCGGGGTAAGCCAAAGGAGCGGGAGATCCCCCGTGAGACAGCACAGAGCTCGAGACCCGATAATTGAGTAGCTCCTGGAAAGAATGCAGCAACTAGAAACACGGCCTGAGGCTCAGGTGATGGGGGAACGAAGTGAAGGCAAAAGTCCTTTCACGGCGGAGATAGACCGGGAGCTACTTCCTGCCAGGTTCAAAATCCCAAACATTCCGCAGTACAATGGAGACTCAGATCCTTACGATCACCTGGACGCTTTCAACGTTCAGATGAACCTGCAAACCTCCAGCCCACTGGTAAAGTACCGCGTTTTTCCTGCGACGTTCGGAGACATCCCGCGGACTTGGCTTAGAAACTTTCCACCTTGCAGCATCAGTAGCTGGAAAGAATGCCAGCAAAAGTTTCTTGATCAATATAAGGTCCTAAAAAAGCAGTTCGCACCGGCCTGTCACCTCGCTACAATTTTTCAGCGATCTGGGGAATACATCGGTCGATTTAGAAGCGAGATCAACAATGTGGAAAGCCCGTCTGACAAAAGGATCCTAACTGCAATATCGGCGGGGCTTCGAAAGGATGGTAAGCTCTATGAAAGCATTTACAAATCACCTGTGAAGAACTTGGGTGAATTTTATGAGCGAGCTAATAGGGAGATCAGGTAGGAAGAATCTTTCAGCTCGAGACATTGGCGGAGCGCAAAATCGAGCTTGTAGTGGCGAAGAGCGAACGCGAGGCCTTTTAGAGAAAATTGGACGTAGCTGAGGCCACTCGGTTCCAGGCCGAGACCCTTAGGACCGAGGAGACGAGCAGGTATGAAAAGCTCAATGAAAGTCTCTATTCTCAGCTCACAACGACCCAAACTCTTTTGGACGACCGAAACAGGGAACTGAAGGCCGTAGCGTTGCAGCATGCCGATGTTAACTAGGAGATCGCCAAACTTAAGGAGGCACTGGCTGCTGCTGAAGCTCGGGCCGAAGAGCTAAAAGCGGACACGGAGCAGAACATCATGTACACCCTATGCGTGCATCATCCTGAGTTAGATTATTCTATCTTTGGAGATGAGGCCGTGAAGGACGTCGAATTCTACGTTGAGGAAGCTCGGGCCACAGCGGAAGTAGAACAGGGTCAGCCTCCGGAAGCTTCGCCAATGTTCGCAAAGAACGTCCCCCATGAGGTCGTTGGTAATCAAGCGACCACAAGCTCAACCCTCAGGACACTCAAGACCCCACAAGCAAGGAAACTTAGCACGCTTGAATAATCTTTTATTTTTGTTGGTTTACCTCTTTTGAGGTTTTTACTTGTAATATTTTAACTTTGATGGATGATTGATTTTTAATTCACAGTACGTTTCCCCTTTACTTCGTTTTTTATTTGTGCGATTTGAATGCTTTTGTTGAACGATTTCAATAATGATTGCAAGTGTGATCCCAAGGCCGTTATATCGCGCTTTTTAGTCCACAGGAGACCATCGCTCCGTCTAGAGCGTTGCGAGCTCACAGGACGCGATGGTTCCGTCCAGGACTTTATCGAATGGGCGTACGAGCGCGGGCGAGCCAAGAGCAGAGGTAAACGATTTTGAGAAGTGGAGTAAATTTATCTGAAATATATATATATAATGCCAAAAGATCGTTACATTTAAGACAAACGATTTAAACTGAATATATTACATGAAGTATGGTCGGAGCTTCTCAGCATTCCACGCCCTTGGCACTTCGGTTCCATCCATGTTGCTCAAGTGGTAGGCCCCATTCCCCAGATCCTTTTCTACGCTGTAAGGCCCTTCCCAGCTTAATCCTAGAGTACCTTCGCTTCAGTTCCGTGCTGCGGGCAGAACAAGCCTTAGCACCAGATCCCCGACGTTGTAATGGCGGGCATGGACTTTCTTGTTGTAGTATCTGGCAACCCGCTGTTGATACACTGCCAACCTCAGTTGAGCTTCATCTCGCAGTTTGTCCACGAGGTCAAGACTGCAAGTAAGCAGTTGGTGATTGTCTTCGGTGTTGAAGGCGGCTCTCCGATGCGTCGTTACCTCAAATTCTACTGGAATCATGGCCTCGCACCTATAAACCATTGAGAAAGGCGTCTCCTAGGTCGTGCTGCGAGCTGTAGTCCGGTAGGCCCATAATACTTTTGGAAGCTCGTCTACCCATACCCCTTTCCTTGCCTCCAGCTTTGTTTTCAGGATCTGCTTTATAATCTTGTTTACGGCTTCAACCTGTCCGTTGGCTTGGGAATGGTCTACTGTTGAGAAGCTTTTGGTGATTCCGAGCAGATCACAAAAATCGACGAACTGCTCGCTGCTGAATTAAGTCCCATTATCTGTTATCACCTGCCGCGGAACTCCGAACCTGCGAATGATGTTACTTCACATGAATTTAATAATCTTCGAGGTGGAGATATCCGCTAACTCCTTTGCTTCCGCCCACTTCGTGAAATAATTCACTACAACTATGGCGTGGTTGCAATTCCCTCGGGCTGTCAGCAGAGGCCCAACCAGGTCCATTCCTAGATCGCGAAAGGCCATGGACTCACCATCTGCTGTAAAAGTGTTGGAGGAGTTCGGGGTACTTTTGCGAATCTTTGACACTTATCACATTTTCTTACCAGGGCGATAGCGTCCTTCTTCACCGTAGGCCAGTAGAATCTCTGCCTTAATGCTCTCTGAGCCAGAGCGAGTCCCCCGGAGTGATTTCCACAATGTCCTGAATGCATGTTGTTTAACACCTTCTCGCAGTCCGTCCCGTCTATATATAGCAAGAGTGGGGCTGAGAATCCTCTCTTGTACAACATATCATCATAAAAGCAGTAGCGTGCAGATCGCGCCTTCAGCTGGCGAGCTTCGTTCTTATCTTCAGGGAGAATCCCGTTCTGCAAATAATCAGTCAGCGGTCTCATCCATGAGTCTTCTACTACCACTAGAGCCATCACTGATTCCTCTTTCTGGATGCTTGGCACTGGTAAGAGCTCGATTGGCACAGGTTTCAGGTCTTCTGTAGCTTGGGTAGTTGCTATACGGGCTAGGGCGTCAGCATGTGCATTTTGAGCTCCCGAAATCTGATTTACTTCGTACCTCTGAAACGCTTCAAGCAACTTCTGCACCTTTTCGAGATACGCAGTCGTGTTTGGTCCTCGAGTCTGGTATTCCCCTTTCACCTGGCATACGACGAGCTGTGATTCACTAAATATTCGTACCTGATCTACTCGTATCTCTCTAGCGAGCTTCAGTTCTGCTATGAGCGCCTCATCGCAGGAGCCTTCACGCGAGGATGCTCCAGAGAAACCTGTCGGGGACATCCCCGGGCTGAAATACTTCGATCTCATGGTCGAACAAGTTCCTGGCATCCCAGGCGGCTGCCAAAGAAGGGCGTCATGCCGCGAGTACGGCTGAGTCCCTAGCTCCTAAGGTCGCTCAGTCCGGGTCTCAGAGGGCTCCTTCGGGCAAAGAGGCTGCCACTTCAGGCAAAGGCAAGCAGATCGCAGCCCAACAGGGGACGAAGAGGAAAGATCACGATGTCCCTGACAAACATCCCCCCTCAAAGAGGACCTCAAAGGAAAAGGGAAAACAAGTCGTTTCCTCATCGCAGGAGCCTTCACGCGAGGATGCTCCAGAGAAACCTGTCGGGGACATCCCCGGGCTGAAATACTTCGATCTCATGGTCGAACAAGTTCCTGGCTTTCTAGGCAACTCTGCCAAATTTCTGGGCAGTCCGAACAGCCATGGGACTAATCTGCTCTCCTGTGCAATTCGTGAAACGGTCAAGGTGGAATCTCCTTTCCATTTCCAGTTTCTACTCCTTTCGGTTTCTTCTTTTCTTATTGCTTTCGTTGTGCAGGGCACGATGGTAATGGCGAAGGTGCTGGACGTAGAGCTGACGAAAGAGGAAGAGGAAGATGAGCTTAAGGTCGCGAATGAGAAGCACGAGAAGACATTGGCGGAGCGCGATATCTAGCTCGCCGTGGCGAAGAGCGATCGCGCAATCTATGAGAGAAAATCGACTGTAGCTGAGGCCGCTCGGTTCCAGGTCGAAACCCTTAGGGCCGAATCGAAGAGCAGATATGAAAAAGTCAACGAGAGCCTCAGAGTTCTCAACTTTTGACGGCCCGGACCTTAGTGGATGACCGCGAGAGGGAACTGAAGGCCGCGGCAGAGCAGCATGCCGAGGAGATCGCCAAGCTCAAGGAGACACTAGCTGCTACTGAAGCTCGGGCCGAAGAGATCAGGGCAGAGACGGAGCAGAACATCATGTACACCCTCTGGCTTCATCATCCCAAAATAGATTATTCTATCTTCGGAGAGGAGGCCGTGAAGGACATTGAGTTCTACGCGGAAGAAGCCCGGGCATCAGCTGAAGCGGAGCAAAACCAGCCTCAGGAAATTTCGCCAGTGATCAAGCGGCTACAAACTCGACCCCCTAGGACGCCCAAGACCCCCCAAGCACGCAAGCTTAGCCCTTTTGTATAAACTTCTTTATTTTTGTTGAACTTACCTCTTTTGAGGTTTTGAACTTGTAATACTTTTTAACTTTTAATTGGATAATTGATTTTTAATTGCATGCTTCTTAATTCGCTTTTTCATTTGTGCGATCTCAATGCCCTTGTTGGATGGTATCAATAATGGTTGCAAAAGTGATGGTAGGTTTATTAAGTCGCGCTTTTCATTCAGGGGAGAACGTCGCTCCGTGTAGAGCGTTGCGAGCTATCAGGACGCGACAGCTCCGTCCAGGACGGTTGATTGAAGAGTCCACAGGAGAACGTCGCACCATGTAGAGCGTTGCGAGCTTTCAGGACGCAACGGCCCTGTCCAGGACTTAGTTGATTGTCGAGTCCACAGGAGAACGTCGTTAAGTGTAGAGCATTGCGAGCTCTCAGGACGCGACGGCTCCGTCCAGGACTTTGTTGATTGACGAGTCCACAGGAGAACGTCACTCCGTGTAGAGCGTTACGAGCTCTCAGGACGCGACGGCTCCAACCAGGTCTTTGTTGATTGACGAGTTCCCAGGAGAACGTCGCACCGTGTAGATCATTGCGAGCTCTCAAGATGCGACGGCTCCGTCCAGGACTTTGTTGATTGTCGAGTCCACAGGAGAACGTCGCTCCGTGTAGAGCGTTGCGAGCTTTCAGGACGCGACGGCTCCGTCCAGGACTTTGTTGAATGTCGGGGACCAACACAAGCGAAAATGGAGATAAAGCATTCTTGAGAAGTGATGCAAATCGGCTCGAATATATTCACATATATAGACAAAATGGCAAAAGATTACATTTAAGACAGATAATTTTGACCTGAATAAATTACACGAAATATGGTCGAAGCTTCTCGGCGTCCCATGCTCGTAGGACTTCGTTTCCATCCATGTTACTTAGATGGTAGGCCCCATTCCCCAGATCTTTTTGAACGACGTAAGGCCCTTCCCAGCTCGGCTCGAGAGTACCTTCGCTCCAGTTCCGTGCTACGAGCAGAATAAGCCTCAATACCAGGTCCCCGACATTATAGCGGCGAGCGCGGACTTTCTCGTTGTAGTATCTAGTAACCCGTTGTTGATAAACCGCTACTCTTAGCTGAGCTTCATCTCGTAACTCTTCCACGAGGTCGAGACCACAGGCGAGCAATTGATGATTGTCTTCGATGTTGAAGACGGCTCACCGATGCGTCGTTACCTCTAATTCTGTAGGAATCATGGCTTCGCACCCATAGACCATTGAGAAAGGCGTCTCCTGGGTCATACTGCGAGTTGTAGTTCGGTAGGCCAATAGCACCTTTGGCAACTCGTCTACCCAAGCCCCTTTCCTTGCTTCTAACTTCGTCTTCAAGATCTGCTTTATGATCTTGTTCACGGTATCGACCTGCCCGTTGGCCTGGGGATGATCTACTGCTGAAAAGCTTTTGGTGATTCCGAGCTCATCATAGAAATCGACGAACTGCTCGCTGCTGAACTGCGTTCCGTTGTCTGTTATCACCTGCTGCGGAACTCCGAATCTACTAATGATGTTGCTCCACATAAATTTGATGATCTTCGACGTGGAGCTGTCAGCTAGCTCTTTCACTTCTGCCCACTTCGTGAAATAATCGACTGCGACCACGGCGTGCTTGCAATTTCCACGGGCAACTGGTAGGGGCCCAATTAAGTCCATTCCCCAGATCGCGAACGGCCAGGGGCTTACCATCTGCTGCAGGAGTGATGGAGGAGCTCAGGGTACTTTTGCAAACCTTTGACACTTGCCACATTTCCTCACCAGGGCGATAGCGTCCTTCTTCATTGTAGGCCAGTAGAATCCCTGTCTTAACGCTCTTTGGGCTAGAGCGAGACCTCCGGAGTGGTTTCCACAATGCCCCGAGTGCATATCGCTCAGCACCTTCTCGCAGTCCATCCCATCTAAACATCGCAAAAGTGGGGCCGAGAACCCCCTTTTATACAACAGATCGTCATAAACGCAATAGCGCGCAGATCGCGCCTTCAACAGATCGCGTCTTCGGGGAGGATCCCGTTCTGTAGGTAGTCAATCAATGGCTTCATCCATGAGTCTTCAGCCACCACCAGGGCCATCATCGTCTCTCCTTCTGGATGCTTGGTACGGTCAAGAGCTCAACAGGCACAGGTTTCAGGTCTTCTGCCACTTAGGTAGTGGCTAAGCGGGCTAGAGCATCAGCGTGTACATTTTGAGCTCGCGGAATATGGTTCACCTCGTATCTCTGAAACGCTTTAAGCAATTCTTGCACCTTTTCAAGATAAGCAGCTGTCCTTGACCCTCGAGTTCGACGAGCTGGAATACGACGAGCTGTGAGTCGCTAAATATCCTTACCTGACCAGCTCGCATTTCCCTGGCGAGCTTCAGCCCTGTAATGAGTGCTTCGTACTCAGCTTCGTTATTGGTTGCTTTGAATCCGAACTTTAAAGAGTAGAAGATCTTGTGCCCCTCTGGACTGATGAGTAGTATACCTACCCCGGCTCTCAGCTCACTTGATGAGCCGTCGACATTCAACTCCCACATCGGTTTCTCTGATGGCCCAGCTTCTTTTGAGACCCCCGTAAATTCTGCAATAAAATCTGTCAGGGCTTGAGCCTTGATGGACGGTCTGAGGACGTACTCGATGTCAAACTGGGCCAACTTGACTGCCCACTTCAATAAGCTACCTGAGGTGTCCGAGGTCTGGAAAATCTGCTTCAGGGGATATCGAGTTGGGACTTCAATCTTGTGGGCCTGAAAATAAGGTCGGAGCTTTCTGGATGCGGTCACCAAGCAATCAGCGAGCTCCTCTATCTGGGAATACCTCGTCTCCGCGTCTGATAGCCTCTTGCTTATGTAACATACGGGGAGCTGCGTCCTGTCTTCTTCTCGCACCAAGGCCGCACTAAGGGCGCTCTCAGATACCCCCAAGTAAAGGATGAGTTTCTCCCCTTCTACAGGTTTTGACAGTAGCGGAGCCCGACCTATATACTCCTTCAGCTGCTGGAAGGCTTGCTCGCACTACTCTGTCCATTCGAAGTCTTTCACTTTTCTCAGCACGTCAAAGAATGTGATGCATTTTTTAGTCGCCTTCGAGATGAATCTACTTAGCACCGCGACCTGACCTGTAAGACTCTGAACTTCTTTGACCTTTTTGGGCGACCTCATGTTGATTAAGGCCTGGATTTTCTCTGGATTGGCCTCGATCCCCCATCCCCCTTTCATTCACCATGAACCCCAGGAACTTCCCCGATGCCACTCCGAATGCACACTTCAGCGGATTGAACTTCATCCGATAACTCCTCAGGATTTGAAATGTTTCTGCCAAGTCGTCAACATGAAATTCTGTCTGCTTTGACTTGACCAGTATGTCGTCCACATATACCTCCATTGTCTTGCCGATCTGTTTCTCAAACATCTTATTGACGAGCCTCTTGAGGCCGAAAGGCATCACCTTGTAACAATAAAGACCTCTATCTGTAATAAACGAGGTATGTTCTTCATCCTGCGGGCTCATGGGGATGGTTGTAACCTGAATATGCATCCATGAAACTCAACAACTGGTGACCAGCAATCGCATCCATCAGTTGATATATTCTTGGAAGAGGAAAGCTGTCTTTTGGGCACGCCTTGTTGAGATCGGTAAAATCGATGCACATCCTCCATTTCCCATTCTTCTTCTTCACGAGCACAGGGTTGGCGAGCCAAAGCGGGTATTGGACCGGTCTGATGAAATTATTGGCCAGCAGCTTGTCCACTTCTTCCTTGATAGCCTCAGACCGCTCCTTGTTCAACGGTCTCCGCTTTTGACGGACTGGCCTGCAGCGAGGATCAATATTCAACCTGTGCAACATGACTTCCGTGTCAATCCCAACCATGTCTTCGTGATTCCATGCGAAGACATCTGCATTTTTCTCTGAGGAATTCAACGAGCTGACTCTTCACACTTGGTGCCAGATTTCGCCCCACACTCAAACATCTTCTAGGGTCTTCCTTGCTGACCTGGACAGATTCTAGCTCGTCAACTGGACCCGATGTCCCGTCTTCGTCTACCTTGCGAGGATCAAGGTCGCGATCGAAATCTTCTTTACTAACTTCAAGCATTTTTCCCCCGACTACCACGTCGACTCTCTTATACATCACCCCTATTTTGACGGCCTTCACATAGCAGCGCCTAGCCGTATATTGCTCACCTCGGACGATTCCCACTCCACTGGCCGTTGGGAACTTGATCATGAGAGCTTTGGTTGAGACGACCATATCCAGGTCGTTCATTGTAGGTCTCCTTAAGACCACATTGTAAGCAGATGGGCCATCGACGATAAGGAAGTCTGCCAAGGTAGTTGCCTGGCGAGCCGGATCCCCTACTAACAGCGAAAGTCTAACTTGCCCCAATGGGATGACGGCGTCCCCGGTGAAGCCGTAGAGAGGCTCCGGAGATGGCTTCAATTGATTGGCTCCTAACCCGAGCTGATCATAGCATTCTTTATACATGACGTTCACCGAGCTACCTGTATCAACCATGATCCTCCGGACCTCGACATTGCTGATTCTCGCCCTGATGACAAGGGCCTCATTATGGGGATATCGCACCTCGCTCGCGTCCTCTTTCGTAAAAACAATGTCCTCCGAAGTCATCCTGGCCTTCTTTGCTGGCCCTTCCTAATCACTTTGCCCTGAGAGTAGGACGTGATTTGCTTCCCGTACATACCACTCATGAGATTTATTGAAGGATCCAGCGATGTGGGGACCGCCGTGAATGGTATAGATAGTTTTTACCGTCAGATCGACCTCCTGCTCTTTGCTCTACCGGTTCTTCTGAGCGGGCTGATGATCTCTGCGAGGACGCTGATTCTGGGACCTCTCGTGGCCGGGATGCACCACATGTTCTTTCAAACTGTCATTTCTTATCAATTCTTCTATGGCGTCCTTGAGGTCCCAACAGTCAGATGTATTGTGCCCGACCTCCTGATGATAGGCACAATACTTGCGAGGATTCTTGAATTTGTCGGGAGCACCGGTAGGGCTCGGTCTCCCGAAGTTCACCCTATGCTTTTCGGTTTAAAAAATCCTGTCCTGCCTGTCTGATAAGGTGTTGTAATGATGGAAACAGCTTCGAGGTGGGGAATGGTTTCTTCTGGGCTCCTTTATAGCTCGTTTCGCCACCTGATTATTAGATCGATTTCTTCTATCTTCATTGCCGCCCTGATCCCTCTTCTTACCCTGATGGGATCCACTTGCCTCATTCTTTGGGTGACCAACCTTCCTCGACTGAAAGATTCTTCCCATCTGACCAACCTTGCCCTGGTTGGTCACCCAAAGAATGAGGCAAATAGATCCCATCAGGGCAAGAAGAGGGATCAGGGCGGCAATGAAGATAGAAGAAATCGATCTAATAATCAGGTGGCGAAACGAGCTAAAAAGGAGCCCAGAAGAGACCATTCCCCACCTCAAAGCCGTTTCCATCATTACAGCACCTTATCAGACAGGCAGGACAGGATTTTACAGACCGAAAAGCATAGGGTGAACTTCGGGAGACCGAGCCCTACCGGTGCTCCCGGCAAATTCAAGAATCCTTGCAAGTATTGTGCCTATCATCAGGAGGTCGGGCACAATACATCTGACTGTTGGGACCTCAAAGACGCCATAGAAGAATTGATAAGAAATGGCCGTTTGAAAGAATATGTGGTGCAGCCCGGCCACGAGAGGTCCCAGAATCAGCGTCCTCGCAGAGATCATCAGCCCGCTCAGAAGAACCGACAGAGCCAAGAGCAGGAGGTCTATCTGACGGTAAAAACTATCTATACCATTCACGGCGGTCCCCACATCGCTGGATCCTCCAATAAATCTCATGAGCGGTATGTACGGGAAGCAAATCACGTCCTACTCTCAGGGCAAAGTGATCAGGAAGGGCCAACAAAGAAGGCCAGGATGACTTCGGAGGACATTGTTTTTACGAAGGAGGACGCGAGCGAGGTGCGATATCCCCATAATGACGCCCTTGTCACCAGGGCGAGAATCAGCAATGCCGAGGTCCTGAGGATCATGGTTGATACAGGTAGCTCGATGAACGTCATGTATAAAGAATGCTATGATCAACTCGGGTTAGGAGCCAATCAATTGAAGCCATCTCTGGAGCCTCTCTACGGCTTCACCGGGGACGCCGTCATCCCATTGGGGCAAGTTAGACTTCCGCTGTCAGTAGGGGATCCGGCTCGCCAGGCAACTACCTTGGCAGACTTCCTTATCGTCGATGGCCCATCTGCTTATAATGTGGTCTTGGGGAGACCTGCAATGAACGACCTGGATATGGTCGTCTCAACCAAAGCTCTCATGATCAAGTTCCCAACGGCCAGCGGAGTGGGAATCGTCCGAGGTGAGCAATATACGGCCAGGCGCTGCTATGTGAAGGCCGTCAAAATAGGGGTGACGTATAAGAGAGTCGACATGGTAGCCGGGGGAAAAATGCTTGAAGTCAGTAAAGAAAGTTTCGATCGCGACCTTGATCCTCGCGAGGTAGACGAAGACGGGACATCGGGTCCAGTTGACGAGCTAGAATCTGTCCAGGTCAGCAAGGAAGACCCTAGAAGATGTCTGAGTGTGGGGCGAAGCCTGGCACCAAGTGTGAAGAGTCAGCTCGTTGAATTCCTCAGAGAAAATGCAGATGTCTTCGCATGGAATCACGAAGACATGGTTGGGATCAACCCGGAAGTCATGTCGCACCGGTTGAATATTGATCCTCGCTGCAGGCCAGTCCGTCAAAAGCGGAGATCGTTGAACAAGGAGCGGTCTGAGGCTATCAAGGAAGAAGTGGACAAGCTGCTGGCCAATAATTTCATCAGACCGGTCCAATACCCGCTTTGGCTCGCCAACCCTGTGCTCGTGAAGAAGAAGAATGGGAAGTGAAGGACGTGCATCGATTTTATCGATCTCAACAAGGCGTGCCCAAAAGACAGCTTTCCTCTTCCAAGAATTGATCAACTGATGGATGCGACTGCTGGTCACCAGTTGCTGAGTTTCATGGATGCATATTCAGGTTACAACCAAATCCCCATGAGCCCGCAGGATGAAGAACATACCTCGTTTATTACAGATAGAGGCCTTTATTGTTACAAGGTGATGCCTTTCGGCCTCAAGAACGCAGGAGCGACCTATCAGAGGCTCGTCAATAAGATGTTTGAGAAACAGATCGGCAAGACAATGGAGGTATATGTGGACGACATGCTGGTCAAGTCAAAGCAGGCAGAATTTCATGTTGACGACCTGGCAGAAACATTTCAAATCCTGAGGAGTTATCGGATGAAGCTCAATCCGCTGAAGTGTGCATTCGGAATGGCATCGGGGAAGTTCCTCGGGTTCATGGTGAATGAAAGGGGGATCAAGGCCAATCCAGAGAAAATCCAGGCCTTAATCAACATGAGGTCGCCCAAAAAGGTCAAAGAAGTTCAGAGTCTTACAGGTCAGGTCGCGGCGCTAAGTAGATTCATGTCGACGGCTACTGACAAATGCATCCCATTCTTTGACGTGTTGAGAAAAGTGAAAGACTTCGAATGTACAGAGCAGTGCGAGCAAGCCTTCCAGCAGCTGAAGAAGTATATGGGTCGGGCTCCGCTACTGTCAAAACCTGTAGAAGGGGAGAAACTCATCCTTTACTTGGGGGTATCTGAGAGCACCCTCAGTGCGACCTTGGTGCGAGAAGAATACAGGACGCAACTCCCCGTATATTATATAAGCAAGAGGCTATCGGACGCAGAGACGAGGTATTCCCAGATAGAGAAGCTCGTTGATTGCTTGGTGACCACATCCAGAAAGCTCCGACCTTATTTTCAGGCCCACAAGATTGAAGTCCCAACTCGATATCCCCTGAAGCAGATTTTCCAGACCTCGGACACCTCAGGTAGCTTATTGAAGTGGGCAGTCGAGTTGGCCTAGTTTGACATCGAGTACGTCCCCAGACCGTCCATCAAGGCTTAAGCCCTGACAGATTTTATTACAGAATTTACGGGGGTCTCAGAAGAAGAAGCTGGGCCATTAGAGAAACCGATGTGGAAGTTGTATGTCGACGGCTCATCAAGTGAGCTGAGAGCCGGGGTAGGTATACTACTCATCAGTCCAGAGGGGCACAAGATCTTCTACTCTATAAAGTTCAGATTCTAGGCAACCAATAACGAAGTTGAGTACGAAGCACTTATTGCGAGGCTGAAGCTCGCCAGGGAAATACGAGCTGGTCAGGTAAGAATATTTAACGACTCACAACTCGTCGTATTCCAGGTGAAAGGAGAATACCGAACTCGAGAGTCAAGGACAGTTGCTTATCTTGAAAAGGTGCAAGAATTCCTTAAAGCATTTCATAGATACGAGGTGAACCATATTCCGCGAGCTCAAAATGCACACGCTGCTGCTCTAGCCCGCTTAGCCACTACCCAAGTGGCAGAAGACCTGAAACCTGTGCCTGTTGAGCTCTTACCCGTACCAAGCATCTAGAAGAGAGAAACAATGATGGCCTTGGTGGTGGCTGAAGACTCGTGAAAAAAGCCATTGATTGACTACCTGCAGAACGGGATCCTCCCCGAAGACAAGAATAAAGCTCGCCAATTGAAGGCGCGATATTGCATTTATGACGATCTGTTGTATAAAAGGGGGTTCTCGACCCCACTTTTGCGATGTATAGATGGGATGGACTGCGAGAAGGTGCTGAGCGATATGCACTCAGGGCATTGTGGAAACCACTCCGGAGGTCTCGCTCTAGCTCAGAGAGCGTTAAGGCAGGGATTCTACTGACCTACAATGAAGAAGGACGCTATCGCCCTGGTAAGGAAATGTGGCAAGTGTCAAAGGTTTGCAAAAGTACCACGAGCTCCTCCAGCACTCCTGCAGCAGATGGTAAGCCCCTGGCCGTTCGCGATCTGGGGAATGGACCTAATTGGGCCCCTACCAACAGCCCGTGGAAATTGCAAGCACGTCGTGGTCGCAGTCGATTATTTCACGAAGTGGGTAGAAGCAAAAGAGCTAGCTGACAGCTCCACGTCGAAGATCATCAAATTTATGATGAGCAACATCATTAGTAGATTCGGAGTTCCGCAGCAGGTGATAACAGACAACCGAACGCAGTTCAGCAGCGAGCAGTTCGTCGATTTCTGTGATAAGCTCGAAATCACCAAAAACTTCTCAGCAGTAGATCATCCCCAAGGCAACGGGCAGGTCGAAGCCGTGAACAAGATCATAAAGCAGATCCTGAAGACGAAGTTAGAAGCAAGGAAATGGGCTTGGGTGGACAAGCTGCCAAAGGTGCTATGGGCCTACCGAACTACAGCCCGCAGTACGACCCAGGAGACACCCTTCTCAATGGTCTATGGTTGCGAAGCCATGATTCCTGCAGAATTTGAGGTAACGACGCATCGGAGAGCCGTCTTCAACATCGAAGACAATCATCAATTGCTAGTCTGCGGTCTCGACCTCGTGGAAGAGTTGCGAGATGAAGCTCAGCTAAGAGTAGCGGTTTATCAACAACGGGTTCCCAGATACTACAACAAGAAAGTCCGCGCTCGCCACTATAACGTCGGGGACCTGGTATTGAGGCTTATTCTGCCCGCAGCACGGAACTCGAGCGAAGGTATTCTCGGGCCGAGCTGGGAAGGGCCCTACATCGTTCAAAAAGATCTGGGGAACGGAACCTACCACCTAAGCAACATGGATGGAACCGAAGTCCCACGAGCATGGAACGCCGAGAAGCTTCGACCATATTTCGTGTAATTTATTCAGGTCAAAATTATCTGTCTTAAATGTAATCTTTTGACATTTTGTCTATATATATGAATATATTCGAGCAGATTTGCATCACTTCTCAAGAATGTTTTATCTCCATTTTCGCTTGTGTTCGTCCCCGACATTCAACAAAGTCCTAGACGGAGCCGTCGCGTCCTGAGAAAATTTTTGTCGTTACGATAAAATTTTTAATTATATATCTTTAAATTATTTTGGTATAGGGAAAAAAAAGCGTGTTTTATCACTGAAGAATAAATAGGAGAGGGATGACATCTTTGATTTGGAAGAAGATGAGGATGATGATAATGATAGGATAGATGACACATTTCATTTCGATCCTAATTTTCGACCATTTGCCACAGGCGACCCTTTTTATATAATACCGACTAGATCATCTTTTCTTTAGTAACTTTTGTATTATTTTAAGTTTGGCACTTTAGTATTTTGGTTATGTTACTTTTGGATAATTAATTTTAAATATATTGTTATTCTAGAAATTTAAGATATTTTGTACTGTTTTTATTATTTTTTTTTTTTAAACAATTTTTGGTCGATATGCCCGTACCAACCGTACCATATCGTATCATATTAGGGTATCCGTATTGTACCGTATAACGTATTTTCGAACATTGGTTGTATAAATAAAGCCATCCAAAAAAATTCTCCCCACACCCATTTTTTAATAAAAATTATTGTTATCAAAATACCCACACATTGAATTACTTAAAAGGACATGATTATCAAATTAAAAAAATAATAATAAAAAACCCAATAAAACTACTCTTTACACCCAAAATCTATACTTTATCATAAATCCTAATATTCTACTTTCATATCAAAATAAATTTTACTTTTACTGATTGTAAGATATATTAATATTAAAACTCTAAGAAACAAACAATTCTGAAATCATTCTTCTTTCACCATAACTTTTGTCGTTTCTCTTTCTATGACTCTTTCCGTGAGTGTTGAACCATTCTTCTTTCACTAAAACTTTCATTGTTTCTCCTTCCATGAGTGTTGAACTCATGCAGGCACTAATGTATCGATAGGGCTTATAATTTCTTTTTTTTTACACTCGGTAATTGGTAATTTAATCAAAATGACTTTATATAGTTTTTTATTTGAATTTAACAAGCTCCATATCTTTCACTCCTAAACTATCTTTTAGTTCCTAATCAATTTCTCAGTTCTGCTTAAACAATAATGAGTTGTGTTCGTTTCATGCCCTTTAGAATTCAATTAATTAAGGATAAAATTAGCAAAACGGGTTTACAAAGAAACAACTTCATTAAAATCATCAAAATATTTAAAGTTAGTTTTGATATTTTAACGGATGTAGAAATTATAATATTAATTTTTAAATATTTGATATGGGTGTGGAGTAAATGAGTTTTGAGAGGACTTTTTTGGATGGTAATAGAGGCACTCATAAGTTTTTTGGATGGCAATATCTATACCCATGTAGTCAGTAACATGGATAGGAAATTTTTTATCCCTAGATTTGATTCCTTTTGTAGCCTATAAATCCCTCGTGTACATTCTAATATACGTGAAATAAATTACAAAATCTATCATGACAATGAAACTTAACAAAATATATTAACAAAAATAATGAAGTTATATCTTTCTGCAAGAAACCAAACCCAGCTCAAACGAATCAAACTAAACAAGTAAACAAGACATAAAATTCAACACATTTACATACAAATACAATCATAAGAGGAACTTAAAACGTACCCAACAGGAAGCTTGCCATTGCCATCCATTTGAAGATCAATGGCGGAGAAAAATCAACCAAGGCGGGCGAGCATCATGAGCCTTGAGTGCACTCAACGTCCTCTCTTTATTACCACCAATCCCGAACTTGTTCTCAACTTTGAAAACCAAGTTACGTAGTTGCTGCCACCCAACAGAACCGCCACACCCAGCGCCAACAAGATCCCTGTTAATCTCCTCAGATCCAGATCCATCCCCATCTACCTAGCTGTCTCTCCCTTTCTTTTAGGGTTGTTTCTAACTTTGTTTTTGATGGGATTCGAATGGTTTTTGTACCGTTTGTATATCGATTATCTCGAAGGTGGCAGAACTTTCACGAGCGCATATAACTTTTAGATATATTAACAACGTAATTTTATGGACTAACGGTTAACGCTTTTAAATATCAGTTCATGCAAAAAATATTGAAAGAAATAAATTAATATTTTATTTTTTAAAACAAATTTTAAAATTTTAAATAAATTTAATAAGATTTCTTTCGTTCAGTTAATGGTAGATAGTGAATATTAATTTAAAATAATTTAAAAATTAAAATTAAAAAAAATCTAAAAATAAGAGATGAATATTCATTTTTATCTTCATCTTTATTTTTAAATAAAACAAAATTGAAAAGAAAAAATTAAAAAAAAATAATTTGAGTTTAACAAAATTAAAAAAATTAAAATTTGAGTCCAAACAAAACAATTTAAAAACAAAAAACAAAAAAAGAGAGATTTAAATTGAACCTAAATCTTCAAACTTTTATTCAATCCAAATCTCACTTTTTAAAAAAAAAAAAAGAAGAAAAAAGGTTGTTTTCTTTTTATCCAACTTTAATTTTTTCTTTAATTTTGATTTTTTTAATTTTGTTTAAAACAGATTTGTTTTTATTTTTCTTATTCAATTTTATTTTGTTTGGAGATGAAGATGAAGATGAATCTTCATTTTTCACTTTTAGATTTTTTAAAATTTTTTTAGTTTTGATTTTTAAATTTTTTTTTAAATTAATCTTCATCTTCATCTGATAAAGATCTTATTAAATTTATTATTAATTTATTTAAAATTTTTAAAATTTATTTTAAAAAAAAAAAGTGAACTTATACAAAGTTAATTTCACCTTTCAATATTTTTTATACAATTAAATATATCTAATAATGATTAAAATCAGTTAATTATTAATTTAGAGAATGATGCTACAAATAAACTAAAAATTTATATATATCTATGGATATTAAAATTCTACATATGTTAAAAGTTTATATATTTACAAGAAAAAACTGTGTGAAAGAGAAACGAGACACATATAGGCGGAAAAGATAGAGAAAAAGCGTCTGAAGTGTGAAAACTAGACGAATAAAATTACGAATACAATGAATGGGAAAGGGATTAAAAATGAGACGGGTTAAAACCCTTGAAATTTTATGAAAAATAATATTAGTTATTAAATATTTAAATATATAAATAAATATTATATAGTTAGGAAGTTAATGGCATCTCAGAACGTCGCTTGGACTGGTGATATGAGTTGTCCGTTAGTTTCCATGCCGACATAGTTTGAACCTCACTGAAGTTGTTCGTCTTTTGCATTTTTTTTTTTTTCAGAAAAAAAAAAAAATCTAAATGAGAAGACAAGACTGTGTGTTGCGTGTGGATCCAGGACTTGGAAAACATGTTTTCACTTTGGAATCTTTTATTAATTTTCATCCCGTTTTGTTTTATCGTGAGGTGTCCACTTCTCTTTTTTTATTTTTTTAATTGTTTATTACTTCCTTTTTTTAATGTAATTAATTTTTTATTACTATTTTTATATCCACTTTATTTTCTTCTTCTTTACATTACGTCCCTTTATCTTTATTTGACATATTACCATTTATAATTTCATATTAACCTACTAAATTTATTATTTTTTCTAATTTATTTATTTTTAATAATTTAAATTTAATAACTATCTCATCAATAAATCTAAAAATATTTAAGTTTTTTATTAAAATTATTCATATATTGTTATGATTCAATTTTTTTAATATTTTTTTAACTTCATAATTTTACTTTATTATAATTCTACATAGTTTATATTATTTTTTTTAATTTTTATTTTAATGATTTGATTAGAATTTTAAAGTATAAGATTACTTATTTTATTTAAGTATGATGTATATTTTTATTTTATTGAATTATATTTTATTATTTTTTTAAATAATAATATTTTATTATTAAATTTTATTTTATATAAAAATATTATATATTTAATATGATCTTAATTTTTATGTTTATATTATTACGTTTATATGTTTTTTCGGAATAAATTTTTTTTTTATCCATCACTTAATAGAGAATAGATGACTAGCAATGAGGAAATTTACAGTGTCTTCAACAGCCACTGACACCCTTTTTTTTGTTCAGTAACGCTACTACCCACAAAAAATTTGCATCTTTTTAAGCAAAAATTTAAAAAAGATTTTTAGACATGCGTTAAAAAACTTTTTAAGTAAACAAAGTTTACATCATTTTATAATATATTATAAAATACAAAAAATATATATATATTTTTTTTTTGTCAAAAAGAAACAATACAAAAACGAAAAAATCTTCCATATCCTGCGCACTCCTCCCATCTTCTGTCAAACTTTTTCCACATAATTTCACAGTCAAAAGCCTAGTAGCCCTAGTAGCCTGCACCCATCTTTCTCACGTCACTTCACTCTGTCACATGTGCTGTTTGATGTTTCTTAATATTCAACTACATTTAGTTAAAGGCAAGCAACCTTAATTTCGCTATTCAAACTTCGTCAGCAACTTATTAGTGGTAAAATAATAATTTAATTTAATTTTAAAATTAAAATAAAATAAAGGCTATTGAGAGTTACTTTTATGTAATGTTAAAAATATCGATATAGATTAAATATTAATACTATCATTCGGCGAAAATATCAATATCAACGAAAATTTACATAAAATCAACAAAAAGTACGAAAATTTAGTTACAAATATAATATTTTTTAATAAAACTTTTGATAATGTTAAAATAATAATTTCTACAACCAAAAACCATATTATATTTTAAAAAAGAAAATCATATTTTATCTAAAAAGTAACAACTAAAAGATATAAATATGAATATAATATATGGAGAAAATATATGAAAATATAAAAAATTTTCATTAAAACTTTTCAATTAATTTGCATCACACAAATCATGCAAATTTTAATACCAAAATGAAGTCCTAGATGGTTCATACATGGTATAGCTAACATTTAGATTTATACAATACTGATACCATGACATATAATTTGAATGGTTTTGAATATAATCACGAACATGTCATGAATAAGCTTATTGATTTCTTCCTAGTATTTGTCCACAGATAGGAAATTATGTATAAGGATCATTGAATATCTCAAAACTTCTACGACCATCATCACTAGACCCTAAACTCATAGATTTAAAATTAGTTGAAATATTATCTTCATGGGATGATAACATCTCTAACTGTATTTGATGGATTTTCCTTATATAATCCTTACTAATAGCCCCTATGCCTGGACCCACAACTCTACACACATGATCTTCATCTTGTATGTAATGAGTGTATTGTTCTTCACAAGTAAATGGGCTCAATGGCAAACCTGTATTAATATCATTTCTTTGAGTAAAAACATAATTATTTCCTCCATTGTCGTCGTCGTCGTCGTCGTCGTCGTCATTGTCATCATCATCATCATCATCATTATTATCACTATCATCAGCACCATTGTCTTCATTATGAATTTCATCAATAGTAAGGGCTTAGGAGTTTTTGTTTTTAAAATATAATAGCAATTATAAGATGTTTGAGCTTGACTACAAAATAGAATATAATATTGAGATTCCTAATGAAAATGAGATTCCTCACATGGGTTGAAAACTTATTTTACTTATTTGATAAAAACTTAATAAATTCTTATTTAAAAAATTTAAATTTCACTTTTACTTTATGAAAATTTAACTGATATTTTAAGGATATTTTACGAATATTTTCGAAAATTTTCTCGATATTTTGTAAAATTTATACTACAAGTTCACGGATATGATATTTTACAGAAATATCGTAAATATTTTCAGGATATTTTGACGGATAGGAGATTACACCCCCTATCGATATCGATATCCTTGATTTACGGAAGTATCGATGGAAATATCGCGAAAATTACGGATATTTTAAACTACGCTTCCATGTAAATGTGGACAGCTGCCGGGGCCTCCCTTGGCAAGGGGAGGACTTGATGCTTCCTCCAACATGATGGATGGAAGAGGTATCCTGTTGGGAGGCGGCTCATTACCTTGTGCCTACTCCACCGAAGATGAAGGAAGTGTCGCACCATGAAATTGATCGAAAATGCCACACCTCCTCTTTCCACGAAGCCATCAACGGCTTCCATGGCACCGGCTGGCCACCCTCTTTTTAATTATTTATTATTTCCCTTTTTCAATATAATTAATTTTTTATTACTATTTTTATATCTACTTTATTTTCTCTTCTCTTTAAGATTACATCTCTTTACCTTTATTTGATATCTAAGTAATATCTATTAACCTACTAACTTTATTGTTTTTTCTAATTTATTTATTTTTAATAATTATCTCATCAATAAATCCAAAAATATTTAAGTTATTGTATTAAAATTGTTCATGTATTGTTATGATTTAATTTTTTTAATTTTTTTTAACTTCATAATTTTACTCTATTATAACTCTAGATAGTTTATATTATTTTTTCTTAATTTTTTAATTTTTTATTTTAATAATTTGGTTAGAATTTTAAAATAGAAGACTGCTTATTTTATTTAAGTATGATGTATATTTTTATTTTATTTAAATTATATTATGTTATTTTTTTAAAACAATATATTATGTTATCAAATTATATTTTATATAAAAATAGTATATATTTAATATAATTTTAATTTTTGATATTTATATTATTTTATTTATGTATTTTTTCAAAATAAATTTGTTGGATCCATTACTTTACAGAGAATTGATAACTAGCAATGAGGAAATTTTAAAGTGTCTTCAACAGCTACTAACACCCAATTTTTTTTGGTTGAGTAACGCTACTGGCCACAAACAATTTGCATCTTTTTAAGCAAAAAGTTTAAAAAGTTTTTTAGGTGTGGGTTTAAAACCTTTTGAAGTAATATAAGTTGACATCATTTTATAATATATAATATACAAAAAAAATAAATATTTTTTTATTTAAAAGAAACAATAAAAAAAAAAAAAAATCTTCCATAACCGACACAGACCTCCATCTTCTGTCAACCTTTTTTCGTATAATATAATATATGTCTTTCTCATTCACAGTCATAGCTCACAAAAACCAAAGCGTTCCGCAGTCAAAAGCCTAGTCGCCCTAGTAGTCACGTCACTTCACTCTATCACTCTCCATTTCCATTCTATCACACGGCACCGCACGCTCTACTTCTGTTCACTTTCCATTTACGATTATATATTTTTCATATACTGTTTGATGAGGTTTAAATTCAACAAAGTTAAATGCAGCAACCTTAATTCTGCTATTCAAACTTCGTCAGCAGCTTATTAGTGGTAAAATAATAATTTAATTTAATTTTAAAATTAAATTAAAATAAAGGCACTAAGAGTTGCTTCCACATAAATGTGGAGAGCTGCTGGAGCCTCCCTTGGCAAGGGGGGGCCCTCGATGCTTCCTCCAACATGATGATGAAGGGGCATCCTGTTGGGAGGTGGCTCATCACCTCGTGCCTACTCCACCGAAGATGAAGGAGGTGACGCACCATGAAAGGGATAGAAAATGCCACGCCTCCTCTTTCCACGAGGCCATCAACGGCTTCCATTGCACCGGTTGCTCCCTTTTAAATTATAGGGATAATTCTAAAAAATTGACTCCAGTTTGAAAAAATATCCGTTTTCTCATTAAGGTTTTATTTTTATCCAAAATTCCCCCTACCATCAATTTTTTAATGAAAATATTAGAAAAAATTAAAATGTCCAATTTACTCTTGATTTAAATAATAGAGATAATTCTAAAAAACCGGCTCTAGTTTGAAAAAAATGTCAATTTTCCCACTAATGTTTCATTTTTATCCAAAATCCCCCCAACTATCAATTTTTTAATGAAAATATTAGAAAAAAATTAAAATATCCAATTTATCCTTGATTTAAATAATATAATATAAAATTTAAAATTTAAAATAAATAATATTAAATCCAAATAATATTAAAAAAATCAAAACATTATAAACTGAAGTTGAAGAAAAATTGAACCAAAAATAGAAAGAAAAAAAAAACTAATGCCCAATATCCTGATCATCCATCATCATCATCTCAGAAAAGTTAACTTTGTTATTGATAAATTTTTTGGGTTTCCAACTACTGAAAACCCATATTCATAAACCTAATATCTCAGTTACCATCATCAATCCCAAAACTCAATCACAAGAACAAACTTAGAAACTCAATCAAACTCATACCCAGCCATAAAATCCTAACACCACATCATCGATTCATAATAAGAAGCCCAATCAAACTCAAACCCTAACATAACCACTGCCACTATCCCTATCAAACCCAATCAAACCTACCATCACCACCATCAATCCTAATCCCGGGATTCACAAACTCAATATCCCAGTTATCATCATCAAACCCAACCTGGTTTTAAAAGAGTCGGTAGAGATGTGTATCCCACGATCATCGATGGTAGAGATCGTGGCAATGGAGACGAGATGAGTGGAAGAAGAAGAAAAAAAAGAGATGAGAATGATGATGATGAACGGCGAATGGAATGGGGTTTTTAATTTTTTAATTTTGTTTTTTAATTATAATGTTATTTTATTTATTTATTTTATTAATTTTAGTATAATATTTTTATATTTAATATTAGTAAATTATTTTATTTACTTTTATTTTTTATATTTTAATTAAATTTTATTACATTTTCTATTTTATCCCTATAATCAATTGGTCAACCAAGTCAAGTTGATAGAATTTAAACGGTTAAAGGTATTATCATCATTTTATATGCTTTTAAATTATATTTTGAGTATTTTTCTAAACATTAAGGGGAATTTTTGATAAAAATGAAATCATGGGTGGTAAAATGGATATTTTCTCAAACTAGAGGAAGTTTTTTGGGATTATATTTTAATTAATTTTTTATTACATTTTCCATTTTACCCTTAGAGTCAACTGGTCAACCAAGTCAAGTTGACGGAATTTATAACGGTTAAGGGTATTATCGTCTTTTTACATGCTTTTAAGAGGTATTTTGAGTATTTTTCTTAACGTTAGGGGGAATTTTAGATAAAAATGAAAATATAGGTGGTAAAATGGATATTTTCTCAAATTAAAGAAGGTTTTTAGGATTATCCATAAATTATATGTGTATATATATATATTTGTAACGAAGAAAAGTGATAAAATTTGTAGATTACTGCTTACATTTTATATTTTAAAGCAAATATAGTACTTTTATCACTAATCTTAATATAATGATAGGACTTAAACTCTTGATCTCTTAAAATTATAGAAAATATTCAATCACTCATACTAAGACCATCTTCAATGTATAATACCAAATTTTACATCATTTTTGTGTTAACATCAATTTTTTTTTTTTATTCTAATGTACATGACATCAAATTGGTGTAAAAGGTATCTTCACATAATATTCTATACATAATTCTTTAATAAATATATATTAAAAATTTAAAAATATATTAAAATATATTCAATATTATACTCATTTTAAATATCTCAATAAAATATTTCAAATGATATTTTTTTATAATAATTTAATACATATTTTGAATTAAATTATTTTATTGATAAATTACACTTTTGAGTGTTATGAACCGTGTAATACCCAAATTTGGTGTTGCACTGATCATTAACACCAGAAAATGGCCTAGGAATTTGTGTTTTAGTGTAATGTTGGAGAGCAAAATTACACCAAATTGGTTTGGTGCAACATTGGAGTTGCTTTAAGGGGTTGACGACACCTATCCCGGTTCCTTTCTTAAGTCCAAAAGAATCCCCGTAAAAACTTATAATCTTTCTAATTAAAATCTAAATTTTACTGAAAATAAAACATTTTTGTAAAATCATGATAAATCTCATGGTCACTTTATAAAATTTAATTTTCACAAAATCGAAAAACTATATGTTTCTCATCTTAGACTCCTAAATTAAATAATCAAAATATTAATAAAATATCTTAAAAATATATCTCATATGTAAAAGCATTATTGAAATACATTTACGAAATCTTAATTTAAAATACTATACGCTAAGCAAAATGTTTCTATTTAAAAATAATATGAATGCATTTTGTCATTATTATGTGATTCTTCTCATGATATATAATAATCTGCACGAACCTGCGAATACCTAAAAAAATGGATTTTATAAAAGGGTGAACGTTAATGTTTAATAAGTGGATATAATATTTATAAAATAAAAACATAACATATTTATGGTGATAGTAAATAATTCTCATAATTTATACATGTTTATATCTGAACAATAAAACTAAATTTAAATCTCAATTCGTAGTAAAACTATAACTTCTATATAAATCATTTTTATAATTTTAATAATATATAGTCTAAGAATTTATAATTTATAAACTTTTCTGGAATCTCTTTTATAAATTTGGTGTTATGTAATTTCTTTCTTTATTGATCAAACTTTGTATATAACATATGTAATTTGAAATCTACACCAACTAATACCTAAGAAAATCTAGTCATGCATGACAACAAATATCATCGCACACCAAAAAAGTCTATGACTCACATAAGTATAGCCTATCTGAATATTAATGGGAATGGTACAACCTTAGTGTTCTTACAATAAAAATATAAATAAAATATTCTTTCTCAAAACATAAATTAATATTATTTAAAATACTCTCAACATTTCATGTAATAAATTTAATCTGAAAATATAAAATTCCAATTGAAATTTCTAACACATATACTTATATATAAATGTGTAATAAATTCTTATTTTAATTGTAAAACATAAACGATAATCCAATTATAAATCATAATTCATAATCTATACAATCAATTAATTAACTAATTAAAATATTTACTTCCAATAAATAATAAAAAGCTGAAATATAAATAAACATAATTAAATCAATTTAATTAAAATAAAGTTATCCACTCATAGAACTCATTTACTCAAATCTGGATATAATCGTCTAACTCCTCATAAGCTTGGATCCACACTAAAATCATATTAAACTTAATTTAAAACTAATAGAAAATTAACTAATTTTTTGGATTTCAAATCTTATTAAAATAAAATCATTTATTTGGATAATTCAGGCACCTAAATATTTCATTAAAGCATCCAGAATTTTCTTCTATTTTATTTTACTTTTTCTTTCTTTTCCATTTATTTTCTCAGCTTCACCCTATTCTTTTTTACCTTTTTCTATTGTCACGTCTCTCATTCAATCACTGAGTTGTTATCTAATTACTATATATATATATATGTATGTATATATATATATATGAGGTTCTTTCGGGTACACTTGTATATATATGCATATACTTGATAAAAAAAATGTGATTGCATTTTAAAATGTAATTTATTATATGTGATTACAACTAAACATGTTCTATTATAATCAGTAAATATGATCATATTTATTGATTATAATCACAAATGTTTAATTATAATTATATATAACAAATTATAATCACATATTTTGTAATGCAATCACTTTTTTTTTTTTTAAAAATTTTTTAAATATATATATCTAAATGTATGTTAGAATGTATGTATGTATATATATATATATATATAAACACGTGCTCAAAAGCTTCCCCGTTGTTTACTGCTTTGTGTAAAAGGGACGCTTGTCGCTTTTATACAAGAAAAAAAATTCGCCATCTTGCTTATTAACTTGATGTGCATGATACTTGTCATTCTTTTACGGTTATACGAAAATCCAAAATTAAATTGTAATAGAAGTAATCTTTCTAACCTGTCATGAGGTTTATGTAGAACTCGATTCACTCTTATTTATTTATTTATTTTTTGCATATAAAATTATTGTACATTATGTATGTAATGAAATATTTTTATTCTTAAAAAAAATAATAAAGGCCCACTCAAGCCTCCCTATTATTTTGTTGCTTGTCTTTTGTTTTAATATTAAACTACATATTAAAACAATGCATGTGTCCAATAGTAAACGAAAAACAGTCAAACTACAGAATCTTGTATCATATAGTAGTTTACATATTAACATAAATCATCTTATTTAAAAGCAATATAAAATGTGTTTTATTTTTTCAATTATATATTCCAACAAATAGCAGTAATTGATGAATGGTCAACTATTATTCTTATATTATAACCCTATTTTATATGATATGTGACTTGCTTTGTCAGATCTAATATTTTTTTTTAAACATGTGAACTTACCAATAGAATCTATACAAATCATGTGCTTTTTTGAAATATTAATCATCACTCTCGGTGATTTTGCTATCATGTTTTTAATTAGGGCATTTGTCAAAAGTCTAAACTAATAATTAATTATAATTCTCAAATTAGTTAGAGCCCTATTTTCATAGTGAGATTTACTTCCTCGACTACAATATCTTTCGGAAGTTAATTAATCTATTGAAATAATTTATCCTCTCTTTGGTTTTTCCTAGGATTAAAAGGTGTGGAGTTCAAAATTTATTGATAAGCAGTAATTAATGTTGATGTTCACAACATGAATTATTTGTAAGGTTTTACGGTTATACGAAAATCCAAAATTAAATTGTAATCGAAGTAATCTTTCTAACCTGTCATGAGGTTTATGTAGAACTCGATTCACTCTTTGTTTTTTTTTTTTTTTTTTTTTTTTGCATATAAAATTATGAAATATTTTTATTCTTAAAAAATATAATAAAGGCCCACTCAACCCTCTCTATTATTTTGTTGCTTGTCTTTTGTTTTATGCCTTTGACCTGTCTCTTTCTTACTTCAGTTTAGTCCACCGAGCCCACCACTTTATAGACATTTGATTTATAGACATTTGAGTCCACAGCCGAGTCCACCGCTCTCTTTCATTGCATGGCCAATGTTTCACGTTAATTTAAAAAAGTTAGAATTTGAAAAGATATAAAGAGTTTTATCCTAGTCTAATTTTTTATTAGGTTTAATTTTTAAAATTATATAATAATATTTAAAAAAGTTTTTTATTATTTGATTAAGGTATAATTTTTTATTTCGGTTCAATTGATGTATTATATTAATTATGATGAAAAGAAATTTGAATTGATAGATGATTATTTATGGAGTATTTAGAATAAACAAACTTCTTCATATATGTTCTTAATTTTTTTTTCCTTTCAAACATGTTTCCTTTTTTCTTTTTTAACTAAATACAATAATTTTATCATGATTTCGATTCATATGTAATATTCTGCAGTTAATTTGTTTCCTTAAAAATTGTTTGATATTTGAAATTAGTATTTCAAAATGATTCTCGATATTCTAATTAATTTGTTTCCTTAAAAATTGTTTTATATTTGAAATTAGTATTTTAAAGAGAAGTTAAGAGTTTGAGAAAAGAAAAAGGTTTTATTATACACACAAGGAAATGATTAATATTTGAGGGTTTAGTTACAAATTATTTACCTTTTTTACTTATTTTCTTTAGGAATAATATTAGATTTTTAGATATAGACTATGTTGGGGTGTACATACAATTTTTTAGGGGTGTAAATATGGTTACTCTTCAACAAATTCAACAAAAATTATTACTTGGGCTTACACTTAAATTGGGCTCATTTATTGATTTCATTTCGAGCTCAATTCATTCTCTTGGGTTCATTTGGATTCAGGCCTTATAGGATAATGTGTAATATTTATTGTATATACTTGTTAATGAGTTTATTACTCTTTTTATTATTTAAATATGATTATATCGATTAAAATTGATTTTCTGTAAAATACAAAACAGCCTTTGATAACTTTATATTTATAAAGTTATTTTATCTTTTTAAATTTGAATTCTTGCTTAGTTCTTAATATTTTTATTATTATTAAGTAAATTATTTAATATTTCTTTTATTTTTATTTTCAGAATAAAATTGGTTAAAAATGAGCATGTGGACCCTACCAAGTAATATTATTCAAGACAAGATCATCGTTACAAAATGAATATCATTCGCAGCAAGTTCATCGCCTCAAGAATTACTCGAGTCGGAGATCGCATAAAGAAATTATCGCGATTTAAAGATAGGGTATTCTAGAAATAAATATTATGTCATGCTGATGTAAGAAATGATGTAATCAAAATTATGATGTAAGCAATGATGCAATTTGAAAGTTGACTTTGAATGGGGTAGGTGAAAGATGATGCAAGCGATGATGCAAAATGGTGGAAAATCAGGAAACGATGATGCAATCAATGATGTAATTGGAGGTGAATGTGGCCTATAAATAGGCCTTAGAATCACCATTCTAAGCATTCCATCACAAACCAAAACAATAAGTAGTTTAGAGAAAGAGAGAAAGAGCTTGGAGAGGAGGAGCAAAGCAGAGGAAGAAATTCTACGGTGAAGCTTCAATCCACTAAGTTTTCCTATCTCTTGTTATGTTTAGTTTTTTAGTCTTTGTAAATTCTATTATGGAGTAGATTTGTTTTCTAAGGTTATGATGTAGCCTAACTTTGATGTTCCAAACCTTTATTCAATTTAATTAAGAGTTGTCTATCTTTGTTGATGCATTTAATACTGTTTTTAATACTTCTAAATAATTGGCCACTATTTAGTTGAATTGTTAATCATAATGATAGCGGAAGCTGATTTATGTGTCTAGTTCATTGTATTTAATGTCATAAATTACATGTAGGATAGGAATATACCTGCATGATTTGTGTAGTCTATAAAAGAGATCCATAAATCTTAATGAATCCTTTAATGTTTTGACTTGCATGGGAACATAGCAGTTAACCTTTATAGGGTATTTTTCTTAGACCTCGGGAGGGGCTATGTGAATAACTGAGGGAATCTCGACTAGCAACTGGATAGTTAATTTTTGTTAAAAAGAACAAAGGGGAGGAACAGATTAGTTATGGTGAAATCATAATCTTAGAGTCTTTATTCATTGAATTAATTTTCATTTATTTTCAATTGCAATTAAATTTAGTCATAGTTATCAACTCATTTACTCTAATTTCTTCTACCAAATAAAAGTTGAGTTATTTTAATTTTGGGCATTAATTAACAACAATCCTCGTGGGACGATACTTCTCTCATCACTCTATTACTTGTTCGGCTCGTCCACTTGCGATTTTGCACAACAAGTTTTTGGCGCCGTTGCCGGGGATTGTTTGTTTCAATTAATACTAATACTAAGTAACTCAATTTTTAATTTGGTCATTTATTTATTTATTTATTTTGTTTGCTTTATTACTTGTGAGTTTTATGGTGTATGAGAAAGTCTGGGGGCGAAGTGTTACCATTTGACCCAGAAATAGAGAGAACTTGCCGTAAGAACAGGAAGGAAACAAGAAAGGCTGCTAGTACTGCACTCATGGATATGGCTGAGGGATCAAACAACACATAGAATATTGTACCAATAGATGCCGAAATTCGAGCATTACGAGATTATGCTCTACCTACAGTAGGTAATACTTCGGCGATACGACGACCAACTATTGCCGCCAACAACTTTAAGATTAAGCCGGCAATCATCCAGATGGTTCAAAACAACCAGTTCAGTGGGGCTCCGAACGATGATGCAAATGCCCACATTGACAACTTTCTGGAGATCTGTGATACTTTCAAACATAATGGTGTTACTGATGACGCCATCCGATTGAGATTGTTTCCATTCTCTCTTCGAGACAAAGCCAAAAGTTGGCTCAACTCGTTGCCATCAGGAAGTATTACCACATGGGACATCTTGGCACAAAAATTTTTAGTCAAATTCTTTCCACCAGTCAAGACTGTAAAACTACGAGCTGAGATTGCCACATTTAGACAGCTTGAGGGAGAGTCATTATACGAAACGTGGGAAAGATTCAAGGATCTGCTAAGACGGTGCCCACATCATGGAGTTGCTGACTGGTTGCAGCTACACACATTCTACAATGGTTTGGAGAGTTCCACGAGAACATTAGTAGATGCCGCCGCTGGTGGAGCACTTTTGGGGAAACCCCATCAAGCCGCTTGGGATTTACTAGAAGAAATGGCTGCAAATGCCTATCAGTGGCCATCAGAAAGAGCAGTTCCGAAAAAAGTTTTCGGAATACAAGAAAATGATGTGTTAACCAGGCTTTCCACTCAGGTCGAGACATTAGCCAAGCAACTTGGAAACTTGACAGCTAATGCAATTCATACTCAGTCAGCATCCTGTGATTTCTGTGGAGGGGACCATTCCAACGGGCAATGCGATGAAGACCAGACGGGTCAAGCCTTTTTTGTGGGCAACAAACAACCAAATAACCCGTATTCCAACACATATAATCCAGGATGGAAGAATCATCCAAATTTCTCATGGAAAAGCAATGATCGACCCAGACAACAATATCCGCCACCACCTCAACAGCAGCAGGCCAACAAACCGTCGCTTGAAGAAGCATTTGCTCAGCTCACCGTAAGCACTACTCAATTTATGACGAGAACAGACACCACGCTCCAGAATCAAGCAGCTTCCATTTGAAATCTGGAGGTACAAATGGGTCAAATCTCGAATTTGTTGACTGCAAGACCTCAAGGATCCCTACCAAGCAACACAGAGACCAATCCTAGGGAGCACCTGAAGGCTGTCACGTTACGAAGCGGTAAAATGCTGAAAGAACTTGTCAAAAGAGCAGACGAGAAAGAAGAAGAAATGATGGTTGAACAACAAGAAGCAGAGAAGCCAAAGTCAAAGTTGTTCCCAGACAATCCACCACCATACAAACCACCATTACCCTTCCCTCAGAGATTTCAGAAACAGAAATTAGAAAAGCAATTTTCTAAATTTCTGAAAGTTTTTAAGAAACTGCAAATTAATATTCCTTTTGCAGATGCTCTGGAACAAATGCCCAGCTATGTGAAGTTCATAAAGGAAATCTTATCAAATAAAAGGAAGCTGGAAGAACATGAAACGGTAGCTTTGACCGAAGAATGCAGTGCAATCTTGTAGAAAAAGCTACCACCCAAACTCAAAGATCCGGGGAGTTTTACAATTTCTTGCACCATTGGTGATTCATTCTTTGATAAAGCATTATGTGATCTCGGTGCAAGCATCAACCTAATGCCATTCTCCGTTTTCAAGAAACTCGGCTTTGGAGAAGCAAAACCCACTACAGTATCGTTGCAGCTAGCTGATCGTTCAATCAAATATCCAAGGGGAATTATAGAAGATGTACTGGTAAAAGTAGATAAATTCATATTTCCTGCGGATTTCATTGTGCTAGACATGGAGGAAGATCAAGAAATACCCATCATCTTGGGTAGACCATTCCTAGCAACAGGGAGAACCCTTATTGATGTACAGAAAGGTCAACTCATACTCAGAGTTCAAGATGAAGAGGTGACATTCAATGTGCTGAAAGCTCTCAAACATCCACATGATGTTGACAACTGTTTGAGGGTAGATATGGTGGGTGAATGTATCAAAGAAGTACATCAAATCATCACTCCAAAAGATCCACTTGAAGCTTGCCTACATGGAGCACCAAACTCAGAAAGTCCAAACATCACAGAATGTGTTAACCAACTGGAAGCTTCATCTCCTATATTTTTCAGACGACCTTTCGAGGAGCTTGGAGCAAGTAAGAGACAACCGGTACCATCAACAGAAAAACCACAAGAGTTGGAGCTCAAGCCACTGCCAGTTCATCTCAAATACGCATTCGTAGGTACCTCATCTACACTACCTGTCATTATTTCATCTTCTCTAAGTAGAGAACAAGAGGAAAAGCTGTTAAGAGTACTACGAGAACACAAGATGGCTATTGGATGGTCGATCGCAGATATTAAAGGAATCAGCCAATCTATATGCCAACACAAAATTCTCATGGAGGATAAGTACAGGCCATCCATCGAGCACCAACGACGTTTAAATCCAAACATGAAGGAGGTTGTCCGAGTAGAGGTACTTAAACTTTTAGATGCAGGTATCATTTATCCTATTTCGGACAGCATATGGGTAAGCCCGGTGCAAGTGGTACCAAAGAAAGGAGGCATGACAGTGGTCACCAATGAAAACAATGAGCTGATTCCAACACGAACAGTAACCGGATGGAGAGTGTGCATTGACTATAGGAAACTAAATAAGGCGACCAGGAAAGATCATTTCCCTTTACCCTTCATCGATCAAATGCTCGACAGGTTAGCAGGTCACCCTTACTACTGTTTCCTAGACGGTTATTCTGGTTACAATCAAATTTCTATAGCACCTGAGGACCAAGAAAAGACTACATTCACATGTCCATATGGAACATTTGCGTTTCGGAGAATGCCATTTGGTCTATGCAATGCACCAGCCACCTTCCAACGATGCATGATGTCAATTTTTTCAGATATGGTGGAACGCTTCATTGAGGTATTTATGGATGATTTTTCAGTATTTGGCTCATCATTTGATTCTTGTTTGGATAACTTAGCACAAGTACTGAAAAGATGCGAAGAGACAAATCTGATTCTCAACTGGGAGAAATGCCATTTCATGGTACAAGAAGGGATCGTCTTAGGTCATAAAGTTTCAACTGAGGGCATCGAGGTTGATAGAGCCAAGATTGAGGCAATTGAGAAGCTACCACCACCAACATCTGTTAAAGGCATCCGAAGTTTCTTAGGGCATGCAGGGTTTTATAGAAGATTTATCAAGGACTTCTCAAAGATCACAAAACCATTATGCAATTTGCTCGAGAAAGGTGTTTCATTCAACTTTGATGATACATGTAGAGAGGCATTTGAGATACTGAAAAAGGCCATTGTGACAGCCCCAGTCGTTATTGCACCTGATTGGGCTTTGCCGTTCGAGCTGATGTGTGATTCTAGTGATTATGCCATTGGAGCCGTGCTAGGACAACGTATTGGTAAGATTTTTCATACCATTTATTACGCTAGCCGTACACTAACTGATGCACAGGTCAATTATGCTACCACTGAGAAAGAGCTTCTAGCTGTAGTGTTCGCATTCGACAAATTTCGACCGTACTTGATCGGTTCCAAAGTCATTGTATACACGGATCACTCAGCCATCAAATACCTTCTGGAGAAGAAAGATGCAAAACCACGCCTGATCCGATGGGTTCTTCTGTTACAAGAGTTTGATTTAGAGATTCGAGATAAGAAGGGAAGTGAAAATGTGGTGGCCAACCATCTTTCTAGACTAGAGCAACGAGGGGATAAGGAGGATCTTGACATAGACATTAAAGAAACTTTCCCTGATGAACAGCTCTTTGTTCTGGATACAAGCAATGTTCCATGATATGCTGATTTTGTTAATTTTTTTTCTCACAAAGTTTATCCATCTGACATTTCATAGCAGTAGAAGAAGAAATTTTTGGCGGATGTAAAACATTACTATTGGGATGAGCCGTTCCTGTACAAATTATGTCCAGATAAGATCCTTCGACGATATGTCTCAAAAGATGAAGCACGAGATATTCTCCACCATTGTCATTCTTCTGATTATGGTGGACATTTTGGAGCCAATCGAACTGCTGGCAAAATTCTTCAATCTGGGTACTATTGGCCTACCATTTTTAAGGATGCTTAAGCATATGTTGCTGCATGCGATCAGTGCCAGCGCACAAGTAACATTTCACGAAGGCATGAGATGCCTTTAAACAACATTTTGGAAGTGGAGTTGTTCGATGTTTGGGGTATCGATTTCATGGGACCATTTCCACCGTCTTTTAAGAATCTCTATATTCTGGTGGCCGTGGATTATGTGTCAAAATGGGTTGAAGCCATTGCTACACCAACCAATGATTCCAAAGTGGTGGTGAATTTTCTGCATAGAAATATCTTCACCATATTTGGAACTCCTAGAGCAATCATCAGCGATGAAGGGAAGCATTTTTGCAACAGGTATTTTGATGCTCTTCTAGCCAAATATGGAGTCAAACACAAAGTTGCTACAGCCTACCACCCGCAGACCAATGGACAAGCTGAAATCTCAAATCGAGAATTGAAATGGATTTTGGAAAAGACGGTAAGTGCATCTCGACAAGACTGGTCGAAAAAGCTTGATGATGCATTATGGGCCTACAGAACAACATTTAAAACGCCGATCGGGATGTCTCCATACAAGTTGGTATTTGGAAAAGCATGTCACTTACCCGTTGAACTGGAACACCGTGCATACTGGGCTATCAAAAAGTTGAATTTCGATATAGGAGCATCAGGAGCTATGCGAAGATTGCAACTCAATGAGATGGACGAACTTCGTCATGGTGCATATGAAAATGCCAAGCTCTACAAAGAACGCACCAAAAAGTGGCATGATAAACGTATCGTAAACAAGGATTTCACTCCAGGACAGAAGGTTCTTTCGTTTAATTTACGATTACGTTTGTTCCCAGGTAAGCTACGCTCTAGATGGTCTGGGCTCTTCACAATTGTTCAAGTGTTTCCACATGGTGCTGTTGAAATTCAAAGTGCAGATCGTCGATTCAAAGTCAATGGACAACGACTCAAAGTTTACATGGATGGTGGAGAGCCTCAACAGAAATCCACTATCGCGCTTTCAAACCCAACTTAAGGCGTTTCTCAACAGTCAAGCTAACGACTATAAATTAAGCGTTTCTTGGGAGGCAACCCAAGTTTTTCTCTTTTTAGCTAGTTTTTCTCTGTTTGTGTGTTATTGTGTGTTATTGTGTTCTTTGTGTGTTTTTGTTTTTTCTTTGATAATTTTTCTTTCTCTTTCAGAGATGGAGACAAGTCTTGCAGCACTGAAAAATCATTTCCCTACTCTACCCCAAGATGTACTTAAAAAGATCTACAAGTGCAGAGTCGAAAGAATGAGGGCACTAACATGTTTAGGTCTTCCAGAGAATATTCGGTGGATCATTGAAGCTAAGGTACGTCTAGCAGGTGAATTGAATGATACATTCATTAAACGTTTACCAGGTTTGGGAAGAAGTTCTTACTCAAAGAAGAGGAGAGCTAAGAGACTAGAAGTCTGTCATAAGTGTGCGAGATGTAACTGCGACACAAGCTGTAAAAATCTTGGATATTTATCCATAAATCGAGAAGATAAAATCAAATGCATAAAGGATGGACTGAGTAAGGAGTCTCTGGATAACATCCGTGAGACTCTTGAGACGCATCCTTGTGGGAAAGTTCAACGTATTCTTTTAGATTTATGGGAGTTATTTAGTAAAGAGAAACAGCGTTACAGTCTTAGGAATCTGACTTTAAAAGACCCTGTTTGCTAGTTTATAAGAAAACTGGATGGGAAGCCAATCCTCAACTCATAGAAGTTGTTTAAGCCGTTTCTGGACGTAAAACCAGAGGAAAATGTGAGCCACAATCACAACTACTGTAGCATCATTTTTTTTTCTTTGTTTAGCAGTCTGTTTCAAATTTTTTGATAATTGTGTTTACTTTTCCTTACCTGTCCTTTTGGATTTTTAGGTCGTTTCAAGCTTTCTTGATAAGTGTGTTTACTTTTGACGTTTCATCACCGAACATTTTTATTTTTAGCAGCTCTTTTCAAAATTTTTCGATGTCTGTGTTTACTTTTTTACGTTTGTGTTTACTTTTTTGATGTTTGTGTTTCCTTTTTGACGTTTCGTCGCCGAACTTTTTGAATTTTGTATTTGTAGCGACTTGTTTTAATTTTTTTTCAAAGATTGTGCTTTCTTTTTGACATTTCTACACTTAACATTTCCTTTTCCCTCTGACCAATACTGTGTAGCATCGTAAAACTGTTCTTTTACTCTTTCATGTTCTTTAAATAAGTGTTTATGACTGATAACAAATAATTAGTTTTCTATGGAAAAAAAAAAATGGCAGAGTCCTCGAGTAGTAAATTCAAAAACATCTGTGTTTTTTGTAGCCCAAAGACTGGTATGAGTCCACAATATTCAAAGGCAGCTGCTGAGCTTGGTACGACTTTAGCTACCCGAAACATAGATTTGGTGTATGGAGGAGGCAGTTTAGGACTGAGGGGTTCTGTCGCGGTAACTGCAACTGTTGGAGGTAGGCAAACCATCGGTGTCGTAATAAAGCCTTTGGCTGAAAGGAAAGATATCATCGGTACGAGTATAGGTAATGAGTTTCAGGTCACGAGCGTACACGGACGAATGGCGTACATGTTACTCAATGCTGATGCCTTTATCGCGTTACCTGGTGGTTTGGAAACATTTGAAGAAATCTTCAACATTGCGTCCTGGGCCCATTACAACATTCACAAAAAGCCATTAGGTTTGCTTAACACTAACGGTTTTTATGATGGTTTATTGGCTTTTCTTGATCATGCTGTGGAACAGGGTTTTATGACTCAAGCGAACCGGCGTATTCTAGTCTCAGCTTCCAGTGCTGATGAACTGATTGACCAACTGTAAGACTTTGTACCCGAAGTTGATCCAATCATGTCACAGGTGGTTTGGACTCCTGAATCAAGCGGTAACAAGAAGCGTGCACTGGATCTTACTCTCCGGTTGTAACTTTCTTATCCTATGGTTTTATTAATAGCATTTCCATTTGAGTTTTTCTTCTTTTTATCTTACTAGACATTGGGGACACTGTCTCAAATAAGTTTGGGGGTAGAGTTTGCTATTATTAAAACCATAAGATTCAAAAGCTGGTCCGAGTTGAAACTAAAAGATGGCAGAGTAAGGAGTACTTTTGTGCTCTTGAGACGCATCCTTGTTTTCATTTCAAAAAAAAAAAAATTCATTATTTGTTTTATTATTTTTCTTTTTGCCCTAACAAGTCGACTACTTACTTTGTGTTTATTAATGGAGTTTTAATGCATGTTTTTGGTTGAATATCTTTACTAAGGAATAGTCATGAACATCTTTGCATGATTTGAGACTTTTGAATGTCATGATCTTAGTTAATTGAGTGGATAAATATCATGTTTACATGAATTGTGGACTATTAGTGGAGATTACCCTTGGTGAGGATTTGAACCTTTTAAACGTTTCATTTTGAGAGATTTATTTGTTTCTACTCTTAAACACTCTTCACTTTGTTCTTAATAGATGATCTCTATAGGTTTTGCATTGAATACTGAGAACAAATCATTATTGTAGATAACATGAGTTGCTTTGATTTAAAAATTGGATCGACTTCTTAGAAGTAATATAGGTCAGTTCTACTCTACAAAAGCCTACTTTCCTACTTTAAATTGATACACATCATAAAACCTTTGAAGCCAAACACTTTAAATATGTTTCTCTGTTTACCTTTATTAAATGACCCTATTGAACCTTTAAATTTAGTCATACCTTATGAAGTTTGGGATCATGCGATGAAGTAAAAGAGGAGAAGGGAATTGAAGTGTTAACATTTACACAATGTGTTTCTAAAAAAAAAAAAAAAAAAAAAAGAAAAGAAAAAGAGAAGTTGTGATGAATTAAGGAGAATAAATGAAGTACTTTGGTATGATCATATGTTCTTGTTGAACCTGTACCTTAAAATTTCTTACATGTCAATTAACCATAGCCCAAATACAATCTTTAATAAAGCCTATTGATCTTCAAGAGGAAGTCCAATTTGAGAGTTGAAGTCTATCATCATGCTCTATCTACGTTCTTAGTATTTGATTCCAATCATGAGATCTATTCACTTAAAAGTGCGGTTCTTTTAAACGTCTATATTCATATGTGATGTAAATGACGCTTGCTATGCCTTTACATAACCTCTATCACATATGATTGCATGAGTGTTTGCTTTAGGATTCATGAGCGTTATGAGAGATATCTTGTGAGGATTAGAGTCGAAGCGAAATAAGTCCATAATATGTGAATATGATGTTTTAAAATGAAATTGCTTTGAAAGTGGTGTGAGACTGTTGATAATTATGTTGTAGATCATTAGTGACTTATCCTTAGTCCTGATTCAAGATCATACATGTATGAGACTTCTATTGATTTGTATTTAGTGAGATGTTGATAAGTTATGGGTGGAATCTTTTAACGTTTGTGGGTATCGTTGCTGGTAAACCCTCAGGAGACACAACTCCTCCTACTAGGGACACCTAGAGGTTTAAAGGCTTGTGGCATATGCTCAATGCTATCGTGTTTACCTACGAAAATGGATTGTGATTTAATTTTTGTGGTTTTAGCTTAGATTATTAGTTTTAGTTTTACTTGAGGACAAGCAAAATCTTAAGTTTGGGGGTGTGATAACTTTATATTTATAGAGTTATTTTATCTTTTTAAATTTGAATTCTTGCTTAGTTCTTAATATTTTTATTATTATTAAGTAAATTATTTAATATTTCTTTTATTTTTATTTTCAGAATAAAATTGGTTAAAAATACGCATGTGGACCCCACCAAGTAATATTGTTCAAGACAAGATCATCGTTACAAAATGAATATCATTCGCAGCAAGTTCATCGCCTCAAGAATTACTCGAGTCGGAGATCGCATAAAGAAATTATCGCGATTTAAAGATAGGGTATTCTAGAAATAAATATTATGTCATGCTGATGTAAGAAATGATGTAATCAAAATTATGATGTAAGCAATGATGCAATTTGAAAGTTGACTTTGAATGGGGTAGGTGAAAGATGATGCAAGCGATGATGCAAAATGGTGGAAAATCAGGAAACGATGATGCAATCAATGATGTAATTGGAGGTGAATTTGGCCTATAAATAGGCCTTAGAATCACCATTCTAAGCATTCCATCACAAACCAAAACAATAAGTAGTTTAGAGAAAGAGAGAGAGAGCTTGGAGAGGAGGAGCAAAGCAGAGGAAGAAATTCTACGGTGAAGCTTCAATCCACTAAGTTTTCCTATCTCTTGTTATGTTTAGTTTTCTAGTCTTTGTAAATTCTATTATGGAGTAGATTTGTTTTCTAAGGTTATGATGTAGCCTAACTTTGATGTTCCAAACCTTTATTCAATTTAATTAAGAGTTGTCTATCTTTGTTGATGCATTTAATACTGTTTTTAATACTTCTAAATAATTGGCCACTATTTAGTTAAATTGTTAATCATAATGATAGCGGAAGCTGATTTATGTGTCTAGTTCATTGTATTTAATGTCATAAATTACATGTAGGATAGGAATATACCTGCATGATTTGTGTAGTCTATAAAAGAGATCCATAAATCTTAATGAATCCTTTAATGTTTTGACTTGCATGGGAACATAGCAGTTAACCTTTATAGGGTATTTTCCTTACACCTCGGGAGGGGCTATGTGAATAACTGAGGGAATCTCGACTAGCAACTGGATAGTTAATTTTTGTTAAAAAGAACAAAGGGGAGGAACAGATTAGTTATGGTGAAATCATAATCTTAGAGTCTTTATTCATTGAATTAATTTTCATTTATTTTCAATTGCAATTAAATTTAGTCATAGTTATCAACTCATTTACTCTAATTTCTTCTACCAAATAAAAGTTGAGTTATTTTAATTTTGGGCATTAAATAACAACAATCCTCGTGGGACGATACTTCTCTCATCACTCTATTACTTGTTCGGCTCGTCCACTTGCGATTTTGCACAACAGCCTTCTTCCAATTTTGTATAGGGGCTATTTTCACTCTTCCTAGTAAAACGTGATTCAACTATTAAAATTGATTGGAAATTCGTTGTTCACATGAGCTGCTGGAGTAATTAATGATTATATAATAATAATTTATTGAAACATTATGCCTTAATGAAAAGTTATTATAATAATAATTATTATTATTTTAAATTGGTTTGTTGAATATTAAACCTTAATGAAAAATTTAGCTATGTTATTGGCTTCTAATATAAAGAGACAATTACTTTGCATAAATAGTACTTAAAAAACTTAACTCAGTTTCTTTGGTGCTAGTTTGAAAACTCATGTGTTTTTGTTTTTTTCTTTATGATATATATATATATATATATATATATTCTTTTATGAATTTGGTTGGTTAGGAGCAACCCAGATCTTAATTTATCAACACTAAACTGCATATGCTAACCCAGATCTTCCATGGGTTTCGTGCGAGATTGGCTATAATGATGCATGATAAATCTATAACTTCATCTTCAACTCAATGAAAACTAAATGCCTGTGACAAGTAAAAGTCATCTGAATCTGAAACCATTGCTTTGATACCAATTTGATAGGACTCATCTCGACTCATCTTTCAAATCTTGGAGAATCTTGTAGAAACTAACAGAACCCATATTGACTACTGTCTTGAGTTTAAGAGGATGTCGTGAAACTTTGATCTTCCTAACTAAAGTCTAGAGTTTCTAAAAACCTTTAAGAAAAATTTTCATAAATCTCATGCTTTATCTCACACCTGCCTCTCTCTCATTTCATTGCTTTTTTTCCCCCTTAAAACAATCATGCACTAACTTTTTCTCATCACTCTTTCATTTCACTCTTTCCCTTTCATTTGCAGTACCTCTCTTTTTCTAACTTACTATTGCTTCGATTTTTTTTTTTCTTTTTTAACACTAACCATATGGTCTGATTTCTTTTTTTTTTTGCCTAGCACCTCATGTGTTCTTTCTTTGCATGGTCACATTCCACAATTTATGGACTTTTGTCCTTTTCCATTTTTATTTTCTTTTTTCTTTTTGGCTTTTGATTTCATGCCCATGCCTAACTCTCATGCCTCTCTCTCTATCTCTCGGCAATTCAAAAACTTGTCTCTTTATCCCATTTGCTTTTGGGCTGCATTTATTCTCTAATTGGGCTCACTTAAAACATTCGACCCACTTAAAATTTAGGCTTTAAGAAATCCAACAAATTATTACTTATGCTTGCACATAAATTAGACCCATTTATTGGTTCCATTTTTAGCTCAATTTATTTTTTGGGTTCGTTAGGATTCAAACATTACAACCACTGTCTAGATTCAACACTAGTTGGAACCAATTAGTTTATATATTCGACACTAGTTGGAATTATACTTGCTTGCACTTTTAAAATATTGCAATTACAGATAAATCCAATTATACCGAGCTTTTGGAAGTATTACGGTCTTTTGGTAGTCATACATTTCTTTTAGATTATTCCAAAGGACATATGAATCTTTTACCGTTGAATATTTAGATTTTAAACCTTCATGAAGATGATGGCGAAAGAATAACGTTGTCTTTGCACGATCTTGCGAGGATGCCTCTTTCTCCTCCTTTATTGTATCTTCAAGATTCTTAGTATCCAGGTGAATTTCAGCATATTTTGTTCATGCCAAATAATTATTGCCAAAAATGTTAAGGATAATGGACTCAAGCTTTCTCAAGTTCGACATGGTGAAAACCATTAAATGAGAAAATAAAATTAATAAGCTTGTGTACAAAGGATGAAGGGTATGATAAGTAGTTTATGCTAACATAACATAATTTAAGTAAAATATTCAAGAATGAATCATACGTTAGAACATATATAATATACTGGATGCTTAAAGGAAAAACTTTCATATATACAACATACAATTAATAATAGTTCTAATAGATGTATATATAACAACTTTGCATCAAACTAGAAAATTATATGTGTATGCTTAAATACACAAGGCATGAATTTGACTCTAATTGATTAAAAAAGTTATAGAGAAAATATAATGTTATAACTATACATTAGCACACAATCAATACATTGATTAGCAGTAAAAGAAAACAAACTTATAATAAAATTCATTAACATTACAAAATAATTGATAGTCAAGTTATAACTAATAAAAGAAATTTAATAACAATAAAACAACTTATTAAGATGATAAAGAACTGAAAGTATAGCCCATCAGAGAACTTAAAATATACTAATTAGTAATCAAATATGCAAATAATCATGGGAATAAAAATTTGCATAGACCAAATAGAAAGAACACAATTCATAAATATATAAATACATAAATGTAGTAGAGAGAAAAAGCGCTAAATAAATCATTTTAAGACAGTACATACCAATAATGTAAAAGAGAAATAAGCAAATATATATTAGACAAATATTATGCAAAATTTTATTTAACTAAAATTCTATCTTGACGGGAAACAAACGGTTAGAACTTGTGTTAATAAAGTGTTATAAAACAATTACAATATTAAAATATTCCAAATTACTAGAAAGATTAAAAAAAAAAAACACAAGAGAAACTTAGGAGAGAATAACTTTCTATTCTTCTTATTCACTTATTGAAGGTAATCGGTACACACTCATGTATCCTTTATTTATAGACTATGAGCCATAAGTAGAGATAATGGAAAAAGACCCAAGTGACATAAGAGGGAGTTATCAACCAAAACCAAAAAAGAACTAAAAAAAAAGCCAATCATCAAAACTAAAAAAAAAAAAAAAAACAAATAATCCAAGAAATAACGAGGGGAATGCGTACCATTCAAATGAAGGAGAATGGCGGTGTTTGCTCGACGTCGACGATGGTCAGCAAACGGTCGCTCGACAAAAGGTTAGCAAAGGTCTAGCAATCAGTGAAGGTCAAATAGGTTTGTATCCATGAAATAATGGGTTGAAAATGGTGAATAGGCGGTCAAATGGGTTTCAATGGCCTTTATATAGGTAAGGGTATTTTCATAATTATCCTTTTTTTTTTTAATTTTAAATGATAAGGGTATATGGGTAAATTTGTGGCAATGGCAATTTTATAAACTTATGTATATGATGCAATTAGTTTATTTCAGGAGTTGAAAACGTAATTTTTTGTAGGAAGAGCTAAAAGTGAATTTGCTTGTCAAATATGGGAAGTTCTTGTAATTCCCACTTAAATATATTCTCGGATTGTGTGGCTTGTTCCTTGTACTTTGTAATTAGGAAAAATTTCATTTTAGTTCCCAAAGTTTTAGAGTTTGAAACTTTTTACCTACAAATGACAAAACTCAATACATGATTCCTAAATTTTTAGAAAATTCATCAATTTGGTCCATTTGACCGATTTTTTAACGATCAAACATAATTGAAAGAGAAAATATCAACTTTACCCTTAGTTAACAAGTCAAATTTATATTTATTTACAAATTTTTATTAAAAAAATATATATATTTTTGAAAAAGATATAGATTCTCTCAAATCTGAAAGGATTTGGTGAAAGCAGAGGCTTACATGAGCCTCCATATTGTGGTGCAAAGATAGAGGCCCTCTATCTCTACTTTGTCATGGCATAAAAATGGAAGCCTTCTATCCTAGCTTTGTTGCATCGGAGATGGAGATTCCATCTCCATCTTTGGTTTCATCGAAAACCAGATTGAAGTTGATTTGGTTCCCAACAAAACCAAATGGTAATGGCGGAGATGGAGATCGAATGCCCATCTCCATCTCGTGTTTTGATTCGAAAAATCTAGGCTTGAACAAATCCAGATCTTCAACATTTGGATTAGATGGACACCTAGATATTGAACATTTGGGTTTAATGAATCCAGATGTTCAATATTCGAACACAGATGAATATTTAGGTTTTTAACCCAAATCTGGTTCTTGACCTAGTGGTAATCCATAATAGGATCTCCACCGTTGATCTACTGTTGATCTAGGTAGATCAAAGGTTTTGGATTTAGGTAGATCAAAGGTTTTGGATCTCCAATAACACAACTTCTTTAAAAATGTTTTTAAAATTTTTTTATTCTTATCAAAGGTTTTGGATCTCCAATAACACAACTTCTTTAAAAATGTTTTTAAAATTTTTTTATTCTTAAAATTTCAAAAAATTATCTTAACCATCCATCCCAACTAGATAGACAGTAGAGACTAATTTTTTTTTTTTTTTTAAAAAATAGATTAATTATCTTTTCTATTTTTAATTTTTATTTTGTTTTATTTTTTTATAATTAATTATTAAAGTATATTGGCTACAATTGGTGTTGACATTGTCCTATTGATGTTTAAAGACTATTAATAATGCATCTGGAACCATTAAGTTTGACTAACAGTTGGACTAAATTGATGTACTTCTCGATACTTTAGGAACCATGTACCGAGTTTCGTGATCCGTAGATAAAAAATTGTCACTTTTTAAAACTTCAGGAATGCAGATAAAATTTTTCCTAGTAATCAATAAAACATTACATACAATTCAATTACCTCAAAAATTTTTAGAAATTAAATATTTTATTTATTAATTATAGTAAAAATGGAAAAAGTTTACATTTATTTACAATGTAATTAGTAAGAGCTTTCTTCATGATTTGTTGTGCACTTAACAAAGTGGATTATGATGATTTTTGCAGTCACAAATGAAGCTAATGGGGCAGAATTGTCTCCTGATCCAACCATCCAAAGATCAGAGGCTGATAAAATTGGTGGTGGATTGAACTAATGGCGAGCTTTGTAATGAGTTTAGATTGCATTAATAGCCCTTTTGTAGAGTCCACAGCCACAGACCGCAGGTATAGCTACGCAAGTTCGTGACATCCTAAGCTTCACGAAGCCATCATGCACTTGACCTTTGCAGTTTCTGTCAAATATACATACAAGGTACTTCTGATACTTCTTTATGTATAGGCTAGAGTTCACGTTGTAACATTCAACAAAATTACTTCTCATATATGTAGTAAATTTATGGAATTCGTTTCTTCTAAGTAATATGAAATTTTCAGTAAATGAACTAATTTGTTAGGCATAATGAGCATTACTAGTTGTAAGGTCCTAATTTAAGTGGATCCACAAGATTAATTGATACCCAAATTTTAAGCGGACTAAAATGAATTTAAATGAGCTGATTATTTTTTTTAAAGTGACTATATTTCCACCCCTCATAAATTGTGTATACACCCTTTTCATAAATATACCTCATCAAAATTATGAAAAGTCTTTAGTTTGTAATAAACCCCAATTAAAATCAATATTGTCCTTATTTTATTATTTTTGTACTATATTTTTGTAAGTACAATTCACAATAATTATTTTATTATTCAATTAATGTTGCTAAAATTTTGATATTTTTTCTTTTCCCCGACAAACAAGGTAAATAGATTATGATTTTCTTTTAATAATAATTAACTTATTATTTTACAATCAATTTCTAAAGAAAATTTTAAATTATTCTTCATATTTTACAATTAATTTGTATTATTTTTTTGTTTAAGAAAAAATTGATATTTTGAAAAAAAAAAAAGTTAGTTCAAATAAGTTAGAATTTAAAATGGTATAGACAGCTTTATCTTAGTTTAATTTTTAATTGGATTTAATTTTTGGAGTTATATGATAGCATTCAAATAAAATTTTTATTATTTGATCAATAAGTAATTTTTTAGCACGGTTCAATAGATGTATTATGCAGAAAAGATGTTTAAATTGAATGGTGATTCCTCATGAAGCATTTGAATGAAACAAACTTTTTCTTTCAAATATATTTTCTTTTTTTAATATTTTCTTTTTAACTAAATATAATAATTTCATCATGATTTTGATTCATTTTCAATATTCTATAATTAATTAATTTATTTAAAAATTGTTTGATAGTTGAAATTAGTATTTCAAAATCATTATCAAGATACTACAATTAATTTGTTTCCTTAAAAATTGTTTGATATTTGACAAAGTATTTAAAAGAGAAGTTAAGGATTTGAGAAAATAAAATTTTTTTGTCATATATATGAATAAGTGATTAATATTTATGGGCGTAGTTACAAATTATTTACCTTTTTTAGTAGTTTTCTTTAAGGATAATATTGAATTATTAGAAATAGATCATGTTAAGATATACATACAATATTTTAGGGGTGTAAATATCTTTAGTCAGAAAGAAAAAAAAAAAAAAAAAAAACAAAAAGAGACTGGTTAATGGGCCGAGTGTCCACCAATTCGGTGGACACCAAGCAAGCCTAAATTAATTGGGCTGTCTTATCAAACACAAGCAAACATCCAAATGTTCAAGTAAAAGTGAGATGAGTAAGTGAGGCCGTCAGTTAACTCAGGGAAAGCAAAAGTAACATAAGGAATCAATAAAGCAAATGTAAATGGTCAACACATGAGACGAAAGGTTGGGTGGCCAAATAAGGAAAAAGAGAGTGGCAATTTTATTTAGAAAAAGAGACAGGAGTCTCTCTTGTTTACATATGAGCCAATTTAAGCGGCTGAATCCCTTACAACCCCACCACACACACACACACACACACACACATATATATATATATATATATATATATATAAAATACTTTAATAATCAAATATATCTGATTATAAAAGATAAAAATCAACTAATTAAATTTATCTATTATATTTGAATTAAATAGAAGAAGAAATATATTTCAGGAGAGAGAAAGTAATGTATGAATTTTATTGGTTGGTTATTACTTTTTAAAATTAGGTATACCTGATTATAAAAACTATATATATATAGTCTCTAAGGCAGTAAAACACACACAGTACAAAACCGAGCAATACAGAAATGAAAGCAAGCTATGTGGGTGAAGTGAGAAGGAAAAAAGAAAAGAAACATTGAAAGGAAGAGAAAATGAAGAAAAATTTAGGATGCTTGAGCAAAATATTTTGATGTCTGACTTATCCAAATAAATGATTTTTTAATGGGATTTGGAATACATAAAATTAGTTAATTTTCTCATGAATTCTAAGTTGAGTTTTAAGTGATTAATTTTAGGGTGGATCCAAGATTATGTTTTAGATCCATATTTAAGCAAATGAATTCTATGAGTGGATCATTTTATTTTAAATTAATTAATTTAATTATAATTTTTTTATATTTCAATGATTAATATTTATTGAAAATGAATGATTATATGAATTATGATTTATAATTGAAATCAAAATTTATACATTTACGTATATATGTGCATGTATAAAAAATTCCAACTAGAATTTTATGATTTCAATTTGAATGTATTATACGAAATGTTTAGAATATTTTTTGTAATATTGTTTTGTATTTTCAGAAAAGTCATTATTCAAAATTACACGTACATTAAGAAATATAATTATATATATTTGTATATGGAAATTGTTTAAGATTTAACTATGAAAATAAAGATGTTTTCAGAATATCAATGTTATACTCTAATCTCTAAGGATTAGACAGGCTACACATATGTGAGTCTAGATTTAACCAGCATATGTATGACAAATGTTAAGAGAGTTATTGAGGTGCTCAGCATGTGTATGTCAGATGCTATTCTTCGTTCTGCGTGCGTGTTGAGTATCTTCACTACATATGATAGATTTCCCTGAGTAATGATTGGTGTAGATTTTTAGATTATAGATGTTGTATACTAAATTTGTTTAGTACAAAAAAAGATTTACAAGACATTAATTTACATAAAGAGATTTCAGAAAAGTTTTACAGACTATAGTTGCATAATATGTTTTAAAAAAATTACAAAGAAATGATTCATACAGACACCTACAACTTTATTATGATATATGATTTAAATTTATTTTTACTTTCAGATATGATTATGTATCATTACCAGTTATATGTTATGTTTTATTTAGAATATTTTTAAAAATATTATATCTATTCACTAGGTATTAGTGTTTACTTTTTTATAAAAACCATTTTTCTAAGTATCCATTGCAGGTTCATGTAAATTATTTCAAATCGGGAGAAGGACCACATGATGATGAACAATTTGTATTTGGGTATTTTATTTTTAATTAACCAAATTTCTTAAATGTGTTTCAAGTGCACTTTTACAAATAATATATATTTTCTAGAAATATTATGAATATTTTATATATTCAGGATATAGAGAAAAATAAAGATTTTCGATTTGTTTAAATTAAACTTATAAGAAAATCATGAGATTTATGAGGATTTTTCTAAGGTGTTCATAGAAAATCTATATTTCAATTAGAAATATTACAGTTTTCACGACATCCTCTTAAGACTCAAGAGACAAGCCGAGATGGGTTCCGACAGTTCTCACAAGATTCTCCTGAACTCAAATGAGGAGTTGGGATGAGTCCCATCACCATATTGTAGGAGTTTTTGAAATGCTTAATGTTACTAAGTTTTGATGGCAATGTGTAAAATGAAGGCACCCCTGCATTGTATGTATCAAAGATCCAAAAATGTGTAAAATGATAGGTAATAACTTGTCTAATGGTACAATTATTGTGAAGTCATTTAAACAATAACGGTTAAATGTGTTTTTCCACAATTCTAAGTACCTTTTATTTTTGAATAATTACAATAAAACAGGAAAAACCAAAAAACAACAAAAGGTTCTTTTGGCAATACCAATTGTGTTCAGCCACCGGTAGAATAAATATTGTGAGAGCCAACTGAATACACTGCTCCGGATGTTTTGTCCTTTATTTGAATGCTTGCAGAACCTAAAAGCAATAATAATAATATTTGAGGTCAGAACTTTGAAGTGATAAATTTCACATCCGAAAACAAGCACTAGGAAAGAAAAGAAAGTTAGTTGAGCATAATATAACATTGACAGAACTCTCATAGGGCTTCTCGGAGCAGAGAAGCAACATATAAGCAAGTAGAATCATATAAAAATGAGAGCTTCAACCATCTGAAAATAGGCAAATTTGCTAAAACATACAGAACCTACCAAGATTATTTACTATATATACAGAGTTACTACAGTTACATCCTAATTATTAAATTATTAGGATCAATTATCTTAGTCATTTATATTCTTTCTAATAATTTTTTTTTTTTATCCCATTCAATTTAGATTTAATAAATGATTGAAATAGTTAATCCTAACAATCTAAAAGTTAAAATACATTCACCGTAGAATCTCTCTCTCTCTCTCTCTAGATATATATATATATATATATATATATATATATATATACACACACTTTTGAAAAGCTCAGCTTCAATTTTCCACTCACACCAATTATGCATTTGTGATTGTATATACAACAAAAGTGGGGCAATTGGTTGATAAGGATTCATTCAGTGTTAAGTGAAGTTATTCCAATAAAAAGGTTTGCTCATGGATGTTACTTTGCCTGCACTTATGTCTATATGCGTGGCTGTAATTTAGTTGTCTTTTCACAAACCAAGCACTGATTCAACGACCAATTTTGGGAACACTTATAACAAATATTAGTAATGCCTAAAGAAGTTATCATTAATTAGTCAATTAAGATCAACTTGACAACAACAAACGAGAGAAGTAAGTGTACGCTAAAAAATCATGTGCTTTCATTCATATTGTGATCTTCCAACTTTCTCTTTCTATGAGAAATTTCAGCGGTCTTCAAGTCACTATCAAGCTGGAAACTGAGCATCTTAAACTAGGAGACGATATTGTAGATACTGGTTCCAAACTTAACAATCATAAGCAATAAAAAGTGAATGAAACCAAAGCGTCTGACAATGATATTGCAGAGGATCCAACATTTTAAAATACGAAAGCAAAACATAGTTTTCTCAATTCTAAACACAAAGAGAATTACAAATGATACACTAAAGAAAGGAATGTAAGTAGCACATGAAAATTTCATTAAACGAAAAAACAGTACTCACAGTTGTACTCAGTCCATCCAATGGTTTGATCGTCCATATCATACACAACTAACTTATTTGAGAGCACCAAATCTGCAATAAAAGAATTGGATTTAACATAGTTTGTTCAACCAATTGTGTATTATTTTCTCTCACCTTTTTATGATCAAAGTCATCCCTTAAAAGATCGTCTAACATCAAGCTCCACAAAGCAATATTTTATCGTCATTAGTGTTGAAGTATAAAAATCAATAGAACAAAAAAGCAATTTACGAATTTCATTCCATACAATTAGGACTAGCAATTACAAGAATTGTTCAATGCAGCATGAGTTTATCTCACAACTATTATGCATGCAGCTTTTCAAAAGTCAAAAACATTCTGCTCACTGTATCAAACAATATGACCCCGAAATTTTATACTTCTTTTGAAGAACTGTTCAACAACAACATTAAAGTAACAAGAAAAAATATTCTAGACTGTACCTCCCAATAGAATTATATGAGTCCCACTATTCTGCCAACCAAAACACCACCTGTCTTCCTGGTGAAGTAAAAGAAATTAATACATTGTTTAGAAATAAAAAATAAAATAAACTGAAAATTCTAAGGACTGTCTTTCATGAAAGATAAAGAGATTTCATAAAGAGCTGACATAATTATTTTTATAGGAGAACTGTCTATAAGAAGAAGAATATCAAAATTATTTTTATTTTCCTTTCAAGTACTGTAAAGATCAATAAATTAATGTAACTACATTTCATTGATAACGCTATAGATTCCCAATAAACACAAGTTGTGAATTCTAAAGGAATATAATTTGATCATTTCTCACTAAGAATCGAATCTTACAAAACTTTAAGAAGTCAACATCATGAATGGGTCGTTAAATGGATGGTTAATTAATATGAAGACATCTAAATTTTGAGATGAGGTTCTTACATTTTAGTAGAAACTCCCAAATTAGTGTTCTAAAAACCAAGTAAACAATAAAGTATATATTTGTACAAGTATAAACCAAGTTTCCACAAAGAATTAAAATCACTTGATGCTTTCTAGTATTACTAGCTTTTCTGTGAATCATGCATTTATTAGATAAATTAAGGAAAAACGTGCAGTATTGTCCAAAATTAGAGAAAATTACTTTATGTTGGTCTGTTCGAACGTATGGGATGATGATTATGCATATTAAATTTAAAGCAAAACTGTAAACCAATTTAGAGAAACAACCTTGACAGCAGATGAAAATTTTAAACCACATGAGCATTCCTGTTAAATATCAAAAATAACTTTACTTACTGGAATCTGGAACAAGTACTCGTGCGGGAAAACTGTCAATATAAGAGAATTTTCAAAATGGAACTTCACAGCAGGAAATCCATCATCAACACTGCCCGAATACATGAAAAACTAACATGAGAATGATGTCTAAAAATCATAAGTTTAAGTTTAAGCACTTCAAATAAACTTAATGCTTAATGGTTTGATGCATTGTTGTAATTCATCAAACAGAGAAAACAGCTGAAGCAAATACGGCACTATTAACAAAACAAGAGCCATGATTTGTAAAATGTTGCTTGATTGTGTGAAAAACCTTGCATTATTATTAAACAGGAAAATCCTTTCAAAATGGAATTTCATCTTAAGCATAAATACACTCAATAAAGAACAACTGTAATTATGACCTGCTAACAACACATTTTTATCAGGCCAAAGATTAAACTGTTTATTCAAAATGATAGTCACTGGGAACAAATAGACACAATACAAATAAATTTAAACAAGAAGATCATAATATCAGTGAGGACTACTCTAAGTGAAGCTGAATTTTTTCTTTTCATCTCTTTTATGGGGTTAAGGTGAAGTTTTGTACTAATGTGTTGAGGACTAAGTATTAATTGATCCAACAATAAGCCCTAACCGGCCTTACTTGTGCCGCATGTTAGGATTAAAAACGAACCAACTAGCTCACAAAATGGTAGATTGATCATCTAGAATCAGATTACAAAATAACCCATACCTAGTCCTAGCAATCCCAAGCAAGAATAACTAGAAAAACTAAAAGAAAACATGAGATTTGTCTCTCAAAGTTGTAAAATTTTATTAATATTCCAAAAGCCAAAAAGAATAATAACAACCCTATATTAGACTCCTATTTATAGTTAACTAATTTTAACTTTCCTAAAAACAAGTCTTTCTTAAGAAATAAAAACTTAAAAACAAAATAAATCAAATAATTTAAGGAAATAAAAACCTAAAACAATTCTAATTTTCCTAGAAAATAAGTTTGCCTAAAGAAATAGAAATCTAAAAGGAAAATAAATCAAATAACTTAAGGAAATAAAAACCTAAAAGGAATTAATATTAAATAACTAATAAAGAAATAATATTAAAACATAAACAAAGAGATAATATCTAAAAACCATTTCCTCGTTCGTCAAAAATACCCGTATCCTCAAAGGTAAGATCCAGAAATCTCTCACCATGACATCATAATCTTCCCAAGCAACAGAAATATCCTTGATAGAATGCAGTAGAGCAAAAAATTCATCCACAAGACGTTTACATTTCTTAGCTTCATTTTCCCCTTTCTTCTTGGCTCTTTTCTATGATCATTTCAGTTTACACGGTCGTTCTTCAATTTCCTGTTTTTTCCTTTGAACCCATAACTTATTAAAAGCTTACTTCTGCTCCCCAAGTATTGTTAGAGCACTATACCTTCTAACCTTGATGATTACTCTCATTGCCTTATCCCAAATTCATTCAAACACAATACTTGCAGACTTCAAAATCATCTTAAGTATAATTCTAGCATCCAGCTTATTAGCATAAGCTAATTGCTCTAGTTGGACAATCTTCTCTTCCAATGCATCATTAGTCTTTTTCACTTGTCACCACATCTTTCCTTGTTTTGTTGGAATTTTGCCTAGGAATTTCATTTGCACTTAACAAGTTGTGAAAATTATTCATTGTCTCAACATCCGTAATGTTAGTTGTCTGAATTCCATCTTCAAGACTGAGAAAATAAGCTATAATAGAAAAGGTTGATGATGTTGAAACCAAATTATCCTTGGAGGTTACATCAATCTTCTCTCCACATCTATATTTTCCATGCGATCTATGCAAATTGCTTTCATCTAACTCATCTATGATCACACTCGTCTCATGTCTAGAATATTGGCTTGTAGTTCTTCTCCATGAGTTAATCTAACGTCCTTTTTTCCTGTTCCTTCCACCAATCTATCCGCTCTAGCCTTTCATTGGTCATTCTCTTTATCTCTTCTATATATTGGTTCACGATCATTGTTAATTAAGCTATGGACATAACGCTTACTCCATCATCTTAGAAATATTCTAGAGCTTCCAACCTTCTACATCCATGTCTCTCAATGAAATTTTACAAATGAAATTATCATCAGGATACACTCAATGAAAACACCAAATTGTTGATGACCTAGCTATTAATTCAACGACAAACCTAACCGCCTTGACTCGTGCCACACATTAGGATAACAAAACGAATCAACCAACCCACTGAATGGTAGATTTATCCTTTAAAATCAAATCACAGAATGATCTAACCGTAGCCCAAGTAATCACAAATAAGGATACCCAAAAAGCTAAAAGAAAACACAAGAGATTTGCCTCGCAAAGTTGTACGATTTTATTAATATTTCAAAAGCCAAAAGAATAATAATAAACCTAAACTAATTTCCTATTTATAGCAAACTAGTTCGAGCTTTCTTGAGAAATAAATCTTCATTGGGGAATAAAAACCTAAAAGAAAAAAAAATCAAATAGCGTAAGGAAATAATAACCTAAAAAGAATTAATATCTAACTAATAAAGAAATAATTTTAAAACATAAACAAAGAGATAATATCTAAAAAGTCTCATCATAATGTGACTACTTTTACGTATCTCCTAGATGAGAAAATGCTGTAACATTTTCTCTCACTACACCGTATAAAATGATTGAACAAAAGATCACGGTGGCAGCAGTAATGACGACTATGAAGTAAACAAAATACATTCCCGAAGTTCACCCATTTTAGAGTGCTCTAAGCTAGTAGCAGCATTCATATATATTAGCCTTAATAAATGTAATATTACCTCTGTTTTCATGTCCTCATTCAGTGGATTATATTGTGAACATCAATTTCAGACACTCATATTACTAAACCTCAGCTTATTTCTTTGTATATAAGGAGCAGAATCACCTCCATTTGCCACCCAATTAATTATTTTCATTGTACAATTTTACTGCCAAGAAAGAGATAAAGCATGTTATGTATTGCTTCTTCAAGACATCTTTATACTTCCAATTAACATTCTTGGTCAATGTCTAGACTATGACTTGATTTCATCTAATATAAGTGGTTTTTTTTTTTTTTTTTTGACCATAAATTTAAAAAAATAATAAATAAATAAAGAGACAGTCTAGCTAGGTCAGTAGAAAACTAATTATTGAAACAATAACAGACTAGAATATTCAAATAAAATTTAAAAAGCAACATTGGCAGAATCGTAGATTAGATCAACAATAAGCATTCCTAAAAGTAAAAGCTACTTACTTCTTAGCAAACTTGAAACAAGTAAATTGCTCCTCAATAGTCTGCAGTTGCAATCCCTGCTGCCGGGCTAATATCTAAACTACAGAAAAAGATACCAAGTATTTAATTGACAAGTTCTAATGATTAGCAATTATAAAGAGAGAATGTACCTTAGTCATCAGTGGCTCATAAAGGTCTGATGGAAGATATGCCAAGGTTGTACCACTGTCAATTATTGTTCTTCTTCCATCTTCAGTTTCAGACGCATTTCTCGGAAGTTGCAAAACATCACCTCCCACTTCAACTGCCTTCAAATTAATATTGTAATGTGGCCTACAATTGTTAATAAAAGTATAAGTACAGGATTCATAAACCCAGACGTAAATTAGAATAGTCACGCTTTCAATAAGTAATCCATGAAAGTTGATGACGATAAGCAAACGAAAATGTGAGGAAACAAAATCTATAATTCTTAGTCCACAAGCTTATATTAAGGAATCATTACATTGGAGCAAAATATTATATGGGGAATAATTTTCACAATTTGTTAGGTGCAAATGAAATTCTTGGGCAAAATTCCAACGAAACAAGGAAAGATGTGGTGACAAGTGAAAAAGACTAACGATGTATTGGTACTACCAAGACATACTTATAGGTCTGTGGTTCAATTTTTGGAAATGCCACCTTGCCATTTATTTGTGGTTCCTTGCTTTATGTCACAAATAAATTTACAAAATTTATTTGTAAATTTTTTTTTATATAAGTTATTTAATAAAATTGGAGATATGATTAAATTGGGGCAAAATATCAAACAACTAAAACCTATCTACAATTTAAAAACTAGATTTGTGGTTATAAATTTTATTTTATATAATATAATGACCCTTGGTCACCATAATGGCCAATTGTTCATGAAGGGTTTTGGCCTTGTCTCTATAGGGGTGTGGTGAAGATTGATTCTCTTTGAACTGTAGGTCTGAGGTAGAGCAAGCGGAGTGCAAAGCATGACATAGAGCAAAGTGTGGTTCCTTGAACTACAAATAAATGGCAAGATGACATTTCCAAAAATTGAACAGAATACCTATAAGTATTTTGGTTACAAATCTAGTATGTCAAAATAGTACCAAGTTTACAACCAAAATATCTATTGATCTTTGGTTCAATTCCTCAGAATGCCACATTGGTTATTTATTTGTGGTTCAAGGAACCACACTTTGCTCTGCACTCTGCTTTGCTTTGTCTCAGACCTCATGGAGGTTGTAGTTTTTTATTGGTCGGTTGAAAATAGAAAACAATTGAAGAGAGAGGATCAATTAAATGGGGAGGAATAGTTGAAGATGAACTAGGTAGAAATGGTTGAAGATGAACTAGGTGGGATTGGTTGAAGAGAGAAGATGTTGAAGTTAAGATGATGTTGAAGGTAAAAGATGAACCAAACTGTATTATTTTTTTCTTTTTTCTATCTTTTTTAATTTTTTTTTTAAATTCTTTTGATAGAGATGGATAGTGAATATCTATCTGTTTTATTTTTTAAAAATATATAAAAATATCAATTTTATTTTTAAATTAATTCCCATCATTCATCATGTGGAGTTTCTTTTTTAATTTTTCATTAGTTTTTAATTCTTTTTTATTTTCTACAATTTAAAATCTTAAAATAAAATTAAAAATTGTTAAAAGACAAAATTGGCATTAAATCAGAAGAGTTTGACTAATTTTAACATAATTTAACTAATAGAGTAGGGGTATTGTCTAATAAAATGGGTAAACTTTTTTCCTACTGAATAAAAGCATGTCTTATGGGTGTGTTGTACAACTCGTTTTTTCAAAAAAAAAAAAAAAAAAAAAAAAGAAAAAAAGCCGTATTAATTGTGAGGCTAAACCTATATATATATAATGGGATCTAAAGCTTTAAGCATTTGTGCGGATTTCTCAAAAAAAGTTAAAAAATAAAAAATAAAAAGTTAACAATTAGCAATGTCATTCTGTTAAATGCAAGTAGAAACTTATAAATACTGCAACAAACAAAAAAGCTAAATTAGGCTTCACGTACATATTAGGTACCAATGGAGTCGTGCTAACTTTTGGTGACACCACATCTCCGATAGCGAAGATTCCACCTCCCTGTACAACATCTAAGCAGTGTGCAAACTCCTTTTTGACCTCTCCGGTGGCTGCTAGCTGGGAAAGCATGGAAGAATTCGCTTGTCCGAACCCAAGTATCCCATCAACTGCTGATTGAGAAGATGAATTTAGGTCCCCAGATTGTCTAGCTCCACAACTATCCAGCAAAAGAAACGTTAACACCTGCCAGATGTGCATGATGCAGCATACATAAGAGTATAATTATCCGAAGAGCAACTCACCCAAATACTACACTTGCGTTCAATATGCCTGTCTGGAGGTTTCCAGTCACTTGCTGTAGCTGCACATAGTCCCTCACAAATTTTCCAGAAGTCGAGCTTCCGTCTCCATAAGTAACAGTGTATTGGCAAGGCATACCACTCTTGCAACCAGGAATTTCACCGTTATATGTGGAGATACAATAATTATCATTACAACCAACCTCTCTAGACGTTTTAGATTTAGTTGGATCAAACAATGTCAGGTTTATCTGCAGTAGAATATCACAATAGTTAAACATAGAGATAGGGTCAGTGTAACTCATGAGTTCTAAAACAAACACAATTATATGTTTTGGGGTACTTGTGCTATAACTATATATTAAATCCTTATGTGAAACCATAAAGTTTAGTTGGAGAAGCATACACCAAGGTTGCTTTTTGTTGGACACTGGCTGCAGCCAGCACAATTGACCCACAATATGTCACTTCCTGTGTCAACTTGCACGTAATAGTCCTTTGACGGACTCCCCAGACCAATTTTAGCAAAATAAAGCCTAACCAATAAACCAAAAGAACCACATTAGTACCAGCAATGTTATTGTAATAATAGCACATACATATTTAGGGAAAACACCAAATGCAGTCTCTTATTATTATTAATTGGCAGCCTGTATTCTTTACTTTGAGGTATCACTTGTAATGTAACCACTGGAACATTGGTTTATGTGAATATCATATAAAAGAAAAAAAGAAAAAAAAAAAAAAAGGAAGTGGTGGTGTGTTGTATAGATTACTAGAGGAAGCAGAAGTTGACAAGCTAGCAAAAGAAGCGGTGGTGTGTTGTCTGCAAGAAAATCGGTAGATGGCGGTACCCGCGATGGAGGCGTAGTCAAGGCCAACGGCAACCAAAGGGAGAGCAACTATTCAGTTTGTGAGCTTGGTGAGAGACGGGCAACCGAACGGGATCGACAATGGCAAAAGGGGAGCGATGGTTGCCAAAGACATGTCTCTCTCTACGCCAGTTGTGTCTAGCCACCTAAGTTAGTAAGTTTGACTTTGGTGAGAGTCTCTGAACTTCACAATTCACATGTGGTTTTGTTTATTGTTTTTCGTTTTCGTTTTCGTTTTTATTTGTTAGTTGGGCTCGAAGTTGGGCTTGTTATCAAATATGGTTTGAGTTGGGCCTATATCAAATATCGATTGACTTTGGCATTTATATATATTTATTTGCGTTGGACCGGTGGCCATAGTGCCTAACTAGTTCTCCATCATTTATGACTTGATGAGACTTTTTGTTAACATTTTGTCTTATGAATTATGACTTGATGAGACTTTTCGGGATATATTAAAGAGAGTGATTGAGTTTCTTTACACATTTAACTTTTTTGAGAGTATACGAGACAAATTTTATAATATTTTATGATTATATTGTTATATTTTGATTCTATAAAAATATTTTATTTTATTTTATAAATTTGACTGTCGATTAATAAAATGACTATTAACCAACGGACAAACCGGCTAGTCGCCAAGTATTTGCCAATTACTTGATTAGTTGAGTGACCAACCACTTAGCAGCTAGCATTTTTTTAAAAGTATAGCTTAACATTATAATAAAATTCCTCATTTCAATGCATATATTATATAAATAATTAGGGTGTAAATATTATCATAAAAAAAAAATTGTACATATACTCCGATTATTATTTAAATTTTAAATTTCAAAAATACACTTGACTAAAATTATTGATAAAAACATGTATTGAAAAATAAATTATAATACTCTTTATACTGTTACTCACTAATCCAAATTTTAGCATTAAATTTACTCCAAAATAAAACAAAGGGAAAAGCTTATATTCGTAGGATAATGTCTTCTATAACCACAACACTACATCAATGCATATTTGAGACCATATATTAATCTCTGGGCTCTCATATATTTACATTCACCTTCATCTTCTTCATTCAAATCCTAAACATAAGGTTAAAACCCACAGTGAATAATTGATACTAAGTGAAGATAGAGGCCAAGCCAAATCCTGATAAAAAAAAAAAAAATAAAGGGAGAAATAGACGTAGCAAAACCGCCAAGCAAACAAGCAATCAGTTATGGCTCTCTCCAGATGATCAAAGAAGACAAAGGAAAAAGAAAACCTTCACAACTTCCATCTTAAAAAAATCATGATTTATGAAATATAGAAAAGCTATACAGATTAACAAATTCATTTTTATAGGGTTATTTTTGGCATATTAGTGGGTGTTTATAAATAAGGTTTTTATTTTTTTTTTATTTTTTTAATGGTATTATCTATGCCCATTTAATCAGTATGGACATGAAATTTTATTCCTTAATTTGGTTCTCTTTTATTACCTATAAATCCCTCATATTCTAATATAGATGAAATAAATTACAAAATCTATATCATGACAACCAAACATAACTAAATATAATAACAAAAATGATAAAGTTATAGCCTTCTCCAAGAAACCAAACCCAGCTCACACTAATGAAACTAAACGCATAAACAAAGCATAAAATTCAAACATACCCAGCAGCAGTTGGTTGACCATTTCCACCCATTGGAAGATCGACAGCGGAGAGAAATCTATCTCGGCGGCGAGCATCGTGAGCCTTAAGTGCACTCAACGTCCTCTCTTCGCTACTTATCTTGAATTTATTCTCCACTTTGAAAACAAATTTCCCAGAAACGCCACAGCCACCCAACTGAACCGCCACCACCAACGCCGCCACCAAGACCACGGTTAATCTCCTCAGGTCCATCCCCACCGCCTGTCTCTCTCTTTCTTTTTGGGTTGTTTCTGGCTTTATTTTTGATGGGATTCGAACGGTTTTTGTGATTGTTTGTTTATCAGAAAACATAACGTGAATTTATACAGAAAAAACGTTAAACACACACGTCAGCGGAAAAGACAGAGAAGAAGCATGTGGTGGTGTGAAAATAAGACGATTGAAAGGGCAGTGACGGAGAAAGGGAAGAAAAATGAGTGTTGCAGAATAGAGAAAAACTTGACTAGTAATACCGCGTTTTGTTTTTATGTCATAGTATAATAAGAAACAATTGATTTTAATAATATTATTGTAATGCACGGAAACAAGTAATTAATGCAAGTATTACTTATGAAAAGAGTCCATATCTCTGATTAGGGGTGGGCATTACCATGTTCAGTTCGGTTCCAACTGAAATCGACCCGAACATGATAAATTCGAGGATTGCATATTTTGGGTTCAAACATGATCCAGTAAAGGAGAGAAACAGACCCGAACCGAACACCCAATGTTCGGTTCGGTTTGGTTCGATCGCCTAAATTTGGGCTTCATTTTTGGTCCGAAATTTTTATTATTTTTTAAGTATTTTTTGAGCCTATTACTGTTAGACCTTTAAAAAAATTAAATGGATGGAAAAAAAAAAATAGATATATACAACATACTAAGAAAAAAATTACATAGATGCAACATATCCTTAAATATAAATGTAGCCTATTAAAGAAAAAAAGAATTCAACATGCTTTTAAATTCTGCCCCGTAACCACAACACACATTACACCACTAATTCAATCTCCATGTCCACACATTACACAAAAAATTAGGGGGATGCAAAAATTAACCTGTCCATTGCCAAAGAAAAAAATAAATTTCAGCATATCCTTAAAGTTCTCGACACCATCCAATGTTCACATCAACACATCATCGATATCCAATGCCCACATCCACATATTACACAAAATAGTAGGCACAAACATACAACAAAATATTCAATGTTCAAAACATATTGATTATTAAAACTGTAAAAGACTGGAACAGATCTGAAATATGTAAACTAAAACAGATCTGAAATATGTAGAAGATTGATGAGTACCGAGCTGTTGAATGCTGATGGCGATGACAAGAAGAGCTGATGGGGACTTTTGCTTCACGGCTACGGCTTTACAGTGACGCCAACGATGAGAAGGGATTGAAAGCCATGGCTAGTCAGCTATGGCGAGGAGTACTCCACGACGGCGATAGAGGCGAGAAATAAGAGTTGAGAGATGGGAGGGGCTTTACCGCGACGATGCCGACGAGGAGAAGCTCGGCCACGGCCGTAGCAAGGAAAGGGTGATTGCGAAAAGGTTAGAACCTTAGAAGTGACAGATGATGTCGACAGAAACGGCAAGGAGAGAAACGGTTAGAGATGACTCACGGTGACGATGCGGCCACGGCAACAGCAACTGCAATGGCGACAGTCGACGAGCGATGGGAGGAAGAAGGGGATGCGGTGCGGTGACTGGAACCAAGAAGAAACTGAGAAGGGGGAGATTTTTTTTAGCAAGGGTTTGGGTGTGACATTATATAGGGGCATGCGAAATTACGCATGTACCCCTGTTCACGGGTCGGATCGATTTTGACCTTGTAGAACTGACTCGATCCGTTAAACATCATGTTTTCTGATTTGGTGATTCGAACACCTTCAGATTTAACATGGAAACCGACCCGAACACCCACGAATTGATTCGGTTCGGGTTGTTCGGATCGGTTTCATGTTTTGGTGCCCACCCCTATCTCTGATGGTTCATAATGTTGAAACTGAGATTTTAATTGGTTTGTCTTACAATAAAAAAAGACTCATACATAAATATATAATAATTCTATGATGTGATCTGAATTAATTTTGTTACATTATATATTGAATTTTGTGAAAAAATATATATATATTCAGAATCCCTACCAAATTCTTTCTTATTGTCATGTGTTGTATAGTCTTGATAATGATTCAATTTGCACCTTTAAAAGTGTTAATTGTAAAAATAGAGCCTATATTTTTTTATGTTATTTAATAGTCAACTAATTAAATTAATTGTAGCAGCTTGATTCCACTACTCAAACTTCGTCAGCACACTTTTTTTTATTTTTTTTTCTAAATAACGTCAGCAAACTTATTAGTGGTGAAATAATAATTTAATTTAATTTTAAGAACAAAATAAAATAAAAGGTAGGGAGGTGGCTCATTACCTCATGCCTACTCCACCGGAAATGAAGGCAGTGACGCACCGCGAAATCGATAGAAAATGCAGGACCTCCTCCAGTTGTGAGATGGTTTAGGCTCATGATCTCCACCATCCAGGGAATAAATCTTTTATGGAATGCTTAGTCGGTGTATAATGTTGATTGTTGATATGTCCTTTTAATAATATCGTAACATCTCTTTTTCAAAAAAGAATAATATTGATGTCTTTACTAATTTAGTTAATATTTATTATATATATTTTGGCATGAGTTTATTAATTATTTTTATTATTTAAATATGATTATACAATTGATTTTTAATGGCCAAAGACAAAACAGCCTTTACCCAGTTTTGTATGGGACACTTTTCAATTTTCCTAGTCAAACGTAAGTCAGCTGTTAAATTGATTGGAAAATTCATTGTTCACATGAGTTATTGGAGTAATTAATAGTAATTTGTTGAAACAATAAGCCTTAATGAAAAGTTATTGAATTAATTTTTTTTAAGTGATTTGTTGAACCTTAAACCTTAATGAAAAACACAACTATGTTATTGCAATTAACATTCTAAAATGAAGAGACAAAATAAACCTTACTTTCCATAACGTTTCTTTCCATTATATGTTAATCTTTTGTTTATTAAACCTTATATTCATTTATTAAAAAATAAAAGAAAAAGTCGTGCATTCATCAAATATTCATTTTTTTTTCTTGAACTATTAAAATTTAAATTAATTCAAAATTTTATCAAATTTCCAATATTATCAAATATTTTTTAAAAAAAAAATTAATTTAACCCCTAACATTTAGTGAAATATTACTTTTTAATCATTTATGCGTTTTGAATACACGCCATCTCTAACGTATATAAATTCATCATTCAGTTCATTTTCAGTTGACTGTTAGTCAAACTTAACAGTTTGAAGGGCATTTTAGTCTTTTCATTCCACTAATTATTTAAAATTAATAAATGAAAAATTATAGATATTCACAATCAATTAAAGTTATGACAAATGGCAAAAATTTAATAAGTTTAATTAAAAAATTATTAAAATTATATGATTATTAAAAAAACAAAATCCAAAATTTTCCACCAACATAAAAAAAAAAAAAAAAAATTACAAAAACAATTTCTAAGTAAAAGTATAAACACAATTTTTTTTTTAAAAAAACCTAAAAGTTAAAATCAAATCCCCAAAATTATTAACACCCAAATCATCTACCACCATAAACACCACCTACTGGCACCGCCTCTACCATCTATCAGATCTCTCTCTCTCTCTCTCTTTCTTTCTTATCTCAGTCTCACTCTCTCTCAACCATCCTCCACCTACCGCCACGATCTAGTAAATTATTTTCTTTTTTTTTTTTTTCTTCAATGTTCTCTTTTCTTCCACTCATCTTCATTGTCTTCTTCATCATTGTTCTTTCTTCGGCTCCATCATTGTAACAATGCACAATGCTAGAATTGCAAATATGTACCGTACTAAAACAATCACATATATACAATTAATAAATAATTAAAACTAATACACATGTAAATCTCAACAATTGAAAGTTATTCTATGGATCAAGTCCTATAATGTTACTTGCACACCCAGATTTTCAACTTTTGAAAGACTAGGTTTGAAACCCAGATGCACACCTAACATTACAATCACCATAAAAAAAAAAAAAACCATTATCAAAACTCAGACTTGGTTCGAAACCTTCCGCTCATCATTGATACGACCGACCAAACACATCCCAAATGTCCCCAGTAATCGCCAAACATCTTCACCCTAAAACTATAAACAAACATCTTCACCCAAATCATCTAACATCATAAACTCCATTTGTTGTCGCCACCTCCACCATCCATTAGATCTCTCCCTCTTTCTTCTTTTTATCTCTCGGTCTCACACTCTCTCTCAACCATCCAACTTCTATTGCCACGATCTTGTAAGTTTTTTTTTTTTTTTCACTATTCTTTCTTTTTCTACCTATCTCCATTTTCTTCTTCATCACTATTCTTTCTTCACCTCCATCACATTGACCGAATCGAACCCAAAACCAAGAACCTAGATTTTCAACTTCTGAAAGACTGGTTTTGAAACCTAGATACACACCTAACATAGCAATCACCATCATCAAAACCTAGACATGGTTCAAAACCTTCCGCTCATCATCGATATTACCAGCCAGACACATCCCAAATGTCCCCGTTAATTGCCAAACATCTACACCACAAAATCATAAATAAACATCTTCACCCAAATTCTTAACACCCAAATCATCTAACACCACAAACACCACTTACTACCCCACCACTCAACTAAACCGCCACCACCACTGCCACCAAGACCACAGTTAGTCTCCTCAGGTGATCCATCTCCATCCACTCACCTGTCTCTCTCTTTCTTTTTGGGGTTGTTTCTGGCTTTGTTTTTGTTGGGATTCGAATGGTTTTTATGATTGTTTGTTTATCAGAAAACATAGTGTGAATTTGAAGAGAAAAAATGTTAAACACACATGTTAGTGGAAAAGACAGAGAAGAAGTGTATGGTAGTGTGAAAATGAAAGGAGTGAAAGAGTCTGTGATGGAGAAAGGGAAGAAAAATGAGTGTTGCAGAATAAAGTAAGACTTGACAAGTAATACTGTGTGTTGTTTTACGTCATAATATAATGAAAATGAAGTGATTTTAATAATATCATTATAATGCATTGTGTTATGAGCATTTTGGCGATCATAAAAAATGGGTTAACAAAGGCCCAAGGATGAGCCTAATATGTTATTCTATGAGAAGAATCCCAAAAGGCTAGTCAAATTAGTCTACGGTCAAATGAGGGAACAAGTGGTTGTATCTTAGCCTATGAACCCAAGCAAATTTGATCGAATGGTTGATCGTTGTAATTACTGAGTGGCTGATCGTATCATTTGAACACATGTCTGATTGTGTGAGGGTTTGACTGCATGTTATAACGCTAAGTCAATCTGGTCGTGGTCAAGAACTGTTCGATAGTATTCTTCAAAGGCTATCAGAACGATTATGATGTCTTCTTATTTGATCGCCGGTCGTAGGGGCAGATCGCTTGGACAATCTGCTCGCCAGGTGCAATATCTGATCGCTTGAATAGTCTGTTCTCTCAAGCTGCTCATTAAATTTGATCAGTTGACCTTCTAGAAGGCCGAATCAGTTTAATTCAGGAAAGGAGTCAACTTACTTATTTTCATGCAAATCAAATCACGACATTCTCGACAATTGTTACAGATACGATGGAGATAATTTTGAGAGATATTATCTCAATTAATGCATATTATTTTTTGCATTATCTGTAAGACTCTTAAAACCTATTCAAATTGTAACATCTCTGTTATAAATAGGGGATCAAATTCATTGTAAAACCCTAAGCAAAAAATATATACTGTTACTCTGTGAGAATAAGGGTGACAGTCGTGGACGTAAGCCATTACTTTACCGAACCACGTAAAAATTATTGTGTCCTACTTGTTTTTATTCGAGTCATTATTGTTTTGTTAGTTATTGTTTCGCAGGTACTGGGTTCCAAGAACTGGATTGATCAAAACTAAGTGTCAACACGTTGATTATATACAAATAATATCACAATAATATATATTAAAATCAAGACCTTTGAACTAAAAAAAGACTGTACCCATCATACAAATTTAATGTACACCCTAATAAAATTAATTGAGAGAGAGATTGAACCATGCTCAAAGATGAAACCATCCATGCTGGAGCAGCCAGGTCCACCATTAAGCCATAAAACCACTGGATCTTTCGATGAATTCCTCTCTGATTCAACAAAATAGTAGAATAAATTTTTGGAGGAAGAACACCAACATTCTTTATGCTTATATACCTGCAAATCCTAAAATTCACCGAACCATGATTTTTCGAACCGTGCTGTTAACAATTGCCACCATAATGATCACTAACAAAAGAATACAATTATATTCAATAAATAATAACGCAAATAGTAATAACTAATATTCTCCTTGATATAAGAAATTACAATATCTATAAAATAGTGTTGGGCTGGAAGACATATATCTCAAACAAAACTATAATGTTTAGTTATGAACTAATAACAATAGTCAGTACAGTTGTTAGGATTGTTATTAATGGATAATCTTATCAAACTAGTAAGTTAGCAAAATTCATTCAACAAATATATAATATATATGTAATTAATAACCAATACTTCTATATATATAAAAAGATTACAATGTCAACATTTATGTATCAAAGAGGACACTTCGAGAGATATACCCAGAATAGTGTTTGGAGGGGAAGGTGCCATTGAATCGCGGAAGGTTAGTTATTAAATCACTTTCAGGAGCTGCTTGAATAAGCACAACATTAAAAATTATGCAACGTGAAAGAATGGAGACCAATTTATCCATGGTGTTGAATGTATATATCAAACAGAAATATTATGGTCATTTATATAAGCTTTAGAGAAAGAAAGGAGTTTGATCTATGCAACTAATTAAATTTGTCAATATGTGGCATAATAGTAATTAATGAATTGGTATTCTTAGGACTCATTTGGTGCATAGAATTGAATGAGATAAGATTAGATGAAATAGAATATGTATTGTAATACATTTGATGCAATTGAGATTGGATTGAATTTGATTTTATTAAATTAATTTAATAAGTAATAAAATTAATTTTTAAATGAAAATATTTGAATTAATTTTAACTATATTTAATGTAAAAATGAATAATGAAAACAGAAATTAAATATATATAATATACTTAAATAATATTAAAAGGTTTTAAATATAAATATTTAAAAAAATTTATAATTTTAAATATATTTAATATTATAATTATTAATTTATTATATTGATTAAAAAATATTGAAAAAAAAAAAAAAGTTCCCTTCCCTTGCCACCAAACGGGCCCCCAATTAATTCTAATTTTATTGACGAAAAATGCAAATGAAAACAAAAGACAAAAAGAAACTTCGAAGAAAATAAATAAATAATAATGACAAGAAGATAAACAAGAAACATTTGTTTCTAGTATCCAGGCAAACAATTTCTTTCATTTCCTTAATAAATATATTAGTATAGAGTTTGTCTTTTTCTTTTTCCCAAACTAATATTAGTATAGAGTCATTTAGTCAATTTAATAACTTTTTAAATCTTCAAAGACAGTTACATATCACAAGCGTGGTTGCTTCTCTCAGCGATGACAACCCGTTTGACATATTTGTGTGTGTCAATTTCAATACTCAACAGCCACCAAAGTGTAATGGCAATTTCCCTCTACAATTCCCACCACACCCAACCACAACCACTAGAAACATTTATTTCTAGTTCTATCCAGGCAAACAATTTCTTCCATTTCCTTGATAAATATATTAGTATAGAGTTTGTTTTTTTTTTTCTTTTTCCCAAACTAATATTAGTATAGTCATTTAGTCAATTTAATAACTTTTTAAATCTTCAAAGATAGTTACATATCACAAGCGTGGTGGCTTCTCTCTGTGATGACAACCCGTTTGATATGTTTGTGTGTGTCAATTTCGATACTCAACAGCCACCAAAGTGTAACGGCAATTTTCCCCTACAATTCCCACCACACCCAACCACAACCACAACCACGCCCCCCACCCCCACACTCTTTGTGAGTTGACCTCTCTTGTTCTTGGGAGTTGATCCCCAAACCATACCATAATATTTATCGTTGTTGATCTCATTTATACTCTGGATTGGTCTCAATCATTTAAAAAAAAAAATGATGATTACATATCTACTAATAGCTAGCTTACTTTATGTACCACAATTTTTTTTTTTTAATTAACATTCATGATAGGCGTTCGAGTCTCATTATGTGTATTTACTAATTTATGTGAAGAGTTTTCTCTCTTTATCATGTAAATCAGTATCTCTCCGTATTATAAAAATAGTACTTAATCTTGGTAAATTTTGATAAACTCCCAACATTGACGTTTAATGAATGCCTCATAATTATATTATAAAAGAAAAAAAAAATCCAAAAACAATTTGAAAATATTTTATTAACTACTTTTTCAAATCTTAAATGTCCCAATATATCTGTGCAAAAGAAGACCGTATTGAGGTGAGACCAAAGATTGGTTTCCTTGTATCATTCTCATATCTTGTGAAGTCCGCAGCCAAGTTGGCAAATTGGAAGTTGATTTATGTTCTGTTGTGATTGTTGTTTTGTGTTTGTTTCTCTATTCAAGCTCCTTTTCTAGTAAAACTCTACGATTCTGTCAGTGTCAAAGGCACATATGGATTGCCTTTCAAAGTGTCTTAATTTTATCTCTGTTTCAGGTATGGTCAAAACTCTAATCATGCTTTTATCCTTATTTAATTTTCTGTAAACGCCTCTATATAATTTTGATGTGTTATTATATCTTTAAAAAATCAATGTGTTGATTTATATAATCTAACATAGCTGATAAAAATTACAGTAATACTAATAATCAATATTATTGTTTTTAAAAACATGTCCACAGAAATAGGAATGTAGTTATGTATCACAACTAGCAAAATTTTTATAATTCATAAAAATTAAAATAGTTTTTGGGTACTATACTAAAGGTCTTTTTTTAGGTACAAAAAAGCAATCAAAATACAATTTAATTTCCTAATTAATTATCTAAAATGCAATTAATTAATTTATTCAATGTAACAATAATAATTTTTTAAAAATAAATAAAATTAGTGTTGTGATCTAGTCGTTCTCTAATTCGGAAAAATCTAATTTTAATTTCATTTGAAAATCAAATTAATTAAAAAATTTCATGATTTTTTTCTTTAACTTTAAACCAGAGATGGGGAACAATCAAATTTTAATTTCATTTGAACATTAAATTAATTAAAAAACTTCATGATTTTTATCTTGATCTTGAAACCAGAGATGGGAAAAAGATTGCAACAAGTTTAATATTTTTTTGAAGAAAAAAAAAAAGTAAGATCAATCAGGTCAAGAATAAACCAGGTTCTTAATGTGATCAATTGCTACAAGTACAAACTGAAATACAACTCTCACTAGGTATATGGGACATAGTGACTCCCGCAAACAAGGACATAACATATTGCTGGCAATGTGCAGGACAAGGTTTCTCCACGAACAAGGAGAATGGTCTTTGCTGCTCTTGTTTATTTAATTTGAGAACATATCTAGTACCCATGCATTGTCTTCAGCCAATTGTGTTCATTACAATAAAACAGAAAAAAAAAAAGAAAAAAAAAAAGGTGCTTTGACAATACCAATTGTGTTCAGCTACCGATAGAATTAATATTGTGAGCGCCAGCTGAATACACTGCTCCGGATGTTTTGTCCTTTATTTGAATGCTTGTAGAACCTAAAAGCAATAATGATAACATTTCAGGTCAGAACTTTGGGGTGATAAATTTCAGATCCCAAAACAAGAAGAAACGAAAGAATATTAGTTGAGAATAATTAATATACATTGACAGACTCTGATTGGGCTCATTAGAGCATATAAGCAGCATAAAAGCAAGTAGAAGTCATATAAAAATGAGAGCTTCAACTATCTGAAAATAGGAAAATTTGCTAAAACATACAGAACCTACCAAGATTAGAAACTTCTGAAAAGCTCAGTTTCAATTTTCGTCTCACAGTAATTTTGCATTTGTGATAGTATATACAACAAAAGTGGGACAATTGGTTGATGAGGATTCGTTCGGTGTTAAGTGAAGTTGTTCTAATAAAATGGTTTGCTCATGGATGTTACTTTGCATGCACTCATATCTGTATGCTTGCCTGTAATTTAGTTGTCTTTTCACAAACCAAGCACTGATTCAACAACAAATTTTGGGAACACTTATAACAAATATTAGTCATGCCTGAAGAATTTATCATTAATTAGTCAATTAAGATCAACTTGACAACTATACACAAGAGAAGTAAGGGGACACTAACAAATGATGTGCCTGCTTTCATATTGTGGTCTTCCGACTCTCTCTTTCTAATAAGAAATTTCAGGGGTTTTCAAGTCATTATCAAGCAGGAAACTGAGCATCTTAAACTAGAAGATAATATTTTGGTGATACTGGTTGCAAATTTACGAACCATGAGTAATAACAAATGAATGAAGCCAAAGCGTATAACAAAGATATTGCAGAGGATCCAACATTTTAATATACAAAAGCAAAACATAATTTTCTCAATTCTAAGCACAAAGAGAATTACGTACAATGATACACTGAAGAAAGGAATGTAGGTAGCACATGAAAATTTCATTAAACCAAAAAAAAAAAAAAAAAAAGGGTACTCACAGTTGTAATCAGTCCATCCAATGGTTTGATCGTCTACATCATACACAACTAACTTATTTGAGAGCACCATATCTGCAATAGAAAGAATTGGATTTATCATAGTTTGTCCAACCCATGACGTGTCATTTTCTCTCACCTTTTCATGATCGATTGTGCATTAGTTTCTCTCACCTTTGTGTAAAAATCAATAGAACGAAAAACAATTTATGCATTTCAGTCCATACAATTAGGACTAGCGATTAGAAGCTTTGTTCAACGCAGCATGAGTTTATCTCACAACTATTATGCATGCAGCTTTTCAAAAGTCAAAAACATTCTGCTCACTGTATCAAAAAATATGATCCCAAAATTTTATACTTCTTATGATGAACTGTTCAACAACGACATTAATGTAACAACAAACGATATTCTAGACTGTACCTCCCAGTAAAATATTAGAGGGCACCCCACCATCCTGCCAACCAAAACACCACCTGTCTGTCTGGCCAGTCTGAGGAAGTAATAAAAAATTGTTATATTGTTTAAAAATTAAAAATAAAATAAAATAATTAAAGACTGTCTTTCATGAAAAATAAAGAGATTTCATTATGAGATGATAAAATTATTTTTATATGAGAACTGTCTATAACGAGAAGGATGTCAAAATTATTTTTATGTTCCTTTCAACTGTAAAGAACAAATGTAACAACGTTTCGTTGATAATCCTATGCATTTGCAATGAACATAAGTCGTTAATAAAGGAATAATTTGATCATTTCCCACTAATAGTCGTATCTTACAAATTTTTCATCAGCCTATCAGAATCAAGTTCACACAACTTTAAGAAGTCGACATCAGATGGCTGATTAATATAAAGATATCTAAATTTTCAAATGGGGTTGTTACACTTATTTGGAAACTCCCAAATTAGTGTTTTAAAAACCAAGTAAACAATAAAGAATATATTTATACAGAATTTACGTCTAAAAAGAATATATCACTAGCATTTATGTGAATCATGCATTGATTAGATAAATTAAGGCAAAATGGAATTTACAAAAGTATCCATAATCAGAGAAAATTATTTAATATTAGTCTGTCCGAATGTATGGGATGATGATTATGCATCCTAAATTTTAGCAAAACTGTAAACCAATTTAGAGAAACAAAACCTTGACAGCTGATGAAAACTTAAAACATAATATTGCACATGAGCATTCTTGTTAAATATCTAAAATAACTATACCTTCTTTTGAATAATAATAATAATAATAATAATAACTTTACTTACATTATTCTGGTACAAGTAATCGTGGGGGTAAACTGTCAATGTAAGAGAATTTTCAAAATGGAACTTCACAGCAGGAAATCCATCATCAACACTGCCAGAATACAATGAAAAATTAAAATGAGAATTATGTTTGAAAATCATAAGTTTAAGCACTTCACATAAACGTAAGATGTGAAATCAATGCTTAATAGTTTAATGCATTAGTGTAAGTCAGTCATCAAACAGAGAAAACAGCTAAAGCAAATACGGTACTATTAACAAAACAAGAGCCATCTATGATTTGTAAATTGTTGCTTGATTGCGCGAAGAGCCTTGCATTAATATTAAACAGGAAAATCCTTTTAAAATGAAATTTCACCTTAAGCACAAATACAATTCCTCTGTGTTTTTCATTGACGTTAGCTTGTGTAATTCGTTAGTGCAGTAAAAGCAATCAATGACAATGACTTCATGTGCAGAAATCAACCATTTTTCAATGATTTCATTTTATGACCAATTTCAAGTCCATTTAATTGGCTATGGAGGAATGAGAATTTCATTCAATTATGATGAACCCTACCATGCCAGCTCCATTTAATGGCAAATATTCACCATGAATGGTTGGTTGGTGTTCATGCTTCATCTAATGGACCATTTTTCAATGATTTCATTTTATGACCAATTTCAAGTCCATTTAATTGGCTATGGAGGAATGAGAATTTTATTCAGTTATGATGAACCCTACCATGCCAGCTCCATTTAATGGCAAACATTCACCATGAATGGTTGGTTGGTGTTCATGCTTCATCTAATGGTTATTAGAATTTTACTGATAGAATTGAAAATAATGTTAAACCACCTTGGTATTAAAAATATTATTGAAAATGATCTAACCGTTAGAGGGCTAGTGATTTCCATCAATAAATTGACAGTTCCATTAAGATGTAAGGGTAGAAAGGTAAATGTATTTATAAATGATAGCTAATAGAATAAATAATTTTTTAATTATTAAATAAAATAAAAATAATTAATTTTTTTTCACTCTCACCAGACCTAAGGCCATCACTGTCTCTTTCTATTTCACATGATCTCTCACCTTTCATTGTTTCTCTCTGCTCTCTCTCTCTATCTCTCTCTCACAATCGCTCACCATTATTGTGGCTTGTTGATTGGAGGAAACCAGATCGACGGCCTGGCTCTCGAATGATTTGTGGTCCAAAGACCGACCTCTGTCAACTTTGGCTCCACTGTAATTGCATCACCGTTTGACATTGACGCTGAGACCAAGGCCTTTGTGGAGGACATGAATGAGAATTGGGATTGCATCGGCTTCATTTTCTCATTCTCTTAGCGGTCGTCGTCGCTTCACTCTTTCACTCTCTCTGAACTCACCATCTTACCTTTACCGTTCTCTCTCTCTCTCTTCCACCCTCACCCATTACTGTCTCTCTCTCTCTCTCTCTCACCCTCACCATCTCTAGCTTCCCCCTTTCACTATTCTCTCATTTTCTCTTTCCCATGCCTCCAGTTTTTGGGTATATGGGCATGTTTGATGGGTGAGGTTTGGGGACTGTGTTGGGTGGTTCGGGTGGTATGGTAGGTGATTTCTAGTTTGGTTATGCCTTAGCTTGGGGGCTATGTTTCCAGTTGTTTTTCCAGTTTGGTTGGGCTTTAGTTTGAGGGATTTGTTGGTTATTTTTTCCAGTTTTGTTATGTTTCTGGTTTGGTGGTTTCATTTTCTTTTGCTTAAATCCTAATCATAATATTGGTTCAAAGAGATTTTATTGATTGAGAGATATTTTGCTTTATCTGGATTTGTGGTTTGATATTTTGTATTATGAATGGTGTGTGACGAACGGTGGTTGGCTTCAAGATATATATATATATATATATATATATATATATATATATATTTCATTTTTTTTTTTTGTTTTCTTTGAAGTATTCTAGGTGGATGGAGATCCAATATCCAGATTGGATCTTCATCGTCCATCACATCAGATGGACAGTGAAGATCCAATCTAGAAGATCTATTTTCAATTTTCTGTTAATTTATTCACCAAATTTATTATTTATTTAATTTTATTTATTTTTAAAAATGGAGTTCCTAGATAGGATCTCCACCGTTTATCTATCTTAATGGACAGTCGAGATTACATTGGGGATTTTCACCTCTATTTTTGTTTTTGAATTTGAATTTTTTTAATTATTAATTAATATAATTAAATAATTTTAAAATTTAAATTTATTATATTTATTTGTTATAGTAATTATTAATTATTAATTATTAATTATTTTTTAATTTTTTTCATTTTCCCATTTTAAATATTTTTATATTTATTTTTATTTTTTATTATTAATTTTTCAGTTTTTTTTTTTAAAAAAATAAAAATAAAAAGAAGAGGGTATTTTGGGCTTTTAGTGTTTTTGTCATAATACCACTAAGAATTTGGATGAAAACCGCTTTTGGATGATACAGAGGGTATTTTGGCTAATATTTTGAAAAGTTAGGTAAATTGAGATGATTTTCCATTTTAGAGGGTTTTTAGATTTTTCCCTTTATTTAAAGATTTAAAAAAAATGGATAATCTCAAAAAACCTATTCTAGTTTAGAAAATTATCTATTTTACCATCTGTGATTTTATTTTTATCAAAATCCCTTCCAACATTGATAAAAATACTCAAATTACTCCTTAAGGGTATGTGAAAAGATAATAATATCTCCGATAGTCACAAATTGATGATGAAATTATAAGTGGTAAAATGATCATTTTTTTTTTTAATTTTTGACATTATGGGGGATTTTGGATAATAATGAAACTATAGTTATAAAATGAATATTTTTATAAATTATAATGAGTTTTTTGGGATTCTTCCAAAAAAAAAAATCTCTCAAGATTTATGATTAATTGTTCATCTTGGTCTTACTTATCATTATTAATAAACTTTTCTACATCAGAAAAAGCAAAGCCAAAAGCATGAGCACTAAACCAGTTGTTTGTTTTAAAATACAACTTCTGATGATTATGATAATTTGTCTACATCAAACCAAATTTGTTGGAAATTCCATTAGTTATGGAAAATTTCAGCCCCACTTAGAACAACTTTGCATAGATTGAAAGCATTGTTACGGTTTGATCTAAATATGAAAGTTATAAAAGCATTTTTTTCATGTCCTCATTTAGTGGATTATGTTGTGAACTTCAATTTCAGACACTCGTATTACTAAACTTTAGCTTATTTCTTGGTATATAAGGAGCAAAATCACCCCCATTTACCATCCAATGAATTATTTTCATTGTATAGTTTCACTGTCGAGAAAGAGATAAAGCATGTTATGAATTGCTTCATTAAGACTATGGTTCCAAAACTCGTTACTTGCTACTCGATCAACGACTCAGCGAGCAGCGAGTAATCGGTGACTCAGTGAGTACTCGAAAAGTACTGTTTAGGGGAGAAATTATAATTTTTAAAATTTAAAAGCGTAAATTGGCATTTCTTTAAACATCAAGGGCCAATTTGATACTTCTACTTTTGAATTTTATCAAACTTGAAGGGCAATTGTGTAATATACCATAATATAAATAAACTTTTACACACCAACCCTATCAGTTTTCATCTTCTCACTCTCTCTCCAACTAACAACCATTGCCTCTGCCCCTCTCTCTCTCAACAAATCTCTCTCTCTCTCTCTTACCTTCAAACACCACTCAACCACCATTTCAAGTACACACCATCATTCTCATAACCTTCACTACCACCACCACCATCTCGCCTCTTAGGACATCATCCTCCTTCGCCGCCACCACTGTCGCAAGACAATCGATTTAAATATGTTTTTTAATTAAATTTATATTTCTTCTAACTCTCTCTCTTATTTTGGGTCAATTTTGATGGAGGGATTCATGATAGAATTTCATGTTTTGAGCTGAGTTCAAATGGCTTAGTTGAGGGAAACATGGTGATGGTTTTTTATTTTTTTTTTCTTTTCTTAATAAGCATGGTGGTTTAGGGTGACTGGGTGAGTTGTGACTGCTCACCTAGTATGAGCAGGAACCTGATCAAGGGGTTATCGGTTTCTTGCCAAAAACTCGACCTACTCGATTGAGTTTTTAAACCATGATTAAGACCATCTTTATACTTCCTAATAACATTCTTGGTCAATGTTTAGAGTACTATAACTTGATTTCATTTAATATAATTGTGTTTCTGTTTGCCATCAATTAGGGAAAGAAAAAAAAAAAAAGAAAAAAGAAAAAGACATTCTAAGTGATTAGTAGAAAACTAATTATCAAAACAATAATAGACTAAATATGTTGATGCACAACTTGTTGTGCATAAAGTATTGGGTGCATAAAGTATTGACATGTTATTAAGGCGGTTTATTATGTTCAACATATTTCATATCTACTAAAATATTGTAACTTTTTATGTTAATAGACAAAAATGTCATAATAGTTGTGTCACTTAAATTGACAAAATATTGTAACATTTTATCATGTCAGGATTGATAAAATATTATAACCATTTTTTGGTGATAGATTACAGGTTGAGAGATTCAGGATTATCTTTTGATACATATTATTTTACTCTTATGAATTATCAATGTTTGTTATATGTTGATTAAGTTTCAAAAAAGATAAATGTGATTGATTGTGATTATACTTTCTGATCTTTTTAGAAAATTATTATTTGAAGTTTATTGAGTATTTCTGTAGAAATAGAATTCTTCAAAATGTTTCAAGAAATCAGGATAAGATAGATAACTTTTAGAATACTATCATCTTTCTTCTCTTGGTTATTATCTTTTGGTTTAATCCTTCACTTATTTGATTAATATCCTATCTTATTTTGCATTTCTTGATGTACTCAATGTTACTATAAATAGAGGATTTCATCAAATTAAAAGAGCATGCAAACAAACTAGCGAAAGAGAGCTAAGTGGGTTTTAGAGTAACTATTTATAAGGTCTTAGAGAGCTTGTTCTCTAAGTCATTGTTTTTTTATATTGGAGTGATTGAGTTAAAGGAGGATTGTGCCTAGATGCTTGTTAGGATGATAAGGTTGTGAAAGTTTTTGGGAGATGACAAATTGCAGCTGATTGAAGGGAGTTCAAGGAAGCTAGAATCATTGAAAGCAGGGGGATCTTGCTCCAACCCAATCTCATTGATGGATTTGAGTTTGCAACAAAACTAGGAAGAAGTCTTGGTTTGTATAAGTCAAGCATAGGTTTTACCTTTTATAAATTCATTAATGAGTTAAACTCTCTAGGCATGACCTTGTAGATGTAGGGTAAAACCGAACAACGTTAAAAACATCTTTATGTTATGTATTTGCTTTACTGTTCTCACTTGTGTTGTAACATTTTTATTTTAAAAAGTATTACAACATTTTTATATTTTTGTGTCACAATATTTTGCAAAATTTTGGGACTGCACACTAAATAGGTCATTACAATTGGTGTCAGAACAGGTCACTAAACTTTGCTTAGTGACATCTTTGGGCATTTTATAACTTGTTTACTTTGTAGCATGGTAGCCTTAATTGAAGGTGCCTCAATTTCAAGACCTATTTTGTTATTTAGATCTAATTATCCATATTGGAAAGTTAGGATGAGAGCTTTCATCAAGTCTATTAGTGAAAGAGCTTGAAAAGCTATTCTAACTAGTTGGACACATCCAACAATCACTAATGAACAGTAGAGTACTATACCAAAACTAAAACTATCTTAGACTGTTGAAGAAGATAGACTTGCTAGTTACAATAGTAAGGCTTTGTATGCTATCTTCAATGATGTGGATGTAAACCAGTTCAAAGTGATTTCTATTTGCGCAACTGTAAAACAAGCTTAGGAAATACTTCAGAATACTCATGAAGAAACTAACGATGTTAAATGCTCTAAATTGTAAATGTTAACATCAAGATTTGAAATTCTAAAAATGTATGATAATGAATTATTATTTGATTTTTTGGCTAAGTTGAGTGATATCTCTAATGAATGTTTTATTTTAGGTGAAAGGATTCTTAAAAATAAACTTGTACAGAAAGTTTTGAGGTCTATTCCAAATAAATTTCAAGCAAATGTGGCTACAATTGAAGAATGTAAAGATATTAGCATAATCAGGATAGATAAACTAATGAGATCACTACAAGCATTTGAACTAAATCTCAAACAAAGAAAGCAGGAGAAATCAATTGCATTACAATTAACCTAAAATGAAAACAAAAGTAAAGAAATCTTGGAGAATGATGATGATTTTGTTTTAGCTCTGCTAACAAAGAATTTTAAAAAATGTCTCAAAAGAATTGGAAAGAATTCCAAATCTTAGTCAAAAACTTTCAAAGGTAACAATTCTTCTAAATCTTCTGATTTAACAAGAAAAAGGGAATTTAATGCAAGAAGTGTGAAGGATTTGGACATATACAAGTAGAATGTGTCAACACTTAAAAGAAGAAATCAAAAGCCAAAACTACCACTTGGAGTGATGATGACTTTGAAAATGAAAATGACAATTTGGTAGATCAGATTGCTTTAATTTCATCATTAAATACTAATTCTATTATTCAAGATCGTGCAAGAAAAACCTCAACAACTTCACAAATTGTCTCAACACGTTCTCAAGATGTGACATCTTATGAAAAAGGTTCTGATTTTGAATCAGACCAAGAATCAATTCAACATGCACATCAAGATATGTATAACCAATGGATAAAAGTGTGAAAATCGATCTCTTGTTAAAAATAATAACTCTCTTGTTTATACTAATGAGTTGCTTGAAGAAAGAGTGCAGGTTCTTCAATCATTAGTGAAAGAAAGAGACTCTAAAATCGAGATACTTTCAAGTGAACTTGAGAGAACCCAAAAGGAATTAAAAATGCTAAACTTAGGTACTGAAAAGGTAGATAAAATCATGTCTATAGGAAAACCAACTAGAAATCATTATAGTTTAAGCTTCAAAGGAGAAAAAGCTGAAACTAAAATAGTTTTTATGAAAACTGTAAGTAAGAATGTTACAACATCTTCTGAAAAAGATGTTGCAACATTTTTCAGAATAAATGTTAAATCATATCAACCGGTCATGCCATCAGGTAAACTTGTTGATACAAGTTTCACAGGTAAGTTTTTCAAATTTGTTTCAATTTGTCATTTCCGTGGTGGTAACGGTCACATCAAACCTCGATGCTATATAATAAAGTATTTTAAAAGAAATCTTCTGAAAAAAACACCTAAAATCAAAGTTGACTTGAACAAATCAAAGAAAATTTTGGTGAAAAAGGCAGATTTAAATTGTTACACTGCACTTTCATGTTTTAATACTTCTAAATCTTGGTATTTTAATAGTAGATGTTCGTGGCATATGACTAGTGAAAAGGAGAGTTTGATGAATTACAGATGTATATTAGGTGGGATGTGACATTTGGAGATGGAGCTAAAGAAAATATTATTGGACAAGGGACCTTAAATACTGAAGGTCTACCAAGACTCAAACATGTTCTGTATATGGAAGGACTTAAGACTAACTTGATTAGCATAAGTCAGATTTGTGATCAAAATTTTTATGTGAATTTCACTCTAAACAAGTGTCTTGTAATGGATCAATTTAATAGATGTGTTCTAGAAGGAAAAAGACTCATTGGCAATTATTATGTTTTAACTCAGTCTTTAACTTGTCATAGTGCTTCTAACTGAAATATAAACTTATGGCATGAAAGACTTAGACATTTGAATTTTAGATCTCTAACAAAATTAATCAATGCAAGTGTTGTATAAGGGATTCCAACCTCAAGCAAGAAACCTATAGAGGTGTATGGCCCATGTCAACACGGAAAACAAGTGAGAAGCTCACACAATTCTGTGCAAAGTGCCGTCACTTCTAAAGCACTTGAGCTTTTACATATGGATCTTATGAGACGAATAAAAGTTGAAAGTCTTAGAGGTAAGAAATATACTTTTATATGTGCTGATGATTTCTCAAGATATACATGGATTGATTTTATTAGGGAAAAATCTGATACCTATAGCGCTTTTAAAAAACTTCGTGTGAAATTTTGTAATCAAATGGAAAACAAAATAAAGGATAAGAAGTGATCATGGCAAAGAGTTTAAAAACTCTAGCTATAGTGACTTCTGTAACACACATGGAATCTCACATGAATTCTCAGCACCAAAAACGCCTGAATAGAATGGTATAGTTGAAAGAAAGAACAAAACCTTATAAGAAATGGCAAGAGCAATGATGAACAACAAAAAAATTGCAAAAAGATTCAGGGTTGAAGCCTTAAACACTGCTTGCTATACTATTAATCGAGTTTATCTCAAACTAGGTACATAGAAGACTCCCTATGAAATTTTGAAAGATAATAAACCAATCTTAAGTTACTTTTATATATTTGGAAGTATTTGCTACATTCTGAATGACAGAGAGCAACTTGGTAAGTTTGATTCTAGAAGTAATGTTGGAATTTTTTTAGGATATTCTAATAATAGTAGAGCATATCATGTGTGCAACACGAGAACTTTTACTATTATGAAATCAATAAACATTGTAGTTGATGATAATGTTGATTTTGTAGGAATTACAAATGAAGGAATGATTAAAAGTTTGATGAAAGATGAAATTGACAAAGAACCAATTGCTAGAATAGAACTTGAAAATGTCACAACATAGAATGAAGATGTCACAACACAGATACAGAATGAACATGTCACAATAAACTCTTTACAGCAACAAACAGAAGCAAGAGATACTTTAACCGGTAGAGTTTAGATTCACAAAGAACCTTCATCCAGGATAAAGAAAAATCATTTAGCTGAACTTACCATAGGTAAGCTTGATGAAAGTATGATCACAGATACAGAATGAAGATGTCACAACATAGATACAGAATGAAGATGTCACAACACAGATACAGAATGAACATGTCACAATAAACTCTTTACAGCAACAAACAGAAGCAAGAGATACTTTAACCGGTAGAGTTTAGATTCACAAAGAACCTTCATCCAGGATAAAGAAAAATCATTTAACTGAACTTACCATAGGTAAGCTTGATGAAAGTATGATCACCAGAAAGAAAAAATTAATTGTAGCTCATTATGTGTGCCATAACTCCTTTATTGAACCAAAAAATATGACATAAGCTTTAAAAGATGAATTTTGAATAAAAGCAATGCAAGATGAACTTGAACAATTTTCTAAAAATGAAGTATGGACTTTAGTTCCCAGACCTTAACATGTAAATGTAATGGGGACTAAATGGATTTTCAAAAATAAAACAGATGAGTTTAGGAATGTTGTGAGAAACAAAGCCAGATTAGTGGCTTAAGGATACACATAGGTAGAAGAAATTGATTTTGAAGAAACCTTTGCTCCTGTAGCTAGGTTGGAGTCCATAAGATGGTTACTTGCATTTGCTTGCATGGTTGGCTTTAAACTTTTTCAAATAGATGTCAAAACAATATTTTTAATTGGAATTTTAAATAAAGAGGCCTATGTAGAACAACCAAAAGGATTTAAAGATCATCATTTTCCAAATCATGTTTTCAAATTACAAAAGCTTTGTATGGTTTGAAGCAAACTTATAGGGCTTAGTATGAGAGGGTAACTAATTTTTAATTGAAAAAGGGTACAAGAGAGGAGGAGTAGATAAAACTCTATTCATAAAGCATTTTAACTCTAATTTGATCATTGCTTAGATTTATATGGATGATATTTTTTTTTTTGTTCTACCTTTAACTCCAAAGTATAGGAATTTGTAAAACAAATGCAAGAAGAATTTGAGATGAACATGGTTGGTAAGTTAAACTACTTTCTGGGATTGCAGGTCAAGCAACTTCAAAATGGGATGTTTATATCTTAAGGTAAGTATACAAAATATCTGGTGAAAAAATTTGGTCTTAAACAGGCTAAACTAGTGAAGACTCCAATAGGAACATTAGACAAATTGTCTAAATATGAGGACGAACCCTACTCTATATAGGAGTATGATTAGTAGTCTGTTATACTTGATAGCTAGTAGACCAAACATTAGTTATTGTGTTGGTGTATATACCTGATATTAAGCAAGTCCTAAGGAGTCACACATTGTAGCTGTCAAAAGGATCATCAGATATGTTAATGGTACTGTTGAGTTTGGTTTATGGTATTCTAAAGACTCAAATGTCAATCTTACAGGATTCAATGATGCAGATTGGGCTGGGAATATTGATGATAGAAAGACTGCAAGTGGAGGATGTTTCTTTTTTGGAAACAATTTAGTTGCTTGACATAGCAAGAAGCAGAACTGATTTGGATGAAACAAATGTTGGAAGATTATAGTATTACATTTGAAACCTAATTATTTTCTATGATAATACTAATGCTATAAACATTTCAAAAATTCTAGTTCAGCATTCAAGGACCAAACACATTGACATTAGTCACCATTTCATTAGAGACCTAGTTAAACAAAAACAAGTTATCTTGGAATATATTGAGACAAATAAATAACTTACAGACATTTTGACAAAACCACTTTATTCTAACAGATTTGACTCAAGAAGAAAATCATTAGGGATTTGTTTCATGTAAAAAATGAAGATTGCTTCTTCCAAGAAAAAATAAATAGAAATTGAGAAAGGGACATTCATGTTCTTTTATAATCATTGTTGTTTGACAAAAAGATGCATGTTTTTGCTATTTTATTTTCAAATTTCCTTATAAATAGGTCTAGTTGAATTTCTTATATTGACTTTATACTAAGTTCAAAATGAAAAATCTTACACTTTAAAAGCTCTTAAAAGGTCCCATGCTAGGAAAGAACTACTTTTACTAATGTGTAAAAATTAGCCAATGAGTAATTTGGGTTTCTATATCACAAATACGAATAATCTACCATGGAAAAGAGCTACCTTAGTGATAGTATGAAAGCTATCTAGCCGTGGTAGAACCTTACTGTCAAATAAAGTTTGCAAAATTAAAAAAAAAAAAAATGTTACAACATCACGGCCAAATAAATGTTACGATATTATGGTCAAATAAATGTCATATCATCAAGGTCATTGTTTTTTAAAAAGAGAACTCATCAAATGAACTCGAAATATTTGATATTTGAAAATTAGTATTTATTCAATATTTTTAATTCAACCTAAGCTCATAGAAAGGGGAGATTTATTCTGAGGATAGAATATGAGCATTTGCTTGTTCTTACAATTTTTATTATTTTTGAATATGAAAGTTGTTTCTTAGAGTGGTTTCAATTTGATATATTTTTTTTGGGAGAAAATATATTTATTTTTATGAAAAACAAAAAAAAAATTGAAAATTGAGTTTTATTTGAAATCAACAATTGATATCTCAAATTTCCAAGATAAAATTTGTTTCCTTCTAGAGTCCTAATGAAAGAAGGACATATGTACTATCTTTAAATACATTAAGTCCTCTTTGCACACCTCATTGAACACACCTATTGCTATTCTAGTATTTTCTCTAGTTTCTGGTGTTTTGTGATTATGTAAAACAAAACATTTAACCATAGCTAAAAAGCTATGAAGAAGAAGCAAGTTGGCATGAAATCAAATCCTCCACCAAGAAAGTCTGAAGAAATCAAAATATTACAGTAGAAAACAAGCTAGAAAACTCAATCTGAAGAGCTAATTAAATCAATAGTGGTGGACAAACATGCAGACCCAATAGAATGCACTAAAAAAAAAGAGAGTGAAAAAGATTAAGTATCTTTTTCTTTGTCTGAACAAACTCAACAAGAATCAACTCAAGAGGAGTCAAATAAATCATCAAGTGATGAAGATGACTTAGAGATAGAAGCAACAGATGACAATAAGGAGGATGAATAGGGAATAGAGCCAACACCTTTATTGGCAAAAACACCAGTCAAGAACAAATCTAAGATTTCATCCAAGGAAATGACTAAAGCTCCGACAAAAGAAACAACAAAGATTTGAGCAAAAAATACTACAGTAAGGGTTACATCTTCCATCCTAGCAAAAGAAAAATACAAGGAACCTATGACTGAACCATCGTTTGAAACTTGGTATGTTGCTTCTAAAGTTCTCTCATACTTTTCATAAAAAACAACAGGAAAACTTCAAGAAGTGGTACCAAAATTCTGAGTTCATTGTTGAAAGAAATATAGATTTGATGAGTTTTTAACCTTTAGGGATAGTGAAACTTATTCAACAATAGCATTGGAAGAATACTGTCTTAGGCATTCAGGGATATATATACCTAGAGTGGTGGAAGAATTTTATTCAAATATGTTTTCTACTGTGGAAGAAGTTGCTAAATATAATGTGTATCTCAAGGACCATGTATATGAATTCTCTCCTAAATCCATCTAAGATTTTTTTCAACACTCTGAATATAATAGCATCTGAATTATAAGTTTAGAGGTCAGAATGGCCAAGTGGCCAAAAGATTAAGACCTCTAGTTTGACTTACAAATATGTTGCTCTTTATAAGATTACTATGACTAATTGACATCCTACTACTCATTATTCCACCATTCCTAAAGATTTGGCCTTTTTACTATTTGACGTTGGAATAGGAGTAAAAGTTGATCTTGGTGCATTTATTCATGCTTTTATGGCTGCTTTTGGTGAAGGAGTAAAGAAAAGTCAAAAATTAGTCTTTCCTTATTTAATCACTCACATGCTGCATAAATAACACTCTTTGTTTTTGGTTCATAAGATTCCTTCTAGTGTGAGCCAAAAATTGCTTACTTGGCATTCAAAGGGAGGTTTTAATGATTTAGAAGCATCTTCCAAGAAACAATAGATCACCATTACTGCTAAGAAGTGCAAGACCATTTTAATTACTCAATCTCTAAACTCATCTAATCAACCATCTGTTGCTGTTCCTTTAACTAGTGGAACATCTCAAGAATTCCAACAACTTTAACTTGTTTAGTCGACTCAGTAAACTCAGTTGAATCACCTTGAGCAGACTCAACAGGATATTCTTAGTAAGTTAGAAGCATTGCCGGTAGGACAGGTTTCCTCTTCTTCAGCATCTAAGAGCAAGAAGAAAAAGACTTGATTTTTCTTTGTGTTTACTCTTTTGACACTTTTTTTTGTGGGTTGTTTTCTTTTAACTGTTCAATTTGATATTTAGGATCTTGGATATTCCAACAGGTTAGATACCTATTTATTTTGTTTAGAACTTTATCTTTTGCAGGATATGTGAATAGAATAAGCTCTGTTCTATTATTTCTTATTTGCTTTGGCCCATTTAAGCCAAAAAAGGGGAAGAAATTGTGGTTGTGATGTGATGTGATGACATTGTGATGATGTAGTTTCATTTGCTTCACATTATTTGCAGGATTATATTGTTGAAGGGGAGTTTTGCAGGCTGTGTTGCCTCACATTATTTATAGGATTGTTTTGTTGAGGGGGAGTTTTGTAGGTTGTGTTAATTACTTTTTACAAGATGTTTTTGCCTTAAAAGATGCCAAATAGGGAGATTGTTGATGCATAGCTTGTTATGCATAAAGTATTGGTATTTATTAAGACAGTTTATTGTGTTCAACATATTTTAAGTCTACTAAAATGTTGTAACTTTTTATGTTAACAAACTTGACAAAACGTCATAACATTTTGTGTCACTTGAATTGCCAAAATGTTGTAACATTTTATCATGTCAGGTTTAATAAAATGTTGTAACATTTTTTTGGAGACAAATTACAGGTTGAGAGATTCAACATTATATTTTGATAAATATTATTTTACTCTCATGAATTATCAATGTCTGTTATATGTTGATTAAGTTTCAAAAAAGCTAAATATGATTGATTGTGATTATGCTTTCTTATCTTTTAAGAAACTTATTATATGAAGTTTATTGAGTATTTTTGTAGGAATAGGATTCTTCAAAGTGTTTCAAGAAATCATGATAAGATAGATAATTTTTAGATAATTATCTTCTTTCTTCTCTTGGTTATTATCTTTTGGTTTAATCCTTTATTTATTTTATTAATATCCTATTTTATCTTATAGTTCTTAATGTACTCAATGTTACTATAAATACAGGGTTTAATTAAATTAAAAGAGCATGCAAACTGACAAGCTAAGGAGAGCTGAGTGGGTTTTAGAGTAACTGTTTGTAAAGTCTTAGAGAACTTGTTCTCTAAGTCATTGTTTTTTTTTTGTTTGAGTGATTGAGTTAAATTAGGATTGTACTTAGATGCTTATCGGGATGACAAGGTTGTGAAAGTCCTCATGAGAGGACAGATTGTAGCTGATTGAAGAGAGTTCAAGGAAACTGGAATCATTGAAAACAAGAGGATCTTGCTTTAACCTCATTGATGGATTTGAGCTTGTAACAAAACTAGGAGGGAGTCTTGACTTGTATGAGTCATGCATAGGTTGTACCTTTTATAAATTCATTAATGAGTTGAACTCTCTAGATATAGCCTCGTAGATATAGGGTAAAACTAAACCACATTAAAAGCATCTTTGTGTTGTTTATTTGCTTTATTGTTCTCACTTGTGTTGTAACATTTTTGTTTCAAAATGTGTTACAAAATTTTTATATTTTTGTGTCACAACATTTTACAAAAATTTGGGACTGCACAGTAAATAGATCATTACAAAATATTTGAATAAAATTTATAAAGCAAAATTAATTGGCAGAGTCGTAGATTAAATTAACAATAAGTGTTCCTAAAAGGAAAAGCTACTTACTTCTTAGCAAACTCAAAACAAGTAAATTGCTTCCGTTGCAATCTCGGCTGCCGAGCCAAAATCTAACCACAGAAAAAAAATACTATGTATTTAACAGACAAGTTCTAAAACGAAAATTATAAAGTAACAGTGTACCTTAGAGATCAGTGGCTTGTAAAGGTCTGATGGAAGATATTGAAGGAAAAACAACAATTGTTTTTATGAAAAATATGAATTTTGCGGAACACTGAGTTTTAAAAATTTTTGAAAACTCAATAAAACCCTAGATCCATAAAACAATGAAATAAAATAATACAAGAAAAAATAAAAATCAAATTTTTACCTTATGTATTGATCTCTGTGGATTGCTCACCACCTAGCCTTCCTCGATATGACTCTACACCAAGAAACTAGTGAGTGGGCACAGTTATATAGTATTGTGCTCAACAATATATATAAGAAGTGAGTTTATGATTTTGGTTATGCTAAAAGAAAACTTTTTTCTCTTCTTTTCAAAGAACGTAAAGCAAAAACCAAAATATAACTTCTGTGTCAGGAAAAGAAAACTATTTCCTTTTCTATTTATAGGCAACTAATTAGGGTTTTAATTAATCAAATTAACATTAAACCCCAAATTTGTTAAAATTAAACTTTTGCCTCATATAACATAATTAATTCAAAATTAATTCATATTATATTTTACAATTAAACATGTGACTTATAATTAATTCATAATTAATTTATACCCCGTCACAACTGAGAATCAAATTCAAAACCTCTTATAAAATTAATTAAATAATTATTAATTCATAATTAATAATTAACTAATTAATAATCAAATAATTTGAATAATCAATATTATTCAAATATTAAGTGAACACAAATTTTGCTACTTGCGTAACAATTATAATTGGACGGTCCAATTACAATATTCTATATACAAGTTTCTTATAGTGAAATGAGCTATCAAGGGGACCCGATGGACCTACAATTTTGAGCTCCAATAATATCGAAATTATTAATTAAACTCTTTAATTAATAATTTACTATTATTAATCTTAGAGTTACTCCACTAAAAACCTAAGATTGCACTCTCAAAACTGTAGATGTTTTTATACAATCTGAAACTTTCAGTGTCCATTGATTTAATCACTACATATGATTTGACCCTCCACAAATAGTTCATAATTAGAGCTAGGTCAAAATGTCCGTTTTACCCCTCTAATTATTTCTTAGTCCTTAAGTACCATTGATTCTCTAATGAACAATATATCCATAACAACTTATGAATTTATCTTTCCATTTTCATATGAATGAAAAGTTGAGCGCTCATATTGTTCAAGACCTAAATCAACACTTAAGAGAACTACTTCTCTACTTCTTGTAAGAAGGAGTGGATTCCACTATCGTGTAGAACGTTCCCAGCTACTTATTAAATCATATCCCCAAAGTACGAAGTTATTGACCGGACATCTACACCGATCTCACCCATGTAAATCAAAGGATATAACTCAACAAGCAGGAGTCCATAATACACTCAGGATTAAGATCAATTCATATATGATCATCTGGTTGATAAATATAAATCTCTGAGTTTAACGGATATTAATAAGAGAATTATGTTTATCGTGGTCCAGTCCTATATAATCTTTATTATATAAGATGCCTTCATTTCCATGTCACTACATGAATAGTCTCGGATAAAACTATCGTACCGAATACAAAATGGACCGCAACTGTAAATTTATCACAAATAAAGTACCCAGCTTTACTTGCTTTCTACGGACTCTTTAGATTACTTATTTCAAATTAAATCCGCCTGTATATAACACTTATATACTTAATTTGAAATTACATTAGTAATCAAGGATGTTTCTCATGATATATCCAATTTTTGCAAAATATATAAATTGAATAAAATGAATACTTTATTATTTATAAAACCGTTTACATTATTACAAGCTCTTAGGGCACAAAACCCAACAGATATGCCAAGGTTGTTCCACTGTCAATTACTGTTTCTCTTTGGTCTCCAGTTTCAAATACATCTGCTGGAAGTTCCAAAACATCACCACCCACTTCAACTGCCTTCAAATTAACGTAGTAAAATGACCTACAATTGTTAACAAAAGTGTAAGTACATGATTCATAAACCCAGATGTAAATTAGAAAGTCAAGCTGTCAATAAGTAATCCATGAAAGTTAGTGATGAATGATGATAAACAAACAAAAACGTAATTCAACAAAATCCATCATTCCTAATCCCTAATCCATAAGCTTATATTAAGTAATATTACAATTTCTTCACATAAACCATATATAAGATTAAATTGAGCAGAATATTATACTGCAAAAACCTATCTATAATTAAGTAATCTGGTTTAAAGTTGTAAATTTTATTTTATTTAAGTTGTTAAATTAGACATACTGGTAAATTAATAGTTCTTTTTTCTTATATGGCATATGGCATCATCTGAACTGGTAACTTCAATGCAGCAAAGTACATGAGTTCTTCCATCCAAATCTTTAATTTAAAGGGGAAACAGAAAAAGGAAAATAAGGAACCCTTCATAAACAGACAATACTTTTCTCTAAGTGTTTAGGTTAAATTTTATATAAATAAATAAATATATATATTTTTGGGGTGGGGGCGGGGCTGTGGAATTTAGGATTTAGTGATTGATTAAGTTATTTAAGTTAAAATGAACTCTTTCTTTTAATTTTCTTTTATTATTATTTTTTAATATATTTGCAGTCAGGGAATGTTTATGATCATGGGGATTAATACTGTAGAATCCCTAAATCCTATAGGACATGTTGTAGGATTTGTTTATAAAAAGTAAGAAATTCTTTTTCTCTCATTTTGGTTTCTACAAAAAAGAAAACCTAGACACTTAAATTTTGTTTAGTCATATTGCAATATTCAAAAAATTATAAAATTATATACAAATGTTTTGCAACAAGGTATGTATATGCATAATATTTGGTTTGAAAATTTTATTTCGAAATGTAAAATTTTATGTCAATTGGAGTTCTATAGCAATTTTAAAATTTTGACATTGTATAGTGTTCTAAACCATCTACTGCAAGACAAGGCCGGAATACTTCAATAAAAAAATTGTTTTAAGTAATTTTTTAGAAAATATAGATAACTTTGAAGGTTGTTTTATTAGAAGATTTGTTTGTGTATACTATTTTTATGATGTTTTAGAATTTTTAGCATACACAAGATTTATCATAAATCTTAAATTGATTGCTATTCAATTTTCAAAACAACAATAGTAAGCTCTAGTATTGGGTTTTTGATTTATGAACGTTTTCCAGCTTTTTATTTATTTATTTTATTTTGAGTTTAATATATGTAAGATTTTCCTATTTAGGCTATGTTTGGACTATTAGCTTCTTGGAGAATTTATTTGATTCAAATTGTTGAAAGATAAATATACTAAACTAAATCACAATGTTATGTATGCCTTAAAATATGTTTATATAATTATTAAGTTCTAAAACTCTGCGGTTATAAGGTATCATGAAGTATGTTTTGCCTACACTTGTCTCTATTGTTTGCTCTGCAAGTGGGCACTATTATAAATTTTATGTGGAGCCCTAAGTAATACGTGACTTGTTACGTGTACATGGGAAGTGTCCTAGGGTACTGTAGAAACTTATAATCTCTACTTTTATGCAGACATACTAGTGTATGTGGAAGGATTCACACGTTATCACTATGAGAGTTTGGCTCTTACCTTTATGCATGAATAATCTAAGTTTCTTTTTTTTCAATAATAATAATAATAATAATCCCAAAGTTAATGCACCATGTCTTAGTGAATCTTGAGTTCACTAGAAGGTGCTTACGATCCCAAAGTAAATTATAACGTAAATTATAATTAACTAACTTCACTAATTCAAGATGTCCATGTTATAGGAGGCAATGTCTTTTGTCAACACAATTGATTTCTAGAATACTTTTCTTTCTGAGGATAATTATAGAATACAAATTACTCTAGTCCACTCAACGCAAAATTAGTTTTCTCTTATTTAAAAAAACAAAGAACATTCACAAAATTGCGTTAAAATTTATGGCCCCTATTACTTTTACTAACACAATTATTAGAGTTGTTTTCTTACCCAAACTTGATCCAAGAAGAAACAAGTACCAGTACTAACATTCTAGGTATGTCAACTCCACAAAGGAAGGCATGGCTAGGCACTGAACAAGATTTTAAGAGGGTCAATGTATTTTTGTCATCTAGAGTCAGGATTTGATATATATATATATTTATATAATTTAATAATTACCAATGTTATTCTGTAAAATGCAAGAGGAAGCTAAATGAGAAACAATTCATTATTATTGAAAAGGAAAATTATAAATATCAGAACAAATTAATAAAAAGCTAAGTTAGATTCACGTACATATTTGGTACCAAAGGAGTCGTGCTAACTTTTGGTGACACCACATCTCCTATAGCGAAGATTCCACCTCCCTTTACGACATCTAAGCAGTGTGCAAACTTCTTTTCGACCTTTCCGGCAGCTGCTAGCTGGGAAAGCATGGAAAAATTCGTTTGTGCGAACCCAAGTATCCCATCAACTGCTTCTTCAGTAGACGAATTTAGGTCCCCAGATACTCTAGTTCCACAACTAACCAGCAAAAGAAACTTTAATATAATATGGAACTGGATTACAGAATAGTTTATACAAACTGAAAGGGCATCATACTTTAAGTGTATGTGTGTGTGTGTGTAAGTTCAATGTGTGCGTGCACGTGCATGTATATATATTCATGCATAACACACTTGGGAACATAGATATCGTAGTCACTAAAAGATCATAGAACATCACTAAAATATTATGTTAATATACTAGCAAGTAGCTACAAAGTACAAAAGTTTCTTCCAAAACAAACTTAATAGAAACTATTATAATATTTGAGATTTTACCCAGCCCAAGCATATCTCATAAGAACATCAATGGAATCCATGAGGTATATGGAAATCAATTGCAAAGTCATTGACTGGTGTTTCAGCAAAATTTTTGTTTTGAGGGTTTAAATTTAGTTGAATATTTCTACCATTAGATACCAGGATAACCTTGTATCTTTTATAGTATAGACTATAGTCTTGCAGAAAATTTAAAGCGATTCCAGTTATTAATTAGTCTTTCCCTTTTTGCAAATGACAAAAATTATAGGAGCACCACATGTACCTGTAAAACAAGGGAAAGTTACATAAACCTTCCTCCGTTTGTTGAAACTATTGGCAGGACAGATACACAATTATTTAAGAAAAGAGGTGGTTTAGCACAATTTTCATTATTATAGAAGAAAGACATTCCAAACAAGATAACATTCAAAATTAACTACAGAAAAAATACAAACGAAGATATAATCAGATGCACTTGACCAAGCAAAGAGTCCAGAAAAGTCAAGCTTCCGTAAATGGAGAAGTCAAACAATATAGCTTTTCAAATCCGACATTTACATGGGTTTCATGACAACCGGTGAAAGCCCACGTTGACACTAAACGTAAGCTCTCTCTCAATAAATATATATATATATATATATATATATATATATATATATATTGGGCCACTTGGATATGTATGAAGTATTGACAAAAATATGAGTGATTGCATTCCCAAATTGCTTACTGTAATTTATTATATTTGATTATAATTAAATGAATCAGATTATATTCATAACAATCGATAAAATCACATTTACTTAATCATATATATTTAGTTATAATCAAATATAATAAAAATATAATAAACTATAATTAATAATTTTCAAATGTAATATTTTTTTTTCTTATTAAGTATAACGATATCGGAGGTGTATTGTAGAATGTGCCTCTCTCTCTTTATATATACATATATAACACCTGCCAGGTCTTGTGCATGATGCAGCATATATAAGAGTATAATTATCCGAAGAGCAACTCACCCAAATACTATACTTGCATTCAATATGCCTGTCTGAAAGTTTCCAGTCACTTCTTGTAGCTGCAGATAGTCTCTCACAAAGTATCCAGAAGTCGAGCTTCCCTCTTCATAAGTGACATTGTATGGGCAATCCGTACCACTCTTGCAACCAGGAAGTTCACCATTATATGCGGAGATACAATAATTATCATTACAACCAATCTTTCTAGAAGATATAGATTTAGTTGGATCAAACAATGTCAGGTTTATCTGCAGTAGAATATCACAATAGTAAAACGTAGAGATAAAGGTCAGTGTAACTCAAAAGTTCTAAAACTAAAACAACTATATGTTTTGGGGTACTTGTGCTATAACTATATATTAAATCCTTATGTGAAACCATAAAGTTCAGTTGAAGAAGCATACACCAAGGTTGCTTTTTGTTGGACACTGGCCGCAGCCAGCACAATTAATCCACAATAGGTCACTTCCTGTGTCAACTTGCACGTAATAGTCCTTTGACGGACTCCCCAGACCAATTTTAGTAAAATAAAGCCTAATCAATAAACCAAGTGAACCACATTAGCAACTGCAATGTTATTGTAATAATAGCACATACATATTTTAGGGAAAACACTAAATGCAGTCTCTTATTATTATTAATTGGCATCCTGTATTCTATACTTTGAGGTATCACTTATAATGTAACCACTGGAACATGGATGATCGTCTAACTGAATGAGCGTGTTTTGTACCATCAAATCATATAGGTTAATTAGGATAGGCCTGTAAATATTTGTTTCCCTAATTTACAATAAATTCTCGTTGTCCATGTTGCCATATTAATCAGATCCATATCAACATTATTGCTACCATTGTTTTAAATCTTGCCAAGTAGGACCGAGTTCTCACCAAGAAATCGGTCAGCGGAATTCTGACCAGCCGAGAACCACTAAATCGGGGGTTCTAATCAACCATGGTGACTAGCCTTCAAATTGGGTTAGGCAACTCGGGCAACTGGGGCTACTCAATCCAAGTGACTAGTTGCCCTTAAATTTGAAAAAAAAAAAAAACGAGACACAAAATGGGTATATGTAAATAAGAGAAATCAGTCGACGTCTAAACAAACATAATTGAAGTCAAAAAAATCAAAGCAATATTTTCAAATGGGTTTATGTGAATATCATATAAAAGAAAAAAAGAAAAAAATAAAAAATAAAAAGAAGTGGTGGTGTGTTGTATAGATTACTAGAGGAAGCAGAAGTTGACAAGCTAGCAAAAGAGGCGGTGGTGTGTTGTCAGGAAAAAGATCGATAGACGATGGTACCAGCGATGGAGGCGTAGTCAAGGCTAACAATAGCCAAAGGGAGAGCGACTATGAACTTCATTTTGTGAGTTTGGTGAAAGACGGCAATCAAAAGGGATTGACAGTAGCAAAATGGAAGCGATGGCAGCCAAAGACATATCTCTCTCTCCGCTTGTTGTGTCTAGCCATCCAGGTTCGCAAGTTTGACTTTGGTGAGAGACTCTAAACTTCACAATTCACATGTGGTTTTGTTTTTGTTTTTTTGTTTTCGTTTTCGTTTTTGTTTTTATTTGTTAGTTGGGCCTGAAGTTGGGATCGTTGTCAGATATGGATTGACTTTGGGTTTTTTTAATATATTTTTTGGGGTTGACAGGTGGCCCAGTGCCTAACCATTTCTACAATATTGCAATGATAAAGTGAGTTTGTTTGGTGGAGAAAGTTTGGTTTTACGGCTTGATGAGACTCTTTTGTTAACATTTTGTCTTATGAATTATGACTTGATGAGACTTTTTTGGATATATTAATGAGAGTGATTGGGTTCCTTTCCAAGTTTGATTTTTTGAGATTATATGGGATAAATTTGATAATATTTTATGATTATATAATTATATTTTCACCCTATAATTCTTTTTAACAAGTTTAACTATCGATTAACGAATTAATCATTTATATATGGTCAAACCCATTAATCACCGAATGTTTACCAATTACTAGACTAGTCTAGCGACCAAATGCTTAAGCCTAACATTTTTTCAAAAATTGATTGCTATATATATATCTTGACATTATAATAAAATTCCTCATTTCAATGCATATATTATATAAATAATTAGGGTATAGATATTATCGTAAAAAAAACACTAGATCTTTCCAACAGTACTATTGTGGCCATGCTAGTGGACAATTCTTTAAATTTTAAATTTCAAAAATACGCTTAACTAAAATTATTGATGAAACATGTTTTGAAAAATAAATTATAATACACTTTATACTGTTACTCACTAATCCAAATTTTAGCATTAAATTTACTCAAAAATAAAACAAAGGGAAAAGCTTATATTCGTAAGAGAATGTCTTCTATAACCGCAACACTGCATCAATGCACATTAGAGACCACATGTTAATCTCTGGACTCTAATATATTTACATTCACCTTCATCATCTTCACTCAAATCCTAAACATAAGGTTAAAACCCACAGTGAATAATTGATACTAAGTGAAGATAGGGACCAAGCCAAATCCAGATTATTAAAAAATAAAAATAAATAAAAAATAAAAAGGAGAAGGGAGAAATAGAAGGAGCAAAACCGCCAAGCAAACAAGCAATCAGCTATAGCTCTCTCGAGATGATCAAAGAAGGCAAACGAAGGAAGGAAAAAGAAAACCTCCACAACTTCCATCTTAAAAAAAAAAAAAAAAAAATCATGATTTATGAAATCTAAAAAGGGTATATAGATTAACAAATTCATTTTTATAGTGTTAGTTTTGGCATATTACTGGGTGCTTATAGTAAAATAAATATTTTCAGTTTTTAAATTTGTGTGTATAAATAAGGTTTTTTTCTTTCTTTCTTTTTTTTTTTTAATGGTAATATCTATACCCATGTAATCAGTATGGATAGGAAAGTTTGTTTTTTTACGTACGTATTCTAATATACGTGAAATAAATTACAAAATCTATATCATGACAATCAAATATAACTAAATATAATAACAAAAATGATAAAGTTATATATCTTTCTCCAAGAAACCAAGCCCAGCTCAAACTAATCAAACTAAACACAATAACAAAACATAAAATTCAAACATACCCAGCTTCAGTTGGTTGACCATTTCCACCCATTGGAAGATCGACAGCGGAGAGAAATCTACCTCGGCGGCGAGCATCATGAGCCTTAAGTGCACTCAACGTCCTCTCTTCGCTACCTAGCTTGAATTTATTCTCCACTTTGAAAACAAATTTCCCAGAAACGCCACGGCCACTCAACTGAACCGCCACCACCACCACTGCTACCAAGACCACGGTTAATCTCCTCAGGTCCATCCCAACCTACCCACCTGTCTCTCGCTTTCTTTTTGAGTTGTTTCTGGCTCTGTTTTTGATGGGATTCGAATGGTTTTTGTGATAGTTTGTTTATCAGAAAACATAGTGTGAATTTAAAGAGAAAAAACAGTAAAACACACACGTCAGCAGAAAGAACAGAGAAGAAGTGTGTGGTAGTGTGAAAATGAGACGATTGAAAGAGTCAGTGATGGAGAAAGGGACGAAAATGAGCGTTGCAGAATAGAGAAAGACTTGACTAGTAATACAGCGTTTTGTTCTTACATCATAATATAATAAGAATCAACTGATTTAATAATATCATTGTAATGCATTGATTATATACAAATAATTAATATTAAGTATTGCTTATGAAAAAAGTTCATAATGTTAAAACTGATATTTTAATCAGTTTGTCTTTGTAATAAAATAGACTCATACATAAATATATAATAATTTTATGGTGTATCTAAAATTAATTTTGTAACATTATATATTGATTTTTGTGAAATATATATATATATATTCAGAATCCCTACCAAATTCCTTCTTATTGTCATGTGTTGTATAGTCTTGATATCAATTCAATTTGCATCTTTAAAAGTGTTAATTGTAATAACATAGCCTATATTTCTTGATGTTATTTAATATTCAACTTATTAAATTAATTGTAGCAACTTGATTCCCCTACTCAAACTTCGTCAGCAATCTTTTTTTTTTTTTTTTTTTTTTAATTTTTAAGTAACGTCAGCAAACTTATTAGTGGTGAAATAATAATTTAATTTAATTTTAAAATTAAAATAAAATAAAGGCCACCTGTGGTTGGGAGGTGGCTTATTACCTCATGCTTACTCCACTGGAAATGAAGGAGGTGACGCACCACGAAATCGATAGAAAATGCAACATCTCCTCCAGTTATGAGATGTACGAGACTCATGATCTCCTCTCTTCATTGAGAAAATCTTTCATGTGATGCTTAATTGATGTATAATATTGATTAGTGATATGTTCTTTCAATAATATTATAATTTATAACATTTCTCTTTTATAAAAAATTAATGTTGGTGTCTTTTTTTATTTACTTAAAATTTATCATATATATTTTAAAATGAGTTTATTAATTATTTTTATTATTTAAATATGATTAAATAGTTTACAATTGATTTTTAACAGTAAAAGACAAAGCATACTTTTCCCAGTTTTGTATGGGGGCACTTTTCACTTTTCCTAGTCAAACGTGAGTCAGCTGTTAAATTGATTGGAAAATTCATTGTTCACATGAGTTGCTGGAGTAATTAATAGTAATTTGTTGTAACATTAAGCCTTAATGAAAAGTTATTGCAATTAATTTTTTTTTTAAATGATTTGCTGAACATTAAACCTTAATGAAAAACACAACTATGTTATTGCAATTAACATTCTAAAATGAAGAGACAAATAAACATTACTTTGCATAACGTTTCTTTCCATTATTTGTTAATCTAAACATTACTTACTTTGCATAATTCTTTCCATTATTTGTTAATCTTTTGTTTATTAAATCTTATATTCATTTCTTGGTAAAACAATGAAAAAGTCATCAATTATTCTTTTCTTTTTTGAACTTGTTGATACCGTTTTCTAGTCAATCCGGTTCTTAAAGTCCAATACCTGCGAAATAGCAAATAATAAAGAGAAATATGGAAGACCAAGATCAAAACGGATTGAACACAGTGATTTTTATGTGGTTCGGCAAAGTAATGGCCTACGTTCACGACTGTCACTCTTATTTCTGTAGAGTAACAGTATATATTTTCTTTTGTCCCTCTTTTATAATGAATTTGATCTCCTATTTATAGATGAGGATGTTACAATTTGAATTGGTTTCAGAATCTTACATATGAGGCAAAAAATAAAATACATTAATTAAAATAATATCTGCCAAGTTTCTCTTTACTATATCAGCAACGATTGCCAAGAATGTCGTGATTTGATTTGCATGAAAATAAGCAAGTTGACTCCTTCCTTAACTGAACCGTTCAAGACTTCTAGAAGGTCAACTAGTCAAATTTAGTGAGCACTTTGAATGAGCAGATTATTCAGGAGATCAAATATTACTCACAGCGAGCAGATGAGAAGATGAACAATCAACTCATGACTCGTCAAGCATTCTGGAAAGATCATGGCCTCTGGTCGCACAACGAGCAGCCTCCTGATCGCTCTGATTTTCCTCTTGAAGAATACTATCGAGCAGTTCTTGGTCCACGATCAGATCAGCTTAGCGATCATAACTCGCGACCAGGCTGCCACGCGATCAAACACATGATCGAATGATACGATCAGCCATACAACAATTAAAACGATCAGATCATGCGATCAGATGTACTCGGTTTCACAGGCTAAGAAATAACCACATGCTATCGCTCTGATGTTTGCCTAATGGACCAGCCTCTTGGGCTTCGTCTTATAAGATAATATACTGGGTTCTTTCTTGGGCTTTTATCAGCTCATTTTCTATGATCGCAAAAATGTCCATAACAGAACTATTAAAATTTAAATTAATTCAAAATTTTATTAAATTTCCAATATTATCAAATATTTTTGAAAAAAATTTAATTTAGTTCCTAACATTTAGCGAACTATTATTATTATTATTTTTTACTTATTCGTTTTAAATACACGTCATCCCTAATATTTATAAATTCATTAATTTAGTCCCTTTGTCAGTTGATCGTTAGTCGAGCTTAATGGTTTGAAAGGTATTTTAGTCTTTTTATTTCACTAATCATTTAAAATTAATAAATGAAAAACTATAGATCTCCATCATCTATTAAAGTTATGATAGATAATAAAGATTTAATGAGTTTAATTAAAATAAAATTAATAATAAAAAATATATATAATTATTAAAAAAAAATCCCAAATTTTTCCACCAACATCGAAAAGAAATAAAAAATTACAAAAACAATTTTGGAGTAAAACTAAAAACACAATTTTTTTTTTAAAAAAAATAAAAATTTAAAATCAAATCTCCAAAATCCTAGACACCCAAATCATCTAACAACATAAACACCACCTACTGTTGCCACCTCCACCATCCATCAGATTTTTCTCTCTTTCTTCCTCTCTTATTTCGATTTTGCTCTCTCTCTCAACCATCCTCCACCTACTGCCACAATCTAGTAAGTTTTTTTTATTTTTTTTTTTTTTTCGTCATTGTCCTTTTTTCTTCCACTCATCTTCGTTGTCTTTTTCATCACTATTCTTTCTTCGCCTCTATCACTATAACAATACACAATGCTAGAATTGCAAATATGTAAAGTACTGAAACAATCACGTCTATATAATTAATAAATAAATAAAACTAATACACGTCTAGATCTCCAAAATTGAAAGTTATTCTATTGATCAAGTCCTACAACATCACTCGCACACACATATTTTCAACTTCTAAAAGACTAGGTTCGAAACCCAAATGCACACCCAACATAGCGATCACCATAATCCAAAAATAAAAAAAAAATATCCATTGTCAAAACCTAGACTTGGTTGAAAACGCTCCACTCATCATCGATATCACAAACCAGACACATCCCAAATGTCCCTGATAATCGCCAAACATCTTCACCCTAAAACCACAAACAAACATTTTCACCTAAATTATCAACACCCAAATCATCTAACACTATAAACACCACTTATTGCTACCGCCTCCACCATCCATTAGATCTCTCTCTCTTTCTTCCTCTCTTATCTTAGTCTCACTCTTTCTCTACACCATCCTTTACTTACTGCCACGATCTGGTAAGGTTTTTTTTTTTTTTTTTTTTTTCACTATTCTTTCTTCTTCCACCTATCTCCATTGTCTTCTTCATCACTGTTCTTTCTTTGCCTCTATCACATTGACCGAATTGAACACAAAACCTAAAACTCTGATTTTCAACTTCTGAAAGACTAGGTTTGAAACCCAGATGGACACCCAACATAGCAATCACCATCATAAAAAAAAAAAAAAAAAACCATAATCGAAACCTAGACTTGGTTCGAAACCTTTCAGTTGTCATTGATATTATCGGCCAAACGCATCCCAAATGTCCTCGATAATCACCAAACATCTGCACCACAAAATCATAAACAAACATCTTCACCCAAATTATAAACACCCAAATCATCTAACACCATAAACACCACCTACTACTGGAACAACCCAACTTAATTGCCACCACCGCCACCACCAATACCACGATTAGTCTCCTCAAGTAATCCATCTCCACCCACTCACCTGTCTCTCTCTTTCTTTTTGGGTTGTTTTCTGGCTTTGTTTTTTATGGGATTCAAATGGTTTTATGATTGTTTGTTTATCAAAAAAACATAGTGTGAATTAAAAAAAAAAATTAAAAAATAGAGAAGTGTGTGATAGTGTAAAATGAGATGATTGAAAGCAGTGGCGGACCCAGAAAATTTATTCAGGGGGGGCACATAAATAAAATAATAAAAATATCAAAAATTAAGAATATACTAAATGTGTAATGTTTTTATGTAAAACAATATTCAATAACGTTATATAGTTTAAATAAAATAAAACATAAATTATATTTAGACAAAACAAATAGTCATAATGAAATCATTAAAATAAATAAAAAAAATAAATTATATAAAATTATAATCTTCCTCGACAATACTTCATATCTTGAAATCGTTTCATGATAACTTCTTTATCAATTTTTTCAAAAATATTTTTCTCTACATATGTAAGCAAGCTATCATTTAACTATTGATCTCCCATTCGATTACGTAATTCAGTCTTCACAATATTCATAACAGAAAATACTCTTTCAACGGTAGCAATTGCCACAGGTAGTAATAATACTAATGTCAAGAGCAAGTAAACTAATGGGAAAATCTTATCTTGTTTTTCAGATATGCTCTTCGAACTTGTTCACGGACATTAGGATCATAATCTCATATTTTAGTTCGAAGGCTTGGATCAGTAGGAAGATCTGAAAAATTGACTTCAACACAATTTTTCTTTGAAGAAGATGATTCCAACTCAAATGATGATTTTCTTTTCATATATCTCTCCATAACTATTTCATAACAAATAAAGACATAATAATTTTTTTTTAAATAATAATAATTTATTGATTCTAAATAAAATAAAGCTATATTGATTACATATATATATAATTGAATCATAACAATACATTATACATGAATAATTTTAATGCAATAATTTAAAGTTTAAGATTTTAAGGTTTATTGATAAGATATATATTAAATTTAAATTATTAAAAAATAAATAAATTAAAAAAGTAATTAATTTAGGAGACTAACCTGATAAGTCACAATATGTCAAAGTGAAAATAAAGAGATGCCAGATGAAGATGAGGAGAAAAAGAAAAAAAAAAAAGTAATTCGCTAAAATTATAAATTGTCAATGTAAATAGTATTTATATAGAAGAGAATTAAAAGAATAAAATTGAAAAAATAAAATATTAATTAATTAGGAGTAGGAAAAATATTAGAAGTAGGAAAACTAAATCTAATAGGAATAAGAAATAGGAAAATAAGTTAATCCCATTAAAAATAAGAAAAATAAATAATTGAATAAATAATTAATAAATAATTAAAAAAAAAAAAAGAAATAGGTTATTACGCTGACTGCAACAGTGAACATATGTACTGTTGCAGTGCAGCGCATATAAGCTTTTATTTATTTATTTATTTTTTTTGTTTTTTGTCTTTTTGTAACTATGTAGTATTTTATTTTTTTTATTATTTTTTTAAATTTCAGGGGGCACGTGTCTCCCATGGCCCTACAGTGGGTCCGTCGCTGATTGAAAGAGTCAATGATGGAGAAAGGCAAGAAAAATGAGTGTTGTAGAATTGAATAAGACTTGACAAGTAATACCGTGTTTTGTTTTTATGTCATAATATAATAAAAACGAAGAACTGATTTTAAGAACATTCATTGTTATGCCTTGATCATATATAAATAATTAATGTCAAGTATTATTTATGAAAAGAGTCCATATTTCTAATGGTTCATAATGTTGAAACTAATATTTTAATTAGTTTGTCCTTACAGTAGAAAAGACTCATACATAAATATATAATAATTTTATGATGTGATCTAAAATTAATTTTGTAAAATTATATATTGATTTGTGCGAAAAACATATATATATTCAGAATCCCTACCAAATTCCTTCTTATTGAATATGTCATGTATTGTATAGTCTTGATATCAATTCAATTGCATATTTAAAAGTGTTAATTGTAATAATATAGTCTATGCTTTTTGATGCTACTTGATATTAAACTAATTAAATTAATTGTAGCAACCTTGATTCCACTACTGAAACTTCGTCAGCAAACCTTTTTTTTTTTTTTTTTATAAAATAATAGTTTAATTTAATTTAATTTAAAATTAAAATAAAATGAAGGCCACTTCGTCCAACGCGATGGATGGAAGAGGCATCGTGGCCTCCTGTTGGTTGGGAGGTTGCTCATTGCCTCGTGCGCACTCCACCGGAAATGAAGGAGGTGGCGCACCACGAAATGGATAGAAAATGCAAAACGTTTCTTTCCATTATTTGTCAATCTTTTGTTTATTAACTCTTATATTCATTTTTTTTTTGAAAAAAAATGAAAAAGTCTTACATTCATCAAAAATTCATTTTTTTTCTTGAACTATTAAAATTTAAATTAATTCGAAATTTTATCAAACTTCCAATATTATCAAATATTATTTGAAAAATTTTTAACGTTTAGTAAAATATTATTTTTTTTCTTCCTAACTTTAAAATGTTAGGACGAATCAATTAAATTCATTCATTACATTTGAATTAAATAGAAGAAAGAATGCAAACGATGAATATAACTGATTCGTCCCAACTTTAAAAAGTTAAGAAATACTAATAGTAAAAATTACACTCTTTATATAAGGGTCGCATTGTATGCACCGAGTGTGTGCACACACTTAACAAAAAAAAAATGCATGATTATATTTTAAAATATGTGATTATAATTTATTATATGTGAGTATAACTAAATATATGTGATTATAATCAGTAAATGTGATTATATTGATCATAATCAGAAAATATGATCATATTTATTAATTGTAATCATATATGTTTAATTGTAATCATATATAATAAATTACAATCACATATTATAAAATGCAATTATACAGTGGCGAACCCAGAAAATTTGTTTGGGGAGCACATAAATAAAATAATAAAAATATCAAAAATTAAGAATATATTACATATGTAATGTTTTTATATAAAACAATATTCGATAACACTATAAAGTTTAAATAAAATAAAATATACATTATATTTAGGTAAAACAAACAGTTTTATGTTTAAAAATTCTAATGAAATCATTAAAATAAATTAAAAAAAGAAAAGAAAATAAATTACATAAAATTATAATCTTCCTTGATGAGACTTCATATCTTGAAATCGTTTCATGATAACTTCTTTATCAATTTTCTCAAAAATATCTTTCTCTACATACGCAAACAAGCTATTATTTAACCATTAATCTCCCATTTGATTACGTAATTTAGTCTTCACAATATTCATAGCAGAAAATGTTCTTTCAACGATAACAGTTACAACAAGTAATAATAACGCTAATTTCAAGAGCAAGTAAACTAATAGGAAAATCTGATCTTTTTTTTTCTCAACCATCTTTTGTGCCAAACCTATGAGGCAATTTAATTATAAAAATTCAATATTATAGCGCATGACTGCAATATAATTCTTAGCAATATAACTTAAGTGATGATTTTCTTTTCATATATTTTTTATAACGGTTTTATAATAAATAAAAACATAATAAAAAATTTAATAATAATTTATTGATTCTAAATAAAATAAAACTATAAAGTAAACATATTGTATATATAATTGAATTATGACAATACATTATACATGAATAATTTTAATGCAATAATTTAAAGTTTAAGATTTTAGGATTTATCGATGAATATATATTAAATTCAAATTATTAAAAAATAAATAAATTAAAAAAGTAATTAATTTAGGAGACTAACCTAATAAGTCACAAGATGTTAAAATGAAAATAAAGAAATGCCAATAAAGATGAAGAGAAAAAAAAAATTGTTCACTAAAATTATAAATTATCAACGGATTTTATATAACGCACAAAAAGTAAAAGTAAATAGTATTTATATAGGAAAGAATCAAAAGAATAAAATTGAAAAAGGAAAATATTAATTAATTAGGAGTAGGAAAAATCTGCAGCAGGAAAACTAGATTTAATAGAAGTAACCAATAAAAAAGGATGTTAATTTTATTAGAAATAGGAAAAATAAATTATTGAATAAGAAAATAATGAACAATTAAAAAAAAGAGAGAAATAAGGCATGAAATTTGAACAAAAGGTGGGATCCGGTAGAAAAAATTTGTAATTTTTAATTCATATTTTAAAATAAAATGATTAAAGATAAATAATAATAATAATAATTATTAAAAGTAAAAAGTAACTGCACAGTATTTATACTGCTTGCAGACTGCAACAGTGCAATGGCATAACAGTAAAGTTTTTTTTTTTCTTTTTTCTTTTTGGATTATACGGTAAACTTCGTAAATTTTTTTAAAATTTTAGGAGGGCCACGTGTCCCCTCTAACCCAACAGTGAGTCTGCCACTGTAACTATATATTTTTTCTATCAAGTATATATATACACTGGGTCTATCTTAAAATGCACTATATATATATGTGTTTGTGTGTATACATATATATATATATATATGACACATTCTAGCATATACTTTAGTATGCATGCACTTAACTAAAAAATAATATATGATTGCATTCTAAAATAAGTGATTATAATTTATTATATGTAATTACGATTAAATATGTTGGATTACAATCGGTATATGTGATCACATTTAGTGATTTACTAATTGTGATCACATTTATTGATTATAATAAAATATATTTAGTTGTAATCACATCTAATAAATTACAATCATATATTTTAGAATGTAATTACTTATTATTATTATTTTTTATCAAGTATATGCATATCCAAATATATATTAAACTTTATAAAGTTCAAGATCATTATCTTGATATTGACACGACACTGAAAACACATTCTTAGAAGCGGGAAAATATATTAGAAATGGAACAATATGATTCCCACAAACAAGTTGGACCAAGATCTTTACAGCTTTTATTTAATTAAATTGATTTGAGATAATTAAAAGATGACACTTATTTATAAGAATCAATTTCAAGCCAACATAAAGAGTTCATATTCCGTTTGACATTGATGAGAATATCACATATTTTCTCCGTTCAACCAACGGCTTTAGAAGTCCAATGACTCTTTTGGCTTGTACTCTGGGACTGTGTGCCCTGCTCCCTGTATCATATAATCGAATATAACGTACACATTTATTACCGTTATAATTATTACAAATTAATTAAATTTTCAAAAATAAAAGGGAATTTTTATGAACTAGAAAAATTAAGTTACTGAATTTAATTTTATAGGTAAATTTATAAAACAAAAAATTCACCTAAGTGATTTCAAAAGTATGCAATTAATGAGAACCTTTGATTAATAATTTTAGAACAATTTTCGAAAAGTATGGCAAAATTCAAATTTTAGATTTGAATTATATTCTTAATTATTTTTGTATTTGAAATCAATTTGATATGATATTCAGAAGTATTTTCTATCAAAAAGTTGGCGCACTATACAACAAATAAATAAAAACTAAATTCAACTATATACATTTTTTTTTTTTGTTTGTTGAGATTCTTTAACTGAAAGAGTTTTTATATAGTATATCCATCAATTTTTTTTTTCCTTATATGCTCAAAATATTAAACATATAATTCAAATTTCCTTTTTTATTGTATCATAATTTTCTTTGGGATATTATGAAAATCCTTAAGAACAAACTAATTTGAAACTAGTCCTGCTTTTTAAAATATTAAAAAAAAAAAAAAAAAAAAAAAAAAAAAACTACCGTTAGAATTCCATCCACAAAGTGAGTATTTTTCATCCAAATAAGTGAAAACTTAACCACCCTCATGGAAAGACTAATGGCATAAGACGATAATTGTCTATTATAAATTTATAATAAAATGAAATTACTATAATGCCCTCATCATCACCACCGTCCAGCTCATTCTTCTTCATCACTGTCCATCATGTATCTTCGTTATCGTCCATCACATAACTTTCCATCATCATCACCACCATATATCTCCCTCTCACCATCATCACCACCGTTCGTCATCATCACTCCTAAACACCATATTCTCTACCAAATGTCATTTGTTACCTCTTTCTCTTTTCTCTCAACCGCACAACCTCTCTCCTCGGTCCTCCCTTTTTTCTCAGCTTTCCCTACATTTCTCTACACTACATCTAAAATAAATATGAAAATTGGGTGTTTGAGTCTATGGAGTTTGGGTGCTTAGAGCTATGAAGTTTGGGTAAGTTGTTTGGGTGTTTGAGAGCTGTGGGGTGGGTATGTTTAGAGGGTCGATCTTAGAGTTACGAATGATATAAAGTTCATTGTGATGACGATGCAGTTGACAGTGGTGAGGAAGTTGATGATGGTGATTGCGATGGTGACAATGAATATCGTGATGAAGAAGCTGAAATTATGGGTTTCATGGGTGGACGGTGAATCAAGCTATGGTAATGTATATTTTAAAAATGGTCGAAGTTCTATGTGACATTAGATGTGAATCAAAACTATGGTAATATCCTTTTAAAATGGTTGAAGTTATGTGTGACACTACAAACAGAACAACTACTTGAAATGGTTCAGGTTTATACTAAAATAAATAAAGTTATTATTTTTTTCTCTCTCTGGTTCAATGAAAAATAATATTAAAAAATCAAATAAAAATATTTACAATGCATATATATATGTACCCTGATGGTGAGAAAGATGAGGTTATGGTCATATCTTTCTAAATACCTACAACAATTAAATAAAACATGTTATTTCAAATTCCACCACATAAGTTATATCACTAACATATTTCATATGTTCAAAAAATTTGATTGCATAATATCATAAAATAATTTTCAATATGCAATGCTAAATACAATCTCTTTACAACTAGGGGTGGGCAAAACAACCAAGCTTGACCCAAGAAAATTGTTTTTCATATATAATTAGGGTCGGGTCGGTTTTTAGTAGAGAAAACCGAGTTTTTCGGTTTCAGGTCATTTTGGGGTTGAAAAAATTGACCTGAACCAAAAACTGACTTTCATATGAGAAAAAAAAAAAAAGAAATTCTAGAACTTAAAAAGGCAAACCTCATTTCTCAACTCTAACCAACTACCATTTCTTTTGTCTCTCTTAAACCTGTCAACTCAATCCTAGCCATTTCTGTCGTCTCTTTATCTCCTCCCATTTCTCTCATCTCAAATTAACCGTTTCTTATCTTACTCTCTCTCTCTTAAACACTTTCTTCCCTTCCCATCTCAAACCGAGCATTTCCTTCGTTGTCAACATTGATCCCAGTTTCTCCTTCACAGTTTCTTTTTTTTTCATGTGCCAGTTGGAGGAGATCGATGCCGATCACTTATGCTAGGAGAAGATCGACACCAATCTCTTCTATTGGTGATGTTGCAGATGTAGAAAGAGAAAGAGGGAGGTTAAAGGCGGAGAGGGAAAAGTAGAAGAGGGGACTAACTGGTAGGGATGGTGGTGACTAGTTTTTTGGCTTGGTTGTTTTCTAGAAGCTCATTTTTTTATGGGTGTTGTATAAAACCCAAAATTTCGTTTTATGAAAAATAATTTAGTATTTGTTCGATGAATAGTATTTTCGTGTGAATAGTATTTAGAATGAATAGTGATTTTTACGAAACGAACCCTGAAAATCGTTTAAATTGATTTTTTAGATGAATAGTATTTTCGTGTGAATAGTATCCATATGAATAGTAATTTTCGAAAAACGGGTCTTGCAAATCAAAAGTTTCGAAATTAGTATTAGTGTTAAAGGAAATTGAAACGGATCAAAAATGAATCCATTTGAATAGATTATAAGTGATCTGAATTTTATTGGATAAAAATATCCTTTCCGATTTTAGTACCGTACGTATGCCATTTTGATTATTTAGGGAGAAATAAAATAATTTCGAGTGTCCGGATATGAAATTGAATTCAAGTAGAATTTTCAGATGTGGAATTGAGTTATAATAAAATTCCTAATGGATTGAAAATGATTTCGAATACAAAATCGGAATGAAAAAATGTATGAAAAGTGATAAATGAAAAGAATATGTGCATGCATGACAAGTGGAGCGAAATACGAAAGAAGAATATTGCATGCTTGACAAGTGACGATATTGTATGGTGAATGAGCGACAAGTGTCTTAAGGATAGAAAGCATAGATAAAGTTGAAATAAAGTGAAATTGAAAGAAGAAAACTCATTTGAAGAGAGAGAAGCACACGGTCAAAAAACATAACAAAGAAAGAGTGTGAGCTACTAAGAAGAGAAACTTGAAAATAGCAACTATTTTGAGATTTTTTAGAACATTTTTGAGAGATTTTCAAGCTATTTGAGGTTGCATGCAAGATTAGGAGGAAGACTCAAGGTAAGCTCGCTGCCTTTGTTGATTTTTAAGTTATTTTTGAGTGTTTTCTAACACATGCAAACCATTTGCAAGAGAGGGGAAGCATTCAGCCAAGCAAAGAGAAAATGAGGGTGTTCGGCCAAAGGAAAAAGGAAGAGGGCAATAGCTTAGCATGGTATTCTTGAGTTGATCTTTGAGCAATTTTCAAGCCATTGAAGGATTGAATGCAAGCTTAGGACCAAGATACATCCATTTCAAGTCAAGTTAAAGAGGTAAGTTCAAGTTTCCATGACTTTATTGTGAAAATAATGGATTATTGTGATATTATATTTGGCTTTTAAGATTTGAGACCTCAATAGTATGGAGGTTGAATTGCATGTGAATTTAATGAAAATCCAAGTGAGAAAATTGATGAAATATTGAAATTTGATGATGAAATTAGAACCCAAATTTTGGTATGCAAGCTGCCATGATTTGATTATAAGTGTATTGAAGCGTTAGACCATAATTTTTGAATGATTTGAATGAGTTTATAAGTTATTTGAATGATGAAATTAACATAAAATTGGAAATAAACTCATTAGATGACAAAGGGTGTTAGCTTTTGTCAAGCTTGAATTTTTGTTCAAATTTGGTGTTTTAAAGAGTTTGAGTTGATTATACACCTTTAAACATGTCTTTGAATGTATTTGCAATGAGAAAAATCAAATATGATTGATGGTGTAAAAATTAGTACATATTTAACTAACCAAGGGTAAAACGGTCAAAAAATGTATTTAATGCATTGATGTGAATTTGGACCTTAATTAAAGTGTTTTACATGTTTGAATGTTGAGAAATTGAGTGGAATGCATATGTGAGTAATTATGGTCGTTATGACCTGAAAAAGGGTATTTCAATATTCTTGCATAGTTAGAAGTTTGTATGTTAATACATATGTAAGTTCTAAACGGAGATCGCGTTTGTATTAAACTGTAGGTAAAGCGACGAACTGAAGGAAGGCATGAAAAAATGGTTATTATATTGGGAAGCAAGTAGTGAGTGTGGATATTTACAAAGCTTTATGAATTTTATAAATTGATTATTTATATTTGCAATATTATGTTAGTATTCGATTTATCATAATTTATTTATCAATCTTTTAGCATGTTGTCGTTTTATGATAATGCATGTATAGTTTCTTAAATATATGTTATAAACATGTTTATTTTAGAAGTAAAGTAGAAAGTTTGAATGAAATACATGCATAGAAAAGATATGCTAAGTATATTTCGAAAGTTTTAGGTTTTTACCTTAGAAATGAAGTTTTTCGATTATAAACTGTATACTAAAGAACAGAATATTTATAAGCTAAATCAATATGCTTTCATGCGAAGTGAATATAAAAGTTTTAAGCATAATTTTTAAGCATATTGAAAAGATTTTAAATGCCTATAATTTACCCTAATCCCTAATACACCCGACCGAAGTACCCTATGCGTATATGACTAGATGGGAGGAGTCACTAACTTGGGGGGTTGAGTCAATGTGTCACCCTCTGCACGTATAGGGTAGTGTAGATCTGCCTGATATTGGGGAAAATCGCGATCCCAGAGTTTTTCACATCCACGACTGCATATGGTGAGAGTTCTCTAATTCTAATGACGTGTCTACATGCCATCACAAAGAATAAGTTTCTTTAGGTTACCTCGTAAGGTAAGCTATAGAAAGAAAAGTACGTCATTACACGTGAGATCTAGAAATAAGAAAATTACGTTTTATGAAAGTTACGAGCAATAGTATTTATTTGCATTATACTGGTTTTACAGTTTTCGACGAAAAGAAATAAACTATTAGTCTTCCTACTTATTTTGGGAGAATATATATTTAAAAAGCAAATATTTTAGTTTAAAAGTAACCTACTCACTAAGTTAAAGACTCACCACTCTTTTCTTGTTTTGATAAAAATCCTCTCTAGGTACAAGTACGAGCCATCAAGCAGAAGGAACTCTGTTAAATGTGTAGGTAGGCTGAAGACGTGACATTACTACACTAGGTTATTTGGAATAACATGTACATGCATAACTTTTAAGTTTGGATGCACGTTTTGTAAATATCATTTCGGGAGATATCTTTATCCGTATACTTTTGTAAATATGTCTTAAAATCTTGCGTACATCCATAAGGTTTTGTGTAAGTTTATTGATTTTCAAGTCGTCTTTTAATTTGAAAGCATATTTGTGGTTGTTTGTGAAAAGGAAAAGAGGGTCTGAGGCCGAGAATTTGAGATGATGTAATTTTTAGAAGTGTATAAGTTTTCCACTATGTTTTTGTAGGGTATAATTTTTAGAAAAACAACTATTGTACTGTCGGAATTTTTATAAACCCTAAATTATAAATGTACTTTAAAAAGAAAAAGTTTCCACCCCTTTCCGCATTGAAAAAGAAATTTTAAGAGTTTTAAAAAGGTTTTCAGTAAAAGTAAAAGACTTAACTTCATGAGAACCTTTCAACCGGAACAGATCCCAACTAGAAAGCCACTGTGGGGTTGTCGGATGGGCTGTCTAGTTGTATAAGGAAGAGGGGCCCATCATGTTGTGGCGAGGTGGTGGGGGGGGGGGGGGGGGGGGGGGGGGGGGGGAAGGGAGTTGGTTATTTGGGTTGGGGTGTGGGGCTTGGTTGTTTTCTAGAGGAGATTGGTGAAGAGAGAAGAGGAGACTGGATTGGTGGGCGTAGTTCGCAGTAACCGATTTTTTTAGGTTTAGTTGTTTTCCAGAAGCCCTATGGGCTTGTTAGTTTTCTGGAAGCCCGTACAAAGGTTCTAAAACGATATGGACAGACCTAAATTAATTGGTTTATGTCGAGTTCTACACCTATTTTGGGTTGGGTCAATTTTCAAATGAGAAAATCGATCCATGTCGGTTTTAGGTTCGTTTTTTCCAAAACCGACCCGAGTCGACCTGTGCTCACCCTTATTTACAGCCTTAAAAATTTATATCTAATCAAAACTAATTTAGTACCATCATAATTTGATTATCATCAATGAACACATTCAAAGTTTTTATATATACATATATGTATGTGCACACGCATGTGTAATTGAGATTGTCAAATATAAATCAAATCTATACCCTGAAGGCACGTTTTGATCATCAGAATACCAAGCTCTCCACTCATCCATAATCTTATAACCAAGAGATCTTGTCCATATGCTTGGCTTTCAATGAATGGCACACACATGTCATGATCACCATTGCCAATAAAATTCACCAAAACATTCATGATCAGATTTCCTTGAGATCTGGTGTGTATATTCAACAAAATAAAGTTGTTATATATTATATATAAGTTGGATATACTAATAACATCAATTAAAAATATAAGTCAAGGTATGTCAATAGACTTTTCACAAAGACAAATTTAAAAACACATTATATATGACATTTGGGGAATAGACCAAGATTTACAGTCGAACCAGCTCTAACATATAAGGTAGTAAGTATACTCAAAAGCATAAACTTTAAAAAAACGTTGAAATAATAACATCAACATCAAAAATTTCATATTTTTTTAGATTATTAAAATTGAAGTTTCAGCCATCTATAAGAAGAGTTACTTGATTTAATTAATTAGATGAAAAATTACCTATAAATAAGAGCTCTATACCCTTCCGTAGTTAGATTGTTGTGGTAACTGAGCATGGAGCATCATGCTGGTAATACAAAGAACTGCATAATATCAACTGACTTGTCTCGTTTTCGTATATCATTTATGGTTGTCATCAAATTAATAACTATTGTAGTGAAAAATAACATTTCAAAAAAGGCAAAATAAAATGTGAATAGACTTATATATTGGTCTCAACCATAGCATTAGATTCTCTACCGAGGCAGCATGGAGTGCCTTTCTCACTTGATTTGCATGTGTTTCTCTCTTATTCACTTGATTTGCATGTGTTTCTCTCTCTTGTTTTTTATTTTGGATCGAATGCCTTCTCCTCCTTTGAATTGTTTGAGTTTTCTTCTTTCCAAGTTCACTTATATATGATTCACCTGTGTCGTACACTTGTCGTTCATGTATGAAATCATTGCACCATTTGTCCTCCTTTTCCTTTAATACGTGACACTTGTCACATATGTATACATTCAACTTATCACTTTTCATGCATTCTCCCATTCTAATTTCGTATTCGAAATCGTTTTCGATCCATCTGAAAATTCTATTATAACTCAATTTCACATCTGAAAATTCTATTTGAATTCGATTTCACGTCCGGACACTCTAAATTGTTTATTTCTCCCTAAATAATCGGAAGGGCAAACGTACGATACTAAAATCGAAAGTTTATTTTCGTCCAAAAAGCTTCAAATCACTTAAAATCTATCTGAATGGATTTATTTTTGATTCGTTTCAGTTTTCTTTAACTCTAATACTAATTTCGAAGCTTTTGATTGATGAGTTCCACTTTTTAAAAATTACTATTAATGCGGACACTTTTTATCCTAAAATACTATTTACTGCAAAACTAAATTATTTTTTCTAAAATGAAATTTTAGGTTTTACAGTATCACCTATTTGTGCGAAGAAAAATGTCAAAACACTAAGGAATGACTAAAGGTAGGTATTAAAAAATGCGCTGAAGCATTTCTCCACCTTCTTGATAGGTAAAAACAATGAAAAACGCCGATCGAGTGGTAGTCCTAAAGCAACTTAGATGAACAACTCCAAATGTAGTGAGTACCATAATAAGCTTTTGTAACCCATTATATCACATAACAAAAAAAAGACACAACTAGTTCGACTTTAGCCAACAACGCATAAAAAATAAAAAATGCATAGTGTTCTCTTTTTATTTATTAATGAATAATTAATCAATTACTAAGTTGCACATGTACTTTACCTATACTTCAGTTAGAATCTTATACATTAGGTTCCTAAAAAGACATACAAAAAGACAAACATTTTCAGCTTAGCAGCTCATGTATGCCAATCACAACAGTGAACCACAAGCAAAGGTAAGCCAATCACGTAAGACAATTTCTTCAACAATAGAGAACCAAATTTAAAAGGAAGTGAAAGACCAATTCAAAATTCCATGCCTTATGTATAAGGAAACCTACAAAAGAAGGCTTCAAGTTTAGTTACTCCTATAATGGAAGCATAAGCACTATGTGTAGTGCCGAATGCATTATTAATATAGTGATCTACAAGTAAAGCTAGCTTTTTGGCAAATTCAGGATCATTCTTTTCTTCCTCGTTGTAGAACCTCACAGTTTCAAGAAGCAAGATACCTCTTTCAGGGATTTAGGCCACCAACTTGTCAACTTCTTCACCAATACAATCATTTGCCATTACAATCTATTGCAGCAAAGTAACTAAAGATGAGCATAGAAAACATCAAAAACAAAAATAAAATGATAAAAAATATAAAAATGACTAATTCAGAATGAAACAAGAAAAGAAAAACTACCACAAAGCTCATATCCAAGAAGTTCAAATAGCCTTGGCACAAGAGGCTTAAAGCTATACTTAGGGGTAACCTCCTTAGGACGTATTTAAAAATTAGAAGACGAACAACTTAATAAGTACGAACAATAAAAATATTAAACAGAGCAAACAGAAACAAAACAGTTAATAAATTTCATAAACAACAAAGAAAACTATGTGGATATGGTAACATAATTATGTAGTCAGCATTAACAAAATAAAATAATAAAGCAAACCCATTTCTAACTCTATGCGACACCAAAACAGTTCTAATTTATCATTTGTTTAAATTAAACCATCTCTTCACAATTATGTTGCCACATCCAGCATTAACAATATAAAAAAGTCATTAATGCACAAATTAATACCCAAAACAATGAAACACAAAGCACAGCAATAAAATTGGCCAAAAGAAATTTCAACAATAAATAATTTAACATTAGATAACTCTAGTTCGATCATATGACAACAATAAGAACTACTAAGTAACAACTACAAACTTAACCATTCCCTTAAGCTCTTATAGAAGAATAATGACAATAAGAAGAAGACAATTAGAAGAAGAAAAGATCGAAGAAGAAGAAGAAAAGAAGAAAAAGAGAGGATTCACCGGTGGCAATCAGCAACGAAGTCGATCTGCAGTAACATTGGTCCGCAACTAGAGTGGCGACACAAGTGGGTAGGGGTGGTTAGGGTTTATAGAGGGAGAAGATGTGAGAAAAAGGGATAGAAAGATAAAGAAAATGGAAAAATAAGGTGGGAAGGTCAGATATATTTATGCACAGATTATTCATACCGGGTGGATAACTCGTCCGATATGGATAATATATATTTTATTTTTTTAACATTGATTATCCATAACAAGCAGATCGGGCGTCCGACATGGATAATCAATAATTTTAGTTTATTTTTTTATTATACTATCCATACCGGGTTATTATGTGTCTGGAATGGATAATCAATTGGTATCCATATTGGCCCCAATGGATCCAGTATGGATATTCAAAAAATTATTTTAAAAATTAAAAAAGATTACTATCCATATCGGGTCATTAATGCTCGGTATGGATAATCAATTTTAAATTTTTTAAAAAATAAAATTCTTGTTATCCATACCAGGTCATTGATACCCGATATGGATAAGTTGCTTTTTATTTCTTTTAATACAAATCATTAGATTATCCATACTGGGCTTTTAAATATCCGACATGGATAAATAGATTTTTTCTTTTAAATACTATAATATTATCCATACCGGGCCTTTAGTGCTTGGTATGGACATTCCAGTATTGATATACTGTTTTCTTGTAGTGATAGTTTTCACAGCATCCTTTTGGACTCAAAAAAAGAGTCAAGATGAGTTTCGTCAGTTTTCATGGGATTCTTCTAGATTTAAGAGTGGCGTTGGGATAGTCCCATCACTTTATATGAAATGACATATTATTACCCTATTGTTAATTGACTTTCATTAAATTAACGATGCCCTTTTTTGAAATGCTCCTTTTGTGGAGATCTATGTCTGGACCTCCATTTTTGGAGGAAATATGGACACATATTTAACTTTCTCTGATAGACCCCGAACCTGATTTTCTATTATATTCTATGTACTTGAGTAGGATAGGGAATATTGATTCGAAAATAGGGCCAAAGAATGATTTAAGACCCGATTAGAGTATAGAAAATTTTGGAGTTTGTTTTGGTGGAAAACGAAAAGTTTTGGTGAATAGTATTTTTGAATGAATAGTGATTTTTGGGAAAAGAGCCCTAAGAACCAAAAATGTCCGAAATAAGTCATGGACCTTAAGGGAACTGAAACGAAATGAAACGGAATCCGTTTGATTGCGTTTCAGGAGATCCAAAAGATTTCCGGTCAAATTACACTATTTTCTGAATATTGAGTTTTCGTGACCTAAACCCTGTTCAAAAATTTCGTGAAGCATAGGATTAAGAGGTAAGGGACCCAATTAGAGAATTTTATGGTCAATTTGAAGTTTAGATAACTGTGGAATATTTTCAGAATATTTTTCGGATTGAATAGTATATTAAATTGTGGAAATTGAATTATAATTGAGTTTAAGTTGAATTTTCACCCAAACTTTGGTATGAGCACTACATGTGAAGCAAGAAAGAAACACAATCCATGTGAGATGGATTAAACCAATCAAAGCATGACAAACCAAGTGAAAGAAATGATGATTAAATGACATGTGGTTTAATGTAATTGGAGGATGTTATATGTTATTAAATTTGGACCAATCATGGGAGTTTGTTTTTAATTCTTTTTAAAGGCATAATTAAGGGATAATTGGAGGACCAAATGGCAACCAAAAAGTGAGCATATATGGACATAAAGTGGCCGGCCATCATAAGAGAAAAAGGAGAAAGAAAAATTGAATAAAGAAAAGAGAGAAAAAGAGAAAGAAAAGGGGAGATTCGGTCAAGGCATGAAAGAGTGGTGTAATTCCATTTTTTTTTCTTGCTAAATCAAGTGTGTTGAATCTCAAGTCAAGGAAGATTTAAGTGTGAAGAAACAAGAGAAAGCTTGGAAGATTTGGTGAGTTTTCTAAACTAGTAAGTGAGATTTTGTTAGATTTGTGGTTTTGATGGTGGAAGGATGTAATTGATGGTTTTTATGACTTATTTGAAGTGTGTTTATGTTGGGTTTGATGTTGATTTAAAAAGGAATTGCATGGATAAGAAAGTGGTATAAATTAGTAAGGGTTTGGTAGAGATTATTGTTGGAAAATTGGAATTGATTGATTTAGTGAATTGATTATGTTTATGGATAGTTTTGAGTAGAATTGTGTGAAGAAATTAAAAGAAAAATGATGGCATGGAAGACTTCCTATTTTCGGCCAAGGGGTGTGATTTTGTTATGAGTTGTGTTTTAATTTAGTTGACTTGAAATCATGACATTTAGAAATTGATTAAATGTATGGAAAGTGAAGAAATTGAAATGAAATCAATTGGAAATAATTGGGTGTAATATAGTTGGTTGAAAGGCATTTTAGATTAATTGTGAAATGAATGAACTTGTGTGGTTATTGGCTAATTTGAAATTCATGGAAGTGTGTAGAGAAATATTAATGTAATTAACATCTAGACAAGTGGCGGAAAAATGCTAGATTTCAAGTTTAAGGTTTTGGACATTATGTATGAATATTTGTAATTTAGTGAGTGTTATTAAATGGAGATGTTGTGGTACTAAAAATTTATTGATTTAGAATTTGTGATTGGGTGGCTTTGTAGTGAACTTGATTTTACGAAATATTTAAAGGAATTTGCGAACGCGTGACGGAAGGAGGAAAACGAGGAAGGAGTTATTAGTTTGGTGCAGAATTGTGAGTGGAATTACAAGTTTTTAAATATTTATATTTTCTTAAAGTTTATGGTAAAGTTAAAAGAATTTATTATAAATAGTTATTCATTTATTAATTGAATTTATATTATAATTCTAGCATAAAGATTTTAGTTTATTATTATGTATATGAGAATGTGCTAGAATTAAAGATTTTAGGCTTATTGCCTTGAGATTTAGAATATTTTAGTGAATTAAGAAAAAGAAATTCTAATAGCCTATGGTTTACCCTAGCCCCAGTTTAATACCCGGCCGAATGCCCTATGCGTGATACGGTAGATGAGAGGAAGTCAGTCAGTGAGATTTGAGTCTAGTCGACTCTTGTGTGAGCAAGGCATGAGTGATCCATATACACGTATAGGGTAGTGTAGTTGATCCGCAGCGTGGGCTCGTTTTCGACGACTACACATGGTAGATTCCCACTTCTAGTGGTTAGATTTTATATGCTACCACTCCAAGAGTAGATATTCTCTGAGTTACCATTCAGACGAGCATCAGAAAAGATTTTAAGAAAAGATTTCTTAATGAGTTCCCGAAATAATTTTCAGATTATGATTTATAAAGTATTTCAGAAAAATACTTTTAGTTTTATAAAATGATTTTGGGAAAATTTAGAAATTTTAGAATTAGAAACTTAGTTTATAAAGATTATATTACTCACTGAGTATAAACTCATATTTTCTTTAAATATTTTTCTTAAAAATTCTCTCACAGGTGCAGGAACTAGTCGTCTAGCCGACGAGGTTCAGTCAGGCGTGCAGGCAGACGTATAGGACGACACCTACTACATGTATATATCTTGTTATTTTGATCATGTATATGTGTTGATATACATAGTTGTAAATATTTTGAAGAAATAGTGGATGCATTAGTTAAAAATGTTTTATTAAACTTTTATAAAATTCAGTTTTCAGATTTTATTTACTTGGTTGTGGTTGTGTTGTGAGAAATGAGCCGGAGGCTCTGGAAGTTGAGAAATTGATTTTATAGAAGTGTTTTTATAAACTGTATTTGAAACTTGCAGGATGGCATAGTTTAGAAAACAAACAGTATACTACCGAAATTTTTATTAAAAAACGAAAAATTTTTATCACCATCACCTTGTAAAGGAAGTTAAAATATTTAGTTAAATGATTTTCGGTGCTTTGATGGGGTTCCTTCGGGTTGAATATAGGGTTCGTGAGAATTCTTTCGGGGTGTTAGGGGTCTTTCTCGGGTCCAGAGAAGGGATTCGAGAAGGGTCTCGTCATTCTCTCTCTATCCAATTTACAAAATACTCTAATTTAAATTAAAAAAATAAAAGTAATTCTAGGACATTTTTGTCCATCAAAGATAAAGTTTGGTCAAAAAAGGAATACTTATTAAGCTAGAATAAATTTAAAAAGGGGGGAATTGCAATCAAATACCCGTCATTTTAAATAGATATATAAATAATCACATTATGATATGACATATTAATACCATATTAATACCCTATTGTTAATTGACTTTCTTAAGATTAATGGTTTGACTACCCATTTTCAAAATTCTTCATTTATGGAAATCTATTTCTAGATCTCCATTTTTGGAGGAAATATGGAAACATATTTAACTTTCTCTCTCTATCTAACTTAAAAAATACTCTATTTTAAATTTAAAAATTAAAAGAAATTCCATGACCTTTTTATTTGTCAAAGATAAAGTTTAGCCAAAAAAGGAATACTTATTAAGTTGCATGGAAATACCCTGCTATTTTGAATAAATATACAAATAATCACACTTTATATGATATGACCTATTAATACCATGTTAGTACCTACTGTTAATTGACTTTCTTAAAATTAATGGTTTGATCGCTCATTTTAGAAATTCTTCGTTTATATGGAGATCAGATCTATTTCTAGATCTCCATTTTTGGAGGAAATATAAAATCATATTTAACTTTCTCTCTCTGTCCGACTTACAAAATTCTCTAATTTAAATTTAAAAAATAAATGTAATTCTAGGACATTTTTATCCATCAAAAATAAAGTTTGGCCAAAAAAGAATACTTATTAAGTTAGGATAAATTTAAAAAAGAGGGATAAAGAGCCTCTCTCTCCCTAGAACTCTTAAGAGAGAGAAAGCCTTAGAAGCATCATCTTCAAGCTTCTTCTCTCGGTAGATCCGATTGATTTTCCAATGATTTCCAACCAAATCTTGCTCTTTTTCTCCTTCTTCTTCTTGCCTTCTTTCCAATTTAGGGTTTTCAAGGGGTGGATCCAGAGTTTTACTGGATCTACCCCTTGAAAACCAAACTATTATTCGATCTGTGTCTACCGTAGATTCTCGGTCCTCTTCTCCATTTTCAATAAGGGTTTTTTGGATTTTGCTTTACTGGTTCGATGGCCTTTGTCTCATAGTTTTTGCTGTAGATTTACATTCAACTCAAGCTTCCTTATTACTCAGAAGTAGAGGAGTGTCCTAGATGTCCTCTTGTCATTATAGTGAAGTAGCAAGTGATCTTCAAGGATGCAGTGTTGATTTAAGAGTTCTGGTTGCTAAAAGAAAGGTTGTTTTCTAGTTCATCGAGGTTAGGATCCAAGAGGTAGCTAAAGAATATGACTTCATTTTGGTGCAAGAAGGTTTTTATGTATAGTCTATTTTGTTTGTTATTGCCGATCTTTCCTTTGTTTCGTGTTTATGTTCATTATATTTAGTTGATTTATAAATAGGCTGGATACAGAGATGTCATGCCTTTTCTCGGTTAGGGAAATATCTGATAATCCATCTGGCCATCCTTGCTTCCTATTTCCTGTGGAGGGATCTGGTTCTATTTGTAGGCTTATTTGATGCTTTTCCAAATTTGTACGAGTGTTTAGTGTTTGTAAATTGTTGTTCCCGAATTTGTGAGCGTAGTAATGAAGCTTCCAGTATTTCAAAAAAAAAAAAAAAAAAATGAAAGAGTTAGGGTGGGGGAATAACTTGCCATATTGAATATATATACAAATAATCACACTTTATATGAAAATGAAATATTATGACATGACTCATTTCGTCTCCTCTCTCAAGTTCAAAAAAATCCTGTGAAAACTGACGGAACCCATCCTGACTCTTTTATTGAGTAAAAAAAGATTTTATGAAAACTGTAATCTTTCTAATTGAAATTTGGATTTTCTGAACATCCTTTAAAAACTCATTGTAAATTTTATGATCACTTTATATTTATAAATTGAACAAATAGAAAATCTTTACATTTCTAGTGTTAGACCAATAAACTGAATACATAAAATATTCATAAAATTTCAGGAAAAGATATTTCATTGGTAAGACTATTTTAGAAACACATTTAAGAAATCTGGTAAATTAAAAATAATAAACATTGATGTAAAATTGTTTCTATTTAAAAATAATATTAATACGTTTTATCATTATTTTTGGCCCTTCTGATGATATACAATAATTTGCACGAACCTACGGCGAACACCTAAAAAAATGAGTTTTATAAAAGATGAGCGCTAACGCCCAGTGAATAGATATAATTTTTCAAAAAATATTTCTAAATAAAATATAACATATTTACAATAATAATAAATAATTCTAAATGATTCATACATAATCATAGTGAATTCAAATCTCATATTGTAGCAAAACTGTAAACTTCTATATAAATTAATTTATAACTTTAATAATATAAAATCTAAAAATCTATAATCTATAAAAATTTTTAGGACTCTCTTTCTATAAATCTTGTAAATCTATTTTTTTATTGATCAAATTTAATATATAACATCTGTAATATGAAAATTTACACTAACTAATACATAAGGGAATATGGTCATACATGGTAAAAACATCGTCACACGCACAAAGTAAGGGATAACATCTGACCATACACAATGACTCTATGACTCTCCAAATATCTGTCATACACATGTTGGACACCTCTCTAGGACTTATACACGTGAAGTTTGATGATCGTTAGAGGGAAGGGTATAATACTGCTTTCTAAAAACATTTTTATTTTCTTTCTCAAATTTCAAACGACTTTCATATGTAATTATACATAATTCTGAATAATACTTTTCTCAAAATATAAACAAATATTTTTTCTCAAAACATAAAATAAAATTATTACTTAAAATGTTATAAACATTTCTTCTGATAAATTCAAGCTAAAAACATAAATTCCAATTGAAATTTCAAACACGTATACAGATATATGAATTTGTAATAAATTCTCATTTTAATCACAAAGCATAACTAATAATCTAAACATGTTATTTAAAAGAATAGATATTTCATTTCTAATAAATAATAAAAAAACTGGAATATAAATAATCATAATTAAATAAATCAATTTAAAATAAAATGATCCAGTCACAGAACTCATTTGCTCATATCTGAATCTAAAATGAGTTTTCATCTAATTTTTCATAATTTGGATCTACCCTAAAATCATATAAAACTCAATTTAATACTTATGAAAAATTAAATAATTTTCTAGATTCCAAATTGTATTGAAATAAAGTTACTTATTTGGATAAATTAGGCACCCAAATACTCCGTTAAGCTATTTTCTTCTTATTATGCTGTACTGTTTCGGTTCTATGTTTGCTTGTCAGTTGCTTCTAATTGACTATATACATAAATAAAACACAGCACCACCTGATGCTTCTCTCACTGTCAGTATATATATATATATATATATATATTCTTGTATATATGCTTGACCGCCTCTCAATCTCATTCTTTTATAAACAATCCTTTTTTTTTTTTTCCATCACGTCGACAGCCAACACCTGCTTTCTCTTATCATGCATAACAGTCATCGCTTTCTTTACTATCTCATTTCAATATATACTCTACTAACCGCTTACTAATTCAAGCTTATCATATCTTTAATTCTCTTATTATTATTATTATTATTAAAACAAGTGTGGGGGACATATAGAATTCAAAAGGTGCATTTAAGTAATGTCATAAATTGGGCTACATCAATTGGGCCCTTTGTTTTATTCTTTTGGACTCATTATATAATGGTGATACTGACACCCGTAAAATACTGTATGTGCACCCTTTTTTGTATGTTTCCCCTATTAAATTTTTTAGAAATATTAAAAGACTATAATCACACCCCACAGCTTTAACATATCCTTTTCTTCTTCCTAATCTCGACCACCATCATCATCACGTGCTCTATCAAAATTTCCATATCCTAGTTTTCACTATTAGTTTCCCTAATTTCTTCTCGTTAACTAGACAACCCTTCTTTGTTGCTACCTCCTCCACTCCTTTCATCCCCTTTCTCCACTTTTATGCTAGTTGGTGTCTACATCCTGAAACATGCTAGCCTTTTTATCAAAAACAAAACAATAACACAATTGTTGTGCGTATATTTGGGCTTGCATAAGTGGACAAGTAAAAGCCTAATGAACTAATCCAATATATCGACCCAATAGATAAAAGTCCAATTTATTCATGTCCAACTCGTAGAAGCGAGGTCTCAATTCGCTGTTCCCAGGTCACTAGTCAACTATGATCAAGATTGCTTTATGCTCAACTCTAGGTCGGTCAGAGTGAGGTCCAGCTTATAGCTTGAAGTGCTTATTAAATGAATTTTTCCAAAAAGGCAATAGCTTAAATTGAGGAAGAGTCGACTATCAAAATTGAAAGTAAAATTAAACTCTTATTTCGGTGGGATCTATCCCTTAATTGATGGACACCGGTTTTGAATGTATAATTAACATAGGATTCTTTCCTATTTTTACTGTACTCAAATTGTAATACCTTACACTATAAATAGGGATTAAAAGTTTATTATAAAGATATGAAACAATCAATAAGATATTGTGACTCTGCTAAAAGAACCAGAGAAATAGTCGTGGACGTAGACATCTTTTTGGGCCGAACCACAAAAAAAAAAAAAAAAAAAACCCTCCTTGCATTCGCTATTATTCCTCTTCTCTTTCCTTTATTTTTGCTTTTGTTTCACTTTATCTGTAGTATTAGATCAAGAACTTGGGTCGACTGAATTCAGACGTTGATATTTTGGCTCTACAATGAAGCCCAGACTGTAATCTTTTGAATTTTCAACTGTCATGACAAGAGGAAAAATCACCAGAAGTTCTGACGTAGCAACTAATCAACTAGAAAAGCAGATTGATCAGTAACAGTGCGACATCCAACTGATGGAGGATATAATTACGCCTATGGTAGGCGCATCTTATGTCTGCACAAACGATGTTATGGTAGGTATACCTCCATTGGCTCCTTGCCAACCAACACTGATGGTTTCTACAGTCGAGGGGCTACAAGTGTGGTACCAGCAGCAAGAGGCATTGGAAAATATAGTGCGACAACTTGCGGATGCGGTCAGGGCACTGACATAAGCCCAAGCACAAAACGTACTCAGACCTAAGGCTGTTACTCCTAAAGGAATTTACCAGTAATAAAGAGAGGAACTGCCTGCTCCAAAAAGACCCATCAAAAAGGTGTCACAACTTGCCGACTCAGTTCGTTCCTTTAACTTACGTTCGAGAGCTGAAGATCGTCGAGCTCTTAGAGAGGAGAAACCTCTATGTCCAGTGAGCTTAAGAGTGAGAGTAAGCCAAGATGGGAGCCACCACGTGAAGGGGGGCCGCAAACGAGTTCGGGCTATATCTCGATATGAAGAGGATGAAGTAGACAATCAATGACGTGAGGAGTTGCACTGAGCTAGCAGCTCGCGAAGGGCTAGTCAAGGATACGTACTAGACCGTCGCTCTCCAGGTCATGAGCACATGAGAGAACACAAGCTCAGGACTTAAAGATAGAGGAGCTTTTTCAGAGAGTTCGACAACTTAAGCATGCCTCGGACCACCAGGGAGATCGAGACACAACCGCTCCCTCCTAGATTTAAGGTCTCAAATATTCCTTAGTACAATAGAGATAATGACTCATATGATCACCTGGATGCGTTTAATGTCTAAATGGATATCCATACGTGGTCAGATGCCTCATTTTCCCAACCATCCTAGGGGATGTTCCACAGACCTGACTTAAGAGTCTTTCAGCTCGTAGCATAGATAGCTAGAAGGAATGTCAATGAAAGTTCACCAACCAGTTCAGAGCTCTGAGAAGGCAGCTTACGCTGTTTTGTTACCTCACCACAGTCTTTCAACAACAAAATGAATCACTGAAAGATTACTTTAACAAGTTCAGACGCGAAGTCAACAATGTAGAGAACTCTTCAGACGAAAGCATTCTAACTACGATCTCAGCTGGGCTTCGTAAGGATAAGAAGTTATATGAGAGCATCTACAAATCTCCAATGAAGGACTTGGGTGAGTTCTACGAGCGAGCTGCCAAAGAGATCAGATGGGAAGAGACCTTCGGCCCCAAGCAATCTAACCAGAAGGGTGAAGCGGACAGTTCAAACCAATTAAAGAAAATAAATAATGGTGGGAATGGAAGCAAAAGTTAGAGAACTCAAACAATCAGGTCACTAAGAAGGCTAGGAAAGAGCCTAGAAATGAATGATCTCAGCATTAAGGTTGTCATGATAGCTACAACACTCTGTCAGATATACAGGACAGAATCTTTGCAGTGCAGAGGTAAGATGTTAGGAAGCCTAATCCTATGAAGTCTCCTGTTAAATTCAGAAACAAGAACAAGTTTTGTGTCTATTATAATGAGGTTGGACATAACACTTTAGAATACTGGGCATTAAAGGACGCTATTAGGGACTTAATCAAGAGAGGTCACTTGAGAAATTACGTGGTGCAACCAGTGAACCCGCTACCACAACAGTAACAACCTAAACAACCACCAACAACGACTTTAACAGCGTAAAATGACCTCTTCACTAGGTTTCTTTTTGCCAAAATTTTATTAAGTCAAGCTATATTAACTGAGGTTTCGACCTACTAGATATTGCTTGACAAATTTTATTAAGTTACGCTATGTTAGCTGAGGTTCCTACCTACTGGACATAGGTCACCAAAATTTTATTAAGTTATGTTAGCGGAGGTTCTGACCTACTGGACATAGTTCGGCAAAATCTTATTATACTATGGTAGCTGAGGTTCCGACCTACTGGACATAGCTCACCAAGATTTTGTTATGATATATTAGTTGAGGTTTCGACTTACTGAACATAGCTTTCAAAGATTTTTTTTAAGCTATATTAGCTGAGATTCCAATCTATTGGATATAACTCAACAAGTTATGCTATGTTAGCTGAGGTTCCGACTAATTGGACATAGCTCGCCAAAATTTTGTTATGCTATATTAGCTGAGGTTTTGACCTACCGGATATAGCTTGATAAATTTTATTAAGTTAAGCTATGTTAGCTAAGGTTCCGACCTATTGGACATAACTCATCAAAATTTCATTAAGCTATGTTAGCCGAGGTTTCGACCTACTGGACATAGTTCGACAAAATCTTATTATGCTATGTTAGCTAAGGTTCCGACCTACTGGACGTAGCTTGTCAAAATTTTATTAAGTTATGCTATATTAGCTGAGGTTTCAATCTACTGGATATAGCTTGACTTAAATTTTTGGAATTAAGTTGTAATATGCAAGTTACGGCATATCAAGTTCAGCGACCTCATCACCCAGAAAGGTCACTTCTTTAATAATGTGGACTTCCCCTGAGCTGAGCTCCTTCGAGCTAGGAGAGTTACCATCTCCTATTCTGTATGACCGGTATCTGTGACCTGAAGACATCTACACATAAAAGGGAGTAGTCAGGTTGCTACATATAGACCATGCCTAAAAATATAATTCTTTTATTCTCTAACAAGGGACTTTTTGATCTACAGGTCACAAATGTCATACAGATCACTGAGGTTATAGGGGGCTTAACTGACGATTTAACGTCCTACGAGTTAATAACCTATAAATATTTCTTCCTATAGCTCGCATACGTAGTGTTACAAAGAACAAACAGCCCACAAAAAGCCAACCAACAAAATCAAATCAAAAGGAAACAAAAAGTCACAATTACTAATAAACATGCAACATAAAAAATATGAAACATTTAAGCCAACATCTAATCCAGAAAAAACCCAATGCACATGGAAAATGGAAACCAAAAAACCAAGAGTTGGTTATAGAGACTTACTGTGAACGTAGTAGACTTAAGAATGAAGGCACTGATCTTTGATGGTCTTGAATCCAAAGAGTGCTGGCATAAGGATGAAAAATAAGAGAAAGTGAGAGGCTTAGTGGTATCTTAGAGTTTGAGAATGGTAGGGTAAGAAGGAAAATAAAGGGGCCTCCACTTATATATATATATATATATATATTTAGGCACACCCCTAACCGTTGGATTTGGGAGCTATTCAACTGTCTTAGATCTAACGGTGTTGCACAAGCTGAGGGATTTGTCATTATGGGCTGACAGTCGAGAAATGTGTATATTAAATGCGCATAAATTGAGACGTGCAAGTGGTATGGTTACCCAAAGAGTTGCCACAAGTTAAGTGACGGGAGAGAATTTGAAAGGGTAGCACAACAGGTCATGACACATCAGCTTTTACCAGTAAGCTTGAGCTCCCAGTCTGCAGATCACACTGAGACCTGGGGGACTGATGTTATGTATATATTTGAGGCTGCATAAGTGGGTAGTAAAAGCCCAATGAACTGATCCAATTGATCGACCCAATAGATAAAAGCTTAGTTTGTCAACGTCCAACTCGTAGAAGCAAGCTCTCAGTTCACTGTTCCCAAGTTGCTGGTCAACCATGGTTAAGACTGCTTTATGCTTAGTTCTAGGTCGTCCAGAGTGAGGTTTAGCTCGTAGCTCGAAGTGCTCATTAAATGAATTTTTTCAGAAAGGCAACAACCTAAATTGAGGAAGAGTCGACTACTAGAATTGGAAGTAAAATCAAACTCCTATTTTGGTGGGATCTATCCCTTAATTGGTGGACACCGATTTTGGAAGTGTAATTAACACATGATTCTTTCCTATTTTTATTATACTTAAATTGTAACACTCTACGCTATAAATAGGGGTTGAAAATTCATTGTAAAGATATGAAACAATCAATAACATATTATGACTCTGCCACAAGAATCAGAAAAACAGTTGTGGACGTAGGTATTTTTTTAGGTTGAATCACGTAAAAAACCCTTTTGCATTTGCTATTCTTCTTCTTCTCTTTCTGTTGTTTTTGTTTTTGTTTCACTTTATCTATAGTATTGGGCAAGAACTTGGGTCGACTGAATTTAGACGTCGATAATAATTAAACCCAAATCAACATACTGACTGTATATTAAAACACAACTTTCTTTTTAGCTTTTTGTCAATCCATTTGTACTTGTCACACAAACACCATAACACTCGAACAATACAAGCTTTGTTGACAGAAGAATTTTTACATCATCCTTCAGCTCCGAGACCTGATCTTTTGCAATAGCTTGAACTAAACCAAGGCCATCAACGTGAAAGAGAGAAAAACAAACCCCATTACGCGATTACATGCGACTGCTTTGGTATGAGAGGCAGTCAGAAGCAGTGACCTCATGAATCAAAGATATTTTCAATAACACTGAAGACAATGTTGGAATTTAAAAATGATTATATTTTGGGGTGTACATACAATTTTAGAGGGTATTACCACTCTCACTATATGCATTTAAAAATTCTACTGGGTTGGTCCAGCTAAATGAATAACAATAAGTTGGGCTTTAATTAATCTCCTATATTCACTTGGATTCAAACCTTACATATAAATACCATATTAATACCCTACTATTAATTGACTTTCTTAAAATTAACGGTTTGACTGCCCATTTATGAAATTCTCCTTTTATGGAGATCTATTTCTAGATCACCATTTTTGGAGGAAGTATGGAAACATATTTAACTTTTTGTTTGGAACCATTTTTTGTCTTTTCAAATAAAGTGCAATTATTTGCATATATACACAAAAGTCAAGGGTACATACATGTAATTTCACCCTTTAAAAAGTATTGTACTTTTTTTTTTTATTACATTATGTTATATTACTGACACTGACTCGAGAAACAGTTAGGACTAAACGGAATTAGATACTAGTGGTATAGTCTGGAAAACGGCTCTTATACGGGAAGATGCAATTCACACAGGGGTAAGAAGAGGCCCACACATGGGTGGAGAAAGATGCAGCCACATTTTGGTGTCTGAAACTAGGGACCAAGGGTGGTCCCTAGCAGTGCTGCTGCCATTGCAACAAGGCACGATGGACAAAAAGTACTATACTTAAACTATACTTTTAATTTTTCACCTTTTAGTTTTAATAGATAATCATTTAATACGCTCCAAATGAGATTTAAGGAGCTGAAAAGCAATGGGGAAAAAAAAAAAACTAAAATACAGCTTTGTTCTATATATGATAATAACAAGTGAAATCTAATATTTTATTGAATGATTTGCAATCCACTAGTTTGAATTAAAGTGCAGAAAACACAGGATAGACAGGCTGCATATTAGGATAAAAAAGTCCAAAATGTGATTCATAAAGAGGAGTTTTCTGGTTCTCGTTGAACATGGCGAAAATGTACCCATCTATGAGAGCGTTGGGTCTTTTCGGCGTTCCTGTACGACTGGTGATACGTTTAACGAAATTGGTGTTGTAGGTGGATGCCAGCTGTGGAGTTGTGAAGTTGCCGTTGCCATCAGAAGGCCAACCACTCTCAGCAACAATAACATTCACATCAGTCACACCCAGCTTTTCCATAGCAGCGAAGAAAGAATCCACCATGGCATCAAACAAGTTGTAATAGTTCAAGCCCCCGTCATTAACAACCGCTGAAGTTGCAGTGAACGTTGCATAATCCAAGCGGACGTTTACCGGATCACCCGCGTACGCAAAATAAGGATAAACATTGATCAAAAGGGGCGATTTCGTTTGTGACAAAAATTTTAGGATACCACTTAGTGTGCTGCTGGCCTCTGCTGTGAATGCACCACTTGAAGGAGGGTAAGAGCTTCCCAAAGTACTCGCAGCTATCGTAGTTGAAACTCTTAAACGATATAAGTTCTTTTCTATGAGGATGGTTTGCAGAGATTGCATCACTGGTAAAATGTATTGGGCAAGGTCTCCCGGGATGATTTCGTTGCCAACAGAAATGGTTCTGAAAGTAACGTTATGATAGGCCTCTATGTTTGTGGCAAACCACGATCTGACAGCGTTTATGTCAGCTGCTAAGCTGGGCAAATCTTGATTTTTTATACCTACAATAACCTTGATACCACTTCCTCTTAGAGCATTGAGTGCATCCGGGTTGGGATCGTAAAGCCTCAACTTCTCAATGCCATATGTTTTGTATAGGTTTATAACGTCGGTTGAGGGCGGAAGATTGTCCCCTAGCAATCCATAGCAAACGCCAATCTTAATGGCTCCTGCAATCTGGATTTGGTTGTGAATAGCTGCTGCTATGGTGGCTAAAAGAATCAGTGCATGCCTAAACAAGCCCATCACTGGTTGCGTGCTTATATGTTATCTGCGCATGCACAATTTATTTATAGTCAACCAAGTAGAACAGATTTGAAAAATACTTAAACATGCAAGCAGTAGCTAGAATCGTTTCTAGATTGAATGTCACGTAACTTCATTATGGTATTTTTTGGTATCACACATCATATGAATGGAATATTGTTTTGGCTACCTTACTAACCAGTAATATTACTCAACAATTACACTTTTTTGATTTGTTGTAAAGGTGGTTATATGAAACCAATCTAAGAGTTGTAATTGACGGGTGATGTTACTGGTTGGGTAACATTACTGAACCAAAATCCAATAATTTGACTTGAGAGTCATTTGTATAATCATAGAACATCTATTTGAAAGTAAAAGATATATAGTATTGACGTATAAAACTCTGATCTCTCTTTACGTGTATTTAATAGCAGTAATCTCAACAAATAAATACATAAAGGAATCAAAGCAAGAAATATGACTCTAGAAAATGTGACTTAGTAGCACAATGAAGCAAGCTTTGGGATGATAAAACAGAAGGACTATATTACCTACTTGTGGAGGCTGATCCCATGCAAATTGAGTCTTGTTTAATTAACAGTAGTACATATACTACTAATATATACTAGGTGTCTATATATGACATCTCTATTCTAATTAATTAGTTCTGTTTTAGCATGTACGAATATACCATTATAGCAAGAGAGCGTTTTAGCATGTACGAATATACCAGTATAGCAAGAGAGCATAACTTATATATAAAAAGAATAATGCTAGATTCCTAAAAATTTGTCCAAACCTAGATTTTATTGAATTTCACATAAATATGAATTGGGATATACTTATATTTTATTGGATTCTATATAAATCTAAATTGAATACACCTAAAGTTTAATTGATTCCATATAAATCTGGATTAAATACACCCTAACTTTGGAAATCCCTTAAATATCAATATTAAATTGAATACACCCCCTAAGTAGGATTATTTGATAGAGAAATCCAAAAATGATTTTGTAGGGGAATGCCTACTAATTGGGAATTCTTATAGAAGAAATGAATCTTATTTCATGATTTTTTTTATTATATTGTAAGAATGGTTGAAAATTAAATTACTTTAACCCAAGTACAAATTAGAACAATTCATGCCAGAAAAGAAAGTTCCCCTCACCCACCTAAAGAAGTAAGATAGCATTTCTGGTTTCCGAGCATTTTTAGTGAAATATATAATACGTTAATATTGTTTATGGCCCACTGCCTCTTTTGTCAACTTGATTAAGTATTTTTCTTAATTTTAAGAGGTCAATGGTTCAAGCCTCACATTTGCCCCAAAACATAATATGTGAGTAATTTTCTCTAAATGTAATCCTCCCTTCCCCACCCTAATATATATATATACACATTCCACAGTATACTTAGATATCGATATACCTGACAATTATGAATGAGTGATTATATTCTAGAATTACTAATTATATTTTATTATATCTGATTATAACTAAATGAGTCATATTACATTTACAACAATCGACCATATTTAATTATAATCAGATATGTTTAGTTGTAATCATATATAACAAAATATAATTAATAATTTTAAAATATAATCAATTCAGATATATCGATATCCAAGTATACCATAGACGACCCCATATATATGTATATATATATCGCCTCTATAGTCAATATGACCTAACTTTTAAATTGTTAGGATCATTATTTTTTAATCATTCATTGCATTCTCTCTTCTAGAAATATTTCTCTAACCTATTTAATTCAAATATAATGAATGACTGAGATTCATGGTCGTAATAATTTAAAAGTTAGGGTACACTATCTATAGAAGCTCTACAATATGTATATATATATTGATTTTATCATCAATGCATCCTAAAAGTTAGGACGAACCAATCAAATTCATCTATTATATTTAAATTAAATATGAGAGAGAATTTATTTTAAGAGAAAATGCAATGGATAAATTTAATTAGTTCATCCTAACTTTAAAAATTAAAAGGCATCAATGGTAAAATCGCTTGTATATATATATATATATATATATATATTTGTTTATGCAAATTTAGTCACAATTGAAAAATATTAAAGATGTCGCAAGAATCTTCTCCAATAATAAGGAAAGAAAACTTTCCATGGATGGTGATAAATGTGTAGGACTTAAACCAATTGCAATGAAAGGAAAATATATTAACTGTTATATGTATTCTTGGGTTACCCTAAATGAGCTAGTAAAAGCCCAAAAGCCTAATAAAATCATCCCAACAGACAAGGGCTCAAGTTACTGGACTTCTGCTTATGGAAGCAGCTCAGCAAAGCACTAAACGAACAGTCCATAAATAAGCATACAGACAGGTTGATGAGCGAGCAGTCGCATGAGCAGCTCACGTGATTGTACACAACATCCTACTCCCGTCAACGAGCAGGGTCGACAAGATGATGAACGAGTAGATGGACGAGCAAGAATCCAGCCAAGACCAAGCTCAGACAATCAGCTCGCTTAAGAGCAATATGCACGCTTCAACGAGCTCATTACGCAAGCAGCTTAACATTACAAGCTCCCAAGCTGCTCAGACATACTGCATAACCATCCTGTTCGACTAGGCTGCATGATCAATTTGCCTAATCTCTGCTCGAACTATCAGGTCGCTGACCTCATCTGAGCACCAGCTCGCCCAGGCCAGAGTCTGCTCGCGTAATAACGTGCCGTGCATGCAGAATCTCCTCAGGATGGTAGCAACGTAGATTAAGAAACACGCAACTACCAAGTCAACGGATCATGTTAAATCCCGGACATTAAGGGTGTTAGTTGTGGAAAGTAAATCAACATTAAATGTTTTCCTATTTGAGTTGTACTAAAACTATAGCACCTCTCCCTCTCTATAATTAGAAGCAAAATCATCATAAAGGGGGTTGGTCTCTGATTCTTTATCTATTTCCTCTCTTTGGTCTATAACCACACAAAACACACAATAACAATGACTGCCTCTCCACCATCGGAGTCAGCGCCGTGGATGTAGGCCATTCTTAAGGCCGAACCACGTAAATCTCGTATGTTTTTCTTCTTCCTCTCTACCTCTCTTTTTGTTTGTTTTACATTTTTTACATATCTGCAGTCTGGGCTTCACGAACCAGCAGTTGATCATTATTTTACGTCAATATTTTGGCGCTAGAGGATGAGCTCAACTGCAAGATTTTTTTAGATCTTCGAATGTCAGGGCAAGAGAAAGAAGAACCAGAAGTTCTGACACCCAGGCACAACAATAAGATGCCTAAGCGGTAGGACAGATGGCTCCCCCTACAGATGAAGTCGCTAGAGATGTTATCCATCCAGTCCCTCGTCAGCCAATCTCGACGGTCCCTATGGCTTGGGGGCTCTAGGGATTGCATCAGCGACAGGAGGCACTGTAAAACTCGATGCAGCAGCTCAGAGACGCAATCAGAGCATTGACTCAAGCTTAGGCGCAGAATGCGCCCAGGCCAGAAGCTGCCGCTCCTCAGCAACGACAAGAGCAGGTATCACCTCACCCCTCTAATTCTCATTCAAGAGTTGAAGGTCATCAAGCTCAAGTAGAGGAAACAGAATATCAGTGACGAGCAAAGTTGCACTGAGCAGTTAGCTTGCGAAATAGGGAAAGTTTCTTAGATCACAGATCTTCAGGTCGCTGACTTAGAAGAAGGCACAGTCCCCAAAACTCGAGGTTAGAAGAACTCCTTCAAAGGGTTCTCTGGCTTGAAAAATGACGTGGAGCTCGATAGCAGAATGACTGGTATGGAAAAATGACCCCTTTCACCAGAGAAATTGAGGCACAACCTCTCCCAAGAAGGTTTAAGGTCCTTAGCATTCCGTAGTATAACGAGGACAGCGACCCATTCGACCAGACCTATAAACCACTAGCTTGTTAGTCAAGTGTCGGGTCTTTCCAGCAACCTTGGGCGACACTCCACTAGCTTGGTTCAAAAATCTCCCAGCTCGCAGCATAAGCAACTAGGGAGAGTTCCAAAGAAAGTTCATCAACTAGTATAAGGCTCTGAAGAAACAGCTCGCGCCTCCTTGCCACCTCGCGACAGTCTTCCAACGAAGAGATGAATCATTAAAAGACTATTTTGCTAGATTCAGAAACGAGGTCAACAGGGTTAAAAATCCCTCAGACGAAATCATCCTAACTGCAATTTCAGCTGGCCTTCGTAAGGATAGAAAATTGTATGAGGATATATACAAATCCCTAGTGAAGGACCTGGGTGAATTCTATGAGCGAGCTTCTAAAGAGATCAGGTGGGAAGAGGCTTTCAAACCCACGCAATCTGATCAAGAAGATGAAGCAAACCACTCCAATGAGGAAAGCGATCAGGTCGCTAAAAAGGTCAGAAAAGAGCCTAAGGCTAAGCAACCTAACTGCTATGACAGCTACAGCCTTTTGTCAGATGCTCAAGACAAGATATATAAAGCTGAAAAAGATAAGGAAGATTTTGGGAAGCCCAATCCTTTGAAGGCTCCTATTTATTGTAGAAACCAGAACGAATTCTGTAACTATCACAACAAGGTTGGACACACCACCTCGGATTGTAAAGACTTAAAGAATGCAATTAAAGACCAGATAAAGCAAGGTCGCCTGCATGATTATGTTATGACGCCAGTGAGCTTGCAACCTCAATAAGCTCAACTATCAGCTCAACAGCGAGCTCCCGAATAAGAGCATAAATCCACTGTAAGTGCCATCACTATATATGGTGGTTTTCACTTCACGAGCATGCCCCTAAAACTTAATAATCTTATGAACATGTATTTATGTCGAATTTATAATAAAAGCTCATACTATTATATTGTTGTGCTATAACAATCTTCTGATTTCTTTGATTGAATGTTGAGCACAACTGAGGCCATGGGCCCAGAAGACCTCTAAAAATGAGGGTTAGACTCCAGTCGTGACCCCTTAAGGGGCAAGGGGCCTAATATCGGTCCCTAGACCGACCCCACACTTACCGTGTAAGGCGAGATCGCGTATACAAACTTGACAGGTTATGCAAACTGTTGTTATCAACATCGTCCTAACAAGGACATTACGTTGTAGAGCTCAGGTTACGACCTTGTGAGCGCAGCTGAGGTTTCAACCTCCATAACTCTCGCTATAGAGCTTGGGTTACGACCCTTCGAGCGCAACTTGAGAGGCTTATGACTCGAGAAAGAACATTGTGCTATATTGCTCGGCTTGCAACTTTTTGAGCCCAGCTCGCTGTAAATGCTTGGGTACGCCATGTGAGCGCAACTCACTGCTCGGCTTGCAACTTTTTGAGCCCAGCTCGCTGTAAATGCTTGGGTACGCCCTGTGAGCGCAGCTCGCTGTACAGCTCAAGTTGCAATCTTGTGAGCGCAGCTAACGCTCAAATCTCCTCAACTCTTGCTATGTCAACGGGTTCCAACACCTCCTGAACATAGCTTGAGAAGCTCATTATTACCAATGACTTTATTTCTGAGTCTATAGGAAATTGTGAAGTGAAGCAAGCAAATGCCAAGCAGACCTCACAAGGTAACTCAGGCAGTAAGCTCAGAACACTTCTCTCCGCTAAAACCCACAAAAGCGATCTCCTTAAGATCGTTCCTCGCCTTAACTCGGCTCCTCCTTATCTTCAAGGAACTTGAGCTCGAAGTATGACAAATGTAAAATGATTTTGAAGAAGGCAATATAACAAGCTCATGCGCGCTAGATTTTACCAATAAGATCAAGCTCCCAGCCCGTAAGCGAACCAGGAGCTGGGGGGCTTCTGTTGTATGTATTTTGGGTTACCCCAAATGGGTTGGTAAAAGCCCAAAAACCCAATAAAACCGTCCCAACAGACAAAGGCTCAAGTTACTGGACCTCTGTTCACGGAAGTAGCCCAGCAGAGCACTGAACGAACAGTCTATAAATAAGCATACAGACGGGCTAGTGATCGAGCAGCTGCATGAGCAGTTCGCGTGACTGTACATAACATCCTGCTCCCGTCAACGAGCAAGGTCGACAAGATGATGAACGAGTAGATGGACGAGCAAGAATCCAGCCAAGACTAAGCTCAAACAATAAGCTCGCGTAAGAGCAATCTGCACGCTTTAACAAGCTTATTGCGTAAGCAGCTTAGCATTACAAGCTCTCAAGCTGCTCAGACATCCTGCAGAAACATCATGTTTGACTAGATTGCGCGATCAATTTGCATAATCTCTGCTCGAAATATCAGGTCACTGACCTAACCCGAGCACTAGCTCGCCCAAGCCAGAGTTTGCTCGTGTAATAACGTGTCGTGCACGCAGAATCTCCCCAAAATGGTAGCAGCACAGATTAAGAAATAAGCAACTACTAAGTCAACGGATCATGTTAAATCCCGAACATTAAGGGTGTTAGTTATGGAAAGTAAATCAATAGTAAATATTTTCCTATTTGAGTTGTACTAAAACTGTAGTACCTCCACCTCTCTATAATTAGAAGCAAAATCATCATAAAGAGGGCTGGTCTCTGATTCTCTATCTATTTTCTCTCTTTGGTCTGTAACCGCACAAAACACACAGTAATAGTGACCGCCTCTCCACCATCGGAGCCGGCGCTGTAGATGTAAGCCATTTTTAAAGCCAAACCACGTAAATCTCATGTGTTTTTCTTCTTGCTCTCTGCCTCTCTTCTTGTTTGTTTTGTATTTTTCACATATCTGCAGTCTGGGCTTCATGAACCAGCAGTTGACCATTATTTTACATCAACATTAACCATTCTCGAGGCATGAGTGGATATGTTATATATATGTGTGTGTGTATTGAATATTTGATTGGAACCTATTCAGAAGTAAATATACATCTATTTGTAAGATTGGCTTAATCTTTTATTATGAGAGGTTTATTCAATTTAAGATTTAATTGGAATTTAAAGGATTTGATTTGAATTCAGAATTCAGAATTCAGAAACTAATTTGAATCCTCTCTTAATCTAAGTTTTACCCAACTTTTTCCCAATCTTATAACATATAAGCATTATGATCAATAAATGGTTAAGACTTAGGATGTGATTTTCTTTTCATTTTTACCTTTTTAAATAATCAATTACATACTTAAAAAAAAAAATTAAAAAGATCTAAATTCCAAAAAGAAGGCACAACAAATCGAATATGATTGTATTGAAAATTAGGTAATAAATGACATATAGCTACTATCTAGTAAAGCATATTCTCAAGTATCTTCGGAGAACGAGAAACTATATGCTCGTATATTCTGGAGAGGATTTGATCCCACTAGGATATACAGATTTTGATTTTCAATCGGATAAGGATTCAAGAAAATCCACGTCCGGATCAGTATTCACTCTTGGTGGTGGAGCCATTGTATGGAGGAGTGTTAAGCAATCATGTATTGCTGACTCCACTATGGAAGCCGAATATGTAGCAACTTGTGAAGCAGCTAAAGAAGCGGTATGGCTACGTAAATTCTTGACTGATCTGGAAGTTGTTCCAGATATGGATAAACCACTTACCCTTTATTGTGATAATAGTGGTGCAGTGGCTAATTCCAAAGAACCAAGAAGCCACAAACGAGGGAAGCATATAGAGAGGAAATATCATCTCATTAGGGAGATCGTACAAAGGGGAGATGCGAACGTGATGAAGATTGCATCACAAGATAATCTTGCTGATCCGTTTATGAAGACCTTAACGGCTAAAGTGTTTGAAGGTCATCTAGAAGGTCTAGGATTACGAGATATATCCCATCTGCTCTAGGGCAAGTGAGAGATTGTTGGGTTTTATGCCCTAAGAGCTTGTAATAATGTAAACGGTTTTATAAATAATAAAGTATTCATTTTATTCAATTTATATATTTTGCAAAAATTGTATATATCATGAGAAACATCCTTGATTACTAATGTAATTTCAAATTAAGTATATAAGTGTTATATACAGGCGGATTTAATTTGAAATAAGTAATCTAAAGAGTCTGTAGAAAACAAATAAAGCTGGGTACTTTATTTGTGGTAAATCTACAGTTGCGGTCCATTTTGTATTCGGTACGATAGTTTTATCCGAGACTATTCATGTAGTGACATGGAAATGGAGGCATCTTATATAATAAAGATTATATAGGACTGGACCACGATAAACATAATTCTCTTATTAATATCCGTTAAACTCAGAGATTTATATTTATCAACCAGATGATCATATATGAATTGATCTTAATCATGAGTGTATTATGGACTCCTGCTTGTTGAGTTATATCCTTTGATTTACATGGGTGAGATCGGTGTAGATGTCCAGTCAATAACTTCGTACTTTGGGGATATGATTTAGTAAGTAGCTGGGAACATTCTACATAATAGTGGAATCCACTCCTTCTTGCGAGAAGTAGAGAAGTAGTTCCCTTAAGTGTTGATTTAGGTCTTGAACAATATGAGCGCTCAACTTTCCATTCATATGAAAATGGAAAGATAAATTCATAAGTTGTTATGGATGTATTGTTCATTAGAGAATCAATGGTACTTAAGGATTAAGAAATAATTAGAGGGGTAAAACGGACATTTTGACCTAGCTCTAATTATGAACTATTTGTGGAGGGTCAAATCATATGTAGTGATTAAATCAATGGACACTGAAAATTTCAGATTGTATAAAAACATCTACAATTTTGAGAGTGCAATCTTAGGTTTTTAGTGGAGTAACTCTAAGATTAATAATAGTAAATTATTAATTAAAGAGTTTAATTAATAATTTTGATATTATTGGAGCTCAAAATTATAGGTCCATCGGGTCCCCTTGATAGCTCATTTCACTATAAGAAACTTGTATATAAAATATTGTAATTAGACCGTCTAATTATAATTGCTACGAAAGTAGCAAAATTTGTGTTCACTTAATATTTGAATAATATTGATTATTCAAATTATTTAATAATTAATTAGCTAATTATTAATTATGAATTAATAATTATTTAATTAATTTTATAAGAGGTTTTGAATTTGATTCTTAGTTGTGACAGGGTATAAATTAATTATGAATTAATTACAGGTCACATGTTTAATTTTAAAAGTATAACATGAATTAATTTTGAATTAATTATGTTATATGGGGTAAAAGTTTAATTTTAATAAATTTGGGGCTTAATGTTAATTTGATTAATTAAAACCCTAATTAGTTGCCTATAAATAGAAAAGAAATAGTTTTTTTTTCCTAACAGAAGTTATATTTTGGTTTTGCTTTACGTTCTTTGAAAAGAAGAGAAAAAGTTTTCTTTTAGCATAACCAAAATCTTAAACTCACTTCTTATATATATATTATTGAGTCTTTTTAGAAAAGAAATCAAAAGAAAGTGAGCACAATACTATATAACTGTGCCCACTCACTAGTTTCTTGGTGTAGAGTCATATCGAGGAAGGCTAGGTGGTGAGCAATCCACAGAGATCAATACATAAGGTAAAAATCTGATTTTTATTTTATCTTATATTATTTTATTTCAATGTTTTATGGATCTAGGGTTTATTGAGTTTTCTAAAAATTTTTAAAACTCAGTGTTCCGTAAAATTTATATTTTTAATAAAAACAATTGTTGTTTTTCCTTCATGTTCCGCGTATGAGAATTTCAACCGAAATGAGAAAGATTAATTATTTGATTACCTAGATGTATCCGTGTTTATGGGGGTCTAATGCTTCCATAATCAGGCTGCATATTCCGGAGCTCCTTGGTGAATGCTCGAAGGAAAGGTTGTTTGTAATGGCACTGAGACTTGTAATCTACGTACCCATCAAGTTATTAATATTTAATATTGTTAACAATTTTATTTTGAATGATATTTATATTATGTTAGATAAAAAAAAAATGTCCACTTTCTTTAGCTAGACAATAGTTACGTACCTAGTATTCATTCGCTTGATTACCGATTTAGAGTTGTCATTATTTTTTTCAAACTATTAAAATTCACAAAAGAAAAAAAAAAAATTACCTCTTGAATATCATATTCTGTGATTTTTCCATTAGCATTCTTATCTACCTTGCATGATCACCAATATTTGTGTATGCTTTGTAAAGATATTAATTAATAAAGATTATTATAAATGTATCACAACCTCAAATCTTAACTACTGTAATTAGACTCATTTCAATCAGCTTAGCTTTTTGGTCTGATGACAACTAACATGATATTAGAGATTGAAGGTATTTGGTTCAAACCCTCTCACCCCCTTTATATTAAATTCTTTTCGTTGTACATGTTATATGGTAGAAGACATTTAATATGTATCTGACATCTATTATTTGTTCATATTTTAAATATTATAGTTGAGTAACTTTATATCAATGTTTAATAGGTATTTGACATCTGTCACTTGTCCATGTTTTAAATACTATAATTAAGTCATTTCCTATCAGCTTAAATTTGTGGATCTAATGGTAACTAACAATTATAAACTAATTAAAATTTTAAATTTTCTCAAATAAAAAAAAAAAGATATAAAAAAATACTAATATGGCAATGAAAGTTTTAGGAGTAGAATCAAAGCTCTCATCCGAAATCTGTTCCCAAAGCTCGTACAACTATTCTTTGTTAATGTTGTCACCATTTATACTATGTTTTCACGCAAATCCCCGAAATAGTTCACTAGCAAATTCCTTAGAGTTGCCATTCATACCTCTCTTAAGTTTTAATTAAAAAAGAAAAAAAAAACAAGCAAAAATTGTGATGTTATCTTCATTAATTAAGGAAGAAATATCCAAATCATTTCTGAATTGTTGTTTGAAAAATTATCAAATTAATCCATGGCTTTGAGAAATCATTATTGCTGTCCTTATTGCTTTATCTACTTTATAATGCTCTTATTTCTATTTGTGTCTAACTAGTCTCTTTGAACCATTACTAGCATTTTTAAATTTCTATCATTGAGTAAAGCTAAAAATGTTGAAATATAACAAAGATTTTCTACAAAATTACACAAAATACTTAAATTTACAAAAGAAATATTGTATAATTGGCATGACCCTCCTAGATTTCTATCTTGAATATAAGAAATCCTTGTGATAAGCTAGGAAACTAACCGTATATGATTATAAAATTTCATTTAGAAAATCATTTGGAAATCTGACAATATATGAGGTGGTTTAATAAAATTTTCGATAATATAACTACTATTATCCATCAATTCCACCCTGAAATATGTAAAAATCAACACTTCTAAAATATTTCATTATCACATCATCTCTCCTCCCTCTAATTAATAATAAAAACCAACCAATTACTATTCTTCTCACCCAACTCAATTCTTTGCATATTCATTTATTTTTATTCATTTTCAAATTATATTATTTTTACCTTTCTTTTTTCATGATTGATTTATCTATATTTTTTTTTATCTCACTTTTTCTCTTATTTTAATAATTTCTTTATCAGATCTTATTTCTTCTTTTGTAAAGTATAAAAAGATAATAGTGAAACTTCATCACTTAGAGTTTTAATTTTGCCACAAAATCTATTAATACTTAAATATCATTGTTCATATTTGAATTGATTAAAATTTGAATCAATTAAAATATTGAAATATTTAAGATATAGTCAACCCATCATTCGTAAAATGTAGTTCCAAATTGGTCGTAAAATGTAGTTCCAAATTGGCCACTGCTTGCCACAATCGACGGAAACTTAAAACAAGATATTTGAAAATGAATAAAAAGAAACAAAGATGCAAAGAATTGGTTGGATGAGAAAAATATTAATCAGTGGATTTTTAATATTAACCGGAGAGAGAAGAGTTGATGTAATGACAAAGAGAGATGTGAGAGAACACTTTTATATGAAGTGTAAAATTAAGTTATATATAAAGATGAAAGTAAATCTAAATCATTGAAATCTTCATCATCTAATGGTCAACAAATTTGTATAACAATTTGTATCAAAATTTGTGTTCTCTGATCCTGTCTTATATATAAGGATTATTATTAATAAATAATTTTATTCAATCAATAAGATAATCAAACTCAATATATATCCACACATACACATTCAAACATTTAGTTAATTTATAGAGTTCAAGATTATCATCGTGATATTTAAACGAAAGATTGAACACACGTTCTCTCAAACGAGGAGAAAGTATATTAGAAATGGAACATATATAGTGATTCCCACAAAAAAAGCTGGACCAAGATCTTTAGTGCTCTTATTTGATTAAATTGATTGCAGATAATTGAAAGATGACACTATTTTATTCAAGAGAATGGATTTTAATGCAACGCAATATTCGGTTTGATATTGATAAGAATATCATATTTCTTCTCCGTTCAACCAACGGCTGTAGAAGTGCAGTGACTCTTTTGGCTTGTATTCTGGGACTGTGTGCCCTGCTCCCTGTATCATATGATTATATAACATACACATTCATTAACACTATAATTATTACAAGTTAAATTTTCAAAAATGAAAAGGAATTTTTATGAACTAGAAAAATTTACTGAATTTAATTGTATTGGTAAATTTATAGAAACAACAATTTCACCTAAGTGGTTTCAAAAAGTATGCAATGGGAACCTTTGATTCATGATTTTAGAACAATTTTCGAAAAGTATGACAAGATCCAAAATTTTTATTCGAATTATATTCTTAATTATTCTTGCATTCGATCATCAGTTTGATACAATATTCAAAAGTATTTTCTATAAAAAAATCGACACATTAAACGACAATTATAGAAGCAAAAGTAACTAAGCAAATTTCAACTATATACAATTTTTTTTTTAAAGATTATATAACTGCAACTGTTTTTATATAGTATATCCACCGAATGGTTTTTCCTTATATGCTCGAAATATATATTAGACATATAATTCAAATTTTTTTCCTTTTTAATGTATCATAATTTTCTAGGGATGCTACGAAAATCTCTCAGAAAATAAACTAATTTGAAACTAACCCTGCTTTCTAAAATATTAGGAAGAACCCCCTATCATTACATTTCCATCCAAAAAGTGAATATTTTTCATCCAAATCGATGAAGTGACTCAACTAACCCTTATGGAATGACTGATGGAATAAGATGATAATTGTCCCATGGGTAAAGATATTGTCAGCTATAAATATGATTTTCATACCCAAATTAATTAGATATTGCCAATCACAAATATGATTTTCACACCCAAATTAATAAAATACTCATTAATTAATTTTAAAATTTTTTAGACTAAAATACAAGCACCCAATATACCAATATTAACCCTATTTAAACAACATTAATTTTATTCATCTGAAATAAGATTTTTATCTTTATTCTTTCTTATTTCTCTTGAACATAACTTATTAACCATAATCCTAAATTTACACTTTAACAAGAAGAAAAAGAAGTCATACTTAAAGGTTAAAGCTACCAATTTTTTACCAAGAATGAGACCTTATTTTATGTTTTAATCACTCTTTACTATTTAGATGGACAAAAAATAAATAAAAAATAATGTTTTACATTTAAAAAAAAAAAAAATTCTAAAGAACTATTTGATATATGTAAGATTCATAATTTTTATTTTTTATTTTTTTGTGTAAATATTCTGTTAGAAATTTTTATGATTTTTTTTTATTAACTTAAAATTAAAAATGAAAAATTATTTTAAGTTTTAAAAGTAAACAAATTATTCTACTAGTATGTTATTATCCTTTTTTATAATTTTATTTAAGGATTATTTTGTCATATAAATATTTTTAGAAAAATGGACGTTAAAATTATGGCTGGCAATAGCTCTACCCTTGTCCCTTTATATTAAATTGAAAATACTCTAATACCCTCATCATCACCGCCATCCATCTCATACCTCTTCATCACCAGCCATCACATATATTTATTATCGTTCATCACGTAACTCTCCACCTTCATCACCACTGTTTGTCTCGTTCTCATCATCATCAGCACCAACTTCATCGTCATTCTTAAACACAATCTTCTCCACCAAATGTGACCTGCTACCTCTTACTTTTTTTCTCTCTACCACACAACCTCTCTCCCTTTTCTCTCCTCCATATTTTCTCAGCTTTCCCTCCATTTCTCTACAATAGATCTGAAGCAAATATGAAATTTGAGTGTTTTGAGCCTATGGAGTTTGAATGTTTAAAGCTTGTGAAGTTTGGGTCAATTGTTTAGCTATTTGAGATCTAGGTTAGGGGTGGGTGTTCAATTCTGTTTAGAGGCAATATATATATATATATATATATATATATATATATGACTTTTATAATAAGGTATATTTGATTTTAAAAAATATGAACAAATCAATTAAATTTATCAATTGTATTTTCTCTCTTAAAAACAAATTCTCTCATCTATTTAATTCAAATGCAATGAATGAATTTGATTGATTGATCTTTTCTTTAAAATTAGGTATACCTGATTATAAAAACATTATATATATATGGTAGTTGTGTAATGGAGATTGGAGAGAGAGACGTTCAATTCGATCGAGTGTTATATGGGTATTTGGGGCTGTGTTTGGTTGTGGTGTGGGTATAGGGGTTAATGTTGTTATAGAAGAGACAAAAATGAGATACTTAAGATTAAGATTAAGAGGTAAGTTATGAGAGAGATGAGACGATGAGGATTGATAATAGAGTTAGCAATAATGATAAAGTTGATGGTGATAAGGATGTAGTTGGCAATGGTGATGAACTTGGTAACAGTGATTGTGATGATGATGATGAGGAGGAGGAGGAGGAATATTGATGATGAAGATGGATGGTGATGAACAAGTTGAATTTGAGGGTTTCATGGGTGGAAAGTGATGAAGAATTGTACTTGTAGGTGAGGAAGAGATTCGAGTCATTGACTAAGAGTTGGATGGTTGGGACTTTTTTAAATTTTAAAGTAGTTTAATTCATTTGTTTTGATCACTGATTTGCACTGGTGAACAATTGTACGGTTGTCAATTTTTTTCCAATTGAAATAATAAATCAATTTATCAGTTCACGATTTTACCTTTTCATTCTAGCGCAGTTATTGATTTTTGGGATATTTATAATTTCGCCCCCAATGTTTGATCCTAATCTGAAACACCTCTCCTTAATTTCATAAATAGTCGTTTTACCCCCCGCCATTAGTCTGACCATTAAAAAGGGTGATTCTGACAATGCTAAAGGATTAAATGACCCATTTGCCCTTGCTTTAAATTTAATTAAAATAAAATTTAAAAATCAAATAAAATTAATTAAAATAAAATCAAAATCAAAATTAAAAAACAAAATTAACAAAAGAAGATATCCACCATCCATCTCTGAAATAGACGATGGAAGATCAAAATTAATTTAATAATAATAAAAATAAATAAGAATTAAAAATAACAAATAATTTTTTTAAAAAAAAGGTATCTCTACCGTCCATCATAAAATTAATTTAAAAATAAAATTGAATATATATTTGTTTAAAAAAATAATTTTTAAAATTTTATTAAAAATAAAGATAATAAATCTTCACCATCCATCTTTAAAATATATAGTGACAATCAAAGAATTTAAAAAAACTGGAAAAAAAAATTGTTGCATAAAAAAATTAAAAAAAAAAAATTAGTGATCTTCAAAAAATTAAGTCAAATTAAATCAAATGAAATTAAAAATAAAACTAAATTTTATCTGTAAAATCATCACCCATCAATTTATCACTCAACCAACATCTCATCTTCTATCAAAATCAAAGCTCTAACATCTTAATTTCAATCAAAATTATCATCATCAAGCCATTCATCATCACCCAACCAACATGCAGTTCATCACGCAACCAACCCAAACGAGGGCATCTTCGACTTCAATCAAAATCAAGCCCACAAAATCAACTTAAATGAAATCAACCCAAACCCACTCACTTGGAAACCAAACCTAGTTCATCACCTAACCAACCCAGACAATGAGGGAGTATTGTTAAAGAGGAGGTGTGAGGTCAGTGGAGAGAGGTTTCTGGCCGGAAACTAGACCAATCTAGTTCATCACCCAACCCAAACGCACTCACTTGGAAACCTAAATATCCAAGTGAGTTGAGGGAGAAGAAAGATGAGGGAGAGAGATGAGGGGGAAAGGAGACGATGATGGTTCCTCATTTGGGTTGGAATCGAACCCAGATGATCAATGGGTTTGAATGGAACCTTAAGGAGGTAGTAGTAGGGGAAGAGCGAAGGAAGGAGGGGAATCAGCATCGAAGGAGAGGAAATGATGATGGTTAACCTGGGTTGGGTTCGAATCATACCCAGAGGGGGTAGCGACAGGTAAAAAGCGAAGAAGGGAGGGGAGATCAGAGAACGACAGAGAGAAAAAGCTTTTGGATGATAGTGGAAGATGAAGTGGAAAGAGATTTTTTTTTTTCAATAAATTTATTTTTTTTTGTTTTTAAATATAAAATAAAAAAATTTAATAAAAAATAAATTAAATTAATTATTAATTTGATCTCCACCATCCAAATGAACGGTAGAGATGAAACATTCTCTTTGTTTTTCAAAAAATAAAGAAAATTTATATGTTTATTTATTTTTTTAATTATTTTTTATTAATTGATATTTATTTATTAGCTTCATTTACAATTTTGCCTTTCCACCCCTAACGGCAATGGGCGGAATTTATGATGGCGGACTAATTTTGAAATTAGGGGGAGTCATTTCAGATTATGATCAAAGTTGGGGCCAAATTATAAATATCCCTTGATTTTTTTTTTTTTTTTTATGGTAGGGGTCTTTTCCTAATATTTAAATTGTGGGGCTACTTTCCGATTAGTTTGTGGTTCTTCATGATGTCCCTTTTTCTAACTTGTAATAGAATTGTGAATCAAACTATATGGTAATGTATATATATATTTTTAAATGGTTGAAGTTATATGTAATATTACAAACAGAACAACTATTAGAAATGGCAATGGTTGATGTTAAAATAAATAAATGTTATTTTTTTCTCTCTAGCTAACTTCAACAGAGAGATTTATTGAAAAATAATAATAATAAATTAAATAAAAATATTTAGTAATGCATATATGTACCTTGATGGTGAGAAAGGTGAGGTTATGGTCGTATCCTTGTAAATACCTGCAACAATTATATAAAACATGTTATTTCAAAAATTAAATAAAAAAATTTCACCACAGAAATTATATTAATTGACATATTTTGTATGTTCAAAAATTTGATTGCATCATAAAATAGCTTTTACTACGGAATGCTAAAAATTGTGATATACTATCTTTACAACCTTAAAATTTATATCGAATCAAAACTAGTCTAGGACCATCACGATTTGTTTATCATCAATGAATACATTCAAAGGTTTTATTTTTTTATTTTTTTTTTTTAAAGGAAAGATATTTGGTACAAAGGATATATATATATAAAGTATATTTGGGTATAGATACACTTGATAATTATAAAACGACTGATTGTATTATTAAATTACTGGTTGTGTTTATTATGTATGGTTACAATTACAGTGAATCATATCATTTAACTATAATCAGATATAATAAACACTATTAGTAAATTTAGAATATAATTAGTGCCAAGTATATATATATACCTAAATACATTGAAAATTGAGATTATAAAATTTAAATAAAATATATACCCTGAAGGCACGTCTTGATCATTAGAATACCAAGCTCTCCACTCATCCACAATGTTATAACCAAGAGATCTTGTCCAGGCTTGGCTTCCAGTGAATGGCACACACATGTCATGATCACCACTGCCAATAAAATTCACCAAAACACTCATTTCAAATTTCCTTGAGATCTGGTGTGTGTATTCAACAGGCTAAAGCTGTTATATATCATATATAAGTTTAACATCATAATAACACCAAATATATTATAAGTCAACGTATGTCAACAGGTTTTTCACGTAGACATATTTAAAAACACGTTATATATGTCAACAGGTTTTTCACATAGATAAATTTAAACACACATTATATATGAGATTTGGGGAATTCAAACCAAGATTTATAGTCAAGCAGCTCTGACATATAAGGTAGTTAGTGTACTCAAAAGCATAAGCTTCAAAGAAACGCTGAAATAATAACATCAAATAAAAAATTCCATATTTTTTTTATATTATTAAAACTGAAGTTTCAATAGTCTGTAAGAAGAGTTCCTTGATTTGATTAGATGAAATATTACCTATAAATAAGAGCTCTATATCCTTGTGTAGTTAGATTTTTGTGATAACTGAGCATACTTGGGGCGTCATGGAGGTACTCAAAAGAACTGCATAACGTCCACGGATCTGACTCGTTTTTCTATATAAAATGGTGTTAGTTGTACAGTTAATAACTGTTGTACTGAAAAATAATATTTCAACAAAGACAAAATAAAATGTGAATAGACTCTTATTGATGAACTCTTCTTTGTAACTATACCACATGGAGTGCTTTTCTCACAGATTCATCATTAAGCCATGTAGTTGCAACTTCAACATCCTGTACTAGCAAAATTCAATTTTTAGCTAGCGATTACAATCTAAAAAATCATTGTCTAATATCAATCTTAGAATTTTGTTAAAAATAGGACGTTTTTACTATGACATTAAAAGGACTTACAATGCAGGGGGCATAAGTACTAGTTTTCAAAAGTTCAGGCCAAGGAGAAACAATTCCAGGCATGACAGGAGCCCTAAAAGGCCATGCACGTCCAAATATTCTTTTTCTGACTGGAAGAGGCCTCTCCGTTTTCCCCAATTCAAGGAAACTATTTGGGATTTTGTTTCCTTTCTTCAAAGTTGCATCCATTTTGCTTGAATTCGGGCTGTGGTAGCATGGCTCAAGGATGTCATAAATGTTTAGATTAGCAACAGCCTGTTTATCAACATCAACAACATTGAAAGTTTAATTTCAAATTATCAAGAACTATGATTGGCACTGACTAGTTTCAATTAATATATTCTATTACACAATGTCTAAAATTCTTCTAATTTAATTGCATTATCAACTTGTGTTCTGTATCTGCAGTAGATAATTTAATTGTGATAAAAGGACGTGATACGATCCATGAGTTGGTACCAATTAAGATCTAAAATGATAAGGAGATATAGAATAGCAATAATCACCTCGTGAACTTTTTCTATCATCTGTTCACAGTTTCCTTTTTTGTATGGCGGATAGTATTTTCCTCTACAAGCAGCTTGTACTTCCTGGAAATGTTTTAACAGTAATAATTATATTAACAGCAACAATAATAACACGGCATATGAAATTAATATGTAATTAATTTAGAAACTATACAAGATTTTAATAAAATAATAAGTACGAGGAATTAATTTCATGAGAGCCATGAGGGAAAACTTATTAAGTGTTATTAGAAGTATATGGATATATTAATTGATATAATCTGATTTCATTATTAACTTCATGTATTAGTAAACATTATAAGCATGTTAATGGCAGAAACTCACATAAATTTGTCAAGTTAAAATGAAAGCAATAAATTGATGCAGAATTTATAGCATTTTAATGCAAAAAAAAAACTATGACCTATAAAATTTCACAGCAATTTGTGAAGTTGAGTACAACTAACATAGAAGTGAACATTTTGATTGTAATATCAATTGCAAAATTGATTTCGTTTAATATTGATTTTGTAAATCATGATACCAGTTCTTAATAAACCCAAAAATTAAACTACATGAAATCATTCAAATTGAAATGAATAATTAAGTCTTAATCAGTTCAATGAGATTTTCTCTTGTATGTTATATCAACAAAGTTTAATTTAAAAATAATAAATGAATAATCAATTCTACTAAATCAAAGCAAGTTGAAGGCCAAGGTTGAAAATATTACATTAAAGGTTTTAGTTTCCTTTATTCAATGCAACTGCAAATTATCCTTCAAAAATTTACTTTTCATTATTTTTCGTGCTATTTCACTGCGTTAAATTTAAGTAACACTAATTAACCTCATAAATATCATCTGATATAAGACCCATGCCATGAGCAAATGGCACAAGAGCATTCCCATCAAACTTTGGGTCTGTAACTGCATTTCCAATCATATAACCCTGCATCAATATTCAGAATCAGCTTGAGTGTTTATTTTTATATGAAATAAAATAATAATAATAATAATAATAATAATAGCAGATGATAAAAATTCAGAATCAGGTTGGTTGAAGAAGAAGATGGATTGCAGTGGAAGAAGAAGAAGAAGACGAGTTCCAGGTAAGACGGTGGTTGTTATTAGCACCGCCGGCGACTAGTTGTTGAAGAAGAATCACAAAAATTCACTTGAGAATCAAACAAGCAAATCCCAAAAATCACAAAACCAAACCTTTAACACCAGCCCAACAATCTCAAAAGTCACCTAACCAAACCTTAAATACCAGAGCTGGTGGTGGAGGTGAGAGATGGCGTCGAGGAGGCCGAGTCTGGACATGAGCACGTCACCAGAGGTGATGGACAAGTTGAGCAGCGTGGCGGCAACGTTCTCCTGAGCTAGATGAGAAGTGATGCCGCCGGCGATGTAAGGGAGGGTGCCAACGTCAATGATAATGGAACAGTAGTCATCGTCTTGCTTGGAGATGAGGCGATTTTGGTCGCAACAAAGCCGAGCTTGTGACTTTGTGCAGAGATGGAGCGGCTGGTTTGGTCGGTTGAAGGAAAGAGAGTGGGGATGATTGTGATTTTTTATTTTTTTTAATTACAAAATTATATTTAATAATTCGGTCGTGGTAGAGATTGATTGGTCCAATTAATTTTTTATTTTATTTAATAATTAAAAATTTATATACCCCTTATTCACGACTTAAAATCCATTTACCTTTATACCCTTACACCTTAACGGAACTGTCTGTTTATTAAAAAAAACAATCGACCCTCTAATAGTTGGACCATTATGGATAATATCTCATTTTACCACTTATGACCCAGCTCTTTCAACAATCAAACACATCCTTGAATATATTTCAAATGCATCAATCTAATTAATTTTATCAACTAATGTTTGATCTATAGACTTTGACTCTGGTCATTAAAACAAATTAAAAAAAAAACTTTTACTTCTATAAAAATAATCTGTGCTTTTTTTTTCCCCCTTAAACCTTGAGGATAATAAAAGCATATATGTACCTTGAAATTAATGATAGGCTTTTCACCAGCTTTAATTCCTACAAAGAAAATAAGTAAATAATAATAATAACAATAATAATTAGGATTAGGTTATAGTAGCATAAAATTTTGACTAAAAAAGTGACTACAAAATTCAGTAATCTATTTTCACTCAATTTCATAAATAATAATAATAATAATAACTCCTAGTATTATTTTAAGGTAAATGTATTTTTCATATTGAAAATCCTCGAATTTAGCCATCCTAATATGAATATAATCTGTTTTTCTAACGGTTAATTTTTCTTTGAAAAAAAAAAAAAATTCATGTAAAAAAATATTTCATTCTAAAAAGAATTGGTTAAAATGGATTGCAAAATAAAGGAAGATATATAATACCATTATCAATTGCAGCAGCAAGAGTTGGGACGTAAATTCCAGCATAAGATTCTCCAGAAACATAAAATGGATTGGATCTGAACTCTGGAAATTGCTTGAACCACTGAATCAATTGACATGCCAGGAAATTGTTAATTAAAATGAAGAAAACGTCAAGCAGAATATTTACTTTTTTGCATTAACTCAAGAGATAATCATGTAGATGTTTTCAATATAATCATGAATTTATGAAATGCTCCTTACAGTCTTTAGATATGAATTTATTCCAAAGAAAAAATTACTAATGAGGGGCATTTTCTATTGTTTTGAAAGCCCGTTTACTGTTTTATAAATGTAAGAATGGACAAAAACAGATTTTTCCATTTTATCTAACAAATAAGAATTAGAAAAACAAAATTTATTCTTAACAAATTTGTTTAAAATTCTAAAAATGAGATAAAAGCATTTTTTGCATATTTTTAAATTCCTTTTTCAATTAAGAATTAATATAATCGTCTTCAAAATACATTAATTACATGCAAAATTCTAAAATTATTGAAAATATTAAATTTAGTGTGTGTCTATATATATATATATATATATATTACTTTGTACTTATTACCTCAACAAGAAATTTTTTTGTATCAGCAGCTGTTTGTAAATCACTTGTTGAATATGACTCACTGTCTTTAACATAAGAGAAACCAACAACGCCAGGAGAATCCAAATATATAATATTAGATACCTGAAAAATATAAAAGATTGGACTCAAACTTAATTATCAAAAAATATATCAATATAGAATGGTTTTCACCTTAGTACGAACTATAATTAATTGAGTTAGTATATTATATGTAAGCTGTAAAGAAAGTTGAAAAAGTTTTGATTGATGTTGACTATAGAAAAGTAAATGAATCTAATTATATATATATATATATATGAGTCGTCTATAATATATTTGGGTATCGATATATCTGAATTAATTACATTTTAAAATAATTGATTATAATTTATCGTGTCTAACTACAACTAAACATATCTTATTACAACTAAATATAGTCAATTGTTGTAAATGTGATCTGACTTATTTAGTTATAATAAGATATAATAAATATATAATAAAATAAAATACAATCAGTAATTTTATAATGCAATTACTCATGTATATATATAATATATATATATGGGTTGTCTATAAATTGACTATAATTTATTATATTTAATTATAACTAAACATGTTTGATTATAATTAAATATGGTCAATTGTTATAAATGTGATGTGATTCATTTAGTTCTAATAAGATATAATAAATATATAATGTAAAATAAAATACAATCAATAAATTTAGAATGCAATCACTTATATGTGTATACATATACATATACATATACATATATATGGGTCGTCTATAATCTATATTGATATCGATAAATCTAAACTGATTATATTATAAAATTATTAATTATAATTTATTATATCTAATTACAACTAAACATATCTTATTACAATTAAATATAGCTAGTTGTTGTAAATATGATTTGACTAATTTAGTTATAAAAAAATATAATAAATATTTAATCAAATAAAAAAAAATACAATCAATAATTTAAGAATGTAGTCATTCATTTATAATTGTCAGGTATATCAATACTAAAGTATATTATACAATGGGCTATATATATAATGCTTTTAAAATTAAGTATATCTGACTTTAAAATGTAAAGGTAAACAAATCAAATTCATCCATAGTATTTGGATTAAATAAGAGAAAAAATTTATTTTAGGAAAGAGAATGCAATGGATGAATTTGATTAGTTAATTCTTACTTTTTAAAATCAGGTATACCTGATTATAAAAGCTTTATACATATATATATAAGACTTTTATAATCAAGTATGCCTGATTTTAAAAGTAATGATCAACCAATCAAATTCATCCATTGCATTTGAACTAAATAGAAGAGAAAATACAATAGATGAATTTGATTAGTTGATCATTATTTTTTAAAGTAAGGGAGTTATTATTTTTAAAGCACTATATATATATATATATATCTTCGTTGTATTTGAATTAAATAGAAAAAAGAATTTGTGTTAGGAAAAATAATATAATAGATGAATCTGATTGGTTGGTTCTTGTTTTAAAAGGTAAGAGAGTCCTCATTTTAAAAGCACTATATATATACACATATATATGACTTTTACAATAAGATATATCTGATTTTAAAAAGTAAGGATCAATTAATCAAATTTATTCATTCTATTTTCTCTTCTATTTAATTCAAATACAATAGATAAATTTGAATTGTTAGTCCTTACTTTTTGAAATCAAGTATACCTGATTTTAAAAATATTTTATATGTGTGTATATATTTTCAAAACAACATTTAGTATAAATTCTTTGCATAAGAACTTGTTAAGTAATTCTTATTTATTTATTTATGTATTTTTTAATATGAAACTTTCTGTTTTTTGGGTTGAAACAACATTTAAAATGTTAAGATGGAAGATTGGTACCACCCTTTGATAAGTGTAAAGTGCTTTCAACAATAACTTTCACCTTGGACCAGCTATAAGGATTGAGATGCAAAGTGGGCATTTGCCCTTTTTTCTGGCCCTTTGCAAAATTAAATGGCCCTGTATTACACAGAAGTAAATATTGGATTAGTTTACTCTTAAATAAATTCTGTTAAGAAATATCAAATTAAAAATTTGAGATAAAATATGTACAAGTTCAAGTTTAAATTAATTGAATACACAATAAACTACAAAATGATACTAACATCAACAAGTTCAAAATAATGTAAGGTTGCATGCGAATAGTAAGTTAGTGAGAGAGAGAGAGTTTCAACCATGTTCATAGACGAAACCATCCATGCTAGAGCAACCTGGTCCACCATTAAGCCATAAAATCACTGGATCTCCGGATGGATTCCTCTCTGATTCAACAAAGTAGTAGAATAGATTCTCTAGAAGACCACGAACATTTTTAATGCTGACATACCTACAAATCCCAAATTCACCAAACCACAATTTTTTAATCCATACAACAATCACCAACATAAACGTTAACGTGTAATATATATAACTAATAATTAATATAAATTACAACATAATTTTGAGATACATATCATAAACACCAATTGTGAGATATAATAAGGATAGAGGTGTAGAGGGGAAGATGTCCCACAACAAATTAATACATTACTTTTATTACCTACAGTAGCTAGCACAGTCTTTAAAACAACAAAATGAATGTAATCAACAGAAACGGAGCAATAAGCACCCGTTTCTGGGTGTGTAGATCCCTCTCAATTGGGAGTTGTCATCCGGACCGTGCCTTAGTGTCCTATCTCGGTTGGTCCCGGTCATCCTTTGGGCCTATCCCAGCTACAGTCCATGTACTCAAAAAAAAAAAAAAAAAAACATAAACAAAGCAATAAGGAGATATACCCGGAATAGTGTTTGGAGGGGAAGGTACCATTGAAGCCAGGAAGGTTAGTGACTAAAGCACTTTCAGGAGCTGTTTCAATAAGCACAACATCAAAAAATATGCAGAGTGAGAAAATGAAGAAAAATTTATCCATGGCGATCAATATATTTTATCAAACATTATTATCATTATTTATATTATTGTTTTTTAAAGGCAGCGAGAGTTCCGCATGCAAGAAACTAATGCAAATAAGGTATGGAGGGCCAAACCTGACGTCTGGCATTTTGTAAGTTGGCTTTAAATAAGCAAGAAGTTAATGCAAAATGATTGTTTTTAATTTCCCAGATATTCCTAAATCTACCTTATTTAATCCAAATTTAAATGAATTCTATTGAAATATAAATGTATTCAATTCAGATTAGTAAAGAAATTATTAAAATCTAGATATATTCAATTTAGATTTATATGAAATCCAAGAAAATCTATGTGTATTAAAAAAGTTATTAACTTCACATATTTCAATTAAGGGGGGTGTATTCAACTTTGAAATTTATTGAAATTTAAAAGATTTTAAAAATCTGAGTGTATTCAATCTATTTTAGAAGTCCATTAGAATTTGGGTGTATTCAATTAAGATTTGTAAGGATTCTAATAAAATATTGGTGTATTCAATATATACTTTTAAAAAATCTAAATAAATCTAGATGTATTTAAAAAATAAATGATTTTGTAGGAATTAGATTTTCTTGGATTGTGAAGGATTTTTAAACCCTAAGTATAAATAAAAAACCTAATATGAAATCTTGCCCCATCCTCAAAGATTTCCTAAGTTTTTCATATGTTATTTTTTTCTTCTCTTGGAATAAGCGACGGTGAATTGAAAGTACGTTATATATTTTTCTTTTTCATATTAAATCGTTCTACTACATTCAATTGCTATGTTTTTTATTCTGTTTCACGATTCAATTTTGATTTGCTTTACCATAATCAGTTCCATGTTGTGAACAATACTGATGCTTGTGATGATTTGATTGTGATCAATACTAGTTTCATGAGTTTGTTTAATGCTGTTATGAGTATTTTCACGATCAGGTTTAATGAGCTGTCCAAAGCCTAAAGGGCGGGCCCAGCGACAAGAAAGCCTAAAAAGGTCTCTCTTTTTGCTCGTTTATCTGTTCATCTGACCGCTTGGAATCTGCTCGGTATTCTGCTCACGTATTCGATCGCTCATCAGCTTTTCTTTTGCGTTCGTTTATTAGCTCGTAACTGAGCTCGTTTATGGGACTGGTCGGTTGTTCGTTCTCTTGCCCGCACAACCCCTCTAGTCTGTCTGCACGTGTTTGCATACCTGCTTGCCTACGAGGCCTATTGTTCGCCAATACATCTAATTGCTAAAGTGCTCGCCTATGACCTATATCAGTGACTTTCAAGATGGTTAATTTACCCGAGCTTTAATTGCTCGTTAACTCGACAGACTACTCTGCTCGCTAAAGAGTTCGCCACTACTACATTTCTCTCATCGCAAATCAATAAAAGTCAAAGCTATCAAGTAGATTACAGCCTAAGGCGTGTCGTGCACGTCAATCCTGTCAGAGATTATAGTCTAAATTACGGTGATCTCACCTAACCTACATGGGTTAGCCGCTTAAACCAATGCTTTGGGCAGCATTAAATGCAATCCAAGCGTATTAAATAGGATTCAGGCACATTAAATATAACATATCATTACAATTTTGTCTCACTGTACATTATTTTATTATATTCTACTGTAGTTCCTCCCTTCTTCTATAAATAGGGAAGGACTTCCTTTGTAAATATAGACATCTCTTAAGTGTCATTACTCTACTAAAATAGTGAAAGAGTGAACAGTGGACGTAGGCATCTTTTTGGACCGAACCACTTAAAATTTTGTATTCCTTTTTTTTTCTTCCCTGACTTCATTGACTCTATTTGCTTTCGCTTAGTCAATCATACAACAACAAATTCAAAACTGTAGCTTGGGCTAGAAACAAACCTAGTCAGCTAATTCCGGACGTCGACAAATGTCATGCTAGATTTTATATGAAAGTTTTATACAACCATGAAAAAATCAGTAAACAACTTCGTCAAATGTAGTATGTTTGAATTCAATGGGATTATTGTGATTTCTTAATTTCAGAATGCAAAAACCAGACATTATCTGACATAGTATTAAATTCAGGTTCAACAAGCATTGACTCTTCACACTAATTAAAAGTACATAAAGATTTAAGTGAACTGAAAATAAAAATTGTTCCATCATCCGAGTAAATATTGTGTGCATAGAGAAATTAATGATGATGTCAAGATAAATACAAGAAATAATTGAAGTTAACAATACTAAACATAATAAAAGGTCTAACATCCAAAGCTATTAAATTGTTCTAATTCTGTTCTATCATTTACTTGATAAGCTCTTAGTATGCATGAAGCCACAGAGTAAAAATTTTTATAGAATTTTCATGTGTAGTTGATGGTAACTAAAAATAAAAATTGTTCCATCATCTTTCGTTTATTGTCTAACATTATTCGTTGTCTGCAAATATTTTTTGGGCTAAATAATAGACCATTAGACTATATAATCTTTTGTTACTAACTACTAAAACCGACTGTGATCCAGCTCAGACATATATGACAACAATGCTTCTCTTACTTGGAGATTGTCAGAGTCCATATGAAGTGTATCTTCATATGGTCTAATAGCCTACTGTATTAATAAACAATTTGGTTATTAATAAACCTAAGACAGAGTGAGAAAGTGCAAACTAATAGAGAGCTAGTATAGCTACAAATATGTGGAGAGATGCCAGGGAGCAAAATGACAACAATGACAATTATGAAGAATAGTTTCTTCAGACTTCCATAATACATATCATTTTATAGTTGTTATATTTTTCAATTTAGGATTTTTTTTTTAAATATATATACATATATATAAGTTTGGGATTATTGAAACTAGCAATTTTTTTTTTTAATTCAACAACTAACCTTAATAATTAGATGTAAAAAAATATTTTTTTTATCAAATATTTATTTTCATTAATGTGGCTTATATAAATAAAATAATCATATAAACGGTGAAAATTGGATAAGTTTTATAACATACTACTCATCATATGAATTTTTTTTTAAAGATAAATTATTAACAATTCTATATTAAAATCTATGTAAAAAATCTAACAAACTCTAAATAGAATTCTATCAAAATCTAATAGAATCCATTAAATAATCCAATAAACTTTAAAATAGAATTCTAACAAAATCTGATGGAATCCATCAAAATATATCATTAAAAAACACTCAAACAAACTTCAATAAATGTATTCAATTCAGATTAGTAAAGAAATTATTAAAATCTAGATGTACTCAATTTAGATTTACATGAAATCCAAGAAAATCTAGGTGTATTAAAAAATTTATTAACTTCACATATTTCAATTAAGTGATGATTGATTTGGATAGATTTGATTAAATAGATTTTAAAGTAATTTTCATAAGAAAAAAATTATAGCAAATTTTGCCATGTACCTAAAGATTTTATTGGATTTTATAAATAATTCTAAAAAATCAATATGGGATTGATTGTATTAGTAAAAAAAATTTATTAGTAAAGAAAAAAAAAAGGAAAAATCTCAAAAAATAACTTGACATATGAGAATATGTCTATTTTACACTTCATTATTTTATATTTATCTAAAATATAACTTGATATTAACATAAATATTCAAAATTTCCTCTAAAGACGTACGAATAGACAACAATATCTGGAAACCGTTGTGTTGATAAGGTTGATATCTGGAAACCGTTGTGTTGATAAGGTTGATTGTTTACTCTAAGGACAAAAAGGAAAAAGTAATGAAAAATTAATTAAAATATAAAAAATAAAATAAATAATATTAAGTATAAAAATCAAAATAAAATTATAAAAAATAATAAGATATTTATTTTAAAATAAAAATAATAAACTAATAATTTTATTAGTTTATTATTTTTATTTTAAAATATTATTTATCTGGAAACCCTGAAATAAAAACAAAACAAAACACAAATTAAAAAAAAAAAAAAAAAAAATCATATGCCCGTGTGTCATCGACCATTAATTTGCAAAAAAATATAGGAACCCAAAACATCAACAACAAACACCATGAGTCATCAACCATTAAAGACTGGGTTTCTCTATATTGCCGTGAAATCGACTCCTCCACATGCAATCTCCGCCGAAGTAGAAGATAAAGAAGAAGTTGAAGACGAAGAAGACGAGCAAGGGAGGCAAGAAAAAGAGGTTCTAGAAGATGACTTGAAGCCCTTGAAAGATCAGATCTTCTAAGAGATCTTCAAAGATTATTTTTAATTTTTTTAAAATTTCTTTCATTTTTTAATTTATATTTCACATTATTTCAATTTTTTATTTTTCATTTTAAAATTTACATTTCAGACCAAATGGATGGATGGCGGAGATCCATCCACTTTTTTTTTTTTTTTTTTTTAATATTAAATTTTTTAATTTTTTAATCTGTTATTAATTTATAATTTTATAAAGATATTATTCAATAATTATTATATTTTTTTAATAAAAATCTCAAAAGTAAAAAGGGTCTTTTATATATTTTTTAATTTTTCTATTAATTAGGTAACAAAAGTTGAATTTTAGATAAAAATGAAATATTTGGTGATAAAAATATATTGTTTTATACGTCAAGTGATTTTTTGATATTTTCTAAAAAAAAAAAAAAAAAAAAAACTTTAATAAACTATCTATTAAATATCTCAATAGGAATTAACACAGTAAAATAATTTTTTTTAAAAAAATAAAATAAATTTGAACTGATAAGTAAAATAAATATTAGTGCAACTTTCATTTTAGTTCTTATCTTTTAGCGATTTATTACATTTTTAATTGTGAATGCATTGTGAACTCAATGGTTCCTAAAGTTTCAAAAACTTACCCATATGGTCTCAATAACCAAATTTTGAAAGGAAATTAAATTAAAGTACCTTGACATTAATCATATTTAGTTTTAGTATAATTACATAAAGTTATCCGTGACCATGTTACGATTAAACTAACATAGAACTTTAGGTTTGGGGGTAAAATTATCTTTTACATGTAGTTTTAAAAATAATTGAATTGAAAATACTACATTGTCCAGTTAAAAATTTGACACATCTTTTAAATTTTAAATTATATTTAAAAAAACTAGTTAATTTTTTTTTTTAAAGAAAAAGAACAAAAAGTATACAAAATGGAAAATGAATAGAAAAAAAAAAATGGAGGATCTATGGAGGAGATCAATCCTAGTTCCGGTCCAAGTTCGATGGATGATCTCCTAATCCGAGGAGAATCATTGTAGGATCCCTCCAATTTGGATGTGAAGATTTATTTTATGAAAAATGTTATTATTTTTTAAAAATTTTATTAAAATAAATGATATATTGATAATATCAATGTAAAATTAAACTAGGTTACATTTCAATAAGTCGATTTGGTCAACGATTGTTTTTAACGAAGTAGACAAAGTCAAGAGTATCTTTGCATAAATATGACAAAATTGACATTTTTTTTTTGTCTTTTTATGTCAAATATATGCGTACTTTAATGTAATTTATTCATTTTTTAAATAATTTAGAATATTTCCAATGTTATTACGTATTTTTTAATTTTCTATTAGTGATATATTAACAATTGTCTTTTTTTTTTTTTTTTTTAAATATTGATCCACTTTGGCTAATATTGACATTATTTGTCTTTTTATGTCAAATATATGGATACTTTAATGTACTTTATCCATTTTTTAAATGATTAGAGTATTTCCAATGCTATTATGTATTTTTTAGTTTTCTAATAGTGACACGTTAACAATTTTTTTTTTTTTTTTTTTATTTTCTAAATGTGGATCCACTTTGGCATATATATATATATGTATATAATGCTTTGAGAATCAAATATCTTATTTTAAAAAATAAAAACCAACTAATCAAATTCATCTATTATATTTTCTCTCCTGTTTAATTCAAATGCAATAGATGAATTTAATTCGTTGGTCCTTACTTTTTAAAATAAATAATCATTGATTATAAAAGCTATATATATATATATGTATAATGCATATTTTTATCTTTAATGTAATTATCTAAAATAAAATGTGTGATGGGTCTTTTGTGTGACTATCAATAATAAAATTTATAAAACCCACGCTTCTCTTTTATAGTAAAGAGATATGTAGGATCATCTCACAGAGAGGCAAAACACTTTAACATTAAAACCATTAATTGCAATTGATGCGAATAGACTGGAGAGCAAAACAATTAAAATTAAAAATAAACAAAACAAAATAAAGACTAATAATAGTGATAATGGTGTATACAAGTTAAATCTAAACAAATTCAACAAACCAAAATAACACACACTCAATTCACCAGAAGACCTTAAGATATAAGACGAGCATTAGAGCATTTAATATGAATCCTACTTGACCTACAATAAACACAAATGCAACTTCAATTTCACTCTATCACTAATCAAAAGATGTTACTAATCAATTATTAACTAAACTACCATGACCATTGTTCCAAAAATCAACCAAATCGATCGATCTTTCACCGATTAATTGGTGATCGGTACCGTACCGATTAGATAACCCTCAGATTTAGGGTCCTACTCGTTGAAAGTGAATAATCGACCAGTTGACCGAATAATTGGTCCAACTTGGCTAACTCAACCTAAAACTGGACACAAAATTGATCGAAAATCATCTACCACTACACTAATGAACACTCTACCACCCATCCCCAACAAACACAGCCAAAGAACATAAAATTGATTGGTTAAAAATGGGAGAAGAGATTAATAGGAGTACAAAGTCAAGCTCCTATTCACCTTTTCAAAAGAGGACAAAAATGGCATTGATGGTTATTGTTGGCATTGAGGATCCCTAACCGTCGGCCGCCAAAGGCGGTTCTGAATTTATGGAGAGGGGTGTCGCCTATTCTAGAGGCACTGTGGCCATGTAGGGGTGGTAAAGGAAGGTGGGATTGGTAAGGAGAGAGAAAATAAGGTGGTGGTAATGGGAGAATGGGTGGAGACACTGGGTGTTTCAGAGAAAGAGGCAAATATTGTAAGGATTATGTTCTGTTGACGCCATGAGGATTTGCGGTTATGTTTAGGGAAAAATCTAAAAACCCTTAAAATGGTACACAATCTCAATTTACCCCAACTTTTTAAAATATTAGCAAAAAAAAATCTATTTTCAATCAAAAGTAGTTTCCATCCAAATTGTTAATGGTTTTGACAAAAGCTATAAAAGACCAAAATACGCTTACTATATTAAAAAATTAAAAAAATAAAAGCAAAGCAAAATAGTCAATTACCAAACTACCCTTTCATAACCAAAATAAAAAGAAAATTAAAAAATAAATAAAAATAAAAATATTTAGATTTTATAATTAAATATATATAAAAATAAAAAAATAAATTACAATTTTAAATTGAAATAATAATTGTTATTAAATAAAATTTAAATAAATTAAATAAAAAATTTTCCATTAGATCTCTACCATTCATCAATTTAAAATAAATAAAAATTAAAAAAAATTTCCACTAAATTAATCTTAAAAAATTAAATAAAAGTGGTGATTAATTTTAAAAAATTTAAATTTAAATTTAAAAAATTAAAAAGTAATGTAGATCATCGAGGGTTTGCATATTCAACCAAAATTATCTTCAAAATCAAAATCCAAAAAAATAAAAAATAAAAAATTTTGACAAATTAAAAAACAAACAGGATGCACATCACATCTTATCACACACTACCCAAGCACTATTCACACATCATCACACACCACCAGACATCATTCATGCATCAACCAAGCACTATTCATGTGCCATCACACACCAACTACTCTTATCACCATCATCACTATTCATCACACACCTACTATCCATCAAACCATCATCCAATACTAATGGTAAACACCATCACACACCAATCGGTCCATCTATTACCACCTAACCATTTTTAATCCAAAAAAGAAAAAGAAAAAGCTTTTCGACACTCTCCATCTTATGGATCCAAATTAGATTTGATAGACATCTAAAAGAGGGTGACGACGGAGGGTGGAAAGGGAATAGAGAGCAACAGTGAAGAGTGGAAAGGGAAGAGAGAGCAACGACAAAAAATGGAGAGAGAAGAGAGTGATAGTGAAGGGTGGAGAGGGAAGAGAGCAATAGTGGAAGGTGGAGAGGAAAGAAAGAGCGACAGCGAATGAGGGTAGAGAGGAAAGAAAACAAGAGATGAAGGACAATGGTGGAGAGGAAAGAGAAAGATAGATGGCGGAGGGTGAAAGAGGACAGTAATGGATAGGGATGGTGGCGATGGGTTAAGGTAGTATGTTGAGTGGTGATGGGTTAGGCTTTGATGGTAGGTAGATGGTGATGAAGTAGAATGATGATGGTGGTTGAGTGAGATGAGAGAGACTAATAAGATGACATAGAAGACTTTTGGTTTAATTTGTTTTTAATTTGTTGTTAATTTTATTTAATTTTTTTAATTCGATCTAGTTGTCTTTGTTAAGACACTGACGATTGTAGTCTCAAAATTAACAGATTTATTAGTTTATTGATAGATTTACTATGCTATCTAACTATTGGACCATTTTAGCTATTATTTTCAATAACAGGAGTGATTTGATATTATTTTCAATTCCAAGGGTAAAATAATAATAACCCTTATGTTTATATCTATAATATGGCAAATAATACAAACCTCCTCTAAGATTTGATAAAATTATACCCATAGCTAAATTCTAACTATAATGACATTAACCTCCTTTAAGATTCTAAAAACTTAATGAGAATTCCCTTTGTACCATCAGTGAACAGTAATCACCAATTAATCGCTAACCTCTACCTCACTGGTCAATTAATGAATAATGATTTTTAGAACATTGGTCATGACTTCACACCCAATCTATACTACACTTGTATTGTGCATTCCACGTAGTAAGAAAACCAATTAGAAACCGAGTTACTATTGATTAGTAATGAGTTTTATGCTACTATGTTCAAACCTGTTTGGCACATACCATGCACAAATCATTTAATTAGATACACTTCCTAGTGAGCATTCGATGTCCCTAATTGATTGCCTACACTAATTATCAATCATATTAGCACAACCATATAATGACCTAAATTGATCTCGTTTATTTAGGATCTAATCGATAACGATAGGAAATCCACCATACATATATCAATCAACCAATACTTGATATAGAATGACCGAGACAAAGCTACTAATCACAATATCAATTTAAGTATTGAAGTATCAAATAAACGGAATCCAAAATTGCATTCAAAACACAATTGTCAAACATTCATAGTATTGAAACCCTAACTAGTGAATTTAGTTACATATAAAGAATTGATAAACAACACATATAACAAGAGAGAATAAACCTTTGATCTTCATGATGCTTGAATCCTTTGTCAAATGATCAATCTTTGACATGCAACATTAAGACTTCATTGGAAACTAATGTTCTTCTAAGAAAAGAATGATATGAAATTAGGGTTGCCTTATTTTGCCTTTTGCTTCCACACTCCTTTTTCACGTTCATGGTAAGCCTATTTATAGGCTTCACACCCTAAATTGAGTAATGACCTTTTTGCCCTTCAAAAACCACTTCGTTTAATAATATATGGTTCGTGGTGTCACTTAGAGGCATTACTTCTAAAGAGGCACTAGTTAAACGCCCTAGAGACTCAAAATTATATGCATTTTATGGCTTCGAATTGCAACTTCTCCTAGAGTGGCACCAGTTGGATGAGCCAAAGAGTCAACATTCTATGGCTTCTTACTAAAACTTCTCTCAGAGTGACCGCCCACACACACAATAATTTCCTGATAATTGAAAAATGAAACAATTACACAAAAGGCAATCGACTAGAATGACAATCACTTACATACACACATAACACAAATCCACAAACTCTTATTTCTTGCACTAACCTTTACTCACTCTTTCCATCTCTATCATCATTAACTACCTCACTAACACCTCATCCAAATGATGCCATTTCATTCGATGTTGACTTTCAATAACACTGATTTTAATCTCTCTCATCTGTTGCAAATCTATTTTTATTGTCTCACGAAGGTACACGCCCATAATCTCATGTTTTTCTTTTGTTTTTATTAAATTAAAAACAGAGACTAATCTAGAGTTGGAATTGATTCCCTCTTTAATTGATTGATTGATCGTGAATCAAATCTAGTTCAAAGTAGCTTTTTACGAATCTTTGATTACTCGAAACTTTTTGGTTCAAACCCTAGCTTGTTTTAGTGAATAGATTGATATGTGCAGTGAAGGTGACAAGTAACTGAATCATGTAACATGATGGTTTCCTTTGAAATGAATGATCATAAAATTGAGTAGATGTTCCATTTTTTGGTTTTTTTTTTTCGTGGATTAGATATGTTTACGTATGTGTGTAAGGTATGTAAAGTTCATAAAGAGAGAATTATCAAGATATTATAGCATTAAGTGTTATTCGCGGTTTGTGTTGTATGTTGAGGAAATGGAAATGGAAACGAGGCATTTATAAGTTTGGCAAAATGGACAGGGTCTTCAGACCCAATCTGTAACCGTGAGGATGTGGTTTGGGTATAGACCCGAACTATTTTTAAGAAAAAATCCTTAAAAGAATCGAATCTAAAAAAACCCTTATATTTGTGGGTAGGATATGGGTCTTTATTAGACCCACAAAATATTCATTGTTTATATACCCTTACCTGTTTTCTTTTCAAAAAGAAAAAAAAAATCCGAACTTCTCAACTTTCTTAACTCTCTCTCTCCAAATCCATCGCTGTCGTTCCTCTACTCGACTGTGCCTCTTTCTCTCTCCATTGCTGCTGTGTTATCGCCAACCACCAAAAATCTCCATCTCTTATCACCAACCTATAAAACCGAGGTCTGTTTTAAAAAAATTCAAGGTCTTGTAAGTTTTTCTAGGTCTTTCACATCTGGGTTTTACTTCAATTCATCTATGCCTCCCAAGTCCTTCTTAGCTTGTTGTTTCGCATCTGGGTTGTTTGTCTTTTTATGATATATTATTTGGGTTAATTTTATGTTATTGATGTTATTGGTGTTTGGTTGATGTTATTGATATTTGTCTTATTAATTCTATCTAGCTCGATTTGGGTCTTAGAGAAACAATAACAAACAATGAGAAAGAGGAAATAAATAATCTGAGTTGCAATATTGATGTTTGGGTGATGTAAGGTTAATTTTAATCTGGGTGGTAGAGAAACAATAAGAAAGAGGAGAGATATGGGACATATAGGGTGGTTGTTCGTTGCTGAATTTGTTGAGTTGCGTTTGTTTATTGTAGCATTCAGGGTACTTTTCTAAAGCAATCAATTTTCCTGGCTTTGGTTCTTGATTTTTTTTTTTTTTTTTTTTTTTACCTGCAGTTATCTACTTTGTTCAAATATTTCAATTCCATTGCTCTCATCCCACATGAGTTTTTATGGTATTTAAAGGGATCATGTCTGTACTATGATGTTCTTGTGTTCATTTTCGAACAATTTAATGAAATTTTGATGCTAACCGTCTGGAAGTCATTAGGACAAAGTTGTTTACATAGCTTAATAAAATGGTATAAGTAGCACTGTGGTTAATTGAAAATAAATATTGGAAATAAACAGAGTTGTCGGAACTAGTCAAAAGTTGGTGATCAAAGACTAAAGTTTTTTTAGATTTGAATTAATTATCTTTTGAGAGTTAACTACTTATGTGCATATCTTTATATTCTATTTCCTTTGGTGGTTCATATGATAATTATTGGGATTAAGTGATATATTGCTTGACTAAAGTTTTGGCTCTTTTTGTTTCTGTAACACCCCTACCCCGACGTCCCCGTCCGTGCAAAGATTGAGGCGTGGGATGTTACCCTTTTTCTTATTTCAAAATTACTTTTATAAAAATTTCGTTTTCAAAAACTTTGATTGTATTTTAATGAAATTCCGGCAGAGTTTTCTCTATTTTTCTGAAACTTCAAAATTTAAACATGTAAAGAAAACACACTTCTAAACCAATTCATTTCTTAACTTCCTGTTTCGGACCTCTCGTCCGTTTCTAACCCACTTCAACATACAAACATTTAATAATAAATATTTCTTTTAATATTTAAATATTTTACAAAAATAACACCATATAAAACCTTTTTCAGTGGATAATTTATAGAATTTACCACAAGTGACAAACTTTAAATACAATTTTGTTTACAAAATTTACAATGCTAACGAAATGCACACGACATGATGGTGGCCAAAACATGATACTCCTACAACACAAAAATGGTAATTACCAAAATGATAAGGGCGGAAGTGACTTTAGAGAAGTTGCAACTATTTTATCTTCCTCTTTACTTCAAGCCCTACTCAACTACCTGCACGCGGTAAATCCAACACGCTAAGTCTTTCGACTTAGAAGGTGTACTCATGTAATATTGAAATCACATTTATTTTCAAAATAAAAGTATAAATTAAAACAATATGCACGATCACAATATTTTTATCAATTAACACACACAGTACATAATTTCGTAAAATAAAATATGATCATGTGACTTTCCAACACATTTCGTTGTAAGTATAATTACAATCTAATTCTTACAAAATCAATTATCGAATGAATTTATAAGACTTTTTTTATTCAATTTATTAGAGCAATTCGTAAAGTCTATCACGATATCATGGATCGGTAATGGGTCTCTTTTGGCATCGACCATTCGGTGACTACCCGTCAGAATAAATAGAGACCCTGGCATCGGTCGTTCGGTGACTATCCACCGAGTCGCATATCACAATCTGTTTCCGTTTCAGAACCGGGCACTCGGTGCCTCTAGGGTCCATCATACAACGTTTGTGATTAATTGTAACGGTGCAGTACTATTAATAATTATCCTATTAGCTAGCCAACTACTAATCCCCATCTACTGGTGACTAGTTTTACTAGGACCCTTTAAATTTTTCAAAACTAAAAAATATTTAAATTTTTAACAAAACTTTAATCGCGTAAACTTTTTATTTCAGATTTAAATCTATTATTCTAAATTTTTCGGGGTACCACTCGTGATCATTTCAAATGACCATTTCACCCCTAGTTGTATTATCATATCTTAATAAAATTATCATCTCTTTTCTCATGCTTTAAGTCAATTCTCAAAGAGGACATTCTCAAATTTTTCATCTCAAATTTTAAATTCATCAAACATATTACCAAAACATCACATAATTAACACATCAAGGGAAGCGAAATGATGAAAATACCCTTAGAACATTTTATACATCAAATTCGGCTGTAGGAGTGTTTTATTTTCAGAAAAGTGTTTCGAAATAATTTGTCATCAAATAGCATATAATTAACACCCAAAACTATTTAATATCTCAAACAAAAAGTAATTTATACATTAAAATTCGAAACTAATAAACATAAATTTTGCAAAAACAAGTACACCAACTTTTTTGGGTTTTCCACTAGCTTCTATAAACTTCCAAATGATCCTTAATATCTTCAATTTAAATTTCTTGGACCAGATTCACGCACCTCTTGACATAGGGTTTTAAAAATTGAAAAAAACTTATGCTTGAGAGGAGATTAAGCTATCATATGATGGTAATGATATTTTCCAAATATTCTAACATGCTTCTACATGAATTTTCACATAATTTTAAGCTCTCCAATAGAAAAATAATTAACTTACCCGAATTTGCACCTCACTAGAAACTTTTCAAGTTCAGATCTAAGCATCCAATGGCTTGAATAAGGTTATATCTAGGTGTTTTGAATAGAAAAATGGTTAAAAGGGTGATTAAAAGCAAAAGAAATAGAAAAATAAAATAAAAAAACAAATAAATTTATTGACATGAGAGGAACCGGGCGAAGCAAAGAAGAAGATGAATAGTGGTGACATTATTTTTCAATTTAAATTTCTTGGACCAGATTCATGCACCTCTTGACTTAGCGTTTTAAAAATTGAAAAAAAATTATGCTTAAGAGGAGATTAAGCTATCATATGATGGTATTGAGGTTTCCTAAATGTTCTAACATGCTTCTACATGAATTTTCACATAATTTTAAGTTCTCCAATGGAAAAACAATTGATTTACCCGAGTTTGCACCTCACTAGAAACGTTTCAAGTTCAGATCTAAGTATCCAATAGCTTGAATGGGGTTAGATAAAAGTGTTTTGGTTAGAAAAATGGTTAAAATGATGATTAAAAGCAAAAGAAATAGAGAAATAGAAAAATAAAAAAATTTGTTTACAGGGAAGGAATCGGGCGAAGCAAAGAAGAAGATGAATAGTGGTGACACTATTCTTCAATTTAAATTTTTTGGACAAGATTCATGCACCTTTTGACCTAGGGTTATAAAAACTAAAAAAAAAAATTATGCTTGAGAGGAGATTAAGCTATCATATGATTGTATTAATGTTTCCAAAATGTTCTAACATGCTTCTACATGAATTTTCACATAATTTTAAGTTCTCCAATGGAAAAACAATTGACTTACTCGAATTTGCACCTCACTGGAAACTTTTCAAGTTCAGATCTAAGCATCCAATGGCTTGAATGAAGTTAGCTCTAGGTGTTTTGTCTAAAAAAATGGTTAAAAGTGTGATCAAAAGCAAAAAAAAAAAAAAAATAGAGAAATAGAAAAATAAAATAAAAAAAAAACAAAAAAATATGTTGATAGGGGAGGAATCGGGCGAAGCAAAGAAGAAGATGAATAGTGGTGATGCTATTCTTCAATTTAAATTTCTTGGACCAGATTCACGCACCTCTTGACCTAGGGTTTTAAAAATTGAAAAAAAATTATGTTTGAGAGGAGATTAAACTATCATATGATGGTATTGATGTTTCCTAAATGCTCTAACATGCTTCTACGTGAATTTCTATATAATTTTAAGCTCTCCAATGGAAAAACAATTAACTTACCCGAATTTGGACCTCACTAGAAACTTTTTAAGTTCAGATCTAAACATCCAATGATTTGAATAAGGTTAGATCTAGGTGTTTTGCCCAGAAAAAGACTTAAAAGGGTGATTAAAAGCAAAAGAAATAGAAAAATAGAAAAATAAAATAAAATAACAAAAAAAATTTGTTGACAGGGGAGGAATCGGGCGAAGGAAAGAAGAAGAAGAATTGTGGTGACACTATTCTTCTATTTAAATTTCTTGGACCAGATTTACGCACCTCTAGACCTAGGGTTTTAAAAATTGAAGAAAAATTATGCTTGAGAGGAGATTAAGCTATCATATGATGATATTGATGTTTGCTAAATATTCTAAAATGCTTCTACATGAATCTCCATATAATTTTAAGCTCTCCAATGGAAAAACAATTGACTTACCCGAATTTGCACCTCACTAGAAACATTTCAAGTTCATATCTAAGCATCCAATGGCTTGAATGAGGTTAGATCTAGGTGTTTTGGTTAGAAAAATGGTTAAAAGGGTGATCAAAAGCAATAGAAATAGAGAAATAGAAAAATAAAAAAATAAAAAAAATTTGTTTACAGGGAAGGAATCGGACGAAGCAAAGAAGAAGATGAATAGTAGTGACACTATTCTTTAATTTAAATTTCTTGGACCAGATTCACGAGCCTTTTGACCTAGGGTTTTAAAAATTGAAAAAAATTATGCTTGAGAGGAGATTAAGCTATCATATGATGGTATTGATGTTTCCTAAATATTCTAACATGCTTCTACATGAATTTTCACATAATTTTAAGCTCTCCAATGGAAAAACAATTGATTTACCCGAATTTGCACCTCACTAGAAACTTTTCAAGTTCAGATTTAAGCATCCAATGGCTTGAATGGGGTTAGATATAGGTGTTTTGGTTAGAAAAATGGTTAAAAGGATGATCAAAAGCAAAAGAAATAGAAAAATAAAATAAAAAACAAATAAATTTTTGACAGTGGAGGAATCGGGGGAAGCAAAGAAGAAGATGAATAGTGGTGACACTATTCTTCAATTTAAATTTTTTGGACCAGATTCATGCACCTCTTGACCTAGGGTTTTAAAAATTAAAAAAAAAAATTATGCTTGAGAGGAGATTAAGCTATCATATGATTGTATTAATGTTTCCAAAATGTTCTAACATGCTTCTACATGAATTTTCACATAATTTTAAGTTCTCCAATGGAAGAACAATTGACTTACTCGAATTTGTACCTCACTGGAAACTTTTCAGGTTCAGATCTAAGCTTTCAATGGCTTGAATGAAGTTAGTTCTACGTGTTTTGTCTAGAAAAATGATTAAAAGTGTGATCAAAAGCAAAAAAAATAGAGAAATGGAAAAATAAAATAAAAAAAACAAAAAAAATATGTTCACAGGGAGGAATCGGGCGAAGCAAAGAAGAAGATGAATAGTGGTGATGCTATTCTTCAATTTAAATTTCTTGGACCAGATTCACACACCTCTTGACCAAGGGTTTTAAAAATTGAAAGAAAATTATGCTTGAGAGGAGATTAAGCTATCATATGATGGTATTGATGTTTCCTAAATGTTCTAACATGCTTCTACGTGAATTTCCATATAATTTTAAGCTCTCCAATGGAAAAACAATTGACTTACCCGAATTTGCACCTCACTAGAAACTTTTTAAGTTCAGATCTAAGCATCCAATGATTTGAATAAGGTTAGATCTAGGTGTTTTGCCCAGAAAAAGACTTAAAAGGGTGATTAAAAGCAAAAGAAATAGAAAAATAGAAAAATAAAATAAAATAACAAAAAAATTTGTTGACAGGGGAGGAATCGGGCGAAGGAAAGAAGAAGATGAATAGTGGTGACACTATTCTTCTATTTAAATTTTTTGGACCAGATTCACGTACCTCTAGACCTAGGGTTTTAAAAATTGAAAAAAAAAAATTATGCTTGAGAGGAGATTAAGCTATCATATGATGATATTGATGTTTGCTAAATATTCTAAAATGCTTCTACATGAATCTCCATCATGAATCTCCATATAATTTTAAGCTCTCCAATGGAAAAATAATTGACTTACCCGAATTTGCACCTCACTAAAAACATTTCAAGTTCATATCTAAGCATCCAATGGCTTGACTGAGGTATATCTAAGCATCCAATGGCTTGACTGAGGTTAGATCTAGGGGTTTTGGCTAGAAAAATGGTTAAAAGGGTGATCAAAAGCAATAGAATTAGAGAAATAGAAAAATAAAAATAAAAAATTTTGTTTACAGGGAAGGAATCGGACGAAGCAAAGAAGAAGATGAATAGTAGTGATACTATTCTTTAATTTAAATTTCTTGGACCAGATTCACGAGCCTCTTGACCTAGGGTTTTTAAAATTGAAAAAAGCATGCTTGAGAGGAGATTAAGCTATCATAAGATGGTATTGATGTTTCCTAAATATTATAACATGCTTCTACATGAATTTTCACATAATTTTGAGCTCTCCAATGGAAAAACAATTGATTTACCTGAATTTGCACCTCACTAGAAACTTTTCAAGTTCAGATTTAAGCATTCAATGGCTTGAATGGGGTTAGATATAGGTGTTTTGGTTAGAAAAATGGTTAAAAGGATGATCAAAAGCAAAAGAAGTAGAAAAATAAAATAAAAAAACAAATAAATTTTGGACACTGAAGGAATCGGGCGAAGCAAAGAAGAAGATGAATAGTGGTGACACTATTCTTCAATTTAAATTTTTTGGACCAGATTCATGCACCTCTTGACCAAGGGTTTTAAAAATTAAAAAAAAAAATATGCTTGAGAGGAGATTAAACTATCATATGATTGTATTAATGTTTCCAAAATGTTCTAACATGCTTCTATATGAATTTCCACATAATTTTAAGTTCTCCAATGGAAAAACAATTGACTTACTCGAATTTGCACCTCACTGAAAACTTTTTAAGTTCAGATCTAAGCATTTAATGACTTGAATGAAGTTAGCTCTAGGTGTTTTGTCTAAAAAATTGGTTAAAAGTGTGATCAAAAGCAAAAAAAAATAGAGAAATAGAAAAATAAAATAAAATAAACAAAAAAATATGTTGACAGGGGAGGAATCGGGCGAAGCAAAGAAGAAGATGAATAATGGTGATGCTATTCTTCAATTTAAATTTCTTGGACCAGATTCACGCACCTCTTCACCTGGAGTTTTAAAAATTGAAAAAAAATTATGCTTGAGAGAAGATTAAGCTATCATATGATGGTATTGATGTTTCCTAAATGTTCTAACATGCTTCTACGTGAATTTTCATATACTTTTAAGCTCTCCAATGGAAAAACAATTGACTTACCTGAATTTGCACCCACTAGAAACTTTTTAAGTTCAGATCTAAGCATCCAATGATTTGAATAAGGTTAGATCTAGGTGTTTTGCCCATAAAAAGACTTAAAAGGGTGATTAAAAGTAAAAGAAATAGAAAAAATAGAAAAATAAAATAATATAACAAAAAAATTTGTTGACAGGGGAGGAATCGGGCGAAGGAAAGAAGAAGATGAATAGTGATGACACTATTCTTCTATTTAAATTTCTTGGACCAGATTCACGTACCTCTAGACCTAGGGTTTTAAAAGTTGAAGAAAAATTATGCTTGAGAGGAGATTAAGCTATCATATGATGATATTGATGTTTGCTAAATATTCTAAAATGCTTCTACATGAATCTCCATATAATTTTAAGCTCTCCAATGGAAAAACAATTGACTTACCCGAATTTGCACCTCACTAGAAACATTTCAAGTTCATATCTCAGCATCCAATGACTTGAATGAGGTTATATCTAGGTGTTTTGGCTAGAAAAAATGGTTAAAAAGGTGATAAAAAACAATAGAAATAAAGAAATACAAAAACAAAAAAAAAAAAAAAAAATTTACATGGGAGCAATCGGACGAAGCAAAGAACAAGATGAATAGTAGTGACACTATTCTTTAATTTAAATTTCTTGGACCAGATTCACGCACCTCTTGACCTAGGGTTTTAAAAATTGAAAAAAAAATTATGCTTGAGAGGAGATTAAGCTATCATATGATGGTATTGATGTTTCCTAAATATTCTAACATGCTTCTACATGAATTTTCATATAATTTTAAGCTCTCCAATGGAAAAACAATTGATTTACCCGAATTTGCACCTCACTAGAAACTTTTCAAGTTCAGATTTAAGCATCCAATGGCTTGAATGGGGTTATATATAGATGTTTTGGTTAGAAAAATGGTTAAAAGGATGATCAAAATCAAAAGAAATAGAAAAATAAAATAAATAAATAAATAAATTTTTGACGGTGGAGGAATCGAGGGAAGCAAAGAAGAAGATGAATAGTGATGATACTATTCTTCAATTTAAACTTTTTGGACCAGATTCATGCACCTCTTGACCTATGGTTTTAAAAATTTAAAAAAAAAAAAATTATACTTGAGAGGAGATTAAGCTATCATATGATTGTATTAATGTTTCCAAAATGTTCTAACATACTTCTACATGAATTTCTACAAAATTTTAAGTTCCCTAATAGAAAAATAATTGACTTACTCGAATTTGCACCTCACTAAAAAATTTTTAAGTTCAGATCTAAGCATCCAATGGCTTGAATGAAGTTAGCTCTACGCGTTTTGTCTAAAAAAATGGTTAAAAGTGTGATCAAAAGCAAAAAAAAAAAAAAATAGAGAAATAGAAAAATAAAATAAAAAAAACAAAAAAAATATGTTGACAGGGGAGGAATCGGGCGAAGCAAAGAAGAAGATGAATAGTGGTGATGCTATTCTTCAATTTAAATTTCTTGGACCAGATTCACGCACCTCTTGACCTAGGGTTTTAAAAATTGAAAAAAAAAATTATGCTTGAGAGGAGATTAAGCTATCATATGATGGTATTGATGTTTCCTAAATGTTCTAACATGCTTCTACGTGAATTTCCATATAATTTTAAGCTCTCTAATGGAAAAACAATTGACTTACCCGAATTTGCACCTCACTAGAAACTTTTTAAGTTCAGATCTAAGCATCCAAGATTTGAATAAGGTTAGATCTAGGTGTTTTGCCTTGGAAAAGACTTAAAAGGGTGATTAAAAGTAAAAGAAATAGAAAAATAGAAAAATAAAATAAAAAAACAAATAAATTTTTGATAGTGGAGGAATCGGGGGAAGCAAAGAAGAAGATGAATAGTGGTGACACTATTCTTCAATTTAAATTTCTTGGACCAGATTCATGCACCTCTTGACCTAGGGTTTTAAAAATTAAAAAAAAAAAAATTATGCTTGAGAGGAGATTAAGCTATCATATGATTGTCTTAATGTTTCCAAAATGTTCTAATATGCTTCTACATGAATTTCCACATAATTTTAAGTTCTCCAATGGAAAAACAATTGACTTACTCAAATTTACACCTCACTAGAAACTTTTCAAGTTCATATCTAAGTAGCCAATAGCTTGAATGAAGTTAGATCTAGGTGTTTTGGCTAGAAAAATGGTTAAAAGGGTGATCAAAAGTAAAAAAAGAAATAGAGAAATGGAAAAATAAAATAAAAAAACCAAAAAAATATGTTGACAGGGGAGCAATCAGGCGAAGTAAGGAAGAAGATGAGTAGTGGTGACAATATTCTTTAATTTAAATTTCTTGGACCAGATTCGCGCACCTCTTACCCTAAGGTTTTAAAAATTGAAAAAAAATTACGCTTGAGAGGAGATTAAGTTATGATATGATGGTATTGATGTTTCCTAAATGTTCTAATATGCTTCTATATGAATTTTCATATAATTTTAAGCTCTCCAATGGAATAATAATTGACTTACCTGAATTTGTACCGCACTAGAAACTTTTCAAGTTCAGATCTAAACATCTAATGATTTAAATGAGGATAAATCTAGGTGTTTAGCTCAGAAAAATGCTTAAAATGGTGATTTAAAGCAAAAGAAATAGAAAAATTAGAATAAAATAACAAAAAAATTTGTTGACACGGAAGGAATCGGGCGAAGGAAAGAATAAGATGAATAGTGGTGATAATATTCTTCAATTTAAATTTCTTGGACCAGATTCACATATCTCTAGACTTAGGGTTTTAAATATTGAAGAAAAATTATGTTTGAGAGGAGATTAAGCTATCATACGATGATATTGATGTTTGCTAAATATTCTAAAATGCTTCTACATGAATTTCCATATAATTTTAAGCTCTCCAATGGAAAAACAATTGACTTACCCGAATTTGCATCCACTAGAAACATTTCAAGTTCATATCTAAGCATCCAATGACTTGAATGAGGTTAGATTTAGGTGTTTTGGCTAGAAAAATGGTTAAAAGGGTGATCAAAAGCAATAGAAATAGAGAAATAGAAAAAAAAAAAAAATTGTTTACAGGGGAGGAATCGGACGAAGCAAAGAAGAAGATGAATAGTTGTGACACTATTCTTTAATTTAAATTTCTTGGACCAGATTCACGTGCCTCTTGACCTAGGGTTTTAAAAATTGAAAAAAATTATGCTTGAGAGGAGATTAAACTATCATATGATGGTATTGATGTTTCCTAAATGTTCTAACATGCTTCTACATGAATTTCCACATAATTTTAAGCTCTCCAATGGAAAAACAATTGATTTACCCGAATTTGCACCTCACTAGAAACTTTTCAAGTTCAGATCTAAGTATCCAATGGCTTGAATGGGTTTAGATATAGATGTTTTGATTAGAAAAATGGTTAAAATGATGATTAAAAGCAAAAGAAATAGAAAAATAAAATAAAAAAACAAATTAATTTTTGATAGTGGAGGAATCGGGGGAAGCAAAGAAGAAGATGAATAGTGGTGACACTATTCTTCAATTTAAATTTCTTGGATCAGATTCGTGCACCTCTTGACCTAAGGTTTTTTAAAAAAAAAAATTATTTTTGAGCGGAGATTAAGCTATCATATGATTGTATTAATGTTTCCAAAATGTTCTAACATGCTTCTACATGAATTTTCACATAATTTTAAGTTCTCAAATGGAAAAATAATTGACTTACTCGAATTTGCACCTCACTAGAAACTTTTCAAGTTCATATCTAAGCATCCAATAGCTTGAATGAAGTTAAATCTAGGTGTTTTGGCTAGAAAAATGGTTAAAAGGGTGATCAAAAGTAAAAAAAGAAATAGAGAAATAGAAAAATAAAATAAAAAAACAAAAAAATATGTTGACAGGGGAGCAATCAAGCGAAGCAAAGAAGAAGATGAATAGTGGTGACACTATTCTTTAATTTAAATTTCTTGGACCAGATTCGCTCGCCTCTTGGTCTAGGGTTATAAAAATTGGAAAATAATTATGCTTGAGAGGGGATTAAGCTATCATATGATGGTATTGATGTTTTTTAAATGTTCTAACATGTTTCTACATGAATTTTCATATAATTTTAAGGTCTCCAATGGAAAAACAATTGATTTACCTGAATTTGCACCTCATTAGAAACTTTTCAAGTTCAGATCTAAGCATGCAATGACTTAAATGAGGTTAGATCTAGGTGTTTTGCCTAGAAAAATGCTTAAAAGGGTGATTTAAAGCAAAGTAAATAGAAAAATAGAAAAATAAAATAAAATAACAAAAAAATTTGTTGATAGGGGAGGAATCGGATGAAGGAAAGAAGAAGATGAATAGTGGTGACACTATTTTTCGATTTAAATTTCTTGGACCATATTCACCTACCTCTTGACCGAGGGTTTTAAAAATTGAAGGAAAATTATGCTTGAGAAGAGATTAAGCTATTATATGATGATATTGATGTTTGCTAAATATTCTAAAATGCTTCTACATGAATTCCAATATAATTTTAAGCTCTCCAATGAAAAAATAATTGACTTACCCGAATTTGCACATCACTAGAAATATTTCAAGTTCATATCTAACCATCCAATGGCTTGAAGGATGCTAGATCTAGGTGTTTTGGCTAGAAAAATGGTTAAAATGTGATAAAAAACAATAGAAATAGAGAAATAGAAAAATAAAATAAGTAAACAAAAAAATTTGTTTACAAGGGAGGAATCAGGCAAAGCAAAGAAGAAGATGAATAGTGGTGATACTATTCTTCAATTTAAATTTTTTGGACTAGATTCACGCGCCTCTTGACCTATGGTTTTAAAAATTGAAAAAAAATTATGCTTGAGAAGATATTAAGCTATCGTATGATGGTATTGATGTTTCCTAAATGTTCTAACATGTTTCTACATGAATTTCTACATAATTTTAAGCTCTCAAATGGAAAAATAATTGACTTACCCGAATTTTCACATCACTAAAAATTTTTCAAGTTCAGATTTAAGCATCCAATGGTTTGAATGATGTTTGATCTAAGTGTTTTGGTTAGAAAAATGGTTAAAAGGGTGATAAAAAAGAAAAGAAATAGAGAAATAGAAAAATAAAATCAAAAAACAAAAAAAATATGTTGACATGGGAGGAATCGGATGAAGCAAAGAAGAAGATGAATAGTGTTGACGCTATTCTTCAATTAAATTTTTTGGACCGGATTCGTGCACCTCTTGACCTAGGGTTTTAAAAATTGAAAAAAAAAAATTATGCTTGAGAGGAGATTAAGTTATCATATGATGGTATTAATGTTTCCTAAATGTTCTTACAGGCTTCTATATGAATTTTCATATAATTTTAAGCTCTTCAATAGAAAAACAATTGACTTACCTGAATTTGCACCTCACTAGAAACTTTTCAAGTTCAGATCTAAGCATTAAATGGCTTGAATGAGGTTAGATCTAGGTGTTTTGGCTGGAAAAATGGTTAAAATGGTGATCAAAAGCAATAAAAATAGAGAAATAGAAAAATAAAATAAAAAAAAAACAAAAAAACTTGTTTACATGGGAGGAATCGGGCGAAGCAAAGAAGAAGATGAATAGTAGTGACACTATTCTTTAATTTAAATTTCTTGGACCAGATTCACACGCCTCTTGACCTAGGGTTTTAAAAATTGAAAAAAATTATGCTTGAGAGGAGATTAAACTATCATATGATGGTATTGATGTTTCTTAAATGTTCTAACATGTTTCTACATGAATTTCCACATAATTTTAAACTATCCAATGGAAAAACAATTAATTTACCCGAATTTGTATCTCACTAGAAACTTTTCAAGTTCAGATCTAAGCATCTAATTGCTTGAATGAGACTAGATCTAGGTGTTTTGGCTTGAAAAATGGTTAAAAGGGTGATAAAAAGCAATAGAAATAGAAAAATAGAAAAATAAAATTAAAAAAAAAAACAAAAAAACTTGTTTACATGGGAGGAATCGGGCGAAGCAAAGAAGAAGATGAGTAGTGGTGACACTATTCTTCAATTTAAATTTCTTGGACCAGATTGACACACCTCTTGACCTAGAGTTTTAAAAATTGAAAAAAAAATTATGCTTGAGAGAAGATTAAGCTATCATATGATTGTATTGATGTTTCATAAATATTCTAACATGTTTCTACATGAATTTCCACCTAATTTTAAGTTCTTCAAGGGAAAAACAATTGACTTACCAGAATTTGCACTTCACTATAAACTTTTCAAGTTCAGATCTAAGCATCCAATTGCTTGAATGAGGCTAGATCTAGGTGTTTTGGTTAGAAAAATGGTTAAAATGATTATTAATAGCAAAAGAAATAGAGAAACAGAAAAATAAAATAAAAAAACAAAAAAAATTGTTGACATGGGAGGAATCGGGCTAAGCAAAGAAGAAGATGTATAGTGCTGGCACTATTTGTTAATTTAAATTTGTTCGCCAAGATTCACGCACCTCTTGACCTAATGCTTTAAAAATTGAAACAAAATTATGTTTGAGAGGAAATTAAGCTATCATATGATGATAGTGATGTTTCCTAAATGTTCTAACATGTTTCTATATGAATGTTTACATAATTTTAAGCTCTCAAATGGCAAAACAATTTATTTACTCGAATTTTCTCCTCTCTAAAAACTTTTCAAGTTCAGATCTAAGCATCCAATGGTTTGAATGATGTTTGATCTAGGTGTTTTGGTTTGAAAAATGGTTAAAAGGGTGATCAAAAGTAAAAGAAATAGAAAAATAGAAAAAAAATCAAAAAACAAAAAAAATTTGTTGACAGGGAAGGAATCGGGCGAAGGAAAGAAGAAGATGAATAATAATAATAATATTCTTCAATTTTAATTTCTTGGACCAGATTCACGCACCTCTTGATCTAGGGTTTTAAACATTGAAAAAAAAAAATTATGCTTGAGAGGAGATTTAGCTATCATATGATGGTATTGATGTTTCCTAAATGTTCTAACATGCTTGTACATAAATTTCCTCATAATTTTAAGCTCTCCAATGAAAAATCAATTAACTTATCTGAACTTGCACTCCAATAGAAATATTTTAAGTTCAGATCTAAGCATCCAATGGCTTGAATGAGGTTAAATTTAGGTGTTTTGGCTAGAAAAATAGTTAAAAAAGTGATTAAAAGTAAAAGAAATAGACAAAAGAAAAATAAAATAAAAAAACAAAAAAATTTGTTGATAGGGGAGGAGTCGAGCGAAGCAAAGAAGAAGATGAATACTGGTGACACTATTCTTCAATTTAAACTTCTTGGACCAGATTCACGCACCTCTTGACCTAGGGTTTTAAAAATTGAGAAAAAAATTATGTTTAAGAGAAGATTAAGCTATCATATGATGGTATTGATGTTTCCTAAATGTTTTAACATGTTTGTACATGAATTTTCATATAATTTTAAGCTCTCCAATGAAAAAAGGGAAATTTATGAATTTTACCCAAATGTAAAGAGAAGTTTTGTTTTTACCCCAATTCTTAATCAAATTTGTTTTTGACCTCTCAAACAAATTATTTCTATTATATACCCAAGATTACGAAATTACCCTTAAGATTATATTACCCAAATGCCCAATATTGAAATTACCAAACTAACCTTCATCTTCCACTCAAAATTACCAAACTAACCTTCATCTTCCTCCTAAAACCTCCATATTTCTCCTCTACCTACTTTTGCATTGATGATTTCTGAGATTTGATTTTGAGTGTCTATATTTGCTCTTCATCTTCTTCCTCACAATATCCATTGAAGGATTTTGAACATTAATGGCATCCATCGAAGGATTTGATTGTTGAAGAATTTGGTGATCAAAGGTAATGTATATGTTTATTTGTTAGTTTTTGGGTTATTTAGTTCATATTTACATGGTTTAGGGCTGTAAGATTGTATTGGTTTTGATGGATATAGAAATCTGAAAATGCGACGGAAACTGCAGAAGCTGCGACGAAATCGGTTTTTCGTGACTGATAATCGGTTTTTCAGATCGGTGTTCAGTTTCAATGGCTTGAAAAACCGATCGGTTTTTCAAGTCACTGAAAACCGATAAGTTTTCAGTGAAAAACCGATCGGTTTTCAGTGACAGAAAAACCAATCAGTATTTCAGGGGCGAATAGCGGCTGAAAAATCGATTTCGGTTTTTCAGTCACACATTGAAGTTTTGCAGGGATAAAAACCGGTTTCTGTTAAAAACCGATCACAGAAAAATCGATAAAAACCGATTGATTTTTTTGTGATCGATTTTTCAGTGGCTAAAAACCTATTAAAAACTGGAAAATCGTTCGGTTTTTCAGTGCCACTGGAAAACCGTTCCAGTGGCACTGAAAAACTGAACGGTTTTCCAGTGGCATTGAAAAACCGATTACAGTTAATTAAAAATAATAAATTAATTTGATTATAAGATTGTATTTTGTAATGTTGCCCAATTGAAATGAGATTAATTTATTATTTTATTTGAACGTTACAGGAATGACTCAAGAAACAATTGTAATCAATTTTGACGGAGAGTGGAATGGATGTAATTACGTAGGAGGGGAGTCAATCATGTGTGGGGTTCACAGTAATAATAGTTTTTCATCATTAGTCGATATTGTGTACAGAGAGACTGGTATTGATAGGAGAATGTGGGATATCCGTATACATTATTTACTACAAAGTGCGACAAGTGGTAAAATTAAAAAGATACGTATCATATCCGATCTTGGTGTTGTTGGTTTGATGGCAATAAAAAATATTGATGTTAAAGAGATTTATGTGGATAAGATTGTGAAAGATTGTGGAGTTGAGGTTAGCAGGCGTATCGGTTTTCCGATTGCCACCAACTCAATACCAGGAAGAAGATACAACGAGGCAGATACGTCAAGACCTGTAAATCCTCAAATGGTTGAAAGTCATTTTCATCGAACTTCAGGAATTGGGAGCAATAATCCGCTGGATGCTGCTGGCACCCAATTTACATGTACAGAAAGTCCAATTTGCGATGTTAACAATGACTATATGAATTATGGTACTGATGATGAAGATTGGGACATAAATGATAATGGTGGTGAGATACGGGATAGTGATTCTGAGGAAACTGGAGATAGTGATAACGAGGGAACTCGAGTTGATGATGTGTCTGAAGAAGAAGGGTTTCCAGAAATAAGATTTTCAGGTTTACAATTTCATAACAATCCTTTACAACCACACTGGATTGTTCCTGGTGTTGAACTGGGTGACATTGAGCCTGCTTCAAGTGCTATGTCAACCGTCTACCAACTTGGTTCATTATACAAGGGAGCATTTTTTAATAGTAAAGAAGAAATGAGTATAGCTATTGGAGAATATGCTCTGAAAGCAAAATTTGAATATCGGGTTAGACGTTCAGACACAGAGCGATTTGAGGCTAGTTGCAAGGACAAAACTTGTAGCTTTATAGTTCGTGCCAGATGCAGAAAGGGTTGCTCGATGTGGTTTGTGTTGAAGTATGAGGCGGAGCACACGTGTCGTCAAACAGCCATGGAATCACATATGAAAAGTGTGAAAGCCATTGTCATCGGAAAGTTGTATGCGGGAAAGGTGGAGAGAGATATGTATACACCAAATCGATTGATTGGAGAAATGCTAGAGCAGCATGGAGTTCAAATCTTGTATAGCAAAGCTTGGAAGGCTTTACAATATGCAAAGAAACTTGCGTATGGACAAGCGGATGAGTCATATCAACAGCTTCCGTCCTACTTTGAGATGTTAAAGTTAGCAAACCCGGGCACAATAACAGCAATTGAGAGAGATGAAAACGATCGGTTCTTGTATTCTTTCGTTGCACTTGGAGCTTCGATAGAGGGTTTCCGATCTTATATGAGACCGGTTGTTGCTGTTGACGTAACTCATTTGAAAGGTGAATATAAAGGGGTGATTTTTTTTGCTGCATGCAAAGATGGAGAAGAGATTATTTATCCCATTGCTTATGGATTTACTGACGGAGAGTCAGACTGTTCGTGGACGTGGTTTTTAAGAAAATTACGATTGGCGATCGACGTGTCGGACGATTTGCTTATTGTATCCGATCGTCATAAAAGCATATCGAATGGGATGAAAGAAGTTTTTCCAAAAGTTCCACATGTGTTATGTTTTTTTCACTTATGGCAAAACCTAAAGCAGCATTGTAAAAAGCGTTCGGATGTGGAAAATGCATTTTACAATGCAGCATACTGTTATGTAACTGAGGAATGCAACAGGATATTGGAAGAAATGCGAGTGTTACATCCGAGGACACATGGATTTTGGTTAAAGCTGGGGTGAGTAGGTGGTCACGATCACATTGTCCTAAAAGAAGATATGAAATGATGACCACCAATATTGCAGAGTCACTCAACAAATATATGATGCAAGCACGCCGTTTGCCAGTAACAACTGCACATGAATATATAAGAAATGTGCTGCAGAGATGGTTTAATAATAGACGTATTGCTGCTGCTCAATTGACAACTTATGTTACCACCGCTGCGTACGATCGCATCATGTTGGCAAAAAATCTAGCAACGGAAGGTTGTGTATATCCCATTACAGAACCGGTAACGTACAGTGTCATGCATCCTAGTAAAGGAGATGCGGTGGTTAATATTGAAGAGCACACATGTACATGTAAGCAGTGGAACTTAGATCAGTTGCCATGCGTTCATGCATGTGCTGTGGCCAGGTATGATATTTCAACGTTGTTGCTTTCAGCTTTTCATGTTATGTTTATACACTTCAACTTGGATTTTCTGATAATTTGACAGGTTCAAGGGCGTCAGTTGTGATACACTTTCCAGTCAGTATTACAGCACAGAATGGTTGAAAGCTGCATATGCAAGTCCGATCAATCCAGTCCCTAAATTAGCCAGCTGGAATGTTTCTGGGGAAGTTAGAAGTATGGTTGTACTACCACCGATAGGAAAAAGACAACCAGGTAGGCCGAAAGAAGTTCGGATTCCTTCAGCCGGAGAAGATCGTCCTAGAAAAAAGTGTGGAAGATGTGGCGAGAGGGGACACAACCGTCTTCGTTGCCCTAACCCCCCTATTTCTACCAGGGGTGGGATGAGTTCAGGTTCTGCGGATACGGAAGCTGGCCCAAGCACAACTGTTATTGACAACGGCCCACCGTCCCGCAGATGCCGCTTGTGTCATGAGACTGGACACAACCAACGTTGATGTCCTCTACGATTTCCTGCTACCAATCAAGAAATGGATAATGATGAAAACAACGAGTAGGAATCGCGTATGAACTCTCTAAAGCATGTATAAGTTATCTTATTTCGTTAAATTGATGTATTATAATCGCATTGGTCTTTCTTTTAGTTTTGTTAAACGGAATAATAGATTAGTATCTGTTACAGTTCCTTGACTGTGTCCGCACACCACATTCATCTGTTATAAGTGCTTTAATCTGTTACAATCAATAGTTTAGCGGAATCGGTTTTCCATGCAAAGAAAAATCGGTTCGGTTTTTGGTAACCCTGGAAAACTAGTTCGGTTTTCCAAAACTCTGAAAACCGGTTCTGTTTTTGGTAACCTTGGAAAATCGGTTCGGTTTTTCAGGGTTACTGAAAAATCGAATCGGTTTTTGGGTGACCCTGAAAAACCGAATCGGTTTTCAGAGGGAATCTGAATGATATAATCGGTTTTCCAGATCATCTGAAAACCGAATCGGGTTTCCAGAAACCCTATTCGGTTTTCCAGATCTATGGAAAACCGAATCAAGCTTTGGTTTCAAAATTACACAATAATTTAATATTATAATATTATTGATGTTATTATTGATGTTAATACACAATAATATTTAAATTACACAATAATATTTAAAACTAAATCATGCAAACCAATTGATTAAATATTAAAACTGATTAACTAAAGGCCAATGCTTTCAGTTGAATTGATTTCAATTGATGAAATCATTAGTGTTGGATGATTCAAAACCAATGATTTCATGATATCGAAATTTTAAATTAATATATCCTAACCATAATAAGGACTCTAATATTAATTAACTTAAATTGGTTTCAATTGATGAAATATTTAGTGCGACTGATTTCATGATTTCATTAAGTGGAATTATTCATTAAGTGGAATTATAAAAAACTAAATTATTGTTTTCATCAATAAATTTATTATTTAAATTTATTAAATTTAGGATTTATTAAATTTATTATTTTTTAATTTATTTATTTTTAATAATTAAAATTTGGCATACATCCATTAATTGAAATTACCTTAAATCTCAAAATTTAAATTATTGCATTAGAATTATTCATGTATTATCATGATTCAATTTTTTTATATTTATTTTTTTAGTTTATAATTATACTTTATTTAGAATCAATAAAAATTAGAAATTTATGAAAATTGAGAACATGGTTGATAATATGTATCAACAAATTCTCATTGTATAAATTTATTGTTGTTGATTATAAATTTTTTGTCGTAAACTTAAATTGAAATTACCTTTTCTAATAAATATATATGGTTTGTGTCTTATTTAATTGATAATTTTGTTGTTGTTTTCATTCCTTTGTTGTTGTTTTCATCCCTTTGTTTATGTTCTCTCCGTAACAAATTTTATATTAATATATTTTAATAATAAAAAAATTTGGATGGATGCTACTATGAAGGATAATTAATTATACATATATAATTTAGGTCCACTAAGATTTAATTAAATTGGTCAAATAAATGAATTTAAAAAAAATAAGTATTAGAAATATTAAAAATAAAATATTTTCCGTTTTTACTATTAGATGTGTTTATCGGTTTTCATTTTCATAATACTGTTATCAGTATATACTATCAGACATATTTTCATAGTTTCAAAACAAAACCAACATCATTGTTTTCATTTTCATTTTCATTTTGTTTTGCGTTCTCATAATTTTCATAATAATATTTAAACTAAATTATTGTTTTCACTGATTGACATAAATAATTGAAGTCAAAACTTGAATAGGATATGAATAATTAACTGTTTATTGATGTCACTTAAGTACAACTTCCCCGTAAGAATCAATCATCCATTTTCCAAAGTTATTTACTTTATACAAAGGACGCGAAAATGAATAAATATCTCGTGCAAGCGAAGCCCTCAGTGCGAGGGCGTCTGCAGGTGTATCACGTGGTCTTGATTCCCATGTACTTTCCCTGGACTGCAAAAGGTCCCGTACGTACATGGCAACATATGCTCCACAACTCGTCCTGTTTCATAATTATATGTCAATTAAGAGATACTAACTATTTATTAATTAACAACTTCCATGATTAACTAAATATTAACTAAATATTAATTAATATTTAATAATAACTAAATATTAATTAATAACTAAATATTAACTAAATATTAATTAACTAATAATAACTAAATATTAATTAACAACTCACCCATCGGGTTGCTGTGGCACAGCTAACTCATCAATACGCTCAACCTCCCATCGCTCATCTACAGCTGGCATATGTAATTGAGTCCTCTCATAAAACCCAATAAAGCGAAGCATAATGTGCATAAAACACACCAACGGCTCTAGTGCTCGGAGCCGTACCTCTATGTCAGTGGACGCTTGGGAATCATATACATAAATTTTCTTCTCTTTCAAGCACACTCGACAGAGGACCCAGTGTTGTTGGTCCAAGCTACACGGCAATAGGACCTACAGTTTCTCTCAATGTAAGTGTTATAGGACTAGTTCCAATGATCAAATAAAATATATATATTTTAAAACAACACTTACATTGTCAACACACCACCACGGGACTGATGCATCTATCTTGCCACATCCGAATGGCAGCCATTCTGGGGGTATAGTGGCTGTAGCTGGATCAAATATTTTTCCTTGCTTGACATATTGATTTTTGTACTCCATTGTCATAATGCCCTGCACATTTTAAAAAATAATAATGTTATTTGATTTCGATGATACATTAGAAAAAATTATCAACCAATAACTTACAAATAAAGAAGTGTCATGAAGGGCGTATCTTCTATCCTCGTCCTCATTCCACCATCCGTTTCGTATGCACATCAAATACGCATCGATGTGCTCACTAGTCAACCAACTATTTCCGTCCTCCAAGGTCACCAATGTAGTCGATATCACGCACCACCCGCAACGCTCAACCACACGTCTAAAATAAAAAATTTTAACAAAGTGGTAAAAATTAAAGTTACGGCAACAACTACGATTATAGGAATTTATTATTTTGTTTTCTATACCTAAGGTCCAAATGTGGTAAAGCTTTATATTCATTATAGACGGCCTCTATGAGATCTACAGGTTGTGCAACCTCTTTCACCTGCTGTTGGACAATTTTTTTTTTCTTTTTCGCCGGCCCAGGATCCGTGTATGGAGTCCGTAGAGGTGCTGCTGGCTTGGTCTTTCGTTTGGCCCGTTCGTGGCCGTCTTCTCCCTGCAACTGCACTCAAATTCAAAGACACAAAAGAATATTTATAATTCAATTGTCAACGTTAAACACACTGTTTAAATTATGTCTACCTGGTCATCATCCGGCCCAGCCTCTGCAGCGGCTACACCGCTGATCTCCTGCTCCTGCTCCTCCCGCTGATTGGGTGACTGGTGATCCCCCTGTGCCAGAACGACATCCTGAATCTCCTGCTGGATGACTGACTGGCCCGCCTCAATAGGTGACTGCTGGACCCCCTCGTCCTCATGTAGAGCTGATGGTGCTGGCTGATCTGTAGTCGGGACATAAATGGGCTCCTCTGGGACAAAGCTCCCACCGCGATGATCGTCGTCGTCACTGTCATCATCATCTGAATCATCGCTACCGCTGAGATACCTCATAATATATGAGAAATCTTGTTCCACCCGTCTCAATCTCCTATCCATGTCCTCAACGAGCCGTACAGTTGCCTTCTGCCTCTTCTCCATCCTACTCAACTTCTCATTAGTTGTCTTCTGTAAATTTACAATATATTCAAACAACTGCTTCACCTGTAAAAAAACTTTCGACACGGTTAACATATTTAAAAAAATTTTGCCAGAGTCTCCCCTGTATTTTTAAGTATCCAAAAAAACATAACCTGCTTATAATAAATTACACTTCGTCTATCATGTTTAGAGACTCTGTCTCTCCGTCACACCGTACTACAACACAACAATGTTCATATTTTTTACATTACATACAATGTTCATATTCCGTAGATAATCATATAAAGGGGATTTGTACCTCAGGATGGACGTTTGGGACATCGTGGATCTTTTTTGTTCGAAACTCTGAAAGGGAATCCTCTGATTCTGATTGCATGCCTTGAACGTCTTCATTTGCGACAGAGTCACCCTCTACCACATCATCACCCTCCACCCTAACATCGTCAACCTCGTCATGATCATCATCATCATCATCATCATCATCATCACCATCACCATCATCACCATCACCATCATCACCATCACCATCACCATCATCATCACTATCATCGCCATCATCATCGCCATCATCCGCATCATCATCATTTTCACTGTCACCCTCACTCCCTCCCCCGCCAGATTTATGTACTTCACCCGTTACTAAATTATTAGGGTTGAAGGATTTCCAATAAGCCGTTTGTCTTTCGGCGTCGGTAGGCTCAAGGGTTTGCTCTAAGCCAACTATCTGCATTATATACATGTATACAGTTACATTATAATGTTACGCTTCATATAAATAAGTGTAATTAAAACAAACAATAAATTTACTAAACTAATTTAGTTTACATTTGCCACTTACGGGAGGTAAATCATCTAGACTGTTCATAATTGTCGGTGTTCTTTTAAGTGACTTTCTCAAGCATCTTGGCAATTCATTTTGTAAATCTCGGACACTTTCTGATATTCTCTCTGCCAATGCCGGAAACACTTCTACCAACCACCACTATAATGCCAAAAAAAACAAATATTACATATACTTAATTTAACCACATTACAAAGGAATAAATATTAACGGTATTGGTTATACCTGAAACGCATAGACATAGCCATAAATATTGATGTTACGCGGTGGCTTTCAGATCCGCTCTTCAGTCAATGTCATGCGGAGGTAGTGGAATAGGACACTATAACATAATGTGCCCCAAGGGAACGAGTTCCACCTCTCCATATCCTTAATGATGATCCACAAAAATAGCGAAATCTTCGCCTTCTCATCCTGCCCCATAAACAGATGAAAAGCAATCCCTATATTCGCTAACTTTAAAAGATCTTCATCATTTAATACATCCTCCTCTTCACGGTTCAACTGACTTCTTGCCTCAACAAATGTAGCAAACTCGGATATATTCGGCAATACTCTATTGAACCATCGCTGTAGGAGACTGTTCGGGTCATTTTTGGTTGCCTTGAAAATTTCACGGTCTATGCCTCCAAAATGAAGTCCTGTAATCAATAAAAACTCCTGTTTCCCGAACCTATATATTCTCCCACCAATTTCAAACCACATTTCATCTTTACGTCCACTCACCTCCACTTCTCTAGCGAGAACCCATAATAGAACGGAGCCGACAGCCGTATGTTTGGTATTCCTCAACATATATCCGAATGGGCACTCTCTTATAAACCGGTCATACAAGTTCCTTCCAGTCAGGATATCAAGTATTTTCTTCACCATCTTCTGACCAATGTGTGTAATCCCTTTCGTTTCCTTAGGAATTGTTTGCAAACTATATTTATAATTGAACTCCATCTGTAGGACACAAAAAGATCAGTATCAGGATTAAAAGCCATTCTGCCACTACATAAACAATCGGTTTTCCACAGGTGTGAAAAACTGAATCGGTTTTCCACAGGTGTGAAAAACCGATGTGGAAAACCGATTCGGTTTTTCACCTAAAATGAGCAGATCTCAAAAACCCAACTGACAAAACCGATATGATTCATCATATTTCGAAAAACCTATGTCAAAGTGCATCACCCAATCAGAGTTTCATATGTAACATTGGTTTTTCGTATCGGTTTTTCACTATTCAACCAACAAACATTTAAAATCGGTTTTCCACTATCGGTTTTCCACAGGTGTGGTGGAAAACCGAATCGGTTTTCCACACCTGTGAAAAACCGATGCGTTCCAAACGACGCTCATATGGTCGGAATCGGCCATATCAGCCACAAATCAGGCCAAACCCAGTCAATACCAACCTATTCTAAACCAAATAAGCAATACCCAACATCCATATTACACAAACATGTCCAAATCGCGAATGAAAATAAAAAAACTCAACAACTCAACCGAAAACTAACCTTGGCAAAAGCACTCACGTCCCCCGAGCTCTATCCTCCTCTGGGCAAGTCGGAATCGTCGCCGTTGTGGTCGAAAAAAGTGGTTGTGCGTTGCCTCTCGATCGGTTTTTCGCTCTCCCTCGGTTTCTCTCAAAAACCGATCGGTTTTCCGCTTGGTCGGTGATGGAACACTGTTTTCCATCGCTTTCTGCCACTTATATCCATAGGGGTATTGTGAGTATTTTGGGTATAGCATGTAATTAGTTTGTTTGAGGGGTTAAAAACAATTTTTATAATTTCAAGGGGTAAAAACAAAATTGAGGTTTTTTAATGGGGTATTTCCTGTAATTTCCACATGAAAAAATAATTAACTTACCTAAATTTGTACCCCATTAGAAACATTTCAAGTTCAGATCTGAGCATCTAATGGCTTGAATGTAGTTAAATCTAGGTGTTTTGGTTAGAGAAATGGTTAAAATGGTGATTAAAAGCAAAAGAAATAGACAAATAGAAAAATAAAATACAAAAACAAAAACATTTGTTGACAGAGGAGGAATCGAGCGAAGTAAAGAAGAAGATGAATAGTGATGATACTATTCTTCAATTTAAATTTCTTGAACTAGATTCACGCACTTCTTGACCTAGGCTTTTAAAAATTGAAGAAAAAATTATGCTTGAGAAAAGATTAAGATATCATATGATGGTATTGATGTTTCCTAAATGTTCTAACATGTTTCTACACGAATTTTCACATAATTTTAAGTTCTCCAATAGAAAAACAATTTACTTACCTGAATTTGCACCACACTATAAACTTTTCAAATTTAGATCTAAGCATCCAGTGGCTTGAATGGGGTTAGATCTAGCTGTTTTAGCTAGAAAAATGGTTAAAATGGTAATTAAAAGCAAATGAAATAGAAAAAAAAAAAAAAAAAAAAAATTGCTAACAGGGGAGGAATCGAGTGAAGCAAAGAAGAAGATGATAAGTGGTGACACTATCCTTCAATTTAAATTTCTTCAACCAGATTCACGCACCTCTTGACCTAGGGTTTTAAAAATTGAAAAAAAATTATGCTTGAGAGGAGATTAAGCTATCATATGATGGTATTGATGTTTCCTAAATATTTTAACATGCTTGTACATGAATTTTTATACAATTTTAAGCTCTTCAATGGAAAAACAATTTACTTACCGGAATTTGTACCCCACTAAAAACATTTTAAGTTCAGATCTAAGCATCCAATAGCTTGAATAGGGTTAAATCTAGATGTTTTGGTTGGAAAAATGGTTAAAAGGGTGTTTAAAAGCAAAAGAAATAGACAAATAGAAAAATAAAATAAAAAAACAAAAAAATTTGTTGACTGGGGAGGAATCGGGCAAAGCAAAGAAGAAGATGAATAGTGGTGACACTATTCTTCTATTTAAATTTCTTGAACTAGATTCACGCACCTCTTGACCTAGGGTTTTAAAAATTGAAAAAAAAATTATGCTTGAGAGGAGATTAAAATATCATATGATGATATTGATGTTTCCTAAATGTTCTAATATGCTTCTACATGAATTTTCACATAATTTTAAGTTTTTTAATGGAAAAACAATTGACTTATCCGAATTTGCACTACACTAGAAACTTTTCAAATTCGGATCTAAGCATCCAATAGCTTGAATGAGCTTAGATCTAGGTGTTTTGGCTAGAAAAATGGTTAAAATGATGATTAAAAGTAAAAGAAATAGACAAATAGAAAAATAAAACAAAAAAACAAAAATATTTGTTGACAGGGGAGGAATTAGGTGAGGCAAAGAAAAAGATGAATAGTGGTGATACTATTTTTCAATTTAAATTTCTTCAACCAAATTCACGCACATCTTGACGTAGGGTTTTAAAAATTGAAAAAAAAATTATGCTTGAGAGGAGATTAAGATATCATATGATGGTATTGATGTTTCCTAAATGTTCTAACATGCTTCTACATGAATTTTCACATAATTTTAAGTTTTTTAATGGAAAAACAATTGACTTACCGGAATTTGCACCACACTAGAAACTTTTCAAATTCAAATCTAAGCATCCAATAGTTTGAATGAGGTTAGATCTAGATGTTTTGGCTAGAAAAATGGTTAAAATGATGATTAAAAGCAAAAGAAATGGAGAAATAGAAAAATAAAACAAAAAAACAAAAATATTTGTTGACAGGGGAGGAATTGGGTGAGGCAAAGAAGAAGATGAATAGTGGTGACACTATTTTTCAATTTAAATTTCTTCGACCAGATTCACGCACATCTTGACGTAGGGTTTTAAAAATTGAAAAAAAAAATTATGTTTGAGAGAAAATTAAGCTATCATATAATGATATTAATCTTTCCTAAATGTTTTTTCACATAATTTTAAGCTCTCTAATGGAAAAACAATTGACTTACTCGAATTTGCATCTCATTAGAAACTTTTCAAGTTTAGATATAAGCATCCAATGGCTTGAATGGGGTTAGATCTTGGTGTTTTGGCTAGAAAAATGGTTAAAATGGTGATTAAAAGCAAAGGAAATAAAATAGAAAAATAAAATAAAATAACAAAAAAATTTGTTGACAGGGGAGAAATCGGACGAAGCAAAGAAAAAGATTCATAGTGGTGACACTATTGTTCAATTTAAATTTTTTAGATCAGATTCATGCACCTTTTGACCTAGGGTTTTTAAAATTGAAAAAAAATTATGCTTGAGAGGAGATTAAGCTATCATATGATGGTATTGATGTTTCCTAAATATTCTAACATGCTTCTACATGATTTTTCACATAATTTTAAGCTCTCCCATGGAAAAGCAATTGACTTACCCGAATTTGCACCTCACAAGAAACTTTTCATGTTCAGATCTTAGCCTCCAATGGCTTGAATGAAGTTAGATCTAGGTGTTTTGGCTAGAGAAATGGTGAAAAGGGTGATCAAAAGCAAAAGAAATAGATAAATAGAAAAGTAAAATAAAAAAACAAAAAAATTTGTTGACAGGGAAGGAATCGGGTGAAGCAAAGAAGAAGATGAGTAGTGGTGATACTATTCTTCAATTTTAATTTCTTGGATCAGATTCACGTACCTCTTGACCTATAGTTTTAAAAATTGAAAAAAAATTATGTTTGAGAGGAGATTAAGCTATCATATGATAGTATTGATGTTTCCTAAATGTTCTAACATGCTTCTACATGAATTTTCACATAATTTTAAGCTCTCCAATTGAAAAACAATTAACTTACCCGAATTTGCACTTCACTAGAAACTTTTCAAGTTCAGATCTAAGCATCCAATGGCTTGAATGAGATTAGATTTAGGTGTTCTGGCTAAACAAATGGTTAAAAGGAATATTAAAAACAAAAGAAATAGAAAAATAGAAAAATAAAATAAAAAAACAAAAAAAATTATTGATAGGGGAGGAATCGTGTGAAACATAGAAGAAGATGAATAGTGATAACACTATTATTCAATTTAAAGTTCTTGGACTAAATTCACGGACCTCTTTTCATAGGGTTTTAAAAATTGAAAAAAAAAATTTGTTTGAGAGGAGATTAAGCTATCATATGATGATATTGATGTTTCCTAAATGTTCTAACATACTTCTATATGAATTTCTATATAATTTTAAGCTTTTCAATGGAAAATCAATTAACTTATCCATATTTGCACCTCAGTAGAAACTTTTCAGATTCATATCTAAGCATCCAATGGCTTGAATGTTGTTAGATCTAGGTAGGCTAGAAAAATGGTTAAAAGAGTGATTAAAAGAAAAAAAAATAGAGAAATAGAAAAATAAAATAAAAAAACAAAAAAATTTGTTGACAGGGGAGGAATCGGGCGAAGCAAAGAAGAAGATGAATAGTGGTGACACTATTCTTCAATTTAAATTTCTTGAACCAGATTCATGCACTTTTTGACTTAGCGTTTTAAAAATTGAAAAAAAAAAATTATGCTTGAGAGGAGATTAAGATATCATATGATGGTATTGATGTTTTCTAAATGTTCTAACATGTTTCTACATGAACTTTCACATAATTTTAAGCTCTCTAATGAAAAAAAAATTTACTTACCCGAATTTGCACTTCACTAGAAACTGTTCAAGTTCAGATCTAAACATTTAATGACTTGAATGAGGTTAGATTTAGGTATTTTGGCTAAAAAAAATGGTTAAAAATGTGACTAAAAGCAAAAAAAATAGAAAAATAGAAAAATAAAATAAAAAAAACAAAACATTTTGTTGATAGGGAAAGAATCTGGCGAAGTAAAGAAGAAGATGAATAGTGGTGACACTATTCATCATTATATATTATTTTGATTTTGTTAATTTATAATTTGGCTCCTCAAAAATTTAGAATTTTAATTCGACCCCTATACTTTTTAAAAATCTCATTTAGACCCCTCAGACAATAAATATTCATAACTTGACATCTTCTCTCATTTCTTATTCCATCTTAGCCCCAAAATATCTACTTTATTACATTTATACCACTCATTAAATTTTTTTTAATCCCACTTGGAAATAAAATTCAATACTCTACTATATATATATATATATATTCTTTAAAACATATCGTAGAAAATTTCGGGGTGTTACAGTTTCCATCCATATGGTCGTATCTTTGCTGTTTAAGTTCAGTTAGTTTACATCATTTTAATTGTGTTTATTTAGCTTAGTATAATATATAATGTACGACTTGCCCTTTCAAAATTTGATTTTATGTCAACATTTTCGTGGTGTTGTTATGGTATATAAGCTGAATGCATGCTGTTTTAGCTATAATCCAAGTATAGTATCTTTATTTAATGCTAAATGGGTGAATAATAATATATAGCTATAAACTAGTAATTTCGACTTACCTACATTTAGTGGCAGTAGTTGAAACCTCTAGTATAACAATATACGTACTTTCACCAAAACAAAATATTAGATAAATACTTCAACTGGAGATAATGATATTAAGAATGTTGAGTTTTACGTTCCGAGAGTAGCCAAACAGAAGTGAAAAACATCATTTGTTTAGACTTACATTACTAAAGTTGAAGTTGATGGTGTTAGGATGGATAAATGTAACTTATGTGGAAAATTATTGAATGTCAATCAAAGGTTGAGAACATCTAGTTTAAGAAAACATGTAAAAAAAATGTCTTAATGAGCATCTAGCCGCCATTGAGGAAACAACTACTTTGTTTGATCAAAATGTTGGTATAGAGAAAATAGCTAAGATGATTATCATGCATGAGCTTCCTTTGCAATTTGTAAAATACACAGGATTTCAAGAAATGATGAGTTATTACTATCTTGGGTTTGAAGCAATAAGTAGTTATAAATTTAATTACATTATGTATATTATTCATAATTATCGATTTAATTTTTAATTTTTTGTTTAATTTTTTCTATTAGGTGACGTTCTAGAGGAAAAAATATATCGTAAACAAGATGAAGAAGAGCTATCATCATCTTGATTTTATTTTTTTATATTTATATTTATATATTTTTTGTTATTTTGGAATGTAAAGTAAGGATAAATTTTAACTTTTAATAGTGTTATTTTTTATTTTATTTTGATCATGATATATTTTTTGTAAAATCCGGCAAAAATGATTATGAAATGAATTATGTGATGTGAAATTAGTTTATTTTAATTTAATAGAAAAAAGTGATTTTTATTTTTTATTATTTTTTTAAAAAAAATTAGGTTGGAATCTATGACCTAATGAATCAAATTTTTGAGAAAATTTTGAATTTTTTTTTTTTTAAAAAAAATCGAGTCAACCGACACTGACCTTGTCAAATCCGAGTCTGGTGCATGTCTGAATAGATTTGTGTAGGTTGGGTCTGGAACCAAACCCTAAAATTAATTTGAGGATGTGGATAAGCTCTGACCCTTTATAAAAGAGAGAGGATCCAATACGGGTCCGGGCCTAGTGTGGGTCCAGACCCACATTTTGCCATCCTTCCCATCTACGTGCTCTTTAAGTTGACGAATGAATTAGTTGAACTGGACTGTTGTCTGTTTTGTGGTATTTATCACTTCGTTTAAGACATGTTATGAGACGATGAGTGTGAAATTATTAATGACTTTTGTTTGGTATATGAGTAGTGGACTATTTGTTAGTCTTGAGTATTGAGATCCATTAATGGATCTGGAATTATTTGGGGTAGTTTCTTATTTATTTGCTAGCTTGCCACCGATTGTTTGAGTTGATGATTTGCTTGTTTAGAACTTTTTCTTGAAATTTTTTAATGGGTTTACGTGACTGGAGAATTATGGTGGTTCTTTTATTTGTTAGTGGAAGATGTTGCAAAGGAAGATCGAGGAAAATGTGTTATATATTAGAATTATTTGACATTAACATTGGCAGATTTGTCCAAATTAGAGATCTGTCCCTTTCTTTGCTAAACCTATGCAGTCAGATGACTGAAAAATTTTCAATGTAAACATGGACATTAGACATAAAATATATATATATATATATTAGTGCCAGTTTGGTGATGTTAATAGAACTAGGCAGAACTAAGAAGGTTGCTATCTAGGTTGATTTAATTTAGAGTTTATTTTGGTAACAGAATCAATGCTTTTCTCATATATTAAATGCAGAGAAGTAGATCAGTCAATGTGTGAGAACAGTGCTATGATCATGACTTCCAAACTGCTTATAAGAGGCAGGAAAAAGTGCTATAACATACAAACGTCTGCGTTTGGCAAATGTATTTATGATGTCCTTGAAACTCACTCTCGTATATTATTGCTTTTTGTTGCCTGTTACTTGAGGATGTATTACTTGGATTGCTCCTTTCCATTTAAAGGACCTGATATCTGTTAATAATTAATAACTGCGTTATTATGAAACTGAACAGAGATTGGGCTGGGTTTGACAAGATTTGGCATATTTTTCTCATTCTTCGGTATCATCTTTCTTTTCGACAAGGGATTACTTGCTATTGGAAATATAAGTCTGGCTTATTAGTCTATTTTTCCTGGTTTAATCTTTCTTTATCCTGTTTTGCTTTTTAATTTTTTCCATGTGAAATCTGCTTAACATTGGCTTTATCCGGTGGCCGTTTAGATCCTGTTTTTCCACCATGCAATTCTTTATGAAACGTGAAAATTTTAAGGGTTGATTTGGTTAGTTCTCGTCTCTATTCGATTCATGCATCCTTGTGTCTTGTTGTGTGCATGATCGGTGCTCCTGCATCTGTTCCTTTCTTTATTCACTCGTGCTTGTGCATTGCATAGGGAACCATGGCTTCTTCTTTGTTGTTATAGGCTGGCCAATTTTTGGAATAATTAATTCTAGACTTGATGACAGTTCTTTTTTCACTTTCTGCTTTTTCAATGTCATATCTTGTCACTTTGAGTCTAGACTTGATAACACTTTGGATTATCTAATTTATGTAAATTTTTATTCTTTTAATTGTTTTAATTTCTTTCTACCTACACAATTTGATATTAATTTTACTGACTTTCACATACTTTTTGTGTATATATATGCAGATAAAGATTGGTTATAAGTATGTGTGAAAGTACTCAGATAAAAATGAGTACTACAAGAATTCTGCTCTTTGGTGATATCATTTAGTCATCACCAAATCTCACATCTGCACCGTTAAATCATTTTTGAGACATCAAAGCGTGTGTCTCCACCTTGTCGCCCCAACCCTATCGCTAAAAAGTATAGGTGACATATTAAGATTTACGTTATACTTTGTAACAGATTAGAGAATGGCATTGCAACGCATTAACCGATTGACGATAATCAACTTCAAGAAGACTCAGAACCACAACGTGTTGAAGGTGCCCTTGTGCGACCCCATCACGGATGAATGGCCTTTCCAATTTTTTCTACTTACAACCCATCAAGTCGGGTTTTCCGATGTGAACAATATCAAAAAGTTACTGCTTTGACTGAATCCGAGCTATTATATTTAGCCATCACACATTTAGATGGAGATACTGTACTTTGGTTTCAATGGTTAGAGCGTACTATAGGTCAAGTAACTTGGGTGGAATTTCAACGGGCTATACAAACTCGGTTTGGGTCATTAGAAGAAGCTGATGCTGGTGGCTCTCTATCCAAATTACGACAAATAGGAACTATCAAGAAATATCAGTTATGATTTGAAAGGTTAGCAAATAGAATTAGAGATTTGCTGGAATCTTTCTTAATTAGTTGTTTTCTGTTTAAGTTGTGCGAGGATATAAAAGTAAGAGTATAATTGTTAAAGCCTTGTAGTCTTTCACAAGCTTTTGAACAAGCAAGATTCCAGGGAAGTTGAACTCTATGATAAATGGTAAAGTTCGAACTCAACCAACGTTAAACGAGTCTACCCTTGAGCTACCTAGTTCTTCTCAGGCACCATCATCACTTAATTCACACATCATTAACATCGTCCTTATTAAGCCCAATTCCATCAATCTAACGTCTTTCAGTAGCTGAACAAGCAGAAGGTGTGCCAAAGGGCTTTGTTTTAATAGTGATGAACAATTTGAGCTTGTCATCATTGCAAAATACTCAATGTTTATCATTGGAACCTACGGTACCCGACTAAAACGTTAACAGCCAATCTGATTTCCAAATATATGTTGATGATCATGGCTAAAGCAACTTGAGGACAAGCCACCTTCAAAGAGGGAGTGGGTGTTAATACTTCTATATTAATTAGGAATATTAGAATATTCTGTTTTCCTATTTTAATTAGTTATGTTTTCATTTTATGATTTTCTATTTTAAGTAGTTAGGTTTTCCTATTAATTATAGGGTTTATAAGTTCTTATTACTTAAATAGACTTGTTCTTCTCTTATAAAATGGGTATTTCTCATTGTAATAAAATAAGTGAAAAATTCCCAAATATCCTTTTATTACATTTTCCTCTCTAATATTTTCTTATTCTTTCTCTCTTAATTCTTCTCTTTGCTATAATTTTCTTCTCATCCTTTATATTTTCTTATGTTATTAATTTATTAAACATAGAAGAACCCTTACAATTGGACCCTTGTTCCATGTACTACTAATATGAGTGCTTTTGCAATCCTCCATACGAAATTTTTTAAGTATTCCCTTGCACACTTCTTTTGGCATATGAAGACTTCATCAAGATCTTGCTTCACCTCTATTCCTAGAAAGAAGGTCATCAAGCTCTATTCCTAGAAAGAAGGTCATCACCAAGGTCTATCATCTCAAATACTTGAAGCATTTCAGCTTTAAACTCCTGTATTAGCTTTTCATCATTTCCTGTTATAAGTAAATTATCAACATCGATAGAAACTATGTAACATTCCTGTTACTTTGTAACATTGTAACATTCCTGTTACAAAGTATAACGTCACCATTAATTCAATTTGTTACCACAAACAACACGTTTTAGCGATACTCAAAATATGTCATGCAAAAATTATTTTATTTTATTTTTATTAAAATGTAAAATATATATTTTAATAATTTGATCTTTTTATCAAAATATAAAATATATATTTACATAATTTATTTTTTATTATAATTTAGAATTTATATTTAAATTAATCTTTATTGAGTTTCAATTATACCTTTCGCTACACAATAAACATGTAACCAAATGTGTACAATACTATTTTAAAGTTATTATATAGTATTAATTAAAATCATATTTTAAATATATAATTCACATTATGTATAAATTGTTGAATGTATTATTTATTGATAATACTATTTTCATAATCAAATTAATTAATATTACATATTTTGTTTAGTGAATACTCAATTTTGGAGGAATTCATATTTACAAAAATAAAAGCCTTGCAATAAACATTCAAAATATTTTATTACGTCAATTCAATTATAACACTCCTAAGTAGTTAACAAGTAGTTCAAACATACAAACACAAGAAAACTGAAAGTTATTTAAATATCTGCATCTTTTCATCTTTATCTGAGTACATCTACACATCTTTATCTATGCACATCTTTAACTGCATACTTTTACACATATTTCACTTCTAAATTTCAACATTTACCAATCTTTGTCTGTATACACATTAACACATGAAAATTAGTACAAGATATTAGTGTATTTTGAACAAAAATAGATATCAAGGTAGCATATATCAAACAAACTTCATAAATTAACAATCCAGAAAAGAATAAAATTTATCTAAATAACGTATAAAATGAATTAAATAATCCAAATTTAGATGTTAACTCAAGCAACAGTAAAGGTTGAAAAGAAATGTAGATCTTATAAGTGATTAAAACCAATAAGATATCCAAATAGTACAGTTAGTATAATTTGATATCAAGAATAGAATATATAAATATTTTAATTTGTATTCTAACCACAAATTAAGCACCATTATTATTTGCAAACAAAAAATGATAATAATAGTGTTTGAAGGTCATAATTAGGGGTGGCAAAACGGGTTGACGTGTCGGGTTGAGTCGAATTCGATTCGATTCGTTTAAGAATTCGACCAACCCGACACAAATTCGTTTAATAAACGGGTCAACATTTTTGAATTCGACACGAATTCGTTTATAAATGAATAACACGACACGATTCGTTTAATTCGTTTATTACCCATTAACTTGTGAATTCGTTTAACCCGTTTAACCCATTTGACTCGTTTAACCCGTTTAATTCGTTTAAACGAATTCATTAAACGAATTCGTTAATTCGTTAAACAAATTAATCAAATTAAAAACTTTATTCTTCAATATTGCTCTTCAGTTTTATATCAATTCAAAATCTCCATTAATATAACATCCACTTTTTGCTTAAATTCAATTAAATTAACCAAAATACACTTGGGATTAAACCAATCAAATCTCATAATCTTTCTCCTCCATGGTGTTACAAAAATTACACAACCATGAACTCAACAAAATGAAAAAAAAAAAGTACAATCCTGAAAAACAAAAAAAAAAAAATCCAGAAAAACAAACATACAATCAAAATAAATAAATAAATAAAAGCTGAGATCGAGCCAGGAACCATGTTTCACAATCATCCAACAATCACAGATATGAGCCTAATAGTTTCACAGTCATCCAACACAATCACAGATATTTTCACAAATAAAACAAAATAATTTTACACAAATTAAAAAAACTAATAATAACAGCAACAATCAAAAGGATAAAAGAACCCAGCGTAGATCTACTGCGATTTGAGGTACCACGAGGTTCAGGACAATCAGATCAAGCACCTGATGGAGTGCAAGCCGCTGGTGGAGGCGGGATGAAGATGTTGTGACGAAGGCAGGACGGTGACAGTGAGCGGTGAGGGAGAAGGGGTGGTGGTGACCGTGAGCCATGATTGAAAAGAGGCGGTGGTGACCGTGAACTGTGAGGGAGGAGTGGTAGTGACTGCGAGCCGTGATGGAACAAGGTGGTGTCGTCGAGGTCATCGTCCGGGTCGTCGTCTGTGTCGTCGTCGGGTTATCGTCAGGTCACCGTGTTGTCATCGCTGTTGGAGTCGTCGCTTCGCCGTCGGCGTTGGTGTCGTCATGTGGCCGTCGGTTTGGTGCCATCGTGTAGTCGGTTTTTGAGGAAGAAGAAGGAAGATGGTGGTGTCAGGTGTGTATAAGGGTGGCTGCCGACACAGAGGTTTCAAGTTCAAGCAAAGGGATTAGGGATTTGTTATTTGTTAAGTATATATATATATATATAAATGTATAATTACATCTTAGCCCTTCTAATATGTTAAATTATATTTTAACCCCAATTTTAATCGTGTCAACCCGCGATTCGTTTAATCAAACCCAATTCGATTTGTTTAATAAACGGGTTAGACGGGTTGACATGATTACGACACGAATTCGTTTAACTTCAACCCATACCCATTTATTTTTCGCGAATTCGTGTCGACCCGTCGTGTCGTGACCCATATTGCCACCCCTAGTCATAATCAAGTTTCTCACATGTGTTAAAGAAAATGATTTGAGAGAGATTTTAGGAGAAAAAATGCAAAAAAGACAAAAACAAAAAAAAAAAAAAAACCAAAAATCAAAAACGCAAAAAAATAGTAATAATAAGAGGGAAAGAGAGAAGAGAAGGAAAAAACACAACAAACACAAAGATGATAGAACAAGAATAAAAGATTACGAATACAGATGAATAAACCTGAAATGATTCAGTTAAATAAGATTTCTTGGATGAGTGGGCCTTTTTGTTTGATAATTCCTCCAAGAAAAATGGAGAAGGAAGTTTTTCTGTAGTTCCTATCATAATTTAGGAATTTATTTATAAATAGACTGTTTATTTATTTATTTATTTTGAATAATAACAAATAAGATTTTAGATTTGAAAGTGGTAGCAAGCAGTTAAAAGTTTTTTTCTTGAAAATGGTAGGGAACAGTTGAAACACTGACTTTTTTTTTTTATTATTCATAAGAATTTTAAATAATAACTTATTTTAATTCAAACTTGTAGTTTGTTGTACACTGCAAGATGAACGCCCCACCCCTGATTGTTACACATTTTTCTCCTTTTTTTTCCCATTTTTCTTTTGCAAATATATCAAATTATTTTCATTAGACAATTACCTATAATATGATTTTCAAGGATTTTATTGGGATATGTATATATATATATATCTCATGATAATAATTTACACACATGTTTCAGAGAATGATCCTAAAATTGTAATGCTTTGTTTTCTTAGAGAAATTAAAAAAAAAAAAAAAAACGCCTACAATTAAATTATAATATTGATTAAATAAATTGTATAACTTCAATTATTAATAATATAAAAATATATATGGATATACTAATGTGATTATACATTACTATATTACCATGTCTACACTTGTTGATCATTGGGTGTTCATATAGAACATAATATGCTTATCCAAGGAATTCGAAAATATGAACTGCACACACTTTAAAATATTAATTAGCTTAAATCATGAAATATTATTCGTTATCTTTCTTGTATTGAATCACATAATTTATTATTTTAATTTTAAACTATTAAAATTAATGAAAAAATTATGATAATTAAATTACAATTCCTATATGGTGCTAAATATAGTCAATTGATTTATGCATGCAACGTGCCCAAAAATATTTAATTTTCATTTTTTTTGTACGCATGATTCAATATTGAGTATCTATTATGAAGTTGTATAGTCAATTGTACCAATATTTGACTTTCGAGGAAGTAATACATTGTTAGTGTTGAGATTTTGACTACTAGTTAAAGTTGCATTGTCAGATAACTATATATTGGCTCTCATACGTCAAGATTAATATATAAATAGTAGAATGTTTATTTTTTGTAAAGAGTTAAAATTCATTATTAAGTTAAATATACACTATCATCATGCTTCTAATTTATAATTATAGTTTGAATATTATAATAGAAATAAATATTATTAGGCATGATCTGTGTGTTTTGCAGCTAAAACTAATAGTAGCATTATGACTTTTCTGTTTATTAAATCTTATAAATTTTAATTGATCAAAATACTTTACCTTAGAGGGCTCCAAATTGATTATTCACAAGTAATATGAAATTATCATTTAGATGGTAAATTTTCCTCTAAAACTTTTATATATACGTACACAACATTCACCACTTTTAGTTTGGTGAATTTTGAAATTTTATATTATTGATAATTATGAATATTTAATCACATCAATTTTTATTTCCAAATAACTTTTAGCAAATTACAAATTAATAAAAGATAAAATTTTAATCTAATAAAAATAAAATATTGAAATTAGGTCCTATACTATGTACATATATAATTTTTACAATAAACAATATTATTTAAAATAACAAACATTCATCTATGGTTACTTATAATTTTTAAAAGTATAATTTTAGTGACATCATAGCTAATAAGCCTCGCTAATAACAGATTTTTAGTTATGCTGAACATATTTAATAACATATTATATGATGTCACCGTAATAACGAGAGGTAGGGCTAACCAAAACTCTACAATTGTGTCACCGAAAAATGAGATTAATATGTGATAGGATCTGATCTAGATTCTTATTAGTGAATCTAGCAGTCCTATCGAGTACCTCATGAGACCCTTCTGAAGCCCAATTAATAAAGCCCTAAAAGATATTATGGAACGAACCCGTAACTACTAACAATTTTTAAAACATGTGTCTGAAATTATTATCATAAATCATAAATATATAAGTGTCTGAAACATGCAACTATCCATAAAAAGCTACAACATATGTTCATAAATCTGAAAACATATTGATTACATGATAAATTTAATTTGCGGGTTTCACAAAAAGAATTATACTACGTCGTCGGTTGGGATCCACCTAGTCTGCACATGGCACTCTGGTACTTGGATTTCGTACACTTACACTTGTACCTAGGGAGGTTTTTGAAATAAAAACATAAAAACATTGTGAGCTAATAAGCCTAATGAGTGTGGATACATTTATTAAAATTACCTTCCAAAACAATTTTGAAAAATAATATTATTTCTAAAAAGGTTTTGGGTTTTTACTAGGATCTCCTGCACCTACACATGCATCAGGGGGGGTTTTTGAAATAAAAATATAAAAACATTGTGAGCTAATAAGTCTAATGAGTGTGGATGCATTTATTAAATTTATCTCCCAAAACTGTTTTGACAATAATATTATTTCTAAAAAGGTTTTGGATTTTTATAAAATCTCTATATATTTCAAAAGCTTGTTTTAAAAGTTGAGATGTTTAATTTTTCTAAAATTATTTTATTTCTAAAATCTGTTTTAATGGTACGCTAGCTATTCTAAAATGCTCTCATGGCTACCCAAGTGAAGCTAAAACCACAAAGGTGATCGGACTAGCTCCGCTCAGTATGAGGGGTCACGAGGTACAAAGACTAGCATCGCTCACCGTGACAAAGCTACAAAGACATCTCGTATACACACGTGGTGGAACTATCATCGCTCACCATGCTTTGAGAAATGCCCCATGAGTGTAGGAGGTGACAGACATGACAGACTCAATCCCCCCGATGTTAGTTGGATTAACCCTCCCAATATTATACCATACATCGTGGAGTATACCAACCGGATTTAAAGCTAGAATGTCACGTTATAAATACTCGGGCCATCCACTAGGTTTGAATACCTCTTCTTTTTCTATAACTGAAAACTATTACTTTATCATGTTATAAAAATAAATACTATATAATGCATATCATTAAATAAATAAGTCATTTTCATGCTAGAATATAAAACAATTTACATAAAAAGAATATTTTTCCTAATTAAATTAAAGATATTTAAAATAATTTCACACTTACTACTCGCTACTTAGATCACTTTATTTCTGCCTTCAGCAACCTCCTCCTTTAACTTGCTGCTCCACCTATACTTAGTCACAAAAGAATTTCCAATTTAGTTTGCAGGAATCTCACCTACTTTACTCGAATTTCACTGACCCACTCAGCTTGAGCTGCGAGCTCTAGCTCGTTACCAATTCTACCAACGTGAGCTCTTACTTCAATCAGCTTAGCTTGGATCGAGGGCACTTCCTCTTTCTATGAGCTCGCTTAACTCACCTATTATAGTGAGCTGCTATCTTCTTAGAGCTTAGCTCGATTTGTGGCCTTACTCAGCTTGCTCCCTGCGAGCTCGCACTTCAGGTCAGCTTGACCAACGCTTAAGGGGTCATTGGTATTTACCCAGCTCCCATCTAATAATCTCCCTCTAGCTCAAATACTCAGACATTTACACTTCTCCAAACTCAAAAATTTCTCAACATAAATTTAGCAACACATCACCAGCATTTGCTCAACTTGACCTCAAACACCATAGACACATAACCAACAACATAACACCTCAAATCAACCTATTTCCTTGACTACATTACTTACCAACTTTCCTCAGCCTTCAGCCTTGTTCCCTAATTCGCGAGTTGCTTCACTATCACCCAATTTACTCATAGAAACCTCGACAAATTTCAAATACAACCCAGAATGTATCTTAACAACTTTTGTAACAAAAATAACACCATCAACAACCAAATCTTGCTTACTAGATCTATCCTTCAACTTCCTTCAACTTGGTCTCCTCTTCAGAACGACAGAGATCTGGCTTTGGTCAGCGGTAATAACTTCTCCTTGCCGATAGCTCTCTCTTTCTCTCTCTCTCTCTTCTCCTCACTTAGTTTTTCTCTCTTTCACCGACTCACGCCACACACACACACACACACACACACACACACACACACACACACACATACACACACATACACACCTATTTATAGGCGTGGGTTAAGCTTGCTTTTGACCCTTAAACTTCCTTAAAATTACAATTTTACTAGATTCTAGAGAATTCTCTTAAAATATCTGAAAATTTTTTCTTAAGTCCCTCAACTTTTATAATTTTAAATTTATTCTAAATACTTTCAGAAATTTACAAATACTAATTTTTTACTATTAAATACTCAAAAATTCTTTTATTTATTTCACTGAAGGGCATATTTGTACATTTCTTCATTCCATATATATGTACAGAAATATCCTCGGAAGAATGTATTATATTTTATATAAGGGTCGATCATGGCCTCGACCGGCGATCGACCGACCAAATTGGGGCTTGTCCCCAGACAGCTAGGATCCAACCAGTGGCAGGTACTGTGGGATCTCCTTGCTCTCTCTTTATTGGGCCTGGGCCCACGCCTCCCCAATCACTCGAATCCATGAACTAAAAGTTTAAGTGCAAATGGAAAACATGATTGGTACCAACTGAGTAGCTTAGGTGGTACCAGTCATGCTTTCCATTTGCATTTAAATCCTTAGTTCATGGAGGTGTGGGCCGAGGCCCAACAAAGGGTAGTAAGGGACCCTACAGTACCTACCGGGTGGTCGAGTTCTAGTAGCCCTTAACTTGGCCGATCGACCGTCGGTCATTATATAAAAAGGTGTATTTTTTATGTAACAGCTGGCCCCGGCCTCGACTGGTGATCGACCGACAGACCAAGTTGGGCCTTACCTTCGGGCGGTTAGAACTTGACCACCTGACAATTTTTGTCCCTTCCCTTAAGGGGTTTTCTACGCCTCCCTTCAGGGGTTTTATATGCCTTCCATACCTCTCGAACCTATGATCTAAGGGCTTAAGTACCACTGGGAAGCAAGGTGTGTACCAACTGAGCTAATTAGCTCAGTTGGTACACACCTTGCTTCCCAGTGGTACTTAAGCTCTCAGATATTAGGTTCGAAAGGTGTGGAGGGCATAGAAAACCCCTAGAGGGAGGAAATAGTACCCACTAGGTGATGGGGTCCTAGTCGCCCAAGGGCAAGCCCCAACCTGACTGGTCGATCGCTGGTCGAGGTCGGAATCGGACATTATATAATAAGGCAGTAGCTAAGTTGGTACCAATCATGCTTCCCATTTGCATTTAAACTCTTAGTGCATGGGTTCGAGTAACTGTGGATGTGTGGGCCGAGGCCCAACAAAGGGGAGTAAGGAGATCTCACAGTACCTGCCAGGTGGTCGGGTCCTTGTCGCCTAAGGGCAAGCCCCAACTTGGCCGATCGGTCGCCAGCCGAGACCGGGGCCGACCATTACATAAAAAGATGTCTTTTTATGCAAAGATCGGTCGTCGACAAGATGGGGCCCACCGTTACAGTATGTCACTTTGATGACATATATTCAGCGACATCATCCTTAAGCTAGTCACCAAATACTACATTTCGTGAGACATTTTCTATGTAACCAATATTCATGTCACTAATGAATAATTTTCTTGTAGTAGATATTTAAATTTTGCAATCAAATTCTACCATATCATCATCTCAGCCTTTTCATTTTCCTTGTATCTGTTTATTTGTGAAATTTATTTTTGTGAGCATCACAATTTCTAGTTGAATTGACATAATGAAATATCTTGAATGTTTATTATATATATATATTTTTTTTAAATATGAAATCGTTCCAGTTTGAGTATTTGTATCTAGCTTAATTTTATACATTAAACAGGATATGTAAAATTAATTAGTTTAATTATCAAGGAAAAAAGTATTATCCATAAGTAACATAGGTCAATTAACATATAGCTAGATGTAAAATGTAATTTTTTTAAAATACAAATTTATTTAATATTATCTAATTATATTCAAATTAGTAATAATTTACATTTAGTTACTAAAGATTATTTTAAATCTACATTTTAAATTTTGACAAAAATAAATTTGTTGAAATATATATTTTATATTTTGACCAAAAACTATTTAAATATATATTTTACTTTTAGATAAAAATTAAAATTATTTGGAAAATAATTTTATTTTTCATGATATAAATGTAGTAACGTTAAAAGTCTTTTGATTTGTAATGAATTTCATTATTTTGAGATTACAGGGACACTATACCTGTGTAACAAAGAGTAGTTCTTTCGAGACATATCCTAAAACATCACCTATACTTTTTATTAATAAGGCTAGCTCCACGAGATGGAGATGCATGCTTTGGTGTCATTAAAATCATTTGGCGACATGGAGTCATGCTTTGTCACATCTAAATGACATTGTCAAAATGCAAGTTTCTTGTAAAGCCTGCTTATGCATTTGTTTATTATTTTTTCCTAAGATACTATTTGTAATGTGAGAGACTCAAACTTTATATATTTCTATTCTGAATGAGCATCCTTAGCCACCAATCACATTGGACGATAAGCTTGCCCAACTGAAATGATAAATATCGGATGGTGGGTAGAGTCTAGCATGAAGTAGGCTTGCACATGCACTTGACTTAAAGGCAAGGCCCTTCACAAGCTGGATTGGGCTGCAACCCAACTATCATAAAAAAAGAAAGGAGCTACGTGTCCCCTTCTACGAGATGGTATGTAAACCTCAAAATTACAAATTTCTAAAGCTTTAATTTAAGTTAAATCTTCAATATTTAAATAAAAAGTTATTATTATATTTTAAAACCTCATTTACTTTTTCATATTTTTCACTAAAAAGATTACATTTAAAAAATAAAGGATAAAAATCATTTTAATCCTTAAATTTTGGAAAATTATCAAATTTTTAATTATATTTTGAAACATGATCAAATCATCCCTAATGTTTCGAAAAAAATAGTCAAATTAATCTTTCACGTCAGTCAACTAATAGTTAAGTTTAACATAAAACTTGAAAAGACTCATTTACCCTTGGATTCTATCGAAACGAACAAAAAGACCATTAAACCTCTATCCACAGTTAAATATTACAAAAATAATTAATTACAAAAATATCCCTTAATCATATAATTTTAATTTTAATTAAATTTAAAAATAAAAAATTATTTAATTAAAATATATAATTATTAAATGGTTTTTTATTTTTACATAATTTTCTTTTATGAAAAGATTGTAATTTGATTCTTCAAGATCATACCTATATACAGTTTCTTTTGTAAAAAGTCATAATAAGAAAAATCGAGTAGTAAAAAATTTACAAATAAAAAGAGATCAATTCATTCTTCATACAAGGCAAGATTTTGATTTTATTAATTAATTTATTGAATTGTTATTATTAACATTAATCGAGCATGTTTTGTTTTAAAAACTTTTTTATAGAAAATAAAATTAAGGAAACATATATAATAAAAATTGAATTAAAAAAAGTTTTTTAACCAAATTCAATCTAGCACTAAATCTTCATCTTCATTCAAAAATAAAACCCACAAAAAATCTAGATTTCGTTCATCAGAATTAACCCAAATCTCTTATCCATTTGACATCTTAGACACTCCAATCACATATCAACACTAAACCAAGATTATTTATATATATGAAAAAAAAAAATTAGAAAACAAAAATTGTCACGATCTGGGTCTCCTATATTGTGTTCGGTGTTCGATCCAGATCATCCAAAAAAAGAAAAAAGAAGAGCATCTAGTGGAATCGATTAAGGAGATTGAGGATGGCATCCTTTTGAAGTGGTGGAAGCAATCTAATAGTGGATTTGGAAAAGCGGAGGAGGAGAGAGTGTGATTATTGGTTGGTGGGGCTTTGTTGTATTACTTTAGATGTGTGGCTGGAAAAGGTGAAGCAATGGGAGGAGCAAGTATATTCTCTCCTAAGGTTATTACTATACATAGATACGAAATGATGTAATGTACTAATGTACTATCGTTGGTGAAATAATAAAATGATTTTTACGTTTTTAATAGTAAAATTAATATTTGTAGAATTTTCGAAAGAATTGAGAATAAACTTAAATTATAAAAAATTGAGGGTCAATTGAGGAAATAAAAGATTTTTCTAGAGAGGGTAGCAAAATTGTAAATAAAGGGAAAGGTTAAGAATATTGGGAAAAAGTGAAGAATTCTCTAAAATGTGACAAAATCGTAAAATTAAGGAAGTTTAAGGGTAAACGTTGAGCTTGATCCAAGCCTATAAATAGGTGTGTGTGGTGAGAGTTATCGTGAAAGAGAGAGAGTGTGTGTGAAAGTGAGAGAAAAATCTAGAAAGGAGAGAGAGAGAGACACTGTCGGTAGATAAGAGCAGTCGCCGATCCAAGCCGGTTTCTGTTATTTTTGAAGGGGAAATTAAGCTGTAGAAAGATGAAAAGCAGGTTTAGGAGGAGTATCAAGTCAGGTCTGGTAAAAATAAATTGGTAAGAGCCTATTTTTATGATTTTTCTTTAAGAGTGAAATATGTTGAAGCAGTCCTTGAACTGTATCTAATATTATTGAGATTTTGTGCATAGATCTAGTGATATTGAAGCAGCAAGCAAATGAAAAAACAAGGCAAAAAAGATTGAGGGGAGATAGGTAAGTGAAGTAGCTAAGAAAATAAGTTAATTTGAAAAAGTTTGTTTGTGATTTGGAATAATTGAGTTTTCTGTCATAAAACCTATTGAGGTTGCAATCTAGGTTTAGATGAAGAACTGATGATATATTATTAAGTATGTGTGAGCTAAGGTGGGAGCTCGAGAAGAGCAAGCTGGAGTACGCCATAGCTCATGTTTAGTGCCTGTCAATTTGGCTTGGAGCTCTAGCTTGTAGAAAGGGGTGAGCTGGTGGTACCTATAGTCAGGTCCAATTGGACTAAGGCTTTGCAAGCTAAGTAAGTTCTGTGAATTGAGCTGAGCTAGAAGAAGGAAGTAGCTCGCTGAAAAAATATAAGCTGAGCGAACTCGTTGAGATAGGAAGTACCCTCAATCTGGACTAAGTTAAGTGTGAGCTGGGAAGAGCTCATAGCTCGAGCTGAATGGGACAGTGCAGTCCGTTGCAGCTCGGGTGAAGTAGAGGTGATAGAATTGAATTGGAAATTGAAGCGACGTACGAGCTAAATTGAGATTTCATTTATTACTAGTGTAGGTATAGAGGCGAGCTGAGGAGGTCGAGGAAGCAGAAATGACTCAAGTGAACTAGGAAGCAAGTTATGAGTGTGCAAATGTTTTTGTTAAATGATTTTCAACTTATTATGCAAATATTTCATAGCTTTTTGTATCTCGTTTTAGCTTATAATATCTTTATATTTTAGCATGAGAATAAATAGTTTATTTATAAATGGTATGCAATATATTATTTCTTTTTATATCATGAAAGAGAAAATGATTTAAATTATAGGGAAAAAAAAAGTTTTTAAAGCTAGTTGACGGCTCGAGCTTTTATAGATAGACCTTGTAGTATTAGACCTAACCGATATACCCCATAGTGTATGACAAGTGTTAGGAGGGCATGTCCTGTTAACATCGAGGGAATCGAGTCTGTCGTGTCTGTTGAGTCGCCCTCTACACTTGTGAGGTATTATTTTGTTACACAATATGCGACAATAGCTCCATCATGTGGTAATAAGATGTCTTTGTAGTTTTGTCACGGTGAGCGATGCTAGCTTTTATGCCACGTGATCCCCTCCCCTCCCTCCCCCACACGGAGCGGAGCTGGTCTGGCTGCTCATGTAGTTGTAGCTTCTCTTAGGTTTCCATTAAAGCATTTTTAAAATAAAAAGAATACCATTAAAAACATATTTTATAAAGAAAATATTTTTGAAATACGAAACATTTTAGTCTTTTATGAACTTAAATTAGAATGAGTTTTTGAAACTTTGTAGAAATCTTATAAAAACACAAGCTTTTAGAAATAAAATTATTTTAAAGAAAAATATTTTTAAAATATTTTTGGGAGGTAATTTATTGAAGATCATTTTAAATATAAATGCATTCACATTCACTGAACTTTTGTAGTTCATAATGTTTTTAAAAAACCTCTCAAGTGCAGGAACAAATGATCTAAGTACTAGTGTGCCTCGTTCAGATTAGATGGGTCATACGACCGATGACGTCGCATAGCCTTTTGTGTAAAGATCGTGATTTAAATTCTAATAATGTAATTTGCATATTTTCGGATTGTGAACAAATATTGTAGAACTTTTCATGTTAATAGGATGCATGAATATTTTAGATACTCACATATTTATGACAATACTTTTAAATTATACGCTTATTCATCCAATAAAACTTGAAATGAGATTTGTAAATGTATGATTTATCTGTTTAGAATTTGAAAAATAGTTAAGCTAATGTATCCTTTTAGGTCTTGTTAGTTAGACTTCATAAGGGTTTTATAGGGTACTCGGCAGGATTGCTGGATTTGTTAGAGAAAATCCGGTCGGATCCTGCTACCGAGACATTTGCATCATCAACTATTTGAAGTCACAGTATCCGACAACGATGGGGAAGAAAAAGAAGACTTTCAAAAGATGTAGACAGATCCAACTGGTAGAACAAGGATGACATCTGATGGATCTCCATTAGAATAGCATCTTATGGATCTGGAATTGATTGAGGCTAACCAGGGACAGTGCATAGTTGGGGCTAAGGTAGGCTCAAGCCTGCCCTAGCCCCTCTAATATATATATATATATATATATAGTTTTTATAATCAAGTATATTTGATTTTAAAAAATAAAAACCAACCAATCAATTTCATTAATTGCATTCCTTCTTCTAAAACAAATTATCTTTTATTTAATTCAAATACAATAGATGAATTTAATTAGTTGGCCTTACTTTTTAAATTAGATATACCTAATTTTAAAAGCATTATACATATACACATATATATATGTTATATTTATATTTGTTATAAAATTACAACCATCACAGGCTTTCACCATGTTATAAGATAAGGACACCTCAATAGAATGATACCAATAAGATAATGACACCTCATTAGAAAGTCAAAGAGTCCATTACGAGTCAGTGAATATGTGTACATGTTAGTAGACATGACCACGGTTCGGTTCGAACTGCACGGTTCGAACCGAACTGTCACTGTAGAACCGGAACCAGAACATAAGGTTCTGGTTCCAGTTCGGAACCGAACCGAAACCGTCCCTGTAGCGGTTCCAGTTTCGGTTCTGACCCTAAAGGAATCGGAACCGTCGGTTCAAAAAACCGTGGAACCAGAACCGCCTTGAACCGGCGGTTCTGGTTCGGTTCCGGTTCTTAAATAAATATAATAAAAAAAAAAAACAAGAACTAACCGTTAGGGCCAATTAAATGGTCCAACATGATCAAACGAGAGGTCATTATTTTAAAATATAAAAGTAATTTCCGATTTATTTATTTTTTGTGTGTATAAAGTAGTTTTCGTTTGTGTACAGATTTATTTTTTTAATTTTAAAATATAGTTTAATATTAATTTTTAAATTTCAAATTGTCGTTTTAAAAAAAGGTTCCAGAACCAGAACCGAAACCGTTATAGAACCGGAACCGAAATCGTTACAGAACTGACGGTTCCAGAACCGAACTGGAATTGTTTTATTTCAGTTAAGGTTCCGGTTCTAGCTTTTTTAGAACCGGAACCGTCGGTTCGGAAATGAACTGAACCGTGGTCATGTCTACATGTTAGAAACTGGTATTCAATTTTATGATGGAACAAAAAATCATAACATCAGAGTGCTCCGTCTTCGTCTTCTTCATCTTTAAATTTTCTTCTTTTATTTCAACTTCCCTTGTATAGAACATTAAATTTAATATATATATATGATTTATTAATTTTTGAGGTATAAAAACTGCATATATAATTCCAAACTTATTGTATGTGTTTTCTTATTTATATTTATATTTCTATTCAAATATTATATATATCATAATTTTCTTTGATAATTTAAATGTAAAATTATTCTTAAGTTTTTTTATTTTTTTTATCATAAGTTGAACAACCAAAAATCGAAATCAATTTCTGCTGCAAACTAGGTAGATATATATATATATATATATATATTTGTTTTATTGCATTCCTTTACATATATACATGTTGTTATTGATGATGATTATAGTTTACAAAAGTCAAAGAGTTAGTTACAATTTATTGAGTATATGGACATGTTAGAAACTGGCATTCAGTTTTGTGAATGGAATAAAAAATCACAATATCAGAGTACTTGTCTTCATCTTCTTCTTCTTTAAAGTTTCTTCTCTTCTTTCAACTTCTCTTGTATACAATATTAAATTTTATATATATATATATATTTGATTTATTAATTTTTGTGGAATAAAAACTACATATTAATTCCAAACGTATTGGATGTATTTTCTTATTTATATTTATATTTCTATTCAAATATTGTATATGTCATAATTTTGTTTTATATATTAAATGTAAAATTGTACTTTAGTTTTTCATTTTTATATTTTTATCATAAGTTGTATAATATATTATTTAAATTTAATATCTTCGATGTTTCTCCTAATATATTTTTTAATTTGAAATGTGATAGTAATTATAAACTATGATTGTCAAATGTGGATTTTTTATGTTGAAAGAAAGATTATTGACGCTATAATATTAGCTATAATTCACATTTAATAAATTTAATTATTTAAATATTTTTTTCAATCTTTTTACTTTTATTTTTGTTAACACATTTATTTTATAATATGAATTTTAAAGGGAGAAATTTATTATATCTTATATAACTAGGTATGTCTATATTTTTTAATTTATAAAATGTTTTCGCATTATCAAAGTTTATTTAAAAATTTATTCTAACCCACCCAATTATGAAATCCTGGCTATGTCTCTAAGGCTAGAGTCATATGAATGGACCTTCACTGGATTATTTTTTTTAATAAATTTTTTATTTATTATAATTTCTTTCTTCAAATTTTGAAAATATTAGATAATTAATCTTAAATAATTATGGCTCAAACATATGTGAAATTTTTATTGGATAGGGGTTTTAATTTTTATTTTAAATATTTTTTTAAATTTTTTTTAAAGTGATCTAGGTTCCAAATTTTTTTTTCAAATTTTGTAATTTAATTTCTGTTTTATTTTTTATATTTTTATTTAATTTATATTTAATTTCTTTTTTAATTTTTTCTTAATTTATCTAGTTTATATATGTGTCACCATCCTAGAGCGTGAATAGAAATGATAGTTTTACCCTTATCCATTATATTGTCTATTAGGTTTGACCATTAATTGACTAATGGGAGGAACTAATTTGATACTTTTTTAAAATGTTATAAAATATTTGATCTTTTTCTAAAATATAGCTAAAAATTTGATCATGTCCCCAAACTTAGGGACCAAAATGATTTTTACCCAAAATTAAAATAGGTAAAATAATATATATATATATATATATATAGAACTAAAAATTCAAATCCAAAAACGAGGGGAATGCTACATGATTGCTTTATAAATGTAGGAAGCTATTGCCTCCTTAATCCTAGTCCTTGTATCAAAAGATGGAGAAGGTGGCTGCCTTGTCCCAAATGTAGGAGTACTATTGTTAATTTTCCTTTTTCGTATCCTGTTTTAATTATTTTTAATTTATTAATTTATCTAATTTTTAAATAAAAAAATGACATATATATTTGATTGTGTAATTGCAAGACAGAATGTTTCAAAAAAACTTTAATAGTGTACAACACTCTACAAATCCCAAAAGGAGTGCGCATAAAATTTTTCTATGCAATAAATATCACCGTTAATAAAAGTACATTGCTTCTACTATAAAAGTCACTTTATAAGTATGTATAATTTCCTCCTATTATGAGAATATATATCCTTTGGTTGACTCGGTCGAGTAAGGATTTTTTGTCATTCTTTTCTTTACTGAGTTTTTGATAATATAATAATTCATCAGCGTAAAAGAAAGTGGATAACTAAAATTATTAGATTTTTTTTTTTTTTTTTCACTCATACATTACTTAAACTTATACTCATCTTATAAAAAGCTTAGTATAAACAAAAAATTAATAGATTATCCTTGCTCCCTTTGGTTATGACAAAATATTTGATTGTATAAATTGTGATCGATCTTGATATATATGTATTAATAGTTTTAACCAATCAATTAGAAAAAAAAATATTTACGAGACTGTTATATAATTAATATTGTGAGACAGCCAATGAAATAATGTAATTTCTTTTTTTCTTATCTTTCCTATTGATTTTTTTTTCTCTTATAATTTTTTTATTAGTTCGTCTCACCACATCAGCATTAAAATAATAGTTTTCTAAGATATTTTTCTCACCAATTAGATACCAACGTGAAAGAGAAATAAAGATATGAGTTCAGGTCATGGCCAACCTACAATCCATGCTTTGGCTAGACCAAAAGGAAACAATTGGTACACGTCATGAGATACCTTATCCACATGAATTGAAAGAATTGCAAATCACAAAAGCAGTTAAGGCTCTCATTCAAACAGACATACACCACCAAATGGAAACTCAAAGCCATGACTCCTGCTGCGACCCTTTCTTCATCTGCTCTCTCCACCTCTCCCTCGCCTTCCACCGGCGGCTGGAACTGCCGGAGTAAAACCTTGTTCACGTTCAGGCCTACCACCCCATGTGATCACCACCACTACTACTACCGCAACAACAACAACAACAACCCCTTTTCATTGCGAGGTTCTACTTCTTCTTCTTCTCACTGTTCTTTTTGCTGCATTTGGAAGTGCTTTTATAGGAAGCTGTTCTGGGTTCATGTCCAAACACTTAGAAATGTTTCATGTCTAAACAGTTAGAAATGTTTGCTCATGATATAAAAGCACATTTTTACGTGAACGTATTTGTTAAGTACTTCTTCAGGATATACATTTTTTATATTTATATTTATTTTTTATAATTTTGAAAGCACTTGTATTGATTTTAACTTAAGTTCTTTTCTTATAAGCACTTTTAGCTGTTTCTATCATCCTTTTTTTTTTCTTCTTTTGCAAAATAGAAAGACAAATAATGTATCTTCTAAGCGCTCCTTTAAAACTTTTTTAAGTTCCTTTTTTCCTTTTTATTTTAAGAGGTCTTTTAGTTGATTTAAGTAAAACATTATAAATCTGATAAACTGTTTATTATCTTAATTATAAATTCAAACACTTTTCTTTTGATGTTTTGTTTAGATAGTTATGTGAATTATAAATTTATTGATGTATAGGCTGCACTTTAATACATTGCTATTGTATAGTAAATCAATATGATTTTTCTTCATGATTTGTTTAAGAGTTAACAAGATGGAATATTGTGATTTTTTTTTTCTTTTTTCTTGGCAGTTACAAATGATGCTAACAGGCCAGAATTGTCTCCTGATCCTACCATCCAGAGATCAGAGGCTGATAAAATTGTTGATGGTTTGAACTTTGGTGAGCTTTGCAATGACTTTGAGTGCATTAGTAGCCCCTTGGTAGAGTCCACAGCTAGACAACTTGTTCGCGACATCTTAGAGCTTCGCGAAGGCAATCGTGCACTTGGCACCTTTGCAGTTTCTGTCAAATACAAGGTAACAAAATTACCTCTTATGTAGTAATTTTATGAAAATTCATTTTTTAAACTAGTTTGTTGCGTGTAGACGAACTTTACTTATAGTGTAGGAGTTTTAGATACGCTTAATGGTGGAAGTTGTAAGAGCAATGTGTTAAATGGAGGCACCCCTGCACTTTGTGTATTAAGGATCCATACAAAACTAAATGTTCTTATATTAACTTTCTTGTTGAATTTTAATAGCATGTGATTTGGTTTCAAAATGTATCAAAACTCTCTTTTTTCACACTGTTTTGGTTTATTACAGGGCATTATATAGAGTGATCATCTAGTTTTGGAATTCATGATCTTTTGGGACAGAATACAAATTATAGTTGAGCAGAATTTTTTTCTTGTTTAGTATACAGTTGAATCTTATGTTACAGCAGTAATTGCAGGATCCTGTTCGTAGTTTTACTGGTCGTCAGAAATACAGCAGGCGACTATGGTCAACTACTGCTCTAGAGAAACCTACTGTGGTGAGGATTCGATAAACAATTTCAATAATACTAAATTTGAAGCATATCTATGCAGAAATGTGGAGACGTTCACTTTTTCCCTCGTCTATGCTGATGCAGAGTGTTCTAGTTGCTCTGCTTGATTTAATTTGTACTACATCACTTAATGAGAAACATTTTCACATACTGTTTGTTCTTGATTTGGAAGTAACATTGCTACCTAGGTCAAGTCAGATGATATTTCTCTGTCTAGAATTTCAAATTCCTTCAGTTCTTGAGCAACTTTACATTAAGATGAACTGTCTATTTGTTTTAGTATGAATTCATCTTACATTCTTCGTGTTGACACAGACCGTGCAGGAAATGGTAATGCTGTCAACTAGTGTTCTGAATATCAAGTGGACTATAAAGGGGAAGCCTAAATCTTTTATTGCTACTATAGGAGGGGATGTGATAGTAAAGGTCAATTCAAGGTTCACTTTAAACCAGATAAGTGGACAAGTGATTGAGCATGAAGAGACTTGGGATTTGTCCGCGTCTTCGCCTGTTGCTCAGGCCTTTTTCTGGGCATCACGCCGTCTCTATGCTACAACTGAGTCTGGAAAGGACTTGATTGATCTCATCAAAAATGTGAAAAGCAACTTTTCAACTGTACCAGAGAACTTGGAGATCTATCGAGACCCTTCTGGTGATCCAACAAAGGTTTGAATACATTCTTCAATATCTCCAATTTGTCCATTCCCATTGGTGTTGAACATTTATTTATCTGTTTTAAAACTACCCTTTGAGCATTTTATGTTTCTAGGACTAGAACTTAAAAGTCTACTTGTTTAACGATGTTCCGTTGATTCGATTTGATTCAGTTCTTCCAACGGGACGATGGATTCGAGAAGGACTTATACCAGGTTGCGCTGTTTTTAGCAGTTGTCTATCTTGTTGTACAATTCTTGAGAACAACCTTGTAAAATCAACTTACTACAAGCTTGTATTTGTTGTCATGTTTATACTTGTATCTACCTTGTATTCATTGTCATTATAAAGTTATAGATCTAAATACATCATATCTCTTTTTGGTTGGAAATGGTGATCATTGAATAATTTAGTTTCGAATTGAATACGATTGAAAATCTCTAACATATAAACTAGGATATATCCCATCCAATGTGATTTTTTTTTTTTAAATACCGTCCAATACAATTTGATGATAAGAAACGTACATTCAATTTAAGAATGTTTTAAGTTTGATTTTGGTATTTTGGGATACAATTCAGCTACTATTTGTGGGTCAAATTAAACCAATCAGAAATCCAACCGAGACCCCCTTAATATGCAGATAGAGAACACTTTAGGTGCATTTGAGAATATGTAAAATATGCTTTGGGTAAAAACACTTGAAAAAAACAAGTATAGACTTGTTCAACTAACAAAATCATTGTGGAAGCCATTTATAACAACCATACCCCAATTGCGTTCAACCCCCAATAGAATAAACAAATTCCACTTTTTTATTCTAGGAATTTCAAGTTTACAAAACTTCTAAAAGAAGACTAGAAGAAAAATTACAGAACGTACCTTTAAAAGCAATAAAATAGGACCAAGGTCCAAACAGTTGTTTGGTTTTGTCAAAGAGAAAGTACTACCAACTAGAAAATTTTATCTTTGTTTCTGTATTCGAAAGTAAGTTATATCGACCAAGAGTTTTCATCTAAAAACTCATGCTTCAACAAATCATAAAATACGAAATATTCGGGGATTTGTTGCTAAATTCTAATTTAATTTACACAAAATTAACAACATAGTAAGTAATGTTGAAATCCACGTTAAATATCTTCCAGCTGTCAAACTAAAAGCCAAAGAAATATTGTGAGCACCAACTGTATACACCGCTCCAGATTTTTCATCCTTTATTTTGATGCTTGAAGAACCTAAAGCAATCATTGAGAAAGGCAGGAATTTCAAGGGACAAAATTTGAGATCCAAAGACACAATAGGTTTTTATAATACCAAATCAGATTGTATACTACGGAAAAAAATGAACACAGTACGTAACATCAACAAGACTTGCCTCTGATGATAACACATGATTGGGTTTACTGGTGCATATAAACAACATATAAGCTAACGGGATTCACATATAATGAGAGCTTCAACAATCTTAAAACAGAAACATTTGCTAAAATTTATAACATCTGCCAAGATTAAGTACTCCTGAAAAACTTAGCTTCATTTATCTTTCTATTTAATATGTCATCTACATTTCCTCTCACACCAATTTTGTATTTGTGACTGTTAATTAGATAAAAATGAAGCAATCTGTTGATAAGCATTCATTTTGTGTTACAAGTGAAACGATTTAACATGAAAAGGTCTGTTCTTGAAGTTTACTACACATCTAGCTTGTCTGTCCTTCCATGGTCTTTTAACAAGACAAATACTAATTCTACAATCAAATTTGCGGAACATATGATATATATATATATATATCAATAATACTTTTATAATAAGGTATACTTGATTAAAAAATAAATACTAACCAATCAAATTCATCTATTACATTTGAATTAAATAGGATGAAAAATTTGTTTTGGAAAAGAGAATATAATTAATGAATTTGATTGGTTAGTCATTATTTATATATATATATATGTTCAACAACCTCCTTTTCTCGAAAATTTATGGTTATTAGTATTAAATGTACCAACTTTGGGACTTTGAATTCATGGTTAACATCAATTTAAACAAGAAAGACAAGCAATTAGAGCAACCTACAGCAGAAATGCATGCAATAGCAAAAGAAAACATGAAAATTTAAGCAGCACATGAAAATTTCATAAACATAAAATAGTACTCACAATTGTGTTCAGTCCATCCAATGGTTTGATCTTCTAAATTATACACAACTAGCTTATTTGAAAGCACCAAATCTGCAATTGAAGGAATTGGAATTAACAAAAAAACAGATTCTCCAACTTTTGTTTTTTTTTTTTTAATTTTTGCTCTTTTCATTTTACGACCAAAACCATCACCAATTACATCACTATCATCAAGCTCCACAAAATTACATTTTTATCATCATAGAAAGAGCTTATATCGCAACTATTATACATGGAGCTTTTCATTTTGCTCACTTTATCAGAAGTAACACAATCCCAAGATTTTGTACTCCTTCAATAAATATTCTAACAACAATAATTAATAAAAAAACAATGCTAGATTGTACCTCCCAATATAATTAATTGCTTTATATCATGAGATTGCACCCCACCATTCTGCCAACCGAAACACCAAATATCTTCCTGGGGAAGGAAATAAATTTTGATACATTATGTAAAGAATAAACTAAAATATTCCTCATTGAAATTAAAGATTTCAATGAAAACTTTGAAGATAGTGTTTCATGAAAATTAAAGATATGGCAATAAATATTCAAACTAAGTGATTGTAACTTTTTGATACTTGAACAAATTTTATGTATAGCTTCACATTAAGTATAATTTTCATTTTTTTTTTGAAACTAAGTATAAGTTGTTAATACAGAAATATAATTTATTAATCATTTCTTACTAATAATCATTTGTTACAAATGTTTTAAAAGCCTACCCACAATCAAATGCACCAAACTTTAAGAATTTAATAGTATAAGTAGGTCAATGAAAGGATAGTCGATAAGACACCTAAATATTGAAATGAGGTATTTACTTTTGTACAAATTCTCAAATTGGTGTTTCAATAATCAAGTTAACAACAAACAACATATCTATAGAAAATTTCTAACAATAAACCAAGTTCCACTGTATAAATTACTAATAACTATATGTTTTATAATATTATTAACATATTCTATGAATACATGCTTTGATTAGATAAACATAATTTACAAAAGCATTATCCATAACCGGACTAAAGTTACTTTACATCAAAAGGCATGGAATGATCAATTTCATATATCCATCCTAAGTTTTAAGCAAAACAGGAAACCTTTATAGAGATACAACCCCGACAACTGATCAAAATTCAAAACATTGCTCATAACTTTCTTATAAAAAAATCTAACATAGCTTTACTTACATCAATCTGGAACAAGTACTCATGTGGGTAAATCGTCAATGCAATTGAATTTTCAAAATGGAATTTGACAGTGGGAAATTCATCATCAATGCTGCCAGAATATAATAAAAAATAAAATGAGTTGAACAATATCTAAAAGCCACAAGTTTAAGCACTCCATACAAAATTAAGATACAAAATCAATCTTCAATAATTTAATGCATTAATAAAAGCCATAAGGACAGAAGAAAACAGCTGAAGTGAAAAAGGTACCAATAACAAAGCATGAGCAATGATTTGTAAAATTATGCTTTATAGTACGAAGACTGCATTAAACAGGCAATATCCTTTTAAAACGAAATTTCATCTCAAGCACAAACACACTTAATAAGGATTTATGTTATTATGTCCATCTAACAACATAATTTTAGCATCCAAAATGATGAAGTTCCTTACTCAAAATGATAGGCACAGGCGTTCACAAGCTGACACAACACAAATGAATTTAAACCAGAAAAACATATTAAAAAGTTGCCCTTGTTAGAACTTAGCAGATCAAGTTACAAGCTAACCCCAACCCACTTATTAGTCCGGACTACTTAAGTTAATTTTAGCATTGTATTATATGTTCATTAGTTCATCCATGCTATTTCTGTTAGATTTTTAAATGGCTATAAGATAAGAAGGCAATATCCTTTTATATTGTGGAAGTGGTCATTGCCTACTTTTACATTATCATCCACCTAAGTAAAATATAAACTACTAAATCTTCATTGTGGCAGCATTTTTTGTCACATCACATAAAAAATTGAGAACAAAAGGATCGCATTGGCTGCTGTATTAACTCTAAAATTAAAATAAATACATTCCCAAAGTCTGCCCATGTTAGAGTGCTCTACCAAACTATCCTAGTAGATGTTTTCATAAGTATCAAGACTTTAGGGTGTAACTTTTAAAATAATCATGATTAGTTGTCCTGAAAGAATAATTAATTGTAAAGTTAATAAAGAAACTGTTTGATATCTATATTATTAAAATGATTACAAGATTCAAAAAGGTATACATGCGTTACCTTAATTGATATGAAGTTACATAATTTCCAAAATAGACACAATAAAAATATTTGAAGTTAAAATATAAAGTAAGTTTATAATTATGTTTAACATAAAAAAATAAATTTAAAACATCTAAATTTATTTTTTTATGATTCTCTTAAGTTGTAAATATTTGATGTTTTTAAATTTCAACATTAAGAACACAAGTGTAATAAAAAAAATATTTTATATGATTAAAGTAAAGAGATATAAGTAATTCTTGAAAAAAAAAATACAATTAAAATTAATAAGGATGTTTTGACCATTTAAAATATTATTAAATTTTATAGCAAACTATTTCATAATTACTACACAAAAATAACGTCTCACTCGTTTCTCAAAATAGTTGTCAAATCAACCCATATTATGAAATAATTATTTTGAGAAAGTTTTTATGAAACAATTTTTTTAAACCAAAATTATTAAATAACATGATTTTAACTCCTCAAAAGCAATAACAAAAGAATGCTTAATAAAACATATCACCTATTCTTCATCAATTTTTTATTTTCAATGATTTTATAATGTATGCTGGTTTCAGACACTTGGAGTATTCTAATTTAGCCTATTTTTTGGTACATGCAGGAGCAGAATCACCTCTCTTTTCAACCCAATATATTTCTTTCGTCATATTGTTTTGTAGCCAAAAAATAAATATAATTTTAAAACTAACCATCAAAATGATAACTACTAGGTTATATGAACAAAATTTCAAAGCTAACCATCAAATTAATAATCGGCTAAATATGTAATAAAATTTTTAAAGCAACGTCGATAGTGTCGGATAAAATTAACAATAAGCACTTTTGAAAGTGAGAGCTACTTACTTTTTAGCAAACTTAAAACAAGTAAACTTCTCAACAGTCTGAAACTGTAATCCCTGCTGCCGAGCAATAATCTGAACTATAGGAAGATGATACAAAGTAATTTTTCTTTTAAGGTAAAAAAAAAAACAAGTATTTAATAAATAGATTCTAGAGACTTGGAATTTGTAAAATAAGCATGCACCTTAGAGATCAATGGGTCATAAATGTCTGATGGAAGAAGTGCCAAGGTTGTACCACTGTCAATTATTGTTCCTCTTTGGTCTCCAGTTTCAAACACTTCTAGTGGAAGTTGCAAAACATCACCACCCACTTCAACCGCCTTCAAATTGACATTGTAATGTGGCCTACAATTGTTAATTAAATTATCATAATGGAATTCATATTCTTTAGGACAAGAAAAAAAAAAAAAAAAACTATTTCTATGAATAAGAATTAAATTGGAGCAAAACATTATGCAGTAAAAGCCTATCTACAATTTAGAGCTGTAAATTTTATTTTATATAGGTTATTAAATTAGACATTATGGAAAATCAATGGATGTTTTATCATGACTGACATCTTTTGTACAATCACCTCAATGCGATGAGTGCATAAAATTTTTTATTTCAAACTTTACTTTAAACCCCACCCCTAAAAAAAAAAAAAAGAAAAAAAGAAAAAAAGAAAAAATTGAAGGAATCCTTATACCCACAACCACAATGAACACAAGCACTATGAACTCTACATGAAATTTGTAAACATGGTGTAATGCCCAACTTTTAATTTCTCTAAAGGCCTAGGCCTTTTAATTTCTCAAAGCCTTTAGGTTACAATGAAAAACTTTTTAATATGGTATTATGGGAAATAACCTTTAGAAAAAACACAAATTTTCGTGTTTGGTAATTGTATAAGTTGTTTAAGCTTAATTAAACTCTATCTTAAAAAAAAAAAAAAAATTATGCTAGATTTTTCTTCAATTAGGAAACGTTTTTTAAGGTGAAGAATATTCCTTCACAATCTCTAAAAAAAAAATTCCGAAAACATAATTACTGACTTTCCATACCTCTTGTGACTAGTTTTATAAGGTGAAGTTTCTCGATAATTCCAGATAATTTCGGTCAGTCTTCTTTTCTCCAACTTCAAACATTAATCTCCTTCCCCAATGCGTTTGTTTTGTTCTACTTCTTTGGTTGTTCTTTTATGATATGGGTTTTGTTTTTGTATGATTGTAATGTTTTTAATCTAGGTTTTATTTGAAGATGTTTATGAGTTTTTTGTGTGGAAATTGAACTGATAGTTTGTGGTGGGTATGGTTTCAGATGATTAAGTGCACGGAGCCTGAGTTGACTGAGTTGAGCTGAGTACTGGACTCAATTCGATGAGTACTGGCTAGAGGTGAGTAGAAACCTGATTTAGAAGTTCCTAGATCAACAGAATGCCGATCAGAGAGTACATATATGATAAGTACACCTAAATTCTACAACACTGCAAGAAACTTCAAAAGAGGAGAGCCTATGTGAGAGAGAACAAATAAGTTGTGATGAGTGACAGCTTAATATAGGAGGAGGAAAACAACAACCACCGTTTTTGTTTTGTTTATAGACTTGATGGATTTACTTTAAAGTCCTTATATTTGATTCTCTTTATTGGCAATTTTTGGAGAAATTCTTTTACATCGGGCCACTTATTCTTAGTTTGGTAATGCCAGATTGAATTAGATTGGTTTTATGTAATGTTTTGATTGGTGTATAATTAAATTGGATTAGAATAATGCCAAATTTATTAAATAAAATTATTTTTTATAAATTTTTATTATCATAATTTTTAAATGAATTAAGTACTCTAAGTCACCTATTTAGGTTGGGTAATGTTCAGTTTGGTTGGGTTCAATTTTGGCCAAAATTGAAATGAATGGAGAAATGTTCGGTCTTTTAGAATGAAAATCGAACATGCACTTTTTTAGGGTGATAACTGACCTGAACCACAAATGGTTGGATCAGTTTGGTTCCATTAGTTCTGGAGAAGAAAACGAAGGAAAAGGCGCAAGAGAGTGATGTAGCAATATGAGACCAATAATTCCAAAATTTCAAGGTACCTATTGGTTTTAATCGATTTGGGTCCGTTCCTATTCCAATGCCAAAACCCTTACATATTTTGATAAAGTGTAAATCTAAAACACCTAACATGAAAAAATGGCAAAAGGGATTCTTTCATTGATCAATAGTTCATCTAGATGTGAAAAAAATTAGAGCACTTTTGAAGGGATAAGTGCAATTTGAAGGCTTTTGAGATTGCACAAAACGAATTTTATAATATATTGTGGTCATATGATTATATTTTAATCATACAATTTTTTTTTTTTTATAGGTTTGATCAACGGTTAAACCGAGTACTCGCTATTCACTAGATCATCAGTCGAGTAGCGAATAGAGAATTTTACAACATCATACAAAATACATACATCATGAAGTAAGCAATGTTTTTTTTTTTTTTTTTAATTCATATTCCAGACATAAAACTCTCTTTGTGAGTTACTATTATAAGAGTAAAATAAATGTTCTATGTTTTAGTAACATGATAGTATGTTTGAAATTATTAAGATTATGACTAGAATAAGTATGATACAAAATATTACTTCAAAATGCTCCATATACCGCTAAATCCTTAGTTCTCTAGAATGTGCTAACCATCCTAAAACAAAATTTACACAGAATTTAGTTCACAATTCAAAGTAAATCATAATAAATCATAATCACCTTTTCTAACTCGATTTTATTGTTAATGTGTGAAGGAAACCAAGTGCAATGTGCCTATGTTATGTATGACAATACTTTTCAACATTTAATTTCTAGAACAAAATTTTTTGAAAAGATACTATAAATTTATCTCTAGCCCAATTATTGCACAACTAGTTTTATCAAATTAAAAAACAAAAGAGACATTCAACAAAATATTTAAAAATCCATGACCCCTTTTATTTTACCAATATGATTATTAGAGATTTCTTCTCACACATTTAATCCAACAGGACAAAAGTACTCTTAAATTCCATTTAAACAAAGTCTCTTGAAGCATGGCTAGGCGAAGGCACAGAAGGCACAGTTAGGCACTGGCCAAGACATTAGGAGTGGCCAACGTAATTTTGTCACCTTGAGGCAGATTTCAATTTTAAAATAAGAAATTAAAACTTGATTGTGTGGTAAAAATATAACGAGACATGCATCAAAACATATATATATAATTATATAATGAGGCATAATTTTTGACCAAATTGACCAATGTCTAAAAAAAATTAATTCAAAAAGCCAAAGTGTATACTAGCTTTAGCTATGTAAAAGTTGCAAAAGATGAGTCTTTACCAGTAGTAGTCTAGAATGCAAGTGGATGAATGAGAATAACAATTAATTAGTTATTGGAAAGGAAAATTATAAATATCACAACAAACAAAAATCAAAGTTAGATTCACTCACATATTAGGTACCAATGGAGTCATGCTAACTTTTGGTGACACCACATCCCCTATAGCAAAGATTCCACCTCCATTTACAACATCCAAACAGTGTGCAAACACCTTTTTGATCTGTCTGGCAGCTGCTAGCTGGGAAAGCATGGAAAAATTTCCCTGTCCAAACCCAAGTATCCCATCAACTGCAACTTCAGAAGATGAACCTAGGTTTCCAGATTGTCTATTCCCACAACTATCCAGCAGAAGAAACATTAATATATATGTTAAGGAGGCAGTATTAAAGAATAGTTTATAAAAACTGAAACATATTTCTGAAGAACATTCGAAACCCCTGTATGTGTATGCATGTGTGTGTACGTATATATATATATATATATAACTGAGACATAATTCTAAAGAACATTAAAAAAACCTGGCGGGTGTGAGTCCGTATGGGGGTCTGAGTGTGTTTGCGTACACACACACACACACTGGGGTTTTGAATGTTCTTCAGAATTATGTCCGATCAGTTTTATATATGCATATATATACATATGTATGTATATATGTGTACACACACACATATATGTATATATATATATATATACACGTATGTAAGTATACATATATAGATTGAAAAATTGTGGTACACAACATGATATTTTCATGAACTTGCAAGAAGCTCCTACCAAATTTCTTCAAAAACAAACTGATTACAAACTGTGCATAATATTTGAGTTTATATCATGTCCAAGATGACCTCGTATCTACAATAATGTAGGGCTAAACTTTTACACAAAAATTGTTGAAGATTCCATCCATTTTCAGTCTTTCTTTTTCTCAATCTGAATGAGAAAAACTATAAGACCACATATGCACAAGAAAACTAAGACAGTGTTTCATAAAATTTCCTCAATTTGTTAGGAATTAATGAAAAGTCAAATACACAATGTTTTAAGAAAAAAATGTGGTTTAGCACAATTCATTATCATATAAAGAATATTCTTAACACCTAAAAAATCAAAGATACAACAAAAAATACAACCAGATGCACCAGACAAAGTGAAGTCTCCAACAAAAGGTCAAGCTTGTAATGGAGAAGTTATACCTACGTTTACAAATCCGCCCACCACAATGACATGCTTCTATTCATGAACAATGGGCGGGTGAGTCCCATTGAAAATAAGCCTAGTGGCGAAGCCACGCCTAAGCTTGGTTAGGTAGGTAATGCAGGACAATTCCTAGGCAAGGCAGTCTAGCTTTGAAATCACTAGTTCTGATGGGCAAGATATAGTTCTAGAAACTTTTAAAAAGATGAACAAATTTCTAGCATTAAGTTTAAATACACAATGTTTTAAGAAAAAAAGGTGGTCTAGCACAATTCATTATTATATAAACGAATATTCTTAAAAGAGAAACAATCGAAGATGGCTATATAAAGTACAACAGAAAATACAATTTGTTCAGAAGGACAACTCACCCAATTTTAAATATCTAATCATATTCAGAAGGGCAACTCACCCAAATACTATATTTGCATTCAATTTGCTCGTTTTAAGGTTTCCAGTCACTTGTTCTAGCTGCACATAGTCCTTAACTAAGTATCCAGAAGTGGAGCTTTCGTCTCCATAGATAACACCATATTTGCAACGTAGTCCACTCTTGCAATTAGGATATTCACCATTATTTGCAGAGATGCAATAATCATCATTACAATTAACCTCTTTAGAAGTTTCAGATTTAGCTGGATCATATAACGTCAGGTCTATCTGCAATATAAGATCACAATAGTAAAACCCAGAGATTAAGAATCAGCAGAACTAAAAAGTTTTACACCAAACATGATTCTATGTTTCTGGTACTTGTGCTAGTACTCTGTATTTGATTAAAATGTGAAACTGATAAAGTTCAGTTGACGAAACATACACCAAGGATGCTTTTCGTTGGACAGTTGTTGCAGCCAGCACAATTAACCCAAAAATGGTCACTTCCTGTGTCAATTTGAACATAATAGTTCATTGTCGGACTTCCCAGACCAATTTTAGCAAAATAAAGCCTAATCAATAAATCAAATGAACTACATTAGTAACTACAAATGTTATATGACCAATGAAAGAGTTCATCAAGACGATTCCAATGACATTACAAGCCCAAACCTGATATCAATAGGTTTTCAAAAGTGCCCTGAAAAAGATAACCGCCGCCCAACAAAAAATATAAAAATTCACATTTGTGTTCTTTTATTTTTTAATTTTGAAGATACCACCTACAGTTTATTAACGCAAGCCTAATAGATTGCTAGAATAAATTGGCATTCTATACCATCAAACCACGTTCGACAATAAAAAAGCTGAAATCGTTTAAACATTACTTAGAAAAGAATATAAATATGCATACAAATACATAAATGTATATAGATACACATTTAAGAGATGGAACCAAGTCAAAGCCTAAACGCAAACACTCTTTTACCAAAACAAAAGAAAAGCACAAATTGTGAAACGACCAGTCAAACCAAACTTATACACGAACACCCCCAACCAAGAAAACCAAAATAAAAGGAAAAATGAAATTGTAATTTATGAAAACTAAATCAAAAAGTGTAAAATAATTGCATACATTTACACCAAATGAAGAGGTTGAAATCTTTCCTCTCCAGGAAACCAAACCAATCCAACTAAACACCAATTAAATATAAAATTCAACAAATTTGCACGCAAATACAATCAGAAAAGAAACTTGAAACATACCCAGTTGCAGAGGGGAGGCCGTTGCCACCCATTTGAAGATCGACGGCGGAGAGAAGTCTACCTCGGCGGCGAGCATCATGAGCCATGAGTGCGCTCAATGTCCTCTCTTTACCATTAATCCTGAACTTGTTCTCAACTTTGAAAACCCAGTTGCCAGAAACGCCACGGCCACGCAATTGAACCGCCACCAATACAACTGCCGCTAAGACCACCACCAACCTCCTCATTTCCTCCCACAGACCCACCTGTCACTCTCTTTCTTTGCGGGTTGCTTTGCTACTGGCTCTCTTTTTCTATATGTTTAATTATCTGTCCAGAGGAAAAAAAAGGGACGAGTCAAAATGAGACTGGTGAAAGAGATGGGGTGGGGACAAAACGAGCGATTTTCAACGGCAATCAACATGTGTTTTCGTGTCACATTTAATATTTTATAATACGTAATAAATATGTGGGAGACTTATATAACTGAGATTTGTATAATTAATTTTTAGCTACGTTTCGGACGCGTGACGAGATTAGAATGAAATAAAATTGATTGGATTAGAATAAAATAAAATCGATTAAATTGGGTGAAAATAGAATTGATATGATTTGATTTATTTGGAATGAAATTAATTAAAAATTTACTATCTCATCTTTGGTTAAATTTAGAATTTGATTAAATTATATCATATTATATCTAGTGTGGTTTGAAATTATATTGAAATAAAATTAATTTAAATAATTTATTAGATATTTAAAATCAATTTTCAAAAAATTCTTTAAAAAAATTTGGAAAAAAAAAAAATTGGAGATCCACCAAATTGAATCTCCACCACATTCAACATCATCCAGAACACCATCAACATCCTTTATGTTTTGGGTTCAATAAACTCCCCCAATTCACCAACTCGCATAACAACATTGTCTTCAACATCAACAAAAATATAATAACAATTTATCAAAAAAAAAAAAAATGAAAAGCTCTAACGAACCCAGAACCTAGACCACAACATCAAAAAAATAAATAAATAAATGAAGAATGAGGGTGGTGATGAAGATGAAGAGGACGACAGTGACTAGCAAGAGAAAGAGAGAAAACATGGGTCAGAGGAAAAAAACAAGTAGAGAGAGTCATTCTTATTCTATCAAAAGCCAAGAGTCAACTTGGAAATGAGAAATTCTAAAAAATCGGAACTTTGAAGAGTTTAAAATTAGGTTTTCGATCCCAAACTCTCATCTCCAAACACTGGATTTCATGGGATTGAAAATTTTGAATCTCAGTCCCATTCCAAATCCAATGAAACAAACATAACCTTTGGATCCATTTAGAGCAACATATTGGATTAGATTTGGACAAAACCAGTGTAATTCATTGTTTGGTTGTGACATGAGATTGGAAAACCAATCTCATGGCAAACCTTTTAAGTGGCTATGCCGAGTTTATTTAAACTTACCATGCATTATGGTACGGTTCAGCGATCAGTTCTCAGAAATTGAAAAGGTTAACCCAAAAAAAAAGTGGAGGGAGAGCAACCCACAAATAGTATGAAAAAAATTGTCATTGCATTTAGTGGCCTTGTTGAGCTTCGAACTCAGCATACACAAGTATGTCAAGTGGGGTTGCCACTACCGAAACAACTCACCATACTCATAAACCATCTCTTTCCAATGTCATATGAAGATCCGATTTTTTCATTAAAACCTTCAATGATACCAAAATAATGATTTCATTTAAAAAACAAAAGTGAAAAATCATAGAATATTTGTATTCACATAGTTCGATAAACTAAATGAGACCATTGTTCTAAAAATCGTTTAATCATTGATCGGTACCCTATCGATCCAATAACCCCCAGATCGAGGGTCCTATTCATCATAGGTGAGTACTCGATCGAGTTGGCGATTTATCGATCTAACTTAACCTAGAACTGGCAAGCCCAACCACCACACCCAATCGGAGATCACTCCAAACACCACAAAAATATATATATGATTTTTATCCAACAACCATCACAATACAGAAAAAAATTGAGAAAAAAAAAAAAAAAAAAGATAGCAGTAGAGGAGAGTAAGATAAGGGTCAACATGGCGTGGTTGGTTGAGGTCGAGGTCGAGGTCGAGGTCGAGCTTTGTGTTGTGATGATGATGATGATGATGATTTGGTGCGGTGCCACGACGGTGATGATGATGATCCAATCCTGGTAACTGGTGCGACATGAAGTGAGGTGAAAAAGGAAGGTGAGTCCATAAGAGGAGGCTAGAGGCATGTGTGAGGTAGAAGAGAGAATCTGATTAGGGTTGGTTTAAGAAGATATTTGTAATGAGGCAAATTACACAAACAACCCTTGGCATTTGAAAGAATATCAATTTATACCCTCAATAGAAAGTAATAATTTTCAAATGGCAAAAATGACCTAGGCAAGTTTTTCTAAATGAATGACTAAATGAGTATGCGTTACGTATTCTAAATAAAAATGACCTTTTTTTTTTTGGTTTAGAAGAACAATGAAGGCTTCTTGATTTGAGTAATGCTTGTAATTATTATTTTAAATGTGCATTAACAATTGGGAGGTTTGAACGAAAAATACAAATTATAGTAGTTGTCTTATCATTCTTAATTTATTACGCCCAACCTCATTAACAATTAATAATCTTCAATATTCATAAATTAATATTTAAAATATTTATAAATTATGAAATTATCTATTTGTTATAGACTACCTCATTTTTGCTTATGTTAGGTTAATTCAATGTTATGACTTAATATGTTATGTTATCACTTTAGTTATATGTTGTAACGGCCCATCCCGGTTTGGGCCGGGGCCTCTCTAGCGGTCGAGCCCGCTCTCCAGGCTCAGGATATCTCGACCCCTCTACCGATTTCTTTCGTCTTCCCAAACACTCGAACCCACGACTTAGGAGCTAAGTACTTATGGGAAGCATATCTGGCTCAATTGGTACCATACATGCTTCCCACAAGTACTTAGCCCCTAAGTCGTGGGTTCAAGTGTCTAGGAAGGTAAAAGAAATCGATTGTGGGTTGAGATATCTTAGGCCTAGAAAGTAGGCCCGACCGCTAGAGAAGCCTTAACCCAGACCGGGATGGACCGTTACATAAAAAGACGCCTTTTTATTATGAGGTCCCTTCTCTCTAGGCTGCCCCACTTATAAGGTACTGTCCCCGAGCCAGAGGGTTTTGCTTCGCCTCCCCCACCCGCACTTAAACCCATGATCTAGCCCTTTAGTCAAATGTATATTTTTAAAAATATACATAAATAATAAACTAAAATCTTTATGTTAGAATTATAATATAAATTCAATTAATAAATGAATAATTATTTATAATAAATTCTTTTAACTTTACAATAAACTTTAAGAAAATATAAATTTTAAAAACTCGTAGTTCCACAATAAAAATATAAATCTAATGACCCATCCCGGTCTGGGCCGGGGCCTCTCTAGAGGCCAAGCTTGCTCTCTAAGCCCAGACCAGGATGGGTCGTTACATATGTCATAACATATAAATTGGATGTTGTAATGCGAAAATAATAAATAACAGTAAAGTAAATTAACATAAGAACATTTTTAACATGGTTTGGTATTACCCTACATTCATGAGATCTTGTCCAAAAATATCAACTATTAATGAATATACAAGTACAACCTACTTGACTTACTCAACCTAAGACTCCCTCTTAGAATCAATATAATATGAAGTATACGGTCATTAGTGTTGTTTCAGCAAGCTCTTATTACCTTCATAGGTGACAGCAGCTTAAAATCCCTTCAAACTATGAACCTGTCTCCTCCTTCTATGACTAATAGTCTTGTTGTCCCAATAAACACTTACTCTAGACTCTCCAGTCTTATCAACCTAACTCTAGTACATAAACTTAGAGAACAAACTTCTTTAAGTGTTACAATGACTATTACTCAATCTCTCAATATATATACATCGTTTTCCCTCATGAAAAACCTCACAAATAAACTACCTAAAGACATAAACCTCCAAGTCACCAAAACATACAATTCGATAGATAACTCTTACGTTCTTCCCTCAAAACTGCATGTAGAAACTGTAAGCACTCTTAAAGTTTCTACTCTTATATTGTGCAACTTGCACATACAAAAATCCACTTAATGTCCACACTGCAGTCCATGTAAACATATTCTTTCCTCAAGTTTTGCTACACAAGCAAAGTCCATCATCAAAGTTATACAATGAAACTCAATGTCCTAAGATATCAACCACCAAACATAACAAAGTCATAAGATCAACTTCAACACCATAAGATATCAACTACAATGCACCACACACAACTGCACTAACAAATCAATATTTAAAGATTTGGAAAAAAAAAAAAAGTTAAACGACATTTAATAGGGTGAAAGAGCACCTTCCATTATTATTTAAAACATGAAAATAAAAATCAAATCCGAAAATGAAGAGTTAATGACATTTAATGAGGTGCAAGAGCACCTTCCTTTGTTATTTAAAATATGAAAATAAAAATCAAATCATTCCCTGCCATACAAAATTAATTAAAAGAATAATCAAAATATTTTTAGTTTGAGGAATTAATAAATTAAATAATTAATAAGGTAAATCTCTTAATTTTTTTTTTACTAGTTTGATCTTCAATAAATAATATTCACCGATTAATTAGTAAGTAATCAATAAATCACTAACTATTACCTCGTCGATCGTTTAGCAAGTAAGGATTTTAACAAGAAGTGAACACTTAACAATTAAAGTACATGCATGCTACTCGAGTACTCCTGTTTCATCGGTTCACATGCCTACATCAACTTCACGTGTGGTCTTTATTATTATTATTATTATTTTATTATTAATATAGGTTTGGCGACATATTCAATGCATGCCCTTGATTTGTAATTAAATTATATATTTTCATCAATTTTAAGTTTCATATCAATTTTAAGTTTCAGTTATGATATTTGATTACATAATAAGTTTAAGTTTTATAAAAGATGAATAGTTGTCAAATAATCATGTCTTAAAGTTTTATTTTCAGTAGAATAAAGAATAGAAAGTCTAATAGAAATTAGTTTTTGTATGCTTTTGTTGGCCAAACAAATCTTCTCATTAATAAAAATTCAAAGCAATAACATCAAGAAAATGTAAGTTTTCTGATTTGATTGAATGTAAAATAAGAAAAATAGAAATATTTACGTACCATTAAATAAATAATTAATTTTCCAAAAAAAAAATAGTTTTAGAACAGTAGATTATGTTTTATGTGTGGATGTACATGTATTCACACAAATAAATGTATATGAATTTGACTATATAAACTTAAATTTATGTCTTTTTAAAATTCTAACTTAAATTACATACTTCAACACTTTTGCTTAAGTTTTTAAAAGTTTATCCCTCCTTTTTAAGGTATTTGAAAAATTATCATCTATCTTTAATTTATTTGTTTCTTTCCATTCTTAAATTGAATGAAAATAATAGTGTGTTTACTTTAATTGGAGGAATCAGAATGATAATCGAAATGATCTAGAATCGAAATGATTTGAAATCGGAATAATATATCAAAATCAAAATAAATTATTTACTTCAACTATAGAAATCAAAATTGAAATCAACAGTATTCTCATTATACTGTTTACTTTGTTTTAGAATCAGAATAAATTAAATACAAATTATAAAAATTCCTTAGATTAAAATTATAGATTAATTACAATATATATGAGATGTAGTATCATATTTTTATCATGTAACTCATTATAATAGGCTAAAAAAAAAAAAAACTTTTATAACAATGTTATTATAAGCATTTTATGTATCTATGTTTTATTTTTAAAGAATATATTGTGTATCTATATTGTATATAAAGTCATGATTTTTTTTTTTTTTTGGGATATTAAATGCTATCTGTTGATACCGTTTTTTAGTCAATCTAGTTCTTGAAGCCCAATACTTACGAAACAGCAAATAACAAAGGGAAATATGGAAAAACCAGAATCAAAATAGATAGGACACACTAATTTTTACGTGGTTCGGCAAAGTAATGGCCTACGTCCATGACTGTCACTTTTATTTCTACAAAGTAGCAGTATATATTTTTTTTCTTCTGCCCCTTTACAATGAATTTGATCCTCTATTTATAAATGAGGATGTTACAATTTGAATTGGTTTCAGAATCTTACAGATAAGGCAAAAAATAAAATAAATTAATTAAAATAATATCTTTCAAGATTCTCTCCTTTATATCAGCAATGATTGTCAAGAATATCGTAATTTGATTTGCATGAAAATAGGCAAGTTGACTCATTCCTTAACTGAATCACTCCAGGTTTCTAGAAGGTCAACTAGTCAAATTTAGCGAGCACTTTGAACTACCAGATTATTCAAATGATTAGATATTACTCGTAGCGAGCAGATGAAACGATGAATAGTCAACCCATGAATTGTCAAGTATTCGGGAAAGGTCATGGCATCTGGTCGCACAACGGACAACCTCCTGATCGCTCTGATAGCCTTTTGAAGAATAAGTACCGAACAGTTTTTGGCCCACGATCAGATCAGCTTAGCGATCACAATTTCGCGACCAGGCTGCCACGCGATCAAACACATGATCGAATAGACGGCCAAATGAAACAATCAGTCACACAGTAATTAAAACGATCAGTCACATGATCAGATGTGCTCAGGTTTATAGGCTAAGAAACGACCACACGTTCCCTCCTTTGACTTTCTACCTAACAAACCAGCCTCCTAGGCTTCTTCTTGTAAGAAAATATATTGGGCTCATCCTTGGGCCTTTATCAGCTCATTTTCTATGATCGTAAAAATGTCACTAGCCCCCTTACTTTCAGTACATTCCTTGAACTGGAAGTAATGAGCTCATTCTCGAGGCAATTTGGCGGGATCCATCATGATACTTTTTCAAATACTGACTTATCCCATGACATGCGACACTTTCCTAGGCATCTATACACTGTACGTCTCCTGTCATGCGCTATTAATGCGCATTTAATGCACGTCCCTCATTGGTTGCGCATAATAACAAAATCGCTGGTTTCACGCTACACCACTAGATCAATGGCGGTTATACAGCTGTCTTGATTTGACGATTAGGATTTTAATTACATATAAACCTAGTCATTTCACTTTCTACTTTTACCAGTCACTTTTAAAAAACCAATGCCCTTTCATCTTTTATTTTCTCTCGTCTGCCATTGCCATTCTTCATCAACTTCTTCATCATCATCAAGCTTCATTATACTCAAGGTAAGTTTTCACATTTTTTTCACAACTTTTTAAGTTATGATTTTTACTTGCATCATGCTAAGTTACGTATATGGATCTGTTTTCACGCACGCATGTATATCCTGTGACTTTTTTTTGCATCCTAGGGTTGATAAAACTTCAAGAACTTGAATAAAAGTCTTATTTAATCGTATTAGTTACACATGTACATACCATTCTTTGTTTTGTAATCGTTTGATACCTTAACTCTAGTCAAGTCGTCACTTTTGTAGCCAGTTAGGCTTGCAACCAGAGCTTCCATGAACTCGACAGCCCCCCTCCCCCACCCTGCACCCACAACTTGATCTTTAGGAAAAATAAAATTAGCCTTAAACTTTGTATTCTGGTCTGCTACTCGCGACCTGACCTCCTTATTAATTTTATAAATGTCTGGTCATAGTCGTCCCCATCATAAAATGGGGGCTGCTGAGAGGGACTCTGAAGAGGAACTCTTCCAAGTAAAAACTACTAAAAATGTGACCTCTCAGAATGGTAAGGTTGTGTCAGAACCTGCGGGGCGTAATGATCCTCTTGCTCGCTTCCCTTCTTTTAGACATGATTCTTCTGTCAGCCCTAGCAAACTCGAATCAATCGCTGATGATTTTCACTTGCCTTCTAGGTGTCAAGCAATGGTGCCGGCCACCTATGATCATGCAGCTCATCCCCCCTAAGGGGTTCATTTCCATTAGTCGCCAGCACATAGAAACTGGCTTTAGGTTTTCGGTTCCCCATTATCTGATCGATCTTTTAAACGATCTCAAACTCGCCCCATTTCAACTCACTCCCAACTCTTATGCTCACCTAACTGCTTTAGCCTCAATTTTTCTGAAAAATAATCTTTCTCCACCTACTCCGTCAATAATTTAACATCTCTTTCTCTTTAAAAGTATCATGGGCCCTCAATCAGAGAAATAGGATGGATTTTATTACACATCAGCCCGTAATTCTCCTTACAAAGTATTTCTCCCAAAAGGGGTTGGCAAATCCAATATAGGCGATTACAAGTCGCGATGGTTTTATGCGTCCTGCCTCTCCTTAACCGATCTTAAACATTTTTCATTTTGTTCTTCCCTTAGTAAGTATGCCTTCATTTTGCTGTTATGCATACACTTTACTGGCTACTAACCCATTTTTGCTTTTGTACAGACGTTGCCAAAAGTGAGATCGAGTTGACAAACGAAGAGTGGCATTGTTACAGAAATTTTTAGAGGTGAAAACTCTTATGAATGACCAACTGCCATCCGAACACCTTCTTCAGTTATACGACCTTGCTCTTTCCTCAGATCGAAAACTGCTTCATAAACGTTTAGACCTAGGAGCTAGCAAAAAGAAGAAAGTCCTTTTAATCTCTGAAGCTTTAGGCGGGGTAGCACCAAGCTCACAGAAAGGTCAATCCACGCCAATGGTTCAGCTTCACTTTGACGAACCCTTTCCTGATAACAAGGAAAATGTCCAAGTGGTGGAAACTGCTGATCTTCCATCTCCCTCTCCAAAGAAATCTGCTGATATTGCAAATGCTCCTGATTCACATGCGACCTCAAAAACTGTCGTGAGGTCACCTACCTGAACAGATACTGTCGCACCCTCTGATCGCGGCATGAGATATAAATCAGTAGGCAAAAAATTTACGATGAGAGATACTCGAAGGGAGTCCCCTACACGATCAACTCCTCGTGTCATAAAACACTGGGGAAAGAACCTGCGACTGAAAGACAGGTCCAGGACTTCGATGCGAAGATGTACTATAATGATCTCCTGGACCGTGCGCCTCACTTCCTTGGTCCTAAAATGCCCGACCTTTATAAGAAATATATGAAGGGCGAAAAGCTGATCAACTACTTTGGTCACCATAATCTGCTCGTGAGTTTCCTTGATTACTAATACATTTTATTGCTTTCCTTACCATTTTTGTCTTACTAATGTCCTATTTCAGGCCTTCATGGCGTTCATGAAACTCCTCAGAGAGATTCCTAAGTGGCCCGAGGAGAAGGCTTCCATGAAGTAGGTAATAAAAACATTGGAGGATAACAAGAGCAAAATTCAGGGCGAAGTGGAGTTCTTAAAGCTGAAGGCTGAAAAGTCCCAGAAGACCGCTAACGTCCTAGATGAAAAACTTAAGCGTTCCATAATGCTAAGAGAAGGTCTAAGGGAATCTGTGAAATTTCGGGATGACACTATCGCCTCGTTGAAGGAAGAGGGTGAGGGTTTAAAGAAGAAACTGAATAACGCCCAAGGCTTGGAGGAAAAACTAAGAGAAGAGAGTAGAAAACTGAAAGAGGAAAACAAAAAGTTGAAGGAACAGCTGGCTTCGTATAAGCATCGAGTTGATAAAGCTAAGAAGAACACTGAGCTGATGCAGTAGGAGGTAATTTCTTCCAAACAAAAACTAGCCTAGGAACAGGACCGTACTCAAACCTTAGTCAAATAGGCAGAAGAAAGAACGGGCAATTTGTTCTTATACAACTTGTGGCGGAAGCGCCCAGATGTAGATATCTCATTTTCTGGGTAGGAGGCCGTTAAAAAGGTGAGGATGTATATAGAGAGGGCTGCTCGCCAAGCTGCAAAAAAGACTCAACCAGAGACTAGTTTCCTAGCCCCCTAGCTGGGCTCAGGCCCTTCTGTTTCTGAAGTGCCCCCAACTCTACCTGAAGGCCTAAATCCTGTAGCATCACAAGATGAAATCTCTCAAGGTCTAGCTCCTTCAAATGTACCACTACCAGTTCCTTCTTCTGGTAGTGCTTTAGCTTATCCAGGACCTTCTTCAAGTTCTTTACAGCCAATTGCCTTTGACGATAAAGGCAAAACTTCAGCAGGCGATCAGAACATTCCTTCTAGCAATACTTTGGAAATTTTTGCTTCTTTTCACTTGATTTATAATCAAGTTATTCAGTTTGTGAACTTTAACATAATAAATGCAATTTGCTTCTTTTTATCTGTTTTCATTTTCTCATTCTTTGAATGATGAGCAACTCTAATCGCTAATCAAATCTGATTATAATAAAATATCTGAACCGAGTGCTTATATAAAACAAGTATTAATTAAGTTGCAATTTCAACATAGATGTCCACAGGTCATATGATAATTAGATCATTTGAACCTTCCAGTGTTTATAAAAGTTCACAGGCAATAAGTACACCTTCTAGAGCTTTGTTCGCTCACAGGCAGTGCTGGTACCTTTCAGAACATGAAAATCCACAGATCAAATGTTTCTTTCAGAGCTTGCTCACTCACAAGCTACATAGATCTTCTAGGATCATTATAAGTCCACAAACCATAAGTATTCCTTCCAGAGCTTACTTGCTCACAGGCTATACTGGGACCTTCTATGATTATTATAAGTCCATAGGCCATAAGTATTCCTTCCAAAGCTTACTCGCTCACAGACTATACTAGGACCTTTTAATACATCTTTGGGCTCACAGATAATGATTATACCTTCCAAAACCAGGCTACTCACAGGTAGTAATCATATCTTCCAAAGCATTGACTTACATGTATTAATTGCATCTTCCAGAGTCTATTCGCTCACAGGTAGTAATCAAACCTTCCAAAGCATGAGTAGAGATGATAACAATAACTTTGCTAGATAACAAGAAGTAATAAACGCGATCAGATTGATTTGCCTAAAATTTTTTATTGATGAAATAGCAAGTACAGACCAGATGAATAACTCAAACATGATATGACCGAAGATTCTCTGTATTTCATGCTCGCGAGACCTCTGCCCCATTCATGTTGGCCAGTCGATAAGCTTCGTTTTCCATACTACCCTTTACAACATAAGGACCTTCCCAGTTTGGACCAAGGGTCCTATCACTAGCTTTCCGAGCAGCAGGTAAGATGAGGCGTAAGACTAGGTCGCCAGGCTTGAAACTTCGAACTCGAACTTTTCGGTTATAAAATCTGACGACCTTTTGTTGGTAGATAGCAACCATCATTCGAGCTTCTTCCCCTGCTTCCTTAAGCAAATTCAGATTAGTCGCGAGTAGATGGTCGTTATCTTCATACCCAAATGTTGCTCTTCATTGAATGGTGACCTCATACTCTACTGGAATCATTGCCTCCGATCTATACACCATAGAGAAGGGAGTCTCCGTGGTGGTATTGTGAGCAGTTGTTTTGTAGACCCACAACACCTTCTGCAATTCATCAACCCAAGCACCCTTTCTCGCTTCCAGCTTGGTCTTCAAGTTTTGCTTGATGATCTTGTTAACCACTTCAACCTGACCGTTGGCTTATGGGTTGTCCACGGTTGAAAAGCTCTTTGTGATTCCCAGATCTTTGCAAAACTTCTGAAACTACTCGCTACTGAACTGAGTTTCGTTGTCCGTTATGATCTGCTAAGGAACTCCAAACCTGCAAATTATGTACTCCCAAACAAACTTCTCGACTTTTGTAATAGATATTTCAGTGAGCTCTTTAACTTCTACCTACTTTGTAAAATAATCCACTGCCACAATTATATGTTTGCATTTTTCTCGAGCTATTAGGAATGGATAGATCAAATCCATACCCTAAATGGCAAAAAGCCATAGACTGACCATCTGTTGTAGAAAAGCTGGTGGAGCTCGCGAACTTTAGCAAATCTCTAGCACTTATCACACTTATTGACCATTTCAATCGTATATTGTTTCATTGTTGGCCAATAGAACCCCTACCGAAGGGCCTTATGAGCCAAAGATAGCCCTCTAGCATGATTGCCATAATGCTTCACATGTATATCCTCCAGAACGGTCTGGCAATCCGAGCCATCAATGCACCTGAGCAATGGAGCTGAGAACCCTCTCTTGTAAAGCCTATCATCATAAATGCAGTATCGAGCTGCTTGGGCTCGAAGGCGACGAGCCTCTAGCTTGTTTTCAGACAATCTTCTATCCTGTAAGTACTCAATAAGGGGATTCATCTAGGAATCTTTTGCCACAACTATCACCATCATTTCATATAATATGCCATCCCTATTTTAGTATTATATACGTATTGTGCACGTATGTCTCATTTATGGAATAAAATAATAATTTAGAGTGTCCAAATATAAATTGGATTATGATGAAATTTACGGATATGATTTCGTGCTCAAGAAATGGTAAAATAATTGATTTAGAGGTATGAAAATAGTATAAAAAGAAATATTGAAGAAAATGGTGAAATTGAAAAATGTTATAAAAATTGGGCAATAGTGCAAGGATTAAAAAGTTATGTTTTTAAAAGTTTAGGTTAAAATCGTAATTTTTGAAAAGTTGAGGGGGCAAATTGCAATTCGACAGAAATATATATCGTCATCTTCTTCATCCAGCCGACTCACTTCCTCTCTCTCTCCTCAGATTTTCAGCAACTTTCCTCTCCGTGAGCCCAACTTCAATCTCTCGTTCCGACCTCATCCGAGCTCCGTTTTGACCGATCTTGGTACCGTTGGAAAGCTCGTGCGACGTAGATTCTATAGGTACCAATTTTATCAATTTTTATCACCTTTGGGTCTTCGTTTCAGTAGACGAAGTAAGGCGGTTAACCAACGTTTAGTTTTGTAGATTCCGACCAAACGAAGCAATTCCGATGCCGATCGACCTCGTTTTCGTGATCAGTGTGTCAAGGACAACAAAACCCACCTAACCATACCTCCCACCACTGAGGTCGCCGGAATGCGACGCCGAAAAGTCGCCGTCGGCCACCATTTACGGCGGAGGTAAGTTCTCCGACCTTCCGAACTCGAAATTTAGCTCCCGATGTGTCTACGGACTCGTTTTTAAGTGTAGAATTCAGTTTTAGGGTTATTTTTCCTATATAGCAGCCGTACTAAAAATTTTATATATTATATTACTTTGTAGATTTAATTTAGGACGGCGATAATTATATTTGGAATCGAGGAAACCCGAAAGCGTGTGATTTTGTGAATCAATAATTGGTGAGTGTTATTCAAAATATTTTGGATATAATGTTTTAAAGTTTATGTTATGATATGTTATAAATGAAATTATATGAAAAATATTTTGCATGGACTATAAATGATTATATGAGATGTGGATTTCCTAAATTTGAAAAGTTTATACGAGATAAGTATTTATGGTGAAAAATTATTTGATGAAAATATATATTGAACATATGGTATGCTTGGTAGATACTACAGTTATTTCCGGTTGAGGTTGAGTACCCGAAGCGTGCATTGGCAGTGTTGGGAGTGTCTGTCACTAACAGCGGGAGGAAACCCGCAGGGGGGATTGTATCGAGTTAATTGTTCAGTTTAGTGTGTCACCTAATGCACGTATAGGGTATATTATTAGCTAGTTTCCACCTGAGCGAGGAAAAATGCCGCTCCGTAGTGAAGGAAAAATTTCGCTACGTAATACCGGTTAGATGGCCTGAACGAGGAAAAATTCCGGGAAGGCCGGAGCGAGGCAAAATTCCGCTCCATACCTAGGATACCATATGGTACGGACCATTAATGGTTGGCTCGTTTTATTCAGAGACTTTTCAAAAATAATAATGCCACCACTATTTATATTTTATGTAGAAAACTGAAATTATACGATAATTTATCGTATCCTTTAGTTTTATAATGGAATTAAATGATGTTTACACAAATAAGTTATCCATGCATTTATCTGAAAAATGATTTTGAGAGAAAAATTGATTTTTCATATTACAGCGATGAGAGGTTTATAAAGTATTTTAAAACTAAGGGAGAAATTTTTATAAAGATAAAATGAAAATAAAAACTTACAACACTCACTGAGCTCGTGTAGCTTATACTGTTTTATGTTTTACAAACAAAACCTCCTCAGGGGCAGATGTAGGTTCAGGTACAGGTACATCAGGCTCAGAGACTCCAGTCCAGAACTAGACAGATTGGGTGGAAAGTGCTTTGTACTGCTGTGATTGTGTATATCTTATTTTGGGAAATACTTAATTGTATATGACATAATATATAAGTTTTTCTTATATTTGAACATGTATAAATAAATATAGATGCATGACATACTGTTTTGTGTTTTAATTTATTTTGAAAATTGATGACATGCTTGTGGTTGCTTGTGAATTGATAAATTGAAGGCCTGAGGCCCAGAAGTTTGGGAAAAACCAATTGATTTTAGAAGTGTTTAAAGTTTTTACCAAATTCGCAAGGTGGTAATCTTAGAAAAATAGTCGTTATGCTGCCCAAATTTTTACTAAGTCTATTATATAAATGTGTAATTAAAAAAGTTTTCAATAGGGAAAAACGGCTTAGCTTCACGGGAATCTTTCAGTCGGATTAAATATAGGCTGGAGGGTTATCGTGGGGTTGCCGGCAGGCTGCCGTCTGTACGGAAATAGAAGTGCAGAAACGGGGTCTGTCATGTTGGTATCAGAGCGGGGTTTTGAAATGAGATCTCATGCTTTAGATTTTAATTGATTAAATTATTTATTTTACTTTATTTTATAAATAAAGCAACCCAAACATGTTTCAGTTATTTTATTTGTCATGCATATGATTTTCAAAATTTCAAATGTTTCACTATCTTGTTTTTATGGAAATCACAGCATTATGCACCAACGAGGTCGTAGGGGTCCTCGTAGAGTCACTTCAGAGGCTCCTGTACCTGAGTTACCGTCCGCCCAAGGGGTAGAGCACGCGTCGGGGTCGATAAATGCCCCTATAGATCAGAGCCGTCCGGGACCGTCGGCACCCGTAGAACCAGCCGGCGAGGGTTTTAATGCAGAACAGGTCGCTCAGATACTAATGGCGGCAGTGCGTCAACCGCGGGAGGCCCCCGAAGAACCAAAACGCTCGATAGAACGTGCTTGTAAGTTGGGAGCAAAGCCATTTGACGGAAGTGGCAACCCAGAGAGTGCCTTAGCATGGTTGGATCGGGTTATAGAGATTTACAGAGTAATGGGATGTACCGATGAGCAAAGAGTTCTGTTCTCCTCTTTCCCCTTAGAAGACAGAGCAAAGGATTGGTGGAAAGCCTTGGAGAGGCGACATCCGAGAGGAGTGACATGGGAGATATTCCAACGAGAGTTTACAGATCGATTTTACCCGAAAAGCTACAAAGATGCCCGAATGGAGGAATTCTTCAGATTGGAGCAGGGCTCGACATCCGTGACCGACTATGAAAAGAAATTTTCCGAATTGGTCCGAATTGTCCCTTTCATCTCAGATGACGAGGAACAAAGGTGTAAGAGATTTATGGCAGGTCTGAATCCCAGCCTCAGAGTTCATTTGTCATGGGTTCCTCAGACGCATTATGGAGAGCTGGTGGAGGCTGCATTAAAAGTATAGAGAAATGTGACAGCTGTAGCTCAACAGGGGAAACCAGAAGGCAAACGTAGCGGATCCAATCTACCACAGGAAGTGCCTAGCAAGTTTGTCAGAAGACAGAGTAAGTCCAGATGGATTAGTGGTAGGAAAATGAGCCAAGGAGCATCATCTAGTCAGGGATCAGCTAGACCACCGACAATGCCTGGAGACTTTCGTTGGTATAATACCAGGAATTTGATACCAGAGTGCAGTACATGTGGGAGGAGACATCCGGGCGAGTGTCGGATGAGGAGTTCTAGCACAGCTTGCTTTCATTGCGGACAGGAAGGTCATTTTAGGAGAGAATGTCCACAGCTAATCACCTCAGCCAGTTCAGAGGTTGGATCTTCAGCAACCTCTTCACAAGCCAGTGTGGGCTAGAGACAGGGAGGTAGAGGCTCTCAGACCAGAGGACGTGGCTCTTCAGTTTCGGCTACAAATGCAGTGGGCAGAGGAGTGTCTTCAATGGGTCAGCCAGGTAGACCCCGCACCCAGGCTCGAGTGTTTGTTGTCACACAGAAGGAGGCGGATGCCACTCCAGAAGTTATTACTGGTATGGTTTCTGTTCTAGATCATGATGCATATGCACTGATAGACCCTGGAGCCACACATTCCTTTGTGTTCGTACCATTTTCAACAAAGGTTAGAACGGAATTATAGTCCTTGGGGGGTAGTATAGTAGTTTTCATCCCTGCTGGAAATTCCTTATTGGCCGAGAAGGTGATTGTGGATAGCAGAATCGTGATAGAAGATAAAGAGTTTCCAGCTGACCTGATTGTATTAGATATTCGGGACTTTGATGTGATATTGGGGATGGATTGGCTATCCAGATATCGAGCCACAGTTGATTGTTATGGGAAGGAAGTTAGATGGGCCAGACCAGGGGAACCAGAGGTGGTATTCCGCGGAATTCGGAAAGCACTTGCCATTAGTATGGTCACCGCCATAATAGCCAATAGGATGCTTCGTAAAGGATATCAAGGATATTTGGCTTATATGGTTGAACAGAAGAAGGATGAAGTTCGATTGGAAGATATTCCGGTGGTTAGAGAGTTTCCAGATGTATTCCCGGAGGATCTCCCAGATTTGCCACCAGATAGGGAGATAGAATTTGAGATAGATTTAGTCCCGGGAACTGAACCAATCTCAATTACTCTATACAGGATGGCGCCAGCTGAGTTGAAAGAACTGAAGGTACAGATGGAAGAGTTATTGGAAAAAGGTTTTGTAAGGCCCAGTCATTCGCCATGGGGGGCTCCAATTTTGTTTGTGAAAAAGAAAGACGGGAGCTTATGGCTGTGTATTGATTATAGACAGCTGAATAGGGTGACAATACGGAATCAATATCCGCTCCCGAGGATTGATGATTTGTTTGATCAATTACAGGGATCCAAGGTGTATTCAAAGATTGATTTGAGATCGGGTTATCATCAACTGAAGGTTCGGAAGGGAGATGTTTCGAAGACTGCATTCAGAACTCGGTATGGGCATTATGAATTCCTAGTTATGCTGTTTGGGTTGACAAATGCCCCAGCCGCGTTCATGGACCTAATGAATAGGGTCTTCCGAGCTTATTTGGATAAGTTCGTAATTGTGTTTATCGATGATATTCTGGTATGTTCAGGCAGTTATGAGGAGCATACGGAACATCTCAGGATTGTGTTGCAGACTCTGAGAGAGCACCAGCTGTATGCGAAATTCAGCAAATGCCAGTTTTGGTTGGATAAAGTTGCTTTCCTAGGTCATGTCATTTCAGCTGAAGGGCTTAGTGTGGATCCCCAAAAGATTGAAGCTATCACGAATTGGAGACCGCCCACAAATGTTACTGAAGTTAGAAGCTTTCTCGGGTTGGCAGGCTATTATAGAAAGTTCGTTGAGGGTTTTTCCAAGATAGCAACCCCATTAACCAGACTGACGAGAAAGGAAGAAAAGTTTGAGTGGTCAGAAGCTTGCCAGCAAAGTTTTGATGAATTGAAGAAAAGATTAACGTCAGCTCCTGTTTTGACACTACCAAGAGGAACAGATGGATTCAGGGTATATAGTGATGCCTCGAGACAGGGTTTAGGTTGTGTGTTGATGCAAAACGATAAGGTTGTAGCTTATGCTTCTAGACAGTTAAAGAAGCACGAGCAAAACTACCCTACCCATGATTTAGAATTGGCAGCAGTTGTATTTGCATTACGAATTTGGAGGCATTACTTATATGGTGTTCCCTGTCGGATCTTTACAGATCATAAGAGTCTGCAATGCCTACTCACTCAAAAGGAATTGAATATGAGGCAAAGGAGGTGGCTAGAGGTAATTAAAGATTATGATTGTACGATAGAGTACCACCCCGGAAAAGCCAATGTAGTGGCTGATGCTTTGAGCAGGAGGCCTACGAATTCTCTAGCACAATTGAAGACTGTATATCTTCCGCTTTTGGTGGAATTGAGATCGTTGAGAGTAAAATTAAATGTGGCAGATTTCGGGACATTGTTAGCTACTTTTCATGTTCATCCCATTTTAGTGGATCAGATAAGAGAATTGCAGAAACAGGATCCTCAGTTGGTCAAATTAAAGAAAGAAATCGAAGATGGAAAGAGAACAGATTTCGTTATCAGGGAAGATGGTACAATAATGATGGGACAGCGCTTATGTGTACCGGATGTAGAGGATCTGAAGAAGGAAATCATGGAAGAAGCTCATTCCTCAGCATACGCCATGCGTCCGGGTAGCACGAAGATGTACCATACCCTAAAAGAATATTACTGGTGGAAAGGGATGAAGAAAGAAATAGCAGCTTTTGTATCCGGATGCTTCACCTGTCAACAAGTCAAGGCAGAGCACCAGAAGCCGGCAGGACTGTTGCAACCTCTCTCTATTCCCGAGTGGAAATAGGAGAAGATCACCATGGACTTTGTAGTAGGGCTTCCGCGCAGTCAGAGGGGGCATGATGCTATATGGGTGATAGTTGACAGATTAACGAAATCCGCCCATTTTCTGCCTATCCGGAGTGATTACCCCCTTAGCAGATTAGCATAGCTTTACATTGATGAGATAGTCAGACTTCATGGTACGCCGGTTTCTATCGTTTCAGATCGTGATCCTAGATTCACATCGAAGTTTTGGCCCAGTCTACAGAAAGCATTAGGAACTCGGCTAAATTTCAGCACAGCCTTTCACCCGTAGAAGGATGGTCAGTCAGAGAGGACGATCCAGACACTTGAAGATATGCTCAGGTCATGTGTTCTGGAATTCAAGGGTAGTTGGGATATACACCTACCACTTATGGAGTTCGCTTATAATAACAGTTACCAGGCCAGTATAGGTATGGCCCCAAATGAGGCACTTTATGGAAAAAAGTGCAGGACTCCGGTGTGTTGGGATGAGGTAGGTGAGAAGAAATTGATAGGTCCTGAGCTCGTTCAGATCACTACAGATAAAGTTAAAGTTATAAGGGACCGACTCAAGATAGCAGGCGATCGGCAAAAGAGTTATGCAGACAATCGTCGTAGAGATCTCGAATTCGAAACTGGAGATAAAGTATTCCTCAAGATATCTCCCTGGAAAGGCATCCTTAGATTTGGAAAACGTGGTAAGCTGAGTCCGCGCTATATTGGGCTGTATGAGATTATTGACAGAGTAGGATTAGTAGCGTATAGGTTGAAGCTGCCACCACAGTTGGATAAAATTCATGATGTGTTTCATGTGTCCATGCTTCGAAAATATATCTCCGATCCCTCTCATATACTTAGAGAGCAACCTGTGGAGTTGAGGGAAAATTTAGCTTATGAAGAGGAACCGGTTCAGATTTTAGATCGTAGAGAACAAGTTCGACGTAGTAAAGTCATTCCCTTAGTGAAGATATTGTGGAGGAATCATGATATAGAGGAGGCCACATGGGAGCAGGAGGATCAAATGAAACATAAATATCCCCAACTATTTTAGTAGACATCGATAAGTTTGTAAATTTCGAGGACGAAATTTCTTTAAGGGGGGAAGAAATTGTAATATGCCATCCCTATTTTAGTATTATATACGTATTATGCACGTATGTCTCATTTATGGAATAAAATAATAATTTAGAGTGTCCAAATATAAATTGGATTATGATGAAATTTACGGATATGATTTCGTGCTCAAGAAATGGTAAAATAATTGATTTAGAGGTATGAAAATAGTATAAAGAGATATATTGAAGAAAATGGTGAAATTGAAAAATGTTATAAAAATTGGGCAATAGTGCAAGGATTAAAAAGTTATGTTTTTAAAAGTTTAGGTTAAAAGCGTAATTTTTGAAAAGTTGAGGGGGCAAATTGTAATTCGACCAAATTATATCGTCATCTTCTTCATCCAGTCGACTCACTTCCTCTCTCTCTCCTCAGATTTCCAGCAACTTTCCTCTCCGCGAGCCCAACTTCAATCTTTCGTTCCGACCTCATCCGAGCTCCGTTTTGGCCGATCTTGGTACCGTTGGAAAGCTCGTGCGACGTAGATTCTATAGGTACCAATTTTATCAATTTTTATCACCGTTTGGATCTTTCTTTCAGTAGACGAAGTAAGGCGGTTAACCAACGTTTAGTTTTGTAGATTCCGGCCAAACGAAGCAATTCCGACGCCGATCGACCTCGTTTTCGTGATCAGTGTGTCAAGGACAACAAAACCCACCTAACCATACCTCCCACCACTTAGGTCGCCGGAATGCGACGCCGAAAAGTCGCCGTCGGCCACCATTTACGGCGGAGGTAAGTTCTCCGACCTTCCGAACTCGAAATTTAACTCTCGACGTGTCTACGGACTCGTTTTTAAGTGTAGAATTCAGTTTCAGGGTTATTTTTCCTATAAAATAGTATAAAAAGAAATATTGAAGAAAATGGTGAAATTGAAAAATGTTATAAAAATTGGGCAATAGTGCCAGGATTAAAAAATTATGTTTTTAAAAGTTTAGGTTAAAATCGTAATTTTTGAAAAGTTACGGGGGCAAATTGTAATTTGGCCGGATTATATCGTCATCTTCTTCGTCCAGCCGACTCACTTCCTCTCTCTCTCCTCAGATTTCCAGCAACTTTCCTCTCCGCGAGCCCAACTTCAATCTCTCGTTCCGACCTCATCCGAGCTCCGTTTTGGCCGATCTTGGTACCGTTGGAAAGCTCGTGCGACGTAGATTCTATAGGTACCAATTTTATCAATTTTTATCACCGTTTGGGTCTTCGTTTCAGTAGACGAAGTAAGGCGGTTAACCAACGTTTAGTTTTATAGATTCCGGCCAAACGAAGCAATTCCGACGCCGATCGACCTCGTTTTCATGATCAGTGTGTCAAGGACAACAAAACCCACCTAACTATACCTCCCACCACCGAGGTTGCCGGAATGTGGCGCCAGAAAGTCACCGTCGGCCACCATTTACGGCGGAGGTAAGTTCTCCGACCTTCCGAACTCGAAATTTAACTCCCGACCTGTCTACGGACTCGTTTTTAAGTGTAGAATTCAGTTTTAGGGTTATTATTCCTATAAAATAGAATAAAAAGAAATATTGAAGAAAATGGTGAAATTGAAAAATGTTATAAAAATTGGGCAATAGTGTAAGGATTAAAAAGTTATGGTTTTAAAAGTTTATGTTAAAATCGTAATTTTTGAAAAGTTGAGAGGGCAAATTGCAATTCGGCCGGATATATCGTCATCTTCTTCATCCAGTCGACTCACTTCCCCTCTCTCCCCTCAGATTTCCAGCAACTTTCCTCTCCGCGAGCCCAACTTCAATCTCTCGTTCCGACCTAATCCGAGCTCCGTTTTGGCCGATCTTGGTACCGTTGGAAAGCTCGTGCGACGTAGATTCTATAGGTACCAATTTTATCAATTTTTATCACCGTTTGTGTCTTTGTTTCAGTAGACGAAGTAAGGCGGTTAACCAACGTTTAGTTTTGTAGATTCCGGCCAAACGAAGCAATTCCGACGCCGATCGACCTCGTTTTCATGATCAGTGTGTCAAGGACAACAAAACCCACCTAACCATACCTCCTACCACCGAGGTCGCCGGAATGCGGCGCCAGAAAGTGGCCGTCGGCCACCATTTACGGCGGAGGTAAGTTCTCCGACCATCGGAACTCGAAATTTAACTCCCGACGTGTCTACGGACTCGTCTTTAAGTGTAGAAATCAGTTTTAGGGTTATTTTTCCTATTAAATAGTAAAAAAAGAAATATTGAAGAAAATGGTAAAATTGAAAAATGTTATAAAAAATGGGCAATAGTGCAAGGATTAAAAAGTTATGTTTTAAAAAGTTTAGGTTAAAATCGTAATTTTTGAAAAGTTACGGGGGCAAATTGCAATTCGGCCGGATTATATCGTCATCTTCTTCATCCAGCCGACTCACTTCCTCTCTCTCTCCTCAGATTTCCAGTAACTTTCCTCTCCGCGAGCCCATCTTCAATCTCTCGTTCCGACCTCATCCGAGCTTCGTTTTGGCCGATCTTGGTACCGTTGGAAAGCTCGTGCGACGTAGATTCTATAGGTACCAATTTATCAATTTTTATCACCGTTTGGGTCTTCGTTTCAGTAGACGAACTAAGGCGGTTAACCAACGTTTAGTTTTGTAGATTCCGGCCAAACGAAGCAATTCCGACGCCGATCGACCTCGTTTTCATGATCAGTGTGTCAAGGACAACAAAACCTACCTAACTATACCTCCCACCACCGAGGTCGCCGGAATGTGGCGCCAGAAATTCGCCGTCGGCCACCATTTACGGCGGAGGAAAGTTCTCCGACCATCGGAACTCGAAATTTAACTCTCGACGTGTCTACGGACTCGTCTTTAAGTGTAGTATTCAATTTTAGGGTTAGTTTTCCTATAAAATAGTATAAAAATAGATATTGAAGAAAATGGTGAAATTGAAAAATGTTATAAAAATTGGGCAATAGTGCAAGGATTAAAAAGTTATGTTTTTAAAATTTTAGGTTAAAATCGTAATTTTTGAAAAGTTGAGGGGCAAATTGCAATACGACCGGACTATATCGTCATCTTCTTCATCCAACCGACTCACTTCCTCTCTCTCTCCTCAGATTTCTAGCAACTTTCTTCTCCGCGAGCCCAGCTTCAATCTCTCGTTTCGACCTCATCCGAGCTCCGTTTTGGCCGATCTTGGTACCGTTGGAAAGCTCGTGCGACGTAGATTCTATAGGTACCAATTTTATCAATTTTTATCACCGTTTGGGTCTTCGTTTCAGTAGACGAAGTAAGGCGGTTAACCAACGTTTAGTTTTGTAGATTCCGGCCAAACGAAACAATTCCGACGCCGATCGACCTCTTTTTCGTGATCAGTGTGTCAAGGACAACAAAACCCACCTAACCATACCTCCCACCACCGAGGTCGCCGGAATGCGGCGCCAGAAAGTCACCGTCGGTCACCATTTACGGCGGAGGTAAGTTCTCCGACCATCGGAACTCGAAATTTAACTCCCGACGTGTCTACGGACTGGTCTTTAAGTGTAGAAATCAGTTTTAGGGTTATTTTTCCTATAAAATAGTATAAAAAGAAATATTGAAGAAAATGGTAAAATTGAAAAATGTTATAAAAATTGGGCAATAGTGCAAGGATTAAAAAGTTATGTTTTTAAAAGTTTAGGTTAAAATCGTAATTTTTGAAAAGTTGTGGCGGCAAATTGCAATTCGGCCGGATTATATCGTCATCTTCTTCATCCAGCCGACTCACTTCCTCTCGCTCTCCTCAGATTTTCAGTAACTTTCCTCTCCGCGAGCCCAACTTCAATCTCTCGTTCCGACCTCATCCGAGCTCCGTTTTGGCCGATCTTGGTACCGTTGGAAAGCTCGTGTGACGTAGATTCTATAGATACCAATTTCATCAATTTTTATCACCGTTTGGGTTTTCGTTTCAGTAGACGAAGTAAGGCGGTTAACCAACGTTTAGTTTTGTAGAATCCGGCCAAACGAAGCAATTCCGACGCCGATCGACCTCGTTTTCGTGATCAGTGCGTCAAGGACAACAAAACCCACCTAATCATACCTGCCACCACCGAGGTCGCCGGAATGCGTCGCCGGAAAGTCGTCGTCGGCCACCATTTACGGCGGAGGTAAGTTCTCCGACCTTCCGAACTCGAAATTTAACTCCCGACGTGTCTACGGACTCGTCTTTAAGTGTAGAATTCAGTTTTAGGGTTATTTTTCCTATAAAATAGTATAAAAAGAAATATTGAAGAAAATGGTGAAATTGAAAAATGTGATAAAAATTGGGCAATAGTGCAAGGATTAAAAAGTTATGTTTTTAAAAGTTTAGGTTAAAATCGTAATTTTTGAAAAGTTGCGGCGGCAAATTACAATTCGGCCGGATTATATCGTCATCTTCTTCATCCAGCCGACTCACTTCCTCTCTCTCTCCTCAGATTTCCAGCAACTTTCCTCTCCGCGAGCCCAACTTCAATCTCTCGTTCCGACCTCATCCGAGCTCCGTTTTGGCCGATCTTGGTACCGTTGGAAAGCTCGTGCGACGTAGATTCTATAGATACCAATTTCATCAATTTTTATCACCGTTTGGGTCTTCGTTTCAGTAGACGAAGTAAGGCGGTTAACCAACGTTTAGTTTTGTAGATTCCGGCCCAACGAAGCAATTCCGACGCCGATCTACCTCGTTTTCATGATCAGTGTGTCAAGGACAACAAAACCCACCTAACCATACCTCCCACCACCGAGGTAGCCGGAATGCGGCGCCAGAAAGTCACCGTCGGCCACCATTTACGGCGGAGGTAAGTTCTCCGACCATCGGAACTCGAAATTTAACTCCCGACGTGTCTACGGACTCGTCTTTAAGTGTAGAAATCAGTTTTAGGGTTATTTTTCCTATAAAATAGAATAAAAAGAAATATTGAAGAAAATGGTAAAATTGAAAAATGTTATAAAAATTGGGCAATAGTGCAAGGATTAAAAAGTTATGTTTTTAAAAGTTTAGGTTAAAATCGTAATTTTTGAAAAGTTACGGGGGCAAATTGCAATTCAGCCGGATTATATCTTCATCTTCTTCATCCAGCCGACTCACTTCCTCTCTCTCTCCTCAGATTTCCAGTAACTTTCCTCTCCGCGAGCCCAGCTTCAATCTCTCGTTCCGACCTCATCCGAGCTCCGTTTTGGCCGATCTTGGTACCGTTGGAAAGCTCGTGCGACGTAGATTCTATAGGTACCAATTTTATCAATTTTTATCACCGTTTGGGTCTTCGTTTCAGTAGACGAAGTAAGGCGGTTAACCAACGTTTAGTTTTGTAGATTCCGGCCAAACGAAGCAATTCCGACGCCGATCGACCTCGTTTTCCTGATCAGTGTGTCAAGGACAACAAAACCCACCTAACCATACCTGCCACCACCGAGGTCGCCGGAATGCGGCGCCAGAAAGTCACCGTCGGCCACCATTTACGGCGGAGGTAAGTTCTCCGACCATCGGAACTCGAAATTTAACTCCCGACGTGTCTACGGACTCGTCTTTAAGTGTAGAATTCAGTTTTAAGGTTATTTTTCCTATAAAATAGTATAAAAAGAAATATTGAAGAAAATGGTGAAATTGAAAAATGTTATAAAAATTGGGCAATAGTGCAAGGATTAAAAAGTTATGTTTTTAAAAGTTTAGGTTAAAATCGTAATTTTTGAAAAGTTGTGGCGGCAAATTGCAATTCGGCCGGATTATATCGTCATCTTCTTCATATAGCCGACTCACTTCCTCTCGCTCTCCTCAGATTTCCAGTAACTTTCCTCTCCGCGAGCCCAACTTCAATCTCTCGTTCCGACCTCATCCGAGCTCCGTTTTGGCCGATCTTGGTACCGTTGGAAAGCTCGTGCGACGTAGATTCTATAGATACCAATTTCATCAATTTTTATCACCGTTTGGGTCTTCGTTTCAGTAGACGAAGTAAGGCGGTTAACCAACGTTTAGTTTTGTAGAATCCGGCCAAACGAAGCAATTCCGACGCCGATCGACCTCGTTTTCGTGATCAGTGCGTCAAGGACAACAAAACCCACCTAACCATACCTGCCACCACCGAGGTCGCCGGAATGCGACGCCGGAAAGTCGTCGTCGGCCACCATTTACGGCGGAGGTAAGTTCTCCGACCTTCCGAACTCGAAATTTAACTCCCGGCGTGTCTACGGACTCGTCTTTAAGTGTAGAATTCAGTTTTAGGGTTATTTTTCCTATAAAATAGTATAAAAAGAAATATTGAAGAAAATGGTGAAATTGAAAAATGTTATAAAAATTGGGCAATAGTGCAAGGATTAAAAAGTTATGTTTTTAAAAGTTTAGGTTAAAATCGTAATTTTTGAAAAGTTGCGGCGGCAAATTGCAATTCGGCCGGATTATATCGTCATCTTCTTCATCCAGCCGACTCACTTCCTCTCGCTCTCCTCAGATTTCCAGTAACTTTCCTCTCCGCGAGCCCAACTTCAATCTCTCGTTCCGACCTCATCCGAGCTCCGTTTTGGCCGATCTTGGTACCGTTGGAAAGCTCGTGCGACGTAGATTCTATAGATACCAATTTCATCTATTTTTATCACCGTTTGGGTCTTCGTTTCAGTAGACGAAGTAAGGCGGTTAACCAACGTTTAGTTTTGTAGAATCCGGCCAAACGAAGCAATTCCGACGCCGATCGACCTCGTTTTCGTGATCAGTGCGTCAAGGACAACAAAACCCACCTAACCATACCTGCCACCACCGAGGTCGCCGGAATGCGACGCCGAAAAGTCGTCGTCGGCCACCATTTACGGCGGAGGTAAGTTCTCCGACCTTCCGAACTCGAAATTTAACTCCCGGCGTGTCTACGGACTCGTCTTTAAGTGTAGAATTCAGTTTTAGGGTTATTTTTCCTATAAAATAGTATAAAAAGAAATATTGAAGAAAATGGCGAAATTGAAAAATGTTATAAAAATTGGGCAATAGTGCAAGGATTAAAAAGTTATGTTTTTAAAAGTTTAGGTTAAAATCGTAATTTTTGAAAAGTTGCGGCGGCAAATTGCAATTCGGCCGGATTATATCGTCATCTTCTTCATCCAGCCGACTCACTTCCTCTCGCTCTCCTCAGATTTCCAGTAACTTTCCTCTCCGCGAGCCCAACTTCAATCTCTCGTTCCGACCTCATCCGAGCTCCGTTTTGGCCGATCTTGGTACCGTTGGAAAGCTCGTGCGACGTAGATTCTATAGATACCAATTTCATCAATTTTTATCACCGTTTGGGTCTTCGTTTCAGTAGACGAAGTAAGGCGGTTAACCAACGTTTAGTTTTGTAGATTCCGGCCCAACGAAGCAATTCCGACGCCGATCGACCTCGTTTTCATGATCAGTGTGTCAAGGACAACAAAACCCACCTAACCATACCTCCCACCACCGAGGTAGCCGGAATGCGGCGCCAGAAAGTCACCGTCGGCCACCATTTACGGCGGAGGTAAGTTCTCCGACCATCGGAACTCGAAATTTAACTCCCGACGTGTCTACGGACTCGTCTTTAAGTGTAGAAATCAGTTTTAGGGTTATTTTTCCTATAAAATAGAATAAAAAGAAATATTGAAGAAAATGGTAAAATTGAAAAATGTTATAAAAATTGGGCAATAGTGCAAGGATTAAAAAGTTATGTTTTTAAAAGTTTAGGTTAAAATCGTAATTTTTGAAAAGTTGCGGGGGCAAATTGCAATTCAGCCGGATTATATCTTCATCTTCTTCATCCAGCCGACTCACTTCCTCTCTCTCTCCTCAGATTTCCAGCAACTTTCCTCTCCGCGAGCCCAACTTCAATCTCTCGTTCCGACCTCATCCGAGCTCCGTTTTGGCCGATCTTGGTACCGTTGGAAAGCTCGTGCGACGTAGATTCTATAGGTACCAATTTTATCAATTTTTATCACCGTTTGGGTCTTCGTTTCAGTAGACGAAGTAAGGCGGTTAACCAACGTTTAGTTTTGTAGATTCCGGCCAAACGAAGCAATTCCGACGCCGATCGACCTCGTTTTCCTGATCAGTGTGTCAAGGACAACAAAACCCACCTAACCATACCTGCCACCACCGAGGTCGCCGGAATGCGGCGCCAGAAAGTCACCGTCGGCCACCATTTACGGCGGAGGTAAGTTCTCCGACCATCCGAACTCGAAATTTAACTCCCGACGTGTCTACGGACTCGTCTTTAAGTGTAGAATTCAGTTTTAGGGTTATTTTTCCTATAAAATAGTATAAAAAGAAATATTGAAGAAAATGGTGAAATTGAAAAATGTTATAAAAATTGGGCAATAGTGCAAGGATTAAAAAGTTATGTTTTTAAAAGTTTAGGTTAAAATCGTAATTTTTGAAAAGTTGTGGCGGCAAATTGCAATTCGGCCGGATTATATCGTCATCTTCTTCATCCAGCCGACTCACTTCCTCTCGCTCTCCTCAGATTTCCAGTAACTTTCCTCTCCGCGAGCCCAACTTCAATCTCTCGTTCCGACCTCATCCGAGCTCCGTTTTGGCCGATCTTAGTACCGTTGGAAAGCTCGTGCGACGTAGATTCTATAGATACCAATTTCATCAATTTTTATCACCGTTTGGGTCTTCGTTTCAGTAGACGAAGTAAGGCGGTTAACCAACGTTTAGTTTTGTAGAATCCGGCCAAACGAAGCAATTCCGACGCCGATCGACCTCGTTTTCGTGATCAGTGCGTCAAGGACAACAAAACCCATCTAACCATACCTGCCACCACCGAGGTCGCCGGAATGCGACGCCGGAAAGTCGTCGTCGGCCACCATTTACGGCGGAGGTAAGTTCTCCGACCTTCCGAACTCGAAATTTAACTCCCGACGTGTCTACGGACTCGTCTTTAAGTGTAGAATTCAGTTTTAGGGTTATTTTTCCTATAAAATAGTATAAAAAGAAATATTGAAGAAAATGGTGAAATTGAAAAATGTTATAAAAATTGGGCAATAGTGCAAGGATTAAAAAGTTATGTTTTTAAAAGTTTAGGTTAAAATCGTAATTTTTGAAAAGTTGCGGGGGCAAATTGCAATTCGGCCGGATTATATCGTCATCTTCTTCATCCAGCCGACTCACTTCCTCTCTCTCTCCTCAGATTTCCAGCAACTTTCCTCTCCGCGAGCCCAACTTCAATCTCTCGTTCCGACCTCATCCGAGCTCCGTTTTGGCCGATCTTGGTACCGTTGGAAAGCTCGTGCGACGTAGATTCTATAGATACCAATTTCATCAATTTTTATCACCGTTTGGGTCTTCGTTTCAGTAGACGAAGTAAGGCGGTTAACCAACGTTTAGTTTTGTAGATTCCGGCCCAACGAAGCAATTCCGACGCCGATCGACCTCGTTTTCATGATCAGTGTGTCAAGGACAACAAAACCCACCTAACCATACCTCCCACCACCGAGGTAGCCGGAATGCGGCGCCAGAAAGTCACCGTCGGCCACCATTTACGGCGGAGGTAAGTTCTCCGACCATCGGAACTCGAAATTTAACTCCCGACGTGTCTACGGACTCGTCTTTAAGTGTAGAAATCAGTTTTAGGGTTATTTTTCCTATAAAATAGAATAAAAAGAAATATTGAAGAAAATGGTAAAATTGAAAAATGTTATAAAAATTGGGCAATAGTGCAAGGATTAAAAAGTTATGTTTTTAAAAGTTTAGGTTAAAATCGTAATTTTTAAAAAGTTAAGGGGGCAAATTGCAATTCGGTCGGATTATATCGTCATCTTCTTCATCCAGCCGACTCACTTCCTCTCTCTCTCCTCAGATTTCCAGCAACTTTCCTCTCCGCGAGCCCAACTTCAATCTCTCGTTCCGACCTCATCCGAGCTCCGTTTTGGCCGATCTTGGTACCGTTGGAAAGCTCGTGCGACGTAGATTCTATAGGTACCAATTTTATCAATTTTTATCACCGTTTGGGTCTTCGTTTCAGTAGACGAAGTAAGGCGGTTAACCAACGTTTAGTTTTGTAGATTCCGGCCAAACGAAGCAATTCCGACGCCGATCGACCTCGTTTTCGTGATCAGTGTGTCAAGGACAACAAAACCCACCTAACCATACCTCCCACCACCGAGGTCGCCGGAATGCGACGCCGAAAAGTCACCGTCGGCCACCATTTACGGCGGAGGTAAGTTCTCCGACCTTCCGAACTCGAAATTTAACTCCCGACGTGTCTACGGACTCGTTTTTAAGTGTAGAATTCAGTTTTAGGGTTATTTTTCCTATAAAATAGTATAAAAAGAAATATTGAAGAAAATGGTAAAATTGAAAAATGTTATAAAAATTGGGCAATAGTGCAAGGATTAAAAAGTTATGTTTTTAAAAGTTTAGGTTAAAATCGTAATTTTTGAAAAGTTGCGGCGACAAATTGCAATTCGACCGGATTATATCGTCATCTTCTTCATCCAGCCGACTCACTTCCTCTCTCTCTCCTCAGATTTCCAGCAACTTTCCTCTCCGCGAGCCCAACTTCAATCTCTCGTTCCGACCTCATCCGAGCTCCGTTTTGGCCGATCTTGGTACCGTTGGAAAGCTCGTGCGATGTAGATTCTATAGATACCAATTTTATCAATTTTTATCACCGTTTGACTCTTTGTTTCAGCAGACGAAGTAAGGCGGTTAACCAACGTTTAGTTTTGTAGAATCCGGCCAAACGAAGCAATTCCGACGCCGATCGACCTCGTTTTCGTGATCAGTGTGTCAAGGACAACAAAACCCACCTAACCATACCTGCCACCACCGAGGTCGCCGGAATGTGACGCCGAAAAGTCGTCGTCGGCCACCATTTACGGCGGAGGTAAGTTCTCCGACCTTCCGAACTCGAAATTTAACTCCCGACGTGTCTACGGACTCGTCTTTAAGTGTAGAATTCAGTTTTAAGGTTATTTTTCCTATAAAATAGTATAAAAAGAAATATTGAAGAAAATGGTGAAATTGAAAAATGTTATAAAAATTGGGCAATAGTGCAAGGATTAAAAAGTTATGTTTTTAAAAGTTTAGGTTAAAATCGTAATTTTTGAAAAGTTGAGGGGGCAAATTGCAATTCGGCCGGATTATATCGTCATCTTCTTCATCCAGCCGACTCACTTCCTCTCTCTCTCCTCAGATTTCCAGCAACTTTCCTCTCCGCGAGCCCAACTTCAATCTCTCGTTCCGACCTCATCCGAGCTCCGTTTTGGCCGATCTTGGTACCGTTGGAAAGCTCGTGCGACGTAGATTCTATAGGTACCAATTTTATCAATTTTGATCACCGTTTGGGTCTTCGTTTCAGTAGACGAAGTAAGGCGGTTAACCAACGTTTAGTTTTGTAGATTCCGGCCAAACGAAGCAATTGCGACGCTGATCGACCTCGTTTTCGTGATCAGTGTGTCAAGGACAACAAAACCCACCTAACCATACCTCCCACCACCGAGGTCGCCGGAATGCGACGCCGGAAAGTCGTCGTCGGCCACCATTTACGGCGGAGGTAAGTTCTCCGACCATCCGAACTCGAAATTTAACTCCCGACGTGTCTACGGACTCGTCTTTAAGTGTAGAATTCAGTTTTAGGGTTATTTTTCCTATAAAATAGTATAAAAAGAAATATTGAAGAAAATGGTGAAATTGAAAAATGTTATAAAAATTGGGCAATAGTGCAAGGATTAAAAAGTTATGTTTTTAAATGTTTAGGTTAAAATCGTAATTTTTGAAAAGTTGCGGCGGCAAATTGCAATTCGGCCGGATTATATCGTCATCTTCTTCATCCAGCCGACTCACTTCCTCTCTCTCTCCTCAGATTTCCAGTAACTTTCCTCTCCGCGAGCCCAACTTCAATCTCTCGTTCCGACCTCATCGGAGCTCCGTTTTGGCCGATCTTGGTACCGTTGGAAAGCTCGTGCGACGTAGATTCTATAAGTACAAATTTCATCAATTTTTATCACCGTTTGGGTCTTTGTTTCAGTAGACGAAGTAAGGCGGTTAACCAACGTTTAGTTTTGTAGATTCCGGCCAAACGAAGCAATTCCGACGCCGATCGACCTCGTTTTCATGATCAGTGTGTCAAGGACAACAAAACCCACCTAACCATACCTCCCACCACCGAGGTAGCCGGAATGCGGCGCCAGAAAGTTACCGTCGGCCACCATTTACGGCGGAGGTAAGTTCTCCGACCATCGGAACTCGAAATTTAACTCCCGACGTGTCTACGGACTCGTCTTTAAGTGTAGAAATCAGTTTTAGGGTTATTTTTCCTATAAAATAGAATAAAAAGAAATATTGAAGAAAATGGTAAAATTGAAAAATGTTATAAAAATTGGGCAATAGTGCAAGGATTAAAAAGTTATGTTTTTAAAAGTTTAGGTTAAAATCGTAATTTTTGAAAAGTTGAGGGGGCAAATTGCAATTCGGCCGGATTATATCGTCATCTTCTTCATCCAGCCGACTCACTTCCTCTCTCTCTCCTCAGATTTCCAGCAACTTTCCTCTCCGCGAGCCCAACTTCAATCTCTCGTTCCGACCTCATCCGAGCTCCGTTTTGGCCGATCTTGGTACCGTTGGAAAGCTCGTGCGACGTAGATTCTATAGGTACCAATTTTATCAATTTTTATCACCGTTTGGGTCTTCGTTTCAGTAGACGAAGTAAGGCGGTTAACCAACGTTTAGTTTTGTAGATTCCGGCCAAACGAAGCAATTCCGACGCCGATCGACCTCGTTTTCGTGATCAGTGTGTCAAGGACAACAAAACCCACCTAACCATACCTCCCACCACCGAGGTCGCCGGAATGCGACGCCGGAAAGTCGCCGTCGGCCACCATTTACGGCGAAGGTAAGTTCTCCGACCATCCGCACTCGAAATTTAACTCCCGACGTGTCTACGGACTCGTCTTTAAGTGTAGAATTCAGTTTTAGGGTTATTTTTCCTATAAAATTGTATAAAAAGAAATATTGAAGAAAATGGTGAAATTGAAAAATGTTATAAAATTTGGGCAATAGTGCAAGGATTAAAAAGTTATGTTTTTAAAAGTTTAGCTTAAAATCGTAATTTTTAAAAAGTTGATGTGGCAAATTGCAATTCGGCCGGATTATATCGTCATCTTCTTCATCCAGCCGACTCACTTCCTCTCTCTCTCCTCAGATTTCCAGCAACTTTCCTCTCCGCGAGCCCAACTTCAATCTCTCGTTCCGACCTCATCCGAGCTCCGTTTTGGCCGATCTTGGTACCGTTGGAAAGCTCGTGCGACGTAGATTCTATAGGTACCAATTTTATCAATTTTTATCACCGTTTGGGTCTTCGTTTCAGTAGACGAAGTAAGGCGGTTAACCAACGTTTAGTTTTGTAGATTCCGGCCAAACGAAGCAATTCCGACGCCGATCGACCTCGTTTTCGTGATCAGTGTGTCAAGGACAACAAAACCCACCTAACCATACCTCCCACCACCGAGGTCGCCGGAATGCGACGCCGGAAAGTCGCCGTCGGCCACCATTTACGGCGGAGGTAAGTTCTCCGACCTTCCGAACTCGAAATTTAACTCCCGACGTGTCTACGGACTCGTTTTTAAGTGTAGAATTCAGTTTTAAGGTTATTTTTCCTATAAAATTGTATAAAAAGAAATATTGAAGAAAATGGTGAAATTGAAAAATGTTATAAAATTTGGGCAATAGTGCAAGGATTAAAAAGTTATGTTTTTAAAAGTTTAGCTTAAAATCGTAATTTTTAAAAAGTTGATGTGGCAAATTGCAATTCGGCCGGATTATATCGTCATCTTCTTCATCCAGCCGACTCACTTCCTCTCTCTCTCCTCAGATTTCCAGTAACTTTCCTCTCCGCGAGCCCAGCTTCAATCTCTCGTTCCGACCTCATCCGAGCTCCGTTTTGGCCGATCTTGGTACCGTTGGAAAGCTTGTGCGACGTAGATTCTATAGGTACCAATTTTATCAATTTTTATCACCGTTTGGGTCTTCGTTTCAGTAGACGAAGTAAGGCGGTTAACCAACGTTTAGTTTTGTAGATTCCGGCCAAACGAAGCAATTCCGACGCCGATCGACCTCGTTTTCGTGATCAGTGTGTCAAGGACAACAAAACCCACCTAACCATACCTGCCACCACCGAGGTCGTCGGAATGCGACGCCGGAAAGTCGTCGTCGGCCACCATTTACGGCGGAGGTATGTTCTCCGACCATCCGAACTCGAAATTTAACTCCCGACGTGTCTACGGACTCGTCTTTAAGTGTAGAATTCAGTTTTAGGGTTATTTTTCCTATAAAATAGTATAAAAAGAAATATTGAAGAAAATGGTGAAATTGAAAAATGTTATAAAAATTGGGCAATAGTGCAAGGATTAAAAAGTTATGTTTTTAAAAGTTTAGGTTAAAATCGTAATTTTTGAAAAGTTACGGCGGCAAATTGCAATTCGGCCGGATTATATCGTCATCTTCTTCATCCAGCCGACTCACTTCCTCTCTCTCTCCTCAGATTTCCAAAAACTTTCCTCTCCGCGAGCCCAACTTCAATCTCTCGTTCCGACCTCATCCGAGCTCCGTTTTGGCCGATCTTGGTACCGTTGGAAAGCTCGTGCGACGTAGATTCTATAAGTACAAATTTCATCAATTTTTATCACCGTTTGGGTCTTCGTTTCAGTAGACGAAGTAAGGCGGTTAACCAACGTTTAGTTTTGTAGATTCCGGCCAAACGAAGCAATTCCGACGCCGATCGACCTCGTTTTCATGATCAGTGTGTCAAGGACAACAAAACCCACCTAACCATACCTGCCACCACCGAGGTAGCCGGAATGCGGCGCCAGAAAGTCACCGTCGGCCACCATTTACGGCGGAGGTAAGTTCTCCGACCATCGGAACTCGAAATTTAACTCCCGACGTGTCTACGGACTCGTCTTTAAGTGTAGAAATCAGTTTTAGGGTTATTTTTCCTATAAAATAGAATAAAAAGAAATATTTAAGAAAATGGTAAAATTGAAAAATGTTATAAAAATTGGACAATAGTGCAAGGATTAAAAAGTTATGTTTTTAAAAGTTTAGGTTAAAATCGTAATTTTTGAAAAGTTGAGGGGGCAAATTGCAATTCAGTCGGATTATATCGTCATCTTCTTCGTCCAGCCGACTCACTTCCTCTCTCTCTCCTCAGATTTCCAGCAACTTTCCTCTCCGCGAGCCCAACTTCAATCTCTCGTTCCGACCTCATCCGAGCTCCGTTTTGGCCGATCTTGGTACCGTTGGAAAGCTCGTGCGACGTAGATTCTATAGGTACCAATTTTATCAATTTTTATCACCGTTTGGGTCTTCATTTTAGTAGACGAAGTAAGGCGGTTAACCAACGTTTAGTTTTGTAGATTCCGGCCAAAAGAAGCAATTCCGACGCCGATCGACCTCGTTTTCGTGATCAGTGTGTCAAGGACAACAAAACCCACCTAACCATACCTCCCACCACCGAGGTCGCCGGAATGCGACGCCGAAAAGTCGCCGTCGGCCACCATTTACAACGGAGGTAAGTTCTCCGACCTTCCGAACTCGAAATTTAACTCCCGACGTGTCTACGGACTCATTTTTAAGTGTAGAATTCAGTTTGAGGGTTATTTTTCCTATATAACAGCCGTACTAAAAATTTTATATATTTTATTACTTTGTAGATTTAATTTAGGACGGCGATAATTATATTTGGAATCGAGGAAACCCGAAAGCGTGTGATTTTGTGAATCAATAATTGGTGAGTGTTATTCAAAATATTTTGGATATAATGTTTTAAAGTTTATGTTATGATTTGTTATAAATGAAATTATATGAAAAATATTTTGCATGGACTATAAATGATTATATGAGATGTGGATTTCCTAAATTTGAAAAGTTTATACGAGACAAATATTTATGGTGAAAAATTATTTGATGAAAATATATATTGAACATATGGTATGCTTGGTAGATACTACAGTTATTTCCGATTGAGGTTGAGTACCCGAAGCGTGCATTGGCAGTGTTGGGAGTGTCTGTCACTAACAGCGGGAGGAAACCCGCAGGGGGGATTGTATCGAGTTAATTGTTCAGTTTAGTGTGTCGCCTAATGCACGTATAGGGTATATTATTAGCTAGTTTCCACCTGAGCGAGGAAAAATGCCGCTCCGTAGCGAAGGAAAAATTCCGCTACGTAATACCGGTTAGATGGCCTGAACGAGGAAAAATTCCGGGAAGGCCGGAGCGAGGCAAAATTCCGCTCCATACCTAAGATACCATATGGTACGGACCATTAAGGGTTGGCTCGTTTTATTCAGAGACTTTTCAAAAATAATAATGCCACCACTATTTATATTTTATGCAGAAAACTGAAATTATACGATAATTTATCGTATCCTTTAGTTTTATAATGGAATTAAATGATATTTACACAAATAAGTTATCCATGCATTTATCTGAAAAATGGTTTTGAGAGAAAAATTGATTTTTCATATTACAGCGATGAGAGGTTTATAAAGTATTTAAAAACTAAGGGAGGAATTTTTATAATGATAAAATGAAAATAAAAACTTACAACACTCACTGAGCTCGTGTAGCTTATACTATTTTATGTTTTACAAACAAAACCTCCTCAGGGGCAGATATAGGTACAGGTACAGGTACATCAGGCTCAGAGACTCCAGTCCAGAACTAGACAGATTGGGTCGAAAGTGCTTTGTACTGCTGTGATTGTGTATATCTTATTTTGGGAAATACTTAATTGTATATGACATAATATATAAGTTTTTCTTATATTTGAACATGTATAAATAAATATAGATGCATGACATACTGTTTTGTGTTTTAATTTATTTTGAAAATTGATGACATGCTTGTGGTTGCTTGTGAATTGATAAATTGAAGGCCTGAGGCCCAGACATTTGGGAAAAACCAATTGATTTTAGAAGTGTTTAAAGTTTTTACCAAATTCGCAGGGTGGTAATCTTAGAAAAATAGTCGTTATGCTGCCCAAATTTTTACTAAGTCTATTATATAAATGTGTAATTAAAAAAGTTTTCAATAGGGAAAAACGGCTTAGCTTCACGGGAATCTTTCAGTCGGATTAAATATAGGCTGGAGGGCTATCGTGGGGTTGCCGGCAGGCTGCCGTCTGTACGGAAATAGAAGTGCAGAAACGGGGTCTGTCATGTTGGTATCAGAGCGTGGTTTTGAAATGAGATCTCATGCTTAGATTTTAATTGATTAAATTATTTATTTTACTTTATTTTATAAATAAAGCAACCCAAACATGTTTCAGTTATTTTATTTGTCATGCATATGATTTTCAAAATTTCAAATGTTTCACTATCTTGTTTTTATGGAAATCACAGCATTATGCACCAACGAGGTCGTAGGGGTCCTCATAGAGTCACTTCAGAGGCTCCTGTACCTGAGTTACCGTCCGCCCAAGGGGTAAAGCACGCGTCGGGGTCGATAAATGCCCCTATAGATCAGAGCCGTCCGGGACCATCGGCACCCGTAGAACCAGCCAGCGAGGGTTTTAATGCAGAACAGGTCGCTCAGATACTAATGGCGGTAGTGCGTCAACCGCGGGAGGCCCCCGAAGAACCAAAACGCTCGATAAAACGTGCTTGTAAGTTGGGAGCAAAGCCATTTGACGGAAGTGGCAACCCAGAGAGTGCCTTAGCATGGTTGGATCGGGTTATAGAGATTTACAGAGTAATGGGATGTACCGATGAGCAAAGAGTTCTGTTCTCCTCTTTCCTCTTAGAAGACAGAGCAAGGATTGGTGGAAAGCCTTGGAGAGGCGACATCCGGGAGGAGTGATATGGGAGATATTCCAACGAGAGTTTGCAGATCGATCATACCCGAAAAGCTACAAAGATGCCCAAATGGAGGAATTCTTCAGATTGGAGTAGGGCTCGACATCCGTGACCGACTATGAAAAGAAATTTTCCGAATTGGTCCGAATTGTCCCTTTCATCTCAGATGACGAGGAACAAAGGTGTAAGAGATTTATGGCAGGTCTGAATCCCAGCCTCAGAGTTCATTTGTCATGGGTTCCTCAGACGCATTATGGAGAGCTGGTGGAGGCTGCATTAAAAGTATAGAGAAATGTGACAGCTGCAGCTTAACAGGGGAAACCAGAAGGCAAACGTAGCGGATCCAATCTACCACAGGAAGTGCCTAGCAAGTTTGTCAGAAGACAGAGTAAATCCAGATGGATTAGTGGTAGGAAAATGAGCCAAGGAGCATCATCTAGTCAGGGATCAGCTAGACCACCGGCAATGCCTGGAGACTTTCGTTGGTATAATACCAGGAATTGGATACCAGAGTGCAGTACATGTGGGAGGAGACATCCGGGCGAGTGTCGGATGAGGAGTTCTAGCACAGCTTGCTTTCATTGCGGACAGGAAGGTCATTTTAGTAGAGAATGTCCACAGCTAATCACCTCAGCCAGTTCAGAGGTTGGATCTTCAGCAGCCTCTTCACAAGCCAGTGTGGGCTAGAGACAAGGAGGTAGAGGCTCTCAGACCAGAGGACGTGGCTCTTCAGTTTCGGCTACAGGTGCAGTGGGCAGAGGAGTGTCTTCAGCGGGTCAGCCAGGTAGACCCCGCACCCAGGCTCGAGTGTTTGCTGTCACACAGAAGGAGGCGGATGCCGCTCCAGAAGTTATTACTGGTATGGTTTCTATTCTAGATCATGATGCATATGCACTGATAGACCTTGGAGCCACACATTCCTTTGTGTCCGTACCATTTTCAACAAAGGTTAGAGCGGAATTACAGTCCTTGGGGGGTAGTATAGTAGTTTACATCCCTGCTGGAAATTCCTTATTGACTGAGAAGGTGATTGTGGATAGCAGAATCGTGATAGAAGATAAAGAGTTTCTAGCTGACCTGATTGTATTAGATATTCGGGACTTTGATGTGATATTGGGGATGGATTGGCTATCCAGATATCGAGCCACAGTTGATTGTTATGGGAAGGAAGTTAGATAGGCCAGACCAGGGGAACCAGAGGTGGTATTCCGCGGAATTCGGAAAGCACTTGCCATTAGTATGGTCACCGCCATAATAAACAATAGGATGCTTTGTAAAGGATATCAAGGATATTTGGCTTATATGGTTGAACAGAAGAAGGATTAAGTTCGATTGGAAGATATTCCGGTGGTTAGAGAGTTTCCAGATGTATTCCCGGAGGATCACCTAGATTTGCCACCAAATAGGGAGATAGAATTTGAGATAGATTTGGTCCCGCGAACTGAACCAATCTCAATTACTCCATACAGGATGGCGCCAGCTGAGTTGAAAGAACTGAAGGTACAGATGGAAGAGTTATTGGAAAAAGGTTTTGTAAGGCCCAGTCATTCGCCATGGGGGGCTCCAGTTTTGTTTGTCAAAAAGAAAGACGGGAGCTTACGGCTGTGTATTGATTATAGACAGCTGAATAGGGTGACAATACGGAATCAATATCCGCTCCCGAGGATTGATGATTTGTTTGATCAATTACAGGGATCCAAGGTGTATTCAAAGATTGATTTGAGATCGGGTTATCATCAACTGAAGGTTCGGAAGGGAGATGTTTCGAAAACTGCATTCAGAACTCGGTATGGGCATTATGAATTCCTAGTTATGCCGTTTGGGTTGACAAATGCCCCAGCCGCGTTCATGGACCTAATGAATAGGGTCTTCCGAGCTTATTTGGATAAGTTCGTAATTGTGTTTATCGATGATATTCTGGTATATTCAGGCAGTTATGAGGAGCATGCAGAACATCTCAAGATTGTGTTGCAGACTCTGAGAGAGCACCAGCTGTATGCGAAATTCAGTAAATGCCAGTTTTGTTTGGATAATATTGCTTTCCTAGGTCATGTCATTTCAGCTGAAGGGCTTAGTGTGGATCCCCAAAAGATTGAAGCTATCACGAATTGGAGACCGCCCACAAATGTTACTGAAGTTAGAAGCTTTCTCGGGTTGGCAGGCTATTATAGAAAGTTCGTTGAGGGTTTTTCCAAGATAGCAACCCCATTAACCAGACTGACGAGAAAGAAAGAAAAGTTTGAGTGGTCAGAAGCTTGCCAGCAAAGTTTTGATGAATTGAAGAAAAGATTAACGTCAGTTCCTGCTTTGACACTACCAAGAGGAACAGATGGATTCAGGGTATATAGTGATGCCTCGAGACAGGGTTTAGGTTGCGTGTTGATGCAAAACGATAAGGTTGTAGCTTATGCTTCTAGACAGTTAAAGAAGCACGAGCAAAACTACCCTACCCATGATTTGGAATTGGCAGCAGTTGTATTTGCATTACGAATTTGGAGGCATTACTTATATGGTGTTCCCTGTCTGATCTTTACAGATCATAAGAGTCTGCAATACCTACTCACTCAAAAGGAATTGAATATGAGGCAAAGGAGGTGGCTAGAGCTAATTAAAGATTATGATTGTACGATAGAGTACCACCCCGGAAAAGCCAATGTAGTGGCTGATGCTTTGAGCAGGAGGCCTACGAATTCTCTAGCACAATTGAAGACTGTATATCTTCCGCTTTTGGTGGAATTGAGATCGTTGAGAGTAAAATTAAATGTGGCAGATTTTGGGACATTGTTAGCTACTTTTCATGTTCGTCCCATTTTAGTGGATCAGATAAGAGAATTGCAGAAACAGGATCCTCAATTGGTCAAATTAAAGAAAGAAATCGAAGATGGAAAGAGAACAGATTTCGTTATCAGGGAAGATGGTACAATAATGATGGGACAGCGCTTATGTGTACCGGATGTAGAGGATCTGAAGAAGGAAATCATGGAAGAAGCTCATTCCTCAACATACGTCATGCATCCGGGTAGCACGAAGATGTACCATACCCTAAAAGAACATTACTGGTGGAAAGGGATGAAGAAAGAAATAGCAGCTTTTGTATCCCGATGCTTCACCTGTTAACAAGTCAAGGCAGAGCACCAGAAGCCGGCAGGACTGTTGCAACCTCTCTCTATTCCTGAGTGGAAATGGGAGAAGATCACCATGGACTTTGTAGTAGGGCTTCCGCGCAGTCAGAGGGGGCATGATGCGATATGGGTGATAGTTGACAGATTAACGAAATCCGCCCATTTTCTGCCTATCCCGAGTGATTACCCCCTTAGCAGATTAGCACAGCTTTACATTGATGAGATAGTCAGACTTCATGGTACGCCGGTTTCTATCGTTTCAGATCGTGATCCTAGATTCACATCGAAGTTTTGGCCCAGTCTACAGAAAGCATTAGCAATTCGGCTAAATTTCAGCACAGCCTTTCACCCGCAGACGGATGGTCAGTCAAAGAGGACGATCCAGACACTTGAAGATATGCTCAGGTCATGTGTTCTGGAATTCAAGGGTAGTTGGGATATACACCTACCACTTATGGAGTTCGCTTATAATAACAGTTACCAGGCCAGTATAGGTATGGCCCCATATGAGGCACTTTATGAAAAAAAGTGCAGGACTCCAGTGTGTTGGGATGAGGTAGCTGAGAAGAAATTGATAGGTCCCGAGCTCGTTCAGATCACTACAGATAAAGTTAAAGTTATAAGGGACCGACTCAAGATAGCAGGCGATCGGCAAAAGAGTTATGCAGACAATCGTCGTAGAGATCTCGAATTCGAAATTGGAGATAAAGTATTCCTCAAGATATCTCCCTGGAAAGGTATCCTTAGATTTGGAAAAAGTGGTAAGCTGAGTCCGCGCTATATTGGGCCGTATGAGATTATTGACAGAGTAGGATTAGTAGCGTATAGGTTGAAGCTGCCACCACAGTTGGATAAAATTCATGATGTGTTTCATGTGTCCATGCTTCGAAAATATATCTCCGATCCCTCTCATATACTTAGAGAGCAACCTGTGGAGCTGAGGGAAAATTTAGCTTATGAAGAGGAACCGGTTCAGATTTTAGATCGCAGAGAACAGGTTCTACGTAGTAAAGTCATTCCCTTAGTGAAGATATTGTGGAGGAATCATGATATAGAGGAGGCCACATGGGAGCACGAGGATCAAATGAAACATAAATATCCCCAATTATTTTAGTAGACATCGATAAGTTTGTAAATTTCGAGGACGAAATTTCTTTAAGGGGGGAAGAAATTGTAATATGCCATCCCTATTTTAGTATTATATACGTATTGTGCACGTATGTCTCATTTATGGAACAAAATAATAATTTAGAATGTCCAAATATAAATTGGATTATGATGAAATTTACGGATATGATTTCGTGCTCAAGAAATAGTAAAATAATTGATTTAGAGGTATGAAAATAGTATAAAGAGAAATATTGAAGAAAATGGTGAAATTGAAAAATGTTATAAAAATTAGGCAATAGTGCAAGGATTAAAAAGTTATGTTTTTAAAAGTTTAGGTTAAAATCGTAATTTTTGAAAAGTTGAGGGGGCAAATTGCAATTCGACCGGATTATATCGTCATCTTCTTCATCCAGCCGACTCACTTCCTCTCTCTCTCCTCAGATTTCCAGCAACTTTCCTCTCCGCGAGCCAAACTTTAATCTCTCGTTCTGACCTCATTCGAGCTCCATTTTGGCCGATCTTGGTACCGTTGGAAAGCTCGTGCGACGTAGATTCTATAGGTACCAATTTTATCAATTTTTATCAACGTTTGGGTCCTCGTTTCAGTAGACGAAGTAAGGCGGTTAACCAACGTTTAGTTTTGTAGATTCCGGCCAAACGAAGCAATTCCGACGCCGATCGACCTCGTTTTCGTGATCAGTGTGTCAAGGACAACAAAACCCACCTAACCATACCTCCCACCACCGAGGTCGCCGGAATGCGACGCCGGAAAGTCGCCGTCGGCCACCATTTACGGCGGAGGTAAGTTCTCCGACCTTCCGAACTCGAAATTTAACTCCCGACGTGTCTACGGACTCGTTTTTAAGTGTAGAATTCAGTTTTAGGGTTATTTTTCCTATAAAATAGTATAAAAAGAAATATTGAAGAAAATGGTGAAATTGAAAAATGTTATAAAAATTGGGCAATAGTGCAAGGATTAAAAAGTTATGTTTTTAAAAGTTTAGGTTAAAATCGTAATTTTTGAAAAGTTGAGGGGGCAAATTGCAATTCGACCGGATTATATCGTCATCTTCTTCATCCAGCCGACTCACTTCCTCTCTCTCTCCTCAGATTTCCAGCAACTTTCCTCTCCGCGAGCCCAACTTCAATCTCTCGTTCCGACCTCATTCGAGCTCCGTTTTGGCCGATCTTGGTACCGTTGGAAAGCTCGTGCGACGTAGATTCTATAGGTACCAATTTTATCAATTTTTATCACCGTTTGGGTCTTCGTTTCAATAGACGAAGTAAGGCGGTTAACCAACGTTTAGTTTTGTAGATTCCGGCCAAACGAAGCAATTCCGACGCCGATCGACCTCGTTTTCGTGATCAGTGTGTCAAGGACAACAAAACCCACCTAACCATACCTCCCACCACCGAGGTCGCCGGAATGCGACGCCGAAAAGTCGCCGTCGGCCACCATTTACGGCGGAGGTAAGTTCTCCGACCTTCCGAACTCGAAATTTAACTCCCGACGTGTCTACGGACTCGTTTTTAAGTGTAGAATTCAGTTTTAGGGTTATTTTTCCTATAAAATAGTATAAAAAGAAATATTGAAGAAAATGGTGAAATTGAAAAATGTTATAAAAATTGGGCAATAGTGCAAGGATTAAAAAGTTATGTTTTTAAAAGTTTAGGTTAAAATCGTAATTTTTGAAAAGTTGGGGGGGGGGGCAAATTGCAATTCGGCTGGATTATATCGTCATCTTCTTCATCCAGCCGACTCACTTCCTCTCTCTCTCCTCAGATTTCCAGCAACTTTCCTCTCCGCGAGCCAAACTTCAATCTCTCGTTCTGACCTCATCCGAGCTCCGTTTTGGCCGATCTTGGTACCGTTCGAAAGCTCGTGCGACGTAGATTCTATAGGTACCAATTTTATCAATTTTTATCACCGTTTGGGTCTTCATTTCAGTAGACGAAGTAAGGCGGTTAACCAACGTTTAGTTTTGTAGATTTCGGCCAAACGAAGCAATTCCGACGCCGATCGACCTCGTTTTCGTGATCAGTGTGTCAAGGACAATAAAACCCACCTAACCATACCGCCCACCACCGAGGTCGCCGGAATACGACGCCGGGAAGTCGCCGTCGGCCACCATTTACGGTGGAGGTAAGTTCTCCGACCTTCCGAACTCGAAATTTAGCTCCCGATGTGTCTACGGACTCGTTTTTAAGTGTAGAATTCAGTTTTAGGGTTATTTTTCCTATATAGCAGCCGTACTAAAATTTTATATATTATATTACTTTGTAGATTTAATTTAGGACGGCGATAATTATATTTGGAATCAAGGAAACCCGAAAGCGTGTGATTTTGTGAATCAATAATTGGTGAGTGTTATTCAAAATATTTTGGATATAATGTTTTAAAGTTTATGTTATGATATGTTATAAATGAAATTATATGAAAAATATTTTGCATGGACTATAAATGATTATATGAGATGTGGATTTCCTAAATTTGAAAAGTTTATACGAGATAAGTATTTATGGTGAAAAATTATTTGATGAAAATATATATTGAACATATGGTATGCTTGGTAGATACTACAGTTATTTCCGGTTGAGGTTGAGTACCCGAAGCGTGCATTGGCAGTGTTGGGAGTGTCTGTCACTAACAGCGGGAGGAAACCCGCAGGGGGGATTGTATCGAGTTAATTGTTCAGTTTAGTGTGTCGCCTAATGCACGTATAGGGTATATTATTAGCTAGTTTCCACCTGAGCGAGGAAAAATGCCGCTCCGTAGCGAAGGAAAAATTCCGCTACGTAATACCGGTTAGATGGCCTGAACGAGGAAAAATTCTGGGAAGGCCGGAGCGAGGCAAAATTCCGCTCCATACCTAGGATATCATATGGTACGGACCATTAATGGTTGGCTCGTTTTATTCAGAGACTTTTCAAAAATAATAATGCCACCACTATTTATATTTTATGCAGAAAACTGAAATTATACGATAATTTATCGTATCCTTTAGTTTTATAATGGAATTAAATGATGTTTACACAAATAAGTTATCCATGCATTTATCTGAAAAATGGTTTTAAGAGAAAAATTGATTTTTCATATTACAGCGATGAGAGGTTTATAAAGTATTTTAAAACTAAGGGAGGAATTTTTATAAAGATAAAATGAAAATAAAAACTTACAACACTCACTGAGCTCGTGTAGCTTATACTGTTTTATGTTTTACAAACAAAACCTCCTCAGGGGCAGATGTAGGTACAGGTACAGGTACATCAGGCTCAGAAACTCCAGTCCAGAACTAGACAGATTGGGTCGAAAGTGCTTTGTACTGCTGTGATTGTATATATCTTATTTTGGGAAATACTTAATTGTATATGACATAATATATAAGTTTTTCTTATATTTGAACATGTATAAATAAATATAGATACATGACATACTGTTTTGTGTTTTAATTTATTTTGAAAATTGATGACATGCTTGTGGTTGCTTGTGAATTGATAAATTGAAGGCCTGAGGCCCAGAAGTTTGGGAAAAACCAATTGATTTTAGAAGTGTTTAAAGTTTTTACCAAATTAGCAGGGTGGTAATCTTAGAAAAATAGTCGTTATGCTGCCCAAATTTTTACTAAGTCTATTATATAAATGTGTAATTAAAAAAGTTTTCAATAGGGAAAAACGGCTTAGCTTCACGGGAATCTTTCAGTCGGATTAAATATAGGCTGGAGGGTTATCGTGGGGTTGTCGGCAGGCTACCGTCTGTACGGAAATAGAAGTGCAGAAACGGGGTCTGTCATGTTGGTATCAGAGCGGGGTTTTGAAATGAGATCTCATGCTTTAGATTTTAATTGATTAAATTATTTATTTTACTTTATTTTATAAATAAAGCAACCCAAACATGTTTCAGTTATTTTATTTGTCATGCATATGATTTTCAAAATTTCAAATGTTTCACTATCTTGTTTTTATGGAAATCACAGCATTATGCACCAACGAGGTCGTAGGGGTCCTCATAGAGTCACTTCAGAGGCTCCTGTACCTGAGTTACCGTCCGCCCAAGGGGTAAAGCACGCGTCGGGGTCGATAAATGCCCCTATAGATCAGAGCCGTCCGGGACCATCGACACCCGTAGAACCAGCCAGCGAGGGTTTTAATGCAGAACAGGTCGCTCAGATACTAATGGCGGTAGTGCGTCAACCGCGGGAGGCCCCCGAAGAACCAAAACGCTCGATAAAACGTGCTTGTAAGTTGGGAGCAAAGCCATTTGACGGAAGTGGCAACCCAGAGAGTGCCTTAGCATGGTTGGATCGGGTTATAGAGATTTACAGAGTAATGGGATGTACCGATGAGCAAAGAGTTCTGTTCTCCTCTTTCCTCTTAGAAGACAGAGCAAAGGATTGGTGGAAAGCCTTGGAGAGGCGACATCCGGGAGGAGTGACATGGGAGATATTCCAACGAGAGTTTACAGATCGATTTTACCCGAAAAGCTACAAAGATGCCCGAATGGAGGAATTCTTCAGATTGGAGTAGGGCTCGACATCCGTGACTGTCTATGAAAAGAAATTTTTCGAATTGGTCCGAATTGTCCCTTTCATCTCAGATGACGAGGAACAAAGGTGTAAGAGATTTATGGCAGGTCTGAATCCCAGCCTCAGAGTTCATTTGTCATGGGTTCCTCAAACGCATTATGGAGAGCTGGTGGAGGCTGCATTAAAAGTATAGAGAAATGTGACAGCTGCAGCTCAACAGGGGAAACCAGAAGGCAAACGTAGCGGATCCAATCTACCACAGGAAGTGCCTAGCAAGTTTGTCAGAAGACAGTAAGTCCAGATGGATTAGTGGTAGGAAAATGAGCCAAGGAGCATCATCTAGTCAGGGATCAGCTAGACCACCGGCAATGCCTGGAGACTTTCGTTGGTATAATACCAGGAATTTGATACCAGAGTGCAGTACATGTAGGAGAAGACATCCGGACGAGTGTCGGATAAGGAGTTCTAGCACAGCTTGCTTTCATTGCGGACAGGAAGGTCATTTTAGGAGAGAATGTCCACAGCTAATCACCTCAGCCAGTTCAGAGGTTGGATCTTCAGCAGCCTCTTCACAAGCCAGTGTGGGCCAGAGACAGGGAGGTAGAGGCTCTCAGACCAGAGGACGTGGCTCTTCAGTTTCGGCTACAGGTGCAGTGGGCAGAGGAGTGTCTTCAGCGGGTCAGCCAGGTAGACCCCGCACCCAGGCTCGAGTGTTTGCTGTCACACAGAAGGAGGCGGATGCCGCTCCAGAAGTTATTACTGGTATGGTTTCTGTTCTAGATCATGATGCATATGCACTGATAGACCCTGGAGCCACACATTCCTTTGTGTCCGTACCATTTTCAACAAAGGTTAGAGCGGAATTACAGTCCTTGGGGGGTAGTATAGTAGTTTCCATCCCTGCTGGAAATTCCTTATTGGCCGAGAAGGTGATTGTGGATAGCAGAATCGTGATAGAAGATAAAGAGTTTCCAGCTGACCTGATTGTATTAGATATTCGGGACTTTGATGTGATATTGGGGATGGATTGGCTATCCAGATATCGAGCCACAGTTGATTGTTATGGGAAGGAAGTTAGATGGGCCAGACCAGGGGAACTAGAGGTGGTATTCCGCGGAATTCGGAAAGCACTTGCCATTAGTATGGTCACCGCCATAATAGCCAATAGGATGCTTCGTAAAGGATATCAAGGATATTTGGCTTATATGGTTGAACAGAAGAAGGATGAAGTTCCATTGGAAGATATTCCGGTGGTTAGAGAGTTTCCAGATGTATTCCCGGAGGATCTCCCAGATTTGCCACCAAATAGGGAGATAGAATTTGAGATAGATTTGGTCCCGCGAACTGAACCAATCTCAATTTCTCCATACAGGATGGCGCCAGCTGAGTTGAAAGAACTGAAGGTACAGATGGAAGAGTTATTGGAAAAAGGTTTTGTAAGGCCCAGTCATTCGCCATGGGGGGCTCCAGTTTTGTTTGTCAAAAAGAAAGACGGGAGCTTACGGCTGTGTATTGATTATAGACAGCTGAATAGGGTGACAATACGGAATCAATATCCGCTCCCGAGGATTGATGATTTGTTTGATCAATTACAGGGATCCAAGGTGTATTCAAATATTGATTTGAGATCGGGTTATCATCAACTGAAGGTTCGGAAGGGAGATGTTTCGAAGACTGCATTCAGAACTCGGTATGGGCATTATGAATTCCTAGTTATGCCGTTTGGGTTGACAAATGCCCCAGCCGCGTTCATGGACCTAATGAATAGGGTCTTCCGAGCTTATTTGGATAAGTTCGTAATTGTGTTTATCGATGATATTCTGGTATATTCAGGCAGTTATGAGGAGCATGCGGAACATCTCAGGATTGTGTTGCAGACTCTGAGAGAGCACCAGCTGTATGCGAAATTCAGCAAATGCCAGTTTTGGTTGGATAAAGTTGCTTTCCTAGGTCATGTCATTTCAGCTGAAGGGCTTAGTGTGGATCCCCAAAAGATTGAAGCTATCACGAATTGGAGACCGCCCACAAATGTTACTGAAGTTAGAAGCTTTCTCGGGTTGGCAGGCTATTATAGAAAGTTCGTTGAGGGTTTTTCCAAGATAGCAACCCCATTAACCAGACTGACGAGAAAGGAAGAAAAGTTTGAGTGGTCAGAAGCTTGCCAGCAAAGTTTTGATGAATTGAAGAAAAGATTAACGTCAGCTCCTGTTTTGACACTACCAAGAGGAACAAATGGATTCAGGGTATATAGTGATGCCTCGAGACAGGGTTTAGGTTGTGTGTTGATGCAAAACGATAAGGTTGTAGCTTATGCTTCTAGACAGTTAAAGAAGCACGAGCAAAACTACCCTACCCATGATTTGGAATTGGCAGCAGTTGTATTTGCATTACGAATTTGGAGGCATTACTTATATGGTGTTCCCTATCGGATCTTTACAGATCATAAGAGTCTGCAATACCTACTCACTCAAAAGGAATTGAATATGAGGCAAAGGAGGTGGCTAGAGCTAATTAAAGATTATGATTGTACAATAGAGTACCATACCGGAAAAGCCAATGTAGTGGTTGATGCTTTGAGCAGGAGGCCTACAAATTCTCTAGCACAATTGAAGACTGTATATCTTCCGCTTTTGGTGGAATTGAGATCTTTGAAAGTAAAATTAAATGTGGCAGATTTCGGGACATTGTTAGCTACTTTTCATGTTCGTCCCATTTTAGTGGATCAGATAAGAGAATTGTAGAAACAGGATCCTCAGTTGGTCAAATTAAAGAAAGAAATCGAAGATGGAAAGAGAACAGATTTCGTTATCAGGGAAGATGGTACAATAATGATGGGACAGCGCTTATGTGTACCGGATATAGAGGATCTGAAGAAGGAAATCATGGAAGAAGCTCATTCCTCAGCATACGCCATGCATCCGGGTAGCACGAAGATGTACCATACCCTAAAAGAACATTATTGGTGGAAAGGGATGAAGAAAGAAATAGCAGCTTTTGTATCCCGATGCTTCACCTGTCAACAAGTCAAGGCAGAGCACCAGAAGCCGGCAGGACTGTTGCAACCTCTCTCTATTCCTGAGTGGAAATGGGAGAAGATCACCATGGACTTTGTAGTAGGGCTTCCGCGCAGTCAGAGGGGGCATGATGCGATATGGGGGATAGTTGACAGATTAACGAAAGCCGCCCATTTTCTGCCTATCCGGAGTGATTACCCCCTTAGCAGATTAGCACAGCTTTACATTGATGAGATAGTCAGACTTCATGGTACGCCGGTTTCTATCGTTTCAGATCGTGATCCTAGATTCACATCGAAGTTTTGGCCCAGTCTACAGAAAGCATTAGGAACTCGGCTAAATTTCAGCACAGCCTTTCACCCGCAGACGGATGGTCAGTTAGAGAGGACGATCCAGACACTTGAAGATATGCTCAGGTCATGTGTTCTGGAATTCAATGGTAGTTAGGATATACACCTACCACTTATGGAGTTCGCTTATAATAACAGTTACCAGGCCAGTATAGGTATGGTCCCATATGAGGCACTTTATGGAAAAAAGTGCAGGACTCCAGTGTGTTGGGATGAGGTAGGTGAGAAGAAATTGATAGGTCCCGAGCTCGTTCAGATCACTACAGATAAAGTTAAAGTTATAAGGGACCGACTCAAGATAGCAGGCGATCGGCAAAAGAGTTATGCAGACAATCGTCGTAGAGATCTCGAATTCGAAATTGGAGATAAAGTATTCCTCAAGATATCTCCCTGGAAAGGCATCCTTAGATTTGGAAAACGTGGTAAGCTGAGTCCGCGCTATATTGGGCCGTATGAGATTATTGACAGAGTAGGATTAGTAGCGTATAGGTTGAAGCTGCCACCACAGTTGGATAAAATTCATGATGTGTTTCATGTGTCCATGCTTCGAAAATATATCTCCGATCCCTCTCATATACTTAGAGAGCAACCTGTGGAGCTGAGGGAAAATTTAGCTTATGAAGAGGAACCGGTTCAGATTTTAGATCGCAGAGAACAGGTTCTACGTAGTAAAGTCATTCCCTTACTTTCCAGCAACTTTCCTCTCCGCTAGCCCAACTTCAATCTCTCGTTCCGACCTCATCCGAGCTCCGATTTTGCCAATCTTAGTACCGTTGGAAAGCTCGTGCGACTTAGATTCTATAGGTACCAATTTTATCAATTTTTATCACCGTTTGGGTCTTCGTTTCAGTAGACAAAGTAAGGCGGTTAACCAACGTTTAGTTTTGTAGATTCCGGCCAAACGAAGCAATTCCGACGCCGATCGACCTCGTTTTCGTGATCAGTGTGTCAAGGACAACAAAACGCACCTAACCATACCTCCCACCACCGAGGTCGCCGGAATGCGACGCCGAAAAGTCGCCGTCGGCCACCATTTACGGCGGAGGTAAGTTCTCCGACCTTCCAAACTCGAAATTTAACTCCCGACGTGTCTACGGACTCGTTTTTATGTGTAGAATTCAGTTTTAGGGTTATTTTTCCTATATAGCAGCCGTGCTAAAAATTTTATATATTATATTACTTTGTAGATTTAATTTAGGACGGCGATAATTATATTTGGAATCGAGGAAACCCGAAAGCGTGTGATTTTGTGAATCAATAATTGGTGAGTGTTATTCAAAATATTTTGGATATAATGTTTTAAAGTTTATGTTATGATATGTTATAAATGAAATTATATGAAAAATATTTTGTATGGACTATAAATGATTATATGAGATGTGGATTTCCTAAATTTGAAAAGTTTATACGAGATAAGTATTTATGGTGAAAAATTATTTGATGAAAATATATATTGAACATATGGTATGCTTGGTAGATACTACAGTTATTTCCGGTTGAGGTTGAGTACCCGAAGCGTGCATTGGCAGTGTTGGGAGTGTCTGTCACTAACAGCGGGAGGAAACCCGCAGGGGGGATTGTATCGAGTTAATTGTTCAGTTTAGTGTGTCGCCTAATGCACGTATAGGGTATATTATTAGCTAGCTTCCACCTGAGCGAGGAAAAATGCCGCTCCATAGCGAGGGGAAAATTGCCGCTACGTAATACCGGTTAGATGGCCTGAACGAGGAAAAATTCCGAGAAGGCCGGAGCGAGGCAAAATTTCACTCCATACCTAGGATACCATATGGTACGGACCATTAGTGGTTGGCTCGTTTTATTCAGAGACTTTTCAAAAATAATAATGCCACCACTATTTATATTTTATGCAGAAAACTGAAATTATACGATAATTTATCGTATCCTTTAGTTTTATAATGGAATTAAATGATGTTTACACAAATAAGTTATCCATGCATTTATCTGAAAAATGGTTTTGAGAGAAAAATTGATTTTTCATATTACAGCGATGAGAGGTTTATAAAGTATTTTAAAACTAAGGGAGGAATTTTTATAAAGATAAAATGAAAATAAAAACTTACAACACTCACTGAGCTCGTGTAGCTTATACTGTTTTATGTTTTACAAACAAAACCTCCTCAGGGGCAGATGTAGGTACAGGTACAGGTACATCAGGCTCAGAGACTCCAGCCCAGAACTAGACAGATTGGGTCGAAAGTGTTTTGTACTGCTGTGATTGTGTATATCTTATTTTGGGAAATACTTAATTGTATATGACATAATATATAAGTTTTTCTTATATTTGAACATGTATAAATAAATATAGATGCATGACATACTGTTTTGTGTTTTAATTTATTTTGAAAATTGATGACATGCTTGTGGTTGCTTGTGAATTGATAAATTGAAGGCCTGAGGCCTAGAAGTTTGGGAAAAACCAATTGATTTTAGAAGTGTTTAAAGTTTTTACCAAATTCGCAGGGTGGTAATCTTAGAAAAATAGTCGTTATACTGCCCAAATTTTTACTAAGTCTATTATATAAATGTGTAATTAAAAAAGTTTTCAATAGGGAAAAACGGCTTAGCTTCACGGGGAATCTTTCAGTCGGATTAAATATAGGCTGGAGGGTTACCGTGGGGTTGCCGGCAGGCTGCCGTCTGTACGGAAATAGAAGTGCAGAAACGGGGTCTGTCATTTCATCTCGTGGCTATATGCTTGGGATTGATAAAAACTCCACAGGTACAGCCACCATGAAATCCGTATCTTTTGCTGTGGCAAGACAGGCTAAGGTGTCTGCATGCGAGTTTTCAAATCACGGAACGTGGTGCATTTCACATTTTTTAAACATCGCCAGCATCTCCCGAACCTTTTGCAGATAAATGGCCATCTTAGAACCCTTAGCCTGATATTCTTCTCAAACTTGGCGCACTACGAGTTGGGAATAACTGTGCACTCTTATTCGCTTAGTTCGTACTTCCTTTGCCAATCTTAATCCTTCTAGTAGTGCTTCATATTCTACCTCATTGTTGGTGGCTTTGAACCTAAGCCTCAAAGCGCATAAAATTCTATGACCCTCTAAGTTAATTAACATCACACTAGCCCCTACTTTCTGCTCGATAGAGAATCCATCCACTTAAAACTCCCAAAATGGGCCTTTAGAGCATTCAGCTTCTTCACTAACCGACCTTGTAAACTTAGCTACAAAATTTGCTAGCACTTGCCCCTTATTTATTGTTCGGGGCTTGAATTCTATTTCAAATTAGGAGAGTACGATTGCCCATTTGAGTAAGTGACTCGATGTATCAGGCTTCTGAAGAACCTGCTTCAATGGATACCTGGTCGGCATTTCAATTGTGTGGGCTTGGAAATAGGGGCGAAGCTTTCTTGATGTCACCATTAGACAGTACGCCAGCTTTTCCATGAGGGTATATCTGGTTTCTGCATCGAGCATCCTCTTGCTAACGTAATATACAGGAAGTTGTGTCCTATTTTCTTCACGAACTAAGGCCGCGATGAGGGCGTGCTGAGTAACCCCTAGATAAACGATAAGCTTTTCCCCTTCTACTAGTTTAGAAAGTAATGGTGCCCGACCCATATATTCCTTCAACTATTGAAAGGTCATTTTACACTTTTCAATCCACTGAAAGTTTTTTGCCTTCTTCAATATATCAAAGAAAGGGATGCACCTGTTTGTTGACCTAGATATAAACCTGCTGAGGGCAACGACTTGCCGTTCAAGCTCTGCATATCTTTGATATTTTTCGGTGATCTAATGTCAATCAAAACTTTGATCTTCTCAGGGTTTGCTTTAATCTCTCTATTGTTGATCATGAAACCTAGAAATTTGCCTAAAGCTATTCCAAATGCACACTTCAAAGCATTAAGCTTCATTTGGTATTTCCTCAAGATCTGAAACATCTCTTCCAGGTCGCGTACATGCTCAGATACTTGCTTAGACTTCACAAATATTTTATCTACATATACCTCTATCGTTTTGCCAATAAGATCTTCAAACATCATGTTAACTAACCGTTGGTAGGTTGCCCCAACATTCTTCAACCCGAACGGTATTACTTTGTAGCAACAAAGCCCACGATCGGTGACGAATAAAGTATGCTCCTCGTCATCAAGGTTCATTGGGATCTGGTTATACCCTAAATGGGCGTCCATAAAACTGATGAGCTGATGACCAACAGTACCATCAACGAGCCGATCAATCCTTGGTAGAGGAAAACTATCCTTTGGACATGCCTTATTCAAATCGGTGAAATCGATACAAGTTCTCAATTTCTCATTCTTCTTCTTTACCAGAACGAGATTTGTTACCCAGACTGGGCAGTAAGCCCTCTTATGAATATGTTCACTAGGATTTTTTCTACTTCTTCCCTAAGCACTTCGTAACGCTCCTCTATTATTGACCTTCTTTTCTGGCGAACTAGTCGATGGTGAGGATTGATATTTAATCCACTATGTCTTCATGATTCTAGGCGAAGACATCTAAGTTCTCCTTAAAATAGCTAGTAAGCTACGCTTTAACACCTGGAGGTAAATCCCTCCCTATCTTCAAGCATCGTTTAGCATCCTACTTGCTGACTGGCACCTCTTCGAGCTCTTCCACAAGACCTGTTGCTCATTCTGCTTCTATCTCTCTAGATCCAGGTCCTAGCTTACCCCACCTTGTACTAACTGTCCACAGCTTCTCCTCAACTACCATGTTGACCTTCTTCCTTTTAACCCCCACCTTTACTGGATCTTTGTAGCATCTCCTCGCCAATTTCTGCTCTCCTCGCACACATCCTACTCCATTTGGTGTTGGAAACTTGATTGTGAGAGTTCTGGTCGATACTGCCATGTCTAGATCATTTATGACTGGTCTTCCAAGGATGATATTGTACGCCGATGGGCTATCAATAATTAAAAAGTCAGCCAACGTCATAGCTTGCCGATCCGAATCTCCAACAGAAATGAGGAGTCTGATTTGCCCCAATGGCACAACTACATCTCCAGTAAATCTGAAAAGAGGCTGAGGAGATGGTGTCTTCTGTTTGGGCTTCAAGCCCATCTATTCGAAGCAACTCCTATACATCACATTTACTGAGCTGCCCGTATCTACCATGATTCTTCTCACTTCGGCATTACTAATCCTTGCCTTGATGACCAGCGCGTCATTATGAGGCCAATGTACTCTTCTAGCATCTTCTTTATTGAACACGATGCCACCTGAAATCATTCTGACTCTTTTCGCAGGTCCCTCCGCCTCATTATGTCCCGTCAGCAGAATATGACTGGTCTTCCGCACATAGCGCTCGTGCGATCTGTTTGATGTCACTACTATGTGCGACCCATCATGAATAGTAAAAATAGTTCTTACCACGGGTATATGGTCCTGATCGGCTATTTGCTAAGGTTGTTATTGGGCAAGTTCTTGAGCCGAATCAAGATGATCGGCTATTTGCTAAGGTTGTTATTGGGCAGGTTCTTGAGCCGAATCAAGACGTTGCTGTCCTGGCTGATGCCTATGATGGGAACGCTGATTTTCTGGTCGTGCCACATACTCCCTTAAGCGACCTCTTCTGATTAAATCTTCTATTGCATCTTTGAATTCTTTGCACTGGGAATTATAGTGCCCGGTTTCATTATGATAGGCACAATACTTCTTCGGGTCTCGAAACCTGCTCAGGATGTTTGTGGGATTCGACCTCCCACAAGTCTTTCGTCTTTTCTCTGCTTCATAAATTCTGTCATGCCTATCTGTCATGACATTGTAATTCTAGTAACAGCTCTACGATGGAGATGGCTTTCTTCTGGGATCATTCCTTGTCTCCTTCGCTACCTGGTTGCTGAAGTGATTTCTATGACTGCTCTCTTCATTCCCACCTTGACTCTTCTTTTTTCCTTGATGGGAACTACTCACTCTGTTCTTATAATCACTGGGCCTCCTTTGCCCAAAAGCTTCTTTCAGCGGATCTCCTTTACTACTCGTTCGTAAAACTCGCCAAGATCCCTTACAAGGGATTTATAAATGCTCTCGTAGAGCTTCCTATCTTTCCTAAGCCCTACTGAGATTGCTGTTAGGATGCTTTCATCTGAAGGGTTCTCCACATTATTCACCTCACTTCTGAACCTAACAATATAGTCTTTTAATGGCTCGTCCCGCTTTTGAAAAACCATCACTAGGTGGCAAGTTGGCGCGAGCTGCTTCTTCAATGCCTTGTACTGATCGGTAAAATTTCTCTAGCATTCTTCCCAACTATTGACACTACGAGCTGGAAGACTCCTTAGTCATGCTCTCGGTATATTCCCCAACGTGACTGGAAACAATCGGCACTTGATCAGATGATTGGACGTCTGTAGGTCTATCTGGACGTTGAAAGCATCGAGATGATCATATGGGTTACTGTCCCCGTTGTGGAGTGGAACACTCGAGAGCTTGAATCTCGGCGGTAATGGCTCCATCTCGATTTCTCATGAAAAAAAGGTTCTTTCTTCTCGTAAGTCTGCTTAACCCTGAAACCCAGGTCGTGCTTCCAGTTGCTGGACCCTTTGCATTAATTCTTCCACTATTGGGTCCTGCCGTTCAATTCTTTGTATAGGGGTTTGACGGCTCCTTCTACGCTCCTTATCTCCAGAAAGTCGATCGCGTGACCTCTCTTAGTCAACGAGAATCCTTTTGCACAACCTGTTTCTTCTGCTCGGTGCTATTCTCCTTGGCGCACATGCTCCTCATTGCGTCCACGAGCTCGCTCATTACCACGACTAGCCTATACGTAGCGGCTCCCATCTTTATTCACTCTAACCCTCAGACTTGGCGGATGGGGTGCTACTTCTCCTTCACAAACCTGACATCCGCCTTTCCTAGAACGCAAATTTGAGGAGCGAACTGAAGCTTCTAGCTATGCCCTCTCTCTAACAGCTCCTTCCCTTTGGGCTGGTATCTCCTCAATTGGTCGGTATTGGGGATCTGCATTGTTGGGGATTGCATGAGCCTAGGCCTATGTTAGAGCCATAATCGCCTCTATCAACTGCGTCATCGTATTCTCCAACGCTTCCTGGCACTACTGCCAAACTGGTGCAGCATCTTCGCCAGTGGCAACCTGATGCGGGGGAAGAAGAGGCAAAGCCGCATTCGAAAGCAAATTACAACTATAACAAATAAAGTATTAAAAAAAAATTACAGAATCGTAGTTTAGGCCCTCCTTCTAGGGTCAAAGATGTTAACACCGTTTTTTGATCAACCTGATTCTTGAAGTCCAATACCTGCGAAACAACAAATAAGAAAGAGAAATATGGAAAACTATAATCAAAACAGATATGTCACACTAATTTTTACATGGTTCGGCAAAGTAATGGCCTACGTTTACGACTATCACTCTTATTTCTACAGAGTAGCAGTATATTTTTTTTCTGTGTCCTTTTACAATAAATTTGATCCCCTATTTAAAGATGAGAATATAAATTTAAATTGGTTTCAGAATCTTACAGATAAGGCAAAAAATAAAATACATTAATTAAAATAATATCTTCCGAGATTCTCTTCACCATATCAGCAACGATTGCCAAGAATGTTGTAATTTGATTTGCATAAAAATAGACAAGTTGACTCATTCCTTAACTGAATCACTTCAGGCTTTTAGAAGGTGATATTACTCGCAGCAAGTGCAGCGAGTAGATAAAGAGATGAATAGTCAAGCCATAACTTGTAAAGCATTCGGGAAAGGTCATGGCATCTAGTCGTACAACGGACAACCTCCTGATCGCTCTGATAGCCTCTTGAAGAATACTGCCGAACAGTTCTTGGCCTACGATCAGATCAGCTTAGCAATCACAACTTCACGACCAGGCTGCTACACGATCAAACGAATGATAAAATAGACGGTCAAATGAAATGATCAGCCACACAGCAACTAAAATGATCAACCACGTGATCAGATGTGCTCAGGTTCTTAGGCTAAGAAATGACCACACGTTCCCTCATTTGACTTTTTGCCTAACGGACCAACCTCCTGGGCTTCTTTTTGTAAGATAACATACTGGGCTCATCCTTGAGCTTTTATCAACCAATTTTCTATGATCGCAAAAATATCCATAACACTACCTAAATTCGTTTGCTTTTGTAAATATTCTTATTTATAAATATAAAAACAACCTAGTGTTATGAAAGCTTTTAGCATATGTAAAAATTCATATTTAGCAAAAATAGATTTATCAAAATAGTTTTTTTTTTTAAAAAAAAAAAAAAAAAGAATATAAGAGACTTTTTATATTGAATTTAAGAATAAGAATAAGATTCTCAAGTGCGGTGGGGGAATAAGATTCTCATTCTACGACGCTAAATTAATGTAGAACCCACACTTTCATTTCTATTACGGAATAAATTTTAAGTAATTAAATACAATTAATCACTCTCATTCCCTAATCCATAAAATTAGATTACTACATGTTAAAGACATAATGTTAAAATTATAAATTTAAGCTAAATCTATGACTTTAACATTTGTTGTTGTTTTTCCACTCAATCCAAAATTATCATCTGCCTTTAATTTGCTTACAGTTTTAAACTCGTAGATTGATTGAAAATAAATGAATAAATATTAAGACATTAAACCTACATTAAAATTTTTAGATTAATATAGTTGTAAACCTCACTTTTATATATAATATATATATATATATGATCTAACTTTTTAAATTAACATATTCAAAAAATCTAGAGACTACCCTAGCCTCGCCGAATGTGGTCTGGCCCTATTGTATACCCATGTTTGGTCGGTTCATATGCCTACATCAACTTCACATGGCAATTTTAAGAAAAATTTCACTTTAGTCTCTAACGTTTAGCGAAATATTATTTTTCACTCACTAATGCGTATTTAGTTCCCGTCATCGCTAACATTTTAGAAATTTATCAAATTGGTCCTTCTATTAGTTAACTGTTAATCAAACTTATTAGTTGAAAGGGTATTTTGGTTTTTGTTCCTCTAACATTTGGAATTAATAAAAAGAAAAACTTTAGATCTCCACCATGTCCATCAAAGTTTTATGAATGGTAGAGATTTAAATGATAAAAAATTAAATTAAATTAAAAACATAAAAAATAAAAAATAAAAAATCAAGGGTGGGGATGCTATAAAATTAGAAAACAAAACCATTGAAAACCCCACTGTCCATTACAACAAATTGATGGTAGAGATTTGTCTAAAAAATTGCACCAGAAAATAAGAAAAGTAAAGAATTTTTTTTTTTTAAAAAAAAAAAAGAAAAACACTTATCAAAATAAAAACACGTATTTTTTATTAAAAAATTAAAAATTAAAAATCAGAACACCATCACATCACCAAATCATCAACAATAAACATCATCTCCAAATCATCAACACCATTTGCCGCCACTAGGTTCAAACAACCCAGATGAAAATTTATGTTGCTCATCTCTAGACTTCTTTTTTTCTTTTTTCTTTTTTTGCAGTTGATGCCAATTTTGATAGTCAAAATTGATGTGGATTTCCACAAACACTATCGCTACCTAATACCACCATCTTTTCCACCTCCATACACAAGACAACCCTTTATGCCTCATCACCTCTATCTCCCCACTAAAACCTAGTTCATCAAACCCAACACAAAACTTAACCAACATACCACAAACCACCTTAATTATAATCTTGGAGTCCACAAGTTAAAAGTTTATTAACTTTTTAAAATATAAATTAAAAAATGATTAATCACTCTCATAATCATTCTATAACCTTACAACTCCCGAATAATAACTAAATCCCTAAGAGACTTCTAAAACTTGTTGGAGGAGCAATTGATAGTGGATTCGTACCTATAATCGTTGGAATTGTCTTGATGAGCCTTTTCATTCATCATGTGACCTTGGGTTACCTGACTTGCTCCTTAAAACACCAAATTCAATTGTTGCGTTGTTTCCTTGGTTAGTTTTTTATTTTTCCTTTTGAGATAATATTTTGGTAAGTAAGAGTATCTTCAATGCAATTATCTATTTGAATTAAATTTCTTGCCACATAGGATTAGATCAATAATAAGACAAAAAAAATTCTCCAATACAATTATCTAATCCTAATAAAATTTAAGATGACAAAAAAAAAATAAAAATGAAAATAGAGAATATGAAGATATATTTCTCAACTGAGAAAATCTCATAGATACACTGACTAAGATTTCTTATTTTTTCCAATCAATTAAAAATATGAAGATTTTATCTCACTCTCTTTTCTCTTAATTGTAAAATATAAAATAAAAGACAATATGATATATATTTTATAAGGAAAAAAATCTAAAAACCCCCATAAAATGGAAAGTATTGTTAGTTCAACGTAATTTTAAAAATATTAGCAAAAACAAACCACTTATTGTCAGTTCAAAAGTAGTTTCATCCAAAAATTGAGTGGTTTTATGATAAATTCATGAAAAGATGAAAATGTCTTTACTATATTAAAAATTACAAAGTAAAATTTAATTACAATTATAATTAAATATATTTATTTAGTATTTAATAATTAAAAATTGAAAAAAAATTAATTAAAAAATGAAAAAAAAATATGGATACCAAATCTTAAAAGTTTGAAGATCGGGCCTAAATCTTCATTAAAGCCCAAAAAAAAAAAAAAAGTCAGTATAACTTAGTTCAAAAATCAAAATCAATACAACTCAGATTTCCATTAAAGCCAAGAAAGAAAATTAAAAACCAAAACAACACTGTTCAAACAAAGTGCCAAAACAATACTTTTCAAACAAAATGCCAAGAAAAAAGAAAAAATAGTACACAAATCATTTTCAGTTCTTCACCAGCATCCAAATCATTTCCAATACACAAAACATACAAAATGAACCTAGAATCAATACAAATCAAACCCATAATTTTCTTTTTTTATCTAATCAGTTTTTCACCAATGCATAAATCAAACCCATATCATTCTATACACAATAAATAATTTTAATTAATTAAACATATAAATGAAAATATCATTCTATACATAACCACCTAGATGAACATATCCAACAAAAACCAAAACATCTCTAGATCTCCAATCTCTCTCTTAGAGTTACTTAACCAAATTGAAGATCAATGTATTAAAAAATAAAAAAGAAAAAAATCAATCTACAATCTAAAGATCCTAGCAATCTGGAAAACCCCTAAACCTCTCCGCCTCTGCTTCTACCATCTCTCCAAGTCTAACCACTCATCTAGTATGAACCCACTTGGTTCATCGTCAAATGAACCCAGATGGATTCGCTGTCATCGAACTAACCTAGGAGAGGGTTCAATGATTTGGTACAAACCTACCTGGGTTCGTCGTCATAGAAGGAACCTCGGTGGGTTCGTTTCAAAACTTCGAACCCAATTGGGTCCGTCGTTGAACCTATTGGGTACATTTGTCTGGTGATGGTTGAAGTTCAACCATACTAGATCTCTAGTTGAACTGCAACCATGGACATCAGTCGTCCATTATAGAGACGAAAGATAAAGATCCAAGATTTTGTTTTTTTTTTTGTTTTTTTTGTTTTTTTTATCTAAGAATTTTTTTCTTTCTTTCTTTTGATGGTAGGTGGATGGTGATAAACGGTGATGGTAGTTGAATGAGATGAGGAAAAGAAATGGTTGGGAGACATGGTTAGGTGAGATAAGGTGGTTAGATAGGGAGAGATGGTTTGGTGATATGCAGAGTTTTTTAAAATTAATTATTTTTGTTTTATTTAATAATTAAAAAATTCATTATTCTGTCCATTTGTCCTTTATAAATACATTTTAACGGAATCATTAATTTATTGATGGAAATCATCGGCCCTCTAACGACTAGACCGTTATGGTAATATTTTCAATATCAGAGATGATTTGATATAATTTTCAATTCTAGGGGAGCAAAATAATAATAACTCATTATATAATGATTGATTAAAAGCGAATACATATTTTATTTTAGACAATTGTATTGGAGATGAAAATATAGATTTCTATATTTTTTGACTGAAGTGAATCCATGTTCAAAGAAATTAATTCTTGATGTTGTTGTTGAAAATATAAACTTGTTTTTTTGAGCAAGCCCATTACCAAGCCCAAGTCCATCAAGAAGAACCTTCTAAGGTTAGGTGTAAGGTTAGGTGTAAGGTTAGGTGAGTCAATAATACAATTTAAAAGTATTTGTTTGGTTGGTGAAATTGTGTGGTTAGGATTTATTTGTATTTGTTAATTTGAATGGTTTAGATTAATTTTCTAGCACTATATATAGCCCCTCTTGCATGAAGTTTAATCATCACAAAGAAGAAGAAAACATAAGAGAAGCAAAGCTTCTAGTGAGTGTGTGAGAAACAAAGCAAAGCTTTGTATTGTGAGGTGTTTTGAGTGTTGTAAAAGTTTTATTTTTGTTTTAGTGAGAATTTCGATCCAACAAAGTGGTATCAGAGCAAGGTTAAGTGTCTTATAATATACCAAATCGAAGCTCTCGACGAGAGGAGCACAACGCCGCAAAAATTATCCCAATCGGAGGTCCCACGCGCCCGCACATGCCGCCGAAAAATCGCTGCAGAAAACTGAGTCAACTCAAACGAGTTGAACCGGGTTAACAGACCGAGCCAAGCCGAGTCAAGCCGAGCCGAGCCAAGCCGAACCCGAGCCGAGCCGCTGCTGACAAAAGCCAAACAGGTCCCGTTGACTTTGACCATTGACCGTTGACTTTGACCGTTGACCAAAAGTTGAATTTTTGGTTCAAGTTCCGATTGAAGTTTCTCGACATTCTGAATTCATCCGTGCAATCAGAATTTCGAAATTCTAAACATATTAAAAGGTATGGCTAATGGTATGGTATCCTTCCAAGTTCCAACACTCAAGAACGACAACTATGATAATTGGAATATCAAAATGAAAGCACTTCTTGGAGCACACGATGTCTGGGAGGTCGTAGAAAAGGGCTACACCGAATCAGAAGATGAGTCGGCACTATCCCAAACTCAAAAGGATAGTTTAAAAGACTCAAGGAAGAGAGATAAAAAGGCTCTCTATCTCATCTATCAAGCATTAGATGATGATGGCTTTGAGAAAATTTCAAGTGCAAAGTCCGCTAAAGAAGCGTGGAATAAGCTACAAACCTCTTGCAAAGGATCTGAACAAGTGAAGAAAGTTCGTCTTCAGATTTTAAGAGGTGAGTTTGAATCATTACATATGAAAACATCTGAATCTATTTCTGACTACTTCACAAGAGTGTTAACCGTTTCTAATCAATTAAAAAGAAACGGTGAGACACTGGAAGATACCAGAATAATGGAAAAGATACTCCGCTCGTTGGATTCCAAATTTGAATATATCGTTGTGACGATAGAAGAGACTAAAGATTTGACAACCATGACAATTGAGCAACTTCAAGGATCGTTGTAAGCTTACGAAGAAAAGCATAAAAGGAAGCAAGGTATCAATGAACAACTCCTCAAGTCCCAACTCAAACAGAAGGAAGAAATCCAAAGCCACGAGAGATACCAACGTGGTCGAGGCAGAAGAAGAGGCCGAGGACGAGGTACAGGTCGTGGTCGTGGACGAGGTTGGAATTATAACAACAACAATTCCAACAATAGATATGAGAGAGGAGAAAATTCAACAAGAGGTCGTGGGAGAGCCAATTCGAACACGAGGTACGAAAAATCTCAAGTTCAGTGTTATAATTGTCAGAAGTTTGGACATTATGCTTCAGAATGTAGAACTCCAAATAACAAGGTTGAAGAAAAGACTAATTTTGTGGAAGCAAGAGCAGAGGAGAAAGAAATTCTGTTATTAGCACATAGAGGCAATGATGGTGACCAAGAGAATACTTGGTATCTCGACACTGGTGCGAGCAACCACATGTGTGGAAGGAAAAACATGTTCATAGAGCTCAACGAATCTGTGACTGGAAATGTCTCATTTGGAAATAGTTCTAAAATTCCAGTGAAAGGAAAAGGTAACATTCTTATTCGTGCTAAAGATGGTAGTCACCAATTGATTTCAAATGTTTATTATGTGCCCAACATGACAATCAACATCTTGAGTTTAGGTCAACTTTTAGAAAAAGGCTATGATATTCACATGAAAAATTGTAGTCTTTTTATAAGAGATGACATAGGAAATTTAATTACTAAAGTGAAAATGTCAAAGAATAGAATGTTTTCGCTGAACATTCAAAATGATGTTGCAAAGTGTTTGAAAGCTTGTTACAAAGATGCATCATGGTTATGGCATCTTCAATTTGGGCATCTCAACTTTGGAGGATTGGAAATGTTGTCTAAGAAGGAAATGGTAAGAGGACTACCTTGTATTAATCATCCTGACCAACTTTGTGAAGGGTGTCTACTTGGGAAGCAATTCAGAAAAGGTTTCCCAAAACAGTCAGAATCAAGAGCTAAGAAACCACTCGAGCTCATCCATACTGATGTGTGCGGTCCAATCAAGTCAAGCTCTCTCGGTAATAGTAATTATTTCCTTCTCTTCATTGATGATTTTTCAAGAAAAACGTGGGTATATTTCTTGAAACAGAAATCAGAAGTCTTTGAAGTATTCAAGAAATTTAAAACTGCTGTGGAGAAAGAAAGTGGCTACCAGATAAAAGCAATGAGATCTGATCGAGGAGGAGAGTTCACCTCAAAAGAGTTCCGAGAGTTCTGCGAAGCAAATGGAATTCGACGTCCTCTAACTGTTTCGAGATCCCCTCAGCAAAACGGTGTTGCAGAAAGAAAGAACAGAACAATTCTCAATATGGCACGAAGTATGCTGAAAAGCAAAAGATTACCGAAGGAATTTTGGGCGGAAGCCGTAGCTTGCGCAGTATACCTATCAAATCGATCTCCAACAAGAAGTGTGTTGGGAAAGACACCACAATAAGCATGGAATGGAAGGAAGCCAGGTATTTCCCACCTGAGAGTCTTTGGAAGCATAGCTCATGTACATGTACCAGAGGAGAGAAGAAGTAAGCTTGATGACAAAAGTGAGAAGTTCATCTTCATTGGGTACGATAATTATTCTAAAGGCTACAAGATGTATAATCCAAACAATGGAAGGACTATCATCAGCCGTGATGTTGTATTTGATGAAGAAAGCACATGGAATTGGAAAACACATGATGAAGATTACAGTTTCATTCCCTACTTTGAAGAAGAGAAGAAGGAGCAACCAAGAATGGAGCAAACAGAACAAGAACCCACTACACCACCAGCATCACCAGCCTCAACAGATAATGGAAACTCACCACCATCATTTCTGAATGAAAGAGATGTGGAGCGTACAAGAAACCTGCAAGATCTTTATGAGGTAACTGAACAACCTGATAATCTCACACTTTTCTGTCTCTTTGCTGATTCCGAACCAGTGAGCTTTGAAGAAGCTATACAAAATAAGAAGTGGAAAGATGCAATGAATGAAGAAATCAAGTCCATTGAAAAGAATGATACTTGGAAGCTCGTTATACTTCCAAAAGGACACAAAGCAATTTGTGTCAAATAGGTGCACAAGATAAAAAAAAATGCTAAGGGAGAGATAGAAAAACACAAGGCAAGACTTGTTGCAAAAGGCTATAGTCAAAAAGCTGGAATTGACTATGATGAGGTATTTGCTCCTGTTGCTCGATTAGAAACTATAAGACTAATAATTTCTTTGGCAGCTCAAAATAAGTGGAAGATTCATCAGATGGATGTAAAATCCGCCTTTCTAAATGGAGTCCTTGAAGAAGAAGTCTACATTCAGCAACCATCAGGCTATGAAGTCAAAGGCCACGAAGACAAAGTTCTAAAACTAAAGAAAGCTCTTTACGGGTTAAAGCAAGCACCAAGGGTATGGAACAATCGGATTGACAAATACTTCAAAGAGAATGGCTTCACCAAATGTCCTCATGAACATGCTCTCTACATCAAATTCAAAGATGGAGATATTTTGATTGTATGTTTGTATGTGGATGATTTAATCTTCACCGGTAATAATCCAAGTTTTTTTGAAGAATTCAAGAAAGCAATGGCCAAGGAATTCGAGATGACCGACATCGGATTGATGGCATACTACCTTGGTATCGAAGTCAAGCAAAATGAAGATGGCATCTTTATCTCCCAAGAAAGCTATGCAAGGGAGATACTTAAGAAATTCAAGTTGGATGATTGCAATCCAATAAGCACACCGATGGAATGTGGAGTCAAACTGTCTAAGCATGATGAAGCAGAAAAGGTGGATCCAACACTCTTTAAGAGTTTGGTTGGAAGTTTGAGGTACTTGACTTGTACAAGACCTGACATCCCTTATGCAGTTGGACTGGTGAGTCGTTATATGGAGAATCCAATAACTACCCATTTCAAGGCAGCTAAGAGAATCTTTCGCTATATCAAAGGTACAATTGACTTTGGTTTGTTTTATTCAATTTCAAATGACTTCAAACTTGTTGGATATAGCGATAGCGATTGGGGTGGAGATACAGATGATAGAAAGAGCACCAGTGGGTTTGCATTCTTCATGGGAAACACAGCTTTCACATAGATGTCAAGGAAGCAACTCATTGTCACACTATCCACCTGTGAAGCCGAATACGTAGCTGCTACTTCGTGTGTTTGTCATGCAATCTGGCTCAGAAATTTATTGAAGGAATTAAGCTTGCCACAAGAAGAACCAACTGAGATTTGTGTAGACAATAAGTCAGCCATCGCCTTAGCAAAGAATCCGGTGTTCCATGACAGAAGCAAACATATCGATACTCGTTATCACTTCATACGAGAATGCATAACAAAAAGAAATGTGCAAATGGAATACGTAAGGTCAAAGGATCAGATCGCAGATATTTTCACCAAACCACTAAAGTTTGAAGATTTTACGAGATTAAGAAGTTTGCTTGGCATGGTAAAACAAGTTTAAGAGGGGGTGTTAAAAATATAAACTTGTTTTTTTTAGCAAGCCCATTACCAAGCCCAAGTCCATCAAGAAGAACCTTCTAAGGTTAGGTGTAAGGTTAGGTGTAAGGTTAGGTGAGTCAATAATGCAATTTAAAAGTATTTGTTTGGTTGGTGAAATTGTGTGGTTAGGATTTATTTGTATTTGTTAATTTGAATGGTTTAGATTAATTTTCTAGCACTATATATAGCCCCTCTTGCATGAGGTTTAATCATCACAAAGAAGAAGAAAACATAAGAGAAGCAAAGCTTCTAGTGAGTGTGTGAGAAACAAAGCAAAGCTTTGTATTGTGAGGTGTTTTGAGTGTTGTAAAAGTTTTATTTTTGTTTTAGTGAGAATTTCGATCCAACAGTTGTACTAATAGAAACTCGAAAGTGCATAATAATATTTGCTCTAACAACTACTTCTATATATTTTCATTTTTAGTATGGTTTGTTTTGTTGCGTTTGTTTAGGACAATTCTTTTATGATTTGTCAATATTTAAAATTTGTCATTTTAGTAAATTTCAAGATTTTCCTTGTTTTGGTTAATTAAGAATTCTAATCCTGTAATGCATGTTTGGCACATCGATCACGAGAGACTATGATTGAATTTCCAGTCCCTATCCCTTGTTTGGACCTTGATTTCTCCAATCCTATAGAGGTTAGGACAATCTCTATCAGAGACAAAGACAGAGAAAGAGAAAAAAATATGAAATTATAATATTGTTAAGGATTCTTTTATATGTTACTATTTTATAATTAACATATTTATTTCATAAAAATATTATTATAAAGTATTAATTTTATATGAATTGAAAATTAAATCATATTTCATTTTAAAATTTATATATCATTTTAATTAATTTTAAAAAATTATTTAAATATTTTTGTACATAAAGTAATTTAATTTAATATTATATTAATTAATCTCATAGGATCAAACAAAAACTATAATTATTTTGTATCAAATTCCGAACTACGTACTCCAAAACAAGTGACAATATTATTTTAATCTAACGTCAACTACACCAAAGATATTATATAGGAAAAATTTCAATTTTGTACCTATGGTTTTGGAAAATATTAGGATTTTAATTATCGGTTGAAAATAGCTCCCATCTTCCCTAAAGTTTCTCATAGCACATCAATTAGATCCTTACTATCAGTCGATTGAATGAGATGAAACAATAAATCATATTGATTGAGGCTAGATGTAACTCAAATATTCTATGCCAAACATGATTTTATGTTTGTGGTACTTATGTTAGTAGTATATATTCATATATATATATATATATATTTATATGTATACATATATATATGATCCAATGTGAAACAATAAAGTTCAGTTGAAGAACAATACACCAAGGTTGCTTTTCATTGGATATTTGCTACAGCCAGCACAATTAACCTACGATATGTCACTTCCTGTGTCTACTACTACATAATATTCCCTTGTTGGACTCCTTAGACCAATTTCAGCAAAATACCCCCATCAACATTTGCATACACACTCATCTCGGGAGCAAGAAAATTTTTGTTTGAGAGTCTACATTCAATCCTCCCTATGGCAAAATGCATCTCGTCTAAAGGTCCACTATGACGAATCTCTTTCACTAGCAGCTCATGAACAATCACCCCTAAAAAGTCCATGTTTTACTGCATATGAAGGAAGTGACTGAAACATGAAGACATGAACCGCTACTTTTGAACCCCGTATTTCCCAATGTATCTAATGCTCGCTCAATGGTATCCAACGTTTGGATTTAGTTCCACTTTGTTACACCTACCTCATACCATTGATCCTTAGGTGTTTTCAATCTCTTTTGTAAACACATCATCTGCAAAGAAATGAAAAACGAAAATAGAAATCAGAATAAAAAAAATCCAGTAGTTCACAAAGGCATGAAATGGTTTGTGAAGCCATGAAATTGTCCGCGACGTCATGCAACATGTTCGCAAAGACATGAAATTGTTCACGAAGGAATGCACCAATTCGCAAAGGCATGAAATTGTTATACTAGCTAGTCTGAACAATTCATGAGCCCTAACCTTTCATGAACTAGTAGTCCCTTCGTGAAAAAACTGATCGACGATCGAACAACCTATCATTGTCTAAACCATTCAAAAATGGTTTCCCTCCAAACCATCCTCCCCTAAATGTATTCGATCCAAGTTCACACCAATGGAAATCAATCACCATTAACATTTACCACACAAAACCCAATCTAAAACGGGGAAAGAGTTAAGTTTCCTCACCTGGAATATGAAAAGTCGCAAGTCAATGAACAATGGTCTCCTCCGCCACCATCTTCTCTCCCACTGCCATTCGTTCGTCTTCTCTCTTCAACCGAAGTCGTGCACTTCGTCTTCTCCCTTCAATCATAAGCGGGCGCTCTAAAGAGTTTGGTATTGCGTTTTGCTTGGAGTTTTGGTGTGTGTTTGTGGGAGAGATATGTTGTTTTTTAAATTAAAATGAGGAGTTGTTGTTTTATCTTCTTTAATGTTTTGATTCAAAAGCCATTGTTTGAATTTGATTCATTTTCATCCTCTTTAAAGCGGATCCATTTTACAGATCAAGGACATTTTTATCATTAAAAAAAATAATTATAAATAGTAATTTGGTGTTATTAAAATTCACATCAGTTCTGTAGTGCTTGTAAAATATGGCGTTAGTTATTTGGGGTCATTTAAAAAAATAAAAAAAAAAACCCTCAAAACGTTTTTGACCCTTTTATTCAAGGTGTTTTCATGTTTCTACAACTACTAAAAGAACATCGAAAGAAAACTGTTCTACTAAAAGTACTTAAAAGAATAAATCCAAAATAAAATGACCAAACAGTGTCGCTTTATTTGCCAAAGAAAGTGTACTAAAAAGAGATAAACTAGAAAATTTTTTTATCATGGTTTCTCTATTGAATAATAAACTATGTCAACTAAGATTTTCAATCTTAAAAAATCAAGCTTCGACAAATTAGAAAATGCTATATGGGGGGTTTGTTGCAATAATCTAATTTAATATACACAAAATTTGCAACATGGTAAGTAATACCAACGAACTTGTTAAAAATCTTTCAACTGTCAAATTAAAAGCGGAAGAAATATTGTGAGCGCCAACTGAATACACTGCTCCGGATTTTTCGTCCTTTATTTTGATGCTTGAAGAACCTAAAAGCAATCATAATAACAGCTAAGAAGGTCAGGACTTTCAAGGGATATATTCAACATTCCAAGCCTCTATCATCTTCAATATTGTTAAATTTTTTCTCTTTCATATATCACTTAAATTTAAACTTATCTCATAACAAAGAACTTAGTACAAACAAAAAATTAATAGAGAATCCTCACTGTTTGATTACGGAATCAATTATATACGACAAAAAGTAAACCAAACTAGCACTCATAATAGTATCAATGTTAGTCGTGAACAAAGTACAAATAGAATTCGTCTCAAATTTTGATAAACAATTGGGTTTGTTGCCGCATATATGCAACCTATAAGAAAACAAATTCATATTTAATGAGAGCTTCAACAATCTTAAAACGGGAAAATTAGCTAAAATTTATAGTATTTGCCCAGATTAAATACTTTTGAAAAGCTCAGGTTTATTTTTCTTCTTATTTTTATCCACATTTCTTCTCACACCTATTTTGTATTTGTGACATTTTTTTACTAATTGTATTTGTGACAATTAATTCAATATATATTGGCAGAATTGGTTGATAAGAATTCATTATGTCACTAATTAAATTATTCATATAAAAGGTCTGTTCGTGAAGTTTAGTCGGAATACACGCACATCTATGCTTGCTTGGTCATCCTTCAATGGTCTCTTCACAGGCAAGTACTAATTCAATAACCAAATTTGGGGAATACCTATTATAACACACACACACATTCCCTTGAGTACACCTAGGATATGTATAGAATTAATAAAAAAATATGTGATTATATTCTAAAATATATGATTATAATATATTATATGTTACCACAATTAAATATGTGTAATTACAATCAATAAATATAATATGATTATATTTATTAATTGTCATAACACATATTTAATGGTAATCATATATAACAAATTACAATCACAAGTTTTTTTTGTCAAGTGTGTGCATATCTTAAGTATATACTCGAATGTGTCATATATATATATATATATATATATATATATATATATATATATATATATATACATTCAAGAGCGACAACATTTATGTTTAGTAGTATTGTGTCCCATCTTTGGGACTTTGAATTCATGGTTGAGGTCAAACCAAAAAAGAACGACAAGCAATTCAAGCATATCTGTGACGAGCATTAGAATGACAAACTGACAACCCGAATGTAAGCGGCACATGAATTAAATTTAATTAAACATGAAATACTACTCACAGTTAAAGTCAGTCCATCCAATGGTTTGATTTTCCAAATCATACACAACTAGCTTATTTGAGAGCACCAAAACTGCAAAATAAAGATTTGGCGTTAGCAAACAAAAGATAATTTGTCCAACCATTTATGTTATTTTTTTACGTTCCATTTCATGACCAAAACCATCGCTAATCAGATCATCCAACATCAGGTTCCACAAGATAATATTTTAGCATTGGTATTGTTTATGTATGAAATCAATAATCCACCCAAAGTTACTCAAACCCAGACCCGAAATCCAAAATAATTTGGACGAAGTTAAATAACTACATGAGAAGTTATAGACAGTTATCAAACTACATCTGTCTTTGCGACCTCTCTTACTTTAAATACAAGTTTTCTGGGGAAGAGTTTAAAGTTGGTCAAAAACTCTGAGAAGAACAAAACATACACAGACAAAGGTAGAGAAAAACAAAATGCAAAAGACAATCTACAGGGACATTTTGCACTATGAATTGAGGTTTTGATTTCTATAATTGGTGATTGAAATCTAACAAGATTGAACAACTCATTCTCAAAGACATTCTCAGGAACAACGGGTTTGTATTTTAATTATTATTTTTTGATATACAGTACATGTTTGTTTATTGCTTTCAAAAAACCAAATTACATATGCATTTCAACCCATACAATTAGGACTGTCAAATATAGGGGCATTTAAGTCCTTGTTCATTGGAGTTAGAGCTTATCTCGCAACTATATATTGAGCTTTTGGAAAATTAAAAAATTTATGCTTACTTCACCAAGGGCAATACATATAATTCCAAGATTTTACACTTCTGACAAACCATTCTAGACTGTACCTCCCAATATAATTGTTTTCTGCCCACCGTCCTGCCAACCAAAGCACCACACATCTTCCTGAGGTAGGAAATAAAAGTTGGTACATTATTTAAAAAATGAAATAAAAAATCCCTCATGGATGTGAAATGAAAATTTTGAACTATATTTCATGAAAAATAAAGACATGGTGATAATTATTCCAACTAAAGTGATTGTAACTTTGTTAAACTTCAACAAATTCTATGCTGTAGCTTCACAATATATATTCCTTACGTTGTTCATAAAGAAATATAATTTAATTATTTCCTACTAATAACCATTTCTTACAAATTTTTATAAGCCCACCACAATCAAATTCACAAAACTTTAGGAATTCAACTAAATAAATAGATCAATGAAAAGATCTTTGATTAATATAAAGACATCTAAATATCTTGAGATGCACAAATTCTCAAATTAGTGGTTTCAACACCAAGTTAGCAATTACATATCTATACAAAATTTTTATAATATACCGAGTTTCCACCATAGAACTAATAATAACTCTATGCTTTCTAGTATTATTATCATATTGTGTGGATACACATGCTTTGATCAGATTAATTATATTAAAATAAGTATTATATAAGTATTATATTAATAAACAGATCAGAACTGCACACTGCATTCGTATAAAACATCTAAAACAGCTTTACTTACATCATTCTCGAACAGGTACTCGTGGGGGTAAACCTTCAGTGTAAGAGAATTTTCAAAATGGAATTTTACAACAGGAAAGTCATCATCAACACTGCCAGAATACAGTGAAAAAAAATATAATAAGAACAGTGTCTGAAAGTCACGTGTTTAATCAGTACTTCATAAACTTAAGATGCAAAATCAATGTTTAATAATTTAATGCATTAATATAAGTCATCAGGGTAAGAATAAACAACTGAAGTGAAAAAGGTACCAATAAAAGGACATGAGCCATGATTTATAAAATGTTGTTCAAAATGATAGGCACAATGCAAACAAATTTAAACCGGAAAAGCATTTTATAAAGTTGTTCTCGTCCGAGCTTAGCAGATCAAGACTACTTAAATTAAGGTTTTGTAATATATATTCATTAGATCATCCATGTTATTTACATTCTGATTGTTTAATTAAATAACTATAACAACAGAAGGCAGTATCTTCCAGGTACGAAAAATACAAATTCCTTAATCTTCAATGCCACAGCTTTTTCTCTCACTGCACCATATAATAGAAGATTGAGCAAAAGTGATACAATTACCAACAGTATGGCTCTAAAACTAAACAAAACACAATTGCTAGCCTACTAGAAGTATTCATGTTAGAGTGATTCATAAGTACTGGCTTAAGGCTTGATTGACATTTTGTATCATGCACTGTAACTTTTTAAATAATTAGTTGAGCCGAAAAATTAATTTATTGTAAGGTTAATAAGCAAAATATGTGATTTATTGTACACTTAAAATTATTGTAGTACTCGCAAATATTATATTAATCATTGTCAATTTATAGTATCTAAAATAGACATATATATATATATATATATTTGATGTTAAAAAAAATAAGTAATTTAATAATAATGTTTAATATAAAATAAAAAAAAAATTAAAGTATGTGAATTTATTTTTTCATAGATCTCTAAAATTTATATATTTGATGATATTAACAATGAAAATAAGATTTATCAAAAAAAAAAAAAGAAAAAAAAAGAGACTTTGTACTAAAAGATTTCTATACAATTCAGGTTGGGATATAACTTTCTTTATATTAAGATTAATAAGCATAATTTGACCATTTAAAAGGTTTATTAAATTTTATAACAGATCATTTCATAATCACTTAATAAAAGTAGTATTCCACTCATTTCTTAAAATAGCTACCAAATCAATTCTGAATATCAAATAATTACTTTTTGAAGTTATATTAAACATTATTTTTAAACCAAAATATTTTAATAAAGTAATTTTTAACTACTGAAAATGAAAAATCGAAAGGGACCTTAATAAAGCATCATGTTGTCTTTTTTTTTTTTTTTAATGTCCTTTTTCCAACGGTTTTATAATGTGAGTAAATTAGTTTTAGACTCTTGTGTTACTAAAGTTTAACTTATTTCTTCGTACATAAAGGAGTAGAATCACCTCCCTTTAAGCACCTAATTTATTACTTTTAGGTTACATTTGGCATATAGGATTGAGATTGGAAATGAGAATGAGATTAAGATTGAAATAGGTTGGATTAAACTGGATTTGATTAAAAAGTTACTGTCTCATATTTGGTAGAACTTAGGATTTGATTAAAGTTATAACATATTATATTTAGTGTAAGTTAAGATTATATTAGAATAAAATTAATTTAAATATTTTATTATACACTTAACATTAATTTTAAAATTAATTTTATAAAAATCTATGAAAAAAAAGAAAAAATATTGGGTTGTTGATGATATTGACGAGCTGGGTTGATGATGTTGAAGATTATGGAGATCCACCAAATTGGATCTCCACTATCCATCTAGAGAATCTGGTGGGTTTCCACCATCTTCAACATCATCAACCCAGTTCATCAACATCATAATATCCCACAATAATAACATTATCAACATCAACAACAATAATAAATTCATCAACGACATCAAAATAGGAACTTGAAAAAAAAATAAATAAAACAACATCAAAATAGGAACTTGAAAAAAAAAAATTAAATAAATAAAACAACATCAAAACAGGGAACAATAGGTTCAACAAACCCAAATGACCTTCATCTAGGTAAAATATGGGTTCAACCAAATGAAGAGTTAATCTTCATCTAGGTCTAGGTTCAATCAAACCTAGACCGCAACATCAACCAAAAATTTAAAAAAAAAAAAATGAAGAAGATTATGAAAGTGCTATTACTGTAGGGCTTGTCGATGGCAATTGTTGGATTCGTCAATGGTGATGGAGGAGGATACGAGAAGGAGATAGCAAGAGAAAGAAAGAGATGAAGGAGTGAGAGAGAGATGGATGAAAAATGAGAAATCTCAAATCCCTTGAATCCCACCATTTTGGTTGGGAGTGCCCATTCTCATGAGAGCCAAAAATGAGAGGGCATAGGATTGGGAAGCGAATCCTTCCCATTGCTCTCCAAACGAAGCATTTGAGATTTTAGGATATTTTGAATCTCAAACTGATATAATTCGGCGTGCTTACCTTTAAGAAAGAGAAGAAATCATATTATATTACTTCATTAAGATGAGATATATAGTTTCAATTAACCTTCATGGTCTCCATTCATATTGTAATCTAATTTGGACTATATAGTTATTTTACTGTGTGTAAATCATTAGGATAAAAAAAAAAAAGTCGATAAGAACTAACCATCAAAATGATAGACAACTATAATATTTGAAAGTTACATTAGCGATGTAAAAGATAAAATGCTACTTACTTCTTAGCAAACTTAAAACAAGAGTACTGCTTAAAAGCCTGCAGTTGGAGTCCCTGATGTCGACCCATAATCTGAACTATAGAAAGAAATACTAAATATTTAACAGACAGGTTCTAATGAACGAAATTATAAAGTAAGCATGTACCTTAGTGATCAGTTGCTTGTAAAGGTCTGATGGAAAATATGCCAAGGTTGTTCCACTGTCAATCATTGTTCCTCTCTGGTCTCCGGTTTCAAACACATATGTTGGAAGTTGCAAAACATCACCACCCACTTCAACTGCCTTCAAATTAACATTGTAACTTTGCCTACAAGTTGTTAATAAAAGTGTAAGTACATGATTCATAAACCCAATTCACCCGTGGATTGAGAAAATAGTAACTCAAGCTTTCAATAAAGATTATTACAATGGCTTATAAACAAACTAAAGTTATGATGCAAAATGTTCTACCATTCCTTATCCACGAGCTCATAGTAACTAATTATTAAAATGGCTTCAACTAAACTATTACTAAGAGAATAAAGAGTAAATTGGGGCAAAACATTATACAGCAAAAAGCTAACTACAATTATATATATATATATATATGGCACATTCTACATTGTTTATACTTAGGTATTGATATACCTTATAAGTGATTACATTGTAAAATTACTTATTGAATTTTATTATATATTATTATGTGTGATTATAACTCAATGAGTTAGATCACATTTAATTACCATGTTTAGTTGTAATCATCTATGTTTAGTTGCAATAAAATATAACAAAATATAATCAGTAATTTTAAAATATAATCAGTTCAGATATATCAATACTAACGTGAATTTGAAAAAGTCAAAATTTAGTTTTTTTCAATGTAAAAGTCAAATAAGATAACTCGTTGCCAATGTTATTTTATAAAATGCAAGTGGATGAATGAGAATAATAATTCATTAGATATTAGAACGGAATATTGTAAATATAACAACAAACAGAAAAAGCTAAGTTAGATTCACTTACGTATTAGGTACCAACGGTGTCGTGCCAACTGTTGGTGACACCACGTCGCCTATAGCAAGGATTCCACCTCCGTTTACAACATCCAAGCAATGTGCAAACTCCTTTTTGACCTTACCGGCAGCTGCTAGCTGGGAAAGAATGGATGATTTATCTCTTCCGAGTCCAAGTATCCCATCAACTGCTGCTTGATCAGAATCTAGGTTCCCAGATTGATTTGCTCCACAACTATCCAGCAGAACAAACTTTAATATAATTGGGGGTATAACTATATTATAGGGAACAATAATGTTGATGGACGGTTATGAGATAGAATTATGTGTTTAAATTTGTAAATTTTTTTTTTCTTTTATTTTTTGAACCTTGGATTTTTGTAGATGTTCTGATTTCAACCAAATGGCTAATTTTTATCTCAATTACATTATTAGTTCTAACAAGATAGTATGAACCTATAATTAGAAGCTGAAAATGCCGCAATAGTTCATATAAATTAAAATGACATTGTTCTAAAGAACGTTCAAAACCCTAATTAAGCACAATTCATTATATTTATTTATTTATTTATATATTTACATATATAGGTGTGCGCATGAGTGCATGCACGTGCGTGTAGGGCAACATGATATGTTTTGATGTACTTGAAAGAAGTTAGCTCCTATGAAAATTTCTTCCATGACAAACTTAATAGAAACCGTGTTAGTATTTTGAGACTCCATCGAGCCCAGCATACCACATAAGAATATCATTGAAATCCAGAAGGCATAAAGACATTAATTGAAAATTAATATAATTAGTAGTGAGGTTTAAAATTTAGTTGAATTCCTTTACTGTTTGATACCAGTATGACCTTGTAGGTACAATAATATAGAGCTAAAGTTTACAGAGAAAAATGTTGAAGATTCTAGTTATTAGTCTTTACTTATTCTCAAATCAAAAGATAAAAATATAGGACCACTTACACCAATAATATAAGAAAAAGCTATATAAAATTTCCTCAATTTGTATCTAGAACTACTGACAAGACAGATAAACGATGCTTTCACTATTATATAATTAAACGATATTCTTAATTAACAAGATAACAGTCAAAGATGGCTACATAAAATACAAAGTGAAGCTACCAACAAAATGTCAAGATTGTGTAAATGCGGGTGATTTTCATGAACGGTAAAACCACATTAACACTAAACTTAATGTAAGTGTATATACACACACACACACAGAGTTGTAGGGTATAAAAAGTGAAAATCTACTAGTAGATAACTTTGCATGCAAATGCACCAATGACTGCCAGGTGCATGGCACAACATAAGAGCATAAAATCCAAGAAGAGCAACTCACCCGAATATTATACTTGCATTCAATTTGCCGGTCTGAAGGTTTCCAGTTACTTGTTCTAGCTGCACATAATCCTTGACAAAGTATCCAGAAGTCGAGCTGTTATCTTCATAAGTAACACCATATGGGCAACGTAGACCTCTCTTACAATCAAGAAGGTCACCATCAATTGCGGGGAAGCAATAATCATCAGTACAATCAACCTCTTCAAAAGTTTCGGATTTAGCTGGATCATATAATGTCAGGTCTATCTGCATTAGAATATTACCATAATGAATCAAAAGTTATGTACCAAACACGATTCTATGTTCGCGGTATTGTGTTAGTAGTGTCTATATATATCTGATCCAATGTGAAACAATAAAGTTCAGTTGAAGAATGATACATACACCAAGGCCGCTTTTCATTGGACAGTTGCTGCAGCCAGCACAATTAACCCACAAAATGTCACTTCCTGTGTCTACTAGTACGTAATAGTTCCTTGATGGACTGCCCAGACCAATTTTAGCAAAATAAAACCTATTTCAAGAAACCAAGTGAACCACATTAGCAACTGCAATACACTAATTAAATCCTGGGTAGAGAGGCATATTACTAGATTCAGATAGCTTGTGAGTAGATGGACATATTACTAGACAAAACTACGTAGTTTCACAAAATAGGAATGCAAATTTTTATGTTAATTCATCCTACAACGCTTTTATGTCTTGTTCACTTCCACCGTATTTATACTAACTTGAAAACTTTTTTTTTTTTTTGGCTAGTTTTTTGCTAGTTCTTTAATGTTGTAAAATCTTTATGAGTCATGAGTATTAATATTATGTTAAGTAATAAATTTTAAATAGATATTGAAGAGAGAATAGAAAATAAATGCCGCAAGGCACTAAACAGTTTGAACAGTAGTCAAATTTTGTACTTTTGTATTTATATAACTGGATTTGGTTATAGATTTATATCTCTTTTTAGTATTTATGAGACAATTTTTAACACTTTTAAGGAATTATTTTAATTATTATATCGATGAAAATATTTATTTTTTTAATAAATGGCTATTATAAATAGGTGGATAAAACAGTAATGGAGAAGCATATCCCATGCACTCTACCCCGCCTGGCCTCACTCCACTTCTTCTAATGTAGAGAGAGATTTAAAAATGGATGGGTCTCAGAAAATATAAATGATGTAATTGAGGCCAGGCACCATGAGTACCACCCCCCACCTAACCCACTCTATTACCTTCCCCACACAATTTAAGAAAGTTAATGACTTTCCCAGTCAACCAAGCCCAGGTCAACCCAATCAAAATAAATACATAAATTAATAAAATTCCACAAATGTACACGTAAACACAACCACAAAAATTTTTTTTATTAATATTCTAACAAGTAATAATATATTTGCTTCCAAATACGATAGTGAAATGGTACCAACCCACCTGTCTAACTTCCTAAACAAGCAAAGTGCAAAGTTTAAGTATCAGTCCAATTATATGTGAGCAATTTTATCATTTAACGTGGATAGATCTCTTCTAACTTTTAAGAATAATATTCTGGACTATACGTTAGAGTTCTATCTCAACTAAATTTCGGTAGTTATATGATCTAATGTCAGAAGATTTAAAAAAATAAAAAACATGTAGGGAGATAAGATCTATTTCTAACACTTACATGAACACCCCCAAGAAAAGACCATGACCCAAAAAATATATATACTGAACCAAAAAGTGTATAACAATTGCACACATGTGCACCAAATAATACGGTAGATATGTTACTCCAAAGAAACCAATCAATCTAAACACACAAACAAAACGTAAATTTCAACAAATTTATACACAAATAAAATCACAAAAGAAACTTAAAACATACCCAGCTACAGAGAGGGGGCCATTGCCACCCATTGGAAGATCAACGGCGGAGAGAAATCTACCTCGGCGGCGAGCATCATGAGCCTTGAGTGCAGTCAACGTCCTCTCTTTATTACCACCAATCCTGAACTTGTTCTCAACTTGTAAAACCAAGTTGCCAGAAACGCTGTTGCCACCCAACTGAACCACCACAACCACCGATACCAAGACCGCCGCCGCCAATCTCCTCACTTCCATCCCCACCAAGCCGCCTGTCACTCTCTCTTTCTTTTGGGTTGCTTTAATTCTCTGTCTAGGGAAAAGACAGAGAGAAGCAGGCTGAGTACGCAATACTGCGTTTAATTGTCAACGGCAAAACAACGCAACCTTTTGTGGCATCACATCAGAATTATTTTTGGCCAATATAAGGAAAAACAATTATATTTTGTTTATATAACAACACATTATTTGCTTTTAGCTGAAATGAAGGTTTTGGCTTAAATGAAAGCTCCAGTCTTGACTAACTTAAAATATTGACAAACGCTCTCTACTGTTAAGTTAACCAGCGGTTATACTCAAAATCATACCATTAAAATATTGATTTTGGGTGTTACATACTCTAGATTACTTTCAAAATATAATATCAACGACAACGTTAGATATTCATTTTTTACCAAAACCAAAATTTGAAAAGAAAAAAAGAAAACATTGTTTTTAATATGGAAAAGAAACTACTGTAACTGGATATTAAAGGAAGTTATTACATTGTGTCCAAGTCTTGCACTATTAACTATCAAGGTTTTAACATTAATTTGAAATTCTTTTAGAAAGATCGTACATATTATAACCAATATGTTAGCAAACCATTGTCTCTATTGAATTCTTCTTTGTGGTCATATTTATAAGAAATTAAAGTCTATAATTTTCTAACTTCTTATATAGTTTTCAGTTCTCATTCTTGCTCTTGCTCTTGAATTTTTAATAACTTTAGAATTATTATTCTACAAATACTTTAACTATGTAAGAAAAAGGCACCGACGATGAAAGTTGAAATCAAAGTAACTAAACTAGTGGAAACTTTAGTTCTTCATAATTTCTTGTTGATGACCTCTCAATCTGACCTTAAACATTTTTACATTATTTTTTCTTGTTAACATAATAGATTCAAATGTTAATTTTATATCTTTGTTATAATTAGTTATTTGATTTCAAAAGCTCTAACACTATATCTTTTACTGTAAAAGATTTGCGCATTTTATGAATTTTACATTAATAGTTATATAGATGTGATATTATATTATAGTTAAATTGAACTATTATAAGTTTAAATGTGTATTGCTTTCGTCTATATATTTGTTTTTTGCTTTTGTCTATATATTTATTTTTTTATATTAATTATATCATTAGTTAAAAACTAAATCAGGTCTATGAGTCAAGTTCAGGGTAAGTTCTTCCAATCCGGTTAGGATTTAAGGTGAAAATTAACAACTCGTTTAAGGCACAGGTCTGGTTTGGAATGGGTCGATCCAAACCTGCTCGGACTAATTGTAGTCACACGCACAGCTCCAACGTCCCGTTCCTCCAATCCATAAATTTTATCTATGGCAACATTTAAAAAACAACATGCATAAGATCACTTATGATAACATGCAAATAAAACATATTGTAGAAAGAGTTTATAATAACGTACAAAACTATATAACAATATGCAAAATCATGCACGTTGCCAAAACCATGCAAATGCATATTATTATAAATAACAACTTGCATTGTTATTCAAAAATGAAGTGTTTTAAACACATATTTACATAAAATACTTTATTTGTACACTTTTGCACGGTTTTAGCAACATGTATCGTTTTACATATTATCATATGGTTTTGCACGGTTTTACATGTCGCCATAAACTCCTTTCACAATATGCATTCTTATATGTTGTCATAAGTGATCTACAATAACATAAACCTTATACACATTGTCTTTTGAATATTTTCATAGATAAAATTTCTTGTGACAAATATTTAATAGTATGTTAAGACTATGTTTGGAATTGGGTAGGGTGACATAATATTTAACTAATAATTAATGTGTTGTGTGTTTTTTTTTTGGTTTTGTCAAACAAATATTGACACGTGAATTTTCCTAGGCCCTAGTTAAATGATTAGAGGAAAAATTTAATGCTGGTTTATGTAATTAATCTTATATATATGTGAGTTTTCACATAAAAGCAAGGGAAGTTAGCAAAATTTTTCCCTAATAAAGTTATTATAAATTAGACTGCATATGCAATAGAGTAGCTAGAATCAAAGAAGCAATGGAAAAAGGAGTGCAGTGATAAGAGAGGAGAAGAAAAGGGAAGAGGAAGGGAGAGACCAGAAGGAGAGAAAAGAGAAAAGGATGGGAGAGAAAGGGAAAACAGAAAGAGGAGCTATGATTAAGAGAAGAAGAAAAAGATGAGATGAGAAGGGAGGAAGAGAGAAGAGATAGGGGGGAAAAGAAGATGACATAAGAGAAGGTGAAAAAGATCGAACAGGAGTGGATGCGACAGCAAAAGAGGCATTTTAAAAAGATAGGCTGCTTCGTGGCCAAAACACTTTGTTATGTGATCATGCACCTACTTTAAACTTGGTTTGTGTGTAGTTAGTCCTCTTTTTTGTATATAGGGATTATAATATTTTATATATAATAATGGAAAATGTCTAACCACATTGTGTTTAATACTTCTTTTAAATCTTTCAAGATTATTTTTATTGAAAAAAAAATTGAATTTAAGTTGTTTGAACTCCAATACTTTCCAACTCATTCTATACTAATTATCTCCCTATAGATATAACGTGTAAACTAATCAAAATCATGTTATATAATTACCACAAAGAAATATAACAGGCATTTAATATAATTAGGATTAAAGGCAATTACCCCATAAAATTTCTCATTCAGGTAAGTATCAGAAAGCGAATCGTCATGCATAGGCCGTGTTTTAGGATCATAATAAGTCGAGTTGACATCTAGATCCAAAAGGTACTTTATCGTTTCTTCTTAAACATGCAAATTTCTGCAGACAATAAAATATAAATTTTTGAGATGCATCATAATATTGCAGAAGCCAGTATGAAAATTCCCAAAAGTAAAGAGACAAACAAATAAGGGGAATAGAGATATCAAGATTCATACATGACTATTCCTATACTTCCACCACCTATGGTAAGAACACGCTTCTGAACCTTTTTAAAATCCATCTGTTTGTTCTTATCAATCTTAGCTTCATTAACCTTTAGGGCATCTTCATTATCCGCTTCATCACTGACCTCAGAATCTCCATTCTGCTTACTATTTTTCTTCCCTAATTTTCTATATGGTTTTACATGTTGTTATATGATTTTGCATGGTATTACACATTACCATAAACCCCTTTCACAATATGCATTCTTTGCACGTTATCATAGGTAATCTACGATAACATAAACCTCATGCACGTTGTCTTTTGAACGTTGTTATAGATAAAATTTCTTCTAATGACATTATGATTGTTTTGTTCTCCTTATTTATATGTTCTGGTTATTTTGCTTTATTTGATATGTCTTGCTTGTAAACCATTAGGATTTTGCTTTGTTTTGATATGTTTTGCTTGTAAACCATTGGGATTTGTTTTAGATTTTATTTTTTTTAATAAAAAGTGGAGATCCCAAATTTTTACCATTCATTTATCTTGATGGACGATGGAGATCACATTTGGGATCTCCATTTTCATTTTTTTTTTCAATTTTAATTATTTGTTGATTTTTAATTTTTAAAAGACAAATATAGAGGGCATATTTGTCTTTTTTACATTATTTTAAAAGCAACAAAGGAATTCCACTTCTTGTAAATAGTCCAGCAAGAACATTTTTGTTTTTCATGGTTTTGTCATAAAAACACTTAACTTTTGGATAGAAATCGTTTTTGAATTAATGGCTGGAAGTTTTTGGCTAATCTTTTCAAAAGTTGGGATTTAGTGATATTAATTTCCATTTCAGAGGGTTTTTCAACTCCACGTCCTGTAAACAGTCCAGCAAGGGCATTGTTGTTTTTTCGTGATTTTGTCACAAAATCACATAACTTTAGGATGAAAACCACTTTTAAATTGATGGCGGGAGTTTTTTGGTTAATATTTTCAAAAGTTGGGGTTCAGTAACATTATTTTTCATTTCAGATGATTTTTCAGATTTTTCCCTAAAAAATAGTAATAGAGTTGCAAATCTCAAACATAAGAACTAGGATATACATCAAAGTATAAAAATGATTGGTTAGACCCAATCTAATTCCATATTGTCCGAATCCAATTTAATTCTACATAGTCCAATTACAACCCAATTTAGCCTGGACTACTTATTATAGAATTTGAATGTGGCTTAGAACTACAGTACTAATTGTTTTGATCTAGTCGATTCCAATTTGAATTTTGTCAAAATGGTATGTGATAGCACCTTTTGATTATAAAATCTAGTAACATTATCATCTACTTAATACTTTGAGTTTCAATAGCACTAAAGTATGTACACGGGCCAAAATGCCCTTAACAAGATGCTCTCCTTTCATCTTTTTCTTCTAACTTTCTCCTTTCTTTCCTTTTTCTCTCACCATATTTCTACCTAATTATACATTCTTTTCTACAATATCATTTTCCAACAATGAAAAATCTTATTTTGATGTTCATAACAATCAATTAAATGATCGTTTATAGTGAAAATATGATTTGAGTTATTTGAATCCATATATGCTTTCTTTAAATATATTTCTTTTAATTTTTGTTATGTTTGGGTTGATTTGTTGGATTTATTAGATAGTTTAAAATGAAATTTGAAAATAAGGAAAATAAATAATAACAAAAATAACTCGAATTTTCTCAAGAGAATGTCCACTTAAAAATTTAAAAATAGAAAATATATACATACCTATATATATAGGGAGAGTGTAACACCCTTACCCCACTATTCCCGTCCGTACGAGAATCGAGGCGTGGGATGTTACTTCTTTTCTTATTTCAAAATTTCTTTTATACAAATTACGTTTTCAAAAACTTTTATTATATTTTAACGAAATTTCGGCAGAGTTTCCTCTATTTTTCTGAAAATCCAAAATTTAAATCTGTTGAAAAATACACTTCTAATTCAATTCGTTTCTCAAATTCCTGTTTCGGACCTCTCGTCCGTTTCAAATCCACTTCAACACACAAACAGTAATAATAAATATTTCTTTAACATTTAAATATTTTACAAAGACAATATCATATAAAATCTTTTTCAGCGGATAATTTACAGAATTTACTACAAGTGGTAAACTTTAAATACAGATTTTGTTCACGATATTTACAGTACCAACAAAATGCACACAACATGATTGTGGCCAAAATATGATATTCCTGTAATACAAAAACGGTGATTACCAAAATTATGAGGGCGGATGTGACTTGAGGGAAACTGCAGCTATTTTGTCTTCGTCTTTGCTTCAAGCCCTACTCAACTACCTGCGCGCGGTAAATCCAACGCGCTAAGTCTTTCGACTTAGTGGGTGTACTCATATAATATTGAAATCATAATTATTTTCAAAATAAAAACATAAATTAAAACAATATGTACGATCACAATATTTTTATCAATTAGCATACACAGTAAACAATTTTACAGAATAAAATATTATCATATGATTTTCCAACACATTTTGTTGCAAGCATAATTACAATTTAATCATTACAAAATCAATTATCAACAAAATTTTCAAGACTTTCTTTATTCAATTTATTAGAGCCATTCGTAAAGTCTATCACGATACCATGGATCGGCAACAGGTCTCCTGGCATCAACCACTCGGTGGCTACTCGTCAGAATAAACAGTGCCCCTGGCATTGGCCGCTCGGTGACTATCCACCGAGTCACATATCACAATCTGTTTCCGTTTCAGAACCGGACACTCGGTGCCTCTCAGGGTCCATCATACAACGTCTGTGATCAATCGTAATGGTGCAGTACTGCTAATAATTACCCTATTGGCTAGCCAACTACCAATCCCCACCTACCGGTGATTAGTTTTACTAAGGCCCTTTAAAGTTTTCAAAAGTACAAAATATTTAAATTTTTAACACAACTTTAATCGCATAAACTTTTTATTTCATATTTAAATATATTATTCTAGATTCTTCGGGATACCACTCATGGTCATTTCAAATTATCATTTAGCCCTTAATCTCGTTATCACATCTTAATAAAATTATTATCTCTTTTCTCATAATTTAGGACGATCCCAAAATATGATATTCTCAATTTTTTCATTCCAAATATTAAATTCATCATACATACTACCAACACATCTCATAATTAACACATCAAGGAAAGCGGAATGACGAAAATGCCCCTATAATATTTTATACATCATATTCGACTATAGGGGATTTTAATTTCGGAAATTGTTTTGAAATCATTTTTCTTCAAATAATTTCATCAAATAACATATAATCAATACCCAAAACTATTTAATATCTCAAACAAACAATTAAATCAATTATCACAGTACTGCATATATATTAAAATTCGAAATTTATAAACAAAAATTTTAAAAATATGAGTACACCAACCTTTGGGCTTTCCACTAGCCTCTATCAGCTCCCAAATGATCCCTAAAATCTTTAATTGGAATTTCTGGGATCAGAATCACGCACTTCTCTGCCTGAGGGTTTGAAAAATTAAAGAAAATCATGTTCGAGAGGAGATTAAACTATCATATGATGGTATTAATGCTTTCTAAATATTCTAACATGCTTCTACATGAATTTCTATACGATTTGGACTCTCAAATGGACAAAAAATTGACTTACCCCGAATTCCACTTTACTGTCAATTTTTCAAATCCAGATTTAGACACCCAATAGCTTGAATGAGGTTAGATCTAGGTGTTTTGGCTAGGAAATGGGTTAAAAATGGTGATTAAAGTGAAAGAAATAAAGAAAATAGAGAAATAAAAATTAAAAAGATAAAAATCTGGTAACAGGGGCGATTCGGGCGAAAGGGAGAAGATAATGAATAGTGGGCGCATTGTTCTCTTCTTTTTATATATTTTTATTATGTCAAATTATAATTTGACCCCTCAAAATTTTAAAATGCTAATTCGACTCCTAAACTTTTTAAAATTCTCATTTAAACCCCTCAAACAATAATTATTCATAACTTGATATTTTCTTTCATTTCTTATTTCATCTTAGCCCCAAGACTAACTACTTTATTACCTTTATACCACTCATTGAATTTTATTTTAATCCCACTTGAAAATAAAATTCAATATATATATTTCAAAAAAAAAATCCTAGAAAATTTTGGGACGTTACAGAGAGAAGGTGTTAATTACTCTCAAAGGAAAATTTTCTTTTGTCGAGACTTAATTTAATTAACTCATAAAAGAATGGAAATTTCCTTTGCTTCGTTTTTTCCTTCTTTCAAGAGTTAATTTTTATTACTTTGATACTTATTAAGTCTTGCATGAAAATCAAGTTTGGTGAAAGGCGTATTTCTGTCCATACTAGAGATGGCAAAAATACTTGATCGAATCCAAACCCCAAAAAAACCAGGTCTATTTGGGGCGAGTTTGGAACAAAAAAAAAATTGACTTTGGAGCATGTTTGGAGCCAAAAGGCTCACCCAATCAAGTTATCGGGTTAGGAACGGGGCAAGCTTTTTTGCCCCGCCCACCCCATTAACCCAGCATATGAATAAAAAAATAAAAACCTAATAAGTAACAGTAGCCACTTCTTCAATTCTCCTGTTCTCCATCTCGTCCCTTCCCCTACCCACAATCTATTCTCCTATTCAAACTAGTTACTGTCATAGTTGTCGCTAATTAAAAGAGTTGACTTGTTGCTTTTGCTTATCGGTTTTTAGAGCTAAAAATTAATAAAACCACTGATAGAGTCTCAACTCTCTAGTCTCCACACATCTTAACAAATTTTACATTATATCCAAGATAACTCTTTTTATTTGACTAATTCTCATCTATCTAATTATATATAATATATTCTTTTTCCGTTTTAGTTGGAAATAGTCCACAACTACAATTACCTATGACATATCTTGATAAAACAACAATCTCATTAACATTCTATCTTAATTAATTTGCCATTGTAAGTATTCAATAGTAGTTTCAAATAAAAAAATTATTCAATAGTACTGCTTTTGTTGATGAATAGCCAACGAAGGTTGTGAACAAGTTTGTACACTAATACATGCACATCTCTTCCATGCTTGGCCAATTTGATGAAATTGATAAACCTGTATATGGTTTAAGTTGCTCAAATCCATCTTGTTATTTCAAACTGTATTATTTTTTATCATTGTATGAACCTGTATATGATTTATCAAAGTAGATAGATTTTTAATTCTTAACAGGTATATTCTAAAACTTATTTAGATAATTTTGTCTTGTATAATAATTTAGATTTTCTTCTAATGTTGTTTGTAGTTTAATTTAGGTGTGTTTGTGGTGATTTTATGATTGTGATTTTAGTGTATTTTTAATTAATATTAAATATGTATTTTTATTTAGGATTCAAACCACTATGTTTGCACCTAATTTTAAAGATGATGACATGCTATTACTCCGTGATTTGAATGCATTGACTAATCCTCCTAATGAATTAGATACCTCAAGATTAAGGTCGGAAATTTGGAAACATTATAGGAGATAAAAAGTAAGTGACCACATCAAAGCAATATGTAATTATTGCAGATCACAATTAGTTGGTGGTCCAAATGATGGCATAAGTGACCTTAGAAATCATTTAAAAAGACGTGATAAGTCAAAATCAATTTAAACCGATTTAAAGCAATACAAATTAGAACAACCGAAAATAGATGGTCGAATGGATTTGCAGGCACCATATGCATTTGATCAAAATGTATCAAGAACAAAGGTCGCACATATGATTGTAATGCATGAATATTCATTGAGTATGGTAAAACATTAAGGATTTAGGGACTTTTCAGCATCTCTTCAACCTACTTGTAAGCCAATTTCAAGAAATACAATAAAAATGGAGATTATGCAAATCTATGGAGTGGAGAAAATGAAGACAACAAATATACTAGAAACAAGCAATTCTAGTATTGTCTTGACTATTGATTTGTGAACTGATAGTAGCCAAAGAAAGGGTTATATGGCAGTCATGGTGCATTTTGTTGATGAGGTATAGCATTTGCATAGTCAAATTTTGAGTTATAGTCTTTACACTAATCTTTACATTTTATTGATTATTTGTTGGTGTATAGAAATTGAATTAATTTAAATTATTATATAAAATATGTTTCTAATTGCATTATCATACTTGAGGTTTATATATGTGACATGTCAACACACAACGGAGATAATTTTTGATGCTTTGTATGATTATGTGATAAATTAGAACTTTGATTGTCGGTTGTCTACATTAACTGTTGATAATTGTAGTACTAATGATAAGGTGATTGAGTTCATGTTAGAAAACTCAATAAATCTAATTTATGGTTAAATGGACAATTGTTCAATATGAGGTGTAATGCACATATTTTGAATTTGACTGTGAAAAATGGCTTATCTATGATTGGGGATGGAATTGATAGAATTCGAAATAGTGTTGCTTATTAGGTAGCAACACCAAAAAGGATAAAAAAGTTTATTGACATTGCTAGACAAATGAACATTTAATGTAATCAAAGATTAGCTCTTGATTGTAAGACAAGGTGGGAACTCTATTTATCTAATGCTCACTACTGCATTGAAATTCAAAATAATTTTTCCTTATTTGGCTGCTTGTAAGCGACAATAAAAAAATGTCCCAAATAATAAAGATTAAGAGTTGATTGCTAAATTAGAATGCAATTTGAAAAAATTTTATGAAGTAATTAAAAAGTTTTCTGGTACATAGTATCCAATAACCAATCTTTTTTTTGGTTGAAGCTTGTAAAATTAGATTGTCATTACTTGATTGGCTTGAGTCTGACAATGAAGCGGTACAAATGATGGCAACAAAAAATGATTGCAAAATTTTACCAATATTAGGGAAAACTTTATGGTGTATTAGCAGTTGCAACAATTTTAGATCCGTGATATAAACTTAGGTTGCTAAGATTTTATTTTGATTAACTTTTTGATTCATCTAACTCAAGCTTTAATGTCACTTTACAATTTATGTCATGATTTGGTGAATGAGTACACCTCGAGGCCTCAAGTAGGTGGAAGTTTTTTTAGTTGTTATCACTCTCCATCTCGTTTGTCAAGTAAAAACAAATCTAATCGATTGAAATAGTATGATAATTATGTGAGTGAACATGATACAAGTTTTTCTAAGTTAGAGTTGGATGCTTATTTGAATGAAAAGGTTTTGCCCAATTGTGATAACTTAGATATTCTTATGTGGTGAAGACAAATGGAAGTTAGTATTCTATTTTGGCTAGGATTGCTAGAGCTATTTATGTCATTCCCATATCAATGGTTGCTTCATAATCAACCTTCAACACTGGTGGTAGAGTGGTTAGTCCACATCATAATAAATTACACCCAAGCACATTAGAAGCATCACTATGTGCACAAAACTGGTTATTGGCTGAAAAGCAAGATATGAAGGTTATAAATTAAAATTAGTATTAGTTTATTGGATTTATTTGATATTGATTAACATATTTTATTTGTCCATATGTGTAAGGTTAGATAAAAAAGCTAAATAAGATGATTGTTATGAAGAAGATAGTGATGGTGATGGTGAAGGGGTAAATTATGACAATTGTATATTATACTTTTGATATTATTTTTATGTAACATTAAAACTTATTAACTCAAGCATTTTTTTTTTTTCGGTTATAGGCTCGTGTTTGAAAGCATTGGGATGGATTTTTAGCATGGATTTTTGTAACGTTTTCGATTATTTATTTATTTATTGTTTGTAATGAAACTTGATTATATTGTTACTATTATTTTGATATTTATGATTATGTAGTATTAATATTTTGGATTGTGTAATGACATTTCATCATGAATGTAGTAAGTCTTTTGATATTTGTTGTTACGTTTTTCTGTTTATATATTTATTTTAGTTAAAAACTAAATCACATCAATGTATCGTGTTCGGTGCAAATCCTTCCAATTGGATTTGGGTTTAGGGCAGAAAATAGTGATTCGCTTGGAGCAAGGGTCGGGTTTAGAACATTTTTCAAAAATTTCGGGTCGAGTTCAAAAATGAGAAAACCCGATCCGATTCAATCTGTTGTCATCCCTAGTCCATACACATACTTTGGTGCTATTGAAACTCAAATTATTAATTAGAAGATAGGAACAAAAAGATGGTCCATAAATACTAAAAAAGTATTTGACATGACTCATCTTGACTTATCTTTCGAGTCTAAGAAAATCCTATAAAAATTAGGATCTTTCTAATTGAAATATGGGTTTTTCTAAAAATAAAACCTTTTTGAAAAATCATCATAAATCTCATGATTGATTTATAAATACAATTTGAACGAATTGAAAATATGTACATTTCTCATGTTAGATCCATGTATTGAATATATAAAATATTCATAAAATATTTGGAAAAGACATTTTATCTATAAAAGCATTCTTGAAACACATTCAATAAATCTGATTAATTAAAAATAATATACATAAATGCAAACTTAAGTCACATAGGATCTACGTCACTTACATATTATCCTTCTAATGAATTACATAAACTTTTATATTTCAAAATGTCAAGACTCTCAAGCTCTACAACTTGTGCTAAATAGTAATAAAATAAAATAACACCATATTTATTCTACTTGATCAAAACATCAGACCATATCATCTAAACACATCAAAACTCAATCACCAAATAGTCATATCAATTTTGAGAGTAAGGATTTTCTGTCAATATTGACATCGTACTATGCTTTTTGTGAGAGAATTTAAGTTTGAATGATGTATGAAAGAGAAAATCTAACAATTTTGATTATCTATCGTTTTAAATGTTGATGTATCACTAAATTATGAAAACATTAGTAATATATAACATATTCACTGTGTTGAACTCATTTACTAAATATATAAAATATTAACAAAATATTTGGAAAAGATATTGCATCTGTAAAAGCATTATTGAATCACATTTAAGAAATTTGATTAATTAAAAATAATATAAATAAATGCAAATTGTTCATCATTATATGAGTCTTCTCACAATACATAATAATCTGCATAAACCTACGATGGATACCTGAAAAAATGAGTTTTATAAAAGAGTAAGTGCTAATACTCAGTGAGTGAATGTAATTTTTCTAAAAATATTTCTAAATAAAACTTAATATATTACTGGTAAAAATAAATAATTCTCATAATTAATATGAATTCATATCTAAATAAATAAAATTGAATTTAAATCTTATATCATCATAAAATTGTAAACATCTATATGAATAATTTCTGAAAACTTTATAAAATATAATATGTATAATATTCTCTAAAAGCAATGACAAATCTTCTGAATCTATTCTGTAAAACTCTATAATTGTTTAATTCTAGTAACATAATATAATAAAATATATATATATTCTTTATTACTAAATAATTTTATTTTATTTTTTTTGGAAAAATCTTTGAATAGCTCATCAAAATTGTTTTATAAATAATCTCATATCATTTTTTAAAATCTTTCATAAAATCTCTTTCTATAAAACCGGTGTTTTATATATCTCTTTCTTTATTGATCAAACTCAATATATAAAATCTTAAATTTGAAAATCTACATCAACTAGTACAACGAAAAATCTGCAATACATGATGAAGATATTCAATACACCCGCAAAGTAAGGGATAACATATGTCATACATATGTTGGGCGATTTAATGACTCTCTCAGCAACTCAATAACTCTTCTGACATCTGTCATACTCTTGCTGAGTGAATCTAGGTCTCACACATATATAACCTGTCTGACCATTAGAGGAGAGGGTACAATCTTGATCTTCAAAAACATCTTTGTTTTTATTCTCAAATCTCAAACGATTTTCATATGCACACATAAATAGTTCCCTTTCTAAATATACATATAATTATTAATAAATACTTTTATCAAAAACATAAATAAATATTCTTTATCGAAACATAATAAAATATTACTAAAAATATTCAAACATTTCTTATAATAAATTCAAACTAAAAACATGATTTCCGATTGGAATTTCTTATATGTATACATATATATATATATATATATATATGAATTCATAATTAATTCTCTTTTCAATAGTAAAACATAATTGATAATCCAAACACATCATTTAAAAGAATAAATTATTTATTTTCAAGAAATAAATAAAACTAAAATATAAGTAAACTCAATTCAATCAATTTAAATAAAATAAAACCATTCACTCACACAACTTCTTTACTCAAATATGAATCTAAAACAGGTTTCCATCTAACTCCTCATAAACTTAGATCCACTCTAAAATCACATAAACTCAATTTAATTAAAACTTATGAAAAAATTAAGTAGTTTTCTAGATTTCAAATCCTATTGAAATAAAATTACCTATATGGATAAAACAAACACCCAAATATCCCGTTCAAGCATCCTGAATATTTTTCCTTTGTTTTCTTATTTATTATTCTCTTCTTCAACTCACTGATTTCAGCTTACTAATTTTTTTTTTCTTTTTTCCTTCTATTGTTTGGCTCTCAATCCTTGTGTTTAACCAGCTTTTAGCAGCTAATGAAATATATTAATATGAGAGGTGAATAAACACCAATTTTAACAACAATATGTTATCTGGAAGCGGTACCGGTGGATTATTGGGTCAAATTTTTCCTATATATATGTTGCCTCTCTTTTGATTTTTTTACATGTAGAATCTCTCTCAAAGTTTCTAATATAAGTAAATTTCCCCTCTCTCCTATTCTCCTGTCTCACTTTCATATTTGTTACTTTATTTGTAATTATCTTGTTTGTGTTATTATATTCACGTTTTCTTCTATCTCAACTCCTCTTCTATTTTATTTTATTAATTTTATAACATATATCAATTTGTTATCAGCATGACACTTGTCCAATTTTTATATAAAATTTTGGCCATTAATCCCTTTCTTAACCAGCCACCAAATTGGTCCCTTGTGCACGTTAACTTTGCTTTCAAATTGTCTGCTTCCTTGTTTTGCTCCCTTATGCACGTTAACTTTGCTTTCAAATTGTCTGTTTGCTTTATCTCAAACTAATGCTTCTCTTTGTATTTCTTTTTCAATTGTCCACCGAGTTGGACACTCAGCCCACTTGCCCCTTTTTTATAAAAAAAAATTATTTAGAGTGGTGATATTTCCCACCCCTCTAAAATTGTATATCCACCCCAATATATAATTATTTTAAAATTTCAACATTGTCCTTTACCCCTAAACATTTGACTGTCAAAATAATAAATCGTCACTAAACTTACAGCGCAATGGTAGTACACGGCCAACCTTAGCTTTAAGTCAAGGTTTAACACCTCATGTCCCTACCTTAATAAAGGTGGGGTTCTCTCTCGTATATATAGGTTTTCTCCCATTTTAATATGGGTGGCTCCAAATTCTATGGGGACAGCTTATTGGAGCCGTATCATTAGGGTCTTATCAACTTAATTTCGATTATCTCTTGAATTCGTCTCAATAGCTCAAATAATAATAATAATAATAAATCAATAGTAAAATAATTGAACTATTGCAGGGATGATTTTAGAGACATTGTAGATCTTTGCCAATCAACTTGTGGTGTAACCCTTTTTTTTATGAAAATAATAAATTAATGGTAAAATAATCGAACCACTGCAGGGATCATTTTAGATTTTGTAGATCCTTGCTTTGGAGAATTTGGTAATTGGGTGAAGTACTGGATCACTTTAAATGAACCATTGACATATAGTAGTAGGGATGGTGTAGCAGGGTCCATGGTCAAGGAGCTTTGCGTGGATCGAATGATAAGGATTTCTAGCCTGATGGGTTTATTGAGTATACGGTCAAGGACATGGCGACAGGTGTGGATAAGAGTGAGAATGATAGGGTGGTGGTGTTGCCGGTGCAAACAAGAGATCTGACAAGATCAAAATTGGAATTTTAATAGAGAGTATGAGGATGATGTTGGTGGAGATTAGGAAGAAGAAAATGATAAATAAGTAATTTATGAGGTATGATTACAAACTTTTAATATTTTAAAATTATTAATTGGGTGAACCAGCAAAAGGGGTGTACATAAAGTATTTCAAGGGTGCCAATTTTGCCACTCAAATATTTAATCCAGTAACTCTGTCTCTGTTACTCTCTTGGCCCACCAACACCTTGTCATTTTCCAATTTCATGATTTCAATCTCTATCATTTTCGAACAAGACTTTTTGCTTGTTTACTTGATCAAAGGTCCACTTAAATTGGGCTTGTTAGTCCGGCCCAGAAGCTCCTTCATTCAATTTTTTCATTTGGGCTCTCTTAAAAATTCAACTTTTTTAAATTTTGAACTCTATAATCAAGCTCCTTTAACTTATTCATTTGAGCCCCAGTTCTGTTTTTAAAATTTTATTAGGTCCATTTGAATTTGGACCTCATAGTATTGAACCTAATTTTTTTATAAAAAGAGTTTCATGTTTGCACCCTATTAAAACAAAATGCACACTTCTTCCATAAGTATACTCTATCAAAAAAAATTTTAATTACATAATAATAATTCATATAATTTGAAAATTAAATTTGAATGTTATTATATTATATTTCTTAAATATATTTAACTAAAATTAGTTTTAAAATAAATTTAATTTTTTTAAAAAATAATCATTTAATAGGACATACTTACCAAAAGGTGCACCTACAATTTTAGGTGGATATAAATATCAAAGTTTTAAGAAACAAAATTTTACAGCAACATACAAACTGAACCAATGAAATTCAATTCAATGGAAATGGATATTCAGATCAAATTGGACCCTTTGAAACATTTTGGGACCCAATCCATCTTCTACATACTCCAAATCAAATTAATTAGGCATCCAATTGACGCCCTTTGATAGACAAATGTAGAACATTTTTGATGCACTTGAGGTAAAAGATGCGTTTGTTGAGTAGTAGCACTTGCGAGATGACCTGTTACTTGTGTAAACAATTTCTATTAAATATGTTGTAAAATAGATCTGAGAGTACTCTTGATAGTCCTGGCTATTTTATGAAATTATAAGTGCATATAACGATGCCAATCTCATTTCACCTCCCATGGAATAAACGTTTTTCTACACTTTTTTTTTTTTTCATTAGCTGAGTTAAAGGAATGTCGAAACCAACTCAAATGAGACTCTAATAACACTGTTGGAATAACTACTCCTAGATATCAGGAAAGATCTAGCCACACCTTTGTAAATATTAATACAAAAGATAGACTCGAACCCGCAAGTGGAGATGGTTTTTCTACCTTTTTATTCAAAGCATTTTGATGTTTATACAACTTTTAAGAGAAGACCAAAAGGTAACTATCTTCTAAAAGAACATTTAAAAGAATAAATCCAAAATAAAAGAACCAAACAGTATGATTTATTTGTCAAAGAAAATGTGCTAAAAGGAGACAGTAGAAAATTTTGTATCATGGTTTGTGTATTGAAGAATAAATTATATCAACCAATTTTCCATCTAAAAAAAATCAAGCTTCAACAAATCAGAAAATGCGGGAATTTGTTGCAATAATCTAATTTAATATACACAAAATTTGAAGCATAGCAAATAATACCGACAAGTACATTAAAAATCTTCCAACTGTCAAACTTAAAGCTGAAGAAATATTGTGAGAACCAGCTGAATAAACTGCTCCAGATTTTTCGTCCTTTATTTTGATGCTTGATGAACCTAAAAGTAATATGATAACCAATCAAGACGGCCAGGACTTTCAAGCGATGACTTTAACATCCGGAAACAAATGGTAGGTCTTTAAATACCAAATCAAGTTATACACCAAAAAAACTAAACTAACAACAAAGCGAAAAATTAATGTTATCTGTGGGGAACAACCTTATCAGGAGGTATGCACAAAGACTATCCAGTAGAGCCATGCCTAATGAAGTTATAATTAATTAGTCCATTAAGGCCAACATGACAACTACACAATAGAAGTCTATGGATTGGGGGCACACTAAAAAAAAAAAAAACATGTGTCGGCTTTCATACAGTGGTCTTCCAACTCTCTCTTTCTAATAAGAAATTTCAAAGGTGTTGAAGTCACTTTCAAGGAGGCAACGAGCGACTTAAACTAGGAGGCAATACTGTAGTTACTTGTTGCAAGGCCAATAATCATTAGTAATAACAAATGAAAAGAAGGCAAAGCATCTAGCACAAGTTTCACAGAGGATAACAATTCAACAAACAGAAGCAAAAGATGATTTTCTCAAATCTAAACACACACAGCATTAAAATGACATACTGAAACATGAATGTAAGCAGCACATGAAAATTTCATTAAACATGAAACAGTACTCACAGTTATATTCAATCCATCCAATGGTTTGATTTTCCAAATCATAAACCACTAGTTTATTTGAAAGCACCAAATCTGCAACAGAAACAATTGGAGTTAACAAACAAAAGATAATTTGTCCAACTATTTATGTTTTACATTTTCATGTTCCATTTTACAACCAAAGCCATCACTATTCAAATGATCCAACATTAGGCTCCACGATACAATATCTTCGCATCACTATTGCCTACATATAAAAATCAAGACCCAAAAAGGGATAATCTCAGTTTCACCCCTGTTGTTTGACATAATCGCTAATAACACCCCCTATAGTTTGTAGAAATCTCATTTTATCCCTTCTATGATTCTAACATACAAAATTAAAAAAATATATAAAATAAAAAAAAAATTAAGGGGCTTTTCGGATTTTTTTTTTGTTAAACAGCAAGGAATTTTTTTAGGTTACAAGAAACATTTGGTTTATTTACTCAAACGATAGAGGGATTCTTAACGATTTCTCAAATTAGTGGTGAATGTTGACTATTGATTATCCTAAAAAAAAAGTGCATTTCAACCCGTACAATTAGGTTTAGGGGTGACATTTTCAGGTTGGATTAGATTGAAAATCTCTCAATCCAACCCAACCCAACCTAATAATAGTCGGATTGGGTTGAATTGGGTTAATCGGGTTGGATTTAATCTACCATAAAAGTATAAAAAGTCTAATTGGTAACTCTTATAGTCTTAATATTTGATTACAAATAAAGATTCAATGATTAAAAATAAAATATTCAATCCATTATAAATGTTGTTATTAATTCTCATCTCTAGCAAGTATTCTTCTAAAGGAAGAAGAAAATCTAGGATTTGGAACTAGGGATCGATGTTTCTCGAGTTGGGTTGGACATCCTAATTTTTTTAAGATTTAAATACCATTAATCACTCTTATTTCTCATTCTCTAATCCATAAAGTTAGATTACTAAATAATGACATAAATTTAAAATTATAAATTTAAGCCAAATCTATGACTTTAACATTTATTGTTGTTTTTCCACTTAATCCAAAATTATCATCTGCCTTTAATTTGCTTATAGTTTTAAACTCGTAGATTGATTGAAAATAAATGAATAAATATTAAGACATTAAACCTACATTAAAATTTTTACATTAATATGGTTATAAACCTCACTTTTTTACATATAATCTAACTTTTTAAATCAACATATTCAAAAAATCTAGAGACTACCCTAGTCCTGCCCGAAAGTGGTCTAGCCCTATTGTATACCCATGTTTGGTAGGTTCATATGCCTATATCAACTTCACATGGCAATTTTAAGAAAAATTTCACTTTAGTCTTGTTGACGTGGTAAACCAGCCAACCAGATTCTTGAGCTCAATGCCGCACAGATGAGGAGACCTGCAACAAACAGATCAGATAATGGCAAAGAAGAGAAGAAAGAAAGAAGAAGAACACACAATGTTTGAAGTGGTTACGTCCACTTTTTTTGGTATTAATGACAGTTTCTCTCTAAATACTCACTCTCTCTGTATTTCGACAGAGTAACAGCTCTATCAATCTCTCAATTTCTGGATCCTTTACAATAAATGTCTCCCTCTATTTATAGAGAAGATGAGGTTACAGATGGAATAAACAGACAAAAGGGCTGATCTTGTTGTAATTAATGCTGCTGACATGCATTTAATGCTTCCTGAATGCTTCTGACTTCTGCCAGGTTAACTCTGGCTTTACGTGGGCCGACTGCTAACCCATGCTGGTTTGGTGAGATTTCCTGAAATTAAGCTGTCATTAGGTGAAAAACCCTTGCTTATCGTATAAGACACGCCATCTTACTGTCTTGCACTGAAACTGGGCGATCCGTGATAAAGAACGGACTGACACTTCGTCGTTACGATCTTTGAGCCGGCCTGGCGATCTCGACGTTGCAATGACCGATCTGCGACCTCAAACGTCGCTGCGAAGGCGATCTGACATTGTCTTCGTTAGTTTTCTCACGGGCTCGATCTTGTCAATCTACTGGAGCGATCTAGCGAACTGAGGAATAGTGTCTTACACTTGGTCTCAGCGACTTGGGCCATTATCTTGATGGGCCTTTGCCGGCCCATTTTGAGGAATCCAAAAATACCCATAACAAGTCTCTAATGTTTAGTGAAAAATTATTTTTTATTCACTAATATGTTTTTAGTTCCCGTCATCACTAATATTTTAAAAATTTATCAAATTATCATTCCATCAATTGACCGTTAGTCAAACTTAACAGTTGAAATGATATTTTGGTTTTTGTTCCACTAACATTAGGAATTAATAAAAAGAAAGACTTTGGATCTCCACCATATCCATCAAAGTTTTATGGATGGTGAAGATTTAAATGATAAAAAATTAAAAAATAAAACCATTGAAAGCTCTACCGTCCATTATAACAAACTGACAGTAGAGATTTGTGTAAAAAATTAAAAGAAAAAAAACAAAATTGCAATAGAAAATAAGAAAAGTAAAGAAAAATTAAAAAGAAAAAAAAAACACCATGATCAAAATAAAAACACATATTTTTTATTAAGAAATCTAAAATTAAAAATCAAAACACCATAATCATCAACACCATAACATCACCAAATCATCAATAACATAACACCATCTCCAAATCATCAAGACCATTTGCCGCCACTAGGTTCAAACAACCTAGGTTCTAGCAACCCAAATGAAAATCTATGTTTCTCATCTCCAGACTTCTTTTTTTCTGTTTTTTCTTTCTCTTTTTTTTTTTTTTGGGCAATTGATGCCGATCTTGCTAGTCAAAATTGATGTGGATTTCCACAAACGCTATCACTACCCAATACCACCATCTTTTTCACCTCCGTGCACAGGACAACCCTTTATGCCTCGTCACCTCTATCTCCCCACCAAAACCTAGTTCATCAAACCCAACACAAAACTTAACCAACATACCACAAACCACCTGAGTTATAATCTAGGATTCCACAAGTTAAAAGTTTATTAACTTTTTAAAATATAAATTAAAAAATGATTAATCACTCTCATAATCACTTTGAACCTTACAACTCCCGAATAATAACTAAATCCCTAAGAGACTTCTAAAACTTGTTAGAGAAGCAATTGATAGTAGATTTATACCTATCATCGTTGGAATTGTCTTGATGAGCCTTTTCATTCATCATGTGACCTTTGGGCTACATGACTTGCTCCTTAAAACACCAAATTCAATTATTTCATACCCATTGTTTCGTTGTTTAGTTTTTTATTTTTTATTTTTTTTGAGATAATATTTTAGTAAGTAAGAGCATCTTCAATATAATTATCTATTTGAATTGAATTTATTACCACATAGAATTATATTGATAATAAGATTAAAAAAAAAAAAAATCTCTCCAATACAGTTATCTAATCCTAATAAAAATTTGATATGACCAAAAAAAAAAAAAATAGAAAATATGAAGATAGATTTCTCAATTGAGAAAATCTCATAGAAATACTGACTAAAATTTCTTATTTTTTCCAATCAATTAAAAATATGAAGATTTTGCCTCACTTTCTCTTCTCTTAATTGTGAATTATAAAATAAAAGATAATTTGATATATATTTTATAAGGAAAAAAAATCTAAAAATCCCCCCAAAAATGGAAAGTATTGTTAGTTCACCATAACTTTTAAAAATATTAGTAAAACAAACCCTTTATTGTCAGTCCAAAAGCAATTTCATCAAAAAATTGAGTGATTTTGTGATAAATTCATGAAAAAATGAAAATATTTTTAGTATATTAAAAATTACAAAGTAAAATTTAATTATAATTGTAATTAAATATATTTATTTATTATTTAATAATTAAAAAATGAAAAAAATTAATTAAAACAAAAAAAAAATTATGGATACCAAATCTTCTAAGTTTGAAGATCTGGCCTAGATCTTCATTAAAGCCTAAAAAAAACAAATCAGTACAACTTGGTTCAAAAACCAAAATCAATACAACTCAGATTTCCATTAAAGCCAAGAAAGAAGATTAAAAACCAAAACAACACTGTTCAAATAAAATGCAAAGAAAAAAAGAAAAAAACAGTACACAAATAATTTTTAGTTCTTCACTAGTATCCAAATCATTTCCAATACACAACATACAAAATGAACCTAGAATCAATACAAATCAAACCCATATATATTGTTTTTATCCAATCAGTTTTTCACTTATGCACAAATCAAACCCATATCATTCTCTACACAATAAATAACTTTAATTAATTGAACGTATAAATGAAAATATTATTCTATACACAACCACCCAGATGAACATATCCAACAAAAAACCAAAACATCTCTAGATCTCCAATCTCTCTCTTAGAGTTACCTAACCAAATCGATGATTAATGTATTAAAAAAAACAATCTACAATCTAAAGATCCAGGCAATCTGGAAAACCCTCAAACCTCTCCGCCTTTGCTTCTACTATCTTTCCAAGTCTAACCACTCATTTGGTATAAACGCACTGGCTTCATCGTCAAATGAACCCAGATGGGTTCGCTGTAATCGAACTAACCTAGGAAAGGGCTCGACGATTTGATATAAACCTACTTGGGTTCATCATCGTAGAAGGAACCTCGGTAGGTTCGTTCCAAAACTTCGAACCCAATTAGGTCTGTCGTTAAACCTAATGGGTTCAGTTGTCTGGTGATGGTTGAAGTTCAATCATACTAGATCTCTGGTTAAACTGCAACCATGGACATCAGTCGTCTATCATAGAGATGAACGATAGATATCCAAGATTTTTTTTTTTTATCCTAGAATTTTGTTTGTTTCTTTCTTTTAGTGGTGGGTGGGTGGTGATAAATGGTGATGTAGTTAACTGAGATGAGGGAGAGAGATGGTTGGGAGAGATGGTTAGGTGAGATGAGGTGGTTAGATAGGGAGAGATGGTTTGGTGATATGCAAAGTTTTCTAAAACTAATTACTTTTATTTTATTTAATGATTAAAAAATTCATTATTCCATCCATTTGTCCTTTGTAATACATTTACTTTTATACCCTTATATTTTAACGAAATCGTTAATTTATTGATGGAAATCATCAGCCCTTTAACGGTTAGACCGTTTTGGTAATATTCTCAATATGAGAGGTGGTTTGATATTATTTTCAATTCTAAGAAAGCAAAATAATAATAACTCATTTTATAATGATTGATTAAAAGTAAATGCATATTTTATTTTAAATAATTGTATTGGAGATGAAAATATAGATTTCTATATTTTTTGAGTAAAGTGAATCTATGTTCAAAGAAATTCTTGATGTTGTACTAATAGAAACTCAAAAGTGGATAATAGTATTTGCTCTAACAACTATTTGTATATATTTTCATTTTTAGTATGGTTTGTTTTGTTGCGTTTGTTTAGGACAATTCTTTTATGATTTGTCAATATTTAAAATTTGTCATCAGTAAATTTCAAGATTTTCCTTATTTTGGTTAATTAAGAAATATAATCCTTTAATGCATGTTTGGCACACCGATCAAAAGAGACTAGGCTCGAATTTCCAGTCCCTATATCTTGTCTGGACCTTGATTTCTCCAATGCTACAGAGGTTAGGACTATCTCTATCAGAGACCGAGAGAGAGAAAAAAAATGAAATTATAATATTGTTAAGAATTCTTTTATATTAATATATTTCTTTCATAAAGATATTATTATAAAGTATTAATTTTATATGAATTGAAAATTAAATCATATTTCATTTTAAAGTTATATATAATTTTAATTAATTTTAAAATATTATTTAAATATTTTTACGCATAAAGTAATTTAATTTAATATTATATTAATTAATCTAATAGGATCAAACAAAAACTATAATTATTTTGTATCTAATTCCAGACTACTCCAAAACAAGTGACAATATTATTCTAATCTAACGTCAACTACACCAAAACTACACCAAAGATATTATAAAGGAAAATTTTTAATTTTGTCCCTATAGTTTTGAAAAATATTAAAATTTTAATTGTGGATTGAAAATAGCTCCCATCTTCTCTAAAGTTTCTCATAGCACATTAATTAGATCCTTAATGTCAGTCAACTGAATGAGATGAAACAATAAATCATATAGATTGTGGCTCAATGCAACTCAAATATTCTATACCAAACATGATTTTATGTTCGTGGTACTTGTGTTAGTAATAAATATACATATATATATATTTATATGTATATATATATATATGATCCAATGTGAAACAATAAAGTTCAGTTGAAGAACAATACACCAAGGTTGCTTTTCATTGGATATTTGCTACAGCCAGCACAATTAACCTACAATATGTCACTTCCTGTGTCTACTACTACATAATATTCCCTTGTTGGACTCCTTAGACCAATTTTAGCAAAATAGCCCCATCAACATTTGCATACACACTCATTTCGGGAGCAAGAAAATTTTTGTTTGAGAGTCTACATTCAATTCTCCCCATGGCAAAATGCATCTCGTCTAAAGGTCCACTATGACGAACCTCTTTCACTAGCAGCTCATGAACAATCACCCCAAAAAAGTCCATGTTTTACTGCATATGAAGGAAGTGACTGAAACATGAAGACATGAACCGCTACTTTTGAATCCCGTTATTTCCCAATGGATCTAATGCTCGCTCAATGGTATCCAACGTTTGGATTTAGTTCCACTTTGTTACAACTACCTCATACCATTGATCCTTAGGTGTTTTCAATCTCTTTTGTAAACACTTCATCTGCAAAGAAACGAAAAACAAAAATAGAAATTATAATCAGAAAATCTAGTTCGCGTAGGTATGCAATAGTTCGCGAAAGCATGAAATTGTTCCCGAAGGCATGCAATGGTTTGCGAAGGCATGAAATTGTTTACGAAGTCGTGCAACAGTTTGCAAAGGCATGAAATTGTTATACTAGCTAGTCTGAATAGTTCATGAGCCCTAGCCTTTCGTGAACTAATAGTCCCTTCGTGAAAAAACTGATCGACGATCGAACAACCTATCATTGTCTAAATCATTCAAAAATGGTTTCCCTCCAAACCATCCTCCCCTAAATGTATACAATCCAAGTTCAATCCAATGGAAATCAATCACCATTAACATTTACCACACAAAATCCAATCTAAAACAGGGAAAGAATTAAGTTTCCTTACCTTGAATATGAAAAGTCGCAAGTCAATGAACAACGGTCTCCTCCGCCACTATCTCTTCCGTCATCGTCTTCTCTCCCATTGCCATTCGTTTGTCTTCTCTCTTCAACCATAAGTGGGCGCTCGATAGAGTTTGGTATTGCGTTTTGCTTGGAGTTTTGGTGTGTGTTTGTAGGAGAGATATGTTGTTTTTTAAATTAAAATGAGTTGTTGTTTTATCTTCTTTAATGTTTTGATTCAAAAGCCATTGTTTGAATCTGATTCATTTTCATCCTCTTTAAAGCATATCCATTTTACAGATCAAGGACATTTTTATCATTAAAAAAAATAATAATAATAAATAGTAATTTGGTGTTATTAAAATTCACATCGGTTCTGTAGTGTTTGTAAAATATGGTGCCAGTTATTTGGTGTCATTAAAAAAAAAAAAACCTCAAAACGTTTTTGACCCTTTTATTCAAGGTGTTTTCATGTTTCCACAACTATTAAAAGAACATAGAAAGAAAACTATTCTACTAAAAGCACTTAAAAGAATAAATCCAAAATAAAAGGACCAAACAGTGTCGTTTTATTTATCAAAGAAAGTGTACTAAAAAGAGATAAACTAGAAAATTTTTTATCATGGTTTCTCTATTGAATAATAAACTATGTCAACTAAGATTTTCAATCTTAAAAAATCAAGCTTCGACAAATCAGAAAATGCTATATGGGGATTTGTTGCAATAATCTAATTTAATATACACAAAATTTGCAACTTAGTAAGTAATACCAACAAACTTGTTAAAAATCTTTCAACTGTGAAACTAAAAGCGGAAGAAATATTGTGAGCACCAACTGAATACACTTCTCCGGATTTTTCGTCCTTTATTTCGATGCTTGAAGAACCTAAAAGCAATCATAATAACAGCTAAGAAGGTCAGGACTTTCAAGAGATATATTCAATATTCCAAGTAAGAATTCCCTATCATTTTATTATTTTTTTGCGCTAAACTTTTGATTCACATCAGTATAAAAAAAATTGAAGGTCAATATTGTTAGATTTTTTTCTCTCTCATACGTCACTTAAACTTTTCTCATAACAAAGAGTTTAATATATATATATAAATAAATAATTAACAGATAATCCTTATTGTTGGTCTACATAATCAATTATATATATACAACAAAAAGTAAACTGAACTAGCACACATAACAGTATCAATGGTATTCGTGAACAAAGTACAAGCAGAACTCGTCTCAAATTTTGAGAAACAATTGGGTTTGTTGCAGCATATATCTTTGGGACTTTGAATTCATGGTTGAGGTCAAACCCAAAAAGAAAGACAAGCAATTCAAGCATATCTGTGACGAGCATTAGAATGACATACTGACGACCCGAATGTAAGGGGCACATGAATTAAATTTCATTAAACATGAAATAATACTCACAGTTAAATTCAGTCCATCCAATGGTTTGATTTTCCAAATCATACACAACTAACTTATTTGAGAGCACCAAATCTGCAAAATAAAGATTTGGAGTTAACAAACAAAAGATAATTTGTCAAACCATTTATGTTTATTTTTTTACGTTCCGTTTCATGACCAAAAGATAATATTTTAGCATTGCTATTGTTTATGTATGGAATTAATAATGCAAAATCCTGGGTTTATTGGGTCATTGATCGAATCCATCCAAAATGACTCAAACTCAGACCCGAAATCCAAAATAGTTTGGATGACGTTAAATAACTACATGAGAAGTTATAGACAGTTATCAAGCTACATCTGCCTTTTGGGACCTCACTTTAAATACAAGTTTTCTGGGGAGGAGTTTTAAGTTGGTCAAAAACTCTGAGAAGAACAATACATACACAGACAAAAGTAGAGAAAAACAAAATGCAAAAGACAATAGGTAGGGATATTTTACACAGTGAATTGAGGTTTTGATTTCTATCATTGGTTATTAGATTAATGATATTGAAATCTAACAAGATTTAACAATTCATTCTCAGAGACATTTTCGAGAACAACGAGTTTGTATTTTAATTACTGTTTTTGATCTACAGTACATGTTGTTTATTGCTTTCCAAAAAACAAATTACATATGCATTTCAACCCATACAATTAGGACTGTCAAATATAGGGGTATTTAAGTCCTTGTTCATTGGAGTAAGAGCTAGCTTATCTCACAACTATTGAGCTTTTGGAAAATTAAAAACTTTCTGCTTACTTCACCAAGGGCAATATATATATAATTCCAAGATTTTACACTTCTGACAAACCATTCAGCAACATTAAAGTAACAAGAAACAATTCTAGACTGTACCTCCCAATAGAATTGTTTTCTTCCCACCATCCTGCCAACCAAAGCACCACACATCTTCCTGAGGTAGGAAATAAAAGTTGGTACATTATCTAAAAAATAAAATAAAAAATCCCTCATGGATGTGAAATGAAAATTTTGAACTATATTTCATGAAAAATAAAGATATGGTGATAATTATTCCAACTAAAGTGATTGTAACTTTGTTAAACTTCAACAAATTCTATGCTGTAGCTTCACAATATATATTCCTTATGTTGTTCATAAAGAAATATAATTTAATTATTTCCTACTAATCACCATTTCTTACAAATTTTTATAAGCCCACCACAATCAAATTCACAAAACTTTAGGAATTTAACTAAATAAATAGATCAAAACTTTAGGAATTCAACTAAATAAATAGATCAATGAAAAGATCTTTGATTAATATAAAGACATCTAAATATCGTGAGATGCACAAATTCTCAAATTAGTGGTTTAAACACCAAGTTAGCAATAACTTATCCATACAAAATTTTTATAATATACCGAGTTTCCACCATAGAACTAATAATAACTCTATGCTTTCTAGTATTATTATCATATTGTGTGAATACACATGCTTTGATCAGATTAATTATATTAAAATAAGTATTATTTAAGTATTATAGTAATAACCAGATCAGAACTGCACATTGCATTGGTATAAAACATCTAAAACAGCTTTACTTACATCATTCTCGAACAGGTACTCGTGCGGGTAAACCATCAGTGTAAGAGAATTTTCAAAATGGAATTTTACAACAGGAAATTCATCATCAACACTGCCAGAATACAGTGAAAAGAAATATAATCAGAACAGTGTCTGAACGTCACGTGTTTAATCAGTACTTGGTAAACTTAAGATGCAAAATCAATGTTTAATAATTTAATGCATTAATATAAGTCACCAGGGTAAGAATAAACAACTGAAGTGAAAAAGGTACCAATAACAGGACATGAGCCATGATTTATAAAATGTTGTTCAAAATGATAGGCACAATGCAAACAAATTTAAACCGGAAAAGCATTTTATAAAGTTGTTCTCGTCGGAGCTTAGCAGATCAAGACTACTTAAATTAAAGCTTTGTAATATATGTTCATTAGATCATCCATGTTATTTACATTCTGATTGTTTAAATAACTACAACAAAAGAAGGCAGTAACTTCCAGGTAAGAAAAATACAAATGACTTAATCTTCAATGCCACAGCTTTTTCTCTCACTGAACCATATAATAGAAGATTGAGCAAAAGTGATCGAACAAAACACAAGTACTAGCCTACTAGAAGTATTCATGTTAGAGTGATTCGTAAGTACTAGCTTAAGGCTTGATTGACATTTTGTATCATGCACTGTAACTTTTTAAATATAATTAGTTGCGCTGAAAAGTTAATTTATTGTAAGGTTAATAAGCAAAATATGTGACTTATTGTACACTTAAAATCAGTATAATACTCGCAAATATTATATTAATCATTATCAATTTATAATATCTAAAATAGACATATATATATTTGAAGTTTAAAAAATTATGTAATTTAATAATAATGTTTAATAAAAAAAAAATAAAGTATCTAAGTTTATTTGTCATAATTCTCTAAAATTTATATATTTGATGATATTAACAATGAAAATAAATTATCAAAAAAATAAAAAATAAATAAAAAGAGAGAGAGAGAGAGAGAGACTTTGTACTAAAAGATTTCTATATAATTCAGGTCGGGATATAACTTTCCTTATATTAAGACTAAAAAGTATAATTTGATCATTTAAAAGGTTTATTAAATTTTATAGCAAATTATTTCATAATCACTTAATAAAAGTAGTATTCCAGTACCCGTTTCTTAAAATAGCTACGAAATCAATTCTGAATATCAAATAATTACTTTTTGAAGTTATATTAAACATATATTTTTAAAACAAAATTTTTTAATTAAGTAATGTTAACTACTCAAAATGAAAAATCAAAAGGGACCTTAATAAAACATCATGTTGTCTTTTTTTATTTATTTATTTTGTTTAATGTCCTTGTCCAACGGTTTTATAATGTGAGTAAATTAGTTTTAGACACTTGTGCTACTAAAGTTCAACTTATTTCTCCGTACATAAAGGAGTAGAATCACCTCCCTTTAGTACCTAATATATTACTTTTAGGTTTTATTTGGCACACGGGATTGAAATTTGAAATGAGAATAAGATTAGGATTGGAATAGATTAGATTGAATTGGATTTAATTAAAAAATTACTATTTCATGTTTGGTAGAACTTGAGATTGAATTAAAGTTATATCATATTTGGTGTAAGTTGAAAATAGATTAGAATAAAATTAATTTAAATATACTTTATTTACACTTAATTAATTTTAAAATTAAATTTTATAAAAAAAATGAAACAAAGAAAAAATTGGGTTGTTGATGATATTGATGAACTGGGTTGATGATGTTGAAGATTGTGGAGATCTACCAGATTGAATCTCTACTGTCTATCTAAAGAATATGGTAGATCTCCACCGTCTTCAACATCATCAACCCAATTCATCAACATCATCATCTCTCACAACAATAATATCATCAATATCATCAACAACAACAAAATTCATCAACAATATCAAAACAAGAACTTCAAAAAAAATATAAAATAAATGAAACAACATCAAAATAGGTGGACAACTGGGTTCAATGAACCCAGATGACCTTCATCTAGGTGAAATCTGGGTTCGACGAACCCAAATGAAGAGTTAATCTTCATCTAGGTTCTATCGAACTAAGAACCTCTCTGATTTTGGGTTCAATCAAACCTAGACCATAACATCAATCAAAAAAGAAAAAAAAAATTGAAGAAGATGATGAAAAGTGCTGCTGCTACTGAGCTCGTCGATGGCAATTGTTGTGTTCGTCATTGGCGATGGAGGAGGACATGGGAAGGAGATAGCGAGAGTAAGAAAGAGATAAAGGAGTGAGAGAGAGATGGATGGAAAGTGAGAAATCCCAAACCCACTAAATCCCACCATTTTGGTTGGGAATGCCCATTCCCATGAAACCGAAAATGAGAGGGCTTGGGATTGGGAAGTGAATCCTTCCCATTGCTCTCCAAATGTAGCATTTGAGATTTTAGGATATTTTGAATCTCAAACCCACGTGAAATTCGGCGTGCTTACCACCAAGAAAGAGAAGAAATCATATTATATTACTTCATTAAGATGAGATATATAGTTTCAATTAACCTTCAAGGTCTCTATTCATATTGTAATCTAATTTGGACTATATAGTTATTTTACTGTGTGTAAATCATTAGGAAAAAAAAATGTCGATAGAACTAACCATCAAAATGATAGACAACTATAATATTTGAAAGTTACATTAGCGGTGTAAAAGATAAAATGCTACTTACTTCTTAGCAAACTTAAAACAAGAGTCCTGCTCAAAAGCCTGCAGTTGGAATCCCTGATGTCCACCCATAATCTAAACTATAGAAAGAAATACTAAATATTTAACAGACAGGTTCTAATGAACGAAATTATAAAGTAAGCATGTACCTTAGTGATCAGTTGCTTGTAAAGGTCTGATGGAAAATATGCCAAGGTTGTTCCACTGTCAATTATTGTTCCTCTCTGGTCTCCGGTTTCAAACACATATGTTGGAAGTTGCAAAACATCACCACCCACTTCAACTGCCTTCAAATTAACACTGTAATGTGGCCTACAATTGTTAATAAAAGCACAACAGAATTCATAAACCCAATTTACCTGTGGATTGAGAAAATAGTAACTCAAGCTTTCAATAAAGATTATTACAATGGCTTATAAACAAACGAAAGTTATGATGCAAAGTGTTCTACCATTCCTTATCCACAAGCTCATAGTAACTAATTATTACAATGGCTTCAACTAAACTATTACTAAGAGAATAAAGAGTAAATTGGAACAATACATTATACTGCAAAAAACTAACTACAATTATATATATGGGGCACATTCTACAGTGTATATATTTGGATACTGATATACCTTATGAGTAATTATATTCTAAAATTACTAATTGAATTTATTATATTTGATTATGTATTATTATATGTTATTACAACTTAATGAGTTAGATCACATTTAATTATCATGTTTAGTTGTAATCATCTATATTTAGCTGTAATCAGATATAATAAAATACAATCAGTAATTTTAAAACGTAATCAGTTCAGATGTATCCATATCTAAGTGAATTTGAAAATACCAAAGTTTGGTTTTTTCAATGTAAAGGTCAAATAAGATAACTCATTGCCAACGTTATTTTATAAAATACAAGCGGATGAATGAGAATAATAATTCATTAGATATTAGAAAGGAATATTGTAAATATAACAACAAACAGAAAAAGCTAAGTTAGATTTACTTACGTATTAGGTACCAACGGTGTCGTGCCAACTGTTGGTGACACCACGTCCCCTATAGCAAGGATTCCACCTCCGTTTACAACATCCAAGCAATGTGCAAACTCCTTTTTGACCTTACCGGCAGCTGCTAGCTGGGAAAGAATGGATGATTTATCTTTTCCGAGCCCAAGTATCCCATCAACTGCTGCTTCATCAGAAGATGAACCTAGGTTCCCAGATTGATTTGCTCCACAACTATCCAGCAGAACAAACTTTAATATAATGTTGATGGACGGTTATGAGATAGAATTATGTGTTTAAATTTGCAAATTTTCTCTTTTTCTCTTTTTGTTTTTTTAATTTTTTGAACCTTTGCTTTTTGTAGATGTTCTGATTTCAACAAAATGGCTAATTTTCGTCTCAATTACATTATTAGTTCTAACAAGATAGTATGAACCTATAATTGGAAGCTGAAAATGCTGCAATAGTTCATATAAATTAAAATGACATCGTTCTAAAGAACATTGAAAACCCTAAGCACAACTCATTATATATATATTTATATATTTACGTATATAGTGTGTGCGCATTGTTGAAAATATAAACTTGTTTTTTGAGCAAGCCCATTACCAAGCCCAAGTCCATCAAGAAGAACTTTCTAAGGTTAGGTATAAGGTTAGGTGTAAGGTTAGGTGTAAGGTTAGGTGAGTCAATTTAAAAGTATTTGTTTGGTTGGTGAAATTGTGTGGTTAGGATTTATTTGTATTTGTTAATTTGAATGGTTTAGATTAATTTTCTAGCACTATATATAGCCCCTCTTGCATGAGGTCTAAACATCACAAAGAAGAAGAAAACATAAGAGAAGCAAAGCTTCTAGTGAGTGTGTGAGAAACAAAGCAAAACTTTGTATTGTGAGGTGTTTTGAGTGTTGTAAAAGTTTTATTTTTGTTTTAGTGAGAATTTCGATCCAACACGCATGAGTGCCCGCACGTGCATGTAGGGCTACATGATATGTTTTGATGTACTTGAAAGAAGCTCTCCTACGAAAATTTCTTCCGTGACAAACTTAATAGAAACTGTGTTAGTATTTTGAGATTCCATCGAGCCCAGCATACCACATAAGAATATCATTGAAATCCAGAAGGCATGAAGACATTAATTGAAAATTAATATAATTAGTAGTGAGGTTTAAAATTTAGTTGAATTCCTTTACCGTTTGATACCAGTATGACCTTGTAGGTACAATAATATAGAGCTAAAGTTTACAAAGAAAATGTTGAAGATTCTAGTTATTAGTCTTTACTTATTCTCAAATCAAAAGATAAAAAATATAGGACCACTTACACCAATAATATAAGAAAAAGCTACATAAAATTTCCTCAATTTGTATCTAGAACTACTGACAAGACAGATAAACGATACTTTCACTATTATATAATTAAACGATATTCTTAACAAGATAACAGTCAAAGATGGCTACATAAAATACAAAGTGAATTTTCCAACAAAATGTCAAGCTTGTGTAAATGCGGGTCATTTTCATGTGTCATTTTCATGAACGGTAAAACCACATCAACGCTAAACTTAATGTAAATATATATATATATATATATATATATATGTATATGCACACAGAGAGTTGTAGGCTATCAAAGGCGAAAATCACTATTAAATCACTTTGCATGCAAATGCACCAATGACTGCCAGGTGCATGGTACAACATAAGAGCATAAAATCCAAGAAGAGCAACTCACCCGAATATTATACTTGCATTCGATTTGCCGGTCTGAAGGTTTCCAGTTACTTGTTCTAGCTGCACATAGTCCTTGACAAAGTATCCAGAAGTCGAGCTTTTATCTTCATAAGTAACACCATATGGGCAACGTAGACCTCTCTTACAATTAGGAAGGTTACCATCAATTGCGGGGAAGCAATATTCATCAGTACAATCAACCTCTTCAGAAGTTTCGGAGTAAGCTGGATCATATAATTTCAGGTCTATCTGCATTAGAATATCACCATAATAAATGAAAGTTATGTACCAAACACGATTCTATGTTCGCGGTATTGTGTTAGTAGTGTGTGTGTGTGTGTGTGTATATATATATATATATATATATATCTGATCCAATGTGAAACAATAAAGTTCAGTTGAAGAATGATACATACACCAAGGTCGCTTTTCATTGGACAGTTGCTGCAGCCAGCACAATTAACCCACAAAATGTCACTTCCTGTGTCTACTAGTACGTAATAGTTCCTTGATGGACTCCCCAGACCAATTTTAGCAAAATAAAACCTAATTCAAGAAACCAAGTAAACCACATTAGAAACTGCAATACCCTAATTAAATCCTGAGTGGAGAGGCATATAACTAGATTCAGATAGCCTGTGAGTAGATGGACATATTACTAGACAAAACTACGTAGTTTCACAAAATAGGAATACATATTTTTATGTTAATTAATTCATCCTACAATGCTTTTATGTCTTGTTCACTTCCACCGTATTTATACAAACTTGATTTTTTTTTTTTTTTGCTAGTTTTTTGCTAATTCTTTTAATGTTGTAAAATCTTTATGAGTGATTATTAATATTATGTTAAGTAATAAATTTTAAATAGTTATTGAAGAGAGAATAGAAAATAAATGTCGCAAAGCATTAAACAGTCCGAACAGTATTCATATTTAGCTCTTTTGTATTTATATAACTAGATTTAATTAGTTGTTAGTTATAGATTTATATCTCTTTTTAGTATTTATGAGACAATTTTTAACACTTTTAAGGAATTATTTGAATTATTATATCGAATTCATCATATTATATATTTATTTTTTTAATAAATGGCTTTATAAATAGCTGGATAAAACAGTAATGGAGAAGCATGTCCCATGCATTAATTCTACCCCACCTGGCTTCACTCCACTTCTTCTAATGTAGAGAGAGATTTAAAAATGGATGGGTATCATAAAAAATAAATGATGTAATTGAGGCCAGGCACCATGAGTGCCACCCCCCACCTAACCCACTCTATTACCTTCCCCACACAATTTAAGAAAGTTAATGACTTTCCCAGTCAACCAAGACCAGGTCAACCCAGTCAAAATAAATGCATAAATTAATAAAATTCCACAAATGTACACATAAACACAACCACAAAAACTTTTTTATTAATATTCTAACAAGTAATAATAAATTTTCTTTCAAATACGTTATCGCAATGGCACCAATCCACCCGCCCAACTTCTTAAACAAGTAAAGAAGAAGGTTTAAGTATCAGTCCAATAATATGTGAGCAATTTTTTCATTTAATATAAATAGACCTCTTCTGGTTTTTAAGAGCAACATTCTGGACTATACGTTAGAGTTTTATCTCAACTAAATTTTGACAGTTATCTGATTTAGTGTCAAAAGATTTAAAAAAAAAAAAAAAGGGAGACATGTAGGGAGGTAGGATCTATTTCTAGCACATACATGAACACCCCCAACAAAAGACCATAACCGAAAAAAATATATATACTGAACCAAAAAGTATATACCAATTGCATATATGTACACCAAATAATATGGTAGATATGTTACTCCAAAGAAACCAATCAATCTAAACACACAAACAAAACATAAAATTCAACAAATTTATACACAAATAAAATCACAAAAGAAACTTAAAACATACCCAGCTTCAGAGGGGAGACTATTGCCACCCATTGGAAGATCAACGGCGGAGAGAAATCTACCTCGGCGGCGAGCATCATGAGCCTTGAGTGCAGTCAACGTCCTCTCTTTATTACCACCAATCCTGAACTTGTTCTCAACTTGTAAAACCAAGTTGCCAGAAACGCTGTTGCCACCCAACTGAACCACCACAACCACCAATACCAAGACCGCCGCCGCCAATCTCCTCATTTCCATCCCCACCAAACCGCCTGTCACTCTCTTTTTCTTTTGGGTTGCTTTAATTCTCTGTCTAGGGAAAAGACAGAGAGAAGCAGGCTGAGAAGGCAGTACTACGTTTCATTTTCAACGGCAAAACAACGCAACCTTTTGTGGCATCACATCACAATTATTTTTGGCCAATATAAGGAAAAATAATTATATTTTGTTTATATGACAATACATTATTTGCTTTTAGCTGAAATGAAGGTTTTGGCTTAAATGAAAGCTCCAGTCTTGACTAACTTAAAATATTGACAAACGCTCTCTACGGTTAAGTTAACCAGTGGTTATACTCAAAATCATACCATTAAAATGTTGATTTTGGTGTTACATACTCTAGATTACTTTCAAAATATAATATCAACGATAACGTTTGATATTCATTTTTTACCAAAACCAAAACTTGAAAAGAAAAAAAGAAAACATTGTTTTTAATATGGAAAAGAAACTACTGTAACTAGATATTAAAGGAAATTATTACATTATGTCTAAGTCTTGCACTATTAACTATCAAGGTTTTAACATTAATTTGAAACTCTTTTAGAAAGATCGTACATATTATAACCAATATGTTAGAAAACCATTGCCTCTATTGAATTCTTCTTTGTGATCATATTTATAAGAAATTAAAGTCTATAATTTTCTAACTTCTTATATAGTTTTCAGTTCTCATTCTTGCTCTTGCTCTTGAATTTTTAATAACTTTAGAATTATTATTCTACAAATACTTTAACTTTGTAAGAAAAAGGCACCGACGATGAAAGTCGAAATCAAAGTATTTAAACTAGTGGAAACTTTAGTTCTTCATAATTTCTTCTTGATGACCTCTCAATCTGACCTTAAACATTTTTACATTATTTTTTCTTGTTAACATAATAGCTTTAAATGTTAATTTGATATCTTTATTATAATTAGTTCTTTGATTTCAAAAGCTCTAACACTATATCTTTTATTGTAAAAGATTTGCGCATTTTATGGATTTTCCATTAATAGTTATATAGATGTGATGTTATATTATAGTTAAATTGAACTATTAGAAGTTTAAATGTGTATTGCTTTCGTCTATATATTTGTTTTTTGCTTTTGTCTATATATTTGTTTTTTTATATTAATTATATCATTAGTTAAAAACTAAATCAAGTCTATGGGCCAAGTTCAGGGCAAATTCCTCCAATCCGGTTAGGATTTTAGGTGAAAATTAACAACTCGTTTAAGGCACAGGTCGGGTTTGGAATGGGTCGATCCAAACCTGCTCGGACTGATTGTAGTCACACGTACAGCTCCAACGTCCCATTCCTCCAATCCATAAGATGTACAATAAATTTTATCTATGGCAACATTTAAAAAACAACGTGCATAAGATCTATGTAGTTGTAGTTCACTTATGGTAACATGCAAATAAAATATACTGTGGAAGGAGTTTATAATAACGTGTAAAACTATATGACAATATGCAAAATCATGCATGTTGTCAAAACCATGCAAATGCATATTATTATAAATAACAACTTGCATTGTTATTCAAAAATGAAGCGTTTTAAACACATATTTACATAAAATACTTTATTTGTACATTTTTGCACGGTTTTAGCAACATGTATAGTTTTGCATATTATCATATGGTTTTGCACGGTTTTGCACATTGCCATAAACTCCTTTCACAACATGCATTCTTTGTATGTTGTCATAAGTGATCTACAACAACATAAACCTTATACACATTGTCTTTTGAATATTGTCATAGATAAAATTTCTTGTGACGAATATTTAATAGAGTGTTAAGACTATATTTGGAATTGGGTAGGGTGACATAATATTTAACTAATAATTAATGTGTTGTGTTTTTTTTTTTTTTTTTTTTTTTTTGACAAGCAAATATTAACACGTGAATTTTCCTAGGCTCTAGTTAAATGATTAGAAGAAAAATTTAATGTTGGTTTATGTAATTAATCTTATATATATAAGTGAGTTTTCACATAAAAGCAAGGGAAGTTAGCGAAATTTTTCCCTGATAAAATTATTATAAATTAGATTGCATATGCAACAGAGTAGCTAGGATCAAATAAGCAATGGAAAAATGAGTGCAGTGATGAGAGAGGAGAAGAAGAGGGAAGAGGAAGGGAGAGACCAGAAGGGGAGAAAAGAGAAGAGGATGGGAGGGAAGAGGAAAACAGAAAGAGGAGTTGTGATTAAGAGAAGAAGAAAGAGATGAGAAGAGAAGAGAGGAAGAGAGAAGAGATAAGGGGGAAAAAGAAGATGACATAAGAGAAGGTGAGAGAGATCGTGAGGAAATAAATGAAAAAGATCGAACAAAAGTGGATGCGACAGCAAAAGAGGCATTTGAAAAAGCTGGGCTGCTTCGTGGCCAAAGCACTTTACTGTGTGATCATGCACCTATTTTAAACTTAATTTATGTGTAGTTAGTCCTCTTTTTTTAAATGTAGGGATTATAAAATTTTATATATAATAAGGGAAAATGCTTAACCACATTGTGTTTAATACTTCTTTTAAATCTTTCATGATTATTTTTATTGAAAAAAAAAATTGAATTTAAGTTGTTTGAACTCCAATATTTGCCAACTCTTATCTCCCTGTAGATATAACGTGTAAACCAATCAAAATCATGTTATATAATTACCACAAAGAAATACAGCAGGCATTTAATATAATTACGATTAAAGGCAGTTACCCCATAAAATTTCTTATTCAAGTCAGTATCAGAAAGCGAATCGTCATGCACAGACCGTGTTTTAGGATTATAATAAGTCGAGTTGACATCTAGATCTAAAAGGTATTTAGTCGTGTCTTCTCAAACATACAAATTTCTGCACACAATATAATATAAATTTTTGAGATGCATCATAATATTGCAGAAACCAGTATGAAAATTCCCAAAAGTAAAGAGACAAACAAACAAGGGGAATAGAGATATTAAAAGTCATAATAACTATTCCTATACTTCCACCACCTATGGTAAGAACACGCTTCTCAACCTTTGCAAAATCCATCTGTTTGTTCTTATCAACCTTAGCTTCATCAACCTTCAGGGCATCTTCATCATCCTCTTCATCACTGACCTCACCCTCTCCATTCTGCTTACTATTTTTCTTCCCTAATTTTCTATATGGTTTTACATGTTGTTATATGATTTTGCATGGTATTACACATTACCATAAACCCCTTTCACAATATGCATTCTTTGCACGTTATCATAAGTAACCTACGATAACATAAACCTCATGCAGGTTATCTTTTGGACGTTGTTATAGATAAAATTTACTCTAATGACATTATGATTGTTTTGTTCTCCTTATTTATATGTTCTGGTTATTTTGCTTTATCTAATATGTCTTGCTTGTAAGGATTTTGCTCAGTTTTGATATGTTTTGCTTGTAAACCATTGGGATTTGTTTTAGTTTTTAATTTTTTTAATAAAAAGTGGAGATCCCAAATCTTTACCATTCATTTATCTTGATGAACGATGGAGATCACATTTGGGATCTCCATTTTCATTTTTTTTCAATTTTAATTATTTGTTAATTTTTAATTTTTAAAAGACAAATATGAAGGGCATATTTGTCTTTTTTAACATTATTTTAAAAGCGACAAAGGAATTCCACTTCTTGTAAATAGTCCAGCAAGAACATTTTTGTTTTTCATGATTTTGTCACAAAAACACCTAACTTTTGGATAGAAATCGCTTTTGGACTAATGGCTGGAAGTTTTTGGCTAATCTTTTCAAAAGTTGAGATTCAATGATATTAATTTCTATTTCAGAGGGTTTTTCAACTCCACGTCCTGTAAATAGTCTAACAAGGGCATTTTTGTTTTTTCGTGGTTTTGTCATGAAACCATCTAACTTTTGGATGGAAACCACTTTTAGATTGATGGCAGGAGTTTTTTGGTTAATATTTTCAAAAACTGGGGTTTAGTAACATTATTTTTTATTTCAGAAGATTTTTTAGATTTTTCCCTAAAAAATATGAATTGAGTTGCAAATCTCAAACATAAGAACTAGGATATACATCAAAGTATAAAAAAAAAAATGATTGGGTAGATCCAATCTAATTCCATATTGTTAATTCTACATAGTCCAATTACAATGCAATTTAGTCTGGACTACTTATTATAGAATTTGAATGTGGCTTAGAACTACAGTACTTATTGTTTTGATCTAGTCGATTCCAATTTGAATTTTGTGAAAATGGTATGTGATAGCACCTTTTGATTATAGAATCTGGTAATATTATCATCTACTTAATACTTTGAGTTTCAATAGCACTAAAGTATGTACACGAGCCAAAATGCCCCTAACAAGATGCTCTTCTTTCATCTTTGTCTTCTAACTTTCTCTTTTCTTTCCTTTTTCTCTCACCATATTTCTACCTAATTATACATTCTTTTCTACAATATCATTTTCCAACAATGAAAAACCTTATTTTGATATTCATAACAATCAATTAAATGATCGTTTATAGTGAAAATATGATTTGAGTTATTTGAATCTATGTATGCTTTCTTTAAATACATTTCTTTTAATTTTTGTTATGTTTGGGTTGATTTGTTGGATTTATTAGATAGTTTAAAATGAAATTTGAAAATAAAAAATAAATAAATAATAACAAAAATAACTCGAATTTTCTCAAGAGAAGGTCCACTTAAAAATTTAAAAATAGAAAATATATACATACCTATAAATATATATATATATATATATATATAGGGAGAGAAGGTGTTAATTACTCTCAAAGGAAATTTTCCTTTTGTCGAGACTTAATTTAATTAACTCTTAAAAGAATGGAAATTTCCTTTGCTTCCTTTTTTCCTTCTTTCAAGAGTTAATTTTTATTACTGTGATACTTATTAAGTCTTGCATGAAAATCAAGTTTGGTGAAAAACGTATTTCTATCCATACTAGGGATGTCAAAAATACTCTATCCAATCCAAACCCAAAAAAATCAAGTCTATTTGGGGTGAGTTTGGAACAAAAAAAAAAAAAATTGACTTTGAAGCATGTTTGGAGCCAAAAGGCTCACTCGGTCAAGTTATCGGGTTAGGAATGGGGCAAGTTTTTTTGCCCCGACCCACTCCATTAACCCATCATATGAATAAAAAAAAAAAGACACTAACAGGTAACAGTAGCCACTTCTTCAATTCTCCTGTTCTCCATCTCGTCCCTTCCCCTACCCGTAATCTATTCTCCTGTTCAAACTAGTTGCTTTCATAGTTGTCGTTAATTGAAAGAGCTGAATTGTTGCGTTTGCTTATCGGTTTTTAGAGCTAAAAATTAATAAAACCACTGATAGAGCCTCAACTCTCTAGTCTCAATACATCTTAACAAATTTTACACTATATCCAAGATAACTCTTTTTATTTGACTAATTCTCATCTATCTAATTATATATAATATCTTCTTTTTCCGTTTTAGTTGGAGGTAGTCTACGACTACAATTACCTATGACATATCTTGATAAAACAACAATCTCATTAACATTCTATCTTAATTAATTTGCCATTATAATAAGTATTCAATAGTAGTTTCAAAAAAAAATAATTATTCAATAGTACTGTTTTTGTTGATGAATAGCCAACGAAGGTTGTGAACAAGTTTGTACACTAATACATGCACATCTCTTCCATGCTTGGCCAATTTAATGAAATTGGTTTAAATTGATAAAATTGATAAACTTGTATATGGTTTAAGTTGCTCAAATCCATCTTGTTATTTCAAACTGTATTATTTTTTATCATTGTATGAACCTGTATGTGATTTATCAAAGTAGATAGATTGTTAGAGGTTTAATTCTTAACAGGTATATTCTAAAACTTATTTAGATAATTTTGTCTTGTATAATAATTTAGATTTTCTTCTAATGTTGTTTGTAGTTTAATTTAGGTGTGTTTGTGGTGATTTTATGATTGTGATTTTAGTGTGTTTTTAATTAATATTAAACATGTATTTTTATTTAGGCTTCAAACCACTACGTCTACACCTAATTTTAAACATGCTACTACTCCGTGATTTGAATGCATTGACTAATCCTCCTAATGAATTAGATACCTCAAGATTAAGGTTGGAAATTTGGAAACATTATAGGAGAGAAAAAGTAGGTGACCACATCAAAGCAATATGTAATTATTGCAAATCACAATTAATTGGTGGTCCAAATGATAGCATAAGTCACCTTAGAAATCATTTAAAAAGACGTAATAAGTCAAAATCAATTTAAGACAATACAAATTAAAACAACCGAAAATAGATGGTCGAATGGATTTGTTGGCACCATATGCATTTGTTCAAAATGTATCAAGAACAAAGCTCGCACATATGATCGTAATGCATGAATATTCATTGAGTATGGTAAAACATGAAGGATTTAGGGACTTTTCAGCATCTCTTCAACCTACTTGTAAGCCGATTTCAAGAAATACAATAAAAAGGGAGATTATGCAAATCTATGGAGTGGAGAAAATGAAGACAACAAATATACTAGAAACAAGCAATTCTAGTATTGTCTTGACTATTGATTTGTGGGCTGTTAGTAGCCAAAGAAAGGGTTATATGGCATTCATGGCACATTTTGTTGATGAGGCATAGCATTTGCATAGTCGAATTTTGAGGTATAATCTTTACACTAATCTTTATATTTTATTGATTATTTGTTGGTGTATAGAAATTGAATTAATTTAAATTATTATATAAAATATATTTCTAATTGCATTATCATACTTGAGGTTTATATAGATGCCATGTCAACACATGGCAGAGACAATTTGTGATGCTTTGTATGATTATGTGATAAATTGAAACTTTTATTGTCGGTTGTCTACATTAACTGTTGATAATTGTAGTACTAATGATAAGGTGATTGAGTTCATGTTAGAAAACTTGATAAATCTTATTTATTATTAAATAGACAATTGTTCGATATGAGCTGTAGTGCACATATTTTAAATTTGACTGTGAAGAATGGCTTATCTATGATTGGGGATGGAATTGATAAAATTCGGGATAATGTTGCTTATTGGGTAGCAACACTAAAAAAAATAAAAAAGTTTATTGACATGGCTAGACAAATGAACATTCAATATAATCAAATATTAGCTCTTGATTGTAAAACGAGGTGGGAACTCTATTTATCTAATGCTCACTACTGCATTAAAATTCAAAACAATTTTTCCTCATTTGGCTACTTGTGAGCGACAATACAAAAATGTCCCAAATGATAAAGATTGGGAGTTGATTGCTAAATTAGAATACAATTTGAAAAAATTTTATGAAGTAATTAAAAAGTTTTTTGGCACACAGTATCCAATAACCAATCTTTTTTTGGTTGAAGCTTGTGAAATTAGATTATCATTACTTGATTGGCTTGAGTCTGACAGTGAAGCGGTACAAATGATGGCAAGAAAAAATGATTGCAAAATTTTACCAATATTGGGGAAAACTTTATGGTGTATTAGCGGTTGCAACAATTTTAGATCAGTGGTATAAACTTAGGTTGCTAAGATTTTATTTTGATTAACTTTTTGATTCATCTAACTCAAGTTTTAATGTCACACAGGTCTTACAATTTATGTCGTGATTTAAAGAATGAGTACACCTCGAGGCCTCAAGTAGGTGGAAGTTTTTCTAGTTGTTATCACTCTCCGTCTCGTTTGTCAAGTAAAAACAAATCTAATCGATTGGCATAGTATGATAATTATGTGAGTGAACATGATACAAGTTTTTCTAAGTTAGAGTTGGATGCTTATTTGGATGAAAAGGTTTTGCCCAATTGCGATAACTTAGATATTCTTATGTGGCGGAAGACAAATGGAAGTTAGTATCCTATTTTGGCTAGGATTGCTAGAGATATTTATGTCATTCTCATATCAATGGTTGCTTTAGAATCAGCCTTCAACATTGGTGGTAGAGTGGTTAGTCTGCATCGTAGTAAATTACACCCAAACACATTAGAAGCATTATTGTGTGCACAAAACTGGTTATTAATTGAAAAGCAAGATATGAAAGTTATAAATTAAAATTAGTATTAGTTTATTGCATTTATTTGATATTGATTAACATATTTTATTTGTTCATATGTGTAAGGTTAGATAAAAAAGCTCAATAAGATGATTGTTATAAAGAAGATAGTGATGGTCATGGTTAAGGGGTAAATTATGACAATTGTATATTATACTTTTGATATTATTTTTATGTAACAATAAAACTTATTAACTCAAGCTTCTTCTTTTTTTTTTTTTTTTTTTTCCAATTATAGGCTCGTGTTTGAAAGCATTTGGATGGATTTTTAGCATGGATTTTTGTAATGTTTTCGGTTATTTATTTATTTAGTGTTTGTAATAAAACTTGATTATATTGTTGCTATTATTTTGGTATTTATGATTATGTAGTATTAATATTTTGGATTGTGCAATGACATTTCATCATGAATGTAGTAAGTCTTTTAATATTTGTTGTTACGTTTTTTTGTTTATATATTTATTTTAGTTAAAAACTAAATCAAGTCAATGTATCGTGTTCGGGGCAAATCCCTCCAATTGGATTTGGGTTTGGGGCAGAAAATAGCGATTCGCTTCGAGCAAGGGTCGGGTTTGGAGTATCTTTCAAAAATTTCGGCTCGGGTTCGAAAATAACAAAACCCGATCTGATTCGATCTGTTGTCATCCCTAGTCCATACACATACTTTGGTGCTATTAAAACTCAAATTATTAATTAGAATATAGAAACAAAAAGATGATCCATAAATACTAAAAAAGTATTTGACATGACCCATCTTGATTTCTCTTTCGAGTCTAAGAGAATCCTATAAAAACGAGGATCGTTTTAATTGAAATCTGGGTTTTTCTAAAAATAAAACCTTTTTGAAAAATCATTATAAATCTCATGATCGCTTTATAAATATAATTTGAACGAATCAAAAATATGTACATTTCTCATGTTAGATCCATGTATTGGATATATAAAATATTCATAAAATATTTGGAAAAGACATTTTATCTATAAAAGCATTCTTGAAACACATTTAAGAAATCTTATTAATTAAAAATAATATACATAAATGCAAACTTAAGTCACATAGGATCTACCTCACTTACATATTATCCTTCCAATGAATTACATAAACTTTTATATTTCAAAATGTCAATATTCTCAAGCTCTACAACTTGTGTTAAATAGTAATAAAACAAAATAACACCATATTTATTTTACTTGATCAAAACATAAGATCATATCATTTAAACACATCAAAACTCAATCACCAAATAGTCATATCAATTTTTAGAGTAAAGATTCTCTGTCAATATTGACATCGTACTATACTTTTTGTGAGAGAATTTAAATTTGAATAATATATGAAAGAGAAAATCTAACAATTTTGATCATCCATCATTTTAAATGTTAATGTGTCACTAAATTATAAAAACATTAGTAATATATAACATATTCACTGTGTTGAATTCATTTATTGAATATATAAAATATTAACAAAATATCTGGAAAAGATATTGCATCTGTAAAAGCATTATTGAATCACATTTAAGAAATTTGATTAATTAAAACTAATATAAATAAATGCAAATTGTTCATCCTTATATAGTCCTTCTCACAATATATAATAATCTATATAAACTTGCGATGGATACCTGAAAAAATGAGTTTTATAAAAAAGTAAGTGCTAATACCTAGTGAGTGGAAGTAATTTTTCTAAAAATATTTCTTAATAAAACTTAACATATTACTGGTAAAAATAAATAATTCTCATAATTAATATGAATTCATATCTAAATAAATAAAATTGAATTTAAATCTTATATCATCAAAAAATTGTAAACATCTATATGAATAATTTATGAAAACTTTAAAAAATATAATCTGTATAATATTCTCTTAAAGCAATAACAAATCTTCTAAATCTATTAAAACTCTATAATTGTTTAATTCTGATAACATAATATAATAAAATATATATTCTTTCTTACTAAATAATTTTTTTTTTTTTTGGAAAAATCTTTGAATAGCTCATCAAAATTGTTTTATAAATAATCTCATATCATTTTTAAAAATCTTTCATCAAATCTTTTTTTATAAAACTGGTGTTCTATATATATCTTTCTTTATTGATCAAACTCAATATATAAAATCTGAAATATGAAAATCTACATGAACTAGTACAACGAAAAATCTGTAATACGTGATGGAGATACTCAATACACCTGTAAAGTGAGGGATAACATATGTCATACATATGTTAAGCGATTTAATGACTCTCTCGACAACTCAATAACTCTTCCGATATCTGTCATACTCGTGCTGAGCGAATCTAGGTCTCACACATATGTAGTCAGTTTGACCATTAAAAGAGAGGGTACAACCTCGATGTTCAAAAAACATCTTTGTTTTTATTCTCAAATCTCAAACAATTTTCATATGCACACATAAATAATTCCTTTTCTAAATATACATATAATTATGAATAAATACTTTTATCAAAAACATAAATAAATATTCTTTACCGAAACATAATATAATATTACTAAAAATATTCAAACATTTCTTATAATAAATTCAAACTAAAAACATGACTTCCGATTGGAATTTCTTATATGTATATATATATATATATATATGAATTAATAATAAATTCTTTTTTCAACAGTAAAACATAATTGATAATCCAAACACATCATTTAAAAGAATAAATTATTTATTTTCAAGAAATAAATAAAACTAAAATATAAGTAAACTCAATTCAATCAATTTAAATAAAATAAAACTATTCACTCACAGAACTTCTTTACTCAAATCTGAATCTAAAACGGGTTTCCATCTAACTCCTCATAAATTTAGATCCACTCTAAAATCACATAAACTCAATTTAATTAAAACTTATGGAAAAATTAAGTAGTTTTCTAGATTTCAAATCCTATTAAAATAAAATTACTTGTATGGATAAAACAAACACCCAAATATCCCGTTCAAGCATCCTGAATATTTTTCCTTTGTTTTCTTATTTATTATTCTCTTCTTCAACTCACTGATTTCAGCTTACTAATTTTTTTTTCTTTTTTCCTTCTATTGTTTGGCTCTCAAACCTTGTGTTTAACCAGCTTTTAGCAGCTAATGAAATATATTAATATGAGAGGTGAATAAACACCAATTTTAACAACAATATGTTATCTGGAAGCGGTGGATTATTGGGTCAAATTTTTCCTATATATATATATGTTGCCTCTCTTTTGATTTTTTTACATGTAGAATCTCTCTCAAACTTTCTAGTACAAGTAAATTTCCCCTCTCTCCTATTCTACTGTCTCATTTTCATATTTGTTACTTTATTTGTAATTATCTTGTTTGTATTATTAAATTCACGTGTTCTGCTATCTCAATTCCTCTTCTATTTTATTTTATTAATTTTATAACATTTATCAATTTGTTATCAATTTTTAGCATGACGCTTGTCCAATTTTTATATAAAATTTTGGCCATTAATCCCTTTCTTAACCAGCCACCAAATTGGTCCCTTGTGCACGTTAACTCTGCTTTCAAATTGTCTATTTCCTTGTTTTGCTCCCTTATGCACGTTTAACTTTGCTTTCAAATTGTCTGCTTCCTTGTTTTGCTCCTATCTCAAACTAATGCTTCTCTCTGTATTTCTTTTTCAATTGTCCACCGAGTTGGACACTCAGCCCACTTGCCCCTTTTTTTATAATATATATATATTTAGAGTGGTGATATTTTCCACCCCTCTAAAATTGTATATCCACCCCAAAATATAATTATTTTAAAATTTCAACATTGTCCTTGATCCTTAAACATTTGACTATCAAAATAATAAATCGTCACTGACCTTACAGCGCAATGGTAGTACACGGCCAACCTTAGCTTTAAGTCAAGGTTTAACACCCCCTACCTTAATAAAGGTGGGGTTCTCTCTCGTATATATAGGTTTTCTCCCATCTTAATATGGGTGGCTCCAAATTCTATGGGGATAGCTTATTAGAGCCGTATCATTAGGGTCCTATCAACTTAATTTCGATTATCTTTTGAATTCGTCTCAATAGCTCAAATAATAATAATAATAATAAATCAATAGTAAAATAATTGAACTATTGCAGGGATGATTTTAGAGACATTGTAGATCTTTGCCAATCAACTTGTGGTGTAACCCTTTTTTTTATGAAAATAATAAATTAATGGCAAAATAATCGAACCATTGCAGGGATCATTTTAGATTTTGTAGATCCTTGCTTTAGAGAAATTGGTGATCGGGTGAAGTACTGGATCACCTTAAATGAACCATTGACATATAGTAGTAGGGATGGTGTAGCAGGGTCCATGGTCAGGGAGCTTTTCGTGGATCGAATGATAGACAAGGACTTCTGGCCTGATGGGTTTATTGAGTATATGGTCAGGGACATGGCGACAGGTGTGGATAAGAGTGAGAATGATAGGGTGGTGGTGTTGCCGGGTGCAGCAAACAAGAGATCCGACAAGATCAAAATTGGAATTTTAATAGAGAGTATGAGGATGATGTTGGTGGAGATTAGGAAGAAGAAAATGATATATAAGTAATTTATGAGGTATGATTACAAACTTTTAATATTTTAAAAAGATTAATTGGGTGAACAAGCAAAAAGGGGTGCACATAAAGTATTTCAAGGGTGCCAATATTTCCACTCAAATATTTAATCCAGTAACTCTGTCTCTCTTACTCTTTTGGCCCACCAACACCTTGTCATTTTCCAATGTCATGATTTCAACCTCTATCATTTTCGAACAAGACTTTTGCTTGTTTGCTTGATAAAAGGTCCACTTAAACTTGGTTTGTGTGTAGTTAGTCCTCTTTTTTTTTTTTTATGTAGGGATTATAATATTTTATATATAATAAGGGAAAATGCCTAACCACATTGTGTTTAATACTTCTTTTAAATCTTTCATGATTATTTTTATTGAAAAAAAAAATTGAATTTAAGTTATTTGAACTCCAATACTTGCCAACTCATTCTATACTAATTATCTCCCTGTAGGTATAACGTGTAAACCAATCAAAATCATATTATATAATTACCACAAAGAAATACGGTAGGCATTTAATATAATTATGATTAAAGGCAGTTACCCCATAAAATTTCTCATTCAGGTCAGTATCAGAAAGTGAATCATCATGCACAGACCGTGTTTTAGGATCATAATAAGCCGAGTTGACATCTAGAACCAAAAGGTACTTAGTTGTGTCTTCTCAAACATGCAAATTTCTGCACACAATATAATATAAATTTTTGAGATGCATCATAATATTGCAGAAGCTAGTATGAAAATTCCCAAAAGTAAAGAGACAAACAAAGAAGGGGAATAGAGATATTAAGAGTCATACATGACTATTCCTATACTTCCACCGCCTATGGTAAGAACACGCTTCTTAACCTTTGCAAAATCCATCTGTTTGTTCTTATCAACTTTAGCTTCATCAACCTTTAAGGCATCTTCATCATCCTCTTCATCACTGACCTCACCCTCTCCATTCTGTTTACTATTTTTCTTCCCTAATTTTCTATATGGTTTTATAAATTGTTATATGATTTTGCATGGTATTACACATCACCATAAACCCCTTTCACAATATGCATTCTTTGCACATTGTCATAGGTAACCTACGATAACATAAACCTCATGCACGTTGCCTTTTGGACGTTATTATAGATAAAATTTCTTCTAATGACATTATGATTGTTTTGTTCTATTTATTTATATGTTCCGGTTATTTTGCTTTATCTTATATGTCTTGCTTGTAAACCATTGGGATTTTGCTCTGTTTTGATATGTTTTGTTTGTAAGCCATTGGGATTTGTTTTAGTTTTTAATTTTTTTTAATAAAAAGTGGAGATCCCAAATCTTTACCATTCATTTATCTTGATGGACAATGAAGATCACATTTGGGATCTCCATTTTCATTTTTTTTCAATTTTAATTATTTGTTAATTTTTAATTTTTAAAAGACAAATATAGAGGGCATATTTGTCTTTTTTATATTATTTTAAAAGCGACAAAGGAATTCCACTTCTTGTAAATAGTCCAGCAAGAACATTTTTGTTTTTCATGATTTTATCATAAAAACACTTAACTTTTGGATAGAAATCGCTTTTGGACTAATGGCTAGAAGTTTTTGGCTAATCTTTCAAAAGTTGGGATTCAGTGATGTTAATTTCCATGTCAAAGGGTTTTTCAACTCCACGTCCTATAAACAATCTAGCAAGGGCATTTTTGTTTTTTCGTGGTTTTGTCACAAAACCAGTTAACTTTTGGATGGAAACCACTTTTAGATTGGTGGTGGGAGTTTTTTGGTCAATATTTTCAAAAGCTAGGGTTCAGTAACATTATTTTTCATTTCAGAAGATTTTTCAGATTTTTCCCCAAAAAATATGAATAGAGTTGCAAATTTCAAACGTAAAAACTAGGATATACATCAAAGTATAAAAAAATGATTGGTTAGATCCAATCTAACTCCATATTATTCAAATCCAATTTAATTCTACATAGTCCAATTACAATTCAATTTAGTGTGGACTACTTATTATAGAATTTGAATGTGGTTTAGAACTACAGTACTTATTATTTTGATTTAGTCGATTCCAATTTGAATTTTGTGAAAATGGTATGTGATAACACCTTTTGATTATAGAATCTGGTAACATTATCATCTACTTAATACTTTGAGTTTCCATAGCACTAAAGTATGTACACGGGCCAAAATGCCCTTAACAAGATGCTCTTCTTTGATTTTTTTCTTCTAACTTTCTTCTTTCTTTCTTTTTTCTCTCACCATGTTTCTACCTAATTATACATTCTTTTCTACAATATCATTTTCCAACAATGAAAAACATTATTTTGATGTTCATAACAATCAATTAAATGATCGTTTATAGTGAAAATATGATTTGAGTTATTTGAATCTATATATGCTTTCTTTAAATATATTTCTTTTAATTTTTGTTCTGTTTGGGTTGATTTGTTGGATTTATTAGATAGTTTAAAATGAAATTTGAAAATAAGAAAAATAAATAATAACAAAAATAACTCGAACTTTCTCAAGAGAAGGTCCACTTAAAATTTAAAAATAGAAAATATATACATACCTATATATAGAGGGAGAGAAGGTGTTAATTACTATCAAAGGAAATTTTCCTTTTGTCGAGACTTAATTTAATTAACTCTTAAAAGAATGAAAATTTCCTTTGCTTCCTTTTTTCCTTCTTTCAAGAGTTAATTTTTATTACTTTGATACTTATTAAGTCTTCCATGAAAATCAAGTTTGGTGAAAAGTGTATTTCTATCCATACTAGGGATGATAAAAATATTTGATCCAATCCAAACCCAAAAAAATCAAGTCTATTTGGGGCGAGCTTGGAAGAAAAAAAAAAACTTTGGAACATGTTTGGAGCCAAAAGGCTCAATCGGTCAAGTTATCGGGTTAGGAACGGGGCAAGCTTTTTTGCCTCGACCCTCCCCATTAACCCAGCATATGAATAAAAAAATAAAAACCTAATAGGTAACATTAGCCACTTCTTTAGTTCTCCTGTTCTCCATCTCGTCCCTTTACCTGCCCACAATCTATTCTCCTGTTCAAACTAGTTGCTATCATAGTTGTCGTTAATTGAAAGAGCTGACTTGTTGCTTTTGCTTATCGGTTTTTAGAGCTAAAAAATAATAAAACCACTGATAGAGTCTCAACTCTCTAATCTCCACACGTCTTAACAAATTTTACACTATATCCAAGATAACTCTTTTTATTTGACTAATTCTCATCTATCTAATTATATATAATATCTTCTTTTCCCGTTTTAGTTAGAGGTAGTCCACAACTACAATTACCTATGACATATCTTGATAAAACAACAATCTCAGTAACATTCTATCTTAATTAATTTGCCATTATAAGTATTCAATAGTAGTTTAAAAAAAAAAAATTATTCAATAGTACTGCTTTTGTTGATGAATAGCCAACGAAGGTTGTGAACAAGTTTGTACACTAATACATGCACATCTCTTCCATGCTTGGCCAATTTGATGAAATTGATAAACCTGTAAATGGTTTAAGTTGCTCAAATCCATCTTTTTATTTCAAACTGTATTATTTTTTATCATTGTATGAACCTGTATGTGGTTTATCAAAGTAAATAGATTGTTAGAGGTTTACTTCTTAACAGGTATATTCTAAAACTTATTTAGATAATTTTGTCTTGTATAATAATTTAGATTTTCTTCTAATGTTGTTTGTAGTTTAATTTAGGTGTGTTTGTGGTTGATTTTATGATTGTGATTTTAGTGTGTTTTTAATTAATATTAAATATGTATTTTTATTTAGGCTTCAAACCACTATGTCTACACTGAATTTAAAAGATGATGACATGCTACTACTTCGTGATTTGAATGCATTGACTGATCCTCCTAATGAATTAGATACCTCAAGATTAAGGTCGGAAATTTGGAAACATTATAGGAGAGAAAAAATAGGTGACCACATCAAAGCAATATATAATTATTGCAAATCACAATTAGTTGGTGGTCCAAATGATGGCATAAGTCACCTTAGAAATCATTTAAAAAGACGTAATAAGTCAAAATCAATTTAAACTGATTTAAGGCAATACTAATTAGAACAACTAAAAATAGATGGTCGAATGGATTCGTTGTCACCATATGCATTTGATCAAAATGTATTAAGAACAAATCCCGCTCATATGATCGTAATGTATGCATATTCATTGAGTATGGTAAAACATGAAGGATTTAGGGACTTTTAGCATCTCTTCAACCTACTTGTAAGCCGATTTCAAGAAATACAATAAAAAGGGAGATTATGCAAATCTATAAAGTGGAGAAAATGAAGACAACAAATATATTAGAAACAAGCAATTTTAGTATTGTCTTGACTATTGATTTGTGGACTGCTAGTAGCCAAAGAAAGGGTTATATGGCAGTCATGGCACATTTTGTTGATGAGGCATAGCATTTGCATAGTCGAATTTTTAGGTATAATCTTTACACTAATCTTTACATTTTATTGATTATTTGTTGGTGTATAGAAATTGAATTAATTTAAATTATTATATAAAATATGTTTCTAATTGCATTATCATACTTGAGGTTTATATATGTGCCATGTCAACAGACGGCAGAGACAATTTGTGATGCTTTGTATGATTATATGATAAATTAGAACTTTGATTGTCGGTTGCCTACATTAACTGTTGATAATTGTAGTACTAATGATAAGGTGATTGAGTTCATGTTAGAAAACTCGATAAATTTGATTTATGGTTAAATGGACAATTGTTCAATATAAGGGGCAGTGCACATATTTTGAATTTAACTATGAAGAATGGCTTATCTATGATTGGGGATGGATTTGATAGAATTCGGGATAGTGTTGCTTATTGGGTAACAACATCAAAAAGAAGAAAAAAGTTTATTGACATAGCTAGACAAATGAACATTCAATGTAATCAAATATTAGCTCTTGACTGTAAGACGAGGTGCGAACTTTATTTATCTAATGCTCACTACTGTATTGAAATTCAAAACAATTTTTCCTCATTTGGCTGCTTGTGAGCGACAATACAAAAATGTCCTAAATGATAAAGATTGGGAGTTGACTGTTAAATTAGAATACAATTTGAAAAAAAATTATGAAGTAGTTAAAAAGTTTTCTGGTACACAGTATCCAATAACCAATGTTTTTTTGGTTGAAGTTTGTGAAATTAGATTGTCATTACTTGATTGGCTTGAGTCTGACAGTGAAGCAGTACAAATGATGGCAACAAAAAATGATTGCAAAATTTTACCAATATTAGGGAAAAATTTATGGTGTATTAGCGGTTGTAACAATTTTAGATCTGTGGTATAAACTTAGGTTATCGAGATTTTATTTTGATTAACTTTTTTATTTATCTGACTCAAGCTTTAATATCACACGGGTCTTACAATTTATATCGTGATTTGGTGAATGAGTACACCTCGAGGCCTCAAGTAGGTGGAAGTTTTTCTAGTTGTTATCACTCTCCGTCTCGTTTATCAAGTAAAAACAAATCTAATCGATTGGAATAGTATGATAATTATGTGAGTGAACATGATATAAGTTTTTCTAAGTTAGAGTTGGATGCTTATCTGGATGAAAAGGTTTTGCCCAATTGCGATAACTTAGATGTTCTTATGTGATGTAAGACAAATGGAAGTTAGTATCCTATTTTGGCTAGGATTGCTAGAGATATTTATGTCATTCCCATATCAATGGTTGCTTCAGAATCAACCTTTAACATTGGTGGTAGAGTAGTTAGTCCACATCGTAGTAAATTACATCCAAGCACATTAGAAGCATTACCGTGTGCACAAAACTGGTTATTGGCTGAAAAGCAAGATATGAAAGTTATAAATTAAAATTAGTATTAGTTTATTGCATTTATTTGATATTGATTAACATTTTTTATTTGTTCATATGTGTAAGGTTAGATAAAAAAGCTCAATAAAATTATTGTTATGAAGAAGATAGTGATGATGATGGTAAAGGGGTAAATTATGACAATTGTATATTACACTTTTGATATTATTTTTATGTACCATTAAAACTTACTAACTCAAGCTTCTTTTTTTTTCTTTTTTTTTCGGTTATAGGCTCGTGTTTGAAAGCACTAGGATGGATTTTTAGCATGAATTCTTATAATGTTTTCAATTATTTATTTATTTAGTGTTTGTAATGAACCTTGATTATATTGTTGCTATTATTTTGGTATTTATAATTCTGTAATATTAATATTTTGGATTGTGTAATAACATTTCATCATGAATGTAGTAAGTCTTTTGATATTTGTTGTTACTTTTTTTTTGTTTATATATTTATTTTAGTTAAAAACCAAATCAAGTCAATATATCGTGTTCGGGGCAAATCCCTTCAATTGGATTTGGGTTTGGGGCAGAAAATAGCATTCGCTTGGAGCAAAGGTCGGGTTTGGAGAATCTTTTAAAAATTTTGGGTCGGGTTCGAAAATGACAAAACCTTATCCGATTCGATCCGTTGTCATCCCTAGTTCATACACATACTTTGGTGCTATTGAAACTTAAATTATTAATCAGAAGATAGGAACAAAAAGATGATCCATAAATACTAAAGAAGTATTTGACATGACCCATCTTAACTTCTCTTTCGAGTCTAAGAGAATCCTATAAAAATTATGATCTTTCTATTTGAAATCTAGGTTTTTCTAAAATTTAAACCTTTTTGAAAAATCATCATAAATCTCATGATTGCTTTATAAATATAATTTGAACGAATTGAAAATATGTACATTTCTCATGTTAGATCCATGTATTGAATATATAAAATATTTGGAAAAGACATTTTATCTATAAAAGCATTCTTAAAACACACTCAAGAAATCTGATTAATTAAAAACAATATACATAAATGCAAACTTAAGTTACATAGGATCCACTTCACTTACATATTATCCTTCCAATAAATTACATAAACTTTTATATTTCAAAATGTCGACATTCTCAAGCTCTACAACTTGTGCTAAATAGTAATCAAACAAAATAACACCATATTTATTATATTTGATCAAAACATAAGATCATATCATCTAAATACATCAAAACTCAATCACCAAATAGTTATATCAATTTTTAGAGTAAAGATTATCTTTCAATATTAACATCGTATTACGTTTTTTGTAAGAGAATTTAAGTTTGAGTGATATATAAAAGAAAAAATCTAACAATTTTGATCATCCATCGTTTTAAATGTTGATGTATCACTAAATTATGAAAACATTAGTAATATATAACATATTCACTGTGTTGAACTCATTTACTGAATATATAAAATATTAACAAAAATATTTGGAAAAGATATTGCATCTATAAAAGCATTATTGAATCACATTTAAGAAATTTGATTAATTAAAAATAATATAAATAAATACAAATTATTCATCATTATATGGGCCTTCTCACAATATATAATAATTTACATAAACCTGCGATAGATACCTGAAAAAATAAGCTTTATAAAAGAATAAGTGTTAATACCCAGTGAGTGGATGTAATTTTTTTAAAAATATTTTTAAATAAAACTTAACATATTACTGGTAAAAATAAATAATTCTCATAATTAATATGAATTCATATCTAAATAAATAAAACTGAATTTAAATCTTATATCATCATAAAATTGTAAACATCTATATGAATAATTTCTGAAAACTTTATAAAATATAATCTATATAATATTCTCTGAAAGCAATAACAAATCTTCTGAATCTACTCTATAAAACTCTATAATTGTTTAATTATGATAACATAATATAATAAAAAATATATTATTTCTTACTAAATAATTTTTTTTTTTTTTTGGAAAAATCTTTGAATAGCTCATCAAAATTGTTTTATAAATAATCTCATATCATTTTTGAAAATCTTTCATCAAATCTCTTTCTATAAAACCGGTGTTCTATATATCTCTTTCTTTATTGATCAAACTCAATATATAAAATCTAAAATCTGAAAATCTACATCAACTAATATAACGAAAAATCTACAATACGTGATGGAGATACTCAATATATCCGCAAAGTGAGAGATAACATATGTCCTACATATGTTGGGCAATTTAATAACTCTCTCGACAACTCAATAACTCTTCCAACATCTGTCATACTCTTACTGAGCGAATCTAGGTCTTACATATATGTAGTCTGTCTGACCATTAGAAGAGAGGATACAACCTCGATCTTCAAAAAACATCTTTGTTTTTATTCTCAAATCTCAAATAATTTTTATATGCACACATAAATAATTCCCTTTCTAAATATACATATAATTACGAAGAAATACTTTTATCAAAAACATAAATAAATATTCTTTATCAAAACATAATATAATATTACTAAAAATATTCAAACATTTCTTATAATAAATTCAAACTAAAAACATGACTTTCGATTGGAATTTCTTATATGTATACATATACATATGAATTCATAATAAATTCTCTTTTCAACGGTAAAACATAATTGATAATCCAAACACATCATTTAAAAGAATAAATTATTTATTTTCAATAAATAAATAAAACTAAAATATAAGTAAACTCAATTCAATCAATTTAAATAAAATAAAACTATTCACTCACAGAACTCTTTTACTCAAATCTGAATCTAAAACGGGTTTCCATCTGACTCCTCATAAACTTAGATCCACTCTAAAATCACATAAACTCAATTTAATTAAAACTTATGGAAAAATTAAGTGGTTTTCTAGATTTCAAATCCTATTGAAATAAATTTACTTATATGAATAAAGCAAATACCCAAATATCCTGTTCAAGCATCCTGAATATTTTTCCTTTGTTTTCTTATTTATTTTTCTCTTCTTCGACTCACTGATTTCAGCTTACTATTTTTTTTTTTCTTTTTTCCTTCTATTGTTTGGCTCTCAAACCTTATGTTTAACCAGCTTTTAGCTGCTAATTAAATATATTATTATGAGAGGTGAATAAACACCAATTTTAACAACAATATTAAATCTTGAAGCGGTGGATTATTCGATCAAATTTTCCTATATATATGTTGCCTCTCTTTTGATTTTTTTACATGTGGAATCTCTCTCAAACTTTCTAATATAAATAGATTTCCCCTCTCTCCTATTCTCCTGTCTCACTTTCATATTTGTTTTATTTGTAATTATCTTGTTTGTGTTATTATATTCACATGTCCAATTTTTATATAAAATTTTGGCCATTAATCCCTTTCTTAACCAGCCACCAAATTGGCCCCTTGTGCACGTTAACTCTCCTTTCAAATTGTCTATTTCCTTGTTTTGCTCCCTTTTGGACGTTAACTTTGCTTTCAATTTGTCTGCTTCCTTGTTTTGCTCTTATCTCAAACTAATGCTTCTCTTTGTTTTTCTTTTTCAATTGTCCACCGAGTTGGACACAGCCCACTTGCCCCTTTTTTTATAAAAAAAAAAAATATTTAGAGTGGTGATATTTCCCATCCCTCTAAAATTGTATATCCACCCCAAAATATAATTATTTTAAAATTCCAACATTGTCCTTTACCCCTAAACATTTGACTGTCAAAATAATAAATCATCACTAGCCTTATAGCGCAACGGTAATACACGGCCAACCTTAGCTTTAAGTCAAGGTTTAACACCTCATGTCCCTACCTTAATAAAGGTGGGATTCTCTCTCATATATATAGGTTTTCTCCCACCTTGACGTGGGTGGCTCCAAGTCTTATGGGAGCCATTAATTTAATTCTGATTATCTCTTGAATTCATCTCAATAGCTCAAATAATAATAATAATAATAAATCAATAGTAAAATAATTGAACTATTGCATGGATGATTTTAGAGACTTTGTAGATCTTTGCCAATCAACTTGTGGTGGGTACCAATTTGTTGGATTCCTATTTCCCTTTTTTTTATGAAAAAAATAAATTAATGGTAAAATAATCGAACCATTGCAGGGATCATTTTAGATTTTGTAGATCCTTGCTTTAGAGAAATTGGTAATCGGGTGAAGTACTGGATCACTTTAAATGAACCATTGACATATAGTAGTAGGGATGGTGTAGCAGGGTCCATGGTCAGGGAGCTTTCCGTGGATCGAATGATAGACAAGGATTTCTGGCCTGATGGGTTTATTGAGTATATGGTCAAGGACATGGCAACAGGTGTGGATAAGAGTGAGAATGATAGGATGGTGGTGTTGCCGGGTGCAAACAAGAGATCTGACAAGATCAAAATTGGAATTTTAATAGAGAGTATGAGGATGATGTTGGTGGAGATTAGGAAGAAGAAAATGATATATAAGTAATTTATGAGGTATGATTACAAACTTTTAATATTTTAAAATGATTAATTGGGTGAACAAGCAAAAAGGGGTGTACATAAAGTATTTCAAGGGTGCCAATATTGCCACTCAAATATTTAAACCAGTAACTCTGTCTCTGTTACTCTCTTGGCCCACCAACACCTTGTCATTTTCCAATTTCATGATTTCAATGTCTATCATTTTCGAACAAGACTTTTGCTTGTTTACTTGATCAAAGGTCCACTTAGATTGGGCTTGTTAGTCCGGCCCAGAAGCTCTTTCATTCGATTTTTTTCATTTGGACTCTCTTAAAAATTCATCTCATTTAAAATATTTTAAACTCTATAATCAAGCTCCTTTAACTTATTTATCTGAGCCCAAGTTCTATATCAATTTTTTCTTTTAAAATTTTATTAGGTCCATTTGAATTTGGACCTTATAATATCGATCCTAATTTTACTATAAAAAGAGTTTCATGTTTGCACCCTATTAAAACAATATCTACACTTCTTCCATAAGTATACTCTTATCAAAAAAACTTTTAATTATATAATAATAATTCATATAATTCGAAATTTAAATTTGAATGTTATTATATTATATTTCGTAAATATATTTACCTAAAATAAGTTTTAAAATAAGTTTAATTTAAAAAAAAAAAAAATCAATTAATAGGACATACTTACCAAAAGGTGCACCTACAATTTTAGGTGCATATAAATACCAAAGTTTTAAGAAACAAAATTTTACATTAACATACAAACTAAACCAGTGAAATTCAATTCAATGGAAATGGATATTAAGATCAAATTGGACCCTTTGAAACATTTTGGGGCCCAATCCATCTTCTACATGCTCCAAATCAAATTAATTTGACATCCAATTGACGCCCTTTGATAGACAAATGTAGAACATTTAAGGTGCACTTGAGGTAAAAGATGCGTTTGTTGAGTAGTAGCACTTGCGACATGACATGTTACTTGTGTAAACAATTTCTATTAAATATGCTGTAAAATAGATGTGAAAGTACTCTTGAGAGTCCTGGCTATTATTTTATGAAATTATAAGTGCGTATAACAATACTAATCTCATGTCACCTCCCATGAAATAAACCTTTTTCTACTCTTTTTTTTTTTTTTTAATTAACCGACACCACTTCTAGATTAAAAGACTGTCGAAACCAACTCAAATGAAACTCTAATAACACTGCTGGGATAACTGCTTCTAGATATTAGGAAAGATATATTCATACCTTTGTCAATATCAACACAAAAGATAGACTCCAACCCGTAAGTGGAGATGGTTTTTCTACCTTTTATTCAAGGCATTTTGATGTTTATACCACTTTTAAAAGAAGACCAAAAGATAACTATCTTCTTAAAGAACATTTAAAAGAATAAATCCAAAATAAAAGGACCAAACAGAATGATTTATTTGTCAAAGAAAATGTGCTAAAAGGAGACAGTAGAAAATTTTGTATCATGGTTTGTGTATTGAAGAATAAATTATATCAACCAATTTTCCATCTAAAAAAAATCAAGCTTCAACAAATCAGAAAATGCTGTACGGAATTTGTTGCAATAATCTAATTTAATATACACAAAATTTGAAGCATAGCAAATAATACCGACAAGTACGTAAAAAATCTTCCAACTATCAAACTTAAAGCTGAAGAAACATTGTGAGAACCAGCTGAATAAATTGCTCCAGATTTTTCGTCCTTTATTTTGATGCTTGATGAACCTAAAAGTAATATGATAACCAATCAAGACGGTCAGGACTTTCAAGTGATAAATTTAACATCCGGAAATAAATGGTAGGTCTTTAAATACCAAATCAAGTTATACACCAAAAAAGCTGAACTAACTACAAAGTGAAAAATTAACGTTATCTGTGGGGAACAACCTTATCAGGAGGTATGCACAAAGACTATCCAGTAAAGCCATACCTAATGAAGTTATAACTAATTAGTCCATTAAGACCAACATGACAACTACACAACAGAAGTCTATGGATTGGGGGCACACTAAAAAAAAAAACCATGTGTTGGCTTTCATACAGTGGTCTTCCAACTCTCTCTTTCTAATAAGAAATTGCAAAGGTGTTGAAGTCACTTTCAAGGAGGCAACGAGTGATTTAAACTAGAAGGCAATACTGTAGTTACTTGTTGCAAGGCCAATAATCATTAGTAATAACAAATGAAAAGAAGGCAAAGCATCTAGCACAAGTTTCCGCGAGGATAACAATTCAACAAACAGAAGCAAAAGATTATTTTCTCAAATCTAAACACACAGAGCATTAAAATAACATACTGAAACATGAATGTAAGCAGCACATGAAAATTTCATTAAACATGAAACAGTACTCACAGTTGTATTCGGTCCATCCAATGGTTTGATTTTCCAAATCATAAACTACTAGTTTATTTGAAAGCACCAAATCTGCAACAGAAACAATTGGAGTTAACAAACAAAAGATAATTTGTCCAACTATTTATGTTTTACATTTTCATGTTCCATTTTACAATCAAAGTCATCACTATTCAAACGATCCGACATTAGACTCCACGATACAATATCTTCGCATCACTATTGTCTACATATAAAAATCAAGACCCAAAAAAAAGGGATAATCCCAGTTTCCCCCCTGTTGTCTGACATAAACGCTAATAACATCCCCTATAATTTGTAGAAATCTTATTTTATCCCTTCTATGATTCTGACATACAAAATAATTAAAAAAAAAATAAAAAATTAAGGGGTTTTCTGGATTTTTTATTTTTAAACTGCAAGGAATTTTTTTAGGTTACAAGGAACATTTTGTTTATTTACTCAAACGATAGAGGGATTCTTAACGATTTATCAAATTAGTGGTGAATTTTGACTATTGATTATCCTAAAAAAAAAAAAAAAGAAGTGCATTTCAACCCGTACAATTAGGTTTAGGGGTGACATTTTCAGGTTGGATTAGATTGAAAATCTCTCAACCCAACTCAACCCAACCCAACCCAACCTAATAATAGTCGGATTGGATTGAATTGGGTTAATCGGGTTGGATTTAATCTACCATAAAAGTATAAAAAGCCTAATTGGTAACTCTTATAGTCTTAATATTTGATTACAAATAAAGATTCAATGATTAAAAATAAAACATTCAATCCACTATAAAAACTATTATTAATTCTCATCTCTAGCAAGTATTCTTCCAGAGGAAGAAGAAAATCTTTGATTTGGAACTAGAGATTGGTGTTTCTCAGGTTGAGCATCCTAATTTTTTTAAGATAACCCAACCCAACCCGATAAAAAGTGATCGGGTTGAATTGGGTTGGGTTTATTGGGTTAGGTTTGTCAGGTTAAGTTGGAGATGTCCGCCTCTAATTAGGCTTATCAAATACAAGGGGTATTTAAGTCATCGTTCATTGCAGTAAGAGCATATCTCGCAACTATTATAAATGAAAATTTTTGAAAATTAAAAACTTTTCGCTCACTATCAAAAGCAATATAATCCCAACATTTTACACTTCTTTTGACAAACTGTTCAACAACATAAGATAAGAACAAACAGTTCTAGACTGACCTCCCAATAGAATTGTTTGCCTCCCGTCACGGGATTGCACCCCACCATTTTGCCAACCAAAACATGACACATCCTCCTGGGCAAGGAAATAAAATTTGGTACATTATTTAAAAAATAAATTAAAATAAAATAAAAACCAATTTAGTGAATAACCTTGTCAGTTGATGAACATTCGAAACACTACACATGAGCATTTTTCATATTAAAAATCTGAAACAGCTTTACTTACACGAATCTGGAACAAGTACTCATGTGGGTAAACTGTCAAATTAAGAGAATCTTCAAATTCGAATTTCACAGCAGGAAATTCATCATCAACACTGCCAGAATACAATGAAAAAATATAGTGAGAACGATGTCTGAAAGTCGTTAGTTTAAGCACTTCATATAACCTTACAATGCAAAATTAATATTTAATAGTTTAATACATTAATAGAAGTCTTCATGACAGAAGAAAACAGCTGAAGTAAAAAGGTTACAGTGACAGAACCAGAGCCACGATTTGTAAAATGTCGTCGCTTGATCATATGAAGATTGCATGAGACAAAGAAAATCCTTTAAAAAAAAAAAATCATCTCAAGCACAAACAACTTAATAAGAACAACTCCAGTTACGTCCCCATAACATCACATTTTTATCAACAAAAAGATGAAACTTCTTACTCGAAACAATAGGCACAAGGGTGAGATACAAGTAAATTAAGATACAAGTAAACAAGATAAACCCATTTAAAAGCTGTCTTGTTAGAACTTATCAAGATATAACCTAACCTCAACCCATTTATCAGTGAGGACTACTTAGGTAAAGTCGTAAAGAAGCTTACAAGTTTTTTCTTTTCTTCTTTTTTACAGGAAGGTGAAGCTTTGTACTACATGGCTCAATAGAATCCATGTTATTCTCATTCTGATTGTTTAAACAACTAAGAAGGCAATAACCTTTTACTTTGTGGAAGTGGTCATTTCAATGATATATACATTGAATGTGCCTACTTTTACATACATAACTTCCAGGTAAAGAAGATACAAACTACTTAACTTTTGATGCAGCAGCTTTTTCTCTCACTGCACCATATAAAATACCAAACAAAAGGATCACAGTGGCAGCAGTAGTGACTTCAAAGTTAACAAAATACACTCCCAAAGTTGTCAATGTTAGAGTGCTTCAAACTAGTAGCAGTATTGATAAGCTTTAGCCTTAATAAACATCATATTACCTATTTTGTCATGTCCTAGTTCAGTGGATTTATAATTTGTGCTATGTCAGTTTCCGAAACTTGTATTGCTAAAGTTTAGCTTATTCTTGGTAGTTGGTTGTTACATACAGGATCAGAATCACCGGCCTTTATCAACAGATGAATTAGTTTCATTAAATGGTTTACTGCCAAGAAAGAGATAAAGCATGGTATGTTACTGCATTAAGACCATATTTATAGTTTTAACTGACATTCTTGGTCCATGTTCACACTGTAATTTGATTTCAACTAATACAGTTGTTTTTTATTTAACATCAATAAAAATGATTAACTAAACATTCTAGGTCAATAAAACTAACCATCAGATGACAATCGACTAGAATATTTCAATAAAATTTTAAAGGCAATGTTGGCAGCATCAAAGATAAAATTAAACAATAAGCACTCCAGAAAGCAAAAGCTACTTACTTCTTGGCAAACTTAAAACAAGTAAACTGCTCCTCAACAGTCAGCAATTGCAATCCATGCTGCTGAGCCACAATCTATACAAAAAAAAATAATGAGTTATCTAATAGACAGGTTCTAGTGATGACTGGAATTATATAGGAAGCATGTACCTTCTTCATCAGTGGCTCATAAAGGTCTGATGGAAGATACGCCAAAGTTGTACCACTGTCAATTATTGTTCCTCTCCGTTCTCCAGTTTCAAACACATCTGTTGGCAGTTGCAAAACATCACCACCCACTTCAACTGCCTTCAAATTAAGATTGTAATGTGGCCTACAATTATTAATAAAGGTATAACTATAACAGAATTTCACAACCCCAGACCTCCAAATGAAGAAAATAGTAACTCAAGCTTTCAATAGGGAATCCACAAAAGTTATGATACCTTATAAACAAACAAAAAAAAAAAAAAATATGATGCAAAAGTTTCTACCATTCCTAATCCACAAGCTCATAATAAGTAATCTTTACAAAAGCTTCAATTAGACTATAGCTTATATAAAAGGATTGCCTTGGACCAAAACATTATAAGGAAAAACCTTTCTACAATTATATGATCAGGTTCGGGGTTGTCAGGAAGGAATAGTCCCACTCTTAGTCAACTGTTTCGACCAAAAGGTGGATCAGTACACAGATGAGGACGACATCCAACAAGTTCCCAGGCTGATTCCAGCCAAGAATTATATCTAAGTCTCTAGCTTCAGTCAGCTAATTCCTATATCTTTCCAACTTTTAAGTATATGAAGGACAAGATCGAGATGAGCGACACCTTATACAGAAGACAATTCCCCAGTTCTGTTCCAAAGTATGACAACTTGGTTTGTAGGTTTCTGTAGACATTTTTGTTGACTTTTTACATTATATGTACTGGATATTATTTGAAAATGTTTTCAAGATCAAGATCCAATTATCTTTTTAAAAAAAGAGAAAAAAGGAAGAAGTTTTCTCCTTTGTATGTGTGACTGAAGTCAGAAGCAGAGTTGACATTATTCTAGATCAATTGTTTTCTGAGATGACATTGCTTTAGATAGGTCCTATTGCATACATAAAGAATACATACGTCATTAAGTGATCAATGTTTCCTTTCAAATCATATTTCAGGCTCAAAGCTCTCCTTTGGGGTTAGAATTGGTCCATTGTAACAGTAAAACATTGCTACATTTTTCAATTACACCATAAAATGCTCTAAAGTATCAAGATTATGACTAATGTATTCATAAAATATATTACTTCAAAATGCACCATATCGCAGCAGGCAACACTCTGTCAACTGTCAACATTTCATTTCTAGGATACATTTTCTTTAAAAGCATACTTCTTGAATAAAAATTACTCCAGTCCACTTATCGTACACCTAGTTTTTTTACCACAACACAATTGTTAGTGTTTTCTTCTCACACAAACTTGAGCCAAGAATACAAAAACACACTTAAATTCTGGGTAAACCAAGTCCAACAAAGCATGGCTAGGCGATGGCACAGCCAGGTACTGACAAAGACTTTTGCAGGGCAAACATATTTCTGTCATTTAAAAAAAAAAAAAAGACTATGCGTGGGTAATGAAACATAAATTTTTTGAGCATTTTTGTCAATTTCCCAAAAAGAAAAGTAAATGATAAAAAGCAATTAAATGAGAATACCAATTCGTTAATTGTTAAAATAGAAAAACTATAAATATTGCCAAAGGAAAAAGCTAAGTTAGCTTCACATACATATTAGGTACCAATGGAGTCGTGCCAACCTTTGGTGACACCACATCACCTATAGCAAAGATTCCACCTCCATTATCAACATCCAAGCAGTGTGCAAACTCCTTTTTGACCTTTCCGGCAGATGCTAGCTGGGAAAGCATGGATGAATTTGCTTGTCCAAACCCTAGTATCCCATCAACTGCTGCGTCAGAAGATGAACCTAGGTCCCCAGATTGTCTAGATCCACAACTATCCAGCAGAAAAAACTTCATATGAACAACTAGTGAAAGCAACATTGACACGAAACATGTATGCAAACCTACATATATATTATATATACATTTACAGTCTTCTTTTCTGATACTTGCAAGTTTGCAACATAACCTTTGACTTGTTAAACCAACAGTCATAAGCTATAAAACGTAAAAATCACTCTTAGATCACTTTACATGCCATTGCACTAATGCCTGCCAGGTTTTGTGCATGATGCAACATAAGAGTGTAATATTCAGAGGAGCAACTCACCCAAATACTATACTTGCATTCAATATGCCTGTCTGAAGGTTTCCAGTCACTTGATCTAGCTGCACATAGTCCCTCACAAATTTTCCAGCAGTCGAGCTTCCATCTCCATAAGTAACACTGTATTGGCAAGCCATACCACTCTTGCAACCAGGAAGTTCACCATCATATGTGGAGATACAATAATTATCATTACAAGCAACCTCTCCAGAAGTTTCAGATTTAGCTGGATCAAATAACGTCAGTTCTATCTGCAGTAGATTATTACAATAGTAAATCATAGAGATAAAGATGTCATTGTAACTGAAAAATTCTAAAACAAACACGATTCTCTGTTTTGCGATACTCGTGCTATTCCTACATATTTAATTCAAATGTGAAACAATAAAGTTCAGTTGAAGAAGCATACACCAAGGTCGCTTTTTGTTGGACATTTGAGGCAGCCAGCACAATTGACCCACAAAATGTCACTTCCAGTGTCGACTTGCACATAATAGTCCTTCGACGGACTCCCCAGACCAATTTTGGCAAAATAAAGCCTAATCAATAAACCAAGTGAACCACATTAGCAACTGCAATGTGCTACAAATAAAATTAAATGTCGGTAACCACAAAAAATAAAATAAATAAAAATAAAAATAAATTCAATTTTAACAATACTCGCAGATAAATTTATGGCAACACAAAAAAATAAATAAATAAATAAAAACTAAATAAATTCCAGCTAATTAATCAATTGTTTTCCTAATTTATACACTCACTTTCATTTACCAAACCAACAGTAATAATATTAATAATATTCACTATTTAAATTTTCCTTTTAACAATACCAAAATATAAGATAACTACATGAAACCAATATAAAACAGAACCACTACCTACAGATAAAACAGAAATTAATCCTCAACCAAAAAGAACCAATTCTAACAGAAATTAATATAATATCAATCATTTAATACCAAATCCAACATCCAAAATAAAAATCCCAAATTTACCATTTCCATCATGAAATCAAATCCAAGATAAAATCTTTGTAAAAAGAACATAAATAAAAGCATACACATACATACATAAACACAGAGATCAGATTAATAACAAACCCCCTCCAGGAAAAAAAAAAAAAAAAAGTAAAATATATCCATAAACGTACATAAAATGAAAAAGGTGACAAATTTCTCCAAGAAACCAAACCAATCAAGACTAAACAAAATTCAACAACAACAACAACAACAACACATAGAGAGATCTGATCTAAGCAAAAACCATACACACAAAACAACTGCATGCATACATGTGCAGCAAATGAAAAAAAAAATGAAAAAAAAAAAAAAAAGTTGACATCTTATTGAAGAAAGCAAAGCAAACCCAGATGAGAAACCAACGAAAGAAGACAAGATAACAAGAGGGGAGCAGAAAAACAAGCATATGCATACATACCCGGTTTCAGAGGGTTGGCCATTGCCACCCAGAGCGAGATCGACGGAGGAAAGGAATCTGCCACGGCGGCGAGCATCATGAGCCTTGAGTGCACTCAGAGTCCTCTCATGGCCACCAATCCTGAACTTGTTCTCGACTTTGAAGACCAAGTTGGCAGCGACAAGGCCTGCTGAGCCGCCGCCACCCAATTGGTGAAGCAGCGCCACCGCCAACGCCTGCAGGAAGACGACAGCCAATGCCCTCCTCACGTCCATCCCCGCTGCTGACCCGGGTGTTGTCTCTTTGAAGGGTGTGTTTGTTGTGGTCGTGTGTTCGTTAAGGTTGTGTTCGTGTTTGTTGGGGTTTTTTTTTTTTTTTTTTTTTGTTTATGAGGAAAAACGGGTCGAGAGAGAAGGAAACGCGAAACCCGTGTCAGGAATCTGAGAGAGAGAGCGAGAGAGAGAGAAAATAAAGAGTTTGACACAGACAGAGACAGGCAGACACGCAATACCGCGTTTTCAACGGCACACACCACCACCTGTTTTTCCTCTGTTCGTTCATACATACACGCGCGCACACACACATATATATATATATATATATAATAATTTTACTATAAACATCATCTAACTTTAAAATATTACAACAAAACAATAAAATTTATCCACGATGTTATGTTTTCTAAAATAAATTCTCCTTTCTATTTAATTCAAATACAATGAATAAATTCGATTGATTAATCCTAAAATTTTAATACTAAAAAATACTGATAATAAAATCATTGTATGTATATTCATATATATCATAAAACTATCGGGATCTATCGAAATCAATAATTGATAGAACCAAATAATTAATCTCACAACCATGACATGACAACTTTTATCAAAAAAATACTCATACTTACATCTTGTATTTTAATAGAACGAATATGGGACTTACACAAATCAAATGACTATCGAAACCTATTAAAATGGATTATGGATAGCACAATCCGAATGATTACTTTCATAACTGGAAGATGATAACTTCTATAAAGAACAAACTCATACTCATAGTTTATGTTTTAATAGAATGAGAGTGGGACTTAAACCTTTTATCATTTTTATTTTATTTTATTGTCTTCTTAGTGAAGTAGTATGTACTTTCTTTACCCGTTGAGGTCTTTATAGATATTACTGATGATTTAATGACACACACAATTATGGGATTACGAGAATAAATATTTGATCTATACGTGTAGAGATCTGATTTTAGAAAATTCAAGCAGACTCTAGCTCGTTCGATGTAATGTCTCTTAATTATTGGAAGAGTGGTGGTATTTGCACCCCAATAAAGTTATATGCGCACCACTTTCGTAAATACATTCCGTCAAACTTTATTTTAAAAAACTATAATTTATAATTATAATTCACTTATAGAGTGTATTTATCAAAATAGTGTACACATAGTTTTAAAGGGGTGCAGATATCGATTCTCTTATTGGAATAGGGAGTATATTTAATTTACTGGATTTTGCAGACTCCATATAGATTATTTTGTTAAAATTATTTATGAAATCAAATGAGATACATGGAAACCGGTAGCATTTATTATAAACATTTTTATTTATATATTTCATTTTAAAATCTATTAAAACTTCTCCAATTTCATCACTTAAACAAAATCAGTAAAGTCAATTTTTTAATACACTTAAATTTTATTAGATTTCATATAAATCTAAATTGAATATATATATTTTAACAGACTTTATATAAAAATAGATTTAATATATGTAGATTTCGATAGAAAATATATAAATTTGAATTGAATATACTCATATTTTTAAAATATTTTGAATTTCAATGGATTTTATACTGAATACACAAAATGATTAATGTTGCTAAATTGTAATAAATCTCTTACCCATTTACATGTCTCATGATTATGGGAATAAATATTTTTACTATCTATGCATTAATTAATCTCGGCAAAACTTGGCCCCAACGTACGCTTAACTCATTCAGCATTAAAATTGCAAATAATATATTAATAAATCTAATACGAAACCTTTTTCATATGTGATAATTTACGGGAGTCCATTTGTAATGTTTTAATTCTTCTAAAACATAACAATTCACTGGAGATTATGTTTTAGTAAATATGATGAATTCGTATACTTCAACAAATTTGAAACTTCATAAATTTCTTTATTGGCACAAAACTTTCATAAATGTAACACGAAAATTTTCTCCACAAAATCTTAAAATCTTATTATCAATCACTTTGTAACGTTACAGATCGATCAAAAGTAAAAATTTTACTTTAAAATTTTTTATAAAGTTAAAAATAAAATGTTACTAATTCACTATTGGCATAAAAATTTCATGCAAACGACAAAAACTCCATGCTAATTAAAAACAAACCCCATTAACACATGAGAATTTTCTATGAACCTTAATGTGTAAGTACCTATTGAATATGTATGTGCGCATTTAAGAGAAGTATTTTTAAAGTAAATAAAGACTTTGCTTTTGGTGGTGCTTTTGGTTTTCTTTATATTTGGATTTGGATTTGTTATAAATACTATGCTTTCCCTATTGGAGAAGTCTTCGTTTTCTTTAGGTTGTTCGCTCACGTGTTGTCTCCTTCCTTTCACTTCAAAAATAACAAAAGCAAAAACAATTAAAACACTTCCATGTCAATCTTACCTGAACGTACGTACATATACTTTACACTTTCCTATCAACGTTACTTGATACCTATCATAGAACGTATACTTTACTTCAACATTTAGTTCACTATGTGGGATTGAATTATATTATTTTTAAGAGATTAAATTGGATGCAAATTCACCATATTGATTGATAATAAGATTTTAAAATTTTGTGGAGAAAATTTTCACATGTTTATATTTACATTTATGAAATGTTCATGTGCTAAAACGTAGAACTTCCATGTCAACCTTACCTATAATAGAACGTATACTTTACTTTCACAACTCATTTAGTACACGTGATTGAATTAAATGGTCTTTAAGGGATTGGATTTGATACAAATTCACCATATTGATTGATAATAAGATTTTAAAATTTTGTGGATAAAATTTTTAGGTGTTTATATTTACATTTATGAAATGTTCATGTCAACCTATTAACTGTCATAGAATGTATACTTTACATTTTCTTGTCAACCTTACCTATTATAGAGTGTATGCTTTACTTTTACATCCAATTTAGTACATGGGATTGAATTCGATTATTTTCAAGAGATTTGATTGATACAAATTCACCATATTGATTGATAATAATATTTTAAAATTTTGTGGAGAAAATTTTCATGTGTTTATATTTACATTTATGAAATGTTCATGTCAACCTTACCTATTATAGAACTTATACTTTACAAGTACTTCCATGTCAACCTTACCTATTATAGAACGTATATTTTACTTTTACATCCCATTTAGTGTGTGGGATTGCATTGAATTATTTTTACGAGATTGGATTGTATACAAATTCACCGTATTGATTGATATTAAGATTTTAAAATTTTGTGGAGAAAATTTTCATGTGTTTATATTTACATTTATGAGATGTTCATGTCAACCTATCACCTATCATAGAACGTATACTTTACACTTCCATGTCAACCTTACCTATCATAGAACATATACTTTACTTTTACACCTCGTGTTGTACAAGGGATTGAATCGAAGTATTTTTAAGAGATCAGATTCGATAGAAATTCACCATATTGATTGGTAATAAGATTTTAAAATTTTACAGAGAAAACTTTCATATGTTTATATTTATAGTTATGAAATGTTTATGTCAACCTTACCTGTTATAGAACGTATACTTTACACTTTCATATTGTTATGGGTATTTTTGAACCACCCTTAAAAGACTGGTAAAAACTCAAAATTCTCATAGAAGACCCAGAATAGTGCAAAGCCCAAGACTACCTAAGGAGAAAGGACCACTTATTTTGGCTAAGGCATAACTCGCTAAGGATTTAACGTATCAACCATCGGTTTATCCAACATTCAGTTCGCTGAAATACCCAGTCCATCAGACAACATATCAGAGAGCTTGCTCAGGGGATAAACGTATAGTTCGTCAAATGAGTCAATTTAATATACGCACAGACCATCTGAAAATACAACTCATCAGTTCTACAAACTATCCAAATGCAGGAAAATTCATCTTATCATCAATGACACTGCAGACCACTTACTCTGCTTATCCATCACACCGCTCATCAGACAAGAAGATCGTCAGGTCGCAGAGCTACAATATAGGATCAGCATACAGAGACAGAATCATGAATTCCAGTTCGTTCAGACGAACTCTTGACTAATCCAGCTCGCCTAGAGCAGATTAGTTATTGTCAGAACTGTCAGAATAAAAGTCAACAAATCATGTCGCCCACGCTGTTCCGTGCCGTCCACGCCGTTCCCGTCAACAATTATAGCATGCATTACGGCAGTCTTACCTAATCCACGTTGATTAGCCGCCTATTGCCTCTTAATGAAGATTTTAACCCACTTGACCGGACAAATGTCAAGCGCATTAAATGTAACTCATCATTACAAAGTAAATAATTGCACATTACTGTAACATCTCTCCACCCTATAAATAGGAGAGGATTCTCATTGTACAAAAAACATAATAACTTCTGAAAAATACACTTATTATATCTGCAGAGTACACTCACTTTGCAGATATAGTAAAACCATTCTAAAAACTCTTTGTCTAGTGTTCTTCCTCAGTCCTTTCAATTGCTTCTTTTATGTCTATCAAATCATTTTCAACATAAACTATAGTTTGGGCCGAAAAAATCTCGTCGGCTAATTTCCAACGTCGACACATGTCAACCTTACCTATCATAAAACATATACTTCTACATTTAGGCCTCATTTAGTACCCATAATTGAATTGAATTACTTTTAAGAAATTAGATATGATAGGATTTGATTGATTAGTAATATAATGTGTTTGATATAGTTGAAATCAGATTAAAAATAACACAGTCTGTTATTTGTTATAGCATGAGATTGCATCAGAAAAAATATATCTTATATTTGATTTTGAAATAATTAAATTTAATATTTAAATACTAATAATGTTTTGAAGTTTGATTTGCAGCATTCTTGTATTCAACTCTTCATCCAACCACTGCCACAACTTCTCTCTTCTTAACTCTTTTCTTCTTCTCCATTTTTGACTGCTTCAACCTTCTTTTCCTTTATGACTGGCTGACTTGCAACTCTCTTGTTTTCATCTTATATATCAAGACCCATTTTCATGCTTTTTTCTCCTCCATGGTTCAGTGCATTCAAACGTGCCTTCTTCGGGATCGCTGGCTTCAAGTCGACGTTGGTTTTTCGACTGGTGAGCAAGTTGGTCCACGACTTAATAGAGGAATAAAGCCAAAGGATCGACAAGCTGCAGACGGATATCCAGTTAGAGGAGAAAATGCTAAACAACAAGCTGGCAAAGATCTATGAGAGCATGGCAACATTGTCGATCATCGAGATAGCATGGCGGCAAGGGCAGAGGCAGGACGGCATCATCGTGATGAATGAGGAGGCCAATTTTTTTTTTTTTTTTTTGGTTTTTTTAAACAATCCCACAGTTGTGGGACTAATTGAGACATGGGATTGGATTTTATTCAAACTAGTGTCTCCTCCAAATGCTAGATTAAACTAAAATTAAACCAATCTCAGTCCAATCCGTGCCCCGAACATGCCCTTATAAAGTTTATAATAGCCTGCAAAACACCACATATTACGATTAGGAATTTCTCCCTTTTTTCATTCAATAATTAATAGCTTTTATTCATTACTCTAATAATCCCTATATATATATATATATTATTCTATCATTTGTATTTCACTTTTCGTAAATCATTTATACGGCAGTGTGAAATACAACTATACAAACATTTTCAAAATTCCTCTTTTGTCTTTTTAAAATATGTTTTACTCAACAATTAATAGTTTAATTTGTTGTACTCATTTTCATTGTCATTTTAATTTCCACTCGGTACTCCAATGATTACCATATAGGTTATAACCCTTAACAATATGTGCTTTTTTTTTCTTTTTTTTTTCACATATTGTATTTAACTCTTTGTAAATTAATTATATTGTGTGAAATACAATTATATTACAAAGTATGAAATACAACTATTTTACATGATTTGAAACAACTATTTTATATATTTTGAAATAAAAATATTTTACAAGCTTATCATCAAAGATGCCTACAAATTTCACTTTTTGTCGTATAACATTGTTTTTATAATCTGTGAAATATTTGTATTCCACACTATGTGAAATATTAGTATTCCATATTTAAGAAATATTGCTATTTCACACTATATATAAAAGACATTAATATTTCACATTGTATAAAATATTTGTATTTCATATTATCTAAAATATTTACACGGTGCAAAATAGGGCTGATGAACATTTATCTCAGATTTTTCTAAATATTTTAACGTTTCAAACTTTTATTTTATCAATATTTCATATTTTATTAATTATTTATATGATATGAAATAAAATTATTTGACAAAGTGTGAAATATAATTATACATAAAAAAAATTAAAAATATATATATTTAGATTTTTTTTAAATCAATATGAGCGTAAACAATTAAACTATTAGTTGTTGAAGTAAATATATATATATTAATTATGAAAACTAAAAAGAATTGAAAATAATTTTCTCTAATAAATGCTCTTGAACACAATTGCTTGAGGTATTTGACATTTACTTTAAGAAAGTAAATAAAAGCCAAGATTATTTATTATCTTCATCTTAATGATCAGAATTCACTTTTTGGGCATCTTCCCCTAAATTTTTTTTGTTCTCTTTAAAATTAATTTGGTCCAATAACCTCTCATTTATGGCATGCCTGTCGGTTGATCAATAATTCATGTACTTTTGAGCAAATAACAGCCATGAACTATATACATCATGTCAATGTCTGGGGTACAAATGATGTACTATTTCCACCTAAAAAATAATGTACCATTTCAATTTTCAACATAAACCAAATTTTTACAAGTCAAACATATGGATGGAATTCTATATTTCTATTACAATTTTTCTTTTTTCTTTTTAACAAAATAAAAAGAATCCTAGTACAAGCAACTAAACAGATGGGTTTTTTTCTTGTAACAGTTTGTTTTTTTTTTTTTTTTTTCTTGTCCTTCTCTTTTTCTTTTCTGCAGGTAGAGTCATTTTCAGTACTATCAAGGAATACAATACAAATGTCAAGATAATTTGTAATTAAAATGGTTATATTAGGGTTGATAAAAATACAATGCAATAATGAGGGACGTAGCTAGAATTTAAAATCAGTGTAGGTTAGAATAAACCTTTTACAAAAACTTCAATGGTATGAAAACATTTTATAAAAAGAATAAATCTAATTCCCCTCTATGATTTGGCATAATAGTAAAAAATTCTCAATGATTTAAAAATCATTAAAAACGCTTTTAAAAAGCTATGACATAGATAATAATAATAATAATAATAATAATAATAATAATAATAATAATAAATAACCCTTTTAGCATATAAAAATAGCTAAAAAACCACCTCTGTCGTCAACTTGGATGTTAAAAGTAAATATTTGATTGTTAACTAAAAATGGCAAAACTATCTTACAAAATAAATTTAAAAAATAAATAATTAAATAAAAATAAAAAATCATTAAAAATTTAAAAATTAAATAAAAAAATTATCTCCTCATCCTCCTTAAACCCCATCATTATTTGGGTTCCTTGAACCAGGATGAAATCTAGGTCCGATTTCAAACCAAGATGAAGACATTTAGGGTTCAAAATCAGACCCAGATGAAGACATGTTGGTTGGTGGTATGGTTTTCAGATTAATGGAGAATTGATGTCGGTTGGTTTGATATTGATGATGGGCTTTCAATGAGTGGGTGTTTGGGGTTTTTACAATTGATGATTGATGATGTTTGCAATGGGTGGTGTTCCGGGTTTTTGCAGTTGATGCAATGTCTGGATGTGTTTGCAATAGGTGGATGATTCATGATGTTTGTAGATTGGATTTGAAGATGATTATAATGGATGGACGATTCTGGGTTTGAAGATTAGATGATGTTTGGTTGAGATTTTTTTTGTTTCTTTCTTTATTTATTTTTTTGTTTTTATTTTGTTCTGTTAATTTTATTTTTTCAGCATTTTCTATAATTAAGGGGCAATTTCGTCTTTTCGTGCACTGTCACTGTCAGAATCCAATTTTCACTAACAGAGTTAACAGAAAGGGGCAAAACACAATTTATCCAAATTTCAAGAAATAATTAGCGATTAGGTCAAACAACAAGGAAATATTAGAATTATCCCTTTACAAATTATAAATATAGGCATACCTAGTTAAAGGAGATATAACAAATTTTACCCCTCAAAATTCATATTATAAATAAATATATTAAAAAAAAAAAAGGATTGAGCAAAATATTTAAATAATAAAATTTATCAAATATAAATTATGATTAATGTTATGACATCAACAATCTTTCTTTAAACACAAACAATCTATATTTTGACAATTATAATTCATAATTACTACTATACTTCAAATTAAAGAGTATATTAGGAGAAACACCAAAGATATTAAATTCAAATATTATATTATGCAACTTACGGTAAAAAAAAAAAATTGTAAAATATGAAAAATTTAAATAAAATTTCATATTTAACGTATGAAATAAAGTTATTACATATACAATGGTTATCTCTAATAGGGATACTCAACGGGCCTTGAATGATTTTTGCATTCATCGTAGGTCGGATTTTTTTATGTATAGCTAAACTTTTTAGTTCTATTGATTGTATTCCTTCGTGGTATTGGGTTTCTTTGGGGCTTATGTTTCTCAGCATGAATAACCATTCTCCTCCAACTATATAGGTGTTTATTTTTACTATGATTTTGGATGCTTCTATTTATAGGACCTTGGACCAGCAAGTCACGATTTCAGCTTCTTTCAGTGGGTATTTGCATTTCTTTACCTTTGTTTATGGTATTGTTAACTATGTTAATCGTTGCTCCTTATGGACCTCCTTGATTGACATGGTTGATGTTGAATCTTTTTAGTTGGTAGTCAGTGATTTTATTGTTGTCATAGGTCATCATGAGACCACAAGGATAGCTAATAAATATTCTTCAAAAGATTTTGCTGCTATTATTGTAGCTTGTGACCTTTAAAAAATTCAAAATAATGGTGCTTTTTACACTAAAGGCGATCTTTTTTTGTGGTATCTCTTTCTCGAAGCTAGATAGACCTTTTTATTCACATTCTTTTCTTGATTCCTGGATAATCATTTCTAGCATCACACTCCTCAGGCTACATTCAGACCATCATCCTATCTTAATTGTTTGTAACAACTTGAACTCTTTGAGACCTTTTCCTTTCAAATTTCAGAGTATGTGAACGTCGCATGCTACTTTTTTGAACTTAGTCAGGGCTTGTTGGAATGTTTCTTTTTCAGATTCTCCTATGAGTATTGTTGCTCACAAGTAGAAATTTGTCAAGACTACTTTGAAAAGGTAGGATTTGGAGGTTTTTGGGGATCTTTCTCTCCGTATCTCATAGGCTACAGATAAAGTTATGCACATTCAGGAGTGTCTCGGTTTGGAGGGTTTTTCTTATTCCCTTTTTCGTAAAAAGACTAATATTTTATCTGAGTTGGATGTTGCTCTGAAGCAATATAATATTTTTCTTCATGAGAAAAGTCATGTGAAATAGTTACATGATAGGGATTGCAACACCAATTATTTTCATTCCCTTTTAAAAAGAAGGGGTGTGATGAAATCTTGATCAGTTCTTTAAATTGAGAATGATATTGGTTCTGATCATCATCACATTGCTAAACATGTTATCTCATACTACCAGAATCTTTTCCATCAGTCTGATGATTTAAGTGTTTATTTGTTATTGATTCAAAAATATGTCCATTCGCTAGTTTTAGTGGAGGACAATTTGACTCTTACTCATGTTCCTTTAGTTTAAAAATAGAGAGATACTATTTTTTATATGGATCCGTTGAGTATTCCTAGCTTGGATGGTATTACTAGCCGATTTTACGTGCATTGTTAGAACATTCTTGGGAAGGATGTAGTTGATGTTGTTAAAGATTTTTTCCATACTGGTGTTCTTTTTTCTTACATTGATTTGAACTTCATTATTCTGATTCTCAAAAATTCTGAAGCTATCCCGATGGATCAATATTGTTTAATTGCCTTGGGTAATTTCATTTTCAATGTTATTACTAGGATTTTTTATTGATCATCTAAGTCTAATTTGTGGCTTGTATTATCTCTCTGAATTAGTATAGGTTTTTGTCTGACCGATAGATTAAAGATTGTATTACAGGGGCTTCAGAATATTTTAATGTTTTCTTTAAAACTAGTCATGGAGATCACATGGCTTTGAAGATTGATATTCGTAAGACTTTTAATTCAATTACTTAGTCATTTTTATTGGAGGTGTTAAAATGCTATGGGTCCTCCTCTAGCTTTATTTCTTGGGTCTCTCTTATTTTCCTGTTTGCAAGAATTTCGATCCCTATTGATGGTTCATCGGAAGGATATTTTTCTTGTTCTCGTGGAGTTCGGCAAGGAAATCTTCTATCTCTTTTACTTTTTTGCCTTGTTGAAGATTTTCTGAGTAGATATCTTTCCTATTTGGTTTCTTCTGGTTTGCTTCTTAGTATTTTTGGTCTGAGTGGTATACAGTCTCCTTCTCATTTCTTATATGCAAATGATATCCTTTTATTTTGTCATGTTTCAACTTCAAATGTTAAGGTTATCATGGAGGCCTTTAAAATGTATGGGTACTTGTCTAGACATTAGATTAACGAACAAAAATCTTATATCCATTTGGGAGATGGTATTCACTAAATTTTTAATAATTCATAAATTATATATTAAAATTTGTTCATTAAATATTAATACATAAATAAATAATAAATGGTTTTGGGGTGGATCAAGGTAGGGACAACAAACCCCACGCCCATCCCATGTTTTAAAACGAGTTTTAAAGTTAACCCCATATCCGCTCTGAACCCATTTACTTTGGTTTAAACCCACCTTGTTTGAGATGGGAAAGGACAGATTCCCCACGAGTTCGATTTTTTTGACATTCCAAACTCTAATACTGTTGACGAGTGATTTTGGTCGACCGAAGTTCTTCAATTCAATACTATAATTAACACAAAATAAAGTAAAAACAGGAAGAACAGAGAATGCAATGAAGTTTTTACGTGATTCGGCTCAAGTGAATATCTACGTCCACGACTGTTCTCTGATTAGAGAGACAATATATTATTTCTTGTGTGTTATCTCTTCTCCTTTTACAATGATTTCTGCCTCTATTTATAGAGGGGGGAGCTACAATTTAAAAAAAATAATAATAAATCTATATTTAATTACATTTCTAAAGCTGACACCCATCAATGTAAAGTCAAATCTCGTAAAATCAAAATCTTAACATTATTTCCAAGTTTGACAGTTGAGTGCTCCTTAAATTGGACTGTTTCCTTTCTGAAAAACTTCAACGTGCACGTCAAGTCATGGGCTGGATCTTGCTCTAGGTGAGCTGGAGCTAAGTATTAAACAGCTCTGACTATGATTGAACAACGACCTAAAAGAGAGCTCTTTCCTACAAGCTGGACGACCTGAGGTTAGTGAGCTGGAAGCTTCTCTATACGAGCTAAGTGTCCTGGGCATTGAAAGCTTGTCTACGAGTCAGACGTTTTATGATCTGAGGGCCTGCTTTTCCAAGTTGGATGCTAGCAAGTTGGGCCTTTGTCCATTAGGTCAGCCCTTTAGACTATTTTATTGGGATTTTATCAGCCCATTTATGTAGTCCTAAAAATATTCATAACATTAGCCCCTCAGCTCTTAGTGCGCTCTGCGGACTGGAAGCTTTAAGCTCACTGGTAAAAGCTGATGTGTCTGGACCTGTCGTGCTGCCTTTTCAAATTCTATCTATATCATTTTGACTTGTGAAGAGAATATTTATGGAGTTGCAAGGTTAGACTTCAAGCTCCTTAGGAGTGAGGAGGAACTGAATAGAGCGATGGGCGTTCCGGTCGTGCAACAAGCTTTGACTGCTGAAAAGGAGGTCGTTCTTATAAAGATAAGGTAGAGGTGCTAGTCGCCAAAGCTAAAAAAGAAGTCGAGGTGGAGAAGCATTAGGATCAAGTCATTTGATTCTCCTTGTTGTAAGGCTTACTTGGCATCTACTTGCTTTACTTCAGTGTTACTTTGTGCTTTTATTCCATAAAGTATTTAAATTTCCTGTGGACTGAAAAATAAAGCCATTTGTGCATGAATTGGTGGTAATAATACCTAGCAAGAGCTCGGGAGCTGAAGAGGTGAAATTTTGAGGTAGAACCTTAGCTATGCCCAGAGGGTTGGAACTCGGATTACATAGCTTAATAAAACTTTCAAGTTATGCCTAAAGGGTCGGAACCTGGATTATATAGTGAAAGTTATGGAGGTCGGAGCTTCGGCTATACTCAAAGGATCGAAACCCGGATTACATAGCTTAATAAACCTTTCGAACAATGCTCAAAAAGTCGGAACCCGGATTATATAGTGAAAGTTGTGGAGGTTGGAACTTCGATTATGTTCAAAGGGTTGGAATAAGGATTACATAGCATAATAAACCTTTCGAGCTATGCCCAGAAGGTTAGAACCCAGATTACATAATGAAAGTTGTGGAGGTGGGAACCTTGGCTTTGCCTAAAACCCAGATTATATAGTAATAAACCTTTCAAGTTATGCCCAGATGGTCGAAACCCGGATTACATAATGAAAGTTGTAGAGGTTGAAACCTCGGCTATGCCCAAAGGGTCGGAACCCAGATTACATAGCATAATAAACCTTTTGAGCTATACCCAAAGGGTCGGAATCTTGATTACATAGAGAATGTTGTGGAGGTCGGAACCTTGGCTATGCCCAGAGGGTTGAAACCCTAATTGCATAGCATAATAAACATTTCGAACTATGCTCAAAGGGTCAGAACCCAGATTACATAGCAAAAGTTGTGAAGATCGGAACATCAGCTATGTTTAGAGGGTTGAAAGTCGGATTACATAAATAATAAACCTTTCGAGCTATACCTAGAAAGTCAGAATCCGGATTACGTAGCGAATATTATGGAGGTCGGAACCTCGACTATGCCTAAAGAGTCGGAACCCAGATTACATAGCCTAATTTTCTCTAGATGGAAAGGTCGTTTTCACCTTTATGTTTGTCATTTAATAGAGAAATCAACAGGCATTGTTTATGGCACAGCAGTATAATAACTTTGTAGCTTTCATTGACATTTGATAATCGAGTGGAACATTTGAGAAATGAACTAAAAAATAATAGACATGATGGGAATGTACCCGTGAGGTGGAGGCCAACGTGCATAATGAAAATAGTTTTCACTACGGGTTCATATTTTTGTTGGGAAGCTTGCTGGGGCTACTGCTATGTTGGCTGTTATGGTTATCAAGATCACGAGTTCGCTGGTCACACCATGTAGTCCTTCAAGCGACCTTGCTTTATTAGTTCTTCAATAGCGTCTCTTAACTCCCTACAATCTGAGGTGTTATGTCTGACCTCATTATGATAGACATAAAACTTATTCTAGTTCCTGTGGTTAACTAGAGATCTAATGGGAGTGGACTTCTCGAAGTCTTCCCTGTTCTTCTCTGTTGCAAAGATCTTATCTTATGTATCCGACAGCGTGCTATAGCCATTAAGGTGACCTTGACGCTGAAGTCGTTCATTCATGGGCTTTTTTCTAGCCTTTTTAGCGACCTAATCGTTTGAGTCATCACTCATTTTCTTTGATTGGTTGGAACTACTCGTTTCCCCCATTTAGTTAGGTTGCCTTGAGTCGAATGCCTTCTCTCATCTAATCTCCTTGGCAGCTCGCTCATAGAAATTGCTCAAGTTATTGACTGGAGACTTGTAAATGCTCTCGTATAGTTTTTCATTTTTACAAAGCCCAGCTGAGATTGCAGTCAAGACACTTTCTTTTGAAAGATTCTCCATATTGCTGACTTCACATCTAAACCTGGTTATGTAGTTTTTTAGCGATTCGTTTTATCCTTAAAAGATTGTGCGAGGTGGCAAATCGGTGCGAGTAGCCTTCTCAGAGCTCTGTACTGGCTTGTGAATTTTTATTGACATTCTTCCCATCTATCTATGTTGCGAGCTGGGAGACTCTTGAACTAGGTTCGTGGAATATCTCCTAGGGTGACTGGAAAAACACGACACTTAACCGAATGATCGACCATCTGAAGGTCTATTTGGACATTGAATGCATCCAGGTGATCATAAGGGTTGCTATCCTCATTATATTAAAGGATATTAGGGACCTTGAATCTGCGGAGAGAGGTGTATTTCAATCTTGCTGGTAAAAGGGGTTCTTTCCCCATACTGATCTCGTTGGTTTGGAGCAGTGTTTAAAAACTCGGTCGAGTTGGCCGAGTTCTCGCCGAGAACTCGCCGCTCGGCCGGCTTCCGAGCCGAGAACCCCCAGATCGGGGGTTTCAACTCGGTTACTATTCAAAATGGGCCCAACTCGGGTCGACTCGGGCTGACTCTGGCTGACTCGGGCTGACTCGACCCAACTCGACCTGAATCGGAATCGACCTACTCGGTTTTTGAGCACGCAGTCGCCGTCGCTTCTGCACTTCTGCCTGCTGCCGTCGCTCCTGAACTTCTACTGCGTTGCTTCTGAACTTCTACTGCGTTATGTTCTGCACTTCGTCGCTTCTGCACTTCTGCCTGCTGTCGTCGCTTCTGAACTTCTACTGCGTTCTGTTCTGCACTTCTGGCTGCTGCCGTGCTGTTTCTGCCGATCCTACTGAGTCTGGTTCTGCTATCGCCGGTCGACTTCTGCTGTCGCTGTCTTCTCGTCATCGTCCGTCACCTTCCGCCGCAGTTGCCGTCTCCGTATGTGAAATGAAGGACAAGAAGAAGACATGAAGATCGGAAGAAGAAGAAGAAGACATGAAGATCGGAAGAAGAAGAAAAAGAAATCAGAGTAGAGACACTGAGATAGAGAGAAGTGAAGGAGATGTGGAACAAATGAACAATATAATTTCAATCGAAAATGTCCCTAAGGTTTTTTGTTTTTGGACAAAATTATCCTTCATTATCTCTCATAATTTCAAAAAAAAACCATCAATTAATAATATAATCATTTTTATTATTTTCAATTAGCCCCTTTCTTTATAATATTTATAGTTTTTTATACTTTTTATAATTTTTTACCAATTTTACCCCTCACCGAGTACTCCCCGAGTACTCGCCGAGTTGCCGAGTACTCGCAGCTCGTTGCCTCGCCGAGCCAGACCCGAGTAGCGAGTTTTGGAACACTGGTTTGGAGTACCAGGGCGCGCCTTAAGTTGCTGAACCCTCTGAAAGAGCTCTTCTAACCCTTGGTCGCAAGGCCCGAATTCTCTCCTGAGCTCACGACCTGAAGAGCCGTGGCTTGGAACATATTCTTGAGTTCGTAAACCGTAAGTTTGGTGCTACTTTACACATCGCTAATAGTCTGTTTCCTTTTCTCGAGCTCGACAGTCTTAAACTTTTAAACACAAATTGAAGGAACGAGCTAAGCCAGCAGATCATGACACCTCTCTAATGGGTTTTTCATGAGCTGATATTTGTTCTCGTTGCTGCTGGTAGATTTCTCTAGGGTAGCAACCTCAGGTCTGAACATGTTATGAGCTTGGACCTGTGACAGTGTCTTGACTGCATCTGCAAGCTGATGGACTGTGTTTTACAGTGTCTCTTACCGTTAGTGCCACTCCTGAAGCCCCCCAACTACAGAGACCATCTGCACTGGCTAGCGAGGGGCTGGTGAGGGCTTACCCCTAGCAACACCTTTTGTAAGAGCAATAATATCCCCTGTCAGTTGGGTGTCACGCTGCTGCTGATCTGCATGCCCTTTTAGTTGATCAGCCGCCGCTGCTGGTGGTTCTTCCTCTTGCCATGGCAATTGCGAAACTGAGAAAAATTGCAATCTAGGCCTTTCTTCTAGCACTACAATGTCAACGAGTGATTTTGATTCACCTAAGTTCTTCAATCCAATACTACAATTAATACAAAACAAAGCAAAAACAGAAGGAGAAGAGAGGAAAAACAGAGAATGCAAGGAGGTTTTTACGTGGTTCAGCCTAAGTGAATGTCTACGTCCACGACTGTTCTCTAATTATAGAGATAGTATATTATTTCTTGTGTGTTACCTCTTCTCCTTTTACAATGATTTAAGCCTTTATTTATAGAGGGGGGAGCTACAGTTTAAAAAAGTAAAGAAATCTAGATTTAATTATATTTCCAAAACTGATACCCATCAGTGTAAAGTCAAATCCTATAAAATCACGATCTTAACATTATTTTCAAGTTTGGCAATTGAATGCTCCTTAAATTGGGTTGTTTCCGTTTTAGAAACCTTCAACGTGCACATCAAGTTACAGGCTGGATCTTACTCTAGACGAGCTAGAGCTAAGTATTAAACAGCTCTAACTATGGCTGAGCAGGGACTTGAGAGATAGCTCTTTTTTACGAGCTGGACGACCTAAGGTTAGTGAGCTGAGAGCTTCTCTATTCGAGCTGAGTGTCCTGAGGACTGAGAACTTGTCTGCGAGCTGGACGTCTTATAATCTGAGAGTCTGCTTCTGCGAGTTGGATGCTAGCAAGTTAGGTCTTTATCCGTTGGATCGGCCCATTAAACCATTTCATTGGGCTTTTACCAATTCATTTATGTAGTCCTAAAAGCACTCATAAGAAATACTAAAAAAGCTAGAATCAATCCATTTATTTATACATTTACATATATATGACAAATGAGAGACCATTTATATATATATATATATATGTATATGTATATGTATATGTATATATTACTTGTAGTAGTAACAAATCGAGAGATCATTTTTAAGAGGATCAATTAGAACCAAACTAGGAATGTAGAGTAAAACTATGGGTTATATAAGTAATTAAATCGGTTAAGTTTGAAGTGGTAAAAATTCAATACACATGTAACACAAATTTGCCATCCCTAATTAGCGTATTCATATTTTATCCAAGTTAGACCTATATTGCTAAAACGAAGTACAATTTAATTTCTTTTTGAAAATTTTCAGTTTATATCTTAATTGACTGAAACCCGCCTCAAATCCATTTATTTTGTTTAAACCCACCCCATTTGAGATGGGACGGGACAAGATCTCCACGAGTTTGGTTTTTTTGACGTCCCTAACTGTAGTACTAAAATAACTTAAATCAATCGATTTATTTATACATTTACACACATATGACTAATAAGAGATCATTTATACATATATATATATATATATATATATATATATATATATATATTACTTGTAGTGAGAATGACCCAAGAGATTAACTTAAGAAAATCAATTAGCACCAAACTAGGAATGCAGAGTAAAACCATGTGTTATAATACAAGTAATCAAACCGATTATATTTGAATTGACAAAAATACAATTGATATGTGACACAAAGTTTTCATCTCTCGTAGCTTGTCCATATTTTATCCAATTTAGACCAATATTGCTGAAAGGAAGTAGATTGTTTTTTTTTTTTCCTGAAATTTTTTAAATTATGTCTGAATCGACTGAAACACAATACGATAACAAGAATTTTCCATTCCTAATTACCTTTATATATTGATCCAATTTTCACCTCTTGCTAAAAGAACTAGAGGTGTTTTTTCCTACTTTAGAAAATTTCATTTATTCTGGTGTGAATGGAATGGAGGCCTATACTTATTGGTTTCAATACGATTTCTGTGGACATTGTTTCTATATACTATTAAAGTAATCAACTTATAAAAAATGATCAAATAAAATCAAGAAATAATCCCTCACAAGCGAAATAATAAAAATCGAACCCTTTAAAATCAAACAATTCCTTGAAATTGAGCATGATTGTTCGTGTGATAGCATCTACAGTACCATGAATGTCCATGAACTTATCGATTATTACAATTACTCATGATCCCTTTATAATCAATTAATTTGAGCAGTTGTCTGTAGAAATAATGAGTTCATTAAATAATGGTAGGGTAATCATATCCATAAATAATTTGATAAATAAATGAGACATGTCAATCTTTGATAAAGTTCATGCTACCCATGTTTTGTAGGTTCATTTGCCTACATCAACTTCACGTGGCATGTTTTGGTATTACATCTCTCTGTAGATGGATCATGCCTTGTTTTGAAGTTACACAACATTTTTAATAATTAACTTGAGTATAATTATTGTTGAACAAATTGGGAAAATTATCAAAAAAAAATGTTCAAAGTACTATGAGTTTTTTTTTTTAAAAAAAAAAAATGCAACAATTTGTTGGCTTTCTAATCTACTCAAACCTTGATTGAAAGATAAAAATACTCTTTTCTTCAAAATTATTTATGTAAAAAATATTTGCCAGAATTAGTTTTGATTTGTTTTCAATGAATTAAGATTTACTGTATTTTAAAAACTTGTTCCTTTTTATCACCTAACTAAATTTCAATCTTCTATCTTCATTGAATTTCATTTATATATATATATATATACATACATACATATATAAAACTTAAAATGTAAGACCTATACCTATACATTTAACGTTAGTGAATATTTGATTATGTCTATAAAATTCTTATCAAGCAAGTTAAATAAAATTACCAAACAAATGGTTGTAATAATTATTTATTTCTTAATACAATGTTGATGGTGAAAAATAATGAAGCCAACGTCGGTGAATATTAATTTGATAACATCTGTGAGAATCCTATCAACTAAAATTAAATAGAAGTTCCATTGATAATGACAACAAAATACTAAACAATTGGTTTTAGTAATTATTTATTTTTTAGGCAATTTCTTAATATAAAGTTGATGGTGAAACAATGAAGGGTATTGATAATAACTTACAACCTAACAACTCAAATAATTCTAAGAAATTTGGAAGCTAATATAAAAGCTTATGGTTTCAACAAATGCATAGAGATATTACCTATTTTTCTGCACAAATTCATACAAGCAATGGTGGCACATAGTTTTTGTTACAAGAGAACCTTCCAAAAATAAATGTATACTTTCATTTTGTAGCCCAATCTTTTATCGACCAAAACCAAATGATGAAAGGAAAATTGAATTTTTACTTAAGACAAATTTTATAAGTCTCTATAAATCGTAGTTGTTGAACTAGATGCTAGGAACATTGTCCAGGAGATTTATTCCAGGTCTCCCTCTAATAGTGTAGCAAGTTTTATTCGTGAAGATGTTGTTGCTTATTTGCAATTGCAGGTCATTATAATGTCAGGCTATCTCCTGCAAAAGAAATAGTGTAGCTCACAGATTGACAATCTTGGCTATTTCCACTCAAGGAGATTTGCATTAGTAGGATGTTAGTTTTCATTGTATCTTTCTTGGTTTATGGTAATGAATTTCTGTTTAGTTTTAAAAAAAATTAAAAAAAAAAAATTGTAGCCTACTTCAACCATTCAGTGGTCTTTTTTTTATATGCCAACTATTCAGTGGTTCTTGATATTATCTATTGATTATTGATTGTATTCATTTACATTACATATTATGTTAATAATAAATATGTTCTGCTTTCATATTTATAGGGTATGAAGAGATTGGTTTAATAGTATACTTATCACACCTATATCTTAAAAGTTGCGAGTTTAGTCTTTTTCCTTTTGAAATCTTAAATTTACAATTATAGTTCAAAAAAAAAAATCAACTTTATATATATAAAGCACGTCCACTCATAACTCGACAAGTTAGTACAATACCGTTTTGCATTTATGATAGTGTTCAAGTCATATAGTATATATTTATCAATATATAGAAATTTTTTTGTCTTATGATGGTAGCAAATATCTCTTAGTGTTGTAAAAATAGATTTACCAGTCATATTTATGGTGTTTAGACTCGGTTAGTTCTTCTTAACTATTAGTGTTAGGTTACCCCACATATATATATGTGTGTGAGAGTTTTCATTTAGAAATTATCAAAATTGAAATTAAGCAATGTAGGAACCTCATGATTAAAGAAAAGCATATTCTTGCATGCCTTTTCAAACGCGAAGCAAAATAACAAGAATTTTGGACGTGCTCAACGTGAACTAAATAAATATTTTTGTAAGGTTTACATGGAGTTTTATTCTTTAAAAATTGTTCGAAAACTCCAAATACCAAGACTCCATATACTTTCAAAAAGGAAAAGCATATTCTTGCACACGTTTTCAAACACGAAGCAAAATAACAAAAATTTTGGACGCTATCAACCATGAACTAAATTAATATTGTTGTAAGGTTTACATGGAGTTTTATTCTTTAAAAATTGTTCGAAAACTCCAAAGACCAAGACTCAATACTTTTAAAAACACCATCAACATCTATTTCTTTGCCCTTTTGTAATTTGACTTTTGTCATTGTAGGCATGTTGTGAAATTTAGAAAAAATTAATCAAGCCTAATAATTCCAAGTTTGATGATGATTAGACACGTAAAAGATATGCATTAAAAGCAATGTTTAAAAAATTGAAGGGCAGAAAAGCATTTGTATTACTTAAAGGTCAATGGTGTTGTGTACATGACATGCATGGAATACCAAATCATCATCACATTACTTTTTTTTTTACCTAATTAACTAGGTCCAATAAAGTTGCTGTTACGTATGCAATCAACATCTCAATGAGGCCGGTGGTAAAATATTTATACAGGGGTGGAAATTTTCAACAGTGTCAAGGTGTTGCACCTTCCTCAGAAGGAAAATGCTTGGATGAAACTAGTTTGACTTGACCATTACACATTACATGCTATTAAGAAAGCTGTACTAATTTGGTGTAGTTGCAAGTATATGTATCCAATTAATCATATGTTATACAACTATATTGTTGCTGGTGGAATTCTAATATCAAGGAATTGATTCCTAAAATCATGAAATTTAATACACTAGATCAATTATACGCAAAATCATGAAACTCAATAATTCTTCATTTTGACAATGGAGAAATTTGTGATAATATAATATATGATTAAAAGGGAAACCAATTAATAATAATTAATTAAAGGTTGACTAGATGCATCTATATAAAGGTCTCCCTTTTCATTATTTTATATATTCCAGAATTGAAAGAAAAGAGTTGTGTAACTCTTTTAGTAAAAAACGAGGTTTTCTCGAGTGTTAAATAATTGTTATTATTCCGAGTGTAATGAAGAGGATTTAAGTGTTTGCAAGCACTTATTGTTATTTTTCTGTTTATAATGATGAAACATATAAATTTTGTATGTTATTTTATCCGTTTTTTATTTTTTTATTATTTTTACATTATTCTATCGCGTCATTAATCTGATTTATTTCCTAACATATATTGCATATTATTTGCCGAGTAATGAATTCATATTGAGACAGTACCATAGTTCCGTTCAAATTTTTCTCTGTCATATGCAAAATCAGATCATGTTGTGGTTAGGTAGCACTTTCTTTTCTCTTTTGGTACTTGTGTTTTTTTGGATAAGATGGGTGTGTAAGATGAGATGTCGGTATCACCATTTTTAATTCAGACGGATAGGGAAATTGGGTTTTATTAAATTTTTTATTCAGTTTCTAGTTTTGTTACATCATTGTAATATTTTGAAAATGCAGTATAGATAACAAAAAGTCAATAAATTCTATTATCTTCAATTTAATAATTTTTACCACATTTTATTAATTTGGACAATACTCTCTTCCTAGCAAGTTGAAGAGTTCAGATGACTTTTTCTTAATGCTTTAATTAGTAATTAATTTATCATTATAATGTAATTGCATAATAATTAGTAACAGGTATATGCACTAATTTACAATATATTATATAAATTTAACTACCTTACTAATTATCAAATAAAACTCTTCAATAATATGAGTTTATCTTATTGGATAACCTTACTAAAACCAATTGAAACGGAAAAGAGTTTGACTGTATGGTATTAAATATTGTCTCTTTGTACACTCCTAAGAGCAAAAATTAGTATTAATTAAATGATTTAGTAATTTTGTGAAATTATTGATGAAATCATTTTTTTTAAGACATCCATACCTTCAATAAATGATTGTTAGTATTTATGTCTTGCTTATTGTGCTCTTGTTTCTTTTGTTAACATTTTGAAAAAAGGAAAAAAAAAATCGAGAGTTGGCACCAATTAGATTAATGATAAATGGAACTTAGTAAAATCAAACACTTCAAGTATGGCCAGAATAAATTAAGAAAAGGTTTTAAATAAATTCTCTAAGAAAAAATGTTTTAAATGTATTAGATATTTTTGTTTAAAAAAAGTATTGAGGAAAACTCTTCAATAAAGAAAATAATAATAATAATAATAATAAAAGGTATATTCTTTTTGTGCAATTTCCAAATAAGGGAATAGAGCATTTTTTAGCTTGAAGGAAAATGACAAGAATTTTCAATATCATCTATAAAATTACATCTTATCATCTAAAAGTCACTTTGTCTTTATAATATTAATTTATTTAATTTCTAAGAAACAACTTGTAGGAAAAGTAAGTTAAAAAAAAAAAAAAAAACACTTGTGGGAGAAGTCCAAATTTTGGACTATTAAAATAAACGTCAATAATTGCCATCATAGCCTTTTGGACTTCAGTTTATTTATTATTTTTTAGAAAGTTTTGATATACCTATTAAAATTTATTGTGATTTCACAAAATCAACTGTTGCAAATACGAGTTGAAAAATAACTTACTTTATATGAAAGTAGTCTCCTAATATTTTGTGAAGCAAGCGTTTAAATTATTTAAATTATGAGTGGATGTGTACATAGTAAAACCTTGAAAAATAGGTTTGATTGGTCAGGTATAATGATAAATTTCAAAGTATAGATGTCTAACTTATAGTCATTAATGGTTTTGACCCATATACATTTAACTTTATTTAGATTAATTAATTCGAAAGTCATCATTGGGACTTTGAGTTTAACCGATATTTTTCCACAAATCTCAATATGACTTGCAAGGTATTCGTACGACTTATTCACTTTATAAAAATGAACTTATCACGAGAAATAATATCCTTCAAACTATTGCATTGCAAGTATTTATATTTTTAAAGTTTAAATTCTCTAAAATATCATTTTAAAGTAATATTGAACAGATCTGCTTGTTTATGGGTGGTGCAGTTGACACAACTACCTTTGTCTCTACTTTAAAAAAACGAGTTCGAACATCTTTTACAACTGTGTTTGTGATAATTTTTTCACTTGTATATGAGTCTCTCTTCCTCTCAATTTCTAGAAGCTATGTTTTGAACCATACTTTAAAATATACTTCAGGAGGTCCCAATTATGGTATTTATACTTGCATTATGTGCTATTTCAAATATATATATATTGAACGGATCTCATAATGGAAGAAAAAACTATCTAGACAAAGTTTGTTAAATGCATGTAGTAGTATTTGAACCCTCTGCCACCAAGGTTGGATGAAAATGTGCAAACCACCTGTACTAAAAAGTAAAAACATTAAACTCCACTATTATAGTGTTATCATATATTTATGATTTATGAACCTCACAACTATACAACATACAGAAACTCACAAACACTAAAATTCACAAGTCTGGCATGGTTATGCTATTATACTGGTTGGACCATAGCATGATCCATTCCACATTTCAATCCTAATGGGCTTATGGGCTTTCACTTTATAAACCCGAAGAAAGAACCTTCTAAATGGGCTGCCTCTTAAGATATCACTAGCTTATTACATTAAGGATTTAAATCCAGAGTGGCCGGTGGCAATATTGACACCCCTCAAAACGTGTATGTACACCCCATTCATAATAACGCTCCATTAATAATTTTTAAAAATCTTTAGTTCATACATAAACCCCATTTAATACCAAGAATATCCCTCCAATTCTTTTGTATAAAGCATTAAAGCTATCAATAATTAGGGGTTAATGCTTTTGCTGTTAAGTGTTGGTTTTTTGGTCTCTTTATTGACTGTTTTGAAGCCTGTGGTGATAAAGGATGATGCCAAGCCAGCGAAAACAGTGCAAGAAATGCTAGGGTTGAAGCTGAAGTAAAGAAGGTAAAATCCATGGTGGAAGAAAGTGAATCCCAGAAGCTAGTTGTCAGTAAAGTGAGGAACAATAATCCTCAGCTTGATTTGGAGAAGAATGATAGAGACAGTGGAACTGGTAGCTTAGATTAACCCCATTCATCTAATGATCTTGATTCACTATTCATTCTTCATAATTAGTTTGTATTCTTAAAGAATATGGTAATTAAAATTAGAATTTAAAAGATAAGTTGGCGTTTGAGAAACTAAAAGGGTTTTCTACTTCAAAAATAGATTAATAATTTGTGGGTCTTAGTTACAAGTTATTCAACCATTTTTGTAATTTTATTTTAGATAATATTGAATTTTCATAAATTTATTTGTTTATGGGTGTATATACAATTTTTTAGGGGTGCAAATATTGACACTTTTTAAATCTATAAGGGTGTGATTACTTTAATTGTACAGGAATCTAAATGAGAATCGAAATGATCTATAATCGGAATGACATAGAATCAAAATGATATATCAAAATTAGAATAAATTGTTTACTTCAACTGTAGAAATTAAAATCGAAATCAGTAGTATTTTCATTGAGCTGATTACTTTATTTTAAAATTGAAATAGATTAATTACAAATTATAAAAATATCATTAATTAAAATTATGAATTAATTACAACATACAAAATTATATTTAAAATTTAATATCATATTTTTGTTACATAACTCGTCGTAATAAGCTTATAAAAAAGAAAAAAAAAAAACCTTTCTTGACAATATTATTATAAACATATTGTGTATCTTTTTTCTTTTTTTTTTAAAGAATATATTGTGTAACCATATTGTGTATCCATATTATATATCAACTCGTGATTTATATATATATATATATATATATAATGTTACCCAAAAATATGCTTACAATAATATTTTTAAAAAACTTTCTTAACGATATTAACAGTATTATTGTAAGCATATATATATTTATTTATTTATTTAAAAAGGGTATAAGAGGCTGTTTACTTTACACGAGGAATGAGAATGAAATTTTCAAGTAGGATGGGGGGATTGGGATTCCCATTTTACAACCCCAAATTCATGTAAAACCTATAATTTCATTCTCATTACAGTATTATTTTAAAGCAAATAAATATCATCAATAATTTTTATTTCTCAATCCATCAAGTAAACATACCATAAGTTTAAATCCCACTTAAACATGTCAAATAAAAAAGTGTAACGATTGATTTTTTTTTTTTTTTTTAATAAGGTTGTTAGTTAAAGTCAACTATTTATTACAAATAGAAAAGGAACAAACAAAGTAATATATCAAATGTCAAAACGACACAAAATGCAATCTCTAAAAGATGAAAACTAGGTCATGAGAAGAAAAAAACAGCAGATGGTTTAGTCAAAACTAAACCATTGCAAATCAAAACCTATAATAGACTTCTTTAAAAGCCTTACCGAATAAATCCAATGGGAAAAACCAAGTAAGAAAAAAAAAGTGTCCACACCCCAAAGCAAATTAATGAAACCGATAATGACACTTGGTAAGAATATTATCAGAAAGAAAGGGGTTTTAAAAAATCGGAGCCATCCACCACCATATAGAACAGATGAAAAAAGAAGAACGAGAAGCTAAAACCTCTATAATTGAATTTCGTTTTCGATAAATATGAGTCATCATGAAATCCATATTTTACAAATAAAAAAGACACCTATCCCAAATTGGTTATCAGTGCCAGGAAACTTTTGAAGAGCGAGCAAGAAGAAGTGAAACCATATAAGCCGAATAACTTTCTAACCAAAGTTTCATCCAATGATAGTTCTAAGCATACTGAATGACATAAATAGTAGCTGTCAACTCTGCCTCAAAAGCATAACCTATCTATGAAGGAATAGTAAAGACACTTTTGAAAAACCCATGCATATTTAGCTAAGTCAAGAGCCCCAAAAACAAAACCGTCAATATTAACCTTAATCCAATTTCAACCTCTATAATACAAGGAGTTTTAGGAGGATGGACAAAAACATAGAGCTTACGAAGAGTCAATAGATCATCCACTAAATTTTACATAACCCCAAAACTGAGGGAATTTACCTTTCGAATGGAGCACCAAACAAAAGAAAAAGCCTCGTGAAAGGAATGACACTTCCTTTTAAAAATGGTCTTATTATGGGTAAGCTAGATAATTAAAAAAACTGTAATTATACCAGTATTTCAAAGAGTCTAGAGTTGAGAACAAAATTTAGTGGCTATAGCAGTTTACCATATATCAATAAATAATCTCAGATAAAGAAATAGCATGACCAAATGCAGACGACAAAGAATACCAAAGACTTATAGTAAAAGGGCAAGTCAGAAATAAATGTTCCAAGTTCTCATCAGCAAACCAATATAAATGATAGTAAGAAGAGAATATAAAACCATGACGTTGAAAAGATAGATCAGTAGACAATCTATTATGCATAATTTTTCATACTAGCATTAATCTTAAAGGAAGAATAAAAACAGCCTAAATATGTCTAGCCCAATGAATGTGAGAATGCGGCATAAACAAAAAAGTATAAACAGCAGTAGTGGTCACTTTCCCATCCATAAAAAGAGTTCATACTCTTGAAACTGAAGACGTACTAATAACTACATGCTCTATATCCCTAACTAGGTCATTGTAAGACATATGAATAGAAGAAGGAAAATGCCAATTAGGTTTTGTTTCTGGTTTTAAAAAAGTGTAATACTATAATTTGCATAATATATGGTTCTTTGTTAAATTAAAAATATCAATTTTAATTTGGACTTTGTTTCATATATTGTTTTTATTGTGTTTCATATAACAAAACGTTCTTTATAACCTTTCATCATACACTTTTTGGACATCCATTATAAAAAGTAATTCTTGCTATATTTAAAATTTTTGAATTTTATAGATTTATTCAGAAAGTAAATAAACATTAGCCTCTAAATTAGAATGAAGAAACAAAAACTTAAAATCTTGGGCTGTTAAAATTGGAAAACCAGTATGATTTGTTTAAATTTTTTTTTTTTTTTTTTTCCCATGTCGGGCTTCTTTTTTTTTTTTTTTTCAATTACTAACATGTAAGGATAGTTTTAGTATTTTGATGGGTGTAAAAAATAAAAAAATTAATGTTTAATTTTTAAATATAGGTCTAAAATAAAATTAAGTGTGGCAGTAACTTTTATTGATGGTAATAGTGTCACCCAATTTTTAAATGATCTACATTACCCTTATTAATTGACTATCTAAACACTTTATTCCCATTTCTCATTAAAAAAATAAAATCAAACAAACTAAAATATAATTTATTTTACTAGAAGTTAAATATAAATTTATATCTAGGCCTGCCTCCTCAGGCTAAGAGCTTGGATGGCCTCTACCAGGAGGACAACCTCCTCTAGTTCATCCATACAATAATAATTACTTTTAAATAATGAATTTATATATGAATAAAATATATTGATTACATATTTTACTTAATTTGAAACTTTGAATATAGAAAGATTGAAAATGCACTCATTTTGAGTCTCACAAGAATTTTAAAAAGTAATTAATTGATTGTTTGCTTGATTAACTTAACAATCACTCTTTTAATATAACCAATAATTATTATTTTCAGAAAAATGATTCGACCTAGTAGAAAAGTCATTTCTACCCATAGTATCTCTAAGTGGTGGGTTCAACTCACCTATTCCACTAGTGTGTAGATAATTTTTCTACCTTTGTTTAGATAGCCCTCTCTTATCTTTTGGGAGCAGAAATTTGAACCGTGCATCATAATTCTATTACAACTTGTTATGGGTAATTTAGTGATCAAATCGATTGAGTCAGGGGAGATCTACAGTATAGGCCCAATGGTTCAAAGGCTCAACAATCCGTTTTTCTTTCTGACTACCTTCCTAACAACTGACCTGTCCGTTAGACCTACTCTCTATTTCCAATCATATCCCAAGTCCCCCTGTTGATCGTCAATCGACTAGCGAGTAGCATTGGTAGCTTGATCAGTGGTCTGTTCGTTGTCCTACATACGACTGCAGTTAGTACCTGTCCTTAATGCTAATCGCTTTATCTGTTCGCCCATGCTGATCGTTATATCTGTTCACCCATGCTGATCGCTATATTTGTTCGCCCAAGCAGCTCGTTAAATCTGTTTGCTTAATCTGTTCACCGAAGGGAGATCAATAGATCTATTTCGCCCGAACTTGTCTATTCAGAATTGTTCGCCTGATTATTCGGTGATTTCTGAGCGTACTCGTATGCCTGCTCGTTTGTAAATCTGTTCGCCTAATATTATGACTGGTCGTGGAAGAACTAATTCATGATCTATCCCCCTAACTCTCAAAGTGTCTGATCCGTCAGAAACTCATCTGTTCGTCAGCTTAACTGGATATTCGGTTCAGTGGAAAGTCCTTCTCTGTCAGGCCTCCCGAACTGCGAGTCAACAGAAGTCGAAGACGCCATGCAAGATGCAACTCAAAGCGTGCCATGCACGCCATCTCTGCCAGAGATTACGACCAAGATTACGGTGGTCTCACCTGACCCGTACAGATTAGCCGCCTAAAATCATGCTCGGACAGAGCTCAGAAGTGACAGTTTCAGCCGTATTTAATATAATTTCGGCCGTATTAAATTCACTGTCAGCTGCATTAAATGGAATCCTAGCGCATTAAATGCGGGTCATCATTATAATTTCAGTTTACTGTATGCTTTTGTCTTATTCTGTTTTACTGTAACACTTTCCCTTTTTCTATAAATAGGGGAGGATTTTCATTGTAAAGTATGTACAATTTTATGAGTGTCGTTACTCTGCTGAAATAGTGAGAGAGTGAACAATGGACGTAGACATTTAATTGGATCGAACCACTCTAAAATCTTCTTGTGTCTTTCTCCTTACCTCTGACCTCTGACTTTTTCTCATTTGCTTCTTTACCTTGCATATTCAATATTCCTTATCCAAAGCTACAATTTGGGTCAAAAAACGAACCTCGTTGACTAGGATTCATATCCAGACGTCAACACAACTAATCTCGATAGCAATATGACTTAGTGTTAGACTTGTTAAAAAAATAATTATTATTATTTTAAAAGCACCATACAAAATAGGCTTCTAAAAGGAAGTTGAAATTAGGTGTTGCAAAGAACATCCCAGAAGTGCTACTCCTGTTGGATCTGTGGAACAATTTTGGTGCTGCGGTCCATTTAGAAACCCAAACGCAGACCCATTTGTGTACCTCCCAAGTTATCATTATTATTATTTTGTTCAACTTTGCTCCTCACAAGTTATCTTTTTCCTTTCTAATCTCAAGAATCTCCATTCTCTTTATTGATTGGTTTAATGTCTGAAATTTATTAACCAATTATATTGCTCCAAATATGTCACATGTGATAACAGGGGCGGACCCACCATTGGGCCAGGGGGGACACGTGCCCCCCCTGAAATTTTCAAAAACTTAATTAAATAATTTTAATGCTACATTAGTTCACATTTCCTGATCGGTGCTGGTGGTCGCTATAACGATAATCTTCTACCCTCATCTGACCCGAGTTCGATTCCCAGCGGCGCCTGCTTTTTGTGCTTTTTAATAATTTATATATTACATAATTAAATTACGAAAATCTAGCATGATCGTTTGATGGCTTTGATGGTTGTGATTGCCTGTATTTGTTAGGAGAAACCGTGTTCAATTCCATGGGCTTCATTAATTTTTTTTTTCTTAATTTATTTTTTTTATTCATTTATTATAGTTGCTTTGCTCCTTATTTTTTTTTCTCTCTTTCTTTTTCCTCTTATTATTACAAACTAATCTTTAAATTTGAAATATTTAGACTTTATAAATTATTTACTCATTTCAAATTATTTTTTTATTATAAATTATATCATGTTTATACAAACAAAAAAATAAAATATATTGAGTTATCTAGTCTTAATAAGTCTTAGTTTATTCAAAATTATTGGTGTGACTTATTTTTCTTTTAAATAAATTATTTTATATGATAAAATTCATAAATAAAAATACTCATATGAATTATAATTATTTTTATCTTTTATTTTTATTTTTATTTTACTTTACTTTATTATATAAATCACTTACATTTATTAGATAAAATACTATAAATGCAGCTTGATTAGTAACTTTAATAACAAATATATGTAATTTAATTACATACATTTATTTACAATATGAATAGCAACTATTATCATAGAGAAGACATATCGCTAAATTAATTAATTATTTATTTTTTTAGTGATATGAAATTTGAATTTTTCTCACTAAGAAAAATAGAGCTAATGTACATTCAACTCATAATTAGTATGCTTTTATTTTTATACTTGTATTAAGAATATTATTATAAGAAAATTTGCTTACAATTTGTAAAAAGTAAAACTATATATTCTTTATTGGTTATATATTTTAATTATTTTTATTTCATATAATATTCTTCTAGCAATTGAAGGAAATATTACAAAAAAAAAATTTCATATATAAAAGTGCCCCATCTCACATAGATTTCTGGGTCCGCCACTGTGTGATAACATGGAAATACAATGATTCAATAAATAAATAAATAAAAGGTGATACTTTTTTTTTATTATTAACAAAGTATCAAATAATATCTACTTATATTTTAACACTGATGGTTGAGGATTTGTAGAGATCCATCGAGAATAAATATTATATATGCAATCCATATATTTATTCTTATAACAATGAAAATATCCATTTCCATAATAAATGAGTTTTATTCTTTTCATATACTAAAAAATATATAATAAGATTTGAATCCCGATCATAAATATAAAGAAAAATGTATTAACTATTTAAATTATAAGTGAATATATAGAAATCGTATATATTATTATTGAAGAAAGTAGAGGTAGCAATATTGGTATACTCCCTCGTATACACAACCCATGTCAATAAAATTTTAGGTGGGATTCATACCCCATCTTCTAATTCTAAATTTATAATAATTTTTAAGAAACACACAAAAATTCTATTTAATTTGTAAGTATCTAGCTTCTGTGCATAAAGTATATTTTACTGCATTTTAAATAACATTAATTCTAGTTTTATCAAGTAATTTGATTAGATTTCCTTTTTTTTTAAAAATTAATAATTACATGCTTTTGATTTTTTTTCTTTTTTTTTTTTACTTGACAAAATATAAATTTAAGGACAGGCTTTGTTCAAATTTATGTGGGTGAGTTCTTCAAAAAAAAAAAAAAATAAATAAAATTTATGTGGGTGAGGTACGTTTGCCACTTTAAAAAAACTCCTAGAAAGACCAAACTACCCACGCCATTTCCCCAACCACACAAAATATCCCAAGCCTAATTCCGTCTTTTCGACCTCGAAATCTACAAAGTCCAATCATTTTTTCCTCAGCTCCTCCCCACACGCTTCCCATACCACTAAGGCACTAACATCAACATTTTCAACGTGACCATAATACCCCCATCTCCCCGACCACATTCCAAATCCATGAAGGCCATTTCCGTCTTTTTACACCCTTTATATATTATTAACTCCACTCACTTACTCACTCACGTGCAAGCTTAGGTCTCTCCACCACCCCATAAAATGGCTATCCTCAACTTCTCCTCCTCCTCCGCCGCAATCCGTTCGTCGCCGCCGCGGCTACCGCCATGCGCCGCCCAGCACACGCTCGCTTTCTCTCCGGCCTTCTCCAGAACTTCAAGCTCTCTATTTTTGTCGACGAATGCCAAGAAGAAGACAAAGAAAGGCGGGGGTTTCACGGTGAGATCGAGCCTGGACACGGTGGTCCCCGCCGTCGGCCAGGTCACCGAGGTCAACAAGGACACTTTCTGGCCCATCGTCCAGGCCGCCGGTGACAAGACCGTCGTCCTCGACATGTACACCCAGTGGTATGTTAGTAATTATTTACTTCTTTTTTCAATTTGTTAATTTTTAATTTTTAATTCTTTTAAATATTAATGTTTTGATTTAAATTATTGGACCGAATGACCAATGCATACAAAAAAAAGAAAAAGAAGAAATTGTTGGACCGAATTTGGACAGAGAAATTTCAGTGAAATTACTAAATTACCCTCACGTGGCAGACGGTTGTGTTTTTGTATGCAATTTAAATTATTTTTAAATTAAAAGAAATAAATAAATAAAATTAGAAAATAACTATACAAACAATGAAAATAAATATTAATTTTGTACTTTAATCGGTTAGGAGTTGTAGGAGCATTTTGAATGATGTGATTGACGCCTCATGATTCTAAGAAGATAAGTGACTGGTAGACCCTTCATTTGTTCTTGAAAGGAATCTATCATCACTTGATCAATACTTGTTTCCTTAGAATGACGAGATGTTTATCATTACTTGTCCTTTTAAAGTGATAAGGTATCTGTTATATTACACAAATTAGTGGGGAGAATGTTATTATTGGGTGTAGAACCCATGTTTTATGGTATGAGTTCTACATTTAATAAAAACATTCTCCCTGTCAATTCGTGTGGACAGACTTTCACTTTCATGTGAATCACTCTCTTATATCCGTGTGGGCCAATCATTCTCTTATGGGAGTAGCTCCTTGGACTATGTTACTAGTGTTCTATTTCGATTAGTTTCAATACCCCTCTAGGCCAATCCCAGTAGTCAAAAATATATATATATTTTTTACATTGTGTAATAGTTTTTCCTTTTTATTAGTCTTTATTATACTTTTGTTTGGTGGAGATGCTGATTGCTATATAGGCCGAGAAAGAATGGGAGAAGAAAGAATGAGTGGAATTTTTTATTTGTTATTGATTTATATAAGGATGGATGTGTAAATATAATAGTTTCATCAAGGGGAGAACTGGATTCTTGTGTATATTTTTCGAAGTTCTTCCAATAGAAGCATGGTAATTCTTTTTGCATCTTGTGGTAGAGCTTTTGAAATTAAAAGCTATATTTACAATGCAACTAAGTGCTCCTAAAAGCTACTTCTATGTCTCAAAACTTGGAATCTGGCTTTTAAAAGTCATGACAAATAGGTCTTTTGAGTATTAGAAGTGTTATTAAAGAGATTCCTTTTACGAGGCTTCTTTTGGAAGAGCTTCTAAGAAAAACATGAAAGTTAGTTCTCTCTTTAATAAAATTCTTATATTTACATTTCTATCCCGTTATCACTTAATAACAAAGTAGTTGTTATTTGTAATATTCTTAAATTGGACTCAATAGAATCCAAATGACTAAGATATAAATATTTTGAAATAAGCCCATTTAGAAATTAAAGAGCATTGATTTTATAAGCCCATAAGACTTATTTTTATAGGAGTGGGCTTTAAATACACCCTTTGGCTTTCTTAAATACACCACTATATATATATATATATATATATAAAGTCAATTAATGAGAGAGTGAGAGGAATGGGGAGAGGCTGATACACCCTTTGGCTATATATATATATATATATATATATATATATATATAAAGTCAAGCAATGAGAGAGTGGGAGAAATGGGGAGAGATCGAGAAAGAGTCCCAGTGGGACGAACCAGGAAGAAAGAAAGGAAAAAAGAAATAAATTTGCTAAGCTCTCATTTTTCCACCATTAAGCAAGCTTAGTTTCCATTTTCATATGAAATTAAATTTCTTCATACATATTCATTGTTTTATGATTTTGCTTTGGGATTTGAAATTTGCTTCTGTTTCTTTTTCTTTTTTACCTTTCTACCATTATGGTTCTTTGCTGTGTGTCTCTTTTTTTTGCCTCCCTTCACTTCTCTTGACTTTCTCATTATTTGACTTAATATGTGGTGGTTTGATGGTCTATATATATGTATATAATGAGGGATACCCTCTTGGCCCTTGGATGGATTGGTGGACCATCTTGAAAAACACAAAAATGGGTCCATCTACCTAATCTAAGGGTCAAAAGGGCATCCCTCATTTTATATATTAAAAAGTGAGTTCACCTATCTAATCTAAATGCCAAAAGGGTATCCCTCACTTTGTATAATATATAAAGTGAGAGATACCCTCTTGACTCTTAGATTAGGTTGATGGACCCACTTTTGTGTTTTTTAAAATGGTCCGCCAACCCATAGGGTATCCCTCACTAGAGAATTATCCATTTGGATTTGGATCCTATTCAAGGATATTGCATTATTTCCTCATATAAGATTCACAATTTTCAATGATACACAATTTGCCATGTTACATTTCACAATACAACTTATGATGCATGTTATAACTTACTGACATCAAAGTTACAATGTGTGACACACTGCTAGGGATGACAACGGGTCAGGTTCCAACAAATTTGCCAAAATCCATACCCGAACCTGCCAGGAATTTTCATACCCGTACCCTATCTAAACTCACTAAGGTTCTGGCAGGTTCAGGTATGAGTTTGTACCTGCGGGTATGGATGGAATCACGCGTAAACATGACCCGACGAATGGAATAAAAAATGGGTGAAATTTCATGAAATTCAAACACCAAGTTTTCGAATCTAGAGTATCATTCCAGAAGTAAGATTCCTAACCACTCAAAAACATAGTTATACATAGTTACACATACAAAACACTAAAAACCAACACAACCCAAGTCCACAAATATGACCAGTAACATTCCAGAAGTAAAAGTTAAAACACTATCACTGACATGTGGGAAAAGGAAGTTTTAATTTGTCTTGAATCTGTTGATCTGTTGTACACTGTCACTGACATATAGTGAATAATCAAACAATGAACAAACAACACAAACAGAACACAATTAACGTTTACACAAACAGAATGCTAACATTATGAACAAATCCATAATCATCTACGGATGTGGGTACGACTACACAAACAAAATGTGACTCACAAGTCACGGCGGCAAGGAGAGACCGTAGATGAACTTAGCTGGTGGGATGCGGTGGCAAGGAGAGGAGAGGCATCCGAGAAGGGAACTGAGGAGTCTGAGCTCGCGGTTGGGTAAAGAGAGTGGTCGACGATGGCAACTGGCACTAGAGACAGAGACGGTGCGAGAGACGGCACGGCAACAATGAAGCTTGGGCAATGAAGTCGGAGAAGGAGAGGGAGAGAAAGTGAGACAGGTCAGGCAACACTGCAGCAGCTGGGTTGGGTGATCTTGAGTAGGGTTTAAAAAAAAAAATTATTATAAACACTACTCAAAACAGACTGTTTTGAGTAGTATGGATTTTTCCCATACCCGTACCGGTACGCAAACCCGTTATGGGTGTGAAAATAATGCACATATCTGCCCGCGAACCCGTTTAGTCAAATTACTCAAATCCATACCTGCCCATCATGGGTGGTTATATGCAGGTATGCAGGTACGCGGGTGAAGTTGTCATCCCTACACACTGCGAATTAAGATATTGAATGTACAAAAAACGATATGTACAAGTAACAATATCGACACGGTTATATTGACATAGATGAGATTGACTGGGTCTGTAGGTTCCTCAGCTATGTTTAGTCTCATTGCTTCTGATGAGGATTTTGTATTTGACCTGTATCGTAACCTGTGTGTGTCATTACTTATGGAATTAATATTGTAACTTGTGTTGTAAAAGGAATCCAAACAGCCATAATAGGAAGAGAACCAAAGAAAACCAAAGCAAGAAAGGTCGAGTGAAATTGAGAAATTTTGTCTATTGATCATTTGGAGTTCAGGAATGTTTTTAAGAGAATCTCTTAGTCATACTTCTCTTGGAAGATCTTCCACAAAAAACAAGAAAGCCGGTTCTCCCTTAAATAAAATTTTTTATGTTCACTATATCCCTTAAATAAAATTAATGTTGTCAATTAATAACAAAGTAGAAGATATCACTATATCTCTTTCTTTTTAGCCATATTTTTTTAGCATTTACCATCTGCGCCCAAAATCAAACTCAAGCAAATAAACACTAACTTTGCTAGCAAGAAGGTAAAGACAAATGTAAAATGAAAGCTATATTACACACAAAGAGGAAAATTAATAATTCAAATGATAAAAGTAGAATAATTTGGAGAAGAAGAACAGTAGGTGATTGTGGATTTTGATTTTTTAAAGAAGGGTTGTTGGTGCTTTGCAGTTTAGAAGAATATGGAAGGGTAGTTATGTTGAAGAAGCTAATAAGAGTAATGAAGACTTTGTGGCCTTCATTCTCAACGCTCTGATTTCTCTTTTTTAATTAATTTTTATCTTATTATATTCAAATTTTAATGTATAATTCTTGTTTACTTCATCTAATTTATAAATTCAGTAAAAGATTTTATTATTAATTGCGATTAAATTTTTAATGTGGCATTCAACGCTTTATTTTATGATACAATCAGAACTTCGTAGTTTGGCATTCTTAGAATTAGCCATGTTTACCCAAACTCCTTAGGACAAACATTAGCTCATAGCATGGCGATAACTAAATCTCGATGTTTTGCATGAACCTAGGTTTGCTGCACCATTTGATTTAGCATTGAACGTTGCAAATGTAACATTGTTATTGTCAATGATCATCATGATTCTAAAGGAAATTATGCAGAATTTTGCTGATAAATGTTTTTTTGCCTGAGGTGTAATAAATTTCAGTGCTGTTGGTGATGTATTAATGTATTATACATGGTCTAGGTTTGTTTTATTGGATGCTTTGGTGAATTGAGTAGACCTAGTCTTGCCCTACTAACAGCTTTGCTTTGACATGGCAAATAAGTACATTTCATGTTGTTGATAACCATCATGATTGTAACTTAGCTGTGCACAATTTTGCCCATCTAATATTTCTAGCTGCATGTCTTATATATTCAATTCCATAGTTTGTGGATCATACACGAGGTCTAAGTTTATTATGATTACATTCTCTTCCATCTTTGATCATGTTTGGATGAATTTTGTAGGTGCGGTCCATGCAAAGTGATTGCTCCAAAATTTCGAGAATTGTCACAAAAATACGCTGATGTTATCTTTCTAAAGCTTGATTGCAACCAAGAGAACAAGGTATGTACTCTATATTTTTATACCAATTAGACATGCTTGGAAGTAGTTTTATGAAAGGAACCTTTGAGTATATCCTCTTACTAATATTTTTTGCAAGTGTTTTTAAATAGTCACCTGTCTAGTGCTTTTCTGAAAAGCCCTTCCATTGCTTGTTTGATCTAAAAGCATTCTGTAGAAAAAAAAAAATACACTAAGTGCCTCTTAGAAAGCATGTATATCTATTTCTTCGATTACAAGCAATTTTAGATGATATGAGAAACTCCGCCAGGAGCATTATTACTAAAGTCAAGTGCAATGTGATAAATTTGATAATTAAATTGTGGCAGCCATTGGCCAAAGAGCTTGGGATTAGGGTGGTACCTACATTTAAGATTCTGAAAGACAACAAAGTCGTAAAGGAAGTCACGGGGGCCAAATTGGAGGAGTTAGTTTTTGCCATTGACACGGTTAGATCCAGCTGAATATTCTTTAACCACTTATATTCACTCTGTATACTATTCACGATATAAATGAACTAAACGTCTGCCCCAAAATTATTGTTCTACTTGTATGAATGTAGCGTAAGTTGAAATGAAGAATCTAAGCAAGTGTAAACATTGCTGAATTGTCTTCAAGCCTTTGCGGCCTGCTATCCTGTTTATCATCAAGAATCAGTGCTTGTCTAGCATGTAAATTATGGTTAAATATAGTGCAAATTCTGTAGATTGTTCAATTCTCCATCATTGGGCCTCTTCTGATTGGTGTTTTACTGCAAATATTGATATGAGTGTTTAACTAAGGCCTTGTTAGATACAAGTGTTAGCAATTCAATTCTAAGTTTTGTGATTCCCAAGGATGGCTCAATTCATTAGATCTCCAGTTGTGAAGCAATGCAAGCAATGCAAAATTAAATACAAGGTATGAGGGATGCCAAAATTGTTACTCCCGTATTTGAAGGGTTCAAATTGTTGACTGTGGCTCAAATTCAATAAGGTCTAATCTAAACACTGTTAATTTTGTACTGTGTCATCAATGTGTATAGATATATATATATATATATATATTTCTTTTGAGGATTGGGGTTGATTTAAGAAACTATCAGGATAGGAACAATGGTGGTGCAGTTTGGGGTGTTACTCTCATATGGGGCATTCATTCACACGAAAGTGGGGAAAAGGTCCACACAAGCATGAGAGGAGGGGGCAATCCACATATAATTTAGGAGAACAACTTATTTTTTGGCTTTCTCTGGGTGTCGAACCTTGCCAATGGCAAGGAATAGTTAGCACTTATATCAACGGCGTCAATTGACACTTATATCATCGGCACCAATTGCCAAAACCCATGTATAGATAATTGTCAACTTAAGACTTAATTGTATTAATAGTTATTGATAAGGATTTAAAATGCGTACCAGAAATTGTTAACTTAAGACTTAATTGTGTTAATAATTGTTAACATAAGGATTAGTAATGTGTATTAGTAATTGTCAACATATGTTTATAATTATTAACATAAGAGCTAAGGTTTAATTACTTTATTGTTGAGTAAAAATATCCATCAATAACAATTATTAGATTTGTTTTAATAATCACCTTTACAATCAATCCAATGGTTATTATTGACGGGTAATTTTATCAAACTAGTAAGTAAGCAAAACTCAAAGAGCTAATGATGTGTATCAATAATTGTTAACATAAGACCTAATTTTGTTAATAATTATCAACATAAGACTTCATTCAGTTGAGCGACTATTTTTGTTACACTCAAGAAATTAAAATCCCATGACTGGATCAGTTAGCAAATTTGTGAATTAGTCACACATTACAATTTCTATATGATTAAAAATAACAGAAGTCAAGGAAATTTTTCACCCAAGTACTCGAAAGTTACATGTGGGAAAATTGCATAAGGTCTTTGTATTATGGTAAAATGTAAAATTCTTAAAATTTTGTCATATTTACGACTTTGATTCTTATTTGAATACTTTATCAATTGAAGTAACTAATGTTGATTTTATACTCATACGTTATATGATTTTAATAGTGTTACCTTCTAATGAACTATCTTTTTACCCTATAGGCTATAACTCTTTTTGTTTAAAAAAAAATAAAAAATAAAAATATAGAGATCATGTTTATTAGAAAAACAAGAACTATTTATACATTAATATCAAAATGTTAAAAGACACAGGAATATCAAAGAAAATACAACCAGAAATAAAATATTATTAACCAAAACAAGCGTAAAATATTTTAATGACCAAGGAAAATACATACAAAATATTAAATGTACTAAACTAATCTTAATATAAAATCGAAACTGATTTGATAAATAAATAGTAGGAAATATATAATTAACAAAATAGAAATAAAACAAAATAGTGAAGCATACACTATTACCCCATCTCAAAAGAAATCAACAAAATTGTTTTTGATTTCTACATAATAATCTTTTATAAAAAGATTTTGTGATTTGATTTTTCGAGATTGTGTCCACATACAGTTTCTTTTGTGAAGAGTCATAACAAGAAAGATCGGATGGTGAAAAATCTGCAAATCAAAAGAGATCAATTCAATCTTTATACAAGGTAAGATATGATCTTATTAATTTAATTATTAAATTGTTATTACTAGTATCGATCGGACACGTTTTTATTTGAAAATATTTTTAAAAATCTACGTTTCCACATTAAATTCAAAATCAATTTTTCTTTCAATTGGTATCAGAGTAATTGAATAATTAGTGAATATCCTTTTGATTATAATTTTATGTATGTCATAAGAGTAGACACTAATAATTTGATAATATTCATAATTTTATTTATTCATGTTGATAAATGAGATTTGCATGAATTGATCGTTAATTATATGGTTCTTTGGCTAATTTAATTTTATTAAATTTGTAAGCCATAAGTGGCGTTTATCTTTTCATTGTAAAATCATAGATTTAGAATTTAATTTTTTTCGAAGAATTAAACGCGAAGAATGATGCACAATGGGGCTAAAATTTTGTTGCTGTTTTTGCGCGAAAAAGTTACAATTGAATGCAGAAAATTCTGGACAGCGTTCGGACTAGTTTTGAACCAGTTTGCTAAGCAATTAAAAGAAAAATTGATTTTGAATTTAATGCGGAAACGTGAATTTTTTAAAATTTTTTCAAATAAAAACGTGTTCGATCGATACTAGTAATAACAAGTCAATAATTAAATTAATAAGATCATATCTTACCTTATATAAGGATTGAATTGATCCCTTTTGATTTGCAGTTTCTTCATCATCCGATCTTCCTTGCTATGACTCTTCATAAAAGAAACTGTGTGTGGGCACAATCTCGAAGAATCAAATTACAAAATCCTTTTATAAAAGATTATTATGTAGAAATCAAAAACAATTTTCTTGATTTCTTTTGAAATTGTGTAATATGGTGTTTTTAATTGATGAAAGTTTTTTGTTTAAGTAGCCAAAAATTCTCTCTCTCTCTCTCTTTTTTTTTTTTTTTTTTCCCTCTACTTTGTTACCAACATAAAACATCATTTTATATTGGTAAGTTAGAGTTTTCTAATTTAACAAGGAATATAATTTCCTATTTAAATTGAAAAATATAATTCAAATCCAATATGGAATCAAATTACTTATTAGTATAGAACACATTACTTTTAATTTAATATGGAATCTAATTCCTATTAAATTAAAAATTCTTTAATTTAATTTAATATGAAATCTAATTCTAATTAAATTAAATTACTATTTCCATTAATTAAAAGATTTTTCATTAAATTAAATGATTCTGAATCATAAATAATTTAATGACACCATTTAAAATTGAACTCATAATCTCTACCAATAATTACATATACTTAAATAATCAAATTATTTAAATTATTCATGAATGTGTTCATAAAATTTGTATGTACACTTATAATTGGACAATCCAATTATATTCTTCTTTTTGTTTTTTTATGTTGTTGTGAGGGGACCAAATGGACCTACAATTTGAGCTCCAATAATATTGAAATTATTAATTAAACTCTTTAATTAAATAATTCACTATTATTAACCTTAAAGTTACTCAACTAAAAACTTAATGTTGCACTCTCAAAATTGTAGATGTTTTACACAATTTGAATTTTCAGTGTCCATTGATTTAATCATTTCATATGGTTCGATCCTCTACGAATAGTTCATAATTAGAACTAGGTCATTAAAGTCCGTTATACCTCTCTAATTATATCTTATTCCATTAAGTACTATTGATTCTCTAATGAACAATATATTCATAACAACTTATGAATTTATCTTTCCATTTACTTATAAATAGAAAGTCGAGCGCTCTTATTGTTCAAGACCCGAATCAACAATTAAGGGAACTACTCATCTACTTTTCGTAAAAATGAGTGGATTTCACTATTGTGTAGAATGTTTCCAGTCACTTATTAAATCACATCTTCAAAGTGTGAAACTTATTGACCGTAAATTTATAACAGTCTCACCTATATAAATCAAAAGATATAACTCAATAAATAAGAGTCCATAAAACACTCAAGATTAAGATCAATCCATATATGATCATCTAGTTAATAAAAATGAATTTCTTTATTTAATAGATATTAATAAGAAATTCATTTTATCGTGATCCAGTCCTAAATAATCTCTATTATATAAGATGCCTCAATTTTCATATCACCACATGAACGATCCCGGATAAGATCATTGTATCAAATACAAAATGAATCTCAGCTATAGATTTACCACAAATAAAATACCCAACTTTATTTGCTTTCTACGGATTCTTTTGATTACTGATCTCAAACTAAATAGTCTTGTATATAACACTTATATACTTAGTTTGAGATTACATAAGTAATCATGGATGTTACATTATATAAAGCAAATATTTCACAAATGCACATAAATTGAATAAAATAAATATATTTTATTTATCATTTAATTTAAATGTTTACAAATTACAAGCTCTTAGGGCACATAACCCTAACATATACAAGTGTTCAATTATTGTTACATAAAATAAATATATCCCATTAAAAATCATGTGCACTAAACATGCACTTAAAGACATTGAAAATCAATCACCAGCATTAATTTTTTTTTTTTTCGGATGGTTAAATTCCACATATATTCAAAATTTCATCCTACCATGCTTTTTTAATTTGAATTGTGTAATTCTTTCCAAAAAGGAAATTTGAATCGTGTAATGCATTCAAGATTGTTTATATTTTTAACATTATGATATTGATTTTTAATTGAATTCACATATTTGACTTCCTCGTGTTTAGTGCTTTGAGATAAGATAAGATTTAATAAGAATAAGAAGTGAGGGTTGACTTTGCAACGCGGCCTGGGAAAAGGTTTCTATACAGGAAGGAGTAACCTACATATAGGAGAGGAGGAGGACCTATATGAGAGGGGATACAATTTTTATATTGTGAGAGAGAGGTTACCTATTTTGGAGTTGACTGTGAGACATGAAAGTATGAAGGTCAATGATTAATCCTTGAACTTGTCACAACCATTGGAAAAAATTCTTTGTAAGATGCAACATGAGATTATGTTAAGAGTAATGTTATACTGTTTAAAAATCTATTCAAATTTAGTGTTCAAATAATGTGATAAATTTAAATGTAAAAATAATGCTATATTTTTCAAAATTTGGTTCAAATGATTTGTCAAACTAATTCATAACTACTATATTAATTTTGGAATGATATATCGATGATATGGTAATTATACATAAAGTAATACTATACTATCCAAAAATTTACCCGAATGATATGATAAATTTATGTATAATTATTATATTATCAATATGTTATCCCAAAATTGTAGTTGTAGCTACAAATTAACTGATCATATCATTTGGGAAGAATTTTTAGATAAATTTTTTGAAAGTATAGGATTATTCTTACTAATCAAAACATCAAACACCAAAATTTAGAATTAAAATTTTACTTTACACATCCATTTTTTTTTAAAAAAAAAAAAATTAACCTTACCTTAAAACTGTTTTTTAATCTCATTCATCTTTCTACACCCTTTAAATTCTTTCTAGGTCTTTTTGCTTCTATTCGATTCAAGAATTTACTAGATGATTATTATAAAATATATTAGATTTGTCAAATTACTTACTTGTACTGAATTACGTTAAAGCATCACAAGTGTTTTTATGTATTTTCATAATCAGTTATGAAATAACTACTAATTTCTAGATGCTTAAATGATCAATAAATCAATATTTAATTTATCATATAAGAATGAAAAACATCCTATCAGTCTTTGTACATAACATTACATGGAATTGCTAATGCTTAGGGGTGCTTGCAATTTTTGGAATGTTGCATTGAATGTATTTAAGGTTGGGTACACTATATGAAAAAAATGAATAGCTTAATTAATCTAATAATATGAAGAGGGCACTTGTTAGATTGATATTTTGTAGTGATATTGCATAGACCCAAAAAAAAATAAAACCCTAGAGATTATGTCTAGAAGAATGCATTGAATGTATTTATGGGTGGGTACCTATATGAAAAAGTGAATAGCTTAATTAAACTAATAATATGAATTAGGCACATGTTAAATTGATATTTTATAGTGATATTATAGAGACAGTAGAAATGCAACTAGAGATTAGTTTGAGGTTATTTTAGCAATAAAAGATTTTGGTGTGGACAGATAATATTACGAGTGGCCCTAAAAAAATTCTTTGAATAGATAGTTTGACAAAGATATGGACAAAAAATATTCAAATTGAATAATAATAAATGATGAAAGTTAATTATACTTTTATATAGTTCAAATAATTAATATATTTTTATATATTATATTTAATCTTGATAGGTTTTAACATACTTTTAACTGTCAGTGTTAGTAGATTTATAATTAAGTCGAAATTATATTTTTTCTAAAAAAAAAGAAATTAATTTGAAATATAGATCTTACAATAAAAAATTATACGGTTCCAAGAACCATTTAGACAATATATTTTTACTAAATAAAAGAACTCTAAAGATAAAAATGTTAAATAAATAATAAAATGATTTTTTTTCTTTTTACTTGCAAATAAAATCATTTAACTACTCTATTTACTTGTTTTTTTCCTTTTAATTGCTATTTATACTGTGTACCACACCAGCAGTTAATGACTGGAGAGGGATCAATATATATATATTTTTTTGTTTATGCCATCCCTTTCCCCCACGTATAGTTATGCAATTTTTTTTTTTTTTTAAATGGAAGTATTTATCTTTTAATAATAGAAATAAATATTCAAGTGGTATAAATAAAGATTAATTTCAATAGGTGATAATAAAATTTGAACTTATTTGATATCAACGAAAAAAATAGATAATTTATACTCTTTTTAAATTTTTGTGAAACTTTATTTATTATTATTATTTTTTGTTTGGCTTTCTGACGATTGATTAGATTTATTGTCATGACCAGTTAAGATAGAATTCTAAAATATAATTCGGATCTCTACTTCTAAAAAGTGAAAGAGAACTATCCACATAATTGTAGGATGATTGAGTCGAATCCATTATTTGGATATGTGCAGCAAATGTGAATGGCTTTACCGCTATGTTATCCCACTTTTCTCACCTTTATATTAAAATCTTGGATTAATAGCTATAATTGTAGATATTTTTCATCATAGAATGACTTCCTAAAAATATATACATATATATATAATACTTTTATGATCAATATCTCATAACTTTAAAAAGTTATGATGAACTAATCAAATTCATTCATTACTTTTGAATTAAAAAAAAGAGAAAATTTATTTTACGAAAGATAATGCAATTGATAAATTTGGTTGATTAATTTTAACATTTTAAAGTTATAAAAATGGTAAAATTACTATATATAATACTTTGTGAAAAATACCAAAAATAACAACTTCAATAAGAGAAAATATATTTTTAACCCCAAACTTAAAATCATTTTCATTTCAACCTCTCAAACAAATAAATTACATCCTATACCCAAGATACCAAAATTACCCCTAACATAAAATTACGAAATTACCACTAATTTCAAATTTTTTTTTAAAAAAAAAAGGGAAAGCGGAAATTACGCAACTGCCCACACTACATAAATCAAAAACTCGGTGGAAAAATGGAAGATTATCGGTCTCTGTCGCTCGACGCACCCCGATCACGCCCGACACACCCCGATCACCTAGTTCAACGATCTCCGACCACCGCACGCCGTTGCTGTAGTTCTGTAAGCACCGCACACCGCCGGCAAGAACGTCTCCTCACCCATTACGACCGGTAAGATGTCTTCACTCTCTATTTTCAAATTTTGTATGACTTTTCCAATTTTTTGTCATTTGTAGATTTGATTAGTGTTTTTACATGTTGGGCTTTCATGATAAAGGTAATATTATGTTGTATTTGGTTAAAATCTGCTTGGATTTGAACTGTATTATCAAGATTTGGTAGATATATGATCTAAGAAACCGATCGGTTTATGTGTGACCATATACTCGACGTCGGTTTACGTGAGCCAACGAAAGCCGAATCGGCTTACACTGGATACTACATCGACGTCGGGTTAAGTTGTAACGTTTTACATGTTGGGCATTCATGATAAAGGTCATATTATGTTGTATTTGGTTAGAATCTGCTTGGATTTGAACTGCATATAAAGATTTGGTAGATATATGATCTGAGAAACCGATCGGTTTATGTGTGACCATATAACCCGACGTCGGGTTACGTGAGCCAACAAAAGCCGAATCGGCTTACGCTGGATACTAATAGACGTCGGGTTACAATTTCACACATATACCGATAACAGCTTACGTTACAACTTAACCCGACGTTGTTGTATGATATTAGTATTATATACCGACGTCGGTTAAATTAATTTGTTTAATTTTAATTTGTTAAAATTTAATTTGTTAATTAATTAATTTGTTAAATTTTAATTTGTTAATTAATTAATTTGTTAAATTTTAAATAAATAAATAATTAATTTGTTTAATTAATTTGTTTAATTTTAATTAGTTAATTAATTAATTTGTTTAATTTTAATTTGTTTAATTTTTAATTTTTAATTAATTAATTTGTTAAATTAATTTGTTTAATTTTAATTAGTTAATTAATTAATTTGTTTAATTTGTTAATTTTTTTAATTTTAATTTGTTAATTAATTAATTTTTTTAATTTGTTAAATTTTTTAATTTTAATTTGTTAATTAATTAAATTGTTTAATTTTAAATTTTTAATTAATTAATTTTTTAAATTAATTTGTTTAATTTTAATTAGTTAATTAATTAATTTTTTAAATTAAATTGTTTAATTTATTAATTTTTTTAATTTTAATTTGTTAATTAATTAATTTTTTCAATTTTAATTTGTTAATTAATTAATTTGTTTAATTTTAATTTGTTAATTAATTAATTTGTTTAATTTTAATTTGTTAAATTAATTTGTTTAATTTGTTAATTTGTTTAATTTTAATTTGTTAAATTAATTTGTTAAATTAATGTTTAATTTTAATTTGTTAAATTAATTTGTTTAATTTGTTAATTTGTTTAATTTTAATTTTTTAATTAATTTGTTAAATTATTTAACAAACAAATTATTCGTTGCTTTTCTTGCCTACAAATGGAATTCAATTATAGGCATCTGGTGCAACATATACCAGAAAAATCATTTAGGAGTACACATAATAGTATGAAGACTATTGGTGAGTTAAATGTATTTCTGCAGCAGAAGCAGCTGCTAGACAGGTTTAATGCAAAGAGTTCGATCTTGTATTTTTTAAAACTGAGCGGTAAACAGCTGTTAGTCACTCCCCTTATGCTAAACATCCTTACTAGAGAGTTAGTAAATTATCCTAATTCACAATCTGATGAGATGTGGTTCGAAATTGGGGGAAGGCCATATAGGTTTGGAAAGCATGAGTTTTTATTAGTGACAGGATTGCATTTTGGTTATCTCGACCTACAAGTGCTGAAGAGAAAGCAAGAAAACGAGAATAGTTTGCTGTGGCGACTTTTTAAAGGAGTATCGCCAGTGTTAAGTCAAATTATGCAAATGTTAAGAGTCCGGGAGGATACTATAAGCGATGAGGATGTCTTGAAGTTAAGTAATATAGTCATCGCTTACAATTTATTTTACGGCTATGATGATCGGTCTAGGGTGGACGATTATCTGTGGGTCCTGATAGAGGATATTAATTTGTGGAATAAGTTCCCCTTTGGTACAGTCGGCTATAGCAAGCTTATAGAGGGCCTTCGTCGTGCGCTTGATGAGGATCGACTTATGACTGGCCACAACATTAATTTGTATGGCTTTATTTGGGCTTTTCAGGTATGATATTTAGTATAATCTCTTGATAATTAATGAAAATTGTTTAATGTTTATATATATTAATTAAATGGACTATCAAATTTGTTTTAATTGAATGAAAATTACAGTGGTGGCTGGTGAAAATGTTTCCGTGACTGGAAAACAGGGCAGGATCCAAAGTCTTAGGCGGCGACATGGTATTGTCACGGTGTGTGAATTGGTTGTGTAATAACAGAAAGCAAATACGTTGGTCGAATGAGCTGATTCGTGTAAGTATCTAAATGTTTTACATTTATTTCTATTTATTGACTATTATTTTTTGTAATGATAATATTAAGTATATTATATATTTTTGTAGTTAATAGGAGGGAATAGTACCCTTGAGCCCATTGATGCGGAGAAAGAAATAGATTACTGGAAGTCCTTCAACCTTAAACACCTAATTAGGGAGAATGCCTATAAAGTAGGAGGTGGAGAGGGTGTTGATGAAGATACAGATGATGATTCTGATAGCCGGGAGGGCAAGATGGAGTCGAATAGGGAGGTAGAGGGTGAAAGGGAGTCAGCTGGTGAAAAAGAGGAAGAGGAGGAGGAGGAGGAAGAAGAAGAGGAGGAGGAGGAGGAGGAGGATCCGCAGCAGCATGATTATCACATCCCAAGCCCACGAGCCGACTCAGAGAGTACATATTCGGAGGGAAGGACCAAAAGAGTACATGAGTTTAGACGAGGCGAGGATCAGCACGATGACACTACAGTCTCACGTGGTTCCCGCATGGTCGCTGGACCCTTTCAAAGTCAGGTGTGAACTTTGTATGATTATACTACTGTATACATTTTATTATTGCATGACAATTGATTTAATTTATAATGTTATTTAAATAATTTTACAGGAGCCTCAGACGAAGGTGGGGAAGATTATGGCCATGTTGGAGTCTATTTTGAAGACACAACAAGAGCAAAATCAGAGGTTAAGTAGGATCGAGAGGAAACTGAAAATCCGTATGCCTCCAGATGGTAGGAATGACCCGAATGACGGTGATGATGATGATGATGATACTTCACCACCGCATCTTGATTCACAGCAGTACGATGGGAGTGAGCCGGTAAATTTAGTATTTATTTTGTATTTTAGTTTAGTTTTTAAAATCATTATAACTTTTGATGTTTTGTAACTTGTGAAGGTTCAGGACATAGTATCGCAGCTGCTTGGGAAGGTCGAGGGCCCACATCCCCATGAGGACCTACCAACCCATCAGGATCCCGGACATCAGGATGGGAGTGACCAGGTAAATTTGTAATTTATTTTGTGTTTTAGAATATTTTGTCAAATTATTATAAATTTGTAAATTACAACTTGTGATGTTCTGTAACTTGTGAAGGTCCAAGACATAGTATCGCAGCTGCTTGGGGAGGTCGAGGGCCCACATCCCCATGAGGATCTACCACCCCATCAGGATCCCAGACATCAGGATGAGAGTGACCAGGTAAATTTGTAATTTATTTTGTGTTTTAGAATATTTTGTCAAATTATTATAAATTTGTAAATTACAACTTGTGATGTTCTGTAACTTGTGAATGTCCAAGACATAGTATCGCAGCTGCTTGGGGAGGTCGAGGGCCCACATCCCCATGAGGACCTACCAGCCCATCAGGATCCCGGACATCAGGATGAGAGTGTCCAGGTAAATTTGTAATTTATTTTATGTTTTAGATTAATTGTTCAAACAATTACAACATTTGCTTTTTCGTAGATTGTGGAGGTTCTGGACATCAGATCGCAGTTGCAGGGGGGGATCAATGTCCCACTTCCCCATGAGGACCTACCACCCCATCAAGATCCCGGGCATCAGGATGAGAGTGTCCAGGTAAATTTATAATTTATTTTATGTTTTAAATTAGTTGTTCAAACAATTACATCATTTGTTTTTTTGTAGATTGTGGAGGTTCTGGACATCATATTGCAATTGCAGGGGGGGATCGATGTCCCACTTTCCCATGAGGGCTTACCACGCCACCAGTATCCACCATTCAAGTATGATATTGATCAGGTAAATTTTTAATTATTTTATGGTTTATGTTAGTTTTTCATATCATTATAATTGCGTACTTACAAATTTGATTTTCATTTACTTTATAGGGAAAACCGTCAAAGCCTAAACGAAAGATTAAACCATCGGTATCTCTATTGTCACCATACACAGATCCTGATCGTGCAAAAAAGAAAACAAAAGTGTCAAAGGAGCAGGTGGCGGAAACTCTATCGGCGTTGGATGATATGGTTGAAAATGTGTATAAGCAGTTTAAAGCTTCATCCTCTTTAGACCTCAGGTATTGATAAATTATTTACCTTTGTTTAATCCGATTACTAATATAATACAACTAACTTTGACACTTTTGTAAATATTTTAGGCGCTGCGTTAACGGTTATCCGATGGCATTCACCCTTGAAGAGTTTCGTATTATTGAGGGTGAGGATAGTTGGTTGACGTCTGTGCATATTGACAGTTATTTACAGTGCCTGCGAATCAAAAAAAGCGGGTGGTGGGATGAGACTCATGATGATAGATACGCAATGCATGGATCGACTATTTTTGTGAGTGTCAACATTTAATAATTGCGAAATCAACATTTTTTCATCTTTGCGAAATCAATATTTACATTTAATAATTTTATTTTATCACTTGTAGGCGGATATGACCATAACCATGAATAATGAATACATCAGACAAGGAAAAACATTTGATCCCACTACTGTTGTGATCCCCCCTCCCCCCCGGAGTAATTTTGCTAGCGGATTGGAAGACGCTAAAACCCCTTGGTGGTCTGTTCACAATGTAAGTATTGTCTATGTGAAAAATTATTATTTGATTTTTTAAATAATAATTATATCACTGACATTCTCAACATGTAGCTATTGATCCCGTGTAGTCTACATCAGACCCATTGGATAGTCTGTAAGGTGTGCCTCAGAGAGCAGAAGATTTTCATATATGATTCACATGCCGAGGTAGATTTTGAACACAGGAGAAATGTCATTGAGCCTTTGGTTCGCTATATACCGTTAATCTTACGAGCGATTAATTACTACGGGAAGACCAATACAGAGATGCCACCTATAGAAAAGACATGGGATGTGGAGCGCGTTGATATACGGAATGTGCCTCAACAACCTGACAGGTAAATGTCATTTTTTAATCATATATAAATGTATTATTTAATGAAATAGCTGACCCAATTTTTTGTGTAATACAGGAGCAGTTGCGGGGCATATTGTGCAATGTTTATTCATGACCTACTATGCTTTCTAGAGGGTGATTGGAAGCCTGTCTAAACGAAGGATAATGCTCGTCAAATAAGGGCGCAGATAGCATTCGATTTATATAGGTATTCCACCCCAATGTACAGGGCAGACGAATGGGAGCGATGGACATTAGATGAGGATGGTAAAGTTGTATATGATTGATGTAAATATTCCAGTAAATTAGATTGATTCATTCATTCATTACTTAGCAAAATATTTCACAAAAATTATAAACAAGGCAAAATATTTCCTCAAAATCATAAAAATTATATGATTGATGTGTAAAAAAATAACAAGGTAAATCGATTTTAGTGACACAGTTAAACCCGAAATCGTGTTTAACTGTGCCACTAAAACCGGCGTCGGTTTTCGCCATACCTTAAAAATCGATGTCGGTTTCAGAAGGCATACACATACCGATTTCGGTTTTTGTAGTCCTTTGTATACCGAATTTCACTTACTAATATTAAAAATTCATAATTTTTCCCCATTATCTTTGTTTACATTGCTCAGAAGGCCCAAAAACTAAAAATTTTATATTATTATACACACCCAGAAGATACAATCATGAGACATGGCATCTCCAGTTACAATGTGTATATATAACCTTATGACATAGAATAGTTCAATGTAATGAATATACCTATATATGCAATATGTTTCTTTCATTCAAGTAAATTGACATAATTTAATGCCAATTTGATAATTTTTAGTCCAACAAAGCCCCGAAAATGTGTAAAAAAACAAAAGAAAAAAATTCAATTCGGTTTAGTGAGGACGTTAAACCCGGATCGGGTTTTAATGATATATAAAACCCGATGTCGGTTTTTGTTGCCCAACGTAAACCGACGTCGGGTTTGGTTGTCTACCATATGTATTTCAGCTACACTTAAACCGGCGTCGGTTTTCGTTATTCATTAAAAACCGACGTCGGGTTTATAGTATTCATAAATCCCGACGTCGGGTTTTCGTTTTTTTTGGGTTTTCTTGAATTTTTTTTTTCCATTTTTCTTTTTTTTCCCGCTTTTTAGTTTCCTATCAGAAACGGATATCGGATTTTACTATTTTGACCATAACCAAAACTAATTTTTTATGCAAGCATTTTCAAAATTTAACATAACCTCCCTTATTTTTTATTTTATGTTACCCATAATATTACACAACATACGACGATATCACATATCATATAATAAATATTAATGTACCATTAGTACTACAAAATCAGAAATTGACTTTGTAAATATGCTGCTGTGCTCCTCAAACATGATAATTATTAAATAAATTAATGAAACTGATTTCAATAATAAGTGCTCGTCATTTATAAAAGGATAAACCATAAACGTTAAGTTTATTCATTACAAATTGTAATGATTACCACCATTTTCATCATCTTCTGTGGGTGAAATTGGAAATTATTGATCGCATCGACGTTGCGTGTGTCCTGTCACACCACAAAGGCTGCATTTTCGGGAGGTTCTGGGTCGTCCAGTACTGTGTGTGGCAGTGGAGCTATTTCCAACCTCTCTACCAGTTTCTGTGCTAGTCCCAGTAATATCAACAGGTTCTGCACTTGTCCCAGCATGATCTACATTTGTCCTTTCGAATGTAGAAATTGGAGGGTTTGGACAACGAAGACGGTTGTGTCCCATTTCACCATATTTTCCACATTTTTTCTTTCGACGACTTTCCCGGCTGACGGAATTCGTGCCTCTTTCGGTCTACCTGCTTGTCGTCTTCCTTCGGGTGGTAGTACAATCATACTTTTGACTTCCGAGGGAACATTCCAATCTTTCGGGCCAGGAACAGGATTGATTGGATGTGCATATGCAGCTTTCAGCCATTCCTTGCTATAATAATCGTGACAGAGTATATAATAATGAATATCGTTGACCCTGATATATATGACAAAGGTAGAAAGTTACCAAATGACATAAAATAAGGAAAAATAATAATAAAGTATAAGTATAATTACTATACCTAGCAACAGCAATGACATGATGACATGGTAACTGATCTAGATCCCAATGTCGACAAGAGCATGTCCGCTCAAAAGGCTGAACGAAGCCATAACCTAGTTCATGTGTAACTCCAAACTTGATCGGTTGTTGAATGAGAGATACCATAGCACTTGTCGATTCATTAGCCATCGAGTTCACATGATCCTCTGCAGTTTTGGTAACCGAAGTTCTGAGATTCTCGGCATGAACACGTCTATCATTATGCCATTTCTGCAGCATATGTCGTAGATATTCATACATTTCGCAACACACATTAGATAATACACAATAGGCGCGTGTTGCCTATTATTATCAATCATAACACACAAAAAATGCATGTTGCGAAAGACACTTACCGCAACTTGCACACTAGTGTTGCAATGAATGAGGTATATATAATAACATATAATTTATGAGTGTTGGTAAAACAGCTTGTTTTCTACAACACACAAAGTAGTATATTGTTAAAAATGCTATATATGGCAACACACACTTTTTCAATGTTACTATATACTTAATTTAAGTAGCACACAAATTAGTATATTGCTAAAAACTTGTATTTTGCAACACACAGAGTAGAATGTCACTAAAAATGGTACATATGACAACATATATATTGAATGCTGCAAAAAAGTTTATATTTCACAATAAACTAACATTATTTTAAATGATTAATTAACAAAAATTTACGTTTAAGAAATTGATTTTTGTTTGTTTTTTGTTAGAATTACTAAACTTAATTATATTCCTTCCACCACCCTAACCCCTCACAAAACAAAACAAAAAAAAAAAAAAAAAAAAAACTAAGATATTAATTTTTAAATAGATAATTATTAATCTAAGATTTATTAATTTTTATTTTTAATATTTAATATTTTAAATATTTTATTTTATATAAATAATATAATATTTTAATTTAGATTTTTTTGAAGAAAAATAATAGACAAAGGAAGAGTCTCCTCTTTGCACCAACGATATAGGCTCGTGACCTTAATTTATCCCTCACATTGAAAATAATAGACAAAGGTAGTTGTTGTTAATGCCCTCGAGCCACACATTCGGAAACACTCTCTCAGATGACTGAGTTTGGTTTTATTTATTTATTTATTTATTTTTATAGAAGAAATAATTGCTTGTGCTTGTCTCTAGTTGACTGCTAAAACTGTTGAGTTTACGCGAAGGCTCAGCCAAGGCAGACGCCAGCAGATATTCAAGCCGGTTAGCAATTTTAAATGTTTGGAATTTTCAGTAATTTTATAGCAACTAAATATTTATAAAGACCATGTGACCGTATTGAATTTATAGTTTTATTGGAATGCAAGTTGCTGTTGTTCATTGTCTGATTTAAATGTTTGCTTTTTATTTTTATAGTAGCTACTAAATGCAAGGTGCATCTAATATATAAAAGGCAATAAACTTGCTTAATTATAATATATTATACTTTAGGATTGCAAAGTGGGAACCACCTTATTTAGGCTGCTGCATGACTTCAATTATTGTATAATATTTTTCAAAGATAGTAAATTATTGTGTATTAATCAACCAGTTTTCATTTTTATTATGTACAGGTCACCATGGATAAGAGTTGGATCCATTTATCAAGGTTTGTTTTAGTCATTTTTTTTAAACAAAATTATATTATTTTTATGTTTATTTTAATATATATTTTGATGTGAAAAAACAATATCTTGTTAAAATTAATTTTAAGTTCCGAACTTCTTATTTGTAGAATCTAATTAGAGTATCAAGAAGGGACACATAACTTTGTTGATAATGTTCACACAAATATCTTAAACTCATATTTGGTAATATCAAGTAATGAGAATGGTATTGAAACAATTATTGATGATGAAGATGAAGATGAAGATTTCTTGAGGGTCGATGTTGAAGGCATATTATGTTATAAATAATTTAGTAGTAAAAAAAATGAGCAGGTAATATACGATATTACATTAAAAGAATATTATATTATATATGAGTTTATTATATGATATGTTTATTAATTTTTCTTTTTATTTTTGTTAAGTAGGTGTGCAAGGGAAGATGTCGTGGGTTCTCCGGCATGTACTTCTTCTCATGGATTTATTCCTTACATTTATAAATTATTGTTATATATAGATTTGTCCCAATACCTCAAAATAAATTACTGTTATATATATTTATATATAGTTAATTCTCTAATAATTATTTTATCGGTTATAAACACACATATATACATGGCATATGTCCAATCATATAAGATCCATGACCAATTTATTTATTTATTTTACACTATCAAAGCAAATAAAGTTACCTATAGATAATATTTCTAATCTGTATATGTTAGTAAGATCATAAATTTTTAGTTTGATCCTAATAAAATAGTTGACATTATTCACACTGCAATAAAATCGTTATTTAAATAATACATGCAATTAAATAAGAAATATATAAGATCAACATTTAAAAAAAAATACATACTCCATTTAATTACGTAAACAAGCTTTATTTTGTGATTTAGAAATTCTTTTATTAATAATTTATTTTAATACGTTTGTAAAGATGTTACTTAGAGATTATTGAAACCAATTGTTTTGGAGGAGAATATAATTAAATTCATATTTATGAAACACAAGATAGATTATCCATATTTTTTTTTAATTCATATTTTTAAAACTAAAGGCAATACTTTAAAATTAATTAATTAATAATGTAGGTTGTCAGATATGAAACTAAAAGATAATACTTTAAAATTAAAAAAATTGAATTAAACAACCCACTAACAATTCCCCCCTCTCACAGCCACTCTTTCACACGCCAATATGCCACTCCCCTCCCTCTCTCTCATAACCACTCCCTCCAATAGGCTTCTCTCATTCATAGCCGACACACTTCCTCTCCTCTGCCGTGGATATAACACCATCACGCTGCCAGGTATGTTCTCATGTTGCTGTGAATACAATATTTATGTTTGCAGTTCTATTGGTTTTTTGTAGAGTTTTTGTGTTGTGTTATGTGAGTTTGTGGATTTGTTTTGTGTTTGAAATGTGTTTGTATTAAGTTTTTTTTTTTTTGTGGATTTTGTTGCTCGATTGTATTAGAGCCTGGCATATGTGTTTTTAAAAGTTGATACTTAAAATTACATTCATGTTTATATTATTAACATTCGTGGTGTCCTCCGGCTTGGTCCTTGTTTTCATAATTACCATATATTTTATCTGCAAATCTTTTAATTTTGGTGTATTATGTTCATGTCTATAATGGAAAAGGATGTTGGCTTATTATGAGCTCTTGATGTGATTAGAAATTCTCTTTCAATTGTTTTTATGTTATCAGGCTTTACTGTGTGCACCCATATTGGATCTAGTTTGAAATGTGTATTGTATTGTTTTGTGTATTAGTAATTTTGGTGTATTATAAAATCAAAGTTCAATGTCTTTAACAGTATCTACCCAGAATAGACTTGACTTTTCTACTCTATTGTGCTTATTAGAATTGGCTTGTGTTGGCTCAGGCCAAACGCAGTTTGAGCAATGGTGTGTCATTTCTATATCCCATGCTCTTGTAAAAATGTCAAGCTTATTAGAATTGGCTTGTGTTGGCTCGGGCCAAACGCAGTTTGAGCAATGGTGTGTCATTTCTATATCTCATGCTCTTGTAAAAATGTCAAGCGACCCCGTCTTTCGAAGATTTGAATAAAAACCATATCTCTTAGTCTGGGCCTACATATTTAGCCTTAGCTTTTTCTTGCGTGGAACATACAATCATCTGAAAAGTGAAAATTATACTTAAAAAATAAATCAACATTGTGCTTCCTTGCTCTGCTTAAACTCACTAGCACTGTGGCTATAATGTGCATCAATTGCCATGCCCAGAGCATTGGACCGCCAACTGTGCTCCATTTTATAATAAAAGATTGAAAACATAGATGCGACCCCACACATGCCACAGCATAGACATGAGTGAAAAATTGATGCAGGCAGAAAATGACAATTACTAAGCAACCATAAGAACAGGTTGCCAAAAAAAATTGTAGACCTTAGGCCAATTAAATATTATGAATAATATATTATACAAGAGAAATTTGGTTTTTATTTTTGAGAAACAATATATTCACCAAAGTAGAGGTCATAACATTTTTTAAAGGTTCAACTATTAAGTATTCAAACATAAGGTAAAAGTGTTTTAATACAGAAACACTAACCACAAACTCTAAAAGATTCATAAAGAAATAGAGTCTAAAAATATGATCCAAGTAATATGCTAATCTCAAAAAAAAATTAAAGTTATTCTTTTAATAATACTTAAATAACCACTGTTTATATTTATGCCAAATTGGGATAGATGTTTATATTTTGTTTATGTGATAAAAACTCTTTAGCATGTTAGTAGCCACCGGTATTGTATTTTTTGTTGGAGTTAGGTCATTGTAATTTGGCAATTTAATTTTGCAGGTATATTTGAGCAATACATTATTTGGAGAAAGTATCTTGGTGAAGAATATCAAAATGGTAGAAGTAAGTAAAACTCAACCATATGAATTTTCTTTCAAATATTAATTTCAAATTATATCGATATATTTTTAATGTGTTTATTTATTTTTGTCATTCACAGTCTTCAAAAAAGACAGAGAAAAGAGCATTAAATATGAGGACATGAAGTTTATAGTAGGAGAACATATAGATAAGTTGTCTAGTGTTACTTTTATGGACATACATCTTTAGGAATAGTGAAATGATTGAAGTATATATGGTTGATAGGGGATTGTTGTTTTAGATATGTTTATTTGTGATTTGGTTTTATTTGTTATAATGTAGAAAAGTTGTATGACTTTATTTTAATATGAGATGATGCTTACAAGTAATTTTTTTTTTTTTTTTTAATGACTTGTAGTTTGTATTAATAAAATAAAGACTATGGTTATGATGATGTAAGGATGGTTGGTTGATAATTAAGATTTGGTGGATGTTTAATTTTTTTATTCTATTTAATTAACTAATTGTAAAGTATCATTTTTTTAATATAATTTTGTAAATTATATTCTTTATAGCCCTCAATCATTTCAAAAAAGCAATTGGTTTTTATTAAAATTATAAAAAAAATGCTTTTATACAATTAATGAATAAGGTGTAATACATCTACCGTAACACACTTTAAACATCTATTACAACATACAAATAATGTTGTTTTAAATATTTATTACAACAAACATAAAATATTGTCATAGAAGGCTATAACAACACACAAAAAGTCTTTATTATAACACACCAATTATCTATCATAATATATAATTGGTGTTGTCTTAAATGTCTATTGCAACAGGCAAAAAAATGTTGTCATGCACTTCTATAGCAACACACAAGTTATGTTGTCGTAGATATTTATGACAACATGCATTGTTAGTTGTTTTGATATTTTAAAACAACTTATTATATATGTTGTCATAAACATCTAAGACAATATGCATAGCGTGTTGTCATAAACGTGCAAGGCAACATGCACTGTCTGTTGTGTTTAACAATAACAACATATATTGTATGTTGTAATTATATCTAAGACAACATGCATTGACTGTTACAAAAGCATATGACACTTTTGGCAACACAGGCTTCAACAACATACAGATGCATGTTGCTAAAACTTTTAGCAACACATTTTGCATGTTGCGAAAGGCCTGATTTGTTGTAGTTGCGGTTGTTATTGGAAGCCATTGCGCTTTCATCATGCATTTGTTCAGTGACTCTGCAATGTTAGTGGTCATCATGACATATCTTCTTTTTAGAGCATATGCACGTGACCATTTCATCACTCCGATGTTAACCAAATTTTCATGCATTTGAGGACATGCTCCTTGAATTTGTTCTAAATATCTATCACAATCTGGCCTTGTATAACAATATGCTGCAAGGTAAAACATATTCTCCACATCTTTTACCTTTCTATAGTGTTTCTTCAAGTTTTGCTTCAAGTGGAAGAAACAGAATACGTGTGGAACTTCGGGAAAAACATTACTCATCGCATTCGCAATGCTTTTATGACGATCGGATACAATAATCAAATCCGACTGCAAATGTTGTCTCCCACCGATAATCTCTCTCAATCTACTTAGGAACCAGGTCCATGAATTGTCCGACTCTCCATCAGCAAAACCAAAGGCAAGAGGATAAATCATCTCCTCTCCATCTTTGCATGCAGCAACAAAAATCACCCCTTTATATTCACCTTTCAAATGAGTGGCATCAACTGCAATAACCGGTCTTATATAAGATCGAAAACCCTCAATTGAGGCTCCAAGTGCAAGGAACGAATATAAGAACCGGTTGTTTTCATCCGTCTCAATTGCAGTCACTGTACCAGGGTTTGTTTCCTTTAACATGTGAAAGTACGAAGGAAGCTGCTGAAATGACTCATCCGCTTTTCCATATGCTAGTTTCTTTGCATATTGTAAAGATCTCCAAGCTTGAGTGTACATTATTTGCACACCATATTGCTCCAACATTTCTGCAATCAAAAGTTGAGGTGTTATACTATCAAGACTCACTTTTTTTTGATACAACGTTGCTATCACAACAGTCTTCACACTCCGTCTATGTGACTCGTAAGCGCTCTGACAACATGTGTGCTTGGTACATATTTATACACATACCACATCGAACCACCCTTTCTGTATCTTGGGTGAACCTCAAAGTTGCAGCTTACATCCTTACAACCAGTCTCATATCTGACCGTGCATGAACGTCTAACTTTATGTTGATGCCCGGAATTAAGAACAAACTTTTCAACAGCAACATTCAGTTCATATTTACTATCAAAAAATGCACCTTTATACAATGTATCACGTCGGATGAGGTCGATATAGCAGTTGACGTAGCCTCAATTTCACACTGATCTACACCGGGAACAATCCAGTATGGTTGTGAAGGATTGTTTTCAAATTGTGAACCCGAAAATCTAATTTCTGGATACTCTACAGTCTCTGCATCAACTTCAGTTTCAATGTCATCACCTATAGTTTCCTCATTATCATCTCCACTGTTCGATATCTCATCACCATCACTATCTGCGTCCCGATCTTCATCATCATAATCATTTCCACCAAAATCAAAGTCACGTATTGGACTTTCTACGGATGTGAATGCGGCAATAGAAGTTGAAACTTGATTGCTGCCACTAGATGAAATAAAACAATTTTGACCTTCACCTATAAATGGATTTACAATTCTATCCGCAGGTGCTTCTACATCCCTTGGATATGATGACATTATGTTGATGTTAAATTGAGGGATAGTAGAGTTAATACCTCCAGAATCTCTCACAATCTTATCAACATAAATCTCTCTATAATTTACTTTTTCGTCTGAAATCACACCCCGGACACTAAGATCTGTAGTGATAGGTATCTTGACTGAGGGCATCCCCATATCTCGGAGTAAATAATGCAAACGAATATCCCATATTCTTCCATCAATGCCAGTAACTATGTAAACAAATTCAACTAATCGAGAAAAATTGATATCCTTAGGGGCCCCCATCATGAATGTCTCACCCCCAACATAGTTATTCCCATTCCATTCTCCGTTACATTTAACTATTATCGGCACTTCACCCATTCCTATCAAATTTAAAGTATAAACAAATTAGTTTAACATATACTGGACTCATAATATCTAATTAATTTTTTCAAATTCATAAAAATCTAACAAAATCACATCTGATCAAACATACATAAATAAATAAAAATAATTAAAAAAAAACCCTTCTCGGCTTATGTTTCATATGTAACCCGAATTGGGTTTTGTATATACACATAAACCGAGTCGTGTTTTGTGGGTATACGTAAACCGATTGCATAACTACATAACCCGACTCGGAATACATATATCCACATAACCCGACGAATTGCAGAAAACTCAGAAAATCTGATTACTCACATCCCACATAACCTGAGTCGGTTTTCATTAGTATACGTAACCCGATTCGGTTTATGTAGACTCACATACCCCGATCCGGTATACATATCCACATAATCCGATCGATTAACTACATAACCCGAATCGGATTATATATATCCACATAACCCGATTCGGGTTACGTTATACTACGTAACCCGACGACTTGCAGAAATCGCAGAAAATCACAAACTTCCCAGAAAATGCAGATCTCACTCACATAAGGTTAGATCACAAGCAAAAGTCACTCTTATGACCCAAAACTAAGCAATGTGAATAAAATAAATTGAAAATAACCAACAACAATCACATACCTCAAAATTTGAACAAAAACTTCAATGTGGAGTTTGTTGGAGACGAAGAGAATGTAGGAGTCAAACAATGTTTAATGGGTACACAAATTGACGTCAATGGATGACAACAAAATTTGTAGAGAATGGAGAGGTCATAAAATGGTAGAGAAATTGAAGCAGAATATAGTGTTCGTGAAAGAGGAAGAGGAAGCAGAACATGGAAGAGGAAGAAGAAAAAGGGTAATTACGTAATTTCTGGTAAGGTTATAAAAAGAAATTTAAACTGAAAACTAGTAAGGGGTAATTTAGGTAACTTGGGTATGGATAGTAATTAGTTTGTTTGAGATGTTAAAATAAAATTTTTATAAATAGATGGATAAAAACAAACTTTTATTTTCAAAGAAGGTGAAAAATGAAAAGCAATCTAATACTTTTATAATCATGTATACTTCATTTTAAAACGTGAGGACTAACCAATTAAATTCATTTATTACATTTGAATTAAATAAACGAGAACATTTATTTTAAATGAGAGAATTAGTCATTATTTTTAAAATAAAAATAATATATATATACACACGTGTGTGTCCACAAATCGCATAAAAGCAATAATATAATTTTTAAGACTTTCCAACATTTTGAAGACGTGGCCATTGGAAATTTACAAATGCAAAATTAAAATAAAAAGTTGGGTGTTATCCTTTTATTTTATCTCCCCTTATATACTATTAAAGATAACGTCACAATACCCAATCACAGTCGCCCACGTCAGCAAACTTGACGCAGTATCAAAGGACAAAAAGCCCCTCAATCTTCCTCATAAAAAACAAATGTGCCCTTTGTAACTATGAACGATCACTTTATTAAACCTTTCTTTGGCGAAATTTTCACTTTAATTCTTAAATTTTGATATAATATTATTTTTTAGCTATACATATATTTTTATTCCATCATCCCTAAAGTTCAAGAAATTTATTAATTAGCTATTCTCTCAGTTGATTGTTAGTCAAACTTAATAGTTTGAGAGATATTTCAATGTTTAAACAATTGTCTACCACATGTCAACATTAGAAATAACAACTACATATTTATATTTAAAAAGTAAAATTAATAGAATTTATTGAATTCATTATTTGTTTTTAAAAAATAAAAGTCTACTAATAAAAATTAATCAAGCTTTAATCCATCAAAATATCATAGAAATGAAGACTCATCTTCGATTTGTTGCAGATTTGCTATAGTAGAGATGAAAATTTGGTCTCTAAATCTATCATAATACATCTTTGTCTTATTATAAGATGTTGTGATAGATGTCCAATGACTGGACCATCATTGTAGAGAGATACTATGATAGAGGTCCAACGATCGAACAACCATCATAAAAACGGAGGTTTATGATGGAAGTTCATTATACTTCAATCACTTACTAAACCTTTATCGCATCGATAGAGGTTCAATCACTTGATCTCTATCGCTCTCTTTTTCTCAATCTCGAATACTGTTATATGTATTTTTAGGCTATCGTAAATGGGCTGGTAAAAGCCCAGAGGCCCAGTAAGATAACCTGTTAAAACCGCCACGACAGACGGGAGCCCAAGTGACTTGTTCAAAGAAACGGGCATAACTTTGTGCTCGGATGTCAGATTGGCTATTATAATATGTTTTCGGAAAGGGATTTCTGTGCTCTACAGCGTGGCAACCAGGGGTTCCCCGGTTGATGCCGTTTTACGTCCTCAAAGCTGTTGTTTTAATGGATGTGTTCTTGAGGTGTACATTTGCTGACAAAAAGTGCTGACAGCAACCGGCAGCGACAAGGCGCCCAGATCTTCTCCGCCTGATGCTGACCGCTCCGCTTCTCCGCCTGATCCTGATTTCTCCGCCTGATTCTGACCGCTCCGCTTCTCCGCCTGATTCTGACCGCTCCGCTTCTCCGCCTGATCCTGACCGCTCCGCCTGGTTCTGATCGCTCAGATCTGCTCGCCCAGAACTGTCCCATCTCGCGAACAGCGTAACGCGCACGCGCCAAGCTCTTCTCAGAATGTTAGCAGCGCGATTTTCGGAGATCTCACCTACCATGTCAGACGACTCAGACTTGTTGACAGAAGACATTGAAAATTGTAATATGCATTTAATGCTTTCCTATTTAAGTTGTACTATTACTGTAGCTCCGCTCTCTCCCGAAAAATATGGGTGATTCTCACTGTAAAAGAGGGGGGGGGGGGGGGGGGGGGGGGCTGGACGGGCTTCTGGCTGGCTCTCTCTCTCTCTACTGTTTTCTCTCTCTACAGTTGTAACAAAATGAACAGTAATAACAGTGACTGCCGCGCCCCTCATCGGAGCCGGCGCCGTGGACGTAGGCCTTCCCTTTGGCCGAACCACGTAGATCTTGCGTGTTTTTCTCCTTTCTCTTCTCGTCTTCTTCTTCTTCCTCTCGGTTTCTCCTTTCTTTCTCTTATTTTCTGTGGATTGCAGCTTGGGCCCGAAAAGAATCTCGTTGGCTAAGGGAAACCATTTTCCGACGTTAACAAATACCAACAAGCAACTAGATGGTCCATAAACCAAATCAACCCAAAAAAAAAAAAATGAAAATAAAACAAAACAATCTACACACAAACCATACAACAACATCAGTAAAATGGTTCTTCGATCTGGTTTGAATAGATTGAAGTCGATTTAGTTTGTTCTGAGATCGAAAAACTTATTTTGATCAGGGAATGACTCAATTAGATTGGTTTGAACTCGATTTCTCTTTTAAATTTATTTTATTCAGTTTATTTTTTCTTGTATTTTGTTTTGTCTTTTAACTATTATTTAAAAAATTTTGATCTTCATTATCCATTTCATAGATGGACAATGAAGATTTTTCTTATTTATATTAATATTTTAATATAAATTCTTTCTTATTTTTTAATATTATTTTTATGTAATTTTTATTTATTAATTTTATTTTAATAATTTTTAAATTTTATTATAATTAAAAAAATAAAATAATTAAGCGTGTTTTGATCTTTATGCATTTTCCAGCATGTTTTAACCATTAGTTAAATGGGTAGGGGGATTAATTTAATGAATTTCTAAAATATTAGGGGTTTTAAGCATAAAAAATACCGTTATGAGTGAAAATGATATTTAACCAAAATAGATGGATAGAAAAAACTTTACCCTTTTCTATTTTGTCTTTGTTCTTTTATTTTGTTTTCTAAATAAGCATATTGCCTCTCTCTTTAGGAAGAAGTGACCGCAATTTGATTGGGAGGACTAAAATACCCTTAAAAGGGTACCATTTCTTCTTACAATAAGACCAACGTAAGGTTGTCAAAAATTGGAAACTTAAGTATCATCTTATTATACATATAATAATTGCAAATCATTTTATACATTGTTTGCATATTAATTTTAAACGAAAAAAATTTAGACAATCTCATCATTTTAGTAATTAAAATACTTATCCAGCAATTAAAAAAAAAAAAATCCCAATATAAGTTTATCTCAAACATCAGTGAATTTATTAACTTACGTATAGTAGTTAATACAACTAATAATAAGAGTTTGGCTCTCATATACTAATACATTCTAAATATCTATTAGCATATACCAAGATGAATTAGTTTGCTTAGCATTTATTGTATTATTATTTATTTTTTTTTAAAGTCATTTTCAAATTTTTCTTTATGACATATTATAATTAATTTGCATATTGGAGAGCAAGAATACAACTTGGACTGCACATGTGGTTCACTAAAGTGTTAACGTGTTAGGCATTCAATCTTGTGAGCAGTTTTTTTCTTCTTATTGAGGCCCCTGTTTTGTTACATAGGTTTGGACAATTTCTATACTAAACAATGTTTGGCAAGAGCCATAAGATTAGAAAGCCAATCTCATGCTTTTATTTATTTATTTTCTATTTTTTTTATCTAGATAAATATAAAATATATTTTTTTATTCATATTTTTAGTCTAATCCCAAGCATAATCAAACAAAAGATAATACTTTTTTTTATTCAATTTCATATTGAACTAAACACATCAAGTATTAATTTATCCAATTCTATTCAATCCAATTAAATCAAACTCCGAGTAATACTAAGATTCCTAAATAATTTGTTGAAATTTATATCCAAATGATATGACATGTTGTTGTCAAAATCTTATTAATTATCATATTATTTAATGATTTATAAAATCTTAACAACTCAAATATCACATCATTTAGGTATAAATTTGAGTAAAATATTTTGGAAGCTTAACATTAGTCTAAAAATAATCTAACTTAATCTTATCTACCAAACAGACCTTAAGAGTAGTTATCTTCTGCTTATGAAAGTAAATTTTTAAAATTTTCATAAATAAATCCGATTTCGATTACCATAATTTATCAAATCATGCCCAATATAACTAATAAATACTTAACAGGAGTCAAATATTTATCATAAAGGTTTAATTATCTTATTGTACCACTAACATTATCCATAAATTGATTTTAATAATTATCTTTATAATTAATTTAAAAAATAAAATCTAAAGAATATAATTTCTGGGTCTTATCAATGATAATTAAACCCCTTTATCACAACCATAAACGAAAAAGGCACACGTTAAAAACGTACACAATAAAAACAAAAATCCCACTCACGTGGAGGGCATTTTCGTCTGTAGCGGAAACTACAAAAAGTCAAGCCAAAACTCTGCACCCCGCTTTCTTCTTCCTCATATAAAACTCCCACCACTGCCACCGTGAAACCAAAACTCCATCAAAAGGGAGAGCGAGAAAGAGAAGTGAAGAAGTGAAAGGAACAAACAATGTGCGGAATATTCGCGTACTTGAATTACAACGTGAACAGAGAGAGGCGCTACATTCTCCAAGTCCTCTTCAACGGACTCCGCCGTCTCGAGTACCGCGGCTACGACTCCGCCGGCATCTCCATCGACGCCGCCGCCGCCGCCACCGATCATCGTCCTCTCGTCTTCCGTCAAGAGGGCAAAATCGAGTCCCTCGTCAAATCCGTCTACGAAGGTGGTCCCCCCAAATTTTTTCCCTTTAATTCTGCATCTTCATCTCATAAACAGAATGGGTATTCGGGTTCTTCCCGGGTCCGGATCGGTTCTGTTCAAAGTTTCGTTTTTTAATTTTTGTTAATTTTTGGATGTGAAGATTTGATGTTTTTGGTTTGCTTTGTTTGGTAGTGGAAAGGGGAATTCGGGTTTGGTTTTGTGATCCGATTGTATCAGTCGGGTTGACCCAGATAAGAGGACTTGTCTCTCTCTCTTTTTTTTTTAGAAAGACTTGTTTCTTTTATTAGTGTTGGATTATTAGGGTATGTTTGTACTGTTGTGAATTGTGGATATTGGAGTAGGTTGGTTAGGTATCTTTACATTTTCGGTTGGTTGCTTGGAATATAAGAAGAGCATATTGTACTGTTTTTGCAATTGTTCTTGGAATGATTTGATGTCTATTTGTTGTTAAAGCGAAAAGTAAGTAGGTTCGATTACTTCACTGGTTGGTTAAGGTAACCCATCAATAACAATTGGATGTTCTTTAATAACCACTCTTATAACCAATCTAAGGGACGGTAATAGTAGGTAACCTTACCCAATCAGTAAGCTATCCAAACCAAGAAAGTGTGGGACATATGAGGAAAACAAATGGGAAAGACTGCTTTTGTCTTGTTGGTTTTCTATAGATTCCTTATAGTACAACTTGATTTGATATGTTTGTTGTTTTAGAAGAGAAATGTGTATTGTTGATAGTTGGTGCAATCCAATAGTTTGCTGTGTTTATTTGTTTTACAGATGTGGCTGCAACAGAATTGGATTTGGAGGAGTCGTTTTCAGTTCATGCTGGAATAGCGCACACCCGATGGGCGACTCATGGAGAGCCAGCTCAGAGGAATAGTCATCCTCAGACTTCCGGGGATGGGAATGAGTTCTTGGTTGTTCACAATGGAATTATTACCAATTATGAGGTTTGATTAAGATAATATGTTTACTTCTTTGTTTAAATGATTGTTTTTTGATGCAGTAGACTTGCTTTATAAAATGGACATAAATGGACAAGTAGGGTGATGTGTTCTTATGAGTTAGTTGGAATTCTATTCCCTTGCTAAGCCTTTGAACTAAAGTTTTAAAGAATGTGATTGAATGTTATGATACTTGTATTTTGTAAGTTTATAATATTCAGTTATGCTTTATTAAGCCTCTGAACTAAACTTTTAAAGAATGTGAATGAATATTTTGATATATGTATTTTTTAAGTTTATAATATTCGGTTATCTTTGTCATTTTATCTTGGCTACCACAAGGGGTTAAACTTTATTGCTGCTGATTGCTTTTATAGGTTTGTTGACATCTGTGTAAGTGGATATTTCACAAATGGTAGATTTTGATTTTCTCTTAGAAGGATTTTTTAGTTGATGTAAATCAATTAATCTCTGCTGAATTGCTATCATGTCTTCCAACAAAGTGAATTTAGTAGTCTACACAGTCGACGTCTTTGGGCTGCAGTGAGGTTGTTTTGTGGTTACTTCTCTTATCATTTAGTCTTTTATTGGTTACTTCCCTTTTAAAGTTTTGAACTTGACCGAACATAAGAAAAATCTGGGTAATCTGAAATTTAGTTTTAAAATGATTTTTGCACATTCAGGTGTGATTAAATGATGCTGTAAACTTTTTGTATTTAGTAAGAAAATAATTCACATAGGTAATTTTGTGTTGTTTCGTCTGTTGTCGATGCTATGATTGACTACGGACAACGCTTATTGTTCTTTTGCTATGGTATCTGAGTTGGACTGATCTTGTATTTTTTGGGCTCCAGATGGGGCTTATAGTTAGTGATATTCTGAAACTGAATTTTTGAGATTAGAGTTTTGGGTGCCTTAAATTCCGGTATACGTGGTTGCAAAATAAATTACTGTCTCTGGTGATATGTTTCTGGGACTTGAGCTCTAACTTAAGTTTTACTTTTTATACCATGTCACATTAATCTCTTTCCTTTGATTCTCGTGGTTTGCAAGACTGTCCAATTATTACAACTAGCTTTAAGTTCAATTTAGTCCTGGGGATTGCTTTCACTATTATTATACATGCTTTTCATTTTTCTATTGAGCTTTTGTCAATTATATTTAGTATTTTATGCATTATTTATAATTTCTATTGATTAATATCTTTGTGCATCTATTATATGTCAACGTATGCTAAAATGTTGCTGTTTTGATTATGTTATGTGAATCTATTATATGTCAACGTATGCTAAAATGTTGTTGTTTTGATTATGTTATCTTCAGGTGTTAAAGGAAACACTAGTCCGACATGGTTTCACCTTTGAATCTGATACAGATACAGAAGTAATTCCAAAGCTCGCTAAGTTTGTTTTTGACAAAGCAAATGAAGAAGGTAACGTTATTTCATGCGCTAAAGCTTGTATTGCTTTTCAATATATTTGAAGAGTTCAATATTAATATTTTATATTTTGTAATTTATGCCATAAATGCTAATATTAGTGTGGTATCAATGAGATTCTGGAATTGGTTTTGTTTTGCTTTCATTGTTATTGCAAACTAAGTGCTGGTGCTGTATCTCCCTGAAATGCTATGTATGTTTTATATAAGATTATAAAATAGATATGAAGGTGACGGTACGTCTTTTTGGTTGCAGGTGACCAGGCTGTCACATTTATTCAAGTTGTGGTTGAGGTCATGAGGCATGTTGAAGGAGCCTATGCCCTCATTTTTAAAAGTCGACACTATCCAGATGAGCTAATTGCGTGCAAGTGTGGTAGTCCGCTACTTCTAGGTGTAAAAGTAAGTTATACTTGGTAAATAGTTATAAAATGTTTATAATTAAGCTTCCAGTAGCATTGGTTCTTTGCCATTAAATAAGTTCTGGTTATGTTTTCTTCTATAGTAGGTGCTGTATTTTAAAATTTAGGTATTATAAATTGAGTGTTCTTTTTAGCTTTGTTTATCTCCATTTTGTTTTAAGGATGTCATTGCCTGTTGTTTTCTGCTTGTTACTTTTCTTCTTTTTGTTCTGTTATGGTTTCCCTGCGGTTAAGAACTATTATTTTGGTGATAGCTATTTTTGGTGAATTAGTTGAATGTTGCTCATTGTAGAATTGTTCACGGTTCATTTAATGTAGATTACCTGGAGTGCTTTATTTTGGAATGAAGTATAATTTGTTAAAAGTGCCAAGTTGCTCTTACCCTATTAGATGTATCTATGTACTTCTTTTGTGTGTAGGCCCTTGTCTAGTGTATAGGGTTGACATCGGTTGTGTATATTACTCAGCGTGATCCCCCCAGTGCCTGCTTGGTGGATAATAAAAATGAATAGATTTCCCGGTGTTAGAAGCTTTCTTAGCATGGATTGAGTCGACGTTTAAACTTAGTTGAGTTGAGTCGAAAGCGTCTGTGGAAGCGTTATCTTATTATTTGACCATGTTTTATTCAATTCTACATTCTGTTCGTATTTATTAGATGATTTGTTTTTTGGTTCTTTAATATTTTTTCTTATAAATATACGCTGCTGTCATCTTAGGATTTAAATGATGATACAAACATTGGATCAGCGTTACATGATTCTAAATTCCTCTCAAAGAATGGGCATCCCAGAGAGCTTTTTCTTTCAAGTGATGGAAGTGCTATTGTTGAACATACCAAAAAAGTTTTGGTGATTGAGGATGGTGAAGTTGTTCATCTTAAGGTATTTTCTTTTTGTTTACCCACGTTGTCTTTTTGAAATTGATTTGTGTATTTTACAATTGTACTTGGATAAATTGTTTGACTTTTGCTGGATGAAAAAATTATCGTTTTTGGCAGTTAAAAGTTATGGCAATCATGGACATTTTTTAGAATTCGAAGAACATAAGGTCTAAAATGTGGAAGTAATTAGGTCTTTTAACTAATGTCTTAAGTATGGGAGGTCGATTTATGGAGGCTCTTTTCACTTCTACTCCATTACTTCTTCTTAAGGAACTATATGTTTGGGTTTATCCAGGTTATATTTAAAAATATTTTTCCAGTTTAATTTTCAATCTTATAGTAGAGTTTCTAGAGTTTAGATAAAATTTTCAGTAAAAGAATGTAAAAATAGAATGAAATTACTGTTTAGTATGATTTGTGTTGAAATAAATCAAAAGCATGTATAGCTCCTATACGCTTTTGTCTTGGGGACATTGATCCTTGATGGTTCTAAGCTTGCGATTTGAGTGTCTTGCCTTGTTAATGTGCCTAGGCCAAAATTAGGCTTGATAGTGAATGCAGTAGACTAACCTCCTAATGTACTTTTATAGCTTAGGAGGAATTGGATAACCAAATATTTTTGCTCATATCCACACTTGTGATGCCTAGTTATATAGAATAATGTTTTGATTTCTTAACTTCTTAGTTTGATTAATTGTTGCAGGATGGAAGTGTGTCAATTCTTAAGTTTGATAATGCCAAGGGAAGACCTAGTAGTTCCCTTGCTAGACCTGCATCGGTTCAACGTGCCTTATCCATTCTTGAGTTGGAGGTTGAACAAATAAATAAAGGAAAGTTTGAGCACTATATGCAGAAAGAAATTCATGAGCAACCAGAATCTCTTACAACCACAATGAGAGGAAGGCTATTACGTGGAGGTTCGTGCAAAGCTAAGTCTGTTCTTTTGGGTGGATTAAAGGATCATCTGAGAACCATTAGACGAAGCCGACGAATAGTTTTCATTGGTTGTGGTACAAGTTATAATGCTGCTCTAGCTGCAAGGCCTATCGTGGAAGAATTATCTGGTAATTGTAGTTTCATTGTCAGTAAATTTCGCAGAATCTAGAATTTGTTAAATTGATTCTGACTTCCATTTTCTTGTATGGACTCAGGTGTCCCTGTCACTATGGAAATTGCTAGTGATCTATTGGATCGTGAAGGCCCTATATACAGGGAAGATACAGCAGTTTTTGTCAGTCAATCTGGTGAAACTGCAGATACATTACAGGCTTTAGAATATGCTCTTGAAAATGGTGCATTATGTGTTGGTATAACAAATACTGTTGGTAGTGCAATAGCCAGAACTACACACTGTGGTATTCATATTAATGCTGGATGTGAGATTGGTGTAGCAAGTACCAAGGTAAGAAATTGCACTGTAGAATTAAGCATTCTATCATTTTTGTTTCATTGGTTTATGACATTATCACCGTATTAACAGGCATACACAAGTCAAATAGTAGTGATGGCCATGATGGCTCTTGCAATTGGAGGTGACACGATGTCTAAACAAGCAAGAAGGGAGGCAATAATAGATGGTTTATTTGATTTGCCAAGTAAGTGTTAGTTGTTTGGCGTTTGTATTCCACTGTCGCATAATAGTAGTTTGTTGTACTATTTTTTGTTCTTGAAGTAAATCTCTCATTTACTTTTCATTTCATCTTTGTAGACAAAGTCAGAGAGGTGCTGAAGCTTGACCAGGAAATGAAGGATCTAGCAAAACTGTTGATTGCTGAGCAATCACTTCTTGTCTTTGGGAGAGGATACAACTATGCAACGGCTTTGGAGGGTGCTTTGAAAGTGAAGGAGGTGGCACTCATGCACAGTGAGGGACTGCTTGCTGGTGAAATGAAGCATGGTCCTTTAGCTTTAGTTGATGAAAGTCTACCTATTGTCGTAATTGCTACCCGTGATGCTTGTTTCAGGTTGGTTTCATTATAGTTCAAAGCAGTTATAACATCTGAGAATTTATGCTGATGCTTAAATCTTCCAATTGCTGACAGCAAGCAGCAGTCAGTCATTCAGCAACTTCATGCTCGCAGAGGTCGCTTGATAGTTATGTGTTCACAAGGGGATGCTGCATCTGTGTGCCTTGGTGGATCTTGTCGAGTAATTGAAGTTCCTCAAGTTGAGGACTGCCTTCAGCCTGTAATTAATATTGTTCCGCTGCAGGTATGTTACCACAAATTTAGGAATATATAAGTTCTTGCTGTCTATCTTTGGTGCCAAACTTTAAATTGGTTATTACATATGGTTGTCCGTTAATGCTTGCTTGCTTTGCGCTTGTTTAATATTTCAATCTGGCTTTGATATCACGTATAGGCCATCTCATAGTAATCCTAGATGCTTCTGAATCTTTATCTTGCTCTAATATCGTAGCTCAAACTTGTCCAACAAATGTTCGCACTTTGGTTCTCTGGTCCATTCCAGCTCTTCCTTCCTTTCAAAAATGTGTAGTTATGAGAGATTATTTTCTCATAATGATTACACACGTAGCACTCGTTGTTCTATATTGTACTTGTAAATACACAAGAAATTATATAATGTGTCAATATCTTGCTTTGTTTCTTCGTTCAAATAGAGTTACTTTAAATTTTTTAACCAACTTGTTCATTTCACATACAGTCTTCAAGATTGCTATCACTTACTGTCACATTGTCAGATTACTGGTGTAGTTCTAATATTTCTGACTTCATCAACATTAGTTGTATCTTAAATATCATTATTTGCATTTTCTGATTAATTTTGATAATGATCGCTACCCTTTCTGGTCGCAGTTGTTGGCATATCATCTCACCGTATTGAGGGGTTACAACGTGGACCAGCCTAGAAATCTTGCAAAGAGTGTGACAACTCAGTAAAGGATCTAAGCTAAACATTATCAACTAACATTATGCTCTTGGTGCCTTCTTAGTCTTGTATAGAAGTAAAAAGCTTGATTTATTCGGGGAATTTTCTCCTCGTATCGTGTTGAGGTTGTACATCTTAGAAAGAGGAATATGTCAGAGGGAGCAGGATTTGTTAAATTATCTCCAATCATCTTGTAATATCTAATAATCTATGAAGTTTGAGAATGGAAAATGCTTGTGTAGAGATTGGCAAATCATGCATGATTTGGAGTGTTAGAGGTGATCAATGGAGATGAAAAATCATAAGAGTTCAAAGGTTTCTCTCTCTCACTCTCTCTCCCCTTATATTTTCTAGTTCATGTCTTGTTTAGAGGTAGGAAGAGCTTTTGTGCAATGGCAAATGATTTTGTTGAGGTAACATTCTCAAATGTGTGGTCTCCTACATTGGTTGATATTCATATAGTTTCGAAATTCATTAACTTAAATGATATTTAAATATTTTGATAGTTTTGAAATTTGTTAAATTAAAATGAAAGGGAAAAATAAGAAAGTGATTTTGACAAATTTTGATTGAATAAGAGGCATGAAGAACTCAAGTTGGGGATGTTTATTATAAATTTTAAAAGCAATTGAAACTTCAATCAAAAGAAAAGAAAAGAAATGTAGTTTATATTGAATTTGTTTATAAACTGATTTATCAATTTTATTCATTGAACTTTAAACATTAATGATATTTTACATCCAGTATACTTTATGATTGCTTAAAATTAATTAATTATTATATTTTTTGAGTTCTAATGTAATGGTGAAAAGAACCGGAGAAATTGTAGAACATAAAAGAATGAGAATTATAGGTGATTATTTGATTTAATAATATTTGAAAATCGAGAATTGTTCCATTTTCAGTGACATTAAAAAAATATGTTATTTTTTTTTGAATTTTTAAAAATGTCTAAGATAACATGTACTAAGATCAATAAACATGCATTAAAAATAATATCAAATGTTAAGGATATATAATATAAAAGGGTATAAATTCTCAAAAAAAAAAAAAATATGAAGAGGTGAATATTAATTTTTTTTAAAATATATATCTATATATATTTATTTATGAATTAAAAAGTGAGAAAAAAAATCACAAAAGGCATCCTAAAAGAAGAAAAAGAATTTTTATAAATTGATAAATGCAAGAAGTAAAAAATTTTGAAACAACTTCCCAAATGAAAAATTATTTTTAATTTTTACTTTTAAAATTTGATCACTTGGATTAATCTAGATACGATCTAGGTTTCTGTTTTTGTTTTCTTTATCATCTATTAAAATACGATGATGATGAATGAAACCTAGATGTGTGATAATAAAATACTTTTGTTTCTCTCTTTTTTTCTTCATAATGGATTTGATGATAAATGAAACTAGATAATCTCCATCGCCTCTGTGATGACAATAGAGTGTGGATGGTGGAGGTAAGGGTAGTGGAGATCCAAATCAGATGAACTGTAGAGATCCAATCTGGATCTCTATTGCCTTCGATTTTTTTTTTCTTACTTTTCTATTAGATATGTTTGTTATTTTAACATGATCTTTACTATCCATCTTTTTAGATGGATGGTATGGATTTATTTTAAAATAATTGATGTTTTTAATTATTTTTAAATTTTTATTTTTTTAATTTTTTAAATAGATTCTAACAGTTCATTTTTAAGATGGACGGAAGATTTTTAAGCTTTTCAGTTTTTTTTTTTAAATTTTATAGTTGTTGTGGGTGTTTTTCGGACTACTTAAACGGGCTGGTAGAAGCCCATGAAGTCAGTGGCCCAAGCCACCAAGACCAATATGTGAAGCCCAACATAGAAGCTCGTGAGCCTAATTAGAAGACTAGTGAAGTCGAATCCGTTAAAAGACTAACGAAGTCAAGATCGCTAAACGGCCATTCCTACTGTAACGACGTCGAGATTGCTCCAGCTGGTGCGAAGTCAAGATCGCTCATTCCACAGTTTCAGTCCGTTTTCGACTCAGATCGCTTAGTGCCAGTCCAAAATAATAAGATGACATATCTTACACGATAAGCAAGGTTATTTCACTTAATGATAGCTTAATTCCGGGAGATCTCACCAAACCAGCATGGGTTAGCATCCAGCCCACGTGTTGACAGAGTTGACCTGACGAAAGTCAGAAACATTAAATGCATTTTAAAAGCATTAATTGTAATTGAATATGACTTTTTTGTCTGATTATTCTCTTTGTAGCTCCATCTTCTCTATAAATAGAGGGAGACATTTATTGTAAAGGGGAGAGTGAAACACTTTGAGAGAGAGAGTTATTACCAGAAATAAGAAGAACAGTAGACGTAGGCAGCTTATAAAGGCCGAACCACTTTAAAAATTGTGTTGCTTTGTTCCTCCTCATCTCTTCTCTTTTGCTACTATCTGGTTTCTCTGTTGTAGATCTTCTTACGTTGCGGCATTGGGCTCAAGAATCTGGTTGACTGGTTTCCCACGTCAACATTTTGGCGCTAGAAGGAGGGCCCAACTGCAAGTGGAGGTCTGTAACCGCCATGGCAAAGGGGAGGACTACAAGGAATTCTGACGCGATAAATGAAAGGATAGAGGAAGCAGAACAGCGGCGTCGCACTAAGGTGACGGATACGGGTGCAGGACCTTCTAATGGGGGTAGAGACGTCGTGCACGCCTTAGCCTGACGTCAGGAGATGTTAGAGACCACGATGACGTAGATAGCGGATACCTTGAGAACATTGACGTGAGGTCGTGATCAGAATGTTCCGAGAACAACTGCAGTCCCACCACCAGTAGCAGAGGTCGTGAGGGAGGTACCTATCCTAAAAGGATCCATCTATTCGTCAAACAGATGGCCTGAAGCACGGAGTCAACGAGCTTGGGAAAACGGGAATGCGGCCCAATCTTCGGGGTTAAGAGTAAGGGTTAGCCAAAATGGACATAGGCGAGTTGAAACAAGCAATGGGTATCCGCGAGCTTCAGTTCGGAGAAATGAAAACGAGCTGCGACGAAGATAGGAAGGTCCACGTAGGGAGGATGAGGATTATGAATTAAGCCAAAGAAGCAGAAGATCTCCTGCAAGACAGCGCGGAGCTCGAGATCCAATAATTGAGCAGCTCCTAGAAAGAATGCAGCAGTTAGAAGCACGACTTGGGACTCAGGAAATGGGGAGACGAAGTGAAGACAAGAATCCTTTCACAACGGATATATACTAGGAGCCACTCCTTACCAAGTTCAAAATTCCAAACATTCCGCAGTACAATGGAGATTCAGACCCATACGACCACTTGGATGCCTTTAACATTCAGATGAACCTGCAAACCTCTGGCTCGCTGGTAAAGTGCTGCGTTTTTCCTATGATGTTCGGGGACGTTCCGCGGACTTGGCTTAGAAACCTCCCACCTCGCAGCATCAGCAGCTGGGAGGAATGTAAGCAAAAATTTCTCAATCAATATAAGGCCCTAAAAAAGTAGCTCACACCGGCCTGTCATCTCGCTACAATTTTTCAGCGTTCAGGAGAGTCGTTAAAGGAATACATCAGTCGATTCAGAGGCAAAATCAACAATGTGGATAGCCCGTCCGATGAAGGGATCCTAACTGCGATATCGGTTGGACTTCGAAAGGATGGCAAGCTCTATGAAAGCATCTATAAATCGCCGGTGAAAAATTTGGGTGAGTTTTATGAACGAGCTAATAGGGAGATCAGATGGGAAGATTCTTTCAGCTCAAGAAAGGCTGGTCACCCGAAAGGTGAAGCCATTAGTTCCCATCAAGGCAAGAAGAGAGATTAGGGTGGCAATGAAGACAGAAGGAATCGGTTTAACAATCAAGTAACAAAACGAAGCCGCTTTGATCATTACAGTACCTTATCAGATAGGAAGGACAGGATCTTTCAGACCGAGAAGTACAGGGTGAATTTCGGAAGACCAAGTCCTACCGGTTTCCCTAGCAAGTTTAAGAATCCCCGCAAGTATTGTGCATATCACCAGGAGATAGGACATAATACATCCGACTGTTGGGACCTCAAGGATGCCATAGAGGATTTGATAAGGAATGGACGTTTGAAAGAATATGTGGCGCAGCCCACCCACGAGAAGTCTCAAAATCAGCGTCCTCGGCAGAACCATTAGCCAGCGCAGAAGAGTCAGCAAAACCAGGAGCAGGAGGTTGACCTGACAGTAAAAACCATCTTCACCATTCATGACGGTCCTCACATCGCTGGATCCTCCAACAAATCTCACGAGCGATATGTACAGGAGGTCAATCACATCCTAATAGCAGCATGAAGTGATCAAGAGGGGCTCGTAAAGAAGGTTAGAATGACCTCGGAAGACATTATTTTTACCAGGAAGGATGTGAGCGAGGTGCGATGGCCTCACAATGACGCCTTAATCATCAGGGCGAGAATCGGCAACGCAGCAGTTTTGAGGATCATGGTAGATACAGGTAGCTCGGTGAATGTTATGTACAAAGAATGCTATGACCAACTTAGGTTGGGAGCCAATCAGTTAAAGCCATCTCCAGAGCCTCTCCATGGCTTCACCGGAGACGCCGTCATCCCAATGGGCCAAGTCAGACTTCCGTTTTCGATAGGAGATCCAGCTCGTCAAGCGACTACATTGACAGATTTTCTTATTGTCAACGGGCCATCTGCTTACAATGTAGTTTTGGGGAGACCTGCAATGAACGATCTAGATATAGTCGTCTCAACCAAAGCTCTTATGATCAAGTTCCCGACGACCAGTGGAATGGGAGTCGTGTGAGGTGAGCAGTATATGGCAAGGCGCTGCTATGTGAAGGCTGTAAAAATAGGGGTAACATACAAAAGAATCGATATGGTAACAGGAGGGAAGCCGCATGAGGTCAGTAAAGAAGGATTCGATCGCGATCTTGATCCTCATGAGGTGGACGCGGACAGGACAGGACATCGAGTCCAGTTGACGAGCTTGAGTCAATTCAGGTCAACGAGAAAGACCCTGAGAGATGTTTAAGTGTGGGACGAGGTTTAGCACCAGGTGTAAAGAGCCAGCTCATCGAGTTCCTCAAAGAAAATGTAGATGCCTTCACATGGAATCATGAGGACATGATTGGAATCGACCGGAAGTTATGTCGCACAAGCTAAATATTGACCCCTGCTACAGACCAGTTCGCCAGAAGCGGAGGCCAATGACCAAAGAACAATCTGAAGCCATTAAAGAAGAAGTAGACAAGCTGCTGGCTAATGGTTTCATTAGAGCAGTCCAGTACCCGGTTTGGCTCGCCAACCCGGTGCTCGTGAGGAAGAAAAATGGTAAATGGAGGACGTGCATTGATTTTACAAATCTCAACAAAGCATGCCCGAAAGACAGTTTTCCCCTTCCAAGGATCGATCAACTGGTGGATGCAACTGCTGGTCACCAACTGCTGAGCTTCATGAATGCATATTCAAGTTACAATCAGATCCCCATGAGCCCGGAAGACGAAGAGCACATCTCGTTCATTACGGATAGAGGCCTTTATTGCTACAAGGTGAAGCCTTTCGGACTTAAGAACGCAGGAGATACCAGAGGCTTGTCAACAAAATGTTTGAGAAACAGATCGGCAGAACGATAGAAGTATACGTAAACGACATGCTGGTCAAGTCAAGACAAACAGAATCTCATGTGGACGATCCGGCAGAAATGTTTCAAATCTTGAGGAATTATCAAATGAAGCTCAACCCGTCAAAATGTGCATTCGGGGTGGCATCTGGGAAGTTTTTGGGATTCATGGTGAATGAAAGGGGCATCGAGGCCAACCCAGAGAAAATCCAAGCTCTGATTAATATGAAGTCGCCCAAAAAGGTCAAAGAAGTCCAGAGTCTCACAGGACAGGTCGCGGCGTTGAGCAGGTTCATCTCGAAAGCAACAGATAAATGCATCCCCTTCTTTGACGTACTCAAAAAGGTGAAAGACTTCGAATGGACCGAGCAGTGCGAGTAGACCTTCCAGCAACTAAAGAAGTATCTAGGCCGAGCTCCACTCTTGTCAAAACCAATAGACGGAGAAAAGTTCATCCTTTATTTGGGAGTATCTGAGAGCGCCCTCAGCGCAGCCCTAGTATGAGAAGAGAATAGGGCGCAGCTCCCGGTGTATTATATAAGCAAGAGGTTGTCTGATGCAGAGACAAGGTATTCACAGATAGAAAAGCTCGCTAACTGCCTGGTGACCGCGTCCAGAAAGCTCCGCCTTTACTTCCAGGCTCACAAAATTGAAGTTCAAACTCGGTATCCCCTGAAGCAAATTTTTCAAACCTCGAATACCTCAGGTCGCTTACTAAAATTGGCAGTCGAGCTGGCGCAGTTTGATATCAACTACGTTCCCAGACTAACCATTAAGGTTCAAGTCCTAGCAGACTTTATTGCATAATTCACGGGAACCTTGGAGGAAGGAGTTGAACCATCAGAGAAGTCGATGTGGGAATTATATGTCGATGGTTCATCAAGCGAGCTGAGAGCTGGGGCAGGTATACTACTTATCAGTCCGGAGGGGCACAAGATCTTCTACTCTTTGAAGTTCGGATTCAAGGCAACCAACAACGAGGCTGAGTACGAGACACTTATAGCAGGGCTAAAGCTCGCCAGGGAAATGCGAGCAGACCAGGTGAGAATATTTAGTGACTCGCAGCTCGTCGTATGCCAGGTAAAAGGGGAATATCAAACTCGAGGACCAAAGATGGCTGTGTACCTGGAGAAGGTACAGGGGTTGCTCGAAGCATTCTAGAAGTACGAGGTAACTCGAATTCCGCGAGCTCAGAATACACATGTTGATGCCCTAGCTCACTTAACGACCATCAAGCAGCGAAAAACTTGAAGCCTGCACCGGTTGAGCTCTTACCAGTACCCATCATCCAGCAAGGAGAATCGGTAATGGCCCTAGTAGTAACAGAAAATTCGTGGATGAAACTGCTGACTGAATACCTGCAGAACGGAAAGCTAATCGAAGATAAGAACGAAGCTCGCCAGCTGAAAGCGCGATCTGCGCGCTACTGCATTTATGATGACATGCTGTACAAAAGAGGATTCTCAGCGCCACTCTTGTGATGTATAGACGGGGCGGACTGCGAAAGGTACTGAACGACATGCACTCAGGCCATTGGGGAAATCACTCTAGGGGACTCGCTCTGGCTCAGAGAGCATTGAGACAGAGATTCTATTGGCCTATGATGACGAAAGATGCCATTGCCTTGGTAAGAAGATGTAATAAGTGTCAAAGGTTCGCGAAGGTACCCCGAGCTCCTCCGGCACTCCTGCAGCAGATGGTGAGTCCGTGGCCTTTCGCGATCTGGGGAATTGACCTGATTGGGCCTCTACCAACAGCTCGAGGGAATTACAAACACGCTGTGGTCGCGGTAGATTATTTTACAAAGTGGGTGGAAGCAAAGGAGTTGGTTGAAATCTCCACTTCGAAGATTACTAAATTTATGTGGAGTAACATCATTAGCAGGTTCGAAATTTCACAACAAGTGATAACAGATAATGAGACTCAATTCAGCAGCGAACAGTTCCTTAATTTTTATAGCGATCTCGGAATTACAAAAAGTTTTTTGGCAGTAGATCATCCTCAAGCCAACAAACAAGTTGAAGCAGTGAACAAGGTTATAAAGCAAATCCTAAAAACGAAGCTAGAAGCTAGAAAAGGGGCATGAGTAGATGAACTACCGAAAGTACTATGGGCCTATCGAACTACAATTCGCAGTAGGACGCAGGAGATGCCTTTTTCAATGGTTTATGGTTGCGAGGCTATGATTCCAGTAGAATTTGAGGTAACGACGCATCGAAGAGCTACATTCAACGCTGAAGACAATCACCAACTCCTTGCTTGCAGTCTTGACCTCGTAAACGAAGTACGAGATGAAGCTCAACTGAAATTGGCAGTTTATCAATAGCGAGTTGCCAGATACTACAACATGAAAGTTCATGCCCGTCACTACAACGTCGGGGATCTAGTATTGAGACTCATTCCACCCGCAGCACGGAATCCAAGTGAGGGCACTTTGGGGCCAAGCTGGGAAAGACCTTACATCGTTCAAAAAGATCTAGGAAATTGAGCATAACACCTGACCAACATGAATGGAAAAGAAATTCCGAGAGCGTGGAATGTAGAGAAGCTTCGTCCATACTTCGTTTAATATGTATTCTATCTCAAATGTCATTTATGTCCCAGCATGGAAACCATATATTAATACAATGAAATTTTTGCTTCAACTTCTCAAAGTTTTACTTGTCACCTCACTATATTGCTGCACGGGTCGATGAAGTCCTGGAAGGAACCATCGCGTCCTGTGAGCTCGCGACACTCTGGACGGAGCGATGGTCTCCTGTGGACTCGTCAACGAAGTCCTAGAAGGAACCATCTCGTCCTGTGAGCTCGCGATGCTCTGAACGGACTGATGGTCTCATATGGACTCCTCAACGAAGTCCTGGAAGGAACTATCGTGTCCTGTGAGCTCGTGACACTCTGGACGGAGCGATGGTCTCCTGTGGACTCATCAAATAAGGTCCTGGAAGGAACCCTCGCGTCCTGAACGGAGCGAGGGTCTCGTGGACAAAATGTGCGATATGACGATCTCAGGATCGCCCTATCGATTATTGTCATAAAAGCCATTCAACGAATTCCTAAAAATCGCGCAAATAAAAAGTAAAAAGTAAAAGAGAGCATGCATTAAACTAAAACCAGAGAACATAAATTATCCATTAAAGTCAGAATACTACAAATAAAGACTTCAAAAAGAGGTAAGTTAGCAAAAATAAAAGTTTATACAAACGGCCTATGCTCCCTGGCCTGGAGGATCTTGGGCAATGTTAAAAATATCGATATCGACGGAAATATCGGTACTACGATTCGACGAAAATATCGACAGAAATATCGATATCGATGGAAATTTACGCAAAATTTACGGAAAGTACGAAAATTTAGTTAAAAACATAATATTTTTTAATGAAACTTTTGGTAATGTTAAAATAATCATTTCTACAACAAAAAATCATATTATATTTAAAAAAAACTTATTATATCTAAAAAGTAACAACTAAAATGTATAAATATAAATATAATATATAGAGGAGATATATGAAAATGTAAAAAGTTTCCATTAAAACTTTTCAATTAATTTGTATAACATAAATCATGTAAATTTTAAAACCAAAATGAAGTCCTAGGTGGTTCATAGATTGTATAACTAGCATCTAGATTTATACAATACTGATACCATGACATATAATTTGAATGATTTTGAATATAATCACGAACATGTCATGAATAAGCTTCTTGATTTCTTTCCACCATCTGTCCATAGATAGGAAATTGTGTGTAAGGATCATTGGAGATCCCAAAACTTATATGGCCATCATCACTAGACCTTAAACTCATAGATTCAAAAGTAGTTGAAATGTTATCTTCATTGGATGATGACATCCCTAACTGTATTTGATGGATTCTCTTTGTATAATCCTTAGTAATAGCCCCTATGTCTAGACCCGCAGCTCCACACCCATGGTCTTCATCTTGTGTGTAATGTGTGTATTGTTCTTCACAAGTAAATGGACTCAATGGCAAACCTGTATAAGTATCATTTCTTTGAGTAAAAGCATAATTATTTCCTCCATTATTATCATCATCATCATTATTGTCGTCGTCATCATTGTCATCATCATCATCACCATCATCAGTACCATTGTCTTCATTATGAATTCCATCACTAGTAAGGGCTTAAGAGTTTTTGTTTTTAAAATAGAATAGCAATTATGAGATGTTTAAGCTTGATTACAAAATGGAATATAATAATGAGATTCCTGATGAAAATGAGATTATTCACGTGGGTTGAAAACTTATTTTATTTAGGGTTTTGTTGAAAACTAACCCATTTTTGATAACTCATTTGAAATATAATCTTTATTGTTTTAATCTTCGCACAATATCTTTTTTGGACGAAAATGCCCTTGACCCATCATTTTTTATCGGTCACTCTTTCTACCAAACGATCTGATTGAGAATTACAACCTCGAAATTGAGATCCCAATCTATATCCCAACTTCGAAGTTGGAAATCCCAACCTCGAGGTAGAGAATCTCAACCTTGATAAAACATCCAAGTTCACATTCTCAACCTTCAGGTTGGAAATCCCAACTTTTAGGTTGGGAGTCCTAATCTTGATTCAAATCCACATTTGAATCTCAACCTTAGGGTTGAGATTCCCAACCTGGATGTTAAATCAAGATTGAGAATCCCAACTTAAAGGTTTGGGCTCTCAATATAGAGGTTGAGATGCCCAACTTTAAGGTTGGGAATCTCAACAGTGATTCAAATTACTATCATTTTATTAAGGGTATTTTTGTTCACCCAATGTATTTTTTATAACAATAAAATAAAAAATGTTATTTTAGAGATTGTTCTTACCAAATGAGTTTTTTTGTAATTATTCCTTTTATTTATTTAATAAAAACTTAACAAATTTTTATTTGAAAAACTTAAATTTCATTTTTATTTTATGAAAATTTAACCGATATTTTCAGCATATTTCACGGATATTCTACGGATATTTCCAGAAATTTCCTCGATATTTTGTAAAATTTGTACTATAAGCTCACGAAAGGATATTTTAAGGAAATATCGCGGATATTTCCAGGATATTTTGACGGATAAGAGATTACACCTCCTATCGACATCGGTACCCTTGATTTACGAAAATATCGACGGAAATATCGCGGATATTTTAAACTATGATCTTGGGGGTCTTGAGGGGTTGAGCTTGTGGGCGCCTGGTCACCAATGCCCTCTTGGGGGACGTTCTCCGCAACCATTAGCGAAACTTTCTGAGGTTGACCTTATTCTCCTTTCGCGGCAGCCCGAGCTTCCTCAGCATAGAACTCGACGTCCTTCACCGCCTTCTCGCTAAAAATAGAATAATCTATCTCAGGATGATTCACCCACAGGGTATACATGATGTTCTGCTTCGTGTCCGCCCTTATTTGTTCAGTGCGAGCTTCAGCAGTAGCCAGCTCTTCCTTGAGTCTGGCAATCTCCTGCTCAACCTCGGCGGACTCCCGCTCATGCTGCTTTACTATGGTCTCCAGCTCCCTCTCCCGGTCGTCCAAGAGGGTCTGAGCCGTTGTGAGCTAAGAATATAGACTGGCCGAGACGGTTTCATGTCTGCTTTTTTCTTTGGCCATAACGGTCTCGATCTTGAATCGAGTAACCTCAGCTACGTTCAATCTTTCTCGAAGGTCCGCAGCCTCACTCTTTACCACCGCGAGCTCGTTGTCGTGCTCCGCCAAAGTCTCCTCAAGCTTTTCGTTGGTGGCCTTAATTTCGTCTCCCTGTTCCTCCTTCTCCAGCTCCTCGTCCAACGCCTTTGCCATTACAATTGCAGCCTGCATAACAAAAAGCGATGAAGGGAACAAGACCAAAAGATGGTAAAGAGTAGAAAGATTCGACCTTAAACGACTCGCGAGCTGCCCAAGAAAACAAATTCACCCCATGGCAAGACTGATGATCCAAATATTTAGCTGATTTATCCAAAAAGCTGGGAGCCTGCTCAACCAGAAGATCGAAGTATGACAGCCCGGGAATGTCCCCAGTAGGTTCGTTTGTAGTTTCCTCGCGTGGAGGTTCCTGAGCTGCGAAAACGACTTGCTTCCCCTTCTCCTTCGAAGTCTTCTTGGTAGGAGAAAGTTTGCTAGGGACGTCAGGATCTTTCCTCTTTGTCCCCTGTTGGACTGTGGCCTGTTTACCTTTCCCCGCGATAGCAACCTCCTTTCCCGTAGGAGCCTTCGGCTGAGGTACGGGTTGCGCGACCTTAAGGACCGGAGATTCAGCCGTGCTCACAGCCTGATGTCCTTCTTTCGCCATTGACTGAGACGAATCTGGAGCGACCGACGACGTAGCGATCGAACCCCCGGTTTGGCGAATCCTTCTCTTCGGAGGTGGAATTACCTTCAAAGGCGTCATCTCGACAGCTTCCCTCTGCACGACTTCATCTTCAGCACCGTTAGGTGGGGGAGATGACCCTAGCGAACTTGAGCTCGTCTCGACGCCGGTATCGTAAAAAACAGACCTTATAGGCCTAGTACGTCGCGATCCAATATGCTTGGATCGGATCAGCCTCTCCTCAGGAACGAGGGCGAGCAAGTAATGGCGAAGCAGCTCGTTTGTTAACTTGACATCGTCCTCATAAGATTTCTGAGCCCCAAGAATCTCAAGGTCTGTTGTCTCGCCTTGGGACAAATCAAGCGATGTCGCGCTAAAGTCTGCAAAAGAAAAAGCTAGTTCGTTCAGAACCAGATCACCAGTCATAAGAAAGCTGAGAAGCAGTTCAAAGAGTTTTCTACCTGGCTCAGCCCGAAAGCTAAAGTTCTGAAGGTTTAACAAGGAAGGGCAGGACACAAAGAACCAATTCGTTTTATAATTACCTACGTTGGATTTTCCTTTGGCAAAATCTCCCTGTACAGAGACGACGTACGAGGGGAGGTATAATAAAAACCATCTCGATGACGCCCTTTACTGGTGGCTTTGAAGGTGTACAAGTGTTTTATGATCCCGGGAGAAGGAAAAGGGAGACCGTATTTCCTAAAGAAAATGGCTAAGGAAGATAGCTGGGTGTACGAGTTCGGGGTTAGCTGAAAAGGAGCGAGCTTCAAGTCGTTAAGGAGATCAAGTATGAAGGAACCAGGAACCGCAACCCAGCCTCCAAATGTTGAACTCTAACGGTCACAAAACCCTTGGGAGGAGTAGCCGTGTGGTCCAAATGAGAGGGTTCCATGAGGCGACATCCCCGAGGAAAGTGGTATTCCAACCCAGACCGACGAGGTCCTGATGCGACAACCGTGAGGGATACTGCTTGAACATGTCGCGACCCCGCCTAACTTCTGTCTCTGAAGGCCGGTTCCCTCCAGGACTCATCCGGGCTGAGAATCCCTCAGCGGTCTCCCCACTCTGTAAGGACGCTTGAGGAACTTCTCTTACTTGATCCTCAGAGCTGGAGGTATCGTCCTCTCCTATTACGTGCAGTGGACGTCTGCGACCTGAAGACATCTACAAACAAAAGGGAGCAATTAGGCTGCTAAGTGCAGATCGTTCCTATCAAAGCTGAAGCTCCAAGTTTGTTACTTGGCTATTTCCTAAAAACAACAGGTTACAAACGCCACGCGAGGCCGCTACCCTAACGACCTCAGAAACGTGTCTTCTATTTCCTATGCGCAATCTCAAGACCACTTAGACTTACAAACAACCAATCAAATGGTTTGACAACAACCTAATGGATCAAACCAATGGAATATGAAAAAACGTGGACATTCAAACATACAAACAGAAAATCAAGCAACATCTAAAAGAATGAAAGCACCAGAAAACGGCAGCCAAAAAATCACTAAAAAAAGCAACAAAACGCTAAAGAAGAGTAACAAATATGAACTCACCGTCGATCGAAGTCGGTAAAGGTGCCTGAGTGGCGCGCAATGAAAGCTGAAGCCCAGAACTTGGTAGCGGACGGAAGAAAAAGAAATGAAGAAAAAGACAGAAGCGTGAAAGTGACAAGCGAAAAGTGAAGAGGCAAGGTTTTTCACCTTATATATGGTCCCAGAGTCGTGTCCCCAACCATTGGATTTGGTGGCTTACCAACCGCCTCAGATCTAACGATGCAGCGCGATCCTCTAGACGTAGCCAACAGATGCCATCAGTTGAAGAGACGCGCATTAAATACCCGTTGCAGACGCTGAACCGTCATCATGGGAATCGCCATGTGTCCAAGAAAAGGGGGAAAATTTTTTACCCATTATAATTCAAAGTTCTCAGGCCGCCAAAACGACCTAAGAACTAGGGAGTTGATGTTGTGGGTGTTTTTCGGACTACTTAAACAGGCTGACAGAAGCCCATGAAGTCAGTGGCCCAAGCCACCGAGACCAACATGTGAAACCCAACATAGAAGCTCGTGAGCCTAATTAGAAGACTAGTGAAGTCGAATCCGTTAAAAGACTAACGAAGTCAAGATCGCTAAACGGCCATTCCTATTGTAACGACGTCGAGATCGCTCCAGCTGGTGCGGAGTCAAGATTGCTCATTCCACAGTTTCAGTCCGTTTTCGACCAGATCGCTCAGTGCCAGTCCAAAACAGTAAGATGGCGTATCTTACACGATAAGCAAGGTTATTTCATCTAATGACAGCTTAATTCCGGGAGAGCTCACCAAACCAGCATGGGTTAGCATCCAGCCCACGTGTTGACAGAGTTGACCTGACGAAAGTCAGAGACATTAATTGTAATTGAATATGACCTTTTTGTCTGATTATTCTCTTTGTAACTCCATCTTCTCTATAAATAGAGGGAGGCATTTATTGTAAAGGGGAGAGTGAAACACTTTGAGAGAGAGAGTTATTACCGAAAATAAGAAGAATAGTGGACGTAGGCAACTTATAAAGACCAAACCACTTTAAAAATTGTGTTGTTTTGTTCCTCCTCATCTCTTCTCTTTTACTATTATCTGGTTTTTCTGTTGCAAATTTTCTTACGTTGTGGTATTGGGTTCAAGAATCTGGTTGACTGGTTTCCCACATCAATAATAGCGGAATTGAATTAAAAGTATTTTTTATTTTTTAATCTTTTTATCAATTAATTGGAGGACATTGCAAATAAAAGATTCATTGTTTCTGCTCGACAAAAATCAAACCTTGCAGAGTCTACGGAGCTTATTTGCTTTTAGGTCGTATTTGTTATACGGGATTGGATTGAATTTTTTTATGAGATTGGATGGAATTAAATTGAATTGAATTAGATAAATTAATATTGTAATATATTTAGTGCGGTGTGATATTGTGTTCGGTATAATATGATGTGGATAAAATCAATTTTAAATCCAGTTAAAAAAATCAATTTTAAATCTTTTAAAAAAAATCAATTTTAAATAATCAAAACATTCACATAAAACATTTATACACCCCGACCCACTGCAACTGACCACCAGACCCATCACTCTCGTCGGACCCATCATCAGACCCACCAGACCCGCCGTCGTCTCCATCCGGTGTCCACTCTCGCCGATCGCCTTTCTTCTCCACTCTCGCCGCTCTGTCACTCTCCTTTCTCCTCCGCTCCCGTCGATCTCCTTTCTCCTTCACTTTGGCCGTCGCTGTCTCTCTCATCGTTGCTGCCTGTCCGATCTTCTCTCTTGCCGTTTTCTTCTCACGCCTGACACCGTTTCTTCAACCCGTCGACTTCTCCGCCAATTCAACGGCTTCCCGATGGCCGTGGCAAGGTTGGCATCGGGTTCAATGAGTGCTTCGGCCGTCGAATCCGATCGTTGACAAGTCGTGGGAGGTGAGTTTATTTATCGATTTATTTATTTTTTTTAAATTTGGGAGGTGGCTGGTGGGTTCTGTGTAGTGGGTTTCATTTAACCCACTGCAGTGGGATAAAAAATAGAGACCCAATCCCAAACTTTTGCCAAACATGGGTTTGGACTGGATTTTATCCGAAGCCAGTCCAAACCCGTAACAAACATGGCCTTAATCTAATGTACTGACTTCCTCTACTTGAAGTCGAAAACTATTTATCTCAACTTCAAAAACAGAGCCGCCGCCGCCGCCGACCACAACGCTGCCTCCTGTAGCCGAATCTCAATCAACCACAACAGCCACTGTTAGGTATTCATAATCCTTCTCTTTCTCTTATTAGGTTACGAATATGAGGTTTTGTTGTTTATTAGTCAACATGATTGGGATGCTGTTGTCAAGTGAGGGGATTTTCAATGTTGTTCGTTTTTTGTTTTGGTTTCTTGAGGGATTCCCGTCTTTTTTAAATGAAAGATTGTCACTAGTTGTATGTAGTTTTTCGTTTTTTTTGAAATACTTTTAGTTTCATTATAGCTTGTTGTTCATATTGTTTATATATGTATATGTGAGATTTTGTTGTTTATTATTCAACATAATTAGGGAAGGTTTTCTGAAATGAGGAGGGTTTTCAATGTTGTTGTCAGTTTCAGTTTTGGGGTTTTTAGGGTTATAGGTTGTATCTAGTTTTTTGTTGTTTTGAAATAGGTTTAAGTTTTAGTACGGCTTGTTGTTCATATTGTCTTGCTTTTGTTTTGTGTCTTGTCAGTGTTGTTTGAGGAGAAAAAATGGGGGAGAAACTGAATCTGTTTGATGAAGAAGAAAACGAGGATGTTTCGAAGATTGAAATTGACAAAGAGTATGCGAAGAGATTGGAGCACAACAAGAGACGTGAAGATCTCCAGCGATATGAGGAGCTCAAGAAGAGAGGTGTGATAGAAGAATCCGATGAAGAATCAGATGAATCAACAGATGAAGATGAAGATAACAATGAAATTGTGGGTTCTAGCAAGGGAGACTTGAAGTTCATCAATGCGTTGTTGTTGGTCAAGAAACATGACCCTAGTCTTAAGGAGAAGGATGTCAAGCTTTTTGACTCTGAGTCTGATGGGAGTGAAGACGAAGAAGAAGAGAAAGGTGGGAATGGAGGAGGAAAGATGGAGGAGAAAAAGAAAAAGAACGCGATGTACTTGAAAGATGTGATGGCGAAGCATTTGATTGAAGAGGGGCCAGAGTTTAGAGAAGAGGAAGAAGAAGAGTTGAGTGAAAAGAAGAAGAGAAAAAAGAGTTATAGCGAAGAGCAAGAGGAGATGCGAAAGGCGTTCTTGGATGCTGTCAAAGAGGCTGAAGAAAATGAGGAGGAAGAGGAGGAGGATGGTTTCTTAAAAGAGAAGAAGAGGGAAACGAATGATGAAGAAGATGATGATGATAATGAAGAGTTTGTGAAGAAATTGGATGAGTATTTTGGTGGGGATGGTGAATTAGATGAGAACCAAATGTTTTTGAAGGAATTTTTTAAGAATAAAATGTGGGTTGATGAGGAAAAGAAGGATAAGGTAGACATTGATGAGGATGAGGTGGAAGAGTTGTTGAGGGAAGATGAAGAGCTTGAGCGACAAGAGGTGTACGAGACGAATTTTAGGCATGAGGAGGGGGTGGATGATAGAGTGATGGGGCATTCAAGGAAAGTGGAGGGGTCGGTGAGGAAGAAGGAGAATGCAAGGAAAGAACAGAGGAAAAGTAAAGAGGAGAGGATGAGAATTGCAGAGTTGGAGAGACAAGAAGAGCTGAAGCATTTGAAGAATTTGAAAAAGAAGGAGATGAAGGAAAAAATGAAAAAGGTTATGGCGATTGCTGGGTTTAATGAGGACGAAGATTTACCCTTAAATTTGAAGGATTTGGATGACGAATTTGATTCTGATGAGTATGATAAGATGATGAAGACTGTGTTTAGTGATAAGTATTATAATGCTGAGGATGTGGATCCGGAGTTTGGTTTTGATAGAAAAGGAGATGATGAGGATGAGATTGAGAAACCGGATTTTGATAAAGAGGATGAGTTGCTTGGCCTTCCTAAAGGTTGGGATGTAATCGAGTCTGGTGATGGTTTTAAGGCTGCAAGAGAGAGAAGTTTAAAACATAAACTAGAAAATGGTGATGATGATGATGATGATGAGAGTGAGAGAGAGGAAGAAGAGGGTACTGATGATGACGGTAGTGAGAGAGAGGAAGAAGAGGGTACTGATGATGACGGTAGTGAGGGAGAAGGAGAAAGGGAAGTTTATGAGGTGGGTAAGCGGAAGAGGAAGCAAAAAATGTCACTTGTGAAGAGAGCTAAAGAGGAAATGTTGGAGGAGTTTTATAAGTTGGACTATGAGGATACTATCGGAGACTTGAGAACGAGGTTTAAGTATGCGAAGGTAAAACCTAATAGATTTGGATTGAAGACTGAAGAGATGCTAATGATGGACGACAAGGAGTTGAATCAATATGTTTCTGTAAAGAAGCTTGCTCCTTATAGGGAGAAGGAATGGAAGGTACCTGATGTTAAGAGGCATCAGCAAAAATTGAAGAATAAGGAGCTTCTCCAAGGACACAAGTCAGATGACTGGAAGAAGGGCAAAAGGAAGAGGTCGAATGCTGAGACATCAACTTCAGAGATGGATGCCAAGGGGGATAAGAAGGCACATCTGGAGGAACCAGATACTAATGCGGGCAATTTGTCCAAGCGAGCCAAGACAAGGCGCCGTCAAGCTAAACCTAAGCTCTCTCAGTCAAGGCTCATTGCTTATGGGAAAATTCCTTCTAAAGCCAAGAGTAAAGTGAAACATTAAACACCAAGATCAGTTCAGTTAGAGACTATAGAAAAGGTGAATCCTTCACCATTTATTAATTTATATTTAATGTTTCGTGCCTTGTGGGCTTGACTCTTTTGTGGTAAATCTGCACTACGTGTCATCGTAGTTATATTTGAATTTATTTTCTTTATTTTGAAAGTTATAATTTTATGGGAGGTTGATTATTTGGTACATGTGTTCTTTTTATGTTAATCTTGCATTTTTTGTTCAGATTTTTTTCTAAGATAAAAATGGTTGTAGCATCTTTAAATTATTATTTCAATGAAACAAAAGAAGCTACTGATATTTTTAGTATGTTGTACGTGGAGGAAATTTGCCTAGTTTTCTTTTTCATTGCTCCTCTCAGTGGGAAATTGATTTCTTTTTCTTTACTTAATATGTAAAAGAATTGCCTACAACTTCCATTAAGATAAAATCTTTCTTTTGAATTCATTTGTTATCAGATTGACTGTATGGACCTATGGTATTTGACTTTGTTTGGCACCAGACTATAGTCTTGTGCTGCTATCTTTGATGTCTGATGTAGTTGGTTATTTTTATAATGACCTCAAATTATCTCTGTCAAATGCAATGCTCTTTGTTTAAGCTGGATATCTGGATTTTGATCTGAAAATTCATTTGTTGTTTTACTTGACTTCGAATCTTCTTCTGCCTCTTGGTTCCATGATTCCCTTTGCTTTAGTTCTCAAAATCTTCATATCGATTGGCTTGTTTTCTTCTTTTGTGTTTTTTGACAAAACACTATCTAGAGACTTGAGTACATCAGTTAGTCCATAATTTAATATATGGCCAATGACATGTGAAATAATTTGTTTTTGCAGGATGCATCACTTCCAACTTTACTGTTTAAATAGAATTTTAGCTCTATGGAAGTCAAATTACAGTTTGTTAGTGTTCATTGAAGTGGTTCAAAGGTCACACATTGTTGCTTCTTAGTTCACAGTGAAAATTGCAAGCGTGAAAGACTTCCAAAATTAGGAAATCTTCTGTCAGTTCTCAATAATGCTGTCTACTTGTGTGCATTATTAGCGTAGTAGTGATGTGTGCATTGGCATAGTTATGTTCTGTCTACACTGTTGATATTTTGGGCTGAAGCTACATTGTTTTGCCGTTACTTTCCTTATCATTTTGTCTTTTACTGGTTACTCTTTATCAATGTTTCGACTTCAACCCAACACAAGAAAAAACTGGGCAGTCTGAATCCTTTAGTAATGATTGTTGCACTTTCAGGTGTGATTAAATGATGCTGTGCGCTTTTTGTATCTACGAAGAAAATTGATCATACTTAATTTGTAGGATCAGCTAGTTAACAGACTTATCATCCTAGGTCGCAAACATACAGTAGAGCTGAGACAAGAGAGAGGGAATTTTTAAACTGCATGGCATGGTGAAAAATATTTAGAAATAATTGTACGTGCAAGGAAAGACTGAAGCAATTAGAAAAAAATCTCTTTTTATTTTTATTTTTGATTTACATTTATATAGTGATCTCTGTGTGTTGTTTTGTTTGTTGGAAAAATCCCTTCTAAAACCAAGAGCAGTAAAGCAAAACACTAGACACCAACATCAGTGCAGTTGGAGACTATAGACAAGTTGAATCCTCCACATTTTAGTATACTACTAATCAACACTTGATGCCTTGTGGTTCGATTCTTCTTTGGTAAATCTGCATTACATGTTTCTGTAATCAAATTTGAAATTTTGTTTTCTTCATTTTGAAAGTTATAATTTCATGGAACGTTGAGAATTTGTACTTGTTTTGATGTTTTTTCATATTATCATTATTATTTATTTGTTATTCTTTCCTTCTTGTTGTATAATCATTTCAAGGAAACAATTATATTGTTTCTGACATGCTAGTAGTTTCTTTCTATTGTTCATGAAATATTAGTAGTTTAGATACATTCTTATATAGCAGTGTCAATTACAACAATTTCTAAAACACAAGGAAACTAGGAGAAATAATTATATTTATGTATGCTTTGACTTTTTATGGATTAGTAATATTGGAAATTGACTGATATTTGGGTTTGAACTGCACAGGGTGCCCTGTTATTTATTGGATATGGAGGGTTGCAAGTGTTCAAAACAGGCTTCTGGAACCGCTTCTGTAAGCCTCACTACTACGTTTTTTGGATTTGGTAAAGCTATAGAGTTTGTTAGAAAGTGTCATATTTAGAATTTGCAATATTTTCGACATTTGTATGACAAGAACTTTCCAAAACCAAAGATTAAATCATTCCTCTTACCGAGTAGTGTATTAATGAAAAAGTTTTGATTTGTTTATTGTAATAATTTTGCCGAAAAAATTGTTTATCATTTTCGCCATTACCTTTCGAAAACCAAAGATTAAATCATTCCCTGATTGATTTACATATTACAGGGGTGGCAATCCAGGTTGGCAGGTCGGGTTGGACATAACATAAATAGATATCATTATTTTTGACAAGATATGAACACGACACAATTAATAAACGGGTTAAACACGAACAAGATATGATTATTTATGGGTCAACACGAAAACGACACAGTTAACCTATTCATTAATAGGTTGTTTATTGACGTATTTATTGATCTGTTTAATGATACGTTTAGTAACCCATTTATTGACGCGTCTAATAACCCGTTTATTGTCACATTTAAAATGATTCGCTTATGACGTATTTAATCATATTTAATACATTTAAATTTTAATATAGATCTAATAAAAAATAAAATTAAAATCGAGATATGTTGACGTAGTAAACCAGCCAACCAGATTCTTGAGTCCAATGCCGCACAGATAAGGAGACCTGCAACAAACAAACCCAATAATGGCAAAAAAAGAAGAGAAGGAAGAAGAAGAACACACAAGATTTGAAGTGGTTCGGCCTTTTTAGAAGTGCCTACGTCCACTGTTTCTGTTATTAATGACAGTCTCTCACTAAGCCTTTGTTCTCTCGGAAATTCGACAGAATAACAGCTCTCACAATTTTTCTGGATGCTTAACAATAAATGTCCTCCCCTATTTATAGAGGAGGTGAAACTACAAACGGAATAAACAGACAAAAAGGACTGATCTTGTCGTAATTAATGCTGCTGGAGAGCATTTAATGCTTCTGACTTCTGTCAGGTCAACTCTGGCTTCACGCGTGGGCCGACTGCTAACCCATGCTGGTTTGGTGAAATTTCCCGAAATTAAGCTGTCATTAGGTGAAATAACCTTGCTTATCGTGTAAGACACGCCATCTTACTGTCTTGCACTGAAACTGGACGAACTGGGGTAGAAAACGGACTGACGCGTCGTCATGACGATCTTGACTCCGTGACGGACTGACGATCTTAACGTCGCAATAACCGGTATGCGACCTTAACGTCGCTAAGAAGGCAATTGGTGCTTCTGACCTTGTCTTCGCTAGTCTTCTGACGGGCTCGATCTCGTCAAACACTGGAGCGATCTAGCGATCTGATGAATAGTGCTTCAAACCTGGTCTTGGTAGCTTGGGCCACTATCTTGATGGGTCTTTGCCAGCCCATTTGAGGAATCCAAAAATACTCATAACAAGATATACATAATCTCTTAAATCTATAAATACAATCCAAAATTTAAAAAAAAAAATACAATTATCCATAAATACAATTCAAAACATAAAAATACAAACATTCATAAAGATGTGTACAAAAACATCTTAGCAAACCTAGTCCCTTTCATATTAAATATATATATATATATATATATATATATAAAAAATGTATATGCAAATATAGTCCTTCGTATTAGAAAAACAACAACAAATGTTGATTATATCCACGAAACTACAACCTGTCAAAAGATAATAACTAAAGATTAGATAATTAGTAAACTATACATTTATGCAGGAAAAAAATTATTTTAACAAATATTTTATCAAAACCAATAAAATTTTACCATTATACTGCAATTTGTGATAATATAGGTTTGATAGTGTGATTACTAGCGCTAACAGTTTCACTATCAACATTTATGTTCATAACGTCTTCAGTAAACTCATCTAATTCAAGATTTGAATTCTCTATAATAATGACAAATAAAAAAATTAAGATTATCCTACTATAAAAGAAAAATAAAACTCATAATTATATAACACATGCAAATTGCAATTAACATTTTTCAGTATAAAATCACCTTTACCTCCATATATCCAATATTGAGTGCAAACTGTAGCCTCCACCACGTGTGGTTTAAGTGAACTCCAATATTAATCAAGGACTCGATCACCAACACTAAACGCCGATTCAGATATCACCGTAGATACCAGGATGCTCAAAACATCACGAGTCATCGTTGCGAGTTCAGGAAATCCAATTGCATTGGCTTTCTAGAAACTCAAAACATCAAAGTCCACTGTATTTTGAAGCTTTGGTTCATCCAAGTACAATTGCAATTGTGTCTTTCTTGTGAAATCACTATCAGATGTATTTTTGTCAAACGATTCCCACTCTAATCAATATTTATTAATAAAAAACAATGTTAATATTATGCAAATAATACATATATATATATATATATATATATATATATATATAACAAATCAAATTAAATATATGAACAAACTAGCAAATAGCAATTACTTTCATAAGACTAAAAGATGACTGAGCAATGGTAGCTTGTGATGAAGAATTAGTGACCAAGTTATGACCACTATCATTAGGAGTTGATGTCGAGGTAGTTGAAGCATTTCTTACATACTCATCAAACAACAAATGCAATTTACTTCGAACATTTTGAAACTTAAATGAATCTTTCTCATAAACTTTTCTGTAAGCAAAATCAACAAATTTCATCTTGTACCGAAGATCCAAAATCAATACTATGGCTATGATCGTACAAAAATCACCCCAGCATTTATTAGATTTAGTGTACATTTGAGTGGTCATATTTTTCAAAACCAAATCACCACTTTCCAGGTTTTACTGTAATAGCACATAAATTTCCAACACCTTGGGGGAGTATAGATTTGAAGTTTGATACTTCGTTTGCGAAAAAATGCAAATGACTTCATAAAATACTTTCAAAAATAAGGTAATTTTCTCAATATTTTCCTACTCACTTGGTGAAGGATAATGCTTAAAATTATTATCACTCAACTCTAATGTACGCAAAGCACGACGGTAATTAATAGCACTTTCAAGTATAAGATAAGTTGAATTTCATCTAGTTGGAACATCTTGTCTTAGATCCATCTTACAATCAAGAGAAACTTGCTTCACACATTCTAAAGAACTTTAGTTTTCTCACTTGTGACCCCCTTACATATTTCACACACTCACGAATTTTATGGACCATCTCATTTATTTCTTTTAAACTATCTTGAAAGCACAACAACGAATATGTAAAAAATCACCATGACATATAAGCACCACTTTATTTTCAATTGATTTTTCAAAATATCAATAAAAGATTTATTAGATGAAACATTGTCCAAAGTAATTGAAAATATTCTATTTTGAATTTCCCACTCACATAACAATGTATTAATCTTATGAGTTAAGGAAATTTCATTATGTGGTGGTGTCATAAAAGAAAATTTTAACACTTTCTTTTGTAACACGCGATCTTTATCAAGAAAATATGATGTGGGACATAAATAATCATCGGTAGATATAGATGTCCACATATCACATGTCAAATTAATTCTACAAAGGGATTCTTCTAGCATATTCCTAATATTTTGTTTTTGTTTTTTTTTTTTTTTTTTTTTTTACATGCATCTTCAACACATCTATCTTCGCGGTATTTCTAGAAACTAAAGTGAAATCTTTGTCCAAATATTCAATCATTTTTCTAATCCATGTCCACTCCACAAATTGAAAGACAAATCATGACATACAATGGCTGCATATAACATACCTCGAAATACTTCAATATCTTTAGGCTTAGTAAGTGTCACAACATCTACATCAATTTTGTCAATAAACATTTGACTTATATCATGGTTTTTCCTCGTTAGACAAGTTAATTCCATGTGGCATTTCATATTATCGATACTATAATTGCTTTCACAAATATAAATCTTGTTGCAGAGCTTACACTTAGTTCTTAACTTTTCATCTTTACTTCGTGGTAGCTTCATAAATACACTCTTTTTCATATTGCCGATACCATTATCAGTAAGCTTTCTTTTGTGGGTAGACTTGGTCAGCATGACATTCTTTCTTTTTCCTATATCTTTGGCCTCTACTTCGAAATATTCATCTTTTTCCTCATCAAAATCCTCTTCCATACTATTGGTTTCCCAATCGTCGAAATTGACATCATTAGAATCCATAGGTTTAAGTTGTACATGAAAAATTGAAAAGTAATTAATAATAAAAAAAATTAATAAAATAGATCCAATGTTATCTATATTCCCGGTAAAATAAAAAACAAAGAGTAAATAAATAAAATGATTCCAACTAAATATATGCAATTAAAAATATAATGATATATCCAAAATAAAAAATAAAAAATAAAAAATCTCATATTTTTCTCTCCTAATAACTCATTTCATTTTATAAATCTGAACATACGTTACTCTTCCAAATTTCGATTATAAATTTATAACTTTCTTGATGACTCCTGATGTGGAATTAGACTTGATGCATCTGATTTCATTACAAGTTTACATGTAATACTAGATGATGTTATATGTTTTGTAGACAGGTCAAGATATCTGATATTGACATGGAGACCATTTTTAGTTACTACTATCCGCAGATACAGAAACCTGGTGGACAAACTGATGAAGGACCATTATTGTAAACTTTTGAGTATAACATTAGGGATCGTCTCAAATATGAAGCACCTATATAAATCTGACTAGATGGATGAAGTCATCTTTGAGCTTCAAAACCAGTTTATCTCAGGCTCAACTGTTTCCGACGTTCAATTTTATAAATGTTAAGTAGAATTGGCTCTTTTCCTGACTGGACTTGCTCACATAAATATGTCAGAAAATGACGATTGTGCAAAGAGTGTGGCTGTGTGGGAGTTGTACCACATGCTCTTGAGAGAGCGACACATTCTTTATTTTAAAAATGTAGCATGGTACATATCCAGAAGCCAGAAGGAGATGCGTTGGCTGCTGCTACTGTCGGAGATGAAGGAGACGGCTGCTGTTACTATCGGAGATGAAAGAGATGGCTCACGGATTGGGTGGCCGTGTGGTGTCTGGTGTGGTGCGGATGGCTCAAGGGTTGTGACTTGTGAAGGGAGAATGGAATAATGGAAGTGTGAGTGGCTGCTGCTAATGGATGGAGGATGGAAGTGTAGCTAAGGCTGTGATTTGTGAAGGATATATACATATGCATACATATATATATATATATATATATTACCATTGAAATTACATGAATACATCTCTAGTATAAAATTATATTTTTTACCCTTGTTAAATGGGTCAACCTGTAATACGAATATACGATTAAGGAAACACAAACCCGACACGATTATTAAACGAGTTAAGTGGGTTGACCCGTTTATTTATCCAACATGTTTATGCTTAATCGTAACCTATAATATTCGTGTCGGATATATGTCAATCTATCGTATTATGTTTCAAATTACCACTCCTAATATTACTAGTGAAAAAGTTTTGATTCATTTATGTAGTATGATACTTTAATAGCTTGTTTTCCGGTATTTGGTACTTGCCAAAAAGGATTTTGTGGAAAGAATTATTTAGCATTTTTATGACAAGACATTTTGAAAATCAAAGGTTAATTAATTATCTGACCAAACTACCTACTAATAAAAAAGTTTTGATTCGTTTGCGTAATATGATACTTTAGTAGCTTATTTTCTGGTACCTAGTGACAGAAAAGGATTCTGTGGAAAGAATTATTTAACGGGAGTGTCTTCTATGCAAACACTTGGGGGAGTTTTGATATTGTTTATTGAAGAATTGCAAAGTTGATGTTGAATCTAACCAAGTTGAAGAGTGCTTGTTATGTGATATGATACACTGTAGCTAAGATTGTGAAATGGTATGGGCGGTAAATGGGCCTACCACAATTGTGGCCTAGCCCAAATAAGCAGCCAACTATGGCCCAACTTTCATATGTTTTAAATGCATTGAGCTGGTCCTGGATTGGTTGGGTTTTATTCCTAATTGAACCCACCAACACATCGGATTTAATAACGTAACCTAGGATTAGCCAATTAAGTAGATATTGATTTTTGTGTATATATTGGATGTCTAAATTTATAGTATTAAAATGATTTAAAATATTAAATTTTTTAATCACATCCCCAGTATTATCAATATATCGTTTTTTTTTTAATTTTTAATTAAACATTATGTATTGACAAATTCTAAATTTTTTTATGAAATAATAAGTAAAAAGTATAAATTTGCACCTCTTTTTTGTGTGATTTAAATATAATTTAATTATTATTGTAGTTTATTTTTAAATTAAATTAAATTATTTTATTTTTTTATTATTATTATAAAAATTTAATATTTTTAACTTGAAATAATTACTATTTAATTTTGAAATAATGAAGAATTAACAATATATTATACATATTTATTAAAAAACTTAGAAGGATCCGATATATTTCTAAGTCAAGTGCTTACCAAAAAGAAAAAAGGTCTTTCATGTTTTAAACTAACAAGTCCTTAAATTTTGAAATAAATGAGCCATACATATAATTTGTTTATTTTAATGGTTGGATATACTATAACTTGTCTTTTTTAAGGGGAGAGATGATACTTTAAAAAATAAAGTAAATATTTAAGATTATAATAAATTCTAATAAACAGTTATTAAAATTATATTAACAAAAAAATAAAAATAAAAGGAAATGTAGGAATTTTTTTTTTTAATAATTTAAGAACCTGGACATTTAAGTTATGTTGAATTATGAAGTTTAAAGGAGAAACTCAATCACTTTTAATTGAGTTGTGCACATTTTAAACTGCATTGACAGTAGGGATTCAAATATCATCTCATTCAATTAAAACCTAAACATAGAGAAACCTCTTTCCTACTAAAGTGATAAAGTGAGAATAGTTTTTCGGATTGCTCACTCGATCTAGATAAATTTTAATAGAACACCCATGAAATAGATTAGTAAGGGCTAGATTAAGGGATCGTTTATTTTTTTATCTGAAGACTGAACAGTGCTGCTGAAAATTGAAAGGTGAATAGTGACTGAAATCTGAAATCTAATTGACATATTTGTTTTTTTTTTCTTATTTCTGAATGTATAATAATCTTATTTGTTTTTTAAAGTTAAAATTATTTGATTACTAGTAATTTGACATTTATATCATTTTACTATTAGTGTTGTGTACTTTTATTTAATATGATACAAACAATTGTAATAAATTATTTAACAAATATTAAAACACTTACATATATAATATTTTTATTCATAATTAAAATAAGATTAATTATTATAGTAGAATCAATTAAGTTTATATGTTCAAATAAAAATAAATAAAATAATCTTAAATTGAATTACTATTATAACAAAAGTTGAAATTGTAACTTATATATATAGTATTTTTATTCATAATTAAAATAAGATTAATTAAAATAGTAGAGTCAATTAAATTTATATATTCAAATAAAAATAAATAAAATGGTTTTAAATTAAATTACTATTACAACGACAATTGAAATTGTAAAGTAATATATATTTTATGATATAATTAAATAAGAATAATCAAATACTTAAACAAATTGATTTGCAATTTGATTTCTGAGTTGTTGCATAAACATTTTATCAATAAAGATTCTTATCAGAATTTAATTAGAGAAATACAGTAATCCAGCTGTAAAAAATAATTTGATGTTGAGATGTTTAAGATTTTTATTTTTCAAAGTTATTTGTTAAAGTATTAAAAGAAATTTTTATAATATAAAATTAAAACAAACTTGGAAACGTATTATTTTAAGAAGGATAAACTTGGAATAATATATTTATAAAATCATTAAGTGATTTTGTATTAAGTGAAAAGTCAAAAAATGTTACTTTTTTTTTTAGTGGTTTTTGGGTGGTTTTAAGTGGCTTGACCACTTAAAAAAACAAACAAAAATCTCTTAATTAGCCAAATTCAGTATCATTAAGTGTTAAGTGCAAAAAATAAACAATCACTAAGTTAATAAAAAAAATCTAAAAAACCTCTTAAAATGAAAAATAATACAACTTAACCTTATTTTTTAACATAACAAATGATGATTTCACATTAGTTTTATTTTTAAAGGTATTTTGATAATATCCAATTAATATGGGCTAGAGTATTTGGAATTGGGGCCTTGGGTAGCCCAGCTTTGGTAGTGACTTGCGGGTTGTAACTTGCCATATGCTTTGATGTTTATGAGAATAAAATTCCAACCACCAAATTCCAACGACCTGTAGCAATTTGAAAAACTGGAAAAATCTATCAACCACTAGTACCACCCTCATAATCAAGAGTATAGGCAAGTTTAACAAAAGTTTGAAATTGTAATTAAAAATAAATAAAATAAAATTTTTTCTTCTTTAAAGCCAACTATATTCAGTCAGAAACATGCATTACTGCTATTGAAAAATATACATTTATACGACACTATACTTCAAAAATATATGCTAACATGACACAGTGAAGAAACCAAGCAAAAACATACTTTAAACAACTATTGTTTTTCTTTTAACTTGATTCAAACACTCATTTCTCATTCTTCAGCATTGCAACAACTCCCTCTTGTCTACACACAAACACTTCTTCCTACCCAATGTGAAGGCTTATAATGTGTCAAATGGGGTCCCGGATGGCTATGTGTTCATGGGAGAGCCTCAGGAGGACATTGAGTTGTTCATTAAGGGAAAAAGCTACTGGACCAGAGTGGATTGTGGTTGGTATCTCCAAATGGAAGCACCATGTCTTCCACACCAAGCCCCATTTGTTGCTGCTGGTCTTGCGGATTCATCAACTCCCTAAACCACTGCTGCTGCTGGCGGTCCGTAGCCTGAAAGCTCTCTCCAACATTCCTCATTCCACCGAGATCTAGTGTTGGTGCTAGTTGAAGGGCTATTAGAAGTAGTGTTGCCGCTAATGATGATGATGATGATCCTCCTACAGCTATATGGTATGTTTCAATTTTCTTTTCAATATCCTTCAAGTGTTGCTCGATCAGCCACCCCATATCGTTCAAGTCCACAATGCCAAAATTCTTCACGTCCCTCCCAATCAGGCATTGGAACATGACTTGAGTCATCTCCTTTTCGCGGTTGTCCCTCCTTTGTTTCTTCAGCTGTTCATTGGCCTTGACAATTCTTTGCCTGAGAAAGTTGTCTTGATTCACCATTTTTTTGCTCTGCTCCGTTTCAGGCATCCTTTTATAATTGTACACCACCCTCTGCACAGCCATTTGAGAAGGCCAGACCTCAAGCACAGAATCATAAGGGCTGTAAACAATAGTGCAAGCCTCAATACCACAAAGGGTGCTAAGCTCACTCACCTTCTTCATTAGACTCTAGTTTCTTTTCTTGAAGGTTGCCTTCCTTGCAGCATCATTGGTGATGTAGGCCAGTTTCACCTTCTTCCTAGTGATGGCTACAAACAGAGAAAATAACAAATGAATATTGATGAACTTGTTGCTCTATGTGCCGCCTTTTATTGCCCCAGGCAGTGCACAATTATGACAAGATTATAAATTTTGGATATGAAAAAATCTGAGGGAATTTGGTGAGTTGACACCAAATTTAAAGCAAATGAATATGCAGATATGCTTAACTATAATTTTAAATCAATTATTTAATTTGTTGCTTTTGTTGATCTATGCAAGGCAGCACATATTTTCCATGAGCTAAAGATGATGGAGAAAATTCAATTTGGTGAGTTGGTACAATGGTTTGTTGAGATAGTACAAATCATTGCTTAATAATGACAGTATCCAAATTTAATTCGTTGTCGTATTCTAATTTAATTTGTTACCAATCTCTTATTTATGTTAATCTTAATTTTGTCAGATATTCTGTATAATAAATTGATACATACGTTATAAGTTTTTCATTAAGATGTTTTTAGTAGTTCTCTCTTTACCCTACCGAATGACGGTTTGATGCAAGAGTTGTGTGTAATAGAGTGTGTGCGTGTGAGGCACCAATATCTAATAATTTAAGAATACCATCTTTAGAATTAAATAGGAAACATTACGAATTTCTATCATTTTTTTTTAACAAAGAGGGCAGAGTAGCCTTCATGCGGTTATAGAAAGTATTGTGACCTGTTTTCATAGTTCACTGCTATGTAATTCCAATAATAGCTAATTTGGCATTTTATTCTAAAGATACAATGGTCGCTAGATTTTCAAAAATTAAGTGACCACCAAAAAAGTGATTAAGTTACTTCTTAATTTGTAATATGTATTAATTACTTATCGGTATTCTTGTATTCAGAAGCAGAGTTTAATTTCTGTTTATATGCATAAAGAGTACTTTTTGTTACCCAATTGAGTAAGCTTGGGCTGTTAAGTTCTTGTTTAGTTAATTAGATTAGTGTTTTTTCCTTTTCATTCATATTCTGAAGGAATTCTAGTTTGCTGTAATATATACACTAGTAGTCTAGTATTATCTGAGATTCTGATGGATAGAACATAAAGTTATTATGGATTTTTAAGTCATATCTACCAATAGTTTCTCTCTAATTGTACCTGTTTATTCTACCTATAGTTCTTATCTCTTTTGTGCACTGCTTTTTTTTCTATATTGGTTTCATCTAACAGCTCTCTCATCCCTAGTTTTATAATAAACCTTAATCTGTTAATGCTTAATCACAATAAAGTCAATCTTACCACTTTTTTAGTGTAAGACATCCTTCAAAATTAAAGAAAACCAAAGCTATTATAAATCAAACCTTCTTTTAATGTCTTTCTAAATTGAAGTTAACTATTTCCTTTACCTATTTTTTGGTTAAATAGTATAATTTTTGACGTAAAACTTATTTAATTTTAAAATAGAGGATCTGAAGATATGACTAATCTGTCCTATAACATGCAGAAAATCTGAGACAAGGGAGAGGGAATTTTTAAATTGCATGGCACAGTGAAAATTATTTAGAAATAATTATATGAGCAAGAAAAGACTGAAGCAATTAGGGTAAAAAAAAAATGCTCCTTTATTTTTAATTTTGGGTGACATTTATATTTAAAGCCCAAGGAAACTATGAGAAATAATTATATTTATGTATGCTTTAACTTTTTATGGATGTTAATATTGGAAATTGACTGATATTTGGGTTTGAATTGCACAGGTGCCCTATTATTTATTGGATATGGAGGGCTGCAAGTGTTCAAAACAGGCATCTGGAACAACTTTTGTAAGTCTCACTATTTCATTTTTTGGATTTGGTGAAGCTAAAGAGTTTGTCAAAAAGTATCGCATTGCGTTTTCTAAAAGAAAAAAAAGAAAAAAGAAAGCATGCATTTTTGCCATTTATATGACAAGACCTTTTGAAAAACAAATATTAAATCGTTCTTTGATTGGGTTATGTACTGACCAAAATGTTTTGATTTGTTCATGTAATATAGTACTTTAGTAGCTTGTTTTCGGGCACCTTATATCTGCCGGAAAGGATTTTGTGGGAATTACTTAGCATAAGTGTCTTCTATGCAAACACTTGGGGGAGTATTGATTTTGATTCTTGAAGAATTGCAAAGTTGTTGTTGAATCTAACCAAGTTGAGGAATGCTGGTTATGTGATGTGAAACATTGGAGCCAAGATGTGAAATGGTATAGGGTAGGCCTAACAGAATTGTGGCCTAGCCCAGATAAGCAGCCAACTGTGGCCCAATTTTAATATGCTTTATAAACTAATGAACCTGGGCATTTATGTTGATGGCCCGAGTTTAAGGGAAGAATTCTGTAATTGTGCACATTTTCAACCGCATTGACAATAGAGATTAAAATCTCATCTTCCTAAATTAAAACCTAGATGTAGACAAACCAAGATCCTGCTAAAATGAGAATAGTTTTAAGGATTGCTCACTTGATCTTGATAGATTCTGATAAAATACTCGTGAAACAGATTAGCAAGGGCTGGATTAAGTTAATATGGGCCTGAGTATTTGAACCTAGGGCCTTGGGTAGTCCAGCTCTTGTAGTGACTGTGGGGGTTGTCACATGCTTTGATGTTCATGAGAGTAAAATTCCAACCACCAGTAGCAATTTGAAAAACTGGCAAAATCTATCAACCACCAGTCCCCTTGTCGTCAAGATTATAGGCAAGTTTAACACAAGTTTGAAATTGTAATTAAAAATAAATGAAGTAAAAATTTTTCTTCTTCGAAGCTATTATATTCAGTTAAAAACATGCACTAACATGACGCTATTGAAAAATATATGATGACACTATTCTTTGAAAACATATGCTAACACGAGACATAGTCAAGAAACCAATCAGAAACATATGTAATAGATAACAAAGCCAACAAACCTTTAAACAAGAATTGTTTTTCTTTTAACTTGATTCGCATCTAATAAGGACTCCTTTAAAATACATATTTTTCTATAAGAAATGAAATTTTGAGACACAAAAACATGTGCAGGTAAGTATAAAATGTGCCAACCCCCACTTTAGTAGTTATAGTTTTTCATTTCAACATTGATTATACATATATATATATATATGTATGTATATGTACTGCATATATCCACCACCACAGCACCACCACTCCACTCCAACCATGCACAAGCTTGATAATGCCAGTGACCCTCATGTGGCAGTCCTTGCCTTTCCATTCTCCACACATGCCGCTCCTCTCCTCTCCATTATCAGCCGCCTAGCCTCCTCTGCTCCAAACACTCATTTCTCATTCTTCAGCACTGCAGAATCCAACAACTCCCTCTTGTCTACACACAAACACTACTTCCTTCCCAATGTGAAAGCTTATAATGTTTCGAATGGGGTTCCGGATGGTTATGTGTTCCTTGGGAAGCCTCAGGAGGACATTGAGTTGTTCATGAAGGCGGCTCCTGACAACTTGAGGAAGGCAGTGGCAAAGGCTGCAGTGGAGACAAAGAGAAAGGTGAGTTGTTTGGTTAATGATAGTTTCCTTTGGTTCGCAGCAAAAATGGCAGAGGAGATGCAGGTGCCTTTCGTGCCTTGTTGGTTATCAGGGTCTAGCTCACTCTCAACTCATTTTTATACTGATCTTATCAGGGAAAAGATAGGACTTGAAGGTATAATTTACCACCTAATAACATGCATGTTAAAGATTTAAATTTATCATAATTCTGTCCTGAACTTATAAAATAAGGGCTTTGTTTTGTAATGAATTCCAAGTGCTTGGAGTTTGCCAAGGACAAAAGTTCGTATTTTATTAAAATCAGTTTGTGCCATGAAAATATGAACCACGTTATATATATTTATGTTTGTAAAATGTAAACACAGGAATTGAGGGAAGAGAAGATGAGCAGCTTAAATTCATTCAAGGAATGTCGAAAGTGTGCATTAGAGACTTGCCTGAAGGAGTCCTCTTTGGAAACTTGCAATCAGTATTTTCCGATATGCTACATCGAATGGGCCTGAAACTATCACACGGAGATGCAGTTGTCATAAACAGCTTTGAAGAATTAGACCCTACAATAAACAATGATCTCAAATCCAAATTCAAACAGTTTCTCAATGTTGGTCCCTTCAATCTATTCTCTCCACCACCAGCGGTTCCTGATACCGGCGGCTGCCTGCCATGGCTTGACAGGCAGAAGCCTGCATCTGTGGCATATCTTGGGTTCGGTTCTGTCTCAAGGCTGTCTCCTAACGAGATTGTAGCAGTAGCAGAGGCTTTGGAAGCCAGTAAACTGCCATTTATATGGTCACTGAAGAAGAATCTACAAGCACATTTGCCAAATACAAAGTTGAACGGAATTGTGGTGGAATGGGCTCCTCAGTTGGACGTTTTAGCGCACAACGCAGTAGGAGTTTTTATAAATCATGGTGGCTGGAGTTCATTGATGGAGGGTATGGGATGTGGGGTGCCCATGATTATAAGGCCTTTTTTTGGGGACCAAAGGCTTAATGCAAGAATGGTACAAGATGAGTGGAAGATTGGTGTTAGTGTGGAAGGTGGGATTATCACCAAAAGAGGATTACTCAGAAGCCTGGATTTGATTATGTGGCAAGAAAATGGAAAGAAAATGAGGGAAAATGTTAGAAAATTCAAACAACTAGCAGAAAAGGCCGTTGGACCCCAAGGAAGCTCCATGCAAAATTTCAAAGAATTGGTAGATATAGTGTCAAGGCCAAAAGATGCTTAATTTTAACATTGATTTTCAAGTGTGATGTCAGTCTTAAGTTCATGTAATTCAATAAGGGTGCATTTGGCACACCTCACTGTATTGTATCAATTTTATCATGTCTTTAATGCATGAAAGAAATTATTCATATGAGAAGAAACATGCTTTCCTATGTTTTGGCATATTTCTTTCTACAACAGCATATGACCTAAAAATTACGGTCTTTACTCCAGGATCTCCCCTAGGAGCACCACATTCTCATTCCCGGTCACAATGCATGCAGAATTTTCTTGGTCCAGACACTGTCTATCTTTAGGTCAGACTTTCTAAACACCTTTTGTTTAGAAATGTTTCTTCATTTGTCTTGACAGTTAATACAGAAGCTTCGGATAACTAGTAGAAGACACAGAAGAATTAATCAAGCAACTTAACAATGGAACCAAACCACTAGAAATTATTAAGGAGGAACTCATACCGAAAGTTTATTCCTGGTTAAACGTCTTCATCACAAGTCTCAATGTCTTGAAAGCAAACCAACTATAACTAGACATTCCAATTTAAAGTTTCTCATGCAATAATCAGAAAAGAAGTTCCACATTGAATAAAAAAATAAATTTCTCACTCTATCATCAGAAAGCCATACCCATTAACAAAACTATAAAAACCCCATTGAATTACCTCATCAAAGAAAAAGGCAGAACATTTGACTTTGATACTTCTCCTGAATTGACCCGGCTGAGAAAGCGAGATCCTGATATCACAAATCACAAATAACGACAAACAACCGCTCTCCTGATGCTGTGATCAGGTCCTTCTGCCATTGCTTTTAACAAGTTCTATCGATACAGACCAATTACGTAATGCTTATCTGATAGATGGGGAAAATCCATAATAAATATAAATGCGTCATGAGATCAAACAAGATAGGATATCATGATTCCACATAAATATAAAACAAAATGGATATGGATTAACAAAACTTGCAAGACTCACAACATCTTCAAATAGATTAGTCTTTTAAATTGATTAGAAACTTTGTAATGCCATATGTCCTATAATTGTTGGATGAATATGCATTAAAATGATTTCATCTTATCATGAATACAGAGATAAGAGTCATCGTCGAACATTTCAAGTTCTCATAAAAATTTGAAACAAACTGGAATAATAATAACACAGGTGTAATGCAAAAAATTAATCCCAAATTGACTTTGATTTTTATTTTTTTTAATCCATCATGATGTTAAATAATTTGAATTAAATTATAGACTAATACAAACAAAGAAACAACAACTATCGCATATTTCCCTCCCGCAATACATCTATCATATTGTAAATCCGTTTTCTCTGCCTTCGACTGAACCTATTATACACAATAATTTACATTGAACAGTTTAGAAGAGCATCACGATAAACAATTATCATTACTAGAATTAAATTGTTACTATAGTAATATATAATTTGATGATACAGAGAAACCATTTAACAAACTAAAAGCACAATTCTTCAATGATAACTGAAAGTGATATATGTGAGGTCTCAGCATAAACAGGAAGAATACGTACAAAATGGAAATTGATACCCCAATACAAAATTTGTTAGAGAAAATTTTGACTTTTGAAAAGACTTTGTGGGTACTCTGGAGTGTTCCAGGAAAGGCATCACATGGACTTTAAAAAATACAACATGAACCCTGAAATACCGTACGCATCACAAGAAAAAGAAGTCTCAACTCACTACAGTGCCAACGACATTATAACATCAAATCTTTATCCACCACCACAGAGCACAAAAAATTTCTTATTACATCAAGAGAACTGTTTGATCATTTAAGCTACCTCAATAGCTTTAAATGCAATTACAGAGTCCAAAACCACAAGTACATATGTATTGTTAATTATCAGAATGACAGGAAATCACAAAATTTCCAGGCTCTAATGAGACCAAATGGGACAATGCTACTAGCGTGGTACTCACATTCACTTCCACCCAGTTACTGACAGCCTCCACAAATGCCTCATGAAGTTCTTGTGTCCAGCGCATTCTAGATTAAACTGCAGCTGCTGAGGATGGGTTGGCAGCATTATTAACATGCTCATTTGGCAAAGACTGCTGCTGATGAATTATGCGTTATAAAACATAATAAAACCCACAAGCATAATAAAACCCACAAGCGCTATCATGTACACATCCAGGCATCCATTAACAACATAAATCTCACTTACAAGCTTTGGAAGTGCCTACTCTTGGGTAGATGCAAAAGTTGACCGATGCTTAATAAAAAGCTGTTGTAGGTCATCGGCCTCCAGAATAAATGCATCCACTTTTGTGATTGTTTTGATAGTTCTGGTGGAGATTGGAAGGTTGACCGAATAAGGGTCAGCTTGAAACCAATAAACCAGTTCTTCTCCACAGAACATTTCATCTTGGAGATAATCAATGCTCCAATCGGATGAACAAGTCTCAAGCTTGCCACATATAATAAAGAGCATTTGTTGAATAGCGCAACCCCGTCTTTGAATAGTCCGATTTGTGGTATACCGAGGGTAGGAAACTGGAATAACTTTGTCACATAACTCCTTCAACAGTTCATGACTCCAACTTCTGAACTCTTCAACCTTTAACAATATTGAAAAACAAAAATGATCAGAAGACATTTGATTTCCAGTTAATTATTGTTGATGGATTAAAATTTAAATTTGCAAAAGACTAAAATGAGAACAAAAAATAAAACATATTTTATATATAGATGTGTAGATCTATACACACACGCACACATATATATGAGAGAGTAATAATGTGTAACACGCACACATACACATATATATGTGCATGTGTGTGTATATATGTGAGTCATAATGTGTATATACATATATATGTACATATTATTACTCTCTCACACATTATTACTCATATATATATTAAGATAATTACTCTCATAAAAAAGTATATTTTCTGATAGTTCCCTTCAAAACATAAGTTTTTATTACTAACCTTTTTTCGTTTTGTTTAAATGAACCTCAATGGAACAAGAAAAATTTTATGAAAGAAGGAAAAGAACAAAAACACCAAAGTGGGACCCAAAAATCCTAGCCCTTTGAGCAAAACCAAAACAAAAAGGGAAAAGAAATGAAAAATAAGGCTTGCAAAAAATAATAATAATAAATAAATAAATAATAAAAACTAAAAGACACTAATAATACTATCATTCGCATATAAGATATCTAAAAAATTTTCTCAATTTTTAAATATTAATTGTAAAATATCGTGCGAAAATTATACCATATGAGCTGATAATCATGTTTGTCAATGTCATCTATTAGTTCTATTATTAATTTCATCAACTAATAATCAATATTAAGTAATAGAAGCAAAATAACTTACCTTTTTTATCATTTCCAAGAAAAACTTGTGCCTTATCTTCCTTATGATATCATCCGGAAGATTTAAGAATATCATCCGCTGATGATCATCATCGTCTATATCTCTTTTTTTGGGCTGCAATCTCTTAATCTCCTTTTGGAGGTCCTTCGGTAAATTCCCAAACAATTCGCTCTTCTCAATCTCTCTTTTTCGTTTTCTTGCATTATCTAATTCTTGGTGTTTGAATAGCATATATATCTGTTTCATAAGAACCACAAAAATTAAGACTACTATTTATTAATATTAATTTTAGATGGTTTATTGAGAAACTTTGGTGTACAGTCGCACCAAGTGGTGCACCAACCCACTGAATATTTGACAATTGCAAAATTGATTTCCTGAAAAGTAGTTAATAAAAATAGTAGAAGGAAATTAGAGACAAACTTCCAAATATTCAGTGGCCAAACTCCCAAAATTTTTTCTTGAAAAAAAAAAAAAAATTAGATAGTAATGTATAACAACCACTATGTTTCTAAAGATCAGCGCGCCCAAAATGAACATGAAAATCTGAAAGAAAAGCTCCCATCGGTCTTTAGCAAATCGGAAGAATTGATCCCTGCAAAGAGAAAAAAAGGAACTCACTAAGTGCATGCAATTTTTCCAAAACAAGTTGATTTTGAGACAACTAAACTCAGATACCAAATCTGGAACATTTCTTTGTTTCTCAACCTCCCTGCTTCCTGGAAACAGTCCATGGTAGCAACGAATAAACAAAACAGATCACTATATTTCAAAACTACATAACTCAGTAAATTATAAAAACAGAACCGATGAATTATAAAAGAAAAAGATATTCATCAAATATGCAGCATAGAGATCCGACTTCAGAGCAAAGACTGAACAAAAAGGGCACGTAAAAGATAAACAAAACTATTTATTCTCGGAATGGATTACATCTCTAAGGGAACTTTAAAAACCATGAAAGCAAATAAAATTAAAAAACTAAGAGCTTCTCTCTCATAATTCATAAAGCAAAACCATAATTTCTACTTTTTTTAGAAAACACCTATTAAGACAGAGTTAAAGCAACTAGCAGCAACCAAATCATTAAAACAACTTGTTTTGGGAATCAATTATTCACATCAAACTTACCGATTAGCCATGTGTAGACTCCGGTTTGAGCTTCTGCGTACCGGTTGCGGAATGAGATAACCTGAATGAGCAGAGAGACAAAGAGTGAGGGAGATGAGATTGGAGAGTTAGCGAGTAAGAGAAGATGGTGAGAGATAGGGGTGGGCATTACCATGTTCGGTTCGATTCCAGCTGGAACCGACACGAACATGACAAATTCGCGGATCCCATATTTTCAAAACAGATTGATTATTAGATCTGAAATATGTAAACTGAAACAGATCTGAAATATGTCAAAGTTTGATGAGTACCGAGCTGTTAAATGCTGATGGCGACGGCCAGAGGAGCTGATGGGGACTTTTGCTACACGGCCACGGCTTCACAGTGACGCCGACGAGGAGAAGGGATTGACAGCCACGGCTAGTCGGCTACGGCGAGGAGTACTCCACGGCGGCGATAGAGGCGAGAAATAAGAGATGAGAGATGGGAGGGGCTTCACCGCGACGATGCCGACGAGGAGAAGCTCGGCCACGGCCGCGGCAAGGAAAGGGTGACGGCGGAAAAGGTTAGAGCCTTAGAGGTGACAGACGGCGTCGACAGAAACGGCAAGGAGAGAAACGATTAGAGATGACTCACGGTGACGACGCGGCCACGGCAACGGCAACGGCAACGGCAACGGCGACAGCGACAGTCGGCGAGCGATGGGAGAAAGAAGTGGATGCGGTGCGGCGACTGGAACTAAGAAGAAACTGAGAATGGGGAGATTTTTTTCAGCTAGAGTCTGGGTGTGACATTATATAGGGGCATGCGAAATTACGCATGTACCCAGTTAACGGGTCGGATCGATTTTGACTTGTAGAACCGATCCGATCCGTTAAACACTATGTTTTCTAATTTAGTGATCCGAACACCTTCAGATTTAATATGGAAACCAACCCGAACACCCACAGATTGGTTCAGGTCGATTTCATGTTTTGGTGCCCACCCCTAATGAGAGAGATAGAGAAAGAGAGTGGCCAGTTGAGAGAGAGAGTGACTCTTAGATATTCATGAGAGAATGGCTGGTTAGGTCAATTTTCCCCTCACTTTTTTTTATTTTAGGGGTGATTTTTTTTTGTCTTTTCAATCTCTCTTTTGGGCTTCTCTCTGGTTTTTTGTTTCTCTTACTGAACATACATGAGTGGTTGGCAATCACCATAATTATACATATATATAATTATGGTGATGGATGCTACGTGGATCACAAGAAACAAAATAAAAATTATAGGGAAAATCCTAAAAAATCACACGAGTTCTAATAGATTATCCACTTTCTCTATGTGTTTTCGTTTTTATTCAAAATCTCTCATCTGTTACAAAATTGACAAAAAATTTGAACAAATAGTAAAAAGACACTTTTACCTCTCAAATTTTTAATTAAAAATAAAATAATTATAAAATGATATTTTAAAATAAAAACTTTTGAAAAATTAAAAAAAAATGGAGATCCAGGTTTTGGATCTCCATAGCCATTACATCATCACATCATCCAGACCACAACCATCACAATAAATCAGTACACCCACAACCATCAACAACAAATCAGTAAAGCCACATTGAACAATAATCAATCAATAAACCCACAAAGATTGAAAAATAAAATCATCAAACACCATCAAGCACTCCTAGAAACCCAAAAATTATAAATATAATCAAACGTCAAACCTTCAACTGGGTTCATCTAAGTTTGAACCCAGTAACCCAATTGAAAATTCAACTGAACCTAGATGAACCCTCATCTGGGTTCAAACCCACATGAGGGTTCGTCTAGAACCCTCATCTGGGTTTCGAAGCCAGATGAGGGTTCGTCTACCCTCATCTGGGTTTCGAAGCCAGATGAGGGTTTGTCTCATCTGGGTTCGAACCCAGATGAGACGAACGCTCATCTCATCTCATCTGGGTTTGAACCCAGACAATTAGGTTCGAACCCAATCAACTGAGTTCGATTGAGTTCGACTGGGTTCGGACCCAGATGAGGCCTCAATTGGGTTTGGCCTCATCTGGGTCCGAACCCAGTTGAGGGTTCGTCTGAGTCCGAACCCAGTTGAACCCAATTGTTTGGGTTTGGATCCTAATCTAAAAAGAAAGATGAAAGAAGAGGTGAGAAAGCGGTGGCGGTGGTAGCAGTGCCAGAGAGAGAGAGATGAAAAGGAGTCGGCAAGAGAGAGGTTGGTGGTGAATGTATGGTGAAGGCGATAGCGAGCGACGGAGCACAAACGGTAAGGTTAGAAAGAGAGAGAGAGATCGGTGAGGTTAGAAGGGGAAAGTGGTGAGTGACTAAAAAAAAATTATTTTTATTTAATTTTTTAATTTTTTTAAATTTTTAAATAAAAATATCTTTATTTTTTATATTTTTTATAATTTATTTATTTTAAATTTTCATATTTTAATTAATTAATATATATATTTTTAACTTTTTTCGTATTTTTGCTTTTACCCCTGGAGTCAAATGGTCAACTTTATCCATCTAACATAATATGTTACTGTCAAAGGTATTATCGTCCTTTCATATGCCTTCAGGGGGTGTTTTGGGTGTTTAATTAAAAATTAGGTGGTATTTTGGATAAAAATAAAACTGTATGGGGGAAAATGGATAATTTATCAAAAGTGAGGGGGTTTTTTAGGATTATCCCAAAATTATATGTATATAAGATGGGGTGGATGATTGGACGTGCAGAACATTAAGAACAAAATACTAAAAGAATTAAATTGATTGATGGAAGATGGGGAGGCACGTTCTATGAGAAACAAAAGAAAAGAAAAATGTACTCTGTTTATTGTTTTTAAAATTGATCGTATAAACATGTTTAAATCATTTGTTAAAAAATATTTTAAAAATTATAAATAAAAAAATAGAATTTTTTTTCTTGAACTAAAAATATGTAACCTTTAAATTATTTAAAACTTAATATTAATTTTATCTGTACGTGCATCTAACTTAACTACTCCCATGATTTCTTGTTTTTAAAATTTCCAACCAACCAAGCCTCCAAGATAAGTCAATGCTCTCTCTCCTCAAAGACTAGCACTACAACTACATTTTTTATTTTTAGAAGAGGTAAGATTTTATAATACTACTTTTACACACAATATTTGAGTGAACATCAGTGACTATGAGAACATGTCGTTACTTTCGAAAAAAAAAAAAAGTTACTTATATGGTCAAACAGTGATAGAATTCGAGAGCTTAGTCTTTCTTCAACTTGGGTTTAAAGGGCTTTCAACGATCCTTCTTGTTGTTGTCCTAACAAAGACGCTGCTCAAATGTTGAAGGATTGAAGCTATTTTTTAAGATCAGAACAGCTACTAAAAACCTTAACAAACTTAAAATCTATTAATGCAAAAGTAAAAACTCAACCATCTACATCACGGGATGCTATCAAATTCAAAACTCAATCTTGACCTCTTATTTCTCTTATTAAACATTGAAAAATATACATTTTAGATTCTGATGTCTATACACTATTGTAGATAGCTATAACACATACGAAACGTTGCTTTAAAGAAAAAACTCAACTTTTGCATGTTCGAAGGACTACCAAACTACCAATACCATATCTTGAAATTAGTGGAAAAACATCTATACTCTTCGAATGTGTATATAGGATTGTGAATGATAAAACACCTCAAACCCTCTCTCAGTTTTCAAACTCCTCTACTTTACAATACTATTTTTTCATCAACCAACTAGATTAATCTAAATCAAATTCAACAACAAAACGAAAAGTTATTCAAAATCCAAACCCTCACTAAAACCCTCATTAAACTCAAAAACCCACATAAACTCCAAAACCCCACCAAGGAATTCTTCTATAAAACTCAAAAACAAAAACAAAAAACGATAAATAAGACCACTACCTCCAAAACTCAAAATAATAATATTAATATATATATATATTTTGCTATTATTTTTAAAATCAATGGTGATTTGATCATATTTTCAATTTTAGGGATAAAATAATAATAACTTTTTTTTTTAAAATAATGTTAAGGTTTTCATATATTTAATCCAAATTTATATTAAAATAATATGACATATGAATTATCAATATTTATCAATTATCACATCATCTCATAATTTATAAAATATTAATAATTCATATGTTACATCATTTAGACAAAATATTTGAAAAACTAGCATTATATTTTTTTAGTAATTTTATACTATCCAAAAATTTACCACAATTCATTGTCTAAATGATATGATAAACTTATGTGTAATTACTACATCACTAATATATCATCTCAAAATTAATATGGTAACTACAAATTAGTTTATTATATTATTTAGGTAAACTTTTTAAGTAAATTTTTCAAAAGTGTAGTATTATTTGTTTATTTTATTACAATAATGTAAATGTCAACTATATCTTTTCTAACTTTTATTTTCTAATTGGTATTTTTTTTTTTTTTAATTTGAGGAGAATGAATTAAATTCAGAAAAAACTATTAACATCTGATATCTTTAGGATAAAGTTAAGACTTGAATCATTATCCTCTTAAAATAAAGAAAATCATTCAATCATTTCTACTATAAGGATGGGATGAACTTCTTAAAAGGGTATGAACTACCATCTCTAAAGAATTTGATTTACAATGTTTCATCATGGGTTTACTGGATTTTATTATTTAAATTTTAATGCTTCATTGTGCACTGATGATTTGGTTGATGGGTGAAGTATCCGAGACTAAATGATAATGAGACAATGACGGTGTGCCCCACAGTGCTATCTTTAAATAAAGCACCATTATTTCTTATTTCTTATTTGGGATAAGAAATAAAAAATAATGATAAAAGTGTTCTTTCTATATTTAGGATGATAAGGACATTGAATTATTTGATTGGGCCCCATTTCACGTGCCTCACTCTTACTTAGCCCTACTACACGAGTCACTTTGAATCCACATTAACTCCCATCACATATGACAATTGTTCTTGAGAATTGCAATTTGATTGCAAGACTCAAGACTTGAACTGCTAGTTTCAAACTTTATGTTGTTTGGTTTTTCACTTTTTTGTTTTATAATTATGTTGCAGAATTTATATTCTTTGATTCTTTTTTTGTAGTTTATGTTATTGCAATTTCAATCTATATATATATATATATATATATCAAAATTCTATTAAATTATGATGAAATTTGCACTTTGAAGATCTATTATAACTTTTGATCAAAATATTAACTTTTTAAAAAGAAAAATATTTATCAACCATTTATTGATTAAAAAAGTTAAATAGTAATTATTTAAATTAAAAATGTTAAATTTTTAACAATAATAAAAAATTCAAATTTAATTCTAAAATAAATTAAAAATAATAATTAAATTTAAAAGTAAGGAGCTCACTAAGAGTGTATATATATATCTAATTTAAATGTGTTCATAATTAAATAATTATGACAATTTATCCTTCAATTTATATGTATCTGTAGCTAATCTCTTTGAACAACATTTTAGGGGACTTCTTATAAGTAAATTTTTTAATCCATATGGCCTTTGACTGTTATAAACGTGAAACCAAGTCTCTATGACAAGGTTTGAGTAGTTAAAGTAAATCATTTTGAAACTAAAATTATGTTCTTTGAAATTTGACATGAATGTCTAACGTGAATATGTTTTTTGGTAGATGTAGAGACCAAATTATTAGCTCAAACATCAAATCACTGTCCTGCTCAGCCCCTATATTCTATACGGGCCCCGAGAGTACTGGTTACCAACCACTCATGTAAATGTGGTCAGTTGGAAGAAAACCGAAAAGAAACCCAAAAACAAATAATAATAAATAAATAAAGAAGGTAGACAATAATGAGAAGCCCAAAACGAAAAGAGAGAGAGATATTAAAAAGAGAAAAGAATCACCCAAAAACAGAAAAATGTAAAAGAAAAATTAAACATGAAAGAGAAATGTGAGTAAAGGGGCAAAGAAAACAAAGCTTTCCTATTCTGTGACTCGGCAACGTTTAGACTAAATTTGAAACTTTTAAATCCCATATCTAAAAAATAATTGATGAGATTTCAAACCCGATTTCAAATCCTTTTTCACTTGGGAATGCTTTGGGAACGAGTATTCTATTTCCATTTTTTCCAAAATTTTTGAAGATTTTTTTAAATTAATTTTAAGTATATTATAAATATTTAAATTAATTTTATTTCAATCAAATCCTAACCAACATTAAACATAATATGATATAATTTCAATTTAAATTCAAGTTCTACTAAATATAACATAATAATTTTTCAGTTTAATAGAACTTATTCCATTCAAATATCGCCTGCCAAATGTACCCATAGTGATTTATTTATATTATTGACAAGCGATTATCAAATATTTAAATTTGTGAGCTGTAATTAAAGACAATGTAGCTCCAGCCATGCAAAAACGCAAAGTACAGTAACCCCTTTTTTAGGTGTATCTTTAGGGTGTCAATAATCAACTAACCATAAATATATATAAATATGCTATAACAATGAGTCTATGTATACCAATTTCATCAATGTCATATTAAATGCATTAGACTAATGAAGTACCACCAACTTTGCTGCTCTGTAAAACCAAGTTGTCATGCTCATGCACGAGAGGGTTGGTAGTTACTGATAAATATGAATTTCTTTATTTAACGAATATTAATAAGAAATTTATTTTATCATAGTCCAGTCCTATATAATCTTTATTATATAAGGTGCCTCTATTTTCATGTCGCCATATGAACGATCCCAGGTAAAATTATTGTATCAAATACAAAATGGACCGCGACTGTAGATCTACCACAAGCAAAATACCCAGCTTTATTTACTTTTTACGGACTCTTTAGATTACTGATCTCAAACTAAATCCTCTTATATATAACAATTATATACTTAGTTTAAGACTACATAGGTAATCATGGATATTATATAATATTTGCATTTTACTAGATGATCATATATGGATTGATCTTAATCCTGAGTATTTTATGGACTCTTATTTATTGAGTCATATCTTTTGATTTATATGTGTGAGATAGTTATAAATTTACGATCAATAAATTTCGTACTTTGGAGATATAATTTAATAAGTGACTGGAAACATTCTACACAATAGTGGAATCCACTCTTTTTTATAGGAAGTAGATGAGTAGTTCCCTTAAGTGTTAATTCGGGTCTTGAACAATAAGAATGCTAGACTTTCTATTTGTAAATAAATTGAAAGATAAATTTATAAGTTGTTATGAATATATTGTTAATTAGAGAATCAATGGTACTTAATAGAATAAGATATAATTAGAGAGGTATAACGGACTTTAATGACCTAGCTCTAATTATGAACAACTCGTGGAGGATCGAACCATATGAAATGATTAAATCGATGGACACTGAAAATTCAGATTGTATAAAACATCTATAATTTTGAGAGTGCAATCTTAAGTTTTTAGTGGAGTAACTTTAAAATTAATAATAGTGAATTATTTAATGAATTATTTAATTAAAGAGTTTAATTAATAATTTTGATATTATTGGAGATCAAATTGTAGGTCCATTTGGTCCTCTTACCAGCTCACAACCACATAAAAAAACAAAGGGAAGAATATAATTAGATTGTCCAATTATAAGTGTACATACAATTTTATGAACACGTTCACGAATAGTTTAAATAATTTGATTATTTAAATATAAATAATTATTTAATTAATTGTTAATTATTTAATTATTTGTAGAGGTTAAGAGTTCAATTTTAAATGGTGTCATTAAATTATTTATGATTTAGAATAATTTAATTTAATGAAAAATCTTTTAATTAATGGAAATAATAATTTAATTTAATTGGAATTAGATTCCATATTAAGTTAGATTAAAGAAGTCTTAATTTAATAAGAATTACATTTCATATTAAATTAAACGTAAAGAATTCTAAACCAATAAGAAATTTGATTTCTTATTGGATTTGAATTAAGTTTTTCAATTTAAATAGGAAATTAGATTCCTTGTTAAATTATAAAACTTTAACTTATCATTATAAAATGGTGTTTTATGTTGGTAACAAAAAAAAGAGAATTTTTGGTTACTTGAATAAAAAACTTCTATTAATTAAAAATACCATATTACCCTATCTCAAAAGAAATCAAGAAAATTATTTTTTTATTTTTACATAATAATATTTTATAAAAAGATTTCGTGATATAATTATTCGAGATTGTGCCCACATATAGTTTCTTTTGTGAAGAGTCATAGTAAAGAAGATCGAGTGATTAAGAATCTGTGAATCAAAATGGATCAATTCAATTTTCATGTAAGGTAGGATCCGATCTTATTAATTTAATTATTGAATTGTTATTACTAGCATCGATCGAGCGTGTTTTTATTTGGATTTTTTTTTTTAAATTCACGTTTCTGCATTAAATTCAAAAATCAAATTTTCCTTCAATTAGTATCAGAGCTCGGTTGCGCTAGTTCAATAATTAATTTAATAAGTAGTGAATATCCTTTTTATTATGATTCATTGTATGTCATAAAGTAGGCACTCATCATTGATGTGCATATTTTATTTCCATGTTTAATGAATTGGGTTTGCATTGATTGATCGTTAATTGTATCGTTCTTTGACTAATTTAATTTGATTAAATTTATAAGTCATATGTGGCGTTTATTATTTTTTGTAAATCATAGATTTAAGTTTTTTTTTTTTTTTTTTTCCGAAGAATTTATCACAAATACTGATGTCCATGGGGCTGAAATTTTGTTGCTGTTTTGCGCGGAAAAGTTGCAATTAAATGCAGAAAATTCTAGGTTAACGAAACAGGGCTGTAGCTGTCCGCAAAGCTGTTTTGAACACTCCAGTACCAAGACGCTGCTGGTTTTGTACCAGTTCGAGTTCGGTAAAGCGGCTGTGTGAACTGGTTTTGAACCAGTTGATTACGAGTTGCTGTTGCACAAGAAAAACAGCAACAGACTGCCGGCTGTCTGTTGGGCTATCCATATGCTGTTGGGGCAGTCCGCATGCTGTCCACATGCAGCTGGGCTATTTTGGGCAGTCAACATGTTGTCCAACAGCAGCTGGGCTGTTTTCAGGCAGCCCATATTTAGTCCAATTTCGTTTTTCTCGAATTTTGGGTTTCCGTTTTCAATCGTAAAAAATTCTCCACTCTTTTTGGATAATTTTTATTGGGTTTAAGGATCAAGAAATAAACTCCTAGCTCAATCCATTTGAATTTGATGGATATTCTTGATTGTTAAATTAGATTTAATCTTGAGCCTAAGTAAGCCCATGAAGACCATGAAGACTACAAGTGAAGGTCAAGGAATATCTTGGTTAATTTTTATAATTTTGAAAAATTAGTTTTAGATTGTTAAAACCAAAGAAACAGGTCAATCACATGTTATTTATTAAAATTATTTATCATATGATGATTGAATAATTTATTGTTAACATGATCATACATAAAATATGTCATATAGAATAGAGAGTGCCTACTCATTGTATTATAACATGACATACATGTATGTATTATTATTTATTTTTTCCTATTAAATAGTTTATTAGTTAAAATAGAGATAATAATACATAGAATACTAATTTCATAATTTGTTAGGATTTTAGTTGAAAATCCTAGGTTCACAAATTAGATATATATGATTGGTTTTAATGTGATTAAAAACATATATCTCAATAATTGGTATTCATAATGTGATTAGATTTTAATAGTTAAAATTGGGTAATTCACATTGTTTTTAATCTAATTTAATTAAAGCGTTTAATTTATTTAGATTAGTAAACCAATTAGAAATATAGTTTTAATGTGATTAAAAGATATATTTCATACAATTGGTTTATAATGTGATTAGATTTTAATAGTTAAAATTGGGTAATTCACATTATTTTTAATCTAATTTAATTAAAGCGTTTAATTTATTTAGATTAGTAAACCAATTAGAAATATAGTTTTAATGTGATTAAAAGATATATTTCATATAATTGGTTTATAATGTGAATTAGATTTTAAGAGTTAAAATTGGGTAATCTCTCATTAAATCTAATCTTCATAATTAAAGAGTTTAGATTATCTAGATTAGATCTTTTATAAATTTTTTAAGAGTTAAAATTTTTTTGGTAATTATTGAATGTTAATAGGATAATGATTCTAGTAACACACTAATTCTTAGTAACTTAGATTATAATTTTTAGCCGTTAATAATCTAAATAAAGACTAGGAATAACAAGTTAAAAACCCTAATCCTAAAATAATGAGTAGGAGAGGGATATATGACAATATATCTCACGGTCTCCATCATTAGTTCAATACCATGAGATTTGAATGGCGTCTCGAGACGATTTTGTTTTCGTCCCCCTAAAGGTGGTGTCCATTTAGGTCAATATCAAGATTGACTTTCTAATAGATAGGATTTCTGGATGTATTTTGGGATTAACCTGCCCTAAGGCTGGCAATTCTCAAGTTAAGTCTGAGAGACCTGAAATAATGGGTTACACTCATAAAGGAATTAATTAATTGATAATTTAATTCTTTGATTGAAATAAGTGATAGTCAAATTATATAAGAATAAGAGTTATTCTGTTATATTATTTGACCAAAATTTTCTCAATCTAACATACAAATATTTAACATACCTTAAGGTGACATTTATTTGTGACATATTATATTATCGTGGCATCATAATTTTTTTTAGGGTATTTTTGATTCATTATTTGTCTATTGTGCATCACGTTTAATTTTATGCCAAAAACTTATTAACATTCGTATGAATGCAATTTTTTTTAATAAAATAATTTGTTTATTTATTTCAACAATGTCGTCTCCTTTAATTACTATACTTGCCAATGACAAATTAAAAGAGGATAACTATGTTAAATGAAAAAATAACATGAATGTCATTTTGGTCTGTGAGGACCTAAAATTTGTCCTGACGGAGAAGCGTCCTCCTGTACCACTGGCAAATGCTGTGCGTAATGTAAAATAACTATGTTAAATAAATATATTATATCATTTAGGCAACTATTTAAATAAATTTTTAAAAAGTATAACATTATATTTTGTTGAGTCTAGATTAAATAAGGGTAGAGTAGGTAAAAAGTCATATGGGTAATTTGCAATTTTATGAAAAAAAAATGCTTATATATAGGCTATATTTATTTCATGGAACCTAGGGTGGGATTAGAAAAACTTTTTCTCAATCCCACTCAAACCCGCGTTTGGGGTGTGAGAAGGAAAGATATATTTTTCTTTCTGGGCTTAGAAATAAGTCTCCCTTTCTCTCTTTTTTCTTTTTTTCCTTTCTACTCTTTCCATCTTTCTCTGTCTACCACCATCACCACTGATCTCTGATCCCTCTCTTCTTCTTCTTTTTTTTTTTTTTTTTTTTTTTTCCTTTTACTTTTATTTTATTTTATTTTATTTTTTTAATAATGGCATGATGTTCATCTAAATGATCCCAACATCATTTGGGTTTTGAACCCATATAAATATCATTTGGATTTCGAACCTAGGTAAACATCATCTGGGTTTCAAGTAAAGCCAGAAGGTGTTTGTATCAGTTCAAAACTAAGATAAACATGATGGCTGATGTCAATGTTTGATTGATTTGACTGGGTTGATGTTTGATTGGTTCATCTAGTTTGACTAGGTTTGATGTTCGACTAGTTTGTGATTTGATGTTTGTGGTTTATAGAGAACCCTATTTTTTATGATTGATGAGCTTGTGGCATGTGGTTTGCAGTGAATCGTGTTTTGATGTTGATGTTTGATTAAGTTTGACTATTTTTATGACTTGTGGTTTGATGATTGTTCGACTGATATTGATGCTTGATTAAGAGATGATGTTGTTGAGATGAACCCTATTTTTTTATGATTGTTGAACTTCATCTGGGTTCGACAAATAAAGAGTTTAGGGCTAAAAACAATAGAGATCCATCAAATTGGATTTTCATCGTTTATTTAGATAGATAGATGATGGAAATCCAATCCGGTGAATAATGGTGGAAGTCCAATTTGGTGGGGGATGAACAGTGGAGATCCAATCTGGTGAATCTTCATTTTTTTTCATATTTTAAAAAAATTAATTTTAATTTAGGTTACATGATATGGTTTTTTGTATAAATAGCTATTTTTTTAGGTCCAAGTTGAATACTAACTCTTTTTTCAAAATCATGCAAAAAAAAAAACTGTTTTTGGACAAAAATACATTTGGTAAAAATAGAAAATTTTAAAAGGGTTACTTTTTAACTTCAACCTCAAGAAATGGTTATATTCATAATTTTCTCTATATAATAAAATATTTAAATTGATTTTATTTAATTTTAATCTAGTCCCCATCTACACTAAACATGGGAAGGTTAGTTTTTAATACAATCAAACCCAATCCAATACTAATTCTTTCCATTCTCATTATCATTTTCAATTTTAATTCTACATGCCAAACGTAACCATAAAGCCACATATATTTGCATGCATTATGGTAAGCTCAATATAGATTACCTTAAGGCCTCGATTGGGTGAGTATGATTGAATGAGAAGAGATTAAATAGGAATGGGTAGAATAAGGTGGGATTAGATGAGATTGAATTTGATTAAATTAATAACATAACATGTTTGATGTAATCGGGTTTGGATTATATTTAATTAAATTAATTTAGAGTAAATTGATTATTAAATAATACATAATGAATTACTCTTTTTTTTTTAATTTTTTTGAAATCAGTACTGAATTAATTTTTAAATGCATTTAATATAAATAATAAATATAGATAAAAAATTAATTAATAAAAATTCCAAATGGTTGGGTTTCACAACTACCAAATGAGTGGGATTTGACGGTGGGACATGATTTTTCCCTTCCATACTTGCTCCAACGGCAGCATGGGCAGGATAGGAAAATTATTTTCCCAAACGGGCACTGAAGAGTTTCAGTTTCTACTTCATAATTTTATACAATCAATCTCTCTCTCTCTCATAGTTGGGTGCAAGCAAAACCATGGCGAGAGCAAGTATTTGTGTCAGAAAATGGGATCAACCTTCAAGAATCGGATCGCTTTTCGACCAGGTATGTTCCTGAATATGTCATTGAGATGGAACTTACAAGATCTGTATATATTTTCAATTTCTTTTTTTGTTTTTTTAATTATAATAATTTCATATATCTTTTGATGAATTGTGCTGAGACTCCATGGTTATCCTACAAAAAAAATTTGTGATCAGTACTTTTTTTTTCCTCTCATTTTCTCTATCTTTAGAGTGTTGGTTTGATTTTGTCTATATATATTCACTTTTCTTCCCCTCTCATTTTCTCTGGCTTTGGAGTGTTGGTTTGCATCAAAAGAATAATTCTCGGTTTTATGTTCAATACAGGCAAATTTTCTCATTTTTAAACTAATAAAAAAATTAATCATATCATTTTCTTGTTGATATTCACAAGAAACTCCTCCTAAAATTTATTAAAAATAATCAGAAATTTTTTTTACGTTATCAAATTTGACAAGAACCGCCCATATATCCAAGGTAGGCTTTCTTTTTTTTTTTCCCCTCTCTTATTTTGACAAGTTTAATTAGAAGCTGCCATTTTTACCTATATTTAACCCAGAAAGAATGTATCATACATTCTTCTGTTCAGGCCAGAATTGAATGCCCTGCGCATGAAGATTGGTGTAGAGAGAATGTGCATGCCTCCACCAACTGTAGACCAATTTGTCGATGCTATTAAGCAAACCGTCGATGCTAACAAGCATTGGGTAATAATCTTCAGTCTCAACCATTATACATGTACATGATACAAAGTTTAGTCATTAGATCAATGTATTTTGAATGAAATATATAAATCGTAATAATTTTTGGTATGTGCATAGGTACCTCCTCCAGGGAAGGGATCTATGTATATTAGGCCATTGCTATTGGGAAATGGACAAGGTCTAGGCGTTGGACCAGCCTCCGCATATACCTTTTATCACATATGCTTCTCCTGTGGGCAATTACCACAAGGTGCTCATTCTCCTTTTCTTTTTCAATAAACAAAGGACTTTTTTTTTTTTTCTTTAAATGAAATACCAAAAATATTCTACAACACATGGTTTATTTACATAATAGGGTACCTTGAATTTGGTTGTTGAGGAAAAGCTTTATCGAGCTACTCCTGGTGGAACTGGAGGCATCAAAGCCATCGTCAACTATGCATCGGTAAACATATATATTAAAATATATATCACATTTGTTGTTTGGTCATTACAATATTTACAGTCACAGTGATTGTTACAAAGCATTATTATTAAATATTGAGTATATAACATTAGTCTTAATTACAAAAATCGTGCACTGGCTGTAGATTTTCAAAGCAATAACTGAGGCAAAGGCCAAAGGGTTCTCCGATGTGTTATTTTTAGATGCCAAGACTGGAAAAAACCTAGAGGAGGCTTCTACAAGCAATATTTTTGTTGTCAAGGTCTGATTGAAGTATAATATACTAGTTGAAGAAAGTTCTAATTTATTTGATTTTACCATCAAGTTATCAACTGGATATTGAGTATTTTGAAACAATAGTTTCAGGGAAACGTCATCTCAACTCCAGCAACTAATGGAACTATTCTTCCTGGAATCACTCGAAAAAGCACCATTGAAGTTGCTCATGTTTTGGGTTACCAGGTGACACTCATACTCTCTCTCAATGGAATTTTATCATTTTTTTTTTTTAAATGTGAACAAATATTAGATATCTTATTTTAATAATTGAGTTTTAGTTAGTCTATTATGCAAGCGGTCTTAGAATTTTCTTTTTTTTTTTTAACTAATATCCATAACTTACTTTTATTGTTCGGTAGTGTTAATTCATATCCTGAGATTATATATTAAAATTTAAGATAATCGATAAATATATATAAAAAGGAAGAAAAAGAGGAAAAAGAGACAAATGAAATACATTCATTGATTAATTGTGGCTTTCATTTCAATTTTTTAGGAGTTAATTGTGCTTCAATTTTGTTCAAGTCGAGGAGCGTGCTGTTCCTATAAAGGAGTTGTTTGAGGCTGATGAAGTTTTCCTGAGAGGAACTGCTATGGTTATTAATTTTGCTAATAGCATAACCTATCAGCGTAGAAGGTATTGAATAATGCACGTTGATGATAAATAATATTTGATTATTTCATTGATTGGATAAAATTATCTATTAATAACAATATTGAAATATTATTTAACAGTAGCTCTTATAACTAATTCAAGGGTTGTTATTGATTGGTAATTTTACCTAACCAGTAAGTTAACAAAACCAAATAAATTATTAACAATCTCTTATTCTTGATCTAATTGATTATAAAATTATGGAATTGCTAGTTTTCTTTCCATTATCGTGGTCAGTATTTTGGGGCCTGCCTAAACTTATAAACAATCTCGATGCAGGATTGAATACAAAAAAGGAGCAGATTCTGTGGCCCATAACATATACAAAATGCTGACAGGAATTCAAACTGGTCGTATTGAGGACAAAATGGGATGGACCCTGGAGCTAAAATGAGATTCTCTGCCCTTATAAACTATAATACTTTAATTAGAATATGTTTTGATGAGTTACTACATTTCTTTTGTAGATTAGACAGAAGATGGTTATGTTAATAAATCATGTACGTGAGAATTCTGTTTTTCATAGATATACATATATATTTATATATATATGGAGCACAGGATCGACGTGTCCTAAAAGTTATATAAATTCTTATGAAGTTGTTGACCTTTAGATATAAATGAGATAGATATCTAATTTACACTCATATCCTTAATTATATATACATTTATACATTCAAAATAAATATGTATTTTTTTCGCTCTCTCTTTTAATACATTCTCTTTCCTCTTTCATTATTCATAAAACAATCAACTAATTAATTAGTTTTTCTCTTTATTCTCTCCTTCTTTATATATATATATATATATATATATATATATATATATTCTGAGTATGGAATTTATTCTCAATCTTTCCAACCATTCATCACAACAAAATTAATAAATCATTAGCCTCATAATAACCTTTTAGGTGATCAACGTTTTTCAGGTTGATTTTGATGTGATATCATGGCATCTTCAAATTGGACCAAAGAACTTAATCCTTTTCGCAATTGCATGTGATGCTTCTTGAAAACAAATTGATCAAGCCAGCACATAAATTAATAAATAATTCTTTTTATTAAAAAGAAAAGAAAGTATTTCTGAAATTGGAATAGGGACCAAAGGCCACCAATTATTAAATATGATTTATTGTTAATTTTTAAAGCATATTTTGTTTAATTAAATCTTCAGAAAACAAAAAAGAAGATTTAGGGACTAAAAGAGAATTAATTCATATGTTTTTGTTGCTATATATCATCTATATGATTATAGCAAAAAAGATTATCATTGTTTTTTAAATATTATTCTTTTTAAATCGTTAAACTTAAATATATTAATTATATTTTTTCTTTCAAGGTATTAATTATTAACAATTATATCATAGCCAAATCATATTTCTACTATAAATTTAATTTATAGTAAAAAATTACTCTAAAAAAGTTGATTATTTTATTAATAATGAAAGAGAAAAAAAAATATATTAAAAGAAGGGAGAGAAAAGAACATATATTTATTTTGGATGTATAAATGTATATAGAATTAAGTATATGAGTGCATCTTAATCATCCATTTTATTCAAATTCAAAGGTCAACAATTTATGTAAGAAATGGTGTAATTTTTATGGACTATTGACTCTACCCCTGTATCACAATGATAGGACCCACCAAAAGTTTGTGGGGATATACTTATATATATATATATTATATTTGTCTTTGTGTGTGCGCAAATTACATGTATGTTTTTTTTTTTCCTCAAATAATTTTAATCAATGTCATAGCCTATGATTGTTGGATATTTTCAACCTCCAACGTGTAGCATTTATCAAATTTTACTGATTTGATGAACAATAACATTTAGAAAAAATAATAAAAATTAAATGACTTTGCACCTTTTCTATTTGGGCCCCCGTTTATTGTATCGGGGCTCACGTGATTATTTCTTAGCTCATTCGCTTTATAAAATATAATTTTACAAAACTAGTTTACAATGAATAAAATTTCCAAGGTGTAGAAAATAATATTTTCTTAATTATTAAGAATTTAGAGATAAGGCATAACTCAAACCATTTATCTTTTGAGGTCAATGTGAGAAAAAAAATGTCTCAACTTTAATAACGTTCTTATTTTTCTTGAATTAAAAACCTTACACAAAGGGTTTTGAAAAGAAGATAAAATAATTCCATTTAAAAAAAAAATTAAAAAAAAAGGAAAAGAAGATAATTAAGGGGTACTTTTATTTTTGTTAAAGATTGGATAGTCATTAAAACCTCAAACCTAAATGGTATGTTTGTACATTATTTTTTCATCTCTCTTAATTAATTTTTCCTTGTTTGCTTTTATATATAAAATTATATGAAAATAAGTGATTTGACATATACATCCTTATCTATAGTCATAGTTATATATTTTCTATTTAATATGATACAGATAACTACAAACAAATATTTTACTCAAAAAAAAAAAAAAAAAAAAAACTACAAACAAATACTTTAAACTAATTTCATATAAATGTTGGTAAGATTTTTTTTTTTTGTCTCATGATTAAGATATGATAAATAATGATATAGAATTTTTTTTTTCTTAACATAGAAATAAAATTTTTAAAAAACTTTACATTCAAAATTTAATATCCATACCCATTTATGAACCCATTTAATTAAATTCACACCCTATTCATTGTGGCTAGAAATCCACGGGTTCACAAACGGAATTGCCATCCATATTTGCTTTTATGTCATCAGCTAGGTGCTCATAAACCTGTGAAACACTTGATGTGTCATCAGCTGGCTGCTCACAAACAGGTGTGCGAACCATGCCAGGTTTTTTCATGCTCAACACTTGATTCTCATGCTGCTGGCCAAAATAATTTCAACAGTGGACCCCGTGCCTAAATTTAATTGTTTAAATGTGTATATACTGTTTTTATTTTATTTGCTTTCATAGTTTTAGAAAGAATGCAGTAGTTTGATGTATTATTCTTAAATAACTGATATTTGATATATCAAATTCAAGATTTTCTATTTAGTTTTAGAGATTTTCAAACGATATTCCAGCACTTTCGGATGAATTTAAAAATTGAGCTTAAGATAATTAACTGTATGTTGAATGGGTAATGGAATTGACGATTAAGAATTAGGATTTATATGATGATAAAATGTATACTAAATAGGTGTAAAAAGTAATTTTGTTTAATTTATTTACATTATTTATCTTTTAAGTAATTTTTTGAATATTTTAATAATTAAAAATTATTAAAACATCTCAAGAATGTACAATTTTTATTTTTATAAGTTATATTATTGAATTATCATACCTATAGGGAGATATGAAGGAGACGATGAGCAAAAAAATTATAGAGAATAACATGCAAAAAGAGAATGATATTTTAGTAAAACCATATAAATTCTCCTTTTTATTAGGATAAATTTCCCATTCCAACAAAAATTTAATTTTCAATTTAGGTATGAGGTTCACGTAATTTAATTCTATAAATTTTAGTAAAGATAAAAATTCAAAAATTATAAATTAAATTTTCTTTTCCATAAGTCTGAATAGACAAAGTTGCCCTAAAGGTAATAGTTTAACACTTGATGGAAGAGAAATCATGCATGTAATTAAAAAAATAAAAAAAAATTCCCATGTGGCGTGGCATCTCTGTCCTGCTTTCTAGAAAAAAGAGGGACAAAGTTTGAGTATTATAACCTACAAAGCGTGGATAATTTTTTTACTTAATGTGAGTAGACATTTCCCGCTTCTGGGAGTAATATTCTAGACCATGCATCAAAATCCCATCTCAACTACATCCCAATAGTTGTCTGACCTAACATCAGAAAATAAAAATAAATAAATAGATAAGCGAAAAAGGAAACTCAACATGTTTATAAAAGTGATAATCTCAATTTCTCCCTTGTTGTTTGATTTAATCACTAATTACCTCTTATAGTTTGAAGAAATCTCTCGTTCTCTCTTTTGTTAACTCTGTTAATAAAAAGAAGATTTTGACCAAGGAAGTATACGAAAAGATCAAACTAGTCCTGAATCATATAAAAAGTTGAGAAAACAAAAATAATTTATTAAAAAAATTTAATTTCTATGATAGATGACAGAGATTCATTTTAATTTTTTTTTTTAAAAAAAAACTTAAAATGAAAAAAAATTGAAGCACACATTTCTAAGCTAAAAACCCAAAAAATTCATCTTCATCGACTTCTACACTCAACCCAAACCAACCCCAATTCATCTTCTTCATCTAGTTCATCATCTTAAACTATCACCAACGCCTAAACCAAACTCAAAGCAAATCCAGTTCATCATCTTTAACCATCATCAACCCTCAAACACCAACAATCTCTCTTCTTTCTTCCACCATGAACCACCATTAACAAATTATCAACATCATCAATATCAACATAATTTTTTAAAACAAATTTAAAAAAAAAATTGGGTTTCAAATTAAAAAAAAAAAAGTGAAAAATCTTCTTTTTTATTTTCATCCATGAACACCAAATCAGCAACAAAAAACAATCATATTGCATTTGAAAAAAAAATGAAAAAAATAATATCCAAATTCATCACCTTATTCTCAAAAAAGTGAGAAAAAAAAAAAAACTAAAAAAAATGCAAACATTGGGTCTCCTTTGTCGGAGAGCAAGAGTTCTTTGGGAAAGGAGACGCAATGGTCTCCTTTCCGATGCCACTCTTGAAAATGGGAGAAGAAGAAGATGTCCTCCATGTTGATCTCTAGTTTTTGACGAAAAAGAAGAAGAAAAAGAAGATAGAAGAAGCAAATGGACATGGGATGATCAAATGGAAGAAAATGAAAGAAAAAGAATAGATTTTTTTTTTTTTTTTATTTAAAAAAAAACAATCTGTTTTAATTTTTTTATGTTATTTAATAATTTTTTTTATTTTTTATTTTCATATCCACTGTCCATCATTATTTTCTATTGATGGGCGGTAGAGATGATATTATTATTTTTTTTTAAAAAAATATTTTAATTTAATTAGCTAATTAACTATTATTATTTTATATTTTATTTTACTTGATAATTTTGTCCTTCCACGTCGATGATCAAACATTAATTTCTAATCTCCAAGTTGACAGCAGAGAGTTTTTTGGATACTTTGATGAGTTTTTTTGGATATTTTGATGAACTACAGATATTTTTTGGATATATCAACAAATGATATTTTTTGCATTATTTCATTTTTGGTTTAACTATACAAGTGGACTTCCACATTCATCACAATATGTTACCTTTGAATTCTGACATTGTTTTAGTGCAGTATCGCTTCCCAGTGTAGAATCCTTAATTTTCTATCTCACACTCAAAAATCTTAGTGCAATGTTATTAATTTAGACTTCAAAATCCAACACACTAAATTATTAATTTTTAAATTAATTTAATGACTGAAATTTTTGAGTTTGGATGTTAATAAAATTGGGAATTCAGCATCTTATAAAAATTAGTACAGTAGTAAAACTGCTTAAGTTTTACTATATATGATCGATTTTGTTGTATATATATCTAGGGATTATTTGAAGGTCTGAAGGCGTACAAAAGAAAAGATGGGGTTATTCAACTATTCAGGTCAGAAGAGAACGCGTGGCGCATGAAAATGGGTGCAGAGAGAATGTGCATGCCCTCACCTACTGTAGACCAATTCGTTGATGCTGTAAAGCAAACTGTCAACGCCAACAAGCATTGGGTAACTACCTCTCACTACCAGCACCTTGTAGTCCTTTATGCTATTACCTTAAATAGTTATGGTGCGTTTCAGGTGCTGGTTGTTTGTACATAATTTTTGTATAAAATAGTTTATATTTGTATATAATTCCCAAATATTTCTCGCAAATTGGGTGTTTGAATTCAATAGGTACCTCCTCCAGTAAGGGGATCATTGTATCTTAGGCCTTTGCTAATGGGAAGTGGAGCTACACTGGGTGTTGGACCGGCAACTTCATATACATTTCTTGTACATGCTTCCCCTGTGGGCACCTATTACAAGGTACTCTTTGGCATATTATTATTTTTTTTTAATAAAGAACCAATGTACTCATTTACGTTGGATTTATTTTATTAATATGCAGGGTGTCCTGAATTTGATTGTTGAGGAAAAGCTTCATTGGGCTGCTCCTGGTGGAACTGGAGGCATCAAATCTATCAATAACTATTCTTCAGTAAGCATACAATTTCTATATCAATTCACAATATCTTAGCATAGTAATTTCAATTTACCTACTCTAAGGTATAACTTAGATTTTTTTTTAAGGTCTTCACTCTTCCCTCGAAATCTCTTCAAATCTGTCGAGAGTCCCCTTGTAACTTGTAAGGGAGGTTGTTACGAAAAATTGAATCCATTACATGCACTTAAATTCTAGCTATAATCCTCAAGAGATCAGGCCCTTAAAGTTTACCTTCATTCAAATTGCATTAGCAGGAGCTGACATATATGAAAACTAAGCGATCATGGTTATTACCCTGGCTCTACACATCGTTCAATGTTTGAGTGTTAATAAATTACTTAGAACTTTTTAATGTGTATTTAATTTTCATGGCTGTAGACTTACAAAGCAATTACCAAAGCAAAGTCCAAAGGATTCTCTGATGTTTTGTTCCTTGATGCCGTAACTGAAAAATACATCGAGGAGGCTTCTACAAGTAATATTTTTCTTCTCAAGGTAACATTACTCATAAAAACATGGAACATGTTAAGGTATTAATATTGGTACATTTATATTAAATTTATGGATTTCAATGTTGCAAGTGAGCTTTTCTTATACACTATAAATATTTTGTAATTTAAAACTTATGTTTTTCAATACTGTCCTTGTATATGTGTACACACCAGAATTAGTACTTTAAAAGCTAAAATTACTTCTTTTGTTTTGATATAAAGTTTCATCTTCAGTACTGTAGCAGCAGATTCCTAATGTTTGATTGTTTTCCAGGGTAACGTGATTTCAACTCCATCAACCAAAGGAACTGTTCTGCCCGGAATCACTAGAAAAAGCATCATTGAGATTGCCTGTGGTTTGGGTTACCAGGTAATATACTCTGCTATGAGATACTCAGATAATGTAAATAGAAAAGCTTTGATTTTTAATGTTAACTTGTGTTTAATTTCTTATAACAATTTATGTGGAGTTGATTAAGGTTGAGGAACGTGAAATACCAGTAGATGAATTGTTTGATGCTGAGGAAGTTTTCTGCACAGGAACTGCGGTTGTTATAAATTCTGTCAACAGCATAACCTATCAGGGCAAAAGGTATGCAAAAGCTAGCATATGTCATATATGTTATTTACTGATTAAAGTGTATATACATATATATATTTTATAAAGTATGTTAACGTGTGTTATTGTGTGTGATTGATTTGAAGTTACGAAAATTCTATCTTACTGATATATATATGTGTGTGTGTGTGTGTGAGTATTGATTTCGTGTGGATGCAGAAGCGAATACAAAATAGGAACAAACACCATAGCTGGACAGCTATGTGAAATGCTAACAGGAATCCAAACCGGCCTTGTTGAAGACAAGATGGGATGGACCATGGAGCTTATTTGAACTCCTGCTGTGTGTTACAACAGCACAAATATTATAATAATCCTTTCAGGTTTTTCTTTATAACATCTTTATTTGATGAACCATGAGATGAAATAAGATTTTCCAGTAATGGCTGAGGATTTTACGATTATCAATCTTCTTTTATTATTTATATCTGTTTTTGATTTGTTTTCATGTGTTGTCCTGCTGTTGAGTGTTAGATTTGTTCACACCATATGAGGTGATTTACATGGACTCTTGTTGATATGAGAAACAGCTTGACGATTGTAATCACTAGTCAATAATAAATAATAAGGAGATGAAAATAAATTTTAACCATAAGTTCTTCCTTCTTAATAAAAATTATTATTATTATTATTATTATTAACCGTAATTTTTTGACAAATAATAGGTTTTTTCTTTTTTATTTACATATCGGATTTCTAATTAATATTGCAACTAAGATCTTCTAAAGTAAATCTTAACTGAAAATATTTGGGTTCCTCAAATTAAAAAACGAACTGAATTAAAATGAAAGAATAAAACTCGGATCAAAATTTGGTTTGTTGGCTTAAGTCTAGTTCTTTTATCCACCCAAGTTAATACGGGGAAAGAATACAAATTTATAATTAAAAAATAAAACATAAGGGATTAATGGCTCAATGTGTATAGTGTATACACATTTAGACTACTTCACAAATACAAATTTATAATTAAAAAATAAAACATAAGGGATTAATGGCTCAATGTGTATGGTGTATACACATTTAGACTACTTCACAAATCTTGTGCCAAACAGCAACAACTTTGAACAATCACAGGCACAGTAATTTTTGATTTCATAGGCAATGTGAGGTTCATTGGTTCCAACTTCCAAAAGGCCTTTTCAGGAGCATCTAAACTAGTCTAAAATCTAGGTTTTTCTGCATCCGATTCTTCAGTTATTGAAGAAACATTAATTCAATTAGATTTTGTTTTGTCTCTCTCTTTTGGTTCACCATTAAAAGTTAGATGCTCCCACTAGTATGTGAGATTTTTCCCCCACTCCTTGTGGACTGTCCCCCCCACTTTTTGTAAGTCAGTCTCTTCCATTGCTTCGAGCTGATCATTTGATCGTGTTAGAATACCTATCGTTGTTGGTCTCAATTGTACCCTAGACTAGTTCCAATCATTAAAAAAAAAAAAAGTTAGATGCTTTTAACGTGTAGTTGTTACAAGAAATGAGATCGAACAGAAGTTAGACTAGTAGTCTAACTTGCATTTGTTGGTTAATTTCGTTGCATGTGATTGCACCCAAACCCCCCTGTAGCCAACTAACTCCTCTCTGGGTGGACAAATTTGTCCTGCCACACACAGTGAGAGATATACATACATATATATATATACATATATATATGTACACACACATACATTAATTTCATTTCATTGTGTTAGACAAAATTTTCCTTTCATTTATCTTTTTCTTTTTCTTTGATGATTTTTTTTTTTTATTTTAAATGTTCTGAATTTTTTTGAAATAATTTAAATGTTCTTAAATTATTTAATTATTTATAGCTAAAATATGGAATTGATTTAATATATTTTATTAAAACATTTTAAAAAGTAATCTACTTTAAAAAGTAATTTTATTTTATCATATTAATTTAATATAATTTATAATAATAATTTTCATATTACTCAAAATATTAGACGCAATTATATTTTATTCTATCACATATTACACCAAATAGAACATAATACTATTTTTAATCACATCTTTATTGCACAAAGCATATTATTTTATTTTAATTCAGTCCCACACATTAATGAGACATTGTAGAGTTGTTTTGACTTGTCAACTAATTATTTTTTATCTCTTCCACACACACAAAAAAAAAAAAAAAAAAAAAAAAAAAAAAGAAAAAAAAAAGAAAAATTCTAATTATTCCTACTTGTGATTTTTCTTTACAATGAAGCATGAATTATATTACTGAAGATATAGATTTGGTAGATGAAATGAGATTTCAAATCTTAAACCTACCAAATCATATGTTTGGTCTTGAGAAGAGAAAGGATATTTCTCTCCCCGGGCCCACCTCTATTTCTTGTTAAGGGGGAATGGATGGCACATTTCCAACTCCTAATTGATAGGAATGAGGGAATTTCTTTTTTTTTTTTCTTTTTTGTCCCGATGATTTGTTTATTCTAAAATATATAAATTATTTATTATAATAAATATGTTTAATATAATTAATTAAAAATATTTTTATGAGATTGATAATTTAAACATCAATTAGTAAATAAAATTTATTCTTCTTTATAATTATTTTTTTAATTTTTTATATTTAATATATTCAAAAATTAATTTAATCTAATATATAAATATATATATATTCGTTCATTTCAATCCAGTCTAATCTCAACTGTATCAAACATATTACAACACTAATTCAATCTAATTCTACCACATCTAATCTTGCGCATCAAATGGAATCTCAAAGGTAAGATTTTTTCTTCTCTAACTAGGTATAGTTTTCATTTTATTTTTAAAAATAAATTCTTTCTAACCATCTAGACTCAAATGCTTTGCTCACGATTTTTTTTTTTTTAAAATTTAAATTTTTATTTTTTGAAATCTTATTTTTATGAGTTTTACCAACCACTAAAATATACCAAATCACAAATGAATCATGAAAAACTAGTTTTAGGATTACTGGTCATGTTTGAAATAAGTATCTTTCCAATAACCGAATGGATACATCATTTGAAGAGAGTTATATTGTTTATACAAGTATTTTGATATGTTATTTGAAAGTATTGAGCACTCTGTTAAGGTTTTGGAGGCAACTAAAAGAAACACACGAAGCTAATTGAGCATTTGTCATTGAATTTTGTTTTCCGTCAAGTCATCCAGAATATCATTTCAATACCAAGTGATAGTTTGTTAAATATTTGTGTGCAATTTTTTAATTTTTAAGATTGTATTTGTTAATCTTGTGTTAATCTTTAAATTCGGGAAGTTAGAACGAATGTTTATATTGTTTATATACGTATAATCCTATAGAAACTTAAAAATATTTTTGAAGAATATATTTTATTAAATTATTAAAAATTAAAAAATTGACAAGTACAAAAATTGTACATTAATATGTATTAGTACTTTTTCTTAAAATTTAATTAAAAAAGAAATGGCAATAGGAAGAAAGAAATAAGTGACTTCTATTAGACATGGAAAAGACTGAAGGGAGAATATTTGTGGCTGATTGCTTTGTCCACTCATATTCAATTTTACTGTCAGAAACTTGAACTTATGTGTTGAATTATTAGAATTGTTTTTGCTTTGATGACCCTCAGAAGTTTGTCCAGAATCTGAGAAAGTTGTATAATTTTTGGCTTTGTAAATTTGGAGTTAGCAAAATATTCTTGAATCAGTCAGCAACTTGATCTCACTTGATTCAACAGCAGGCAGTGATTCCATCATTAACAGGAAGCATTGGGGCCAGCCGCAAGAGCCTTGTTATGTACTTCCTCATTGGATTGGAGTCTCAGGCTGTGCCACCATTGCGCCTAATTGGGTTGGTGATCAAGAATACACTGAACCAGCTGGATTGGGTTGGTGATCAAGAATACACTGAACCAGCTGGATAATGATTGGGGTGAATTCCTGTTATGTGCCTAATTATTCTTCCATTGTTCGTATTAATGAAACTCTTAAATTATAAAAAACAATAAAATTAATAAACCGAATGAGAATAAAATCTGAATACAAATAATTCGTACATCAACTTTTGTCCTTAATATTGTTCAGATGTGTTACGAACAAATCATTCCAACTATCTGCAAGTCCTGGCAAGCACCAATGCATGCAATCATCATGTTTCTTTCCACCGGCTGTTGAGGGATGAGCATCTGCTCTGAACTCACTCTTACGCGAAATGTCCAAAATACTAAAATCAGACCCCTTCAGGGCCCCATGAAGGTGCTGATTCACCCACCGTTCTTCCACATTTGTTCCATTATTTTTCAGTGAGAAGATTTCTTCAACCTGAAAGTGATGCAAGGAATTAAAACTACTAACCTTAACAATAGAGTGTAACAGATAACTCAGGTATTGATTCATTCTACAGTAGTATACAAGTTGTGTTCCAATTAGCAGATTTATATTGTTCAATCAGAGACCATAATATGTGACTCACTTCCTCTGACGACAAAGGCTGCTGCCTTTGACAAGAACCACCCTGATCCCAGTCACATCCTTCAAAATGTCTTGGAGACTGCGTACGAAAGACTTTGATTGCACCTGGACGTGCAGTTTTGTCAACAAAATGTATCTGTCATCGAATCACAAATACTATAAGAGAAAATAGACATAGCCCTATGTTAAGATACCCAAGAGTCATTACTCCCACTAATATATTTGATCCTGTCAGGAGTGGTCATTTTTAGTATCAAGCTGGCTATACCCAAATGTTAACTCATGCTAGAGCATGTAGGATCATGAAGGGCTTTGACAACAGTTAGAGGAAGTATTTCTAATGAGTTATTCTAAATTGGGACATATAAAAAAGAATACATGAGACTGATGACATTTTAACAGAGTTTTGTCATGAGAAGGGCTTACAAATGGTTAAGAGGAAGTATTTCAAATGAGTTATGCAAAATTGGGAAATATCAAAAGTAGACAAGATTGATAACATATTAACATAATGTCGTTATCAAAAGGGCTTTGACAACAGTTAGAGAAAGAATTTCTAACAAGTTATGCAAATGCAAAATTGGGAAATATCAAAAGAAGTAGCCGAGACTGATCACTTTTCAACAGAATTTGGTCATTGGACACATGTTTACTTTGGGTAAGTGACTTTCTCTATTTTTCCTTTTTCCAGAGGGTAAACACGGATTAGCCACTGTCATCCCATTCTAAATTGCTTTGAAGATTATGCCACCCAGATTCTTCAATAAGTGAGATTTGAATGTTGTTGAGTATTATAACATTGTATGCATGTAAAAAGTAAAAAATCTCAAATTGAAAGCTAGTAGATAGCCAGTTCCTACGAAGACTTCACTATGTAAGATTATGATGACCTATAAGAACTAACTAAAACAGAAGACTTCACTATGTAAGATTATGATGACCTATAAGAACTAACTAAAACAGAACAATTCAATAACATACCGTGTGCTTTAAAACCTCCTTCAGACCAACATCAGGAGGAACAGGAGGGATTACAGGCTGATCCTTCTTAAAGAAAAGCATGGGTGATTTTACAGGGTCAAATTTTGAAGGAGCCCACCACCTATCAACAAAAGCAAATTTGGTTAGCAAATCAGTTGTGCAATATGAATTGTTCTTAATAAGAGCAATCATCAATCATGACATATATTTTATAATATGAGCAATTGATGGGGAGTGAGGGAGATCACAGCTTCAACTCCCCATAAACTGGTTTGGTTCGATTAAGCTTCATATGTAGCTCTTAACTTGGACGCGTAGACAGACCATAATGTATAGGTATCTTGAAATTGAGCATATAATACTGTTGCATGTTTCTAATCCAATGGAAAGCATGGTTCCTGCAAAATAATCCATTCGAACATGGAGCACAAAGTTCAGAAATTTATATCAAATATAACAGACAAGTTTAACCCACAGCATTCTCACCATTGTTGAAATCAATCAGAGAGCTACTTGTTTATCTGAATTCTGATCAACTGAAACCCAGAGAGAACAAAATTTCAATGTCACTATTTTGAGTAGTAAATTTTATTAACTGAAAACAAGATTTATGAATCGATCGAATTGCAATCTTACAACAGAGAAGGTTCAAGGATCAATAGGCAAAAATCCAAAACAATTAATGCAAGTCTAGTAACAACCAACAATCACACAGAGACAGATGCCTGCCAACTACCATAAAACTCCAGTGTAAAATTCTCAGCACATATAATGAAACTACCTATACAACCATTTCTTGCCATCTTAATATACAGATACGCAGACAAATGGTAAAGCCTCAGTAAAGGTCTCAAAGTCTACTCTATTCCAGTATCCAGCTTCCTTCCAACCCACTCCAGCATAAGATATATAAGATGCCACATCCAATTGTGAATTATATCAAGACATATTTAACCAATAAGAAAAAAAAAAAGTAATTACATGTTCTTCTTATAAATATGTGGGTGACATATTACCATATCATTCCCCTACAAGTGAGATAGCATAATCAGGAGTAAATACCAAAACAAGAATACATAAAGGCAGAAGCCAATTCATGTGAACTCACTTGGCCAATAAATATTTGATCAAGAGATCTACCGTGTCATGATTGGTATACAAAACAAGGCTGTGTAATTACTACAAGACAGTTGACATATTTAACATCTTTTTATGTGGATGCAAATTAAACTTTTCTAGATCTGATCTAATTTGCTTAGGTGATTCTAAATTGATGCATGACAATTAACCAAATAGAATTTAATGCCAAACCAAATTACTATTTTTTTCATAAAAAAAGGAAATTAATGGTAAATTTTATTAATTAATTATAAGGTAATAAGGAGAGAAAACTCATGTCTAATCATCGGTAATTAATTATGATACTTTACTTGATACCTTCATATTGTAATCAAATTTTAAGTCTTATCATAGGAATTTATTAATGCATATGAAAAATTTATTTTCTTATTATTAAAATAAATCTCTCATTATACAGTAGATTTTTGGACTAGTTGAAAAAATATATTATTCAAGGTTAAACAAAATTAATTTTATGGCATAGTAAATTTATACATATTAAAAATGGTTAATTATATAGTTAACCGGATAGCTCAAAGTTGAACACTGTGAAAAGTGAGCACATGAGTATCAATCACCTTTTCTTAATTTGTGTACAATAACAGGATAGCCTACAAATATTTAGAAAATAGACTCATTATCTTGTTTAAAGCCTTGAAAAACGCATCTTGCCGTGATACAACAAAACCATCAAACACAACCTCGAAGACGACATACGGCTAGCTCACTAGTTGCTCGAACTTCCTTGTCACAATCCCACACCACTCACTCACCATTCTCCGACACGTCATACACGCCAAGAAACAAGTGCTTGGCTGAGTGGTTGTGCACTAGCACATGGCACCGACGACACTACCTATGTTCCCACAGTTAACAGTCGTCGTAGACGACTATTGACGTAATAGGAAAACTGACTTGGAAATGTGCCGAACCACTCAGGGAAGGTGTGGGTGGGTTCTGTGCTAAGTGGTGGTGAACATATGCCAAAACAGTGACGCCAATTATGGTTCCATAAGGTCAATAACTTTCAGCTAAAACTACGAGCAGGTGAAGAAAAACGTGGTGAGTAAATTGTCCATTCTACAGCAACCTTGTATATCCCATTGTTTAAACAATTTCACTTGTATTCAACTGCTTAAAATACATAAGAATTTCTTAAAATTATAGAACAACAAAATTACTTTCATTTCTGTAACTCGTCTGGTTTAAAAGGAAAGGAAGGGTCCAGAGATCTCGCCTGAGAAATATACTTGAATATGCAAGCATAGCAGAAGACAAACCCTGAGATTGTTACTATAGAAGGACTTGCACGCTTCTGTGAGCACAAAGGGCAGAATGTTCTATCAGGTGGTGGTGGAATACCCTCTTTGGCTACCTGCTTAAATAATAAATTGAACTTGTTATTTTATCATAAAACCAAATTTCTTTTTCTCTTCAACTTTCAGCTTTGCCTTGTTAGGCCTTTAAGAAATAGCTACTATTTTATAAAGGACATAACATCTAATGCAGGTTAATCACACTCACATTAAAGAAGAATACTGCTGCAATCAAGCCAGTCTGTGCCTAGTCTAGTACTGCATATGTACACCTAAGTAATGCTCCTTGTATTGCCTGTAAACTTTTATTATGCCACATCAATATACCAGAATCTCAGAATAATTTCAGATGCATTATAACATTTTTCAGTATGCGCAGACAGGTTCAGTGTATAAAAGTATAAGAAAAATCACCAACTATACAAAGAAATTGAAATTATACCTTTTTCAACCACAGAAGGCCATGCAGACTCTCATGTTCACGATTTTGTATCTTTGAAATTCTAGAAGAATTATCCATCTACTTTCACATCAAAAAGGTGAAGTAAAAAGAACTGAGACATATACTGATATAAGAAAAGTTTTAATCCTTTTTATTAAAAATGAGAATTAGATTATAACATCGAACAGAAAATCATTAATGACTTATAATTCAGAACAGTTGTAGCTACATTTATTACCAGCTCTTGTCGTGTGGCTCAACAAATATGAATCCCAAGTATATGCAATCCCAAAGAATAAAATCCAGTAGCATCCAGCAGATATAAAGAAAGGACTCTGTGGTGCTTTTCTAACCCAGAACAGCAACTCCCATCACTGGAATTTAGTTGAGTATCATCCTTCTTCATTGTTATTCTCACCACTCTCCTTCGCAAACCATATAGAGATCCAGAAAAAGAGGGATCTGAAGAAGCATGTCATCAAAAAAAGAGATGGTAACTGAAACCATTTAACAAACTAAAAGCACAATTCTTCAATGATAACTGAAAGTGATATATGTGAGGTCTCAGCATAAACAGGAACAATATGTACAGAATGGAAATTGATACCCCAAAACAGAATTTGTCAGAGAAAATTTTGACTTTTGAAAAGACTTTATGGGTACTCTGGAGTGTTCCAGGAAAGGCATCACAAGGACTTTAAAAAATACAACATGAACCCTGAAATACTATACGCATCACCAGAAAAAGAAGTCTCAACTCACTACAATGCCAACGACATTATAACATCAAATCTTCATCCACCACCACAAAGCACAAAAAATTTCTTATTACATCAAGAGAACTGTTTGATTATTTGAGCTACCTCAATTACAGAGTCCAAAACCACGAGTACAGATGCATTTGGGAAGCAAGTCAACAATAAAATTTCTCATAGGACAGATCACACAATCCATAAAAAGGGAGTCAGTTTCACACCAAGAAACTGAAGAGCAAACGGAGACGGACCTTTATTCCGCAAACTATGGGTTTTAAGAATCAGCATAAGCAAAGCTAAGAATTCATCTTCATAGTGTAAAATCTTATGTAAAATTGTCTCCTTAATGCCAACACCTGCAGTATTCGACATAAAAGTCCAATAAATTAATAGGTTGAGGCAAAACCAACAATCAACCTAAACAATAATAGACAACAACGGGGCTGCCAGTTTATTAATGAAGCAAGCACATTTAAAGCACATCATTAAGTACCCATACAAATAAGCTAAAAATCAAAACGATACAGCACAAACACACATAAAGCAAGTAAATGATCAAGCTAATAATTAAAAAAACAAAAAAAAAAAAAAAAAAAAATTCAGGGGAGTGGACAAAAAGTTTATCAAGACATGGTCCTGGTAAAAAGTGAGCAATTTTAATGCATTTTGAAGCAAAATTTGCATCAACTTTCACTTCAAAAAACTTTACAATTTGTTTGTTGTTCAGTAAGCGAGTTCAGGTAGGTTCAATTAAGAGTGCAACTATCAAAATTCAGCGAAATAGCAAGCAAAAGCTTGGTCATAACATTGGCTACATCATCAGTACTAGATAAACAACCAATAAACAAATCACAAAGTCATATGACCACTTAAAAAGGGGAAACTTTTCAGTAAGAAAAGTGAAAATCATCATGAAAACTCAACTGGGTATGTGTTGTTTTCACTTGTGATAAACTAGGACAAGAAATTTAAAGGGCATATATGGAGAATCAATTATTCCATAAAAAGTAAGAATAATCTAGTCATCAACAATGCAAATATATACACAGCAAATCCAGCTCCTTCTGCTGCGAGTTTTCACTCCATATTCAATCCCAGATTGAAACAGGTCTTAAATTTAACACTGAAAGGTAAGATTAAATACTAAGTCTTAAAATCTTCAAAGAAAGAAAATACTTATATCACCACTGGTGTATTTTGTCCACATACAATAAAGGTCTCTACTGGTAAAAACTCCAGAGTTTAATCATAGTAGTAATATTTGTAAATGAAAAGCATCCTACCTAGCCAACTTCTCACATTGTCACCAGGAGTAGCAACGTTAATTCTGTAAGTTGTTTATTCTGATGCGGATTTGACTGAAGGTTTTGATGCTTCACTTGTTCTTGCTCATTCTGTGGTAGTGTGGTCAAAATCATCTAGGACAGTAACAAGATCCTCTGTGGTTTGTGGGGTCTTATGTTTCCTGCTTGGTCTCTGATAATTTTCTTGTTGTGTAGTGTTGTCTTGACCAGTAGTGGCACCTACTTGGGCAACATTAAACTTGGTGGCATCTAATTTTTAAATAATTTATGAATTATGAATTATGTAAATAATCAAAACATAGATGGTGTTTTAAATTTACATGAGCGACATAACACAAAAGAAGGAGATTGAAAACAACTCTTGTCCATGTAGCTTTAGCAAGTATAGCCGATTTCCTTGTAGTTCTTTCAAATGATATATACATTAGATAAATTGCAGCCAACTATTGAAGAAGGAAACTACTCGTTGAATAATAATTTGACCCGTCTGCATATGGCCATATCAAACTCATCGCCATCAGTAAAAACTACAACATATAGCCAGTTTATTAGAGTCTATAATAATTTATATAAAGAATAAAATTACGTACTTGAGATTTAGGAAGCCCCGATATAAACAATATAAAATCCTTAGGAGATAATTAGGCAAAGGAAGAGGAGGAAAAGACGAGGCAAATCGACGAGGAGATAGTTAAGAGATACAGATCAGTGAAAAATAATGGAGGCAGTAAGGTAGATGAGAACTTAGTTGAAGCGCGATAAGTGAGTGCATGTCAGTGGGCAGTAAGTGATTTGTTGAGTGAATAACGTGACCATATACATAGAACACCCAAAAGCTTTTTAATAAATTATCATTTGAACACTTAAATCAACATATAAAAGAAAAGTTTACTTGTACGGTTTTGACCCAAAAAAATAATAACAGAGCTTAATTAAAAAGGAAAAAAAAAAAATCTGATTCTTTATATCAACAGCTTAGAAAATTCTACCAAAAAGATATGATATTACTGGTCCAGCCAGGTAAGAGAAGTCCATATCTTTTCGACGCAAAATATCTCACGTTTTGCTTATGAAATTTTGCAACATTCAATATAAATTTTTTCTTTCTGTATTAAATAATCGTGAAAGAACAACTAAAATTATCACATACAAATTTGTATTTGAGCTGTTTGCATGAATATAAATTTAATAAACACAAATGTTAAGCCACATTCTCTTATCTCTTTCCAACACCGCCCGTACCATACTGCGTCCCAGGGATTCCGCACTGCCAAATACGTTGGTTAGAGAAAATAATGTTAGGTGCTTCATAAACTCAAATGGGAAATAACAACATATAATAATAATAATATATACTAACCCGCAGTAGGCTTCTAATGAAAAGGGTAGATATTCCCACGCCATAGATGGCAACTAAAAAAGCAAGGAACCAATCTTCAGTCACCATCTCGAGGGATGAGAGATGAGAGTGAAAGGGTGAGGCTTATTCAGACGAGAGATGTTGTGTGTTTGGAAAAATGGGTGTTTTGGGTTGGTGTCACTGGTAAGATCTCCTATGTTGTACAATGTGAAGTAGAGTGACCAGGGAGAAAAAGAGAAGGAAAAAATCAGTGTGTGTCACTTAGAGAGAGAGAGAGAGAGCAGTTAGTTAGCAGAGAGAAGAGATGAACTTGAGTGGGTTAGGACCCCGCTCAAAAGTGATCGCACACCAACAAGAAGATGAAATTGAAGGGCATGGGATCCAAGAAGACTTTCAAGCTAGGGTTTCTTAAGTACGCGAAGAACTTTCAAGTATCAAGACTGGTTGTAAGTGCATGACTTTTTTAGATCTATATGTCGTTTTTAAATAAATATGCTTGTGGTTGACTTAGTTTGACCTTTTCTTTTAGGTTGATTGCGTTTTTAAATATCTTCTGTTTGGACTTGTTAAATATTGCATGACTTTTGTTGATTGTGTTTGTTTGGGATTTACAGGTATAGGTTGTCATTTCCTCACTTAGCATTGATAGAAACAAGCACTCCATAGTAGTGGAATGGGATGTGTTGGAAAGAAAAAAAGGTAAGAGAACTTGACTTATAATGAGAGGAATGGCTCATGCTTGGCAATACGCTCCTTTCTTCTCTCTGTGGGTTTTCTTCACTAACTTTATTAATCCATATTAGTCTTTCATTTTTTGGGAAAAATAGTTCCATTGCTTGCACGCACTGCACGCACAACATATGTTTAATACAAACAGAAGTATTGAGAATCAAATTCTTTTTGTTTTGTTTTGTTTTTTTTTTTTTTTTTCGAAATTTAAATCCCATATATATAAGTTACAAGTTATTTGTGTATTTATTTTTTTAAAAAAGTTTCTACTTTTTAGTGGAAATGTACTCTCAATATATATATATATATATTTTGTTCTTTTGACGGTATAGAATAGATCTAAATATTTCTCCCAGGCCTAATTCCTAAATCATACATAAATTAAATTTATATTTTTATACCACTTAATCAACTAATGATATTTGATCTACATGTACCTAAATTCATTTTGTATTAAATACTTTTGCACTTCAAAGTTCATTAGAATTTATAATTTTGATTGAATTGGAGTTGAAGTTGAATATCACATTACATTATCTCATGTTAAGAAAGTTAAACAAAACTAATAGACTGTTTTAGAGAGAATTGGGCATTAGATCTAACCTATCAATAGTATCAGTTGTACATGCATACATAACAGACTTAAGCTGGAAATAAAGCTTCCACAAACATAACTTGGAAATGCATTTAAAAAAATGTATAGGTAACATGTATGAACAGTAAATAATTGGTTCGAAATTGAGTGTGATCCAGTGAATGAAACCTGTTGCATCCAAAATTTTTAAATAAATAATATATCACTTTCACAATTCAAAAAAAGAAAGTCCTGGTACAAATTATAAGGCAAATGTTCAAAATATCAGACCCTCGAGAAGAAAATAATTAAGAGGGCATCTAATTCGATTCAACTACCACTCTACAACTAGTTTCCAGATCCACTTGGTGGGACATCATATGATTTTTTATTTTTTAATAATTAATTTGACTCCCATAAAAAACAGCGACACACCCAAACCTACTGTCTGCTTCTCTCTCGCCAATTTCTCTTTCTCTGTAGCAGAGTCCCAACTAAATACCCTTTACGAAAGCATAAACCAACCCTTATCATCATCTCCCCATGGTCATCAGACCAACCAGCCTCATCGTGGATCGGACTAGGTCTAAACCTAGCGAGGGTACATCTTCAAATGTTGCTCATCTGCTTTATTTTTTCATTTTTTTTCTAGGTCTTTCGATTTCTTATTTTTCTGCTTTATTTTGATTTTTGTTTTCTGATCTGGGGTTTCTCAGGTATATCGACCTCCAAAACAACTCTCTCTCTCTCTCTCTCTATCAGAACATCCACTTTTTATTTTTTTTTTTCAAGCTGGGGTTTCTCAAGTACGCAAAGAACTTTCAAGTATCAAGACTGGTTGTAAGTGCATGACTCTTTTAGGTCTATATGTCGTTTTTAAGTAAATATGCTTGTGGTTGACTTAGTTTGACCTTTTTTTTTAGGTTGATTGCGTTTTTAAACATCTTCTATTTGGACTTGTTAAATATTGCATGACTTTTGTTGATTGTGTTTGTTTGGGATTTACAGGTATAGGCTGTCATTTCCTCACTTAGCATTGATAGAAACAAGCACTCCATAGCAGTGGAATAGGATGTGTTGGAAAGAAAAAAAAGGTAAGAGAACTTGACTTATAATGAGAGGAATGACTCATGCTTGGCAATACGCTCCTTTCTTCTCTTAGTGGGTTTTTTTTACTAACTTTATTAATCCATATATTTTGCGATCGTTTTCAGTACATTTTAGTCTTTCATTTTTTGGGAAAAATAGTTCTATTGCTTGCACGCACTGCACGCATTGCACGCACAACTTATGCTTAATACAAATAGAAGTATTGAGAATCGGATTCTTTTTGTTTTGTCACTGGTAAGATCTCCTATGTTGTACAATGTGAAGTAGAGTGACCAGAGAGAAAAAGAGAAGGAAAAAATCAGTGTGTGTCACTTAGAGAGAGAGAGAGACAGAGAGAGAGCAGTCAGTTAGCAGAGAGAAGAGGTGAACTTGAGTGGGTTAGGACCCCGCTCAAAAGTGATCGCACACGAGCAAGAAGATGAAATTGAAGGGCATGGGATCCCTCTGCTTCTTCTTCTTCTATCTCTATATCATAGCCAGTGGAAGAGATCGATGTCAATCTCCTTCCGTAGAAGAGATCGGCATCAATCTCCTCCGATCCGAGCAAGATAACAAAAACAAAACTTAACCCACAGATTCAAGACAGCGGCAACACAAGAAACTAAGGGTCTTACATGACCGTTTACAGTGGCCGTAAGAAAGGAGATTGACAGGGGCTCATGCTTGGCAATACGCTCATTTCTTCTCTCAGTGGGTTTTCTTTACTAACTTTATTAATCCATATATTTTGCGATCGTTTTCAGTACATTTTAGTCTTTCATTTTTTGGGAAAAATAGTTCCATTGCTTGCACGCACTGCACGCACAACATATGCTTAATACAACAGAAGTATTGAGAATCGGATTCTTTTTGTTTTCTTTTGTTTTTTTTTTTTCCAAATTTAAATCCCATATATATAAGTTACAAGTTATTTGTTTATTTATTTTTTAAAAAAAGTTTCTACTTTTTAGTGGAAATGTACTCTCAATATATATATATTTTGTTCTTTTGACGGTATAGAATAGATCTAAATATTTCTCCCTGGCCTCATTCCTAAATCATACATAAATTAAATTTATATTTTTATACCACTTAATCAACTAATGATATTTGATCTACATGTACCTAAATTCATTTTGTATTAAGTACTTTTGCACTTCAAAGTTCATTAGAATTTATAATTTTGATTGAATTGGAGTTGAAGTTGAATATCACATTACATTATCTCATGTTAAGAAAGTTAAACAAAACTAATAGATTGTTTTAGAGAGAATTGGGCATTAGATCTAACCTACCAATAGTATCAGTTGTACATGCATACATAACAGACTTAAGCTGGAAATAAAGCTTCGACAAATATAGACAAAACATAACTTGAAAATGCATTTAAAAAGAATGTACAGGTAACAAGTATGAACAGTAAATAATATGTTCGAAATCGAGTGTGATCCTGTGAATGAAACTTGTTGCATCCAAAATTTTTAAATAAATAATATATCACTTTCGCAATTCAAAAAAAGAAAGTTCTAGTACAAATTATAAGGCAAATGTTCAAAATATCAGACCCCCGAGAAGAAAATAATTAAGAGAGCATCTAATTCGATTCAGCTACCACTCTACAGCTAGTTTCCAGATCCACTTGGTGGGACATCATATGATTTTTTATTTTTTTGACTCCCATAAAAAATAGCCACACACCCAAACCTATTGTATGCTTCTCTCTCGCCAATTTCTCTTTCTCTGTAGCAGAGTCTCAACTAAATACCCTTTACAAAAGCATCAACCCACCCTTATCATCATCTCCCCACGGTCATCAGACCAACCAGCCTCATCGTGGATCGGACTAGGTCTAAACCTAGCGAGGGTACATCTTCAAATGTTGCTCCTCTGCTTTATTTTTTCATTTTTTTTCTAGGTCTTTCGATTTCTCATTTCTCTGCTTTATTTTGATTTTTGTTTTCTGATCTGGGGTTTCTCAGGTACATCGACCGCCAAAACAACTCTATCTCTCTCTCCATCAGAACATCCACTTTTTATTTATTTTTTTTCAAGCTGGGGTTTCTCAAGTACGCAAAGAACTTTCAAGTATCAAGACTGGTTATAAGTGCATGACTCTTTTAGATCTATATGTCGTTTTTAAGTAATTATGCTTGTGGTTGACTTAGTTTGACCTTTTTTTTTTTAGGTTGATTGTGTTTTTTAATATCTTCTGTTTAGACTTGTTAAATATTGCATGACTTTTGTTGATTGTGTTTGTTTGAGATTTACAGGTATAGGTTGTCATTTTCTCACTTAGCATTGATAGAAACAAGCACTTTATAGCACTGGAATGGGATGTGTTGGAAAGAAAAAAGAGGTATGAGAACTTGACTTATAATGAGAGGAATGGCTCATGCTTAGAAATACGCTCCTTTCTTCTGCCTGTGTGTTTTCTTCACTAACTTTATTAATCTATATATTTCGTGATCGTTTTCAATACATTTTAGTCTTTCATTTTTTGGGAAAAACAGTTCCATTGCTTGCACGCACTGCACGCATTGCACGCACAACTTATGCTTAATACAAATAGAAGTATTGAGAATTGGATTCTTTTCGTTTTGTCACTGGTAAGATCTCCTATGTTGTACAATGTGAAGTAGAGTGACCAGAGAGAAAAAGAGAAGGAAAAAATCAGTGTGTGTCACTTAGAGAGAGAGAGAGACAGAGAGAGAGCAGTCAGTTAGCAGAGAGAAGAGGTGAACTTGAGTGGGTTAGGACCCCGCTCAAAAGTGATCGCACACCAACAAGAAGATGAAATTGAAGGGCATGGGATCCCTCTGCTTCTTCTTCTTCTATCTCTACATCATAGCCAGTGGAAGAGATCGATGTCAATCTCCTTCCGTAGAAGAGATCGGCATCAATCTCCTCCGATCCGAGCAAGATAACAAAAACAAAACTTAACCCACAGATTCAAGACAGCGGCAACACAAGAAACTAAGGGTCTTACATGACCGTTTACAGTGGCCGTAAGAAAGGAGATTGACAGGGGCTCATGCTTGGCAATACGCTCATTTCTTCTCTCAGTGGGTTTTCTTTACTAACTTTATTAATCCATATATTTTGCGATCGTTTTCAGTACATTTTAGTCTTTCATTTTTTGGGAAAAATAGTTCCATTGCTTGCACGCACTGCACGCACAACATATGCTTAATACAACAGAAGTATTGAGAATCGGATTCTTTTTGTTTTGTTTTGTTTTGTTTTTTTTTCAAATTTAAATCCCATATATATAAGTTACAAGTTATTTGTGTATTTATTTTTTTAAAAAAGTTTCTACTTTTTAGTGGAAATGTACTCTCAATATATATATATTTTGTTCTTTTGACGGTATAGAATAGATCTAAATATTTCTCCCAGGCCTAATTCCTAAATCATACATAAATTAAATTTATATTTTTATACCACTTAATCAACTAATGATATTTGATCTACATGTACCTAAATTCATTTTGTATTAAATACTTTTGCACTTCAAAGTTCATTAGAATTTATAATTTTGATTGAATTGGAGTTGAAGTTGAATATCACATTACATTATCTCATGTTAAGAAAGTTAAACAAAACTAATAGATTGTTTTAGAGAGAATTGGACATTAGATCTAACCTACCAATAGTATCAGTTGTACATGCATACATAACAGACTTAAGCTGCAAATAAAACTTCGACAAATAGAGACAAAACATAACTTGAAAATGCATTTAAAAAGAATGTACAGGTAACAGGTATGAACAGTAAATAATTGGTTCGAAATCGAGTGTGATCCAGTGAATGAAACCTGTTGCATCCAAAATTTTTAAATAAATAATATATCACTTTCGCAATTCGAAAAAAGAAAGTCCTGGTACAAATTATAAGGCAAATGTTCAAAATATCAGACCCCCGAGAAGAAAATAATTAAGAGGGCATCTAATTCGATTCAACTACCACTCTACAGCTAGTTTCCAGATCCACTTGGTGGGACATCATATGATTTTTTATTTTTTTGACTCCCATAAAAAATAGCCACACACCCAAACCTATTGTATGCTTCTCTCTCGCCAATTTTTCTTTCTCTATAGCAGAGTCTCAACTAAATACCCTTTACAAAGGCATCAACCCACCCTTATCATCATATCCCCACGGTCATCAGACCAACCAGCCTCATCGTGGATCGGACTAGGTCTAAACCTAGCGAGGGTACATCTTCAAATGTTGCTCATCTGCTTTATTTTTTCATTTTTTTTCTAGGTCTTTCGATTTCTTATTTTTCTGCTTTATTTTGATTTTTGTTTTCTGATCTGGGGTTTCTCAGGTACATCGACCTCCAAAACAACTCTCTCTCTCTCTCTCTATCAGAACATCCACTTTTTATTTTTATTTTTTCAAGCTGGGGTTTCTCATGTACGCAAAGAACTTTCAAGTATCAAGACTGGTTGTAAGTGCATGACTCTTTTAGATCTATATGTCGTTTTTAAGTAAATATGCTTGTGGTTGACTTAGTTTGACCTTTTTTTTTAGGTTGATTGCGTTTTTAAACATCTTCTATTTGGACTTGTTAAATATTGCATGACTTTTGTTGATTGTGTTTGTTTGGGATTTACAGGTATAGGCTGTCATTTCCTCACTTAGCATTGATAGAAACAAGCACTCCATAGCAGTGGAATAGGATGTGTTGGAAAGAAAAAAAAGGTAAGAGAACTTGACTTATAATGAGAGGAATGGCTCATGCTTGGCAATACGCTCCTTTTTTCTCTTAGTGGGTTTTTTTTACTAACTTTATTAATCCATATATTTTGCGATCGTTTTCAGTACATTTTAGTCTTTCATTTTTTGGGAAAAATAGTTCCATTGCTTGCACGCATTGCACGCACAACTTATGCTTAATACAAATAGAAGTATTGAGAATCGGATTCTTTTTGTTTTGTCACTGGTAAGATCTCCTATGTTGTACAATGTGAAGTAGAGTGACCAGAGAGAAAAAGAGAAGGAAAAAAATCAGTGTGTGTCACTTAGAGAGAGAGAGAGACAGAGAGAGAGCAGTCAGTTAGCAGAGAGAAGAGGTGAACTTGAGTGGGTTAGGACCTCGCTCAAAAGTGATCGCACACCAACAAGAAGACGAAATTGAAGGGCATGGGATCCCTCTGCTTCTTCTTCTTCTATCTCTACATCATAGCCAGTGGAAGAGATCGATGTCAATCTCCTTCCGTAGAAGAGATCGGCATCAATCTCCTCCGATCCGAGCAAGATAACAAAAACAAAACTTAACCCACAGATTCAAGATAGCGGCAACACAAGAAACTAAGGGTCTTACATGACCGTTTACAATGGCCGTAAGAAAGGAGATTGACAGGGGCTCATGCTTGGCAATACGCTCATTTCTTCTCTCAGTGGGTTTTCTTTACTAACTTTATTAATCCATATATTTTGCGATCGTTTTCAGTACATTTTAGTCTTTCATTTTTTGGGAAAAGTAGTTCCATTGCTTGCACGCACTGCACGCACAACATATGCTTAATACAAACAGAAGTATTGAGAATCGGATTCTTTTTGTTTTCTTTTGTTTTTTTTTTTCCAAATTTAAATCCCATATATATAAGTTACAAGTTATTTGTGTATTTATGTTTTTAAAAAAGTTCTACTTTTTAGTGGAAATGTACTCTCAATATATATATATATTTTGTTCTTTTGACGGTATAGAATAGATCTAAATATTTCTCCCAGGCCTAATTCCTAAATCATACATAAATTAAATTTATATTTTTATACCACTTAATCAACTAATGATATTTGATCTTCATGTACCTAAATTCATTTTGTATTAAATACTTTTGCACTTCAAAGTTCATTAGAATTTATAATTTTGATTGAATTGGAGTTGAAGTTGAATATCACATTACATTATCTCATGTTAAGAAAGTTAAACAAAACTAATAGACTGTTTTAGAGAGAATTGGACATTAGATCTAACCTACCAATAGTATCAGTTGTACATGCATACATAACAGACTTAAGCTGGAAATAAAGCTTCGACAAATAGAGACAAAACATAACTTGAAAATGCATTTAAAAAGAATGTACAAGTAACAAGTATGAACAGTAAATAATATGTTCGAAATCGAGTGTGATCCTGTGAATGAAACTTGTTGCATCCAAAATTTTTAAATAAATAATATATCACTTTCGCAATTCAAAAAAAGAAAGTCCTGGTACAAATTATAAGGCAAATGTTCAAAATATCAGACCCCCGAGAAGAAAATAATTAAGAGAGCATCTAATTCGATTCAGCTACCAATCTACAGCTAGTTTCCAGATCCACTTGGTGGGACTTCATATGATTTTTTATTTTTTTGACTCCCATAAAAAATAGCCACACACCCAAACCTATTGTATGCTTCTCTCTCGCCAATTTTTCTTTCTCTATAGCAGAGTCTCAACTAAATACCCTTTACAAAGGCATCAACCCACCCTTATCATCATATCCCCACGGTCATCAGACCAACCAGCCTCATCGTGGATCGGACTAGGTCTAAACCTAGCGAGGGTACATCTTCAAATGTTGCTCATCTGCTTTATTTTTTCATTTTTTTTCTCGGTCTTTCGATTTCTTATTTTTCTGCTTTATTTTGATTTTTGTTTTCTGATCTGGGGTTTCTCAGGTACATCGACCTCCAAAACAACTCTATCTCTCTCTCCATCAGAACATCCATTTTTTATTTATTTTTTTTCAAGCTGGGGTTTCTCAAGTACGCAAAGAACTTTCAAGTATCAAGACTGGTTGTAAGTGCATGACTCTTTTAGATCTATATGTCGTTTTTAAGTAATTATGCTTGTGGTTGACTTAGTTTGACCCCTTTTTTTTTAGGTTGATTGTGTTTTTTAATATCTTCTGTTTAGACTTGTTAAATATTGCATGACTTTTGTTGATTGTGTTTGTTTGAGATTTACAGGTATAGGCTGTCATTTTCTCACTTAGCATTGATAGAAACAAGCACTTCATAGCACTGGAATGGGATGTGTTGGAAAGAAAAAAAAAAGGTATGAGAACTTGACTTATAATGAGAGGAATGGCTCATGCTTGGAAATACGCTCCTTTCTTCTCTCTGTGTGTTTTCTTCACTAACTTTATTAATCTATATATTTTGTGATCGTTTTCAATACATTTTAGTCTTTCATTTTTTGGGAAAAACAGTTCCATTGCTTGCACGCACTGCACGTATTGCACGCACAACTTATGCTTAATACAAATAGAAGTATTGAGAATCGGATTCTTTTCGTTTTGTCACTGGTAAGATCTCCTATGTTGTACAATGTGAAGTAGAGTGACCAGAGCGAAAAAGAGAAGGAAAAAATCAGTGTGTGTCACTTAGAGAGAGAGAGAGACAGAGAGAGAGCAGTCAATTAGTAGAGAGAAGAGGTGAACTTGAGTGGGTTAGGACCCCGCTCAAAAGTGATCGCACACCAACAAGAAGATGAAATTGAAGGGCATGGGATCCCTCTGCTTCTTCTTCTTCTATCTCTACATCATAGCCAGTGGAAGAGATCGATGTCAATCTCCTTCCGTAGCCGATCTCCTCCGATCCGAGCAAGATAACAAAAACAAAACTTTACCCACAGATTCAAGACAGCGGCAACACAAGAAACTAAGGGTTTTACATGACCGTTTACAGTGGCCGCAAGAAAGGAAGGAGATGGAAGAAGGTGGTGAGGAGAGAGAGAGAAAAGAAGTGGTTGAGGCCTGAGAGAGAAAAGGAAAGAGAGAGGAGAAAAAAATACATGCACAGATGAGAATGATGAATGACGCGGCAGCTAGGGTAAGTTTGAGAGAGGATTGGCTTTTATGTGTAAAGAAAAAAGAGAAGGAAAAATCAGTGTGTGTGTGACTTAGAGAGAGAGAGAGAAAGCAGCTAGTTTGCAGAGAGAATAGGTGAATTTGAGTGGGTTAGGACTCGCACAAAAGTAATCGCACACCAATAACAAGATGATAGGTTAGGACCCCCTCAAAAGAGATAGCACACCAACAAGAAGATGAAATTGAAGGGCATGGGGTCCAAGACCGAGAGTCAGTGGCTGTACACTTACGGATCACGGGGCCACCAAATAAATATGAGTGGTTGTTAACCGCGTGAGGAAAGTGCCTACCTACCACTACCATGAAATCTTTGACCTCTGCATGTACCGATTAAAGTTCATTAATATTTTTAATTTATCTTACTTCTCAAACTTTTTTTTTTGAAAATTCTTATTTCTGAAACTTACATAAATTGACGTATAAATAAGAACAAACTTACATCTACTTATCAACATGAGTTGCATATATATAACATATTTTATAATAAGATAACATTAAGTCCAACAAGGTGGTGAATAAAATCGATTTATAAACTTACTTTCTTTTTTTTTTTTTTTTTTTTTCTTTTTATCCTCGAATAGTGAATTCCATTAACAAAATTTATAAAAACAAGGAGTGGAGTTAGTCGACTGGATTTGAAAGAGGGAAAGAAAATTAATCCAATACACCAAAATAATCCCAACTCAGCAAGAAATAACAAATCCGTTTTGAATCTCAATCATCAAAAATAACTTTTCCATTTCTTTCTACTATTTTTACACGCTTCCCACCGATTCTCTTTAGCAATATATCCAAAGTTTCAAATAATGTGATCTTCACCATTTGCAGGCCAGATCACTTCATCATCATCATCGAGCGCTATGGACGGTCCTGATCAATTTTTCTTTTTTAAATACAAGTAATTCTCAATCTCGTAAGATCTTTCATGTGGACATTAGTAGGTTGAATTAATAAATTAGACCTTTAAGATTCATGAAGAATTCCAAAATATTGATTTCATCACAGCCATTAACTTATCTTGCCCAGAATATTGCTTAACTTATCTTGCCCAAAATATTGCTGTGGGTATTGCACTTTAATCAATTATATATATAATTATGGTGACGGATCACTAGAAAGAAAAGAAAAATTATATATATAAGAAGGGGTGGGATGTTTGGACGTGCAGAACACTAAGAACAAAATACTGGAAAAATTAAATTGATTGATGGAAGATCACGCCCTACGAGAAACAGAAGAAAAGAAAAATTGATGGATGCAGCAAAAAGAAAATAAATGGGAAACAATAAAATAATCAAACCTGAATTAATCAATCAAAACTCTATACTATCTGATACGATCCTCATACGTAAAAATACAATACATATAATCAAATTAAAATATAACTTCAAAAAAAGATTAAAATAGATTATTAACAAAAAAAAAAAGTAAACTATTAATTATATGTCAATTTAGAACTAAAGTTATAAAGAATTTTTACATATTATATGAAATGAACAATCTCTTCAATAAATTGAACCAACTCTTCTTCTTTGCCATTACACAACTAGCACTAAAAAATTATACTAAGATATCAAAGTCACAATTTTTTTTTTTACATATTATATTCTATTTTCACATCAGAAATAGATTATTATATGGTGGATGATTATTATCTGTTAATTGTTAATTGTTTTATTTTTGTATTGAATTTTGGGATTTCTATGTGTGATTAGTATACTTACAAATGAAAGAAATACAACAAGGAAATGAGAAAGGGAAAGGCAAAGTTGGAGGAAATTATAATAGTTGGACTGTGGTACAGAGCAATTTATTATTGCAACTTATGGTTGAAGCCGTTAATCGTAGATGGCGTGATGCTAATGGTTTGCTAAGCAGGCAAACAGTTGAAACATTGATACTCCCTATTCTCAATGAAAAACCTAATTGTAATAAGATCTACAATAATTATCAAAGTCGATTGAAATGGTTTAAGACACAATATCAAAGATATACTGAACTTATGCGTCATAGCTCTGGCTTTAGATGGGACCCAATCACAAAAAGATTCACTGCTAGCGAAGAAGTATGGGAAGACTATTTTAAAGTAAGGTTCTTGAATTTTTGTATATATTTAGTTTGATAACTACTTAATTTTTTACGTTTTTTATATTAACCTTTTTTTTTGTTTTTTTGTTTTTTTTATAGTCTCATCCAAAAGAACGACAGCTTCGCACAAAAAATTTTGTTGATTATGATGATTTGAGGGTTGTAATTGGGAATACAACTGCTTCAGGGAGATACGTAGTTGGATTAGGTGATGATACCGATGCAAGAATACTTGGAGTTCAAGATAGGCATACCAATATTGAAGATTATATATATGATGAGAATAATAATGCATTTGTGCAAAATCAACATGAATCATCACACCAAGCTTTGCCACTTGAACGATCTACTTCACCTAAATACTATCAGGGCATGAGTTCCTTCAAAAAGCACTAATCAGAAAAAGAGGAATAGAACTGATTGTGAAGGATCTAGCTCATTTGAGAATAACTAAAGCGAAGTTATAGAAAAAATTTCTCTCGTCATTGATTCAATTGCCACTGATTTTCGAGGAGTTCGCAACCTAATGGAGAAAAGGGAGAGTGACAGGGAGAAAAAGGAAATAGAAAAAGTAGAGAAAGAAAGAAAAAAATAATATATGGGATGCCATAAAAAAGATCTCAAACTTAGATAATTCTGCCCGTTACAAGGCACTTGCATTGCTTAATACTAAAACAAAAAAGGATGCATTTTTGAAAATGTCACCTGAAGAGCGTGCAGCTTGGATCACATATTCCTGAATGAGTGTGGTTATATGAACATCATACAGTTTAGTTTAAAATATTTTGGTGTAGGTTTAAATTTGAATTGTTTTCAATTACTAGTTGGACTTATTTTTATTATGACTTGTTTATCAATTTTGGTTGGAACTAGTTAATTATTAATATGAGATGTTTTATTATTAATTTTGTGGTTGTTTGTAGTGTTATATACATAATTAGTGTGGTGATAATGAAAAAATTAATAATATGAGACTAGCTTGGACTTATTTTATATATATAGTTTTGTTTTTTGTTTGTAGGTAGTTTTCTATATAAAATGGATCATCATAGCATAACTAATGAAATAGAAGAAATGGAAGTCGAGGAAGAAGAAATTGAGGGAGAAGAAGTGGAAGATATGGAGGAAGAAGAAGATGAAGAATAAACGGAAGAAGAAGAAAAGGATGAAGAATTTTATGAAGCCATTAAATATTTATTGATGGCAATTCAAGCTATAGTCCATATGCTACATGAGTTTATGATTCTCATACGTGCTTATCGTATTGAACGTCCATTAACTCGACGATCAATAACTACAACTGGATACAATTATATACACAGAGTATTGAATGAGGATCCTCAAGATTTTCGACAATTGTATCGAATGTATCCAGATGTGTTTCGCAAGTTATGCAACATTTTAAGAGAAAAAACGCTTTTAGAGGATACAAGATATATTTGTGTAGAAGAAATGCTTGGCACATTTTTGCTAATTGTTAGTCAAAATAGTAGATATTGTCAAACTCGTGATACATTTAGTCGATCACATTTTACTACTAGCAAGAATTTCAACAAAATTTTGAAAGCATTGGATACGATTGCACCAAAGTTGATGGTCAAACCTGAATCCACTGTGCCATCTAAGATAAGGGAAAGTACAAGATTTTACCCTTACTTTAAGGTAAACGTTCCATTATTTATATCTAATTATTTAATAATTAGTTATAATAATATTGTTATTTTTATAATTATTCTTATAATTTATTACTATGTAAACTTCGATTTTTATTTCATGATTGTGTTGGAGCTATTGATGGCACACATGTACCAGCAATGGTAACTGAACGTGATGTTAGCAGTTATCGCAATCGTCATGGAACAATATCACAAAATGTATTAGCAGCTTGTAACTTCGATTTGGAATTCATATATGTGCTTAGTGGGTGGGAGGGGTCAGCTCATGATTCACGAGTGCTAAACGACGCTTTATCGAGAAGGAATGGGCTTAAAGTGCCACATGGTAATAATTTATTATTCATTTTAATTATATATATATTTTTTGGGTTAAGAAATTAATTTGATATTAGATTATACATTACATATTACTTATTTATGCATTGAATCAGGCAAATATTTCTTAGTAGATTGCGGATTTCCAAATCGACGTCAATTCTTAGCTCCATTTAGAGGTGTTTGATATCATCTCCAAGATTTTGCTGGTCAAGGTCGTGACCCTGAAAATGAAGTTGAGTTATTCAAGTTTTGTCATTTTTCTCTAAGAAATGTTATTGAAAGGATATTCAGTGTATTCAAATCAAGATTTACAATTTTCAAGTCTACACCTCCATTTCCTTATCGGACACAAGCAGATCTAGTGTTAGCTTGTGCAAGTTTACACAATTTTCTTCGTAAGGAATGTCGATCTGATGAATTTCCTATTGAATCGAATAATGAATCTTTTTCATCTTCATCACCACCCACTAATGAAGAGGAATTTGAAGCAGTCTTTTAAACACAAGAGGAACAACGAGAAAGTACAAACCAATGGAGAGCTAGTGTGGGGTCCGGGATTTGCCTATACTGGGGTCCCCTCGGGCTGGCCCAGGTTTGCCCCGCGAGCCCACTCACTAGGTACTGTCCCTGGTCAGGGGATTTCTCTCGCCTCCCCCAGCTGCCACTCGAACCTCTGACCCTCAAGGATAAGAGTGTTTAAATTGCAAGCTGGGTACCAATTGAGCTAGCTCAATTGGTACCCAGCTTGCAATTTAAACACTCTTATCCTTGAGGGTCAGAGGTTCGAGTGGCAGCTGGGGGAGGCGAGAGAAATCCCCTGACCAGGGACAGTACCTAGTGAGTGGGCTCGCGGGGCAAACCTGGGCCAGCCCGAGGGGACCCCAGTATAGGCAAATCCCGGACCCCACAATAAAAAGGCGCCTTTTTATTGTGGGGTCCGGGATTTGCCTATACTGGGGTCCCCTTGGGCTGGCCCAGGTTTGCCCCGCGAGCCCACTCACTAGGTACTGTTCCCTCCCCTAGGGACTTTCTTTCGCCTCCCCCACCTCTCGAACCTGGCACCAGGGGCTTAATACCAAATTCTTAGAGAAGTGGGTACCAATTGAGCTAGTAATTGTAAAACCCAAAACCGCGTTCGTCGGAGAGCGAAATAATTTCCGATGGATCGCGTCCGATCGGAAATATATAAATATCGAGTCTGGAAATAATTGGAATAATTATTTTCGTTTTAGAGAAATAAATTCGGGTTCGTGAGACGGACTCGAGATTTATTAAATAATTCCGAGAATGCAAACCCGAGGTTTAATCAAAAGTGAATTCCAGGACGAACGGACGGAATTCGGGCTTGGAAGCTAAATCAAGAATGCATGGTAGAGACTTAAAGAAGTAAAATTTGTGCATGGGAGTGACACATGTCGCACATGCATTGGATGAGCAAAACAATTATTATTAATATAGGTAGTGATGTTGAAAAAGAAGAGAGCAATATTGATAGCATGCTCGGTCACAAATAGACAGCCATCATTCGGTCAAACAAAGTTATAAAAAAAAAAAAAAAGAAAAAGAAGAAATGACATTGATAGACAAATGAACCAAATATCACGTTCGGTCATCATTCAAACCGAAAGTGAGCTGCTGCTCATGAGTAAATGGAGAGAGAGCGAGACTGAGAGCATCTAAAGCAAGCTGTCAACTTCTTCTTCTTCATTTCAAAACAGAAACTGAAGACAAGAGTTGCTGCTCTTGAAGTTTAGAGAGAGGCCGAGAGCATTCAACTTCTTCTTCTACCTCATTCTTCCTTGCTCGTGAGAGATAGAGAGATCAAGAGAGGGCCAGCATCTGCATGCAACATCTGATTCATCCTTGAGCAGATCTGAGCAAGCTGGAGCAAGCAAGGTAAGCTGCTGTCACCAGGTAAGAAGCTGCTGTCAGCGAGAGAGCTGCCATGCTGCCTTTGCTGTGTGCTGTCGCCGCTGTTGAACAAGGTGCTGTTAGCGTGAGCTGCTGCCAGCGAAGGGAAGCTGCTGTCACGTTGCTGTCGCCATGCTGTCTTGCTGCCTGGTGCTGCACATGCTGACCAGCTGCTGTCAGTTGCTGCCGTGAGCTGAGTTGCTGCTGAGCTGAGTTGCTGCCGTGAGCTGAGTTGCTGCTGAGCTGAGTTGCTGCAGAGCTGAGCTGCTGCCAGGTGCTGTGTTGCTGCTGTCTGGACGTGAATGTGCTGCTGCCTGACTGTGAAAGCTGCTGCCAGGCGCTGTCCTTGCTGCTGCTAGGCTGTCATGAGAGCTGAAGCTGCCGTGCAGAGCTGCTGTCAAGTCTGTCCGTGAATTATACATTCAGACTTGAAGTGGAACAGCAAGAAAAGACGCCAGTTGCTGGTAGAAGAAGAAACTTGCTGCCGCGAATAAGTCGTCGCAGATCGGAAGCTATTTCGAAGCTGAGAACAGCTCGCTTCTTGGGTAAAGTGCTGTCCCCTTTTGTTTTTGTTGAGTTGTTTCAAGTAAGTAGTAAGCGTACGAATGATTAGAGTTGAATTAAGCGAGCATATCCCAATGCAATTAAGTTTTTGCGGGCTGTCGTCATGTGCAGTTTTTATGCTCGTCATACGCAGTTTCTTTATGCTCGTTTTGTGCAGTTTTTATGGTGATTCAGGATTGATTTTAGGTGCAGCTTTTATGCTGATTTAAGGTTAGATAATGAGCTGTTATAGGGCTGTTTTGTGAGCAGTAAATGTGCTGTTTGTGGCCTGTCGAAGCGTGAAGTTGCATGCTGTTTTGGTGCCGTTTGCATGCTGTTTTGGTGCCGTTTGCATGCTGTTTTGGTGCCGTTTGCACGCTGTTTTGGTGCAGTTTTGCATGCTGTTTTGGTGCCGTTTGCATGCTGTTTTGGTGCCGTTTGCATGCTGTTTTGGTGCCGTTTGCACGCTGTTTTGGTGCAGTTTTGCATGCTGTTTTGGTGCCGTTTGCACGCTGTTTTGGTGCAGTTTTGCATGCTGTTTTGGTTTAGAATTACAAGTTACTTTGACATCAAAACTGCCCCAATTAATCGCGTACGCTAGTTCGACAAATATAAGTTGTTTTGTAGTAATGTTAAGCGATGTTTTTGCATCGAAACTATAGGTTTGATTGTTGCGTGTTGTTTTGATGATAACCATAGAGTTTTGAGTATTTTAAGTCGCGATAACGAATCGGTTGGAAATAGTTTTCGCGTACGAGTATGAGTTATCCGTTTTGTTATCGTGCGAGGATAGTCACTTGAATTATTGTGTTTATAAATCCTCGTATGGCTTAAAGTTTAGTTACGCACGAGTTATGTTTTAACGATATCTCGATCGAAATCAATTGTAGGTGAATCGGGAATCGAACGAGAGCCGTAACGGGAAGCGGTGATAAGTATTTTGGAAGCAAGTAGTGAGTGTGGATTTTTAAAAGTTTTCATACATTCTGTTATTGAATGCAATCAGTTTTAGCAAGTAAAAGGTTTTGAGATTCTAGTAAAAGTTTATAGTTTTCAGTTTATCATCTATAAATGCATGTATAGCTTTAAAGTTTATGCTATGAATATGTTTATATCCTTCAGTAAAGTAATTGAGCAAGTTGAAATTATATACATGCATAGAGATAGTATTTGTGAAAGTTATTTTGCGATATTATAGCATATTGCCGAGATTTCATTTTATATATGCCTATGGTTTACCCTAGCCCCTAAGATTACACCCGGCCGAAAGTATTCCATACGTGTACGGTAGATGGGGGGAGTTACTAACTTTGGGGGAATCGAGTCTGTCAGTCACCCTCTGCACGTATGGGATAGTGTAGATCTGCCTGATGTTGGAGGGATTCGCGATCCCAGAGTTGTATCCACATCTGCGACTACACATGGTGAGAGTTCCCCTATCCTAGTGGCGTGTTTTCGCACCGTCACGAAGGACAAGATTTCCCTGGGTTGCCAGATAAGGCTAGTAAGAAAATAAGAAAAGTTTTAAGAAAAGTTTGATAAATAACTTTCGCAGCTTTTAAACGAGTTTACAGTTTTCAGGAAAAGAAAGTAAGTAAGTAATAGTTTTCCAATCTATTTTTGGGAGGAATAGTATTTTTAAGCAAAAGTACAGTTTATGTAAATTTACCCACTCACTGAGTTATTCTCACCATTGTTTTCCTGTTTTCTTAAAAACCTCCCTCAGGTGCAGGTGCAAGTAGCGCGGTTGACGTATCTCCTTCAGACAGACAGGCCAGCTAGACACGCGTGACCAGATTGCACTATTTTCTAGCATAACATCATGTATTGTATTTACTATCATTTTCCAGATTCTCTAGTTTTGAAAAATATTATTTTGAGTTAAGGATTTTATGTAAATATCATGCATGTCGTTTTTAAGATTCATTCAAGTTACTTCCGCTTAATTGCATGATTATGAGTTTGAAAATGGCCGGAGGCCTATTGATTATAGAAATTGTTTGTGAATACAATTATACAGGTCTTATGAGATATTTTACAGGGTGGAATTTTAGAAAAACAGTCGTTGTGCTGCCGGTTTTCTGTGAAAATTCTATTTTCATAAAGTTATTTTCAACGAACAAAATTCCCACCCTTTTTCAGAATAAAAAGGATTTCAAGTATTTTAGAAAAGAAAAGAGGCTTAGCTTCACGGGAACTTTCCAGTCAGAGCAGATCTCGACTGGGGAGCCACCGTGGGGTTGCCGGGCAGGTCGCCTAACTAGTAGTTAGAAAGGGGCCTGTCAACGTTGGTATCAGAGCAAAGATTTTAAATGCATTGCATGATTTCTAAGCATTTTCATAGTACTTCTCAAACATTATACGAAGTGCAGTGAGTCATGTGTCGTGTCGGTCGTCCGCGTACAAGGAGAGCCGCGGAAAATGCTCCACCTCTTGCTCCAGAAATAAGGGAGCAAGTAAATGAGTCCGTCAATGATCCTTAGCCAGGGGTTCCAGTTGAGCCACCGGTAGTAGAGCCTGAGCAGGATCTGATCGAGAGATTAGCCCAGGTTATCCAAGGGCTAAGGCCTCGAGCACCAAGCGCCACCGTTGAGAGGGCAAGGAAACTTGGTCCCGATGCTTTTGACGGAACAGGTGGTCCAGAAATTGCAACAGAGTGGTTGGATAATACTAAAAGAGTGTTGGAATAGATGGAATGTACCGATCTCCAAAAGGTGTCAATTGCTTCATTCTTACTTCGAGCGTCAGCTAGAGATTGGTGGGATTCCGTCAAGCGAAGAGCAATCGAACAAGTCACATGGGAAAAGTTCAAAGAAGAGTTTAATGAGAAATTCTACCCCAGGGCATACAAAGACGCAAAGATTGAGGAATTTTACAGTCTTGTGCAGGGTAACATGACAGTAGAAGAGTATGAGAGGAAATTTACTGAATTATCCCGAGTGGCACCGTTTATAGTGAATAACGAGGTGAACAAGTGCCATAAGTTTGTGCAGGGACTGAATCCGAAAATCAAGGCATATGTGGTAGCTACTCCTACCGGAGATTCCTTAGTAGCAGAGAGTGTTTGTAGAGATTGTGATATTGTACTTAGGGGGTAGATCCTTTCCAGTTAGTTTGATGATGTTGGATCTATGTGATTTCGACATTATATTGGGTATGGACTGGTTAGCTACGCATCATGCCGTGGTGGATTGTTTTCAAAAAGAAGTCAAGTTTAGTTCGGTTGGAGAGTCAGATGTAGTATTCCGAGGAGAGCGTAAAATGCTTCCATCCCGTATCATATCAGCCATGACCGCCAGAAGAATGTTAAAGAAGCAATGTGCAGGTTATTTGGCTTATGTGATAGATTCGTCTGAGAGGGAGACTCAGCTAGAAAATATTCCTGTGGTTGCAGAGTTTTCTGATGTGTTCCCAGAAGATCTTCCAGGTTTACCTCCGGATAGAGATATTGAATTTGAGATTAATCTGATGCCGGGAACAACACCAATTTCCAGAGCACCGTACAGGATGACACCTCCAGAGTTGAAGGAATTGAAGGTTCAGTTGGAAGAATTGGTAGACAAGGGTTTTGTTAGATCCAGTGTATCTCCTTGGGGAGCACCAGTGCTCTTTGTTAAAAAGAAAGATGGCAGTATGAGATTGTGCATTGATTACCGGGAATTGAATAAGGTGACTATTCGGAATCAATATCCTTTACCGAGGATTGACGATCTGTTCGATCAGTTACAAGGTGCAAGGTTGTTTTCTAAGATAGATCTGAGATCAGGGTACCATCAGTTGAAGATCAAGGGAGATGATATTCCTAAGACTGCCTTCAGGACGCGTTATGGACATTATGAATTCTTGGTTATGCCTTTCGGGCTAACCAATGCCCCAGCGGCATTCATGGCATTGATGAATCGGGTGTTCCATGAATTTTTGGATAAGTTTGTCATAGTGTTCATTGACGATATATTGGTGTATTCGGGCAGTAGGGAAGAACATGCTGAACATCTGAGACTAGTTTTACAGACGTTAAGAGAGCAGCAATTGTATGCAAAGTTCAGCAAGTGTCAGTTCTGGTTGAATGAAGTTTCATTTTTAGGCCATGTGGTTTCAGCTGATGGGATTAGTGTTGATCCTCAGAAGATTGAAGCGATTGTGAACTGGAAATCGCCTACAACCGTAACTGAGGTTAGGAGTTTCTTAGGTTTGGCAGGTTATTATAGGAAATTTGTCGAAGGATTTTCTAAGATTGCCATCCCATTGACGAAGCTCACCAGAAAGGAAGCAAAGTTTGAGTGGTCAGAAGCCTGTCAGAAGAATTTCGATGAATTGAAGACAAAATTGGCTACAGCTCTAGTGCTTACTCTTCCTTCAGGAAATGAAGGCTTTGTGGTGTACAGTGATGCTTCGAGGCAAGGTTTAGGTTGTGTTCTGATGCAAAATGGAAAAGGTGATAGCTTATGCTTCCAGGCAGTTAAAGAAGCACGAGCAGAATTACCCAACCCATGATCTAGAGTTGGCCGCAGTAATTTTTGCACTTAGGATTTGGAGGCATTACTTGTATGGAGTTCGATGTCAGATATTTACAGATCATAAAAGCCTTCAGTATTTGTTCTCTCAGAAATAGTTGAATATGAGACAGAGGAGATGGTTAGAGCTGCTCAAGGATTACGATTGCACCATAGAGTACCATCCCGGGAAAGCAAATGTAGTAGCCGATGCATTGAGTAGGAGACCTTCCAGCTCGGTAGCTCATTTAAGAGCTGGGTATCTTCCATTGTTAGTAGAGATGAGATCTTTGGGAGTTAAATTGGAAGTAGGGAATTCAGGTGCATTGTTAGCTACTTTCCAAGTTCGACCGGTACTCGTGGATAGAATCCGAGAGTTTCAGATTCAGGATCCTCAGTTAGTCAAAATCAGACAGGAAGTAGAGTCAGGCCAGCAAGGAGACTTCTCAGTCAGGGATGATGGTACGTTGAGGATGAGACAGAGACTATGTGTTCCAAATGTGGCAGAACTCAAGAAAGAAATTTTAGATGAAGCTCACTCCTCAACATACGCTATGCATCCGGGAAGTACGAAAATGTATCATACCTTGAAAGAGCATTACTGGTGGAAAGGTATGAAGAGAGAGATAGTTGAATTTGTGTCAAGATGTTTGATTTGTCAGCAGGTGAAAGCCGAGCACCAGAGGCCATCAGGACTTCTTCAGCCACTTCCCATTCCGGAGTGGAAATGGGAGTGTATTACTATGGATTTTGTGGTAGGATTTCCTCGGAGTCGAAATGGTTATGACAGTATTTGGGTAATAGTAGATCGACTTACGAAGTCAGCTCATTTCCTACCTATCAGAAGTACTTATTCTTTGGATCGATTGGCTAAGTTGTATGTTGATGAGATCGTGAGATTACATGGGGCTCCAGTGTCTATCGTATCAGATAGAGATCCGAGATTTACATCCCGATTTTTGGCCTAGCCTCCAGAAAGCATTAGGTACTCGATTACATTTCAGTACAACATTTCATCCGCAGACAGATGGTCAGTCTGAGCGTACCATTCAGACTTTAGAGGATATGCTCAGATCTTGTGTGATAGAGTTTGAAGGAAGTTGGGATTCTCATCTGTCCTTAATCGAGTTTGCCTATAATAACAGCTATCAGGCTAGTATCGGTATGGCACCGTATGAAGCACTTTATGGAAGACGGTGTAGGACACCAATATGTTGGGATGAGATGGGCGAGAGAAAGTTGATTGGGCCCGAGCTTGTTCAGATGACTACAGATAAAATCAAAGTTATTCGGGACAATCTGAAGATAGCCCTGGATCGTCAGAAAAGTTACGCAGATAAGCGTAGGAAGGATTTGGAGTTCTAGGTCGGGGATAAGGTGTTCCTACGGATATCTCCATGGAAAGGAATAATTCGTTTTGGGAAGCGAGGTAAGTTAAGCCCTCGGTATATCGGTCCCTATGAAGTGATTGGCAGAGTAGGTGAGGTAGCATATCGACTTGAACTGCCAGTAGAACTTTCCAGGATCCATAATGTATTTCATGTCTCGATGCTCCGTAAGTACATAGCAGATCCTTCGCACGTATTATCAGAGCAGCCAATGGAACTCAAGGAGAACCTATCTTATGAGGAGACCCCAGTTCAGATTCTTGATAGGAGAGATCAGGTTCTTCGCAGTAAAGTTATTCCGTTAGTTAAAGTGTTGTGGAGGAATCATGCAGTGGAAGAGGCCACGTGGGAGCACGAGGAGCAGATGCGCAGTCAGTATCCGCATCTTTTCGATACAAGTAAGTATCCTCAGTTATTCGAGTTGTGAATTTTTTTAATTCAAGAAAGTATTGAGTATGTTTGATAAATTCTAGTGCTGAAATGCATTGCATGAAAGTTGTGTAAATTTCGAGGACGAAATTTTTATAAGGAGGGGTGAATTGTAAAACCCAAAACCGCGTTCGTCGGAGAGCGAAATAATTTCCGATGGATCGCGTCCGATCGGAAATATATAAATATCGAGTCTGGAAATAATTGGAATAATTATTTTCGTTTTAGAGAAATAAATTCGGGTTCGTGAGACGGACTCGAGATTTATTAAATAATTCCGAGAATGCAAACCCGAGGTTTAATCAAAAGTGAATTCCAGGACGAACGGACGGAATTCGGGCTTGGAAGCTAAATCAAGAATGCATGGTAGAGACTTAAAGAAGTAAAATTTGTGCATGGGAGTGACACATGTCGCACATGCATTGGATGAGCAAAACAATTATTATTAATATAGGTAGTGATGTTGAAAAAGAAGAGAGCAATATTGATAGCATGCTCGGTCACAAATAGACAGCCATCATTCGGTCAAACAAAGTTATAAAAAAAAAAAAAAAGAAAAAGAAGAAATGACATTGATAGACAAATGAACCAAATATCACGTTCGGTCATCATTCAAACCGAAAGTGAGCTGCTGCTCATGAGTAAATGGAGAGAGAGCGAGACTGAGAGCATCTAAAGCAAGCTGTCAACTTCTTCTTCTTCATTTCAAAACAGAAACTGAAGACAAGAGTTGCTGCTCTTGAAGTTTAGAGAGAGGCCGAGAGCATTCAACTTCTTCTTCTACCTCATTCTTCCTTGCTCGTGAGAGATAGAGAGATCAAGAGAGGGCCAGCATCTGCATGCAACATCTGATTCATCCTTGAGCAGATCTGAGCAAGCTGGAGCAAGCAAGGTAAGCTGCTGTCACCAGGTAAGAAGCTGCTGTCAGCGAGAGAGCTGCCATGCTGCCTTTGCTGTGTGCTGTCGCCGCTGTTGAACAAGGTGCTGTTAGCGTGAGCTGCTGCCAGCGAAGGGAAGCTGCTGTCACGTTGCTGTCGCCATGCTGTCTTGCTGCCTGGTGCTGCACATGCTGACCAGCTGCTGTCAGTTGCTGCCGTGAGCTGAGTTGCTGCTGAGCTGAGTTGCTGCCGTGAGCTGAGTTGCTGCTGAGCTGAGTTGCTGCCGAGCTGAGCTGCTGCCAGGTGCTGTGTTGCTGCTATCTGGACGTGAATGTGCTGCTGCCTGACTGTGAAAGCTGCTGCCAGGCGCTGTCCTTGCTGCTGCTAGGCTGTCATGAGAGCTGAAGCTGCCGTGCAGAGCTGCTGTCAAGTCTGTCCGTGAATTATACATTCAGACTTGAAGTGGAACAGCAAGAAAAGACGCCAGTTGCTGGTAGAAGAAGAAACTTGCTGCCGCGAATAAGTCGTCGCAGATCGGAAGCTATTTCGAAGCTGAGAACAGCTCGCTTCTTGGGTAAAGTGCTGTCCCCTTTTGTTTTTGTTGAGTTGTTTCAAGTAAGTAGTAAGCGTACGAATGATTAGAGTTGAATTAAGCGAGCATATCCCAATGCAATTAAGTTTTTGCGGGCTGTCGTCATGTGCAGTTTTTATGCTCGTCATACGCAGTTTCTTTATGCTCGTTTTGTGCAGTTTTTATGGTGATTCAGGATTGATTTTAGGTGCAGCTTTTATGCTGATTTAAGGTTAGATAATGAGCTGTTATAGGGCTGTTTTGTGAGCAGTAAATGTGCTGTTTGTGGCCTGTCGAAGCGTGAAGTTGCATGCTGTTTTGGTGCCGTTTGCATGCTGTTTTGGTGCCGTTTGCATGCTGTTTTGGTGCCGTTTGCACGCTGTTTTGGTGCAGTTTTGCATGCTGTTTTGGTGCCGTTTGCATGCTGTTTTGGTGCCGTTTGCATGCTGTTTTGGTGCCGTTTGCACGCTGTTTTGGTGCAGTTTTGCATGCTGTTTTGGTGCCGTTTGCACGCTGTTTTGGTGCAGTTTTGCATGCTGTTTTGGTTTAGAATTACAAGTTACTTTGACATCAAAACTGCCCCAATTAATCGCGTACGCTAGTTCGACAAATATAAGTTGTTTTGTAGTAATGTTAAGAGATGTTTTTGCATCGAAACTATAGGTTTGATTGTTGCGTGTTGTTTTGATGATAACCATAGAGTTTTGAGTATTTTAAGTCGCGATAACGAATCGGTTGGAAATAGTTTTCGCGTACGAGTATGAGTTATCCGTTTTGTTATCGTGCGAGGATAGTCACTTGAATTATTGTGTTTATAAATCCTCGTATGGCTTAAAGTTTAGTTACGCACGAGTTATGTTTTAACGATATCTCGATCGAAATCAATTGTAGGTGAATCGGGAATCGAACGAGAGCCGTAACGGGAAGCGGTGATAAGTATTTTGGAAGCAAGTAGTGAGTGTGGATTTTTAAAAGTTTTCATACATTCTGTTATTGAATGCAATCAGTTTTAGCAAGTAAAAGGTTTTGAGATTCTAGTAAAAGTTTATAGTTTTCAGTTTATCATCTATAAATGCATGTATAGCTTTAAAGTTTATGCTATGAATATGTTTATATCCTTCAGTAAAGTAATTGAGCAAGTTGAAATTATATACATGCATAAAGATAGTATTTGTGAAAGTTATTTTGCGATATTATAGCATATTGCCGAGATTTCATTTTATATATGCCTATGGTTTACCCTAGACCCTAAGATTACACCCGGCCGAAAGTATTCCATACGTGTACGGTAGATGGGGGGAGTTACTAACTTTGGGGGGATCGAGTCTGTCAGTCACCCTCTGCACGTATGGGATAGTGTAGATCTGCCTGATGTTGGAGGGATTCGCGATCCCAGAGTTGTATCCACATCTGCGACTACACATGGTGAGAGTTCCCCTATCCTAGTGGCGTGTTTTCGCACCGTCACGAAGGACAAGATTTCCCTGGGTTGCCAGATAAGGCTAGTAAGAAAATAAGAAAAGTTTTAAGAAAAGTTTGATAAATAACTTTCGCAGCTTTTAAACGAGTTTACAGTTTTCAGGAAAAGAAAGTAAGTAAGTAATAGTTTTCCAATCTATTTTTGGGAGGAATAGTATTTTTAAGCAAAAGTACAGTTATGTAAATTTACCCACTCACTGAGTTATTCTCACCACTGTTTTCCTGTTTTCTTAAAAACCTCCCTCAGGTGCAGGTGCGAGTAGCGCGGTTGACGTATCTCCTTCGGACGGACAGGCCAGCTAGACACGCGTGACCAGATTGCACTATTTTCTAGCATAACATCATGTATTGTATTTACTATCATTTTCCAGATTCTCTAGTTTTGAAAAATATTATTTTGAGTTAAGGATTTTATGTAAATATCATGCATGTCGTTTTTAAGATTCATTCAAGTTACTTCCGCTTAATTGCATGATTATGAGTTTGAAAATGGCCGGAGGCCTATTGATTATAGAAATTGTTTGTGAATACAATTATACAGGTCTTATGAGATATTTTACAGGGTGGAATTTTAGAAAAACAGTCGTTGTGCTGCCGGTTTTCTGTGAAAATTCTATTTTCATAAAGTTATTTTCAACGAACAAAATTCCCACCCTTTTTCAGAATAAAAAGGATTTCAAGTATTTTAGAAAAGAAAAGAGGCTTAGCTTCACGGGAACTTTCCAGTCAGAGCAGATCTCGACTGGGGAGCCACCGTGGGGTTGCCGGGCAGGTCGCCTAACTAGTAGTTAGAAAGGGGCCTGTCAGCTAGTATAGCTACAAATATGTGGAGAGATGCTAAGGAGCAAAATGACAACAATAACAATTACAGAAAATAGTTTCCTTAGACTTCCATAATGCACATCATTTCATAGTTGTTATGTTTTTCAATTTAAGATTTTTTTATTATATATATACATATGTATAAGTTTGGGATTATTGAAACTAGCAATTTTTTTTTTTTTAATTCAACAATTGCCCTAGATAATTAGATGTAAAAAAATATTTTTTTTATAAAATATTTATTTTCATTAATGTGGCTTATATAAATAAAATAATCATATAAATAGTGAAAGTTAGGCCAAGTTTTACAACATACTACTTATCATATGAATTTTTTTGAAGATAAATCATTAACAATTCCATATTAAATTATATCAAATTTCATTTAAATCAATGAAAAAAATCTAACAAACTCAAATAGAATTCTATGAAAATCCGATGGAATCCATTAAATAATCCAACAGATTTTAAAATAGAATTCTAATAAAATCTGATGGAATCCATGAAATCTATAGAATCCATCAAAATATATCATTAAAAAACATTCCAACAAATTTCAATAAAATCTAAATTAAATACACCCCCCTTAATTTTTCTCTTACTTTTTTCCGCTTTTGGGGTGATTCTTTTTGTCTTTTCAATCTCCCTCTCTTTTTTTTTTGCCATTTTGGGCTTCTCTTTGTTTTGTCTTTTTAATTTTTTCAACTTAGTCACTGACCACCAAATATACATGAGTGATTGGCGACTAGGTAATCACGTGGAGTGGAGTGGTTACAAGGTGGGCCGCATATATATAACATATTTTAATAAGATAACAGTTAGTCCAACAAGGTGGTGAATAAAAAATCAATTAATAAACTTACTTCCTTTTTTTATTTTCATCCTCGGATAATGATGATGTGTTTACTTCATGAATTGAGGAATATGAAAAATAAGATTGATTGATAATATTTATTTGTGTAAAATTCATTTCGTAATGGGAATAAAAATGTGGACCCCACTTGTGGAATGAGAATCTCATTCCCCCAACCCATTTGAGAATCTTATTCTTATTCCCTTTGTTAAAATGAAAAGTCCCTTATACTCTTTTTTTAAAAATAAAAAAATATATTTTATTTGATGTTAAAAAAAAAAAAAAAACTGTATATTATAATAAAAAAACTGCACATTATTGGTTTTTCATCACCGGTTTATTAATTATTATAAAGGATCAATAAAATAATATACAATTTTTTTTATTATAATTTGTAGTTTCTTTATTTTTATTTGATAATAAAAAACTGCACATTAAATTAATAGACTATTAAAATAATATGACCTTTTTTTATTATATAATATGCGGTTTTATATTTGATATTAAAAATAACATATCAAAATAAAAAACTACACATTATTATAATTAATTTATAATTTTAATTAAGAATATTTTTATAACTTATAATTAATTTATTTCGATTCAAAAGCATAATAAACAGTTCAATTTGAATATTACTGATTTCGATTCTTGCAATTGAAATAAATAATTTATAGTGATTTCGATATTTCATTTCGATTCTAAGTCATTTCGATTTTAAATCATTTTGATTTCTATTCTAATTCTTTCAAATGAAGTAAATGCACTATGAGTCTCATTAACAAAATTTATAAAAGCGGGGGTGGAGTTAGTCGGCTCGATTTGAGAGCAGGGAAAAAAATTAATCCAATACACCAAAACAATCCCACCTGAACAAGAAATAATAAACTCATTTTGAATCTCATCCTCCAACAAATCAAATCTGAAGCATTAATCACACTCCGACATCATTTATTACATGTCTGACTTGTATTTTTTCAACCCACAGTACGTGTTTCTCCCCAACTATCTCATCTACTTCATCAAGCTCTTAAACCAAAATAACTTTTCTATTTCTTTATACTATTTTCATACACTCCCACCAACTCACTTTATCAATATATCCAAAGTTCCAAACAATGTGATCCCCACCATTTACATTCCAGATCACTCCATCATCATCATCATCAATATCATCATGAAGCACTATGGACGGTTCTGATCAAATCAGGACACACCCCTATATTGTGATAGACTGTATATAGGTTAAAAAGTATTGCCTCCTAAGTCCATAATGAGTGTAATAGTTATCGAGTAGAATGTTGATAGGAATTAAATGAAGTCTTAATATGACATTAATGAGTGTAATGGTTAAAAGAGAGTGATCGCACACCTAGCTTGTACTGTGATTGGAACTCAGAACAATCAACCAACTTTCCATATGTTGAGTTTTGCTCTGTGAAGCAAACTTGTGGGTGATAGTACGAGCATTGGAGGGTGGTTTTGGTTGGAATAAATTACTGGTGGAAAGTTGGTTGGAATTTAGTAGGGTAGTATGACCAATTTTTGTGGTGAAGAATAATTTTTCTTACAGATGGAAAGTTGGTTGGCTTAATGAGAGAATTTTTCTTACAAAGAGCGATTTTTTTTTTTTGGTTATTGAATGCTCAATGAACCTGTCTCTACCTAATTTCATCTAATTAGTAAGTGAACCATTGCCCTTACGAATGGTTACTTGCTTGATTACCCCACAGATTAGGACACTCGTCTTGGCTGTGGTGGTGGTACTCAAAAGTGGGATCATGGGTGCATTAAAAGGGCAGTACTACAAGCCCTCTCACTTTTCATGTTTAACTACCTTATAATATAGTATTAATTAAAGAGCAATGTAATGGACATTGAAATTGCATTCTGGTTGACTAGAACAAGTCTTGAGTCATGCTTATGCTACATCAAGATTTTATTGGCTAATGAAGCCTATGCTACAAACCACGAATTGTGGCAGCCAAAGCTATTTATACGGGCTGCACCAGTCGGTTTCAAAATAGATGACTAATAAATCAGTAAAAAATTATTTAATATTTTGAAACATAAAGGCTATGTATGTATCCAATAATTAATTTTAATAAATCAATAAAAATTGGGTTTGTAATAACCCACGTGGAGTGGAGTGGCTACCAACCACTTACTCTCGGCGGGAGGGGAAATATAAGGACTGAGCGTTGCAAAAATTTTGATACTTGACCTGTACAAAAGATTTTTTTATTAAAAAATGCATTAAGGCCTTTTCTAATCTCCACTTCATAGCAAATACGAACCTTATAATGGATTTTCTTAATGTTAGGGAAACGACAGGCTTCTTGCCTGTGATTTTGGACGGTGGGATATTAAGGCCTTTTCTAATCTCCACTTCACAGCAAATACAATTTCGTTTCGTGCATGAGGGACAACAATTTGTTAAAACTAACTTATTTCTCCTGTTACCTAATTTTAAAGTAACCTTATTTTAATTAAATATAATGAGAGAATAAACTTTTGTTGACATTTAATATTTATAATAATTTTAAAGATTTCCCATATCGGATCCAATTTAGAATATAGACATGCATTTCATTTTTTAATTGTTAAATCAGACCTTAGTTAGGGATATAAAATCATGTCATTTAACATTTATTAAACCCAAAACCAAAAGTGTTTTTATATATTTTTCGTTAATTATACTTTTAATAATTTACATTGTTGATAGACTTATACTTCAGCTTAATATATATATATATATATATATATTTTTTGGGACAGTTTAAAATTAGTTAATTCTCTTAAATTATATTTGTAATATTAGAATGATTTAACTTTTCTATTTAACAATATTTGGTTCATCATGAGACAGCTAGAACATAATGTATATCATGATAGTGATTTTGATTCGTGATGTCATTTTCCTTACTGCCTAAGTTGCCGTGAAGGCTAGGTGGACTGTACATCTACTCCCTAGTTTGGTGGGCCACATGGGCTTACATATTGGCTTCCCGAATCCCGAGCCAAAACTATATTTTAAAAAATATATTTTTTTATATTTTTAATAATATTAGAAATTGTTTAACGTATTTTATTTACAATCATATTAAAAGGTTAATTTTTTAATATTAATTAAAATAAAATATTATTTTTTTAGTACGGAGGAGGGAGTGGAATTCAAAGACAACTTATTTAAATAATTTTAATTATATTTATAAAATAGTTTAAATTTTTATTTAAAAATTAATTTAATTCTTGCAAATAGTAATTAATCTCACATTATCAAACACAAAATATAATTATTTTTTATTCAATCCAATATCAACCCAAATAAGAAATAATACTACGTTTGATTAATAACAATGCACAAAACACAACACAATACTAATTTGATTTAATATAATCTCATGATAATAATTCTAACTAATCTCACTCACCAAACGCAATTTAAAGGTTTTATTTTCTCAGATTCAAAGAGTTTGCCAATCTTTTATACAAATTACTACCAGAATATTGCACTAATCAAAGTTCATTAATATTTTTATTTTTTCTTACTTCTGAAACATTTTTTTTGAAAATTCTTATTTCTTGAACTTACATAAATTGACGTATAAATAATAACAAACTTACATCTACCGATCAACATGGGCCGTATATATATAGCATATTTTAATAAGACAACATTAAGTCCAATAAGGTGGTGAATAAAAAATCAATTTATAAACTTACTTTAATTTTTTTTTTAATTCTCGGTTACTGAGTCCTATTAACAAAAATTTATAAAAGTAGGGAGTGGAGTTAGTCGACTTGATTTGAGAGTAAGGAAAAAAAATTAATCCAATTCACCAAAATAATCCCACTTGAACGAGAAATAATAAATTTTGTTTAAGTGGTTAAGTGTACGGGTTGAACAGTAAATAATTGGTTCGAAATCGAGAGTGATGCAGTAAATGAAACCTGTTGCATCCAAAATTTTTAAATAAATAATATATCACTTTTACAATTCAAAAATAGAAAGTCCTCGTACAAATTATAAGACAAATGTTCAAAATATCAAACCCTCGAAAAGAAAATAATTAAGAGGACATCTAATTACATTCAACTACCACTCTACAGCTAGTTTCCAGATCCACTTGGTGGGACATCTTATGATTTTTTATTTTTTAATAATTAATTTGACTCTTATAAAAAAACGGCAACACACCCAAACTTACTGTCTGCTTCTCTCTCGCCATTTTCTCTTTCTCTATAGCAGAGTCTCAACTAAATACCCTTTACAAAAGCATCAACCCACCCTTATCATCATCTCCCCACGGTCATCAAACTAACCCGTGTTATCCTGGATCGAACTTGGTCTAAACCTAGCGAGGGTACATCTTCAAATGTTGCTCCTCTGCTTTATTTTTTCATTTTTTTTTCTGGGTCTTTCAATTTCTCATTTCTCTGCTTTATTTTGATTTTTGTTTTCTGATCTAGTGTTTCTCAGGTACATCGACCGCCAAAACAACTCTATCTCTCTCTCCATCAGAACATCGACTTTTTTTTTTCTTTTTTTTTCTTTTTTTTTTTTAAACTGAGGTTTCTCAAGTACGCGAAGAACTTTCAAGTCTCAAGACTGGTCGTAAGTGCATGACTTTTTTAGATCTATATGTCGTTTTTAAGTAAATATGGTTGTGGTTGACTTCGTTTGACCTTTTTTTCTTTTTTTTGTTGATTGCATTTTTAAATATCTTCTGTTTGGACTTGTTAAATATTGCATAACTTTTGTTGATTGTGTTTGTTTGGGATTTACAAGTATAGGCTATCATTTCCTCACTTAGCATTGATAGAAACAAGCACTCCATAGCAGTGGAATGAGATGTGTTGGGAAAAAAAAAAGTAAGAGAGATAATGAGAGGAATGGCTGATGCTTGGCAATATGCTCATTTCTTCTCTCTGTGGATTTTCTTCACTAACTTTATTAATCCATATATTTTGTGATCGGTTTCAATACATTTTAGTCTTTCATTTTTTGGGGAAAATAGTTCCATTACTTGCACGCACAACATATGCTTAATAAAAACAGAAGTATTGAGAATCGGATTCTTTTTGTTTTGTTTTGTTTTTTTTTTTTTTTTCAAATTTAAATCCCATATATATAAGTTACAAGTTATTTGTTTATTTATTTTTTAAAAAAAGTTTCTACTTTTTAGTGGAAATAAAAAAACTCGTGATTGATGAATGGTGGTATAGTTGAGTGATAAACCATGATCCCACTTAGTTTGTTGTCTCAAGGTTGTGAGTTCTTTTCACTTGCCCCATTTTAATGAGCACTTACACTCTCACTTTTAGTGGTTGCTCTCTCCCGTTTTAGGGAGCAGATCCCAAATATCATATCTCAAAGTTATATCACAGTTGATCCAATATATCCTAAACAATGTACCATTTAAAAAAAAAAAATTGTGATTTGGTCAACGTCAGATTTTAAAAAATATTTCCTCTTAGTTTAATACTAGTTTTGGCTGCACGTGCAAGCCACTTCATCTTCACTGCTACTTGGTAAATTATAATCATCATCTCTATTCCCTTCATTTCGACTGTTTCAGTTCATCATCCTCATTGTCATAGAAAGATCCATGCTTAGGATTGTGCTGCAAAAAGTCCAAGAATGTTTGCAAGTGTATTAGCATATATTAAATCAAATGCATATTCAATTTCAATATTATAGAAGTTGAAGGAAAGTTTTAACATTCAAGTAATTGATTGCAAATAAAGCAAAATTAAAACTAAAACTTATATTCAACCATTTAAGTTGTTACAATAGATACAAATTTAATTTTATTTCCACTATCAAGATTTAATGATACGGTAAGTCACAGGGAGGAAGGCTCACCTGGGTTGGTGGCGTATATAATTTTAGTTGCAAAGCCTTGGAATCCTATTCTATGGAGAATTCTTGAGCTACGTCTTGCAATAACTTAGTCTTGCAATATTCGTGTCAGACGTCGGATTCAACCTCTCAATAATCTATAAATATACGATTATGAATCCAAATGCAAAACAAACAAAAAAAAAAAAAGGAAAAATACTAATGTAAAGTCTTCAAAATCCTAAACCACATAAAAAGTACAAATGTAGCATACAAAAATCAACATTTGAAATGCATCAATAATCATCATTTTCATTTTCAACATAAGGACTCCAAACAGACATTAAAATCAAAAATTTTACTAGACATGTTTCTAAACCTCAATCAACATCACTATTAAACAAAATATAAACAAAAGGAACAACAAAATTCTAACATAAAACATTCCTCAACATTATCTACACCAAATAGATAAGCTCCAAACCATATACACTCTCCCAAACATGCCACACCCGATCAACTCACCTTTCCTCAACTGGATAGGTGACTCATCGATTTTAGGAATCAATGGCAAAGCTAGCACTTAGGTTTGGAGAACAGATCGATTTTTGATTTCAAAATAACCTTAACTTAACATTCTCGATTCTTCCCATTTTTATATATAATATAATTCGAGCTCTTCAGAAAGACCATGACTTGATCTCATTCAGTCCCAAGCATGAAGCTTTTCCGCTCATGTTATGCTTTCTCTATGTTGGTGTCCTCAGTCGTTGCCTTTCGTTGTGTGAAGACAAATTATGTAAGGATAAAAAATCTCTTAAAACCCATAACCCACCAACTCCACATCATTACCATACACCCAGTATGGTTGATTCAACCACTCTATCAGTTATCAATTACAATGTCACTAAATTACTTATCTACCCTTTCATTTTAAAACAAACATCAAGGGCAAATAGGGTGTGAAATTCTGTCACTATTCACCAACACTTTTCCCATTTTTTTATATGTAGTTAATAAAGATTCAAAGAAATAGAGAATGAAGAGAATTTTAATACATGGATGAAATAATAAGTTAAAATAAAAGCTTTACTTAGTATACATCAGGGTAAAACGATAATAAGAAGAATCAAATAATCAACCATTTAAAGTAATTCAAGATGTGTTGTATCAGACTTGATATCCAGGATTTTTTTAATAGTTAATCATTTAACCCCAATAGATTTTTTCATGTCCAGTGTAATCATGCATCTGAATAACTAACCCAAGCCAAAAAGGAGAAAAAAGAAAGGAAAAGAAAACTGCATTGTCATCTGAGTCTTCTACTTGTATAACATTGAACTCCAGATCATTAAGACTTTTAAGGTACACTCTACAAGGATCAATACTAACAACCACAGCCTACAAAAGAAGTACTCAATTAGAACTATGGACAAACTTATCCATGATTTTTATATCAGATCAACCATTTAGTTTTGAACAATAAATAAAAGTAGAAAACATAAGACTACTCATTAACTAAAACATTTATTACCCCCAATATTAGTTAACACACTTTCATCGACAGGTTTACATATGAAATGAAAACCAAAGATGTACTCAAACTGAGATTACTAAAAAATATTGTATCAAATTTTCCCGTATTCCACTATCAAACCAAGTTTTTTGGTATATGCATATCTTCCTCTATTAACATGTTCTCAATTGACCAGCTTGAAACTCAAGTTATGCACTAAAGCAGCAACACTTTAAGAGACTGATTAGAACAACAAATAATGCATTAAAAAATGAATAAATTTATCACAACATATCTGAGCAAATTAATAAATTGTAGGGTATGAAAATGTCGACAATTAGACAAGGAATTACCTGAGTTCCATAAACTCTAGATATCTATTCTAAGCTACTTTTTCCAGTCTTTAATTAGACAAAGAATTACTTGAGGTCCATAAACTCTATACATCTGTTTTAAGATACTCTTTCTAGTATTCACCTAAAAAATTACCACAACTATTATTAGGGACACAAATTCATATATTTATAATCATATGAGCCCCAAAATTGTCAAAGTAAAGAGATAATGGAAACTTGTTGCATATTCTGGTTTTTATACATTCTTTTGCTACATAAATTGCATCACTTCCAATAAAAATCATATTAGCTCCAAATCTTATCACTTGTAAAACAAGAATTATAATTTTTAATGACAACAGCTCTCTATAAGTTATCACATAAACAATTGTCAATATAAATCCCAAAATCTAAATATTAAAAAACTCAAAATTTAACATAAATGATTACATTAACAATCAACTAAAAAAAATAACATATTTTTCTACAGAACCCACGATCATATATTTAAGAAATATAAATCCTAAAATCTGAATGTAAGAAAAAAATCATGATTTAATATAAATAATTATACGAATAATTTCTACACAAATGACAGAAGAATAATCATCAAACTTAACTAACATGTGAAGAATTGATAGGGTTTATTTGCATTTTTTGATTAAAAAAAAAAAAAAAATCAAGAACTAACAGGATATTTCATCTCTGAGACATTGAATAAAGCTAAAAAAGAAAAAGTGAAAACACATCCAGTGGTTGTTTGGAAAGACAAAAGGTGTTTGTGTATTGATTTAGTTATCTTCATGTAAACCCAAAAATTGTAGAGTCTTACTATTAAAATCAACAGTAGTGATTGCCATGAGAAGAAAGAATGAGACCACAGGCATATTTTAGTAGTGATTTAGAATAAGCCCCAAAAAAGAACTTACCTTGATAAGATGAAGTCTTAAGAAGCCTCTGGATAAGATTCCTATTAGAGAAAGAGAAGAAAATGTAAAAATAATAAGAAAAGAAAAGAGAGCCATAAAAATTTGATGAAAAAATAAAGCCAAACATAATATCTTAAGGAAGTGGAATGAGAAAGAGAGAGGTATCAGAAAGAGGCCATCCATCCATTCATCGTCACAAAGAGGTCATCCATCCATCCATTGCTCTTTTTAATTTTCAATTTTTATTTTATTATTATTATTATTTTTTGGGGATCATATCTAGAATCTCATCGAGAAAAGTAAATATCTAACCAGCTAACCCTCTCTCTCTCTCCTTTCTTTTTTTTTTTTCCTTCTACTTCTTTCATCTTTCCCTTATGGTGTTTGTCGACAAGCCATTCTATCTCTTTCTTCATTTCATTTTTTTGGTGGCACACATCATCTCTTCATGTAGCCGTTTCTTCTTATTCTTCGCAATAGGTTACACCATTTCATTCTTCTTATTCTTCTTCTTTCATAGTAAATCAAAACCCATTTTGCAGATCCTCTTCTTCTTCTTCTTTTCATGTAACAAATCAAAGTCTCATTTTGTCGGTCACCGTACTCCTTTGCCGTTGGTCTACCCTTATCGCATGTTTAATGTTGGTTTTGTTAGTTTTGTAGGTCCTATTCTTATCTTTCTGTTCTTTTGTTATTTTGTTGCATGTCAGTTTGCAGTAGTTTTGTTGAATGTTGATTGTTGATTGTTGATTGTTGATTGTTGAATGCTTGAATGTTGAAAATTGATTGTTGCTTATTGTTGGTAAAAACCCCACTATCAATTTAGGAGAGATTGTTGTTGTTGTTGTTTTTTTTTTTTTTTAATTCTTTTATATTCTATTATATTTGTATTTGTTAGTGTTTATTATAGAGCTAGAATTGAAGTAGCCAAGAACTCTACAGTTCTAGCTCTCCAGAAAAACTATGACTTGACCTCACTCAACCCTAAGCATGAAACTTTTCTGTTAGTGTTCTGCTAGCGTTGTGCTTTCTCTGTGTTGGTGTCTTCAGTTGTTACCTCTCTCTCTTTGTGAAGACCATTCATTGACATTATCGCCACATATTGGTATGGTCGATTCAACCACTTTTTCGAGTATCAATTATAATATTACTAAATTATTTCTCTACCCTTTCCTTTTCAAAGGAATATCAACAGTAAAAAAGAAATTTCATTTTGAAATAAATTTTTAGGGTCTAGAATTTGATATTGTTCATGATTCCTCATCTTATTTTTTATATAGTTAATAATGTCACTAAATTACTTCTCTACCCTTTCATTTTCTAAGGATCATCAAGGGGAAAAAACAAATTTTCTTGTCAAATAATTTTTAGGGTCTAGAATTTGATACTATACATAATTCCTCATCCCATTTTTTATGTAGTTAATAGAAACAGAAATAGATATGGTGCCAGAAGGAAAGGAATATAATATTGTAGCGGATTTGCACCTTTGGCATTGAATTTGTCTTGCTGTTAGAGCACTGCCCTCTATCCGAAATAAAGGCAAATTTGTGCTAAGCATAAGTGTGCAAATATTTCAATCTTCACGTTACATGTGCTAATAATCCACACACACGCCCCCTAAGGCATAAATGTCATAACCACGATTTATTTTACTTTGATGACAAGCTACTCAAATTCCACCATAGTGTTGAATGTGAGGGTTCCAACTTCTACCATTGCATGGAATGTGATTGGAATATTCATCTTGAATGTATTCCTCTACCAAGTAACGAGAAACATATAAGTCATGACTGCTATCTTACTCTTATGGATTCAATTAAAGAATATAAACATTTGGAATATCGTTGTGTTGCCATATTTGTGAGGAGATAGGGAATCCCAATACCATATTTATTGTTGCGAGGAATGCAAGTATAATGCTCATATACAGTGCGTGATCTCGGAGGTAAGTTTATGTTTATATCCATTAAATCGATTGCAAATAGGAGATCATTTATGTCTATATACAATCAGTTGTGCATCATGACATGAATTAAGAACACACATTGTTTTCCAAACAGTAGATTTTTGCTCTTAGGATGACACTTCACTAGAGACATACTTGGAAGCCAAATGCAAAGATGAAGTGGGGGAACATAATAATAGAGAAGACAAGAGTGATGATGAATTGTTTTGCTCTGCTGCAGAGGAAATTAAGAGTGGGACGTAAGTCACTATTTCAATAAATAAATTTCTTCCCTGTTGAGTAATAATTTCCCATGTAGAAAAGTACATATATATTTTTAAATGATACAATATTTGCATTGCTTTGATGTTTGATGCCAGTATATATATATATATTTAAATAATATCATATTTGCATTGCTTTGATGTTTGATGCCGGTATCTGGATCAAGTGGTGGGAGATCTTGAGGTAGAGATTGGAAAATTAACAACAAAGTTAGTAGGGCTAACAGCAGAGTTAGACTCCAAAGAAAGGAAGAGGTCAGACGAATGATACTTGACAGGATACCAAGCTTAAATTTCAAATTCTTCAAGGCCTCCAGCTTGGCAGCACGCTTGAAAGAAGAGCCCTAGGCCTGTGTAGGGGGAGTGACCGCCGGGGCCCATTAGTTTTGGGCCTAAATTTCTTTGTTTTTCTTTATTAAAGTGAGAAATAATACCCTATATTAAAATATAAAAATAAATTAATTATTGTATTTTTATTTTTACTGATTTATTTCCAGCAGCTTTTGAAGATAATGAAAATTCATTAATTATGTTGGTTACAACTTTTCTTTAAACCCGTTGCTATTATTCATTGTGATGACCTCCCATCTTTATTAGATTCATGAAACTCATCAAACCTTCCTAACGCCATACCCTATCAATACTTGAATCATTAGAAATATATAGACATTCAAGTCTCAATCATGGTTCCACACGAAATCATCAACCCTCCATAAATGAAAGTTAGGTTAATTAATGGGTGTAAAGCACTTTCCTCTTCCATTTCTCTCTCACCAAAAATCAATGAAATTCTCAGCATCTTTCACCATAGAATCTTAAAAACAATAAACAAGGTACTTAAATAGGTCGAGACTAAGTAAAAATAATTGCAGAAAGACTATTTTTGGTATTAAATGGGGTGTATGTTTAGATTATATATTTTGAAAAAAGAAAATAATGGGGTAAACTAATTAAAAGGGATATTTGAGAAGTGCAAATATCGCCACTCGAAAATATATCATTAAGTAATCCTAACTCAAATGTCTTTACCATTTGCGAGCAAATATTGTCACTCGAAAATATATATTATAACTTTATTTTAACTCTAATATATTTACTAGGTTTATAGAATACCTGAGTTAAAAAAAAAATGTTTATTCATATATGAATATATTTGTCTTATGATATCTTTTTTTTCTTAATGAAATTATTATTTAAATATTAAAAACATAATAAAACAGGTTTTATGATAAATTTAAAAATTATTGATATAAAGGGACCTATTGTTTTAAACAAAAAAAGGGATAAAATCGTCCATTTCCCATTATACGCTGGATCTTTGAGAAGTCCGGGCTGGCCCTTTCTGTGAAAGTGAACTCTTTTGAGGGCCACTGTATTCACATTTTACACCCCCATTCCATTCAATCCACATTTTACTCCCCATTGGGCCATTAGATCTACAATTCATGGCAATCCACCAATTTAGGAGACTGAAAACTCATGGATTTGATGGGATGTGTAAGGTGGGATTTGATGGGATGAGATCAGAGGAAAACTCGAAGTCACAAAATGGAAAGGAAATTTTCGTTCTCAGACTCACGTGAGAGAAATATTTTAATGAGGTTAATAACTTTATAAATTAGTAAATAAATTTTATTATTTTTTATAGTTCATTTTATATGTACTATTTATATTTTACATATTTAATGATTAATTTATTATATTTTATTTAGATTTAATTGGACATGTAAATAAATATTTCACATTCCAACTTGCATGCAAATTTACATCCAACTTGTATAAACAAAGTTTAATTACACTGCTAGTCTATATTAATTATACTATAGTCTCGGTCATAATGTGTCAACTAATTAATTAAAAAGATTCTTTACGATTTAAAATATAAATCGTGATAGAAGGTAGAATATCTAATTATTACTCATTATGTTTTCGTGTTATATACCATATACTTTCTAAAAGTAGATGAGGATTCCCCAAGGAGCCGTTTGATTAATTAGCCAAGGTTTGCAGCATATTAAACTGCTAATCTAGATTTAAAATAAATTTAAGATGTCTTTATTTGTACACGGGGTCATGTGAGTTCATATAACATAGCAGAAAATTTTTACTTTATTACGTGGAGCAATACCAACTATCAATACAAATAACTTAACCAGAGTGAAGGAGAACTAAGAAAGGAAAGAAACCATAAAAAACCTAAGAAAATGGCGAATCCAATCCGGGAAAGCAGGAAGATATTGCTTGAGTGAAATATAAGAGATGTCTTTGCTTTTATAAAATTAACCCCAAATTTAATGTAATTTAAAAAATGAAAAATATAAAGAATCAAGTAACCAACTAGCATGCGCTTTTTGGCTTTACACAAGGGACATTCCTTCTCTCTTCTTCTCTTCTGTTAGGGTTTTACCTAATCAATCATAACCTAATTCGGAAAGTAAGTTCACCATGAGGGACTTTATGATTTGGTTATTAAGTATGATAAAAGTAACTGTAATTAAAATCATCACACATGACAGTATATATAATGTATTCAAAACTTGAAAAGCAGTTAAACAAATGCACAAAACATACCCGGTTTCAGCAAAAAATTGATATGGATCTCTAGTTATTCAACTGAGATCGGATTTCAATCACGAAAATGGAAGGAAACCTCAATTTATAGTATTGTTTGCCTTGCCCCTCTTTCTATGTTTTCCCGACAACCTTTTGCTCTCCGCTTTTAGTTTTTTTGCTCTCTATTTTTGATGTGTTTCTTATGCAAAACTTAATTCCTCATGCACAACCACATTGCTTGGCATTTTATGGAGCAATTAACTACTCTTAATTGCCAAGAACAATTGCTTCATTTAAACTTAAGTAACTGCTTTAATAATTACTTAAACTGATCCAAAAATTATTTGAATCCTAGGTTTTGGGTTTGGGTCATCTTAGGTGGACTTGACCTAATACCCAGTTAACCTAACATCTCACACTTACATAAGATGAGTCAAACAGAACTAACAGAGAAAATACTGTTGACTCATTTATAATAAAAGTACAGGCATTCATATAGGCAACTATACCGTGTGACCTATGAATAACAATATATGTGATAAGATTTATTTTTCAAATCTCAATTGTGCTTCTATACAATAGATTATCAATTTGTTCATTATTATATCCTAGATTTAATAGAATTTTATTTGTTCAAGCATATTCGATCTCTTTAACACAACATACTTAATTCTTTAATATTTCATATAATTACAATTGTGATTCCAAATCACAATTCGTTGACATGTAAATATATAAAAAATAAAATTAATTGAATATTTCTATCTCACTTTCGTTTCTTGGTCAACAAAAATGATTGACATCATAGAAATGTCTCATAGGCCGTATTATCATGATTATAGAAAACACATTAATGATACAAGCATCACTCCGTTACTTTGAGACAAAGTAAATAGTTAACGAGGACATAGGTAGAAGTTTCTACAAACTTCAATGGAACTTGCACAATGAGGAATTAGGGATAAATTCACTTATTTTTCATGTCGGTCATAATAAGCACACGTGGTATGAAACGTATGTTACAGTAAATCTTGCACCTCAATAGAGATGCGTATGTCAATTATATTCAGATTATTCACTATATAGATCTTAGTTCATATGCTCTTATAACGTCTAACTTGAGTTTCTAAAAGGCTCGCTTTCTAAGCACCTCTTTTTAAGAAACTCACATATGGCTTCTCATGGCTTGTCATCCTAGCAACCAAAGCGACTGTACGTGTAAGAATACCAATCTCTAATCTGATGACATATTTTATATAATTCAAGTGAAATGAATATGTGCTAGTATTATATAATAAATCTAATGTATTTATTCACAAATGGATATAGTTCAAAGTGACAATTACAACATTATAATCTACGTTGACCTAAAGACTTAGCATGTGACTTAAAAACATCTCTCGTTACAACTTTTGTAAGCGAGTCAGCAACCTTCTTATGCGTAGATATATATTTGATCATTTCATTTTTCTTTGTCACTATATTTGTGACAAAATTATATTTAGTCTCTATATGCTTCGATTTACTATGATATTTTGCATATTTGGTATAAACAATGATTGCTTGACTATCACAATAAATGGTAACTGGCTTCTCCACATCCATTTCTAAAATCAAATTTCCTAAAAATCTTTTAAATCATACTGCTTCTAGAACTGCTGTTGAACATACTATAAATTCAGCTCCCATGGTGGATAACACAATGCATGATTATTTCTTGCTATTCTAAGAGATTGCACCTTAGCTGAGCAAAAATGCATAACTTGAAGTAGATTTTCACTCATCTAAGTCACCTCCCCAATCTGCATTTGTATACCCAACCAGACACAAATTACCGCCTTAGTAGTAAAGAGAGTAGTTTGCGGTCCCCTTTAGCTATGTTAATATTCTTTTCACAGCGATCTAATGTTTCCGATTAGGATTGGATTGATATCTATTAACTAGTCTAATTGCATAGCAGATATTAGGTCTTATAGACATCATAGCGTACATGAGACTTCCGATAGCATTGGAGTAAGGAACTCTTTACATTTTCTCACACTTTTGTGGAGTCTTTGGGCACATTTCGAGACTAAGAGTTTGTCATTTCGAAATAGGAATATCTATAGGTTTACAATCAGCCATATAAAATCGTTCGAGGATTTTTTTTAATATAAGGCTCTTGTGATAAAGCTAGGATCTTCCTTGAATGATCTCTTTTGATCTTAACTTCTAAAATATAGGTATCTTTTCCCACCTCTTTCATCTCGAAAGTTGAAGATAATCATTCCTTTATAGTCATCATAAACTCCTTATCATTTCTGGCTAACAAAATATCGTCCACGTATAAAGACAAAATTATGAATTTATCTTTTACCCGTTTGACATACACATAATGGTCTTCTTTAGTCATTTAGAATCCATAGGATATTACTGCCTCATGAAAACGAAGGTACCATTGTTTGGAGGATTGTTTCAGACCATAAATAGATTTTTTGAGCTTACAAACATTTTGCTCTTGACCTTTTGAAATGAAATTCATTGGCCGTTCCATGAAAATTTCTTCCTCCAGTTCTCCATTGAGGAAAGCTGTCTTTACATCCATTTGATGCAATTCCAAATCCATGTGTGCAACGATAGCTAATATAAAATGAATTGAAGCAAACTTTATCATAGGAGAGAAGGTTTCTTCATAATCTATACCCTCATGTTAAGTATATCCTTTTGCTACTAATTTTGCCTTATTCCTTTCTATTGAGCCGTTTGCCCTACGCTTGATACGGAGAACCCATTTGTTTTCAATGACTTTCTGATTAGGTGGTAAGTCAACCAAGTCCTAAACGTGGTTACTTTTCATTGACTTCATCTTTTCTTGGATAGCCTTAATCGAAAATTCTTTAACAGGTGAGTTGAGAACCTCATTTACATTCTTTGGCTCGTCATTATCATGAGAAGCAAGTATAAAAACTTCTCCTTCGATCTCAATTGACGACGAGGAACAGCTTTACGGTCGCTTCTACGAGTTAATAATTTCGAAGGTACTATTTCATTAGTTCCTATGCTCCTACTTGGAACAAATAAAGGAGCACTTCCAATAACTTTATCACTCCTATTAAAGATAGAGTATTCAGACAACTCTCTTTCTACCTTTAGTTGAGTGTTCGAATTCATAACATCATGAGATTTACTCAATTCGTAAAATTGAAAATCATTTTCAACTTCACCTTTGTTAGAAAATTCATTCTCTAAAAAATTCACATCACGTGACTCCAATTCAGTTACGCTTCCATATGAATTTTCTTCTATGAATACATATCCTTTAGAGTGCTCAGAGTATATAATAAAGATACATTTCTTTCCTTTAGCACCCAACTTTCTATATTTACTGGACAAGTTATGTACATATCCTGCGCACCCTCAAGTAGCATATGGGTGAGATCAGGTTTCCTATTTGTCCATAATTCATAGGGTGTGGAAGATATTGACTTGGTAGGGACCCTATTCAGAATATATGTAGCTGTTAGTAGTGCATCTCCCCAGTAAGTTACTGGGAGATTTGCTTGTGCCATCATAGATCTTACCATCTCTAATAAAGTTATATTCCTTCTTTTTGCTACACCATTTTGTTGTGGTGTCTTAAGAATGGTCAATTATCTAACAATACCTTTCTCTTAACATAATATCTCAAATTGTTCTGAGAGTTATTCTCATCCTCAATTAGTTCGTAGGACTTTAATAGTTTCATCTAACTGATTCTTTATAATGTTTAGATATAATCTAAAGCAATCTAATGCTTCAGATTTATGGGAGATTAAATAAACATGACCATAACGAGTGTAATCATCTATGAAAGTTATAAAATATGAAGCACCACTTTTAGCTTTAACATTCATAGGTCCACGAATATCAGAATGAATTAATTGTAATGGATTTTCAGCTTTAATTCCTTTTTCAAATGGTTTTCTTGTTGTTTTTCTTACTAGATAATTGTCACATATAAGCAAATCTATCTTATAGAGGGAATTCAAAAATCCCTTTTTCGCCAATCTATTCATTCGATCCTCACCTATATGCTCTAGTCTAGCATGCCAAGTATTAACATCGACATTTGTAATGTCAGAAGAAGCAATTAATGAAAAACAACCATTATCATCACAATAACCGTTCATTTCAGTATTTAATACAATAAAACCATCTAATAAATATTCAGTGCCAATCCTAACAGAATCCAAATAAATATCTATACAGTCATCATGAAAGTTTAAAACATATCCTAATTTAAGAAGTACTGGTATAGAAACCAAATTTCATCGAATATTTGGAGCAAATAATACATCATGGAGATACAGTACTTGGCCTCCAAACAAAACAAGCTTACAAGTGTCAATACCCTTCACCTCAACACGTGAGTTATTCCTTACATATATCCATCTTGATCCTTGACTTATTTGATGATACTCCATAAATGCTCCTCGATCTTTTGCTACATGATAGGTTGCTCCTGAGTCTACAATCCACAGAGGATGAGATTCAATAAGTAATACTAAGCCAGAAACATAAGCATGATTAGATGTGTCAGAGTAATATTTATCTTTTCCTTCTTTTGCTCAGTACATTCACAAGCAAAATGACCCAACTGACTGCAATTGAAACAAATCATTTTGACTTTCTCTTTCCTTGCCTCAACGCGTTTGCCCTTCTTGTGCTTTCCGATCCCATTCTTCTTAAACTTGGAATTTACATTCCATTTCTTGAAGTTCTCTTTCCATCTCTTGCGCTTAAAGCCTAAACCTTTGTGCTTACTTGATTTAGCCATGTAAAGCTGACCGGAAGCCTTAGCCGCTTCTAACCGCTCATCTTCCAATTCAACATGACATGCAATGTCATCAAATGTCTTGATGTTATCATTATGAGTTATGTTGATTTTCATATTTTCCCAGCTAGAGGGAAGAGACCAAATCATAGCCTATACTTGTTGCTCGTCGGTAAGATTATGCCCAGCAGTTTTGAGCTCACGAATCATGTTTGACATCTCCCTAAAATGCTGTCCCATAGTATGATTTTGGCACTTCCGATAGGTGTCAAACTAAATGGTTAGTCTCCTCAGCTTAATGGTTGAAATACCACTGTATTTGTCTTTTAAAGCCATCCACATGTCTAGGACAGTTTTATAATCTTCATACATATACATGAGATCATTATTAATACTGCTCAGGATCGTAATACGAGCAATGTTATTCTTCTTTTTCCAAGTCTGATTGACAGGCTCATATCCCCAGGCAGCCTGCCGGCAACCCCACAGTCGCCCTCTGGCTATCATCTGGTCCAACCGAAGAGTTTCCATGGAGCTAAGCAGTTCCCTTGACTCTAAATTCGTTTAATCCTTTCATAAATATATAAATAAAAGAGTGGATTACATGGGTTTTTTTTTTTTTATCAAACGGACAGAGTTTTGTTTGTTTTTTCAGACTTTCCAAATTTTCAAAACCTGCATAAAAACACTTCTATAATTTTCAAACACATTCTCAACTTCCAATAAGGCCTCCGGCCCATTTCTACAAATCAATCCACAACCCAATCACAATTTCAATAAAATTATTATAAAAATCAATTCACAATATTTCAGGATTAAAATATTAATAATTTTTTTTCTAAAATTATGTCCACCGTCCATCATGTGGGCATAATTAAGAAATTAAAAAATTAAAAAAAAGCCTAAAAACGCAGAAACTCTCTCCCTCTCTCTACTTCTCTCTCTCTTCCTTTCTCTCTTCCTCTCTTCTTCTATCTTCTACTCTCGGTGGTGAATTTCCATCGATGGAGACCTAACCGACAATGGAAACCTAGACGTTGGGTTTCAAACTTCTGGGTTTCCGTCATGATTCGTAAATACGGTCGTATTAGGCCGTATATACGCTGAGACGATCGTATCAGCTCTGGAATACACAGATATGGGCATATCTCGCTCGTATCTATTTTTTTTTGTATAACGCGTACTGGTACGCCCATATACGATCGTACCGTACGCGTACGCCCGTATATGACATTATAGGGCAGGGGAAAAACGGGAAAAAAATTACATAAAAGCACTACTACCTTAAAACTCTCCTATTTTCTGCCCTAAATCCTGATCGGCTGCATCTCTTCCAAACCCTTTTCTTACTTTCCAAACCTTCTCCTTACCAACGCCAAAGCTTCCTTTTTCGGCCAGTCGGCGATCAAAGCTTCCATTTTCGACGATCGAAGCTTTCATTTTCGGTGACCAAAGCTTCCACTTCCAGCAACGGCGCAACGCAGACTGATGAAGAAATGGAAAAGAAGAAGAGAAAATGGTTGAGAGAGAAGTAACTTGAGAGGAGGAAAACTAATCAGAGAAGAAGAGAAATGGGTGATAAGTTTTTTTATTTTCAAAACTGATAAACTGATGAAGAAAAAAGTGAGAAAGTTAGCATGGGGGAAATGAATGGATGAGACCCCTCGTTTTTTGTGTTTTAATATACTAAATTTTTTATAACTTTTTTTTAATATTATATTCCATGAATTCCTACAAAAAATCAAAATTAACTTTTTACTTATTTAATATAATTAAGTAAACATTAAAATTTTAAAAATTTTAAAAATTAAGTAAAATAAATAATAAATATTTATTTAATACAAAATAAATTTTAAAAAATTTTAAAAATGTAAGTAAATAGTGTTTTTAAAAAATAAATATTAAAAATTTAGTTTTTTTTTTTTTTAACTATTTGTCGTATATACATTCCATATAATGCGTATCATTTGTATCGTACCATACCAAAACGGGGTCCGTACCATATTGTACCACGTATTTACGAACTTTAATTTTCGTAACTGGAATCCTAGAAGTTTCTAGGTTTTCAGGAGTTCAGAAAACCCAGAAGTTTCTTAGGTTTCCTTACCAGAAACCCAGAAAACTTCTAGGCTTCCAAGCCTTATTATTATTATTATTTTATGTTGTTGTGTTTAATATTGTTGTTGGGGTTTGGTAATGATGATGTTGTTGTTGTGTTTAATGATATTGTTTAAGGTTGGTAATTTGGAATCTGACACGATGAGTTGACACGAAACCAACACAATTATTACGGGTTAGAGTTGAGCATAAATAGGTTGGGTAAATAAACCGATTAATCTATCCAACCTGTTTATTAATCGTGTTGGATTCGTGTTTTCTTAAACGAATAACAGGTTGAGCCGTTTAACATGAGTAAAAAATTAATTTCATATTAGAAGGGTATTTATATAATTTTAGTGGTAGGTATATATATATATATATATATATATGTTTTGGATTGCATTTGTAGATTTAAAAGGTCTTGTATATCTTTATTTTATTTTTGTTTTTTATTAGATCTATATTAAAATTTAAATGTATTAAATATGATTAAATGAGTTATAAATGGGTCATTAAATGTGTCAGCTAAATGATGGGTATCTGAGATGCTCTCTTTTCTCCTATTGGCTTTGTTAGTCCTTCTTTGTCATCCTTCTGCTCTTTTTTGGACTCTTCCAATCAAACATAATGACAAATAAAGAAACAATTAAGAGTCAAAATATTCATCAAAATAACTACACCTAAGTTCTGTAAATATGTTGCAGTTTGATCCCTGGAAGTTTGAGCCGAAGACACAATATAAACTTTGTTTACATAATTGCATTTTAGTGATGACTTATGACTTTTGTTATTTGCCTAAGGTAGAAAACTTAATTATTGACTTAGTTTTTAGTTGAACTTTGATGATGATTTTTGTTGTTTGCCTAGAATACTTAGTTGTGGAACTTTGATGATGATAATGATTTTGATTATAATTAATGATTAGATGTTTATTTTATTAAATTTTATCTTATTACCAAACCTCCAAGATAAGTCAATGCTCCCTCTCCCCAAAGACCAGCACTACAACTACATTTTTTATTTTTAGAAGAGGTAAGATTTTATAATACTGCTTGTACACACAATATTTGAGTGAACATCAGTGATTATGAGAACATGTCGTTACTTTCGAAAAAAAAAAAAAGTTACTTATATGATCAAACAGTGATAGAATTCGAGAGCTTTATAGTCTTTCTTCAACTTGGGTTTAAAGGGCTTTCAACGATCCTTCTTGTTGTTGTCCTAACAAAGACATTGCTCAAATGTTGAAGGATTGAAGCTATTTTTTAAGATCAGAACAGCTACTAAAAACCTTAACAACTTAAAATCTATTAATGCAAAAGTAAAAACTCAACCATCTACATCACGGGATGCTATCAAATTCAAAACTCAATCTTGACCTCTTATTTCTCTTATTAAACATTGAAAAATATACATTTTAGATTCTGATGTCTATACACTGTTGTAGATAGCTATAACACATACGAAACGTTGCTTTAAAGAAAAAATTCAACTTTTGCATGTTCGAAGGACTACCAAACTACCAATACCATATCTTGAAATTAGTGGAAAAACATCTATACTCTTCGAATGTGCATATAGGATTGTGAATGATAAAACACCTCAAACCCTCTCTCAGTTTTCAAACTCCTCTACTTTACAATACTATTTTTTCATCAACCAACTAAATTAATCTAAATCAAATTCAACAACAAAACGAAAAGTTATTCAAAATCCAAACCCTCACTAAAACCCTCATTAAACTCAAAAACCCACATAAACTCCAAAACTCCACCAAGGAATTCTTCTATAAAACTCAAAAACAAAAACAAAAAACGATATACAAGACCACTACCTCCAAAACTCAAAATAATAATATTAATATATATATTTTTTTGCTATTATTTTTAAAATCAATGGTGATTTGATCATATTTTCAATTTTAGGGATAAAATAATAATAACTTCTTTTTTTTTAAATAATGTTAAGGTTTTCATATATTTAATCCAAATTTATATTAAAATAATATGACATATGAATTATCAATATTTTATCAATTATCACATCATCTCATAATTTATAAAATATTAATAATTCATATGTTACATCATTTGGACAAAATATTTGAAAAACTAGCATTATATTTTTTTAGTAATTTTATACTATCCAAAAATTTATCACAATTCATTATCTAAATGATATGATAAACTTATGTGTAATTACTACATCACTAATATATCATCTCAAAATTAATATAGTAACTACAAATTAGTTTATTATATTATTTAGGTAAATTTTTTAAGTAAATTTTTCAAAAGTGTAGTATTATTTATTTATTTTATTACAATAATGTAAATGTCAACTATATCTTTTCTAACTTTTATTTTCTAATTGGTATTTTTTTTTTTTTTTAATTTGAGAAGAATGAATTAAATTCAGAAAAAACTATTAACATCTGATATCTTTAGGATAAAGGTAAGATTTGAATCCTTATCCTCTGAAAATAAAGAAAATCATTCAATCATTTCTACTAGAAGGATGGGATGAACTTCTCAAAAGGGTATGAACTACCATCTCTAAAGAGTTTGATTTATAATGTTTAATTATGGGTTTACTGGATTTTAATATTTAACTTTTAATGATTTGGTTGATGGGTGAAGTAAACGAGACAAAATGATAATGAGACAGTGACGGTGTGCCCCACAGTGCTATCTTTAAATAAAGCACCATTATTTCTTATTTCTTATTTGGGATAAGAAATAAAAAATAATGATAAAAGTGTTCTTTCTATATTTAGGATGATAAGGACATTGAATTATTTGATTGGGCCCCATTTCACGTGCCTCACTCTTACTTAGCCCTACTACACGAGTCACTTTGAATCCACATTAACTCCCATAGCAGATGACAATTGTTCTTGAGAATTGCAATTTGGCTGCAAGACTCAAGACTTGAACTGTTAGTTTCAAACTTTATGTTGTTTGGTTTTTCACTTTTTTGTTTTATAATTATGTTGCAGAATTTATATTCTTTGATTCTTTTTTTTAGTTTATGTTATTGCAATTTCAATCTATATATATATATATATATATATTAAAATTCTATTAAATTATGATGAAATTAGCACTTTGACGATCTATTATAACTTTTGATCAAAATATTAACTTTTTAAAAAGAAAAATATTTATCAACCATTTATTGATTAAAAAAGTTAAATAGTAATTATTTAAATTAAAAATGTTAAATTTTTAACAATAATAAAAAATTCAAATTTAATTTTAAAATAAATTAAAAATAATAATTAAATTTAAAAGTAAGGAGCTCACTAGGAGTGTATATATATATATCTAATTTAAATGTGTTCATTATTAAATAATTATGACAATTTATCCTTCAATTTATATGTATTTCTAGCTAATCTCTTTGAACAACATTTAGGGGACTTCTTATAAGTAAATTTTTGAATCTATATGGCCTTCGACTGTTATAAACGTGAAACCAAGTCTCTATGACAAGGTTTGAGTAGTTAAAGTAAACCATTTTGAAACTAAAATTATGTTCTTTGAAATTTGACATGAATGTCTAATGTGAATATGTTTTTTGGTAGATGTAGAGACCAAATTATTAGCTCAAACATCAAATCACTGTCCTGCTCAGCCCCTATATTCTATACAGGCCTCGAGAGTACTGGTTACCAACCACTCATGTACATGTGATCAGTTGGAAGAAAACCGAAAAGAAACCCAAAAACAAATAATAATAAATAAATAAATAAATAAGGTAGACAATAATGAGAAGCCCAAAACGAAAAGAGAGAGAGATATTAAAAAGAGAAAAGAATCACCCAAAAATAGAAAAATGTAAAAGAAAAATTAAACATGAAAGAGAAATGTGAGTAAAGGGGCAAAGAAAATAAAGCTTTCCTATTTTGTGACTCGGCAACGTTTAGACTAAATTTGAAACTTTTAAATCCCATATCTAAAAAATAATTGATGAGATTTCAAACCCGATTTCAAATCATTTTTCACTTGGGAATGCTTTGGGAACGAGTATTCTATTTCCATTTTTTCCAAAATTTTTGAAGATTTTTTAAAATTAATTTTAAGTATATTATAAATATTTAAATTAATTTTATTTCAATCAAATCCTAACCAACATTAAACATAATATGATATAATTTCAATTTAAATTCAAGTTCTGCTAAATATAACATAATAATTTTTCAATCTAATAGAACTTATTCCGTTCAAATATCGCCTGCCAAATGTACCCACAGTGATTTATTTATATTATTGACAAGCGATTATCAAATATTTAAATTTGTGAGCTGTAATTAAAGACAATGTAGCTCTAGCCATGCAAAAACTCAAAGTACAGTAACCCCTTTTTTAGGTATATCTTCAGGGTGTCAATAATCAACTAACCATAAATGTACATAAATATGCTATAACAATGAGTCTATGTATACCAATTTCATCAATGTCATATTAAATGCATTAGACTAATGAAGTACCACCAACTTCGCTGCTCTGTAAAACCAAGCTGTCATGCTCATGCACGAGAGGGTTGGTAGTTGCTGATAAATATGAATTTTTTTATTTAACGGATATTAATAAGAAATTTATTTTATCATAGTCCAATCCTATATAATCTCTATTATATAAGGTGTCTCTATTTTCATGTCGCCATATGAACAATCCCGGGTAAGATTATTGTATCAAATACAAAACGGACCGCGACTGTAGATCTACCACAAGCAAAATACCCAGCTTTATTTGCTTTCTACGGACTCTTTAGATTACTGATCTCAAACTAAATCCTCTTATATATAACAATTATATACTTAATTTAAGACTACATAAATAATCATGGATATTATATAATATTTGCATTTTACTAGATGATCATATATGGATTGATCTTAATCCTGGGTATTTTATGGACTCTTATTTATTGAATCATATCTTTTGATTTATATGTGTGAGATAATTATAAATTTACGGTCAATAAATTTCGTACTTTAGAGATATAATTTAATAAGTGACTGGAAACATTCTACACAATAGTGGAATCCACTCTTTTTTATAAGAAGTAGATGAGTAGTTCCCTTAAGTGTTAATTCTGGTCTTGAACAATAAGAATGCTAGACTTTGTATTCGTAAATAAATTGAAAGATAAATTTATAAGTTGTTATGAATATATTGTTAATTAGAGAATCAATGATACTTAATGGAATAATATATAATTAGAGAGGTATAACGGACTTTAACGACCTAGCTCTAATTATGAACAACTCGTGGAGGATCGAACCATATGAAATGATTAAATCGATAGACACTGAAAATTCAGATTGTATAAAACATCTATAATTTTAAGAGTGCAATCTTAAGTTTTTAGTGGAATAACTTTAAAATTAATAATAATGGATTATTTAATTAAAGAGTTTAATTAATAATTCTGATATTATTGGAGCTCAAATTATAGGTCCATTTGGTCTTCTTACCAGCTCACAACCACATAAAAAAACAAAGGGAAGAATATAATTAGATTGTCCAATTATAAGTGTACATATAATTTTATGAACACGTTCACGAATAGTTTAAATAATTTGATTATTTAAATATAAATAATTAAGAGTTCAATTTTAAATGGTGTCATTAAATTATTTATGATTTAGAATAATTTAATTTAATGAAAAATATTTTAATTAATGGAAATAGTAATTTAATTTAATTGGAATTAGATTCCATATTTAGTTAGATTAAAGAAGTCTTAATTTAATAGGAATTACATTCCATATTAAATTAAAAGTAAAGAGTTCTAAACCAATAAGAAATTTGATTCCTTATTGAATTTGAATTAAGTTTTTCAATTTAAATAGGAAATTAGATTTCTTGTTAAATTATAAAACTTTAACTTACCATTATAAAATTGTGTTTTATGTTGGTAACAAAAAAAAAGAGAATTTTTGGTTACTTGAATAAAAAACTTCTATTAATTAAAAATACCATATTACCTCATCTCAAAAGAAATCAAGAAAATTATTTTTTGATTTCTACATAATAATATTTTATAAAAAGATTTCGTGATATAATTATTCGAGATTGTGCCCACATATAGTTTCTTTTGTGAAGAGTCATAGCAAAGAAGATCGGGTGATTAAGAATCTGCGAATCAAAAGGGATCAATTCAATTTTCATATAAGGTCGGATTCGATCTTATTAATTTAATTATTGAATTGGTATTACTAGCATCAATCGAGCGTGTTTTTATTTAGATTTTTTTTTAAATTCACGTTTCTATATTAAATTCAAAAATCAAATTTTCCTTCAATTAGTATCAGAGCTCGGTTGCACTAGTTCAATAATTAATTTAATAAGTAGTGAATATCCTTTTTATTATGATTCATTGTATGTCATAAAGTAGGCACTCATCATTGATGTGCATATTTTATTTCCATTTTGATGAATTGGGTTTGCATGGATTGATCGTTAATGGTATCGTTCTTTGACTAATCTAATTTGATTAAATTTATAAGTCATATGTGGCGTTTATTATTTTTTGTAAATCATAGATTTAAGTTTTTTTTTTTTTTTTCGAAGAATTTATCGCAAATACTGATGTCCATGGGGCTGAAATTTTGTTGCTGTTTTGCGCGGAATAGTTCCAATTAAATGCAGAAAATTCTAGGTTAACGAAATAGGGCTGTAGCTGTCCGCAAAGCTGTTTTGAACACTCCAGTACCAAGACGCTGCTGGTTTTGTACCAGTTCGAGTTCGGTAAAGCGGCTGTGTGAACTGGTTTTGAACCAGTTGATTACAAGGTGCTGTTGCACAAGAAAAACAGCAAAAGCTTGCTGTTGCAGTGAGCAGACTGCCGGCTGTCTGTTGGGCTATCCATATGCTGTTGGGCTGCTTTGGGCAGTCCACATGCTGTCCACATGCAGTTGGGGCAGTCCACATGCAGCTGGGCTATTTTGGGCAGTCAACATGCTGTCCAACAGCAGCTGGGCTGTTTTCAAGCAGCCCATATTTAGTCCAATTTCGTTTTTCTCGAATTTTGGGTTTCCGTTTTCAATCGTAAAAAATTCACCACTCTTTTTGGATAATTTTTATTGGGTTTAAGGATCAAGAAATAAACTCCTAGCTCAATCCATTTGAATTTGATGGATATTTTTGATTGTTAAATTGGATTTAATTTTGAGTCCAAGTAAGCCCATGAAGACTACAAGTGAAGGTCAAGGAATGTCTTGGTTAATTTTTGTAATTTTAAAAAATTAGTTTTAGATTGTTAAAACCAAAGAAACAGGTCAATCACATGTTATTTATTAAAATTATTTATCATATGATGATTGAATAATTTATTGTTAACATGATCATACATAAAATATGTCATATAGAATAGAGAGTGTTTACTCATTGTTTTATAACATGACATACATGTATGTATTATTATTTATTTTTTCCTATTAAATAGTTTATTAGATAAAATAGAGATAATAATACATAGAATACTAATTCCATAATTTGTTAGGATCGCTTTTCAACCAGGTATGTTCCTGAATATGTCATTGAGATGGAACTTCCAAGATCTGTATATATTTTCAATTTCTTTTTTTGTTTTTTTAATTATAACAACTTCATATATCTTTGGGAAAAATCTAAAATCCCCCCTAAAATGAAAAATATTGTCAGTTCACCCCAAGTTTTAAAAATATTAGCCAAAAAACCCCCTACCATCTACCCAAAAGTGGTTTCCGTCCCAATGTTAGTGGTTTTGTAACAAAACCGTGCAAAGACGAATATGCCCTCTTACTATATTGAAAAATTAAAAAATAAAAAAATTACTCAATTACCAAATAAAAAAATTGAAAAACTAAAATTAAAATTAAAGGAAAAAAAAATTGAAATAATGGAAAACAAAAAAAGAAATCTCCACCCATCAACATTAATTTAAAAACAAAAATAATAGAAAATAATTTATTTTCATACTTTATAAAATATATTAAATTTTTTAAAAATAAAAAATAGATGTATCTCCACCGTCCATCTCGAGATGGACGGTGGACATCAAAAGAACAAAAAAACCTTAAAAAAAAAATAAAACCATGAATCGAGATTCAACATCTCATCTTCAACCTCTCATCGTGACAAACTTCCTACAATGCAACTCCCAGATTCTCACCAAAACAGATGGAGTGGGTTCGACCATTCCGTGAGAATCTCAGAGGAGTGGCTGATATCAAATTCAAGTGAGTTATGTTGGGTTTTAATTGATTTTATCTTATGAAAAGCTGAAATGGAATAAATTGTTGTGTAGAGTTTTATGTGTGATGTGTGTGCCATGAATCAAGTGGAAAAGAATGGGTATTTGTGTGATGTTCTGTCGGCAGTAAGTGTGTGTGTGTGTGTGGCTTGTGTTTTGTTTAAATAAATAAGGATTAATTGATTATTAAGTGTATAAGTGCATGATGAAAGACGAATGTGTGTTGGAACCGAAAGAAAATCGCGTATTGAGTTATTCGTGTGATTTCGACAAAAGTAAAGACTGCATGTAAGTGGAATTTGTGTGATTTTAAGTTGATTTTAAGGTCCTAAGTATGTGCTTGAATATGTATTTGAGGGTGATTAAGTCATAGATAAAAAAATTACATTGTATAGAATGCGTGAAACGCTCAATGATAGTTGTTTGAATAATAACGTGCGAGCTGTCTTCTTTTTATTTTCTTTCAATTTGGTGGTTTCAAGTGTGTATTTAAATGTGTTTGGACATGAAAATTTCACGGAAATGAATGGTATTAAGATAAGGGCATGTAACGGAAAGAATATGGGTTAATTAGTTTAAGAGATTGTTAAGGAAAATTATATTGTCATTAGAGTTGTGATTGAAGAGAATTTTAAATAACTTGGTGATTAAATTTTAGGTGAATTGGAAACTCTTCGAACAGAAACGGAGACGTGCAGGAAGTGAAGGAGGTTCTTTGAATCGAAAGTGAACGGACGGAAATAAGTTGTGATTGAAAAACTAGATATATATATATGTTTCGTTTAAATATATATTTGTATATATATGTTTCTTTTAAGTATATATTGGTATATATATATTTTATATATGTTTATGGATTGATTATAATTGTTTTGATTATATAAATGTTTTACGTTTTGATATCAAGTTTAAGGAAAAATAATCAAGTGTTAAGGTTTGGATTTTAAGAAAAATCTTAACAAATCAAATGTTTATGGAAAGTATAAAAGAAATAGTTTTAGTTTTCAAATGAAATATTGTTTATAAAAGGATTTTTTAGCCGATGGTTACCCTAAACCCATTATGACTGAAATGACTGGATAATCGGCCGAGATACTTTAGATGTGTAAAGGTATGGGTAAAGAAATAGGTTACTAACTAAGGGAAGGGATAGAAATTATAGGGTTGCCTTTACACATTATAAAGTATTCTTATGACTGTTACCCTACGCAGGACGTGATTTATCCACAGCGTAGTGGTTTTATGACTGGAAATGGATTGTCCCGCCACCGTCACTTTTAGGTTGGTTGGTGAATTATTCCCTGAGTTCCATTGGTAGTGATGGTATATTTATGATTGATATAATTGATAAATGAAATGAAATGTTTTATATATTTATGTAAATGTGATATTGAAAGGTATTTTGTTATTAAACTGCACACTCATTGAGCTATTTATAGCTCACTTTTTCAAATGTTTTAATAAAATTTTCAGGAACTGAGACTAGGGAGCAGTCTGAGCATCCTCCAGGGCAGTCGTAGGCGGCCTACTTGTAGACGACGACAACTTGAAAATGTATATAATTTTTGGGTTGTAAATATGTCATATTATGGTTTTGATACTTGCATCATTATTTTTGTATTGTATATACATAGATGCATAATTAAATGCTGAACTATGAGGGCTTTGATCTTCTGTAGATGATTGAGGTACATAGGCATTTGGGAGTACCCAAACTCAAGCCTAAAATATTTCAGAAAATATTTTGAATTGTACATAATGCATATGTTTTTCTTTATGGATGAAAATGATTTTACTGAAAGTTTTTAATTGTTCTTGTGATTAAATTGTGATGGACCTGAGGTCCTGAAAATGGTAGTGGAGAAAATGAATGAATTTTTGAAGTGTTTATGATTTTATTTGCAGGTTTTATAAAATTGGGATGTCCGAAAAACAGAGGAAACTTTATCTGTTTTTCTGTAAAATTTTCATTGAATAAATGGTTTATTGGTTTTAATAAAAAAAAAAAATTTCCCACCACATTTTCTGTTAGTTGACGAAAAGAATAAATGTTTTAATCGGGTTCGCTCCACGAATTCCTAAGTTCATTGATTAAAGGAAAGGTTTTCGGAATCCGTTGAAGTGCAGGGAGGGCTTCCCACGGATTCAAGAGGTTAAATCCGGGTTGGGTCCCTTCATAATCCATCACCACTCAACACATTACTGTCACCCACCGCCATCGTTACCCGTTACCATCGTCTCAAACCCTTGGTCTCTGATCTTGAAAACATACCTCAATGGCGATCAAAAACAGAGTCATAAATTTGGTCGATGGGTTGGACCGACCAAGATGAGGAGGCATATAAGTGCAAATTTGCAGTTGACGAGTTTGAAACGAAGAGGCAATCGTCTACGGTGGCATCCACAAGGGAGCTGCAATCGACGAGGTAGTTGTCGATTAGAGATAAGGGGAGAGAGAAGACATGGAGGAACAGACGAGAGAGTGACAAGAAGACATGGATGATCATGATGGAGCTGGTCGTGAACTGGTGATGATGGGTGTTGGGGGCTGATTCGGGCATGAGTGAGAGAGGTGTGGGGGGCTGACGGGGGAGTTTGGGCGTGTGGACATTGAGGCAACTGATGAGGTCTCCAAATAGAGAGAGAATAGGCGGCTAACAGCTGTACCCATCTTTCCAATAGATGCGTAATTACCTATTTACCCTTCCATCTAACAGTTCTGTTAATTTTTGGATGACAATTACTCTTTGACTCGTTGACTCTGACGGTTGGGGTTTTTTGACTAATAATTTCAAAACCAGAGGCTGTTTGATGTTATTTTTCATGCTAGGGGGTAAAATAATAATATCCCTATATCTTTTGATGAATTGTGCTGAGACTTCATGGTTATCCTACAAAAAATATTTGTAGTCAGTACTTGTTTTTTCCTCTCATTTTCTCTATCTTTAGAGTGTTGGTTTGATTTTGTCTATATATATTCACTTTTCTTCCCCTCTCATTTGCTCTGGCTTTGGAGTGTTGGTTTGCATCAAAATAATAAATTCTCGGTTTTATGTTCAATACAGGAAAATTTTCTCATTTTTAAACTAATAAAAAAATTAATCATATCATTTTCTTGTTGATATTCACAAGAAACTCCTCCTAAAATTTATTAAAAATAATCAGAAACTTTTTTTACGTTATCAAATTTGACAAGAACCGCCCATATATCCAAGGTAGGCTTTCTTTTTTTTTTTTTCCCCTCTCTTATTTTGACAAGTTTAATTAGAAGCTGCCATTTTACCTATATTTAACCCAGAAAGAATGTATGGTAGTTATTATTATCATCTTTTTACTTAATTTGAGGTTGAGAATTAGAGTTCTAGACTAATAGTAGCCCAACATGCAATGCATGTGCCCAACTATATCCAATTGGAAAATAAACCCGCCGTTATTTTTTCATTCTTCAAAAAAAAGATTAATTAGTAGCTGTTTTTGTCACGCTAATACAGTAATATGCTTCGACTGGAATTATCGATATCGACGGAAATTTACGTAAAATTTACGGAAAGTACGGAAATTTAGTTAAAAACATAATATTTTTTAATGAAACTTTTGGTAATGTTAAAATAATCATTTCTACAACAAAAAATCATATTATATTTAAAAATATATATATATTCTATCTAAAAAGTAACAACTAAAAGGTATAAATATAGATATAATATATAGAGGAAATATATGAAAATATAAAAAGTTTCTATTAAAACTTTTCAATTAATTTGCATCACATAAATCATGTAAATTTAAAAACTAAAATGAAGTCCTAGGTGGTTCATAGATTGTATAGCTAGCATATAGATTTATACAATACTGATACCATGACATATAATTTGAATGATTTTGAATATAATCACGAACATGCCATGAATAAGCTTCTTGATTTCTTCCCACCATCTGTCCATGATAGGAAATTGTGTGTAAGGATCATTGGAGATCTCAAAACTTATATGACCATCATCACTAGACTTTAAACTCATAGATTCAAAAGTAGTTGAAATGTTATCTTCATTAGATGATGACATCCCTAACTGCATTTGATGGATTCTCCTTGTATAATCCTTACTAATAGCCCCTATGTCTAGACCCGCAGCTCTACACTCATGGTCTTCATCTTGTGTGCAATAAGTGTATTGTTCTTCACAAGTAAATGGGCTCAATGGCAAACCTGTATCAGTATCATTTCTTTGAGTAAAAGCATAATTATTTTCTCCATTGTTATCATCATCATCATCATTATTATCGTCGTCATCATCACCATCATTAGCACCATTATCTTCATTATGAATTCCATCACTAGCAAGGGCTTAGGAGTTTTTGTTTTTAAAATAGAATAACAATTATGAGATGTTTGAGCTTGACTACAAAATGGAATATAATAATGAGATTCCTGATGAAAATGAGATTATTTGCGTGGGTTGAAAACTTATTTTATTTAGGGTTTTGTTGAAAACTAACCCATTTTTGATAACTCATTTGAAAAATAATCTTTATTGTTTTAATCTTCGCACAATGTCTTTTTTTGGACGAAAATGCCCTTGACCCATCATTTTTTATCGGTCACTCTTTCTACCAAACGATCTGGTTGAGAATCCCAACCTCGAAGTTGAAATCCCAATCTACATCCCAACTTCGAAGTTGAAAATCCCAACCTCGAGGTAGAGAATCTCAACCTTGATAAAACATCCAAGTTCACATTCTCAACCTTCAGGTTGGGAATCCTAACTTTTAAGTTGGGAATCCCAACTTCTAGGTTGGGAGTCCTAATCTTGATTCAAATCTACATTCGAAATCTCAACCTTAGGGTTGAGATTCCCAATCTGGATGTTAAATCAAGATTGAGAATCCCAACTTAAAGGTTGGGGCTCCCAATATAGAGGTTGAGACGCCTAATTTTAAGGTTAGGAATCCCAACAGTGATTCAAATTATTATCATTTTATTAAGGGTATTTTTGTCCACCTAATATATTTTTTATAACAATAAAATAAGAAATGTTATTTTAGATATTGTTCTTACCAAATGAGTCTTTTTTGTAATTATTCCTTTTATTTATTTAATAAAAACTTAACAAATTTTTATTGGGAAAACTTAAATTTCACTTTTATTTTATGAAAATTTAACCGATATTTCCAGGATATTTCACGGATATTCTAAGGATATTTCCGAAAATTTCCTCGATATTTTGTAAAATTTGTACTATAAGCTCACGGAAAGGATATTTTATATTTCCGGATATTTCCAGGATATTTTGACGGATAGGAGATTACACCCCCTATCGATATCGGTACCCTTGATTTACGGAAATATCGACGAAAATATCGAGAATATCGCAGATATTTTAAACTATGCTTATATCTGTTTTTCATTTCCCTTCTTGACTACAGTTAAGACATCGGTCCGGGTATGCAGCTTGCGTCCAAACATGTCAGCCAAACAGTGACAAGTAAGTTTCAAAAATATATATATATAGACAAAATCATACGTCGATTGAAAAAAGAAAATATCATACGACGTCAAGTTTTTATTGCCTTGGACCACCTTTTCGGAGGACGAGAACGTCAGTCAGTGTCAATAAAACCCACACGTAAGTGATGCGATACCTACATGTTACAGTGTCCCAGTGTAACATGTAGGTACCGCATGGCCGACAAACAAACATGTTTGCAGTGTGCTCTGGTGTGCATTTTCTGGACTTGTGAAAACTTATGTTAATTTACTAATGTATTATACGATGTCACTCACATATCACCTTCTAACATAGTTTAATAATGGAAAGAAATGAAACAATAATTTAAATTCAATTGAGTATGCATATATATATATATATATATATATTCTAGTGAGGAATTTTTATAATACACACACTGTAAATATCAGTATAGAAATCTAACTAATTTCATGAATTTTGATGTGGTTTTGTGTATGAATAATAAAAAGAATTAAATAAATTTTCAAAAAATTTGAATTTTTTTTTTAAAGTTATGAACTATTTTTCTCAACTTTTTTATAGATAAAATATTCAAAAAATGGGAAAATATAGTTAAGAAATCCGGAAAATTTTTAAATTTATTTTAAATGTATATTTTAATTATTTTCGATTCCATACAAAATATGTTATCAAAATTTATAAAATATCATGAAACTTCATCAAAGATGCTTATTATATTAAACTAAGGGAATTATCTTGGAATTTTATTAAAGATACTTATTGTATTAAAGTAAGAGGGTCTCATGGGAAAATAATTCTATGTCTGTGCGTCTCAAATTTCTTCCCATTTACTCTTGATTTTTTCCTGCTCTTGAACTACAACCAGCAACGTCAAAGGAGAACGTGCCAATTTAAACTGGGACGAGCTTGGATTTGGTGTAGTTCCGACAGATTATATGTATGTTATGAATTACTCTAAAGAAGAGAATAGCTTTTCAAAAGGAGCTCTGGTTCGGTTTGGAAACATGGAGATGAGCCCTTCTTCAGGAATTTTAAACTATGGTCAGGTAGTTTAGCATGATCATTTAATTATTTAGTGAACAAAGAATTAAACCTGCACTTTTTGTCTGCACATAAGCCATATTCGGTATGTACAACATGAATTCAGTAACGGACCCACGTTTAGGTTCAATTGGGGCACGCACCTCATTTTAAATGCGAAGAAAAACTTATTTCATATTAATTTCATTTTATTAAAAAAAAAATTATATTTGTATATATATATAATTATAAGATCAGTGTATTTCATTATACTTTTTTAATAACTATTTCATTTTTATGCACCAGCAATAACATTATATCTCTAGGAATTCTTATTCTTTTATCAAATCATTAGATTCCTTGTGAGTGTTTGTGTAAATAGTTTTTTTTTTTTTTTTGGTTTGACAAACTTCTAATCAATAAACCTTAAAACCTCATACTAATTTAAAATTGGTAATAGTTTAGTATGTTTCAATTTTTTCCATCTCACTCTTTTTTTTATTTTTTTTTTATTTTACAAATTTTACTTAAATCATCTGTAAAACTTAATATAGTAATTAGAAGAAAATAAATTAAAAGACAAAGAATTATGTATTCTTCATGCCACTTATATAAAATAAGATATTAAATCTTGTTGAGAGAATTTGTAGCAGTTTTTTTTTTTATTGGTTTGTTTATTTATTTTTAAAAATATTTTAATTACAATTAGAGTGTAATGTTATCTAAGTCCATTGATTAGGTGGCTATTTGTTTCAATTTGATATTAACTTTCCTATACAATCATTCGAAAAATATTATGTATATTATTCTATGATGTTGTCTACTGGACCTTGTAGTTAATATTAGCAGTAGATAGGACTGGTAGGGACCCCAACTTGAAATAGAATAGTTTAATTCAACTTACTTGATAAGTATAATTAATAGGCATTCACATATCAATAAAAAATATTTACATCATAGGTTGGATCCTAAAATTATTGTATCATATTTTATTACAATGGCTCTTCTTATCTAAATTTTTGAATCTATCACTAGTTAAAAAATGGATCACACTACCTTTAAACCATGCCACATGAGCCATCCTGACCATCACCGAACTAATTCAACCTAATTGCTTTCATATATTTCCAATCAAGGAGAGTAGATTCCCATCACCCCCCACCTTTTTCTTTTTTTTTCCCTTTCTTTTTCTCTTCATATGACAGATTTGGAGGTAAAATTAGGGATTATTGGAAGGCCTGAAGGCGTATAGAAGAGAAGATGATCAAATTCTTCTGTTCAGGCCAGAATTGAATGCCCTACGCATGAAGATTGGTGCAGAGAGAATGTGCATGCCTCCACCAACTGTAGACCAATTTGTCGATGCTATTAAGCAAACCGTCGATGCTAACAAGCATTGGGTAATAATCTTCAGTCTCAACCATTATACATGTACATGATACAAAGTTTAGTCATTAGATCAATGTATTTTGAATGAAATATATAAATCGTAATAATTTTTGGTATGTGCATAGGTACCTCCTCCAGGGAAGGGATCTATGTATATTAGGCCATTGCTATTGGGAAATGGACAAGGTCTAGGCGTTGGACCAGCCTCCGCATATACCTTTTATCACATATGCTTCTCCTGTGGGCAATTACCACAAGGTGCTCATTCTCCTTTTCTTTTTCAATAAACAAAGGACTTTTTTTTTTTTTCTTTAAATGAAATACCAAAAATATTCTACAACACATGGTTTATTTACATAATAGGGTACCTTGAATTTGGTTGTTGAGGAAAAGCTTTATCGAGCTACTCCTGGTGGAACTGGAGGCATCAAAGCCATCGTCAACTATGCATCGGTAAACATATATATTAAAATATATATCACATTTGTTGTTTGGTCATTACAATATTTACAGTCACAGTGATTGTTACAAAGCATTATTATTAAATATTGAGTATATAACATTAGTCTTAATTACAAAAATCGTGCACTGGCTGTAGATTTTCAAAGCAATAACTGAGGCAAAGGCCAAAGGGTTCTCCGATGTGTTATTTTTAGATGCCAAGACTGGAAAAAACCTAGAGGAGGCTTCTACAAGCAATATTTTTGTTGTCAAGGTCTGATTGAAGTATAATATACTAGTTGAAGAAAGTTCTAATTTATTTGATTTTACCATCAAGTTATCAACTGGATATTGAGTATTTTGAAACAATAGTTTCAGGGAAACGTCATCTCAACTCCAGCAACTAATGGAACTATTCTTCCTGGAATCACTCGAAAAAGCACCATTGAAGTTGCTCATGTTTTGGGTTACCAGGTGACACTCATACTCTCTCTCAATGGAATTTTATCATTTTTTTTTTTTAAATGTGAACAAATATTAGATATCTTATTTTAATAATTGAGTTTTAGTTAGTCTATTATGCAAGCGGTCTTAGAATTTTCTTTTTTTTTTTTAACTAATATCCATTACTTACTTTTATTGTTCGGTAGTGTTAATTCATATCCTGAGATTATATATTAAAATTTAAGATAATCGATAAATATATATAAAAAGGAAGAAAAAGAGGAAAAAGAGACAAATGAAATACATTCATTGATTAATTGTGGCTTTCATTTCAATTTTTTAGGAGTTAATTGTGCTTCAATTTTGTTCAAGTCGAGGAGCGTGCTGTTCCTATAAAGGAGTTGTTTGAGGCTGATGAAGTTTTCCTGAGAGGAACTGCTATGGTTATTAATTTTGCTAATAGCATAACCTATCAGCGTAGAAGGTATTGAATAATGCACGTTGATGATAAATAATATTTGATTATTTCATTGATTGGATAAAATTATCTATTAATAACAATATTGAAATATTATTTAACAGTAGCTCTTATAACTAATTCAAGGGTTGTTATTGATTGGTAATTTTACCTAACCAGTAAGTTAACAAAACCAAATAAATTATTAACAATCTCTTATTCTTGATCTAATTGATTATAAAATTATGGAATTGCTAGTTTTCTTTCCATTATCGTGGTCAGTATTTTGGGGCCTGCCTAAACTTATAAACAATCTCGATGCAGGATTGAATACAAAAAAGGAGCAGATTCTGTGGCCCATAACATATACAAAATGCTGACAGGAATTCAAACTGGTCGTATTGAGGACAAAATGGGATGGACCCTGGAGCTAAAATGAGATTCTCTGCCCTTATAAACTATAATACTTTAATTAGAATATGTTTTGATGAGTTACTACATTTCTTTTGTAGATTAGACAGAAGATGGTTATGTTAATAAATCATGTACGTGAGAATTCTGTTTTTCATAGATATACATATATATTTATATATATATGGAGCACAGGATCGACGTGTCCTAAAAGTTATATAAATTCTTATGAAGTTGTTGACCTTTAGATATAAATGAGATAGATATCTAATTTACACTCATATCCTTAATTATATATACATTTATACATTCAAAATAAATATGTATTTTTTTCGCTCTCTCTTTTAATACATTCTCTTTCCTCTTTCATTATTCATAAAACAATCAACTAATTAATTAGTTTTTCTCTTTATTCTCTCCTTCTTTATATATATATATATATATATATATATATATATATATTCTGAGTATGGAATTTATTCTCAATCTTTCCAACCATTCATCACAACAAAATTAATAAATCATTAGCCTCATAATAACCTTTTAGGTGATCAACGTTTTTCAGGTTGATTTTGATGTGATATCATGGCATCTTCAAATTGGACCAAAGAACTTAATCCTTTTCGCAATTGCATGTGATGCTTCTTGAAAACAAATTGATCAAGCCAGCACATAAATTAATAAATAATTCTTTTTATTAAAAAGAAAAGAAAGTATTTCTGAAATTGGAATAGGGACCAAAGGCCACCAATTATTAAATATGATTTATTGTTAATTTTTAAAGCATATTTTGTTTAATTAAATCTTCAGAAAACAAAAAAGAAGATTTAGGGACTAAAAGAGAATTAATTCATATGTTTTTGTTGCTATATATCATCTATATGATTATAGCAAAAAAGATTATCATTGTTTTTTAAATATTATTCTTTTTAAATCGTTAAACTTAAATATATTAATTATATTTTTTCTTTCAAGGTATTAATTATTAACAATTATATCATAGCCAAATCATATTTCTACTATAAATTTAATTTATAGTAAAAAATTACTCTAAAAAAGTTGATTATTTTATTAATAATGAAAGAGAAAAAAAAATATATTAAAAGAAGGGAGAGAAAAGAACATATATTTATTTTGGATGTATAAATGTATATAGAATTAAGTATATGAGTGCATCTTAATCATCCATTTTATTCAAATTCAAAGGTCAACAATTTATGTAAGAAATGGTGTAATTTTTATGGACTATTGACTCTACCCCTGTATCACAATGATAGGACCCACCAAAAGTTTGTGGGGATATACTTATATATATATATATTATATTTGTCTCTGTGTGTGCGCAAATTACATGTATGTTTTTTTTTTTCCTCAAATAATTTTAATCAATGTCATAGCCTATGATTGTTGGATATTTTCAACCTCCAACGTGTAGCATTTATCAAATTTTACTGATTTGATGAACAATAACATTTAGAAAAAATAATAAAAATTAAATGACTTTGCACCTTTTCTATTTGGGCCCCCGTTTATTGTATCGGGGCTCACGTGATTATTTCTTAGCTCATTCGCTTTATAAAATATAATTTTACAAAACTAGTTTACAATGAATAAAATTTCCAAGGTGTAGAAAATAATATTTTCTTAATTATTAAGAATTTAGAGATAAGGCATAACTCAAACCATTTATCTTTTGAGGTCAATGTGAGAAAAAAAATGTCTCAACTTTAATAACGTTCTTATTTTTCTTGAATTAAAAACCTTACACAAAGGGTTTTGAAAAGAAGATAAAATAATTCCATTTAAAAAAAAAATTAAAAAAAAAGGAAAAGAAGATAATTAAGGGGTACTTTTATTTTTGTTAAAGATTGGATAGTCATTAAAACCTCAAACCTAAATGGTATGTTTGTACATTATTTTTTCATCTCTCTTAATTAATTTTTCCTTGTTTGCTTTTATATATAAAATTATATGAAAATAAGTGATTTGACATATACATCCTTATCTATAGTCATAGTTATATATTTTCTATTTAATATGATACAGATAACTACAAACAAATATTTTACTCAAAAAAAAAAAAAAAAAAAAAACTACAAACAAATACTTTAAACTAATTTCATATAAATGTTGGTAAGATTTTTTTTTTTTGTCTCATGATTAAGATATGATAAATAATGATATAGAATTTTTTTTTTCTTAACATAGAAATAAAATTTTTAAAAAACTTTACATTCAAAATTTAATATCCATACCCATTTATGAACCCATTTAATTAAATTCACACCCTATTCATTGTGGCTAGAAATCCACGGGTTCACAAACGGAATTGCCATCCATATTTGCTTTTATGTCATCAGCTAGGTGCTCATAAACCTGTGAAACACTTGATGTGTCATCAGCTGGCTGCTCACAAACAGGTGTGCGAACCATGCCAGGTTTTTTCATGCTCAACACTTGATTCTCATGCTGCTGGCCAAAATAATTTCAACAGTGGACCCCGTGCCTAAATTTAATTGTTTAAATGTGTATATACTGTTTTTATTTTATTTGCTTTCATAGTTTTAGAAAGAATGCAGTAGTTTGATGTATTATTCTTAAATAACTGATATTTGATATATCAAATTCAAGATTTTCTATTTAGTTTTAGAGATTTTCAAACGATATTCCAGCACTTTCGGATGAATTTAAAAATTGAGCTTAAGATAATTAACTGTATGTTGAATGGGTAATGGAATTGACGATTAAGAATTAGGATTTATATGATGATAAAATGTATACTAAATAGGTGTAAAAAGTAATTTTGTTTAATTTATTTACATTATTTATCTTTTAAGTAATTTTTTGAATATTTTAATAATTAAAAATTATTAAAACATCTCAAGAATGTACAATTTTTATTTTTATAAGTTATATTATTGAATTATCAAACCTATAGGGAGATATGAAGGAGACGATGAGCAAAAAAATTATAGAGAATAACATGCAAAAAGAGAATGATATTTTAGTAAAACCATATAAATTCTCCTTTTTATTAGGATAAATTTCCCATTCCAACAAAAATTTAATTTTCAATTTAGGTATGAGGTTCACATAATTTAATTCTATAAATTTTAGTAAAGATAAAAATTCAAAAATTATAAATTAAATTTTCTTTTCCATAAGTCTGAATAGACAAAGTTGCCCTAAAGGTAATAGTTTAACACTTGATGGAAGAGAAATCATGCATGTAATTAAAAAAATAAAAAAAAATTCCCATGTGGCGCGGCATCTCTGTCCTGCTTTCTAGAAAAAAGAGGGACAAAGTTTGAGTATTATAACCTACAAAGCGTGGATAATTTTTTTACTTAATGTGAGTAGACATTTCCCGCTTCTGGGAGTAATATTCTAGACCATGCATCAAAATCCCATCTCAACTACATCCCAATAGTTGTCTGACCTAACATCAGAAAATAAAAATAAATAAATAGATAAGCGAAAAAGGAAACTCAACATGTTTATAAAAGTGATAATCTCAATTTCTCCCTTGTTGTTTGATTTAATCACTAATTACCTCTTATAGTTTGAAGAAATCTCTCGTTCTCTCTTTTGTTAACTCTATTAATAAAAAGAAGATTTTGACCAAGGAAGTATACGAAAAGATCAAACTAGTCCTGAATCATATAAAAAGTTGAGAAAACAAAAATAATTTATTAAAAAAATTTAATTTCTATGATAGATGATAGAGATTCATTTTAATTTTTTTTTTTAAAAAAAAACTTAAAATGAAAAAAAATTGAAGCACACATTTCTAAGCTAAAAACCCAAAAAATTCATCTTCATCGACTTCTACACTCAACCCAAACCAACCCCAATTCATCTTCTTCATCTAGTTCATCATCTTAAACTATCACCAACGCCTAAACCAAACTCAAAGCAAATCCAGTTCATCATCTTTAACCATCATCAACCCTCAAACACCAACAATCTCTCTTCTTTCTTCCACCATGAACCACCATTAACAAATTATCAATATCATCAATATCAACACAATTTTTTAAAACAAATTTTAAAAAAAAAATTGAAAAATAAAAAAATTGGGTTTCAAATTAAAAAAAAAAAAGTGAAAAATCTTCTTTTTTATTTTCATCCATGAACACCAAATCAACAACAACAAAAAATCATATTGCATTTGAAAAAAAAATGAAAAAAATAATATCCAAATTCATCACCTTATTCTCAAAAAAGTGAGAAAAAAAAAAAAACTAATAAAAATGCAAACATTGGGTCTCCTTTGTTGGAGAGCAAGAGTTCTTTGGGAAAGGAGACGCAATGGTCTCCTTTCCGATGCCACTCTTGAAAATGGGAGAAGAAGAAGATGTCCTCCATGTTGATCTCTAGTTTTTGACGAAAAAGAAGAAGAAAAAGAAGATAGAAGAAGCAAATGGACATGGGATGATCAAATGGAAGAAAATGAATGAAAAAGAATAGATTTTTTTTTATTTAAAAAAAAAAAACAATCTGTTTTAATTTTTTTATGTTATTTAATAAATTTTTTTATTTTTTATTTTCATATCCACTGTCCATCATTATTTTCTATTGATGGGCGGTAGAGATGATATTATTTTTTTTAAAAAAAAATATTTTAATTTAATTAACTAATTAACTATTATTATTTTATATTTTATTTTACTTGATAATTTTGTCCTTCCACGTCGATGATCAAACATTAATTTCTAATCTCCAAGTTGACAGCAGAGAGTTTTTTGGATACTTTGATGAGTTTTTTTGGATATTTTGATGAACTACAGATATTTTTTGGATATATCAACAAATGATATTTTTTGCATTATTTCATTTTTGGTTTAACTGTACAAGTGGACTTCCACATTCATCACAATACGTTACCTTTGAATTCTGACATTGTTTTAGTGCAGTATCGCTTCCCAGTGTAGAATCCTTAATTTTCTATCTCACACTCAAAAATCTTAGTGCAATGTTATTAATTTAGACTTCAAAATCCAACACACTAAATTATTAATTTTTAAATTAATCTAATGACTGAAATTTTTGAGTTTGGATGTTAATAAAATTGGGGATTCAGCATCTTATAAAAATTAGTACAGTAGTAAAACTGCTTAAGTTTTACTATATATGATCGATTTTGTTGTATATATATCTAGGGATTATTTGAAGGTCTGAAGGCGTACAAAAGAAAAGATGGGGTTATTCAACTATTCAGGTCAGAAGAGAACGCGTGGCGCATGAAAATGGGTGCAGAGAGAATGTGCATGCCCTCACCTACTGTAGACCAATTCGTTGATGCTGTAAAGCAAACTGTCAACGCCAACAAGCATTGGGTAACTACCTCTCTACTACCAGCACCTTGTAGTCCTTTATGCTATTACCTTAAATAGTTATGGTGCGTTTCAGGTGCTGGTTGTTTGTACATAATTTTTGTATAAAATAGTTTATATTTGTATATAATTCCCAAATATTTCTCGCAAATTGGGTGTTTGAATTCAATAGGTACCTCCTCCAGTAAGGGGATCATTGTATCTTAGGCCTTTGCTAATGGGAAGTGGAGCTACACTGGGTGTTGGACCGGCAACTTCATATACATTTCTTGTACATGCTTCCCCTGTGGGCACCTATTACAAGGTACTCTTTGGCATATTATTATTTTTTTTTAATAAAGAACCAATGTACTCATTTACGTTGGATTTATTTTATTAATATGCAGGGTGTCCTGAATTTGATTGTTGAGGAAAAGCTTCATTGGGCTGCGCCTGGTGGAACTGGAGGCATCAAATCTATCAATAACTATTCTTCAGTAAGCATACAATTTCTATATCAATTCACAATATCTTAGCATAGTAATTTCAATTTACCTACTCTAAGGTATAACTTAGATTTTTTTTTAAGGTCTTCACTCTTCCCTCGAAATCTCTTCAAATCTGTCGAGAGTCCCCTTGTAAGGGAGGTTGTTACGAAAAATTGAATCCATTACATGCACTTAAATTCTAGCTATAATCCTCAAGAGATCAGGCCCTTAAAGTTTACCTTCATTCAAATTGCATTAGCAGGAGCTGACATATATGAAAACTAAGCGATCATGGTTATTACCCTGGCTCTACACATCGTTCAATGTTTGAGTGTTAATAAATTACTTAGAACTTTTTAATGTGTATTTAATTTTCATGCCTGTAGACTTACAAAGCAATTACCAAAGCAAAGTCCAAAGGATTCTCTGATGTTTTGTTCCTTGATGCCGTAACTGAAAAATACATCGAGGAGGCTTCTACAAGTAATATTTTTCTTCTCAAGGTAACATTACTCATAAAAACATGGAACATGTTAAGGTATTAACATTGGTACATTTATATTAAATTTATGGATTTCAATGTTGCAAGTGAGCTTTTCTTATACACTATAAATATTTTGTAATTTAAAACTTATGTTTTTCAATACTGTCCTTGTATATGTGTACACACTAGAATTAGTACTTTAAAAGCTAAAATTACTTCTTTTGTTTTGATATGAAGTTTCATCTTCAGTACTGTAGCAGCAGATTCCTAATGTTCGATTGTTTTCCAGGGTAACGTGATTTCAACTCCATCAACCAAAGGAACTGTTCTGCCCGGAATCACTAGAAAAAGCATCATTGAGATTGCCTGTGGTTTGGGTTACCAGGTAATATACTCTGATATGAGATACTCAGATAATGTAAATAGAAAAGCTTTGATTTTTAATGTTAACTTGTGTTTAATTTCTTATAACAATTTATGTGGAGTTGATTAAGGTTGAGGAACGTGAAATACCAGTAGATGAATTGTTTGATGCTGAGGAAGTTTTCTGCACAGGAACTGCGGTTGTTATAAATTCTGTCAACAGCATAACCTATCAGGGCAAAAGGTATGCAAAAGCTAGCATATGTCATATATGTTATTTACTGATTAAAGTGTATATACATATATATATATTTTATAAAGTATGTTAACGTGTGTTATTGTGTGTGATTGATTTGAAGTTACGAAAATTCTATCTTACTGATATATATATGTGTGTGTGTGTGTGTGAGTATTGATTTCGTGTGGATGCAGAAGCGAATACAAAATAGGAACAAACACCATAGCTGGACAGCTATGTGAAATGCTAACAGGAATCCAAACCGGCCATGTTGAAGACAAGATGGGATGGACCATGGAGCTTATTTGAACTCCTGCTGTGTGTTACAACAGCAAACAAATATTATAATAATCCTTTCAGGTTTTTCTTTATAACATCTTTATTTGATGAACCATGAGATGAAATAAGATTTTCCAGTAATGGCTGAGGATTTTACGATTATCAATCTTCTTTTATTATTTATATCTGTTTTTGATTTGTTTTCATGTGTTGTCCTGCTGTTGAGTGTTAGATTTGTTCACACCATATGAGGTGATTTACATGGACTCTTGTTGATATGAGAAACAGCTTGACGATTGTAATCACTAGTCAATAATAAATAATAAGGAGATGAAAATAAATTTTAACCATAAGTTCTTCCTTCTTAATAAAAATTATTATTATTATTATTATTATTAACCGTAATTTTTTGACAAATAATAGGTTTTTTCTTTTTTATTTACATATCGGATTTCTAATTAATATTGCAACTAAGATCTTCTAAACTAAATCTTAACTGAAAATATTCGGGTTCCTCAAATTAGAAAACGAACTGAATTAAAATAAAAGAATAAAACTCGGATCAAAATTTGGTTTGTTGGCTTAAGTCTAGTTCTTTTATCCACCCAAGTTAATACGGGAAAAGAATACAAATTTATAATTAAAAAATAAAACATAAGGGATTAATGGCTCAATGTCTATAGTGTATACACATTTAGACTACTTCACAAATACAAATTTATAATTAAAAAATAAAACATAAGGGATTAATGGCTCAATGTGTATGGTGTATACACATTTAGACTACTTCACAAATCTTGTGCCAAACAGCAACAACTTTGAACAATCACAGGCACAGTAATTTTTGATTTCATAGGCAATGTGAGGTTCATTGGTTCCAACTTCCAAAAGGCCTTTTCAGGAGCATCTAAACTAGTCTAAAATCTAGGTTTTTCTGCATCCGATTCTTCAGTTATTGAAGAAACATTAATTCAATTAGATTTTGTTTTGTCTCTCTCTTTTGGTTCACCATTAAAAGTTAGATGCTCCCACTAATATGTGAGATTTTTCCCCCACTCCTTGTGGACTGTCCCCCCCACTTTTTGTAAGTCAATCTCTTCCATTGCTTCGAGCTGATCATTTGATCGTGTTAGAATACCTATCGTTGTTGGTCTCAATTGTACCCTAGACTAGTTCCATGAAGGAAAAACAACAATTGTTTTTATAAAAAATATGAATTTTGCGGAACACTGAGTTTTAAAAATTTTTAGAAAACTCAATAAACCCTAGATCCATAAAACAATGAAATAAAATAATACAAGATAAAATAAAAATCAGATTTTTACCTTATGTATTGATCTCTGTGGATTGCTCACCACCTAGCCTTGCTCGATATGACTCTACACCAAGAAACTAGTGAGTGGGCACAGTTATATAGTATTGTGCTCACTTTCTTTTGATTTCTTTTCTAAAAAGAATCAACAATATATATAAGAAGTGGGTTTATGATTTTGGTTATGCTAAAAGAAAACTTTTTCTCTTCTTTTCAAAGAACGTAAAGTAAAACCAAAATATAACTTTTGTGTTTTGAAAAGAAAACTATTTCTTTTCTATTTATAGGCAACTAATTAGGGTTTTAATTAATCAAATTAACATTAAACCCCAAATTTGTTAAAATTAAACTTTTGCTTCATATAACATAACTAATTCAAAATTAATTCATGTTATATTTTACAATTAAACATGTGACCTATAATTAATTCATAATTAATTTATACCCCGTCACAACTGAGAATCAAATTCAAAACCTCTTATAAAATTAATTAAATAATTATTAATTCATAATTAATAATTAACTAATTAATTATCAAATAATTTGAATAATCAATATCATTCAAATATTAAGTGAACATAAATGTTGCTACTTGTGTAACAATTATAATTGGACAGTCCAATTACAATATTCTATATACAAGTTTCTTATAGTGAAATGAGCTATCAAGGGGACCCGATGGACCTACAATTTTGAGCTCCAATAATATCGAAATTATTAATTAAACTCTTTAATTAATAATTTACTATTATTAATCTTAGAGTTACTCCACTAAAAACCTAAGATTGCACTCTCAAAATTGTAGATGTTTTTATACAATCTGAAATTTTCAGTGTCCATTGATTTAATCACTACATATGATTTGACCCTCCACAAATAGTTCATAATTAAAGCTAGGTCAAAATGTCCGTTTTACCCCTCTAATTATTTCTTAATCCTTAAGTACCATTGATTCTCTAATGAACAATATATTCATAACAACTTATGAATTTATCTTTCCATTTTCATATGAATGGAAAGTTGAGCGCTCATATTGTTCAAGACCTGAATCAACCCTTAAGGGAACTACTTCTCTACTTCTCGCAAGAAGGAGTGGATTTTACTATCGTGTAGAACGTTCCCAGCTACTTACAAATCATATCCCCAAAGTACGAAGTTATTGACCGGACATCTACACCGATCTCACCCATGTAAATCAAAGGATATAACTCAACAAGCAGGAGTCCATAATACACTCAGGATTAAGATCAATTCATATATGATCATCTGGTTGATAAACATAAATCTCTGAGTTTAACGGATATTAATAAGAGAATTATGTTTATCGTGGTCCAGTCCTATATAATCTTTATTATATAAGATGCCTCCATTTCCATGTCAGTACATGAATAGTCTCGGATAAAACTATCGTACCGAATACAAAATGGACCGCAACTGTAGATTTACCACAAATAAAGTATCCAGCTTTATTTGTTTTCTACGGACTTTTAAGATTACTTATTTCAAATTAAATCCGCCTGTATATAACACTTATATACTTAATTTGAAATTACATTAGTAATCAAGGATGTTTCTCATGATATATACAATTTTTGCAAAATATATAAATTGAATAAAATGCATACTTTATTATTTATAAAACCGTTTACATTATTACAAGCTCTTAGGGCATAAAACCCAATATTCCAATCATTAAAAAAAAAAAAAGTTAGATGCTTTTAACGTGTAGTTGTTACAAGAAATGAGATCGAACAGAAGTTAGACTAGTAGTCTAACTTGCATTTGTTGGTTAATTTCGTTGCATGTGATTGCACCCAAACCCCCCTGTAGCCAACTAACTCCTCTCTGGGTGGACAAATTTGTCCTGCCACACACAGTGAGAGATATACATACATATATATATACACACACATACATTAATTTCATTTCATTGTGTTAGACAAAATTTTCCTTTCATTTATCTTTTTCTTTTTCTTTGATGATTTTTTTATTTTAAATGTTCTGAATTTTTTTGAAATAATTTAAATGTTCTTAAATTATTTAATTATTTATAGCTAAAATATGGAATTGATTTAATATATTTTATTAAAACATTTTAAAAAGTAATCTACTTTAAAAAGTAATTTTATTTTATCATATTAATTTAATATAATTTATAATAATAATTTTCATATTACTCAAAATATTAGACACAATTATATTTTATTCTATCACATATTACACCAAATAGAAAATAATACTATTTTTAATCACATCTTTATTGCACAAAGCATATTATTTTATTTTAATTCAGTCCCACACATTAATGAGACATTGTAGAGTTGTTTTGACTTGTCAACTAATTATTTTTTATCTCTTCCACACACACAAAAAAAAAAGAAAAAAAAAAGAAAAATTCTAATTATTCCTACTTGTGATTTTTCTTTACAATGAAGCATGAATTATATTACTGAAGATATAAATTTGGTAGATGAAATGAGATTTCAAATCTTAAACCTACCAAATCATATGTTTGGTCTTGAGAAGAGAAAGGATATTTCTCTCCCCGGGCCCACCTCTATTTCTTGTTAAGGGGGAATGGATGGCACATTTCCAACTCCTAATTGATAGGAATGAGGGAATTTCTTTTTTTTTTTCTTTTTTGTCCCGATGATTTGTTTATTCTAAAATATATAAATTATTTATTATAATAAATATGTTTAATATAATTAATTAAAAATATTTTTATGAGATTGATAATTTAAACATCAATTAGTAAATAAAATTTATTCTTCTTTATAATTATTTTTTTAATTTTTTATATTTAATATATTCAAAAATTAATTTAATCTAATATATAAATATATATATATTCGTTCATTTCAATCCAGTCTAATCTCAACTGTATCAAACATATTACAACACTAATTCAATCTAATTCTACCACATCTAATCTTGCGCATCAAATGGAATCTCAAAGGTAAGATTTTTTCTTCTCTAACTAGGTATAGTTTTCATTTTATTTTTAAAAATAAATTCTTTCTAACCATCTAGACTCAAATGCTTTGCTCACGATTTTTTTTTTTTTAAAATTTAAATTTTTATTTTTTGAAATCTTATTTTTATGAGTTTTACCAACCACTAAAATATACCAAATCACAAATGAATCATGAAAAACTAGTTTTAGGATTACTGGTCATGTTTGAAATAAGTATCTTTCCAATAACCGAATGGATACATCATTTGAAGAGAGTTATATTGTTTATACAAGTATTTTGATATGTTATTTGAAAGTATTGAGCACTCTGTTAAGGTTTTGGAGGCAACTAAAAGAAACACACGAAGCTAATTGAGCATTTGTCATTGAATTTTGTTTTCCGTCAAGTCATCCAGAATATCATTTCAATACCAAGTGATAGTTTGTTAAATATTTGTGTGCAATTTTTTAATTTTTAAGATTGTATTTGTTAATCTTGTGTTAATCTTTAAATTCGGGAAGTTAGAACGAATGTTTATATTGTTTATATACGTATAATCCTATAGAAACTTAAAAATATTTTTGAAGAATATATTTTATTAGATTATTAAAAATTAAAAAATTGACAAGTACAAAAATTGTACATTAATATGTATTAGTACTTTTTCTTAAAATTTAATTAAAAAAGAAATGGCAATAGGAAGAAAGAAATAAGTGACTTCTATTAGACATGGAAAAGACTGAAGGGAGAATATTTGTGGCTGATTGCTTTGTCCACTCATATTCAATTTTACTGTCAGAAACTTGAACTTATGTGTTGAATTATTAGAATTGTTTTTGCTTTGATGACCCTCAGAAGTTTGTCCAGAATCTGAGAAAGTTGTATAATTTTTGGCTTTGTAAATTTGGAGTTAGCAAAATATTCTTGAATCAGTCAGCAACTTGATCTCACTTGATTCAACAGCAGGCAGTGATTCCATCATTAACAGGAAGCATTGGGGCCAGCCGCAAGAGCCTTGTTATGTACTTCCTCATTGGATTGGAGTCTCAGGCTGTGCCACCATTGCGCCTAATTGGGTTGGTGATCAAGAATACACTGAACCAGCTGGATTGGGTTGGTGATCAAGAATACACTGAACCAGCTGGATAATGATTGGGGTGAATTCCTGTTATGTGCCTAATTATTCTTCCATTGTTCGTATTAATGAAACTCTTAAATTATAAAAAACAATAAAATTAATAAACCGAATGAGAATAAAATCTGAATACAAATAATTCGTACATCAACTTTTGTCCTTAATATTGTTCAGATGTGTTACGAACAAATCATTCCAACTATCTGCAAGTCCTGGCAAGCACCAATGCATGCAATCATCATGTTTCTTTCCACCGGCTGTTGAGGGATGAGCATCTGCTCTGAACTCACTCTTACGCGAAATGTCCAAAATACTAAAATCAGACCCCTTCAGGGCCCCATGAAGGTGCTGATTCACCCACCGTTCTTCCACATTTGTTCCATTATTTTTCAGTGAGAAGATTTCTTCAACCTGAAAGTGATGCAAGGAATTAAAACTACTAACCTTAACAATAGAGTGTAACAGATAACTCAGGTATTGATTCATTCTACAGTAGTATACAAGTTGTGTTCCAATTAGCAGATTTATATTGTTCAATCAGAGACCATAATATGTGACTCACTTCCTCTGACGACAAAGGCTGCTGCCTTTGACAAGAACCACCCTGATCCCAGTCACATCCTTCAAAATGTCTTGGAGACTGCGTACGAAAGACTTTGATTGCACCTGGACGTGCAGTTTTGTCAACAAAATGTATCTGTCATCGAATCACAAATACTATAAGAGAAAATAGACATAGCCCTATGTTAAGATACCCAAGAGTCATTACTCCCACTAATATATTTGATCCTGTCAGGAGTGGTCATTTTTAGTATCAAGCTGGCTATACCCAAATGTTAACTCATGCTAGAGCATGTAGGATCATGAAGGGCTTTGACAACAGTTAGAGGAAGTATTTCTAATGAGTTATTCTAAATTGGGACATATAAAAAAGAACACATGAGACTGATGACATTTTAACAGAGTTTTGTCATGAGAAGGGCTTTCACAATGGTTAAGAGGAAGTATTTCAAATGAGTTATGCAAAATTGGGAAATATCAAAAGTAGACAAGATTGATAACATATTAACATAATGTCGTTATCAAAAGGGCTTTGACAACAGTTAGAGAAAGAATTTCTAACAAGTTATGCAAATGCAAAATTGGGAAATATCAAAAGAAGTAGCCGAGACTGATCACTTTTCAACAGAATTTGGTCATTGGACACATGTTTACTTTGGGTAAGTGACTTTCTCTATTTTTCCTTTTTCCAGAGGGTAAACACGGATTAGCCACTGTCATCCCATTCTAAATTGCTTTGAAGATTATGCCACCCAGATTCTTCAATAAGTGAGATTTGAATGTTGTTGAGTATTATAACATTGTATGCATGTAAAAAGTAAAAAATCTCAAATTGAAAGCTAGTAGATAGCCAGTTCCTACGAAGACTTCACTATGTAAGATTATGATGACCTATAAGAACTAACTAAAACAGAAGACTTCACTATGTAAGATTATGATGACCTATAAGAACTAACTAAAACAGAACAATTCAATAACATACCGTGTGCTTTAAAACCTCCTTCAGACCAACATCAGGAGGAACAGGAGGGATTACAGGCTGATCCTTCTTAAAGAAAAGCATGGGTGATTTTACAGGGTCAAATTTTGAAGGAGCCCACCACCTATCAACAAAAGCAAATTTGGTTAGCAAATCAGTTGTGCAATATGAATTGTTCTTAATAAGAGCAATCATCAATCATGACATATATTTTATAATATGAGCAATTGATGGGGAGTGAGGGAGATCACAGCTTCAACTCCCCATAAACTGGTTTGGTTCGATTAAGCTTCATATGTAGCTCTTAACTTGGACGCGTAGACAGACCATAATGTATAGGTATCTTGAAATTGAGCATATAATACTGTTGCATGTTTCTAATCCAATGGAAAGCATGGTTCCTGCAAAATAATCCATTCGAACATGGAGCACAAAGTTCAGAAATTTATATCAAATATAACAGACAAGTTTAACCCACAGCATTCTCACCATTGTTGAAATCAATCAGAGAGCTACTTGTTTATCTGAATTCTGATCAACTGAAACCCAGAGAGAACAAAATTTCAATGTCACTATTTTGAGTAGTAAATTTTATTAACTGAAAACAAGATTTATGAATCGATCGAATTGCAATCTTACAACAGAGAAGGTTCAAGGATCAATAGGCAAAAATCCAAAACAATTAATGCAAGTCTAGTAACAACCAACAATCACACAGAGACAGATGCCTGCCAACTACCATAAAACTCCAGTGTAAAATTCTCAGCACATATAATGAAACTACCTATACAACCATTTCTTGCCATCTTAATATACAGATACGCAGACAAATGGTAAAGCCTCAGTAAAGGTCTCAAAGTCTACTCTATTCCAGTATCCAGCTTCCTTCCAACCCACTCCAGCATAAGATATATAAGATGCCACATCCAATTGTGAATTATATCAAGACATATTTAACCAATAAGAAAAAAAAAAAGTAATTACATGTTCTTCTTATAAATATGTGGGTGACATATTACCATATCATTCCCCTACAAGTGAGATAGCATAATCAGGAGTAAATACCAAAACAAGAATACATAAAGGCAGAAGCCAATTCATGTGAACTCACTTGGCCAATAAATATTTGATCAAGAGATCTACCGTGTCATGATTGGTATACAAAACAAGGCTGTGTAATTACTACAAGACAGTTGACATATTTAACATCTTTTTATGTGGATGCAAATTAAACTTTTCTAGATCTGATCTAATTTGCTTAGGTGATTCTAAATTGATGCATGACAATTAACCAAATAGAATTTAATGCCAAACCAAATTACTATTTTTTTCATAAAAAAAGGAAATTAATGGTAAATTTTATTAATTAATTATAAGGTAATAAGGAGAGAAAACTCATGTCTAATCATCGGTAATTAATTATGATACTTTACTTGATACCTTCATATTGTAATCAAATTTTAAGTCTTATCATAGGAATTTATTAATGCATATGAAAAATTTATTTTCTTATTATTAAAATAAATCTCTCATTATACAGTAGATTTTTGGACTAGTTGAAAAAATATATTATTCAAGGTTAAACAAAATTAATTTTATGGCATAGTAAATTTATACATATTAAAAATGGTTAATTATATAGTTAACCGGATAGCTCAAAGTTGAACACTGTGAAAAGTGAGCACATGAGTATCAATCACCTTTTCTTAATTTGTGTACAATAACAGGATAGCCTACAAATATTTAGAAAATAGACTCATTATCTTGTTTAAAGCCTTGAAAAACGCATCTTGCCGTGATACAACAAAACCATCAAACACAACCTCGAAGACGACATACGGCTAGCTCACTAGTTGCTCGAACTTCCTTGTCACAATCCCACACCACTCACTCACCATTCTCCGACACGTCATACACGCCAAGAAACAAGTGCTTGGCTGAGTGGTTGTGCACTAGCACATGGCACCGACGACACTACCTATGTTCCCACAGTTAACAGTCGTCGTAGACGACTATTGACGTAATAGGAAAACTGACTTGGAAATGTGCCGAACCACTCAGGGAAGGTGTGGGTGGGTTCTGTGCTAAGTGGTGGTGAACATATGCCAAAACAGTGACGCCAATTATGGTTCCATAAGGTCAATAACTTTCAGCTAAAACTACGAGCAGGTGAAGAAAAACGTGGTGAGTAAATTGTCCATTCTACAGCAACCTTGTATATCCCATTGTTTAAACAATTTCACTTGTATTCAACTGCTTAAAATACATAAGAATTTCTTAAAATTATAGAACAACAAAATTACTTTCATTTCTGTAACTCGTCTGGTTTAAAAGGAAAGGAAGGGTCCAGAGATCTCGCCTGAGAAATATACTTGAATATGCAAGCATAGCAGAAGACAAACCCTGAGATTGTTACTATAGAAGGACTTGCACGCTTCTGTGAGCACAAAGGGCAGAATGTTCTATCAGGTGGTGGTGGAATACCCTCTTTGGCTACCTGCTTAAATAATAAATTGAACTTGTTATTTTATCATAAAACCAAATTTCTTTTTCTCTTCAACTTTCAGCTTTGCCTTGTTAGGCCTTTAAGAAATAGCTACTATTTTATAAAGGACATAACATCTAATGCAGGTTAATCACACTCACATTAAAGAAGAATACTGCTGCAATCAAGCCAGTCTGTGCCTAGTCTAGTACTGCATATGTACACCTAAGTAATGCTCCTTGTATTGCCTGTAAACTTTTATTATGCCACATCAATATACCAGAATCTCAGAATAATTTCAGATGCATTATAACATTTTTCAGTATGCGCAGACAGGTTCAGTGTATAAAAGTATAAGAAAAATCACCAACTATACAAAGAAATTGAAATTATACCTTCTTCAACCACAGAGGGCCATGCAGACTCTCATGTTCACGATTTTGTATCTTTGAAATTCTAGAAGAATTATCCATCTACTTTCACATCAAAAAGGTGAAGTAAAAAGAACTGAGACATATACTGATATAAGAAAAGTTTTAATCCTTTTTATTAAAAATGAGAATTAGATTATAACATCGAACAGAAAATCATTAATGACTTATAATTCAGAACAGTTGTAGCTACATTTATTACCAGCTCTTGTCGTGTGGCTCAACAAATATGAATCCCAAGTATATGCAATCCCAAAGAATAAAATCCAGTAGCATCCAGCAGATATAAAGAAAGGACTCTGTGGTGCTTTTCTAACCCAGAACAGCAACTCCCATCACTGGAATTTAGTTGAGTATCATCCTTCTTCATTGTTATTCTCACCACTCTCCTTCGCAAACCATATAGAGATCCAGAAAAAGAGGGATCTGAAGAAGCATGTCATCAAAAAAAGAGATGGTAACTGAAACCATTTAACAAACTAAAAGCACAATTCTTCAATGATAACTGAAAGTGATATATGTGAGGTCTCAGCATAAACAGGAACAATATGTACAGAATGGAAATTGATACCCCAAAACAGAATTTGTCAGAGAAAATTTTGACTTTTGAAAAGACTTTATGGGTACTCTGGAGTGTTCCAGGAAAGGCATCACAAGGACTTTAAAAAATACAACATGAACCCTGAAATACTATACGCATCACCAGAAAAAGAAGTCTCAACTCACTACAATGCCAACGACATTATAACATCAAATCTTCATCCACCACCACAAAGCACAAAAAATTTCTTATTACATCAAGAGAACTGTTTGATTATTTGAGCTACCTCAATTACAGAGTCCAAAACCACGAGTACAGATGCATTTGGGAAGCAAGTCAACAATAAAATTTCTCATAGGACAGATCACACAATCCATAAAAAGGGAGTCAGTTTCACACCAAGAAACTGAAGAGCAAACGGAGACGGACCTTTATTCCGCAAACTATGGGTTTCAAGAATCAGCATAAGCAAAGCTAAGAATTCATCTTCATAGTGTAAAATCTTATGTAAAATTGTCTCCTTAATGCCAACACCTGCAGTATTCGACATAAAAGTCCAATAAATTAATAGGTTGAGGCAAAACCAACAATCAACCTAAACAATAATAGACAACAACGGGGCTGCCAGTTTATTAATGAAGCAAGCACATTTAAAGCACATCATTAAGTACCCATACAAATAAGCTAAAAATCAAAACGATACAGCACAAACACACATAAAGCAAGTAAATGATCAAGCTAATAATTAAAAAAACAAAAAAAAAAAAAAAAAAATTCAGGGGAGTGGACAAAAAGTTTATCAAGACATGGTCCTGGTAAAAAGTGAGCAATTTTAATGCATTTTGAAGCAAAATTTGCATCAACTTTCACTTCAAAAAACTTTACAATTTGTTTGTTGTTCAGTAAGCGAGTTCAGGTAGGTTCAATTAAGAGTGCAACTATCAAAATTCAGCGAAATAGCAAGCAAAAGCTTGGTCATAACATTGGCTACATCATCAGTACTAGATAAACAACCAATAAACAAATCACAAAGTCATATGACCACTTAAAAAGGGGAAACTTTTCAGTAAGAAAAGTGAAAATCATCATGAAAACTCAACTGGGTATGTGTTGTTTTCACTTGTGATAAACTAGGACAAGAAATTTAAAGGGCATATATGGAGAATCAATTATTCCATAAAAAGTAAGAATAATCTAGTCATCAACAATGCAAATATATACACAGCAAATCCAGCTCCTTCTGCTGCGAGTTTTCACTCCATATTCAATCCCAGATTGAAACAGGTCTTAAATTTAACACTGAAAGGTAAGATTAAATACTAAGTCTTAAAATCTTCAAAGAAAGAAAATACTTATATCACCACTGGTGTATTTTGTCCACATACAATAAAGGTCTCTACTGGTAAAAACTCCAGAGTTTAATCATAGTAGTAATATTTGTAAATGAAAAGCATCCTACCTAGCCAACTTCTCACATTGTCACCAGGAGTAGCAACGTTAATTCTGTAAGTTGTTTATTCTGATGCGGATTTGACTGAAGGTTTTGATGCTTCACTTGTTCTTGCTCATTCTGTGGTAGTGTGGTCAAAATCATCTAGGACAGTAACAAGATCCTCTGTGGTTTGTGGGGTCTTATGTTTCCTGCTTGGTCTCTGATAATTTTCTTGTTGTGTAGTGTTGTCTTGACCAGTAGTGGCACCTACTTGGGCAACATTAAACTTGGTGGCATCTAATTTTTAAATAATTTATGAATTATGAATTATGTAAATAATCAAAACATAGATGGTGTTTTAAATTTACATGAGCGACATAACACAAAAGAAGGAGATTGAAAACAACTCTTGTCCATGTAGCTTTAGCAAGTATAGCCGATTTCCTTGTAGTTCTTTCAAATGATATATACATTAGATAAATTGCAGCCAACTATTGAAGAAGGAAACTACTCGTTGAATAATAATTTGACCCGTCTGCATATGGCCATATCAAACTCATCGCCATCAGTAAAAACTACAACATATAGCCAGTTTATTAGAGTCTATAATAATTTATATAAAGAATAAAATTACGTACTTGAGATTTAGGAAGCCCCGATATAAACAATATAAAATCCTTAGGAGATAATTAGGCAAAGGAAGAGGAGGAAAAGACGAGGCAAATCGACGAGGAGATAGTTAAGAGATACAGATCAGTGAAAAATAATGGAGGCAGTAAGGTAGATGAGAACTTAGTTGAAGCGCGATAAGTGAGTGCATGTCAGTGGGCAGTAAGTGATTTGTTGAGTGAATAACGTGACCATATACATAGAACACCCAAAAGCTTTTTAATAAATTATCATTTGAACACTTAAATCAACATATAAAAGAAAAGTTTACTTGTACGGTTTTGACCCAAAAAAATAATAACAGAGCTTAATTAAAAAGGAAAAAAAAAAATCTGATTCTTTATATCAACAGCTTAGAAAATTCTACCAAAAAGATATGATATTACTGGTCCAGCCAGGTAAGAGAAGTCCATATCTTTTCGACGCAAAATATCTCACGTTTTGCTTATGAAATTTTGCAACATTCAATATAAATTTTTTCTTTCTGTATTAAATAATCGTGAAAGAACAACTAAAATTATCACATACAAATTTGTATTTGAGCTGTTTGCATGAATATAAATTTAATAAACACAAATGTTAAGCCACATTCTCTTATCTCTTTCCAACACCGCCCGTACCATACTGCGTCCCAGGGATTCCGCACTGCCAAATACGCTGGTTAGAGAAAATAATGTTAGGTGCTTCATAAACTCAAATGGGAAATAACAACATATAATAATAATAATATATACTAACCCGCAGCAGGCTTCTAATGAAAAGGGTAGATATTCCCACGCCATAGATGGCAACTAAAAAAGCAAGGAACCAATCTTCAGTCACCATCTCGAGGGATGAGAGATGAGAGTGAAAGGGTGAGGCTTATTCAGACGAGAGATGTTGTGTGTTTGGAAAAATGGGTGTTTTGGGTTGGTGTCACTGGTAAGATCTCCTATGTTGTACAATGTGAAGTAGAGTGACCAGGGAGAAAAAGAGAAGGAAAAAATCAGTGTGTGTCACTTAGAGAGAGAGAGAGAGAGAGCAGTTAGTTAGCAGAGAGAAGAGATGAACTTGAGTGGGTTAGGACCCCGCTCAAAAGTGATCGCACACCAACAAGAAGATGAAATTGAAGGGCATGGGATCCAAGAGGACTTTCAAGCTAGGGTTTCTTAAGTACGCGAAGAACTTTCAAGTATCAAGACTGGTTGTAAGTGCATGACTTTTTTAGATCTATATGTCGTTTTTAAGTAAATATGCTTGTGGTTGACTTAGTTTGACCTTTTCTTTTAGGTTGATTGCGTTTTTAAATATCTTATGTTTGGACTTGTTAAATATTGCATGACTTTTGTTGATTGTGTTTGTTTGGGATTTACAGGTATAGGCTGTCATTTCCTCACTTAGCATTGATAGAAACAAGCACTCCATAGCAGTGGAATGAGATGTGTTGGAAAGAAAAAAAAGGTAAGAGAACTTGACTTATAATGAGAGGAATGGCTCATGCTTGGCAATACGCTCCTTTCTTCTCTCTGTGGGTTTTCTTCACTAACTTTATTAATCCATATTAGTCTTTCATTTTTTGGGAAAAATAGTTCCATTGCTTGCACGCACTGCACGCACGGCATATACTTAATACAAACAGAAGTATTGAGAATCAAATTCTTTTTGTTTTGTTTTGTTTTTTTTTTTTTCCCAAATTTAAATCCCATACATATAAGTTACAAGTTATTTGTGTATTTATTTTTTTAAAAAAGTTTCTACTTTTTAGTGGAAATGTACTCTCAATATATATATATATATTTTTTGTTCTTTTGACGGTATAGAATAGATCTAAATATTTCTCCCAGGCCTAATTCCTAAATCATACATAAATTAAATTTATATTTTTATACCACTTAATCAACTAATGATATTTGATCTACATGTACCTAAATTCATTTTGTATTAAATACTTTTGCACTTCAAAGTTCATTAGAATTTATAATTTTGATTGAATTGGAGTTGAAGTTGAATATCACATTACATTATCTCATGTTAAGAAAGTTAAACAAAACTAATAGACTGTTTTAGAGAGAATTGGGCATTAGATCTAACCTATCAATAGTATCAGTTGTACATGCATACATAACAGACTTAAGCTGGAAATAAAGCTTCCACAAACAAAACTTGGAAATGCATTTAAAAAAATGTATAGGTAACATGTATGGACAGTAAATAATTAGTTCGAAATCGAGTGTGATCCAGTGAATGAAACCTGTTGCATCCAAAATTTTTAAATAAATAATATATCACTTTCTCAATTCAAAAAAAGAAAGTCCTGGTACAAATTATAAGGCAAATGTTCAAAATATCAGACCCTCGAGAAGAAAATAATTAAGAGGGCATCTAATTCGATTCAGCTACCACTCTACAGCTAGTTTCCAGATCTACTTAGTGGGACATCATATGATTTTTTATTTTTTTGACTCCCATAAAAAACAGCGACACACCCAAACCTATTGTCTGCTTCTCTCTTGCCAATTTCTCTTTCTCTGTAGCAGAGTCCCAACTAAATACCCTTTACGAAAGCATAAACCAACCCTTATCATCATCTCCCCATAGTCATCAGACCAACCAGCCTCATCGTGGATCGGACTAGGTCTAAACCTAGCGAGGGTACATCTTCAAATGTTGCTCATCTGCTTTATTTTTTCATTTTTTTTCTAGGTCTTTTGATTTCTTATTTTTCTGCTTTATTTTGATTTTTGTTTTCTGATCTGGGGTTTCTCAGGTACATCGACCTCCAAAACAACTCTCTCTCTCTCTCTCTCTATCAGAACATCCACTTTTTATTTATTTTTTTTCAAGCTGGGGTTTCTCAAGTACGCAAAGAACTTTCAAGTATCAAGACTGGTTGTAAGTGCATGACTCTTTTAGGTCTATATGTCGTTTTTAAGTAAATATGCTTGTGGTTGACTTAGTTTGACCTTTTTTTTTAGGTTGATTGCGTTTTTAAATTTCTTCTGTTTGGACTTGTTAAATATTGCATGACTTTTGTTGATTGTGTTTGTTTGGGATTTACAGGTATAGGCTATCATTTCCTCACCTAGCATTGATAGAAACAAGCACTCCATAGCAGTGGAATGGGATGTGTTGGAAAGAAAAAAAAGGTAAGAGAACTTGACTTATAATGAGAGGAATGGCTCATGCTTGGCAATACGCTCCTTTCTTCTCTTAGTGGGTTTTTTTTACTAACTTTATTAATCCATATATTTTGCGATCGTTTTCAGTACATTTTAGTCTTTCATTTTTTGGGAAAAATAGTTCCATTGCTTGCACGCACTGCACGCATTGCACGCACAACTTATGCTTAATACAAATAGAAGTATTGAGAATCGGATTCTTTTTGTTTTGTCACTGGTAAGATCTCCTATGTTGTACAATGTGAAGTAGAGTGACCAAAGAGAAAAAGAGAAGGAAAAAATCAGTGTGTGTCACTTAGAGAGAGAGAGAGACAAAGAGAGAGCAGTCAGTTAGCAGAGAGAAGAGGTGAACTTGAGTGGGTTAGGACCCCGCTCAAAAGTGATCGCACACCAGCAAGAAGATGAAATTGAAGGGCATGGGATCCCTCTGCTTCTTCTTCTTCTATCTCTACATCATAGCCAGTGGAAGAGATCGATGTCAATCTCCTTCCGTAGAAGAGATCGGCATCAATCTCCTCCGATCCGAGCAAGATAACAAAAACAAAACTTAACCCACAGATTCAAGACAGCGGCAACACAAGAAACTAAGGGTCTTACATGACCGTTTACAGTGGCCGTAAGAAAGGAGATTGACAGAGGCTCATGCTTGGCAATACGCTCATTTCTTCTCTCAGTGGGTTTTCTTTACTAACTTTATTAATCCATATATTTGGTGATCGTTTTCAATACATTTTAGTCTTTCATTTTTTGGGAAAAATAGTTCCATTGCTTGCACGCACTGCACGCACAGCATATGCTTAATACAAACAGAAGTATTGAGAATCGGATTCTTTTTGTTTTGTTTTGTTTTTTTTTTTTCCAAATTTAAATCCCATATATATAAGTTACAAGTTATTTGTTTATTTATTTTTTAAAAAAAGTTTCTACTTTTTAGTGGAAATGTACTCTCAATATATATATATATTTTGTTCTTTTGACGGTATAGAATAGATCTAAATATTTCTCCCTGGCCTCATTCCTAAATCATACATAAATTAAATTTATATTTTTATACCACTTAATCAACTAATGATATTTGATCTACATGTACCTAAATTCATTTTGTATTAAATACTTTTGCACTTCAAAGTTCATTAGAATTTATAATTTTGATTGAATTGGAGTTGAAGTTGAATATCACATTACATTATCTCATGTTAAGAAAGTTAAACGAAACTAGTAGACTGTTTTAGAGAGAATTAGGCATTAGATCTAACCTACCAATACTATCAGTTGTACATGCATACATAACAGACTTAAGCTGGAAATAAAGCTTCGACAAATAGAGACAAAACATAACTTGAAAATGCATTTAAAAAGAATGTACAGGTAACAAGTATGAACAGTAAATAATATGTTCGAAATCGAGTGTGATCCTGTGAATGAAACTTGTTGCATCCAAAATTTTTAAATAAATAATATATCACTTTCGCAATTCAAAAAAAGAAAGTTCTAGTACAAATTATAAGGCAAATGTTCAAAATATCAGACCCCCGAGAAGAAAATAATTAAGAGAGCATCTAATTCGATTCAGCTACCACTCTACAGCTAGTTTCCAGATCCACTTGGTGGGACATCATATGATTTTTTATTTTTTTGACTCCCATAAAAAATAGCCACACACCCAAACCTATTGTATGCTTCTCTCTCGCCAATTTTTCTTTCTCTGTAGCAGAGTCTCAACTAAATACCCTTTACAAAGGCATCAACCCACCCTTATCATCATCTCCCCACGGTCATCAGACCAACCAGCCTCATCGTGGACCGGACTAGGTCTAAACCTAGTGAGGGTATATCTTCAAATGGTGCTCATCTGCTTTATTTTTTCATTTTTTTTCTAGGTCTTTCGATTTCATATTTTTCTGCTTTATTTTGATTTTTGTTTTCTGATCTGGGGTTTCTCAGGTACATCGACCTCCAAAACAACTCTATCTCTCTCTCCATCAGAACATCCACTTTTTATTTATTTTTTTTCAAGCTGGGGTTTCTCAAGTACGCAAAGAACTTTCAAGTATCAAGACTGGTTATAAGTGCATGACTCTTTTAGATCTATATGTCGTTTTTAAGTAATTATGCTTGTGGTTGACTTAGTTTGACCTTTTTTTTTTAGGTTGATTGTGTTTTTTAATATCTTCTGTTTAGACTTGTTAAATATTGCATGACTTTTGTTGATTGTGTTTGTTTGAGATTTACAGGTATAGGCTGTCATTTTCTCACTTAGCATTGATAGAAACAAGCACTTCATAGCACTGGAATGGGATGTGTTGGAAAGAAAAAAGAGGTATGAGAACTTGACTTATAATGAGAGGAATGGCTCATGCTTGGAAATACGCTCCTTTCTTCTCCCTGTGTGTTTTCTTCACTAACTTTATTAATCTATATATTTTGTGATCGTTTTCAATACATTTTAGTCTTTCATTTTTTGGGAAAAACAGTTCCATTGCTTGCACGCACTGCACGCATTGCACGCACAACTTATGCTTAATACAAATAGAAGTATTGAGAATCGGATTCTTTTCGTTTTGTCACTGGTAAGATCTCCTATGTTGTACAATGTGAAGTAGAGTGACCAGAGAGAAAAAGAGAAGGAAAAAATCAGTGTGTGTCACTTAGAGAGAGAGAGAGACAGAGAGAGAGCAGTCACTTAGCAGAGAGAAGAGGTGAACTTGAGTGGGTTAGGACCCCGCTCAAAAGTGATCGCACACCAACAAGAAGATGAAATTGAAGGGCATGGGATCCCTCTGCTTCTTCTTCTTCTATCTCTACATCATAGCCAGTGGAAGAGATTGATGTCAATCTCCTTCCGTAGAAGAGATCGGCATCAATCTCCTCCGATCCGAGCAAGATAACAAAAACAAAACTTAACCCACAGATTCAAGACAGCGGCAACACAAGAAACTAAGGGTCTTACATGACCGTTTACAGTGGCCGCAAGAAAGGAGATTGACAGGGGCTCATGCTTGGCAATACGCTCATTTCTTCTCTCAGTGGGTTTTCTTTACTAACTTTATTAATCCATATATTTTGGGATCGTTTCAGTACATTTTAGTCTTTCATTTTTTGGGAAAAATAGTTCCATTGCTTGCACGCACTGCACGCACAACATATGCTTAATACAAACAGAAGTATTGAGAATCGGATTCTTTTTGTTTTGTTTTGTTTTGTTTTTTTTCCAAATTTAAATCCCATATATATAAGTTGCAAGTTATTTGTGTATTTATTTTTTTAAAAAAGTTTCTACTTTTTAGTGGAAATATACTCTCAATATATATATATTTTGTTCTTTTGACGGTATAGAATAGATCTAAATATTTCTCCCAGGCCTAATTCCTAAATCATACATAAATTAAATTTATATTTTTATACCACTTAATCAACTAATGATATTTGATCTACATGTACCTAAATTCATTTTGTATTAAATACTTTTGCACTTCAAAGTTCATTAGAATTTATAATTTTGATTGAATTGGAGTTGAAGTTGAATATCACATTACATTATCTCATGTTAAGAAAGTTAAACAAAACTAATAGACTGTTTTAGAGAGAATTGGACATTAGATCTAACCTACCAATAGTATCAGTTGTACATGCATACATAACAGACTTAAGCTGCAAATAAACCTTCGACAAATAGAGACAAAACATAACTTGAAAATGCATTTAAAAAGAATGTACAGGTAAGAAGTATGAACAGTAAATAATATGTTCAAAATCGAGTGTGATCCTGTGAATGAAACTTGTTGCATCCAAAATTTTTAAATAAATAATATATCACTTTCGCAATTCAAAAAACGAAAGTCCTGGTACAAATTATAAGGCAAATGTTCAAAATATCAGACCCCCGAGAAGAAAATAATTAAGAGAGCATCTAATTCGATTCAGCTACCACTCTACAGCTAGTTTCCAGATCCACTTGGTGGACATCATATGATTTTTTATTTTTTTGACTCCCATAAAAAATAGCCACACACCCAAACCTATTGTATGCTTCTCTCTCGCCAATTTTTCTTTCTCTATAGCAGAGTCTCGACTAAATACCCTTTACAAAGGCATCAACCCACCCTTATCATCATCTCCCCACGATCATCAGACCAACCAGCCTCATCGTGGATCGGACTAGGTCTAAACCTAGCGAGGGTACATCTTCAAATGTTGCTGATCTGCTTTATTTTTTCATTTTTTTTCTCGGTCTTTCGATTTCTTATTTTTCTGCTTTATTTTGATTTTTGTTTTCTGATCTGGGGTTTCTCAGGTACATCGACCTCCAAAACAACTCTATCTCTCTCTCCATCAGAACATCCACTTTTTATTAATTTTTTTTTCAAGCTGGGGTTTCTCAAGTATGCAAAGAACTTTCAAGTATCAAGACTGGTTGTAAGTGCATGACTCTTTTAGATCTATATGTCGTTTTTAAGTAATTATGCTTGTGGTTGACTTAGTTTGACCCCTTTTTTTTTAGGTTGATTGTGTTTTTTAATATCTTCTGTTTAGACTTGTTAAATATTGCATGACTTTTGTTGATTGTGTTTGTTTGAGATTTACAGGTATAGGCTGTCATTTTCTCACTTAGCATTGATAGAAACAAGCACTTCATAGCACTGGAATGGGATGTGTTGGAAAGAAAAAAAAAGGTATGAGAACTTGACTTATAATGAGAGGAATGGCTCATGCTTGGAAATACGCTCCTTTCTTCTCTCTGTGTGTTTTCTTCACTAACTTTATTAATCTATATATTTTGTGATCGTTTTCAATACATTTTAGTCTTTCATTTTTTGGGAAAAACAGTTCCATTGCTTGCACGCACAACTTATGCTTAATACAAGTAGAAGTATTGAGAATCGGATTCTTTTCGTTTTGTCACTGGTAAGATCTCCTATGTTGTACAATGTGAAGTAGAGTGACCAGAGAGAAAAAGAGAAGGAAAAAATCAGTGTGTGTCACTTAGAGAGAGAGAGAGACAGAGAGAGTGCAGTCAATTAGTAGAGAGAAGAGGTGAACTTGAGTGGGTTAGGACCCCGCTCAAAAGTGATCGCACACCAACAAGAAGATGAAATTGAAGGGCATGGGATCCCTCTGCTTCTTCTTCTTCTATCTCTACATCATCGCCAGTGGAAGAGATTGATGTCAATCTGCTTCCGTAGAGGAGATCGGCATCGATCTCCTCCGATCCGAGCAAGATAACAAAAACAAAACTTAACCCACAGATTCAAGACAGCGGCAACACAAGAAACTAAGGGTTTTACATGACCGTTTACAGTGGCCGCAAGAAAGGAAGGAGATGGAAGAAGGTGGTGAGGAGAGAGAGAGAAAAGAAGTGGTTGAGGCCTGAGAGAGAAAAGGAAAGAGAGAGGAGAAAAAAATACATACACAGATGAGAATGATGAATGACGCGGCAGCTAGGGTAAGTTTGAGAGAGGATTGGCTTTTATGTGTAAAGAAAAAAGAGAAGGAAAAATCAGTGTGTGTGTGACTTAGAGAGAGAGAGAGAAAGCAGCTAGTTTGCAGAGAGAATAGGTGAATTTGAGTGGGTTAGGACTCGCACAAAAGTAATCGCACACCAACAACAAGATGATAGGTTAGGACCCCCTCAAAAGAGATAGCACACCAACAAGAAGATGAAATTGAAGGGCATGGGGTCCAAGACCGAGAGTCAGTGGTTGTACACTTATGGATCACGGGGCCACCAAATAAATATGAGTGGTTGTTAACCACGTGAGGAAAGTACCTACCTACCACTACCATGAAATCTTTGACCTCTGCATGTACCGATTAAAGTTCATTAATATTTTTAATTTATCTTACTTCTCAAACTTTTTTTTTTGAAAATTCTTATTTCTGAAACTTACATAAATTGATGTATAAATAAGAACAAACTTACATCTACTTATCAACATGAGTTGCATATATATAACATATTTTATAATAAGATAACATTAAGTCCAACAAGGTGGTGAATAAAATCGATTTATAAACTTACTTTCTTTTTTTTTTTTTTTCTTTTTATCCTCGAATAGTGAATTCCATTAACAAAATTTATAAAAACAAGGAGTGGAGTTAGTCGACTGGATTTGAAAGAGGGAAAGAAAATTAATCCAATACACCAAAATAATCCCAACTCAACAAGAAATAACAAATCCGTTTTGAATCTCAATCATCAAAAATAACTTTTCCATTTCTTTCTACTATTTTTACATGCTTCCCACCAATTCTATTTAGCAATATATCCAAAGTTTCAAATAATGTGATCTTCACCATTTGCAGGCCAGATCACTTCATCATCATCATCGAGCGCTATGGACGGTCCTGATCAATTTTTCTTTTTTAAATACAAGTAATTCTCAATCTCGTAAGATCTTTCATGTGGACATTAGTAGGTTGAATTAATAAATTAGACCTTTAAGATTCATGGAGAATTCCAAAATATTGATTTCATCACAGCCATTAACTAATCTTGCCCAGAATATTGCTTAACTTATCTTGCCCAAAATATTGCTGTGGGTACTGCACTTCAATCAATTATATATATAATTATGGTGACGGATCACTAGAAACAAAAGAAAAATTATATATATAAGAAGGGGTGAGATGTTTGGACGTGCAGAACACTAAGAACAAAATACTGGAAAAATTAAATTGATTGATGGAAGATCACGCCCTACGAAAACAAAAGAAAAGAAAAATTAATGGATGCAGCAAAAAGAAAATAAATGGGAAACAATAAAATAATCAAACCTGAATTAATCAATCAAAACTCTATACTATCTGATACGATCCTCATACGTAAAAATATAATACATATAATCAAATTAAAATATAACTTCAAAAAAAGATTAAAATAGATTATTAACAAAAAAAAAAAAAAGTAAACTATTAATTATATGTCAATTTAGAACTAAAGTTATAAAAAATTTTTACATATTATATGAAATGAACAATCTCTTCAATAAATTGAACCAACTCTTCTTCTTTGCCATTACACAACTAGCACTAAAAAATTATACTAAGATATCAAAGTCACAATTTTTTTTTTTTACATATTATATGCTATTTTCACATTAGAAAGAGATTATTATATGGTGGATGATTATTATCTGTTAATTGTTAATTGTTTTATTTTTGTATTGAATTTTGAGATTTCTATGTGTGATTAGTATACTTACAAATGGAAGAAATACAACAAGGAAATGAGAAAGGGAAAGGCAAAGTTGGAGGAAATTATAATAGTTGGACTGTGGTACAGAGCAATTTACTATTGCAACTTATGGTTGAAGCCGTTAATCGTGGATGGCGTGATGCTAATGGTTTGCTAAGCAGGCAAACAGTTGAAACATTGATACTCCCTATTCTCAATGAAAAACCTAATTGTAATAAGATCTACAATAATTATCAAAGTCGATTGAAATGGTTTAAGACACAATATCAAAGATATACTGAACTTATGCGTCATAGCTCTGGCTTTAGATGGGACCCAATCACAAAAAGATTCACTGCTAGCGAAGAAGTATGGGAAGACTATTTTAAAGTAAGGTTCTTGAATTTTTGTATATATATATTTTTGTTTATATTTAGTTTGATAACTACTTAATTTTTTACGTTTTTTATATTAACCTTTTTTTTTGTTTTTTTTGTTTTTTTTATAGTCTCATCCAAAAGAACGACAGCTTCGCACAAAAAATTTTGTTGATTATGATGATTTGAGGGTTGTAATTGGGAATACAACTGCTTCAGGGAGATACGTAGTTGGATTAGGTGATGATACCGATACAAGAATACTTGGAGTTCAAGATAGGCATACCAATATTGAAGATTATATATATGATGAGAATAATAATGCATTTGTGCAAAATCAACATGAATCATCACACCAAGCTTTGCCACTTGAACGATCTACTTCACCTAAATACTATCAGGGCATGAGTTCCTTCAAAAAGCACTAATCAGAAAAAGAGGAATAGAACTGATTGTGAAGGATCTAGCTCATTTGAGAATAACTAAAGCGAAGTTATAGAAAAAATTTCTCTCGTCATTGATTCAATTGCCACTGATTTTCGAGGAGTTTGCAACCTAATGGAGAAAAGGGAGAGTGACAGGGAGAAAAAGGAAACAGAAAAAGTAGAGAAAGAAAGAAAAAAATAATATATGGGATGCCATAAAAAAGATCTCAAACTTAGATAATTCTGCCCGTTACAAGGCACTTGCATTGCTTAATACTAAAACAAAAAAGGATGCATTTTTGAAAATGTCACCTGAAGAGCGTGCAGCTTGGATCACATATTCCTGAATGAGTGTGGTTATATGAACATCATACAGTTTAGTTTAAAATATTTTGGTGTAGGTTTAAATTTGAATTGTTTTCAATTACTAGTTGGACTTATTTTTATTATGACTTGTTTATCAATTTTGGTTGGAACTAGTTAATTATTAATATGAGATGTTTTATTATTAATTTTGTGGTTGTTTGTAGTGTTATATACATAATTAGTGTGGTGATAATGAAAAAATTAATAATATGAGACTAGCTTGGACTTATTTTATATATATAGTTTTGTTTTTTGTTTGTAGGTAGTTTTCTATATAAAATGGATCATCGTAGCATAACTAATGAAATAGAAGAGATGGAAGTCGAGGAAGAAGAAATTGAGGGAGAAGAAGTGGAAGATATGGAGGAAGAAGAAGATAAAGAAGAAACGGAAGAAGAAGAAAAGGATGAAGAATTTTATGAAGCCATTAAATATTTATTGATGGCAATTCAAGCTATAGTCCATATACTACATGAGTTTATGATTCTCATACGTGCTTATCGTATTGAACATCCATTAACTCGACGGTCAATAACTACAACTGGATACAATTATATACACAGAGTATTGAATGAGGATCCTCAAGATTTTTGACAATTGTATCGAATATATCCAGATGTGTTTCGCAAGTTATGCAACATTTTAAGAGAAAAAACGCTTTTAGAGGATACAAGATATATTTGTGTAGAAGAAATGCTTGGCACATTTTTGCTAATTGTTAGTCAAAATAGTAGATATTGTCAAACTCGTGATACATTTAGTCGATCACATTTTACTACTAGCAAGAATTTCAACAAAATTTTGAAAGCATTGAATACGATTGCACCAGAGTTAATGGTCAAACCTGAATCCACTGTGCCATCTAAGATAAGGGAAAGTACAAGATTTTACCCTTACTTTAAGGTAAACGTTCTATTATTTATATCTAATTATTTAATAATTAGTTATAATAATATTGTTATTTTTATAATTATTCTTATAATTTATTACTATGTAAACTTCGATTTTTATTTCATGATTGTGTTGGAGCTATTGATGGCACACATGTACCAGCAATGGTAACTGAACGTGATGTTAGCAGTTATCGCAATCGTCATGGAACAATATCACAAAATGTATTAGCAGCTTGTAACTTCGATTTGGAATTCATATATGTGCTTAGTGGGTGGGAGGGGTCAGCTCATGATTCACGAGTGCTAAACGACGCTTTATCGAGAAGGAATGAGCTTAAAGTGCCACATGGTAATAATTTATTATTCATTTTAATTATATATATTTTTTTGGGTTAAGAAATTAATTTGATATTAGATTATACATTACATATTACTTATTTATGCATTGAATTAGGCAAATATTTCTTAGTAGATTGCGGATTTCCAAATCGACGTCAATTCTTAGCTCCATTTAAAGGTGTTTGATATCATCTCCAAGATTTTGCTGGTCAAGGTCGTGACCCTGAAAATGAAGTTGAGTTATTCAAGTTTTTTCATTTTTCTCTAAGAAATGTTATTGAAAGGATATTCGGTGTATTCAAATCAAGATTTACAATTTTCAAGTCTACACCTCCATTTCCTTATCGGACACAAGTAGATCTAGTGTTAGCTTGTGCAAGTTTACACAATTTTCTTCGTAAGGAATGTCGATCTGATGAATTTCCTATTGAATCGAACAATGAATCTTTTTCATCTTCATCACCACCCACTAATGAAGAGGAATTTGAAGCAGTCTTTTAAACACAAGAGCAACAACGAGAAAGTACAAACCAATGGAGAGCTAGTATAGCTACAAATATGTGGAGAGATGCTAAGGAGTAAAATGACAACAATAACAATTACAGAAAATAGTTTCCTTCGATTTCCATAATACACATCATTTCATAGTTGTTATATTTTTCAATTTAAGATTTTTTTATTATATTTATACATATATATAAGTTTGGGATTATTGAAACTTGCAATTTTTTTTTTTAATTCAACAACTGCCCTAGATAATTAGATGTAAAAAAATATTTTTTTATAAAATATTTATTTTCATTAATGTGGCTTATATAAATAAAATAATCATATATATAGTAAAAGTTAGGCCAAGTTTTACAACATACTACTTATCATATGAATTTTTTTGAAGATAAATCATTAAAAATTCCATATTAAATTATATCAAATTTCATTTAAATCAATGAAAAAAATCTAACAAACTCAAATAGAATTCTATGAAAATCCGATGGAATCCATTACATAATCCAACAGATTTTAAAATAGAATTCTAATAAAATCTGATGGAATCCATGAAATCTATAGAATCCATCAAAATATATCATTAAAAAACATTCCAACAAATTTCAATAAAATCTAAATTAAATACACCCCCCTTAATTTTTCTCTTACTTTTTTCCGCTTTTGGGGTGATTCTTTTTGTCTTTTCAATCTCCCTCTCTTTTTTTTATGCCATTTTGGGCTTCTCTTTGTTTTGTCTTTTTAATTTTTTCAACTTAGTCACTGACCACCAAATATACATGAGTGATTGGCGACTAGGTAATCACGTGGAGTGGAGTGGTTACAACGTGGGCCGCATATATATAACATATTTTAATAAGATAACAGTTAGTCCAACAAGGTGGTGAATAAAAAATCAATTTATAAGCTTACTTCCTCTTTTTATTTTCATCCTCATATACTGATGATAATGTATTTACTTCATGGATTGAGAAATATAAAAAATAAGATTGATTAATAATATTTACTTGTTTAAAATTCATTTCGTAATAAGAATAAAAATGTGGACCCCACTTGTGGAATGAGAATCTCATTCCCCCAACCCACTTGAGAATCTTATTCTTATTCCCTTTGTTAAAATGAAAAGTCCCTTATACTCTTTTTTTAAAAATAAAAAAATATATTTTATTTGATGTTAAAAAAAAAAAACTGTATATTATAATAAAAAAACTGTACATTATTGGTTTTTCATCACCGGTTTATTAATTATTATAAAGGATCAATAAAATAATATACAATTTTTTTTATTATAATTTGTAGTTTTTTTATTTTTATTTGATAATAAAAAACTGCACATTAAATTAATAGACTATTAAAATAATATGACCTTTTTTTATTATATAATATGCGGTTTTATATTTGATATTAAAAATAACATATCAAAATAAAAAACTACACATTATTATAATTAATTTATAATTTTAATTAAGAATATTTTTATAACTTATAATTAATTTATTTCGATTCAAAAGCATAATAAGTTCAATTGGAATATTACTGATTCCGATTCCTGCAATTGAAATAAATAATTTATAGTGATTTCGATATTTCATTTCGATTCTAAGTCATTTCGATTCTAAATAATTTCGATTTCTATTTTGATTCTTTCAAATGAAGTAAATACACTATGAGTCTCATTAACAAAATTTATAAAAGCGGGGGATGGAGTTAGTCGGCTCGATTTGAGAGCAGGGAAAAAAATTAATCCAATACACCAAAACAATCCCACCTGAACAAGAAATAATAAACTCATTTTGAATCTCATCCTCCAACAAATCAAATCTGAAGCATTAATCACACTCCGACATCATTTATTACATGTCTGACTTGTATTTTTTCAACCCACAATATGTGTTTCTCCCCAACTATCTCATCTACTTCATCAAGCTCTTAAACCAAAATAACTTTTCTATTTCTTTTTACTATTTTCATACACTCCCACTAACTCTCTTTATCAATATATCCAAAGTTCCAAACAATATGATCCCCACCATTTACATTTTAGATCACTCCATCATCATCATCATCATGAAGCACTATGGACGGTTCTGATCAAATCAGGACACACCCCTATATTGTGATAGACTGTATATAGGTTAAAAAGTACAGCCTCCTGAGTCCATAATATGTGTAATAGTTATCGAGTAGAATGTTGATAGGAATTAAATGAAGCTTTAATATGACAATAATGAGTGTAATGGTTAAAAGAGAGTGACCGCACACCTAACTTGTACTGTGATTGGAACTCAGAACAATCAACCAACTTTCCATATGTTGAGTTTTGCTTTGTGAAGCAAACTTGTGGGTGTTAGTACGAGCATTGGAGGGTGGTTTTGGTTGGAATAAATTACTGGTGGAAAGTTGGTTGGAATTTAGTAGGGTAGTATGACCAATTTTTGTGGTGAAGAATAATTTTTCTTACAGACGGAAAGTTGGTTGGCTTAATGAGAGAATTTTTCTTACAAAGAGCGATTTTTTTTTTTTGGTTATTGAATGCTCAATGAACCTGTCGCTACCTAATTTCATCTAATTAGTAAGTGAACCATTGCCCTTACGAATGGTTACTTGCTTGATTACCCCACAGATTAGGACACTCGTCTTGGCTGTGGTGGTGGTACTCAAAAGTGGGATCATGGGTGCATTAAAAGGGCAGTACTACAAGCCCTCTCACTTTTCATGTTTAACTACCTTATAATATAGTATTAATTAAAGAGCAATGTAATAATAATTATAGAGATGTGGACATTGAAATTGCATTCTGGTTGACTAGAACAAGTCTTGAGTCATGCTTATGCTACATCAAGATTTTATTGGCTAATGAAGCCTATGCTACAAACCACGAATTGTGGCAGCCAAAGCTATTTATACGGGCTGCACCAGTCGGTTTCAAAATAGATGACTAATAAATCAGTAAAAAATTATTTAATATTTTGAAACATAAAGGCTATGTATGTATCCAATAATTAATTTTAATAAATCAATAAAAATTGGGTTTGTAATAACCCACGTGGAGTGGAGTGGCTACCAACCACTTACTCTCGGCGGGAGGGGAAATATAAGGACTGAGCGTTGCAAAAATTTTGATACTTGACCTGTACAAAAGATTTTTTTATTAAAAAATGCATTAAGGCCTTTTCTAATCTCCACTTCATAGCAAATACGAACCTTATAATGGATTTTCTTAATGTTAGGGAAACGACAGGCTTCTTGCCTGTGATTTTGGACGGTGGGATATTAAGGCCTTTTCTAATCTCCACTTCACAGCAAATACAATTTCGTTTCGTGCATGAGGGACAACAATTTGTTAAAACTAACTTATTTCTCCTGTTACCTAATTTTAAAGTAACCTTATTTTAATTAAATATAATGAGAGAATAAACTTTTGTTGACATTTAATATTTATAATAATTTTAAAGATTTCCCATATCGGATCCAATTTAGAATATAGACATGCATTTCATTTTTTAATTGTTAAATCAGACCTTAGTTAGGGATATAAAATCATGTCATTTAACATTTATTAAACCCAAAACCAAAAGTGTTTTTATATATTTTTCGTTAATTATACTTTTAATAATTTACATTGTTGATAGACTTATACTTCAGCTTAATATATATATATATATATATATTTTTTGGGACAGTTTAAAATTAGTTAATTCTCTTAAATTATATTTGTAATATTAGAATGATTTAACTTTTCTATTTAACAATATTTGGTTCATCATGAGACAGCTAGAACATAATGTATATCATGATAGTGATTTTGATTCGTGATGTCATTTTCCTTACTGCCTAAGTTGCCGTGAAGGCTAGGTGGACTGTACATCTACTCCCTAGTTTGGTGGGCCACATGGGCTTACATATTGGCTTCCCGAATCCCGAGCCAAAACTATATTTTAAAAAATATATTTTTTTATATTTTTAATAATATTAGAAATTGTTTAACGTATTTTATTTACAATCATATTAAAAGGTTAATTTTTTAATATTAATTAAAATAAAATATTATTTTTTTAGTACGGAGGAGGGAGTGGAATTCAAAGACAACTTATTTAAATAATTTTAATTATATTTATAAAATAGTTTAAATTTTTATTTAAAAATTAATTTAATTCTTGCAAATAGTAATTAATCTCACATTATCAAACACAAAATATAATTATTTTTTATTCAATCCAATATCAACCCAAATAAGAAATAATACTACGTTTGATTAATAACAATGCACAAAACACAACACAATACTAATTTGATTTAATATAATCTCATGATAATAATTCTAACTAATCTCACTCACCAAACGCAATTTAAAGGTTTTATTTTCTCAGATTCAAAGAGTTTGCCAATCTTTTATACAAATTACTACCAGAATATTGCACTAATCAAAGTTCATTAATATTTTTATTTTTTCTTACTTCTGAAACATTTTTTTTGAAAATTCTTATTTCTTGAACTTACATAAATTGACGTATAAATAATAACAAACTTACATCTACAGATCAACATGGGCCGTATATATATAGCATATTTTAATAAGACAACATTAAGTCCAATAAGGTGGTGAATAAAAAATCAATTTATAAACTTACTTTAATTTTTTTTTTAATTCTCGGTTACTGAGTCCCATTAACAAAAATTTATAAAAGTAGGGAGTGGAGTTAGTCGACTTGATTTGAGAGTAAGGAAAAAAAATTAATCCAATTCACCAAAATAATCCCACTTGAACGAGAAATAATAAATTTTGTTTAAGTGGTTAAGTGTACAGGTTGAACAGTAAATAATTGGTTCGAAATCGAGAGTGATGCAGTAAATGAAACCTGTTGCATCCAAAATTTTTAAATAAATAATATATCACTTTTACAATTCAAAAATAGAAAGTCCTCGTACAAATTATAAGACAAATGTTCAAAATATCAAACCCTCGAAAAGAAAATAATTAAGAGGACATCTAATTACATTCAACTACCACTCTACAGCTAGTTTCCAGATCCACTTGGTGGGACATCTTATGATTTTTTAATAATTAATTTGACTCTTATAAAAAAACGGCAACACACCCAAACTTACTGTCTACTTCTCTCTCGCCATTTTCTCTTTCTCTATAGCAGAGTCTCAACTAAATACCCTTTACAAAAGCATCAACCCACCCTTATCATCATCTCCCCACGGTCATCAAACCAACCCGTGTTATCCTGGATCGAACTTGGTCTAAACCTAGCGAGGGTACATCTTCAAATGTTGCTCCTCTGCTTTATTTTTTCATTTTTTTTTCTAGGTCTTTCAATTTCTCATTTCTCTGCTTTATTTTGATTTTTGTTTTCTGATCTAATGTTTCTCAGGTACATCGACCGCCAAAACAACTCTATCTCTCTCTCCATCAGAACATCGACTTTTTTTTTTCTTTTTTTTTCTTTTTTTTTTCTTTTTTTTTTTTTTTAAACTGAGGTTTCTCAAGTACGCGAAGAACTTTCAAGTCTCAAGACTGGTCGTAAGTGCATGACTTTTTTAGATCTATATGTCGTTTTTAAGTAAATATGGTTGTGGTTGACTTCGTTTGACCTTTTTTTCTTTTTTTTGTTGGTTGCATTTTTAAAGATCTTCTGTTTGGACTTGTTAAATATTGCATAACTTTTGTTGATTGTGTTTGTTTGGGATTTACAAGTATAGGCTATCATTTCCTCACTTAGCATTGATAGAAACAAGCACTCCATAGCAGTGGAATGAGATGTGTTGGGAAAAAAAAAGGTAAGAGAGATAATGAGAGGAATGGCTCATGCTTGGCAATATGCTCATTTCTTCTCTCTGTGGATTTTCTTCACTAACTTTATTAATCCATATATTTTGTGATCGGTTTCAATACATTTTAGTCTTTCATTTTTTGGGAAAAATAGTTCCATTACTTGCACGCACAGCATATGCTTAATACAAACAGAAGTATTGAGAATCGGATTCTTTTTGTTTTGTTTTGTTTTTTTTTTTTTCAAATTTAAATCCCATATATATAAGTTACAAGTTATTTGTTTATTTATTTTTTAAAAAAAGTTTCTACTTTTTAGTGGAAATAAAAAAACTCGTGATTGATGAATGGTGGTATAGTTGAGTGATAAACCATGATCCCACTTAGTTTGTTGTCTCAAGGTTGTGAGTTCTTTTCACTTGCCCCATTTTAATGAGCACTTACACTCTCACTTTTAGTGGTTGCTCTCTCCCGTTTTAGGGAGCAGATCTCAAATATCATATCTCAAAGTTATATCACAGTTGATCCAATATATCCTAAACAATGTACCATTTAAAAAAAAAAATTGTGATTTTGTCAACGTCAGATTTTAAAAAATATTTCCTCTTAGTTTAATACTAGTTTTGGCTGCACGTGCAAGCCACTTCATCTTCACTGCTACTTGGTAAATTATAATCATCATCTCTATTCCCTTCATTTCGACTGTTTCAGTTCATCATCCTCATTGTCATAGAAAGATCCATGCTTAGGATTGTGCTGCAAAAAGTCCAAGAATGTTTGCAAGTGTATTAGCATATATTAAATCAAATGCATATTCAATTTCAATATTATAGAAGTTGAAGGAAAGTTTTAACATTCAAGTAATTGATTGCAAATAAAGCAAAATTAAAACTAAAACTTATATTCAACCATTTAAGTTGTTACAATAGATACAAATTTAATTTTATTTCCACTATCAAGATTTAATGATACGGTAAGTCACAGGGAGGAAGGCTCACCTGGGTTGGTGGCGTATATAATTTTAGTTGCAAAGCCTTGGAATCCTATTCTATGGAGAATTCTTGAGCTACGTCTTGCAATAACTTAGTCTTGCAATATTCGTGTCAGACGTCGGATTCAACCTCTCAATAATCTATAAATATACGATTATGAATCCAAATGCAAAACAAACAAAAAAAAAAAAGGAAAAATACTAATGTAAAGTCTTCAAAATCCTAAACCACATAAAAAGTACAAATGTAGCATACAAAAATCAACATTTGAAATGCATCAATAATCATCATTTTCATTTTCAACATAAGGACTCCAAACAGACATTAAAATCAAAAATTTTACTAGACATGTTTCTAAACCTCAATCAACATCACTATTAAACAAAATATAAACAAAAGGAACAACAAAATTCTAACATAAAACATTCCTCAACATTATCTACACCAAATAGATAAGCTCCAAACCATAAACACTCTCCCAAACATGCCACACCCGATCAACTCACCTTTCCTCAACTGGATAGGTGACTCATCGATTTTAGGAATCAATGGCAAAGCTAGCACTTAGGTTTGGAGAACAGATCGATTTTTGATTTCAAAACAACCTTAACTTAACATTCTCGATTCTTCCCATTTTTATATATAATATAATTCGAGCTCTTCAGAAAGACCATGACTTGATCTTATTCAGTCCCAAGCATGAAGCTTTTCCGCTCATGTTATGCTTTCTCTATGTTGGTGTCCTCAGTCGTTGCCTTTCGTTGTGTGAAGACAAATTATGTAAGGATAAAAAATCTCTTAAAACCCATAACCCACCAACTCCACATCATTACCATACACCCAGTATGGTTGATTCAACCACTCTATCAGTTATCAATTACAATGTCACTAAATTACTTATCTACCCTTTCATTTTAAAACAAACATCAAGGGCAAATAGGGTGTGAAATTCTGTCACTATTCACCAACACTTTTCCCACTTTTTTATATATAGTTAATAAAGATTCAAAGAAATAGAGAATGAAGAGAATTTTAATACATGGATGAAATAATAAGTTAAAATAAAAGCTTTACTTAGTATACATCAGGGTAAAACGATAATAAGAAGAATCAAATAATCAACCATTTAAAGTAATTCAAGATGTGTTGTATCAGACTTGATATCCAGGATTTTTTTAATAGTTAATCATTTAACCCCAACAGATTTTTTCATGTCCAGTGTAATCATGCATCTGAATAACTAACCCAAGCCAAAAAGGAGAAAAAAGAAAGGAAAAGAAAACTGCATTGTCATCTGAGTCTTCTACTTGTATAACATTGAACTCCAGATCATTAAGACTTTTAAGGTACACTCTACAAGGATCAATACTAACAACCACAGCCTACAAAAGAAGTACTCAATTAGAACTATGGACAAACTTATCCATGATTTTTATATCAGATCAACCATTTAGTTTTGAACAATAAATAAAAGTAGAAAACATAAGACTACTCATTAACTAAAACATTTATTACCCCCAATATTAGTTAACACACTTTCATCGACAGGTTTACATATGAAATGAAAACCAAAGATGTACTCAAACTGAGATTACTAAAAAATATTGTATCAAATTTTCCCGTATTCCACTATCAAACCAAGTTTTTTGGTATATGCATATCTTCCTCTATTAACATGTTCTCAATTGACCAGCTTGAAACTCAAGTTATGCACTAAAGCAGCAACACTTTAAGAGACTGATTAGAACAACAAATAATGCATTAAAAAATGAATAAATTTATCACAACATATCTGAGCAAATTAATAAATTGTAGGGTATGAAAATGTCGACAATTAGACAAGGAATTACCTGAGTTCCATAAACTCTAGATATCTATTCTAAGCTACTTTTTCCAATCTTTAATTAGACAAAGAATTACTTGAGGTCCATAAACTCTATACATCTGTTTTAAGATACTCTTTCTAGTATTCACCTAAAAAATTACCACAACTATTATTAGGGACACAAATTCATATATTTATAATCATATGAGCCCCAAAATTGTCAAAGTAAAGAGATAATGGAAACTTGTTGCATATTCTGGTTTTTATACATTCTTCTGCTACATAAATTGCATCACTTCCAATAAAAATCATATTAGCTCCAAATCTTATCACTTGTAAAACAAGAATTATAATTTTTAATGACAACAGCTCTTTATAAGTTATCACATAAACAATTGTCAATATAAATCCCAAAATCTAAATATTAAAAAACTCAAAATTTAACATAAATGATTACATTAACAATCAACTAAAAAAAATAACATATTTTTCTACAGAACCCACGATCATATATTTAAGAAATATAAATCCTAAAATCTGAATGTAAGAAAAAAATCATGATTTAATATAAATAATTATACGAATAATTTCTACACAAATGACAGAAGAATAATCATCAAACTTAACTAACATGTGAAGAATTGATAGGGTTTATTTGCATTTTTTGATAAAAAAAAAAAAAAAAATCAAGAACTAACAGGATATTTCATCTCTGAGACATTGAATAAAGCTAAAAAAGAAAAAGTGAAAACACACCCAGTGGTTGTTTGGAAAGACAAAAGGTGTTTGTGTATTGATTTAGTTATCTTCATGTAAACCCAAAAATTGTAGAGTCTTACTATTAAAATCAACAGTAGTGATTGCCATGAGAAGAAAGAATGAGACCACAGGCATATTTTAGTAGTGATTTAGAATAAGCCCCAAAAAAGAACTTACCTTGATAAGATGAAGTCTTAAGAAGCCTCTGGATAAGATTCCTATTAGAGAAAGAGAAGAAAATGTAAAAATAATAAGAAAAGAAAAGAGAGCCATAAAAATTTGATGAAAAGATAAAGCCAAACATAATATCTTAAGGAAGTGGAATGAGAAAGAGAGAGGTATCAAAAAGAGACCATCCATCCATTCATCGTCACAAAGAGGTCATCCATCCATCCATTGCTCTTTTTAATTTTCAATTTTTATTTTATTATTATTATTATTTTTTGGGGATCATATCTAGAATCTCATCGAGAAAAGTAAATATCTAACTAGCTAACCCTCTCTCTCTCTCCTTTCTTTTTTTTTTTCCTTCTACTTCTTTCATCTTTCCCTTATGGTGTTTGTCGTCAAGCCATTCTATCTCTTTCTTCATTTCATTTTTTTGGTGGCACACATCATCTCTTCATGTAGCCGTTTCTTCTTATTCTTCTTCTTCTTCTTCGCAATAGGTTACACCATTTCATTCTTCTTATTCTTCTTCTTTCATAGTAAATCAAAACCCATTTTGCAGATCCTCTTCTTCTTCTTCTTTTCATGTAACAAATCAAAGTCTCATTTTGTCGGTCACCGTACTCCTTTGCCGTTGGTCTACCCTTATCGCATGTTTAATGTTGGTTTTGTTAGTTTTGTAGGTCCTATTCTTATCTTTCTGTTCTTTTGTTATTTTGTTGCATGTCAGTTTGCAGTAGTTTTGTTGAATGTTGATTGTTGATTGTTGATTGTTGAATGCTTGAATGTTGAAAATTGATTGTTGCTTATTGTTGGTAAAAAAACCCCACTATCAATTTAGGAGAGATTGTTGTTGTTGTTGTTTTTTTTTTTTTTTTAATTCTTTTATATTCTATTATATTTGTATTTGTTAGTGTTTATTATAGAGCTAGAATTGAAGTAGCCAAGAACTCTACAGTTCTAGCTCTCCAGAAAAACTGACTTGACCTCACTCAACCCTAAGCATGAAACTTTTCTGTTAGTGTTCTGCTAGCGTTGTGCTTTCTCTGTGTTGGTGTCTTCAGTTGTTACCTCTCTCTCTTTGTGAAGACCATTCATTGACATTATCGCCACATATTGGTATGGTCGATTCAACCACTTTTTCGAGTATCAATTATAATATTACTAAATTATTTCTCTACCCTTTCCTTTTCAAAGGAATATCAACAGTAAAAAAGAAATTTCATTTTGAAATAAATTTTTAGGGTCTAGAATTTGATATTGTTCATGATTCCTCATCTTATTTTTTATATAGTTAATAATGTCACTAAATTACTTCTCTACCCTTTCATTTTCTAAGGATCATCAAGGGGAAAAAACAAATTTTCTTGTCAAATAATTTTTGGGGTCTAGAATTTGATACTATACATAATTCCTCATCCCATTTTTTATGTAGTTAATAGAAACAGAAATAGATATGGTGCCAGAAGGAAAGGAATATAATATTGTAGCGGATTTGCACCTTTGGCATTGAATTTGTCTTGCTGTTAGAGCACTGCCCTCTATCCGAAATAAAGGCAAATTTGTGCTAAGCATAAGTGTGCAAATATTTCAATCTTCACGTTACATGTGCTAATAATCCACACACACGCCCCCTAAGGTATAAATGTCATAACCACGATTTATTTTACTTTGATGACAAGCTACTCAAATTCCACCATAGTGTTGAATGTGAGGGTTCCAACTTCTACCATTGCTTGGAATGTGATTGGAATATTCATCTTGAATGTATTCCTCTACCAAGTAACGAGAAACATATAAGTCATGACTGCTATCTTACTCTTATGGATTCAATTAAAGAATATAAACATTTGGAATATCGTTGTGTTGCCATATTTGTGAGGAGATAGGGAATCCCAATACCATATTTATTGTTGCGAGGAATGCAAGTATAATGCTCATATACAGTGCGTGATCTCGGAGGTAAGTTTATGTTTATATCCATTAAATCGATTGCAAATAGGAGATCATTTATGTCTATATACAATCAGTTGTGCATCATGACATGAATTAAGAACACACATTGCTTTCCAAACAGTAGATTTTTGCTCTTAGGATGACACTTCACTAGAGACATACTTGGAAGCCAAATGCAAAGATGAAGTGGGGGAACATAATAATAGAGAAGACAAGAGTGATGATGAATTGTTTTGCTCTGCTGCAGAGGAAATTAAGAGTGGGACGTAAGTCACTATTTCAATAAATAAATTTCTTCCCTGTTGAGTAATAATTTCCCATGTAGAAAAGTACATATATATTTTTAAATGATACAATATTTGCATTGCTTTGATGTTTGATGCCGGTATCTGGATCAAGTGGTGGGAGATCCTGAGGTAGAGATTGGAAAATTAACAACAAAGTTAGTAGGGCTAACAGCAGAGTTAGACTCCAAAGAAAGGAAGAGGTCAGACGAATGATACTTGACAGGATACCAAGCTTAAATTTCAAATTCTTCAAGGCCTCCAGCTTGGCAGCACGCTTGAAAGAAGAGCCCTAGGCCTGTGTAGGGGGAGTGACCGCCGGGGCCCATTAGTTTTGGGCCTAAATTTCTTTGTTTTTCTTTATTAAAGTGAGAAATAATACCCTATATTAAAATATAAAAATAAATTAATTACTGTATTTTCATTTTTACTGATTTATTTCCAGCAGCTTTTGAAGATAATGAAAATTCATTAATTATGTTGGTTACAACTTTTCTTTAAACCCATTGCTATTATTCATTGTGATGACCTCCCATCTTTATTAGATTCATGAAACTCATCAAACCTTCCTAACGCCATACCCTATCAATACTTGAATCATTAGAAATATATAGACATTCAAGTCTCAATCATGGTTCCACACGAAATCATCAACCCTCCATAAATGAAAGTCAGGTTAATTAATGGGTGTAAGGCACTTTCCTCTTCCATTTCTCTCTCACCAAAAATCAATGAAATTCTCAGCATCTTTCACCATAGAATCTTAAAAACAATAAACAAGGTACTTAAATAGGTCGAGACTATGTAAAAATAATTGCAGAAAGACTATTTTTGGTATTAAATGGGGTGTATGTTTAGATTGTATATTTTGAAAAAAGAAAATAATGGGGTAAACTAATTAAAAGGGATATTTGAGAAGTGCAAATATCGCCACTCCAAAATATATCATTAAGTAATCCTAACTCAAATGTCTTTACCATTTGCGAGCAAATATTGTCACTCGAAAATATATATTATAACTTTATTTTAACTCTAATATATTTACTAGGTTTATAGAATACTTGAGTTAAAAAAAAAATGTTTATTCATATATGAATATATTTGTCTTATGATATCTTTTTTTTCTTAATGAAATTATTATTTAAATATTAAAAACATAATAAAACAGGTTTTATGATATATTTAAAAATTATTGATATAAAGGGACCTATTGTTTTAAACAAAAAAAGGGATAAAATCGTCCATTTCCCATTTTACGCTGGATCTTTGAGAAGTCCGGGGTGGCCCTTTCTGTGAAAGTGAACTCTTTTGAGGGCCACTGTATTCACATTTTACACCCCCATTCCATTCAATCCACATTTTACTCCCCATTGGGCCATTAGATCTACAATTCATGGCAATCCACCAATTTAGGAGACTGAAAACTCATGGATTTGATGGGATGTGTAAGGTGGGATTTGATGGGATGAGATCAGAGGAAAACTCGAAGTCACAAAATGGAAAGGAAATTTTCGTTCTCAGACTCACGTGAGAAAAATATTTTAATGAGGTTAATAACTTTATAAATTAGTAAATAAATTTTATTATTTTTTATAGTTCATTTTATATGTACTATTTATATTTTACATATTTAATGATTAATTTATTATATTTTATTTAGATTTAATTGGACATGTAAATAAATATTTCACATTCCAACTTGCATGCAAATTTACATCCAACTTGTATAAAGTTTAATTACACTGCTAGTCTATATTAATTATACTATAGTCTCGGTCATAATGTGTCAACTAATTAATTAAAAAGATTCTTTACGATTTAAAATATAAATTGTGATAGAAGGTAGAATATCTAATTATTACTCATTATGTTTTCGTGTTATATACCATATACTTTCTAAAAGTAGATGAGGATTCCCCAAGGAGCCGTTTGATAAATTAGCCAAGGTTTGCAGCATATTAAACTGCTAATCTAGATTTAAAATAAATTTAAGATGTCTTTATTTGTACACGGGGTCATGTGAGTTCACATAACATAGCAGAAAATTTTTACTTTATTACGTGGAGCAATACCAACTATCAATACAAATAACTTAACCATAGTGAAGGAGAACTAAGAAAGGAAAGAAACCATAAAAAACCTAAGAAAATGGCGAATCCAATCCCGAAAAGCAGGAAGATATTGCTTGAGTGGAATATAAGAGATGTCTTTGCTTTTATAAAATTAACCCCAAATTGAAGTGCACAAAACGCTCACGACCTGGAGTTAAAGTTGACGGACTGTGCTGGAGTCTGCTTGGAGTGGAGCCGCGAGCGATTTGGATCTTTAAGGAGACGGATAGAATCCAAGCAAAAGCTGATTGAAAACTTGTACTGTAAGGTGTCGGCGGAAGGAGTTATGGAGGAAATTAAAAGGCAGGAGAAGGAGCTGGAGGAATGGCTGGCCAAGGAGGAGCTTTATTGGCGTCAAAGATCGAGATCGGATTGGTTGATGGTAGGAGACCGAAACACAAGGTTCTTCCATGCCAGGGCTACAGTGAGGAGGAAGAAGAACACAATTTCCAGGCTGATAAGGGAGGATGGTGGAGTGGCGATTTCTGAGGAGGACATTGGAAGAGTAATGCATGATTATTTTGGTAAGTTATTTCTGTCTTCTTCTCCTTCTTCTGTCGAGATCGAAGTAGCATGTAGGGGTATTAAGAATGGCCTGAGTGAAGACCAGAAGAGAGACTTGCTGGAACCGTTTAGAGCAGAAGAGATTAAAGAGGCTGTTTTTGCTTTGGGCTCGACAAAGGCTCCGGGGCCGGATGGTTTCCAAGTGCTATTCTTCCAGAAAATGTGGGATGTGGTAGGGAAGGATGTCACGGCTGTTTGTCTCAAGATCTTAGAGGGTGAAGCTTCCGTTAGAACTTTTAACAGTACAAATGTGGTTTTGATCCCCAAGACTAAGAACCCTGAAAGAGTTAAAGACTTTAGACCGATCAGCCTCAGCTCGGTGGTGTATAAGGTGGTTACTAAAGTGTTGGCCCTCAGAATGAAAGCAGTCCTCCCAGATGTGATTGCGGATAACCAGTCAGCTTTTGTTCCAGGGAGGCAGATCTTTGATAATGTCCTAGCCTCTTTTGAAATGATTCACACCATAAACAGGCGAAAAAAAGGGAAGAAAGGTCTGATGGCAATCAAATTGGACCTAAGCAAGGCGTATGACAGGGTGGAATGGGTCTTTTTGGAGGCGGTTATGCGAAAAATGGGGTTCCCTACAAAGTGGGTTAAGCTGGTAATAGATTGCGTCTCCACGTCGGAAATAAATCTTCTTATTAATGGTCAGCCGGCGGGGAGTATCTCACCTTCTAGGGGTATTAGGCAGGGGTGTCCCTTGTCCCCGTACCTGTTCCTGCTATGTGCCGAAGCTTTTTCAGGAGGGGTGAAGCTCGCTGAAAGGGGGGGGAGAGGACTGGGTATTAGGTGCGGTAGATCGGGGCCGATCGTGAGCCACCTTCTCTTCGCTGACGATAGCATTCTCTTTTGTAAGGCCTCGGTGGCTAACTGCCTTCTAATCAAGAAGGTCTTGAGTTCATATAGCAGAGGCTCAGGTCAGCATATAAATATGGAGAAGTCGGCGATCTGTTTCAGCGGGAATGTGGATGGCAACCTGAGAAAGGAGATTTTCAAGCTTCTGGGCATGGAAAACGCTGGTAGTCATAGGCAGTACTTGGGGCTTCCCTCCTTGGTGGGCAGAAATAGATCCAAAGCCTTCGCTGAGATTGTTGACAGGGTTGGCAGCAAGCTGAAGGGCTGGAAGAGTCACCTCTTCTCGTAAGGGGGGAAAGAGATCCTGATTAAAGCCGTTTTGCAAGCCATTCCAACTTACACGATGAGTATCTTTCGACTGCCCTCTTCTCTGTGTCAGGAGTTAGGTTCGCTTGCGTCCAAGTTTTGGTGGGGTATGAAGGATGGGAAAAGGAAAGTGAGCTGGGTCAGTTGGGACAGGATGTGTAGGCCGAAGTCGTTAGGAGGGTTGGGGTTTAAAGACCTATCACTTTTTAATCAATCTTTGCTAGCCAAGCAGGCGTGGAGGGTCATTGTTAATCAGCATTCCCTGGCAGCGCGAGTGTTAAAAGCCAAATATTTTTCGAATGGTGATTTCTTGCAAGCTCCAATGAGGCAAGGCGCGTCTTATGCGTGGAAGAGTCTTTTGTGGGGCAGAGAGCTTCTAAAAAAGGGGTGGATTTGGAAGGTGGGGAATGGGGATGACATAGATGTTTTTGAGGACCCGTGGATTCCTAGACCGAGTTCCTTTTCTGTGGTGTCGCCTAGACGAGGAGCCCCCATGAAGGTGGCAGAATTGATAGACCAGGAGAGGCACAAATGGGACATCCAGAAGATCAATGAGGCGCTGCTTCCGATCGACAGGGACCAAATCCTAGCCATCCCTCTGAGCTGTAGAGACGTTAAGGACAACAGGTGGTGGTTGTTTGATAAACGAGGCCTGTTTTCTGTTAAGACTGGGTATCGGGTAGCTTTTAAGGAGCGGGCTAGAGAGGAGGCTTTGTCCAGCGTGGTAGATGACTTTCAGAAGTGGTGGGGGACCCTCTGGAGTTTAAATATTCCTCCAAAGGTTAAGATTTTCGTCTGGAGAGCTTGTCAGGAGGCCCTCCCGACGAAGGCGAATCTGCTCGTAAGGAATATTTCTCGAGATGGGGTATGTGAGGGATGCTGGATGGGGGTTGAGACAGGTTTCCATGCATTGTTCATCTATAAAGAAGCAGAGCAGGTTTGGGGCTCCTGTGATGTGCCTATAAGAGGCCTGATTACTGGAAGTAAAAATACTCTGGACCTGATGTCGACTGTGCTGAGACTGCATGGGAGGAACCGGCTGGAGTGTGTGTGCATGGTGATGTGGGGTTTATGGGGGAGGCGTAACTTTAAACTGCATAATTCTGGGAAGATAATGCCTGAGGACGTTTATGGTAAGGTTTCGGGTCTGTTGGATGAGTATCAGCAGACCAACAAGGCACTGTCTCCCATGTCTGTCCAAAATGTGCGTGCCAAGTCTGTTTGCTGGAGCCCTCCTCCAGATGGGTGGCTGAAGCTTAATTCGGACGTGGCAATCAGGATGGGTAAAGGTTTGGTGGGGCTGGGTGCTGCTGTCAGGGACAATTCGGGAGCTGTCCGCGTGGCTGTGGCAAAAGTCTGGCAGGGATTCTTCTCTCCAGAGGTGGGGGAGCTGTTGGCTGTTAGAGAAGGCTTGAGGGAAGCTGTTGCTGCAAGTTTGACTGTGGATATTGTGGAAGTAGATTCCATTAATGTAGCCTCTGTTCTTAATTCTTGTGATATGTTTAGAGGGACTTCTAGTAGTTTAGTTGATGATATTAAGGCGTTATGTGGGGAGGTGGGAGTTAGGATCTGTCAAGCCGTCCCTAGGAATGGGAACCGCTTGGCTCATAGGCTCGCCTCTTTGGCCTTGTCCTCTTCGGAGGAAGTGCGTTGGTTCAACGTTCGTCCTTGTAATATTTTCCCCTTGGGGAGTGGTTTATAATATGTTTCTTTTGAACCTCAAAAAAAAAAAAATTAACCCCAAATTTAATGTAATTTAAAAAATGAAAAATATAAAGAATCAAGTAACCAACTAGCATGCGCTTTTTGGCTTTACACAAGGGACATTCCTTCTCTCTTCTTCTCTTCTGTTAGGTTTTTACCTAATCAATCATAACCTACTTCGGAAAGTAAGTTCACCATGAGGGAATTTATGATTTGGTTATTAAGTATGATAAAAGTAACTGTAATTAAAATCATCACACATGACAGTATATATAATGTATTCAAAACTTGAAAAGCAGTTAAACAAATGCACAAAACATACCCGGTTTCAGCAAAAAATTGATATGGATCTCTAGTTATTCAACTGAGATCGGATTTCAATCACGAAAATGGAAGGAAACCTCAATTTACAGTATTGTTTGCCTTGCCCCTCTTTCTATGTTTTCCCGACAACCTTTTGCTCTCCGCTTTTAGTTTTTTTGCTCTCTATTTTTTATGTGTTTCTTATGCAAAACTTAATTCCTCATGCACAACCACATTGCTTGGCATTTTATGGAGCAATTAACTACTCTTAATTGCCAAGAACAATTGCTTCATTTAAACTTAAGTAACTGCTTTAATAATTACTTAAACTGATCCAAAAATTATTTGAATCCTAGGTTTTGGGCTTGGGTCATCTTAGGTGGACTTGACCTAATACCCAGTTAACCCAACATCTCACACTTACATAAGATAAGCCAAACAGAACTAACAGAGAAAATATTGTTGACCCATTTATAATAAAAGTACAGGCATTCATATAGGCAACCATACCGTGTGACCTATGAATAACAATATATGTGATAAGATTTATTTTTCAAATCTCAATTGTGCTTCTATACAATAGATTATCAATTTGTTCATTATTATATCCTAGATTTAATAGAATTTTATTTGTTCAAGCATATTCGATCTCTTTAACACAACATACTTAATTCTTTAATATTTCATATAATTACAATTGTGATTCCAAATCACAATTCGTTGACATGTAAATATATAAAAAATAAAATTAATTGAATATTTCTATCTCACTTTCGTCTCTTGGTCAACAAAAATGATTGACATCATAGAAATGTCTCATAGGCCGTATTATCATGATTATAGAAAACACATTAATGATACAAGCATCACTCCGTTACTTTGAGACAAAGTAAATAGTTAACGAGGACATAGGTAGAAGTTTCTACAAACTTCAATGGAACTTGCACAATGAGGAATTAGGGATAAATTCACTCATTTTTCATGTCGGTCATAATAAGCACACGTGGTATGAAACGTATGTTACAGTGAATCTTGCACCTCAATAGAGATGCGTATGTCAATTATATTCAGATTACTCACTATACAGATCTTAGTTCATATGCTCTTATAACGTCTAACTTGAGTTTCTAAAAGGCTCGCTTTCTAAGCACCTCTTTTTAAGAAACTCACATATGGCTTCTCATGACTTGTCATCCTAGCAACCAAAGCGACTGTACGTGTAAGAATACCAATCTCCAATCTGATGACATATTTTATATAATTCAAGTGAAATGAATATGTGCTAATATTATATAATAAATCTAATGTATTTATTCACAAATGGATATAGTTCAAAGTGACAATTACAACATTATAATCTACGTTGACCTAAAGACTTAGCATGTGACTTAAAAACATCTCTCGTTACAGCTTTTGTAAGCGAGTCAGCAACCTTCTTATGCGTAGATATATATTTGATCATTTCATTTTTCTTTGTCACTATATTTGTGACAAAATTATATTTAGTCTCTATATGCTTCGATTTACTATGATATTTTGCATATTTGGTATAAACAATGATTGCTTGACTATCACAATAAATGGTAACTGGCTTCTCCACATCCACTTCTAAAATCAGATTTCCTAAAAAATTTTTAAGTCATACTGCTTCTAGAACCGCTGTTGAACATACTATAAATTCAGCTTCTATGGTGGATAACACAATGCATGATTATTTCTTGCTATTCTAAGAGATTGCACCTTAGCTGAGCAAAAATGCATAACTTGAAGTAGATTTTCACTCATCTAAGTCACCTCCCCAATCTGCATTTGTATACCCAACCAGACGCAAATTACCGTCTTAGTAGTAAAGGGAGTAGTTTGCGGTCCCCTTTAGCTATGTTAATATTCTTTTCACAGCGATCCAATGTTTCCGATTAGGATTGGATTGATATCTATAAACTAGTCTAATTGCATAGCAGATATCAGGTCTTGTAGACATCATAGCGTACATGAGACTTCCGATAGCATTGGAGTAAGGAACTCTTTACATTTTTTCACACTTTTGTGGAGTCTTTGGGCACATTTCGAGACTAAGAGTTTGTCATTTCGAAATGGGAGTATCTATAGGTTTACAATCAGCCATATAAAATCGTTCGAGGATTTTTTTTAATATAAGGCTCTTGTGATAAAGCTAGGATCTTCCTTGAATGATCTCTTTTGATCTTAACTCCTAAAATATAGGCATCTTTTTCCACTTCTTTCATCTCGAAAGTTGAAGATAATCATTCCTTTATAGTCATCATAAACTCCTTATCATTTCTGACTAACAAAATATCGTCCACGTATAAAGACAAAATTATGAATTTATCTTTTACTTGTTTGACATACACACAATGGTCTTCTTTAGTCATTTAGAATCCATAGGATATTACTGCCTCATGAAAACGAATGTACCATTGTCTGGAGGATTGTTTCAGACCATAAATAGATCTTTTAAGCTTACAAACATTTTGCTCTTGACCTTTTGAAATGAAATTCATTGGCCGTTCCATGTAAATTTCTTCCTCCAGTTCTCCATTGAGGAAAGCTGTCTTTACATCCATTTGATGCAATTCCAAATCCATGTGTGCAACGATAGCTAATATAAAATGAATTGAAGCAAACTTTATCATAGGAGAGAAGGTTTCTTCATAATCTATACCCTCATGTTAAGTATATTCTTTTGCTACTAATTTTGCCTTATTCCTTTCTATTTGCCCTACGCTTGATACGGAAAACCCATTTGTTTCCAATGACTTTCCGATTAGGTGGTAAGTCAACCAAGTCCTAAACGTGGTTACTTTTCATTGACTTCATCTCTTCTTGCATAGCCTTAATCGAAAATTCTTTAATAGGTGAGTTGAGAACCTCATTTACATTCTTTGGCTCATCATTATCATGAGAAGCAAGTATAAAAACTTCTCCTTCGATCTCAATTGACGACGAGGAACAGCTTTACGGTCGCTTCTACGAGTTGATAATTTCGAAGGTACTATTTCATTAGTTCCTATGCTCCTACTTGGAACAAATAAAGGAGCACTTCCAATAGCTTTATCACTCCTATTAAGGATAGAGTATTCAGACAACTCTCTTTCTACCTTTAGTTGAGTGTTCGAATTCATAACATCATGAGATTTACTCAATTTGTAAAATTGAAAATCTTTTTCAACTTCACCTTTGTTAGAAAATTCATTCTCTAAAAAATTCACATCACGTGACTCCAATTCGGTTACGCTTCCATATGAATTTTCTTCTATGAATACATATCCTTTAGAGTGCTCAGAGTATATAATAAAGATACATTTCTTTCCTTTAGCACCCAACTTTCCATATTTACTGGAGAAGTTATGTACATATCCTGCGCACCCTCAAGTCGCATATGGGTGAGATCAGGTTTCCTATTTGTCCATAATTCATAGGGTGTGGAAGATATTAACTTAGTAGGGACCCTATTCAGAATATATGTAGCTGTTAGTAGTGCATCTCCCCAGTAAGTTACTGAGAGATTTGCTTGTGTCATCATAGATCTTACCATCTCTAATAAAGTTATATTCCTTCTTTTTGCTACACCATTTTGTTGCGGTGTCTTAAGAATGGTCAATTATCTAACAATACCTTTCTCTTAACATAATATCTCAAATTGTTCTGAGAGTTATTCTCATCCTCAATTAGTTCGTAGGACTTTAATAGTTCTATCTAACTGATTCTTTATAATGTTTAGATATAATCTAAAGCAATCTAATGCTTCAGATTTATGGGAGATTAAATAAACATGACCATAACGAGTGTAATCATCTATGAAAGTTATAAAATATGAAGCACCACTTCTAGCTTTAACATTCATAGGTCCACGAATATCAGAATGAATTAATTGTAATGGATTTTCAGCTTTAATTCCTTTTTCAAATGGTTTTCTTGTTGTTTTTCCTACTAAATAATTGTCACATATAAGCAAATCTATCTTATAGAGGGAATTCAAAAATCCCTTTTTCGCCAATCTATTCATTCGATCCTCGCCTATATGCTCTAGTCTAGCATGCCAAGTATTAACATCGACATTTGTAATGTCAGAAGAAGCAATTAATGAAAAACAATCATTATCATCACAATAACCGTTCATTTCAGTATTTAATACAATAAAACCATCTAATAAATATTCAGTGCCAATCCTAACAGAATCCAAATAAATATCCATACAGTCATCATGAAAGTTTAAAATATATCCTAATTTAAGAAGTACTGGTATAGAAACCAAATTTCATCAAATATTTGGAGCAAATAATACATCATGGAGATACAGTACTTGGCCTCCAAATAAAACAAGCTTACAAGTGTCAATACCATTCACCTCAACACGTGAGTTATTCCTTACATATATCCATCTTGATCCTTGACTTATTTGATGATACTCCATAAATGCTCCTCGATCTTTTGCTATATGATAGGTTGCTCTTGAGTCTACAATCCACAGAGGATGAGATTCAATAAGTAATACTAAGCCAGAAACATAAGCATGATTAGATGTGTCAGAGTAATATTTATCTTTTCCTTCTTTTGCTCAGTACATTCACAAGCAAAATGACCCAACTGACTGCAATTGAAACAAATCATTTTGACTTTCTCTTTCCTTGCCTCAACGCGTTTGCCCTTCTTGTGCTTTCCAATCCCATTCTTCATAAACTTGGAATTTACATTCCATTTCTTGAAGTTCTCTTTCCATCTCTTGCGCTTAAAGCCTAAACCTTTGTACTTACTTGATTTAGCCATGTAAAGCTGACCGGAAGCCTTAGCCGCTTCTAACCGCTCATCTTCCAATTCAACATGACATGCAATGTCATCAAATGTCTTGATGTTATCATTATGAGTTATGTTGATTTTCATATTTTTCCAGCTAGAGGGAAGAGACCAAATCATAGCCTGTACTTGTTGCTCGTCGGTAAGATTATGCCCAGCAGTTTTGAGCTCACGAATCATGTTTGACATCTCCCTAAAATGTTGTCCCATAGTATGATTTTGGCACTTCCTATAGGTGTCAAACTAAATGGTTAGTCTCCTCAGCTTAATGGTTGAAATACCACTGTATTTGTCTTTTAAAGCCATCCACATGTCTAAGACAGTTTTATAATCTTCATACATATACATGAGATCATTATTAATACTGCTCAGGATCGTAATCCGAGCAATGTTATTCTTCTTTTTCCAAGTCTAATTGACAGGCTCATATCCCCAGACAGCCTGCCAGCAACCCCACAGTCGCCCTCTGGCTATCATCTGGTCCAACCGAAGAGTTTCCATGGAGCTAAGCAGTTCCCTTGACTCTAAATTCGTTTAATCCTTTCATAAATATATAAATAAAAGAGTGGATTACATGGATTTTTTTTTTTTGATCAAACGGACAGAGTTCTGTTTGTTTTTTCAGACTTTCCAAATTTTCAAAACCTGCATAAAAACACTTCTATAATTTTCAAACACATTCTCAACTTCCAATAGGGCCTCCGGCCCATTTCTACAAATCAATCCACAACCCAATCACAATTTCAATAAAATTATTATAAAAATCAATTCACAATATTTCAGGATTAAAATATTAATAATTTTTTTTCTAAAATTATGTCCACCGTCCATCATGTGGGCATAATTAAGAAATTAAAAAATTAAAAAAAAAAGCCTAAAAACGCAGAAACTCTCTCCCTCTCTCTACTTCTCTCTCTCTTCCTCTCTTCTTCTATCTTCTACTCTCGGTGGTGAATTTCCATCAATGGAGACCTAACCGACAATGGAAACCTAGACGTTGGGTTTCAAACTTCTGGGTTTCCATCATGATTCATAAATACGGTCGTATCAGGCCGTATATACGTTGATACGACCGTATCAGCTCTGGAATACACGGATATGGGCTTATCTCACTCATATGTATTTTTTTCTGTATAACGCGTACTGGTACGCGCATATACGATCGTACCGTACGTATACGCCCGTATATGACATTATAGGGCAGGGGAAAAAGGGGAAAAAAATTACATAAAAGCACTACTACCTTAAAACTATCCCATTTTCTACCCTAAATCCTGGTTGGCTGCATCTCTTCCAAACCCTCTTCTTACTTTCCAAACCTTCTCCTTACCAACGCCAAAGCTTCCTTTTTCGGCCAGTCGGCGATCAAAGCTTCCATTTTCGACGATCGAAGCTTTCATTTTCGGCGACCAAAGCTTCCACTTCCAGCAATGGCACGACGCAGACTGATGAAGAAATGGAAAAGAAGAAGAGAAAATGGTTGAGAGAGAAGTAACTTGAGAGGAGGAAAACTAATCAGAGAAGAAGAGAAATGGGTGATAAGTTTTTTTATTTTCAAAACTGATAAACTGATGAAGAAAAAAGTGAGAAAGTTAGCATGGGGGAAATGAATGGATGAGACCCCTCGTTTTTTGTGTTTTAATATACTAAATTTTTTATAACTTTTTTTTAATATTATATTCCATGAATTCTTACAAAAAATCAAAATTAACTTTTTACTTATTTAATATAATTAAGTAAACATTAAAATTTTAAAAATTTTAAAAATTAAGTAAAATAAAATATAAATATTTATTTAATACAAAAAAAATTTTAAAAATGTAAGTAAATAGTGTTTTTAAAAAATAAATATTAAAAATTTAGTTTTTTTTTTTAACTATTTGTCGTATATACATTCCATATAATGCGTATCATTTGTATCGTACCGTACCAAAACGGGGTCCGTACCATATTGTACTAACGTATTTACGAACTTTAATTTTCGTAACTGGAATCCTAGAAGTTTCTAGGTTTTCAGGAGTTCAGAAAACCCAGAAGTTTCTTAGGTTTCCTTACCAAAAACCCAGAAAACTTCTAGGCTTCCAAGCCTTATTATTATTATTATTTTATGTTGTTGTGTTTAATATTGTTGTTGGGGTTTGGTAATGATGATGTTGTTGTTGTGTTTAATGATATTGTTTAAGGTTGGTAATTTGGAATCTGACACGATGAGTTGACACGAAACCAACACAATTATTACGGGTTAGAGTTGAGCATAAATAGGTTGGGTAAATAAACCGATTAATCTATCCAACCTGTTTATTAATCGTGTTGGATTCGTGTTTTCTTAAACGAATAATAGGTTGAGCCGTTTAACATGAGTAAAAAAATAATTTCATATTAGAAGGGTATTTATATAATTTTAGTGGTAGGTATATTTATATATATATTTATGTTTTGGATTGCATTTGTAGATTTAAAAGGTCTTGTATATCTTTATTTTATTTTTGTTTTTTATTAGATCTATATTAAAATTTAAATGTATTAAATATGATTAAATGAGTTATAAATGGGTCATTAAATGTGTCAGCTAAATGATGGGTATCTGAGATGCTCTCTTTTCTCCTATTGGCTTTGTTAGTCCTTCTTTGTCATCCTTCTACTCTTTTTTGGACTCTTCCAATCAAACATAATGACAAATAAAGAAACAATTAAGAGTCAAAATATTCATCAAAATAACTACACCTAAGTTCTGTAAATATGTTGCAGTTTGATCCCTGGAAGTTTGAGCCGAAGACACAATATAAACTTTGTTTACATAATTGCATTTTAGTGATGACTTATGACTTTTGTTATTTGCCTAAGGTAGAAAACTTAATTATTGACTTAGTTTTTAGTTGAACTTTGATGATGATTTTTGTTGTTTGCCTAGAATACTTAGTTGTTGAACTTTGATGATGATAATGATTTTGATTATAATTAATGATTAGATGTTTATTTTATTAAATTTTATCTTATTACCAAACCTCCAAGATAAGTCAATGCTCCCTCTCCCCAAAGACCAGCACTACAACTACATTTTTTATTTTTAGAAGAGGTAAGATTTTATAATACTGCTTGTACACATAATATTTGAGTGAACATCAGTGATTATGAGAACATGTCGTTACTTTCGAAGAAAAAAAAAAAAGTTACTTATATGATCAAACAGTGATAGAATTCGAGAGCTTTATAGTCTTTCTTCAACTTGGGTTTAAAGGGCTTTCAACGATCCTTCTTGTTGTTGTCCTAACAAAGACATTGCTCAAATGTTGAAGGATTGAAGCTATTTTTTAAGATCAGAACAGCTACTAAAAACCTTAACAAACTTAAAATCTATTAATGCAAAAGTAAAAACTCAACCATCTACATCACGGGATGCTATCAAATTCAAATCTCAATCTTGACCCCTTATTTCTCTTATTAAACATTGAAAAATATACATCTTAGATTCTGATGTCTATACACTGCTGTAGATAGCTATAACACATACGAAACGTTGCTTTAAAGAAAAAACTCAACTTTTGCATGTTCGAAGGACTACCAAACTTCCTATACCATGTCTTGAAATTAGTGGAAAAACATCCATACTCTTCGAATGTGCATATAGGATTGTGAATGATAAAACATCTCAAAATCTCTCTCAGTTTTCAAACTTCTCTACTTTACAATACTATTTTTTCATCAACCAACTAAATTAATCTAAATCAAATTCAACAACAAAATGAAAAGTTATTCAAAATCCAAACCCTCACTAAAACCCTCATTAAACTCAAAAACCCACATAAACTCCAAAACCTCACCAAGGAATTCTTCTATAAAACTCAAAAACAAAAACAAAAAACGATATACAAGACCACTACCTCTAAAACTCAAAATAATAATATTAATTTTTTTTTTTTTTTTGCTATTATTTTTAAAATCAAAGGTGATTTGATCATATTTTCAATTTTAAGGATAAAATAATAATAACTTCTTTTTTTTTTAATAATGTTAAGCTTTTCATATATTTAATCCAAATTTATATTAAAATAATATGACATATGAATTATCAATATTTTATCAATTATCACATCATCTCATAATTTATAAAATATTAATAATTCATATGTTACATCATTTGGACAAAATATTTGAAAAACTAGCATTATATTTTTTTAGTAATTTTATACTATCCAAAAATTTACCACAATTCATTGTTTAAATGATATGATAAATTTATGTGTAATTACTACATCACTAATATATCATCTCAAAATTAATATAGTAACTACAAATTAGTTTATTATATTATTTAGGTAAATTTTTTAAGTAAATTTTTCAAAAGTGTAGTATTATTTATTTATTTTATTACAATAATGTAAATGTCAACTATATCTTTTCTAACTTTTATTTTCTAATTGGTATTTTTTTTTTTTTTTAATTTGAGAAGAATGAATTAAATTCAGAAAAAACTATTAACATCTGATATCTTTAGGATAAAGGTAAGATTTGAATCCTTATCCTCTGAAAATAAAGAAAATCATTCAATCATTTCTACTAGAAGGATGGGATGAACTTCTCAAAAGGGTATGAACTACCATCTCTAAAGAATTTGATTTATAATGTTTCATTATGGGTTTACTGGATTTTATTATTTAACTTTTAATGCTTCATTGTGCACTAATGATTTGGTTGATGGGTGAAGTATCCGAGACTAAATGATAATGAGACAGTGACGGTGTGCCCCACAGTGCTATCTTTAAATAAAGCACCATTATTTCTTATTTCTTATTTGGGATAAGAAATAAAAAATAATGATAAAAGTGTTCTTTTTTTTTTTTTTTTTTTTTTTTGAAATCAAAGACTACATTCAAACCCAAGCCCCAGAACAAAAGGGACCCGAAGAGAGCAAAACACCTACATTGATATCAGACCAAATGAACACCTGCTTAGAGGACATGGCTAAGGAGGCTAGACAATGAGCCAATCGATTCCCATTTCGGGGGATGGAAAGACACTTACAGATGCCAACCTCCTTACATAAAGCCACAATATCATTCACAATCACACTCGAATCACTAAGGGAAACACTACTGGAATTAACATCAGCTGCAACATTCCTAGCATCCACTTCAGCCACCTGCACTACCAGATTACTAGACTTAGCTAAAAATAACCCTTCGCGAAGGGCAAGGCACTCACCAACTTCAGGAGAGAAGCTACCCAACATGAACTTGGAAAAAGCTCTCACAACTAACCCCTTATGATCCCGAATGACAGCCCCAATACCAATACCCTCCGAATTTGCTTTAACTGCAGCATCAGTATTAAGCTTCAGATGCCCAGCTCCAGGAGGACACCAGTTCTGACCTTGTAAAGAGGGCTGCATCCTAGGCTTCGCAGGCCCAGCCCCTAAAGCTTTACGGAATTCCTCATGGATGCCAGCAACCCAGGCCACTACAGCTTCTGGACTTCTGACCAGACCTCCAAAAATCTTCGCATTTCTGTTATGCCAAATACCCCACAGAAGCATACAAACCTTAGACATAGACTCCACGGATCCAGAGTATGACAACCTCGATAGAAGATCCAGACAAGAACCCAATCTTAGGTCAAAGCTGTTAAAATCGATCTCAGCAAGGCACCAGACTTGATAACTGACAGGACACCTGAACAAAGCATGGAGGCCCGTCTCTGCCTCCTCGTTACACAACGGGCATGAAGCATCCACCAAAATACCCCTCCTAAGAAGATTGACTTTCACTGGAACCGCATCATGACAAACTCTCCAAATAAAATGCTTGACCTTAGGGGGAATGGGGAAGTTCCACAATGACAACCACCATTTATGAGAAGAAGAACTGCTAGAAGAAGAGGCACGGGGAGAGGCAGAAATCTCTAACCTATAACCACTTTTTACAGAGTAGAAACCTTTTTTATCAAAGTGCCACTGCCATTTGTCTTCTGCCCCAATAAAACTTAAGGGGATTGAGAGGATACTAACCTGATCAATCGGGATGCAGAACTTCTTCACCTGGTCCACCCTCTAAGCTCTATTGTCATGGTCGATTAAATCAGCCACCATAAGGTTGTCATTTACGTTGGGGGAGAACAGCTTGAAAGAGATAGGTCTTGGAATCCAGGGGTCACTAAACACGTTGATGCTAAATCCATTTCCCACTTGCCAACGAAGACCCTTTAACAACAATCCTCTACCCCAGAGGATACTTCTCCAGATATGGGATACACCTGGAAAGCATGGGACCCGCAAAAAGTCAGAGTGGGGAAAGTATTTAGCACGAAAAATCCTTGACACTAAAGAGTTGGGGTCCCTCAGAACCTTCCAAGCTTGCTTGGCCACCAAAGCTCTATTAAACCCAACTAAATCTCTGAACCCAAGACCCCCAGCAGCTTTAGAACGACACATTAAGCTCCAACTGGCCCAGCTAATCTTCCTCCTATCGTTTTTTACCCCCTACCAAAACTTGGACGTCAAGGCTCCTAAGTCATGACAGAGTCTCAACGGCAGCTGAAAAATGCTCATAATGAAGGTTGGGATAGCTTGGGAGACAGCTTTGATCAGAACTTCCTTTCCCCCTTTGGAGAATAGAGAACTTTGCCAACCACTAAGCCTATTCCACACCTTATCTTTAATGGAGGAGAACGTTCGGATTTTATTGCGACCCACCATAGACGGGAGACCCAGGTATTTGTCATACGAGCAGCCAGCTTCAATACCAAGACTTAAAAGCACCATCGTCTTAATCTCTGCAGGAGTATTGGGACTGAAGGACACAGAGGATTTTTCAAGATTTATTTGTTGCCCCGACCCTTTCCCATACACGCCAATGAGATATTTAACTTTAGTACAATTGGAATCTGAAGCCCTGCAAAATAATATAGAGTCATCAGCAAAGAAAAGATGGCTGACCAACGGCGCCCTTCTCGTACATCTCAACCCCAACCCTCTGCCTCCAAACTCAGCCTTACGAAGACTACTAGAGAGAGCCTCAGCACACAAAGGAAAAGATAAGGAGAGAGCGGGCACCCCTGCCTAATTCCCCTGGCTGGAGATAATACCCCAACCCGCCTTCCATTGAGACTGAATGCCAATTGAGCCGTCGACACACAATCCAACACTTTATCGATCCAAATGGGAGGAAAATCCATCTTGTTCATGACAGCTCTCAAAAAACCCCACTCCACTCTATCATAGGCTTTACTCAAATCTAGTTTAATAGTCATCATACCATTCTTACCATGTTTCCTTTTATTTATGGAGTGAAGGAGCTCAAAGGAAGCTATAACGTTATCAAAGATTTGCCGTTCGGGGACAAAAGCAGACTGGTTCCTACTTATCAGAACAGAGAGACATGGTTTCAACTTGTTTGCCAAGCACTTCGATACAATCTTGTAAATGACATTGGTTAAAGCAATGGGTCTAAACTCCTTCATATACATTGCACCCCTCTTCTTTGGAATTAGAACCACATTAGTTCCGTTGAAATCTCTGATGGAGCACCCCCCATTTAAAATATCGAGACACGATCTGGAAACATCAGCTCCCACCACTTCCCACATTTTCTGGAAAAAAATGGCTTGAAACCCATCCGGCCCCGGAGCTTTATTGGGACCCAAACTAAACAAAGCCTTCTTTACATCATCAGCTGTAAACGGGTTTAATAATTCCCTCTGCATGTCACCAGTCAGCTTGGAATCAATATGAAGACATGCAACGTCTATCTCCTGAGGAGAAGGATTAGAGGAACAGTAGAGGTCATTGAAGTACTTACACACAATGTAAGACATTTGATCATCTTATTCAGCTACACTCCCATCATCACTTATCAGTTTCGAGATCGTGTTCTTTTTCTTCCTAGCAGTTGCTCTAGCATGAAAGAATTTCGTATTCTGATCTCCAACAGCTAACCAGTCGGACCTCGCACGTTGTCTCCAGTAATCCTCCTTCATGTTCAATAGATGTTCAAGCTCTTTCTCTACAGTAATCACTTCTTTCATAACCCCTTCTCTTGAAGTATCCCTATACAGGCTTTCTAAGAAGATAGATTTGGAAGTTATCTTTCTTTTCAAGGACCCAAATTTCTCTTTACTCCAATTCCAGAGAACATCAGCACAAGCAATAAGTTTGCCCCCGAGAGAGTGACCATTCAGCTCATTACCAACTTGATCCCAACCAATCTTAACAACTTCCTTACACTCATCATCCTGCAACCAAAAGGGCTCAAATCTGAATCTCCGCTTAACAAATGATTCAAAGTTGGGGTTCCGCTCAAGCTTCAGCATTATTACTCTATGATCCGAACCATTAAAATCTTCATGAACCACAGAAGCGAAAGGAAAGAGCTCACGCCACTGCCTATCAGCCACGAACCTATCCAGCCTTTCCTGAATATTATCTTTACCCTCCCTCCAATTGTTCCAAGTGAATTTGGGGCCAGTGAAACCTAAATCTTTCAAATCACATTCCTCCAACACTCTTCTGAAGCTTAAAATCTGATTTAAGTCATGCAAGGCTCCTCTCATCTTCTCATTCAATCGGTTCAAAGCATCAAAGTCCCCACCCACTACCCAAGGGAGAGAATTCACCTGTCTTAATCTTCTAAGTAATTCCCACGATTCAGCTTTTCTTCCCTGACAAGGATTATAATAGAACCCCGTAAAACGCCATCTGAGATTGTCCTCCCTTACAATACAGGCGTCGATATGTCCAGAAGAATAAGATAAAATAGTTACATTCAAGTCATTTTTCCATAGTAAACCAAGACCCCCACTTTTACCTACACAACCTACAAACAACCCACAGCTGAACCCCAACCTCTTCATCACGTAGTCACCCGTTCGATTATCTAGTTTAGTCTCGCTTAAGAAGACTATATCTGGGGAATATTTTTTCACCACCCTTGATAGGGCTTTGAACGTCCGAGGGTTCCCCAGCCCTCGCACGTTCCAACTAAGGCAATTCATGGCGTCTGGCGGATCTGTATAGCAGAATCCGTCGATCTCTCATGCGCCTCCATAGTAATAGAGACACTTTCTTTCAGCTTTTTTGTGCATTCTACCCCTTCTTCATGAAAAGCCAACTTCTTTCTCTTAACCCCAGTGCCCAGTTCCCTTAAAAGTTCTTTACCTTTTCCTAAAGAATCATCAGATCTTATCACCTTATTCGCCCCTCCCTTCATTGTAGCCTTCTGCTTTGGAGAAAGGCTGGAATGTCTGGAATCCATTTTCCTACCCATTTGAGCTGATAGCAATTTTCGGATTGGGCTAGAAGTACGCATCAACCCCCTCCGTTCTCTTGCGACCCTTTTCCACTTCCTAACGTTCTTTTTGCCTGGGCTCCTCAATCCTATCTCAGGTTCAGTACTATCCACATTAACTCCCTGACTACTACATTCAATACTCATCTGTTCTACTCTTGGAGAGGTAGCCTCAACAGCCATACTCTGCGGGATTAAGGCCTCCGTATTTGTTCCAGATGGTAATGAACCCTTGTCTATACCTTCCTCCTTCTGGATTGCCCTATGCACCTTACTACCAACTTTACCCTTCGATGGAGACCGGATCCCCTTCACATTTTTTGGAATCATGGAATTCACAACTTCAATGGGCACAGAAGAAACAAGATTGTTTTCCTTAGAAGAAACACCTAAGGAACCCGAATCCTTCAATACTCCCCCTGCCTCCTCCATTTTATCCCCATTTCTCGACATCAATCTACCCATTTGACCCTCACTTGGAGATCTCAGGACTCTGCCAACCTGGGCCTCAATCACTCTACTATTATCTATTTTTTGCTTACCCCCTATACTCTGAATAGCTCTCAACCAGGGACCGTATTGATATGATCCCCCCTTACGAATAGCTTCCTTAGCCTCCTCATGCCAACAATCCCGGCTACAATGTCCCACTCTACCACAAGTATAGCAGAACTCAGGTAGTCTTTCATACCTCAACTCCACCACACAGCCATCACTTGTGCTATCTACTTTTAATTTGAGAACCCGAAGTAAAGGTTTTTTAATATCTACTCTAACTTTAACCCTTAAAAACTTTCAACTGCACTCCCTTTCCTCTGACGGGGTCGCTATAACCTCCCCCAATTGGTTCGCCATGGCCCAAGCCACCCTTTGATTCATACACACTAAAGGGGGATTATGGATCTGAATCCAAATGTCCATCCGGTCAAATCCAAGGCTAGACACCTCACCAATACCTCTAGGCATTTCAAAAGCTATAAAGCAGTTATCAAAGTGCCATGGCTCTCTATTCCATACTTCATTCTTAACCTCCACATTTTCAAAGAACATTAAGAAAATATTGTTACCTAGGGATTCAATATCTACCCTCCCCATTGGACTCCACAACTGCTCCATGGTGGTTTTGAAAGCATCCCTACTGATTCTCCTTGCGACAAGAACTTTTCCAACCAGACAATGACGAACCTCTTCCATTCCCTCAGCCCGAATCTCGCCTGTAATGAAGCACTATTTTTCTTCCTCTGTAGATAACTTAAGGGATTTACAAAGACGAATAATATCTTCTTCAGCCATACTGCCAAGATGCCCCAAAATAAAAGGAGAACTCCAACACCCAGCTACCCAATCCACCGCGGGACCACCTTCCACTAAGGAGTACTACCACTACCTTGAGAAGTCTCTCTCACCAAGGACAGAGAAAACCAAGGACGAACTTGATGTGTTTGCTCTTTTGATGAGTGTTCTTTCTATATTTAGGATGATAAGGACATTGAATTATTTGATTGGGCCCCATTTCACGTGCCTCACTCTTACTTAGCCCTACTACACGAGTCACTTTGAATCCACATTAACTCCCATAGCAGATGATAATTGTTCTTGAGAATTGCAATTTGGCAGCAAGACTCAAGACTTGAACTGCTAGTTTCAAACTTTATGTTGTTTGGTTTTTCACTTTTTTGTTTTATAATTATGTTGCAGAATTTATATTCTTTGATTCTTTTTTTTAGTTTATGTTATTGCAATTTCAATCTATATATATATATATATATCAAAATTCTATTAAATTATGATGAAATTAGCACTTTGAAGATCTATTATAACTTTTGATCAAAATATTAACTTTTTAAAAAGAAAAATATTTATCAACCATTTATTGATTAAAAAAGTTAAATAGTAATTATTTAAATTAAAAATGTTAAATTTTTAACAATAATAAAAAATTCAAATTTAATTTTAAAATAAATTAAAAATAATAATTAAATTTAAAAGTAAGGAGCTCACTAGGAGTGTATATATATATCTAATTTAAATGTGTTCATTATTAAATAATTATGACAATTTATCCTTCAATTTATATGTATTTCTAGCTAATCTCTTTGAACAACATTTTAGGGGACTTCTTATAGGTAAATTTTTGAATCCATATGGCCTTCGACTGTTATAAACGTGAAACCAAGTCTCTATGACAAGGTTTGAGTAGTTAAAGTAAACCATTTTGAAACTAAAATTATGTTGTTTGAAATTTGACATGAATGTCTAACGTGAATATGTTTTTTGGTAGATGTAGAGACCAAATTATTAGCTCAAACATCAAATCACTGTCCTGCTCAGCCCCTATATTCTATACGGGCCCCGAGAGTACTGGTTACCAACCACTCATGTAAATGTGGTCAGTTGGAAGAAAACCGAAAAGAAACCCAAAAACAAATAATAATAAATAAATAAATAAATAAGGTAGACAATAATGAGAAGTCCAAAATGAAAAGAGAGAGAGATATTAAAAAGAGAAAAGAATCACCCAAAAACAGAAAAATGTAAAAGAAAAATTAAACATGAAAGAGAAATGTGAGTAAAGGGGCAAAGAAAATAAAGCTTTCCTATTTTGTGACTTGGCAACGTTTAGACTAAATTTGAAACTTTTAAATCCCATATCTAAAAAATAATTGATGAGATTTCAAACCCGATTTCAAATCATTTTTCACTTGGGAATGCTTTGGGAACGAGTATTCTATTTCCATTTTTTCCAAAATTTTTGAAGATTTTTTTAAATTAATTTTAAGTATATTATAAATATTTAAATTAATTTTATTTCAATCAAATCCTAACCAACATTAAACATAATATGATATAATTTCAATTTAAATTCAAGTTCTGCTAAATATAACATAATAATTTTTCAGTCTAATAGAACTTATTCCATTCAAATATCGCCTGCCAAATGTACCCATAGTGATTTATTTATATTATTGACAAGCGATTATCAAATATTTAAATTTGTGAGCTGTAATTAAAGACAATGTAGCTCTAGCCATGCAAAAACTCAAAGTACAGTAACCCCTTTTTTAGGTATATCTTCAGGGTGTCAATAATCAACTAACCATAAATGTACATAAATATGCTATAACAATGAGTCTATGTATACCAATTTCATCAATGTCATATTAAATGCATTAGACTAATGAAGTACCACCAACTTCGCTGCTCTGTAAAACCAAGCTGTCATGCTCATGCACGAGAGGATTGGTAGTTGCTGATAAATATGAATTTTTTTATTTAACGGATATTAATAAGAAATTTATTTTATTATAGTCCAGTCCTATATAATCTCTATTATATAAGGTGTCTCTATTTTCATGTCGCCATATGAACAATCCCGAGTAAGATTATTGTATCAAATACAAAATGGACCGCGACTGTAGATCTACCACAAGCAAAATACTCAGCTTTATTTGCTTTCTACGGACTCTTTAGATTACTGATCTCAAACTAAATCCTCTTATATATAACAATTATATACTTAGTTTAAGACTACATAAATAATCATGGATATTATATAATATTTGCATTTTACTAGATGATCATATATGGATTGATCTTAATCCTGGGTATTTTATGGACTCTTATTTATTTAATCATATCTTTTGATTTATATGTGTGAGATAATTATAAATTTACGGTCAATAAATTTCGTACTTTAGAGATATAATTTAATAAGTGACTGGAAACATTCTACACAATAGTGGAATCCACTCTTTTTTATAAGAAGTAGATGAGTAGTTCCCTTAAGTGTTAATTCGGGTCTTGAACAATAAGAATACTAGACTTTGTATTCATAAATAAATTGAAAGATAAATTTATAAGTTTTTATAAATATATTGTTAATTAGAGAATCAATGATACTTAATGGAATAATATATAATTAGAGAGGTGTAACGGACTTTAACGACCTAGCTCTAATTATGAACAACTCGTGGAGGATCGAACCATATGAAATTATTAAATCGATAGACACTGAAAATTCAGATTGTATAAAACATCTATAATTTTGAGAGTGCAATCTTAAGTTTTTAGTTGAATAACTTTAAAATTAATAATAATGGATTATTTAATTAAAAAGTTTAATTAATAATTCTGATATTATTGGAGCTCAAATTATAGGTCCATTTGGTCCTCTTACCAGCTCACAACCACATAAAAAAACAAAGGGAAGAATATAATTAGATTGTCCAATTATAAGTGTACATACAATTTTATGAACATGTTCACGAATAGTTTAAATAATTTGATTATTTAAATATAAATAATTAAGAGTTCAATTTTAAATGGCGTCATTAAATTATTTATGATTTAGAATAATTTAATTTAATGAAAAATATTTTAATTAATGGAAATAGTAATTTAATTTAATTGGAATTAGATTCCATATTTAGTTAGATTAAAGAAATCTTAATTTAATAGGAATTACATTCCATATTAAATTAAAAGTAAAGAGTTCTAAACCAATAAGAAATTTGATTCCTTATTGGATTTGAATTAAGTTTTTCAATTTAAATAGGAAATTAGATTCCTTGTTAAATTATAAAACTTTAACTTACCATTATAAAATGGTGTTTTATGTTGGTAACAAAAAAAAGAGAATTTTTGGTTACTTGAATAAAAAACTTCTATTAATTAAAAATACCATATTACCCCATCTCAAAAGAAATCAAGAAAATTATTTTTTGATTTCTACATAATAATATTTTATAAAAAGATTTCGTGATATAATTATTCGAGATTGTGCCCACATATAGTTTCTTTTGTGAAGAGTCATAGCAAAGAAGATCGGGTGATTAAGAATCTGCGAATCAAAAGGGATCAATTCAATTTTCATGTAAGGTAGGATTCGATCTTATTAATTTAATTATTGAATTGTTATTACTAGCATCGATCGAGCGTGTTTTTATTTGGATTTTTTTTTTTAAATTCACGTTTCTATATTAAATTCAAAAATCAAATTTTCCTTCAATTAGTATCAGAGCTCGGTTGCGCTAGTTCAATAATTAATTAAATAAGTAGTGAATATCCTTTTTATTATGATTCATTGTATGTCATAAAGTAGGCACTCATCATTGATGTGCATATTTTATTTCCATGTTTGATGAATTGGGTTTGCATGGATTGATCGTTAATGGTATCGTTCTTTGACTAATCTAATTTGATTAAATTTATAAGTCATATGTGGCGTTTATTATTTTTTGTAAATCATAGATTTAAGTTTCTTTTTTTTTTTTCGAAGAATTTATCGCAAATACTGATGTCCATGGGGCTGAAATTTTGTTGCTGTTTTGCGCGGAAGAGTTGCAATTAAATGCAGAAAATTCTAGGTTAACGAAACAGGGCTGTAGCTGTCCGCAAAGCTGTTTTGAACAGTCCAGTACCAAGACGCTGCTGGTTTTGTACCAGTTCGAGTTCGGTAAAGCGGCTGTGTGAACTGGTTTTGAACCAGTTGATTACAAGGAGCTGTTGCACAAGAAAAACAGCAAAAGCTTGCTGTTGCAGTGAGCAGACTGCCGGCTGTCCTCATGCTGTTGGGCTGTTTTGGGCAGTCCACGTGCTGTCCACATGCAGTTGGGGCAGTCCACATGCTGTCCACATGCAGCTGGGCTATTTTGGGCAGTCAACATGTTGTCCAACAGCAGCTGGGCTGTTTTCAGGCAGCCCATATTTAGTCCAATTTCGTTTTTCTCGAATTTTGGGTTTCCGTTTTCAATCGTAAAAAATTCTCCACTCTTTTTGGATAATTTTTATTGGGTTTAAGGATCAAGAAATAAACTCCTAGCTCAATCCATTTGAATTTGATGGATATTTTTGATTGTTAAATTGGATTTAATTTTGAGTCCAAGTAAGCCCATGAAGACTACAAATGAAGGTCAAGGAATGTCTTGGTTAATTTTTGTAATTTTAAAAAATTAGTTTTAGATTGTTAAAACCAAAGAAACAGGTCAATCACATGTTATTTATTAAAATTATTTATCATATGATGATTGAATAATTTGTTATTAACATGATCATATATAAAATATGTCATATAGAATAAAGAGTGCCTACTCATTGTATTATAACATGACATACATGCATGTATTATTATTTATTTTTTCCTATTAAATAGTTTATTAGTTAAAATAGAGATAATAATACATAGAATACTAATTCCATAATTTGTTAGGATTTTAGTTGAAAATCCTAGGTTCACAAATTAGATATATATGATTAGTTTTAATGTGATTAAAAACATATATCTCAATAATTGGTATTCATAATGTGATTAGATTTTAATAGTTAAAATTGGGTAATTCACATTGTTTTTAATCTAATTTAATTAAAGCGTTTAATTTATTTAGATTAGTAAACCAATTAGAAATATAGTTTTAATGTGATTAAAAGATATATTTCATACAATTGGTTTATAATGTGATTAGGTTTTAATAGTTAAAATTGGGTAATTCACATTATTTTTAATCTAATTTAATTAGTTTATAATGTGAATTAGATTTTAAGAGTTAAAATTGGGTAATCTCTCATTAAATCTAATCTGCATAATTAAAGAGATTAGATTATTTAGATTAGATCTTTTATAAATTTTTTAAGAGTTAAAAATTTTTTGGTAATTATTGAATGTTAATAGGATAATGATTCTAATAACACACTAATTCTTAGTAACTTATATCATAATTTTTAGCCGTTAATAATCTAAATAAAGACTAGGAATAACAAGTTAAAAACCCTAATCCTAAAATAATGAGTGGGAGAGGGATATATGACAATATATCCCACGGTCTCCATCATTAGTTCAATACCATGAGATTTGAATGACGTCTCGAGACGATTTTGTTTTCGTCCCCCTAAAGGTGGTGTCCATTTAGGTCAATATCAAAGTTGACTTCCTAATAGATAGGATTTCTGGATGTATTTTGGGATTAACTTGCCCTAAAGCTGGCAATTCTCAAGTTAAGTCTGAGAGATCTGAAATAATGGGTTACACTCATAAAGGAATTAATTAATTGATAATTTAATTCTTTGACTGAAATAAGTGGTAGTTAAATTATACAGGAATAAGAGTTATTCTGTTATATTATTTGACTGAGATTTTCTCAATTTAACATACAAATATTTAACATACCCTAAGGTGGCATTTATTTGTGACATATTATATTATCGTGGCATCGTAATTTTTTTTAGGGTATTTCTGATTCATTATTTGTCTATTATGCATCACGTTTAATTTTATGCCAAAAACTTATTGACATTCGTATGAATGCAATTTTTTTTTAATAAAATAATTTGTTTATTTATTTCAACAATGTCGTCTTCTTTAATTACTATACTTGCCAATGACAAATTGAATGAGGATAACTATGTTAAATGAAAAAATAACATGAATGTCATTTTGGTCTGTGAGGACCTAAAATTTGTCCTAACGGAGAAGCGTCCTCCTGTACCACTGGCAAATGCTGTGCGTAATGTAAAATAACTATGTTAAATAAATATATTACATCATTTAGGCAACTATTTAAATAAATTTTTGGAAAGTATAACATTATATTTTGTTGAGTCTAGATAAAATAAGGGTAGAGTAGGTAAAAAGTCATATGGTTAATTTGCAATTTTATGAAAAAAAAAAAAATGCTTATATATAGGCTATATTTATTTCATGGAACCTAGGGTGGAATTAGAAAAACTTTTTCTCAATCCCACTCAAACCTGCGTTTGGGGTGTGAGAAGGAAATATATATTTCTCTTTCTGGGCTTAGTAATAAGTCTCCCTCTCTCTCTTTTTTCTTTTTTTCCTTTCTACTCTTTCCATCTTTCTCTGTCTACCACCATCACCACCAATCTCTGATCCCTCTCTTCTTTTTTTTTTTTTTTACTTTTACTTTTATTTTTTTATTTTTTTTTAATAATGGCATGATGTTCATCTAAATGAACCCAACATCATCTGGGTTTTGAACCCATATAAATATCATTTGGGTTTCGAACCTAGGTAAACATCATCTGGGTTTCAAGTAAAGCCAGAAGGTGTTTGTCTCGGTTCAAAACTGAGATAAACATGATGGCTGATGTCAATGTTTGATTGATTTGACTGGGTTGATGTTTGATTGGTTCATCTAGTTTGACTAGGTTTGATGTTCGACTAGTTTGTGATTTGATGTTTGTGGTTTATAGAGAACCCTATTTTTTATGATTGATGAGCTTGTGGCATGTGGTTTGCAGTGAATCGTGTTTTGATGATGTTTGATTAAGTTTGACTATTTTTATGACTTGTGGTTTGATGATTGTTCGATTGATTTTGATGTTCGATTAGGAGATGATGTTGTTGAGATGAACCCTATTTTTTTATGATTGTTGAACTTCATCTGGGTTCGACAAATGAAGAGTTTGGGGCTAAAAACAATAGAGATCCATCAAATTGGATTTTCATTGTTTATCTAGATGGATGGATGATGGAAATCCAATCCGGTGGATAATGGATGGTGGAAGTCCAATTTGGTGGGGGATGAACAGTGGAGATCCAATCTGGTGGATCTCCATTTTTTTCATATTTTAAAAAAATTAATTTTAATTTAGGTTACATGATATGGTTTTTTGTATAAATAGCTATTTTTTTAGGTCCAAGTTGAATACTAACTCTTTTTTCAAAATCATGCAAAAAAAAATTGTTTTTGAACAAAAATACATTTGGTAAAAATAGAAAATTTTAAAAGGGTTACTTTTTAACTTCAACCTCAAGAAATGGTTATATTCATAATTTTCTCTATATAATAAAATATTTAAATTGATTTTATTTAATTTTAATCTAGTCCCCATCTACACTAAACATGGGAAGGTAAGTTTTTAATACAATCAAACCCAATCCAATACTAATTCTTTCCATTCTCATTATCATTTTCAATTTTAATTCTACATGCCAAACGTAACCATAAAGCCACATATATTTGCATGCATTATGGTAAGCTCAATATAGATTACCTTAAGGCCTCGATTGGGTGAGTATGATTGAATGAGAAGAGATTAAACAGGAATGGGTAGAATAAGATGGGTAGAATAACATAGTATGATTGGATCGCTTTTCGACCAGGTATGTTCCTGAATATGTCATTGAGATGGAACTTCCAAGATCTGTATATATTTTCAATTTCTTTTTTTGTTTTTTTAATTATAATAACTTCATATATCTTTGGGAAAAATCTAAAATCCCTCCTAAAATGAAAAATATTGTCAGTTCACCCCAAGTTTTAAAAATATTAGCCAAAAAACCCCTACCATCTACCCAAAAGTGGTTTCCGTCCCAATGTTAGTGGTTTTGTAACAAAACCGTGCAAAGACGAATATGCCCTCTTACTATATTGAAAAATTAAAAAATAAAAAAATTACTCAATTACCAAATAAAAAAATTGAAAAACTAAAATTAAAATTAAAGGAAAAAAATTGAAATAATGGAAAACAAAAAAAGAAATCTCCACCCATCAACATTAATTTAAAAACAAAAATAATAGAAAATAATTTATTTTCATACTTTATAAAATATATTAAATTTTTTAAACATAAAAAATAGATGTATCTCCACCGTCCATCTCGAGATGGACGGTGGACCTCAAAAGAACAAAAAAACCTTAAAAAAAAATAAAACCATGAATCGAGATTCAACATCTCATCTTCAACCTCTCATCGTGACAAACTTCCTACAATGCAACTCCCAGATTCTCACCAAAACAGATGGAGTGGGTTCGACCATTTTCACCAAAGCATCACCACAACCAAGATAAAAACCAAAACCAAAACCATCAACTAAAATCAAGATTACTGGCAACCAAAACAAAAAATATGTACATGAAAAAAATTTAAAAAATTAAACTAAAACCATCAACATTGTTGACCCGATCCACCAAAACCTAATCTGCTAGGACCAAGTCCTTCATGTTTAAGAATATATATAAATATCGATAAATACGTTAAATGTGAATTTATTTTTAAAATATTCCACCATTGTGAGAAATTTTTCTTATGTGATGAAAGTGAACAATTATAAGTTTAATTGAATGTTTATGAGATTAATTTGATGAATTGATAAGTGTGGAATATTTTAGAAATATTATTGAGAGGAATAATAGTTAATTTAATCGATATTAAAATCGTTATGAAAATTAACGGATTTAACGTATTTATTTTTATGGAATAATTTTTTTTATGAGAAATATAAGTGATGAGGATTAAAAGAGGTCATTAGGAAGTGTTAATTATAGATTAAAAATGAGTATGGACATGAGTGAAAATAGATAAGTAAAGTGCATAAAAATAGTAATAAAAGAGGGGTTTAAGTACAACATTTAGATTGAAGTTTTAGCTGTTATAATTGAAGAAAATTGAGGGGTGTTTGGGCAATATGTTAAACAATATTAGAGTGTTTCTTCCGGCTCAGATCTGGCACAGCAACCAGACACAAATCAGACCCGAAAACAGCCCAGCAGAACCGAAGACATCTCTCTCACGCGACCATCCCTCTCGGCCACCAAGTGTAGCATCAAGACCGATCAACTAAGGGGTTCTTCACGGTCAGATGGAGGCTTGAAGAAGCAAGATCAGCATCTGATTTCTGCCCAGAAAAATCAGATCTGGAAGTGAGGAGGACGAACCAGAAAACCGGAAGAAGTTGAAGTCGCGCGTGGGCGTTGACGAGCTCGGCAGGCCGTGTGAAGGAGGATAGATTTCGGGTCAGCTGAAGCAAGCAAAAGATGAGCTGAAAGCAGCCATGTGAAGTCAGCAGATGGAGGAAAAATGCAGGGGTAGACATGAAGAAGATGATGAACAGTAGGTAAGAGAAATAACTTGACTTTTTGAGTGGTTTTATTGAGTTGTTTGCTGTTATGTTCAAGAGCTGTGGTTAATTTGGTTGTAGTTCAAGTTTGACAAGCTGAAATGGAAGGAAATGGATGCCGTGAGAATCTCAGAGGAGTGGCTGATATCAAATTCAAGTGAGTTATGTTGGGTTTTAATTGATTTTATCTTATGAAAAGCTGAAATGGAATAAATTGTTGTGTAGAGTTTTATGTGTGATGTGTGTGCCATGAATCAAGTGGAAAAGAATGGGTATTTGTGTGATGTTCTGTCGGCAGTAAGTGTGTGTGTGTGTGTGGCTTGTGTTTTGTTTAAATAAATAAGGATTAATTGATTATTAAGTGTATAATTGCATGATGAAAGATGAATGCGTGTTGGAACCGAAAGAAAATCGCGTATTGGGTTATTCGTGTGATTTTCGACAAAAGTAAAGACAGCTGCATGTAAGTGGAATTTGTGTGATTTTAAGTTGATTTTAAGGTCCTAAGTATGTGCTTGAATATGTATTTGAGGGTGATTAAGTCATAGATAAAAAAATTACATTGTATAGAATGCATGAAACGCTCAATGATAGTTGTTTGAATAATAACGTGCGAGCTGTCTTCTTTTTATTTTCTTTCAATTTGGTGGTTTCAAGTGTGTATTTAAATGTGTTTGGACATGAAAATTTCACGGAAATGAATGGTATTAAGATAAGGGCATGTAACGGAAAGAATATGGGTTAATTAGTTTAAGAGATTGTTAAGGAAAATTATATTGTCATTAGAGTTGTGATTGAAGAGAATTTTAAATAACTTGGTGATTAAATTTTAGGTGAATTGGAAACTCTTCAAACGGAAACGGAGACGTGCAGGAAGTGAAGGAGGTTCTTTGAATCGAAAGTGAACGGACGGAAATAAGTTGTGAGTGAAAAACTAGATATATATATGTTTCGTTTAAATATATATTTGTATATATATGTTTCTTTTAAGTATATATTGGTATATATATATTTTATATATGTTTATGGATTGATTATAATTGTTTCGATTATATAAATGTTTTACGTTTTGATATCAAGTTTAAGGAAAAATAATCAAGTGTTAAGGTTTGGATTTTAAGAAAAATCTTAACAAATCAAATGTTTATGGAAAGTATAAAAGAAATAGTTTTAGTTTTCAAATGAAATATTGTTTATAAAAGGATTTTTTAGCCGATGGTTACCCTAAACCCATTATGACTGAAATGACTGGATAATCGGCCGAGATACTTTAGATGTGTAAAGGTATGGGTAAAGAAATAGGTTACTAACTAAGGGAAGGGATAGAAATTATAGGGTTGCCTTTACACATTATAAAGTATTCTTATGACTGTTACCCTGCGCAAGGTGTGATTTATCCACAGCGTAGTGGTTTTATGACTGGAAATGGATTGTCCCGCCAGCGTCACTTTTAGGTCGGTTGGTGAATTATTCCCTGGCTTCCATTGGTAGTGATGGTATATTTATGATTGATATAATTGATAAATGAAATGAAATGTTTTATATATTTATGTAAATGTGATATTGAAAGGTATTTTGTTATTAAACTGCACACTCACTGAGCTATTTATAGCTCACTCTTTCAAATGTTTTAATAAAATTTTCAGGAACTGAGACTAGGGAGCAGTCTGAGCATCCTCCAGGGCAGTCGTAGGCGGCCTACTTATAGACGACGACAACTTGAAAATGTATATAATTTTTGGGTTGTAAATATGTCATATTATGATTTTGATACTTGCATCATTATTTTTGTATTGTATATACGTAGATGCATAATTAAATGCTGAACTATGAGGGCTTTGATCCTCTGTAGATGATTGAGGTACATAGGCGTTTGGGAGTACCCAAACTCAAGCCTAAAATATTTCAGAAAATATTTTGAATCATTGTTTTAAAAGGCGAGGCGAGGCGGCGCCTCGAGGCGCCGCCTCGTCGCCTTGCTGCTGAAAGCGCCTCGAGGCGCCCTCCAAAGGCGGGGCAGTGAAAAAACCCCGCCTTTGGAGGCTGAGGCGGTCGCCTCAGTGCGCCTCAGCCTTGAGGCGCACTGAGGCTATCTGAGGCGGGCCAATTTTTTTTTAAGGGTAAAAGGGGCATTTCACGTGTTTTGTTTTGTTTGGAAAACCTAATGACTACTGACACCCACCTTTCAGCTCTGTCGGCACCCATTTTTCATGTTCTCTCACCATTTTCTTTCATTCTCTCTTAAAATCTCTCAAATCCTCAAGTCTCCAAGCACTCTCCATCACTCAAGTCTCTGAAATCGGCATCTACAGTTCATCTTCATCACTCAACTCTCTGAAATCAGCTCGTCTCCTCCATCTGCAGCTCGCTGAGGTCTGAAATCCAACTGTCATGTAAGTTTTTCAATTATTTCAGCTTTTAACTTGTTAAACAATGGGTTATGGTTTGGATTTTTGATATTGTTTGTGGTTGTATATATTGCTTGTGCTTCGGGACAGAGAGCACGTCTGTTTGTCTCCTTTCTCCTTTCCTTAACACTGCCTCTTTCTACTTGAGCACGTCTGTTTGTATATATTGTTTGTATTTTTTCAATTTGCTTTTTCGACATGCATGTACGCTGCTGGTTTATGCTTATTTTTTCACCTTAACACTGCTGGTTTATGCTTATTTTAGATTGTGTTATGCTGTCTATATCCAGTATGTATGCTGCTGGTTTATGCTTATTTTAGCACATTTATGCGGCTGGTTTATGTGTGAAATATTGTTTGTGGTTGTATATATTGATGCAAGTATTTATTGGTTTCAATCTTAGTTTTTGTTTAAGTTTAATTGGTGTTTGTATATGATATTGTTGTAGATTTTGTGTGGGATGTCGAACCAGAAAGATCCCGCTTGAAAGTATGGGGTTGAGGTTGAATTTGGTGAACTGTAGGTGCACGAGTATGCTCGCTCCATTTTTTGTGACAAAATAATCGAAGGGCAGTGTATAGATTCAAAGAGCACCTTGCAGGAACTCATAGGAATGCTATCCTATGTGAAAGTTACCCTGAAAGTTCAAGATAAAATAAATGTTGTTTTTCATTTATGATGTTATGGATGATCCCTACCTATTCTGTTGGTTACTTGGTTTTATTTTGTTTGATATTTGTGGTTTTAATATTGCTTTTCACAATATTTTAAAATGTTATAAATGATTTTATATATTAGGCTTTTTTTTTTTTAATTTTTTTGATTTTTTTTTTATTTGGCGTCGAGGCTATAGCCTCGATCGCCTCGAGGCTATCGCCTCGCCTCGTCGAGGCCCTACCGCCTCGCCTCGCCTTTCGCCTTTTAAAACATTGTTTTGAATTGTACATAATGCATATGTTTTTCTTTATGGATGAAAATGATTTTACTGAAAGTTTTTAATTGTTCTTGTGATTAAATTGTGATGGACCTGAGGTTCTGAAAATGGTAGTGGAGAAAATGAATGAATTTTTGAAGTGTTTATGATTTTATTTGCAGGTTTTGTAAAATTGGGATGTCCGAAAAAAAGAGGAAACTCTGTCCGTTTTTCTGTAAAATTTTCATTGAATAAATGGTTTATTGGTTTTAATAAAAAAATAAAAAATTCCCACCACATTTTCTGTTAGTTGACGAAAAGAATAAATGTTTTAATCGGGTTCGCTCCATGAATTCCTAAGTTCATTGATTAAAGGAAAGGTTTTCGAAATCCGTTGGAGTGCAAGGAGGGCTTCCCACGGATTCAAGAGGTTAAATTCGGGTTGGGTCCCTTCATAATCCATCACCACTCAACACATTACTGTCACCCACCGCCATCGTTACCCGTTACCATCATCTCAAACCCTTGGTCTCTGATCTTGAAAACATACCTCAATGGCGATCAAAAACAGAGTCATAAATTTGGTCGATGGGTTGGACCGACCAAGATGAGGAGGCATATAAGTACAAATTTGCAGTTGACGAGTTTGAAACGAAGAGGCAATCGTCTACGGTGGCATCCACAAGGGAGCTGCAATCGACGAGGTAGTTGTCGATTAGAGAGAAGGGGAGAGAGAAGACATGGTGGAACAGACGAGAGAGTGACAAGAAGACATGGATGATCATGATGGAGCTGGTCGTGAACTGGTGATGATGGGTGTTGGGGGCTGATTCGGGCATGAGTGAGAGAGGTGTGGGGGGCTGACGGGGGAGTTTGGGCGTGTGGACATTGAGGCAACTGATGAGGTCTCCAAATAGAGAGAGAATAGGCGGCTAACAGCTGTACCCATCTTTCCAATAGATGCGTAATTACCTATTTACCCTTCCATCTAACAGTTTTGTTAATTTTTGGAAGACAATTACTCTTTGACTCGTTGACTCTAACAGTTGGGGTTTTTTGACTAATAATTTCAAAACCAAGGGCTGTTTGATGTTATTTTTCATTCTATGGGGTAAAATAATAATATCCCTATATCTTTTGATGAATTGTGCTGAGACTTCATGGTTATCCTACAAAAAAAATTTGTAGTCAGTACTTGTTTTTTCCTCTCATTTTCTCTATCTTTAGAGTGTTGGTTTGATTTTGTCTATATATATTCACTTTTCTTCCCCTCTCATTTGCTTTGGCTTTGGAGTGTTGGTTTGCATCAAAAGAATAAATTCTCGGTTTTATGTTCAATACAGGCAAATTTTCTCATTTTTAAACTAATAAAAAAATTAATCATATCATTTTCTTGTTGAAATTCACAAGAAACTCCTCCTAAAATTTATTAAAAATAATCAGAAACTTTTTTTACGTTATCAAATTTGACAAGAACCGCCCATATATCCAAGGTAGGCTTTCTTTTTTTTTTTTTTTCCCCTCTCTTATTTTGACAAGTTTAATTAGAAGTTGCCATTTTACCTATATTTAACCCAGAAAGAATGTATGGTAGTTATTATTATCATCTTTTTACTTAATTTGAGGTTGAGAATTAGAGTTCTAGACTAATAGTAGCCCAACGTGCAATGCATGTGCCCAACTATATCCAATTTGAAAATAAACCAGCCGTTATTTTTTCATTCTTCAAAAAAAAGATTAATTAGTAGCTGTTTTTGTCACGCTGATACAGTAATATGCTTCGACTGGAATTATCTTATATCCAATGTTGAAAATATCGATATCGACGGAAATATCGGTACTACAATTCAGCGGAAATGTCGACGGAAATATCGATATCGACGAAAATTTACGTAAAATTTACGGAAAGTACGGAAATTTAGTTAAAAACATAATATTTTTTAATGAAACTTTTGGTAATGTTAAAATAATCATTTCTACAACCAAAAATCATATTATATTTAAAAATATATATATTCTATCTAAAAAGTAACAACTAAAAGGTATAAATATAGATATAATATATAGAGGAAATATATGAAAATATAAAAAGTTTCTATTAAAACTTTTCAATTAATTTGCATCACATAAATCATGTAAATTTTAAAACTAAAATGAAGTCCTAGGTGGTTCATAGATTGTATAGCTAGCATATAGATTTATACAATACTGATACCATGACATATAATTTGAATGATTTTGAATATAATCACGAACATGCCATGAATAAGCTTCTTGATTTCTTCCCACCATCTGTCCATGATAGGAAATTGTGTGTAAGGATCATTGGAGATCTCAAAACTTATATGACCATCATCACTAGACTTTAAACTCATAGATTCAAAAGTAGTTGAAATGTTATCTTCATTGGATGATGACATCCCTAACTGCATTTGATGGATTCTCCTTGTATAATCCTTACTAATAACCCCTATGTCTAGACCCGCAGCTCTACACCCATGGTCTTCATCTTGTGTGCAATAAGTGTATTGTTCTTCACAAGTAAATGGGCTCAATGGCAAACCTGTATCAGTATCATTTCTTTGAGTAAAAGCATAATTATTTCCTCCATTGTTATCATCATCATCATCATTATTATCGTCGTCATCATCACCATCATTAGCACCATTATCTTCATTATGAATTCCATCACTAGTAAGGGCTTAGGAGTTTTTGTTTTTAAAATAAAATAACAATTATGAGATGTTTGAGCTTGACTACAAAATGGAATATAATAATGAGATTCCTGATGAAAATGAGATTATTCACGTGGGTTGAAAACTTATTTTATTTAGGGTTTTGTTGAAAACTAACCCATTTTTGATAACTCATTTGAAAAATAATCTTTATTGTTTTAATCTTCGCACAATGTCTTTTTTTGGACGAAAATGCCCTTGACCCATCATTTTTTATCGGTCACTCTTTCTACCAAACGATCTGGTTGAGAATCCCAACCTCGAAGTTGAGATCCCAATCTACATCCCAACTTCGAAGTTGAAAATCCCAACCTCGAGGTAGAGAATCTCAACCTTGATAAAACATCCAAGTTCACATTCTCAACCTTCAGGTTGGGAATCCTAACTTTTAAGTTGGGAATCCCAACTTCTAGGTTGGGAGTCCTAATCTTGATTCAAATCTACATTCGAAATCTCAACCTTAAGGTTGAGATTCCCAATCTGGATGTTAAATCAAGATTGAGAATCCCAACTTAAAGGTTAGGGCTCCCAATATAGAGGTTGAGACGCCTAACTTTAAGGTTAGGAATCCCAACAGTGATTCAAATTATTATCATTTTATTAAGGGTATTTTTGTCCACCCAATATATTTTTTATAACAATAAAATAAGAAATGTTATTTTAGAGATTGTTCTTACCAAATGAGTCTTTTTTGTAATTATTCCTTTTATTTATTTAATAAAAACTTAACAAATTCTTATTGGGAAAACTTAAATTTCACTTTTATTTTATGAAAATTTAACCTATATTTTCAGGATATTTCACGGATATTCTAAGGATATTTCCGAAAATTTCCTCGATATTTTGTAAAATTTGTACTATAAGCTCACGGAAAGGATATTTTACGGAAATATCGCGGATATTTTCGGATATTTCCAGGATATTTTGACGGATAGGAGATTACAACCCCTATCGATATTGGTACCCTTGATTTACGAAAATATCGACGGAAATATCGGGAATATCGCGGATATTTTAAACTATGCTTATATCTGTTTTTCATTTCCCTTCTTGACTACAGTTAAGACATCGGTCCGGGTATGCAGCTTGCGTCCAAACATGTCAGCCAAACAGTGACAAGTAAGTTTCAAAAATATATATATATAGACAAAATCATACGTCGATTGAAAAAAGAAAATATCATACGACGTCAAGTTTTTATTGCCTTGGACCACCTTTTCGGAGGACGAGAACGTCAGTCAGTGTCAGTAAAACCCACACGTGAGTGACGCGATACCTACATGTTACAGTACGTAAGTGATGCGATACCTACATGTTACAGTGTCCCAGTGTAACATGTAGGTATCGCATGGCCGACAAACAAACATGTTTGCATTGTGCTCTGGTGTGCATTTTCTGGACTTGTGAAAACTTATGTTAATTTACTAATCTATCATATGATGTCACTCACATATCACCTTCTAACATAGTTTAATAATGGAAAGAAATTTAAATTCAATTGAGTATGCATATATATATATTCTAGTGAGGAATTTTTATAATACACACACTGTAAATATCAGTATAGAAATCTAACTAATTTCATGAATTTTGATGTGATTTTGTGTATGAATAATAAAAAGAATTAAATAAATTTTCAAAAAATTTGAATTTTTTTTTGTAAAGTTATGAACTATTTTTCTCAACTTTTTTATAGATAAAATATTCAAAAAATGGGAAAATATAGTTAAGAAATCCGGAAAATTTTTAAATTTATTTTAAATGTATATTTTAATTATTTTAGATTCCATACAAAATATGTTATCAAAATTTATAAAATATCATGAAACTTCATCAAAGATGCTTATTATATTAAACTAAGGGAATTATCTTGGAATTTTATTAAAGATACTTATTGTATTAAAGTAAGAGGGTCTCATGGGAAAATAATTCTATGTCTGTGCGTCTCAAATTTCTTCCCATTTACTCTTGATTTTTTCCTGCTCTTGAACTACAACCAGCAACGTCAAAGGAGAACGTGCCAATTTAAACTGGGACGAGCTTGGATTTGGTGTAGTTCCGACAGATTATATGTATGTTATGAATTGCTCTAAAGAAGAGAATAGCTTTTCAAAAGGAGCTCTGGTTCGGTTTGGAAACATGGAGATGAGCCCTTCTTCAGGAATTTTAAACTTTAACTTTCCAAAAACAATCTAACAAAGAGAAAGGTGTGGACAATATTTCCAGATTAAATCAAATAAAAGCAATCAACATTATTTAGTGAATACAATGTTTCCAGATTAAATCAAATGAAAAGCACAAGTAATAGTGGCCAAAGCAACAAATTAAATATGCAACAAACAACTTATACAAAGATAGCACTCTTAAGGCAATTGCACAAAGAAGCAATTCCCCATTGAGTACATACGAGCTGCACATGGAAAACACACAGTTGATCGTTTCCTTCAGTCAGCTTTGGCAGCATTTAACTAGTCTTACGATCACCACAATGCAAGACATCATAAAAGTTTATGTGAAGAGATATTATTAAAAGAACATAAAGAATCTAATTAAATAAAAGAAATGAGTCAGAAATAAGAATCAGATTACATCCTTGCAGACAAAATTACAGGAAATCCTGAGATAGATTATCAGAAACAAGAGAGACAGATTACCGGAATTTTGCGATTACATCCTAGCTTGCATAGCGCTGCATTGGATATTATTTTCTCTTTCTTAACGCTGAGAAGGCCCTCATGATTATTTTGATATGTCTTAAAAAGTTGTTGACTAGTAACATATTTGAGAGAAGAGTCACCAAGTGTCTCTAGTGATTCTAGATGGAAGCTCTCTTGGCAGTTTTTAGTTGTGATAGCTTACAATACCTACAATGACAAAACAAATTGAGTTAGCATACAATTTTTATCATATAATATCGTAGGTGCATGCATGCTTATGAAAGATGTTTTGGCCTATGTTAAACATTCCTTTTTACTGTGACCTTCTCTAGCTAATCTCCAATCTCTAATCAAATATGTTGGCGTGTTGGCATAATTACATCATGATATTTTGCATGTGCCACATAAATAGTGTTTCATCTAACTCCGAAGCTAACTTTTAGTGGTAAGTAACTTTCAAATCATCTTCCATAAATGAGTAATTAATCCTATTTTCTATGTTTTCATGCATGTGAACATTTGGCATAAGTATAAATTAATCATTACAGATAAGTCATTCCTTTAATAAGTATAATCATCGTTACACAATTTGTATTTAGTTTAAAATCAAATACCTTAGTGGTCGGTATAACAACTTTTGGCATAAGCATCTTCTTCAAGTTCACAGCTAGGAGCAAAGATAGAATTGAAGTCGATGCATAATTGATGGAACAAATGTAAACGTATATATTGTACTGAGTGATATAGGAGTCATGATGACATGACATAGTTCAGGAGGCAATTCAACTGATACATTACTTGGTTCTGCAAAGACACACAAAAGATTAAGTTATCTACATGCAAAACATACAATTTAGACAACTCGAGGCAAAGCTGCAAAATGCATTTGATAAACCATTTCAACCATGCTTCTTCATTTTTCTCTAAGAGGCAAACGAAAGCGAACAAACCATACCTTTTGTCTTCTGCTGTCTGCATCTGTTAAGGTAATTCTTTACGTGGAAAAGACGTCTCCCATTCAGTAATGAGTCCTGATCAGAACACAATTCTATGCCATGCCTATAAAATAGCATGAGATTAAGGTAAACATCAATATGTGATCTCTATGTTAATGTGGTATGAAAGACAGTTACATATATGCTACATATAATTGGTACATACCGTGTTTTGTAGTACTGCTTGTATGTTATAACACCTCCATCCTTTAGATTAAGATGTGAATTCGCATTTAAATGTTTTAAAATACCATTGACACAATAGATGTAGCCATTGTGAGGCGTATACACCAAAGAATTCTGAATCATGCAACTACCTAACACACCACTTCTGGACTTAACAGTACGAGTATTAGTGTTCAAAGGGCAGTTCACATGTTCCAAAACATTGTTATTAGAAGGCATCACAGAAACAATAGTTTCCCAGTCTATCCATTGTTTGTGTGAGCCAGTTGATGGGGGCCATTTCCATGAGGTAATTGATGGGAGTAGAAGATAATCGATCTCATGATTATTCTCCCGTTGAATGCCATCCAAAACCTCGGTCAAATTATTGATACTATGCTCCATAAGTGCTCTAAAAAGTGTAATTTGAAACCTCCTACAAGCTAGTACCTGAAACATAAAAACAAAACAAACCATAAGAGAAATTAGGACCTATCTAAAGTAATATAATTGGGACATTTGGATAAATTAAACCAGTAGACAAATTTATAGATTTTTTGTCATGAAGATTGCCTTCAAATTGAATCCTCTATGCCAAACTAACAATCTACAATCTAAAAACTTACAGTTGGTTTCCAATGCCACTAGTACACAATTACGACGAACTCACATTGCTTCAAATATTACATACTACTTGTACTATCTCTACTTTCAAGATAAAAGTTAACCCATTAATAATCAAACTAGCAAGTTATCTGCTTCACATATATAGTCTAACTCATGGCCATATACTATTACTCTTTGTGTATGTTTGGTAGAGATTGTCTACCGACTAAAGGAACTTTGTTAATCTCCAAGCTGCTTCTTTTTTTAATTTTTAATTTTTTTATTTCATTTTATTATTTTATTTATCATTTGGTTTCTATCCCGGTAGAATTATTAGACAATTAAAGAAGCTTAAGTACATAGAGTAAAAGATGTTTAAATTTTGAGTTTTTTCAAGTTATCTTCTATAAAGTAATTTTAAGAAACATTAATATATCAAAAGTATCTCACCATATTTTATTAATTACACTCAACTTTTTTCAATAAAAAAACTTTAATAAACTTATCAACCTTAATTTTTATATATCCTTTTTAATAAATTCACTTTTTAAAAACTCTTTTAAAATTAAATAACTAGGTGGATTACATGATCAACAAACTTTTTTTTTTTTTCGAAATGGGTTAAAAGAAAAAAAAAACTCTAGATTGGCAATCAAATGACTCACAAAATTCTAAAATATCTCTACCATACCTAGCCTTCATACAAGTTACTATAGTTACAAATATTAGTTTAGAATGGTTTTAATTGCAACAAACCTGTGAAGGATTAAGTTGAATATCTCCAACATTCTTCTGACTAATCGACAATCTCCCTCGATCAACTTCCATATCAAAATTTAAATTTTTGATATCAGATTCAAGTTCAGTCCTCACGGCAAGCACAATATCTTGTACTGGAATATCGCGCCCAAAGTTCTGTTTCATTTCAATTAGGTAACAGTAGTACAATGTATTGGTTTGTTGTGGACACTGATTGACTACTTCATTAGGGATGTACACAGGATGGTCATCATTACAAAGTTCATTCCCTAAAAATCAAATATTCACATAAAGAAAGTTAATTAAAGACAAAAACTTTGGCGTATTTATTGGAGGAATTAGAATTAGCGAAGTGATATAACCTTCAAACCGATTACATAATACTCTTAATGTAGGCAGAGGAAGGTTGTGTAACAAATTACCAAATTTTTGTTGAGCCTCTTCAGCTTCAATATCAGGTTGGAGATTATCTGTTAAAGCACCACTTGCATGAAGTTTCTTGCACGCTTCAAGACATGCTATCCGTTTTATATTTTTAATGTTTCCCTGTACACAAATACTTTCTAAAGGGCAGCTCTTGGGAAGATAAAGTGTGCAAGTTTGCATTTCCTTGTTGACAACAAACCTTGGAGCCGGTTTGAAGTAGCTAAAAGAAAACATAGGAATATGAGAAACTGCATTAAGTTGTAGTACAAACATAAAATAGGATAAACAACTTATAATTTAAAAACATACATAATGAACTTTGTAACATTTTCAGTACAAATGACTAACCCATCAGAAGGAAGTCGTGAGCAATACTTGTATATCAAATTGACACTTGAATTAAGAGTCACAATTGCTCCAGTGCTTTCAACTTGATAAAAACCTTCCTCATCTATATTACTTTCCACAGGCAAGCAATCAAGTAAAGCAAGGCGTAGTGATTCCTTTCTCATTATATTTCCACTGTCAAGATAGTCATTAAGACGAGAAAGTGTAGCAACATCCCCACTGCAATTCATCAATCAAAAAGAGATTGAAAAAGGGTAAATCAATCTTCTTAAGACAGTGAAATAAATTTTAAGTAGGTAATATTTAGCAACTTTTCAGAAATTTGTTAGATACTTTTGTCAATTATTGGGTTTTTATATTTTTGGGTCAAGTTAATATCTGTTGTGCGCAGCGGAAATTAAACAAATACACAATTACCAATACTAGCTATTAAATATAAATAACAAATAAAGCAGAAAAATAAATGCAAAGCGAAAAAGGAAAGAACACACCGGAATTTATGTGGTTCGGTATAAAACCTACGTCTACGGGCGCTGATGAAAACTTCCACTAACTCCAAAGCAAAATATTACAAAATCTGGGCAAAATCCCAAAACCCAGAAACAAATGGGGAGAAAACAAGAATAATACAAATATATGGATTTTTTACAATTCTTGTTTGGGATACAAAACCAATTAGTTAAATAACTTATTTATAGCCCACTAAAACTCCCACCATATTACATTCTTTAGATGTGGGATTCTCAAAACTTCCACCACATTATATTCTTTAGATGTGAGATTCTCAAAACTCCCATTATATTCTTCAGATATGGGATTTTCAAGCATAGCTAATTAAGCCAAAAAAACAACAAATCTCTACCTTGGCGTATTAGTCTTCAGCAATGCCTTCATATGCGTCTTTTTAAATTTTCAAAATATTGATCAAGTCCAAACAATGGTTGAACTTGATTGCTGTCACCACTTTGGTCATCATATCCGCAGGATTATCAGCAGTCCCAATTTTCTGTAAGAGAATTGACCCTTCACTCAAAATTTCCCGCACAAAGTGATATCAGACATCAATATATATGGACAGGTATTTTAGCATGATCATTTAATTATTTAGTGAACAAAGAATTAAACCTGCACTTTTTGTCTGCACATAAGCCATATTCGGTATGTACAACATGAATTCAGTAACGGACCCACGTTTAGGTTCAATTGGGGCACGTACCTCATTTTAAATGCGAAGAAAAACTTATTTCATATTAATTTCATTTTATTAAAAAAAAATTATATTTGTATACATATATAATTATAAGCTCAGTGTATTTCATTGTACTTTTTTAATAACTATTTCATTTTTATGCACCAGCAATAACATTATATCTCTAGGAATTCTTATTCTTTTATCAAATCATTAGATTCCTTGTGAGTGTTTGTGTAAATACTATTTTTTTTTTTTTTTTTGGTTTGACAAACTTCTAATCAATAAACCTTAAAACCTCATACTAATTTAAAATTGGTAATAGTTTAGTATGTTTCAATTTTTTCCATCTCACTCTTTTTTTTTTTTCTTTTTTTTTACAAATTTTACTTAAATCATCTGTAAAACTTAATATAGTAATTAGAAGAAAATAAATTAAAAGACAAAGAATTATGTATTCTTCATGCCACTTAATATAAAATAAGATATTAAATCTTGTTGAGAGAATTTGTAGCAGTTTTTTTTTTTTTATTGGTTTGTTTATTTATTTTTAAAAATATTTTAATTACAATTAGAGTGTAATGTTATCTAAGTCCATTGATTAGGTGGCTAAATTTGATATTAACTTTCCCATACAATCATTCGAAAAATATTATGTATATTATTCTATGATGTTGTCTACTGGACCTTGTAGTTAATATTAGCAGTAGATAGGACTGGTAGGGACCCCAACTTGAAATAGAATAGTTTAATTCAACTTACTTGATAAGTATAATTAATAGGCATTCACATATCAATAAAAAATATTTACATCATAGGTTGGATCCTAAAATTATTGTATCATATTTTATTACAATGGCTCTTCTTATCTAAATTTTTGAATCTATCACTAGTTAAAAAATGGATCACACTACCTTTAAACCATGCCACATGAGCCATCCTCACCTAAGATGTAGACCATCACCGAACTAATTCAACCTAATTGCTTTCATATATTTCCAATCAAGGAGAGTAGATCCCCATCACCCCCCACTGTTTTTTTTTTTTTTTTTTCCCCTTTCTTTTTCTCTTCATATGACAGATTTGGAGGTAAAATTAGGGATTATGGGAAGACCTGAAGGCCTATAGAAGAGAAGATGATCAAATTCTTCTGTTCAGGTCAGAATTGAATGCCCTGCGCATGAAGATTGGTGCAGAGAGAATGTGCATGCCTCCACCAACTGTAGACCAATTTGTCAATGCTATTATGCAAACTGTCGATGCTAACAAGCATTGGGTAATAATCTTCAGTCTCAACCATTATACATGTACATGATACAAAGTTTAGTCATTAGATCAATGTATTTTGAATGAAATATATAAATCGTAATAATTTTTGGTATGTGCATAGGTACCTCCTCCAGGGAAGGGATCTATGTATATTAGGCCATTGCTATTGGGAAATGGACAAGGTCTAGGCGTTGGACCAGCCTCCGAATACACCTTTATCACATATGCTTCTCCTGTGGGCAATTACCACAAGGTGCTCATTCTCCTTTTGTTTTTCAATAAACAAAGGATTTTTTTTTTTTTTTCTTTAAATGAAATACCAAAAATATTCTACAACACTTGGTTTATTTACATAATAGGGTACCTTGAATTTGGTTGTTGAGGAAAAGCTTTATCGAGCTACTCCTGGTGGAACTGGAGGCATCAAAGCCATCGTCAACTATGCATCGGTAAACATATATATTAAAATATATATCACATTTGTTGTTTGGTCATTACAATATTTACAATCACAGTGATTGTTACAAAGCATTATTATTAAATATTGAGTATATAACATTAGTCTTAATTACAAAAATCGTGCACTGGCTGTAGATTTTCAAAGCAATAACTGAGGCAAAGGCCAAAGGGTTCTCTGATGTGTTATTTTTAGATGCCAAGACTGGAAAAAACCTAGAGCAGGCTTCTACAAGCAATATTTTTGTTGTCAAGGTCTGATTGAAGTATAATATACTAGTTGAAGAAAGTTCTAATTTATTTTATTTTACCATCAAGTTATCAACTGGATATTGAGTATTTTGAAACAATAATTTCAGGGAAACGTCATCTCAACTCCAGCAACTAATGGAACTATTCTTCCTGGAATCACTCGAAAAAGCACCATTGAAGTTGCTCATGTTTTGGGTTACCAGGTGACACTCTACTCTCTCTCAATGGAATTTTATCATTTTTTTTTTTTTTTTAAATGTGAACAAATATTAGATATCTTATTTTAATAATTGAGTTTTAGTTAGTCTATTATTATGCAAGCGGTCTTAGAATTTTCTTTTTTTTTTTTTTAATTAATATCCATAATATCCTGAGATTATATATTAAAATTTAAGATAATCGACAAATATATATAAAAAGGAAGAAGACAGAGAGATAAATGAATACATGAAAAAGAGACAAATGAAATACATTCATTGATTAATTGTGGCTTTCATTTCAATTTTTTAGGAGTTAATTGTGCTTCAATTTTGTTCAGGTCGAGGAGCGTGCTGTTCCTGTAAAGGAGTTGTTTGAGGCTGATGAAGTTTTCCTGACAGGAACTGCTATGGTTATTAATTCTGCTAATAGCATAACCTATCAGTGTAGAAGGTATTGAATAATGCACGTTGATGATAAATAATATTTGATTATTTCATTAATTGGATAAAGTTATCTATTAATAACAATATTGAAATATTATTTAGCAGTAGCTCTTATAACTAATTCAATGGTTGTTATTGATTGGTAATTTTATCTAACCAGTAAGTTAACAAAACCAAATAAATTATTAACAATCTCTTATTCTTGATCTAATTGATTATAAAATTATGGAATTGCTAGTTTTCTTTCCATTCTCGTGGTCAGTATTTTGGGGCCTGCCTAAACTTATAAACAATCTCGATGTAGGATTGAATACAAAAGAGGAGCAGATTCTGTGGCCCATAACATATACAAAATGCTGACAGGCATTCAAACTGGTCGTATTGAGGACAAAATGGGATGGACCCTGGAGCTAAAATGAGATTCTCTGCCCTTATAAACTATAATACTTTAATTAGAATATGTTTTGATGAGTTACTACATTTCTTTTGTAGATTAGACAGAAGATGGTTATGTTAATAAATCATGTACGTGAGAATTCTGTTTTTCATAGATATACATATATATATATATATATATATGGAGCACAGGATCGACGGGTCCTAAAAGTTATATAAATTTTTATGAAGTTGTTGACCTTTAGATATAAATGAGATAGATGTCTAATTTACACTCATCCTTAATTATATATACATTTATACATTCAAAATAAATATGTATTTTTTTCGCTCTCTTTTAATACATTCTCTTTCCTCTTTCATTATTCATAAAACAATCAACTAATTAATTAGTTTTTCTCTTTATTCTCTCCTTCTTTATATATATATATATATATATATATTCTGAGTATGGAATTTATTCTCAATCTTTCCAACCATTCATCACAACAAAATTAATAAATCATTAGCCTCATAATAACCTTTTAGGTGATCAACGTTTTTCAGGTTGATTTTGATGTGATATCATGGCATCTTCAAATTGGACCAAAGAACTTAATCCTTTCCACAATTGTGATGCTTCTTGAAAACAAATTGATCAAGCCAGCACATAAATTAATAAATAATTATTTTTATTAAAAAGAAAAGAAAGTATTTCTGAAATTGGAATAGGGACCAAAGGCCACCAATTATTAAATATGATTTATTGTTAATTTTTAAAGCATATTTTGTTTAATTAAATCTGCAGAAAACAAAAAAGAAGATTTAGGGACTAAAAGAGAATTATATCTTGTGTTTAGATTAGGCGGGGAATTGTGGACGCTTTATTTAGTTCATTATTTGTGACATTTTAATGAATTTATCGATCTACTTTCCCAGCATAAGTATTGATGCAATTCTATACTATAATTCATATGATTTTGTTGCTATACATAATCTATATAATTATAGCAAAAAAGATTATCATTTTTTTTTAAATATTATTCTTTTTAAATCGTTAAACTTAAATATATTAATTATATTTTTTTCTTTCAAGGTATTAATTATTAACAATTATATCATAGCCAAATCATATTTCTACTATAAACTTAATTTATAGTAAAAAATTACTCTAAAAAAGTTGATTATTTTATTAATAATGAAAGAGAAAAAAAATATATTAAAAGAAGGGAGAGAAAAGAACGTATATTTATTTTGGATGTATGAATGTATATAGAATTAAGTATATGAGTACATCTTAATCATCCATTTTATTCAAATTCAAAGGTCAACAATTTATGTAAGAAATTGTGTAATTTTTATGGACTATTGGTTCTACCCCTGTATCACAATGATAGGACCCACCAAAAGTTTGTGAGGATATACTTATATATATATATTATATTTGTCCGTGTGTGCACGCAAATTATATGTATGTTTTTTTTTTTTCTCAAATAATTTTAATCAATGTCATAGCCTATGATTGTTGGATATTTTCAACCTCCAACGTGTAGCATTTATCAAATTTTACTGATTTGATGAACAATAACATTTAGAAAAAATAATAAAAATTAAATGACTTTGAACCTTTTCTATTTGGGCCACCGTTTATTGTATCGGGGCTCACGTGATTATTTCTTAGCCCATTCGCTTTATAAAATATAATTTTACAAAACTAGTTTACAATGAATAAAATTTTTAAGGTGTAGAAAATAATATTTTTCTTAATTATTAAGAATTTAGAGATAAGGCATAACTCAAACATTTATCTTTTGAGGTGAATGTGAGAAAAAAAAATGTCTCAACTTTTATAACGTTCTTATTTTTCTTGAATTAAAAACCTTACACAAAGGGATTTGAAAAGAAGATAAAATAATTCTTAAAAAAAAAAGGAAAAGAAGATAATTAAGGGGTACTTTCATTTTTGTTTAAAGATTGGATAGTCATTAAAACCTCAAACCTAAATGGTATGTTTGTACATTATTTTTTCATCTCTCTTAATTAATTTTTCCTTGTTTGCTTTTATATATAAAATTATATGAAAATAAGTCATTTGACATATACATCCTTATCTATATTCGTAGTTATATATTTTTTATTTAATATGATACAGATAACTACAAACAAATATTTTACTCAAAAAAATAATAATAATAACTACAAACAAATACTTTAAACTAATTTCATATAAATGTTGGTAAGATTTTTTTTTGTCTCATGATTAAGATATGATAAATAATGATATAGAATTTTTTTTTTCTTAACATAAAAATAAATTTTTTTAAAAACTTTGCATTCAAAATTTAATATCTATACCCATTTACGAACCCATTTAATTAAATTCACACCCTATTCATCGTGGCTAGAAATCCACGGGTTCACAAACGGAATTGCCATCCATATTTGCTTTTATGTCATCAGCTAGGTGCTCACAAACCTGTGAACCACTTGACGTGTCATCAGCTGGCTGCTCACAAACAGGTGTGTGAACCATGCCAGGTTTTTTTATGCTCAACACTTGATTCTCATGCTGCTGGCCAAAATAATTTCAACAGTGGACCCCGTGCCTAAATTTTGATTGTTTAAATGTGTATATACTGTTTTTATTTTATTTGCTTTCATAGTTTTAGAAAGAATACAGTAGTTTGATGTATTATTCTTATATAACTGATTTGATATATCAAATTCAAGATTTTCTATTTAGTTTTAGAGATTTTCAAACGATATTCCAGCACTTTCGGATGAATTTAAAAATTGAGCTTAACATAATTAACTGTATGTTGAATGGGTGATGGAATTGACGATTAAGAATTAGGATTTATATGATGATAAAATGTATATTAAATAGGTGTAAAAAGTAATTTTGTTTAATTTATTTACATTATTTTTCTTTTAAGTAATTTTTTGAATATTTTAATAATTAAAAAATTATTAAAACATCTCAAGAATGTACCATTTTTATTTTTATAAGTTATATTATTGAATTATCATACCTATAGGGAGATATGAAGGAGACAATGAGCAAACAAATTATAGAGAATAACATGCAAAAAGAGAATGATATTTTAGTAAAACCATATAAATTCTCATTTTTATTAGGATAAATTTTCCATTCCAACAAAAATTTAATTTTCAATTTAGGTATGAGGTTCCCGTAATTTAATTTTATAAATTTTAATAAAGATAAAAATTCAAAAATTATAAATTAAATTTTCTTTTCCATAATTCTGAATAGACAAAGTTGCCCTAAAGGTAATAGTTTAACACTTGATGGAAGAGAAATCATGCATGTAATTAAAAAAATAAAAAAATAAAACTCCTATGTGGCACGACATCCCTGTCCTGCTTTCTAGAAAAAAGAGGGACAAAGTTTGAGCATTATAACCTATAAAGCGTGGGTAATTTTTTTACTTAATGTGGTAGACCTTTTCCGCTTCTGGGAGTAATATTCTAGGCCATATATTAAAGTCTCATCTCAATTATATCCCAATAGTTGTTTGACCTAACATTAGAAAATAAAAATAAATAAACAAATAAGCGAAAAAAGAAACTCAACATGTTTATAAAAGGGATAATCTCAATTTCTCCATTGTTGTTTGATTTAATCACTAATTACCTCTTATAGTTTAAAGAAATCTCACATTCCCTCTTCTGTTAATAAAAAAAGATTTTGACCAAAGAAGTATACGAAAAGATCAAACTAGTCCTGAATCATAAAAAAAGTTGAGAAAACAAAAATAATTTATTAAAAAAATTTAATCTCTATGATAGATGACAGATATTCATTTTAATTTTTTTTTTTTTAAAAAAAAAAAAAAACTTAAAATGAAAAAAAATTGAAGCACACATTTTTAAACTGAAAACCAAAAAAAATCATCTTCATCGACTCTTACACTCAACCCAAACCAACCCCAATTCATCTTCTTCATATAGTTCATCATCTTAAACTACCACCAACGCCTAAACCAAACTCAAATCAAATCCAGTTCATCATCTTTAACCATCATCAATGCCTAAACCATCATCAACCCTCAAACACCAACAATCTCTCTTCTTTCTTTCACATTAACCATCATCAACAAATTATCAACATCATCAATATCAACATAATTTTTTAAAACAAATTTAAAAAAAAAAAAATGAAAAATAAAAAAATTGGGTTTCAAATTAAAAAAAAAAAAAAAAAAATTGTGAAAAATCTTCTTTTTCATTTTCATCCATGAACACCAAATCAGCAACAAAAAACAATCATATTGCATTTGAAAAAAAATGAAAAAAATAATATCCAAATTCATCACCTTATTCTTAAAAAAGTGAGAAAAAAAAAAAACTGAAAAAAATGCAAACATTAGCTTTCCTTTGTCGGAGAGCAGGAGTTCTTTGGCAAAGGAGATGCAATGGTCTCCTTCTTGATGCCACTCTTGAAAATGGGAGAAGAAGATGTCTTTCATGTTGATCTCTAGTTTTTGACAAAGAAGAAGAAGAAAAATAAGATAGAAGAAGTAAATGGATATGAGATGATCAAATGGAAGAAAATGAAAGAAAAAGAATAGATTTTTTTTATTTTAAAAAAAAAAAACAATCTGTTTTCATTTTTTTATGTTATTTAATAAATTTTTTTATATTTTATTTTCATATCCACTATCCATCATTATTTTTTATTGATAGACGGTAGAGATGATATTAATTTTTTAAAAAAAATATTTTAAATTAACTATTATTATTTTATATTTTATTTTACTTGATAATTTTGTCATTCCACGTTAATGATCAAACATTAATTTCTAATTTCCAAGTTGACAGCTGAGAATTTTTTAGATATCTTGATGAGTTTTTTTTGGATATTTTGATGAACTACAGATATTTTTTGGACATATCTACAAATGACAAGGGTATATTAACTATTTCTCAAAATAAGGAGGGATTTTGGTGATTTGATCTTACTATGCAAGAGAAAAAGTGGGATTATCCAGTTATAAAATCATAGTTCGCATCCAGCTCAACATGTAGCCATAAAGTGTTGCAGCTTGACTCCAAATCACTATCTTTTTCTCTTTAGACAAACGCCAGCACACAATGAGCATGTCTCGACAAGCTGGTCATGATCAGCAAGTTTCCGCACCAACCGTGAATAGGTAATTTTGATATTTGAAACTTCAATGTTTTTGTTATCAATTTTCTCGTCTTTGCTTTGCAAATTCTATTCCTTTTTCTTTCAATTTTAATGTTTGTAATGAAAGCAGTACAAATGGTAAAAAGGAATTATATGCAAATGTCAACTGGGATGAGTAGGGGTGGGCACGGGTCGGTTTTCCCTAAAACCGACATAGATCGATCTTCAAACCAAAAGCTTTTAACGTGACCTTATAAATAGAACACCCAAAAGCTTTTAACAAATTATCATTTGAACACTTAAATCAACATGTAAATGAAAAGTTTACTTACACGGTTTTGACCCCAAAAAAACAATAACAAAGCTTAATTAAAAAGGAAAAAAAAAAAAATTGATTCTCTATATCAGCAAGTTAGAAAATTCTACCAAAAGATATGATATTACTGGTCCAGCCAGGTAAAAGAAGTCCATATCTTTTCGACACAAAATATCTCACATTTTGCTTCTGAAATTTTGCAACAATCAATATAAATTTATTCTTTCTGTATTCAATAATCGTGAAAGAACAACTAAAATTATCACATGTAAATTTGTATTTGAGCTATTTCCATAAATATAAATTTAATAAACACAAATGTTAAGCCAAGTTCTCTTACCTCTTTCCAACACCTCCCGTACCATACCACGTCCCAGGGATTCCGCACTGCCAAATGCGCTGGTTAGAGAAAATAATGTTAAGTGCTTCATAAACTCAACTGTGAAATAACAACATATTAAAATAATAATATATACCAACCTGCAGCAGGCTTCTAATGAAAAGGGTAGATATTCCCACGCCATAGATGGCAACTCAAAACGTAAAAACGCGAGAAACCAATCTTCAGTCACCATCCCAAGGCATGAGAGATGAGAGTGAGAGAGTGAGGTTTATTCAGACGAGAGATGTTGTTGTGTGTTTGGTCGTTTGGAAAAGAGGGTGTTTTGGGTTGGTGTCTCTGGTAAGATCTACTATGTTGTACAATATGAAGTAGAGTGACCGGAGAGAAAAAGAGAAGGAAAAAATCAACGTGTCTGACTTAGAGAGAGAGATGGGGGGAAGAGAGAGAGCAGTTAGTTTGCAGAGAGAAGAGGTGAACTTGAGTGGGTTGGATTGACAATTTCATCTTCTTGTTGGTGTGCGATCACTTTTGAACGGGGTCCTAACCCACTCAAGTTCACCTCTTCTCTCTGCAAACTAACTGCTCTCTCTCTCTCTAAGTCAGACACGCTGATTTTTTCCTTCTCTTTTTCTCTCCGATCACTCTACTTCACATTGTACAACATAGGAGATCTTACCAGAGACACCAACCCAAAACACCCTCTTTTCCAAACGACCAAACACACAACAACATCTCTCGTCTGAATAAACCTCACTCTCTCACTCTCATCTCTCATGCCTCGGGATGGTGACTGAAGATTGGTTCCTCGCGTTTTTACATTTTTAGTTGTCATCTATGACGTGGGAATATCTACACTTTTCATTAGAAGCCTGCTACAGGTTGGTATATATTATTATTTTAATATGTTGTTATTTCACAGTTGAGTTTATGAAGCACTTAACATTATTTTCTCTAACAAGCGCATTTGGCAGTGCGAAATCCCTGGGACGCGGTATGGTACGGGAGGTGTTGGAAAGAGGTAAGAGAACTTGGCTTAACATTTACGTTTATTAAATTTATGTTTATAGAAACAGCTCAAATACAAATTTACATGTGATAATTTTAGTTGTTCTTTCACGATTATTGAATACAGAAAGAATAAATTTATATTGAATGTTGCAAAATTTCAGAAGCAAAACGTGAGATATTTTGTGTCGGAAAGATATGGACTTCTCTTACCTTGGACCAGTAATATCATATCTTTTTGGTAGAATTTTCTAACTTGCTGATATAGAAAATCGGTTTTTTTTTTTTTTTTTCCTTTTTAATTAAGCTCTGTTATTGTTTTTTTTTAAATCAAAACCGTATAAGTAAACTTTTCATTTACATGTTGATTTAAGTGTTCAAATGATAATTTGTTAAAAGCTTTTGGGTATTCTATTTATAAGGTCACTCAACAAATCACTTTCTGCCCACTGACATGCACTCACTTATCTCGCTTCAGCTCAGTTCTCATTTACCTCACTGCCTCCATTATTTTTCACCGATCTGTATCTCTAACCTATCTGCTCGCCGATTTGCCTCGTCTTTTCCTTCTCTTCCTTTGCCTAATTATTTCATAAGGATTTTATATTATTTATATTGGGGTCTCCTAAATCTTAAGTACATAATTTTATTCTTTATATAAATTATTATAGACTCTGATAAACTGGCTATATGTTGTAGTTTCTACTGATGGTGATGAGTCTAGTATGACCATATGCAGACGGTTCAAATTATTATTCAACGTTGTTGCTCCTGGTGAAAATGTGAGAAGTCAGCTAGGTAGGATGCTTTTCATTTACATATATTACTGCTATGATTAAACTCTGCTGTTGACAGAATTTATAACAACCGCAGTTCCTGTGCAGAAAACTTCCTCAGCATCAAACAATTCATCTACTGGTATTTCACGTTCCTCAACCTTAATCAACTCCACATAAATTGTTATAAGAAATTAAACACAAGTTAACATTAAAAATCAAAGCTTTTCTATTGACATTATCTGAATATCTCATAGCAGAGTATATTACCTGGTAACCCAAACCACAGGCAATCTCAAGGATGCTTTTTCTAGTGATTCCAGGCAGAACAGTTCCTTTGGTTGATGGAGTTGAAATCACGTTACCCTGGAAAACAATCAAACATTAGGATTCTGCTGCTACAGTACTGAAGATGAAACTTTATATCAAAACAAAATAAGTAATTTTAGCTTTTAAAGTACTAATTCTAGTGTGTACACATATACAAGGACAGTATTGAAAAACATAAGTTTTAAATTACAAAATATTTATAGTGTATAAGAAAAGCTCACTTGCAACATTGAAATCCATAAATTTAATATAAATGTACCAATGTTAATACTTTAACATGTTCCATGTTTTTATGAGTAATGTTACCTTGAGAAGAAAAATATTACTTGTAGATGCCTCCTCGATGTATTTTTCAGTTATGGCATCAAGGAACAAAACATCAGAGAATCCTTTGGACTTTGCTTTGGTAATTGCTTTGTAAGTCTACAGCCATGAAAATTAAATACACATTAAAAAATTCTAAGTAATTTATTAACACTCAAAACATTGAACGATGTGTAGAGCCAGGGCAGTAACCATGATCGCTTAGTTTTCATATAGGTCAGCTCCTGCTAATGCAGTTTGAATGAAGGTAAACTTTAAGGGCCTGATCTCTTGAGGATTATAGCTAGAATTTAAGTGCATGTAATGGATTCAATTTTTCGTAACAACCTCCCTTACAAGTTACAAGGGGACTCTCGACAGATTTGAAGAGATTTCGAGGGAAGAGTGAAGACCTTAAAAAAAATCTAAGTTATAACTTAGAGTAGGTAAATTGAAATTACTATGCTAAGATATTGTGAATTGATATAGAAATTGTATGCTTACTGAAGAATAGTTATTGATAGATTTGATGCCTCCAGTTCCACCAGGCGCAGCCCAATGAAGCTTTTCCTCAACAATCAAATTCAGGACACCCTGCATATTAATAAAATAAATCCAACGTAAATGAGTACATTGGTTCTTTATTAAAAAAAAATAATAATATGCCAAAGAGTACCTTGTAATAGGTGCCCACAGGGGAAGCATGTACAAGAAATGTATATGAAGTTGCCGGTCCAACACCCAGTGTAGCTCCACTTCCCATTAGCAAAGGCCTAAGATACAATGATCCCCTTACTGGAGGAGGTACCTATTGAATTCAAACACCCAATTTGCGAGAAATATTTGGGAATTATATACAAATATAAACTATTTTATACAAAAATTATGTACAAACAACCAGCACCTGAAACGCACCATAACTATTTAAGGTAATAGCATAAAGGACTACAAGGTGCTGGTAGTAGAGAGGTAGTTACCCAATGCTTGTTGGCGTTGACAGTTTGCTTTACAGCATCAACGAATCGGTCTACAGTAGCTGAGGGCATGCACATTCTCTCTGCATCCATTTTCATGCGCCACGCGTTCTCTTCTAACCTGAATAGTTGAATAACCCCATCTTTTCTTCTGTGCGCCTTCAGACCTTCAAATAATCCCTAGATATATATACAACAAAATCGATCATATACAGTAAAACTTAAGCAGTTTTACTACTGTACTAATTTTTATAAAATGCTGAATCCCAATTTTATTAACATCCAAACTCAAAAATTTCAGTCATTAGATTAATTTAAAAATTAATAATTTAGTGTGTTGGATTTTGAAGTCTAAATTAATAACATTGCACTAAGATTTTTGAGTGTGAGATAGAAAATTAAGGATTCTACTGGGAAGCGATACTGCACTAAAACAATGTCAGAATTCAAAGGTAACGTATTGTGATGAATGTGGAAGTCCACTTGTATAGTTAAGCCAAAAATGAAATAATGCATATATATACACCTGTCCATAGTTTAAAATTCCCGATGAAGGGTTGATCTCCAGGTTCCCGAAATGAGTGAGAGTACCTTGTGAAAAAGTCTCACCATTGGAGCAATTCATTACGTACATGTAATCTGTTGGGGTTAGTGAAAATCCAAGCTCATCCCTAGTGGTGGGTAACGACAGAACACTTGGTGAGGGTAGTGGGTAGTTAGTAACGGTGGTAGTGGTGTGGTCGGTAACGACAGAAGACTTGGTGGGGGTAGTTAGCGAGACGGGCTTGGGTTTTTGTTAGTTTTGCATTGGACCTCACCCATTGACAGGCTCAAACCGATATAAGCCGACCCGAAGCAAACCGACCCGAACCCGGTCTTCAGACCAAAGTCGGTTTGCTTGGTCCTTCAGGAAACACAAGACCCAATACAAAACTCAAACAAAAACCCCAGCCCGTCGCTAACTACCCCACCATCTCTTCTGTCATTACCCACCACTACCCCCACCAGCTCACCAAAGCCCGTTACTAACTACCCCCACCACCAGCTCACCAGTAACTCACCCCCACCACCGACCAGTTCCCTTTTTCTCTTCGTCTCTTTCCATCCCCAACCTCCATCTTCTTCTCTCTCTAAATCACCAACCCGTAACCATTAGCATCATCACTGATTCACCATCCATCATCAGTCATCACCAACGAGTAGCATCCCTCTGCTTCTTCTTCTTCTATCTCTACATCATTGCCAGTGGAAGAGATCGATGTTAATCTCCTTCCGTAGAAGAGATCGGCGTCGATCTCCTCCGATCCGAGCAAGATAACAAAAACAAAACTTAACCCACAGATTCAAGACAGCGGCAACACAAGAAACTAAGGGTCTTACACGAGATGAAAGGAAGGAGATGTAAACGGTCTTACACTGTAAACACAAGACCGTTTACAGTGACCGCAAGAAAGGAAGGAGATGAAAGAAGGTGGTGAGGACAGAGAGCGAAAAGAAGTGGCTGAGGCCTGAGAGAGAAAAGGAAAGAGAGAGGAGAAAAAAATACATACAGAGATGAGAATGATGAATGATGCGGCAGCTAGGGTAAGTGTGAGAGAGGATTGGCTTTATATGTAAAAGTCAGTTTTCGGGTCGGGTCGGCTTATTAGTATGAAACCGAACCGAGACCGATTTAAATCGGTTTAATCTTTTTAATCCGAACCGATCCGAATAACTAATATAACCCGCTAATTTCGGTTCGATTCGGGTCGGTCCTATCCGGGTCGGTCCCGGTTTTTTGCCCACCCCTAAATTGAAGGGCATGGGGTCCAAGAGGACCAAGACCAAGAGTCAGTGGCTGTACACTTACGGATCACGGGGCCACAAAATAAATATGAGTTAACCACGTGAGGAGAGTGCCTACCTACCACTGCTATGAAATCTTTGACCTCTACATGTACCGATTAAAGTTCATTAATATTTTTAATTTTTCTTACTTCTCAAACTTTTTTTTTTAAATTCTTATTTATGAAACTTACATAAATTGACGTATAAATAATAACAAACTTACATCTATTTATCAACGTGAGTTGCATATATATAACATATTTTATAATAAGATAACATTAAGTCCAACAAGGTGGTGAATAAAATTGATTTATAAGCTTACTTTCTTTTTTTTTTCCTTTTTATCCTCGGATAGTGAATCCCATTAACAAAATTTATAAAAGTAGGGAGTGGAATTAGTCGACTGAATTTGAGAGCAGGGAAAGAAAATTAATCCAATACACCAAAATAATCCCAACTCAACAAGAAATAACAAACCCATTTTGTCAATGGTTGCTGGCGCCGTTGGTTTGCGCCAGCCACCAACCATGCCTCCTTTGTCAGAGGCATGGTTCGACACCCCTCTCTCGCACAAATCCAAATTCTCATGTACTCTAATACTATACTAATATAATATAATATAATATCCTAATACTTATAAATATAGTCATCGGTCTCCCACCCTTGTGTGTGGGTTGATCTCCCACCTTTGTGTGGGTTTCCCTCCCTGCCTCCGTGCGGGTTTCCCTCCCTGCCTCCGTGCGGGTGGTTCTCTCCCTCTTGGGAGTGTTGTCATCCGGGTCGTGTCACTAGTGTCCTATCTTGGTTGGTCCCGGTCTTCCCTGAGCCTGTCCCAGTTACAGTTTCTGTACTCAAAAAAAAAAAAAAAACAAACCCATTTTGAATCTCATCATCCAATAAATCAAATATGAAGCATTAATCACACTCTGACATCATTTATTACGTGTCCCCGCCTATCATCAAAAATAACTTTTTCATTTCTTTCTACTATTTTTACACGCTTCCCACCAATTCTCTTTATCAATATATCCAAAGTTTCAAATAATGTGATCCCCACCATTTGCAGGCCAGATCACTTCATCATCATCATCAAGCACTATGAACGGTCCTGATCAATTTTTCTTTTTTAAATACAAGTAATTCTCAATCTCGTAAGATCTTTCATGTGGACATTAGTAGGTTGAATTAATAAATTAGACCTTTAAGATTCATCGAGAATTCCAAAATATTGATTTCATCACAACCATTAACTAATCTTGCCCAAAATATTGTTATGGGTACTGCACTTCAATCAATTATACATATAATTATGGTGACGGATCACTAGAAACAAAAGAAAAATTATATATATAAAAAGGGGTGGGATGTTTGGAAGTGCATAACACTAAGAACAAAATACTAGAAAAATTAAATTGATTGATGGAAGATGGGGGGCATTGACTACGAGAAACAAAAAAAAAGAAAAATCGATGGATGCAACAACAAATAAATAAATGGGAAACAATAAAATAATCAAACCTGAATTAATCAATCAAAACTCTATACTATCTGATACGGTCCTCGTACGTAAAAATACAATACATATAATCAAATTAAAATATAACTTCAAAAAAAATTAAAACAGTTTATTAAAAAAAATAAAAGAGTAAGCTATTAATTATATATCAATCTAGAACTAAAATTATAAAGAACTTTTACTTAATGATTAAAACTCAATCAAGAACCAAAATTATAAAAGAATAATATTGACGTCACTCTCAAAAAAAGAGATAAGATGAGTTTACAAATATGTTGCATATACATTTATTTTGATACAATTTCAAAAATAAAATTTTCACAAGTATAAATTAAAAGTCATCTTTTTTCAATGTAAATGTTAAATTTTATTGCCAAACATAGAAGTTATTTTATTACATGTGTAATACTATAGTGTTAACAAGTTCTACTCATAAAAGGTTCTACTCAAATTCAAAGCAGCAAATTTGTTAATATTTTTATTTTTTTTCTTAAAAATATTATAATTAATTTGAAATTTAGAGAGAATAATGTAACTCGAATCTATAGATTTCATGATACAAGTATAAGAGAATATGATTGGATGAACCTTATCTTGTTTCAATATATGAGTTTAGTAATATGTTATTTATCACATCATCATGTGATCTATACAAGGCTAACAATTCATATACTTTAATTAATTAGACATGAATTAGATGATATATTTGGAAATTTTAGATCAAAGAAAAATTCACTAACATTTACTATAGCTAGGATAAAAATACAAATACAACTAGTTTGATTTATAAATTTATTAAAACATCTATTATTATTTTAAAAATTACAATAAAGCTTTCAAACACAAATTAGAATTCCTCTTTTATTTAACTTTTGTATGATCCATCATAATCTTTTCATGTTGATGAAATTAACATTAGATGATTCAATATATATTTAATTGTTATACAATATATATATATAAAAAAAAAAAGTGAGTAATAAAATAATATTACTATTGTAAACAAACACTTCCTAAATCACAAAAAACATGAGAGAATCTCTAGATGAAACTCATCATTCAAAATTAATGCATGATTGAGGAAATGGAAGGACCAAAGTCAAAATGTGGAGTCAAATAGAGATTTTAATGGGATTTGACTGGGATTAATACCTAAATATTTTCATGTTTCAAACCAACCCCATATTAAAGCATTCCATTATAGTACACTAGCTATTAACCCGAAAAGGAAAAGGAATAAAATTTTTTTGTTCACTTTTTTAATGAAAATACATTTTTGGAAAGGTTGTGACTTATATTCTTTGGTGGCCCCCAGTGTCTTCTCATTAAAATTATATCTGCAACTAATTTACTAGGTAGTTGTTGTAAAATAACAATTAAAGAGGAAGTCTTTGTTGTTGGCGTCAGCAAACCCCTATGCCTCAAAGTTCAATACCCCCATCCGATGAATCCAAATCTATATATAATAATAATAATAATAACAATAATAATAGGCATCTTACCGTTATGTATGAATTGATCTTTTATTCTTACGTGAGTTTCTCTCATTTTTGCGTAAGTGAATTTATCTTAATTAGGAGCAGTCACTCGGGTAGTGTCATTAATGTCCTATCTCAATTGATCCACTATTATGTGTGAATTGATCTTTCATTTTTATGCGAGTTTTCTCCTACCTTCATGTAGATCGATTTCTCTTAATTGAGAGCAATCACCCAGATTGTGTCATTAGTGTCCTATCTTGATTAGTCTCGACAGTCATCTAAATCCGTTCCAGTTATAATCCTTGTGCTAAAAAAAAAATGAAAGATAAAAAATATACATAATTATATATATTAAAAAAAAAACACATATAATCTCAGTATTATCAATGTTTTGGTTCTATTAATGTTAGATTAGTATTTAAAAAAAAATCTTTGGAATTTTAAATAAAAGATAGAAAATAACTACCAGAATTTCTTCACCATGATTAAAATATGTTTATTGGCTATTATGGTTTGGGCTTTCCAATGCACCATGCTTAAAAGAAGAGACGGGCCTATTTAATGCTTCATTGTCCATTTTTAGTTTGGCACACATGCACTGGTCGTCTATTGATTATCATTAATTGTTTCACTCAGCAATCAAATTTCAACTACTCCTCCCACTGTAATAAACGCTCGTCAATTACTGAAACCCAAAAACCAAATCAACTCAAACAATTACTGAAACCAAAAACCAAAAATCAAACATCAAACAAATCACCAAATCAAAAACTAAAAACCTAGAAACCATCTCTTCTTTCATTTCTCAAGTGAACCCGGAAACTAGAGAAGATGGGTGGATGTTAGGGATGATGATAAGATATCCACCCTCTTAAAAGAATTTTTTTTCAATTTTTTCTTTTAATTTTTTTAAAAATGACCTCCACCATCCATCAACGTGATGGGATATGGAGATCTCACAATAAATTTTGAAAAAATTATTAATATTTTTCTTTATTTTTTAATTAATTTTTAAATAAAGTTTTATTAATTTTAATTTTTAGAGGTAGACGATAAAGATTTTTTTTTTCAAATTTTTTTAACTATTAATTTTTACATATAATATTAATTTTTCATTTAACAGTAACGGTCAAATCAAAATTTTTAATGTTAATTTTAACGGTAGAATTTTTTTTTGTCTATTTTCATATACCTTAGGGGTTTTTTTTTTTTATCTATTTTACAAATTAATAAAAGATTTTTAATGATTTGTGAAAATATTGGGTTTTTTTTTTTTTACTATTTATATCAAATTACATAAGGAAAATTAAAATTATCCCTAATATTTATTCTCTACAAAGTAATAAGTAGTCTGCTATCTGCATTGGTTTTCATTTTTCGTGAATTATTACTCCCCTGTGCATACCATTTTATAAGCACTCCCTTAACTTTACAATATCATAATATCCTCATTATTTTAGTAAAAAAACAATTATGTCCTCATGTTTAATTGTTGATTTTTTAAAAAAAGAAAAAAAAATCTGAAAATGAAATTCAAAATATAAATTCTAATAATAAAAATTCAAAATAAAATACCATTATTTATGTACATTTAGATGTAACTAAAAAGGGGTCACTACACTGAGTTTTTGACGGTTGGCAGCTACATTTTCTTTAATTACAGCTCACACATTTGTCAATAGTATAAATAAAGCAGGACTACAGAATAGGAAAGCTTTGTTTTCTTCTCTCTCTCTTTCTCACATTTCGCTTTCATTTTTAATTTTTCTCTTACTTTTTTCCGCTTTTGGGGTGATTCGTTTTTGTCTTTTCAATCTCCCTCCCTTTTTTTATGGCATTTTGGGCTTCTCTTTGTTTTGTCCTTTTAATTTTTTCAACTTAGGCACTGACCACCAAATATACATGAGTGATTGGTGACTAGTTATTCACGTGGAGCGGAGTGGATTGGTTACAACGTGGGCGGCATATATATAACATATTTTAATAAGATAACAGTTAGTCCAACACGGTGGTCAATAAAAAATCAATTTATAAATTTACTTCCTCTTTTTATTTTCATCCACAGATATTAATGATATATTTACTTCATAAATTAAGAAATATAAAAAATGAGATTGATTGATAATATTTATTTATTTAAAATTTATTTCGTAATAGAAATAAAAATGTGAACCCCACTAGTGGAATGAGAATCTCATTCTTCTAACCCACTTGAAAATCTCATTCTTATTCCCTTTGTTAAAATGAAAAGCCCCTTATACTTTTTTTTAAAAAATAAAAAAAAAAAAACTTATTTTATTTGATGTTAAAAAAAAAACTGTATATTATAATAAAAAAACTGCACGTCATTGGTTTTTCATCACCAATTTATTAATTATTATAACGGATCAATAAAATGATATACAATTTTTTTTATTATAATATGTAGTTTTTTATTTTTATTTGATATTAAAAAACTGTATATTATAATAAAAAACTGCACATTAAATTAATAGACTATTAAAATAATATGACCTTTTTTTTATTATATAATATGCGATTTTATATTTGATATTAAAAATAACATATCAAAATAAAAAATTACACATTATTATAATTAATTCATAATTTTAATTAAGAATATTTTTATAACTTATAATTAATTCATTCCGATTCCAAAATATAATAAACAGCTCAATTGGAATATTACTGATTCTGATTCCTGTAATTAAAATAAATAATTTATAATGATTTCAATATTTAATTTTGATTTTAAATCATTTCGATTCCAAATCATTTCAATTTCTATTTTGATTCTTTCAAATGAAGTAAATACACTATGAGTCCCATTAACAAAATTTATAAAAGCGGGGGTGGAGTTAGTCGGCTCGATTTGAGAGCAGGGAAAAAAATTAATCCAATACACCAAAATAATCCCACCTGAACAAGAAATAATAAACTCATTTTGAATCTCATCCTCCAACAAATCAAATCTGAAGCATTAATCACACTCCGACATCATTTATTGCATGTCTGACTTGTACTTTTTCAACCCACAGTATGTGTTTCTCCCCAGCTATCTCATCTACTTCATCAAGCTCTTAAACCAAAATAACTTTTCTATTTCTTTATACTATTTTCATACACTCCCACCAACTCTCTTTATCAATATATCCAAAGTTCCAAACAATGTGATCCCCACCATTTACATTTTAGATCACTCCATCATCATCATCATCAGGAAGAACTATGGACGGTTCTGATCAAATCAGGACACACCCCTAAACTGTGATGGATGTATATAGGTTATAAAGTACCACCTCCTGAGTCCATAATGAGTGTAATAGTTATCGAATAGAATGTTGATAGGAATTAAATGAAGCTTTAATATGACACTAATGAGTGTAATGGTTAAAAGAGAGTGACCGCACACGTAACTTGTATTGTGATTGGAACTCAGAACAATCAACCAACTTTCCATATGTTGAGTTTTGCTCTGTGAAGCAAACTTGTTGGTGTTAGTACGAGCATGGGTGGGTGGTTTTGGTTGGAATAAATTACTGGTGGAAAATTGGTTGGAATTTAGTAGGGTAGTATGACCAACTTTTGTGGTGAAGAAAAATTTTTCTTACAGATGGAAAGTTGGTTGGCTTAATGAGAGAATTTTTCTTACAAAGAGATATATTTTTTTTTGGTGATTGAACGCTCAATGAACCTGTCGCTACCTAATTTCGTCTAATTAGTAAGTGAACCATTGCCCTTACGAAGGGTTACTTGCTTGATTACCCCACAGATTAGGACACTCTTGTCTTGGCTGTGGTGGCGGTACTCAAAAGTGGGATCATGGGTGCAATAAAATGGCAGTACTACAAGCCCTCTCACTTTTCATGTTTAACTACCTTATAATATAGTATTAATTAAAGAGCAATGTAATGGACATTGAAATTGCATTCTGGTTGACTAGAACAAGTCTTGAGTCATGCTTTTGCTACATCAAGATTTTATTGGCTAATGAAGCCTGTGCTACAAACCACGAATTGTGGCAGCCAAAGCTATTTATACGAGCTGCACCAGTCGGTTTCAAAATAGATGACTAATTACGAAAATAATTTATTTTAATAAATCAGTAAAAAATTATTTAATATTTTGAAACATCAAGGCTATGTATGTATCCAATAATTAATTTTAATAAATCAATAAAAATTGGGTTTGTAATAACCCACGTGGAGTGGAGTGGTTACCAACCACTACTCTCGGGGGGGGTATGAAATATAACGACTGAGCGTTGCAAAAATTTTGATACTTGACCTGTACAAAAGATTTTTTTATTAAAATATGCAATAAGGCCTTTTCTAATCTCCACTTCATAGCAAATACGAACCTAATAATGGGTTTTCTTAATCCTGTGATTTTGGACGGTGGGATATTAAGGCCTTTTCTAATCTCCACTTCATAGCAAATACAATTTCGTTTCGTGCATCAGGGACAACAATTTGTTAAAACTAACTTATTTCTCCTGTTACCTAATTTTAAAGTAACCTTATTTTAATTAAATATAATGAGAGAATAAACTTTTGTTTATAATAATTTTAAAGATTTCCCATATCGGATCCAATTTAGATTATAGATATTCATTTCATTTTTTAAATAGATCATCTTTATTTATTGTTAAATCAGACCTTAGGTAGGGATATAAAATCATGTCATTTAATATGTATTAAACCCAAAACCGAAAGTGTTTTTATATATTTTTCGTTAATTATACTTTTAATAATTTACATTGTTGATAGACTTATACTTCAGCTTAATATATATATATATTTTTGGGACAGTTTAAAATTAGTTAATTCTCTTAAATTATATTTGTAATATTAGAATGATTTAACTTTTCTATTTAACAATATTTGGTTCATCATGAGATAGCTAGAACATAATGTACATCATGATAGTGATTTTGATTTGTGATGTCATTTTCCTTACTGCCTAAGTTGCCGTGAAGGCTAGGTGGACTGCACATCTACTCCCTAGTTTGGTGGCCCACATGGGCTTACATATTGGCTTCCCGAATCCCGAGCCAAAACTATATTTTTTTATATTTTTAATAATATTAGAAATTGTTTAACGTATTTTATTTACAATCATATTAAAAGGTTAATTTTTTAATATTAATTAAAATAAAATATTATTTTTTTAGTACGGAGGAGGGAGTGGAATTCAAAGACAACTTATTTAAATAATTTTAATTATATTTATAAAATAGTTTAAATTTTTATTTAAAAATTAATTTAATTATTGCAAATAGTAATTAATCTCACCTTATCAAACACAAAATATAATTATTTTTTATTCAATCCAATATCAACCCAAATAAGAAATAATACTGCTTTTGGTTTAATAACAATGCACAAAACATAACACAATACTAATTTGATTTAATATAATCTCATGATAATAATTCTAACTAATCTCACTCACCAAACGCAATTTAAAGGTTTTATTTTCTCACATTCAAAGAGTTTGCCAATCTTTTGTATAAATTACTACCAGAATATTGCACTAATCAAAGTTCATAAATATTTTTATTTTTTCTTACTTCTGAAACATTTTTTTTGAAAATTCTTATTTCTAGAACTTACATAAATTGACGTATAAATAATAACAAACTTACATCTACTTATCAACATGGGCCGTATATATATAACATAGTTTAATAAGACAACATTAAGTCCAATAAGGTGGTGAATAAAAAATCAATTTATAAACTTACTTTTTTTTTTTTTTTAAATCCTCGGATACTAGTCCCATTAACAAAATTTTATAAAAGCAGGGAGTAGAGTTAGTCGACTCGGTTTGAGAGCAGGGAAAAAAATTAATCCAATACACCAAAATAATCCCACCTGAACGAGAAATAATAAATTTTGTTTAAGTGTATAGGTTGAACAGTAAATAATTGGTTCGAAATCGAGAGTGATGCAGTGAATGAAACCTGTTGCATCCAAAATTTTTAAATAAATAATATATCACTTTCACAATTCAAAAATAGAAAGTCCTCATACAAATTATAAGACAAATGTTCAAAATATCAAACCCCCGAGAAGAAAATAATTAAAAGGGCATCTAATTACATTTAACTACCACTCTACAGCTAGTTTCCAAATCCACTTGGTGGGACATCATATATATTTTTTTTTAATAATTAATTTGACTCCCATAAAAAAACAGCAACACACCCAAACTTACTATCTGCTTCTCTCTCGCCATTTTCTCTTTCTGTGTAGCAGAGTCTCAACTAAATACCCTTTACAAAAGCATCAATCCACCTTTATCATCATCTCCCCGCGATCATCAGACCAACCCGCCTCATCCTGGATCGGACTAGGTCTAAACCTAACGAGGGTACATCTTCAAATGTTGCTCCTCTACTTTATTTTTTTTTCTTTTTTTTCTTTTTTTCTGGGTCTTTCGATTTCTCATTTCTCTGCTTTATTTTGATTTTTGTTTTCTGATCTAGGGCATCGACCGCCAAAACAACTCTATCTCTCTCTCCATTAGAACATCGACTTTTTTCTTTCTTTCTTTCTTTATTATTGTTATTATTATTTTTTTAATCTGAGGTTTCTTAAGTACGCGAAGAACTTTCAAGTCTCAAGACTGGTTGTAAATGCATGACTTTTTTAGATCTATATGTCGTTTTTAAGTAAATATGCTTGTGGTTGACTTAGTTTGACTTTTTTTTTTTGTTGATTGCGTTTTTAAATATCTTCTGTTTGGACTTGTTAACTATTGCGTAACTTTTGTTGATTGCATTTGTTTGGGATTTACAGGTATAGGCTGTCATTTCCTCACTTAGCATTGATAGAAACAAACACTCCATAGTAGTGGAATGAGATGTGTTGGAAAGAAAAAAGGTAAGAGAACTTGACTTATAATGAGAGGAATGGCTCATGCTTGGCAATACGCTCCTTTCTTCTCTCTGTGGATTTTCTTCACTAACTTTATTAATCCATATATTTTGTGATCGTTTTCAATACATTTTAGTCTTTCATTTTTTAGGAAAAACAGTTTCATTGCTTGCATGCACAACATATGCTTAATACAAACAGAAGTATTGAGAATCAGATTCTTTTTGTTTTGTTTTTTTTTTTTTTTTTTTCCAAATTTAAATCCCATATATATAAGTTACAAGTTATTTGTTTATTTATTTTTTAAAAAAAGTTTCTACTTTTTAGTGGAAATGTACTCTCAATATACATATATATTTTGTTCTTTTGACGGTATAGAATAGATCTAAATATTTCTCCCTGACCTCGTTCCTAAATCATACATAAATTAAATTTATATTTTTATACCACTTAATCAACTAATGATATTTGATCTACATGTACCTAAATTCATTTTGTATTCAGTACTTTTGCTCTTCAAAGTTCATTAGAATTTCTAATTTTGATTGAATTGGAGTTCAAGTTGAATATCACATTACATTATACCATAAATTGTTGTTTTATAATATTGTCTATATATACTGATTTGTAACAGATTCTGAATGTTTTTCGTCCTATTTAGAAACTTTCTTAAAAGCAAAATGAGTTGTCTTTGTTGCTTATCTCATGTTAAGAAAGTTAAACGAAACTAGTAGACTGTTTTAGAGAGAATTAGGCATTAGATCTAATCTACCAATAATATCAGTTGTGTATGCATGCATAACAAACTTAAGCTGGAAATAAAGCTTCGACAAATAGAGACAAAACATAGCTTGAAAATGCATTTAAAAAGAATGTTAATGACAAATCACATCATGTTGATGAGAAGTTGAGAACTCAACATTTGGTATTAGTCTATGGAAGAGATTAACATCAAATTAAAGGAATTTAATTAGAACTTCTCTATTCTATATGTGCCTCAATCAAATTAAAGGAGCTAGCAATAAAAAAGATAGCAATAAAATCCGGAAGTGCCTTAATCAAATTTATTTTCTAAAGCATTTTAATTTGTCTTTCAGTGAACAGTCTAAAATATGCTTTAATTCGGGATTTGTTTAATATTCTACAGACCTCCGTTTTACTTGAAATTTTACAGAAGTAAGATACACATATGTACAAGTCTAAAATAAAATTTTGATAGGAAAATATAGGTATTTTTAGAATATTTTCATATTTGTGTTTATATATGCTGTCTGATTCTAAACAGATTCGACATTTCAAATAAGAAATATTATAACTTTTAAAATACTATTTCAAAAACTCTAAAACTTCACAAGATAATACATAATATATTTATAAACAACTGTATAAAATTTGAGAATTTTCGAATTAGTAAAACTTAATAAAATATATTTCATAACCAAACTATGTGCAGAATATTACAAAACTTTAGTATTCTTTTTTCATAAAGAAAAATTTATAAAAGCTCATATAATTGTTATATTTTTACGAAACCAATTTGATTTGGAAAATCAAAAAGTCTAGTTTTCAAAATAGAAAGTCATAATATCAAAATCGAACATATGCATAACTTATGATTTTTTACGTAGGCACTGGTTAGTCTATACTTATCTAAAAATTCACTGAACAACACTAATATAAGAAAAAAAAAAACTAATATACCTAGGTTTTCTTTTTCTTTCTAAATAATCTTAATAAAAGAATTAATTCTCTAAGCGTTTAATTAAAATATAAACAAAAGAAACATGATAACAAATTTTGTAAAGCCTTATTGATTTCCAAACTAAATTAAACTAAATTTTCTTTCAAAACCCTAGTTGGAGTTATTTGTCAAGAGCAAATCATTTTTTTTTTACAAAGAGTGGTGTTGAGTGTTTAATGATGAAGAAGTTAAAGAGTTTTTATATAGAGTAATTTCCTATTCTTATCAAATCGCTTCACCCTTTTTAATTTAAATAAAATAAATTTAAAGTTCAATCTAATTAGAAAATCTTATCAAATATAAATTTTTATAAAACTATAATTTCTATAGATTTAATTTTTTTTTTTTAAAAAAATATCATTAATTTAATTTTACTTAAGTGTTTGAGGAATAATTTGAGTGTTACGGTGCCACTTCTCAAAAAGTACCTAGTGTTAAAATTTAATAAGAGCTCTGATAATGAAGTAAAAGATGTAGCTATTTCAAAACTGTTCCTATGCAATTCAGTCTCTACTATCTTTTTACATTTGTTTTTACACATTCAGGATCTGTTTAAATCCTATTTCATTCATGAAAATCCTATTTCATCGCAGATTTTGCGGAAACGACTGATTTGCCTTACGAATAAACCAAATAATTTTTACAGCTTTTTAGCTTACAATATGAATAAAGCAACCCAAAAATCAACCAACAAAAACACATATATTACCTTTAAAACTCAAATTACTTCAAATGGAAAAAGAAACTTCAAAACCTTCAATGGATGAAATTTGAATGGATCAAAACTCTTCAAAGGACGAAGAAACTTCAAATCTTCAATGGATGAAACTTAAATTGATCAAAAACCTTCAAAGGATGAAGAAACTTCAATGAAGAAACTTCAATGAAGAATCCTTTGCTAGATATATATATATTTTGCTACAATTATGAATCCAACATCAAAAACCATGAATGGAGAAGAGAAAAGAGAGAGGATATTGTTAGTAAGAAGAAGACTATTTTAGTAATTTTAGGTTAGGACAATTGGGTGATTTTAACTTAAAGATATTTTAGTAATCTTGGGTATACAATGGAAATAATTTGTTTAAAATGTCAAAAACAAATTTTTTAAAAAATCTAAATAAAAACAAAAATTTCATTTTCATTTAGATAAAAACTATAAATCTCCCATACATCCTTCAACTAAAAGACAGAAACAAAAATGACTATCATATAGGAATATCCCTACAGTAATTAGACCTTTTCCCTGAGCTTGAATAGGCCAACATGAAGGCTTTGTAAGACCATGATTGTAGCGTCGGTATCAACCTAAAATACTTCTTATCCATCACTGTTTTTGACTATCAAGAAGGCTTTCAATTATTGATTTTCATCCTATACTTGGAAAATAAATGAACAAAACTTTTAGAGTTAGATCCACTTATTAACCCTAAGGTCTTATTTATTGCATGAGTTTGGACTGCATTTAGATAGTTTTTAGTTCAAACGGGAGGGCAAACGAATGAAAACACCGATCCCATTCTATTTTTTTAGGAAATTTGGCAAAAATGCCCTAAATACACACAACAATTACATAAGTACCCTTCAGAGCAACAAAATTGCAAGACTGCCCTTAATTTACTAAAATACCCTTTGATCCATTTCAGCCCCTTTCCATCGTCTCATTCTTTCTGCAACCAGACCAACCCGATGCACACCACAGCAACCCGAAGACCGCCGACCGTGCCTCCATCTTATCGCCGTCAACGTTGAGTTACCAAGAAGCATTATACTGTCACCGGTTATGGTGTTCGATGGCGAATTCGTCTACATGAAGATTTAATTTATTTTTCATCTTCAATCTTAATAGTTTCTGGTGGAAGGTTAGTTTTATCCATTTAAAGTTGTTTTTATTTGTATCATTGAGTTAGATAAATGGGTTTAGTGTCTTAGCTCTTGCGAAAGTTATGAGAAATATTAATTTTGGGTTTTAGGGTATTGATTTTTTTTCTTTTTAATTTATTGATGAAATTTCATCATTGTTGTAATGTATGTGTTGTTTTGTTGGTTATTAACTTGAATGTAATTGATGAAGATTTAATTGTTTTGTTGGTTTCAACTTCTAGATTTTATGAAAAATATTTTAATTATTATTATATATTCAAGCTTATATGTTCTCATTGCTATATTCAACAAGCATTTCTGGTTTTATGTTCTCATTGCTATTTTCAACTTCTAAATTTCAACAAGCTTATATGTGCGATGCCGGTTATCGTTCTCATTTTAGTATCTGAGCTTTAATAAAGGTCTATCTTTGAAATTTTTGGTTTTTATGGTTTTTAGTATTTGGGCATTTCTGGTTTTTAATGGTTATCGTTCTCATTTTAGTCTTTGGACATTTTTGGTTTTTATGTTCTTATTGCTATTTTCAACTTCTAAATTTCAACAAGCTTATATGTTCCTTATGTACTTGTTTGGATTTCAACATTTACTTTATAGACTTTTTTCGGCTGTAGCATTGGATGTAGAAAATCTTATACAAGTGGTTAAATAAAGCATGCATCCTTTTGCTATGCTTCTGTCTCATTCAGGCAGTAACAAACTACACTGTGCTCTGCCAGTTATTAATTTGGTTGCATCCTGTATGATTAAGCTGCACACCTTAGTAGTTCACTTGTGATTTAAGCCACATATGATCTTTGTCTGATGATTGTTTGCAATCTATTTTCTTAGATGTGATAATTTGGTTCCGTTACGACCAAAATAGAAATGATTTTAGTACATTTGCAGGCTCCCGTTTTGATTGGTTGTGACGTACAAAACATGACTGCTGAAACTTTCGAGCTTCTAAGCAATGAAGAGGTCATTGCCATAACCAAGGTGAAAACTCATTGTTTAGACCACTCTTTCTTTTAGTGTGACCTGCTCAATATTTAAATTTTTCAGTCATTTTGTCATCATATTGGTTTCAGTTATCTTTCAACATACAAACCTTTCCAAAATTCATTTTGCAGACTCGCTTGTGGTTCAAGGAAGGAAAGTTTATGAAATTGGAATGGATGGTTGTCTTTGGTATTCTTCTTTTCTTTTGTCAGTGTGCAACACATTTTAGCCGATTTTACAGCCTAAAGGCCCTAAACTAAATAATATATTTGAATCATTTTATGAGTTAATGTGTATGTGTGCTCCAAGACGTTGTCTAGTAAAAGTCAGTAAAAGTTCTGAAGAATTGCATCACCCCCACAATTGTATGCTTGTGGCTATATTATTAGTTTTTTTCTCAACGACTGAAAATTTTGATAAACATGGTCCCTGTGATGTGTGAGTTGGTTTGCCTGCCACGTCTACAAACATGCGAACAATTATTTAACTGAAGGAAAATTTAAAAAAATGGTACCCAGGTTTAAGAGGTAGCTGACTTTTTTTTTTGAATAAAATTGAGTGTTTAGCTGGTATATATGTTCCAGCAGATAACTTTCTCTCTTGGTGATGACTTGATGAGTTAACTGGAAATCTTGTTAAAAATTTTGGACTTATGTTTGATTTCAGTTACAGTTATCTCTCTGGGTCAGTGCTTGATATGTGAGTCAATTGAATTCATTTTGCTTCCTCTTTACAGGGAACTGCTTATAGCTAGTGGAGGGATTCCTGAAGTGAAGGGAACTGCTTATGTACCAATTTGCTTTTGTTTTTGATATTGATTCTTACTTGAAACATTTTTCTTTCATTGCAAGCTTAGCAGCAGGCTCCCTTTTCACTTAGCCCGTGAAGCAGCGCGCTTATGCATTTTTCAACCTTCAGACATGCACAGTTGTGCAGAATCGCATCAGTAAACCTCTCATCTAGTGCGCTTCAACCTGTTTTGCTGCTGCCAAGCACGCACATCAGTGCGTCTCTTGCTGAACCAGTGGAAAAAGCAGCACGAATCATTGCCAGCCCATTTAACAGTGTGCAAAAGAGCTCCAACAAAGGCTGTTTTGTCATTTCACCATTCAACTCGTACCTTAACTGTTTGAGAGCTATAAAAAGGTCCTCAAATGTTGTAAGATGACAATGATGATGAAGATGGATTTATTGTTATCACTGTAGATGATGAGAAGAGAAGACTAACAAATCAGCTAATCCAAGTACCAAAGGAAGAAGAAATCTTGAAGTTGAAAAAGTAATGACTAGATAAATGGGAGTTTCTTGTGATAGTTGTTTTGTTTTTGAGCTTTAGGAATATCAAAGTTAGGTTTACTTAGTTTGTTGCATATCAGTAAGTTATATATGACAATTACATAAAGATTTTATCATGATATGAAGTTTTAATATTATACTTGTTATTTTCTAATCACCTATGAGATGCTCCAACTAATCTCCCAATCAGTGGCTGTTATATTTATTGAATCACATTTCACCTCTCCACACTTATATAAACTAGAGGGTCGACATTCTCACGACATTTCGCCGACGCTCATACCAATAAACCCACGATCGCTAATGGTCCACCCTAATTGGAAATCAATTATATAATAGACATTCTTAATCCTGAAAATTTGATAATAGATATAATCATTATTGTTAAAGGACTTAAAGAGTAAAAAAATAATCTTTTGATTCAATGTTTGAACCGATTCGGGTTAATCATTAGCTACAACGGAAATTATATCACTTCCATGACTCAATTCGGGTTAACTCAATATCGGCTTAAATTCTGACCGGAAATGATAATTTTGACCCAATCAAGCCAAATATAACTTTATAAGGGTTATATTGACCCGAATCCGGTCAATAGTACCTACTGGTCAAAAACCAAGCTTTAGGTTAAAATTCTATTCATATTAATCCATCATCCATCATAATTTTATTCCAACAATAATTAATTTTTCATTAAATTTTAATTTTGAGTGGAAGAAAAGTTGAAGAAATTAGGTGTTGATAATTAAGTTTTTAGGGAAGTAGATGATTATTTTTTTGAAAAAAATTAATAAAAGTTGAAAAATGGATATTCGGGTAAGAAATTGACCCGATTTCGGGTTGCCCTAAAATCGGGTCAGAGGTTGACTCGAATCAAGGCAACAAGCTATATTGACCCGATCAGGGTCAATATAACCCTTCGGGTTAGAAGCTGACTCGATATCGGGTCAACCCGAATCGGGTCAGCTTCTGACCCGAAGATTAATTTTTTAACTTTCACTTTTTTTTTTTAAAAAAAATAATAATAATCATCTAATTCCCTAAAAACTTAATTACAAACACTAACCTTTATCAACATCCAAATTTCTTCAACTTTTCTTATTATAGTTTAATTAATGGTTAATAATTAATTATATGTATTAATGAGTTGGTTTTAATTTATTTGGGGCATTTTGGGTAACTTAGGGTAGTTTTGCAATTTTTTTGAGTGAGAGGATAATTATGCAAATAAGGTGCCAAAAAAGGGTAATTTTGCTAAATTCTCATATGTAAAATCAGGTCCACATTCTCTAGGTAAATCACTTAAAGTTCTTTGGATCTTCAATGTCTGTCATGTGTAAAAAACATCCAAATCATTGTAACTTCATTTACTCATTAGTCTCATATCACATGGATGTCCAATAACACGTTTGTAACATATACTTCAATTATTTAAAAATAAAACAACAAAAGCATATACTTAAAGATAAAAAGACAAAAAAGAATTAAATCTTAATTAAGAGTTATAAATATCCATTTCAATTGCAACAAACCTTAAGGCAGAAAAATAATTGTAGTACCCCTATGCATAAAACAAATAGTGAATACATATCACGAATTAAGAAATCACCACATTAATTTCTTAAACTATAGCACCTAGCGGAATCTGTGATTGTGAAGAACATTGTCATTATTTCATACGTCTCCAGGGGAGATTTTGGATATTTATGTTAATATCAAGTTATATTTCGGATAAATATGAAATAATGAGTTATAAAATAGACATATTCTTATACATTATGTTATTTTTTGGGATTTTTTTTTTATTTTATATTTTGTTCAATCGCTTTTAATCATGGAAATCTATCCTTTGGTTTTATTTTTAGTTAATTTTTATCTCCACCATTCATCTTTAAAATGGATGATAGAGATTCATCGTTTTGTTTTCTTTTGTTTTTCTATTCTTTTAATTTTAGTTTTACTAAAAATTAGAATGATCTTATTGAAATGATGAAAATAACTTTCCCTTCATAAAGTTTGACTGATGACTGACTAGTGATAGAAATTAAATTGATGAGTTTCCAAAACTTTAAAGATAATGGGTCAGACAAGACAAAAAGGCTCATAAACCACGAAATCAAATTGGATCAAACCAAACCTCTTGGTTTAGTTTGGTAATCTAATTTTAAAAAATTCAATTTGGTTTTATTACAACAAAATCGTATGGTTTGATCCGATTTATGTTCCAAGTTTATCAAGCTTCAAATTGAACTTTACGTATTTAATGTTACTATGCATTTTAACCAATACTAACCTTTGAAGCAATGAGTATCATACAAATTACATTACTTTAAAATGAGCTCAACTTTTTATCTAAATTTAAAACTGTATTATCTTAATTACTATAAAAATGAGTTAGGTTAATATTTTATATAAATTTTAAATTGTATAATCTTAATTATGAAACCCTAAATCAAATTTATATTTAAAAAATCAAACTAAACATGATTAAACCAATCTAATTTGTTTTGGTCTAGAAAAAAGGATTTATCCAACTAGATCCTATTTTTCACAAGATTTACTCCAATTCTAGTCAAAACCGAATCAAACTAGAACATATGCAGCTCTAACAAAGGCAATTGCCAAAATATTGGGACTAAAATGAAATCTATCCTACCAATAAGGTGTTTTTGCCTAAATTCAAAATTAAAAGATTTTGTTTGAAAAGATCAAACCTCAAGGAGGTTTTTATAATTATCCCTTTTTTCAAAAATTAAATTATAATTTAACCTACTAATTTAAAAATAATTGCTGACACCATCATTTTTTTATGTTTATTACGATTTAGCTTACTACCATTAGGAAATTTTATTAGAGTTAACTTTGGACTAATAAAAAGATCAAAATGCTATCACATTTTAATTATTTTTCAAAAAAAAAAATTTAAAAATAATTAAAAACTAATTTTTTATTTTTTATTTTTTTTAAAAAAAATTATTAAGAAAATCACTGTCTCTTTCTCCTTCTTCTTCTTGTTCTTCCCCTTTTGTTTTTCTTGTTCTTCTCTCCTCTTTCTTCTTTTGCTTTTTGTTATTCTTGTTTGAAATTTGGGAACCTCTTATTCTTCTTCTTTACTTCTCTTTCTTCTTCTTCTTCGAACCCATATTTCATATGGGTTCGAAACTTCTGTCTTCCCATTTTCTCTTTCATCATCTTCTTTTTCTTCTCTTCTCTTCTCATTTTTCGTCTTCCTTTTTTTAGTTTGGGTTTAAATTCATCTAGGTTTGATTTGAAATAAGATGAATCTGGATTCTTGAATGAATTCAGATTCATCTGAGTTCGAATCGAACCCAAATTTCATTTGGGTTTTGATAATGATTTTTAAGGTGGTTTGATTTTTTTAAGGTTGATGATTTTTAAATGAGATTAAGTTGGTGAAATTGAGTTGAAGATTAACTTTTATCCAATGGTGACAAAATTTTTTTTCAATAGTGGATTGATGTTGATGATGGTGATATGATGATATGTTGATGTTTATAATGATGGATGGGTGATCATTAATTGTTGATTTTTTTTTTTTTTTTTTAAGTTGAAGATGATTTTTTTAATTTATTTTTTCGGTTATAGAAATCTAATTTCTAGATTGGATGGTACAGATTTGGTTAAAAAGATTTATTTATTTGATTTATTGTAAAGCTTTTAAATTTATTTTTAATAAAAATTAAAAATAAAATCAAAAGATAATTTTGTCCTACCTCAATTAATTTTAATCGAGTAATTTTAATCGAGATTTTCTAATGGCATTATTATAATTAATTGCAACCGTTGACTATGTCTGTAATTATTTTCGAATAGATAGGTTTAATTGTGATTTGAGCTTTTCCAAAGCAAATAGGGTTTCTCAGTAGGGTTTAACAAACATGACCACTAGCCACCGAAACGGACACCTCCCTCTTTCTCTCTCTCTCAAACACACACAGACGCCACTCTGACTCACTCAACATGGCCATAAACAGCGAGACGGAAACCCTAGAAACACGAAAGATAGTAGTAGAGGGAGAGGGAGAAGAATCATCCTCCTCCTCCGAAGGAGATTGGGGGACTGGAGAGACGACAACTACGACGGCGAAGATGCCGAAGACGAGGACTCGGAATCAGGTTTCCAGTGCTTGTTCTGTGACACCAAGTACAGTTCGTGCGATGCGCTCTTCGAGCACTGTCGTTCAAGTCACCATTTCGATTTTTACACTATCAAGGCAACGTTGAATTTGGACTTTTACGGCTCCTTCAAGCTCATCAACTATATTCGGTCTCAGGTTTGATGTTCTCGTGCTCGTTATTTGTTTCGTGTTATATATGTTCTTTGAAAACTGGATTTTGCAGAAGTTAGCTATGGATTGTTTGATTGCTTACTAGAGGTTAAATTTGTATACGTGTTGAGCATGATCTGGTGTTATAATCTGAAAACTGGATTTCTTAAAAGTTAGCTGTCCTTGATTTGATTCCCTAGAAAGTAGAGGAAACGAAAAGGGGACAGAATATGCTGTATTTAGTTGCTGATAAAATGGATGAAGGTAAAACAGAACGGAAGAAAATTTGAAAAATTGTGTCTTGGTGGTGCTCTGTTTTAGTTTCGGGGAAGTGAGGGACTCGTACTGGACTTATTTGATTTTTGGACATGATTTTTTGAATGACGACTTAGTTAAGGCTTAAGGGTTGTTTAATGCATGGTTTTTGTTTAATACAAAGTAAATATAATTATCAAGGCCTTCTCGAGATTTTTCAATTTGAATATTTAAAAAGAAAAAAGAAAGGAAAAGAGTTCATTTTTTTTTTTTTTGAACAAGGATGCATTGTAGACAAAGCGGAGAGAGATAAAGTTGGGAAGGTATGGTGTGTCAATGGGATTGAAATCAAGTGATTTGGCCTGATTTACCTGCGTCAGTTCATTTTCATGTTTTGGGTATTGAGTGTAATGAGATTTTTTTTTTACTTTTATATCAATATAATGACTATTTTTGGTAATCTGTGTGATGTGCATTATTCTTGTATTTGCTTTACATTGCATCATAAACTTTCAGCTTAACTAAAACAATGCAATCTACCTTGTATTGGATCATGATACATTACAAGATAGCTTTCATTGTACTAACATGCCATGCCTTAATTGATCTTTTATTATAATTAGTATTTCTTTTTGTTTTCTAGGTGGCAGATAATAGATGTTGGAGTTGCAGGCTTACCTATCAATCCAACCAAGATCTACAGAGTCATTTACATGAAACAGTCAATTTCAAAGACGTTCAGCTACCTTGGGATGGTGATAAATATCTAAAACCTTTCATTCAAGAAGATAAGCTATTATATAGTTTCGGTGATGATGATGAAGATGAAGATGATTATATTACATCATTTGACAAAGGGGAACTTATGAAGGATTTGAGGCATTTTGAAGATATATGCATGGATGATGAGAATATTGTGAAGTTTAGATTAGATACTTGTACCACTTATGAAAATGGAAAGGAGATTTCTTCTACATCCAATGGTCTTTTGAACATAGCAAGTTCTTCAGGAAAGGCAATAGTTAATGGTCTAGATTCAAGGGGTGTTGGGGCATTTGAGAAAAAGCCAAATGACATTGATTCTAGAGTTTCTCTTATGAACCTTGCTGCAAAGGATATAAAGAGAGTTGATGAAAATTATTTTGGCTCATATAGTTCATTTGGCATCTAGAGGGAGATGATAAGTGATAAGGTATAGAATTCATTTCTTGGTTTCTAGTTAAGAGTGACAATTTTAGGGGTTTATTTATGCTATGAGATAATGAGAAGATTTGATTGGGAAGTATGCAAGTTGTTTTTATTATTTGACAGTTATTTCCACTACTATTTATTTTGTTAATATTGTTAGTTATTATTATTATTGATGGATGCTGTCATTTAACTGTCAAAATTAATATAGTCTTGTTATGCAGGTGAGGACAGATGCCTATAGGCAAGCTATTTTGGAAAATCGTTCTTGTTTGAAGGGTGTTGTTGTGATGGATGTAGGTTGTGGGACTGCCATATTAAGGTGAGATGCCCTATGCAATTCCTGTTAATTAGCAGAAAAAATTTGATTTTCTTTCAGTTACTGCTTTTTGTTGATACAAAATGTTTTTTGGTGAACCTTCTTTCATAATGACAGTTGATATACTTTTAAAACCCCACTCAATATCTTATATTAAACTCTGAAATGGAATTTTGGATCATGTGAATTATCTAGGTTGTTATTCTAGGAATTAAAAAGTTCATTGTTAAATGTACATTTTTTTTAAAAAAATTTTGGGTGGATTTGCAAGATCTTCTATAAATTTTATAATTTTTTTCGTGGATTGAAGTAGAAGTTCCTCTTGATTTCATATGTGACTTCAGTTTGAACACCTTTAATCACTGGTTACATTAGTGTCCTCGCTGATATGATCTGTCCTATTAGGGGGAGCTTTATGTTTTTGTTTTTGTTGTTAAAGCTTCATTACGGCAGAATTTTTGAACCGTACTTTGTCTACTAATACTATTTGTTTTTGTGTTAGTGTGTTTTCTAATGTCTTATGTTCATTATGCTTAGATATGATCTCAAAGCTTCAAGTTTAGATTTCTTTTGATCATATATTGTAATTTGTGAGGTTGTGTATTTGTTTCTCAATTTGTATCAAGCTGTGTATTTGTGAGGCTTGAGGTTTTGTCATGGAATAGTCATAAGGGGATATTGTTAGGTCAAGTAGTTTCTAGGTTAGCCAGATTTCGTACAAAACGCTAATTGTGTATTTGTTTTTCAATTTGTATAGTATTTTTGAGGTCTAAGGTTTTGTCATAGAATAGCCAAAAGGGGAGATTGTTTGGTCGAATAGTTTCTAGGTTAGCCAGATTTTATACAAAATGCTTTTTGTGTGCAATTTGTTTTGCGAGTTGCCTACTGAAGAAACACAAATCATAGAATCTCATGGTAAGTTGCTCTTAACGTTGCAAAGGCTTTAGGATCACACACACTCATAAAATCCATTAGATTCTATAACTTGTGTTTCTTTAGTAAGCAGCTCCTAGAACAAATTATTCACAAAGAGCATTTTGTGCGGAGTCCAATAAACCTACAAACTACTCGACCTAATAATCTTCCTCTTTGGCTATTTCGTGATAAAACCTCAGACCTCACAAATATACAGTTTGATTCACAAATGCTTTAGGATTGCACACTCATGAAATTGCATATTCATATGGTGTACATTTGTTAGAGGTGTAAATGAAAGGTTTTCTAACTATTAGGAGCAAAATGTAATTTTACAACATTGCATGTACATCTATTAGGGGTGTAAATTTTTTAAACTGTAATTTTGGTATCCAAGATATAACCCTAGCAGCCCCTAAACTTGTTTTTTATATAGTTGAGGTGAAATTATAGTTTCACCTCTAACTCATAAAATTACAATTTGACTTAGGGGATGAAGGAAAACGAGTTTGGAGGCTACTAAGATTGTATCTCGAATGCCAAAAATAGAAAGGGCTGGAAAACATGTTTGTTATGTAGCAGAGGTGAAATTATAGTTTCACCCCCGACTCATTGTAAAATTCCACTTGATCTTAATAGTTTATTTCACATTCTCTTTGGGAACAAAGTAACTTTAGTATCACTATGATTTATGTTTAGTTCCAGCTTTAGACAAGTGAACCAAATACTAGATACCTTTATAAAGATCTTTAAGCATACACGTACATTGATTGGGATTCTTGGATCTCCATATTTTAATTGTACATGGAAAATTTCTTTCTAGTAAGAAGGAAAATGAAAGTGTTAAAGATGTTAAATTGAGCTGTCAGTTAGCTTTAATATCTCAAATTTTCAATTCTTGCCCTTTTCATCTTGATGGTGTGTGTGGTTTTATATACTCTTTATGAACTTGGTATCGGAGTGAAAGTTTCTTCTCATAAACACAACACTAAGAAATATATCCTTTGCGCAACTGTCTATTGCAATGACAGATGAAGGTGACACCCAAAATTCTTTGTAGATTGATTCCTATATCAATTAGTATACATGTTGGATCTCTTTCAAACTCTCCCAATCAAGCTGTTTCATTGATTTCTCCATTAATAGTTTACTTGGCCTCTTTGTCAAGTCGTTTCATTAGCCTCTTTGTTGAGCCGTTTCATTGGTCTCTATCAACGTTGATTTAGTGGCTTTTCTGTCAAAGTCGTTTAGTGGCCTCTTTGTTAAGCCGTTTCGTTGGCATCTTTGTCAAGCCGTTTATCAGCATTGTCGAATCCTTTGGATAGCATCCCTATGGAGCTTGTCCAATTAAATTTTGAATGGACTTGTTAACATGTCATTGGAACGTTACAAACTCAAAACTACTTTATTTCTTCACCTTGAGTTTGAGAGGGATGTTAGAGAATCTTAAATATATTATGCCTATTATGTGTGTAAATTTACTTTATTTCAAGTTGAAGATATCTTTACAAAAGTTGTTCATTAGGGAATTATTTATTTATTTATGTTTTAAGTTGGATATTGGAAATATCTTTGCTCCAACTTTGAGGAAGTGTTAAATCAATTTTTTATTTTGAAATAGTTAAATCTAGTTGTTAATCAGCTACACTATCTCAATTCTCTTCTTATCTTTCTCTCATTTTGCTTATCATGTATTGTTCTTATGCTCCTTCTGAACTAGTATATTTCAACATCTTGTTGCTTTTACCTTTTTTCATTATGCATTTCAATCACCAAAAATCTTTCCATTAATTTTTGATACAAGTGAAAAAGAGAGTGGATTCTTTTCCTTAATCAAAATTTGTTTATAGTGTATCACTTTAGAAACAAAACCCTAAAGACTTAGGTCTCTTTTCTTCCCTTTTTCTTAATGGAAATAGAAAACAAAGGATCCAGAGAAGACGAATCACAAGAGGAGGCGAGCCTCTGTTTCTTTTGAACACACAACTATTTTCCTTTTAGAGTTCCCTATTTTTTAATGACGTTATGTTTTTTATCCATAAGTCTTATATTTATGGTGTCAATTAGGGTTTTCAAAGCTTATTTCTTTATTTATATATAAGTCTTTTAATTTAAGGGACATCAGTCATAAATAATTAATTAAGTGAAATCATTGGTAAATAATTATGTTCGACTGATTTCACTTAAATTGTAGGACTAACATTTAATATAGTGAAAAGGTTTTGGAAACCCTAATTAATACTATAAATATAAATTTATATCATGGATAAGACAGGTTGTTGGGAACTAAAAAGGAAACTCTAGTCAAAAGGAAAAAATTGCTTGATGGCAAGAGTTAGATAGGTGTTGCTCCTCGTCTTTTTGCTTCTCCAATATCCCTTGTTTTCTCATCCTTTGTGGAAAAGGGAGATAAAACATCAAGTCTCTTAAGGATTTTGTTTCAACATTTGTACGCTATAAAAAGGGCTTCAATTAAGGAAGGATTAGTAATCCATGTTCTTCTTCACTTGTGTGGTCAAGAATTATTGAATCAGTGGAAAGACTTTTGATTATTGAAGTGCAAAATGTAATAAGATAAAACATCAAGGAGAGATGCAGCTAGGATTCAAGTAGGGTGTTTGGGATCTAACAATGGTATTTAGACACCTTAACAAAAGAAACCTAGTTTTCGATCATACTCTGTAGCCTATAACTAACTTGTTGTACATCATTGTATAATGGTTATCTTATTCCCTATATTTGGTTCATTAGTCTTTTTGCAGCTCAGGCAGGAGCTTCAAGAGTTATTGCGGTGGAAGCCAGTGAGAAAATGGCTGCAGTAGCAACACAAGTAAAAACCTAGTTCTTGTCTTCAAAGTCACCTCCTTATTACATCTGATTGTTCATTGCCCCCTTCTTCTTTAGTTTGATTAATTGCAGAATGCAAAAGATAATGGCTTCTGGCGAAGCAGACCCGAAGGTGATGGAAATGAACATAGCACTGGGGTCATGGAAGTAGTCCATGGTATGGTTGAAGAGGTTGGTAAATCCTTGCAAATTCAACCACATAGTGTTGATGTATTACTGAGTGAATGGATGGGCTATTGCCTGCTATATGAATCAATGCTCAGCTCAGTTCTCTTTGCTCGAGATCGGTGGTTGAAGCCTGGAGGGGCTATTCTCCCTGACACAGCAACTATGGTGAGTTCTTTTTGGTTTATCACTGGTGGTTCAATTGATGTTCTGGAGTTCATAGTAGGAGGTGGTGTTTGGATATGTTTTTAAAAATTATTTTTTGTTTTTAAAAATGAAAAACAAGTAAAAGTTGTTTGGTTGTCCATTTTTAAAAACATGTTTTCAAAAATAAAAAATAAAAAATTATGACTAAGAAGTTGAAAATGAAAAAAATTTGTTTTCATCATTTTTAAAAAATGTTATCTAATAAAATATAACTTTTCCCACCAAACAATTATTTTACTCATTTTAAAAATAAAACCAAACACATTAGCATCATTTTTAATTTTTTGAAAACAACTTTTAAGAAACATCACCAAACTCATTGTATTTTTGAAAACATCATTTTTAAAACATATTTTTCATTTTTTAAAAATAATTTTTAAAACATCATTTTAAAAAGGATATCAAACACACTCTAATTACTTTTCCTTCTCCTATTTCTTTTTTCAGTTTGTTGCAGGATTTGGAAGAGGTGCTACCAGTCTTCCATTTTGGGAAGATGTGTACGGTTTCAATATGTCTTGCATAGGCAAGGAACTTGTTCAAGATGCTGCTCGGTTTCCTATTGTTGATATTGTGGCTGATAACGATTTAGTAACTGATGCTGTGCTTCTGCAGGTTAGTGTCTGACTTCATTTTTTAAAGTTCTTGGTTATACTGTTAATTGCTTTGTGGTTCTGTAATTCTGTAATAATGTCTATATTTGTACTTTATTCACTTGCATGAGATGAGGATTTGTTGTAAAGAAAAGTTTTGAGGTATAAGTCAAAGAAGGTTATTATATATGAAGCTATTAAATCAATAACTGGAACCTTTTTTTTTTTTTTTTTTTATTTGCTGATTTCGTTTGCCCTCTATATGTACAGAGTTTGAGTTTTCTCAATGCTTGCATGGGATTTCATAAGAAACACAACCTAGAATTTAGTTGATTAATTGCAAATTAGCTTTGAGGATTGATTTGTCTTTTGAAATCTTTTGCATATTAGACCTTCGACCTGGCAACAATGAAGCCTGATGAAGTGGATTTCACGGCTAGTGCAACCAAAATCGGGCGGTCTAGAAAGCAACTCTGTTGAATCAAATTCTACAACCTGGTGTTATGGGGTTGTTTTATGGTTCGAGACTGGTTTTACCAGCAGATTTTGCAAAGAAAAGCCAGTTGTTTTGTCAACATCCCCTTATACTCCAAAAACACACTGGTCACAGACCATCTTCACTTTCTGGGATCCAATAGCAATCGCATCAGGAAACTTCAGCGCCAATAAAACAGCAGCAATTGGTACAGATACCTGTCCAGCTGGGAGAATTCATTTGCGCGTCAGCATTGCCCGTGCCGCTGAGCATCGCAGCATTGATATCTCTCTAGAAACCACTGGTGTTGGTTCTGATGGTCAGAAACGCAGTTGGCCGGTACAAATATTTAATCTCTCCTAAAACATTGACAGACTAATAGCACAGATCATGGCCTCTGGCATGATTTTTTGATTGCTTAAAGCGAGGTCTTTTATCAATTTATTGGTTAATTTTTTATTTTGAGCATCTCTTTACAGTTTTAAGTCAAGTCTAATTTTATTTTTAACTGGTATGTTTACATTCATTTCCAGGAGTCTGTAAATGTACCATATCATTCACATTTAGCATACGGAAAAATTTTGTACTTGTATATAAAGACCTTATCTTCAAATGACCGTTAAAATTAAGATTCGGATTCTTTACATAAAATAAGAAATACGTAATCTACAGTTGTTTTTAGCTGCGCCTGGAAAAACATTAAAACATCATTTGTGTTCCCGAAAATATTAAAACAGCTTTGTGTCCCTGGCTGATTTCTTTGGACAAAAATACCCCTTAAGCGGTCTGTAGATGCCGATCCCTTTTCTTCTCCAAACCATTATCCACTTCAAACAAAACTCTACTCTTCTGTTATGTGTTGGCATTCACGCCGTTAGTAATTTACCTGAAATGTTGCCATTCATGTAGTGATTGTGTCACTTAACGCTTTGTAGGTGTGTATTAGTATCTGACATAGCAATGTAACGTTACTAGTGACATGTGATATAGCATTAATAATGGCTTGTGATCTGGCGTTAATGGCTTGTTATTTGATATTGTTACTGGCAAGTGATGTAGGTTACTAATGGCATGTGATGTATCACATTGCAAATAGGATGATTTAGCTTTACTAAAGCCTTGTGATGTGGTGTTACCAATGGGATGATTTTAAGTGTTATTAATGGCATACTAATGGCATGATAATTTTTTTTTTCTTGGGTTGGCCTTGCAAACAGACTAGAGTCTTGCTGCATTGTTGGTATGAAAGGAAACGTAACTTTACCTTGCGTTGTCAATTTAAAACCATCCAACAACAGAAACCAACATGCTTTCTTTGATGCATACCATCAGAGTGAAGCAGTTCATTTTTGAATTGCAAAACCTTGCTCCAAAGAATCATCAATTTGCAGTCCCATAAATTTGGTTGAGTTATTGCAAGCTTAAATTATATATCTCAGTCCTATAAATTAGGTTGAGTCATTACACGTTTAAATTCCTTCTACAGTTTATACGTATCTCTCTTTATATACATTTATATATACGATTAATTTTAAGTACTTCATTTATCTATAATAAACCATCAATACCTTTTCCAAGTGCATTCATGATTACCAAATCATACAAATCGGTGATCAAGCAATTTAAAGCATTAAGAATAAAATAGGATAGCTCACAATAATGAGAAATTAATAATAATAATATTAATGTGGTGAGTTTATAGGTTCAGGCTACATTGTAATCCTAGATCTCAAACTTAATACATCATCAACAAATTTAATCTGGGATTATCTGCCTAATATTCGTTGAAAATCTTGATAAAAATCTTCTGAAAATCAGCTTAATATCTTAATATAATTATCGGCCCAGAATTCGTCTTTTTGCTGGACCCAAACTTATCATCCTCGCACAACCAATCCAAATCGCTGAGTACACCCATTAAGCAAGCCCGGTGTGTCGCACTCAATGGCCAGACTCAGCAAGCCCATTGAGGAAGCCCGGTGTGTCTCTCTTGGTGTGTCTTCATGTGTGCTTTCTTCTCATGCAGCGAATACATGTCTCACACTTGGCATCCGCTTGCTAATTCAACTTTCCATGCATGTTTGTCTCGCACTTGGCTTTCACGGGTAAAATTGCTTGTGCACATGGCTCTTCTTACTCTGTTAGCACATGGCATGATCTTGAATGACACATGGCTTGAACTTGGTAATTTATTCCTTTGCCCTCAACTTCCATAATTTGCACTTTAGCCAGCCATATATCTCGATTTTTGCCTTGAAAAGTTATTATTTTATTTTTTGACATTCTTTATAACTCACCTACAAATATTAACGAAATAAAAATTAAAACGTCCCTAATTACTCAAGTTTTTATCACAAATAATGAGAGGTTTTTTAGTACAAAATAATGCTGATTTTTAACACTTATCAGTTATTAGTACTTCTTCTAATTCTAGAGTATGGACTCTTCCTATAGATGGGAAAGTAGCCACTGCTGCTATTTATGCTTCTTTGACTACATCGCATCCTTACCTCTATTGGACTAGGCATATTTGGGCCTATTTTTTTTATTCCTCATTCAAGATAAATGCTAGTCTTGAGAGTCATACATAATAGATTATCCACAGATCTATCTCTTCAACGTCGTGGTTATATTTTCCTTTCTAGCTGTCAATTATATTGGTCTCTTGAGGAGAGTGTGGGGTATTTATTTCTGATCTGTCCTTCTACGGTTGGTCTTTGGTATTCTTTGTCCTCCGCTTTTGGTTATACTATTTACCTATTTAAAACTGTTATTGATTTGGCAAGCTACTATAATTGCTAAATTTTGTTTTTAACTACAAATACTTTGGAAGGTTGATATAATTGCAATTTTTTGAATTATTTGGCATACTCATAATAATATTACTTTCGAGGGGAAGTATCATTCCTTTCATAAAGTCTTATCCTTTATTTGACGTATTATTCGAAAGGCAGATTATCTGAACTCTAGGGTTATATGGAATTCAGTAAATGATCGTGTGACTCTACGTAAGCTCCATATTCTTGCTCATCCTTCTAAGGCTCCTCATATTATAAAGGTTGTTTGGGCTTCTCCTCCTGTGGGTTAGATTAAGATTAATACCAATAGTTCTTCTTTTTGAGTTCTTGATTTAGTTGGTTGTGTTGAAGTTTTTGGAACTTACCATGAGCTTTTCAGGAGTGCTTTGCTATTCCATTAGGAATAGGTTATGCTTTCAAGGCAAAGTTGACAACTGCTATTCATACCATTCAGTATGCTTGAAATTACCATTGAACGAAACTTTTATTGGAAAGTGATTCTGCTTATATGGTTTCGCTTATGTGGTTTCACTTCTTCTCGTTCGCTCTTCAAAAGTCCCCCAGCATTAGTGTTCAATTTGGATAGATATCTTTTTTATTTACGAAGTATGGATTTCAAGATGACTTATATTTATGTATGACTCTCAAGACTAGCATTTATCTTGAGAATGTTTTAGTTTCTCGTTCTCCTTCTTTTGTTTGTTCCACTTGGTGATAAATAACTCCAGACTTTTTTAGGCCAATTCCTTCTGATGATTTACTTGGCAAATACCGTTATCGGTTTACTTAGTTTAGGCTATAGGGGGTAGATACTCATTTTTCCTTGCACGACTTTTCTATTAAGTTTTTCTGGTTAAGTTTATAATGGAGCTTGTTATATAGTTTGATTTGCAACGTTTTGGTTTTTACTAAATCTTTTATTGTCATTCCCTTCCCATGATTAAGTTATATTCGGTTTGAGATTGTTTTCTTGTGTTTTTGGCTTTTTGCCTTACTTTTCTTTGTCTGTTTCATTTATCTTTTTAATAAAAGGTTGGTTTTAACTAACAAACTTACATAAAAAAAAAAATGTGGTTATTAATTATTAAATTCTAATAGCCCATTAAAAGTTCATTTTTAAAAATTAAAAACTTAAAAAAAAAAAAAAAAATTCTCTCATAACTACTATATATTCATACAATTCCTGTATACTACCTAAATTCTCATTATAGTTATGAACAATTAATAGTATTTTGTTTATATTGCTTATATTGCTTTTTGCAGCAAGTGAGCTTTTTTTTTTCTTAAATATTATTTTTGTTATCAATTTAATTATAATCAATTTAAAATTTTGATTTTTTAAGTACAAGTATTATGTGATCGATAGACATAACTTAGATAATCTCCAATGTTGGATACCAAATTTTACATCATTTTGGTGTCAAAAAGGTATATATACTAAATTTTTTGACACCAAAATTTTTTATACTCCAATGTGTTTTATATCAAATTGGTATAAATGATATTTTTAAAAAATATTTTATACATAATTTTTTAATCAATATATATTAAAAAATTAAAAATATATTAAAATATATTCAATAATATATTCATTTTAAATATCTTAATAAAATATTTTAAATAAAATATTTTTATAATAATTTAATATATATTTTTAATTAAAATAATTTATAGTTCAACATCAAAATTGGTGTTATGAAGATTATAACACCAAATTTAATATTATACTGTTTATTGACGTCAAGAAATTGTCTTGAGAAAAGACAATTGGTGTATTTGTTGGATCGCTTTACATGTTTTAGCAAAGCTGAGATCCTAAGCTAAGAGATGTAATTTAAAAAAAAAATGAAAAAAAACTAAGCTGCTCTATTGCCGCGGTCTGCAAACTGCAGATGTGCAGCACTGTATATATAGATGATTTACAGTAAGACCATCTCTAACATATCACCAAATTGGTGTAAAACACCAATTCGATGATAAATAGCTCTGCAATGTGAGATGAAGATAGTGTAAATGCACGAAAATCAAGAGATAATTTGGTGTTTATGCTATGGTTTGACACCAAATTTGGAAGCCACCCACGTGCACCACTTTTACTTTTCAAAATTCCAATAATGGCCCTCTTATAATATCTAAAACAATTTTTATTCCATTTATATCCTTTACCATATTTAATATATTTATATAATTTGATTAATAATTGTAAATAGAAATTAAATAATTATAAAAAATTTATACCATTAAAAATATTTCATTAAGATATTTAAAATGAGTATAATATTAAATATATTTTTAAGTTTTTAATATATATTATAAGTAATATATTAATATAAAATGAATTAAATTATTTTATGTATATAAAAAATTATTATTTTAATAATTACTTAATAGAATTGATAATATTTTTAATGCAAAAACCCAATAATATCTTAAATAGCAATAACATTAACATTATTTTGAATTAAAAATACATGTTTAAAAAAGAACAACAACAACAACATAATCTAAAAGTAAAATATTTGATATAAATACTTCTAAACAACCATTTAAAAATTTGGAAGGTCATCTCTACTTCCTCCATAATCACTTTTCATCCAACGATGAAGATCATTTATTGTTAGATTTTTATGTCATACCTAGGATAGTATGTGGATAAAAAAAATTAAGTGAATAAACAATACGTTAGATAAAAATGAATTGAAAAATATTAAGTGATTAAAAAATTAGATGAAAATATAATGAGAATAATTTATTGTAAAAAACTTTTAAAAAAATTGTGAGTATTTAATAATTTTTAATATATTGTGAGTAATTATTTGATAATAAAAATTTTATATCAAATAAATAAATTAATATTAATTAAAGAATTATATATGAAATACTCTTTGAAGATATTTTTTACATCAATTTGGTATTATATACATTGGAGTAAAAAAAAAATTGATATAAAAAAATTTGATATTAATTTTAAAATGACGTTAAATTTGATACTGAACATTAAAGATGGCCTAAGTACTATAATTGTCAACTTCCATTAATGTTTTATTTTTAATTATTATTATTATTTATATTTTATCATTTTCTTGTGAAAACTGATATAAATGCTACAATTTTTTTTTTTGTCATGCCCCACTTTTTTTTGGGTCAAATTTCGTGCAAAGACTAGTGTCGGTGCTTTGAAGAAAGTGAACAACTACGATGAAAAACACAACGGTCCAAAACCCAAAACCCAAAAACCAAACAAAGAGACAAAAATTTATGTGGTTTGACGATGAAAAGGTTTGTTGTATAAAATGTTGGTCCTATCAGGTGGGCCTTTGAAAGTGATGCAGTTTTTGTAATTAAGGCAATGCTATTTCAAAAATAGAAAGGAGAATATTTTTCATAATTGGAATAAAAAAACGACAATTTTTCATCAATTATTAATTATTAAATACCCATTCACACCACCCAATTTCCAAATTCAGCCCTCTCTCATTCTCTCTCATATCAATAAATGTTGCGTGTAAAGTGCTTTGATGTAATAGGGAATGACTTATGAGACCCGCCTGCATGCCTAACATCAGCATTTAGTGTTGATCCATTACCATCGATCAAGCTGGCTAGAGGAGAAGTAGGATAGGTGCCCAAATATAAATAAAGTAGGTTTGGTGGGAAGGTGTAGCGAAATTTCAAAGCAACAGTCAGCTGATAAAATATTGACTAATAGATAGTGGAAAAACGAGAAAAAATTAGTAGGATCCTTTCTAATGATACAGTGGTGGACTTGGTGATGGTTATCTTGAAACCCAATGACTTAGTTACTTTCTATTTATAGAAATACGATGGTGATATCATTTTGATGGTGGTGGATTTAGTGATGCAGTGGTGCTATCGATAGAAATGTAAGAAAAAGTTTGATGGAAATGAATAAATACTGGGGTTGGTGATGGTGATTTTGACGTATAAACTTTAATATTCAAAATAACTTTTTTGTACATTCAAAACCATTAATTTATTTTTATTATACTGTACACTAATATTATTATTTATGTGAAAGAGATAAAAATGTAGTGTTGAAAAGGTCTAATATAATCAAAGCTAAACAGTCAAAGGGGGAGGACAGGACTCGATGTTGGTGACACTAATTGGAATTTTAAAAACTAAAAATTAAAATTTGTTAAAAAAAAAATAAATAAACCAACTCGTGCATCTCATTTTGGTTAAAAAAAATTGAAGTTCGTCTTAAAAATTATAAGTATTATCTTTCTGTAATTGTAAACTCATTTTTAACCGTGCAAATTACAGCTCTTGGATCCGATTTGACACTTTTTTTCTTGTTTTTTTCGTTTTCTTTTCGAATACCCATCAACCCCATCAAAATAACATGTAATTAATTACATGAAGTTTCTTGGAAAAACACATCAGACACGACACAAAAGATACATTCCTCCTTCCAACGTACACCCACATGTGCTGCGCCCACTCATCACCTATCATTTTTTCCAACTTGACCAAAACTCAATTTCATTTACAAACGTGTTCTTTTGTTCTTTCTTTTATTCCTTTCAAAATTTTAAAATCTACCCATCATTTATATAAACATGTATTTGAGTCGGATTTGAATCTCACGTTTGTCATAAATCAGTAAATTAATCAGATTTTCAGTACTACAATAATTAATTTAAATATATATAAAAGAAATTCTGAATCTCAATTCTGATGTCATGTATCATCAGGCGTTAGATGTCATTTGTTTGTCAACTTCTGATCCATAGGAAAAAATAAATAAAAGCATTATCTGTTGTTTCTTTGATTTGTTTTCCTGAATTTCTTTGGCTGTTGTTTGAAGTACTAGTGGATAGATATTAGAATTGTTTATTGTATATTAACATTTTCAACATGATTACTTAGATATTATAAGTCAGGTTTAATTAAAGATAATGACCCTACATTTCAGGGTCATTATCAACATCAACTTATATATAATAATAATAATAATGATTATAGGAAATGTGTAAAATCAAAACGATGAACTGAAAGAACTTGTAGTTGACTAGATATTATTTTTTATCCAAGTTTCTTTGCTGGGCAGGTTGCGTATATGAATCATATCTCAATTTGTAAGAATTTTTTTCTCATAAACGAGCTTTTATATATTCTTTTAAAGGTTGAATGCAGATTTTTTTTTTTTTTTCCTTGCATGAGTATTTTTAAATTTTAAAAATTAATTTTATTTTTTTTATTTTTTCTAATTGATCTAAACCATTCATCTTTTAAATTGACAGTTTAGATTCATTTTAAAAAATATATAGTTTTTATATTTAAAATTAAATATATCTCGATCGTTTATTGTCAAGACGGACGATTAAGAATTTTTAACTCTTTTAATTTTTTTTTTCTTATAAAAGCAAGGGTAACTATGTCATTTTCGTCAGAAATTAGTTAATCAAGAGCAATATTATCTCTTTTCTCTATTTTGTCAGCCTCCAGTTATCTTAAACAGTCAAATCTTAATTTAACGGAGGAGGTCATTACAAAAAGCAATTGATTTCCATGTATAATAATACAAATATTCAAAGGCTTTTTAGTAATTTTCTTAATTTAGCTTTATTATAATTGATTGTGTGTATATATATCAATTAAAAGATCATTTGCATCAAATTTAGGAAAAAAAAATTCCTTAACTAGCTATTAATATTAATCACAGAAACTCCATTAAATTAAGAGTTCACAAATGTTAGTAGTACTATTAAACTTTGAGATCCAAAAAAGACCACTAGAATACATTTATATGGTATTCCTGTTTTATAATAAATAGAGCAAATTATAATTTAACTATAAAATATATATTTTTTATTTTTACTACAAATAATTCACCCATCTTTAGATCATTTTCCTTATTACAAATAAATGTAAAGGTAATTGGTGTAGTGTGCTGGTAGAGAAGACAAGATAATGGTTACTAGATTTGGTTGATCTTAGTGCCAATGGTAATTTGATGAGCAATGATGACTCATCCATATTCAAACCTAAAATGTAAGAATGAGATTGTATAAGATTTGCATTTGAAGGTCACATTTTTAACCAATGGGTCGTTTGTTTTTTTATCTGAAGACTGAATAGTGCTGCTGAAGACTGAAAGCTGAATAGTGAATGAAATCTGAAATCTGATTGACATATTTGTTTTTCTTTTCTTATCTCTGAATGTATAATAATCTTATTTGTTTTTAAAGTTAAAATTATCTGATTACTAGTAATTTGACATTTATATCCTTTTACTATTAGTTGTTGTGTAATTTTATTTAATATGATACAAACAATTGTAATAAATTATTTAACAAATATTAAAACACTTATATATATAGTATATTTTTATTTATAATTAAAATAAGATTAATTACTATAGTAGAATCAATTAAGTTTATATGTTCAAATAAAAATAAACAAAATAATCTTAAATTGAATTACAATTATAACAAAAGTTGAAATTGTAACATATATATAGCATTTTTATTCATAATTAAAATAAGATTAATTAAAGTAGTAGAGTCAATTAAATTTATATATTCAAATAAAAATAAATAAAATAGTTTTAAATTAAATTACTATTACAGCGAAAATTGAAATTATAAAGTAATATATATTTTCTGATATAATTAAATAAAAATAATCAAATACTTAAACAAATTGATTTGTAATTTGGTCTCTGAGTTGTTGCATAAACATTTTATCAATAAAGATTCTTACTATAATTTAATTAGAGAAATATAGTAATCCAGCTATAAAAAAAAAAAAAATTGATGTTAAGATGTTTAGGGTTTTTATTTTTCAATGTTGTTTATTAAAGTATTAAAAGAAATTTTTATAATATAAAACTAAAACAAACTTGGAAACATATTATTTTAGGAAGGATAAACTTGAAATAATATATTTATAAATCATTAAGTAATTTTGTATTAAGTGATAAGTCAAAAAATTTTACTTTTTTTTTTTTTAGTGGTTTTTGGGTGGTTTTAAGTGGTTTGACCACTTAAAAAAACAAATAAAAATCTATTAATTAGCCAAATTCAGCCCTATTAAGTGTTAAGTGAAAAAAACAAACAACCCCCAAGTCTTGTCACTGTCCCGACGTTGTTCTGCTTTATTTTTTTATTTTTATTTTGTCTATTACATGGCTACATTTGAATCTATATACTCTCTTTTGTAATAGATCTATCACAGAAGTCTTTTTTTTTTTTTTTCTTTTTCTGGTTTCCTCTTTTCGATGAGATTGAAAATAAAATATCATGAGGTCTTTTCATGTTCCCATTTTGTTAAATGAAGAGTGGAGGTGCATTATCAGAAGCCATGCAATTATTTTTGTTGTTTTATATATATATATATATGAGATTATTCTTTGTTTCATAATTAATCATTATTTATTCTCCTTTTATTATTATTTTTTTTTTAGGTATGAAACTTGTTGTAGTATTTAAATATATACTTTTCAACTAAATAATTTTTATTATATTTTAAAATTTAATTTGTAAAATTTATGCTTAATTTAGTCCATGTGAAAATTAGACCTACACTATGCTCCTAATTGCTCATTGGTCATATAGTACGACTCATGCTTGCCCCATGTACAAGCATGTTTAGCTTTTCTCTAGCTTTTAATATTCTTCATAACTAAAATGATAAAACATCTTCATGCCAAACTTTTCAAAACATTTTCTAATTTGTATTGATAGACAGATATAGACTTGTTGGAAAAAAGAACAATATCTCACTAATTGAATTATTTACATGCAATTATTTTTGTAAAATCAAAGCAACAATTTTCATGCAATCATTTATTTTTCTTATTCTTTTTTGGTGTTAAACATGCTCGTGATGTTGTTGATCATACTTGATAGATATATTTAGTTAAAGTGAATCAAGTAACTTAAAATTATGTATCTACTTTTCTTTTTCGATTGTCAAATTATATGTATACGGTTTAAATCTATTTGAATCTCCTTGTACCTAAATAGTGTAATTAGCTGGTTAAAAAAAAAAAAAAATTGGTTCACTGATTTTATCCATTCTAATAAAAAGTTAGCCAAACCCATAGTCTGTTTGTACTATGATCTCTTTAAAATAACATCATTAATTGCATTATTTGTGCTTCACATTTTAAAATTTGATCCAGTACCATTTAACGTTTTACATTCATTACAACAGTTTACTAATAATTACTAATGGTCTAGTGCAAAGGCTAGAAGTGGCCCATAAATAAACCCAGAAAGCTAAAATATTTCGAATACCACTTATTTAGAATAAAAACAACAAAAAATTCCCAATGATTGAAATTAACATTTGAATTAATTTCAGCCATTATATTGAGATTTATTGTTGCACAATTTACTGCTTTAAATATAATAAATTAGTTAAAATTGGCAAAAGTAATCTTATGAAATTAGGGTTTTTTTTTTCTTTGTTTTTTTTTTTCCTTTTCCTTTTACCTACATGTGATGCTCATCAATTAGTTTTTGACCAAATTTGGTGATTTGTTAAAATTATTTTCTCATTAATTGATAAGTGTGGAAAAAGAGTAATATAAATATGTATCATTAGGTTTTGAGAACGTGTCAATTTGAGATTAAATTGTCATGATAATGATTTGATGGGTGATTGTATATTTAGCTTAGTATTTTTCATTTCACATGCATAGTATCTAATTATTCAATGTATTCAATTTTTACAAATTTTTCTTTTTATTATTCCAGTAATTATGATGGTTTTTCGTATGGATTTTGGGACCCATTTAATATACAAAAATGGTAAAAGTTAAAAAGACTTATTACAAAATATTGGCATTTATGGGTTAAAATCAATCTGAGTGACAAGATTTATTTTAAATTACATGATTTGCTTGTCACTATGATTATGGTACCCATGGATTCTATGGAGAATAAAGCAAATGATAAAAAAAAATTAATCAAGGGGGTTCATGAATTGATGAAGAAAAAAGAAAATTTGTTTAAAATTATTAGACATATGAGATGTCTTATCTCTAAAATTTGTGAGAAAAAAAAAAAATCTATAGTCTTTAATGGGAGTGTTATCTTCAAGGACAATATGGGAGATTTAGGCGATCAATGATGATCATGCACTGTATACTACTTTCCAAAACTTTAAAGATTTAAATTAAAATCTATGAGTATAGAATTCTAATAAACGTTAAAATATATAATAATACAAATAATAATAACAATAATAATGTGATATAAAGAAAAGCTAAATTAAATTTTGATCCAGTTCGGTTTAGTGTTTTACATCCTTTACAAATTACAACATTTCACTAATAATCATCCTGGTCCACTGCAAAAGCTAGAAATGGTTCATAATTATGTCATATCACTTTTTAAGGGATGGTGTCAAAATAGTTTCCCGAGTTTTCAAAAGGCTATGTAGTTGGTCATAAACTGACAACTCTTCACGTGCACATTTCTCAAATCTCAATCACAATTGTTTGTCCACGTCATGTGTCTCTTTTAAATATCTTCTTCTTGTGCCCTTTACTTTATCTTATTTTCTTTTTACGGACATTTTATTTATTATTCCATATTATTAATTAGTTAATTACATTTATTTATACAAAAATTTTAATTTACTCCTTAATTTTTAATAAAATATTATTATTTTTATTTATCTATAAATTTTAAATACTTATCATCCTTAATATTTAAAAAATTTATCAATTTAATCTCTCTATTTATTGATTGTTAATCAAACTTAACGTTTGAAAGGTATTTTGATCTCTTTATTCTAAGAACCATTTAAAATTAATCAATGAAAAATTATAAATCTTCACCGTCTATAACAATTGTTACATATAAAGAAGATTTATAGAGTTTAATTATAATTTATGATGTGTGACTTTAGATTTTTTATTAGAGAGATTAATTTGATAAGTATTTAAAATACATAAATGAATAAAAAAAATAATATTTTTTTAAAGGTTAAATGACTAAATTTAAATTTCTCCTATACTTATATACTTTAGAATGAAATATAACATAAATGTGATTATTTATAAATATGTATTATCTTAAAAATAAATAAATTAAAAATAGTAAAATTTAATAAAACTTGCCTTTATGCACCCTTCAAACACTTATTAATAATTAAAAAGGAATAAAAAATAATAGTTATTTTTTTGAGTTGATAGTTTGTATTGATTTATTGAAATATAATAAATATAAATGACATACTTAAGGCAATATTAACACCATTAGCTGTATAGACATGATTTACACCAAAAAAATGCATGTCAGGAAACACATCCACACAGCCCTACGATGACAGGTTCTATTTATAGGCCATTTATAGGGCCACTGACATACATATCCTCCCACATTTCTCACATTTCTCTTTCATTTGCACATCACACCCATGAGCAAATAAGTGCGCCCAGCCAACAACCAGACAATCACCCTTTGTAACCATTTTCTCTACTTTCGACTTTTGAGACAGCAAGGGTATGGCGTGTTCTAAATGGAGGCAAAGGACGAGGCAACGTACGCTTTTTGTCTCTATTTTTAATGAGTGTAAGTGGGAAAATGAGAAAAAATTAGTAGGATATTTTCTGATGACACAGAGGGGGTGGTTGCCGTGGACCTGGTGATGGTAAGGCCATCTCCAACATATATGAATATCCAATTTTATACCATTTTAATATTTATATCAAATTTTTTAACATCAAATTTTTTTATACTTCAATATACTCTATATCAAATTGGTGTAAATTATATCTTTAAAAAATATTCTATATATAATTCTTTAATTAATATATATTAAAAATTTAAAAATATATTAAAATATATTCAATATTATACTTATTTTAAAGGTATCAACAGATTATTTTAGATGATATATATTTTTATAATAAATTAATATATATTTTTAACTAAATTAATTTTTAGATCCACACCAAATTTGGTATAATGAACAGTGTAACGCCAAATTTGGTGTTGCACTATTTATTAACACCAAAATTTGCCTTGAAAGAATACAAATGGTGCTCGCGTTGGAGCATGAAAATTTACACCATTTTGGTGTGTTCATTGGAGTGGGTCTGAACTTGAAATGCAATGGCCTTCCGTGACTTTCTATTTATGGAAATATGATGGTGACATCATCTAGGTAGTGACGGGCCTGGTGACGCTGTTTATAGAAATGTGAGAAGAGGTTTGATAGCAAGAAGCAGGTAGTGGGGTTGGTGATGGTGATTTTGACTTGTCAACTTTAATATTCAAGACCATTTTTTTTATATTAAAGTGGTCCAATGTAATCAAAGCTAAACAGCCAATCAGAGAGCGCAAGACTCCATATTAGTGGCGCTAATTTAAATTTTATAAATTAAAAATTAAAAATTAAAAATTGGTTAAACAAAGGCAAACAACTCGTGCATCTCATTTTGTTTAAAAAAAATTAAAGTCCGTCTTAACAAATCTCCATATTATCCTCCCTAACTATAAACTCATTTTAATCATGCAAATTATAAATTTTAGATCCGATTTGACACTCATTTTTCTATTTTTTGAATACCCATTGATCCCGTCAAAAGTAAGATGGAATTAATCGCAGGAAGTTTCCTAAAAAAATACATCAAACATCGTACAAAAGGAACGTTCCCACTTCCAACCTACACTTGCATGTGCTGTGCCCACTCATCACCTAATTGTATCTCCATTTCTTTCAAGTTTACGAAACTCAATCATTTCATTTACAAACACTTTCTTTTGGTCTTTCTTTTATTCCTTTTAAATTTTTAAAATCTACCAATCATGTATATGAACATGTATTTAAGACGGATTTGAATCTCAAAATCCCATAAATCAGTAAAATAACTAAAGTACTATATTAGTTAATTAAAATATCTGTAAAAGAATTTCTCAATCCGAATCCTGATGTCATGTATCATCAAGTGTTAGACATCGTCCATTTGTCAACTTCTGATCCATAGGAAAAAAAAAAATCGAAGGCATTATCAATTGCTTCTTCGATTTGTTTTCCTGAATATCTTTGGCTGTCGTTTGAAGTATTAGAGAATAGGTATTGGGATTGTTTATTATATATTAATATTATCAACATGACTAGTTAAACTAGCTTTTATATATTGTGTTTAAATTTTGAATTCAAAACCTTTTTTCTTTTCCTTGCGTGTATATTTTTAAATTTTAAAAATTAATTTTATTTTTTTATTTTTTAAAATTGATCTTAATCATCCATATTTTAAATTGATAGTTTAAATCCATTTTAAAAAATATCTTTTATATTTAAAATTAAATATATCTCAACTGTTCATTTTCAAGATGGACGGTTGGGATTTTTTAATTCTTTTAATTTTTTTTCTATAAAAGTAAGGGTTCTTATGTTATTTTTGTCACAAATTAGTTAATCAAGGTCTATATCGTTTTTCTTCTTTATTTTGTCAACCTCTAATTATCTCAAACGGTCAAATCTTAATCCAGGGGAGGAGGCTGTTACAAAAAGCAAAAGTGATTTCCGTATGTAATAATGCATATATTTAAAGGCTTTCTAGTAATTCTCTCAATTTAATTTTATTATAATTGATTAGATATATATATCAATTAAAAGATCATTTGCATCAAATTTAGGAAAAAAAAAATCCTAAACTAGCCATTAATATTAATTACAGAAACTCCGTTATAGCAATTTTTAAACGTTCAAATCAATAAATTACATAGAAAAAAATTTGTGTAGGCAGAGCAAATTTCTATTTTTGTTATAAATAACCCACCCGCCTTTAGTAAAAATAAATGTAAAGGTGACTGGAGGGAGGTGCCGTGTAGTGTATAGGTAGAGAAGACAAGATAATGGTTAGTAGATTTGGTTGTTCTTAGTGTGAATGGTAATTTGATGAGCAATGCTAACTCATAGAAATTCAAACCTAAAGAGTAAGCATGAGATTGTATAAGATTTGCATTTGAAAGTCACCTCTTTAACCAAGTCTTGTCACTGTGGCCACCTTGTTCTGCTTTGTTTCTTTGTATGCGTTTGTTACACGGTTATATTTGAATTTATATACTTTGTTTTGTAATAGATCCATCACAGAAGTCTTTTTTTTGGTTTCCCCATTTTGGTGAGATTGAAAATAAAATATCATGAGGCATTTTCATGTTTCCATTTTGTTGAAGGTGCACTATCAGATGCCATGCAATTGTTTTTGTTGTTTTTTTTTTTTTTTTCCTATAAATGACACCAACTGCCCCCACTCGTTTGTTCTTTTCACTTCCTCATCTTTTACTTTCTTTTTTCTTTAATTTGGTTTCCTCCACTGAAAGCAAAAGATGGCCATGGTTGGTTGTTATTGTGATTACAAGAAAGGTAAATATATTTATCGCCTACTTGGTAAGAAAATTATAGTCTTACAAGATTACATTTATATAATTTTATATCTTCTAGAGTTATCACACATGATTACCATGTAACACAACAGTTGAATTTTCATTGAAAACATGAGATTAGATTATTATATTGACTCTATTTATTCTATTTGCATCATTATTATCATTAAATCAGACTTTTACTTCTATTTTTAATACAATTTTATGTCTTCGTAATTAAATTAAATTATAATAAAAATATTATGAAAATAATATTAAAATGAATAAAAGATTATAATGCTTTTGCTTTAAATTATAAGTAATATTACATTGTCCAAAAATTTACCTAAATCGTTATTTAAATAATGTGATAAACTTATGTGTAATTACCATATCATTATTATATCATCTTAAAATTAATGTAGTGGTTAAAACTTAACTTACTATATCATTAGGATAACATTTTTAGACACTCTAGCATTGTTCTTAAATTACATATAACAATAGGAGCTTGACTATTTCAAACTATAAATAGTGAATGTACATATTAACGTAATTGTTTAAATCAACTTTTGTAAAAGAATAACCACTAAATAATAATTAAAAAACCAAACCGTTAATACCTAACACATAATATTAATAGTGGTTATGTTTTTGTTAATGAATAATGTTATGTATTGTAAGTGGAATGATAATATTATTCCAGCAGGTGCTTCCTCTCTTATCTCATCTGATATTTGAGTTTTTGATTCTAGATATATCTATTTCATAAGATCCACAAAAGCTAAGATTACTATATATTAATATTAATTTTAGATGGCTTATTGAGAGTTTCATAAAAAATCTAAACTCTCTTGATTGATTTGTGCTTGTAGAGAAGAGGTGAGTGGCTTTATCTCTTATATAGAAAAAGAGCATTTCTTTGGGTTTAGCTTGTCAAATATAAACCACTATTATGTGTGAAGGTGGACTTGGAAAACCAGGGGCGTAGTGACTTTGAGCGAGTCTATCGGAGAAAAAGACAACCTACAAATGACACCACATTTCATTGGTTTTTAATGTGCGTTAGAAGGTGGCATTTCTGGTCTAGCTAGTTAACTGGAATTAGAATATAATTATACGCGTGTATGGCGTTTCTCAAAATGGAGTATCACGAGTGCAAATCTTTGCATTTAGATATGTTACATTCAGCAAATAATTTAACACGTAACACTTTCTCTGTCGTCTCTCTTCTGCTGGACAGGGGTCTTAGGAGTGTATAAATGGTGCTTATTTTGTAGTATCCTCTCCACTGTGATTTTTCCCCTCATGGTACCCATAGAGTTGCAGTAAAAACTTACTCGACCAATTGAATGAACGTTATACTGCTCTTTGCATTTAAATACATCAATAGTAATTTGTAACATGTAACTTCTTTTTTATTATCTTCTTATATATAACATGAGTAATTGATTGACTGATTGCTGCTTAATGTGAACTAATTAAATGAATAAGGTGTAATGGTGTAGTGGCCAATTTAGAAAATGTGAACCCAAGAAGGTAAGTACGGCTGTTTACACCACTTTACCCTTTGGAGTTGAATTAATTTTCAACTAAAAAATTAACAAAAAAAGAAATCTGCTACACCAAAAATCAAATAGGACACTTTAAAAGTAAGATAGACAATCAAGAGTTGGTTGCTCAAAGAGAGTGAATTATTGTGGTTACATACACTTACACTTGACTCAGGCCTATTATGGAACACTTGATTCGGGTTACACAGGTTATCACTTGTAGTAAAAATTGACCCCGGACTGAGGTTAAGGGAAATATGTTGCAAATTATTTTTGAAGAAAAAACTCATTCCCTTAACTTTAAATTATCATAATATCCCCACTATTTTAGTAAAAAGACAATTATGTCCTCATATTTAATTATTGATTTTTTAAAAAAATGAAAAAAAAATAAATCTGAAAATGAAATTCAAAATAAAAATTCTAATATTGAAATTGAAAAAAAAAAAAAGGATGGACTATGGGCCACTTGTGAAAAATTAATTAAACATTCCTTCTTGGCGCACCAACTATGCTATGTTGAGGATTCCAGTTCTAGGTATGTATAGGCACTGAGAAAAATCATAAGAGTGCAATATATAACCCTATACTTAGAAACCATATTGAATAAAACATCTTCCCTGTTTAATTTGTTATTTGTCTCCCATAATCTTTTGTATCACGACGGACTTGGTTTCAGAAATAGACAATGATTGAAATGGTGCACCATACATTGTCAAGAACATGTGAATTACAAGGTTGATAGCCTGATCAGTCAATTTTTTACTACATGTACCACTAGTAATTGTGTCTAACCTTGAGTCAATTTTTACCATTTGTGACAAGTGATAACCTGAAAGTATGGTTAATTAGTTAATGATGAGTTGGCAAGTAAATTGTTTGTTTGTACCTATTATAACCCCGATATTGGACATAAACATTTGGGGACTATGATTATTATTATTACATTATTATATATAATTTGGATGCGACGGATGGGTGTGGAACCCATACCACACATAATGAATGTTTTGTCCTTAATAAAACTAAAAATTACAATGAATTAGAAATTAATAAAATATAGTGAAAACTTCATTGAAAAATTTACACAAGAAGTTTAGATTTATTTTCAGGTTAGCCTGTGACCACTTCAGATACAGTAATTATTCATTTTAATTTGAAAGTACTTGGAGTGGAGTCAGTTTGAGGTGACTTTATTTGTTCTGCAAAAGCTGGTGTGCACCATAATTAAAATAAAGTGCAAAGTGTAATTTTATTTAAAGATGCTTTTGTCCTTAAGGACATGTTAATTTTGTGGCATTACAGCAACTAGCAACTCTCATGCGTGACAGTTTGGTTTTACAAAGCAGCAAAGTTGGTGATCCTTCATTAGTCTCATATGCATTTAATATAACATTGATGAAATTGGTATATATAGATTCATTGGTGTAGCATATCTATGTACATTTATGGCTAGTTGATTATTGACACCCTGAAGATATACCTAGAAAAGGGGTCCATACACTTTTGAGTGTTGGCATGATTGGTAGTTACATTGTCTTTAATTACAGCTGCAAATTTGAATATTTGATAATCACTTGTCAATAATATAAATAAATCAGGGTCAGAGAATAGGAAAACTTTGTTTTCTTCTCTCTCTTTTTCTCACATTTCGCTTTCATTTTTAATTTTTCACTTTTTTCTGTTTTTCAGGTGATTCTTTTTTTCTCTTTTCAATCTTTCTCTCTCTCTCTTTTTTTTTTTCTTTTCCATTTTGGGCTTCTCTTTGTTTTTTTTTTTTTATTTTTAATTTCATTTCAGTTTTTCTCTCACTGACACCAAATGCACATCAGTGGCTGGTTCACATGGAGTGGAGTGGTAACCACCAAATGTACATTGATATGGTTCGGTGGGACTGAAGATTTCTTCAATTTGTGTGCATATGTGTTCAATTTCAAAGAGGGTTTCAATTTTTACAATTTGTGGTTGATGTGTGCATTTGGGTTTTTTATTATTATTATTTTTTTATTTGTTAATGGAATCTGGATAGATGTTTTACATATTTTTTTTTTTATCAAATTTTTATAGGGTGGACTTTTTTTTTTTAATTTTCTCTCGACATTATCTTGACGTGAGAGTGAGATGTTTAGTTAATTGAGTGTGTGTGGCTTGATTCGGTGTTGGTGTTATAGATTGCAAATTCTGGGATGTGTTTGTGTGTTGTTGGAAGCCCAGAAGATTTTTGGATTCCCAGAAGGTTTTGGAATCTTGAAAACCCAGAACCTTGCTTTCCATTGTCTGGGTTTCCAGGTTTTCTTGCTTGAAAAGTGGAAGTTTTTTTTTTTTTTGTTATTGTTTTATTTATTGTTGTTCCTAGTTAATAATCAATAAGTTTAAATGATATTTGAGTCATTAGATAAGTTAAAAAGAGTATAATAGAGATCTTATAGTATTTGATAAGGTTATTTTAGTTATTTTATGATTTTAGAAGAAAAATGTTAATTTTTTATATGTGAAGTTAACCGTAGGAACAGTTTATCTAATTAAAAAAAAATATCAGGTGTAAAACACTATTATTTTATTTTTTAGGGGTTTCATGATATTTCTAAAACAAAATTACCACCAGTAAAAAAAAATTAAAAAAAAGGCTAAATTTTTCCGTGGTTTCCTAAAAAAAAAAATAGCTTCTCAGTAAAAAAATGTTTTTCTCCACTCAAATTCTATATAAGAGATTAGGGGTGGGCCAAAAAAAAATGGGAACCGACCTGAACTATCAGACCCGATCCGATCTGTGGATATTCGGGTCGGTTCTCATGTTTTATATGAAGGTGTTCGGATCTTAAAAAGGAAAAAACCATGTTTCACGGGTCAAATCGGTTTTATAGGATCAAAATCGACCCGACCCGTGAGCAGAAGCACAAGCGTGATTTCGCATGCCCTTATATAACGTCACACGGTCACACCCAACCCTAGCTAAAAAAATCTGGCCGTGCTCTCTTGCTTGTTCCTGCCGCCGCAGTCCTCCCCTTCTTCTTCTTCCCATCTGTCGCCTTCTCTTTCATTCTTCTCGCCGTTGCCGTGCCCGTCAGTCACACTCTCCTCGTCGTCGGCGTCGGCGTTGCGTTGCCATTGGCGTTGCTGTTTCTCTCGACGCCGTCTGTCATCTCTAACAGTTTGCACCGCCGTCAGTCACGCTCTCCTTGCCGTGGCCGAGCTTCTCCTCGTCGGCGTCGTGGCAGTGAAGCCCCTCTCATCTCTCATCTCTCATTTCTCGCCGTCTATCGCCGCCGTGAGGCACTCCTCCCCGTAGCTGTCAATCCCTTCTCCTCGTCCGCGTCGTCGCCGTGAAGCAAAAGTCCCCGTCACCTCTTATCGCCGTCGCCGTGAAGCTGTTCTCCTCGCCGTCGCCGTAAAGCTCTTTTCCCCGTCACCTCTTCTCGCCATCGCCGTGAAGGTATTCTCCTTGCCGTCGCCGTCGCCGTCACCGTCGCCATCACCAGCTTGGTACTCATCAATCTGTTTCAGACTTTCAGTTTCAGTATTTCAGTTTCAGTTTAAGTATTTCAGTTTCAGTTTCAGTCTTTTACTCATCAATTTGTTTTGATATTGAAGCAGTAACTGATCCGATCCGAATGAATTTGACGAGAAAAGAGCTACTCGCCTCTTCTCTCTTCAAACTAACTGGTCTCTCTTCAAACTAACTGGTCTCTCAGATCTTCTCAGAGACACCAACCCAAAACACTCACTTTTCCCAACACACAGCAACATCTCTCATCTCTCTGGATGGTGGCGTGAGAATATCTACCCTATGGCGTGAGAATATCTACCCTTTTCATTAGAAGCCTGCTGCAGGTTGGTATATATTGTTATTTTAATATGTTTATTTCTCATTTGGGTTTACGTAAGTTTGAGACGAAGCACTAAACATTATTCTCTTGACCATGCTTTTATCTTAACCAGGGCATTTGGCAGTGCGGAATTTCTGGGACGCGGTATGGTACAGGAGGTGTTGGAAAGAGGTAAGAGAACTTAGCTTAACATTTGTGTTTATTAAATTTGTGTTTAATAAAAGTATGGAAACAGTTCAAATACAAATTTGTATTTAATAATTTTAGTTGTTCTTTCACGGTTATTGAATATGGAAAGAATAAATTTATCATGGATGTTGCAAAATTTCAGAAGCAAAAGATATGGTTTCTCCATTGAGTAGTTTCCATTGAGGCTTCAAAAATAAAAAAAAGTTTGTCCATTGATGGTTCAGACATCTGATATATTTAAAGTTTAAAATTAAGTAGGCATTTTGTGTTGTGGCCTAGGTCTCTACAGGCCCAATTTGAGGAGAACAGAACTGTTTCGGTTTGAGTCGGTTCTAGCCCTCTAAAGTGTTCATGTTCGGTTCAAAATTTGAGAACCAAGTCGGCTCTAGCAATCAGTGTGTTCATGTTCAGTTCAATATTTGAGAACATATAAAAAATCGGTTTATTATTTGAGAACGTATGAAAAATCGGTTTATGTTTAGTTCTAATAGGAACCGAACCGATGTTTAGTTTAAATAGGAATCAAACCGGACATGTAGTTATCCACCCTTTGCTTGTGGTGGTGTTAGATATCTTTACGTTGCTTAATTGAAGCCACTTGAAAATTGGAATATTAATAAAGTTTTATTAAGGTAAAAGATGTCTTTTTCTGTTTTAAAATCAACTTTTATTTTTACGTGGTTTTTAAATTAATTTAAATTAACAATAACTGAAAATATAATGAGTTTGTTCTTTTTACAGTTTTTTTTTTTTTAAAACACTTTTTACATGGTTTCACATAATAAAACTTCACCATTATTTTTATGGAGGAACACCAATTTAATAAGTTTGGTTTTTATCACACCTAAAACTGTATTTAGATAAAAATAATTTGGTAAAAATTGTGTTTGGGTTGATTAGTCCTCCTAGCACATGTGAAAATCAAGAAAACGAAGGGAGAGAATATTTGATTTTATGAGTATTTTGAATAATTTGATTTCGTTTAACTGTGAGTATTTTATTGGTACTAATATTTTAGGATGATAACATCTACGAATCAAAGTTAAAAAAAAAAAAAAATCTATGAATTAAGTAATGGGAGAGTTTATGAATTAGGTCATCCATGAAGTAAGCGATGGAATAGGGCTTTTGGGTTTTTTTTGGGGCTTTTTGGGTTTGTTTAAGGGTTTTAGGGATATTTGGTTTTATAAACGCTGAATAGAATTTGGTTGTTTGGTTGATATTAGAAATTCTGTTATTATTATTTTTTTGAAGTAGAAATTCTGTTGTTAGACTATAATTTTTATTTCATTAACAAAAAACAATTAAAACTATATTCTTTTTCACAAATGCTTGGGTTGACTTTGCCTTCACAGATATTCGGCAGTTTTTGGTATTACCAGACCGGTAGCAAAAAGATAATATGTTTGGAAACATACTTGTGAAAGTTTAATGGCTGTCAACTCTCCCATTCAAATTTTATTACAATTAATTCAACTAAAAGACAGAAACAAAAATGGCTATCAAGAGACAGGCAAGACGCATCATATATGAACATCCCTACAGTAATTAGACCTTTTCCCCAAGCTTGAATAAACCAACATGAAGGCCTCGTAAGACCACGATTGTAGTGTCGGTATCAACTTGAAATACTTCTGATCCATCATTATTTCTGACTATCAAGAAGGCTTTCAATTATTGATTTTCATCCGATACTTATAAATAAACACACAAAACCAGAACAAAACTTTTAGAGCTAGATCCGCTTATTAACCCTAGGGTCTTATTTGTTGCATGAGTTTAGACTTGATTTAGATAGTTTTTAGTCCAAACCCATATTTGGGGATGACATGCGAATGGAAATACCGATCCCATTCTACTTTTTTATCCGAGTGCAGTGGGTTAAATGAAACCACCACAGCCGGTGTGATTAAAATTCCACCACCAACCCTCACTCACTCTCTCTCTCTCTCTTCGCCACCATTTTTATCTCCTCTTGATCCTCCTGTCGCTTCTTATCTTCTCCTCCTCTCCACCACCAACCCTCACTTTCTCTTTTGTTCATTGAAAACCTCTGCTTTCGCTTTTCTTGTTCCGTCTCCTTGTTGTCATCGTCTTCGATTGATCACATTTTGGATTTGTTTGTGTATGTGTGCAGGTTCCTCTCGACCACCAACCCTCACTCTCTGTCTCCTACACTGTAAATCTCCGCTTCCGCTTTTCCGATTCCATCTTCTCGTTGTCATCATCTTTCATTGGTTGCATTTTAGATCGGTTTGTGTACGCTTGCTGGTTCCTGTCCGCCACCAAGCCTCACACTCTCTCTCCTCCATTGTAAATCTCTGCTTTCGTTTTTTGGTTCTGTCTGCTTGTCGTCATGTCTTCGATTGGTTGCATTTTAGTTCGATTTGTGTATGTGTATAGGTTTGACACCTATGGTGAGTTGCTGCTAAAAGCAAGAGTGACAGCAGAATTCTTGTTTGTTTGAGTCTGTACTCTGTTTTGAATTCTTGTTTGAGTTTGTATTTGAATCCTTAGTTCAAAAAAAGCCTGAAAAATGCGTTTGATGACACTTAGTTTAAATTACACTTGTATTTGATGAGACTTAGTTCAAATTGCACACACACCATCAAAGCCCCTCCATATACCAACCAAAAAAGGCTATAACGAAAATCAATTAGTGGGTGTAGAAGAGAAGGAGAGTAGTACCTCTTGATATAATCATAGCAGCGGTTCTTCATTTGTCTGTCCATTTGTTTTTCCCCATAAATTGTAAAATAAATAAATATGAATAAAAATACAAAACAGAAACTAGAGATGATGGATTCAAAGAACCTTACTCTAACAATATATTCCTCATCAGGGATTTTGGATATTTGGAGAAGACTTTAAATGAATTGAAAAAGACCCTATACTTGGGGCAACGAGATTCGTCGACGACTAGAAATGGAGTGGAAAGGATAGATGCTATTAGTAAATAAATCATCATATGCTTTAGAAAATCCATTTTTGGATCCCAGCTTTGTTACTATCAGGCCTCTCTCTCACAGGTATTTGGTGACATGTATCTAGTGCAGTATGCGATTGGATAAATTAGTGTTGTGACTTGTTTGGTGCGACTTGGGATCGGATACTGCACCAAATACTTGTGAGAGAAAGGTTTGATAGTAACAAAGCTGGGGTCCAAAAATGGATTTTCTAAAGCATATGATGATTTATTTACTAATAGCATCTATCCTTTCCACTCCATTTCTAGTCGTCGACGAATCTCGTTGCCCCAAGTATAGGGTCTTTTTCAATTCATTAAGTCTTCTCCAAGTATCCAAAATCCTTGATGAGGAATATGTTATTAGAGTAAGGTTCTTTGAATCCATCATCTCTAGTTTCTGTTTTGTATTTTTATTCATATTTATTTATTTTACAATTTATGGGGAAAAACAAATGGACAGACAGATGAAGAACCGCTGCTATGATGACATCAAGAGGTACTACACCCACTAATTGATTTTCGTTATAGCTTTTTTTAGTTGGTATATGGAAGGGCTTTGATGGTGTGTGTGCAATTTGAACTAAGTCTCATCAAATGCAAGTGTAATTTGAACTAAGAACTAAGTGTCATCAAACGCATTTTTCGGGCTTTCTAGATAGTTTTACAGGTAATTCGACCTTCAGATTGGTTAATGGTTAGGTGGGTAAAAATCTCAAACCCGCATAGGAATTTGTATTTGCAATACATATGTTAACATAGACAACATTGTTTTGTCCTTGTAGAAGAATAGGAAGAGTGTAAATGATGTTGTATTGACAAAAACCATGAAAGATCTGGGTACGTGGGCAAGAATGAGAACAGGTTTGACATTCTGGGAGAATTGTTCTTGTATATGTAAGGGTATGATATTTGAAATGGGAAGTAGGTATAATGTGTATGGAGAAAAGGTTTATTGATACCAAATCCACCTGTTTGCAGTCCCTAATCCTTCTATCATGTTTTTATTATATAAATCTTTTGCAATTAGCAATTTGAACTTGAAGGTAATTCAAATGGGATGCATATAATATTGTGGCGACAAGGTTCTCTATCCCGTTTCTTTTGTTGGTCTCATTTTTCTTTTTCTCATGCTTGATTAGTGGATTATGGGGTCCGCAATGCAAGTCATTAGTGACAGCAAAGGAGAATTGTGTCTTGCGTTGCCTTTGCCCAGAATGTTATGAACTTGTTTATGAGAATGATCCTGTAAGATAGTTTATTTCAGATTCACCATTATTTACTAACATTCTGCTATTTTTCTTCATTATGTAGTTTTAATGTATTTTATCTGATTTTAGCTCGGAGAAGGAGAAACCGATTATGTTAGAAGCCTAGAGTACGAATTATGTCTTTATAAGTAAGTAAAATCACTTTTCTTTGAATCTGAAATATATTACATTTTAATCAATGTATGTATATATTGTAATATGCTTTTCATCATGCACCACAATTTTGAAAAACCTGAACCCATATAGAAACCATATTACCAGTGTTTCTTTTCTATGATCTAAACCATATAGTTTTATATCTCAACTTAAAATTCCTATTTCTTGGAGCTGTCTTACATCAGCTTCTCATCTCAGGTTTTAATGATTTATTTATGTTATAATTATTCTTGATTACATATATGTTGCTCTTGCAATCTTGTAAGGTAAAATTAAATTTTAAACAAAACTTTGTTATTCAGCTCTCGATCAGTGCTTGTCCTGTTTGATCTCATGTTGTGTATTTCGATATGTCCTAATCTAACGTGAAATCCTCTTTTATATGTGATTATAATTTCAAAACCTCATCATAATCGAATCAAATCAGGTTTTGTTATTTTATAGATATTGTGTTATTGTTGATGAATAGTTTTTAAGAATATCAATTGTTTAATGTTATTGCAAGGTTTGAATAAATTTCTGGTCTGATTTTTATATTCAACTTTTCAAACGTGTCTTGTTTGTTGTCTAGTTGAATATTTTAATTTTTGCTACTCTAATTAGGAATACACTTTTATTTGTGACTAGAACCACAAAACCTCATCAAACTGTCTCAAATTAGGTTTCATAATGTTGAAAATTAAGTGCAGTATAAAACTAAACCTGTGGATATCAAAGCATGAGGCAACCAACACCAAAACTAATAAACCAATCAAATACACTAATACATGAGTAATAGCTAGACATTCACAATCTCTACCATGGTTTAAATCTTACTGCTGGTGATATTATTGAAACCATCATTTGAATTTCTTTTAAGTCCTAGGGACTAGGGAGTGAAAATTGCTTCTATTGACCTTCTTTATATGAGACACAAAAATTTGAAGATATTCTCAGATTTGACTCAAGTTCAACCTTAATGTGTATGAAATTTTGGAAAATGTAGGAGTATATCCAAACTCTTCTAAGATCAATCATTTGTGGTATGCACCAGTCAAACATATAGTGCACATACTACAACAAAATAGTTTCTTAAAAAAGTATTGTTGAATTTTGGGATGAGATTCTGTATCTTTTATTTATCAAGAGGGAAAAGGTAAAATATGGGAGGGCGCTAATTTAATTTTAGAAATTTATTGTTAGGGTGCTTGAATACTATTGTTAGATCCTATTTTTACAGCTTTAACCTTTTGGCGGAGTGGTTACTAACATAATATCAAAACCTGCCATGTGATTACTATTATTTATTATATGAATTTGTTATGTGTTTATGTTAGTAGGGCTTGAGCCATGTTGCAAACTTGTTACCCTTGTAGATGAAAGGATATGATAGAGTGCTTAAATACATGCGCTTGGGCTATTTCCTACGACTTAAGTTTATGAGTTCAATGCTTATTGACATTGACATACTATTTTGTCAATGTAAATGCTTTGACCATGTTAATAGAGAGCAGTATGAAGCCTAGTTTTGGAAATGGAAGCCCAACAAGTGTGGTAGAGGTTTCTGCTGTTCTTATGTATGTGTATTTCGTCTTGTATTTTAGAGTATGCTGAGACATGGTGTGTACGGTATCTTGCATTTCTTGTTTATGCCTTCTGAAGCATAGTTGCAGTCAGTGGATTGTCTTTCATTTTCGCGCTTTCTGAAGTATAGGTTATGGCAAAGTGTAAGTGACTAAAATGTTGAGAGAGAATGAGCGCAGATGTTGTTTGATTGCGTCTTTTGACTTGTTTTTCAAATATTCTCAGGCATTGTGTGTATTTTATGTTTGTCACCTGAGGCATAGTTGTGGCTGTTGGATTGTTTTTCATATGTGTGTCTTCTAAAGTATAGGAGGAGAAGAACCCAAACATCGCTTGCAACATAGGATTTTTTGAATAAGAAGAGGTAGGTATTTATTCTTTTGCCCAAGGGTGCTGGTGCACAAACTTTAAATGGAATTGACTATTTAGATTTTTTGTCACTCATTTGGGAGGTGGGTATTTTGTTTGTGGATTGTGGCTGTGGATAGCATCTCATCATATTTTCTTCTGAAGATGTTAAAGATAATTGATTTGGATGAGTCTTTATTGGATATTGATGTTCTAAGATTTAGTTAGACTCATGTTCAGTAAAAGATTAAGGCAAAGGCTGTTTTCTGGTGTCTTTGCAATGCCTTCATTTCTTCTCTTTGTTTCTCTCTTAGTCATCTAATCTACTACTAGGTCTGGGTCCACTTTTTGAATGTGCTCATGGTAGCTTACTGAGCTGTGCAAGAGTTGTTACTCTGGTGAGTGGGTAACATGCTTAATCTCTGTATTGCATAATGTTGTAAATTGTTGGGTATTTGAGCCCTTACCTACAAGCTTAAGTTTAGCGGTTAATTAAATATACTACCGGAATCAGTTTTCTAAGGAGGTCCTGCTTTCAAATACCCTACATGATGGAATTGGTATATTTCTATATGTTATCTGCATATATCCATTATCTGAAGCTATATTTGTACTTGGTCTCTATGTAACAAGCTCATTGGTCTCGCACATGAAGTGTGTTAGTGTTGAAATATTAATATTTAAGCCCTTACAAACGTCATCTTTTGAGTTAATTGATACTTGACATTTTAACAAGATTGATTATTACAGGTGGTTTATTTTTGTATTTGGTCACTAATGTATATCATCACTATGCGGTGTGGAATTAAAGCTCTTTATTTTTGGTTTTTCATAACGCGGCACATTTTTTTTGCATTTTTAACTGATAAAGAATGTAATGATATATGAGCGATTTTGCAACTGTTACGTCCTCAACTTTTCTGATTTAGTAATAGAATAGCAAGTAAGTCAAATTTCATAATGTGTAAGCTTGCTTTCATTAGTATGGTGGCTGCAAGCCCCTAATTGTAATTGTTCTCAATTGTTACTATGCGGTTCATTTCTTCAGGTTTTGCAACTTTTGTCCTTGTTCATCTGTTTTTCAACTATTCGGAAATGTCTTTCCTAGTCATCCAGTAGATTTTATTCATAGCAGCCTTCTCTTCTATTCTACACTAATTTCAAATTTCAATAATTTTGGTGTGTGCATTCTATGCTTGGGTGGTTTACTAAGTTGTGACATCAGTTAATTCTTAGGACAACATGAAAGAATACCAACTTATACAAAAATTTGTAGAAAACGAGTGACTTTGAAGATCTACTAGTGGGTTTTGATTTTCTAATATAGTCATCTTATGACTTGGTTGAATATGTTATCATAGGTCTCTCTTTAGAAACAAATTAGTTTAGTAGTTACCTTTTGATGTATAGTAATACAGAGATTGAGAGAGACAGGTATACTTGTTAGTAAATTTTAGCACTGTTAATCTTGGATAGGTTTGGTTTCAAATATCTCCTAGTTTGTGGACTACTGGTTCACACAAAATCTTTTTTCTTTAATAAATTTTTCTTTGACTTCTTAAGAAAAATATGTATGTTTGTATGTATATGTATATAGAGATTGGAGATCCATTCTAACCTATTTATATTCAATTGTTAACAGGTTGTTTGCTGGAGAGACTCTTGAAGGAGTCAGAGGTGCATTTGACTGTTAAATTATGTGAGCTAACAAAATGCTAGTGTTTTACTTTCTAATAGCATAACGATTTAACTAACTTGCAGCAGCTTCAATATATAGGAGCACAAGTTGGTGTATAAAACTGCTGCAAGCTCAGAGCACAAGTTTCATTTCTGAAAAAGGAGAAATTGACTCTGGTTTCGTACAAATTAGTTAATGATGAGTTGGCAAGTGCTTATTGGACCTAAACATTTGATGAACAAATTGATAGGATGTATCATATATATATTTGTATGCCAATTTGGTGTGTGTGTGGCTCAATCATTACTGCGCCATGCAGGGTGAAAGAGTACATTCAAGTTCAAAGTTGAATTGAATTAGCATGAGGTAGAAGAAGAATCAGTCTTTTATTCGACTATGAATAGAATTAACATGCAACATTTTCTTATTATCTTTATGATTTATTTAAAATGAGATTTCTTCTCTTTCCATCACGAGTGATTCCAATTGGAAAAAAAATAAAAAATTATTATCATAACTTTCATGGTAATTAAGCATAGAAAATTAGAAAGAAGAGTGGAAACACGTGACTTTGTGATACAATGAAAGAACGATTTTATCTTTTTATAATGTTAATAGCCTCCAACTTGTTTTGTAGTTTTCTCGACAGTAATCAAGAATCTTCCATTTTGAAAATCTTACGGAAACAACTCATGTTCTCACAATAATAAGAACTGACTCTTTTATTTATTTATTTATTTTGAAGAAAATGTATTTCATTCAACAAACCCAGGACAACAGCAACTACAATACAAGCATCAAAACAAAACAACCCATACAACATCAACTAAAACAAAACGAAACTCCATTCCAGCAAAACGAAACTCTATTCCAGCAGCCAACTAGCTTGTGTTGCAATGCCCAAGAAGCAAGGTTATGAGCAATACCATTAGGTGATCTAGAGATCACCTGGTTTGTTCGAACCTTTACTTCCTTGGACAAGGTTTTAATGTCCTGAATCACTGAACCAGCTATCGAGAAACTAACTGTTTTTCCCTTGATGAAGCTAAAAATAACATTTAGTTAAAAATTAATAAAATATAGAGAAAACTTTATTGAAAAAAAATTATATAAGAAGTCAAGATTTGTAATCAGCCTAGCTCGTGATCACTTCGGAGACAGTAAGTATTCATATTAATTTGAAAGTATTTGGAGTGCGTGACGTTATATGTCCACGTCACGTTAGTTTGAGAAACTCTAATAATTCTAGGCTTTGTTGTAGGCTTTCATTTGTTTTTAGGAAGATTGATAAAGTATGTACATGTCATTTCCTTCTCATTTATGGCACTTGCTTTCCTATCAATTTTTTTTTTTCTTTTTTAAGAATTGGGATAAACCCAATAAATAATTGAAATTAATCCAAAGAATAACTAGAATCAACTTGAATACAAACATTATAGCACGATCCGAGAAACTGTTCGTAAATAAGAGGGATACACCCACATGAAAACTATTATATTATTATTATTATTATTTTAACATAACTGCCGCTCTCTTTTTTTTGTTCCAGAAATTAATATCCATTATTCAAACATGTTTATTTAGATTATTTATTTATTTATATTTTTTTTTATGAAATTTCATATGATGTCCCACGAAAAACACGTGACTTTACGATATAATGAAAGAATATTCTATCTTTTTATAATGTTAAAGGCCTCCAACTCGTAATTTTCTCAACAATCATCAAGAATGTTCCATTTTGAAAACATTATGGACACTATGATGCACGTCCTTATAATAATAAAATTGACTATTTTAAAATAATCCATTGGCCTTTCTAAAATTTTAAAAATTCAGCAATTTTGTAGTAAGTCAATCGGTAATTAAACTTAACAATAATAGGGATACTTTAGATATTACAAATCCAATTTTTGTTGATTTATTTAAATTAATTACTGGATACATATGTAGCCTTCTATGTTTCAAAATATTAAATAATTTTGATTGATTTATTTAAATTAATTATTTTCATAATTAATCACCAATTTTGAAGTTTATGATCACCAAGACTTTATTAACCATAATCATCATCATGACTATAAGATAATTTAATATTCACTTCAAGAAATGATATCATTTTAATTTAACCATGCGAGATAAATGATTTTTCATCTCATAATCATCAACTTTGCTACTTCAAAAGTATATTTGAAATATGAATTGTTTCAATCATCTAACTTCATTCATTTGGTGAGCAAATATACATATACATATTTCTTTAAAAATATAAAGTAATGCTTTTATTAAGATATATAAATCCTAATCACAGTGAATTAATGAATAATTTTTCAAAATACAGTTACAATGGATTCTAATAAATATTTAGTAATTAATTAAGATATAAGAAAATATATGGTATGTACCTTATTTTTATATCTTGCTTTGGTGAAAGAAGAAAGATGAAAATAATGTATCTTCACTAACCAAAAAAAGAAAAAAAAATTATGAGAAATAACAAATAATTATATAATTTTAATAGAAGAATACTAATAATATTATATCTTTTCTTCTCAAAAATCCAAAACTTTAAGCTATAATCTGATTGTATATTATAATTACAAGTTCAAATTTGACAGTAAATCAAACTTTAGGTTTTGATATAATTGATAATAAAATTCTTTTCCAAATCACATTAATCATTGTAATTAATTTTAAAATTTCAGGTTCTAGGTAAATTACAATCATATCTTAATTTTATAATATCTCAAACAAAATCATTATAAAAAAACCTTAAACATCGCCGCTACCTAATTTTCATATCTAACAATTCATGCCACTGTCAGACCTATACCGTCACTGGAAATGTAATAGTTTAACCATAACATCAATAGATTTTAATCATATAACACGAGGAATGAGATCGTTATAATTCTTATTATATACATAAGTATGAAAATATATATCTCGATGTGTTAAATTTCATAAATAGAAAATAGAATACTTTAATGTATTTACAAACCTAAATTTCACGATCTATATATCCTGAAATCATGAACAAAAGTTAGTACAAAAGATCTTTAAGTCTCTACTCACCCTCAATGAGGAGACATATTTTCAAACATATTTGGTTTGAGACGAGTTTTTTTCGTACCAAATTCGAATTAATTTAATTTTTCTCAATTTTTTTCATTTGTAATTTTGAAACTTCTGTTTTCAAAATTTAAATAAATTACAATCTAGAATTAAAGTAAGAATCTGTAGTTTTAGGTTTGAATATCCAAATAAACTAGGAATACATTTATTGAGAACTTGAAATTTCTTATTCAAATTTAAAATATAAAAATTTGGATTTAAATCGTTCATCGAAAATTTAATCAATTAAAACAAATTTAATGGAATCATTATGTCACATGCAAAAGTAAGAACATAACAACACAAGATCAAATTTGTTCAATCTTTATTAAATTTTTCATAACTCGAAAAAGTCATGTTGCTTTTTGTGTATATGTATATCCATAACATTGGTTTCATACATAAAATACAAACTTGTACATTTTATTAGTTTTTGTGTTTAAATTCATGGTCTAAGACACACTCTTTCTATATAATAGGTAGAGATGATTATATTACTTAAGACAACTATAATTTATTTCACATATATAATTGTCCACATTGAGTATGAAAGCTAACAAAATTTAATTAAAATTTTACTAGAATTTCTAGTTTTAAATAAATTGGCAAAATAGAGTTTCTGGTTTTAATAGATAAATATATCAGAATTTATAATTCTAATTAAGTTGAAAGTGTAGAACCTCTAGTTCTAAATAAATTTATAATATAGAACTTCTGGTTCTAATGAATTGAAAATTTAAAACTTTTGATTCTAATTAAATTGATATTATAGAACTTCTGATTTTAATGAATTGATAATTTAGAACTTCTTATTCTAATTAAATCAACATTATAGAAATTTTGGTTCTATTTGAAAACCAAAACTTTTAATTTTAATTATCGCTTGCAAATTTGAGGTTGTAGATTAGAAAGTTAGATGGAATATCATATTAAATAAAATATCAAAACATAAGTTCAATGATATTAAATTTACTTCTGAATGCAAAAGATCTAAAAATAGCAATTCTCATATAGCAATGTTCATAAAATTATTTAAACAAACACCAAGAACATTAATATCTCACATAGAGTTAAAAAATATATATATACTTCATATATTTTCCGCATAGTACATAAACAAGGAAAAGAATAATTTTTTTTTCTCTCCATACACAAAACAAAGACAAACTCTATAATTTGTTTTCTTTTCTCTCTTTTTGCATCAATCAAATCATTAAAACAAATTTTTCGATTCAATATTTTCTCTTTATACAATTAATCAAATCATGCAAACGATATATAAATTTGAAGCTCTTAACATATACTTACAAAACAAAATCCATATTACATATGTTTAAATAAACATATAAACCATCATAACAAAAAGACAAAAATCAATTAAACTTGAAGAAAAATTTATTTTAGATCTAACATAACATCTGTTAACATAACATGACCTCTATATGAAACACATATATTAGTAAGATTATTTGAATCAAATAGTAAAAAATAGATCACGTAAATGAAATCTCTCATACCAGATTCGTGTTAATAACGTGTTATAAAATATAGCCTAAAAGTAATGAATATAAAATAATAATCAAATAAAAGAAAACAAGCAAAAATAAGAGAGAAAGAAAGAAAATAGAAAATCACTTCTATAATGAAATAGTAATAAATAAGGTAGAAAATATTATTTAAAAAAAATGGTGTTAAGACTATATATTCATAACATAGATGACCAATATTGTTATATATATATATATATATATATATATTTTTTTTTTTCTCTCTTAAATCGCTCAAATTTTTTTTATAAAATTGTTAGCACCATATTAATATTGACAAAAAATTCTTTCATGCTTGTTCTTTTCTATTTAATTTTTTTTTTTTTTTTTTTTGTAAAGAACATTTATACTCAACAAATTGAATATTAGAGGTTGTATATAAAAATGCTAGCATCATATCAATATTTACAAAGAATACTTACTTTCATGCTTGTTCTTTTCTATTTATTTTTTCTTGTAGAGAACATTTATACTCAACAAATTGATTATTAGAGGCTGTATATAAAACATTGTTCAAATAATATGAAATTTAGGGATTTCCTCAGGAATGCAAACATCAGCTCATAAATTATTGGCTAGTTTTGAGTAGAACAAGTAGTTTGATTTTCGTTGCCAAAGTTGAAAACTAAATTGAGCATATTTCAAGCTGTCTCTAACCCAAAAGAGGATGTAACCAAACGCCCGATTCATTATCAATTAAGTCATATTATATTTACAATAATTAACAGTTAGAATCATATTCGCTTATAGTAATTAAACATGTTTAAGTGCAATTTTTGGACAAATTAAAGAGAAATTTTGTTTTTACCCACTTTTTCATATAAATTTGTTTTTAACCTCTCAAACAAACAAATTTCATTTTATATCTACATTTACCCAAATACCCTTAATTCAAAAAATAATTACACTTTTTAAATCCACTTTAAAAACCAGATTGGTTTTTAAAGTTTATTTACTAGTTTTTAAGTAAACTTAAAAACCAATTCTACCCAAGTCATTGGCTTGACGTTGTATCTCATTATAAATCTTCATTTTTAAGCCAAATCTAATCTTAATCATTAATACCCAACATCTAAAATGCAAAAAGGCTTGAAAAGCCACCAAAAATAAAAAAAAAAAATAAAAAAAATCTTAACAAAACTCAAACAATTAATAAAAAAAGCTAGAGATCTCATACTATAAACAATTGAGGAGAATAACAAAGTACGTAGGGATAATTTGGGTAGTTTGGATATAAACTATAATTAATTTATTTGAGAGATTAAAAACAATTTTTTTTTTCTTTAAATAGTGAGTAAAAACAAAATCCCTCTTTTAGGATGACTATTTCTTGTAATTTCCACTATGAGCGTCATGTCTAATAGTAATAAGATATAATAAAAAAAAATAGATTTTCTCTATTTTTTTTGATAGAGAAAATGTTACTAGATGACACTTTTAAATATTGGATTAACAATCTTGTCCCATTTCAATAAAGTTAACAATTGAATCCCAAACCTTATTTTTTTGGACACAAATACCCTTGATAAAATTGATGAGAATGCTACATTTTTTTTAAAAATGACTCAATTGTTACATTTATTATAAGGATATTTTAGTATTTTTACACATGATTTAGGACTCAATTGTTATATTTTTTAAAAAATAACATAAATGTTAAATAATTAATTTAATGTGTTATTTTTGCACTTGTCTCGAATAAATATATAATAAATTACAATCAGTAAATTTAAAATGTAATCACTCATTTGTTTTGTCAAGTATATTCATACCTCATGTGTTCCCAAAGATACCCCTATATATGAAAAACCTCACCATGACAAAACACCTCAATATGACCAAAAAAAAGGGCTTGGAGACGGTACTAAATTGGCACCTATCCGAGTTCTTATACAACTTCAAACTGGCAAAAGAGGCTAGTAGACTACTATAGAAGGCAGACTAAGATAAAGAGATCCGTGGAGCCATTGTCCTTACTCAACTGCATTACAAGCTGAAAATGCATTTCTATCAAGTGAATTGTATGGCACACAAACCTCAAATTTACACACGCCTGATTCCTGCCAGTTTATATTTTACATCTTTCCCTCTCCCTTTTCAAAGAATAGAACTAGACCTCTCTTCTCCCTAAAAATGATAAAAACAACAAAAGATGTAAGTACTTTGCTATATGGAAGCATATGCAGCAATTGTATAGGCCCAGACCTGCCAAAAAGATTCTTCACCTAACTGGCTTGCCGTCCTTGTTCATATCCTCCCACCGGATCTCCTGGGCAGATTCTCCGCACACAGTAGTAAGTAAATGAGAAAGCTCAGTGCATTTCCGCATCACCACACGGTTCCTGTAAGTGCCCCTCGGTTGCATGACATTGCTGCTCTCTGGTTCAGGAAGAACTACATCTGGCACAACAGCTGGCTTTCCCTCCAGTGCAGATTCATCAACTCGAACCCACTGCACTTCTTCCCACTCTAATGATCTCCGATGTACTTCCAAAGCCATGTCTTGCTCCTCCTTTGAAAGCCTTTCCTCTTCGTTCTCTTGCAAAAGGGTCTCGTGTTCATGGTAATTGGCAATCCACCTCAGTGAAAAAAGGTAATGAATCATATGAAACATAGGGGGTCTATATACAATGAAATGCTGATATCCAGTGGGTCAAGAATAAATTGCCTTATTGAGTGTCAAGTATTCATGCATAATAGTAAGTGAAAGAAAATAACAGAAAGCACTTGTTACTGACATGGTGACTTGTTAACAACGCAAGATACACGATAAAGAATCATGATCTGTTCTTGATTCAATGCATGTAATAACTCTCAGACAACTTGTCAAGAACAAACCACCAAGTGTTGTATTAAATGAGAAAAACTGCATGATTAGGCTACACATTTTTTCTGGAAACCATCACATTTTGAATTAATACACTAAATCCATTCATATAAAAAAGCATACTTTTTACTTCAAAAAAACAGGTATACTTTTCTTTTAAAAAAAATAAATTATTTATTGTTTAATTAAAACTACCTTGCATGATGCTTGCCAAGTAAACATTCCATTAATTTATCAGAAGGGTAACTTCAAGATTTCCATTTTTGCAAGTTGAATTTTGACTATTTCCCTGTCGGTTCACCTGACTGTAGTTCAGTCAAAGCCTCAGGGTTTTCCTCATCACCAAACTTGAAGGGATGTAACATTTGTTTCTTCAGAGATAGTCCTATGTACTTGTTGTCTATCTACTACCCTTGCTGGAAGCCCTTCCTTTTGTCACCTATATGAAAAATTCTCTTAATCAGTAAACAGAATCATAAAATGAATAAGCTATTTGCTGTTTTATTACCTGACGCTTGTATATCTTTTCTTCCATGGTTCCATGTGCCATCAATCGGTAAGCAAAAACTGGCTTTGTTTGTCTATACCTGAAAAAAAAATATATAAATATATATGTAAAGTTAGCCCAAAATTTTAAACAAAATGAGCTAACAGATATAATATAACAAAGAAACAAACCTCCAAGCATGAAATATGGCCTGAAGATCGTATCTTGGATTCCAAGAACCATCAACAATAATTACATGGTTTGCAGAATGAATATTAATCCCCAATGATCCAGCTCTGGTTGATATCAGAGTACATTTTACCCTTTGATTTAAGGGCTCATTGAACCTTTCCACCAACTTCTGTCTTACAGAGCTCTCTGTTCTTCCATCTAACCTGTCTGACAAATACAACAGGAAAAGGTCGAACTTCCAGTCTTCCACAGATTTTTACATCATAAACACAAAAGCCCATATGAGAGACAAATGGAAGAATCTTAAGGTGGATAGTAACAGCATGAGCAATTCAAAGTAAACAAGAGAATGCAATAAATAACTAACCAGTAATCAATTTTATTTTTAAATTTCAACAGAGTTTGTCCAAAAATGGCAAGAGAAGGAGAAGAAAAGCAATAATTTCTTCAACAATCTCTCAGGAAATCAAACTGAGAGACTGGTAAAAAACCTGTATTAAGAATCATCAAAGTAGGATTTTATTATTGAAGAAATAAAACCAAACAATGAAGCAGAACCATGAATCGAAGTTAAATTGATTTTGATCCATGCCGATATCAAGGTAATAGACATTCAATAAAGTATCGAATTTTAAATTATGTTTTGAAAATACATCAAATATTCCCCAAGATTTCAAAAAAAGTATCAATTATTTCATGTCGTCAATCAACTAATGGTTAAATTTAATGGACAACATAGTGGGCAAGGGTGATTTTGTCATCTTTGACCTCAATCCAAGATTTTGACACATGTATGAATTAGGTAATTTGGACAAAAATTAAAAAAATTAAAAATTAACAAAAAATTAAGAAAAATTTAAAAAACAACAATTAATAAAAATAATAATTAAAAAAAAAATGATCTGATGATGAACCAGATCAACGATTATCTAGTTCGTCACCAGATTATGGTGATGAACCAAATGATCTGGTGATGAACTGAATGATCTGATGCACCACTAGAATCCAGTGATAAGTCAGCTCATCATCGACCTGATTCATCACCAAATGATCTGGTGATTCTATTGATGCTAGATTTATGAAGATATAGTAAATAAGATCTACGTTTTAATTCTTCTTTTAGTTATGTTTTATGAGATACCATTCATAGGGTTTTACAAAATTTGAAATGCTCTGATACCACTTTCCCTACTCTGATAAGCTGAGTAGGAAGCATCAAGAAACAGGAAGTACCTGCAAGGAATACCCAGAGAAGGTTCCGGGAAATTGCTCAGCCATAATTTCCATTGCTGCAAGGAATGTAACTACCTAACAAATCACCAAATTATTAGGACATGGAAAAAAAATTAAATTAAATTAAAAAATAAACAAACAAACAAGCAATAGATACAGAGTTTTAAAGCATTACATACAGGAATCACATTACCAGTTTCCCATTTGTGGGGATATCACTGCATAGACCTTTGAGTTTTCTACAATCTTATACAATCTGTCTCTGTCTCCACCGGTAGTTCCCATAACAAAGGACAGTCCAACTTTGCAATATAACTCTGCATTATCTACATTTTGCAAACGACACAAAAAAGTATTTATTAAAAAAAATGAATAAATAAAATTAAAAGGACTGTAACTTGTGTGTAGCCTAGGAAGTACACAATAGAGTGATTGTCGTAGTTAAGCTGGTATAAAATGTAACAAAATAACAAGGTCAACAAACTTTAAACTATTAATAGACCATAATGGTAATCTACAGCATTTGATTAGACATGGTTCAGGGACAAGGAATTGGTGACTTCAGTGAAATTTTCCATATACATTCCCTTTTTTATACTATATCTTCATTTACTAGTAATCTCTACTAATATATATGATTCAAAAGACCTTAATCATAGCCTAAAGACTCTGCTCTTTCATTCAGGAAATAAAAAACTACTAAGTCCAATCTCTCAGACAGAAAAGTAAGTTTCTAAGTCTAATTTTGTACTCTTTTGAAAGTAACAATGTACAATTAGTCACCATTCACTGCAGTAGGCACAGTATAGTCCACCACGATCATGTTCGGATGTTCACCAAAGACCGAAGCAAGGACAACTTCTTTGTCAGACAGACCATGTGCCAGAATCTCTTTCCCACACACTTCCACAGTTTTCCCAACTTACCCTGCTGAGCCAAATGATACAGGAATGAGACTAAGTCCTGCAGAGACTGCTACATTAATAACAGCCTTCCCTATTTTGCCAGTACAACCACTTACTTGCAATTAACAAAACAATGTCAAGGCATCAGCTATATCATTAACGCACAACACATACATTAAGCAAACATTCTTCTCAACTAAACAAGTACAACAAACACATAAGAGTCCACTAACACGAATCCTACACACACATGATAAAAACAAAAAAAGTTATGTTTCTTTTTCCAATCCCTATTCAGTTTTTCAATCCCTAACATGCATCTGGATACATATATACATCCTTCCTTGCTATTAATTGCTATATCAGAGCGAATTCTACATGACAATCAAACTCCATCTACACAGTAAATGCAAGCCAATCAAATGTCAAATTGATATATATATATATATATAAAGTCTCCATTAACACATGCCCTAAGAGTACATGGTAAAGACAACATTAAAAAAAATTTATGTTTCTTCTCCCAATATATTAATGTAAATGTAACTTTTTTATTCACTTTCTCAACCCTTAACAAGTACTTGAATACAATTATTTTGTTCCGCCAAATGATATAGAACTTCATTCGGGGTTGGAACAATAAAAGCTTTATAAGGAACAGCTTTCACACCCTTAGAAATTTTCATGACAGTCTTTATTCTAACAATTTGATCCAGACATTTGGTCCTGAAGATCAAAGAAATCTATCTAGAGAAGTTTTTGTTCTTAGGCAAATTTTCCTCTCTCTACCTCAACTTCTAGCCTTAGTTGAAGATTTCTCATTTCTTCTTCTACGCCTAGAAGGGCCCCAGTGTATTCATCCATCCATCTAAGGGACACTAATTGATAATTGATTTTTAGTCTGTTTAAAATAATATGTAATTCTCTAAGCCTATGTCTTAATTTATTTGAATACAATACATATATTAAGAGCTATACTGAAGCGAATTTCGCATGACAGTCTGTTGTTGTTTTTTTGGGAAAATACATTAAAGTCTGTTGCTACCACTGTAGTGTATGATCAAAATTTCATTCACACAACAAATGCAAGCCAATCAAATCTCAAACTTATAAGTTAAAAAATAAAATAAAATTAAAAAAGAAATGCTTTTCTACTCCAACTCAATGTTCAATACTCAAAAATGTCAAAACTCATCATTAACAAAACTAACCTAAAAAAAAAAAAAAGAAACCCTTTAAGGCCTATTGACAACAAAACCAAACAGAACAGAAGGGCAGTTAGTGTTGTACCATGATTTGAACATCCATCAGCTTAGTCAAGGGTTTTTGTTGTTGGTTTTGACATGGACATAACTAGTGGGACTAGAGGCTTTGGTTTGGAGAAAACAACGTTGACACTACCACCACTAAAGTGTCTTCTTCGGGGTCCGCTTTCTACCCAACTTTGGTCCAAACTGGTTGGTGGGTGGAGCTTTGAGCATGGGCGACATGGGTTTTGATTTCTGAGAGATTCAAGTTTTTAACGCTTTGCACATACAGACACAGAGCGAGTGTGTGTGTGGGGTTAAGAGACACTAAGCCCATTAGAGTCCGGACTCCAGGGGGACCGACCGGCCAACCCGTGGACTTCATGGGTCTGGTCAAAAATAGTGATGGGTCAAATAGGGACTGGATCGGGCTTGAATACATTTGGGTTCGGATTGAAATATGTTTGACTAATGACACTTGCATCCCACTAAATTGTACGTACACGTCCTTTTTGTATGTACATTCTATTAAAGATTGTTTTAATAAATTATAAATTATAATTATGACTAATAAAAATGTGTACAAACAGTTTTAGAAGGGTGTAAATATGGACACTCAATATATTTTTCCTTCGAAGAACCCAGTAGTGGATTTTAGTGAAGTTTAGATAGGATAAAACAGGTTTTAAACTAGGCGAATTGAAGAGTGATGGTATTTATCTCCCACTAAATTATATGTACACTCCTTTTACAAGCATTTTTCATTATTTATTTATTTATTTTTGAAAATGATTGTTGTAAGAAATTATAACCTAGTTAATATGAAAATATTATTTTTTTAAATTATATTGTGTGTGTATATATATTTACAAATAAATATCATAAAAATTAGAATAATGATAGAAATCTAATATTTTTATCTAACTTTTCGTTTGCCTAAAAAATGATTAAAACGACCCAAACCACCCCCTCTTAACTCAAAGATTAATGAAAAATTAGAAGACTTCTTGGTCATGGACCATTGTGTAGAAATCCAAGCTTGCGAAAATTACGAAGAGTGGTAATACTACTTTTTTCTTACTTTTTAAAAAAACTGTTTACATTATTGACAGTTATATTTAATGCCAGAATATGGGCAGTATATTTGTATGCAATTAGAAAGCCTTCCTAGTTTATCATTATCATTATCATTATTATTATTTTGTTTCCTGTCAAAAAATTTAGTGTGATAATATGATAGTCTTGTGTCTCTCACCACGGAAATTTTGTTTGTGAAGTTATAAATTACCTGGAATTATTATAAGCGATCTTGGTAAAAATAAATTTTGTTTGTATGATCAGTTCTTGAGGCTCATTTTATACCGCAGGGAGTTCTTATTGTAGGTGAGAGGGGAACTGGAAAGACATCACTAGCACTGGCTGCAGCTAAAGAAGCAAGGGTGCCCGTTGTTAACATTGAAGCCCAACAGTTGGAAGCTGGACCATGGGCTGGGCAAAGTGCATCAAATGTTATAGAACTATTTCAAACAGCAAGGGATTTGGCATGTATAAGCTTTATCGTTTATTCATTGTATTCCCATTCAGTCTGAATCTCAAATTAAACAAAGTTTATGTTATGTCTTCGACTCAACTTCCAGGGATCAAACTGCAATATATTTACAAAACTTAGATGTAGTTATTTTGATAAATATTTTGACTCTTAATTGTTTCTTTATTTGTCATTATGCTTGACTGGAAGAGTCCAAAGAAGAGCAAAAGGATGACAAAGAAGGATCAGCAAAGCCAATAGGAGAAAAGAGAGCATCTCAGATACCCATCATTTAGCTTACATGTTTAATGACTTATTTATAACTCATTTAACAATATTTAGTACATTTAAATTTTAATATAAATTTAATAAAAACAAAATTAAAATAAAGATATACAAGACCTTTTAAATCCACAAATACAATCCAAAACATAAAAATATGTATATATACCTCCCACAAAAATTACATGAATACCCCTCTAATATGAAATTAATTTTTTACTCATGTTAACGGGTCAACCCAACACATTTAAGAAAACACGAACCCTAACATGACTAGTAAATAGGTTGGATAGATGAACTCGTTTATTTACTCAACCCGTTTATGCTAAACTCTAACTCATAATAATCATGTCGGTTTCATGTCATCTCATCATATCAGGTTCCAAATTATCAACTCCAAACAATATCATCAAACACAACAACATCATCATTACCAAACCTTAACAACAATATTAAATACAACAACATAAAAAAAAAAATGTTTGGAAACCTAGAAGTTTCCTAGGTTTCCTCACTAGAAAGTCAAGAAACTTTTGGGTTTCCTAAACGCCTGAGAACTTAGAAACTTTTGAGATTTCAGTCATGAAAACCCAAAAGTTTGGTTTCCAGCTATGGAAATCCTACGTCTAGGTTTCCATAGTCGACTAGATCTCCATCGATGAAGATTCACCACCAAGAGTAAAAGAGAGAACAAGAGAGGAAGAGATAAAGGAAGAGAGAGAAGTAAGAAAAGGGACAGAGTTTCTAGGGTTTTTTTTTTTTTTTTTTTTAATTATGCTCACTATCCACCATATTGATGGATGGTGGACATAATTTTAAAAAAAAATTACTAATATTTTTAAATTTTTTAATAATTAAAAAAATTAATAGTTTTAATAATCATAATTTATTTTAGATATGAACGATGCCGATTTTTTTTTTAAATTTTTTTTAATATCAAATTATCATTTTATTAAATATTAATAAATTTTTTTGCATTTTATTTTGTTTTGACAATTTCACTCTTTCATGTTAATAGTCAAATATTTACTTTTAACATCCAAGTTAATAGTAGGAGATTTTTTTGGATATTTTAATAAACTATAGGGGGATTTTTATCTATTTCGGAAATTAATTTGGGAAATATTAGCAATTTTTTAAATTTATAAAGGATTTTGACTATTATACCAAATTATAAGGGAAAAATAGAATTACTCCTTTTTCTTTTAATGCATTTAAATATTGAAAATTTCAATATGTGAATGAAGGATGCTTATGTACTCATTGTAACAGTTCTACTGTTCTAACCAACTTCCATCTATTATTTATTCCAACCACAAACACCATCCAATGCTTGTACTAATACCCACAAGTTTGCCTCACAACGCAAAAGGAACTCTCACCATATAAAGCAAAACTAATTCGGCAATCTGTTTTGAACTTTTGCTTACCTTTGAAATTTAATCATTTTTAAGCATTATAACATTACCCTGTTAAGCATTATTGTCACGTGAACAATTTATGATTACTACCCCCTCTAGTCGAATGTTAAAATCAGTCAACAACTCGAGCTTCTTCTATAATTGAAATTTCATCTGTTTTAAAATTTTTAATCATATTTTTAATTGAAGGAATAAACACCAGTATAACAGTGGGAATTTATCAAAAATGCCCTAACATGCATGCAAAATTACATAAATGCCATTAACAGAAATAATTTAGCAAAATTGCCCCAAAAAGATAAAAATGCCCTTGAGTAACTTACCCCTCCCATTAATTCTGCCACCAGCCCGATCCCACACCCACCAACCCGATCCCCCTCCCCACCAATCGAAACGTCGGCATCAGATCAAGGTCGGCAGGGCGACGGCGGTATAAGCCCCTCCATCAGTGACGACAAGCCCAACCCGAAATAATCTGAACCAGAAATCGAGCGACTCGAGAAATTACTTCTTCGGGTCAGAGGCTGACCCGATTTCGGGTCAGAAGTCAGCTTTTGACCCGAAGAGCAAATAAATACAATTAACTAACTCATTAATACTCAAACTAACTCATTTCGTCCATCATTAATTCTTTACCAACCAACTTTTAATAAAATGAACAAATCAATGCATCAAAATAAAACTCCCATTTCGTCCATATTTTTCTCCGAAACAATCCTCTATTTTTTGTTTACGAACAAATAAACCATCATACAAAAGCAACATCATTTGCAACAATCAAATATAAACACATTTCCTCGATTACATCTTTCTTAACTTTTGTGAAGAAAGTTGAAGGAATTTCGGCTTCGAGGTTAGTAATGTTTTTGAGTTAATTTCATTTTCAAATTCATTTCATATGTTTGGAGGAAAAAGATGGAGGAAATGATGTCAATATATACGGGTCAGAGGCTGATGATAACTCTATTTTTATAGAGTTATTTTATCTTTTTAAACTTGAATTATTGTTTAGTTCTTGATGTTTTTATTATTATTAAGTACATTATTTCATCATTTTGTATTTTTCATTTTCAGAATAAAATTTGTGAAAATCGTATGTGGACCCCACCAAATGCTTTCGTTCGAGACAAGATCATGAATTTCATTCGAAGCAGTACATCGCCTCAAGAATTACTCGAATCAGAAATCGCATCAAAAAGTTATCGCAATTTAAAGATCGAGTATTCTAGAAATAAATATTATGTCATGCTTATGTAAGGAATGATGTAATCAAAATTATGATGTAAGCAATGATGTAAAATTAAAGTTGACTTTGAATGAGGTAGGTGAATGATGATGTAAGAGATGATGCAAAATGAAAGTTGGCTTTGAATGAGGTAGGTGAATGATGATGCAAGCGATGATGCAAAATGCTAGAAAATTAGGAAACGATGATGCAATCGATGATGTAATTGGAGGTGAATTTGGCCTATAAATAGGCCTTAAAATCACCATTCCAAGCATTCTATCACAAACCAAAACAATAAGTAGTTTAGAGAAAGAGAGAGAGAGCTTGGAGAGGAGGAGCAAAGCAGAGGAAGAAATTCTACGGTGAAGCTTCAATCCACTAAGTTTTCCTATCTTTTGTTATGTTTAATTTTCTAGTTTTTGTAAATTCTATTATGGAGTAGATTTATTTTCTAAGGTTATGATGTAGCCTAACTTTGATGTTCCAACCCTTTGTTCAATTCAATTAAGGATTTTCTATCTTGGTTGATGCATTTAATACTGTTCTTAATGCTTCTAAATAATTGGCCACTATTTAGTTGAATTGTTAATCATAATGATAGCGGAAGCTGATTTATGTGTTTAGTTCATTGTATTTAATGTCATAAATTGCATGTAGGATAGGAATATACCTGCATAGTTTGTGTAGTCTATAAAAGAGATCCATAAATCTTAATGAATCCTTTAATGTTTTGACTTGCATGGGAACATAGCAGTTAATCTTTATAGGGTATTTTCCTTAGACCTCGGGAGAGGCTATGTGAATAATTCAGGGAATCTCGACTAGCAACTGGATAGTTAATTTTGGTTAAAAAGAACAAAGGGGAAGAATAGATTAGTTATGGTGAAATCATAATCTTAGAGTTTTTATTCATTGAATTAATTTTCATTTATATATAATTACAATTAAATTTAGTCATAGTTTGCAACTCATTTACTCAAATTTCATCCACCAAATAAAAGTTGAGTTATTTTAATTTTGGGCATTAATTAACAACAATCCTCGTGGGACGATACTTCTCTCATCACTTTATTACTTGTTCGGCTCGTCCACTTTTGATTTTGCACAACAGCTGAACCGAAGGGGAAAAAATTTCCTCTTCGGGTTAGCCTCTAACCTGAAGAGGAATTTTTTCCTTTTCAGGTCAGCCGCTGACCCGAAGAGGAAAAATTCCTCTTCGGGTCAGTCATCCTAAGAGGAGGTTGTCCTCTTTGGGTCAGCGGCTGACCCCACTAACCCGAAGAGGAAAAATTCCTCTTCGGGTCAGCCGCTGACCCGAAGAGGAATTTTTCTGACCCGAAGAGGAAGAGAAATTTTTTGTCTTATATTCCTCTTCGGGTCATCTTATTCGAAGATGAAAAATTCCTCTTCGGGTCAGAGGCTGGACTAAAATCGGGTCAGAGATTCTGATTCGAAGAGGAAAATTCTCAAATTTACTTGTAGGTAATAGAATCTCAAATTATTAGAAATTTAATTAATCGAGATCCGAAATTCTGATTATATGTTATCAAATTACTCTTTGAGCCGTTTAATAGTAATAATTCTGTTTTATTAAATTTTCAGGATTGAAAATGCCTATTGTACGATTAGTTTTCAATTGGGATGGACAATGGAAAAGCGAGCGTGGGGTTTACTGGTACGAAGGTCAGAGAGCAAGGGCATTTAGATTTCCCCAGGATGCAAATTTTGAGCAACTATTGGATAAAGCATACCGCGTCACAGGTATTGATAAAAATCGTTACCAAGCTATATTAAGGACTATTGCTCAAACCATTTCTCCAAGCATGCCTATTGAGATCATTGATGATGATGATGTTGAATTATTACTTAGCCGTAAGAATGTTGACCCTATAGTTTATATAATTGTTAAGGAGGTTGAGTATGATGCAACAGATGGGAATGACACTTGTGCACCGAAAACTGTTTGTAAACCAAACCATACATCTGAATTTGATTTTGATCCCATCTTCGAAACAACAAATGTGAATGATATGAAGACATTCAGTACTAGTCCAACATATAAACCAAACTCAGGTGTCCATTTGGATGAAATTAGGGAAGGATTTACATCATGTGATAATGTTAAAACTTGTTCCCCCTTTCATTGTGGATTTGAGGGTACGTCAAGAATGAATCATGATCAAGAGGTCTCGATTGATCAGCATACAGCGGATTGTGATGAACAAGAACAACATACCTATCCCACTAGTTATGGTGAAGCAGCATCAGGTGAAGTTTTGAATCGATATGACCAGCAATTTGAGCATATTCAAAGGCTTGTTCCACCACCATGTGCATTATACGAAGTTAATTCCAATGAAGTTGCTCCTAGACGTAATCCTATGCGTATTCAAGTCGATGAGTTGTTTGACAACAAAGAACAATTGCAATCAGAGCTAGGTAGATATGCATTGGCAAATAGATTCCAAACAAGAGTCATGAAATCAAACATAACAAGATTGCAGGTTCGGTGCATCGTTGCAGATTGCAATTGGCGCTTACATGCAGTTAGAGATGGAAATTTAGATTATTTTCATATTAGAAGATTTGATAGTGAACACACATGCTCAATGGAACAACGATTTCCACTTCACAGGCAAGCAAGTGCTCGTGTTATAGGGGAACACATCAAGGACAAATTTATTGACCACAGTGTATACCAGCCCAAGGAAATTATCAGAGACATACAGAATGAGTTTGACATCTCATGTAACTACCACAAAGGATATCGAGCTAGACATATTGCATTGGAGGAGGCTCGAGGATTTCCTGTTGAGTCATACAAGATTTTACCTTTGTACTTATACATGCTAAAGCAAGCTAATCCTAGAAGTATTACTGACCTTGAGACTGATTCCAATGATAGGTTCATGTACATGTTCTTTTGTTTGAAAGCTTGCATAGATGGGTTTTTGTCTTCCATTAGACCAGTCATTGCTGTTGATGCCACTTTTTTAAGAGGTCCTCACAATGAAGTTTTATTTGTTGCTGTGTGTATGGATGGTAATGATCAAATTTTCCCTCTAGCCTTTGGTATAGGTGATTCTGAAACTAATGATGCATGAGAGTGGTTTCTTACGAGTTTGTGCCATGCCATTGGAGAATGTGAGGATTTGGTTATAGTTTCTGATAGAAAATCTAGCATCAACCATGGTGTGTAGAATGTGTTTCGAAATTCATTCCATGCTGCCTGCGCCGTGCATTTAGAGCGAAATATGGTTGCAAAATGTGGAAAAAGTAAGACTTTAAAGGATGTTTACTGGAAGTCCGTGAAGGTGTATCGGGTGAATCAATTCACCCGTTCGATGGAACAATTGACAAACTTAAATCCAGAAGCTGCTACATTCATCACTGCAGTAGGTATTGATTGTTGGTCACGTGCACATTGTCCAAGAAGAAGGTACAAGATAATGTCAACAAATATTGTCGAGTCGATGAATAATGCAATTAATGATTGTCGAGAGTTACTAATCATTGGTGTTGTTGAATTTATTAGAGGGGTTCTGCAACGCTGGTTTCATGATCGTCGCGTGGAAGCACTTAAAATGACAACTCAGTTGACAACTGCGGCGGATGTAGCTGTTGCTCTGAATGATGAATTGGCTCGGACATACACAGTTCACCCAATTAATTTTTACACATTCTTGGTTAGAGATGGAGATTTGGATGGATATGTTGATTTAACAGCAAGGACTTGTACTTGCTAAGAATTCAACCTAAACCAGTATCCATGTGCGCATGCTTTAGCTTGCATTCGGCTTAGAGGATTTTCATATGCAGACTACTATTCATCGTATTACTCTTCTAGGTCTCTTGTAGCAGCATATAGCGGGGAAATAACTCCACCCGGACAACCATCAGACTGGTTGGTTCCAGAAGATGTTGCAGCTAAAGTTGTTCTTCCTCCAATCGGTCGCCGTCGTCCAGGAAGACCAAAAAAGAATCGCATTCTATCAGTTGGGGAAGAGGTTCAAAGAAGGAGTTGCACTAATTGCAAACGTCAAGATCATAATAGTCACACTTGCACCTATCCGAAGTCTACAGCAGTACCAAGCAACATCGAGAGTATGGGATAGTCAAGTGGGAATAACAATGTTGCAGAATGATTAAACTTTGAATGTTGTATGTCAACTGATGTTGTTTGTATTTTTGTTTTGTATTTCTAGATTTTCTATGTAACTTTAAATAAATATTGACTGTTTCTAGATGGTCAGATGCAACTAGTAAACATTCCATATAATATATAACTATATTCCAAGAACTCGGACCTCCGTTAGTTGAAAAAATTTGACATAGTTTTACTTACACATCATAGATTTTCAATCAACACAATAGACCTAGTTAAAACACATCCAATAATGACTTTCATTTTCCTAGGGAGGCAAAGTAACCTTACATTCATAAATCACACTGCACTACGAATTTGAGAAAACTTTAGACATTTCATTACTTTATTGTATGTTTCATACATCACTACTGCTTTATAGTTACAGATTTACAATTTTGAAAAATTTTCGTAGCGACTTGTTCTCTGAGTCATAAACTGTCAGCTTTTCCAAACTCAAATGGTTGTCCAGCCCATAGACATTCCAAATATTTAAGTGTAAAAATCTCACAGTCCGACCTATGTAATGACATACAATGTAATGTAATTAGAATGTAACAATTCATAATTATAAATGTAAAAAAGTTGAGAAAACTTTCATTTATTTATACCCTCCATGTTGTTATGGACTATCTCCCTCCTGTCGGTGTATTGTAAATGAGGTTATATCAGAATAAGTGCTTGGCATCGTCCGTACCAACAATGAAGACAACATCTTTCGAAGAGGAGTTGACCAGCTAACAAGATGATTTTGTACCATGACATCCACTGATGAATCATATACATTAATCCTGCGCTCCGCTAAATTTACTTCCAAGGCAATCCAATGGACATTGTTGATGTTTGCAGGTAACAGTAGCTGTAAACCAACATAAATAGAACCTATTAGCAAGACATTTAAAAAGCAAAATAGAAAAGGATATCGAACTTGAATTATTGAATTAGATGCTCACAACATTGACTTTACTCCAATCCTGCCATGCATGCGTCGGAGTCTTTCCATGTACATAATCTATCATATCTTGATCCCAATCAAAGATTTCATGCTTAAACTGTTTTTTTCTCGACTTTAATGCTGACCACCTCCCTTGCAGTTTCGACTGCATAAACGTCAACTTAATAAGGTTACTATAAGAAGCTAACGATAATAGTTTATTGCAGATTAATAGTTGTTATTACCATGAAAGTGTAGTCCAATAAAACTTTGTTGCGACTATATCTCCAGGGAAAATGAAATGCACGCCGACGCATGAGACGACAATATGTCTCTAGATGCTGCATATTGCGTACACTGAGTCATACAGTAGTTATCCAATAGGATGTATAAGTTATGAACAGTTAAGGTATAGATAATTACTTACATCACCTTCCAGCCACTCAGATGGGGACAATATTGCCTTAACCATGCAGCATCAGCCTCCAGTAATCCTGTGTCCAACCTGCACTAGCATAAATTGTACGTATATCAATGTTTCATCCTCTAATGTTGATGATAAGTATAGTGACCATGCATATTCATACCTCCTATTACTGGAATCAGATATCCATTCATTGAGTGAACGTAAAGAATCTTGATCACCTAGATGTGGAAGTCCAAATTCTAGCATCTTGGGTCTTTTTGGATTTCTCACAGTCGGATCAACGTATGGACTCATGACGAAGGCCGAGCGTTTGTGCTCTCTGTTCAACTTAATAGTAAGCTTCGGTGGTCTTGACAATTGTACAACATCTGGTGAACCAACTGGAGCAGAGGGAGATGATACATCACGTACTAATGATGTAACCAGATCACGAATATTGTTGTCAATGGAATTTAGTATCGTCACATCATCAGCAGCCACGCTATCGGATTTATCATGTGGATGTAAAGGAGTTTGTTCACACGTCTGCATAAAAATAAATGTAGTTAAATTATGCACGTGTCATTTCATAATAAATATGAAGATCAATTAAAGTATAAACCGATAAATATTTTACCTTTTCAGGAAGATCGGAAGTATCGGACACCTTAGACTTGCAAATAAGCTCCGTTAGTTCTATCTTTACCTTACGTATTTCATCCTCTACTTTCCTGAAATGTTCATCTTGTTGTGCACTGAGAGCTCTAAGTCTAACTTCAAGATTGTCCTCAATTTTCTTGAAATGTTCATCTTGACGTTCACTGAGAGTTTTAAGTCAAACTTCAACATTATCCTCTATTTTCTTGAAATGTTCATCTTGACGTGCACTGAGAGCTTTAAGCATTGCTTCAAGACTATCTAACCTCTTACTTGCATATTTTCTGTTCTTTCGCCTGTATTCTTTTTGTCTTCATACCAGAATGACCCTCTTTCATCTCATAACCCCCCTCGACCGGAGTAGCATCATCTCCGTAGACCTCATCTCTACCTTCTTCAACATCATCATCATCATCATTATCATCACACACGTCATCATCATCAAAACTACCATCACCATCAAAACATTCAGTGGGACTACCAATCTTCATATCATTCAAAGCAATCCAAGATTTCAAACTCTCCCAATATGGCTTACTTGCTTCATCATCCGAAGGATTTAGAACCTTGTAGGTGGTGAGCTAACATCGAATCAAAACGAACAAAGTATATATGTAAGACTTAAGTATTTGATATGTTAAAGTTAAATACCATAAATTAGTTAATACTTACGTCCATTTGGTCAAATAACTTTGTCTGTAAATAATCATATCCTGGGATCCCTTTGCATATCCAATTAAGTATTCGAGGAGCAGAATTGTTCACCCTTGTTGCTTATCCAAGCGTTGACCACATTGGTATTGCTTCAATTGCCCACATCTGAATAAAGAAACAAATAGTATGTTTGTTAATATATAAAAAAAAAAAATAGTAAGGTTCAAGAACTTACTGTACATGAAAAAGCTCCTTTAGTATCTTTACCTGAAAGGCTGTCACAAAGCCATATAAGTTTACTTTGCTGCCTTTGCCTTTTCCTTTTGCAGTTGAATCAAACACATCATTCAAGTAACTGGATAGATACTTATACGACCTATGATGTATATATGACCCTCAAGGAAACTTATTGAAGCATCAAAGTCATCCACCAATTGTAGAGCCTAGTACTGAATGGCGTTACACTTATCTGTTCCGCATAAAGTCATTTTCAGAAACAGCACCAAAGCTAACTTCACCATATCCATGTCGCTTATATTTTTATTAGCCCAAAGTCTCGTTCTAAACCAATCAATCACCATTGAAACTGGTACTTTGTTCATACTAAAGAACTTCTGTCGTAGTCTCTGATTATGCAATTGAGATTCTTCCATTTCAAACTTTGAGTAATCACTAAACAGAAGTCCACTAACCAAACAAAACTCTACTGGGCTATACCTTATCAAGTCATTTCCAACATGAAACCACAAAGTATCTGTTAATTGCTGTTCATGTTGGATACGACACTCTCTCAAAAGAATATGATGACAGAAATGCCCGGAAAACACCATTTCATTTACATCAAGAAAATGACCAAAACACGTACCCTTAAAAAGTTTGAGTTGATCAGGAGTAAGCGCATATTTTATCAATTGAATGCTTTCCCAATTACTGTAGCCGCTAACTCGTCTTGTTTCTCTCGATATTTTCTTTATTTTGAGCAATTTGTCAAACTTTGTTTTACCCATTTACACCTACAAAAACAACCATTTCCAAAATGGATAAGGATAAATGTAGATAGGATTGTTTTTCGGAAGTATAAGACCCCTACGTGAATCATTCGAAGCTGAAATCATTCATTAATCTTAAAATCCCTATATTCCAAACACAAACAAACAAACAAAGATAATGGAAAAAGATAAAAATGTGTCACACCAAGTTGCTAACCATGGAAACAATTATTGTAGTGGATTACAGACAATCAGAGCTTGATTACAATAAACAGAAATTACTGACCAAAAAAGATAGTTTGTCAACAAAATAGTGGTCTAGATGAAGAAAACTGTTTTAACTTTTCAGATGCAACAATATGATCTATAAAACGCCTTTTTTAGATAACTATATCTGTAATTAAAATCATCAACAAAAACTTCATTAAATACATACTAGGTCAAGTAGATGATATACATAATCAGAAGTACAAGCACAAACAAACAAGTGACTCTGAAGCATAAACTCATTACTGCAAACCTAATTAAGCTGTCTTGCACACAAACACCAAATAAGGGGAAAACATGAAAAACTATAGTTACAAAGGAGCACTGATTTAAGAACTAAAATTGGAATTACAAGAACTGGGAAGGCAAAAGATTTATTATGAACATGGTCCATTTTCATCACCAGTTACTCTGTACATAATTCAAAGTCCATAAAACACAAAAATGGCATCTCACAAGACAAAGATTTTCCACCAATTATATTCTGTTAAATACAGGCAGTTACCAGGTAATTCTTTTCTGTCCGTTTATCCAAACATGATCCTAAAGAACCTTAACACTCTATTAACAGTTATATTTTCCCCACAAATAAAACGATTAAAGATTATCAAGTCAAATATTCGTAATACGAAGTGTGTTATTCACTCATACTGCTTCTGCATCCAATGTTTTAACAACACCGAACAGAACATTCAAGACTACTGATAACTACTACATACAAAACAAAAACTATCCCCAAATGTACTATTGAAACCTTTTTCAGTTATTATTATTATTTTTTAAAGGATGGTAGCTAGATTAGCTAGCTAGGTCGCTTCACATCTCACCTGTAAACTACTTTTCAAAAGTACTAACAAATATAGACTGTAGATTACATTCAAACATCTGCAAATCCAACATACAACTCAGATTACTTACAGATAACTCACATATAAGGAAACTCCTTTAAAACTTGAAAACAAAACAATTAAATAAAACACTTAAAAGCCGTTATGCATGTTGATCCTTAACCATCCAAATAGCTTCAATGTTGAAACCTAAACCCATTAAGCATAGTTCACAAAGATAGGAAAAGACATAAAAACAGTCATATCACAATCCAAGAAATTTGATAGAACCAATCAAGTTCACATCTATGTAAGATGATGATATGGCATTTTCATTTTATAATTTACATATGAGAGTGTACACACATATAACTATATGAACATAGAAACCAATTACAGTTGTGCCAAAATCTTCATTAAATTACACTTTTTAGTGTACATACATATAACTATATGAACATGGAAACCAGTCACGATTTTGCCAGGATTTTCATTGCAACAGTAAATAAAAAGTTGGTGATTACAGCATCGGAAACTTGACACACATCCAAGAAAATTGACAGCACCAATCACGTTTACATCTATGCAAGATAATTATATGGCATTTTCTTAAAAAAAAAATACCCCTGTAGTGTTCACACTTCACACATATAAATATATGAACATAGAACCAGTTATGATTGTATCAAAATCTTCATTGAATTACACTTTTTCTATAATTATATAATAAAGAATCCAGCCTACCCTGAAAATTTTAGCGAAAAAGGATTCAGTCTCTACCAATAAAATTAAACATACCCGCTTTCATATAATAATGGTTTGTCATATATTCCCTCGCAAGGATCAAGATGCATCCATTTGTTATATTTAAGATATCAGTAAAAATTTAACTCATAAACCACATCCTTAATTATTGGATACTAAAAACATAAGCTCTATTTAAATTGAAACCTACCTTCCCAAAGATTGTGAGAAACACTCAGTCCAGACGTGATCAATAAAATCCAAAATCTGGAAACCAAAATTAGTAACCAGTGACAGTATTATGTCTCAAGCCTCAAGTTGCTCCACACAGCAAACAAATAAAATTTTCTTAACATTATTGACTTACTGCTACATGAATGCAACAGAAATATGGAAGAGCCAAAAGGCTGAAATTCTCTCATTGAAGGTAAACTCCTATAAGCTGCCACATATTAACGGCTATGTTTCATTGTAATCCGCAGCCTTTCTTATGAAAAGTTGTCACATGGAAATATGACAAGCTATTTGCACAAATGACATGTAGGTGCAAGAGAGTCAAAGTCTCTATGTCTACATACAAGGACAAAGGGGGATGGTTGAACAATGGCAGTGTCAAGTTCTTATGAATAGAAATAACAGGCATGACAGCAAAATTCATCCTCTGGGATTAATTAGAGGAATATGCTGACACAGAAAACATAAAAGATATACTACAAATAACTAGGGGAGCTGTATCACATGCATTTTTTACTATTCCTTTCCAATGTGCATGAATGTAAAAAACATCCTAACCATTCAGATAGCTAATCTGATTAGCCATTCAATGGTACATAGAGGAAGATACACAATCCATTACATCGCGATAATATTGGTAGTTTTTCATCAATCCTAGTCCTCTTTTACCAACAATTAATTTTGTGGAGAACTAAATGAAGCAACATTTTAAAAAAGAATTAGCAACAAAAAGATTAACCAACCAGACGACTTTCACAGCCAAAAGCTCGGCAATAAAGTGTAAAGCAATTGGCCCACTCTCCACAACGCCCCTTTCTTGTTTCTACAAGCTGTATACATGAAACAGAACAAGAAGAATAAGCATTTTATGAAATAAGAACACGTAATCAGGTCAACAATTTTAAATACCTTCAAAGGATCATTATAACGTGGGAAACGTGTGATTCTTGAACAGAAGTTGCAACTGCAGTGGGCAAAAGGAAAGGAAAGTGAAAATAAACATGTCAGGATGCAGAGAAAACATAAGAGCACAAAACATTGAAACATATACTGATGATTGGCAACTAACATTTGCTCCAGCAAAATATTTCACATTCTTGAACATTTATTTCAAAAATATTTAAAATGTTTTAATGGACCTTAAGATGTCATGGACTGGTCTGAAATGGAAGGAAGGGTTGCAGTGAGTGTCGTCTGTTATGAAGGAGAGAAATGGCTATTATGAGTGCTCTGCCGTGAAGGGGAGAAGGGGTGCGGTGACTGGTTTGCCGTGAAGGGCGCCGTGAAGGGGAGGAATTGCTGTCGTGAAGTCCTCAGGGCACCGCGAAGGGGAGAATTTCTGGCATCTTGGGTTTCGGGTCTACCGTGAGTATAAGAGGAGAAGGTTTTATTTTTGGGTCTGCCGTGAGATGCAGTAAGGGGAGGGTCTGCCGTGAAATGCAAGAGGAGAAGGTTTGTTTTTGGGTCTGTCGTGATGCAGCAAGGGGAGGGTCTGCTTGCCGTGACCGTGAGATGTAGCAACGGGAGGGTCTACCGTGAGATGCAGCAAGGGGAGGGTCTGCTTGCCTTGTTTCGGGTCTGCCGTGAGATGCAGCAAAAGGAGGGTCTGCCTGCCGTGTTTGCTGTCTGCCGTGAGATGCCTGCCTTGTTTGCTGTCTGCCGTGAGATGCCTGCCTTGTTTGCTGCCTGCCGTGAGATGCCTTGTGATGTTATAAGGCCATTTAAGTCATTTTGGGGCACATTTGCAATTTAATTACATCAAATGGCATTTTTGTCATTTCAATTTGTATTTAGGGCAATTTTGCTAAATTCCCTATAACAGTTTGGAATAGTGAAAATAATGCAATTTGAATTTCTTCTTCTTTGAAGTATTACAACTAATTTAGGATTTAAAATAATAACAATAATAATAATAAGACTTGAATCTTGCAATCTTGAACGTGTTAATGTGATAGTCAATAGTGAAGGACCAATCCCATTTTGCCGCAGCTTGAAAATTTACTGAACAACGGGGTATTTGTAAGCATTTATATGAAATAAGTTCTACGGCATGTCATACAATTTTTGATTGTTAATTAAAACATCATGTATGACAATATATATATATATATCATTCAAAACTTCAAAAAAAAAAAAAAAACAACGAATTAATAACGCAAAACGCACCTGGTTAGCAACAAAAATAATTGGGATCACTTTGTTGTTTAACTGAGGTCGGAATTCAATCACGAAACTTGGAATGAAAACACAAATCACAATATAAATACTTTGTCCTTTAGTGTTCTGCTCTCTGTTTTTGATTTCTTCATTGCTATTGTTTACTTTTTCATATGTTGTATATCACATACACACTCTCTTAGAAAAAACTGATGCCTATCATTTTATATAGTTAAGTAACTGCTGCATGCAGTTACAAAACCACCAAAAACCGATTAGCAAAACTGTCAATGACAGTTAATCAACATCATCCAACTATCTGTTGGATTTGGAGTTTTGGGCCATTTTGGGTGGACCCGACCCAAGCTCATATAACCCAATATCTCCCACTAATACAAGATGGGCCAAACAAAAACTAACAAAGAAAACACTAATAACCTTTTTATAATAAGGAGTACAGATATTCATATAGGTAAATTACTAAATACATTGTATGACCTATGAACAACGAAATTTGTGATAGGACTTACTTTTTAAATCTCAATTGTACTTTTATACAAGAGATTATCAATTTGTTCATTATTATGTTCTACATTTAATAGAATTTTATTTGTTCAAGCATATTCGATCATTTTAATACAACATGTTTGATCCTTTAATATTTCATATAATTACAATTGTGATTCCAAATCACAATTTGTCGATATGTAAATATATGAAAAATAAAATTCATTAAATCTTCCTATTTCACTTTTATCTCTTGGTCAATAAAAAATGACTAACATCATAGAAATGTCTCATAGGTCGCATTATCATGGCCATAAAAAACACACTAATAATACCAGTATCACTTCGTAACTTTGAGATAAAGTGAATAGTCACTGAAGACATAGGTAGAAATTTTTACAAACTTCAATGAAACTTACACAATGAGGAATTAAGGATAAATTCACTCATTTTCCATATCGATCACAATAAACACACGCGGTATGAAACGTATGTTACGGTGAATCTTGTCCCTCAATAAGGATGCGTATGTCTATTATATTTAGATTAATCACTGTACATATTTTAGTTCAGACACTCTCTTAATGTCTAACCTGAGTTTCTAAAAATCGCTTTCTAAGCGTCTCTTGTTAAGAAAATCACATCTAGTTTAATCAGGTTCTCTGATGGTAGGGATTCATCATGAGCAGTTTTATTATTAATATTTATATTAGAACCTCATCTTGACTATAATCAAGACGACATTTCATATATTCTAAGTACTTGAGAGAATAATCTTCAGTTATTCTCTAAAAACATATGTGTCTCATCTTGGCTTACCATCTTAACAACCAAAGCGATTGTACATGTAAGAATACTAGTCTCCAACCCGATGACATACTTTATATAATTTGAGTGAAATGGATATGTGCTAGTATTACGTAATAAATCTAAATATATTCATTCACAAACGGATATAGTTCAAAGTGACAATTACAACATTATAATCTACGCAGATCTAAAGACCTAGCACGTGACTTGAAAACATCTCTCGTTACAGTTTTCGTAAGCGGGTCAGCAACCATCTCATGCGTAGATATATATTTGATTATTACATTTTTCTTTATCACTATATCTCTGACAAAATTATACTTAGTCTCTATATGTTTCGATTTACTGTGATATTTTGCATCTTTGGTACAAGCAATGGTTGTCTGACTATCACAGTAAATTGTAATTGGCTTCTCCGCATCAATTTCTAAAATCAGATTTCCTAAAAATCTCTTAAGTCATACTGCTTCTTGAATTGCTGCTGAACATGCTATGAATTCAGCTTCCATTGTGAATAATGCAATACATGACTATTTCTTACTACTCCAAGAGATACCACCTTGGCTAAGCAAAAATGCATAACTTGAAGTAGATTTTCACTCATCTAAGTCATCTCTCCAATCTGCATCTGTATATCCAATTAGATGCAAATTACTACCTTGATAGCAAAGAGAGTAATCTGCGGTCCCTTTCAGATATGTTAATATTCTTTTCACGATAATCCAATGTTTCTAACCAGAATTTGATTGATATTTACTAACTAATCCAACTGCATAGTAGATATCGGGTATCGTACACCTCATAGCGTACATGAGACTTCCGATAGCACTGGAGTAAGGAACTCTTTACATTTTTTCATGTTCTTGTGGAGTCTTAGAGCACATTTCGAGACTACGAGTTTATCCCTTCGAGCTGGGAGTATCTATAGGCTTACAATCAACCATATGGAATGGTTCGAGGATCTTTTTAATATAAGGCTTTTGTGATAAGGCTAGAATCCTCTTTGAATGATCTCTTTTTATTTTAACCCCTAAAATATAGGTAGCTTCTCTTATGTCTTTCATTTCGAAGGTTGATGATAACCATCCATTTATGATCATCATAACTCCTTGTCATTTCTAGCTAATAAAATATCGTCTACGTATAAAGACAAAATTATGAATCTATTTTTTACTCGTTTGACATATACACAATGATCTTCTTCAGCCATCTGAAATCCATAAATAATTATTGCCTCATGGAAACGAAGGTATTATTGTCTGGAAGATTGTTTCAAATCATAAATAGATCTCTTGAGCTTACAAACTTTTTGCTCTTGACCTTTTGAAACGAAATTCATTGGCTGTTCCATGTAAATTTCTTCCTCCAGTTCTCCATTGAGAAAAGCTATCTTTACATCCACCTAATGTAATTCCAGGTCCATATGTGCAACGATGGCTAATATAAGGCGAATTGAAGCAAACCTTACCACAGGAGAAAATGTTTCTTCATAATCTATCCCCTCATGTTGAGTATATCCTTTTGTTACTAATCTCGCCTTATACCTTTCTATTGAGCCGTTTGCCCTGCGTTGATTCGAAGAACTCATTTGTTTCCAATGGCTTTACGATCAGGTGGTAAGTAAACCTTATTCAAGTTTTATTACCCCAGGTTTTATGAACACCACAAAACTTGAGTTTTGTAGCCATCGGGTTTTTGTGGTCTCACAAAACTTAATTCGGGTTTTATAGTCCCATAAAACCTAATATTGGGTTTAAATTCTGTGTTTTTAAAATTTTAACTCGAACGTTGTTTGGTAAACTTGGGTGTAAAATAAAAATAGTTTGTTTAAGAGGTTAAAAACAAATTTTTATAGAAAAGTGGATAAAATAAAATTTTCTTTTTGATTTAAGCTGCAAACGAAAAGCTCCCTATTTTATATGTTCCTATGTTTTAACATTGGGACAATTTCAAAAACTTATTGTAATTTGCAAAAATATCTATCTTACCATATATAATTTTACTTTTATCTAAAATCACTCTTACATTAATAAAAACATTCAAAATACCCTCTAGAGACATGTGAAATGACGACAATGCCATTGATAGTCATAGATTTTGTTAAGTTGAGTTGATTGATAGTTTGACTCTAACGGCAAAAATGAATATACAGATGAAAAATTAATTTAAAAAAATTATAATAATGAGTGGTTTTAATTGTGACACATCATTGAACAAACTAAATAAATCTAAATAAATAAAATTAATTAATTAATAAAATGATATTAGAATTAAAATTTTAAAAAAATAAAAATTAAACTTGGATAGACCAAATATGGAAACCATTTGAGATGGTATCCGTCTTCACCATTGAAGACCATTTGTCTCCATCCCTGATGGTCTTTGTCTCCACCGTTGGAGACCTTCGGGGTTTCTTAATGGTAGAGATCACGGTCTCTACTATTAGAGACCCAGTTCTGGGTCTCGCCAATTTTTTTTTTTCTTTTTATTTTTTGGTGATGGTTTTTTTTGGTTTAAAATGGATTTGTTTTTATGATAGATTAGGTAAGGTTGATTGATGATAAAAATGTTGGATTGGGTGAGGTTGATGACAAAAAAAATGGATGAGAAAGGAGAGAGAAGATGATGAAGATAAAGATGATCATTTTTATATCATTTATTTTAATTATTTGATTTTTTATATTTTTATATTATTTATTTTGATTTGGGAATTTAACAATATTTTAATATTATTTAAATCAAAGATAAATTTGACATTTTGCTTTTTTCTTAAAATTTCCTCGTTAGAAAAATGACAATAGGAGGAATTTTGGGAAAATTCAAACTAGAGTGAGAAAATAAAGACTTTTACACATTACAAGCGACTTTTAGGGATTCTCCCTTTAACATTTTTTTGTTTGCTTCAAAGTGGATTACCAGTGTGACAATTCCCACCCTGGGCTTTGTACCAAAAAGAAAGGAATGCATGAGTTCGAGCATCCACGACCTCAATAAAGGCCAATTTCTCCTTGGTCTCTCATGTGAACCGATTTTCAGTTTAGTTCCCTCTAATTGAAGGATAGACTTCTTACTTAATATGGATAGATATTCAAACTGCTCAGAAACGTCTTAGCTTAGGTGATCTTGGTTGATGGGTATATACATGTATCGTATCCCAAAAAAAAAAAAACTTTTTTTTTATTAAATTTTTTTATTGTGATTTTATTTTTCACTCATATGGTTCATTCGATTTAGAAAATACACTTTAAGCTCTAATGGTCCCTCTAGTTTAGAATATATTTCATTTTATTCATAACAGGTTGTCAAATATTGATCAAACTTAAGAAAAGTTACTTTCATCATTCCAATATGATTACTTTAACTAAAAATAAATAAAAAATGAATAGACATTGGAAATAAAAAAATAATAATGAAAATAAAATTAAAATTTAGAAAATAAATAAAAGTTTAAATAATCAAAAGAAGAAATATATGAAATGGATAGAAAATAATGATTAATTAATCATCAGGAGGAAAATGATTATAACTCTATTTGAAAAACTAAAAAATAAATAGAAAATCTGGTTAATTAAAATAAACTCAAAAAATATATATATACATATATATAAATATAGGAAAAAAAAAACTAAAAAACTAAATATGGTGATAAACTAGACTAGATTTACGAATCTGGTCGCAATTTGGTGATGAACCAAGTCATCGATGATCTGATTCATCACCAGATTCTGGTGGTGCATCAGATCATTCAGTTCGTCACCAGATCATTTGGTTCATCACCATAATCTGATGATGAACTAGATCACCATTGATCTGGTTTATCATTGGATCATTTTATTTTATTTTTTAAAAATATTATTTTTATTAATTGTTGTTTTTTTAAAATTTGTCTTAATTGTTAGTTAATTTTTATTTTTTATTTTTAACTTAAACCACCAAAAAAAAAAAAAAGTTAGTAATAAAATCTTATATATTTTGAAGGGAACTATAAGAAAATATGTTTTTTTTTTTTATTAAAGTAATATATACATATATATATATATAAAGTCAATTATAATAAAACTAAATTATTTCTCTGCCCTCTCCTTAAGGATATAAGTGTTCATTTCAATTATAATAAAATTAAATAAAAATATAGATATTAAATAATATATATACCCTTCAATTGATAAGTTGGATAATTAATTTATAATTCTATGAAAATAAAAATGTTATTTCATTTTCCAACAAATATCAAGAGGGTTTATAATTCTAATATTAGTCACCATTCTCATCACACTTGTTATATATAATTAATAGAAATCTACGATTATATATAGTGGTGTCATCTAGTTTTGGGCTATCTCAAACTTTTGTCTTTCTTGTTTCTAGCATAATTTTGGGCCTTTAAAGCCTCTTGGGATTTGTATTGGTCTAATCATCTCATGATCGATAGCAGGTCTTAGAAGGAAGTGGCCAAGCAATCTATTTAGCTTCAAGAAAGAAAAATAATTGTGATATAATATCTGTAGAATATTTGTTGCTTAAACGTATATAAATATGGTATCAACTTACTTCTTAGATGCAAATTTCCGTGATACCCTTGTTTTTAAGGATTTTAGAAATTCAAAATCATGTTTTCTAACAAAACAATGCATACAATTCACTACCATGATCTACTTTCAAGACAATTCTAATTTGGGCAATCATAAATTCCATTGTACAATGTGATCAGTTCACATCCCATTTTAATTAAATTATTTAAAAGTGGCTTAATATAACTTTGAAAGGTGAACCAACCGAGTTTAATTGGTGCTACTTTACGAATAATTACATATCGATGATCTTATTTTAATTAAAAAAAAAAAATTGTAAGGACCAGTAGCATTAAATTGTACCAATCAATTATTTGGATTGAGTAGAGGATCAAAAAGGAAACATGATTGTTTAATTGAAGTAAAAATTCTTTTGACTACAGAAGTAACATAACTTAATACCATTTGTAGCTGTACTGGCAAAAGTGATATATACAGATTACTAACTGCATAAGTGTTAAAATGTATAATAGAAGCTGTATTAAGTATTAACATTAAATGTCATCCCCAACATGGATGACACTTTACAAATGACATCTAAAAACTCTGCTGCTACTGTCCTGCCACTTATTTTAAACATTTTACAATGAGTAACAATAATTTTATTTTTCCTTTGAAGGGTTGATATGTCAAATTTTGTAAACATCATTTGATTAAAAATAAATCATTATTATTCTTTTTACATAAATTTATATTTACTTCAATATCTACGTGTCATACCATGAATAGAAGCTTATATTTACTTGTAATATCTACATGTTATATCATAAATAGAATAGTCTTAATAGCACATAATAATTCTTACAACAAATTCGAAGATGATAAATAATTTAATTTCATTATTTTAATGTATTCCTAATAATTCTAGTTATGGTTGTCTTTTTCCTTGATGGAATAATAAGCCTTTACCTGACTTAAATCATTCATCTTTTTGCCGTGCTCATCAGATACAAATGATCTGAGATCCCAAACAACAAATTGAGATAGTGGGAGTTCCACAGGAGCATTTATCCGGTCATGCATTCCATATGTATCATTTGACATCACCTGATCGAACGTATTATCAAGTACCCTCAGTGTTTCCTTTGCTTTATATATATATATATATATATATATATATATATATATTTGTCTCCTAGTGAATGACTTATTTTCTGTCTTTTTCCAGAGTTTCGTTCGAGTTTCAGCATAACGTTTGTGGTAGATCAATATATGCAGAGGGTACTGTTGATGCTGTACTTTTCCTTTCTAAGAAGGTGGTCATTCTGAGATTATCTCCCGCCTTTTCTCTGTATCATCAAAATATGTATTATTATAGTAACAGTTTAATTCTAGTAGTAATAATTGTTTATTGTGATGCTCTTCTAAACTATTCAATGTAAATTATTGTGTATAATAGGTTCAGTCAAGGGCAGACAAACGGATTTACAATATGATAGACGTATTGCGGGAGGGAAATATGCGATAGTTGTTTTTTCTTTGTTTGTATTAGTCTATAATTCAGTTCAAATTATTTAAAATCATGATGGATGAAAAAAAATAAAAGTCAAAGTCAATTTTGGATTAATTTCTTGCATTACACCTGTGTTATTATTATTCCAGTTTGTTTCAAATTTTTATGAGAACTTGAAAGGCTCGGCAATGACTCTTATCTCTGTAGTCATGATAAGATGAAATCATTTTAATGCATATTCATCCAACAATTATAGTACATATGACATTACATAGTTTCTAATCAATTTAAAAGACTAATCTATTTCAAGATGTTGTGAGTCTTGCGAGTCTTTCTTGTTAATCCATATCCATTTTGTTTTATATTTATGTGGAATCATAATATCCTCTCTTATCTCATCTTATGACACATTTATATTTATCATGGATTTTCCCCCATCTATCAGATAAGCATTACGTGATTGGTCTGTATCGATAGTACTTGTTAAAAGCAATAGCAAAAGGACCTGATCACAGGAGAGTGGTTATTTGTTGTCATTTGTGATTTGTGATATCAGGAGCACGCATTCTCTGTCGGGTCAATTGAGGAGAAGTATCAAAGTTAAATGTTCTGCCTTTTTCTTTCTTTGATGAGGTAATCCAATGGGGTTTTTATAGTTTCGTCAATGGGTATGGCTTTCTGATGATAGAGTGAGAAATTTAGTATTTTATTCATTGCGGAAATTCTTTTCTGATTTTAGCATGAAAAGCTTTACATTGGAACGTCTACTTATAGTTGGTTTGTTTTCAAGACAATGAGACTTGTGATAGAGATGTGTAACCAGGAATCATCTTTCGGTATGAGTTCCTTCTTAATGATTTGCTAGTGGTTTGTTTCCATTATTAAGTTGCTTGATTAATTCTTCCGTGTCTTCTACTAGTTGTCCGAAGCTTCTGTATTCACTGTTAAGACAAATGAAGAAGCATTTCTAAGCAAGAATTGTTTAGAAAGTCTGACCTGAAGATAGACAGTGTCCGGACCATGAAAATTCTGTATGTATTGTGACCGGGAATGAGAATGTGGTGCTCTCAGGGGAGATCCTGAAATAAAGACCGTAATTCAGTGGCTTGCTGCATCTCAGGTAATTGTTCCTTATAAGAATGTTGAAGTCATATGCTGTTGTAGAAATAAATATGCAAAAACATAGGAAAGCATGTTTCTTCTCATATGAGTAATTTCTTTCAAGCATTAAAGACACGATAAAAATGATACATTACAGTGCAGTGTGCCAAATGCACCCTTATTGAATTACATGACCTTAAACACTTTGAAAAATCAATGTTAAATTAAGCATCTTTTGACATTGACACTATATCTACCAATGCTTTGAAATTTTGCATGGAGCTACCTGGGGGTCCAATGGCCTTTTCAGCTAGTTGTTTGAATTTTCTAACACTTTCCCTCATTTTCTTTCCATTTTCTTGCCACAGAATCAGATCCAGGCTTCTGAGTAATCCACTTTTGGTGATAATTCCACCTTCCACGCTAAAACCAATCTTCCACTCATCCTGTACCATTCTTGCATTAAGCCTTTGGTCTCCAAAAAATGGCCTTACAATCATAGGCACCCCACATCCCATACTCTCCATCAGTGAACTCCAGCCACCATGGTTTATAAAAACTCCTACTGCATTGTGTGCAAAAACATCCAACTGAGGAGCCCATTCCACCACAATTCCGTTCAACTTTTTATTTGGCAAATGTGCTTGCAGATTCTTCTTCAGTTACCATATAAATGGCAGTTTGCTTGCTTCCAATGCCTCTGCTATTGCTACAATCTCATTAGGAGACAGCCTTGAGACAGAACCGAACCCAAGATATGTCACGGATGCAGGCTTCTGCCTGGCAGCCGCTGGTATCAGGAACCGCTGGTGGTGGAGAGATTAGATTGAAGGGCCCAACATTGAGAAACTGTTTGAATTTGGTTTTGAGATCATTGTTTATTGTAGGGTCTAATTCTTCAAAGCTGTTTATGACAACTGCATCTCCGTGTGGCAGTTTCAGGTCCATTTGATGTAGCATATCGAAAAATTCTGATTGTAAGTTTCCAAAGAGGACTCCTTCAGGCAAGTCTCTGATGCACACTTTTGACATTCCTTGAATGAATTTAAGCTGCTCATCTTGTCTTCCTTCAATTCCTGTGTTTACATTTTACAAACATAAACATATATAACATGGTTCATATTTTCGTGGCACAAACTGATTTTAATAAAATACGAACTTTTGTCTTTGGCAAACTCCAGGCACTTGGAATTCATTACAAAACAAAGCCCTTAGTTTGTAAGTTCAGAACAGAATTAGGATAAATTTAACTCTTTAACATGCATGCATATATTATTAGATGGTAAATTGTACCTTCAAGTCCTATCTTTTCCCTGATAAGATCAGTATAAAAATGAGTCGAGAGTGAGCTAGACCCGGATAACCAACAAGGCATGAAAGGCACCTGCATCTCCTCTGCCATTTCTGCGGCAAACCAAAGGAAACTATCATTAACCAAACAACTCACCTTTCTCTTTGTCTCCGCTGCAGCCTTCGCTACTGCCTTCCTCAAGTCCTCAGGAGCCGCCTTCATGAACAACTCAATGTCCTCCTGAGGCTTCCCAAGGAAAACATAGCCATCCGGAACCGTATTTGAAACATTATAAGCTTTCACATTGGGAAGGAAGTAGTGTTTGTGTGTAGACAAGAGGGAGTTGTTGGATTCTGCAGTGCTGAAGAATGAGAACTGAGTGTTTAGAGCAGAGAAGGCTAGGCGGCTGATAATGGAGAGGAGAGGAGAGGAGTGGCATGTGTGGAGAATAGAAAGGCAAGGACTGCCACACGAGGGTCACTGACATTATCAGGCTGGTGCATGGTTAGAGTAGAGTGGTGGTGCTGTGGTGGTGGATATATGTAGCACACATATACATACATACATATATATATATATATATATATAATCAATGTTGAAATGAAAAACTATAACTACTATAGTGGGGGTTGGCACATTTTATATACTGAACCTGCACATGTTTTTGTGTCTCAATTTCATTTTTCAGTGAAAAATATGTTTTTTGATGGAGTCCTTATTAGTTATAAATCAATTTAAAAGAAAACCAACTGTTGTTTAAAGATTTGATGGCTTATCTATTATGTATGTTTTCGTTTGGTTTCTTGATTGTGTCTCATGTTAGCATATGTTTTCAAAGAATAGTGTCATATTAATGTATATTTTTCAATAGTGTCATGTTAGTGCCTGTTTCTGACTGAATATAACGGTTTCAAAGAAGAAAAATTTTTACTTTATTTATTTTTAATTACAATTTCAAACTTTTGTTAAACTTGCCTATACTCTTGATTATGAGGGGATTGGTGGTTGATCGATTTTTTCAGTTTTTCAAATTGCTACTAGTTGTTGGAATTTTACTCTCATGAACATCAAAGCATGTGACAACCCCCACAATCCGTACCAGAGCTGGACTACCCAAGGCCCCAGGTCCAAATACTAAGGCCCATATTAACCTAATCTAGCCCTTACTAATCTGTTTCACTAGTGTTCTATCAGAATCTATCAAGATTAGGTGAGCAATCAGAAAATCTCATTTTAGCAGGATCTTGTCTGTCTATGTTTAGATTTTAATTAAGATGAGGTTTTAATCCCTATCGTTAATACGGTTTAAAATGTGCACAATTATAGAGCTCCTCCCTTGAACTTCAGAATTCAATCTAAGTGTCCAGGTTCTTAGTTTGTAAAACATATGAAGATTGGGCCATAGTTGGCCGTTTATCTAGGCTAGGCCACAATTGTGATAGGTCCATTTACCGGCCCTTACCTTAGCTCTAGTAACAGACATTTTTCAACTTGGTTAGATTCAACATCAAATTTGCAATTCTTCAAGAATCAAAATCAAAACTCCCCCAAGTGTTTGCATAGAAGCCACTTTCACTAAATAATTATTTCCACAAAATCCTTTCCGATAAATATAAGTTACTGGAAAACAAGATACTAAAGTGCCATATTACATAAACGAATCAAAATTTTTTCATCGGTATGTAACGTGATCAAAGAATTATTTAATCTTTATTTTTTGAAAGGTCTTGTCATATAAACGACAAAAATGCAATGCGATACTCTTTTTGTTTTCTTCTTGAAAATGCAATGCAATACTTTCTAACAAACTCTTTAGATTCACCAAATCCAAAAAATGAAATAGTGTGGTTTACAAAAGTGATTCCAAATGTCTGTTTTGAACGTTTGCAACCCTTCATATCCAATAAATAATAGGGCACCTGTGCAGTTCAAACCCAAATATCAGTCAATTTCTAATGTTAATATCCATAAAAGGTTAAAGGATACATGAATATACTATCTATTATATTTATATACACCTACCAACAAATCAAATAGAACCACACCAATTTCATTGGTTTGGTTTTGACAGCTAAATTGTTTGGTTTTGATTGCAAATCGTCAAATCAATTTGATAACATCTTAATTTAGTTATAACTCAAATCACTCCAAATTGTTGGCATCAAAGTCCTTTGATGGATCTGCTCCAACCCGATTTGAGTTCAATTTCATTCATTTTGAACAATATTAATATCTAAATCTCTCCCAATTATATGTACAACCCTTTATCTAATATATGTAAAACAAATAATTTTTAGATAATGATAGATATCCAATATTTTTATTCAACTTTTCTCTTCTAATATTATATATAATTTTAATATATCATTATGATATAAATTGTCTTGTCAACTTCAAACTCACTAATTTTAATAACATATAAACTATTATATAAGATTAAATGAAAAGTTAGATAAAAATATTGGATTTCTACCATTATTCTAATTTTTATGATATCCATTTATAAATATATATACAATATAATTTTAAAAAAATAATATTCTTCATATTAGCTAGGTTATAATTTCTTAAAACAATCTTTTTCAAAAATAAATAAATAATGGAATATGCTTGTAAAATAAGTGTACATATAATTTAGTGGGATATAAATATCATCACTCTTCAATTCGCCCGATTTAAAACCCGTTTTATCCAATCTAAATTTCACTAAAATCCGTTATTGGGTCCTTCTAAAAATGTTTGTACACATTTTTACTAAATTCATTCAATTAAGTGAGTCGTAATTATAATTTATATTTTATTAAAACAATCTTTAATAGAATGTATATACAAAAAGGAGGTGCACATACAATTTTAGTGCCATGCAACTATCATTACTCCAATCCAAGTCCAATTTGATCCCAAATAATTTCAAGCCCGATCTAGTCTGTATTTGACCCATCACTATTATTTGACCCCGACCCATGAAGTCCACGGGTTGGCCCGGTCGGTCCCCCTGGACTGGAGTCTGGACTCTACTGGGCTTAGTGTCTCGTAACCCCACACACACACTCGCTCTGTCTCCGTATGTGCAAAGCTTTAAAAACTTGAATCTCTCAGAAATCAAAACCCATGTCGCCAATGCTCAAAGCTCCACCCACCAACCAGTTTGGACCAAAGTTGGGTTCTTTATCTGGAGAAAGCAGACCCCGAAGAAGACACTTTGGTGGTGGTAGTGTCAACGTTGTTTTCTCCAAACCAAAGCCTCTAGTCCCACTAGTTATGTCTATGTCAAAACCAACAACACAACATCAACAACACACACCCTTGTCTAAGCTCATGGATGTTCCAATCATGGTACAACACTAACTGCCCTTCTGTTTTGTTTGGTTTTGTTGTCAATAGGCCTTAAAGGTTTTTTTTTTTTTTTTTAAGTTTAGTTTTGTTAATGATGAGTTGTTAACATTTTTGAGTATCGAACATTGAGTTGGAGTATAAAAGCATTTCTTTTTTAATTTTATTTTTTTTAACTTATAAGTTTGAGATTTGATTGGCTTGCATTTGTTGTGTGAATGAAATTTTGATCATACACTGCAGTGGTGGCAACAGACTTTAATGTATTTTCCCAAAACAAACAACAACAGACTGTCATGCCAAATTCGCTTCGATATAACTCTTAATAGCAAGGAGACTAATATATGTATTGTATTCAAATCAATTAAGACAGGCATGGAGAGTTACATATTATTTTAAACAGACTAAAAATCAATTATCAATTATTGTCCCTTAGATGGATGAATACACTGGGGCCATTCTAGGCGTAGAAGAAGAAATTAGAAATCTTCAACTAAGGCTAGAAGTTGAGGTAGAGAGAGGGAAATTTGCCTAAGAGCAAAAAATTCTCTAGATAGATTTCTTCAATCTTCTGGACCAAATGTTTGGGTCAAATTGGTGGAATAAAGACCGTTGTAGAAATTTCTAAGGGTGTAAAAGCTGTTCCTTATAAAGCTCTTGTTGTTCCAGCCCCAAATGAAGTACTAAATCATTTGGTGGAGCAAAATAATTTTATTCAAGTACTTGTTAAGGGTTGAGAAAGTGAATAAAAAGGTTACATATACATTAATATAGTGGGAGAAGAAACATGAAATTTTTTTAATTTTTTGTCTTTACCATGTACTCTTAGTGCATGTGTTAATGGAGCCTTTATATATATATATATATATATATATATCAATTTGACATTTTATTGGCTTGCATTTATTGTGTAGATGGAATTTTGATTGTCATGTAGAATTCGCTCTGATATATGATATAGCAGTTAATGGCAAGGAAGGATGTATATATGTATCCAGACGTATGTTAGGGATTGAAAAAGTGAACAGAAAGGTTATATTTACATAAATATATTGGAAAAAGAAACATAATTTTTTTTTGTTTTTATCATGTGTGTGTAGGATTCGTGTTAGTGGACTCTTGTGTATGTGTTTGTTGTACTTGTTTAGTTGAGAAGAATGTTTGCTTAATGTATGTGTTGTGCATTAATGATATAGCTGATGCCTTGACATTGTTTTGTTAGTTGTAGGTAAATGGTTGTACTGGCAAAATGGGAAGGCTGTTGTTAATACAGCAGTCTCTGCAGGACTTAGTCTCATTCCTGTATCATTTGGCTGAGCAGGGGAAGGTGGGAAAACTGTGGAAGTGTGTGGGAAAGAGATTCTGGTACATGCTCTTTCTGACAGAGACGTTATCCTTGCTTTGGTCTTTGGTGAACATCAGAACATGATCGTGGTGGACCATACTGTGCCTGCTGCAGTGAATGGTGACTAATTGTATTTTGTTACTCTCAAAAGAGTACAAAATTTGAATTAGAAACTTACTTTTCTGTCTAAGAGATTGGACTTAGTAGTTTTTATTTCCTGAATGAAAGAGCAGAGTCATTAGGCTATGATTAAGGTCTTTTGAATCATATATATTAGTAGAGATTACTACTAAATGAAGATATAGTATAAACAAGGGAATGCATATAGAAAATTTTCACCGAAGTCACCAATTCCTTGTCCTCTGAACCATGTCTAATCAAATGGTGTAGATTACCATTATGGTCTATTAATAGTTTAAAGTTCGTTGACCTTGTTATTTTGTTACATTTTATACCAGCTTAACTACAGCATTCACTCTATTGTGTACTTCCTAGGCTACACACAAATTACACTCCTTTTAATTTTATTTATTCATTTTTTTTAATAAATACTTTTTTGTGTGGTTTGCAAAATGTAGATAATGCAGAGTTATATTGCAGAGCTGGAGTGCCCTTTGTTGTGGGAACTACCGGTGGAGACAGAGACAAATTGTATAACTGTAGAAAACTCAAAGGTCTATGCAGTGATATCCCATAAATGGGAAAACAGGTAATGTGATTCCTGTATGTAAAGCTTTAAAACTCTGTATCTATTGCTTGTTTATTTGTTTATATTTTAATTTAATTTAATTTTATTTTCCATGTCCTAATAATTTGGTGATTTGTTAGGTAGTTGCATTCCTGCAGCAATGGAAATTATGGCTGAGCAATTTCCTGGAGCCTTCTTTGGGTATTCCTTGCAGGTACTTCCTGTTTCTTGATACTTCCTACTCTGCTTATTGGAGTAGAGAAAGTGGTATCAGAGCCTTTCAAATGTTATAAAACCCCGTGAATGGTATCTCATAAAACATACCTAAAAGAAGAATTAAAACGTAGATCTTATTTACTATATCTTCATAAATCTAGAATCAATAGAATCACCAGATTGTGACCAGATTTACGGATCTGATCGCAATCTGGTGGTGAACCAGGTCGACGATGATCTGATTCAACTAGATGGATCTAATATTTTGGAGAAAAACATTTCTTTTGCTAACATGTTCAGTTGTAACTTGTAAGTGGATCTAAAAAGATGAAATATGTTTCAATCAGGGAGCCAATCCATGTTGAATCTGTTCTCATGCTAAAGCTGTTGATATCAGCATAATATTTTTTTATATGGAATGAAATCAAATAATGTAACTATAATAAAGAATGGTTTCTTGTAGGATGGGATTATGATATTTGATTAGCTTCTCGTTATTATTAATTATATATGTAATTTTTGTGCATTTTCCTTTTTGATGGCTCAGTTAACATATGGACACATTTCCTAACTAGGAATTCTTAGGAGGTAAAGGAATTTAATTCTTAATTTGCTATTACTATGGTTACTAAAAATTGTTGGGAATTAAATTATGTAGACTCCACGGTTACATTAAGTTTTTCCTGGAAATGGAATTTAATTCTCTCCATCCACCTAAGGAATCTAGTTCCCTTTCTTGATTCTCATTCTCATGGAATTTGATTCCCTTTCATTTGTATTTCCAATTAGTAAACAGGATTTGGAGCTTGTAGCATGGTTAACTGATGTTGGAATTCAGCAAATTCTTTTCCATCAGGTCCTCAAATGCTACCATAAAGTCACCTTGGGATGACCTTAGAACAGAACCTCCATTCGTTGGTCCAAAGTTGCATTGAAGTGTTCGGCTATTATAGTTTCAGAGCATCTGATGGTCAATGGTCTGTTATGCGATTATTCATGGCAGCTCCTCTGACACTGTGCCTATTGATACGGATACCTCTATTTAAACATCCGATGTTTGTCCTTATTCATTTGAATAGTGTGCAAATGTTTCAGACTGTTGCTTGTTTTAAACTAAAAGCCTGGGAAAATGTCTTAAACATCATATTCAAGACCATAGGTCAGTGATTTTACGTGTTGCAGAAGTGGTTGGTATGAGCAATTGTTTCTCTTTCTTTTCCTTTATAAGAATAAAAGGGTCCAGGAGATTCTTTTCCCAAAAAAAAAATCAAGGCCAGGAGATTTTGGTGTCATTTCTTGTTCCTTTGCTTGGGAGCCAATGTATTGCTTGCTTGTCAACCTGCCATTTCTTGTTCTGTTGATTACATGAACCATGCGTTGCTTAATTTGCTGAGATGATTAGATCATATCTTTTCCTAGGTACTGTATTGGAGGGACCTTTTATTTAAAGTGCCTTGAATAAAAGATGGAAGACAAACATGATGAAGTGGAAAATATTGAGAGCGCTTCTGGTGACTCTTTTATTGATGACTCAGATGATGATGAACCATGAACATCTGGACAAGAGGATAACCTACATCTCGAGGCTAGTCAATGCTATATAATTGCCTTTTCACTCTTTTGGACTTCTGTTTGCACATGTGTTATTGTCCATCTTTGTTGTGCAGGAACATCTAACCGAGGAAGAAATAGAAGATATAATTGCTGAGTTTTTGGAAGTTGAGAGTAAGGTATTATATATATTTATTTATCCCTTGAATGTGACTGGTATTTTGGTATTCTATGTTGGAACTTTCTCTCATGCTCATTTTAGGCTGCAGAGGCTCAGGATGCTCTTGAATTGGAGTCCCTTGCCAAAGTGGAGAAGGAGGTTAGAGAGGAGTTGGCATTAAAGTTCCATGATGGTGATGATGATGATGTTAGTTTTCTGTCGTTGTTTCCCTCTCTTGCTTTTGTATCTTGCCTTTTACTAACACTTCTATTACTTGTCCATAGCTTGAGGTGGCAGTCAAAGAGGAAATGGCTGCATATGGAGAACAGTGGGAAGCTGCACTAGACGAACTTGAGACAGAGTTTTCACTTGTTGGTCTGCTTCTTTCTTCAATTTTGAGTAAATCTTTGGTTCTCAATTGGTTTTGTGCTTGCATATGTTTTGAGAAAATTTGACTTCCTCCTTCCAAATCAACATCTTTGCAAGCCTTTATTAATTTATTCATTTTTCTATTAAATTGAAAGAAAAAACAATTTTACCTAACAGAACAAAAAGAAGTTTTTAGGTTACATTTGGGATGTTTTATGTTCTCTTAGTTATTTGTGACTTTCGGTTTTTTACATAGTTTATTTGAGTTGTTTTGATCTCTACATGTGATATTATCAATTGGTTAAGCCTCAAATAGACACTCTTATCATTTTTTGCTAAGACAAGGAATTTCTTTTAATCCATGATTCAGAACTTCAACTGTAGGATGAATTGAAATTTTAAACTGAATTACTCATAAATCTTTTATAGATCGCATTCATGGTTTTATTTATTATTTTTTTTTTGTAGCTGCTTTTTCTATAGGAGTTAACTTAAAAAAGTGAACTAACTGTCCAGAAACTACTGAAAAAGAGTTATCTGGACAAACCAAAGCATTTTACTAAAGACTAGACAAACAAAAACTGAACCCCAAACCAATATCAAGCACCAAACAACTGCCCCTCAAAAGCACAATGAATTCCTCACAACAAAAATCTTCTCACTAAACAACAATGATCTCATAGCTTCCACCCACTTTTATTAAATTTCTTTGCAACAAAGGCTCATACTTCTAGATGTCGAGCCTGATGCTACAAACTATCTGCATTCTCCCCTGTCTTCCCTTAAAAATTTTCCTATTCCTTTTTTGCCAAATGACCCACAATAAGGCTAGGACAGCACACTTCCAAAACCTGCAACATCTGGTGAATGTATGATTCAGTAAATTAAACTGCAATATAATGAATGTTACAATAAATAATTAATAGAGACCCCTTTTTTTTTTTTTTTCAAAATAAACTATTGAAGTGGAAAACATGGAAGGAGTAAATGTCATTTTTTTAATCATTTGATAAAGGATTGGATCTGTTTATGGTAGTCCAATAATATATCTTATAAAGTTGTATTATGAAATCATATGGAAATGGATGTAAAACAGCTAACAGTTATTATTGTTTTGGAATCTTTATAAATGATGTGTGAGGCCAGCAATGTAACTGTCGTATCGGCTTTTAGTACTGGCTTATATAAGAATAGAAAGAGTCTTGAATTAGCTTTATACTTTTTTATTGAGATCTACTAGTGAGTATGGAATCCTTTATGAGAAGAGGTAGCCAAGTTTTTGAATTGGGTGTAGGATTTGTGATTGTAATGGAATTACTAGTAATAAGGATACTATAGAATTTGTAATGTGTATTACATATTTACATGTATTCCAAATATTGTTGGATAATTCTCGACTTTCACTTTTCACACTCTATTTTCATCTTGCTTGATCAAAATTTGTTTACTTTTTTATTGAAGCAATTAAATGTAACTAATTGAAATGGACTTGTTAGAAACCTCCTTGTCAGCATCAGAAGCCTTTTTTTTTTTAAATTTTTACTTTTTGGATGCTTTCTTTAAAATCATAGGCAGCTATATCCTGTTCTTACTTCGACACTGAGCTTATAGACCTTTTCCCTTTGCCTTAAGCTTAATGTAGACATCTCCCATATGGTGCCATTTCCCACTTGTTCTCGTGATAAACCCATTAATTGGATATTCTTTCTTCTTGTTTATATTGTATCAGTATACTGATATTGGTAGTTTCTGCTCCACTATAGTTATTGGACAAAGTTTTTGCTGTCTGGATCTGCAAAGAGGTCCATGAAATCAAATCCCCTTTACTTGTGATGTTTTTTGAAGGGGAAAACACTTTTATTCAACGTTAACTTTCTAAACGAGAGAGTTATCATTTATTTATACCATCTAATCATCAATAACTAAGAGATATCTTCTCTTTTTAATTGAGAAGTTATCAAGAACATTTAAATAAAGATAAGAGATAAGTATAGATAAACTAAACTACTAAAACAAAGACTCTTAGATAATATAGGACTCCTACTAATTAGGAAAAACATTTCTCAACACCTCCCCTCAAGTTGGGTCATAGATGTTAATCATGCCCACCTTGGAACTCATGTCTTCAAACACTGTCCATGGTAAAGCTTTTGTAAGGATATCTGTTGTCTGATCCCCTATTGGGATGCAGTTTAAACTTAGAATACCCTGTTCAATCTTCTCTTTGATAAAATGTGGATCAATTTCGACATGCTTTGTTTTGTCATGATGAACCGAGTCCTTTGATATTTTGACAGCTGCCCTATTATCACATAATAGCTTTGTTGGGCCACTGATCTCAACCTTTAACTCATCTAATAGCCTTCTAATCCTCAAACCTTCACACAAACCATGGGCAATTGCCCTCAACTCTGCTTCTGCACTGCTGCGAGAGAACTGATTGCTTTTTACTCCTTCAAGTGACCAAGTTTCCCCAAACAAATGAGCAATAACTTGCGGTAGATCTTCCATCCGCTGCTGAACCAGCCCAATCAGCATCCGAAAACACTTTCAAGTCTCTTTCAGCTCCCTTTTAAAGAGAAGTCCCTTTCCTGGTGTCATTTCGAGATATCTCATAATTCTATACACAACATTCATGTGTTCCTCACTTGGATTGTTCATAAACTGACTAACAGTACTAACAGCAAAGCCAATATCTAGTTTGGCATGAGATAGGTATATTAAGCTGCCAACCAATCTCTGAAACCGACCCTTATCTGCTGGCACACTTCGTTCCATATTGCCTAGCTTTGTAGTTGAGTCCATGGGTGTTTCAAGTGGTTTACTATCAATCATACCAGCCTCTTTCAACAAGTCTAAAGTGTACTTCCTCTGACAAACTGAGATACCTTGCTGTGAGCATGCAGTCTCCATACCTAGGAAGTATTTCAAGCTTCCTAAGTCTTTAATTTCAAACTCCTTTGCCAAATACCCTTTCAAACTCTTGATTTCTTCCTCACAGTTACCTGTCAACACAATATCATCAACATAAACTATGAGAATGGTTACTTTACCATTAGGGGAGTGCTTCACAAAGAGCGTATGATCTGATTAGCATTGCACATAACCGAATCTCCTAACAGCTCGAGTAAATCTTTCGAACCAAGCTCTAGGGGACTGTTTCAGTCCGTGGAGTGATTTTTTCAGCTTGCAGACAGAATTGAGTTCCGTTTTTCCTTCAAAGCCTTGTGGTACTTCCATGTATACTTCTTCCTCCAATTCTCCATTTAGGAAAGCATTCTTTACATCAAGTTGATGTGAAGACGAATCCAAATTCGTTTCCAAGGATAACAAAATTCAAATGGAGTTTAACTTTGCTATAAGTGTGAATGTTTCTTGGTAGTCAATACCATAGGACTGTGTATATCCTTTGACAATCAAACTGGCTTTGTAGCGTTTTACACTCTCATCTGCCTTGTGTTTGATGGTGAAAACCCATTTGCAACCTACTGTGCTCTTCCCTTTCAGCAGTGTAGTAATTTCCCAAGTTCCCTTTTTCTAAGGCTCTCAGCTCTTCATCAATGGCAGTCTTCCATTTTGGAACTTTCATTGCTTCTTGAACTGTTTTTGGCATTTGAACCTCTGTTATGTTGATGGTGAATGCCTTGAAATTTGGAGACAGCTTGTCACAAGAAATGTACTAGCTGATCGGATAGAGTCGATGTGATATGCACTCTCTTTTCCTTTTTCTCAAGGCAATAGGCAGTTTACATTCTTCATTACCCTGCACAAGTTCTGCCACCTTCTCTTTATTACCCTGCAATAGTTGAATTTCATTCTTTTCTTGTGTAATTTTATCAGGCTCTTGAACCACTCGAGAAGGTACTTGGTTGGGCATAAAATGTACTTGCTCTCCAGTCTCTTTTTGAGTTCTATTTCTCCTTTTGTAAACAATCAAATCAGGTCCATTTGATTTAGTTTTGGTTTGATTAGGATTCTCACTTGGCTGTTCTGATAGGTTTTGAGGCGATGGATCTAGTCGGGAGAAAATTTAAAAAACGGGAGACTTACATGGTTCACACTCTTGGCTTCTAATTGGATCACGAGTCAGGTGAGGATACACTTTACTAGATAAATCAGAAGTATAACTTTCAATTGACATAGGACTCTTTTGTTTATCTTCTTCTCCTTGCTTATCATAAAAAAATTTGTTTTCAAGAAAAGACACATCCATTGACACATAAAAACGCTTAGTTGATGGAGAATAACACTTATATCCTTTTTGGGTGGCCGAGCAACCTAGAAAGACACATTTGGTTGACCTAGGATCCAATTTTCCTCTAAATTGAGTGTATGTGAACAAATGCAATACATCCAAATACCCTAGTAGGAATATGAGAGATAATTCTACTAGTAGGATAATAATTTTGAAAAACTTGTCTTGGAGTTTGGTAATTTAATGTCCTAGATGATAATTTATTAATTAGGTAAACTGCTGTGAGAACAGCTTCCTTCAAAAAGATTTTCGAATACTTGACGAAAACATTAGAGACTTAGCAACCTCAAGAAGATGTCTGTTTTTCCTTTTTGAGACTTCATTCTATTGAGGTTTATCTGCATGAGTTATGATGGATAATAATACCTTCGTCAGATAAGTATTCTCTTGAGGATAGACTAAAAAACTCTTTAGCATTGTCAGTTCTCATAATTTAAATTCTTTCTTGAAATTGAGTTTTAATCATATCATTAAAATTCTTAAAAATGTTTCCTACCTTTGATTTTTCTTTCATTAAAGATTGATGATCAGTCTCGAATGATCATCAATCAATGACACAAACCATCTTGATCTAGTGATGTTGTTGACCTTTCCAGGGCCCCACACATCACTTTGAATCAATGAAAATGGTTTTAATGGTTAGTAAGGTTGAATTTTATAAGAATTTATGAAGTGTTTTGAAAATTTATACACACTTCACATTGAAATTGATTAGGATATTTATTGCTAAATAATAATGGGAACAACTTCTTTAAGTACAAAAAATTAGGATGACCTAATCTAAGATGCCACAACATGATAGCATCATCTTTATTTTCTCTAACATGACTAACAGATTGACTCTGAGATCTTAAACACCTTGGTAAGACTGCCTTATAGAGGAAAAATCACTCTTAAGAATGTAAAGGCTTGAGGACATATTAGTATTGTCAATCATCCTCCCAGTGTTCAAATCTTGAAATTCGCAAGAATGAGAAAAGAATTTAGTTACACAGTTTAATTCCTTAGAGAGTTTACTTATTGACAATAAATTGCAATAGGGATAAATATCACAGAGTTCAGGGTAATATCTCTTGTGATCTTCACTGAACCAATTTCTTTCACCTTTGATAATGACCCATCTGCAATCTTAATACTATAATCCTCGTTACATGAATTATAAGAGTCAAATAATGACAAATCCCCTATCATATGATTCGAAGCCCCCAAGTCTACAATCCAAGACTTGACTTTTTCATTTTCAGACACAAGAGCATTAAGATCTATGCCTTTTTGTGACGCAGTTGCAGCACCAATTATTGACCCATTAGCACAATTTTGAACTGATGTATGAGAGATCAACTTCTGTAGCATCTCTATCAGGTCCTGGCTTGCTGAACTACCACCAATATGGTTCGAACTCTCTCCTTGTGTCACTATGTTCCCACTACCCTGACTAGCCTGGTTTAGTTGCTGAAATTTGGTTGGTTTTTAGTTGGTTGGTTTCCCGTAAATCCTCCAACACTTTTTTTTTCACGTGGCCTGGTTTCTTGCAGTGTTCGCACCATGTTCTTCCTCCTCTTTTTGCCCAATTATGAGCTGCAGTGAATTGACCTCCATGAACAATTAGTGCTGAACTTTCAGGGTTGTTCTCTACCTTGCTTCGAGTCTTTAACATCAACCTTTTTCTGCTTTCTTCTCTCTTTACTTTTGAAAACGCACCCCTGATATTAGAAAGTGGTTTCATACCAAGAATCCTCCCTTGAACCTCATCCAAATGATGATTCAAGCCAAATAAAAGCTTATAAATGTGCTTCTCCTTTATGAACTCTTAATGTTTGAATCCATCCTCTACATCTTTGAAATCAATATGTTCGAACATGTCTATCTGTCGCCACAATCAAATCAGGGTGGTGAAATACTGAGTAATGCATAAATCTCATTGTCGTAAGTCATGAATCATGTTCTCAATGGCAACTATCTCCGATCTGTTGTCATTGTGAGAATAAGTCTCCTTTGTTGCTTTCCAAATTTGCTCGGTGGTCTTATATCGAAGAACATTTTCATTGATCTCATTCGTCATTGAATTCGGGAGCGAGGACATTATTATATTATTGTCGGCATCCCACCTTTTGTATGCTGGATCATCACTTGCAGGAGTTTTCGAAGCCTTGCCTTTGCCACTTAAAAACATCTTCACTAACTGTGACCACTGAATATAATTATTCCCATTGAGTTTGAGGTTTTTGATGGGAAGATTAGGAGTACTATTGTTTTCCGTTCCTCTTCTAGAACCTTCTCCATTGACAGAAGAAGTTGGTTTAGGGTTTGAGGATATTTCTGATGAGGAACTTGGTGAAGACATGCCGTATTTGGTCATAACACAGGGTCCAACTCTGATACCATGAAGTTTTGAAAGGGAAAGCACTTTTATTTAATGTTAGCTCTCTAAATGAGAGAGTTATCATTTATTTATACAATCTTATCATTAATAACTAAGAGATATCTTCTCTTTTTAATTGAGAAATTATCAAGAACATTTAAATAAGGATAGAAATAATTGAAGATAAAGTAAAGATAAACTAAACTACTAAAACAAAGACTCTTAGATAATATAGGACTCCTACAAATTAGGAAAAACATTTCTCAACATTATTCAAAAGAGATATCCTAATTTTTATCTTCTTCTCTCTTGGTGTGTCATGACTAAGAGTTATGGGGGAAATTTGAATTATAAAAATGTTGAAAAGAGATGGATCTTTGTATTACATTCTAGTTTAAATAGAAAATAAACACCTAAGGAATTGAATTGCTAAAATCTTTCCTTCCTTGAATCATGTGATTCGGTCAACATGATTTCTAACACTCCCAAGATATCTTTCCTTGCCAGTTTTGGACATCAGGTCATCAAATTGTCTTCTTGGAAGGCGACTTTTATACCGTTCTAGAATAGCTTTTAAATATGTTTAATTGAAATATTAATATTTCAAATGATCACATACATATTGTATATATGTTCTTTTTAAACAATTATATATATAATAATTTTACAATTTAGTACCTTTTAATTTTAAAATATTAGGATGAACCAATTAGATTCATTCATTGCATTTGAATTAAATATGATCGAGAATTTGTTTTAGAGGAGAGAATGCAATTGATGAATTTAATCGACTCAGTCTAACTTTTTAATGTTGGGAGACACTGATGACAAATTATTATACATATATATAGCGCTTTTAAAATGGGGATTCCCTAAGTTAAGGAAAACCAATTAAATTCATCCACTGTATTTGATTTAAATAGGAGAGAGAATTTATTTTAGGAGAGAGAAAGTAATGGATGAATTCAATTGACTAAAAAATTAGGGAGTATGTTAAAAGCACTATATATATATATACACACACATATATATCTCTGTGTGTGTGTATAACTTATTTGTTCAATTATATTTACCGAAGCTTTTGATTATTAAAATAAAATAAAAAATAAAAAATAAATTAGAAATACACATACATTCATGTATAATAATATATACAAATTATGTCAATAGTTTTGCATAAAATTGTAATGATAAAGGTAAAAATATAATTTATCTAAGCATTAGTTCTTTTACAATTCTCTCATGAACAACACTCATCCCATTTTCGTTAATTGTTAAATCAATATTTAATTCTTTATCGTATGACACAATCTTGGATTTCGTCGTACAATTGAAACTCAACCTCCCTTTCTATGAAATCGTACTAATGACCCCTTTTACAAGATTATGTCAATGACCCCTTTTTATGAAATTATGTTAATTGAAATTACATAAAGTCATTGACGGGGTTCACTATGTTTTTGACAACAATGAAAAAATCTACCTATTCTAATAAATATCCATTTCAAGGAAATGACTCATTTCATATAAATTAATGAACTATATCCATTTCAAGGAAATGACTCATTTCACATAAACTAATGAATTAATTTGATAATGACGAGAGTGTTCAACAACTTCCCTTCTAACTTACTTCTTTACAAGTCGAGTCAAATCAATGTGCTAATTCAAATTTACAAAACTAATCCAAATTTACAAAACTAATGGCCACCAATGCAGCCCTTGCTTCTCTCTTAAGGGAACAAGAAGCAAACTTTATATAACCAGGTAAATTGCAAGGAGCAATCATAACTCGGTGCCCTCTTTTCAAAAAGTTCTTGGACTTGGGATAATGAAGGCTTGAACAAAAGTCTGGAAGCCAAGGCCTCCTCAAAAGGAACAAAACCACCCATCGCACAGGCAAGATACGACAAAATAAACTTAGAATGGATACGGTTAAAAATCATACATAAATATTTCAACACATAAGAAGCACAACCAACCTAGTAGACACCCACCACCTTAATTATGCAGTGGCCACCATGATAAACAATAAGAATCTTACGAATTGCCAGATGTAAATATAAACCACAAGTAAAACTTGTTTTAACGTTTTTAAGTAGGTATTAATTATAATTTAATAATAAAATTTAATAGTTCAATAATCAAAATTTAATAAAAAGATAAAAAAATTAAACATAAACTTAGACTCGTCTGAAAAAAAAAATTAGATTAATTCACTTGAAATTAAACTTTATAAGTGCATAATTGATCATATGAATTAAAAATAGAGAAAATTGTAGGAATAAAAATTTTTTGAGGTTCAAGTTGAAAAGTAATCATTTTTTGAAATCCCTTAGTTTTATCAAGTATATTTTTGTCCAAAAACAGTTATTCTTCTAAGATTTAAAAAAAAAAAAAAGAGTTAATATTCAACTTGGATCTAAAGAAGTGGTCATTTATAAACTAAACCCTTAAAATTATCACATTAATTATGGAGGTACAAGTTGAAACATTTTTTTCAATTAATTATGGCATGTCAACATATGAATATGGTGATGAGGTGGAAATATGTAGGTGGAGTGAGTGGACCTTAGCTGAAAATGGCAAAAGAACTTGTCTTTCCCTAAAAGGATACATATAAAAACAATATCAATATCATGCACCGACACCTCATGTGTCATCCAATGCGGACCTTGGGTGAGCTAGTTAGGTAACTAGAATTGAAATACAATTATAAAGGGGTATACATGTGTTTAAAAGCAGGGGCATTGCTAAAAAAGGAGTATCATGAGTGCAAATCTCTGCATTTAGTTATGTTATATTCAACAAATAATTTACTATGCAATACTTTCGCTACTCTCTCTTCTCCCGTATGGAGGCCCTAGGAATATATGGTGTTCATTTTGTGGTATCCTCCACTGTGATTTATCCCCTACAACATTTATCAAATTGTATGATCAAAATGAAAATAACAACATATATATAATCCATGTGTATATATATAATCAAAATGATGGTAGAATTAATATATATATATATATATGTATATATAGTTGAGACCAAAATGATAACTTGTTGGTTGGCTGTAACTATAAGTCACAACATGAAATACAACCATGAACCAATTCTTTTTTGGTGTTGTTCAGCAAAGAGTCCCGCAAATGATTTATCTCCTCTCTCCAAATTGTCAATCTCAATTTCTCAACTACCCTAGTTCACCTTCTCAAAAAAAAACTTTCGTTTGTTTTAAAAATTTTAGTAGTCCACTTATATCAACCTTCCAGATGCAAATATAAATGAAACAATTCGAACTGTAATTTTGTACAAAATATTGTGAAAACATTAATTATCATATCAGAAAATGAAGAATCATATAAAATAAAATACAAAAATATCTCTTTACTTGAACCCTTTTGAATGATGAAAACAGTTATGAAAGGAAATGAATATATATAGCTAGAAATGGAAGAATAAAGAAGCTTTGAATTTAAGTAAGTACATGACAATTAGAAAGATAATATTTAGTTAAAAAACAAAAAAGTTTGACTGCAACATCATTAAATATCCATTAAAAGGAGAAAAAAAAATAAAAAATATTTGACTATGGTTTTGGCAATTAAAAGAGGAATTAAAAAGAAGCACACATACAACTGGATTGTTTACTAATAACCATGATAAAGTGTAGCACCCCTACTAAGTCCTTGAGAGAAATAACATCATAAACACACATGCCAATAAAGCAATAAAAAAAAAATGTACATGCAAAGAAAGAATCCACTTTCAGCTTGTTAGAAACATCAAACTGAGTCTGTGGTGGTTTTATTTTTTATTTTTTAATATTTTGGATGTGCATTTTTGTAAAAATGTATTGAAATTATAAAATAAATAAATAAATAGAGAGCACCAAAAAATAATTAAAAGGTGTTTTGAGCACAAAGGTGGGAAGAAGAAAAAAGCATGCGACACTATCAGGAGGCATTGGGAGGCTAACCAGTTTGTCCATTTTTTTTCTTGAGAAACAAACAAACATTAGACACATCATCTTCATCATCAACAACAACATGTTCTTTTTTTTTTTTCAAAAGTAACAACATGTTCTCATAGTTGCTGATGTTCACTCAAATTTTGTGTGTACAAGTGGTCGTAGTGTTAGCCTTTGGGGAGAGGGAGCATTGACTTATCTTGAAGGACTGGTTTGTTGGTTGGAAATTTTAAAAACAAGAAATCGTGGGAGTAGTTGAGTTAGATTATAAACAATAAACATAGCACATTTATTATAAAAAAATTATTTAAATTAAAAATGGAGTAATTAATGATAGATTAAAGTCGTAATCAGTAAAATTGCAAAAAACAGAGCAAAAGGAGCAACAAGAGGCTTACGAGTGCGTGACGTTGTGTGTCCACGTCAGTTACAAAGACTCTAAAAATTCTAAGCTTTGTAGGCTCTCATTTGTTTTTGGATGGACTGACAGAGTGTGTACATGCACTTGGGGTGTTCGGTTGCACCCCTTTTAATGTCTAGTCATAGGTTGGATAAGTGTACTCCACCCTAACTAACAATAAAAAATGTGAAATTTTCACTCTTCTTCCTATATGAGAAAAGTTTCCTCACTTATGTGTAGATTGCTTCCTCCCATTTGGAAGCCTCTTCCGAGCTATACATTTAGTATATAGCTTAGATGGTACACACTTTACATTCCCCATGTACTTAAACTCTCAAGTCATGGGTTTGAGCGAGTATGGAAGACGTAGAAAACCTTATGGGAGAGGGGACAGTACTTGTCAGGGTAGATCGTAGTTCGAAGCTAGGTAAGTCACTGGCCGGATGAGTTGGTGAGATCAAGCTACAGCGCGAGATTGAGCAAATCGCAATGCGAGGCTAAACAAATTGTAGCTCGAGACTGGGCAAGCCAATGGCCGGACGGTTGGCGAGCCCATAAAAGATGGGCTGTTCATTACATAAAAATGAACTAGCTTAGATGGTACATACCCTACATTTCCCATATATTTAGCCCCTAGATCATGGGTTCGAGTGGATGTAGGAGGCGTAGAAAACCCCATAAGGGAGGAGACAGTATCTGTTAAGGTAGGTCACAGCTCGAGGCCGGGTAGATCGTAGTGTGAGACTGGGTAGATTATAGTCTAAGACTGGACAGGTCAATGGCCGGACGAGCTGGCGGGGTTAGGCTACAGTGCGAGACTGGTTGGGCTTGTCTGTTACAGAAGATCCTATAAGGGACAAGTAAAAATGACTAAAAATCCTGGCTTAATAAAGTAATTTCAATGTTTATCATTTTATTTTCTCTTAATCCTATGATTGTTATTAATTTTGAATTTATTCACTTTTTTCATCTAGAGATTAACACAAAATGGACGAAAAAATTAACGAATTAATATTTAAGTCACTTTTTTAAGTAAAAATTTTAAGTTATTCTAGTCATTTTTCTTTTTAACTACAACAATATTACTTCTATGTTAAACAATAAAATTTAATATTTACATCGGATAAAGATGACTTTTAGTTTATACTTGTGGAAAAAATTTTATTGAAATTGTAATAAAAAAATTGTATATGCAACATGTTTGTAAATTTAGATTAATAAAAATTATAGTTTTTTTTTGGGAATTTAGCAAAATTACCCTACTTACACATTGAAATGACAAAAATGCCATTGGATGTAATTAAATTGCAAATGTGCCCCAAAATGACTTAAATGCCCTTAAACTTAAACTTAAACCAATACCCTTTCATTTACTTGTCACGGCAGCTCACACTCCACACCATTTCATCACGGCAGACCAACTCCCTTACATGCTCATTCAACTTGTCACGGCAACCCACACTCCACTGCTATTCATCACGGCAGACCAAGGCGTCACGGCAGCCCATACTCCAGTGCTTCATCTCGGCAGACCAACTCCCATATACCCTCTCATTCAACTTCTCACGGCAGCCCACACTCCAGTGCTTCATCACGGCAGACCAACGCGTCACGGCAGCCCACACTCCATTGTTCATCACGGCAGACCAACTCCCATTGTTTTGCTTCACGGCAGACCAGATTCAGAGCAGTCCATCGCCATTCGAAGGTGCACCGAAGTCAAGGCAAGAGCCACCCAAGTGAGCGAAGCTCCATTGACGGATAGAAACCGTCACCAACCGCCGTAGAACCTCCACCCGAACTCGCCCAAAGTCCAACTGTGAAGCTATTAGAACCAATTCCAAACAAAGTTGCCCAAACTCCAACCGCAAGCATCCATTAAAGTTCAACCATAACCGGTCATGGAAGCCTAAGCCGAGCAAGACGCCCACAATCGGTCATAGAAGTCCAAGCCGAGCAAGACGCCCACCAAGTGTTCGAGGAAAGTTTCGACACAACAACTTCAAACCATTCGAAGGTATATTTCGCCCAAACTCAACTAGTTTTATTTGAAGTTTAAATGTTTTGGGTTTTGGTTGAATGATTTATGATGTGTTTTGATTATTTGTGTTGAGTTTTTTGAGTTTTGATTGTTAATTGTTCGGATAAATTCTTATTGTTTGTGTTAGTTTAGCATATGAATTTTAAGTGTTTTGAATAGTTGTTGAATGATGTATGGTGTGTTGTGATTGTTTGTGTTGGGATTTTTGTAATAAGTTTTGATTGATTGTGTTGATTTGTGATTGTTTTTGATGGTTTGTTTTTTTGGATGAGTTTTGATTGTTTGATTGTTTGTTTGAAGTTTAAATGTTTTGGGTTTTGGTTTTAAGATTTATGATGTGTTTTGATTAGTTATGTTGAGTTTTTTGGGTTTTGATTGTTAATTGTTCGGATAAATTTTGATTGTTTGTGTTAGTTTAGCATATGGATTTTAAGTGTTTTGAATAGTTGTTGAATGATGTATGGTGTGTTGTGATTGTTTGTGTTGAAATTTTTGTAATAAGTTTTGATTGATTGTGTTGATTTGTGATTGTTTTTGATGGTTTGTTTTTTTGGATGAGTTTTGATTGTTTGTATTGGTTTGTTTGTTTGATTGTTTGATAGTTGTTGGTTTTGGTTGTTTATTTTGGAATGAGTTTTGATTGATTGTGTTGGTTTGTGATTTAATGTTAGTATTGGTTGGCTTTGATGATTTATTTTTTGGATAAGTTTTCATTGTTTGTGTTGGTTTATTTTTTTGATTGTTTGATAGTTGTTAGCTTCGGTTGTTTATTTTGGAATGAATTTTGATTGATTGTGTTGGTTTGTGATTTAATGTTAGTATTGGTTGGCTTTGATGGTTTATTTTTTGGATAAGTTTTCATTATTTGTGTTGGTTTGATTTTTTGATTGTTTGATAGTTGTTAGCTTTGGTTGTTTATTTTGGAATGAGTTTTGCTTGATTGTGTTGGTTTGTGATTTAATGTTAGGATTGGTTGGCTTGTTTGTATTGGTGTTTGAAGATTTAGGTGCTTATTTATTTTTTTTGTTATATGCTCTTCGGGTCGACGGGTGACCCGAAATGGGGTCACCCTCTGACCCGAAGAGGAATTTCCTCTTCGGGTCATTTCGGGTCACCCCTCAGACCCGAAGAGGAAATTTCTCTTTGGGTTAGAGGGTGACCCCATTTCGGGTCACCCCCAACCCGAAGAGCAGACAACAAAAAAAAATAAGCACCCGATGACAATGATATAAATTATTTCCAGAAGGTTAGAGGGAGAGAAAAAACACTGGCAATTAATGATATAATGTCTTTAAGATAGGCAAAAGTACATTACCTTATTGTCTTAATAGATACTCATAGATAATGCTGCGGAAGTGTTCAATAACTGGTGATGTTCATAGCAATCCTTTTTCTTGGAAACTCTTGATGTAGTCATTGAACATTTCAGGGACTGTTTTGAAACCAGGAAATCCCAACTCAAGTATTTTAGTAGTGTCCATGCTATGTGGATTATTGTCTCCTTCGTGCTTGCTACACCTACAATCCCAATAGACAATAACATATTAGACCAAACTAAACATATATCTTCTTTGTATTTTGAGAGATGCACGGATTTATAATTTTTATGATGGTTGAGACTTAGAGAAGAGCAAAGTATAATGAAATAAATCAACATTAACTCACTTGGTTTCATAGGGATAAGATGGATATTTGGCCCTTAGCATTTCTATGATTTGAGACCAATGAAACACTGAGCTTGAGCATATAAGCCTGCCTGATGCTTTGCTTTCCTCCATAGCCATAATGTGAGCCGCAACCACGTCATCTGTATGGACAAACCCCACTATAAAGTTCGGGTATTCCCCTCGTACACCTAGTTAACACTTCATGAACTTGGTAGCTCAAATTGTTATTTGTTTTTTTTCTCTAAAATGTTATGCAAACCACATGTTCAAGAAGATTTATGTAGACTTAAACCAATGCTATTTAAACCTAGTATGTCAATAGTTCTTCAATAACATTTCTCTATCTCAAAAAAAGGAAAGCTAGAATGATAACAATAGCGAATTATTGAATTCAAATGACCCCTAATGTCAGCATAACATTCAGTGTGTAAGTCACTAAACGATGAAGTAGCCAGTCCATAATTAGAAATGATAATGTAATGTGCTTTAATTGCAGTGCTTAAGCTGAGGTTTTCGTGGTATCAATCTATGCTTATGTGACTCCTTTCGAAGCATTCAATATATTAATTGCTAGTGTGTTACTTTAATAATGTGCTAATGGCTACTTTTGTTGGATTGGGGATATGTGTTTGTGTTTGACAGAGGATTGTGTTGGAATTGACTTGACAAGTGTTTTTGACTATTATCAACCTTGGAAATTGTTGTTTTTGTAGGTGTAAATGGCTAAAACAAAGTTTGACAACTTGCTAAAAATAAAGAAAACATCGAGAGAAGCAAGACGAGTTAGCGGTTATAGTAATTGGGAAAGCATTCAATTGATAAAATCTGCCCTTACGCCTGATCAACTCAAACTTTTTAAGGGTACGTGTTTTGGTCATTTTCTAGATGTAAATGAAATGGTATTTTCTGGGCATTTTTGTCATCATATTCTTTTGAGAGAGTGTCGTATCCAACATGAACAGCAATTAGCAGATACTTTGTGGTTTCATGTTGGAAATGACTTGATAAGGTATAGCCCAGTAGAGTTTTGTTTGGTTAGTGGACTTCTTTTTGGAGATTACTCCAAGTTTGAAATGGAAGAATCTCAGCTGAATAATCAGAGATTACGACAAAAGCATTTTAGTATGAACAAAGTACCTGTATCGATGGTGATTGATTGGTTTAGAACGAGGCTTTGGGTTAATAAAACTATTAGTGACATGGATATGGTGAAGTTGGCTTTGGTGTTGTTTCTGGAAATGACTTTATACGGAACAGATAAGCGTAACGCCATTCAGTATTGGGCTCTACAATTGGTGGATGACTTAGATGCTTTCAATAAGTTTCCTTGGGGCTCATACATACATCATAGGTCATCTAAGTATCTATCCAGTTACTTGAATGATGTGTTTGATTCTTCCGCGAAAGGAAAAGGCAAAAGGCAGTAAAGTAAACTTATATGGTCTTGTGATAGCCTTTCAGGTAAATATACTTAAGGAGGATTTTGATGTACAGTAAGTTCTTGAACCTTACTATTTTACTATATATTAACACCATACTATTTGTTGAATTTTTCAGGTGTGGGCAATTGAAGCAATACCAATGTGGTCAACGCTTGGATATGCAACAAGGGTGAACAATTCTGCCCCTCGAATCCTTAATTGGATATGCAAAGGGATCCCAGGATATGATTATTTACAGACAAAGTTATTTGACCAAATGGACGTAAGTATTAACTAATTTATGGTATTTAACTTTAACAAATCAACTACTTAAGTCTTACATATATACTTTGTTCGTTTTGATTCGATGTTAGCTCACCACCTACAAGATTCTAAACCCTTCGGATGATGAAGCAAGTAAGCCATATTGGGAGAGTTTGAAATCTTGGATTGCTTTGAATGATATGAAGATTGGTAGTCCCACTGAATGTTTTGATGGTGATGGTAGTTTTGATGATGATGATGTGTGTGATGATAATGATGATGATGATGATGATGATGATGAAGGTAGAGATGAGGTCTACGGAGATAATACTACTCGGGTCAAGGGGGGTTATGAGAAGAAAGAGGGTGATTCTGGTTTGAAGACACAAAAAGAATACAGGCGAAAGAACAGCAAATATGCAAGTAAGAGGTTGGATAGTCTTGAAGCAATGCTTAAAGCTATCAGTGCACGACAAGATGAACATTTCAAGAAAATTGAGGATAATCTTGAAGTTCGACTTAAAGCTCTTAGTGCACAACAAGATGAACATTTCAGGAAAGTAGAGGATGAAATACGTAAGGGGTTTATTCAACTAACGGAGCTTATTTGCAAGCCTAAAGTGTCCGATACTTTCGATCTTCCTGAAAAGGTAAAATATTTACCGGTTTATACTTTAATTGATCTTGATATTTATTATGAAATGACACGTGCATAAATTAACTACATTTATTTTTATGCAGACGTGTGAACAAACTCCCTTACATCCACATGATAAATCCGATAGCGTGGCTGCTGATGATGTGAAAGTGTCCGATACTTCCGATCTTCCTGAAAAGGTAAAATATTTACCTTTTTATACTTTAATTGATCTTCATATTTATTAGGAAATGACACGTGCATAATTTAACTACATTTATTTTTATGCAGACGTGTGAACAAACTCTCTTACATCCACATGATAAATCTGATAGCGTGGCTGTTGATGATGTGAAAGTGTCTGATACTTCCAATCTTCCTGAAAAGGTAAAATATTTACCTTTTTATACTTTAATTGATCTTCATATTTATTAGGAAATGACACGTGCATAATTTAACTACATTTATTTTTATGCAGACGTGTGAACAAACTCCCTTACATCCACATGATAAATCCGATAGCGTGGCTGCTGATGATGTGACGATACTAAATTCCATTGACAACAATATTCGTGATCTGGTTACATCATTAGTACGTGATGTATCATCTCCCTCTGCTCCAGTTGGTTCACCAGATGTTGTACAATTGTCAAGACCACCGAAGCTTACTATTAAGTTGAACAGAGAGCGCAAACGCTCGGCCTTCGTCATGAGTCCATACGTTGATCCGACTGTGAGAAATCCAAAAAGACCCAAGATGCTAGAATTTGGACTTCCACATCCAGCTGATCAGGATTCTTTACGTTCACTCAATGAATGGATATCTGATTCCAGTAATAGGAGGTATGAATATGCATGGTCACTATACTTATCATCAACATTAGAGGATGAAACATTGATATGCGTACAATTTATGCTAGTGCAGGTTGGACACAGGATTACTGGAGGCTGATGTTGCATGGTTTAAGGCAATATTGTCCCCATCTGAGTGGCTGGAAGGTGATGTAAGTAATTATCTATACCTTAACTGTTCATAACTTATACATCCTATTGGATAACTACTGTATGACTCAGTGTACGCAATATGCAACATCTAGAGACATATTGTCATCTCATGCGTCGGCGTGCATTTCATTTTCCTTGGAGATATACTCGCAACAAAGTTTTATTGGACTACACTTTCATGGTAATAACAACTATTAATCTGCAACAAACTATTATCATTAGCTTTGTATAGTAACCTTATTAAGTTAACGTTTATGCAGTCGAAACTGCAAGGGAGGTGGTCAGCATTACAGTCGAGAAAAAAACAGTTTAAGCATGAAATCTTTGATTGGGATCAAGATATGATAGATTATGTACATGGAAGGACTCCGATGCATGCATGGCAGGATTGGAGTAAAGTCAATGTTGTGAGCATCTAATTCAATAATTCAAGTTCGATATCCTTTTCTATTTTGCTTTTTAAATGTCTTGCTAATAGGTTCTATTTATGTTGGTTTACAGCTACTGTTACCTGCAAACATCAACAATGTTCATTGGATTGCCTTGGAAGTAAATTTAGCGGAGCGCAGGATTAATGTATATGATTCGTCAGTGGATGTCATGGTACAAAATCATCTTGTTCGCTGGTCAACTCCTCTTCGAAAGATGTTGCCTTCGTTGTTGGTACGGACGATGCCAAACATTTATTCTGATACAACCCCATTTACATTACACCGACAGGAGGAAGATAGTCCACAACAACATGGAGGGTATAAATAAATGAAAATTTTCTCAACTTTTTTACATTTACAATTAATCCTTTGTTACATTCTAATTACATTACATTGCATGTCATTACATAGGTCGGACTGTGGGATTTTTACACTTAAATATTTGGAATGTCTATGGGCTGGACAACCATTTGAGTTTGGAAAAGCTGACAGTTTACGACTCAGAGAACAAGTCGCTACGAAAATTTTTCAAAATTGTAAATCTGTACCTATAAAGTAGTAGTGATGTATGAAACATACAATAAAGTAATGAAATGTCTAAAGTTTTCTCAAATTCGTAGTGCAGTGTGATTTATGAATGCAAGGTTACTTTGCCTCCCTAGGAAAATGAACGTGATTATTGGATGTGTTTTAAGCAGGTCTGTTGTGTTGATTGAAAATCTATGATGTGTAAGTAAAACTATGTCAAATTTTTTCAACTAACGGAGGTCCGAGTTCTTGGAATATAGTTATATATTATATGGAATGTTTACTAGTTGCATCTGACCATCTAGAAACAGTCAACATTTATTTAAAGTTACATAGAAAATGCAGAAATACAAAACAAAAATACAAACAACATCAGTTGACATACAACATTCAAAGTTTAATCATTCTACAACATTGTTATTACCACTTGACTGTCCCATACTCTCGATGTTGCTTGGTCCTGCTGTAGACTTCGGATAGGTGCAAGTGTGACTATTATGACCCTGACGTTTGCAATTCGTGCAACTCCTTCTTTGAACCTCTTCCCCAACTGATAGAATGCGATTCTTTTTTGGTCTTCCTGGACGACGGCAACCGATTGGAGGGAGAACAACTTTAGCCGCAACATCTTCTGGCACCAACCAATCTGATGGTTGTTTGGATGGAGTTATTTCCCCGCTATATGCTGCTATAAGAGACCTAGAAGAGTAATACGATGAACAGTAGTCTGCATATGAAAATCCTCTGAGCCTAATGCAAGCTAAAGCATGTGCACATGGATACTGGTTTAGGTTGAATTCTTGGCAAGTGCAAGTCCTTGCTGTTAAATCAACATGTCCATCCAAATCTCCATCTCTAACAAAGAATGTGTAAAAATTAATTGGGTGCACTGTGTATGTCCGAGCCAATTCATCATTCAGAGCAACAGCTACATCCGCCACAGTTGTCAACTGAGTTGTCATTTTAAGTGCTTCCGCGCGACGATCATGAAACTAACGTTGCAGAACCCCTCTAATAAATTCAACAACACCAGTGATTGGTAACTCTCGACAATCATTAATTGCATTATTCATCGACTCGGCAATATTTGTTGACATTATCTTGTACCTTCTTCTTAGACAATGTGTACGTGACCAACGATCAATACCTACTGCAGTGATGAATGTAGCAGCTTCTGGATTCAAGTTTGTCAATTGTTCTATCGAACGAGTTAATTGATTCATCCGATACACCTTCACTGACTTCCAGTAAACATCCTTTACAGTCTTACTTTTTCCACATTTTGCAACCATATTTCGCTCTAAATGCAAGGCGCAGGCAGCATGGAATGAATTTGGAAACACATTCTGCACACCATGGTTGATGCTAGATTTTCTGTCAGAAACTATAACCAAATCCTCACATTCTCCAATGGCATGGCGCAACCTCGTAAGAAACCACTCCCAGGCATCATTAGTTTCAGAATCACCTATACCAAAGGCTAGAGGGAAAATTTGATCATTACTATCCATAAACACAGCAACAAATAAAACTCCATTGTGAGGACCTCTTAAAAAAGTGGCATCAACAGCAATGACTGGTCTAATGGAAGACAAAAACCCATCTATGCAAGCTTTCAAACAAAAGAACATGTACATGAACCTATCATTGGAATCAGTCTCAAGGTCAGTAATACTTCCAGGATTGGCTTGCTTTAGCATGTATAAGTACGAAGGCAAAATCTTGTATGACTCAACAAGAGATCCTCGAGCCTCCTCCAATGCAATATGTCTAGCTCGATATCCTTTGTGGTAGTTACATGAGATGCCAAACTCATTTTGTATGTCTTTGATAATTTCCTTGGGCCGGTATACACGGTGGTCAATAAATTTTTTCTTGATATGTTCCCCTATAACACGAGCACTTGCTTGCCTGTGAAGTGGAAATCGTTGTTCCATTGAGCATGTGTGTTCACTGTCAAATCTTCTAATCTGAAAATAATCTGAATTTCCATCTCTAACTGCACGTAAGCGCCAATTGCAATCTGCAACGATGCACCGAACCTGCAATCTTGTTGTGTCCGATTTCATGACTCTTGTTTGGAATCTGTTTGCCAATGCATATCTACCTAGCTCTGATTGCAATTGTTCTTTGTTGTCAAATAATTCACCAACTTGAATACGCATAGGATTGCGTCTAGGAGCAACTTCATTGGAATTAACTTGGTATAATGCACATGGTGGTGGAACAAGCCTTTGAACATGCTCAAATTGCTGGTCATATCGATTCAAAACTCCACCCGATGCTGCTTCACCATAACCAGTGGGATAGGTATGTTGTTCTTGTTCATCACAATCCGCTGTATGCTGACCAATCGAGACCTCCTGCTCATGATTCATTCTTGACGTACCCTCAAATCCACAATGAAAGGGGGAAGAAGTATTAACATTATCACATGATGTAAATCCTTCCCTAATTTCATCCAAATGGACACTTGAGTTTGGTTGATATGTTGGACTAGTATTGAATGTCTTCATATCATTCACATTTGTTGTTTCGAAGATGGGATCAAAGTCAAATTCAGATGTATGGTTTGGGTTACAAACAGTTTCCGGTGCACAAGTGTCATTCCCATCTGTTGCATCACGCTCAATCTCCTCAACAATTATATAAACTATAGGGTCAACATTCTTACGGCTAAGCAATAATTCAACATCATCATCATCAATGATCTCAATAGGCATGCTTGGAGAAATGGTTTGAGCAACAATACTTAATATAGCTCGGTAACGATTTTTATTAATACCTGTGACGCAGTATGCTTTATCCAATAGTTGCTCAAAATTTGCATCCTACGGAAATCTAAATGCCCTTGCTCTCTGACCTTCATACCAGTAAACCCCACGCTCGCTTTTCCATTGTCTACCCCAATTGAAAACTAATCGTACGGTAGACATTTTTAATCATGAAAATTTAATAAAACAGAATTATTACTATTAAATGGCTCAAAGGGTAATTTGATAACATATAATCAGCATTTTCGGATCTTGATCAATTTAATTTCTAATAATTTGAGATTCTGTTACCTACACATAAATTTTAGAATTTTCCTCTTCGGATTAGTCTCTGACCCGATTTTGGGCCAGCCTCTGACCCGAAGAAGAATTTTTCATTTTCGGATAATATGACCATAAGAGATTCACAAGACGAAAAATCCCTCTTCCTCTTTCAGGTCAGAAAAATTCATCTTCAAGTGACTGACCCGAAGAGGACTTTTTTTCTCTTCGGGTCAGCCACTCGAAGAGGAAGTTTTCCTCTTCGGGTCAGCGGCTGACCCGAAATCGAGTCAGTCGCTGACCAGAAGAGGAAAACCTCCATTTTAGGGTGACTGACCCGAAGAGGAAAAATTTCCTCTTAGGGTCAGCGGCTGACCCGATTTTTCCTCTTCGGGTCAGCGGCTGACCCGAAATCGGGTCAGCCTCTGACCCAAAGAGGAAAAATTTCCTCTTCGGGTCAGCCGCTGACCCGAAGAGGAAAACCTCCTCTTAGGGAAACTGACCCGAAGAGGAAAAAATTCCTCTTCGGGTCAGAGGCTGACCCGAAGAGGAAGAAGAGGAATTTTTTTCTCTTCAGGTCAGCAGCTGACCCGTATAAACTGACATAATTTCCTCCATCTTTTTCCTCCAAACATATCAAATGAAATTGAAAATGAAATTAACTAAAATACATTACTAACCTCGAAGCCGAAATTCCTTCAACTTTTTTCACAAAAGTTAAGAACAAAAAGGTGATTGTTTTGGAGAATATTATAATGGAGGAAATGTGTTTATATTTGATTATTGCAAATGATGTTGATTTTGTATGATGGTTTATTTGTTTGTAAACAAAAGATATGGACGAAATGATGGTGATCGTTTCGGAGAAAAATATGGACGAAATGGGAGTTTTATTATGCGTTGATTTTATTAAAAGTTGGTTGGTAAGGAATTAATGATGGACGAAATGAGTTAGTTTGAGTATTAATGAGTTAGTTAATATTTATATTTGCTCTTCGGGTCAGAGGCTGACCCGAAGAGCAAACACCTCTTCGGGTCAGAGGTCGACTCGAAATCGGGTCAGCCGCTGACCCGAAGAGGAAAAATTTGCTCTTCAAGTCAGAGGGTGACCCGATTTCGGGTCACCCTCTGACTTGAAGAGCAAATTTTTCCTCTTCGGGTCAGCGGCTGACCCGATTTCGGGTCGACCCGATATCGGGTCACCCCTAACCCGAAGAAGTAATTTCTCGAATCTCTCGATTTCTGGTTTAGATTATTTCAGGCTGGCCTTGCCGTCGCCGATGGAGGGGCTTATACCGCCGTAGCCTTGCCGACATTGATCTGACGTCGATGTTCGGGCTGGTGGTGAGTGGGATCGGGCTGGTGGGGTGTGGAATCGGGCTGGTGGCAGAATTAATGGGGAGGGGTAAGTTTCTCAAGAATATTTTTGTCCTTTTGGGGCAATTTTGCAATATTATTTCTGTTAATGGCATTTATGTAATTCTGAATGCGTGTTAGGGCATTTTTGCTATTTTCCTTTTTTTTTTTAAATAATAAAAATTAGAGTTAACAAAAGAGACTCACAAGAATGAAAAAAAATGTATAACATATTTGCAAACATGATGAATAATAAAATTTTAATAGTCATGCCCATTAATAGATGACTTTTAACTCATATTTATACAAATGAATTGTAACAAAAAAGATGTACATGCAACATATTTAAAGACTTATATTGATGAAATTGTAGCTGACTAACAAACAGGAGACAAAATGGAGCCACGAGAACAAAATTCTTGTTGGTCTGCAAACATGATGTCTAAATTATTTTTGTTTTATGGAAATATGAGGAAGAATTTTGGAGAGAAGAAAGGGTAATTCCAAGAAATTAAAGTGTCGGTGGGCTAAGTAATAGTGATTATTGACGAGCGTTTATTATAGTGGGCGTAGTTGAAACTTGATTGCACATTAGAACAATTAATGATAATGAATGGGCGACCAGTGCACGTGTGCCAAACTGAAAATGGACAATGAAGCATTAAAGAGGCATGTCTCAACCCCATCACAACTTTCCAAAATTGGAGAGCTCAAACCATAATAACCAATATGACTACATAGATAAACATAATTTAATCATGGTGTGAGTATTGTATTATTGGTAGAAGAAATTCTAGTAATTATTTTCTATCTTTTATTTAAAAATTCGAAAGATTTTTTTAAATACTAATCTAACATTAATAGAACCAAAATATTGATAAAATTGAGATTATGTGTGCCTTTTTTTAAATATATATAATTGTGTATACTTTCCATCTTTCAATTTTTTTTTTTAGTACAAGAACTATAATTGGGACGGACCGGATCCAGATGACTATCAGGATCAACCAAGATAGGATACTAATGACAAGGTCCGGATGACTGCTTTTAATTGGAAAAGATTAATCCACACAGAGGTGTGGGAAAACCCACACAAGAGTGGGAGATCAATCCACACATAATGATGGACCAACTGAGATAGGATACTAATAGCATGACCCGAGTGACTACTCCTAATTGAGAGAGATCCACCCACACGAAGGTGGAGGAAAATCCATATAAGGGTGAGATATCAATTCATATATAATGGTGGGACACCTATTATTATTATTATTATTATTATAAGTATTGTTATATTAAATTATATATAGATTTAGATTTACGGAATGAGGTGTCAAACCTATGTCTCTTACAAAGGGAGGCACGGGAATTGCTGGCTCCAACAACCAAAACCCCATCTTTAATTGTTATTTTACAACAACTACCTAATAAATTGGATCACATGTAGTTTGGTAGATATAATTCAACGAGAAGATATTGGGGCCCATCAAAGAATGTAAGTCACAACCATTGATTAAAAACTCGGCCAACTCGCCGAGTACTAGTCGCTCGATCGGGTTTTGAGCCGAGAACCTCCAGATCGACGATAAAACTCGGCTACTGTTTAAAATCGGCCCAACTCAATCAGACTCGGGCCAACTTGGCCCAACTTGGACCTACTCAGCCCTACTCGAACTCGGATTACTCGGCCACTGTTTTTTTTATTTTTTATTTTTGGCCACACCAAAACGACGGCGTTTTGGCGTCACCTATAAACCAGATCTGTGTTTCTTCATTTCTGCCTCGCGTTTCTGGCTTTCTGCTGCAGCGCTGCCGATCCCGACCTCTGCATTTCTGCTGCCGATCTGTTCGTCACTCCGTTCGTCACGTGTTCGTCACTCCGTCCGTCGCGATCGCCGTCTTCGTCACCGTCTCTGTCCGGATCTGTTATGCGTTTCTGCCGCCGACCCGACCTCTGCATTTCTATTTCTGCTCGTCGTTGCAGGTTGGTGCGCTATCTTCTCGTCGTCGTTCGTCACTCCGTCCATCGCGATCTCCGTCTTCGTCACTGTCCCTGTCCGGATCTGCTCTGTTCTTCTGAGTTCTGAGTCAACTTGGTAATTTTTATTTTCATTTTGATTTTTTGATTTTTCTTTTTCTTTTTTCTTTCACCACTCTTTTATGTTATTATTTTTCACATGTATTTGTTTGGGGCTGGATGATGAATTGATGATTGAATATGGATGAATTTTATAAATTATATTTGTTTAGGGTAATGTAAATTTGCTACGTAGAGATTTAAATTATTGTACATTTGTGCTAGGTGTTTCAATTTCGTATGAGATGATATGTGTATTAAGTTTGCACATTTGTTACTGATGGAAAAATGTATTCTTTAGGTATATTGTTTAGGTTTGCTATTTGCTTGGTGTCTAGAATGTTTGCTGTATAAAAGTTCTTATAGTGTTGTTATTTTGGTATCTTACAGGTGGAATTGTTGAAAAAATAGTGATTATGTTGTCAAAATTTTTAGGTTATGTAATTGTGTTAAAATGGCCTTGGAGATTGCATGAGATAGATTTTTAGGGTTTTTGTAGTCATATGATTATATTTTAATCTTATAGAAAATTGTTAAATTTTATTTTTTACAGGTTTGACTTGGCTTGACCGTGAATCAAAGGTTTGACTGTTGATCGACGGTCAAACCGAGTACTCGTCGAGTACTCTCCGAGTTGCCGAGTACTCGCTGCTCGCTGCCTCGCCGGTTGAGTCGCGAGTAGCGAGTTTTGGAATACTGTCTCTAACTAATCTCATTGAACAACATTTTAGGGGACTTATTATAAATAAATTTTTGTATCCATATCGATTGTTTTAAACTTGAAACTAAGTCCCTATAACAAATGTTTGATTAGTTAAAGGAAACCATTTTGAAACTAAAATTATGTTCTTTGAAATTTGGTTTGAATATCTGACGTGAATCTGTAGATGTAAATGTAGGGGCCAAATTGTCAGCTCAAACATCAAATCATTGTCCTGCTAAAAACCAAAAAAAAAAAAGAAAATAAAGGAAAAGAATGGGAGACAGCGAAGAGAAGCCCAAAATGGAAAAAAAGTGAGAGAGATAATAAAAAGAGCCCAAAAACAGAAAAAAGGTAAAAAGCAAAATTAAACATGAAACCGAAATGTGAGAAAAAAAGAGAAGAAAACAAAACTTCAGGACTGGCGGGATTAAAATTCCACCACCAACCCTCACTCTCTAGAGCTCTTTCTCTCTCTGTCTCCTCTCCACCATTTTCATCTCCTCTTGAACACCCTGTTGCTTCTTATCTTCTCCTCCTGTCCACCACCAACCCTCACTTTCTCTTTTCTTCATTGTAAACCTCTACTTTCGCTTTTCTGCTTCCATCTCCTTGTCGTATTCGTCTTCGATTGATTGCATTTTAGATCGGTTTGTGTATGTGTGCAGGTTCCTCTCGATCACCAACCCTCACTCTCTGTCTCCTCCACCGTAAATCTCTGCTTCCGCTTTTCCGGTTCCATCTTCTTGTCGTCATCGTCTTCCATTGGTTGCATTTTAGATCGGTTTGTGTACGTGTGCTGGTTCCTCTCCGCCATCAACCCTCACACTCTCTCTCCTCCATTGTAAATCTCCGCTTTACAATACTTGTGACACCAAATAATTATGAGAGAGAGGTCTGATAGTAATAAAGCTGGGATCCAAAAATGAATTTTCTGAAGCGTATGATGATTCACTTATTAATAGCGTCTATCCTTTCCGTTCCATTTCTAGTCGTCGACGAATCTCGTTGCCCCACTTATAGGGTCTTTTTCAATTCATTTAAAGTCTTCTCCAAATATCGAAGGGACATAATGAGGAATATATTGTTAGAGTAAGCCTTTGAATCCATCATCTCTAGTTTCTGTTCTGTATTTTTATTCATATTTGTTTATTTTACAATTTATGTGGGAAAACAAATGGACAGGCAGGCGAAGAACCGCTGCTGTGATGATATCAAGAGGTACTACTCTCTTTATCTTCTACACCCACTAATTGATTTTCGTTATAGCTTTTTTTGGTTGGTATATGGAGGGGCTTTGATGGTGTATGCACAACTATAATTTGAACTAAGTCTCATCAAATGCAAGTGTAATTTGAACTAAGTGTCATCAAATACATTTTTCAAGCTTTTTAGATAGTTTTACACGTAATTGGACCTTCAGATTGGTCAATGGTTAGGTGGGTAAAAATCTCAAACCCGCATAGGAATTTATATTTGCAATGCGTATGTTAAACCTTGTAGAAGAATAGGAAGAGTGTAAATGATGTTGTATTGATGAAAACCGTAAAAGATCTGGGTACGTGGGCAAGAATGAGAACAGGTTTGACATTCTGGGAGAATTGTTCTTGTATACGTAAGGGTATGGTATTTGAAACGGGAAGTAGGTATAATGGGTATGGAGAAAAGGTTTATTGATAGCAAATCCAGTTGCAGTCCCTAATCCTCCTATCATGTATTTATTAGATAAATCTTTTGCAATTAGCAATTTGTACTTGAACTTGAAGGTAATTCAAATGGGATGCATATAATATTGTGTGTCGACAAGGTTCTCTATCCCCTTTCTTTTGTTGGTCTCATTTTTCTTTTTCTCGTGCTTGATTAGTGGATTATGGGGCCCGCAATGCAAGTTGTCAGTGAGAGTAAAGGAGAATTGTGCCTTGCATTGTCTTTGTCCAGAATGTTATGAACTTGTTTACGAGAGTAATCCAGTAAGATAGTTTATTTCAGATTCACCATTATTTACTAACATTCTGCTATTTTTCTTCATTATGTAGTTTTAATGTATTTTATTTGATTTTAGCTTGAAGAAGGAGAAATCGATTATGTTAAAAGCCTAGAATACAAATTATGTCTTTATAAGTAAGTAAAATCACTTTTTTCTTCGAATCTGAAATATATTGCATTTTAATTAATGTATGTATATATTGTAATATGCTTTTCATCATGCACCACAGTTTTGAGAAACTTGAACCCATATAGAAACCATATTACTAGTGTTCCTTTTCTATAATCTAAACCATATAGTTTTTTTATCTCAACTTAAAATTCCAATTTGTTGAAGCTGTCTTATATCAGTTTCTCATCTCAGGTTTTAATGATTTATTTATGTTATAATTATTCTTGATTACGTATATGTTACTCTGGCAATCTTGTAAGGTTCAATTAAATTTTAAACAAAACTTTGTTATTCAGCTCTCAATCAGAGCTTGTCCTGTTTGATCTTGTGTTGTGTATTTCGATATGTCCTAATCTAACATGAAATCCTCTTTCATTTGTGATTATAATTTCAAAACCTCATCATAATTGAATCAAATCAGGTTTTGTTATTTTATAGATATTGTGTTATTGTTGATGAATAATTTTTAAGAATATCAATTGTTTAATGTTATTGTAAGGTTTGAATATATTTCTGGTCTGATTTTTATATTCAACTTTTCAAACGTGTCTTGTTTGTTTTCTAGTTGAATATTTTAATTTTTGCTACTCTAATTAGGAACCCTCTTTTATTTTTGATTAGAACCACAAAACAAAACCTCATCAAAACTGTCTCAAATTAGGTTTCATAATGTTGAAAATTAAGTGCAGAATAAAACTAAACCTGTGGATATCAAAGCATGAGGCAACCAACACCAAAACTAATAAACCAATCAAACACACTAATGCATGAGTAATAACTAGACATTCACAATCTCTACCGTGGTTTAAATCTTACTGGTGGTGATATTATTGAAACCATCATTTGAATTTCTTTTAAGTCCTAGGGAGTGAAAATTGCTTCTATTGACCTTCTTTATATGAGACACAGAAATTTGAAGATATTCTCAGACTTGACTCAAGTTCAACCTTAATGTGTATGAAATTTTGGAAAATGTAGGAGTATATCCAAACTCTTCTAACATCAATCATTTGTGGTATGCACCAGTCAAACATATAGTGCACATACTACACAAAATAGTTTCTTAAAAAAGTATTGTTGAATTTTGGGATGAGATTCTGTATCTTTTATTTATCAAGAGGGAAAAGGTAAAATTATGGGAGGGCGCTAATTTAATTTTAGAAATTTATTGCTTGAATAGTATTGTTAGATCCTATTTTTACAGCTTTAACCTTTTGGTGGAGTGGTTACTAACATAATATCAAAACATGCCGTGTGATTACTATTATTTATTATATGAATTTGTTATGTGTTTATGTTAGTAGGGCTTGAGCCATGTTGCAAACTTGTTACCCTTGCCGATGAAAGGATATGTTAGAGTGCTTAAATACATACGCTTGGGCTATTTCCTACGACTTAAGTTTATAAGTTCAATGCTTATTGACATTGACATACTATTTAGTCAATGTAAATTCTTTGACCATGTTAATAGACAACAGTATGAAGCCTAGTTTTGGAAATGGAAGCCCAACAAGTGTTGTAGAGGTGTCTGCTGTTCTTATGTATGTGTATTTCGTCTTGTTTTTCAGAGTATGCTGAGACATGGTGTGTATAGTATCTTGCATTTCTTGTTTATGCCTTCTGAAGCATAGTTGCAGTCAGTGGATTGTCTTTCGTTTTTGTGCTTTCTGAAGTATAGGTTATGGTAACGTGTAAGTGACTAAAATGTCGAGAGAGAATGAGTGCAGATGTTGTTTGATTGTGTCTTTTGTCTTGTTTTTCGAATATTCTGAGACATCGTGTGTATCGTATCATGCATTTTATGTTTGTCGCCTGAAGCATAGTTGTGGTTGTTGGATTGTTTTTCATATCTGTGTCTTCTAAAGTATAGGAGGAGAAGAGCCCAAACATCTCTTGCAACATAGGATTTTTTGAATAAGAAGAGGTAGGTATTTATTCTTTTGCCCAAGGGGGCTGGTGCACAAACTTTAAATGGAATTGACTATTTAGATTTTTTGTCACTCATTCCGGAGGTGGGTATTTTGTTTGTGGATAGCATCTCATCATATTTTCTTCTGAAGATGTTCAAGATAATTGATTTGGATGAGTCTTTACTGGATATCAATGTTCTAAGATTTAGTTAGACTCATGTTCAGTAAAAGATTAAGGCTGTTTTCTGGTGTCTTTGCAACGCCTTCATTTCTTCTCTTTGTTTGTCACTTAGTCATCTAATCTAGTACTAGGTCTGGGTCCACTTTTTGAATGTGCTCATGGTAACTTACTGAGCTGTGCAAACGTTGTTGCTCTGATGAGTGGGTAACATGCTTAATCTCTGTATTGCATAATGTTGTAAATTGTGGGTATTTGAGCCCTTGCCTACAAGCTTAAGTTTAGCGGTTAATTAAATATACTATTGGAATCAGTTTTCTAAGAAGGTCCTACTTTCAAATACCCTACATGATGGAATTGGTATATTTCTATATGTTATCTGCATATATCCGTTATCTGAAGCTATATTTGTACTTGGTCTCTATGTAACAAGCTCGATGGTCTCGCACATGAAGTGTGTTAGAGTGTTGAAATATTACTATTTAAGCCCTTACAAACTTCGTCTTTTGAGTTAATTGATACTTGACATAAATTGAATGTTTATATAACTTCTATTGATTGTTAACAAGATTGAGTATTGCAGGTGGTTTATTTTTGTATCTTGTCACTAATGTTATATCATCACTATGTGGTATGGAATTTATAACTCTTTATTTTTGGTTTTTCATAACATGGCACATTTTTTTTGCATTTTGGGTTAATGCTATTTTAGAACTGATATAGAATGTAATGATATATGAGCGATTTTGCAACTGTTTTGTCCTCAACTTTTCTAATTTAGTAATAGAATAGCAAGTATGCCAAATTTTATAATGTGTAAGCTTGCCTTGATCAATATGGTGGCTGCAAGCCCCTAATTGTAATTGTTCTCGATTGTTATTATGCGGTTCATTTCTTCAGGTTTTGCAACTTTTGTCCTTGTTCATCTGTTTTTCAACTATTCGAAAATGTCTTTCATAGTCATCCACTAGATTTTATTCATAGCAGCCTTCTCTTCTATCTTAATTTCAAATTTCAATCATTTTGGTGTGTGCATTCTATGCTTGGATGGTTTGGTTCGCTAAGTTGTGACATCAGTTAATTCTTAGGGGTTAGGACAACATTAAAGAATACCAACATATACAAAAATTTTTAGAAATCGAGTGACTTTGAAGATCAACTAGGGATATTTTATTTTCTAATTTAGTCGTCTTATGACTTGGTTGAATATGTTATCATAGGTATCTCTTTAGAAACAAATTAACTTAGTAGTTACCTTTTGATGTATACTATAGAGAGACTGAGAGAGACGGGTACACTTGTTAGTAAATTTTAGCACTGTTAATCTTGGATAGGTTTTGTTTGGTTTCAGATATCTCCTAGTTTGTGGACTACTGGTTCACAAACAATCTTTTTTCTTTAATAAATTTTTCTTTGACTTAAGAAAAATATATATAGGTGTATGTATATATATGTATATGGAGATTGGAGATCCATTTTAACCCATTTATATTCAATTGTTAACAGGTTGTTTTATGGAGAGATCCTTGAAGGAGTCAGAGGTGCATTTGACTATTAAATTATGTGAGCTAACAAAATGCTGGTGTTTTACTTTTTAATAGCATAATGATTTAACTAGCTTGCAGCAGCTTCAATAGATAGGAGCACAAGCTAGTATATAAAACAGGCTGCAAGCTAGGAGCACAAGTTTCTTACTGGGTCATGGAACTGCGGAACACGAAAATCATTTGTATTTGAAAATTTTGGATGAAACAAGTTTCATTCACTGCATCACACTCGACTTCATACCAATTATTCACTGTTCATGCCTGCGTACGATTGGGTATACATTAAAATGGACAAATGGATAGATACATTCTAGGAAACTCTTCACTAAAGAGAGAGGGAGAATGGCCTCGTGTGGTGCATCTCACTCATCTTACCACTTTAAAATCAATATATCATCTACGGCTGACAACAAAGCCCCACATGCCTAAATGGTACTTGTGGCTGATGTTGCCTGTCACGTTATGGTCCACCATGATTCCCTGGATTTATGGTCGCATCTTTGTTGTGGAAAGGAATTGTCTCGATAACTTCCAGGTTACAAACTTGGGCCATACCCAAATACAACAACAATCAAGTCAGAAAAATCTCATTTCCATTATCATTTATTTACGTAAATCATGCATCAGTGCAATAATAGATCCGAAGGTACTGGAGTTGCACAAACCTATTAGCCAAAGAAGAGGAAAATAGCTCTTTTAAGTTATCACAATATTTTATGATCAAGCTTCATAAATTCTGAACACAAGAAGGCATTGATGGAAGTTCGTAGATCCAAATCTTTTCCAGATACATTTCAGAAATTTTCAGTATCTCCAAGTTGGGGAGGGCAACCTGCAGAGTAGACCTCTTGTTTCAATGTTCATTTTATGGAAACAAGTAACAGAATATCAATCATGGATATATGACATCCCATAAGCTTAAGAGTGTTTCTCATTCTAACCATGGCAAACATTTAACTTCTTTATATACCAACTCCATATTCAAAATATGTAGTTTTATATTGAAAACAATACAACATTAACGTCAACAACAAAAAGGAAAAAAAGATAAAAAAATTATATATATATGTGTGTGTGTGTAAGAACATAACTTTATAAAGTGACAATGTGTCTATTAATTAAGTTCAAAATTGAAGGACACATCATCAACTTTGGTGATCCAACGTTGATGGACACCTTATAATTCTTCTTGAAGGACGCACCTCATCATACTTCTTAAAGGAGAAAGATGACAATTTTTTGACTTTTGCCAATTTGTTTGAGTTCATCAATTAGTTCTCTTATTCTAATTATGATTTGTTTTTATGTATAACTGTAATTACACAATATGGTAGTATCACATTAAAGTGAGAAACCCTAAACTGTAGTACCAAAGTAAAATAGTATGAACCATGATGCGCAATTTAATGGAAACATTGTTCTTGGTGTAGCAAATAATTTAATGGGTAATTGATATAAAGAAAATACATCTTTAAACACTTTGGTAGATTTGAATTGGCTTCTTTCTTGTCTTCATCAAAATTTATTTAAACATATAAAATATGAATAAAAATTTACAACAATTTAACTCTTAAATAGCTGTTTCCTATTATATTCAATTTTTATTCAAATATTACAAATTAAACATAAAATCACTTCAAATCATCAATTTTACCTCATTTGCATTGTCAATGGATATAATAATCAACTCACAAAAAAAAAAAAAAAAAAAAAATCAATTGACCAGTTCTGAAGCTTTCAAAAACATAATAAGAATAATGCTTGCTCTTTTGTGGTCCTTAATAGAAAAGAACAAAATCTTCAATCTAAACCCAACATCTACATTGTAAGAAATCAGAGCGACTACATAGATAGGCTCAATACTAGCTAGATATGATATACAAGATAAATTTTTAATTTAATAAAAGTAAAGAACATAATTTCATTCACAAAATGGGCTGGATCTTGAGCCCATTTGGGTTTATGATCGTTAAGGATGGAAACTTGTAATGATAGCTTTTGGAATCTAGTATGCAAGTTATTTTACAATCCAATAATTGCAAAAGGATATGATTTATGCAAAGAATTTGAGGAGAATAATGTCAAAACAAGTCTTTTAGTAATGGTCAAAGGATTTTTTTTTTTTTTTTTACTTTTCCTTTCAAAAGCTAAATTGAAGGAGTGCCATTTTTTTTATATATGCATGTAGTGTTCTTTTTTTTTTTCTTTTTTTTTTTCCTGAAATAATATATATGTAGTGTTTTGTGTTCACTAAAAAAGGAGAACAATTAAAATGAGAGAGAATGAGGGCTATACATAACTGATCACTAACAAACGACATTGAAATACAAAGCTCATCCCCTGAAATGATTTCTCGAGCATTTGTATTACTTATCAATTGCAATGCTGAAAGTGCCTTCGCTTTGCGGCAGAAACTTTTGAGTTTTGACAGATCTCCTAGGGTCACATTGCGTAATTGATTGACTTGAATCTTATAAATCACTTCGTTGTTGTTTACATCTTGTCCATCAATAGCAAAAATATCTATCATATTCTTGCACCAAGCCGCATCAATTCTTGAAGTTGTGGTAGGACAATGTCAATGGAGAATAAGAAGATATGAATCAATTTCTCACAGCTCCCCGCGCTTGAATAGTTCTTAATTGAAGGAAAGACTTTACTTCAAGCGAACTATTGCATATCTTCTCCAACTTAATCAAACTGAAGAGAAACATCTCCTCCAGAATTGGTAAGGGACCACAAGATATTAATTGCTTTAAGTCTATAATGCATAAAAAGTGAGAATTATCATTTCAAAAAAAAAAAAAAAAAAAGTGAGAATTACTTTCGACACGAAGATGTATCAATTTAGGAAAACCATTTCCGTCTATATCATAGAGAACAATCCTAGCATCCAGCACAACATGCAACCCTAGCTCTTTGATTCCTTTCAATAGTCAGCCAACTCCTTCCTCTTTGGTATTTAGATTGAGTTTCAACATTCTATATCTGCTAGTCTCACACTATGAATATATATGATACTCATACCAACAGTCTCCTATCAATATTTTATACCTTTCCAACTTTGAGGAGAGCAAGCCTTGTGACATTTTAGCATCTGGAATTTATATGTCTAAAGTGGTTAGATGACACAAGTACTTCAACTCATCAAGGCTAGCATTACTTCTTGCAATGTTGGGTCATTCAACTTCCCATTAGAAAGAGGTATTACCCATATACAATGCTTCTAATTGGGTAAAACTTGATAAAACATTTGGTGTAATAACACTAAGCTTGGAACCATCACTTAAATCTAACAAGTTTAGCATTATCAATTGATGAATTTCTTTAGCTAACTTCTCGATATTAGATTCACGAAGGCTATGGATTTCTAATTTCTTTAGGTCTACAATAATAGCTATATCTCCCAATTTACATTGTTCAAGACATAACATTTGAAGGTTTATAAGCTGATTAATTGATGTAGATCATAAACATAAATCCATTTTATAAGACTTGAAGCCTTGGCATCCCTTTGAAGAAATTATCGGGGATGTTTGGAAATGAATCCTTACTTTTCACATGAAAAAACTTAAGTTGGGGCATACCATATCTCAAGGAAGCATTATGGTATCATGTAGAGAGATTGCAGCACAACTTTTCCACATATCTTCATGTACCCAATTCCTCGAAACGGTATCTGTGACTATAAACATATGGTGATCTCTTGATGCAATTGATTTAGTAAAATCACCAACAACATCATGGACTGAAAATATTTTCCCATTAGAAGTGTTGAGCAATAAATCAGTTGGCTGACCAACACATCTACATTATCCAATGCTTCTTCCATTGTTTGGACTCTCATGAATAACCCATTCTGTACCTCAATAGGTCTTGAATAGAAAAACTGTAGAGACAGGCCATTGTACCACAAAGCAAAAATATCGACTTGAGTTCCTCAGTTTCTAATCGGTTATAACTCAATTGTATACTTAAATATATCTCAGAAGTCACTCCCTCGTAGCTTTCTGGCCTTCTCAATTCTCGCAAGGCCTTATTCCATTCAGATACACCCTTGTCTTTTAAAGCCTTTGCTACCATAACAATTTTTAAGGCCTTATTCCAAGCATCATCTTCATCTAAAACCTCAACCTAGAAATTAATCTGAGAATCCATCTTTTTTGTTAGCACATCTCTACTCCCTGTTGCAACGATAATTAATATCCTATATGATTATCATATAAAGGAATTCCTATTTTCTCAAAATCGATACTCCCCCAAATATTATCAGGAATCACAAGAATCTTCTCCACTTTTTCCAATCGTTCACATGGTGTCCCTACCCTTCCAGATATGGCCTCCTGGAGAAATTCCAAACCCAATATATCTCCAATTTCTCCTTGAATATTTTTTATGTACGGTGTATCAGGCACCTCTGCAAAAACTATCCCATTAAAGAGATTAAGTCCCTCGACTTGTCTTGCAATTTCTTTTGCTAGTGTTGTCTTACTGACTCCACACCTGCCACATATCCCAACCATGTAGACATCACCATTATTCAATACGTCAATAATATTCTTCAAAATCAACTCTCTTGATTCAAAGGCTTCATAATCATTACTAGATTGAAGCCATGTCTCCTTTAGAACGGTATGATATGAAACTTTTTTAAATTCCTCAGGTTCTTGTTGTAGTCAAACAACATCCTTCAACTTTCCAGGTGCATTCTTTCTGTGTTTACGGCATTTGTTCAAATTAGGACACGAAAACCCCTAGAAACATTGCATATTTGCCTGCTTATGATCATCTTCAACAATCTTCGAGGCTCATCGATTATGTTCATGACATTATCAAGCCAACTCTCAACATGCTTTTCAATCTCTTCTCCTTTTCTTGTAGCATCATCAACCAAATGCTGCATAGTGTCTCTTCTACCCCTGAGCTTCTTCACTTCATTCTCTAGATTCTCAAAGTTGCTCTTGAAGTTCCACAAATATCTGAACGGACTTGCCACAGGAGCAACCAAGGATTGGGCAATCTTTGCAGCAATAGAAAGAGCAATATCAGCCATTTTGAACCCTTTTGTACTCATCTCTTTCACTTTCTTTTTCTTATAAAGTTTTTAAGGAAACAGAGATAGGAAATCAACAAAATAGAGGAAAGCAAAACAACAGGCCAACAATGGAAGAAAAACTGGTTATGTGTGAAATCAAAGCGAAAAACAAGGAAAACAAAGAGAAAAAAGAAAAATTGATTCAAATGCGGTGTTAGTCGGCTAAAACGACTAGGACATGGAAATCCACATGCCACCTACTTTCTTATTTTGTAAAATGAAAAGGTAATGTCAATGGCTTAAATAATTAACTTAAAACCATATATTAAAACAAAAAGAAAGAATTGCAAATTTTATTATGTTTTTGTTTTTGGGTACCATTTTTAGGTGAAGCGATTCGAATCAAAATTATTATTAAGTTAAATGAACATTTTCTATCATCGGGTCAAAATGCAACACCTAAATAGTTTAATTTTTTTTAAACTATTTTATATGAGCTGATATTCCTTTTCTTTTTGGGGAAAAATCATTTTAGTCCCTAACTTTTAAGAAAGTGTCAATTTTTTAACTATGTTTTCCAAAAAGACGAAATGAACCTTAACTTTTCAGAAAAGTGTCAAATTAGTCCCTTCCATCGGTCAACTAACGGTCAAACTTAACTGATAGCATACTAAATGGGGGTAAATTTGGTATTTCCAATTATAATGGAGGAAGATGTAAAAGGAAGATAAAATAAGGGAAAAAAATCATTTAAAACAAATGAGGAAAAAAATTCAAAAAAAAAAAATCTCGTTCGACAAAATTATTTAAAAAAAAAAAAATCATTTTGTTAAATATGAATATCATCTCAAAGCATATACCAATTATACCATAAATATGTGGATCTCAAATATATAATATTATAAACTGAAAAAAAATTAATAGATGCAACAAAAATATTAAACAGATGGAGCAAGAGCAGAAACTGTAAAAATATCAAAAGCTAGAGCAGAAATTTTGAAAAAAAAAAAAAAAAAAGCAAAAATTACAAGCTAAAGTAGAAATTAAAAAAAAAATAAAAATAAAAAAATCACACCCATGAATAAAGATTTAATGAAAAATTTTAATTATAAGGGTAAAATGGTAATTTTATAATTAATAAATATACAAAAGATCCTCAAACAAAGCTACGCCCGGTCAAAAATTTTGTAAAGGTAAAACTGTAACTTTATGAAAATTATATGCAACTCATTAAGGGTATTTTGATAATTATATATTATTGTAATATTTTACTTTATTTGAAGGTATAATAATTTTTTTATTTGTTTTAATAGTGTCCAGGGTTAAATTAGTCTTTTTATGTTTTTCATTAGGTTTGACCGTTAGTTGACTGATGAGAGGGACTAATTTGATACTTTTTCGAAAAGTTAAGGTTCATTTCGTCCTTTTAGAAAACATAGTTAAAAATTTGACACTTTCCCAAAAGCTAGGGACTAAAATGATTTTTCCCCTTTCTTTTTTAATAATATCACTTATGATGTAATTACTGAAACTTAAATTATTGTCAGGTTAAATGAGAATTCTCTACCATAATATCACATTGGCTGGTGGTCTATTTTTATTAATTAATGGACAATACATAAACATACTTGCAAATTTCTTTATGTTGCTAAATATAAATGATAGTTACTGAAATATTGTAAACATTCATTACCTAAAAACAATCTATTGTATTTTACGAGAATCTGTAATTGAAATTTGGATTGCCTACTACTGTGAAAAAATATTTTATTAACAAAATCTTTATAGAAAATGTTTTATTAGTATTAGGGAGGTGTCTTCAAAAATTCATTAAAAATTCAAATCAATTGTTTGAAAACGAGAAAAGACTTTTATTAGGGATATTTGATAAGAGGCCCAACATATTGACACGGGTTTCTCTAAGTAAAACAAAGGCTTCTCAAGCAACTATAGATGGAATAATCCCATATTTTTACTACAATAACATAAATTATTTCGTAACACATGATTTGGAGATGATAAGAGAATTTATAGTCACCAGTTGGTGTGCTTTGAAATTTTTAGGAAAAATATTATTTTCAAACGATAGCAGTAATGCTGTCGATTGAGCTCATAATGTATATAAATCAGTTTTGTATATGTTTTACAATGTTTGTATATGTTTTACAATTACATTAAATCCAAAAATAGGCACCAACATTTTAATACAAAAATAAATAATTGTCGTTATATTTCTATAATTTTTTAAGTTAAGGTATCAAATCAAAGAAAAGCGCAATGCATTCTATACGTACATATAAAAGAAACAATACAAAAAAAGAACACTACAAATTTGGACCAAACCCAAGTGTAAACTTGGTCTTGTTGGGTTTTCAAAGACATAACGATATTTACATCCCTAAAAAATTGTATGTAAACCCCAACATGGTTTATTTAAAAAATTACAATATAATCCTTAAAGAAAATTACTAAAAAGGGTAAATAATTGGTAACTACACTCACAAATATTAATCACTTCCTCATTTATATGATAATACCTTTTTATTTCCTCAAGCACTTAACTTCTTTTTAAATATTAATTTCAAATATCAAACAATTTTTAAAGAAACAAATTAATTGCAGAATATCAAAAATAATTTTGAAACACTAATTTCAAATATTAAATAATTTTTAAGAAAATAAATTAATTATAGACTATTAAGAATGGTTTTGAAATACTAATTTCAAATATCAAACAATTTTTAAAGAAACAAATTAACTATAGAATATTGAGAATGAATAAAAATCTTGATAAAATTATTATATTTAGTTATAAAGGAAAAAATAAGTAAAGAAAATATGCTTGGATAAAAAAAAAAAAAAAACATATATCAAGAAGTTTGTTTTATTTCAAATACTCCATAAAAAATCATTGATCAATTCAAATTTCTTTTCTTCATAATATAATATATCTGTTAAGTCGAAATAAAAAATTATTCATTGATCAAATAATAAGAAACTTATTTGAATGTTACCATATGATGTTAAAAATTATACTTAATCAAAAATTAAACTGAAGTAAGACTCTCTATACTTTTTTAAATTCTAACTTCTCGAAATTGACTGTTTTTTTCCTTCAAATATCAAATATTTTTAAAAGAATATAAATTAATTGTAAAGTGTGAAGAATAATTTAAAATCTTAATAAAAAGTTGATTATAAAATTATAAGTTTTAAATTAATTATTGAAAGAAAATAATAATTGACTTGCTTTGTTTATTAAGGGAAAAATCTCTAAATTCTAGTAAAATTAATTATATAACAAAATAAGTATTCTAGATTGTACTTATAAAAATATATTATAAAAACAATAAAAGAAGGACAATATTTATATTAATTGAGGTTTATTTACAAATTAAAGAGTTTTCATAGTTTTGATGAGATGTACTTATGAAATTAGTGTACATACAATTTAGTGAAAATATGGCTACTTTTTAACAAGATGGATGAATCACTGTAAATTTTGGGCCAATCAATCAAAGGGCCCAGGCCCACTGCAGGTAATTGTCATTTGATAAATCGTAATGTGGGGACTTGACGGGCCTCTTACGTGATAGGTGATGACGTGGCCAGCCACATCATGGGTTGATGATAACATGACAAAACATAGGTGATGACATGAGTGGTTACGTGGACACCAAATAATCTGTGACCAGTGAGTCAATGGCACCAAAGGGTGAGTGATGGCGTCCATGGTTACGTAATGATGTCACTTTGCTTGAAACGTGCTAATATAAAATGTTGATTTTAGGTCCTTGTCGGGACACGATATTCAGAGTTTGGTTGGCTATGGCTATGGGTGTCCAAGTGCACACAAGAAGGTGGTTTTCTCTGCAAAGCGAGCATGTTCACCTTGATGCAGGGGAGATGAAAGTGTTACTTCTTTTCTTTAGTTTTGTGCACCTTCTTGCTGAATTAAAATATTCTTTTTTATTTTTTTTTTTTTGCCACTGCTCTTAATTGTATACAATCATTACAATTGTATGTTTTATCATTCAATGATTTATGTACAATTGTCATTGCAATATGTAAATTAAAACCCTTCAGCCTCGCAATGATTAGTAGCTGTATTCATAGTTTACCTTCTAGATTTTCATTAAAAGTTGGTCTGTGTAAGTTCTGTTTTTCTTGCACTTATCTTTATGCACTAATTGTTATTCATTTTCTTTTTTAGGTTTCCTTACACGTAATTCTATTGCGAGGTAGTTTTCCAATTGATTATAATATGTTCTTTTACTGATCTCTATATGTATTGTAACAGATCTGTAGTTCTTGCAGCTTGAGGAGCTCCTGTGAAAGGGCATATTTGTTAACACATAAAGAGGATGAGGCACGAACTATAGGTATTATGCGTGTTCTGTTGATTTATGGTTTTGATCCTATAAATGGATCTGTAATCAGTAAGTTCCTCCTGAAACAAAAGTCTGTGAAGACTGTTGTTCGTAAGTTGCTACATGAGATTGTCAAGTTGAGTGCTGTTCCAATAGATCCAAATCTTCCTCCCCCAGTGATAAAAGGAATCGGACGGGATGATGTTGAGATGAAAAAAGGAGACTGGCTATGTCCTAAGTATGTCTCTTCTTTAAAAGCTTATGATTTTTTCTTGATCAACTTTTTCCTATCTAGGTAATGGTGCAAATTTGCTTAGTGTACATACAATTTTCAAATAGGATGCATCTGCTTTGGTTAAGATGCACTAAATGAGTGTCCATGGACAAAGTTTTTATTGATATTAAGGGTTTCTTTTGCACTGTCTCAAAGTGTACCGATAATCAACCTTGCATTAACCATCCACTTTTTTAGATTTTAAAACCATTTTGGTATTTTATAAAGGTTGTATGTAACAACAATTAAAAACTATTGTCTTAGTGTGATGTCAAAAATTTCGAAAAGAATACAGTGTGCCTACAATGTGATGCCAAGCGGCCAAAGAGGCAGCTGCTTCCCGGAGAGTGGGAATGCCCTAAGTAAATTTCCAGTGCTTTATTACGAATATTTTCCTTGTTGATTCTGTTTGGCTACAAGTTTCAGAAAAAAGGATAATTTTCAATATTGTTTATAGTGCAGGATTTATGATGTTATGGCTTATAGAGCTTATGATGGTTCTTTACTGTCACAGGTACAACTTTTTAAATTATAGGAGAAATATGACATGTTATTCATTGTGATTGCGAACGTCCACCCGATGGCTTTATGGAGAATAAAATGGAAGAGAGGAAACAGGGTCTAAACATGAGAATGGAGAAGATTGCAAAGAGGCCTGAGGCTTCAAATTCCTGGAATTTTGACTTTGATGATCACAAATCAGATGGAGCAGATGTTGCTGCGTTTGAGTATGCTGATTCTTCATTGTGGGGTGAAGACTCTCCTTTAGACAGTAAAGCTAATGCAGAATCTTTTAGAGGGTATGGTGATGATTTCAATAAATCCAACACAGTTCGAAGAGCACATTAGAGAGGGCATTCTGATATTGATAGTAACAAACCTAGAATTGGTTTTGACGATTTTGATGGTGAAGATAATGTTGACAGTTATGAGAATGAAACTCTGGACAATTATTCAGTGAGGAAGGCTTTTTTGAATGATCTTTCTGAAGGATTTTCTGAGGCAGAAGATATTGAGGGCTCTGATAATAATTTTAGGGGTAGGCAGAGGACACCTCCTCGATCTAACAATAAGACATCTGCGCTGATGCATCAAAACTCGGCTTTCTCAGGCTCTGAGGATGGTGAACTGGATTTTGACACTGATGAAGAGCTTCAAGCTCATCCCAACTGGAAGTCTAGTCATGTTGCTGATTCTAGACATAGAAGTAGGGGATTGGGTTTTGGCTCAGCTGAAGAATTTGGTCCCCCTTCAGATTTGGATTATGATTTGGTTGAGGATATCAAAATCAGGCCTGAAAAAGGAAATAAAGGAATTTCTGGTAGGAATTATAGGAGAGAGTAGACTCTGACGTGAAAGATACTGACTTTTCTGATTCAGAGTTTGATAGTGATCATTTTGATATACGTAGAAATAGATTTGGACGAAATAAACTAGAAACTGTGTGAAGAGGAAACAATTTTAAAGTTTGTGATTGTTATAACTTTGTGAATGATGCACAATTTAGATCAAATGGTATGATGGATTATAGAAGGAACTTTATGTTAATAGATCATCTCAAGGGTCCTGTGGAGATAATAGAGGATCTAAATGGGATGACTATGGTGGATGTACAACGAATGACAGAAGCGGTGATTCAAGGAATTTCAAGGGATCTAAAGTGAAGGATTTGGAAGTTCAAAACCTGGGATGTCTCACAAATATGATAGGGATGCAAATGATGATCCCAGTGAATTTAGAAACAGTAGAAGGGTTATTGAAAGGTAGATCTTAGCCATGACCATAATTTCAGAACTTGGCTTAAAACAGGTGATCAGAAATTTTATAATTCTTACACTCCTGCCTCTGAACATTGAAGAATATTATCAACTTTCGATGTGGTGGCATTGTTTGAAGATGCAAGTTTCTCATTTTTGTTTACTAGTTTTGATGCTATAAACTAGAAAGGTATCACATTTTATTGAATTTTGGTCCAGTTGGTGTGTACCAGTCCATCTACAGGGCCTGTAAAGTTTACTTGTCAACTTATATTAGGCAATCAATTATTACTTTTGGAAATTGTTAATATATACATTATACAATGTATTCTTTTCTTATTGATCAATGGTAAATATAACTGTGACAAGAAATTGACTGACTCATTATAATTTCATTATTGTACTTGTATGGATATATCTATTTGCACGATGAGTAATCAACAAACATATTAATAATGTTTTAAAATCGCCGATGTTAAAAAAGAAAAATCAAAATTTAAGTTCAAAACTTAATCCAAAACTATATATGAGTATGGAATTGAAGAGCTTAACTAGAAAATGATTGACATTAGAAGAAAAAAAAAAGGAAAAAAAAAAAAAAAAAGCCTACTGACCGTAACAAGAGTTTCTTTTTGAAATGACTGTAACAAGAGTTTCAGTACTGAATATAACTAGGGTTTAATTGAAATCTAACCCCTTTTTGATAACCCATTTGAAAAATAACCATTTTTTTTAAATCTCAACCACTAGGTTCAGAATCTCAACTTCCAGGTTGTGAGTCATAGTGTTAATTTAATTCAATCTCAACTTCAGGGTTGAGATTTTTTCAACCTAAAAAAAAAGGGTTAGTTTTCAAATAGACTCTCAAAAAGGGGTTAGTTTAGGTATTTTCTCATATAACTATTAGATAACGAAATTGTTTTGATATATATTTGATTTATTTTAACAGGTCAGTATTGATTAAACAAACTTGATGAGTATCCTATTTAAATGTATATCTCAAAATAATATTTTATCAAAATATAACCATGGATCGTAGAATTTCATGGCGACGAATGTTGTAATACTTCAAAGTTCAAAAGCAACAAACATCAATCAAATGAAAGCTAAAGGAATTCAACGAAGGTATAAGAAGAAAATACCAAATCTGACTTTTAACATGAAAAACATCAAAATACCACCTCAGTGTCTCACTAACTATACAAGTGCCTTCTCTCTGATTCATAAGTAATAATACCACTCTTCTTGTAACAAATTAGAACAGATAAAGGTGAAAATAAAAATTATATTAAAAGATATACAGAGAAGTCCAAAAGATTGCTTAGCTCAGTGAATTGATACATACCTCTGTTTCACAGGTAGAATAATCACTCTGATTGTATGTGGCAACTTAGTGTAACAAATCAGAATATATAAAGGTGAAAATAGGAATTGTATTAAAAGATGTATAGTGAAGTCCTGTAGATTGCTTAACTTAGTGAATTGATACATACCTTTTGTTCATGGAGCTGTTGTATGGCTCTACTAACATCAATGTCTGGACATAGTTCAATTGATCCCAAGTGATTTTTGATTTCATGTAACTTTGGTGTGGTTAACTCTCCAAGAGAGAAAATCTTCATATTTGGGCAGTCGTACACATCTAATTCTTCTAAAGATGGGAATTCTAAGGCGAAATTCCAAGAGCAGAAACTTGTGAGACTTGGTAAATTATAGAGTGACAAGCACTTCAAGTTGCTGAAAAGGATTTTATCCCCTGTTACATCTCCATGATTTCTTGGTAAATACCCATGACACCCCAGCTGAACATCATCTCTCTAGAGCCTCCCACCAATTTTTCTCTCTGTTTTCTAGAAGGAAGGAAGAGAACAGGACTCTCTGCTCTTCGAAGCACCACATCATTCTATAAATCTTGCTGACTCTGTCCAACCATGATAAGGCACTCTTTGGGTTGCCACTCCCATCAAACGATTTTGCCCCTAGTTTACAAACATGTTCGATCAAGCATTTCGGTTCTTCAAGAGCCTCTCGTGGCTGATGCATTGCCACCCTCAATATTTGGGCGATCTATTTCGTATTGAAAGTTTCGCCAGTCGTTCCGCTAATCCCAACGATCCTGAATGGGGCTGATCTATAGGGGCACTCATCGGCCCCGTCACGTGTTCTGTCTCCTAGGTAAACGGCACATCGGGTGCGGGAGCCTCTAGAGTGGCTCTGTGGGGACCCCTGCGATCTCGTCGATGCATAATGTTGTGATTTCAACAAAAACAAGATTGTGAAACACTGTAAATTTCTGAAATCATATATATGACAAACGATAAAAACGTGATTGCTTTATTCACATAACAAAGTAAAACAACATATTTTATAAAATCAAAATATGAAAACATACAATCTGATTTCAAAACCTTTGCCCTGATACCAATACGAGAGATCCAATCCTTACACACTATTTTCGTACACTTGGTAGCCATTGACAATATCACGGTAGCCCTCCAATCGATATCTAAATTCGGCTGAAAGATTCTCGCGAAGCTAAACTATTTTTCTTTACTGAAAATCGTTTTTGAAATCTCTTTTTTAATAGAAACGGTGAAGATTTTTTTCTTTTTTATTATACATTTGCAAAATAGATTTAACAAAATTTCAGCTGCATGACAATTATTTTTTGAAAATGCCACTCTAAAAAAATTTATAAAAACTTTATATACTTCTAAAAATAAACAATTTCTCAAACTTCTGGACCTCAAGCCCTCACTTTTTCTCAATCCATAAGCAACTACAAACATGCCGTCAAATTTAAAGATAAATTGAAATTTATTTATATATCATACATATATTCATTTATACATTTTTCAAAACCATAGGAAAGTTAATGCAATTGTTAAAGTACAACTTTTAAGATATCCAAGATAAATAAATGGAGTTCACAGTAGCACACACAAATTGATTCACTGAATTCTGGGCTGGAGTCCCTACTATTGACGCACCTGTCCATGTATTTGCCTCTAGGGAGGTTTTGTTTATAAAACATAAAATAATATATATGGTAAATGAGCTCAGTGAGTGTCATAGGTCTTTATTCAAATTTCATTTTTGAAATTAAACCTCCAAAAATTTTTGAAGCATTTTAGGAACATTTAATTGTTGTAATACGAAAATCTATTCTTCTTTAAAAACCATAACCACATTAAATGTATGGATAAACATTTATCATAAATAAAATTCATGCATACCAAAACTAAATTATAAAAATAGTATGCTGTAAAATATAGATAGTGGCAACACTAAAGTTTTTCAAACATTCTTTGAGTAAAATAAGCTAATCACTGACAGTTCGTACCACATGGTACTCTAAGTATGGAGCAAAATTTTTTCTCGCTCAAACCTTCCTAGAATTTACCTTCATTCAGGCCATCTATTCGGTTTTGCATAGTAGAAATTTCCCTCTCTACGGAGTGACATTTACTCTCATTTAGATGGAAGCTAGATAATAATATACCATGTACGTGTATGGTTGACACACTGAACTAGACTAATTAATATAGTCTCTCCCTGTGGGTTTCCTTCCACTGTTAGTGATAGACACCCCCGACATTGCCAATGCATGTTTAGGGTACTCAATCGAAAATATCTGAAATACCTATAAGACATATCACAGGTTCACAAATACATTTACACAAAGTACTTTTCATCATAAAATACATTTTTCATATAAACTTTCCAAATTCATATAATTCGTGTCTCGTATAAAAATTTCACAATCCATGCAAAATATTTCATATGGAACTCATTTAATTCAAACTCAATCTTTAACATATCGTGGTAAAAATTTTTAATATATCATATCAATATATTTTAAAGAACACTCACCTAGTATTAACTCACGATAACGCCCTACTTAAGATTTCCTCGCTTCTATGTTACTTACATATTTTCGCATTCTTGGTTTAGGTGACGTTACAACCGGATTTAATCATATATATACACTTCCATTGGTGCATTATCATACAAAAAAACATTTAACTCTACGAGGATTCCGAACATCTTTTATTCAAGTCATAACGACTCCAATTATCCGCGTATATTTTTCGTTTGAATTTATCAATATTTATACATGCAAAATATCTCAATTGGAATTCAATTTTCACATTAACATATTAAACAAACTTTTGGACTATTTTACCCTTATGTTGGCCGAATATATATCACCTTTCATGCCATCAATCTAATTCAATTTTTCTCATTAAAATCACATTTCAATAAATGCAAAAATGATAGCAAATCAAGTTAAATTCATAAAACTCACAATCTAACATCATAGCATGGTTAGATCGTGACATGCATCCTTTTACATCCAATAAAATTCTTTCCAATTTCATACTAAATTCATCACCAAAATAGCCTGTAAAGTCATCAAAACAATAAAAAACAATCATCCATCATATAGAATTCACATAGCACCCCAACTTAAACTTTTTCCTTTCATTTTCTTGATATACATCATCTTAAAATCATGCAAAACTTCATACAATTACATTAAAACATCCAAATCAATTCATGAGATTCAAACCCTAGTCTTGGCCGTGTAACATCTACAATCTAACATTAATCCTTCATCAAGTTTCACACTTAATTTTACATCAAAATCACACTAACTTTTATGGCAAAATAACTAGTTCCTAAACCAACATCAACTTAAACTTGAATAAAAAATTCAATCACACTAATACACTTACCAACATTTTTTGGATTCTAAGCTTTGCTTTCCCTGCAAGTTTGAGATCTCAATCCTCTAAATCCATGCATAAAAATCTCATTAAAATACATACAACTCATTAGACAACATCAATCCAACTTTTCACACAAAAAAATTAGGGAAACTTAAACTTCACCACTTGAAAATCATTTGATCTTATTGAATATCACTCCTAGGCTTGCTTACAACCTTTTGATGGCTTGAAAACCACTTAAAAATGGCTTGAAAATTTGAAGACAACTACTACTCCTGGTTCTATGCTTGGCTGAACAGCTCCCTACAGTTTCTGGTTTGTTCTTCATTCTTCCATTGGACACACACACACACACACATATATAGCTTTTAATTGCCTTAACAATTGCCCCTCAAGTTTGTGTTATAATTACAAGTATACCATTAGTTAAATTTTACAATTTTGCCATCCTTATCTCTACATTTTCTATACTTCCACTTTCCAAAAATACCTTTGCACATATCCCTTTCTCATTTAGTCACTCATACCTTTTCTTAGAAATTTCTTTAATAAAAATTGCATTATATATTTTAATAAATCACTATACCCTTTTCGTATTTGAAATTGTTTCCGGTCTACTCGAAATTTTATAGTAACTCAATTTCACATTTGAAAATTCCATCAGAATTCGATTACAGATTTGGATACTTTAAATTATTTCTATATTTTATGAATAAGAGCACACTTGTGTAATATATTTATAATATTAAAATGGGAAGATTATATTACAGTCTTCCCGTTGGTGTCCATTCTACCATATAATTGAAGATGTTAAGGTTCTGTGTAAGGGTGTTGGAGTCTTGAACTATCTTCCTGTTCCTAGATCTTTAACAAAGTGGCACACACCCTAACTGCTCTTGCATTCTCCTTTAGGAAGGATAGACTTTAGCTCAATGAATAGTCTACTTGTATTTCTTCATTTTTTTGAATGGAAGTTTATTTAGTTTCAAAAAAATAATAATAAAAAAAATAAATGGCTCTTTTGTACAAAGGGAGATATACTTGTTAGAATTTTTTTTTTTTTATTTTACGGCTCAATTAACCTTTTATAGGTTCTGTTTTGTTCTAGGTTTCTTCTGGTTGACTTGGTTTCTTTTTCTTTGGGATAATCCCAATACCCACATTGTTGTTTGACATAATCACTAATTACTCCCATGTAGTCGAAAAAATCTCATTTTTTTCCCCTTTTGTTAACACTATTAGTGAAATAAGGTTTCTGACAATGACAATGTGCGAAATGTCTAAACTGCCCCTTAATTAAACATAAAAAAATCATTAAATTTTTTTATAAAATAAAATTAAAAAAATAAAAAAGTTGGGCATTCAGTTTCTAGATTAAATCTCTAACTCTAATGAAGAACACATCTAAGAAATATATTAAACATAAGAGCAGCATCATTATCACTAACATGAACATAAACCCTAACTGTAACAACAATATTAGGGGTAACAATCCGAGTTGGTGGATCAGGTTGACACGACATAAATACAATCTGATTATTTTTGACATGACACGAATATGACAAGATTAATAAACTGGTCGAACTCCTTCAACATGAACACAATACGATTACTAATGGGTCAACATAGAAACGATACTATTAACCCATTTATTTACGAGTCATTTATTAATCCATTCAATAACCCGTTTAGTTGATATGTTTAATGACCCGTTTAACCAACATATTTAATGACTCGTTTAGTCAACATGTTTAATAACCCGTTCAATGATTGGACTAAAATTAAGCACGATTTTCTATTCTCAACCGATGCTTTTGTGATGAAAACTCAAGTAAAATAGAGAAATTCAAATGTTTTCCAAGTTTTTTGTTTAGAAATTGAATAGAGGGACTGAATTGTAATTTTTTAAGCCAAAGTTGAATTTTCATAAGTTGAGTGGCCTTTTTATAATTTACCCACAGGCTATGACAATAGGTTATAAACCTGTAACCCAAACCAATAAGTAACATGCAGGGAGTGTCCGCAGGCCTGCTACCCATGTGAATGAACTGCACTTAGATTTGGCCTTATTTCAAGTGTGAATAACCTGCAAGGGAGTTTCAAGCGATCAAAGCATGCGATTATGATTCAACAAAATTTTCGTACTAATTTTACTAGTGGAGAATCACCATTAATGTCTTCGAAGATTTTTCAGTTTTTTTTGTTGAAGCCAGTTTAGTCAAGTGAAGCATGTTTAGAAGGAACTTTATAAGAATCTCAGAATTAATTTGACAAGAATTCAAGTGTAAGGAATGGATTTTTTTTTTTTTTTTTTTTTTAAGGAATTTTGAGTAGTAGTTTTGGTTATTTTGAAGAGAAAATCATGGCAATCAGCAGAGCATCCCATGACATTCAAAGTAGAGATTCAAGCGGACAATATATGGTGTTGAAAGGAAAGCATCTTGAAAGAAATTTGGGGGAGTGTTAGTTGGAAGCTCGGTAGAGAATCAAGAGAAGGAAATCAACTAGGTGCTTGAAAAATATCTCCCCTTTCTCATATAAATTCATTCTTTCGCAGATAGAAGTACGATTTTTTTTTTAGGCTTTTTTTGGCTTGACTCTTTTGAACAATAGCAGAAAGAGTTTGAGAGGAGCAGAGTTTTAAAGACAATCTCAACATTGCAAAAATTCAACGTGCTCCAGTTTATTCAAGTTCAAAGGGAAGAAGCATATCAAAGAATAAAATACAATGACTATTTTGTCTTTTTGGTTTATATTTCAATGTTAATTATTTCTATTTTAGTTTTATTCACTATATTATTCAACCATATGTCGAACTAATCTTACTTTCTAATGCTACAATGTAGCCAATTTATTTCATTGTCTTCTTAATAATTTTTCGTGTTAATTGATTACTATTGTCTTTTATATTTGTATTCCGTTTTATTAGAACCTAATGCTATCAGTTAAATAAGGCTTTTTAGGCTTGTTAATTGATAGATGTTGTGACCATGATGCGCTTGACAAAGGTATCATGTGTTAGACATCAATAGAATGACATAATCTATATAGGATAGACATATACTTGTAGGGATTGTGTAATCTTATATGGGTAATTAAAACTTAATAAATTCAGGATTATTCAATCTACACAGACATATAGTAGATTAATTATCCTAGGTAATATTACTTGACCGTTTGAAAGAAGCTAGTAATTAATTTAGAGTTATTCGATTAAATACAATATAAAAGTAATTATTTTTGTGAAAATAAAATGAGAATAGGTTGATGAAATAAAAAGGTAAAATTGTGCTTTAAATCTACTCATCAGGTAAATTGTTTGTTTATTTAATTTTTGTTTTTTTATTGTTATTTAATTTTTTTATTTAATTAAACTCAATTCTGTTTTGATTTTGATGGTTTGAATAAAGTTGTTGTCAATCAATTTTGGTAGTTGGTACGCAAAAGTAACAATTGTCCTTATGGGAACGATCTTAATTTACCATTATATTACATTGTGACTGTATATACTTGCATGCGACCTATAGTAATTAGTGCATTAGAAATTTACTTATCAAGTTTTTGACGTCATTGTCGGGGATAACTTGCCATTTTACATATCAATATCAATATTAGTCGAAATAATTTTACTTCAGATAATTTTATTTTGTCTTTTTTAGGTGCTGAAAAGCGTTTTATGCAAAGGTCTAAAAGCACTGAGCTTTTACCATTCGACAGTGAAATCAAGAGAACAGCACACGGAATAAGGAAAGCTAGGTGTTTGGCAGAAACAAAAGTAAAGATGGGAGATAATCAAGCAGTCCCTAAGGGTTCCAGATCTCTTAGAGATTATTCCATGCGAACCATGGAAAGGATCCACCAAAGCATTCATAAACCGGCCATCCAAGCAAACAACTTTGAGATAAGACCAATGACCATTCAAATGATTCAATCTACAGTGTAGTTTTGTGGCTTACTTCATGAAGATTCAAATGAGCACATTGTAAATTTCTTGGAGATTTGCGATACTTTCAAGTATAATAGAGTGTCGAATGATGTCATTCGGTTGAGATTATTTTCATTTTCATTAAAGGATAGGACAAAGAGTTGGCTGAATTCATTTCCTCAATCATCTATCACAAAATGGGATGAGTTAACACAGAAGTTCCTATCTAAGTATTTTCCACTTGCGAAAACAAGGAAATTGAGGAATGATATTGCTGCATTCATGCAGAAGAAAGGTGAATCATTATACGAGGCTTGGGAAAAGTTCAAGGAGTTGCAAATACGAACGCTTTATCAAGGATTATCAGAGGTTGATAGATCTAATATGGATGCTATAGAAAAAGAAATGTGAAGAATGCATTTGAGCTGATTGAAGAAATGTCCTCTAACATCTATCAATGGCCATTTGAAAGAGCGAAACCCATAAAAGTAATCTCAGGTGTTCACGAGCTGGATGTTATTACGGTAGTAACAGCTCAGGTTTTTGCTTTGACGAAAAGATTGGATGCTTGCAAAATGGGTGCAACTGGCATCAATGCAATCCAAAGCTCATTTGTTAGCTTTGAAGAATGTTGAGGCAATTATGCGACGAACAGTTGTTCGAGTAATCAAGAGTCAGTACAATTTATGGCCAACTATAATAGCTAACGTAATGATCCAAATTCGAATGTTTACAATGTTGGGAGGAGAAATCATCCCAATTTCTCGTGGAAGTAAATCAAGATCAGACAACACAATTGAAGCCTACATTCCCACCAAGTTTTCAAAGTTAATCACAGCAAGTTCAACCTCAAGTTAAAAAGTCATCAATGGAGGAAATGATGATGCAATTCATGACAAAAACTTACTCTCTCATGCAAAATCAACAGAATATGTTACAGAACCATTAGAATCAACTGCAAAATCAACAAAATCAACCAAATCAATTCCAAGCTCAATTACAAAACTAGAGTGCATCAATTTGAAACTTGAAGTACAAAAAGGGCAACTTGCTAATTCTATCAACAATAGACTGCATGGAAACTTACCCAACGATACACAGCAAAACCTCAGAAGGGAAGACAAAGAGCAGTGCAAGGCTATCACTTTAAGGAATGGTAAGGAGTTGAATCAAAACATGGAAAAATCTAGTGTTGTGCCTAAACAATTAAAGGATGAAAAGATAGTTGTAGATAAGGAAGAGTCCAAAGAAGAGCGAAAGGATGACAAAGAAGGACCAGCAAAGCCCATAGGAGAAAAGAGAGCATCTGAGATATCCATCATTCAGTTGACACGGTTAGTAGCTCATTTATAACTCATTTAACCATATTTAATATATTTAAATTTTAATATAGATCTAATAAAAAAAAATTAATACAATAATATACAATTCCTTTTAAATCTATAAATACAATCCAAAATATAAAAATTATATATATCTATCACTAAAATTACATGAATACCCCTCAATATGAAATTATGCTTTTACTCCTGTTAAACGGATTAACCTGTTACCCGTTTAAGAAAACACGAACCCAACACGATTAATAAATAAGTTGGATAAGTTGACTCGTTTATTTATCCAACATATTTATGCTCAACCCTAACCCGTAATAATCGTATCGGTTTCGTGTCGACTCGTCATGTCAGGTTTCAAATCGCCAACACAACAAAAACATCATCATCACCAAACCCTAACAAAAAAAAAAAAAAAAAAAAAAAGGGCTTGGAAACCTAGAAATTTCCTGGGTTTCTGATGAGGAAACCTAAGAAACTTCTGAGTTTCCTGAACGCCTAAAAAACTAAAAACTTCTAGGATTCCAGTCACGAAAACCCAGAAGTTTGGTTTCTGGCTATGGAAACTCTACGTCTAGGTTTCCATTGTCGACCAGGTCTTTATCGATGGAGATTCACCATCGAAAGTAGAAGAGAGAAGAAGAGAGGAAGAGAGACAGAGAGAGACAGAGAGAGAGAGAGGGGGGGGGGGGGGGGGGGTTAGGTTTTTAGGTTTTTTTTTTTTTAAAAAAAATTAATTATATTTGATGGACAGTAGATATAATTTTAGAAAAAAAATTATTAATATTTTAATATTTTAAAATTTTTTAATAATTAAAAAATTTAATAGTTTTAATCATCACCGTTTATTTTAGAGATGAACGATAAAGATTTTTTATTTTTTAATATTAAATTATCTTTTCATTAAATATTAATAAATTTTTACATTTTATTTTGTTTTGACAGTTTCACTTTTTCATATTAACGGTCAAATGTTTATTTTTAACGTTCAAGTTGATCATAGGATTTTTTTTTTTTTTTATATTTTAATAAACTATAAGGGGATTTTTATCTATCTCGGAAGTTAATACAGGGGATATTAGTAATTTCTTAAGTTAATAGGGGATTTTGACTATTATACCAAATTATAAGAAAAAAAAATAGGATTATCCTTTTAATTTATTTAAATATCGAAAATTTCAATATGAGGATGCTTATGTACTCATTGTAACAGTTCTACTGTTCCAACCAACTTCCATGTATTATTTATTCCAACCACAACGCCATCCAATTCTTGTACTAATACCCGCAAGCTTGCCTCACAAGTCACAACGCAAAAGGGACTCTCACCATATAAAGCAAAACTAATTTGGCAATCTATTTTAAACTTTTGCAAACCCTTGAAATTTAATCATTTTTAAGCATTATAAAATTACCATGTCAAGCATTATCATCACATGAACAAATTATGATTACTACCCTCTCTAATTGAATGTTAAGATCAGTCAACAACTCAAGTTTCTTCTATAATTGAAATTTAATCCGTTTTAAAATTTTAATCATATTTTTAATCGAAGGAATAAACACCAGTATAATAGTTTGGAATAGTGAAAAAATGCAATTTGACTTTCTTCTTCTTTGAAGTATTACAATTAATTTAGGATTTGAAAAATTAATAATAATAAGGCTCGAATCTCGCAATTTCGAAGGTGTTAATGTGAGAGTCATAGTGATGGACCAATACCATTTTGTCGCAGCTTGAAAATTTACTGGACAATAGATATTTGTAAGCATTTGTATAAAATAAGTTCTACGCTATGTCATACAATTTCTGATCAAACATCAACTTGATCTTCTATAATTGGCATTATTTGTGATTTTCTGCTTGCCAGATATTCAATGTTATGGGCTCGCAATACAAGGTTGTGTGCTGATGATAAATGAAAATTGTCACACCAACAATGCTGCTAATAAGACGAACTATCTACTTATTACAAAATTAGCTTCAGATGTGTACAGACATTTGATTTCACAGGACTGTGCCAACTGAAATCACAGTTGACTTCAAGATGGAAGACTTGATAATCGCGTGTTGCTGCACCTAGTCCACAAATTCTGTGCTGTATTATTGGAGCTTGAATGGCACCATTCCTGTGCATTTAAGCTTATTTCTTCGACTTTGAATATGGCACAAGGTAGCTTCTTCACGTCATGAAAAAGCCCATTTATCTGCTCAGAAGTTGCCGGCATCAATGTAACTGGACAGGGCTTATACTGTGGCACTACAATTCAGCATAACAAAAATTAATATAGTAGAAGTTAGTTATATAAAGGATATCAAACAAAGATATTAATACAAATACTCAACCAGAATTAGATAATATAGCCATCTAAACTTGTTAAATAGACTTGCTTATGGAGATTTAAAAAATGAAAACACTCTCAGCTAATTTTATTGGATTATTGATTAATGCTCTACTCCTTTCGACATTATTAACAGAGGTCAATAATTTTCAGCTAAAAATACGAGCAGGTGAAGAAAAACGTGGTGAGTAAATTGTCCATTCTCCATTCTACGGCAACCTTGTACATCATATTGTTTAAACAATTTCACTTGTGTTCAACTGCTTAAAAAACATAAGAATTGGTTAAAATTATACAACAACAAAATTACTTTCATTTATGTAACTATTCTGGTTTTCTTAAAAGGAATGGAAGAGTCCAGAGATCTCACATGAGAAATATACTTGAATATGCAAGCATAGCAGAAGACAAACCCTGAGATTGTTACTATAGAAGGATTTGCACACTTCTGTGAGCACAAAGGGCAGATTGTTCTATCAGGTGGTAGTGGAATACCCTCTTTGGCTACCTGTTTAAATAATAGATTGAATTTGTTATTTTATCATGAAACCAAATTTATTTTTCTCATCAATTTTCAGATGGATGGGAATTACTGATGAAATTTCAAAGAACAGAAAGTTTTAAACTTTCAAGTTGTATGTCATAATTTGTCAGTAAATCAACGAGCTATACATATATATATATATATATATATTTTTCAGAATAAATAGTATCTTTTGCAGCCACAACAAAAGAACCTATTTTAAAGTGCACTGTTACTTCAATATGTTAAACTAAACATCGTGCTTATACATGATTTTCCATAGATTTAACGTAGATGCTTCCATCTATTTACACAGATAAATACATACTGGGCTGATGATATGTTCATGTGTACACAAGAGAGAGACAAATTAGAACATGAACAAGAAGTGCTTCTTTCACCTTGTGGGGCGAAGGCGGTGGGTACACAGTTGGGGCAGACATTCACTCCTCAGCCGATTGGTACCACCGTCCATCATCTGCATAATTAACATTAATTTAAATGTGAATGTTACTAATTATATCTATAAAGGACAAAAAGGCATAAAAAAACTGCCTGAGGGCATATGAAGAGGATTAATGTCCTTAATATGTCCAGTGGTTGTAGATACATATCTAGTTGCCAGAAACTAAAGCAAAAACATAATAACTATAAATCAAGTTAGCTCAAGAGGTTTGGACAGTTCACTTGACAATACTAATTGAATATGAAAAACAGTAAGTGTCAGATTTTATAGCATAGTGTGGCAAAGAAACATGAGGTTTGTTTTTCACATTTGGAGAGAAGAGTTGTTAAGAGGTGCAGTTTGAGGAAAAAATGTTTTGCTCAAGAACCTAACAAAAACTAAGAAATCTGATGTCTGCGTTCAAGAAGCAGAGAAAAAGTCAAAAAAGTGGCTTTTATAGGGGCACAAATCGATGCATCGGATAACTAACATTTTCAATCCATGTGAAAATGGAGATAAGAAGACCCTATAGTTTGCTTTTACCCTAGTTTCTTGTACTACGATAAGTTGAGCTCAAAGAGCGCATAATGGTAATAGTTATAAAGCAAAGTTGTGCCAGACTTTCAATAACTGCTCTAATATTGAACCAAACAGCAACAATAACCATCGAAAAGCTTTGCCTTGTTAGGCCTTTAAGAAATACTACTATTTTATAAAGGACATAACATCTAATGCAGGTTAATCACACTCACTTAAAAGAAGAATACTGCTGCAATCAAGCCAGTCTGTGTATAGTTTAGTACTGCATATGTACACCTAAGTAATGCTCCTTCTATTGCCTGTAAACTTTTATTATGCCACATCAATACACCAAATTTCAGAATAATTTCAGGTGCATTACAACATTTTTCAGTATGTGCAGACAAGTTCAGTGTATGACAGTGTAATAAAATCACCAACTATACCTTCAACCACAGAGGGCGATGAAGTCTCTCATGTTCACGATTTCGTATCTTTGAAATTCTAGAAGAATTATCCACCTACCTTCACATCAAAAAGGTGAAGTAAAAAAACTGAGATATACAAGTTTAAATCCTTTTTATTAAAAATGCGGATTAGATTCTAATATCAAACAGAGAATCATTAATGACTTAAAATTCAGAACAGTTGTAGCTACATTTATTACCGGCTCTTGTCCTATAGCTCAACAAACATAAATCCCAAATGCATGCAATCCCAAGGAATAGAATCCAGTAGCATCCAGCAGATATAATAGCTGGTAAGAGATCGATAATCCTACAAAGTAGAAATCTAAATTGGAACAGAGATTTTAACGGCAATTAGAAAAACCTAGTCAAAAGCAGGAACCAGTACATGTCACGTCCAAGAAAACCTTATGATTGAGACCACATTTACACTTAACCTACCTCTTAAGCTAACAATAACATTGTAAAGACTAAAACCTACAGTATTAATTCAGAGCACAATCAGAAGATGCTGCTGACTTGAAGGAGAACTTGAATAAGCCAGAAGTTGTACCTAAAGACAATTCCATAAAATAAAGAAAGATTGTTACATATGGCATAATTTGGAAGAGTTGTTTTTTTTTTTTTTTTTGACAGATAGAATCATGCACTGACATGTGTAAAAATATGAGCAAATTATGCAAACTTTCCTTGGGTTACGGAATTAGGGAAAATAAAACGATTTATATATGACCCGCATTGTCACCAATAAAGACACATAAAAAGAACTACCTGCTGCATGTACCTTCACAGCTAGCATGCAGCCATGGATAGCAAGCAAATATAATTTTCTGAATTTTCGTTGTCAAACATGTTCTAACTGATGTTTCTGCATTCGAAGTTCCTGTAGAAACAAGAAATTCTTCCCCTCCATCAAAATAGTCTGCATCGTCAAATCTTTCTTCACCAGGTCCCCACAAACTTGCTTGCAGCCTGGCTTCCCTTTCTTTGTTATAGACTGAGTGCAATTTTGACCTAAAATATGGCAACACAACCTAAACAGGAAAATCAAGTCATCTTATAGCCAGGATTTTATGAGAAGAAGTAAATTTAAAAAGACAATGAAAGGAAACTGTATATACACTTAGGGATACACATATCAAGTCATAGATACAACATAAATGAGCATTTAAAGGCTTAAACATTTCCCACAAATTCATATAGGATTTATTGGAACAATCAATCAAAAGTCAAACTAATATTTCTCAAGAAACCCCAGCTAGATAAAAGAAGCAGAATACAGTACCATAAATACAAAGGAAAGGACACTTTGGTGCTTTTCTAACCCAGAATGGCAAATCCCATCGCTGGATTTTAATTGAGCATCATCCTTCTTCATTCTTATTCTCACCACTCTCCTTCGCAAACCATATAGAGATTCAGAAAAAGAGGGATCTGAAGAAGCATGTCATCAAAAAATCAGATGGTAAGTGAAACCGTTTCACAAACTAAAAGCACAATTCTTCAATGATAACTGAAAGTGATATGTGTGAGATCTCAGCATAAGCTGGAACAATACGTACAGAATGGAAATTGATACTCCAATGCAGAATTTGTTAGAGAAAATTTTGACTTTTGAAAAGACTCTGTGGGTACTCTGGAGTGTTCCAGGAAAGGCATAACATGGACTTCAAAAAATGCAACATGAACCCCGAAATACTATACGCACCACCGGAAAAAGAAGTCTCAACTCACTACAGTGCCAACGACATTATAACATCATATCTTCATCCACCACTACAAAGCTCAAAAAATTTCTTATTACATTGTTTGAAGCCACCTCAATAGCTTTAAACGCAATTACAGAGTCCAAAACCACAAATACATAAGCATTTGGGAAGCAGGTCAACAATAAAATCTCTCATAGGAGGACAGATCACACAATCCATAAAAAGGGAGTCAGTTTCACACCAAGAAACTGAAGTGCAAACAGAGACAGACCTTTATTTCGCAAACTATGGGTTTCAAGAACCAGCAGAAGCAAAGCTAAGAATTCATCTTCACAGCGTAAAATCTTACGGAGAATGGTCTCCTTAAGGCCAACACCTGCAATATCCGACATAAAAGTCCAATAAATTAATAGGTTGAAGCAAAACCAACAATCAACCTACACAATAATAGACAACAATGGGGCTGCCAGTTTATTAGTGAAGTAAGCACATTTAAAGCACATCACTATCCATACAAATAAGCTAAAAATCAAAATGATGCAGCACAAACACACATAAAGCAAGCGAATGATCAAGCTAATAATTAAAAAAAAAAAATCAGGGGAGCGGACAAAAAGTTTATCCAGACAGAGTCCAGGTAAAAAGTGAGCAATTTTAATGCATTTTGAAACAAAATTTGCATCAACTTTCACTTCAGAGTTCAAAATACTTTAAAATTTGTTTGTTGTTCAATAAGCGAATTCGGGTAGGTTCAGTTAGAGTGCAACTATCAAAATTCAGCTAAATAGCAAGCAAAAGCTTGGTCATAACATTAGCTACATCATCAGTACTAGATAAACAACCAATAAACAAATCACAAAGTCATATGACCACTTAAAAAAGAGAATTTTCAGTAAGAAAAGTGAAAATCATCATGAAAACTCAACTGGGTATGTGTTGTTTTCACTTGTGATAAACTAGAACGAGAAATTTAAATGGCATATATATAAAATCAATTATTCCATAAAAAGTAAGAATAATCTAGTCAACAATGCAGACATATATACACAGCAAATCCAGCTTCTTCTGCTGCCAGTTTTCACTCAATATTCAATCTCAGATTGAAACAGTTCTTAAATTTAACATTGAAAGATAAGATTAAATACTAAGTCTTAAAATCTTTGAAGAAAGAAAATAACTGTGTCACCACTGGTGTATTTTGCCCACATACTATAAAGGTCTCTACTGGCAAAAACTCTAGAGTTTAATCATAGCAGTAATATTTGTAAATGAAAAGCATCCTACCTAGCCAACTTCTCACATTGTCACCGGGAGTAGCAACGTTAATTCTGTAAGTTGTTTATTCTAATGTGGATTTGGCTGAAGGTTCTGATGCTTCACTTGTTCTTGCTCGTTTTGTGGTAGTGTGGTCACAATCATCTGGGACAATGACAAGATCCTCAGCGGTTGTGGTTTGTGGGGCCTTATGTTTCCTGCTCGGACTCTAAGAATTTTCTTGTTGTGCAGTGTTGTCCTGACCAGTAGTGGCACATGTTTTGGCAACATTAAACTCAGTGGCATCTGATTTTTCGTTTGGGAAGAATTCTGCTCTGGCTTTGACAATGCAGCAGAGTGATCATTTGGGTTGGATGATGAGGCCTTGCACTTATCATTCTCCATTTTTCTTTGTTGCTCAAACATCTGCTGAAGATACTTTTCCTGTTCTTCAATTCTCAACTGCAAAGTTCTTTGAATCTATGTACAAGTAGAAGAAATCAGCAAATATGAAAACTAGTAGGTGTGCAACTACGAAGACAAATGCAAGTTTGAGAGCTCAAAACATTAGAACTAGAAAACAAAATATTCTTCCATTCAAAAGTTCAATAAAGAATTAATTGTTCAAACGTTCAAACAACACACTTTATCATCAAGTTTACACATGGCATGAACTCTTGGTCACATGTCAAAATTGCCAGGTTTTATACTTCCAAAAAAATAAATAAATAAAATAAGAAGGTTGCCAGGTTTTACTCTCTGGAGCATTTGCAGTCTCCCTGTTTTTCATTTATTTATATTTAGGACATATTTATAGTTTATTCAATCATTAATTTCTCATAAAACTTATTTCCTCAATTTTGGCACAAAAGATTAAGCATAGAAGCATATGTATCTTTGGGTTAACATTTTGTCTTATGTCTTAACGTATAGAGGAATTGAAGTTAAAATTAGAAGCATACTTCAAGTTGTTCATGGAGCTGTTTCTGAACTTCCATCTGCAATTGCAATGCTTCGGTGATGCTCATGGTACTGCTGTCAAAATCAAAGACACAATAGATGAATTGCAAGCCTAAAATCACGCTAACTTTTCACTATACATTGAGAGTGCTTAAGTAAAAAGTTCTTGGGAGTAGCTCAGGTAGCACAAAGAACCAAAGCACAGGAACCACAGTGCAAACGGCTGCATTTCCAATTGAAAAAAAATAGAGTCCCTTTTTGGCACTAAAATCATTTAGTATACTGGCACCTAGCACAAAATTAGTTAGTATATCCAGAGATGCTCATGTATGAAATGCATAATTTCAAATGACAATAGGAAGTTAGACCATGATTTTATGCAAACTGTATATTGTTGATATGATTTCTTTTACAGTAACCAATAATTGTTTTCAATTAGGATAACCAATAAATTATATAAGCAAAGTCTTCAAGAGCAATCGTTCGGGGAGTATAAATAGACACAACAGATGTCTCCAAAAAAACGACCTACACTTACCAGAACCAATATGTCAACCTATGGATAATAACGAAGTAAAACTTAAATATATCAAATAAACTGATTGAACTTAATGACACTGAGAAATTGATAACAAACAAATCCCTGCTGGACCTGGTTACTACCAGAACCACCGCATGAAATCAAGTATAATGAGGAACAACAGAATAGAATATTTAAAGAATAATGAAATTTAAGTTCATAATAATGTAATAGCATATATTATATTTATGCTTACATTGTCATTTACAAGGTATATTGAAAATCTATTTGATGAGAGTGAAAAATCTGGACTAGATGACAGGAAAAGTAATATGGTAGCAACAGGACTAAGGAATCATAGAGCCTTATGGCAACAACATTGTTAATACAACAAACAAAGTTGACAACAAGCAAATTTTCTACTGAATAAAAATTTTATAACAATGTCATAGTAATGCATGAACGTCAAACAAAGAGAAACAAATTTTAGCAGTTGTCCACATTTATAGCCAAGATCTCGTACATATAAAAATGCATTCCAAAATAAATAAACTCCATATACAGAAACTAGCAACTTCGTATTGAAACTCCAGATGAAAGAAGTTGCTTACTTTTTCAAACCCAAAGATTTCATATCTTCAGAAGATAAATTTTTCTCTGATATTTCTGCAAAGAGAACAATATGTTCAAACAATTGTATGCTTCCAAATGTGGCATTACCAGTGTTGCTTCCCTTACCATGATCGTCAAATGTGGTATCACCAGTGTTGCTTTCCAATAGACCAGTCTGAACAGAGATGTTTCCAGTATAATCAATAAATGGTGCCACCTCCGCCATCACTTCCTCCAGCACTTTCTTTCTCTTTTTCAGGGGTAGAACCTGTTCATGGATAACCCCTCCCTTCAATTTTAAGAAAATCAAAATTTAAAATTAGACGTTTAGAATAATGATATGTAAGACTAAAATACAAAATAAATACAAAATTTACCTGATCATCATCACGTATAAAGTGCTGGACCTCACCGCCAATACCATCTCCCTGTTGGGGTGGTGGGTCATGATGGGGTGGTGAGTGGTGGATGCCACCATCCTGGATAGAGCTTTTAGAATCATTGTTGTTATCAGGATCATTTCCACCATCCGGATAAGCTTCCACCCTTTGCATACATTCCAACAACTCCATCATGCAGCTATCTGATTGAAGCTCCTGCAAAAAACAATATATATATATATATATATATAGTATATATAACTTGACAAAACAAATTCAAATAACCGATTATTCTGCATACAACAATTTCATAAAAAATTTAACAGAATTTTTCCAATTTTTTGAGTTCTAGGAAATATAACCTATATATTTAAAAAATCACACTTTGTCTATAATGTTTAGAAACTCTGTCTATTTGTTCAACTCCGTATTACTAAAAAACACGTCTACAATCTTTCTATTTTCTAAAATGAATATTTACTTAAAAATAAAATAAATTAAATGATAATATAATATTTGTACCTGAGGATGAGAGGGTCCAGCTGCCGTATCCTCTGATCCTCCCTCTCTAACAGTCTCATCATCATCATCACCATCAAAATTTTCCTTTCATTATCAGCAGCAGGCTAATCAATAAGTATCTTTATCACAAAATATAATTCATAAATGTAGATATATTGAACTAGTTCCATGTTTCTCAACCTTCTGGCTAAAAATACTATTAATAAATTATGTTAGTTTATCATAGATCTCGTTAAACCATACCAAATCTCAAAATCAGCTCATACTTTCCATAAATCAATTACTTCAACCAATTAGAAACACACACATACACAAAGCATGTAAAACAATCTGATGAATAATAAAAATAAAACACCATAAATCAAGGAACACTGCTCACGAAAAAGTTCAAAACAGAGTCATTCACTGTACGTAAATTACTTCACTAAAATATCCAAGCAATTGCTAACCTTATTAAAAAAAAAAAGCAAAAACAAAAATAATGATATACGAACCTAAACAAGCAGAAAATTAACAGAGTCAAAATTTAAACATAATAAAACCCACAAATGCTATCATGTACACATTCAGACATCCATTAACAACATAAATCTCACTTACAGGTTCTGGAGGTGTTTGCTCATGGGTAGATGCAAAAGTTGCCCGATGCTTAATGAAAAGCTGTTGTAGGTCATCGGCCTCCAGAATAAATGCATCCACTTTTGTGATAGTTTTGATAGTTCTTGTGGAGATTGCACGGTTGACCGAATAAGGGTCAGCTTGAAACCAATAAATTAATTCTTCTCCACAGAACATTTCTTTTTGAAGATAGTCAATGCTCCAATTGGATGAACAAGTCTCAAGCTTGCCATACACAATAAAGAGCATTTGCTGAATTGAGCTACCCTGCCTTTGAATAGTTCGAGTCGTGGTATACCGAGGGTAGGAAACTGGAATCACTTTGTCGCATAACTCATCCAGCAGTTCGTGACTCCAACTTCTGAACTCTTCAATCTTTAATAATATTGGAAAACAAAAATGATAAGAATACATCTAATTTTCAGTTAATTATTGTAGATGGATTAAAATTTAAATTTGCAAAAAACTAAAATGAGAAGAAGAAATAAAACATATTATATATATAGATATATATAATTATATATACACATGCATATATACATATATATATACTTATATATATATATAAGTATTGTTAATTTCATGTTTGTCAATGTCATCTATTAGTTCTATTGTTAATTTCATCAACTAATAATTAATATTAAGTAACAGAAGCAAAAGAACTTACTTCTTTTATTATTTCCAAGACAAATTTGTGCCTTATCTTCTGTAAGATATTATCTGGAAGATTTATAAATATCATCTGCAGATGATCGTCATCATTTGTCTCCCATTTTTTGGATTGAAATCTCTTAATCTCCTTTCGGAGATCCTTCGGGAAATTTGCAAACAATCTACTCTTCTCAGTCTCTCTTTTTCGTTGTCTTGTTTTCTCTAATTCTTGATTTTCGAATAGCAGATATATCTGTTTCATAAGAACCATAAAAACTAAGATTATTATTTATTAATATTAATTTTAGATGGCTTATTGAGAAACTTTGGTGTACAGTCGCACCAAGTGGTGCAGCAACCCACTGAATATTTGACAATTGAAAAACTAATTTTTAGAAAAGTAGAAGTAGTTAATAACAATAGTAGAAGGAAATTAGAGACAAACTTCCAAATATTCAGTGGCCAAACTCCCAAAATTTTTTCTTGAAAAAAAATTTATATAGTAATGTATAACAACCAATATGTTTCCCGTCAAATATGCAAAGATCATCACGCCGATAAGTAACATGAAAATTAGAAAGATAAGCTCCCATCGGTCTTTGGCAAATCCGAAGAATTGACCCCTATAAAGAGACAAAAAAGAACTCATTAAGTGCATGCAACTTTTAAAAAAAATTAATATTATAGATTGATGATTCTTTTTTATGTGGTAAAGATAGAAATTCTAAGGAAAGACAAGACTTAAGTAAAAAGTGTTTGAAGCAAAGAGTAACAAAGATTTTACTAATTCAAAGTAAAAAGGCTAAAAGGTTCCAATATGTTGGTTGTGCTAAAACATGTTTGGTGTGTTATCCCGTTATTGCTACTACATTTTACCATACATCTTCCTCTTATCTTTAACCCTTAGTGTCTCTTGTGCAAAGACAAAGTGATCTGTCATACAAGACTCAACTTTGAAAAAACAACCTATTGTACAAGAAAAACAATTGAAATGATACAAAATAGGAAAATCAAAATTTATAAAGAATTATATTTTTGTAATATATAATGATTAGCAACACTAACCAGTCCAAAATGTGAGTAGAGCAAGGGTAAAATCCTCACATTATGTTAATAAGATTGTGAGTTTAAATTATGTTTCATCTAAAAAACTATCAATCCTATAATAATTTATATAAAGAGTAAAATTAAGTACCTGAGATTTAGGAGGCCCCAATATAAACAATATAAAATCCGTAGAAAATAATTCGGTTGCTCAACAATGCCAAACTCATTTGCTTCATAATATATCCCAAAATCAAATAATGTTGAATTTCGCGATTTCGTTTGGCATATTTCTTTCAAAATTGTGCGGGCCGATGAATTTTTACCAACATGACCACAAGATGAAGTACGCCAATTGTAGGGTGAAGAAGTATCCTTGGAGGCATACACCCAGCAATCAACGTTTTTTGCAATAGCAAATGTATACTATAAGCCTCCAAATACCTAAAACACAAAAAAAATCACTTGTTAGGACAACTAATTAGTAATTTTACATATTTATATATAATGATATAAAAAAAAATTAAAATGGTAAGATGTAGAAGAATGTGCTTGCAATAATTTATGAATTATGTAAATAATCAAAACATAAATAGTATTTTAAATTTACATGAGCAACATGACACAAAAGGAGGAGATTGAAAACAACTCTTGCCCATGTAGCTTTAGCAAGTATGGCCCATTTCCTCGCAACTCTTTCAAACGATATATACATTAAATAAACCACAATCAAGTATTGAAGAAGGAAACCACTTGTTGAATAATAATTTGACCCGTCCGCATATGGCCATATCAAACTCATCGCCATCAGCAGAAACTACAACATATAACCAATTTATTAGAGTCTATTCTGTTTGCGATATCAAAACATGCATGAACAAAACAAATGATTGAGCTCTTTCTTTATATAATATCAAAATTAATGTGAGTTTTCGAACTAATATCAGAAAGACAAAATGAGTTTTTTCACCACCACAATAAAGGATGTGAACTTTGGTCTTTGCTTACAAATGAAAGTTCACAAACATTGATACTATAAAAAAATATCTAAAAGTAAATGAATTTTCATTTGAAGCTAAAAATAACTATTTTTTATTGCCAAGCAACAGATGATGAATTTTTGAGACTCCCGGATTTGGCCATACAGCACTCATCACCAATAGCAAAGACTACATCATATAGCTAGTTTATTAGAGTCTATCCTACAAATTGTCGTTCACAGATATTGATTAAAGAAAAAAAAAATCTAGAAGTGACTGATCGTTTGAGGCTAAAAATAAAATTTTGTTTTGTCAAACAAAGGATGATGAAATTTGTTGAATATATATATATATATATATATATATATATATAAATTTGTGTGTGTAAGATGTCAAATCTCAATTTGTACCATTGCAAAATGAAGTTTACACTATCTAAAAAAAATGCAATTTACACGTGGTATAAATTGAGATAAATTATTTATAAATATATATATATATGAAAATTGAGATATACATGAAAAGACGTCAGGAGATATTGTATCTATAATCAGTTATATAAGATCAATCTTACCTTATTCTTTGGCAAATATGCTGCTGTATGTGACCATAAATCCATGGCGATTAGGAGGAGCCAAGCAGTCTTCTCAATTTTTTTTTAAACAAACATTTTCTCAGTAACAAAGAAAATAAACTCATTACGTTAATGATAATACCCCACTTATCAAAATACTTAGTGAATGTCCTAATTGATTCGCTTGAAACTAGACATATATTTTCTTTATCAATAGTAAAAGAATAAAGAAACAAAGGATCTATAGCGATTTTGCTCGCACACCATACAATCGGAATCACGTAGGTCACCACTTGAAACAAGCCTTTACCCACTCTACTTTCATAAAAATACGTTCCAGCAGAAAATTGTCTTGCTAGTGCTGTAAATTCCATTGCGTCGGGGCCTCGAGACCTGTTAAAAATTTTAAGTTAAAATTCCAACCTCACAATTATTCAGCAATATTGATCCAAATCGTCTAATCATAATCAACCTGAATTTATAGTATTTTATTTAATAAATATAAGTAATTTGTAATAAAGTAAAGTAAAATAAAAATAAAAGATAAAAATAATTATAATTTGTATGAATATTTTATTTATGAATTTTATCATATAAAATAATTTATTTAAAAGAAAAATAAGTCGCAACAATAATCGTGAATAAATTAAGACATATCAAGACTAAATAACCTAATATAAGTAATTTATAATAAAGTAAAGTAAAATAAAAATAAAAGATAAAAATAATTATAATTCTTATGAATATTTTTATTTATGAATTTTATCATATAAAATAATTTATTTAAAAAAAAAATAAGTCGCAACAATAATCGTGAGTAAATTAAGACATATTAAGACTAAATAACCCAATATACTTTATTCTTTAGTTCGTATAAATATGATATAATTTGTAATGAAAAAATCATTTGAAATAAGTATAATAATTTATAAAGCTTAAATATTTAAAATTTGAATATCAGTTTGTAATAATAAATGGGAAAAAAGAGAGAGAAGGGAAAAAAAAAAAAAAAAAAAAGAAGGAACAAAGCAACTATAATAAATGAATTAAAAAAATAAAAAAACAAAAACAAAAACACATTAAGGAGGCAACACCAATGGGTATTGAACCCGTTTTCTCCTGACAAAGAAAGACAAGCGTGACCATCAAAGCCATCAAGCGACTGTGGTTGATTTTTGCAATCCATTTATATAATATATAAATAATTGAAAAAGAGAAAAAACATAATTTTCAACTCGTGGATAGGATTCGAACCTGTGATACGTAATAGAAAAACAAGTGCGATAACAACTAATGACACCAAGCCTGGGATGTAAAACATTGTGACATTAAAATGATTTAATTAATTTTTTAAAAATTTCATGGGGGTCACGTGTCCCCCTGACCCAACGGTGGATCCGCCCCATGATTCATTAGTATATACATCATTTTTTTAGCTTTTATATTTTCAATGTGCGATTCATATAATCTTTTCTACTTCCCATATAGAACTCTCTGATAACTCTAACCAGCGTTCCAAATCTCGCTGCTCACGACTCACCGGTAAGGCAACGAGCAATGAGTACTCGACAACTTGAAGAGTACTCAACGAGTACTCGGTTTGACCGTCAGTCAACGATCAAACCAAGTCAAACCTATAAAATTTAAAATTTAAAATTTTTTTATATGATTAAAATATAATTATATGATCAAAAAACCCTTAAAATCTATTTCATTCTATCTCTAACGTCAGTTTAGCACAGTTACATATTTATAACTTCAAAAATTAGCACAATTACGTATTTACAACTTCAAAAATTTCCAAGGCATTACCACTACATTTTCAACAAATACTTGTGAAAAACAATGTGCTTAATTAAACTTAGAGCAAAAAATAAATGAAAAAAAAAAAAAAAACTAACCCACACTGTCACGGCTCACGGGAACTCACGATGGACGGAGACGGCGACTGTGGTGGACGGAGCGACAGACACCGACGAGAAAACAGCGACAGCAGAAGTCACACCAACAAGCGACACGACAGCAGAATGGAGCAGATCGGGAAGCGCCGAACCGAAGCAGCAGAAGTGGGAAGTGCTGAGCTGAAAACAGCGACTGCGGCGGACGGAGCGACAGCAGAAGTCACACCAACAAGCGACACCACGACAGCAGAACGGAGCAGATCGGGAAGCACCGAACCGAAGCAGATGCAGAGCAGCAGAAGTGGGAAGTGCAGAGCTGAAAACAGACAGCATTACCACTATTTTTTCAACAAATACTTGTGAAAAACAATGTGGTTAATTAAACTTAGAGCAAAAAATAAATGAAAAAAAAAAAAAAAAAACTAACCCACACTGTCACGGCTCACGGGAACTCACGATGGACGGAGACGGCGACTGTGGTGGACGGAGCGACAGACACCGACGAAAAAACAGCGACAGCAGAAGTCACACCAACAAGCGACACGACAGCAGAATGGAGCAGATCGGAAAGCGCCGAACCGAAGCAGAAGAAGTGGGAAGTGCAGAGCTGAAAACAGCGACTGCGGCGGACGGAGCGACAGCAGAAGTCACACCAACAAGCGACACCACGACAGCAGAACGGAGCAGATCGGGAAGCGCCGAACCGAAGCAGATGCAGAGCAGCAGAAGTGGGAAGTGCAGAGCTGAAAACAGACAGCATTACCACTATTTTTTCAACAAAATACTTGTGAAAAACAATGTGGTTAATTAAACTTAGAGCAAAAAATAAATGAAAAAAAAAAACCCACACTGTCACGGCTCACGGGAACTCACGATGGACGGAGACGGCGACTGTGGTGGACGGAGCGACAGACGCCGACGAGAACACAGAGAAGCAGATGTGCAGAGCTGAAATAGGAAGCAGGAGGCCGGGGCATATTTTATACATGACGCCAAAACGAAAAACGGCGTCGTTTTGGTGTCATGTTTTAAAAAATGACTCCAAAACGACGCCGTTTTGGCAAAAAAATTTGAAAAAAGACAAAGCTGAGTAGGCCGAGTCCACCCGAGTTGGACCGAATCGGACCAAGTTAGATCCGAGTTGGACCGATTTTGTACAAAAGCCAAGCTGAACCCCCCGATTTGGGGTTTCTCGGCTCGAAAACCGGTCGAGCGGCGAGTTCTTGGCGAGAACTCGGCCGAGTTTTTAAACAATGACTCTAACTAACTAGCTTATCAAATCTGATGGATTTTGAGTAACTATTTGAAGGTGGTCTTGATTGACTTAAGACTTCTTCAGAACTAATAACCCATTTAATTCAAATATCTTGTCATTTTAATTTCAGGCTATCTTCGATATTTAATTTTGCAAATAATTATTCTAGCCAGTTTGAGTGGAAGAATTGCACATTCGCCATGTTATAAAACTCTCTTCGAATATAAACAGAAACAATTATCATATTTACTTAAGATCAACTTAATACTTGATTTTTTTTCTTTTTATCTTTTTTTTTTTTTAAAAAAAAAAGATGTTGGATTATTCAGGCCATGGGTCAGATCCGCTCGATATGATCCAAACCCAAGCCCAAAATCCAAGTAATATTTGGATTACATTAATTGATTGCTTGACTAGTTACATTACAGCTATATTGTAACTGTTCTTGGCAGTTCACTCATATTTAAATGGGAGAGTGGGTGGTTATGTTTGAGTATGACTTTGAACATCAGACCGACACCGATACGCTTGACACTGAGATCATAAAACATAGAACTAAGAAAAGTGAGAAAACAAACAAGAGAAGGGGCAAGACATCTACACACTGAATTGAGGGTTTGGATCCGTATTTGGTGATCAAACTCCAACTAGATTAAACAACACAGGATCAAGAGACAACTGAGTTAATTTTTCGTTTTATATTTGCTACTATTTTTAATATACGGTATGTATATACGTTTCTACTAACAAAAGAATTAACATTACCCTAAAGTAATCATACACACAAATATAAAGTGATGTACTCATTTGTGTTTTGCAAGTGAAAAATTGTAATATATATATAGAGAGAGAGAGAGAGCACCCCACTCTTTACTAGAAGTGAACGGGTACTTCTTAATTTTGACCGAGATCAAAGATTTAAATCAAATGTCATTTAGTTAGAAATTATGAAAAAGTAACTAGCGTAAAAATCTAACAATTGAGAATCCATTAACAGAGCATAGTGTAACAATTCAAAAATGCATAAAAAATAGCAAACAAATCAAAAATAAAAATAAAGTAACAAACAACAATTTACAAAATACATAAAATTAACAAACAAATCAAAAACACAATTGAAAATCCATTATCAGAAGTCAGAACAGAGTGTAACAATTCCAAAATATATAAAAAAGGTGCGAACAAATCAAAAATACATTAAAAGTAACAGATAAGCGAATAACAATTCGGAAAATACGTCAAAAGTAACAAACAAATCAAAATTACATAAGCAGTAACAAAAAACAATTTAGAATGCATTAACAGGATACAGTGTAATAATTTAAAAATACATAAAAAAAAAAAAGATAACAAACAAATCAAAAATACATTAACAGGACATTAAACCACACCCATATTAAAATTCCAAAAAAACTAAATTTTATTGGTGTTTTACCATTTACTTAGCCAAACTAGTAAACCAGCCCCCAAAAAAAAAAAAAAAACGAAGCCAAAATTTTTATGAAAAAATTGGAAGTTGACTTTACTTGATTGTGGTCATCAATCTTTGATTGAAAGAGAAATGTGGGAAGGGAGTGGCAATGGCATGTCAGCCCCCTTTTTATTTGTTCTCTTGAATTTTTAATAAAATATTATGTTTTCAACCGTCAATGACCTGTTTGCATATTTACCAATGCCCTTTTTTATTACTGTGCATCAACGACTACCAAAATTCCGCGCCAAACGACTACCAAAATTCCGCGCCAAACTACATGACTTGTCACAGTGTACATTTCACATCGTATACAATCTCCTCAATTTTGCGCCGTCAAATCTACTCAACATCAAGCCCCCACGTGATCTCAATTTGACAACCCATTCGCTCTCTCTCTCTCTCTCTCTCTCTCCCTCCATTTCGCTAGATAGACAAAAGAGAGATGATACTATGTCTTCACTAGCTAGTTTCATACTATAACATAAATGCAAAGCTGTTGTTTTTACTTGAACAATCATCACAACTTTATTTGCTAATTTTTGTGGTTTTCCAACTGCAGAGCCAATACTATCCTAGCTGGTCCAACAATGGTCCATAAAGAATCGAAAAATAATGCCATCAAGATCAGCACCACGTGGTTCACCACCCCCACTTTCCACTACCGATCAAACCCCTTCTCATTTCCATAAACAGCATCACACCAGGTCCACCACCATCACATTTCCATAAATAGAAGGTAATAGGGTTAGTTTTTAATTCATGTATTGTGTTTATGGTTTTTTCAATTTTAGTGTTGTTTAAGTCCATATATGTTTGCATTTGTTTTGATTCTTGGATTCTTATGGATCTATGCGAGAGAAATTTTGTTAATTGGAATTGAGGAAGAAGTAGTTTTTAATGTTTTGTGGTTTTTGGAATGCAAATATATATATATATATATTGTTTGCTTTGGTTTTGATTTGTATAGGAAATGTTTTCATGAATGATTTTATTTATATATGTATGAATTATATATAAAATATTCATAAAATATCTAAAAAAAATATTTCATCTATAAACATCTGTATGAATTATTTTTGTTTGCAAATAAGAGCTCGATCTACAGTAATCTAGTATTCAGAGAAATCTAATCATACGTGATTGAGATACTCAACACATACGCAGAACGAAAAATAATATCTAATCATACACGAGTTAGGTGACCCTATGATTTCCCAGACATCTATCATACATGTGCTGAACGACTCTTTAGGATTTATATACATGAAGCCTGTTTAACATCAAAGGAAAGAGTACAATATTGGTGTTCTAAAAATTTTCATTCATTTCGTAGCTCAAATAATTATCATATGCAAATATCTACAAATATATTCTAAGTATACAAATGATTCTTAATAAATACCTTTGTCAAACATATATAAATAATATGTAAAATATTTTAAAACTTTTCATATAATAAACTTAAGCTGGAACACAATAAATTATGATTGGAATTTTTAATATGAAAACATATATATATAGACGTGTGTGTGTATATATATACACACACACGTATACAATTAAATTCTAATTTCAAAAATATAGCAAAATTAATAATTCTAGAAATAAATTAACTAGCAAACAATTCAATTATGATAAGCCATGCATGTGCCTAAAATTATTGTCATAAATCATAAATATATATATAAGTGTCTGATGTTGTAAAACTTTAATAGGTATAAACCTATACCGTAATCTAGAAACTCATATTAAATCATTAAGAATTATTATAGAGAAAACATACATGAATCCATATTGATAATCTTGAGTGGGATTGGATCTTCCATAATCAAATCTCCTTAGTTGCTCTGTAATTTTTCTTCTTGAATGGGGAAAGAGAAAGAGAGCAAATTTGTTGTGATTTGACTTGAGGACCATAACTCTTTATAATGTTCTTTATATACTAACCTAATTAGGTTCCCATTAACCCTAATCCTATTAGTATTAGGTTTCTACACATTAAAGCCCATACCCAATAGATATTTCTAGAGCCCAATTTAATAGATCACTTATTTGACCCTATTAAAATAGATAGCTCATAATATAATTATTATAAAATATGTAAGCCCATAATAGAAAATATAAAATATCCTAACAATCTCCCACTTGGGCTACATATGTTTCCTGAGACAATTATATTATCTATAATCTTAAGTGCGCACTGAAAAGCTATCCGTCTTGAAATATCTCTTTAGTTACAATCTGGTTCATCTACTATATTAGTATGAGATCAAAGCGACCTTTGTTACATTTATTCGTAACTAGACCCATTAATGGTCACCATACCAATATATTCAATGACATAGATCGAGTATGGATGCGTAGCATGGAAATTACATGCAATGTGATCTTAAACATGCCTATTTTCAACTGGTCATACTTTAATCTTTAATGAGATCAAACACAAATAACATTCAGAGTTTATAATTAAACCATATACTTTATTCTGCAGAAAATAAATATAGAATATGTCTATTACAAAGAACATCAAAATACTAACTCCCACTAAACATGCACATCATCAGCTAAAATAACACCCATATGAGCAGTGTGCTCATGAAAGACCTTGGGTGGTAATCCCTTAGTAAGCGGACCGCAATCATGGAGTTTGTCCCAATATGTTCTATAGTCACCTGACGACTCTGAACTCTTTCTTTAACAACAAGAAACTTGATGTCTATGTGCTTAGACTTCATAGAGCTTGTATTGTTGTTGTAATAAAGCACAGCCGAATTATTGTCACAATATATCTTTAATGATCTTTTAATAGAATCCACAACTTGCAGCCCTGTGACAAAATTTCGCAGTCATATCCCATGATTAGATGCCTCATAACAGGCTATGAACTCAGCTGCCATGGTGGAAGAAGTTATGAGCGTCTGCTTAGCACTTTTCCAGGAAATAGCTCCACCAGCTAGCAGGTAAATATAGCCCGACGTGGATATTTTACTGTCTTGGCATCCAGCAAAATCGGAATCAGAATACCCAATGATCTCTAAATGTTCTGATCTCCGATATGTGAGCATGTGATCTTTTGTTCTCTATAGATAACGCATAACCCTTTTGGCTGCTTTCCAATGATCCATCCCTAGGTTACTTAAATATCTGCCCAACATTCCCACTATGAACGCAATATCTGGACGCGTGCATACTTGAGCATACATCAGACTTCCTACAGCTGATGCATAAGTGCCACAAGTTTTCTGGTTGCATCATATATATTGTTTCGTCAATGTCACCATTGAGAAACGCAGTCTTTACATCCATCTGATGTAGCTCTAAATCAAAATGAGCCACAAGTGCCATTATAATCCTAAAAGAGTCTTTCGTAGAAACCGGAGAGAAAGTCTCTTTATAATCAATGCCTTCCTTTTGAGTGAAACCCTTGGCAACTAGACGAGCCTTATATCTCTCAACATTGCCTTTTGAATCCTTTTTGGTCTTAAATATCCATTTGCAACCAATAGGTTTCGCACCTTCAGGCAATTCGACGAGATCCCAAACGTCATTGTTCTTCATGGAATTCATCTCATCATTCATGGCATTAATCCATTTTTGAGAATTAGAACTTTGTGTGGCTTGATGAAAGTTGATTGGATCATCTTCCATCATTCCTATATCAACCTCATGTTATTGGAGATAAACGACATAGTCATCCGGAATCGTATTTCTCCTTTCTCTAATGGATCGTCTCAATGACATATTCTCTTGAGGTTGTTGAGTTTGCACTTCAGGTATAATTTCTTCATTTTGCACAGGGAGCTCTTCTACATTGTCTTGAAATTCTGGATTTGCATTTTGAATAATGTCAGGGATAGAAGCCTGATCATTATTAATAACAATAGTAGGAAGAGAAACAAATTCCTCTTCAAAGACAATGTCTTTCACTTTATCTCCCCCCACAAACTCAACTTCCTCAAGAAATCTCGCATTTCCCGTCTCAAAAAATGATCTAATAGTGGGATCATAAAACTTGAAACCCCTTGACCATTCAGAGTACCCAACAAAGTAGCAGCTTACAGTTCTTGAGTCCAGTTTCTTTTCATTTGGCCTGTAAGGCCTTGCCTCAGCTGGACAACCACAAATATGTAAATGTTTAATACTAGGCTTTTTACCTGTCCATAATTCATAAGGGGTTTTAGCTACCGCTTTGCTCGGAACTCTGTTAAGGATATATGCTGCAGTCTTTAGTGCTTCTCCCCAGAGAGATTCTAGTAAAGAAGAATGATTGATCATACTTCTTACCATGTCCTTAAGCGTTCTGTTTCGTCTTTCAGCAACACCATTCATGCTAGGTTTGCCTGGCATTGTGTATTGCGGGACGATACCGCATTCTTCTAGGAATTTAGCAAAAGGTCCTGGACGTTGTTCACCGGATCCGTCATACCTACCATAGTATTCACCACTACGGTCAGATTTGACAGCTTTAATTTTCTTATCAAGTTGATTTTCAACTTCAACTTTGAAAGCCTTAAATACATCCAGGGCTTGAGACTTCTCATGTATTAAATATAGGTACCCATATCTTAAATAGTCGTCTATGAACGTAATAAAATACTGTTGACCATTCCAAGAGGCTGTAGGAAATGGTCCACATATATCAGTATGAATTAGTTCTAAGACATCAGAACACCTGTTGGCACCTAATTTCTTAATGTTTGTCTGTTTCCCTTTAATACATTCAATACAGACTTCGAAATCTGTCAAATTAAGAGAATCAAGAATTCCATCAGACACAAGCCTCTGAATTCTCTGTTTAGAGATATGACCTAAACGCTTGTGCCATAATGTGGCGGAATCCCTGTCAGTTAATTTTCGTTTTGTACTTCGTGAATTTATATGCAAGGTTTCATTAATTGAGGCAATTGTATCCAACAAATATAGGTTATCATGCAAAGATAAAGAACCGGTACCAATAAGATTAGAATTTTGAAAAAGACTAAATTTATTATTTCCAAATGAACAAGAATAACCAAATTTGTCCAAAACAGAAATTGAAACCAAATTCCGTCTAAAAGACGGTACTACATAAGTCTCTTCCAAATTCAAAAATTGACCAGTCTTTAATAATAACCTAAAAGTTCCTATAGCCTCTACTGGAACTGTTTTGCCATCGCCCACATAGATGAATCTTTCAGCATCACTTGGCTTCCGGCTCCACAGACAACCTTGCTTAGACACACTTATGTGAGTAGTAGCACCAGAATCTATCCACCAAGTGTGTTTAGGTACAGAAGCTAAATTAACTTCAGAACAAACTAGATTGAGAAGCATACATTTCTTGACACGCCAGTTGGCGTATTTGAGACATTCTTTCTTTATGTGTCCAGCTTTCTTGCAAAAGTAACAGGTAAACTCTCTATCCTGTTTCTTTTGCACTTTATGCTGTGATGTCCCAACTGCAGCTTCTTTTCCTCTTTTCCTTTTCTTGTCCTTAGAGATAGTTGCTAAGTTAGCACTTTCAACTTCGGACATAGAGCCTCTAAAAGTTTCCGAAATGGAACGTTTCATGATCATAAGACTCATGAGATTAGAACGGTCCCACTTCTCCATTCTCGCCTTTTCATCAGCGGAACTATTATCATTAAGAGAAGCAAGTCGTTCTTCCCGAAGCGCAAGGTCAAGATCCATGCAACCGAGAACAATCATAACGTTCTCTTTCCAATTCTTGAAATTCGTGCCATTAAGCACAGGAATGGAATTAATATTGGCAGCTATTGTTGAAGCAGAAGTAACTGAATCGAGAACAAAATCAAATACAAGCTCACAATCAATAATCATGTCACAAAAAAATATATATCAATTAATAAATTCATACATTACATGATTAAACTATTCCCATAATGGTGGGCCCTAAAATAAGATACCTAGCATACATTGACATTTAGTCTTTGGACAGAAATATCAACTGTAAGTGGTACTCTCCGTGTAGTAATCAAATATTGACAATTAATCCCGTCAAGTAGTAAGCCTTTCTTTGGACCGACTTATTACTCACATGGAAAACCTAATAATCATCACATATTTATTACCACATGTATGTCTATTATTTGGTCAAATAATAACCTTCCTTTGGGCCGGTCATTATTCACATAAATAATAGACACACACATCTTAATATTTCAAAATAAACAAATTTACGTTATAGAGGTTACTTTGGCAACATATAATTTTAATTTAATTTATTTTGAAATATCATACTATATATATATTAAAATATATATATTTCTTTCAATTGAATTCTCAATTCAACAAATTGAATATATATAAAACTAAAATCGTAAGTAAATCAATCACCAGAACTGTCACCGCACGGTATAAGAAAACCAAAACAAAATACACACGGAATTCTGATTGTACATGGGAAAAGAAAACCAAACCAAAAAAGAAATCCAATTCCGTTTGCACATGAAAAAAAAAACAAAACACAATGCTGCAAAATCCAGTGACCACATGTATATATATATTTTTAAACTTTTGCCGTCCTTTTCCCCAAATAAAAAAAAAAACAAACATAGAATTTCACTCCATTGACTTTTCCACCAATATATATATTATTTCTATTGCTTTTCTATTGCAAATCAACAGAGCTTTAACCGGAAAACCAATCAAAAGGCATAATACTAATATATATATATATATTCTTGCTTTAACAATTCTCTAGCCGGTACAAAGAAAAATTACTGACATGGGATCCACGGCTATTGATTGATTCCATAAGAAAAAAAAACAAAACAAAACCGATAACTTGATGAAACTACAAAACAATCAATAAACTATATGTATATATTTCACGTTCTTCAATAATTTTAAAACAAACACTCTGAACAACCGCAAGCCGAAAATATATATATATATAGTTTTCTTTAACAAACAATCATCATCCGGATCCAGAATATATAATTCAATTGATCTTTGAAAAACACATCATAATAAATTAAATCAATTAATTTTAATGATTCAATATGAGTAGGCTCTGATATCACTTGTTGTAAAACTTTAATAGGTATAAACCTATACCGTAATCTAGAAACTCATATTAAATCATTAAGAATTATTATAGAAAAAACATACCTGAATCCATGTTAATAATTTTGAGTGGGATTGGATCTTCCACAATCAAATCTCCTTAGTTGCTCTGTAATTTTTCTTCTTGAATGGGGAAAGAGAAAGAGAGCAAATTTGTTGTGATTTGACTTGGGGACCATAACCCTTTATAATGTTCTTTATATACTAACCTAATTAGGTTCCCATTAACCCTAATCCTATTAGTATTAGGTTTCTACACATTAAAGCCCATACCTAATAGATATTTCTAGAGCCCAATTTAATAGATCACTTATTTGGCCCTATTAAAATAGATAGCTCATAATATAATTGTTATAAAATATGTAAGCCCATAATAGAAAATATAAAATATCCTAACATCTGAAACATGCGATATCCATAAAAAATGCTACAACATCTGTTCATAAATCTGAAAATATATAAACTACATGATAAATATTCTTCAAGAAAGTATGTGAATGTGTACATATGTAGTTGTGAGTTCAATTATTGGACCTTAACATCGATTGAACTTTTGAATTTTAAGTTAATAGATATTGTTTAATACGTTTATTTAACTGACTTTCGATAAGCTTAATTTAAGTTTATTTGGATTCAAACTGAGCCTACATGCTAAGGTGAGACAACAGTATACCAATTTGTTCATCATGCAAATATCTCCATATCAACTACTCTATATGTATATATTTTTTTGTCTTCAAGGAAAAAATACCAAAATTGAGTTTTGGTATGAAAAATGCAAGTCTGACATTTAGACTTTAATTTTAGTGTATCAGTGACAAAGCGAGCAATAATAACACAATTGCTTGTATAACAATTATAGCGCACAACTACCATTCAAATGGAATTAATGCACTGATTATATGTTTGAGAAAAAGAGGAACAAGAAGTCTATTCACAATTTTAAAAAGGCAAACGCTACTCTTCTTGTTCAAGACATATGGCATTCGTGGTGATGGCACGCCAAACACCAACATCTCTATCAAAAAAAGGCAAGTCTACAGTTTTTTTTTATTTTTTTTGAAGAAAATTCTACAAAGTTCATACAGAATAAAAAGTTGAGACACAGTAAAAGACCAAATAGGGTTATATAAACTTTTCATTTATTTTATGTTCTGAAAAGTATGCATTGACGTATTTAAAACAAACATGAGTTTTTTTTTTTTTTTTTTTAATATGATTTAACTCTTTTCTTCTCTTTTAGGGAGAAGAGTTTAAATTTGGGACCTTCACTTAGTTTGAGGTTGATTACCATTAGGCTATGACCAAAACCACAGCTTGAATTTTTAATATCTGTTAAATGTAAAGAAAACTTGAAAGAAATTAAGGTTAGCTCTATATCTGAACTTTAAATATGACATTTAAATTAATGTATGAAAATTGAAATAAGCTATCATTAATAATCTATTTACCATTTGACAGTTAAAAGTTGTACTTGTCCTTTAGTGGGCAGTTAAAAGACTTTTAATTGAAACATTCGTGATCCAGAGCTAATATTGGGGACCCACGTAGATTCTTTTAACTATTGCTTTATTAATCTTTCGAGGCAGTTGGTGATTTCTTGTAAGTTGTAAATATCTTGCGATGGTAATTTAATCAATTCATTGAATTGATCAAATTTATATTTTATCAACAAAGTATGTGAATATGTACGTATATAGTTGTGAGTCTAATTACTGGACTTTAACATAGATTGAACCCTTAAATTTTAACAGATATTGTTTAATAAGGTAAGATTATTTAATTGACTTTCAATAAGTTTATTTTATACAGAAACTTTGTTAATAAAAGTGGAATATTTGGATGAAGCATACCATTGTGAAGCTAATAATACATTGTATCTCAAATTTTTGAAATTGTATCAAGGATATCTAGTTTCATTCAAACTCTTTAGGTCGGAAAAAGTGCAAAAAATAATAAAATAATAAAATAAAATAAAAAATTGAAAACAGAGTGTAATCATTAATCAATGAAAAGAGAGAAGACTTGTAACACTGCACTTTTAATATACCATAAATGGACCCACTTTTGAGTACCACCATCACAACGAAGATAAGAGCGTCCCAATTTGTGTCCTAATCAAGCAAGCCTTAGAAAGAGCAATGGTTCACTTAATAATTAGATGAAATTAGGTAATGACAGGCTCATTAAGCATTCAATAACCACCAAAAAAAAATCTCTCTTTGTAAGAAAAATTCTCTCATTAAACCAACCAACTTTCCATCTATAAGAAAAATCATACTTCACCGTAAAAATTGGTCACACTACCCTATTAAATTCCAACCAACTTTCCATCTGTAATTTCTTTCAACTCCACAAGTTTGCCTCACAATGCAAAACAGACTCTTACCATATAAAGCAAAACTATTTCGGCAATCTATTTTAAATTTAACCTATGAAATTTGTTAAGGATGAAGCCATATTTGTTGACTATTTTTTGATGGCAAATTTAATTGGTTCAGATGAGAGATAAATTAATCACCACCCTTGTTAATTTCTTTAACCTCCATTGCCTCAACTACTTAGTGATTGAGCTAATTGATTTTCACCTCCTCATTTTGCCTATAAATAGGCAATTGTAATTCATTTGTTCACCATCCCATATCCCAAATCTCAAGTTCATTTGAAAGCTCTCTTCTCCCTAGTTCTCTTCTAAAATTTTAGAAAGAGATTGTAATATTGTTGGTTTAATAAAATCCTTCTAGCCTTGGTCCATAAATATTTCCCTCACATTGAGGGTTTTACCACCTAAATTTTGTGTTCACTATTTTTATTTTATTACTTCCATTTTCTTTTAATATTATTTTCGATTTCAAGTTTACATTAAGATTAAAATAGTATCAGGTCGTCATAACAAAATTTAATCATTTTTAAGCATTATAACATTACCATGTTAAGCATTATCACTATGTGAACAAATTAACATTACTACCCTCTCCAATTAAATGTTAAGATCAGTCAACAACTCAACGATGGAAAGTTAGTTGATTGCTCTCAATTCCTGTCGTATATACGCATATAATACATATTATCATCATATGATTCTAAAAGGTCTGAACTCAAAATCTCAATAAATAAACTATAAAGCATAATTTTTTTTTTTTTTTGAACCAAAACTATAAAGCATAATTGAACTCCACACACTTGCACATAAACCATAAATTTAACTTCAGTGTACACAAAAACTGTAAGGCCCGAATTCTAATAAACCTTGAAAATAAATTGAGTCGAGATAAAAATCAATAAAAAAGGGGCCCAATTTAAGTGTAAGTACAAATCCAATCGCAGCCCAATTGTCAATTTTTGTTGGATTTACTAAACCCCTTTGAATTGTTAAGTGTTTTCTATTTATTTTTATAAATATAAATGTAAGCAATTGGACAAACGAGAAGCATAGAAATAAAAGCATGATTGAGATGGTCGTATAGATATATTATATTTAAGAAGGATTGGACAAACAAAAGTGGAGCAGTATATTATTTTTGAGCATGTGAGATATGAGAAAAATGACCAAAAGAAAAAAAAGGAATAGTTATATTGATATTGAGACAAGAGAAACAAAGTTGAGTGTTATATAAGTTAAATTTTTTTTAAGAAAAAGGAAGACACGTGTTAGTTGGGAATCATGCAAGTGCATGATAAGGCAAAAATAAAATTAAAAACAAAAGCATGGTGGCCAAATTTTCAAAACAAATAGACAGGTGTCTCATGAATCCATTAAAATTAGATTGAAGCGGTCACATTTTTATAATTGAGAGAGTTTTTCAAGCGGTCATTGTAATATACCTTCCCAATTTTAGTACTGTATATGTACTATACAAGCATGCCCTTGTTTATGAAATAATAAAGTGATTTTAAAGTACCCACATGTGTAACTAAATTCTAATAGGATTTCCAAATAGATCGAAGATAAATTCGAATACAAGAATTAGTATAGTCCAATTGTCTTCTAAATACATTCAATTGGATTTCTAAATACACCCACCTAAGGTTAAGTATGTCAAAAGGAGAATGGAATTCTCTAGAAAGGTTATTGATGGAATTATAATAATTGTTGGAGGGCAAGTTATGTAAGAAAAAGAAAGAGAACTCTAGAAAAGATAAAATAGAAATTATGAGATTTTTGAAGGGCAATTGATGGAAATAAAAGAATTCTTTAGAAAGGGACAAGGATGTAAATAAAGTGTTATGGTAAGGGCATTTTGAAAATTTTGAAAATATGAGAGAGTGACATATGTGTAGAGATAAGGATGATATATGAGTAATTTTGGAGACAAGTAAATTAACTAGTTAGCATTTGATTGAAATAGAATGGAATTGGTTAGAATTGAATTGGTTGTTAGATTTCAACCAATCAAAAGCTTTAAAATCTAACTAATGGCAAACTTGTAAATATAAGCTTAGTTTAGGAGTAAATGTTAAGGCAATGGAAGGCTATATAAAGTTGAACCCAATTAGAAAAACAAAAGAAAAAACTAGAGGATTTGGAGGTTGGTTTCGGCCAAGAGAGAGAGACCAAGGACAACAATTGCATTTGATCATTTTGGGGCCATTTTTTAGTGTTTTCAAGCTACACTAAGGGTGTATACAAGCCAAGGGGTGAAATCCATCAATATCAAGTTGATTTTAAGTGATAAAATTCAAATTTTCATGACTAATTTGTGTAAATCATTAGATTTATGGTCTCTAATGGATTATTTGTGATTTGTGTATATGGATATAAGGATTTGAGACTTCAAGTTGGTGTGAAAGCAAGGCTAAAGACCTAAGAGCAAGGGGTAAGCTTACTAGTGAAGTTGACTTTTTAATTTAAAATTAAGTTGATGTTGTTTAGAACATTAGTTGTTTTGTCATGAGATGTGATGTGAATTCAAGTGTAAAACTTGAAAGAATGTTGGTGTTATGAAGCTAGGGTTTGAATTCACATGAATTGATTTTAATGCTTTGACATAATTAAATGAGGTTTTACATGATTCTAAGATGATGTACATTAAGAAAATGAAAAGAAAAAGCTTGGATGAGATTGTTATGTATTCGGTGAAACATGGAAATGTTGGGTGCATTTTATGTTTTTGTCATGTAAATGAATTAGGATGATATTGAGATGAAATTAAGATAATTAATGCATGGAAAAACCAAAAGAATAATGCATATGTGTAAAGTGGTGTGATTGGCCAAGATGAAGGGCATGGTAGTTAGAATGCAAATTGGGTGAATTAGTATTAGTTTCAAATGATTTGGTGATGGATTCTAAGTTAGAATGTATATTGTAGGTGAAAAGGAAACAAAAGAATCAAGGAATGAAGGATATTCTAGTAAAGTGAAAGCAAATAATGTAATACTCTTTCTCGAGGATATTACTGTTCATATATACGGAATGAATAAATATACTAATATACCCCTTTAGTGAGATAATAAGAAAGAATTTTAAATATTTAGTAGTAAAAATTTATTAATTGAGGAATTTTGGAAGATTTTGGAATAAATTAAAATTATAAAAAGTTGAGGGATCTAAGAGTAAAATACTAGATATTTTTTAAAAGAATGGTAAAATTGTAAATAAGTGAAAAGGACAAAGACATTAAGGAAATAAAGAATTCTCTAGAATCTGGTAAAATTGTAGTTTTCAGGAAGATTAAGGGTGAAAAACGAGCTTGACCCACGCCTATAAATAGGCATGTGGGTGGTGTGTCGATGTAAGAGAGAAAGACAGAGTGAGAGAAAAAAAGAGAAAGGAGAGAGAAAGATAAAGAGAGAGAAGGAGTGCTGTCGGTAAAGAAGAGAAAGAGTTGTCGCCGTCGATCCAGACTGATTTCCACCGGTGTGAGAGGCGAGCTGGCTACAGGAAGGTGACGAGTAGATTTAGAAACCAGATCTGATAAGAATAAAGTTGTTTATGGTGTTATTTGAGTGAAGGATCTATTGGAATCAGTCTCTGAGTTTCAGTTGAAACTGACGAGAGTTGTGTGTAGGTTGGGAGCTGAAGCAACGAGCTGGTGGAAAGTAAGGCAGAAGGTTGAGGCGAGCTCGATAAGTGAAATAGTTAAGGAATAAGTAAATTTGTGTTGTTTTGATTTAGAATGGTTAAGTTTAGTCGTGAAACCTGTTGAGGTCGTAATCTGGGTTAAAATGAAAATTGGTGTTATGTTGTTAATTATATGTTTGTGGAGTTTTGAGGTTGGAAATGTGCATATGTTGATGTGTGTGTAAATTTAGAATGAAGAAATTTGAGTAGTGTGAGCAGAGCAGGAGCTTGCTAGCTGCGAGCTTGGTGAATACCTGCATCTTTTCTCAGCGCTGGTTGAGTTGGCCTGAATTGCGAGCTCGCAGAAAGCGAATTTAGTTAAGCCTAGGCTGCCATAGTGCCTATCTGAGTTGGGCTAAGGCAATAATTGATAAAGGCGAGCTTAAAGAGCCAGTAGTACCTGTAATTGGGTCAAGCTGGGCTAAGACCTTGCAAGCTGAGTAAGGTTCATGAATCGGACTGAGCCAGAAGAAGAAAGCAACTTGCTGAAGAGAGTAAGTTGAGTGAGCTTGCTGAATTAGAAAAGGCCTTTAACTCGGGCTGAGCTCGCATATGATGATGTTATAGCTCGCATAGGATGAGCTGGGTGAGCTGGAGCTCGAACTCGCAGCTCGAGCTGAACTGGCAGTAAACAGTCCATTACAACGGGTGAGATAGAAAAGATATAATAGATTTAAGTGACCTGCAAGCTAAGTTAAGGTTTCTTTTATGACCAAGTGTAGGCAAGTGTAGGTGACGTAACAAGCTAAAGAGGAGGTCGTTGAGGCAGAAAGGAGGTCGCTGAGCTGTGAGTGTGCAAAATATTTTTTCATTAAATGATTTTAAGTTATTATGCAAATACATTTCAAATCTTTTATTTTTGTTTAGATCACAATTGTTTTTATATTTTAGCATGAAAATGAATAATTTATTTATAGATGGTATGCCATATGTATATAATTTCTTTTATAGCATAAAAAGGAAATACATTTATAAAAACAGAAAAACGCTTCTGAATCCGCTTTTAGTATTAGGGGTAGATTCTTGAGTCCACATTATAGGAGATTGCATCCAGACATGTTGGAAGCATTGATGTGTACACAAAAATGGATATAGGCTCTACTTCGATGTATAAAAGTAGTTATAAATTTAATTATATTATGCATGTTATTCATAATCTCTAATTTAATTTTTAATTTTTTACTTGATTTGTTCTATTAGATGCCTTTTCGAAGGAAGAAATATATCTTAAACAAGATGAAGAAAAGTCATCATCATCTTGATTTTATTTTTTATATTTATATTTATAAATCTTTTTGTTATTTTTGATGTAAATTAAGGATAAATTTTAACTTTTAATGCTATTTTTTTTGTTTAATTTTGATTGTGGCATGTTTTTTGTAAAAATTGGCAAGAATGATTATGGAATAAATTATGTGATGTAAAATTAATTTAATCTGATCTAGGAGAAATTTTTTTTTTTAAAAGAAAAAATCGGGTTGAAATTTTGGATCAATTGAATTTCTTAGTCCATAAATTTTTGGGAAAATTTTGAAATTCTTTTTTAAAAAAATTCGGGTTAACCTAGATTTGACCGGATTAACTTGATCAAATCCAAGTCTGGTGTGGGTCTGAGCAAACTTGCAAAGTGCACGGGTTGGGTTTGGACCAGACCCTCAAATTTATTTGAGGGTATGGATAGAGTCTGGACTCTAAAATAAAAAAGAGGATTCAGTGCAAGTCTGGGCTCATCAGGCCTAGACCCGCATTTCGCTATCCTTAATTTAATAGAAGAAAGAAATTCGTTTTATGAGAAAAAAATGCAATAAATGGATTTAATTTGTTCGTCTGAACTTTTTAAAGTTGGAAGACATTAAAAGTATAATTACTATATATGTATATTTATCAATGTAATTAGTTTTGTCTTTTTTGATGACATATATATAAAATTATATATTTATGCATTACTTCTTAATATAGGTAGTTAGACACTTCTCCATTTTTAAAAATATTGGGGGTTCAATTTCAAATAAGTGCATCTTAGTATGCATGGTTAATCTTCTTCTTTTATTATGGGAGTAGTTGTTTCTAATTTATTTGAGTAAATATTTGGGTTATATAATAATTAATGTTTGATCCAGACATGTCTCGTTGGTCCTCTTATCCATTTAATGTAAGTTTTTAAAAAGAAATAAAAAATAAAAACTAAAGTTATATTTTTATAATATAAGCACTAAAAACAATTCAAATAAAATCACATATATTAGTGACAACTTTTACAATTTGATTTTAAAATCACGATCAAAATCATAAGTAAAATTAGATAACAGCGTTATATCATTCCCTGGAAAAAAAAAAAAACGTATAACTTAAAATAATCCAAAAAAAAAAAAAAAAACAATTATTATAACAATTTAATATTCATTTGACACAAACACACAGTTGTTCCATCTAGAACATCACACACCCACCCACGATAATATTTAAAAGAAAAATAATTGAAGAGATGAGAATTCAAAATTTACATAAATCCAACCAGACAGCACCCAAATGAATCCCAGCTTTTGTGTCTCCAAAATGTCCCATTTTTTGGTTTTTAATTTCACTGTCCTAAATAAACAAACCCATTTGTTTCCTTGCTCTCAAACTATTTTTTTGGAATCATGATAATATTTATCATGTGTATGTATGATAGGAACTGAGAGCAATCAACCAACATTTCATCTGTTGAGTTGTTGACCGATCTTAACATTTAATTGGAAAGGGTAGCAATCATAATTCGTTCACATGGTGATAATGCTTAACACGGTAATGTTATAATGCTTCAAAATGATTAAATTTCAAAGGTTTGCAAAAGTTTAAAACATTGCTGAATTAGTTTTGCTTTATATGGCGAGAGTCCTTTTTGCATTGTGAGGCGAACTTGTGGGCATTAGTACAAGTACTGGATGGTGGTTGTGCTTGGAATAAATTACAGGTGAAAAGTTGGTTGGAATTTAACAGGGTAGTATGACCAATTTTTATGGTGAAATATAATTTTATTTAATAGATGGAACGTCGTTTGGCTTTCGAGCTAGGTGGCAAAAACAACCAGGCTAATTTCCATTCAATATATTGGGTCTCTAATGAACATAAATTTTAAAATGAACCAACCCCTTAATTGTTCCAACACACATGGTTCATCATATTACTGCATTTGTTTACTAACATACCATGGAAGTGCTTCTTCTAAGAAACACTCTTTAATAAGGAACGCCTATAATACGTACAAAAAAAACATTTGCATGATACAAACAACATCAGGGAGAGTCTGGGTCCATTGGATAAGAAAAATTGAGATCCAATGGCTATAAAAAAAAGTAGAAAAAATTATATTTTTTTAATAGGGCAAGCAGGCAACCGGTTGAGAGCTGGAACACACTCTCTCGTTCCTCTGACAACCACACATTGCACAAACCTAATCCTCTCCTCTTCTCATCTGTTCCCACTTGCCACTGCCATGGCTATGGAGGTTCAACTGCTGCCAGATCTGATTTCGCGGAATCTCTTTCTATCTCTTCTATTTCATTCTCTTGATCTAAGGATACATTAATCAAAGAACAATTTCAGTTCCCAATTGTATGTTGCAGATTATTGAAAGGTTTGTATTTGATTTTTTGTAATTTGAAGTTGTATTTTTTTGGGGTTTTATGATATTGTTTTGTGATTTCTTTTTTCCGTCACTTCCCCAGAAAAGTCTCGCCTTTATTTTCCGGAGAAAATTTTGCAGTATGGTTCTTTAAGTCGACCGAGCATAGAAGAAGAGAAACCGCTCAAGGTCGTGCCGAAAGCCCTCTCTGCTGCGTTCGCGTCGCCCCGTTCTGTCTCATGAAACAAATGGTACACTACCTCTCCAAATAGTTGTCTTATGTTCTCAAGTCATATGATTTTTTTTTTTTTTTTTAATTGAAAATTTTGATCATGTGATTGTTGTTTTTACAGGGATGGGAAGAAGGAGAGGAGCTACGTACAGACAAGCAAGGCATCAAAGAACACATCAGAGTCAAAAACAAGTAGGACACAACTGGTTTTTCTCTTTCTCTCTGTTTTTGTTTTTTTAATATTTTGTTGATTTGAAATTATGTTTAGTTTGTCGAGAAAATACACGTAGTAGATGAACAAAAAATGTTTTGGAGATTCATTTAGTGAAAATTTTATTGTGTTTGGTTGCTGAGAAAATAGGTAAAGATAGGAAATGTAATGACACTTTCGAATATCATATTCTGTTGAGTTTACGGATTAATCTTTCGAAAATTTGCAACAACAAGTGTTGGTCTAGAGAAGCTGAATCCCTGAGCGAGTACGACACAGATTGACAGTTCTTGAGAGATTGAAAGTGGCATGTTTTGATAGTTTGATTGTTTTGTGGTCTGGACTGACTTGTAGTTGGTTCAATTCATGACATTTTCTTTTTTTTTTTTTTTTTTTTGGTTGTCAGCAAGGAGAACGACATGATGTCAAAGGTATAATGTGATGAAAAGATTGATTTTTTTTTTTGCACTTAATTGTACAAAAAAAAAAAAAAATGGAGTGTGAGGTGTTTTTTGTTTGTATTTAACAGTTGAGAAACATAATGCTCGAGTAGAAACTGAGATTGAAACATCTAATGGTGGTGAGGAATCTGTTGTGAAGGCTACTCAATCGCCATTCCCGGTTGGTGCTTTAATTGTATGTGATATGTATATGTATTTTTTGTTGTCCATTCCCAATTGTTTTACTTGTAATAAAAACATTCGGTTGTCTACATGCTCTTGTTTTTAGATATAGGAGAAGAGAGAGAGGAAAGCTTGTCCATTGATATACTTCAAATGATCTTGAAGGAATTCTTGTAAGTTTCTAGCCCCTGTTTTAACTTTCTTCGTGATAAAATATGTGTGTGTTTGTTTCTTAAGATGCAGAATATGCTGTATGTCGTTATAGTGTGATCCTCTAAAATTTGCAGATTTTGCATCTCACACCATTAATATACTTACATGGACGGAAATAGTGTCTACAATATAGTGAAGAAATATTTTGACTTTCACGCCTTTCTTAGTTTTCCTGTCTGTCTCTGCTTTAGTTTCAAATGCTTGTTTTGCTTTAGAAAGTCTATTTAGATTTAAAATGTAAGTTTTTTATATCTTGGTCTACATGATTATTTTTTCAGGCTAAATATATATATATATATATTTTTCATAATAAATAGCTGGTAGATCTTTTGTTGATTTTTTCTGATAGTTTTTTTTCTTGTAATGTCCTCTATATTGTATATATGATGATTGATTATTATCAAGCAACTTTGCATATGTAAAGCTGACTTTTTTAATTATATCTTGTTCGACTATTTGTGTAGTCAGTACTTAGTAGAAATAAACTCAGGATCTACTCGTATTTAAACAGCCTAGTTAGCCCCTTTTTTTGAATTCGTATGTATATGAGTTATGTTTCTTCTTGAGGCAATTTCAGGAAATGGAGATTTCAACGTCATTGATGACAACTGTGTCGGTGTTTTGCTTCTGAACAGGTTGACCGTTAAAAATAAATTTGTCAAAGATTATATAATCTGAGTGATTATATAAGTTTTTCTCTTTATTTTAATTTTAGGGTGTTTTCTAGGTCTGAATTTGAATAAGTACGGATACTTGTTACTAAACTCTTTACCTATGAATGTGTGACGATATGCCTTATGAATTTGATAATTACTTAGATGCTAAATCTTTTTAGGTTGGCGTGTAATGTAGTCCAAGTGATGATCCAGTTAGATTTCATAGAAGTTATTGGATTGTTATACAAGAATTGTTAGAATTTTGTTAGCACTACTATGTTCTATGTTTGCAAATTTATTTTGTTGGTTAGCTATGTATATGTTTTCTTGCCTTTTTGGTTGCTTAGTATGCTAGATAAGGATGGTAGTGGTTTGTAGGATGTCTTAGGCACTAAAATTATGGCTTGGGTCAATATAACTTGTGAAGACATTGTCACTTAAATTATAGTTAATAGTATATATTGTGAAAGAACAATCATAATATCTATGTTACTTGTTAGATATATAGGGAAATGTTGAACTAAAAGCTTGAATTTATACATCCTATAAACTAGCTTTGAACTCGTATTATTTGTTCAATTGTCAATTGTTGATCTTGTTCTATTTAAATAGTTATGGTTGGTATTACGCTTTTATGTTGATTCTCATCTATTGCTTTGATACTATTTTCCTTTCAATGGTTTGGGTTGTACTACTATCTCCCATTATATTATTATTATTATTTTAATTTGGATGTAAATGCATATTATCATCAGAATTGTCTCAGGGAATGGTGTTTGGTAAAATACGGATTGGCAAGTTTTCATCTAGGTATACCTATTTGGTCAAAAGAATGTCAAGCTTGAGTGTGTAGAAAATGCTTTAAAAGAATCTGTTAACTTTTGAGGTTGGTCTATTTGTAAGAGTGGAATTGAAAATGTTTGGAATTTTTTTTCTCTGAAGACATTGCGATTTTATGAGAATGAAAGTGAACTGTACCATTTTTATTTTATAAATGTTAAATTTTTTAGATGTGTTGTGGGTTTATTTTCTTTAGAATTTTGAGCATGTGAAAGAAAATTTATTAAAAAATAGAAGAAAGGGTTATTAATCCTTTGCTGGTAATGATTTTGGATGATAAGTGAAATAAGCTGTAATCTAATGTTTATGAACTTTACTTCTACTTTTAGATGGTATTGTCGTGAAAAAATAATGTTCGAATGTTATGGAAATCATGGATATTCTGTCAATTTTACTTTTTCTTTTTTTTTTTTGGCCAAAAAAAATTAATTTGAACTAATAATTCTAACTTTACACTTAGTAAATTACAAATTAGTTATCTAGGTTGAAGATATCATGAGATTGTAAATTTATGGCTCATACTTATATTTGAAAATTTTTGTTTCTTTGATTAAGTTTAATTGGATACATTTGTAGGTATAAATTAATATATTTATTATTTATATGAGATATAGATAAAATTTATTGTCGTAAAATAAACATAAAAAAGGGGAATTCTAAGTTTAATGTAAAAACTGATATAATAATTCGTATTTTATGTTGGGATTTTAGGTGTTAAAAATTATATTAAATTATATACATGTTGTGCTTGATTGAATTTTAGTTTTGTTAACTTATGGTTGATAATGAAAAAATAATATAATTACTATAAAAGCTTATATTATAACAATTATGAATAAATAAAGTTAATTTCATGTTAAACCATTAGGGTTGAGAAAGAAAAGTTACCTTATATGTTAATGAATTATGTGATGAGGAAATGTCTCACATACCGTTAAATGTTAAAAATGAGGTGTCAATATTGTCATTTATAAACATGATTATTTATAGAGTCATTTTATAAATGTATCCATGTCTAAAACTTGAAAATTAAATCATTATTATAAGCACCCAATTTGAGATAATTTAAAAACTTTAACTTGTGAGTAAAAATCTGAAATTCCTATTCAATATAATTTGAATTTCTTTTTTTAAAAAAGAAAAGTTTAAAACCCTGTTATATATTTAATTGTAAACTATTGATATATTTAAAGAAAAACTGAAATTATTTAAGATTTAGATAGACTTATACTTTAATTCAAAATTATGTTATAAACTCAACCGATTGTACATATTCTTTTTCTTTACAGGCAATATACATAACACTAATTGTACATATTAATTTTAGTAAACATATTAGAAATTAGTGTATGTAATTTTATATTATTTAATTAAAGTCTATATGATGGATGTATGTTTAAATTTACTCTTATATTTGAGTGAAATATTATAAACTTGAGGATGTTTGACTAAATTAGATTTAATTGTTGTATACTTATTAAAATCTTATATTGGGATATTAGGTATCAAAAAGAATATTAAATTATGCATACTTGGTGTATAATTGTATTTTATTTTTTATGTTGTTCAATAATAAAAAGCAATATAATTAATGTAAGAACTTGTATAACAATTTTTTAATTTTTTTAAAAGATAAATTATAATTAAATTGCATTTCAAATTTGCAACCAAAAGCAATTCTCAATTAATTTACAATTCAATTACAAGGAAGAATTTCAATTTAACAACAAATAAATTTACTATTTTTTTGTCTAATCATAATGCATGTTTAAAGGTTAAATCTTAGGGTTAACTTTTTATCATTTTTTTAAGTATGAAAATCTTTTAAATTTTGTTTAAGTTCATTACAATTAGCGGTTTTATTTTTCAAAGTATTCAATAATTATAAAATTAATATAATTAATATATAATATATATTGTTATAATTATCATTTTTGTGAAAGATCCATGCTTTGAGGGAGCTACTTTATGAATGACACGCATTTTTGTCCATATTTTCCTTGATCTTTAACTCAAACATATAAACTACACACCCACACCCAAATAGCATTAATTGTATATATTAATTTTAATAAATATATTTGAAATCAGTGTATTTAAATTTATATTATTTAATTTAGGTCTATATGATGAATATACGTTTAAATTTAGTCTTAAATTTGTGTAAAATATTATAACTTGAGGATGTTTTGTTTGACTAAATTAGATTTAGGGGTGGCATACTTATTAAAATCTTATGTTAGGATATTAGGTATTTAATTGATAATGTTAGATTTTATATTAAAATTTTAAAAATACCGTAACAGGAGGAGCGTGACGGGAGATTGTCCTATCACCTTGCTTCCTACATGCACAGGAGCGGGATAGCCTCCCATTACGCCCAAGTTATTATTTATATTATATTTTATTATATTTTAAAATTTAAAATTACAAATTAAATTAGATCATATTGGTATGGTTGCGTGGCCACACTGAAACAGTTGTGTAATCGCACACCCATGATAAACTTGGCTATGTGAAACAGTTGTGTGAAAGCCTTGGTTATGATGGAATGGGAGAGCCTCTCATCATACTTGGTATGACGAGAGAGTATTTCATCATGCATAAGGCAAACTTGACAGAAAAGCCTCTCGTCTTAAATTTGTTAACGTCAAACTTGTTCGTCGAACAACTTTAATGTTGATCTCAACAAGTGACATCACATAACCTGTTCACATAAATGTTGCAATTGTTCAGGCTACAACTTTGACGTTTGCTGATGTCATACGTCAAATTTTGTTAGACTTGAACAATTTTAGAGGTTGTGTTAATGTCAAAGAATATTGGAAGATGTTAATGTTTTGATGGTCAAATTTGCTTAAAAACTAAGTGAAGGAATAAACTCACTATATTTTTCACATGAATATAATGCGATAACCCCATATACATGATTGGATAAATAAGATATGATTGCGACAAAGAATTAATCCTTTTGTAGTATTTCACGAACTAAATGTTTTATGTATTTATTCAATATCATAACGGTAAAGATATAATTGCAGAATTATATACTAATAGAAAAAAAAAATTTCTTTAAATTATATTAAAATTATGTGTACATATTTTTACGCATTTGCAAAATATAAATTTAATAAACTTATTTTCTTCAAAAATACAAATATATAGAATTTTAGTCCAATTTAAGTAATGTTTTTTAAAAAATCTGATACAACTTTTAAATATTTTATTATATTTAAAAAATTAAATTTATGTTGTTTTGAAAAAAATATTTCAATTTATATTATTTTGTAAAAACAATTTCACTTTCATTTGTTATCTAAAAATTATTTCAATTTAAAAATAATCTAACTTATTACACTTTTAATTATTTTGTAAAACAAATTGTAAAAACAAATTGTACAAATTGAGTTTCAAAAACTTCGGACGTTCCTCCCACGTCGAACTTGTTGAGCCAACAACTTGGACGTTGATCTCAACAAGTTCACGTTCACTAACTTATTGACATGAATGTCAAACTTGTTGAACCTACAAGTTCGACGTTTGCTGACGTCATACGTTCGAAATTGTTAAGTTTCAACAACTTCGGACGTGACTTCAATGTCAAACTTGTTCATCTAACAACTTGGACGTTGATCTCAACAAGTTCACGTTCACTAACTTCTTAAAATGGATGTCAAACTTGTTGAACTAGCAAGTTGGACGATTGCTGAGGTCAAACGTCCGAAGTTGTTGAGTTTCAACAACTTCGGACGTTGGTTCAACGTCAAACTTGTTGAACGAACAACTTCGACGTTGATGTCAACAAGTTCATGTTCGGCAACTTGTTGATTTGAACGTCAAACTTGTTGAACCAACAAGTTCGACGTTGGCTGACGTCCAACGTCCGAAGTTGTTGAGACTCAACAACTTCGGACGTTGCTTCAACGTCCAACTTGTTGAACGAACAACTACGAGGTTGATGTCAACAAGTTCACGTTCGGTAACTTGTTGACTTGAACGTCGAACTTGTTGAACCAACAAGTTCGACGTCTGATGTCCAACGTCCGAAGTTGTTGTTTCAACAACTTCGGACGTTGTTTCAATGTCCAACTTGTTGAACGAACAACTTTAACGTTGATGTCAACAAGTTCACGTTCGACAACTTGTTGACTTGAACGTCGAACTTGTTGAACCAATAAGTTCGACATTGGCTGACGTCCAATGTCCGAAGTTGTTGAGTTTCAACAACTTCGGACGTTGCTTCAACGTCCAACTTGTTGAACGAACAAGTTGGACGTTGATGTCAACAAGTTCACGTTCGGTAGCCTGTTGAATTGAACGTCCAACTTGTTGAACCAATAAGTTCGACGTTGGCTGACGTCCAACATCCGAAGTTGTTGAGAGTCAACAACTTCGGATGTTGCTTCAATGTCCAACTTGTTGAACGAACAACTTGGACGTTGATGTCAACAAGTTCACGTTCGGTAACTTGTTCACAACAACGTTGAAGTTGTTCATTGAACAACTTTGACGTTAATGTAAATTTTTAACAATAAAAAATTATTAAAATAAAATAATATAAAATATTATTTTATTTATTTTATTTTATTTAAATTATAATATAATATATTTTCTATTAATAATAAATTAATAAAAATATATGTTATATATTTTATTTTATTATTAAAATATTAATTATTATTAAATTATTACTTTTCATTGCAGCAACCGGTTGCTGCAGGTTTCAACAAGCACCATCTGGCAGCCAAATATGTTTGTATGGTACAAACAATAAAGTTGTTTGTACCATAGCCATTCCCCTTTAATAAAGGTCTTCTTCAACAAAATTTTCTTTTTAATCACTTGAAAGAAGACGCCAAAAATCGATTGTCGTTCATAAATTGGGTTAAACAACATTATTCTAGGTACTGACAGAAGCAAACAAAGTTGTTCTCCAAAACAAAAATGAGCCGTGATGTGGTGTGGTACTCGCTTATCGACTGCTTTTTGATCGAAGAGATAGCAATTGGTGATTTATTGGTTATTTGACGAGTAATTGGGATTAATCAATGAATATTATTTTAGGGAAAAATTATTATTTTTTTGAAATTTAAAGTGTAAATTGATTTGTTTTAAACATAAGAGGTCAAAATTCGAACATTAATATAATTTTATCAAACTTGAGGATTGTTTGTGTAATTTACCCATATATATATATATATATATATATAAACACACATTACACACACAAACCCTCACTCTTCTCTCCCACACACAACTGCGCACAACTCTTTTATCCCTTCTTCTTTTTCTTCTTCTTCCAATCTCCTGTGTGTTGGTGATGGCAATCTCATCCATCAAATTTGGAGACGATGACTAGTAGTGAGGGTGACGATGATGAATGATGGAAACGATGACCCCAACCCCAACCATAAGTAAGTCTCTCTCTCTCTCTCTCTCTCTCGATCTCTCTCGCTCTTGATGAACGATTCCTTTAACGACAATGTCTTCTCCACCAATCCTTTTCTCAATTTTATAGTGCAAATGTTAGTCTTTGATTTTATAATCAAATTGTGTTTCTAGTTTGGATCTTGATGACTTCGATTTTTGGTTAATTTTTAGTGGTTTTTGGGTATTTATTTATTTTTTGTTAGATCGGTTTTGTGCCGAATTGGTTAAGTTGGACCGATTACTCATCTTCGACTATTAGGACCCCCAATTTGGGGATTATCTGACCAGTTAGGTGTCGATCAATGAATAATTTGTTGGGTTTTATGTCCTAAGAACTTGTAATAATATAAACAGTTTTATAAATAATAAAATATTTATTTTATTCAATTTATATATTTTACAAAAAATGTATATATCATGAGAAATATCTTTGATTATTGATGTAATTTCAAACTAAGTATATAAGTGTTATACACAAGTGGATTTAGTTTAAGATAAATAATCTAAAAAGTCTGTAGAAAGTAAACTAAACTAGGTACTTTATTTATGGTAAATCTACAGTTACGGTCCATTTCATATTCGGTACGATAGTCTTATCCAAGACTATTCATGTAGTGACATGGAAATAAAATCATCTTATATAATAAAGATTATATAGGATTGGACCATAATAATATAAGTTTCTTATAAATATCCGTTAAATTTTATATTATATTTATCAACTAGATGATCATATATAAATTGATCTTAATCCTGAGTGTATTATGAACTCCTGCTTATTAAGTTATATCTTTTAATTTACATGAATAAGATTAGTATAGATGTCTGGTGAATAACTTCATACTTTGAGAATATGATTTAGTAAGTAGCTGAGAATATTATACATGATAATGAAATCCACTCATTCTTACGAGAAGTAGAGAAGTAGTTCCCTTAAGGGTTGATTCAGGTCTCAAATAATAAAAGCGCTCAACTTTCCATTCATATAAAAACGGAAAGATAAATTTATAAGTTTTTATAGATATATTGTTCATTAGAGAATCATTGGTACTTAAGGATCAAAAAATAATTAGAGAGGTAAAACGAATATTTTGACCTAACTCTAATTATGAATTATTTGTGGAGGGTCAAATCATATGTAGTGATTAAATCAATAGACACTAAAAATTTTAAATTGTATAAAAACATATACAGTTTTGAGAGTACAATTTTAGGTTTTTAGTTGAGTAACTCTAAGATTAATAATAGTAAATTATTTAATTAAAGAGTTTAATTAATAATTTTGATATTATTGGAGCTCAAAATTATAGGTCTATCGGGTCCCCTTGATAGCTCATTTCACTATAAAAAACTTGTATATAGAATATTATAATTGAACCGTCCAATTATAATTGTTACGTAAGTAGTAAAATTTGTGTTCACTTGGTATTTGAATAATATTGATTATTCAAATGATTTAATAATTAATTAGTTAATTATTAATTATGAATTAATAATTATTTAATTAATTTATAAGAGGTCTTGAATTCGATTTTTAGCAGTGACTGTGTATAAATTAATTATGAATTAATTAGAGGTCACAAATTTAATTTCAAAATATAACATGAATTAATTTTGAATTAATTATGTTATACGGGATAAAAGTTTAATTTTAATAAACATGAAATTTAATATTAATTTTGATTAATTAAAACCCTAAGTGGTTGTCTATAAATAGAAAAGAAATAGTCTTATTTTTTAATAAAAGTTATTTTGGTTTTTGTTGTACGTTCTTTGAAACAGAAAGAAATTTTTTTTTTCTCTACAACATAATACAAAGAAGAAGAATTTGTATATTTATTCTCTGTATAACCAAAATTAAAAGTCATCTCTTACATATATTAATTAGTTTTTTAGAAAAGAAATCAATAGAAAGTAAACACAATTCTATATAATTGTGCTTACTTACTTATTTCTTGGTATAGAGACATATTAAGGAAGACTAGGTGGTGAGCAATCCACAGAAATCAATACATAAGACAAAAGTTTGATTTTTATTTCTATATATTATTTTATTTCATTGTTTGATGGATCTAGCGTTCTTGTGTTTTATTAAAAAAAAAATAATAAATAAATAAAACTCAATGTTTTGCAAATTCTTATTTTTTAACAAAAATAATTGTTGTTTTTTTTTTTCTTTCATAATCGACAAAAAATCTCCAAGTAATCGGTGATTTTTCGAACACTGGGTGCACTTGTACATCTGTACTTGTACACTCCACTTGAAAGACATGAGTGGTAATAAATCCAACCAGAGAGAGATATTAGAGATTGAAACTTAAGGGTGTGTTTGGAATCATTTTTAAAATTATGTTTTTGAAAACTATTTTTAAAAATGATGATTTTGAAAATATAATGTGTTTGATAGGATTTCATAAAAGTTATTTTCAAAAACAGAAAATGATATAAGATGGTGTTTGGATCCATTTTTCAAAAAAAAAAAAAATGATAAAACGATGTTTGTTGACATTTTTAAAAACGTGTTTTTGAGAATAAAAAACACATTTTTGGAAATTATAACTAAAAAATGGAAAACAAATTTTTTATATTTTTCACTAGTTTCAAAACTTGTTTTCAAAACAAATCAAACTTATCTCTCTAAACAATTATTTTACTTATTTTTAAAAGTAATATCAAACACATTTACATCATATAAAACAAATATTTTTTTTTTCATTTTTTTTTAAAACATCAATAATTAAACACGATGACATAATTGTCTTTTTACTAATATAAAGAGGATATTATGATAATTTAGAATCACGGGAGTGAGTTTGTTTTCAAAAATAATTTGCAACCAATTTTTCGAAAGCTGCCATAACAATTTACCTTTACCTATCGTCATAACAATTCCTCTAAGGACGAAAAAGCCAGAATGGTAACTTCAGTCAACTTTTACTCTACATGTAACCAACCAGAGTCAATTTTTACTACTGTAACAAGTGATAACATGGGGGTATGATTAATTGGTTAATGATGAGTTGGCAATTGGTAACCTGGTGCTATGGTTAATTAGTGACAAGTAAATGGTTAATAAATATCCTTGTCTCCCTTAATGCGAACACATTGATGACCAATTATCCTGGTCTCCTAATGTTCAAACTGACAGGACCTTTCCCGAATCTCTCATCTGGATCCGAAAAAGATCCCGTAGCATCCCATCAGAACTTCAACGAACCCTAACTTTGACCCAAAGAAATCCCGTCAGAGCAACGAAACTTACTTTAAACTCATTTTTAAACTCACTTACTAGGTGGCAAGGGTATAAATTTTTCGCTTTTCTATTGAAAATCCGCTAGCATGCCGTCTATTTTCTAAACTATGTCACCCTGCAAGCTTCAAATACAGTTTATAAAAACACTTCTAGAAATCAATTTCTCAACTTCTGGAGCCTCCGACTCCTTTCTCACAACTCAACTACAAACAAGTAAATTAAATATGAAAACTGAATTTCATAAAAGTTTAATAAAACATTTTTAACTAATGCATTCAGTATTTCTTTAAAATATTTACAACTATATACATTAACATATACATGATCAAAATAATAAAATATATACATGTAGGTGTCGTCTCATATGTCCATCTGCACGTCTGACTGAACTTCGTAGGTAGGACGATTAGCTCCTGCATCCGTGAGAGAATTTTTAAGAAAAATATGAGTATAACTCAGTGAGTGGTATAATCTTTATAAACTAAGTTTCCGATTCTAAAATTTCTAAATTTTCTCAAAGACATTTCATAAAACTAAAAGTATTTTTCTAAAATACTTTATAAACCATAATCTGAAAATTCTTTATATAATTCATTAAGAAATTTTTTTCTAAAATACTTTTCTGAAATATTTTCTTAAAATCTTTTCTGATGCTCGTCTAAATGGTAACACAGAGAATATTTACTCCTAGTGTGACAGCATATAAAATCTAGTGGAAACTACCATGTGTAGTCGCTGAAAGCGGACCCACACTGCAAACCGACTACACTACCCTATAAGTGTATATAGATCACTCATGTCTCGCTCACACAAGAGTCGACTAGACTCAAATCTCGCTGACTGACTTCCTCTTATCTGCCGTATCACGCATAAGGCATTCGACCGGGTAGTAAACTAGGGCTAGAGTAAACCATAGACTATTAAAATTTCTTTTTCTTAATACATTAAAATATTCTAAATCCCAAGACAGTAAACCTAAAATCTTTAATTCTAGCACATTCTCATATACATAAATAATAAACTAAAATCTTTATGTTAGAATTATAATATAAATTCAATTAATAAATGAATAACTATTTATAATAAATTCTTTTAACTTTAAAATAAACTTTAAGAAAATATAAATATTAAAAACTCGTAATTTCATTCACAACACGTCCTCGAATAGAATCCGATCCTTCTTCGAATGCCTTCGAAACTCTCCGCTTTTACCCTAAAATAACAAATATCCATTTAGGGTCACTTAACTCATTCAATTAACATTCAAAATCAATAAAAATTCAATTATCTATATTTATATCCTTTAACGCCTAAACTTTCGGATCTCAATTTCTATTCAATCGGGGTTTTCAAAATCCGTTTTCTTTACATGAATCCTACTTATTCTTTTCTGGGAATGCTTCAGTATACTCAATTTCATCATCGGAAACTCGGAATGAAAATTGATCGGATTCGCTTACTAAGACTTCTGACAACTTCAAAAATCAATCTTCTAGTATTCTAATACCCAACTATGATTAAATAAACTGTTTCTAACGTTAAATGAATGCATTTGGAAGGGTTTCAGAAACCGCCCTTCAACTCGTCCATTTAGCTCCGAAATCGATCATAAACTTTTCGTTTTCGAAATCTAACTTCAAAAGATTATTCTCTAACCTCTAAAACATCCATCTAATGTCTTAGAATAAAAAACGAAATCGAAACCCATAAAATATCCATTTTTGACATTACTTTCTCTCTTTCCTCTTACCTATTTTTTTTCATCAATTCACTCACAAATCACATCAAAATCATCCTCACATATCATTCTCATCATCCCTAAGCTCAGATTCGAAAAGAAACGAAAAATAGAAATGAGTTTCATATGAAGCATCAAGTTTAAAACTGAGATAACTCATCAAATAGACAACATTTTGGCTTCAAATTTGTTGAGTTAGCTAGAGGAGATGATGAGGAATAACTTTCGTGAAGAAACCACGACAAAATTAGGATTGGATCACCTCTTCTTCTTCCTTCTCTCTCTAGGCGTCGCTCTTGGCTTCTCTCTCCCTCTCACCCGAATCTCTCTTTCTCTTTCATTTCATGGCAAAAAATGTCTCAAATGAGACAAAATCAACATATATATATATATATTCTAATGCTCATTTACTAAAAAGTCTCTTAAAAAAATTTCATTTAATAACCTCAAACTTTCAATAATCTCATTAGTACCCAAAAATAACTAATTTTATATTATATTGGTCCACTTGGCACATTCTAATCCACTTATTTCTTCAACTAATCCATGGATGACACGTGGCATATCCATAGTCACTAATGTTAAAAGTCACTTATCTCATTTCTTATTGGTTGAATTAAAATATATTTTACTTTATTTTGTGAGCTCACCTCGCTTAATTAACACGTAAATTACTCTTAATCACTTTTTTATCGCACTGGAGTCAACCAAATGACATCCAACTTGCGATATGAAAATATAATAAATATCAAATAACACTCTTGGAGGCATACGATTCGATCGTAACTCAATTCGAAGATTTCTAATACCATAAAATAATAAATCTGGGTGAGAGCTTACACTTGATATATAAATTCGAATTCTCATTTCAATAGAACTTTCAATATCTAATCTTTCTGAAAAATATTCCACAAATATTCTACACACATCTTATGACCAATTTTATTTTATAAACTTCAATTTAGTCTTAATACTTGTCATATATACTTGATAAAGAAAATGTTCCTAACCGAAATCCGACCGAATAAACTAATAACTTTTTATACATATCTATAGCTTAAATACTCGATTTTTATACCCATTCTCTTTAACTTATTCTCATTCACTTAGATTGCACTCCTTGAAACTTCTGCATATTATGTTCATGCGTGATCCATGCATACCTAACTTAAAATGTTCATTTTGCCCTTTTTATGATCTAATTTCACTTTGACCGAAAAATATTCTGAAAATATTCCATGGTCATCTAATCTTCAAATTGACCATAAAATACTCTAATTGGGTGTCTTATCTATCAATCTCATGCTTCAAAAAAAATTCAATTAGATTTAAACTCATTAAAGCCCATTAATTTCTCAAAAGGGCAATATCATAATTTTTTTCAGATCGCTTAAAATTGATTCCAATTGTCTTCTTTTTGATTCGTTTATATTTCTCTATACTCTCTTACTGTTTTCGGACATTTTCGACCTTTAAAGTCAATTTCTGAAAATTTTACTATTCATTAAAAAATTTTCGTTCGAAAAATACTATTCACTGAAAACTTTTGTTTCCCATCGAATCTCAATTCATATCCTTGGAGAATATAATCGGGTCCAAATTCGATCTTAAATACTAATTTCGTATCCTTTTCGGAAAAATCACTATTTATCTGGATCCGAATACTATTCACTAGAAATTCTCATTTTTTTCTAACACGATACTTAGAACCTTATAAATATAATCGAATTCTAACCGGACCTCTTGCACTATTTCTGGACTCTTTATTCTCTATCCGATCGTTGAAAATGAATTCTTTGAAAAAATTAGGATCGGGGTCTATCACAAACTATCATATGTTTTTCTTTACTCGAAAGAATTCTTTCTCAAGTTTTATTATGAGAACTTCTAGGCAGAGAAAAACAAAAAACGAACAAGACAAATTCAAAGAATTTTTAAAAAATTGACAAAATAAAAGGGGTCCTAGTCCCCATCACCAAAAACTAAGGATGAAGGGTTATTTTTAAGCTTATGTATATGAAATCCAAGGCTTTTATTTCTAATTATTTCAACCAAATAATACTTTAAGCATTATATTTGATTTTAATTAAAATTTTATATTTTATTTTAGAGTATAGAATGATGTGAGTTAAGAAATACTTTAAAAAGTGTGGGTGTATTAGGATTGTAAAATTTGAGATAATAGTCTATATAATTGTAACAATTTTTTATATAGTAAATTTATTTCTGAGGGTCAAGATTTTTTCTTCTGTTTTGGAATTTTTTACATAAATACTTATATTATTGTTATCATTTTCTAATTTATTTCTTTATTATTTCTGATATGCTTATATAACATAGGTTTCTATGGGAGATTTTTGAAGACAATTTTTCCAACAACAATATCATTTACTTGACCAACACATGCATGGTAGGTAGATCATGACTGGAGGGTCAATATTGGATTACTTTAAAATGGTCTATTTTATTATTACGAGAACGCTGGTCGTGGTATCCATAATGTTTTCAAAATGGAAGACTCTGAATTATGGTTAAGAAAACCATAAGTTAGATGCCTTCAACATTAAAGAAAAAAAAAATTTAATTTTTATATTATATCACAAAGTCACGTGTTTCCACTCTCCTTTTCATGCTTAACTACCTTATAATATAATATTAATCACAAAGAAGAGTAATTTAAAGAGACGTGGACAATGAAATGACATTCTGGTTGTCTAACAAGACCTAAGTCATGCTACATCAAGATTTTATTGGCAATGATATAAACCAAGAATTGTGGCAGCCAAAGTTATTTATATGAGCTACACAAGCAGGTTTCAAAATTGGTGATCAATTACGAAAATAATTAATTTAAATAAATCAATAAAATTTATTTAATATTTTGAAACATAGAAGGCTACATATGTATCCACTAATTAATTTAAATAAATCAATAAAAATTGGATTTGTAATATCTAAAGTACCATTATTATTGTTAAGTTTAATTAACTATTGACTTACTGCAAAATTGCTGAATTTTTTAAAATTTTAGAAAGGTCAGTGGATTATTTTAAAATGGTCAATTTTATTATTATGAGAATGTGGGTCATGATATCCATAATGTTTTCAAAATAAAACATTCTTGATAATTGTCGAGAAAACTACGAGTTGGAGCCTTTAACATTATAAAAAGAAAGAATATTCTTTCATTAGACCATAAAGTCACTTGTTTTCACTCTTCGTGGGATATCATATGAAATTTCTTAAAAATATATCTAAATAGACATGTCCGAATCATGGACATTAATTTCAGGAAGAAAAAGAGAGAGTGACACTTATGTTAAAATGATGAAAAAACAAGTGCTGTAAATGAGAACGAAATAACATGTACACACTTTATCAGTCTACCCAAAAATAAATGAAAGCCTACAACAAAGTCTAGAATTATTAGAGTTTCTCTAACTAACATGACGTGGACACATAACGTCGCGTACTCCAAATACTTCCAAATTAAAATGAGCACCTACTCTCTCCAAAGTGGTCATGGGCTAACCTCATTATAAATCTAGATTTCTCATATATTTTTTTTGAAAAAATTTTAATTTAGTCCTTAACATTTGGTAAAATATTATTTTTTTACTAACGTTTATATTTCGAATTATCATCATCCCTAACGTTTCGAAAATATATCAATTTAATCATTCTGTTAGTCAACTTTAATAAGAAGAAGGTTAATTTGATTATTTTAACTTGAATATATATATTTAATATAATATATATTTTTAATGAACAAAAAAATATACATATCTCTATGGGAGACAGAAAACTGATCTCCCATGGAAACCATTCTCCTTCCTATGAAGGAGACCAGAAAATTGGTCTCCATCGCCTTCGCCTGATCGGAGACCTGGTCTCCCGTGAGGAAACCAACACTAGTCTCCTTGTTAGAAACCTGGTCTCCAGACGTTGGAGACCTGGTCTCCATGGCTAAAGATCAGCTTTGGTCTCCGACGATGGAAACTAGAGGGTCTCCACTTAAAGACTAAAGCACCATCTCCATTTTTTTTTTAATTTGCATAAATATATATATATTTTTAAGATTTGGAAGATATTTGGTTTGCTGTTAGATGTTTAATTTAGATGATGTTGGTTTGATAAAAATAATGGAGATGATGATTTTGATGAATGTAGAAGATGAAATTGAAGATGATAAGAGGAGGAAGATGAAGAAGAATTTTTTTTTAATTAAAATATTTATTAACAATAAATTGAATTAAAAAATTTGATTCAATGATATATCACAATTTGATTAAAAGATGGTCAATGACAATTTTGTAATAATAGAGGTTATTATTTTGCAATTATCAGTTTTTAAAAAGGTAATTACATCATTTTAACAATTTTAAATTATATAAAGGGTAAATCCGTCTTTTTGCTTGATTTGTCACATTTGACTATTATTTGTTTGGTCAGAGAAACTAAATTGAAACGTTTCCGAAACGTTAGGGATGACGAAAATTCGAAATACAAACGTTTGTAAAAAAGTAATATTTTATCAGTTATTAGAGACTAAATTAAAATTTTTCTAATTTTTAAAAATAAAGCTTGCTCTATATTTTATTAATTTTTAACTAAATATTATTTTTAGTTTTATGAAAGCTGTTTCAGTGATTCAGGACATCAAAACCTTGTCCAACGAAGTAGGGGTTCGAACATACCAGGTGATCTCTAGATCAAGAAATGGTATTGCTCATAACCTTGCTTCTTGGGCATCGCAACACAAGCTAGATGGCTGCTGGAATGCAACTTCGTTTTGTTTCAGTTGATGTTGTATAGGTAATTTTATTTTGACGCTTGTATTGTAGTTGCTGTTGTCCTGGTTTGTTGAATGAAATATATTTTTTTCAAAAAATAAATAAATAAAAGAGTCAGTTTTTATTATTGTGAGAACATGAGTCATGGTATCCATAATGTTTTCAAAATGGAAGATTCGTGATTATTGTCGAGAAAACTACAAGACAAGTTGGAGGCCTTTAACATTATAAAAATATAGAACATTCTTTCATTGTATCACTGTCCTAATTTTCTATGCTTAACTACCATGTAAGTTACCATAATAAATTCCTATTTTCAGTTGGAATCACTCGTGATGGAAAGAGAAGAAATCTCATTTAAACTTGTTAAATTAATTTTTATCGTACCGTATGTATCACTTTTAGCCAGTGTTTAAAAACTCGGCCGAGTTGGCCAAGTTCTCGCCGCTCGGCCGGCTACCGAGCCGAGAACCCCCAGATCGGGGGTTTCAACTTGGTTACTATCCAAAATCGGCCCAACTCGGGCTGACTCGGCCTGACTCGGCCTGACTCGGAATCGATCTACTCGATTTCCGAGCAGTCAGTCTTCAGATCCGTGCTGCTTCCGCCGTGTTCTGTTCTGCACTTCTGCCCGCTGCCGTGCTGCTTCCGCCGCGTTTTGTTCTGCATTTCTGCCAGCTGCCGATCCTGCTGAGTCTGGTTCTGCTATCGCCGGTCGACTTCTACTGTCACTGTCTTCTCGTCGTCCTCTATCGCTCTCGCCGCAGTCGCCGTCTCCGTATGTGAAGTGAAGGAGAAGAAGAAGACATGAAGATCGAAAGAAGAAGAAGAAGACATGAAGATCGGAAGAAGAAGAAGAAGAAAGAGATCGGAGTAGAGTAGAGACACTGGTCTCTGAGACCAGTGTTCCAGAAAATAAATAAGGAAAACCACTACCAAATCAAACACAATTTGAACAAATGGTAAATCACCAAACTCTACAAACAAAATTCCCAGGACAGAAAACAAGCACAAAACCCTTTTTCACTACGCGAAAACCAAAACACAAAAAACACTACTTGCTACCAAAAGTGAGAATGGGACCCGGAACAAGAGGAAGACCAGTCTGAGACAGAGAGGAGTGAATGGGACCTGGAACTGAGACAAATGAACGATATAATCATTTTAGTTATCCGAAACTATCCCTCAGCTTTTTCGTTTTTGGACAAGATTACCCTTCATTATTTTTCATTATTTCAAAAAAACTATCATCTCTATCAATATAATCATTTTTATTATTTTCGAATTAGCCATTTTCTTTATGATATTTATAGTTTTTTACACTTTTTATAATTTTTACCAATTTTACCCCTCACCAAGTACTCGCCGAGTTGCCGAGTACTCGCAGCTCGCTGCCTCGCCGAGCCAAGTCCGAGTAGCGAGTTTTGGAACACTGCTTTTAGCACACTTAACATCTTGAGAATCACTATGCTTAAATAAACAAATTTAGTAAATTAAGCTTAATAATGGTCTATCTTACACCAAAATTAATTTTTTAATCTCAAATACACTTAGTTTACATCATCAACAACATATAATTATGTCTCCTAGTGTCTATCTTTGTGGTTTGCCTTTTTCAACTACTTGGAGGCATGTGGTACTGATTGGCCATCAAGAAAAAGATAAGACTCCCGGAACAAATCCTCCAAAAGCCATCTGGATGCAGCGTGGCAGTTGAGAAATATCATCGTCTAAACTATTACATCAGTTCTAGACAACCAATTTCTCAATGATAATTGTTATACTAAAATATTGAGAGATACAAAAAACTGAGTTAGGTATATTCAAGAATGCTTTTAAGCCGGGAATTATAATTGTGAGAAAGAGTTTTTCAAAGAAGCTGTTATATTCTTTCAGATGGAGCCTACAAATCATAGGTTTGTGTATAACACCACTCTTGAGGATGAGATGGGCTAAATCAGGGTTGTGATAATAATAATAAAGTTTTCTATCCTTTATTTTGATATGTTGGACCAATGTTCCAAAACTCGCTACTCACGACTCAACCGACAAGACAGCGAGCAGCAAGTACTTAACAATTGGGAGAGTACTCGATTTGACCATCAGTCAACGGTCGAACCGTTAACCCACGATCAAACCAGGTCAAATTTGTAAAAAATAAAATTTAAAAATTTTCTATAAAATTAAAATATTATCATATGACCATAAAAACTTATTAAATCTATCTCGTGCAACCTTCAAAACCAGTTTAACATAATTACGTAATTACAACTTTAAAAATTTCGACAATATAACTATTATTTTTTCAACAATTCCAGTTGTAATATATCAAAATAACAACACTTCAAAAATCTATCACATCTAAACTACTTAAAATCTCTCATATTTCTTTCATTCTCAAACACAAGTACAAGTCCAATAAGATGAATTGAAACACATAACACAAGAATTTAAATCTCTATGTAACAAATGTACAAAACACTAAACAAATATAGTTTCTATAATTTATTAATCTATTAATATTCAATCATCAATTTATCATCTGACCCTAAACAAATATATATATGAAAAACATAAAAGAGTGGTGAAACTTAAAAGGAAAAAAAAAATGAAGAAAAAAAATGCTAAGTCCGAGTCGGTCCGAGTTGGGTTGAGTCGACTCGAGTTGGACTGATTTTACAAGGACCAAAACGACATCGTTTTAGCAAAAAACATTTTTTTTTTTTTAAAAAAAAGGCCGAGTCCGAATTGGACCGAGTTTGTACAGAAACTGAGTTTAACCACCGATCTGGAAAATCTCGGATCGAAAACTGACCGAGCGACGAGAACTCGATGAGAACTCGACCGACTCGACCAAAAACAATGTGTTGGACTACACTCTCGCCATTAACATGTTTTATAACAGTTTAGATTAATGGACATATGTATCTCTTTCAAACATTAACATTTATATAACATATATATATATTTATATATATATATATATATAGAGAGAGAGAGAGAGAGAGATTTATTTTGTTGTAACACTAAAAATACGTGAGTTTAATTAAAAAAAAAAATAGCATTAAAAAATTGAAATGAAGCGTTAATATTATAAGTATCGACGAAGTTCAGGAATAAACAAAATAGTTCACGCATTTTGTGACTTTTATTTGTTCGTGAATTATAATTTATAAGTATTAAGGATATTTAAAAGATTTCTTTAAATTTGATTATATTAATTTTAAAACTCAAGCTTTTCCTTTTTACTATTTATTGGAATTTTCTCTAGAATATTTGTTTTATATTATTTTGGTTTTTGATCTTGCATAGTTTTGTTTAACTTAACAGATATACCAACAAAACAAATTGTACTTAAGGCATTCTTTCCTTTCCACTAGGTTTTAATCTCTCGCACTGGCTTTGGTCAAAACCTCTAGGCAAGTACAAATAGTCAAATATTCTACAGAATTTGAACTATTATATCACAATTGTTTGCTTTTTTTGAAAGTAAATAGATAGCTTTGCCACTTTTAAGAAGGCTCAAAAGAGCTGGTTAGAAGAATTGAGGCCTGCTATTGATCCTGAAATGATTAGCCCAATACAAACCCCAAGAGGCTTTAAAGGCCCAAAACTGTGCTAGACAAAAGAAAGACAAGAGTTTGAGGCAGCCCAGAATTAGATGATACCACTATATATAATTGTAGATTTAATTTAAAAAAAAAAAAAATTGTACGTGCACGCTTTCCAAATGCTAAACCATCAAACAAGCTTCAGAACAAACTCTTTAGAATGTATCTAAGCATCAACTGGATATGCTCTTGTCCTTGCCTGATCTAGCACTGTCTGTCAAAGAGCTCTCCAACTCAGGGAGCTTATTAGCCTAAGTACGTGGAGTTGCTGTTTAGGCTAGTTCCCAAGCTCGAGAGAGATTTAAAAGTGTCACCCAGCTCTGGACCACACTACGAAAGTAAAGTTTCTTAATAACTGGCATCGGTTCTTCCGTCCAGCAATGATTAAAAGCCCTTGGACAATACAAAAAGGTCTAAAATAATATTCAGATGGCAGCCGACGACAAAAGGGATAGCTATAATTCTTAGTGCAACTGATGCAAAAGCTCAGGAAGACCGAATTGCATAATGAGATTGTGTATCTTCTATGAGGATAATGGAATAAATTGTCTTTTTTATGTTTATATGTCCAAGTGCCAACGTTCAGAATACATCCAGTAGTACAAAGATGTCATTTATTATGAGTTCGTATGATGAACTAGTGACTACCATTAGTTGTGTCTGACTGAAAATTCAATTGCTGGACTATTAAGATTTTATTACTTCAACTTTTGGGCTTCATTTCATGGAATATCTATCTTATTTACCATAAAGAAAGATGCCAGTATGTATATATACAGTACAAGCACTGGAGAGGCAAATTCAACATTACTGCATTAGCACGCCCAAAATTTCTGACAAACTCTCCACTAAATCCCGGATTTATCTCTTTGAGACTTAATCACACACAGATGCCAATCAGAATTCTGCTTGAGTATTAGCTGCATATCGCACTCATTTTCTCCAACCAACTCTTCCTCTACCTTATCTTCTGCTATTTTGTTAAATCTCAACATATAGCTGAATGGTGTAAACTATTTATGTACCCAACTTAGACTTCAAATTTAGTACTAATTTTATTTATCCCCTCATTGTAGCATCTCCGTCAAGCTTAGCAAATACAAGAACTCATTCAGCCCACAGGAAAGGTTATGAATGCCAAAGAGTACCAAATATGGAGAAAAGTTAAATCAGTGATCGGCTAGGCTAGAATTTATCATCCCAATCACAATTACAACAAAATCATATATAATTTGACATGATCTTTTTCACCAGAAATCCTGGCTATACTTATATTGAAAAACAATAAAGTAGACAATGAACAACACTAACAAACGTCATTTTGTATAAGCAATTATCAGCAGAAAAAACAACTAACCTCATCGAGAACCGGCCCAGTAGAGAGATCAAAAGCAGCATCATTTAGCTAAAACACAACAACACAAACAAAAAAGACCATCACTTTCTCAATACTAGTATAAACTACCAATCAACACATATCAATCAAACATAAAAACATTAGCCTTAAAAAAACAAGAAAACATAAACAATTACATCTAACCGAAGATCACGTGGTAGGTTTACAGAGTAATTCCAGTGAAGATCAAAACAGTCCTGCATTCAAAACATCAAATACATTATTTAAAAAAAAAAGAAAAAGATTTTGCTGAGACAGGGTGTGCATATGCAATGTGGGGACTTACGGCGAGTTGTTGGAGGAGGGTTTGTGGGGATTTGAGGGAGTTGGGAGAGTCAGACACAGTGAGAGCAAATGAGAGAGGTTATGGGTGTGAAAGAGCGGTTATTCTGGTGAGTTTGAGAGAAGAGACATGGTGGGGATTTTTGTGGAAGAAAAGGGTTGGAGAGGAAGAGGGAAATAGACTGGTGGATGGTTGAGGAAGAAGAGAAGAAGCCATTTCTAGTGTTTAGTGTAGTAGTTCTGATTTTTTTTTTTTTTTAACAGTTTTGGAATTTAATTGCAAGCTTTTTATATGGTTTTATTTTATTTTTGGAGGACTATAAGAATTATTATAAGGGGACCCAATAATAGATTTTCGGATAAGATGAGTATTATTAGCCATTGGATGCAGTTCTGTCCACTTGTCTAAAGGTGACAGATGATAACTCGTTTGGTTGATCGATTATATAAATCTACAATAGGATTATTAAAAATGATCTAAAAAAAAAAAAGAAAAAAATTCGTTTTAATACTGAATTTGAAATATTTTCACCTAAATGAAATATTTTCAAGTGAAAAAATTGGATGAAACACTCTTGCGAAGTAAAAACATTTCATAGAGACTTCAAAACATTTTAAGTTCAAGGTCAAAAAGGCTGAAATAGGATTGAAAACTATTGAAATTTGAGGAATTAAAAATAAATCACTTTTCTTTTTGAGAAAAAATGATTTTTTTTTTTTTTTATTTGGACTAAAACTAAATTTATCTTCTAATATATAATTTCATATAGAAGTAATATTTTTATATTTTTAAAGATAAATTATATTCGGGAGTTGATTTTTATTAAAAAAAAAAAGGGCATTTTATTCAACATTAGAGCATGATAACTCTGCTTAATACCACAGGCCGGCCATAGGTCTAATTAGATCGGTGAGAGAAGGAAAATCCATTTACAGGCTTAATAATAGTAAAAGATTCAACTTTACAACAATGTCTTGTGAGTTCTTAACTAAAGTTTCTCACAATGGTCTTATGTTATTCTAATCGTGCTTGGTTCTTTAGGTTGATCTATTTCACTAAAATATGTTAGATGAATGCAAATAACAATTATTGCACTTCCAAAATCCACTACATCTGCAAGCAAGAAACACAAATAGTATTTAAATCAAGTCCTTAATTACAATAAAAACCTTACCTGCCATACTCTCTGCTGATAGGACACCCAGTTCATTTTTTGTGGTGGATAGAAAATAAGCCCGTGCATGTCTAAGAGACAGCTTAACAAAGGGGTTGTGTTAAGGATTTGTGATTTTCTTATAGTTAGCACTAAATAATTTTAAAGTAGAATGTTAGGTACAACTAATTATTATTAAAACGAATTGCTAATAAACGACCATAATAAACAATTATGTAAAATAATAAAATAAAACAAAAACCAAACAAATCCTCCAATAAGAGATTATTATTACAAACATCAAAACAAAAGTAAAGTAATTAATATTCTGCCTCCAACTCCAACACAAAAGTGTTTGATACCAATTGTAATATTAACAAAATCATGTCAAGATCACCAGGACACCACTCACTATGTCCCTCCAGATCTTCTGTGTCCATGATCCTCTAATTGTCATGACAATGAGATTGGCTATTTAGTGTCATTTTACAAGATGCAAAAATGTTAAGTAACAGAGATACATGTAACTTGTTATACTGTGGGTTCATTCAATTTTTTGAACTTGACTAGCAAATTTGAAGCGTCATATAATTATTTAAGCAAATCAGTAACAAAAACCCCACTCCACCACCCAAAACCAAATTGTTTGGTTTTATTTTTTATCTACTTGCAAAATCGTGTCAATAGCATTACCATTAGACGATATTAAAATTGTCACAAAAACAAGACTAGAGGACATAAAGCATAAGGATACCACCCATAGTTTTAAAAGGCACGCCTCTAGGCTCTGAGCGCGGCGGACCGCTGTTTTGACGCCCGGACACCGGGTAGGCGCAGCAACCAGGACGAGCGACGCGGTGACCTGAACGAGGCGCGCGCCTAGCGTGCCTAGTGGCAGAAGTCCTAGGCGCGCCTAGCAAAGTTGCCTGATATTTATATCGGGCCCCAATTTTTTTTACCCATTTTGTGCCCTACCCTACCCGATCTGCCTCTTCCTCTCTACCTCAACCCTCAAGCCGCCGGTCGATCGCCGTCTAGCCTCATCTCATCGCGGGTGACTGTCCTCTCTTCCCTGTCGTTAGTTTCCGCTACTTCAACACTCTCTCTATCGAACCCGACCTGTAAGCTGCCAATTCTGTCTCCTAGCCACTCTCCAGCCGCCATCGGTAGCCGATTAGCCTCATCTCGCCGCCAGTGACTGTCCTCTCTTCTCTTTTCATCAATTTCAGCTTCTTCAAGACACACTCTCTCTCTACCCGCTACCGACTCTGCCTTCTAGCCGCCTTCCAACCACCGTCCGGCCGCCGGTAACTATCCTCTCTTCTTCTCTTATTAGTTTCAATTTCTTCAACATCAAATCAGGTCAAGTAAGTCAATCAGTTTTAGCCAATCAGTTTGTTAAGGAAGAAGAAGAGGAATATCAAGGGTTAGATGCAAAAGAAGAAGAAGAGAGAGAGGGAGAAGGATTTCTAGAGGAAGAAGGATGAAGAGATGGGAGAGGAGGATGATTGCATTTTGGTGATGGCTTATGACTTTTGTTGTTTGCCTAGGGTAGGAAACTTAGTTATTGACTTAGTTTTTAGTTGATTTTCGATGATGATTTTTATTGTTTGTCTAGGATATTTTGTTGTTGAACTTTGATGATGATAATGATTTTGATTATAATTAATGATTGAATGTTTATTTTGTTGGATTTTATCTTGTTATTGTTGGTTGTTTATGAATTTCTAATACTTTGAGGTTTTCTTTTTAAGTGCGCCTTGCGTTGAAAAAGCATGTCTTACGCCTTGCGCCTCCCGCTTCGGGCTCGACAACCCCTTTGCATCTAAGTGCGCCTTACGCCTTTTAAAACTATGATACCACCAGAGTTCTGCCGATGTCACCAGGGCAAAATGACAAGTGCATATCCAGTTTGTTTATCTCAGTTGCTCTAACATCTTGCTGCCTGTTAAGATAAATAGTTTTTGGGTCTTTACACATACTATGTCCTCCAGTCCCAAGAAATCTCAACTCGACAAGAAGGTGAATGAAAATCGCAGTGCACCCAGCACCCAATTAAGGTTAATATATATATATTATCAAGGATAGCTAATTGTACATTTTCTGTCTAATTCAACACTCCCAACAAGTGTAAGCCTCTACAGAGAATGAATAAGTGGACAACAAGACAGTGAATAATTCTAAAAAGACTAGAATTCAGCTTGTTTGCGCAAATTTTGTAACTTAACATATAGATGATAGATAGATCCCTACTCATTAATTAGTAAATGAAAAAGATTATTATATACTTGATTATACCAGTAAATTTCGCTTTCACAGATTTGGAGCCAACACACACTATCAGCTGATGCCATCCTGGCCATCACTTTAGTAACCTATCATAATCACAAAAATAAGATGAGATTTATGTCTCGACAATACTCAATACAACCAAACAAATTATTTACTCAACAGACTTAGCAAATTTAAGAAAGCGATTATCCTTATAATATGCACAATTATCGAATAATTGGAAAGACATTAGCATTGACAGCCCTAACAAGCATACCAAGTTGAACAGATAAATAAGAATTAATGAAAACCTTACTCAGGCTGTGACAACAGAACCAGGCTCTGGAACAGCACCATGAGCCTTGTGGCCAGTTACTTCCACAGTTGGCCTCTGTAAACAATTATAATAAGATCAGATTAACCGTAAAAGGCAACAACATATAGTAGCAGAAGCAGACAAAAATTTTCATGACTTCAAAAGTTTCCTTCCACACATCAGTTATTATAAATTACCACCTTCCCAGAACCTAACGTTCAGTTTTGATACTGCACAGAAAACATTCCATGATCTCTATGCTTCAATTTTTTATTGTTTATCGAAAATGGAAAGCTCAAACAAACAGTGCAAGTAACCATATCACAACTCATCGCACATGTTCAACACCTGTTCAACTACTGCCAAAACCAAACGAAAATAAATGTTAGAATCTTAGATATGCAACTTGTTTATTAATGATTAAGTGGCAATCTACATTATTATTATTTTTTTTTTGAAGGAAAGAAAATAAATTAAATAGCAAGGGAAAGGTCCTTGGCAATCAAACCTTCGAGAAAAGAAGGGTGACATGCCAAACAAACGGACTAACATGAAAACGGGCTGCCTTAGCAAGTACATCAGCAGCACCATTAGCTTGTCTTTTAACAAAGCTGACTCTAAAATCATTCTCCCAAAGCCAACCTACATTATTAAACTCTCGTTATTCTCCCAAAGCCAACCTAAACTTGGTCATGTTTCCAGCCATAAGCACACTATAATCACATATCAGAATCTTTGATTGTCCACTTTAATATCTAAAACACAACACAATCACTTGCTACGAAAATGAAACTTAAAAACAGTATTGTTCTTCCAAATTTTCTTGACAACCAAACAACAATCCCAAAAATACTCAAAATTGTTCATTTTCCCAGCAACCAATCAAAACAATAATAAAGAATTGTAAATAGCATTAAACATTCAAAAAATCTGATTATGTAAACCCGTAACCCTAATATCAACAGAAAAAAAAGCATTCAAATCAAAATTCACCCCCAAAATTATCAATTCAGTCTAGTATTCTTATACATATTCAATGAGAGTGTATAAAACTGCAATTTGAAAAATAAAAAGGGGAACCTGGTTGGAAGAGTGAGGGGGAGGAGATAGAGTGCGGAGGAGACCAGGGAGGGAAGCGTAGACCAAGCCGTTGTGTTTGGCCACGTAAGCGCCCTTCCCTGGTTTGACTTCCGTTGATTTCCCCAACACATCTCCTGGTGTTACCATCTCTTCTTCTTGCGCCATTTTTGTTAATGATGTCTTTGTACAGACAAAACTAGTTGCACTTGCAGCTGCAGCGGCGGTTCCATGTTGCAGTGTGTTTCACCCTCGGTGATGAAAGTATTTCATTATTTATTTATTTATTTGCTATTTAAAAATTTGAAATCTTTATTTAATTATTATTTTTTTTTTGCCATACACTAAATTACTATTTTACAACATATTTAATGGTGGTTTAGTTAAGTGAAAAGATAATAATATATATATATTGTTGACGTCTGGATTTGGATTCTAGTCAACAAAGTTCGTTTCTTGGCCCAAACTACAGTTTCGAATCATGGATGTTAAGTATGCGAAGTAAAGAAGTAAAGGAGAAGAGATCAAAAGAAAGACACCAGGAGATTTTAGAGTGGTTCGGCTCAATTAGATGTCTACGTCCACTATTTACTTTCTCACTATTTTGACAGAGTATTGACTTTCAAAAGATTGTACATACCTTTACAATGAAAATCCTCCCCTATTTATAGGGAAATGAGAGGTGCTTCAATAGAACAAAATAAGACAAAAGTATACAGTAAACTGAAATTACAATGATGAACTACATTTAATGTGTCAAAGTCTCATTTAATGTGGCTGACAGTGCATTTAATGCAGTCGAAATTACATTAAATGGACTGAAACTGTTAGCCCTAAGCTCTGTCCAAGCGTGATTTCAGGCGGCTAATCTATACGGGTTAGGTGAGGTCACTGTAATCTTGGCTGTAGTCTCTAGTAGAGATGACGTGCATGACACGTCTTGAGCTACATCTTGCATGGTATCTTTGACTTTTGTTGACTCGCGGTTTGAGAGGTATGGCTAAGATAACTCTCCAACGAACAGAATATCCAGTTAAGCTGGCGAATCAGATGATTTTCTGATGGATAGGGCACCTTAAGAGTTAATGGGACAAATCATGAATAAGTTTTTCCGCGATCAGGCATAATATTAAATGAACAGTTCCACAAACAAGCAGGCATGTAAGCGGGCTCAGAAATAGCCGAGCAACTAGGCGAACAATTCTAAACGAACAAACCCCAAGCGAAATAGATCTGTTGATCACCCTTCGGCGAACAGCTTAAGCGAACAGATCTGGTGAACAGGCATAGCGATCAGCTTAGGCGAACAGACATGGTGATCAGATTAGGCAAACAGGCATAACAATCAGCTTAGGCGAACAGGCATAGCGATCAGATTAGGCGAACAAGCATAACGATCAACTTAGGCGAACAGGCATAACGATCAACTTAGGCGAACAAGCATAGCGATCATAATTAAGGATCGGTATTGACTGCAGTCGTATACAGGACAACGAACAGATCACAAAACAGGCTACCAAGTCTATTCGCGAGTAGATTGGTGATCAGCGGGAAGACTTGGGATATGAGCAAAGTGTGAGTCAGTCTAGTGAACAGATCAGCGGTCAGGAGGCTGATCAGAAAGAAGGACAAATTGTTTGAGCCTTTGGATTATTGGGCCTGTACTTCCCCCTAATTTTTGGTGCCTTTTTGAGGACCAGGAGCTATAACTCCATGTGTGAGAAACCTTAGTGGGAACAATTACGCCACTTTTTAAATTTCATTTTACCACCAGGCCACGTGGAGCTACCCCAAGTAGCAGTTATAAGTCACATCATGCGTTGTATGCAAATGCACGTCTCTCAACTGACATGTTGCATAATGATAAAATCCCGAGAGTCGCGCCACACTGTCAGATTAAGGACGGTTACACAGTTGTCTCGATCTAACGGTTGAGGCTTAGCTACTTTTTAAGGAAATGGACGTTCCATTTTCTCATCTTTTGACATTTTCAAGAATCAGAAAACTCCCTCGTTTACTTGTTTTCTTCCCAATTCTCCATCACTGTTCGTCGATCTTCAGTCGAGGCCATCGGCATCCGTCATATTCAAGGTAAGTTTTTGTTTCACGATCTTTTCACTTTTCTTCTTACATACATGGTATTCTTTCTTAAAAAATCTGGGCTCAATTTTTTCATCCTAAGAGCTTGGGCAAGTGATTTTCGACCTTGTTGATGGAGTATTTTTGTGCTGCTTCTGGTCTGCTTGGACCTGAAACACTTGCAAAACAGTTTTACACATTCTTCTCTTCTTTTCCCCTCTCCGCCTCCCATCACCGCCTTTTTTTTTTTTCTTTAAACTTGGAAGGATTCGCTAAATAAGGACTCTTTTGTCCCTTGTTGATTTCCCAAGCGCACGACTTGATGCTTAGACAAAGTAGATTTAGGTTCCCCCTGTCTCCCGAGTTTGGTTGACTATCAGCGGCCTAATTAGCTACTTCTTTTGTAGATATCAAGTCGTGGACGTTGATACCAATGAGTCATGTACAGCGAAGAGGGCTTTAAGGAGGGTTCTTCCCAATAGGGCAGAGATTCTCCAAGCGCAACTACCCAAAGCGGCGGGAACTCACCAAGTTTCTTAGGACGAGAAGAAGCTTCCGCTCGCGAGTCTTTCTATCAACATGACTCTTTTGTCACTCGCGAGGAACTCATGACAATAGCTAGGACATATGGTTTTCTTTTCGGATGTTGTTTCATGGTTTCTGCTCATTATGATCATGCGATACACCCTCCTGAGGGGTTTACAGCGATCGGTCGTCAAGATGTAGAACTAGGATTTAGGTTTCTGGTCCCCCCATACCTGATCGACCTATTGAATGATTTGGAAATAGCCCATTTCCAACTCACGCCAAATTTCTATGTCCAACTGACCATCTTAGCCTGCATCTTTCTCAAGAATGGCCTTCCGCCACCGACCCCGAACATAATCCAAAGTCTCTTCTTCTTTAAATCCACTACCAGCCCTAAGGCCAAGAAACGAGATGACATTTATTACATGGCCGCTCGTAACTCGCTCTACAAGGTGATCTTGCCAAAGAAGGTTGGTAGGTCAAATGTAGGGGATTACAAGTCCCGTTGGTTCTACGTGTCTTGTCTATCCCTACTAAAACTCGTCAATTTTGACTTCACCCTTAGTCTTGGTGAGCATGTTTCTGCTCGCTATTCCTGCATGTATGCATGTATCATTTTTTTCTATTATTACTAATTTTTCTTTCTTTATGCGTAGTTGTTAACAAGGGTTCAATCAACCTTTCGAACGAGGAGTTATGGGCGCTCCAGAAATTCTCTGAGGTCAAGGATCCTTCAGATGATTATTTTCCAGCGGATTACTTCTTGAGGGATTACGAGCTCACACCTGGGGTTGGAACTAAGCTTCTTAATTCAGTATCGTACATCGGAGTGCGAAAGAGACAAGAAGTCCCCTCCGTCTTTGCAGACCTGACGAAGGTGCTTCTGTCCCAATTTCAAAAAATGGCCGCATCTTCAGATGGATTCTCCTCCACTCCCGTCAGTAGCCGAAATAGAAGAGCTCGAAATAGAAATAACAGGTTTTAAGTGACCTCCAACTCAGACAACAGAGCAATCATACACGGAGGCCGCAACATCTACTAAAAAGCAGGTGGTAAAATACAAGATTGTGGGGAAAAAGCCCGCGAGGTATGTAGCCTCATTAAAGGATTCTGCTGGCTAGGAGATCTCAATCCCTGGAGATAAGCCAACAAGGCCCTTAGGGGCCGAGGATAAAGGAAAGGGAGTCATGGAGCCTCCTGCGAAACGTCAGAAGTCTAAGGGTAAGACGCCTATTACAGGAGAGGCTGACGAGGAGCAGGTCCATGAGGCCGATGCAGAAGAATACTTCGATGACCTATTAGATCAACTGCCAGAATTGCTGGGACCTGATAGACTAGAAGTTTATTAGAAACATGTTTGCGGTGACCGATTGATCACTTATGTCGCGCGCTATACTGTGCTGGTAAACTCCAATCTTAACTCTATAACTCATATTATTATCGCATCCGCTATTGACACATTTTTATTTCAGACTTTATTGACATTGATGAAAATGTGTAGAGACTTTCTCGACCTGGCGGGGGAGAAAGCTTCGCTTGAGGGGATGAACAAAAGGCTTGAAGCAGAGAACAAGAAGATTAGGGAGGAATCTAAAGCTGCCAAGAAAGCTGGAACAGAAACTTAAAGATGCTGAATAGTCCTTGGCTCGCGAGAGAAACCTTCGGGACATCACCGCCTCCTCACTTAAACAGGCCACCGAGGACGTAGAAAAGGTTACACAAGAGAACATTTTATAGAAGAGACGGGCTATAGATGTCGAGAAGAAAGTTGATACGATGATGTAGGACTTGAACACGGTAAGGGGTAATCTTGCTCGTACCAGAGAATTGCTTAGTTAGACGGAGGCTTGGGTCGGGCAAGCTCGGAATGAGGCAATTGAGAAGATGAGCAACAAGTTCTTGTATACATTATGGAAAAACCATCATAAACTGGACATCTCATTTTACGGGGAAGAGGCAGTGAAAGAGGTGAAGAGGTACGTTGCTTTTGCTGCTAAAGAAGCCCAAGCGAAGACCGCGAAGCCTGTCCAAAAGGGGATTATTACTCCAATCCCTAAAAAGAGCTCTGCGCCTTCAACTGCTCAAACCGGCACTCTTCAGGCCTAGAGCGGTTCCTCTTCAGGTCCTCAGGAGTTGGTGCCAGGTGGAGGACAAGGATTGTCTACGTAAAGAGCCCTCAGTGAACAGGATCCGAAGAATACTCTTGCCGATTCTTCCAAAGCCTCTTAGGGTAGTCATATATAATATTTGTCCTCCCTTTTGATAGGGCTTATTTTTGAACATCGATGCTGTTGAAACTGTTGTCATTTGATTTCATGATATCATACTTCCATTTTCGATAACGTGGGGTTCCTACTGATTTGCTTTATTATTTCCTAAGTCTCATATGCATTTTTGATACTCAGGCACACATAATAGAATAGTCAATAGGTCGAATAAACAATAAGCCCGAACGCTCTCATAAATGCCTCCCAGTGCGTAAGGCAGAGAAAATGATCTCCAAGGGCGCGGGCACACCATCAAGTACCTCAAATAGGTAGTTCTGGTAGAATTCGTAGCTCATAAAGCAGGCTAGGAGCTTCAGCCGGCGAATTAGGAACTCAATTTTTCCTATTAGACAAATAACATCCCCTAATAATAAAAGGTAGGTCTGTTAGCTTAATGAGAAGCATTAACCAATAACAAGTAAACCAGCTTGCGCAGTTGTGCAACAGTAGCATGCATAACATTATATAAGATTGGCAAAGTAATATGAGTCAAGAGGAGACCGAGTGGTAAATATGTGACACCATTCGTAGATCATTTTAATCATTACCAAACCTGGTAGAGGCCGTGCTCGAAAGGTAGGGACTCGAGCATCTACAGCCGGCTGTACTCATAAAGTTAAGCCTGAGTATCTACAACGAACTGCACTCACAGGGTCGATACCTGAGCCATACGGCATACTGAACCTCTCAAGCTGCGCTCACAAGGTCGAAACTTGAGCATCTATAGCAAGAGTTAAGGAGGTCGAAACCTCGACTTCGCCCTCAAGGCCGTAACTCGAGCGTTTACAACATATTTGGAGCCCGAGCGTTCAGTGGTTGAGCCTCTGTTAAGTTCTGTTCGCATATGATGACTCAGGTTGTGAGGTGTGTATAACAATTTCAGCTAGTTCCTTTGCTTCTGCTCATTTCATAAAGTAATCGACTGCAACAACAGTGTAATTGCATCTCGCTCGGCCTGTTGGGAGAGGCCCGATTAGGTCCATGCCCTATATAGCGAAGGGCCAAAGGCTGATCATTTACTGGAGATAGGCTGGTGGTGCTCGGGGAACTTTGGAGAATCTTTGGCACTTATCACATTTCCTCACAAAGTCGATAGCATATTGTTTCATGGTTGGCCAGTAAAATTCCTGTCTGAGCGCCTTCTGGGGTAGTGAGAGTCCCCTAGCATGGTTACTGTAATGTCTCTCATGAATGTCCCTCAGTAATGTGGCGCAATCCGGCTTGTCGATACATTTGAGTAAGGGAGCCGAGAGACCATTTTTATAGAGAACATCACTATATACACAGTACTTTGTTGCCCTCGTTCGCAGGCGGCAAGCCTCCATTTTATCTTCTGGCAGCTTTCCTTCTTTCATATAACTAACCAGTGGTTCATCCATGAATCTGCTGCCACTATCAGGGTCATTACTTCTGTGCCGGGCTCGGTACTTGGCTTCGGTAGGAATTCTACGGGTATACTTCTAGCAAAATCTGTGTCCTGAACTGTTGCTAAGCGAGCCAAAATATCTGCGTGGGAGTTCTGAGCGCGTGGAATCTAATTCAACTCAAATTTTTCTAAAGTTCCCAACAACTCTTGGACCTTCTGTAGATAGGCGGTTATCTTTAACCCTCTGGCTTGATACTCGCACCTTATTCGATAGACCACTAGTTGAGAGTCACTAAATATCCTAAGTCGCTTAACCTGCATTCCCTTGGCCAAGCGAAACCCTGCTAATGGCGTTTTATACTCTGCCTCATTATTCGTTGCTCTAAAACCAAATCTGAGTGCACAAAGGAAGTTACTCTCGTCCAGGCTGATCAATAGGATTCAGCCCCTACGCTCATTTCACAGGAGGACTCATCCACAAATAGCTCCCAGTATAGACCTTCAGAAGGTTCGGCCTCATCATCCACAGGTCCGGTAAACTCAATAATAAAGTCTGTCAGTGTCTGCCTCTTGATGGCTGACCTTGGTTCGAACTCAATGTCGAACTGGGTGAGCCCAATGGCCCATTTGATGAGTCGGCCTGAAGTATCTGGTTTCTGGAGGACTTGCTTTAATGGATATTTTGTCAGGACTTCGATTTTGTGCGCTTGGAAGTAAGGGCGCAACTTCCTAGACGCCATCACCAGGTAGTATGCAAGCAACTCCATTGGGGTGTATCTTGTTTCGGCCTCTACTAACATAGTAGACAGGGACTTGAACTCCATTTCTTTCTTCCCTTATCAAAGCCCCACTTAAGGCATGTTGGGATACCCCAAGGTAGACTGTCAGAGTTTCCTCTTCATTTTGTTTAATCAGTAGCGGGGCTCGCCCTATAGATTCTTTTAGTTATAGGAATGCGGCCTTGCATTCTTCCGTCCATCTGAAGTTTTTGGTCTTTTTCAACACCTCAAAGAATGGAGCATATCTATCGGAGACTTTGGATACAAATCTGCTCAAGGTGACTATTTGACTGTTCAAACTCTATATCTCCTTCGCGTTGGTCGGTGATCTCATGTCCAGCAGGGCTTGGAGCTTCTCTGGGTTGGCTTCGATCCCCCTCATTCACTATGAAGCCCAAAAATTTACCCGATGAGACTTCCAAAAGCACATTTGAGGGGATTGAGTTTCAACTGGTATCTCCTCAGGATCTGAAATATTCTCTCGAGGTCTCAAACATGGTCAGTAGCCTGCCCGAATTTTACGAGCATGTCATCAACATACACCTCCATTGTTTTCCCGATCTAATCCTCAAACATCATGTTCACCAACTTTTGGTAAGTTGCCCTTGTATTTTTTAGTTCGAAGGGCATTACCTAGTAGCAATACAATCCACGGTCTATGATGAACGAAGAATGTTCCTCATCTTTAGGGTTTATGAGGACTTGATTGTAGCCCAAGTAAGCGTCCATGAAGCCAAGGAGCTCGTGCCCAGCCATCGCATCTACCAACTGATCGATTCTGGACAGTGGAAAGCTATCTTTCGGACAAGCCTTGTTTAAATTTGTGAAGTCTATGCAAGTTCTCCATTTCTCATTCTTCTTCTTCACCAGTATGAGATTAGCTACCCAGGCAGGGTATTGGACTTCTCGGATGAACTTGTTTGTCAAAAGCTTGTCTACCTCTTCCTTCAGGGCTTCATAACGCTCTAGGTTCATTTGCCTCATTTTCTAGCAGACCGACTTGTGGTAAGGATTGACGTTCAGCTTATGAGTCATTACACTCGGATCGATCCCTACCATGTCCTCATGGTTCCAGGCGAACATATTTAGATTTGATTTGAAGCAACCGGCCAATTGGGCCTTTATCTCTGGGATCAGGCTGTTGCCTAGTTTGAGACATCTTGTAACATCTACCTTACTAACCCGGATGTCTTCAAGCTCTTTTACTGAACCTGTACTTTGGTATGCATCGAATTCTCTAGGGTCTAGAACGTGGCTAATTCCTGATGAGGTGATCATCTGTAGCTCACGCCCTGGAACCACATCCACCTTCTTCCCTCCAACTCCTATTCTTATCGCATCCACATAGCAACAACGAGCCAGAGACTGCTCGCCTCGCACACATCCGACCCCATTGGGAGTTGAAAATTTTATTGTGAGAGCCCTAGTAGAGGTGACCATGTCGAGGTCATTCATTATCAGCATTCCTAATACTACATTGTATGTTGAGGGGGAATCAATGATAAGAAAATCTGTGAGCACTGTTGACTGATGAGCCACATCGGAGGGTAATCTTATCTGTCCGGTAGGAATGATCGAGTCTCCGATGAACCCATACAGAGGCTTGGAGGATGGCCTGAGCTGCTCGTCGGCAATCCCCATCTGGTCATAGCATTCTTTATACATCACATTTATCGAACTCCCTATGTCAATCATTATTCTTTTGACCACTGAGTTACCAATACGCACTCGGATCACCAATGCGTCGTTATGGGGAAGGCGGACATCCCGGACATCTTCCTCTGTGAACATAATGTCCTTTGATGCCTTTTTAGCTTTCTTCGCAGGCCCCTCTAACTCTCTTTGACTCGCAAGTTGGACACCTCTGGCTTTACGCACAAACTGTTCTTGCGATATATTAGACTCCCCCACCTCCAAAAGACCCCCACAGATGGTATGAATTGTCCTGACAGAAGGTCCTTGAGTAGGGTTAGGCTTTTACTAAGTTTGGATCGGTGGCTCTTGTTGGCGTTGGCGAGGACGCTGCTATTGGGGCGGTCGCCTTGAGGGTCTCACAACATAATCCCTAAGATGACCATTTTTGATCATCTTTTTCATAGCGTTCTTGAACGCCCAACAGTCTGAAGTGTTGTGCCCTATTTTATTATGATAGACACAGAACTTGCTCTTGTCTCTTCGTCCCCCAGGAGTCGAAATGGGGGCAGGTCGCTTGAATGGGGGCAGGTCGCCCGAAGTTCTCTCTGTTCCTCTCAGTCGCGAAGATTCCGTCTTGGGTGTACGTATTGTAACGGCTTTGATATCGAGGTCGCTCCCACCTCCGGTTACCCCTTGATTTAGGCCAATTCCTAGTCTTTTTCGCAATCTGGTTACTGTCACTCCTGCCCCTAAGGCTTTTTCCCCTATTGTTCCTCTTCATTCCCTGACTGGAACGACCAGCTTCATCCTTCTAGGAATTGGTTTTTTTAGGGTTGAATGCTTCTTCCCACTTAATTTCCTTTGCTGCTCGTTCGTAAAACTCCCCTTACTAAGGATTTGTAGATGCTCTCATACAACTTTTCGTCTTTCCTCGAGCCTGTCGAGATAGCTGTCAGTACCCCCTCATCTGTTGGATTCTCTACATTTATCATCTCGCGCTTGCACTTGCTGATATAGTCCCTTAACAACTCACCGGGACGTTGGTAAATGATAGCAAGATGGCAGGGTGGCACGAGCTGCCTCTTTAACGCCTTATATTGGTTCAGGAATTTATGTTGACATTCTTCCTAATTATTGATGCTATGGAGGGGAAGGTTTTTGAACGATGTCCGCGGAATATCCCCTAGTGTAGTCGAAAACACGCGACATTTTACGAGCGTTGTCTGGAGATCCATCTGAATGTTGAAAGCATCCAAATGGTCATAACGGTCAGAGTTCTCCTTGTACTGAAGGATATTGGGAACCTTGAATCTTGGAGGAAGCGGCTTTAGCTTAACTTCTGAAGTAAATGGGGTACTCTCCCCACTCTGGCCTCTTTGTTCCTGTATTCCAGGTTGCGCTTCAAGCTGTTAGACCCTCTGAAGGAGCTCTTCAACTAACGGACCTTGCATTTCGATTTTTCTGACAGCGAATTGTCTGTCCTGCCTGCTCGGGGATCAATGATCTCTAGCCCCAAGTCCCCCATCATTAGGCCTTGGCCTTGTCTTATCTCTGCGGGCTGAGATTTGGTCATGGCTGCGGCCAACTTGTTTCGGCCAATGTTCATCACGAGCTCAATGAAATCGAGTGTTGGAGTGCATGCTAGAAGAATGAACTGACCCTTCTCGTATTGACTCCCTAACGGCTTTATCATTCGCGTCGGGGTCTTCAATGTGCCGTCCTTGGGGAGCATCCCTCTTTTGGGTGGCCTGGGGGGGGTTCCTAAGTGGCCTAGATTTGAGTCTGAATCAGTGCCCTAACTTCGTCGGCCAGCTGTGCCATTGTAGTTTCTAATATCTCCTGTCACTGTTGCAACACCTGTATAGCGTCTCCTCCTGCGGCATTAGGCATAGATTGGCAAGTAGGAAGAGGAGGTATACCTTGCGTATACCTTGCTATGGGCACATTGGATGTCCCTACACTGACATCGGGCAGTCCTCCAATAGACTCAGTATTCTGTTGTTGGTCTGAAGTTTTTGGGCGGTCATCCATCGCGTTAAGGTTCCTAGAAGTCCTTCCTTTGACCATGGAGAATAATAAACGAGCTCTATAAGCTGAGAAGGAAAAGGTGGCGAAATTGAAGATGGACCCTCCTTCTAGTGCCAAAAATGTTAACGTCTGGATTTGAATCTTAGTCAACAAGATTCATTTCTTGGCCCAAGCTATAGTTGCGAATCATGGATGTTGAGTATGCGAAGTAAAGAAGTAAAGGAGAAGAGATCAGAGGAAAGGAGAAAGACACCAGGAGATTTTAAAGTGGTTCGACCCAATTAGATACCTACGTCCAATGTTCACTCTCTCACTATTTTGGCAGGGTATTGGCCCTCAAAAGATTGCACGTACCTTTACAATGAAAATCTTCCTCTATTTATAGGGAAATGGGAGGTGCTTCAGTAGAACAGAATAAGACAAAAGTATACAGTAAACTAAAATTATAATGATGAACTACATTTAATGCGCCGAAGTCTCATTTAATGCTGCTGACAGTGCATTTAATGCGGCCGAAATTACATTAAATGCGGCTGAAACTATCAACCCTGAGCTCTGCCCGTGCGTGATTTCAGATGGCTAATCTGTGCGGGTTAGGTAAAGTTACCATAATCTTGGTTGTAGTATCTATTAGAGATGACGTGCATGACACTTCTTGAGCTGCATCTTGCATGACATCTTTGACTTTTGTTGACTCACGGTTTGAGAGGTATGGCGAAGATAACTCTAGCGAACAGAATATCCAGTTGAGCTGACGAATCATACGATTTTCTGATGGATCGGGAACCTTAAAAGTTAATGGGGCAGATCATGAATAAGTTTTTCCCGACCAGGCATAATATTAAGCGAACAGTTTCACAAGCGAGCATGCGTGCAAGCGCGTTTAGAAATCGTCGAGCAACCAGACAAACAATTCTGAATGAACAAATCCGAGCGCAATAGATCTGTCGATCACCCTTCGACGAACAGCTTAAGCGAACAGATCTGGCGAACAGGCATAGCGATCAACTTAGGCGAACAGGCATAGCGATCAGATTCGGGGAACAGGCATAGCGATCAGATCAGACGAACAAGCATAACGATCAACTTAGACGAATAGGCATAGCAATCATAATTAAGGATCGATATTGACCGCAGTCGTATGCAAGATAACGAACAGATCATGGAACAGGCTACCAAGTCTATTCACGAGTAGATTGGTGATTAGCGGAGAGACTTGGGATACGAGTAAAGTGGCTAGTCAGTCTAGCGAATAGATCAGCAGACAAGAGGTCAATCAGAAAGAAGGACAGATTGCTGAGCTTTTGGATTATTGGGCTCGTACTGTAGATCTTCCCTGACCTAATCGGCTTGATCGCTAAATTACCCATAATATATATATATATATATATATCAGACACTCTTTATCTAACTGTTGATATATTCCTATGTCAATTATACTATTAATTTCAAACTCAAATGTATATAAGATTTGATGAAAAAATTGGATAAAAATGGTGAATGTCTACTATTATTCTAAGAGCAATGCTTTGGTTAAATACTTTATATACAACAAATCTTTGTGCAAACTATAGTCGATTGAATACTTTCCCACTTCATATGAGGTCATATTGATAATGTGTAATTTTGATATATCCTTCTAGTTGTTAAGTAAATTGAGATACAAACCTAGGTGACATGGGTTCGTTCAAAGATGAACAAACCTAGGAATGGTTTGTCTTCTTCAAACGAACCCAGGCTTGGATTCGTTCAATGTCTCTTTTATTTTTCCTTTTTAATTTGTCAAGATTTTTATTTTTACTTTTTTATTTATTTCATATTGTTATTATTGCACCGTCCATTGATTTATACATGTCTTTTTTTATTTAATTTTTTCAACTATTAATCAAATTATTAATGTCCAAAATACCCCTATCAATTATAATTAATATTTAGTTTGACAGTTTTCGTAAGATTTGATGCATTTTCAAAATATAATTAAAATTTTGACACTTTCCTAAAATATAGAGATGAAACTAAAATTTACCCTTTGAAATATAGTATTTTTTTTTATAAAATAGTGCAATATTATAAGGAAAATCTCATATTTTATTATGTTACTTTTGTTTTCATCGGTAGTTTTGATGTATTCAAATCATGTTTTGGAAGCTTTTCAAGGATCCTTATGGCTCTTTTCTTGTTCTCCCAAGCTTAGCATCATACGCTGCTAAAAGAGCGCAACAATGAATATTCGATCACCAGATTTTCACCCAATTGAATTGGATTATATTAAGTTGCATTAATGTAAAAATTAATAGTTTCTTAGCTGTAATTTACTAGTTCTACACTTCTATTGGTTGTAATTGTACAATTACTTGCAGTTTACTAGTCACGTAGCAACAATATAATGGTTGTAATTGTAGTGTACACATATAATAGTTGTACTAAACTAAGTTCACAGTTGTTGTAAGGCCCCAATTTAACTAGATTCAAGACATTAATTGAAATTCAATTTATTGTTATTAATTTGGTTTGATTCCAGTTTTAGAAGTTTAAAAGTTTATGGATAAATATCTAATTAGATGATATTTTTAAAAAAAATTAAAAAAGCTGGGTTAAAATGAAAGAGGTTATAGGGGTTAAAATGAAAATTTATGTAATAATAATAATAATAATAATAATAATTAATGGTGGTGAGCCATACCATTTAAATATATATATGTATGTTAGTGGATGGTGTTAAGAAAGAAAAAATAAAAATAAAAATAAAAAGAGAGAGAGGGAGAGAGATAAGGTTGGCATTAGAAAAAAAATGAAGATGTATTTATGTCGAGTGAGAAGAAAGAAAATAATAAAAAATAAAATAAAAATAAAAGAAGTGACATGAGGCGACGGCTTTTGTGGTGTTTATCTCTTGTACGTGTATATATATAGGTGTTCATGCTAGAGATATAAGAAGAAGCTGCTCGGTAGCAGAAGAAGAAAAATAATAATAATAATAATAAAAGAAGAAAATGTGAAAAAAGAAGGAGAATGGGAAGAAGAAAAGAAAAAAAAAATTTGGCGTTTGAATTGTTCGGATAAGTAAATTTATTTTAATAAGATTTAGATTTCAAAAAATTAGTTTATTTTTCTATAAGTTTTAAATTGAATGTTATGTGATTTTAAGATGGATCCAGAATTATGAGAAATCAGAGAAAAACTCGTTTTAGATCCAAAGTTAAACAAAAGAGTTATATGAGTGGATAGTTTTATTTTAATTAAATTGATTAAGTTATATTTATTTATATTTCAGATTTTATTATTTATTTCAAGTAAATAAATTATTGAGTTAATTGATTTTATAACTTATAAATTATGTTTTATGGTTGAAATAAAAGTTTATTACAAATCCATATATATATATATATATATATATATATATATATATATACTTATCAGAATTTCAGTAAGAATTTCATGTTTTCGATTTGAGTTATTATTAGAAAATTTTAAGCATATTTTAAATAATATGATTTTGTATTTTGAGAAAGAATATTGATTTTTGTTTGAGAAAAATACATCCAGAATTATATGTATATTTAAAAAGAAAAAAAAAAAGATTTGAGAAATGAAAATAAAAATATTTTCAGAACACCAAGGTTGTACCCTCCCCTCTAACAGTCAAGTTGGCTTCACTTGAGTAAATCTAAAAGAATCGTTCAGCGCGTGTATAGTAGATTTAGAGTCATTGAGTTATCCAACACGTATATAACAAATGTTATCTCTCACTTTACGTGTGTGTTGAGTATTTTTATCACGTATTCTCATATTACAGGTTTTACGTTGTGAGTTAATCAATACAAAAAGAGATTTATACAGCACGAGATTTACAAAAAGAAATTCCAGAAAATGTTTGTAGATTTAGAATGATTTCTTAGTATTCAAGGAATTTTATATAAATAATAGTTTCAAAATATATTTTTATCAAAGTTATAATGATTTATACATAATTATGGTTTTATTTTTAAATGAAAATTATTAGTTGTTATCAGAAATATTTATGTTTCATTTAAAAATGTTTTAGAAAAGTTATATCCATTCACTGGGTGTTAACGCTTATTGTTTTATAAATTCATTTTTTTAGGTATTCGTCACAGATTCGTGCAGATTATTATATATCGTGAAGGAGGCCACATAATGATAAACAATTGCGTTTGTGTTTATTATTTCTTTATTAACTAGATTTCGTAAATGTATTTTCAAAAATAGTTTTATAGATGAATTATCATTTTACAGATATTTTAAAATTTTTATATATTTAGTTATGGTTTCAGCACGAGAAATTTTAAAAATTTTAGATTTGTTCAATTTACATTTCGATCAAAGTGATATTTAGAATTACGATAATTATTTTAATGTTTTTTCATAAATCCAAATTTTAGTCCACAAGATCCCAGTTTTCATGGAATCCTCCTAGACTAGAGAGAGGAGACGGGATGAGTCCCGTCAGCTGTATGAAAGGATGCATGACCCAAGTAGTTTAAATAGGTCTGTGACATGTGTTTCAAACCTAAACAAGATTTTTGTAGTTAAGAATTATAACATTGTATGTGTTACAATTTCAACACTGTAACTAATGGAATATAATTGGTCTACTAGAACTTTTTCCCACCCCCAACTGCTCTTAATTTTCAGAGGAAGCCCTATCTATCTGGAATTCTCCCTGCATCATGCGTGCTTAATTCTGGCTCGTTTCCGTTTGAATTTATCCAGCTTTCTTGTCAACTCTTTTATTTTTACTACTATATCAAAATTTTACCATCTTTTTCATTAAAATAGTCATCAAAATCCCATATATGCTCCGCGGATGACTCGCCTTGTTGTTCCTAATTTGTTCACCAACAAACAATTAAATCAGATGTACAGTTAGTGCTAAACATCATTCCTTAATTAAACATAAATATTTTTGCATATACATGTCTATCTTAATAGCACTTGAATTTCGAAAATATGTGTGTGTACATGTATGTGAATTGTATGCTAAGAATTCAAGAACTTGACATTAATTTGGTTACCAAATTGATAGATCCATCTAACGCAATGGAAAATTTTGGTATCACTTACTTGATTTGTCTCTATGTCAGACTTTTGAGGTTCATGATCTGTCTCATCCTTTCTGTGATTATGTTGCTCTGCTTCATGACCTATCTCATCCTCTGTGTGATTATGTTGTTCTGCTTCATCCTCACTTTTGGATTCCAAGCATGGCACCATCACCAATGAACCATCTTCCTAAATATTACACAAATTGTAGAAATGAATATTTAACAAAAATTGAAAGAATGAATCTATTTGTTATTTATGGAAGCAAACTATAAATTAGAATCCAATACTTGTTTAACAAACTTAACCATTGTATGTACAACTTTGTCAGTATCACTTTTCCAAATGGCTGTTGGATCAAAATCCTGCATCATATCACTCATGAATTAGTGAGATCAATATAATTACATAGCAACAAACATAGAGTTTGGATTAAACACGTGACTATAAAATTAATTATCTCGGATACCACGCATTTAATTTGAGCAACATAATTACATTCTTTGCAAAAGTAAACGTGATATTGCGGGTTCCCTTCTAGCTCACAAATATCACAACAATACTCAAATAGACGATAATTCGGTAATGAATCCAAAAGGGTGAGGTAACATTCATGACTTTCATGCTTCAAAGTATGTGGTATAGGAAAGCATTCAAAATGGAAGCATATGTCGCACTCCAAACACTTATAATATGTGCTGTGGGTATTTTTCGAATTATCTGAGCGGGCTCGTAAAAGCCCATGAGTTTAGTAGCCCAAATTGCTTGACCCAATAAGCAAGACCCAGTATAGAAGTTCGCAGTTCAAAGACTAATTGGATTATCAGCGAAGTCCAATCCGTTGACCTACTGTAACGACACCCAGATCGTTTGATGAATACTCCTACTGTAACGAGGTTGAGTTCATTTTAGTGAGTCCGTTTACTTAGTTCCAGTCCGTATTCTCTGAAGCTTCAGTCTGTTTTGACCCAGTTCACCCAGTGTCAGTCCAGAATAGTAATCTGACGTATCTTGCACGATAAGAAGGGTTATTCCATCTAATGACAGCGTAATTTGGGGAAATCTCACCTAACCAACATGGATTAGCGTCTAAACTCACGTTTTGACAGAGCTGACCTAACAAATATCAGGAGCATTAAATATAATCCAGATGCATTAATTGTAAATCATCATGTTATTTTGTCTCATTATTTTCCCCCCTCTATAAATAGGAGAAGATTTTCATTGTAATTTGACATATTAAGAGAAAACATTGCCATCACTTTGCATAAATATAGAGAGATAGTAGACGTAGGTAGATTAAAAGGCCGAACCACTTTAAAAATCTGTGTTATCTTGTTCTTCTTTGGCCTCTTTCTTTTGCTCTTATTCTTTTTCTTGTTTATGATCTTCTTATACTGCAGCATTGGGCTCGAAGAATCTCGTTGATTGGTTTTCCACATCAACAATATGTGACATCGCATTTGCCAAAACATCGCTCACAAAATTGCCTCCATTCTCTTGTCATATCTTCCACATAGTAAAAACAAATCGTGATAATGACAGGTATGTTTTAGAGCTCGTTGAAAGAACTCTGCACATGAAACATGTAGATCAAAGCTGCACTTTTGACAGCGTAAGCTGATGTCTTTAATTGCGCGCTGACAAACGTAACATCTATGATCATTTACACTCGATCTCTCAAAAGAAAAAGCAAGAAGAGGATATTGAGGTGAAGTAGATGTTGGAATTTGTCTTTTTGTGGTATTGCAATAGCACATTTAAGGCATTCATAGGTTGGACCACCAAGAGTCTCGCCGCAACAATGGCAATCAAGTACTAACCTGAATTTTTTTTGTGTAATCGCATAATTTTAGACCATGGTCGTGGATGGAATTGTATATAGTAGTGGTTTCCTTAGTAGTACTCTCGATCTGATCATCTTTAGATATTGTATGGCCTTGACTATGTTGCATTAAAGTGCATTTGACATCAAGATAGAACTAACACTCATTGCATTTCTAAGTGAAGTTGAAATGGAAATCTTTACATGCATCACAAATGCAAGGGGAGGGGTCAGAAGTTTGAGCAAGAAGAATGAAAGGATGAGCATTAAGTGGATGAAGTGAGTGGTGTTGTATCTCACAAGGCAATTCAGCGCATGATTTGTGCAGTTTGAAGTTGTGGCATTGTTTACAAACATAAGCAGAACCGTTGATGATCAATTCTTTGTACCTCATACAATACAAAATTACAAAGGCTTTTGCTTGCTTTGAATATGTTGTTAGGGTAATGTGTCATAAGAGCTTGTAATTTATAAATATTTAAATTAAATAATAAATAAAATATATTTATTTTACTCAATTTATGTATATTTGTGAAATGTTTGTTTCATACAAATATCATGTAACATTCATGATTACTTATGTAGTCTCAAGCTAAGTATATAAATGTTATATATAAAAGGATTTAGTTTGAGATAAGTAATCTAAAGAGTCCGTAGAAAACAAACAAAGCTGGATACTTTGCTTGTGGTAAATCTACAATTGCGGTTCATTTTGTATTTGATACAATGATCTTATCCGGATTCATTCATGTAACGACATGAAAATAAAGGTACTTTATATAATAGAGATTATATAGGACTGAACCACGATAAAATGACTTTCTTATTAATATCCGTTAAATAAAAAAATTTATATTTATAAACTAGATGATCATATATGGATTGATCTTAATCCTGAGTGTTTTATGAACTCCTATTTGTTGAGTCATATCTTTTGATTTACATGGGTGAGACTGTTATAGATTTATGGTCAATAAGCTTTGTACTTTAGAGATATGATTTAATAAGTGGCTGAGAACATTTTACACAATAATAGAATCCACTTCTTCTTACGAGAAGTAGATGAGTAATTTCCTTAAGTACTGATTCGAGTCTTGAATAATAAGAGCATTCAACTTTCTATATATAAATAAATTGTTGTTAAATTCATAAGTTGTTATGAATATATTGTTCATTAGAGAATCAATGATACTTAACGGAATAATATATAATTCGATAGGTATAATGGACTTTAATGACCTAGCTCTAATTATGAACAACTCGTGGAGGATCGAACCATATGAAATGATTAAATCGATGGACACTGAAAATTCAGATTGTATAAAATATCTACAATTTTGAGACTGAAATCTTAAGTTTTTAGTTGAGTAATTTTAAGATAATAGTGAATTATTTAATTAAAGAGTTTAATTAATAATTTCGATATTATTGGAGCTCAAATTATAGATCTATTTGATCCTCTTACTAGCTCACAACCACATATAGAAACAAAAGGAATAATATATTTTGATTGTCCAATTATATGTGTACATATAAATTTTATAAATACATTCACGTATAATTTAAATAATTTGATTATTTAAATATATGTAATTATTTAATTAATTATTAATTATTTAATTATTTGTAGAGGTTATAGGTTTAATTTTAAATTGTCATTAAATTATTTATGATTCAAAATCATTTAATTTAATGAAAAATCTTTTAATTAATGAAAATAGTAATTTAATTTAATTGGAATTAGATTCCAGATAAAATTAAATTAAATAAGTTTTAATTTAATAGGAATTAGATTCCGTATTAAATTAAAAGTAAAGTGTTCTAGACTAATAAGGAATTTAATTCCATATTGGATTTGAACTATGTTTTCCAATTTAAATAGAAAATTGTATTCCTTGTTAAATTAGAAAACTCTAATTACCATATTAAAAGGGTGTTTTATGTTGGTAACAAAAAAAAAAAGAGAAAAAAAAAGAGAAAAAAAAAGAGAATTTTTGACTACTTGAACAAAAAACTTTCATTAATTAAAAACACCATATTACCTCATCTCAAAAGAAATCAACAAAATCGTTTTTTTATTTCTACATAATAATCTTATATAAAAAGATTTCGTGATTTAATTCTTCGAGATTGTGTCTACATACAGTTTCTTTTGTGAAGAGTTAAAACAAAGAAGATCGGAAGGTGAAGAATCTACGAATTAAAAGGGATCATATCAATCTTCATGCAAGGTAAGATTCAATCTTATTAATTTAATTATTGAATTGTTATTATTAGTATCGATCGGACGTGTTTTTATTTAGATAAACATTTTAAAATACACGTTTCCGTATTAAATTTAAAATCAATTTTTTCTTCAATTGGTATCAGAACACAGGTTGCGCTAGTTTAATAATTAATTCAATAATTAATGAGTATCCCTTTAATTATGATTCTTGTATGTCATAGGAGTAGACATTAATTATTTTATAATATTTATATTTTTAATTATTCATATTGATTAATGAGATTTGCATGGATTGATTGTTAATTGTATGGTTTTTTAGCTAATTTAATTTGATTAAATTTGTAAGCCGTTTGAGGCAATTTTTTTACTTGGGTTTAATTTTTTTTTCGAAGAATTAAACGCGAAGAATGATGCACAACGGGGCTGAAATTTTGTTGTTGTTTTTTGCGTGAAAAAGTTGCAATTGAGTGTAGAAAATTCTGGATAGTATGTGGACTGGTTTTGAACCAGTTTTCTGTGCAGTTTGGTGGCTGTTTTTGAAACAGCTTGATGTGCAGTCTAGTTCAATAGTGCAGAAATCTGTATTTTGAAACAGTTGTTTATTTCTATAGTGCAGAATTTTTTTTTAAACAGTTTGATGTGCTGTTTAGTTCAGCAGTGCAGAAATCTGTTTTCTTTTTTTTTTTTAAACAGTTTGATGTGCTATTTAGTTCAGCAGTGCAGAAATCTAGTACGCGCATGGCTGTTGCATTCATATGCGCTAGTATGCTGTGATTGATGGGCTGGTGGCTGCGTTTGCACAGGCTGGTGCGGATGTATAAACCGGTTCTTGAACCAGTTTTTGTGTGTCATAAATAGACAGGTTTCGAACCAGCTAAAATGGCGCAAATTAGATCCTAAAATTCAAGAAATAGGCTTCTAGCCCAACCCATTTGATGGAGGTTCTTGATAATTAAATTGGATTTAATTTTGAGTCTAAGTAAGCCTATGAAGATCTTGAAGGCTACAAGTGAAGGCCAATGAATGTTTTGGTTAATTTTGTAATCTTGAAAAATTAGTTTTAGGTTGTTAAAGCCAAGAAGTTCGGTCAATCACATGTTGTTTATTTAAATTTTTTATCATGTGATAATTGAATAATTTGTTGTTAACATGATCATGCATAAAATATGTTATATAAAATAGAGAGTGTCTACTCGTTGTATTATAACATGATATACATACATGTATTATTATTTATTTTTCCATTTAAATTGTTTATTAGTTAAAGTAGAGATAATAACACATAGAATACAAATTTTATAATTTGTTAGGATTTTAGTTGAAAATCCTAGGTTAACAAATTAGAAATATATTATTAGTTTTAATGTGATTAAAAACATATGTTTCAATAATTAATATTCATAATGTGATTAGATTTTAAGAGTTAAAATTGGGTAATTCACATTGTTTTTAATCTAATTAAAGAGTTTAATTTATTTAGATTAGTAAACCAATTAGAAATATAGTTTTAATGTGATTAAAAAATATATTTCATGTAATTGGCTTATAATGTAAATTAGATTTTAAGAGTTAAAATTGGGTAATCTCTCATTAAATTTAATCTTCATAATTAAAAAGTTTAGATTATCTAGATTAGATCTTTTATAAATTTTTAAGAGTTAAAAAATTTTGATAATTTATTGAGTGTTAATAAGATAATGATTCTAGTAACATACTAATTCCTAGGAACTTAGATTAATAATCTAAAATGAAGACTAGGAATAACAAGTAGAAAACCCTAATCCTAAAATAATGAGTGGGAGAGGGATATATGATAATATATCTCACAGTCTCCATCATTAGTTCAACACTGTGAGATTTGAATGGTGTATTGAGACGACTTTGTTTTCGTCTTCCTAAGGGTGGTGTCCATTTAGGTTAATATCAAAGTTGTCTTCGTAAAGGATAGGATTTCTGGATGTATTTTGAGATTGACCTACCCTAAAGCTAGTAATTCTCAAGTTAAGTCCGAGAGATCTAAAATGATGGGTTACACTCATAAATGAATTAATTAATTGATAATTTAATTCTTTAACCGAAATAAGCGGTAGTCAAATTATATAGGAATAATAGTTATTTTGTTATATTATTTGATCAAGATTTTCTCAATTTAACATATAAATATTTGATCTACCCTAAGATGGCATGTTAGATTATCGTGGCATAGTAATTTTTTTTAGGATATTTCTGATTCATTATTCATCAATCATACATCATGTTTAATTTTATACTAAAATCTATTGATATTCGTATGAATGCAATTTTGAATAAAATATTTTGTTTATTTATTTTAGCAATGCCGTCACCTTTAATTACCATACTTGCCAATGATAAACTAAATGAGGATAACTATGTTAAATGAAAAAATAACATGAACGCCATTTTAGTCTGTAAGGACCTAAAGGTTGTCCTGACGGAGGAGCGTCCTCCTGAGCCACCAATAAATGTTGTGCGTAATGTATGCGAAACCCATCAAAACTGGGTTAAGGCTAATAAAAAGGCCCATTGCTACTTGTTAGCAGGAATGTTCGATGTGCTTGCTAAGAAGCATGAGTCAATGGCAACAACATCTGAGATGATGTAGTTATTACAGGGGATGTTTGGGCAACCTTCTGAGCAGCAGCGACACGAAGCTATTTATGCTACTATGACTGCTAAGATGAAGGAAGGGACATCAGTTTGAGAGCATATTTTGAATATGATAACCTATTTTAACACAACCGAAACTAATGGTGGGGTGATTGATGAGCCTAGCCAAGCAAACATGATACTGCAAACTCTTCTAAAGAGTTTTATGCAGTTCAAGAGCAATTATATTATGAACAAGCTACAGTATAATATTACTTAATTGCTTAATGAACTAACAACTTATGAGTCTATGAATAAGGATAAGACTAAGTCTGGTAAAACCAATGTTGCTGAAACATCCACCTCTAATAAGAATAAGAGGAAAAGGATCATCTGTAAGGCCAAGGCAAAGCCAAAAAAGCAACCTACCAAAAAAAAGAAGCAGAATGGCTCTAAGACTTCCAAACCCAAAAGAAAATATTTTCATTATGATATGGAAGGGCACTGGAAGAGAAACTGTCTAAAGTACCTCAAAGAGCTCAAGAACAAAATGAGAATGAAAAGTAAATATGATTTACTTGTCATTGAATCTTGTTTAGTGGAGAATGATATATTCACTTAGATAATTGATTTAGGAGCCACTAACTATGTTTGCTATTCTTTACAGTTGATTGATTCTTGAAGGGAGCTTAATGAGGGTGAGTTCATCGTCTGAGTTGGCACTGGGGATGTCGTTTTAGTTAGAACAGTGAGAAAAGTTAGACTTCAATTTTCAAATAGTTATTTTATTGTTTTGAACAATGTTTATTATATTCCGAATTTTAGAAGAAATTTACGGTTTTTAAATTGTTGGAACATAATTATTCAATTTCTTTTAGTAATAAAAAAGTTATTTTTTCTAGAAATTGGTTGAATATTTGTTCTGAAATATTAGAAAACAACATATACATGTTAAGATTGTTAACATGTAATTCACTGCTTAATGCTGAATTATCTAAAGTTGAAAAACCAAAAGCAAAGTAACAAAAGATTTTTCCCAACGATAATACCTATCTTTGGCATCTAAGACTTAGACACATTAATCCTGATAAATAGACAGACTGGTAAAAAATGAAACTTTAAGTGAGTTAAAGACTGGCACTTTATTTGTTTGCAAATCTTGTCTAAAAGGTAAAATGACTAATAGACCTTTTAAGACAAAAGGTTATAGAGCCAAAAAACCATTAAAGCTTATACATTCGGACGTTTGTGGTCATTAGTGTTAAAGTTAGAGGTGGTTATGAATATTATGTCACTTTCATTGACGACCATTCAAGATATGAATATGTTTATCTAATGCAACGGAAATCTAAAATTTTTGAAAAGTTCAAAAAATTTAGAGCCGAAGTTGAAAATCAATTAGGTAAAACATTAAAAGCTCTACGATCAGATCGTGGAGGAGAGTACCTTGATACAAAGTTCAATGATTACTTGATTGAGAATGTGATTATATCTCAACTCACAACTCCTGGAACACCACAGCAGAATGATGATGTAGAGAGGAGAAATCGAGCCCTACAAGATATGATGAGATCTATGATTAGCTTCTCATCTTTACCTAGTTCCTTCTGGAGATATGCATTGCCAATTGCAGTATATATCCTGAATGTAGTTCTTTCTAAGTCTATTTCTAAAACACTTTTAGAGTTGTGGAATGATCGTAAAATTAGTTTGCAACATTTTCACATATGGGGGTGTCCAACACATGTGCTGAAAAATAAGACTGGGAAGTTAAAACCACGTTCACAAGTTTGCTTATTTGTAGGCTATTCCAGAGAAACTAGAGGCTGATTCTTTTATGATCCTCAAGATAACAAAGTAAATGTATCAACAAATCCTACGTTTCTTGAAAATAGTTACATAAAAGAATACAAATCTCGAAGTAAGGTTGTACTTGAGGAGTTATTACCTTATTCAATCAGAATTCAATCAACAACAGTTGTTGAGAATAACATAGCTAAGACCACGTCTGAGTATCAGACAGACTTCCATCAGAATCATCTACCATCTCGGTGTAGTGGGAGAGTTATTAGACTACCAGTCTATTACAGAGAAATAAAAGAAACACAAATTGCTATCTCCGATGAGTGTATAGATGATCCATTAATATATCATGATGCAATGGAAGATTCTGATAAGGAAGAATGGGTTAAAGCTATGAATCTCGAGATGGAGTCTATGTACTTAAACTTAGTCTGGGAACTAATGGATCAACCAGATGGGGTAAAACCCATAGGTTGTAAATGGATCTACAAGAGGAAGAAAGGAGTGGATGGGAAGGTGGAGACCTTTAAAGCTCGACTATTGGCAAATGTGTATACTCAAAAAGAGGGAGTTATCTATGAAGAAACTTTCTTGCCAGTAGTCATACTTAAGTCCATTCGTATTCTTCTATCCATAACTGCATGTCTTGCCTACGAGATATGACAAATGGATGTCAAGACTGCATTCTTGAATGACAATCTTGATGAAAGCATTTATATGATGCAATCAGAGGGATTCATGATTCAAGGTCAAGAGCAAAATGTTTGTAAGTTGCAAAGGTCCATTTTGGGCTTAAACAAGCTTCTCGATCTTAGAATATTAGATTTGATACATCAGTCAAGTCTTATGGTTTTGAGCAAAATGTTGATAAACCTTGTATGTATGAGCGTATCATTGATAAGAAAGTGGTTTTCCTCGTACTTTATGTCAACGATATCCTTCTCATTGGGAATGATGTTAAAGCATTATCTGATGTAAAGAACTAGCTTGCTAACCAATTCCGAATGAAAGATTTGAGAGAGACTAGTTATGTTATTGGGATCTAAATCATTCGAGATCGCAAGAACAAAGTGTTAGCAGTGTCTCAAGCATCGTACATAAATAAAATTCTTGTACGCTTTGCGATGCAGAATTCCAAGAAAGGTTATTTACCTTCTTGGCATGAAGTTCATTTGTCTAAGAAACAATGTCCTAAGACACCTCAAGAGATTGAGAATATGAGACAAATTCCTTATGCCTCTGAAGTAGCCAGTCTTATGTACGCTATGTTATACATAAGACCTGACATATGTTATTCAATAGGAGTAGTCAGTCATTATTAATCTAACCTAAGATTGGATCATTGGGTGGCAGTAAAATGTATTCTCAAATATCTTCAGAGAATAAGAAACTATATGCTTGTGTATTCTGGTGAGAATTTGATTCCAACATGATATACAGATTCTGATTTTCAATTAGATAAGGATTCTCGAAAATCCACATCAGGTTCAATATTCACCTTAGGTGGTAGAGATATAGTATGGAGAAGTGTTAAGCAATCTTGCATCACTGACTCCACCATGGAAGTTGAATATGTAACAGCTTGTGAAGCAGCTAAGGAAACAGTTTGGATCTATAAGTTCTTGACAGATTTGGAAGTTATTCCGAATATGGATAAGCCAATCACACTTTATTGTGATAATAGTGGTGTAGTGGCTAATTTTAAAGAACCAAGAAGTCATAAGAGAGGAAAGCATATAGAAATAAAATATCATCTCATTAGAGAGATAGTACATAAATTAGGCGTGTCAGTGATGAAGATAGCTTCACAAGACAACAATGTTGATCCGTTTACAAAGACCTTAACGGCTAAAGTGCATCTAGAGGGTCTAAGATTACGAGACATGTCTCACCTGTTTTAAGGGCAAGTGGAAGATTGTTAGGGTAATGTGCCCTAAGAGTTTGTAATTTGTAAATATTTAAATTAAATAATATATAAAATATATTTATTTTATTCAATTTATGTATATTTGTAAAATGTTTGTTTCATACAAATATCATGTAACATCTATGATTACTTATGTAGTCTTAAGTTAAGTATATAAATGTTATATACAAGAGGATTTAGTTTGAGATCAGTAATCTAAAGAGTTCGTAGAAACTGAACAAAACTGGGTACCTTGTTTGTGATAAATCTGCAGTTGCAATCCATTTTATATTTGATACAATGATCTTATCTAGGATCATTCATATGGCGACATGAAAATGGAGACACCTTATATAATAGAGATTATATAGGACTGAACTACGATAAAATGACTTTCTTATTAATATTCGTTAAATAAAGAAATTCATATTTATCAACTGGATGATCATATATGAATTGATCTTGATCCTGAGTGTTTTATGGACTCTTATTTGTTGAGTTATATTTTTTGATTTACATGGGTGAGACTATTATAGATCTACGGTTAATAAGTTTCATGTTTTAGAGATATGATTTAATAAGTGGCTGTGAACATTCTACACAATAGTAGAATTCACTCTTTCTTGCGAGAAGTAGATAAGTAATTCTCTTAAGTGTTAATTCGGGTATTGAACAATAAGAGCGCTCGACTTTCTATTTGTAAATAAATGGAAAGATAAATTCATAAGTTGTTATGAATATATTGTTCATTAGAAAATTAATGATACTTAACAGAATAATATATAATTCGATAGGTATAACGGATTTTAATGACCTAACTCTAATTATGAATAACTCGTGGGGGATCGAACCATATGAAATGATTAAATCGATGGACACTGAAAATTCAGATTATATAAAATATCTACAATTTTGAGACTGCAATCTTAAGTTTTTAGTAGAGTAATTTTAAGGTTAATAATAGTGAATTATTTAATTAAAGAGTTTAATTAATAATTTCGATATTATTGAAGCTCAAATTATAGATTTATTTGGTCCCTTTACTAGCTCACAACCACATATAGAAATAAAAGGAAGAATATATTTTGATTGTCCAATTATATGTGTACATACAAATTTTATGAATACATTCACGTATAATTTAAATAATTTGATTATTTAATTAATTATTAATTATTTAATTATTTGTGGAGGTTATAGGTTTAATTTTAAATTGTGTCATTAAATTATTTATGATTCAGAATCATTTAATTTAATAAAAAATCTTTTAATTAATGGAAATAATAATTTAATTTAATTGGAATTAGATTTCATATTAAATTAAATTAAATAAGTTTTAATTATATAAGAATTAGATTCCATATTAAATTAAAAGTAAAGTGTTCTGGACCAATAAGGAATTTAATTCCATATTAGATTTGAACTATATTTTCCAATTTAAATAGAAAATTGTATTCTTTGTTAAATTAAAAAACTCTAACTTACTATTAAAAAAAGTGTTTTATGTTGGTAACAAAAAAAGAGAAAAAAAGGAGAGAGAATTTTTGATTACTTGAATAAAAAACTTCCATTAATTAAAAACACCATATTACTTCATCTCAAAATAAATCAAGAGAATTGTTTTTTGATTTCTACATAAAAATTTTTTATAAAAAGATTTCGTGATTTAATTTTTCGAGATTGTATCTATACACAGTTTCTTTTGTGAAGAGTCATAGTAAAAAAGATCGGATGATAAAGAATCTGCGAATCAAAATGGATCAATTCAATCTTCATGCAAGGTAAGATTCAATCTTATTAATTTAATTATTGAATTGTTATTACTAGCATCGATCGGACATGTTTTTGTTTGATTTTTTTTTTTTTACAATCCACGTTTTTACATTAAATTTAAAATCAATTTTTCCTTCACATGTCTCAAGACGAAACGGAAGGTCAAGTCATGTCGATGGCCAGGATGTTAGGGGTTCATGTTAAATGTCAAATTTAAGCTATCATAGCTTTGAACCTCAACAATTCTTATTATGATAAGTATTTTTTTTCTTACCTCTAAATATATTGTAAATTTGTTTATTTTTTAAATTTAAAATTATCTGAAAACTAATAAGTTAACATTTATACCATTTTTATTATTTATTGTTATGTAATTTTAATTAATTTAATACAAGTATTTGAAAATAAATAATAATATTTTTTATGTACATATTAATAATATTTTATCCATAAATTAAAATATGATTAAAAAATATAGTAGTATTAACCATATTTATATATTTAAATATATTAATATATTTAAGAAAATAACTAAAAAAATGAATGTTTAAATTGTAAATTAAAATATATTAGTTTAATTTCAAGACAATTTGAGATGAGATGGATTTAAGTTTTATTTTTCAGATTTAAATTTTACTTTTCAAATATATTTTTTGTAAATATCAAGAAAAAAAGAAAAAAAATTTGTGTAATATAAAATTAGAATAAAATTGAAATTATGTTATTTTGGGGATGATAGATTTATAATAAAAATTTTTAAATGTCATTAAATGATTTTTAATTAAACGAAAAGTTAAAAATTTTAACTTAATTTTTTTTAGCTATTTTTTAGTAGTTTAAGTGATTTGACTACCTAAAAAAACAAATGAAAATAATTTAATAAGTACAATTTAATATTATTAAATCTTAAATAGAAAAAATAAATTATCTCTAAAACAAAAATTGTTGACTTGGAAAAATCAACAAAATCAAGCGCTTGATCCCCACAGCTAAGGCTCCATAAACCATAATATATTTAGATGCCATAAATTAAATATGCCAACTTGCTAGGCGCCAACTAGTTAAAACCCCACGCATATATATTGTATAAATTTCTATTTATTAATATTTGTAAGGATATTAATAATATAATCAATAATCATTTTTTTAATAGATAATTAATCAATTCTTTTTCTAAAACCAAATCAATAATCAATTCTTTTCTTAGAACCATATCTTTTGTTTTTCTTTTTTTTCTGAAGATTGTTGACGAAGAAAAACCAACAAAATCAAGCACTTGATCCCTAAATTTAAGGCTCCATGATATATTTAGATTCGATTAATTAAAGGTGCCTGCTTTGCTAGGCCGTAGGCCCCAACTAGTTTGTTTCTTTGAAATACTGACATTCCTTAAAACAATCCCAAATTTGGGAACAATTACATAAACACCAATAGCCCCGCCAAATCAGGGACGGCAAGAAAGCACAAATAAACTAGTTTTTTTTTTTTTTTATTTAATTTAAATTAGGCGCCAACTAGTTAAAACCCCATACATATTTATTATATAATCTTCTTATGTATTAATATTTGTAAGGGTATTAATAATATAAGGTTTCTTAACTAATTTACCCGAATGTTATGACACATGAGTTATCAAAATTTTATTAATTAGTACATCATTTCATGATTTATAAGATCTTGATAATTCATATGTCACATCATTTGAATATGAATTTGGATAAAATATTTGAAAAGCATAACAATATTTAATAAATAATCAATTTTTTTCTTTTATATAATTAATCAATTCTTTTTCTAAAATCAAATCAATAATCAATATTTAAAAAAAGAACAAAAAAAGGGGAAAAAACAGATCACTAATCAATTTTGACTTGGTATATTTTGGAGTTTTTTAAGATATTATATGCATTGGTTGCCTTGAGAAGAATTGCGGGGGTTACGGGTTACTGATAAGCGCCACGGCACTCACGCCAAATTTCATGTTTTTAAAAGATATGGGCATATAATTATGCATATAACCCACCCATAATTTTGTACAAATTTATTTTGTGCCCTTTAATTATATTGTATATTAACTTATGGAGCCCTTTTGGCCCCATCTTTGCCTAAGACATTACTGGAATTTAAATCAGTATTTATTACCATTAAATTACATTCAGCTATAGTAATGTAAATGATAAAAATAATAAAATATATATATTTATTAAATCAGTTTGCAAATTATTTTGAGCACAAAAACTAATTTTTTATTTCAATTTTTAAAATTGCAAATTTAAGAACGCCAAGATAGAGTACGTAAAAAGTGAAATTTTCAAAAAATAACACCATCAAATGTGAGTTTTTGAACCAGCATTGGAAAACTAAAATAATTTTTTTGGTGTTATTAGGGTGCGTTTGGTGCACGAAATTAGATTTAACTATATTTAAGAGATGAGATTATATTGGACTAGATATGATCAAATAAGATTAATACGATAATATGTTTGGTATAGTATCAAATAAGACTAAAATATTGATGTCTTATGTTTGCCATAGTTGAAGAATGGATGAAGTTAAATTGGTTTAAATTAATTTTTAAATAATTTAAGTTATTTTAAATATTTTTAATTAAATTAAAATAAAATATTATCATCTAAATTATTTTAAGTAATTTTATTTAATTTAAGATATTTTAAATTAAATAAGTTAATATATTTACATTTAATATTTTAAATTACTTATAAACAAAATCTGTTATATTAATTACTAAAGTAATGCTAAACTTCTCAAATTGTTTATCCAAATCCATACTGAAATGATATTGTACATCTTATAAATCATAAGATGATGTGATAATTAATAAAATGTAGATAACTCAATAAAAAAATTTGAAAAACTTAATATTACTTTAGTTATTAAAATATTAAAAATTAAAAAAAAGGAAAAAATAATAAAAAGAAAACTTAAAGCATAGGACAAATTTGTTTTGTGCAACTGTAGGGATTGCATTTTGATAGAATTTACTTATCCCAAAAGCAATTAAGAAGAGAACAGATAAAATAAGTAAATCTATAAATAAGAATAGTTTGTAGTTGGCTCAAATGGAATTTGATAGAATTTTACAAGATTCTTTTGTATAAATGATTAAAAAATTTAAAAATAATAGTCTTAGAAAAATTTTTAAATTGTTATATATATATATATTTTAAATAAATTGTTTCTTTATATTGCTTCCCCACTATTCATACAAAAACATCCCCTCAAAATTTCAGTAAATGCTTAAGCAAAATGATTTTTTTTTTTAATAATAATTTATGGAATCTCTTTGTTTTTGTGGTCCATTTTCTTTCATTGCCGTATTAGAAAGGTCCTTGGACGTCAATTTTCAACCACATAAATTAAAACAAATATAGCAGGTTGCTTTTGAGTGGATCGATAAACAACAAAATTTAATGTAAAAAAAATATTTTGGCTTTTTAGATCTCTATTCAATTCTTAAAAGCATAAAAATTTAGACCTTTCAATAGATTCCATTAATAATTCCTAAGTTCTATAATTAATTTAATTTAAGTACGATTAATCAGACGCCCCAAAGTTGACCAGAGAAGAGAGAAACCATGTATACCCACAATAGCTGTGACTTCTAAGCAATTAACGTGTTTCCTCTCTGTTGCACATCCACTTACTAGTGACTAGTGAGCTGTGGATGAACTTTGGCTTCCCATTATCCTATTCATGTGACGAGAGTTTACAATAATCAATCTCATTAAAAAATATATCATTATTTAATCATTTAATCCTGGCTAGATATAAAAAAACTCGTGATTGATGAATGGTGGTATGGTTAAGTGATAAACTATGATCCCACTTAGTTTGTTGTCAAGGTCGTGAGTTCCTTTCACTTGGCCCATTTTAATGAGCACTTACATTCTCATTTGTGGTGGTTGCTCGCTCCCGCTTTAGGGAGTAGATCCCAAATACCATATCTCAAAGTTATATTACAGTTGATCTAATATATCCTAAACAATTTACCATTTCAAAAAAAAAAAAAAAATAGTGATTTGATCAACGTCAGATTTTAAGAAATATTTCCTCCTAGTTTAATACTAGTTTTGGGTGCACGTGCAAGCCACTTCATCTTCACTGCTACTTGGTAAATTATAATCATCATCTCTATTCGCTTCATTTCGATTGTTTCAATTCATCATCCTCTTTGTCATAGGAAGATCCATGCTTAGGATTGTGCTGCAAAAAGTCCAAGAATGTTATATATTAAATCAATGCATATTCAATTTCAATATTATAGAAGTTGAAGGAAAGTTTTAACATTCAAATAATTGATTGCAAATAAAGCAAAATTAAAACTAAAACTTATATTCAACCATTTAAGTTGTTACAATAGATACAAATTTAATTTTATTTCCACTATGAAGATTTAATGACATGGTAAGTCACAGGGAGGAAGGCTCACCTGGGTTGGTGGCGTATACAATTTTAGTTGCAAAGCCTTGGAATCCTATTCTATGGAGAATTCTTGAGCTACGTCTTGCAATAATTTAAGTTTGATCTTTTTCGTGTCAGACATCAGATTCAACCTCTCAATAGTCTATAAATATACGATTATGAATCCAAATGCAAAACAAAACAAAAAAATGGGAAAAATACTAATGTAAAGTCTTCAAAATCCTAAACCACATAAAAAGTACGAATGCAGCATACAAAAATCAACATTTGAAATGCATCAATAATCATCATTTTCATTTTCAACAAAAGGACTCCAAACAGACATTAAAATAAAAAATTTTACTAGACATGCTTCTAAACCCCAATCAACATCACTATTAAACAAAGTATAAACAAAAGGAACAACAAAATTATAACATAAAACATTCCTTAACATTATCTACACCAAATAGATAAGCTCCAAACCAACCTCACGATCCGTTGCCTTTACTATTACGTATGACCTTAAACATCACAACTACCTTCACAACTAAGAAACAACCTCCCAAAAGAGTTTTGAAAGAGAAAGAAAACAAACAACCTAAAAAAAAAAAAGAAAAAGCCATCAATATCACCGGTTTCATCTAAAAGACTCCAAACACTGTTAACTCAACACCCAACAAACTCATATAAAATACAAAATGCAGATCCAAATAAAAATAACAACAAATCCTTAGTCATTTTCTTTTTCATTAAAAAAAAGAACCATCATAGAAGAAAGTGAATGGAGAATCAACAAGTTAACATCATTGATTGTTCTCACAAAAAAGTGAAAACCCTTAAAAACTATAAAATATTATCGAAACATTTAAAAAAAAAAAAAACTAAAACTCTTAATGAAACGACATCAAAACCTCAAAACTATACTAAATTGTTTTTTTTTTTTTAAAAAAAAAAAAAAAAAAAAAAAAAAAAAAAAAAACACAAATGAAGACCAAAACAAATGAGCAAGGCTTCATACTATTAGACATTCAAAGTCTCATTACTTGACCTTGACGTTATACTTCACAACATATAAAATCAAAAGTCAATAATTAAAAAAATAATAATAATTCAAGCTCTTTGTTTCATCTCTTTCTCGCTCTCAATTTTATTAAAAATATTATATCATAATGACATAGTAATTAGCATGCCTTGTAATTGAGTCTCACTAGATAAACAAAAAGAACTTGTGGAAAAGACACAGTCATGGCAATACATAAACCTTCAAATTTAATAGTGTCAAGACATCAAATAAATGTCAATATCTGTAAACTGGAAATCTTCCTTACAAGCTATGCCATCCAATGTAGTGTACCGTTCATTGACTTGGCACTATTCATTGTTTAAAAGGCTAGGTGAGGCGTGAAAAACAAAATAAAGGGAAGAGAGAGAGAGAGAGAGAGAGAGAGAGAGAGAGAGAGAGAGAGAGTATTGACCGGATTTCAAAAAATTGAGCGAGCACAAGAGAGATAGAGAAAGGTTAGACGTGTTGCATTGTGGCGAGATTAGGAAGTTGAGGATTTTTTTTTTGGTTGATCAGAAATGTGAGGTTGTTTTTTCTAACATAAAAAGTCTGAGAATTTGTTGTTATCGGTATTTAGTTTTTGACTTTTAAATGGTATGAAAATATCTAGAATTCTCTACAATTTTCCTACTATTGAATCACATATAGGCCTACTGTTGGATCATATATGGGCCGTAAGTCAGGGACTAAATAACTTTGTTTATCTCCACCAAACCACACCTTAAGGTCTTTCAAAAAAAAAAAAAAAAAAACCTTAATGTTTAATCAATTAATTAATAAATAAACTAACATCCAAAATTTAACTATGATTTATAGAACTGTGTAAGCTAATATTATCTAAGTAATCTAACATATAAAATTCTCCAAAAGAAAAAAAAAAATCTAAAATTTCTAGAATGCTCATATTATCAAAGAAAACTAATAATTAATAAGTAAATGGTAGATGATTTATCAAGGTAAATTAATATCCAAAAATTCTAAAATATTTATATTATCACCTATAAATATGATTTACATATCCATTTATAAGTAAACTAATATCCAAATTTAAAAATTAGAACATTATTGAATTAGTTTTTTGATACTTATGTCTTTAATATTGGTTCTTACTATCTTTTTCAATGTTATGGAGGAGTTTGTAAATTATTTTTTTTTTTAAAAAAAAAAAATTCATCAATTCAAATTGAGGTGACTACCTCGCCTCATCGAGGCTTGATATTCTCACTTTGTCTTTCTCCTTTTAAAACATTGACACTATTTATTATAGCCTATGACAATGTTAAAACCTGAAATGCATGCAAAATCTATAAGGGCAAACAAAATTTTCTTTCGTAACTTAAAAAACAAATAAAATAAAATCATACCAGCTCTACAACTTTCTTGGATGCACCAAAGTTCATAAGCTTAATGCACCCTTTATTATCAACAAGAATGTTTGCTTCCTGAATCAAACATGCTCATTGTTAAATCAAGCAAGAGACAAATGTATAAAAGTCTCTCTTTAGAAGAACTAAATAAAATTACCTTAATGTCCCTATGCATAACTCCATTCATGTGAAGATATTCTAGTCTCAATAACAACTGTTTTGTATAGATTCTAATAACATGTTAATCAAACACAACCCACTTTAGCATTCCAAAGCACCTAGATTCTAAAATTGAACAACTAACAATCGATTATCACTTACAGACTCAGGGAAGGATCCAAATTTCCCTAATAGCAACAATATAGATCACTAGAAACAAATTCCAACAATATATTCAATGATTCATTCTCTCTTGTAGTTCCCAAATATCTCTAAATAACAAAATTTAGACAAAAACAATCACACATCATCCAAATACAATCAAATCTACAACAAAATTGAATATACCATTACTCACAATAATGTTTGGATGCGTAAGATTCTTTAATAGTTTCACTTCTATTTCACCAAAAAAAAAAAGTCAATTCTTTATTGAGTTCTTGAATGTGAGCCTAATATGTAAAGATTTAGATACAAATTAGTAAAACTCAAAAACACACTTCAAAGTTAAAGTCGGATACTGTTAAATGAACTTGATTGAAAATTAATTTTTTCAGAAAAAAAAAAAATATCTCCTGCGTTTTCTCTTTTAAGCAATGTTGGCTACAATTAAAACCTATAATCACAGCAAACAAATAAACAATTAAAAGAATCCAAAAACAAACCAATAAGCGTAGTTAGTTAAAATCATTGAATTGTTTGACGACGAGAAGCTCTTCAAAGTCCAGATTCATTCCCATATACACTCTCCCAAACGAGCCACACCCGATCAACTCACTTTTCCTCAACTGGATATGCGACTCATCGATTTTAGGAATCAATGGCAAAGCTAGCACTTAATTTTGGAGAACAGATCGATTTTTTATTTCAAAACAACCTTAACCTAACATTCTCGATTCTTCCCATTTTTATATATAATATAATTCGAGCTCTTCAGAAAGACCATGACTTGATCTCATTCAGTCCCAAGCATGAAGCTTTTCCGCTCATGTTATGCTCTTTTTATGTTGGTGTCCTCAGTCTTGCCTTTCGTTGTGTGAAGATAAATTATGTAAGGATAAAAAATCTCCTAAAACCTATAACCCACCAACTCCACATCATTACCATACACCCGGTATGGTTGATTCAACCACTCTATCAGTTATCAATTACAATGTCACTAAATTACTTATCTACCCTTTCATTTTCAAACAAACATCAAGGGCAAAAATGTCATTTCACTTTCAAGCAAATTGCAGGGTGTGAAATTCTGTCACTATTCACCAACACTTTTCCTTTTTTTTTTTTATTTTTTTTTTATATATAGTTAATAGAGATTCAAAGAAATAGAGAATGAAGAGAATTTTAATACATGGATGAAATAATAAGTCAAAATAAAAGCTTTACTTAGTATACATCAGGGTAAAACGATAATAAGAAGAATCAAATAATCAACTATTTAAAGTAATTCAAGATGTGTTGTATTAGACTTGATATCCAGGATTTTTTTAATAATAAATCATTTAACCCCAACAGATTTTTTCATGTCCAGTGTAATCATGCATCTGAATAACGAACCCAAGCCAAAAAGGAGAAAAAAAAAAGGAAAAGAAAACTGCATTGTCATCTGAGTCTTCTACTTGTATAGTATTGAACTCCAGATCATTAAGACTTTTAAGGTACACTCTACAAGGATCAATACTAACAACCATAGCCTACAAAAGAAGTACTCAGTTAGAACTATGGACAAACTTATCCATGATTTTTATATCAGATCAACCATCTAGTTTTGAACAATAAATAAAAGTAAAAAACATAAGATTACTCATTAACTAAAACATTTATTACCCCCAATATTAGTTAACACACTTTCATCGATAGGTTTACATATGAAATGAAAACCAAAGATATACTCAAACTGAGATTACTAAAAAATATTGTATCAAATTTTCCCGTATGCCACTATCAAATCAAGTTTTTTGGTATATGCATATCTTCCTCTATTAACATGTTCTCAATCGACCAGCTTGAAACTCAAGTTATGCACTAAAGCAGCAACATTTTAAGAGATTGATTAGAACAACAAATAATGCATTAAAAAATGAATAAATTTATCACAACATATCTGAACAAATTAATAATTTGTAGGGCATGAAAATGTCAACAATTAGACAAAGAATTACCTGAGTTCCATAAACTCCAGATATCTATTCTAAGTTACTTTTTCCAGTCTTTAATTAGACAAAGAATTATTTGAGGTCCATAAACTCTATACATCTGTTTTAAGATACTCTTTCTAGTATTTACCTAAAAAATTACCACAACTATTATTAGGGACACAAATTCATATATTTATAATCATATGAGCCCCAAAATTGTCAAAGTAAAGAGATAATGGAAACTTGTTGCATATTTTGGTTTTTATACATTCTTCTGCTACATAAATTGCATCACTTCCAATAAAAATCATATTAGCTCCAAATCTTATCACTTGTAAAATAAGAATTATAATTTTTAATGACAACAACTCTCTATAAGTTATGAAGTAAACAATTGTCAATATAAATCCCAAAATCTAAATATTAAAAAACTCAAAATTTAACATAAATGATTACATTAACAATCAACTAAAAAAAAAAATAACATATTTTTCTGCAGAATCCACGATCATATATTTAAGAAATATAAATCCTAAAATCTGAATGCAAGAAAAAAATCATGATTTAATATAAATAATTATACGAATAATTTCTACACAAATGACAGAAGAATAATCATCAAACTTAACTAACATGTGAAGAATTGATAGGGTTTATTTGCATTTTCTTTTTATTAAAAAAAAAAATCAAGAACTAATAGGATATTTTATCTCTAAGACATTGAATAAAGCCAAAAAAGAAAAAGTGAAAACACACCCGGTGGTTGTTTGGAAAGACAAAAGGTGTTTGTGTATTGATTTAGTCATCTTCATGTAAACCCAAAAATTTTAGAGTCTTATTACTAAAATCAACAGTAGTGATTGCCATGAGAAGAAAGAATGAGACCACAGACATATTTTGGTAGTGATTTAGAATAAGCCCCAAAAAAGAACTTACCTTGATAAGATGAAGTCTTAAGAAGCATCTGGATAAGATTCCTATTAGAGAAAGAGAGGAAAATGTGAAAATAATAAGAAAAGAGAAGAGAGCTATAAAAATTTGATGAAAAGATAAAGCCAAACATAATATCTTAAGGAAGTGGAATGAGAAAGAGAGAGGTATCACAAAGAGGCCATCCATCCATTCATCGTCACAAAGAGTTCATCCATCCATCCATTGCTCTTTTTAATTTTCAATTATTATTATTATTTTTTAGGGATCATATCTAGAATCTAATCGAGAAGGGTAAATATCTAACCAGCTAACCCTCTCTCTCTCTCTCCTTTCTTTCTTTTTTTCTTCTCCTTATTTCATCTTTCCCTTATCTTCTTCCTTATGGTGTTTGCCGACAAGCCATTCTATCTCTTTCTTCATTTCATTTTTTTGGTGGCACACATCATCTCTTCATGTAGCCATTTCTTCTTCTTCTTCTTCGCAATAGGTTACACCATTTCATTCTTCTTATTCTTCTTCTTTCGTAGTAAATTAAAACCCATTTTGCAGAACGACTTCTTCTTCTTCTTTTCATGCAACAAATCAAAGTCCCATTTTGTCGGTCACCGTACTCCTTTGCCGTTGGTCTACCCTTATCGCATGTTAAATGTTGGTTTTGTTAGTTTTGTAGGTCCTCTTCTTGTCTTTCTGTTATTTTGTTGCATGTCAATTTGCAGTAGTTTTGTTGAATGTTGAATGTTGATTGTTGAATGCTTGAATGTTGAAAATTGATTGTTGCTTATTGTTGGTAAAAAACCCCACTATCAATTTAGGAGAGATTGTTGTTGTTGTTTTTTTTTTTTTTTTGTTTAATTCTTTTATATTCTATTATATTTGTATTTGTTAGTGTTTATTATAGAGCTAGAATTGAAGTAGCCAAGAACTCTACAATTCTAGCTCTCCAGAAAAACTATGACTTGACCTCACTCAACCCTAAGCATAAAGCTTTTCTGTTAGTGTTCTGCTAGCGTTGTGCTTTCTCTGTGTTGGTGTCTTCAGTTGTTACCTCTCTCTCTTTGTGAAGACCATTCATTGACATTATCGCCACATATTGGTATGGCCGATTCAACCACTTTTTCGATTATCAATTATAATATCACTAAATTATTTCTCTACCCTTTCCTTTTCAAAGGAATATCAAGAGTAAAAAAGAAATTTCATTTTGAAATAAATTTTTAGGGTCTAGAATTTGATACTGTTCATGATTCCTCATCTTATTTTTTATATAGTTAAAATGTCACTAAATTACTTCTCTACCCTTTCATTTTCTAAGGAACATCAAGGGAAAAAAACAAATTTCCTTGTCAAATAAATTTTTAGGGTCTAGAATTTGATACTATACATAATTCCTCATCCCATTTTTCATGTAGTTAATAGAAACAGAAATAGATATGGTGCCAGAAGGAAAGGAATATAATATTGTTGCGGGTTTGCACCTTTGGCATTGAATTTGTCTTGCTGTTAGAGCACTACCCTCTATACGAAATAAAGGCAAATTTGTGCTAAGCATAAGTGTGCAAATATTTCAATCTTCACGTTACATGTGCTAATAATCCACACACACGCCCCCTAAGGCTACTCAAATTCCACCATAGTGTTGAATGTGAGGGTTCCAACTTCTACCATTGCTTGGAATGTGATTGGAATATTCATCTTGAATGTATTCCTCTACCAAGTAACGAGAAACATATAAGTCATGACTGCTATCTTACTCTTATGGATTCAACTAAACAATATAAACATTTGGAATATCGTTGTGTTGCGATATTTGTGAGGAGATAGGGAATCCCAACACCATATTTATTGTTGCGAGGAATGCAAGTATAATGCTCATAAACAGTGCGTGATCTCGGAGGTAAGTTTATGTTTATATCCATTAAATCGATTGCAAATAGGAGATCATTTATGTCTATATACAATCAGTTGTGCATCATGACATGAATTAAGAACACACATTGTTTTCCAAACAGTAGATTTTTGCTCTTAGGATGACACTTCACTAGAGATATTGTCATACTTGGAAGCCAAATGCAAAGATGAAGTGGGGGAACATAATAATAGAGAAGACAAGAGTGATGATGAATTGTTTTGCTCTGCTGCAGAGGAAATTAAGAGTGGGACGTAAGTCACTATTTCAATAAATAAATTTCTTCCCTGTTGAGTAATAATTTCCCATGTAGAAAAGTATTTTAAATGATACAATATTTGCATTGCTTTGATGTTTGATGCCAGTATATATTGTTAGGGTTATGTACCCTAAGAGCTTGTAATTTGTAATCGTTTAAATTAAATAATAAATAAAATACATTTATTTTATTCAATTAGATGTGCATTTATGAAATGATTGCTTCATACAAATATCATGTAACATCCATGATTACTTATGTAGTCTCAAACTAAGTATATAAGTGTTATGTACAAGAGGATTTAGTTTGAGATCAATAATCTAAAGAGTCCGTAGAAAGCAAACAAAGCTGGGTAATTTGTTTGTGGTAAATCTACAGCTGCGGTCCATTTTGTATTTGATACGATGATCCTATCCGAGATCGTTTATGTGGTGACATGAAAATGGAGGCACCTTATATAATAGAGATTATATAGGACTGGACCATGATAGAATGAATTTCTTATTAATATCCGTTAAATAAAGAAATTCATATTTATCAACTAGATGATCATATATGGATTGATCTTAATCCTGAGTGTTTTATGGACTCCTATTTGTTGAGTCATATCTTTTGATTTACATGGGTGAGACTGTTATAAATTTACGGTCAATAAGCTTCGTACTTTGGAGATGTGATTTAATAAGTGGCTGGGAACATTCTATACAATAGTGGAATCCACTCCTTCTTGCGAGAAGTAGATGTGTAGTTCTCTTAAGTGTTGATTCGGGTCTTGAACAATAAGAGCGCTCAACTTTCTATTTGTAAACAAATGAAAAGATAAATTCATAAGTTGTTATGAATCTATTGTTCATTAGAGAATTAATGGTACTTAATGGAATAAGAAATAATTAGAGAGGTATAACGGACTTTAATGACCTAGCTCTAATTATGAACTACTCGTGGAGGATCGAACCATATGAAATGATTAAATCAATGGACACTGAAAATTCAGATTGTATAAAACATCTATAATTTTGAGAGTGCAATTTTAAGTTTTTAGTGGAGTAACTTTAAGGTTAATAATAGTGAATTAATTAATTGAAGAGTTTAATTAATAATTCCAATATTATTGGAGCTCAAATTATAGGTCCATTTGGTCCCCTTGCTAGCTCACAACCACATAAAGAAACAAATGGAAGAATATAATTGGATTGTCCAATTATATGTGTACATACAATTTTATGAACACGTTCACGAATAATTTAAATAATTTGATTATTTAAATATAAGTAATTATTTAATTATTTGTAGAGGTTAAAAGTTTAACTTTAAATGGTGTCATTAAATTATATATGATTAAGAATCATTTAATTTAATGAAAAATCTTTTAATTAATGGAAATGGTAGTTTAATTTAATTGGAATTAGATTCCATATTAAATTAGATTAAAGAAGTTTTAATTTAATAGGAATTAGATTCCATATTAAATTAAAAGTAAAAAGTTTTAAACCAATAAGAAATATGATTCCATATTGGATATGAATTGAGTTTTACAATTTAATTAGGAAATTGTATTCCTTATTAAATTAGAAAACTCTAAACTCACCATTATAAAAAAAGTGTTTTATATTGGTAAAAAGATAGAGAGAAAAATAGAGAGAATTTTTGGCTACATGAACAAAAAATTTTTATTAATTAAAAAGATTTCGTGATATAATTCTTCGAGATTGTGCCCACACACAGTTTCTTTTGTGAAGAGTCATAGCAAGGAAGATCGGGTGGTGAAGAATTTGCGAATCAAAAGGGATCAATTCAATCTTCATGCAAAGTAAGATTCGATCTTATTAATTTAATTGTTGAATTGTTATTACTAGTATCGATCGGGCGTGCTTTTATATGAAAAAATTTTTAAAATACACGTTTCCGTATTAAATTCAAAATTCAATTTTTCCTTCAATTGGTATCAGAGCCCCGGTTGCGCTAGTTTAATAATTAATTCAATAATTAGTGAATTTCTTTTTGATCATTATTTGTTGTATGTCATAAAAGTAGGCACTAATTATTCGATAATGTTCATATTTTATTTATTTATGTTGATGGATTAAATTTGCATGAATTGATCGTTAATTGTATGGTTCTTTGGCTAATTTAATTTGATTAAATTTGTAAGCCGTTTGTGGCGTTTATTATTCTTTCGTTGTAAATCATAGATTTAGGATTTAATTATTTCCAAAGAATTAATCGTGAGTATTGATGTCAATGGGACTGATTTTCTGGGCATAAATTATTATTTGAAACGGACTATGTAGTGGGTGCGTTTGGTGTTGTCTGCTACATCGAGTGACCGTGCAAAGCGCTGTGCGACAGCTTGAGGCAGAGTCCAGATAAGGCAGTGCAAAAACAGCAGGCAGATGAGTTGTTGCACGCATGCACTTTGTGTGCATGTGGGCTGCACACCAGGCAGCAGCTGGCGTGCATGTGATGCACAAAGCTGCTGCCAGTTGACAGCCCAAATAGCTGCTGCCAGTTGGCAGCAGCTGGGCTGTTTTCTGGCAGCCCAATAACTGCTGCCATGTGGCAGCAGCTGGGCTGTTTTTTCCAGACAGCCCAAAAAGCTGCTATGACATCAGTTGAGCTGTTTCCAAGTAGCCCACATTCAGTCCAATTTCGATTTTTCTCGAATTTCGGGTTTCCGTTTCAATTGTAAATATTATTAAAAATCGTAAAAATTATCTAATCGTTATGGATAATTTTTATTGGGCTCAAGAATCAAGAATTGGGCTTATAGTCCAATCCATTTGATGGATATTTTTTATTATTAAATTGGATTTAATTTTAAGTTCAATAAAGCTCATGAAATCCTTAAAGATCTTGAAGATTACAAGTGAAGGCCAAGGAATGCCTTGATTAATTTTTATAATATTGTAAAATTAGTTATTAGGTCGTTAAAGCCAAAGAACCCGGTCAATCACATGTTGTTTATTTAAATTGTTTATCATGTGATGGTGGAATAATTTGTTGATAACATGTTCATGCATAGAATATGTCATATAGGATAGAGAGTGCCTACTCGTTGCATTATAACATGACATACATACATGTATTATTATTTATTTTTCTATTAAATAGTTTATTAGTTAAAATAGAGATAATAATACATAGAATACCAATTTCATAATTTGTTAGGGTTTTAGTTGAAAATCTTAAGTTAACAAATTAGAAATATATGATTAATTTTTAATGTGATTAAAAACATATATCTCAATAATTGGTATTCATAATGTGATTAGATTTTAATAGTTAAAATTGGGTAACTCACATTAGTTCTAATCTAAATCATTTAAAGAGTTTAATTTATTTAGAATAGTAAACCAATTAGAAATATAGTTTTAATGTGATTAAAAGAAATATTTCATATAATTGGCTTATAATGTGGATTAGATTTTAAAAGTTAAAATTGGGTAATCTCACATTAAATCTAATCTTTATAATTAAAGAGTTTAGATTATCTAGATTGGATCTTTCAAAATAAATTATTTTTTAAGAGTTAAAAATCTAGTAATTTATTAGGTGTTAATAGGATGTTGATTCTAGTAACACACTAATTCTTAGTAACTTAGATTATATTAATTAGTCGTTAGTAATCTAAGATAATGACTAGGAATAATATGTAGAAAACCCTAATTCTAAAATAATGAGTGGGAGAGGGATATATGACAATTTATCCCACGGTCTCCATCATTAGTTCAACACCGTGAGATTTGAATGGCGCCTCGAGACGGCTTTGTTTTCGTCCCCCTAAGGGTGGTGTCCATTTGGGTCAATATCAATGTTGACTTCCTAATGGATAGGATTTCTGAATGTATTTTGGGATTGACCTACCCTAAGGCTGGCAATTCTCAAGTTAAGTCCAAGAGATCTGAAATGATGGCTTACACTCATAAAAGAATTAATTAATTGATAATTTAATTCTTTGACCAAAATAAACGGTAGTCAAATTATATAGGAATAAGAGTTAGTCTATTATATTATTTGACTGAGATTTTCTCAATTTAACATATAAATATTTGATTTACCCTAAGGTGTCATTTATTTGTAGCATGTTAGATTATCGTGGCATAGTAATTCTTTTTAGGGTATTTCTGATTCATTATTCGTCAATCATGCATCACGTTTAATATTATGCCAAAATCTATTAATATTCGTATGAATGCAATTTTGAATAAAATATTTTGTTTATTTATTTCAGCAATGCCGTCACCTTTAATTACTATACTTGCCAATGATAAATTGAATGGGGATAACTATGTTAAATGGAAAAATAACATGAACGCCATTCTGGTTTGTGAAGACCTAAAGTTTGTCTAGACAGAGGAGCGTCCTCCTGTGCCACCGGCAAATGCTGCGCGTAATGTACGCGAAACCCATCAAAATTGGGTTAAGGCTAATGAAAAGGCCCGTTGTTACCTATTAGCAGGAATGTCCGATGTGCTTGCTAAGAAGCATGAAACAATGGCAACAGCATCTGAGATGATGTTGTCATTACAAGGGATGTTTGGGCAACCTTCTGAGCAGCAGCGACACGAAGCTGTTTGTGCTGCTATGACTGCTAAGATGAAGGAAGGGACATCAGTTCGAGAGCATGTCTTGAATATGATGACCTATTTTAACACAACCGAAACTCATGGTGGGGTGATAGATAAACCTAGCCAAGTAAGCATGATACTGCAAACTCTTCCAAAGAGTTTTATGCAGTTCAAGAGTAATTATGTTATGAACAAATTGCAATATAATATTACTCAATTGCTTAATGAATTAACAACTTATGAGTCCATGAATAAGGACAAGACTAAGTCTGGTGAAGCAAATGTTGCTGAAACTTTCACCTCTAATAAAAATAAGAGGAAAAGGACCACCAGTAAGGCTAAGGCAAAGTCCAACAAGCAAGCTACCAAAAAGAAGAAGCAGAAGGGCTCTAAGATTTCCAAACCCAAAGGAAAATGTTTTCATTGTGATGTGGAAGGGCATTGGAAGAGGAACTGTCCAAAGTACCTCGAAGAGCTCAAGAACAAAAAGAAAATGAAAGGTAAATTTGATTTACTCGTCATTGAATCTTGTTTAGTGGAGAATGATATATTCACCTGGATAATTGATTCAGGAGCCACTAATCATGTTTGCTCTTCTTTACAGTTGATTGATTCATGGAGGGAGCTTGATGAGGACGAGTTCACCATGCGAGTTGGCACTGGGGATGTCGTTTCAGCTAGAGCAGTGGGAGAAGTTAGACTTCAATTTTTAAATAGTTGTTTTATTGTTTTGAACAATGTTTATTATATTCCGAATTTTAGAAGAAATTTGATTTTAGTTTCTAGATTGTTGGAACATAATTATTCAATTTCTTTCACTAATAAAGATGTTATTATTTCTAGAAATGGGTTGAATATTTGTTCTGGAATATTAGAAAATAACATATACATGTTAAAGTCGTTAACACGTAATTCACTGCTCAATGCCGAATTGTTTAAAGTTGAAAAACCAAAAACAAAACGACAAAAGATTTCTCCAAATAATGATACTCATCTTTGGCATCTAAGATTTGGACACATTAATCTTAACAGAATAGACAGACTAGTAAAGAGCGGAACTTTAAGAGAGTTAAAGATTGGCACTTTACTTGTTTGCGAGTCCTGTTTAGAAGATAAAATGACCAAGAGACCTTTTAAGACAAAAGGTTATAGAGCCAAAGAACCACTAGAGCTTATACATTCAGACGTTTGTGGTCCAATAAATGTTAAAGCTAGAGGTGGTTATGAATATTTCGTCACTTTTATTGACGACTATTCAAGATACAGGTATGTTTATCTAATGCAACGGAAGTCTGAAACTTTTGAAAAGTTCAAAGAATTTAGAACTGAAGTTGAAAATCAATCAGGTAAAACATTAAAAGCTCTACGATCAGATCGTGGAGGAGAGTACCTTGATACAGAGTTCAAGGATTACTTGATTGAGAATGGAATTATATCCCAACTCACAACTCCTGGAACACCACAGCAGAATGGTGTTGCAGAAAGGAGAAATCGAACCTTGCAGGATATGATGAGATCTATGATTAGTTTTTCATCATTACCTAGTTCTTTCTGGGGATATGCACTGCAAACTGCAGTATATATCCTGAATGTAGTTCCTTCCAAGTCTGTTCCTAAAACACCTTTAGAGTTGTGGAATAGTCGCAAAACTAGTTTGCAACATTTTCGCATATGGGGGTGTCCAGCACATGTGCTGAAAAATAAGACTGGGAAGTTAGAACCACGTTCACAAGTTTGCCTATTTGTAGGCTACTCCAGAGAAACTAGAGGCGGATTCTTTTATGATCCTCAAGATAATAAAGTGATTGTATCGACAAATGCTACATTTCTTGAAGATAATTACATAAAAGAACATAAACCTCGAAGTAAAGTTGTACTTGAGGAGTTATTACCTGGTTCAACCAGTATCCAATCAACAACAGTTGTTGAGAACAACATAGTTAAAACCACGTCTGAGCATCAGACAAACTTCCATCAGAATCATCTACCATCTCGTCGTAGTGGAAGGATTATTAGATTACCAGTCCGTTACAGAGAAATCGGAGAAGCACAAATTGCTATCTCTGATGAGTGTATAGATGATCCATTGACATATCATGATGCAATGGAAGATTCTGATAAGGAAGAATGACTTAAAGCTATGAATCTCGAGATGGAGTCTATGTACTCAAACTCAGTCTGGGAACTTGTGGATCAACCAGATGGGATACAACCCATAGGTTGCAAATGGATCTACAAGAGGAAGAGAGGAGTGGATGGGAAGGTGGAGACCTTCAAAGCTAGGCTAGTGGCAAAGGGGTATACTCAGAAAGAGGGAGTTGACTATGAAGAAACTTTCTCGCCAATAGCCATGCTTAAATCCATTCGCATTCTTCTATCTATAGCTGCATGTCTCGACTATGAGATATGGCAAATGAATGTCAAGACTGCATTCTTGAATGGCAATCTTGATGAAAGCATTTATATGATGCAACCAGAGGGATTCGTGATTCAAGGTCAAGAGCAAAAGGTTTGCAAGTTACAAATGTCCATTTATGGGCTTAAGCAAGCTTCTCGATCTTGGAATATTAGATTTGATGCATCGATCAAGTCTTATGGTTTTAAGCAAAATGTTGATAGACCTTGTGTATACAAGCGTATCATTGATAAGAAAGTGATTTTCCTCGTACTTTACGTTGATGATATCCTACTCATTGGGAATGATGTTGGAGCATTATCTGATGTAAAGAACTGGTTTACTAACCAATTCCAAATAAAAGATTTGGGAGAGGTGTCGGTGATGAAGAAAGCTTCACAAAATAACCATGCTGATCCGTTTACAAAGACCTTAACGACTAAAGTGTTTAAAGGTTATCTAGAGGGTCTAGGATTACAAGACATATCTCATCTGCTCTAAGGGCAAGTGGGAGATTGTTAGGGTTATGTGCCCTAAGAGTTTGTAATTTGTAATCGTTTAAATTAAATAATAAATAAAATATATTTATTTTATTCAATTAGATGTGCATTTATGAAATGATTGCTTCATACAAATATCATGTAACATCCATGATTACTTATGTAGTCTCAAACTAAGTATATAAGTGTTATGTACAAGAGGATTTAGTTTGAGATCAGTAATCTAAAGAGTCTGTAGAAAGCAAACAAAGCTGGGTAATTTGTTTGTGGTAAATCTACAGCTGCGGTCCATTTTGTATTTGATACGATAATCCTATCCGAGATCGTTTATGTGGTGACATGAAAATGGAGGCACCTTATATAATAGAGATTATATAGGACTGGACCATGATAGAATGAATTTCTTATTAATATCCGTTAAATAAAGAAATTCATATTTATCAACTAGATGATCATATATGGATTGATCTTAATCCTGAGTGTTTTATGGACTCCTATTTGTTGAGTCATATCTTTTGATTTACATGGGTGAGACTGTTATAAATTTGCGGTCAATAAGCTTCGTACTTTGGAGATGTGATTTAATAAGTGGCTGGGAGCATTCTATACAATAGTGGAATCCACTTCTTCTTGCGAGAAGTAGATGTGTAGTTCTCTTAAGTGTTGATTCGGGTCTTGAACAATAAGAGCGCTCAACTTTCTATTTGTAAACAAATGGAAAGATAAATTCATAAGTTGTTATGAATATATTGTTCATTAGAGAATTAATGGTACTTAATGGAATAAGAAATAATTAGAGAGGTATAACGGACTTTAATGACCTAGCTCTAATTATGAACTACTCGTGGAGGATCGAACCATATGAAATTATTAAATCAATGGACATTGAAAATTCAGATTGTATAAAACATCTATAATTTTGAGAGTGCAATCTTAAGTTTTTAGTGGAGTAACTTTAAGGTTAATAATAGTGAATTAATTAATTGAAGAGTTTAATTAATAATTCCAATATTATTGGAGCTCAAATTATAGGTCCATTTGGTCCCCTTTCTAGCTCACAACCACATAAAGAAACAAATGGAAGAATATAATTGGATTGTCCAATTATATGTGTACATACAATTTTATAAACACGTTCACGAATAATTTAAATAATTTGATTATTTAAATATAAGTAATTATTTAATTATTTGTAGAGGTTAAAAGTTTAACTTTAAATGGTGTCATTAAATTATATATGATTAAGAATCATTTAATTTAATGAAAAATCTTTTAATTAATAGAAATGGTAGTTTAATTTAATTGGAATTAGATTCCATATTAAATTAGATTAAAGAAGTTTTAATTTAATAGGAATTAGATTCCATATTAAATTAAAAGTAAAAAGTTTTAAACCAATAAGAAATATGATTCCATATTGGATATGAATTGAGTTTTACAATTTAATTAGAAAATTGTATTCCTTATTAAATTAGAAAACTCTAAACTCACCATTATAAAAAAAGTGTTTTATATTGGTAAAAAGATAGAGAGAAAAATAGAGAGAATTTTTGGCTACATGAACAAAAAATTTTCATTAATTAAAAAGATTTCGTGATATAATTCTTCGAGATTGTGCCCACACACAGTTTCTTTTGTGAAGAGTCATAGCAAGGAAGATCGGGTGATGAAGAATTTGCGAATCAAAAGGGATCAATTCAATCTTCATGCAAAGTAAGATTTGATCTTATTAATTTAATTGTTGAATTGTTATTACTAGTATCGTTCGGGCGTGCTTTTAAATGAAAAATTTTTAAAATACACGTTTCCGCATTAAATTCAAAATTCAATTTTTCCTTCATATATATATCTATATATATATTTAAATAATATCATATTTGTATTGCTTTGATGTTTGATGCCGGTATCTGGATCAAGTGGTGGGAGATCTTGAGGTAGAGATTGGAAAATTAACAACAAAGTTAGTAGGGCTAACAGCAGAGTTCGACTCCAAAGAAAGGAAGAGGTCAGACGAATGATACTTGACAGGATACCAAGCTTAAATTTCAAATTCTTCAAGGCCTCCAGCTTGGCAGCACGCTTGAAAGAAGGGCCCTAGGCCTGTGTAGGGGAAGTATCCGCCGGGGCCCATTAGTTTTGGGCCTAAATTTCTTTGTTTTTCTTTATTAAAGTGAGAATAATACCCTATATTAAAATATAAAAATAAATGAATTATTGTGTTTTCATTTTTACTGATTTATTTCCAGCAGCTTTTGAAGATAATGAAAATTCATTAATTATGTTGGTTACAACTTTTCTTTAAACCCGTTGCTATTATTCATTGTGATGACCTCCCATCTTTATTAGATTCATGAAACTCATCAAACCTTCCTAACGCCATACCCTACCAATACTTGAATCAATAGAAATATATAGACATTCAAGTCTCAATCATGGTTCCACACGAAATCATCAACCCTCCATAAATGAAAGTCAGGTTAATTAATGGGTGTAAAGCACTTTCCTCTTCCATTTCTCTCTCACCAAAAATCAATGAAATTCTCAGCATCTTTCACCATAGAATCTTAAAAACAATAAACAAGGTACTTAAATAGGTCGAGACTATGTAAAAATAATTGCAGAAAGACTATTTTTGGTAATAAATGGGGTGTATGTTTAGATTATATATTTTGAAAAAAGAAAATAATGGGGTAAACTAATTAAAAGGGATATTTGAGAAGTGCAAATATCGCCACTCGAAAATATATCATTACTTAATCCTAACTCAAAATGCGAGCAAATATTGTCACTCGAAAATATATATTATAACTTTATTTTAGCTCTAATATATTTACTAGGTTTATAGAATACTTGAGTTAAAAAAAAATGTTTATTCATATATGAATATATTTGTCTTATGATATCTTTTTTTTCTTAATGAAATTATTATTTAAATATTAAAAACATAATAAAACAGGTTTTATGATAAATTTAAAAATTATTGATATAAAGGGACCTATTGTTTTAAACAAAAAAAGGGATAAAATCGTCCATTTCCCATTTTACGCTGGATCTTTGAGAAGTCCGGGCTGGCCCTTTCTGTGAAAGTGAACTCTTTTGAGGGCCACTGTATTCACATTTTACACCCCCATTCCATTCAATCCACATTTTACTCCCCATTGGGCCATTAGATCTACAATTCATGGCAATCCACCAATTTAGGAGACTGAAAACTCATGGATTGATGGGATATGTAAGGTGGGATTTGATGGGATGAGATCAGAGGAAAACTCGAAGTCACAAAATGGAAAGGAAATTTTCGTTCTCAGACTCACGTGAGAGAAATATTTTAATGAGGTTAATAACTTTATAAATTAGTAAATAAATTTTATTATTTTTTATAGTTCATTTTATATGTACTATTTATATTTTTAATGATTAATTTATTATATTTTATTTAGATTTAATTGGACATGTAAATAAATATTTCACATTCCAACTTGCATGCAAATTTACATCCAACTTGTATAAAGTTTAATTACACTGCTAGTCTATATTAATTATACTATAGTCTCGGTCATAATGTGTCAACTAATTAATTAAAAAGATTCTTTACGATTTAAAATATAAATCGTGATAGAAGGTAGAATATCTAATTATTACTCATTATGTTTTCGTGTTATATACCATATACTTTCTAAAAGTAGATGAGGATTCCCCAAGGAGCCGTTTGATAAATTAGCCAAGGTTTGCAGCATATTAAACTGCTAATCTAGATTTAAAATAAATTTAAGATGTCTTTATTTGTACACGGGGTCATGTGAGTTCACATAACATAGCAGAAAATTTTTACTTTATTACGTGGAGCAATACCAACTATCAATACAAATAACTTAACCATAGTGAAGGAGAACTAAGAAAGGAAAGAAACCATAAAAAACCTAAGAAAATGGCGAATCCAATCCCGGAAAGCAGGAAGATATTGCTTGAGTGGAATATAAGAGATGTCTTTGCTTTTATAAAATTAACCCCAAATTGAAGTGCACAAAACGCTCACGACCTGGAGTTAAAGTTGACGGACTGTGCTGGAGTCTGCTTGGAGTGGAGCCGCGAGCGATTTGGATCTTTAAGGAGACGGATAGAATCCAAGCAAAAGCTGATTGAAAACTTGTACTGTAAGGTGTCGGCGGAAGGAGTTATGGAGGAAATTAAAAGGCAGGAGAAGGAGCTGGAGGAATGGCTGGCCAAGGAGGAGCTTTATTGGCGTCAAAGATCGAGAGCGGATTGGTTGATGGCAGGAGACCGGAACACAAGGTTCTTCCATGCCAGGGCTACAGCGAGGAGGAAGAAGAACACAATCTTCAGGCTGATAAGGGAGGATGGTGGAGTGGCGGTTTCTGAGGAGGATATTGGAAGAGTAATGCGTGATTATTTTGGTAAGTTATTCCTGTCTTCTTCTCCTTCTTCTGTCGAGATCGAAGTAGCATGTAGGGGTATTAAGAATGACCTGAGTGAAGATCAGAAGAGAGACTTGCTGGAACCGTTTAGAGCAGAAGAGATTAAAGAGGCTGTTTTTGCTTTGGGCTCGACAAAGGCTCCGGGGCCGGATGGTTTCCAGGCGCTATTCTTCCAGAAAATGTGGGATGTGGTAGGGAAGGATGTCACGGCTGTTTGTCTCAAGATCTTAGAGGGTGAAGCTTCCGTTAGAACTTTTAACAGTACAAATGTGGTTTTGATCCCAAAGACTAAGAACCCTGAAAGAGTTAAAGACTTTAGACCGATCAGCCTCAGCTCGGTGGTGTATAAGGTGGTTACTAAAGTGTTGGCCCTCAGAATGAAAGCAGTCCTCCCAGATGTGATTGCGGATAACCAGTCAGCTTTTGTTCCAGGGAGGCAGATCTTTGATAATGTCCTAGCCTCTTTTGAAATGATTCACACCATAAACAGGCGAAAAAAAAGGAAGAAAGGTCTGATGGCAATCAAATTGGACCTAAGCAAGGCGTATGACAGGGTGGAGTGGGTCTTTTTGGAGGCGATTATGTGGAAAATGGGGTTCCCTACAAAGTGGGTTAAGCTAGTAATGGACTGCGTCTCCACTTCGGAAATAAATCTCCTTATTAATGGTCAGCCGGCGGGAAGTATCTCACCCTCTAGGGGTATTAGGCAGGGGTGTCCCTTGTCCCCGTACCTGTTCCTGCTATGTGCCGAAGCTTTTTCAGGAGGGGTGAAGCTCGCTGAAAGGGGGGGGAGAGGACTGGGTATTAGGTGCGGTAGATCGGGGCCGATCGTGAGCCACCTTCTCTTCGCTGACGATAGCATTCTCTTTTGTAAGGCCTCGGTGGCTAACTGCCTTCTAATCAAGAAGGTCTTGAGTTCATATAGCAGAGGCTCAGGTCAGCATATAAATATGGAGAAGTCGGCGATCTATTTTAGCGGGAATGTGGATGGCAACCTGAGAAAGGAGATTTTCAAGCTTCTGGGCATGGAAAACGCTGGTAGTCATAGGCAGTACTTGGGGCTTCCCTCCTTAGTGGGCAGAAATAAATCCAAAGCCTTCGCTGAGATTGTTGACAGGGTTGGCAGCAAGCTGAAGGGCTGGAAGAGTCATCTCTTCTCGTAAGGGGGGAAAGAGATCCTGATTAAAGCCGTTTTGCAAGCCATTCCAACTTACACGATGAGTATCTTTCGCCTGCCCTCTTCTCTGTGTCAGGAGCTAGGTTCGCTTGCGTCCAAGTTTTGGTGGGTATGAAAGATGGGAAAAGGAAAGTGAGCTGGGTCAGTTGGGACAGGATGTGTAGGCCGAAGTCGTTAGGAGGGTTGGGGTTTAAAGACCTATCACTTTTTAATCAATCTTTGCTAGCCAAGCAGGCGTGGAGGGTCGTTGTTAATCAGCATTCCCTGGCAGCGCGAGTGTTAAAAGCCAAATATTTTTCGAATGGTGATTTCTTGCAAGCTCCAATGAGGCGAGGCGCGTCTTATGCGTGGAAGAGTCTTTTGTGGGGTAGAGAGCTTCTAAAAAAGGGGTGGATTTGGAAGGTGGGGAATGGGGATGACATAGATGTTTTTGAGGACCCGTGGATTCCTAGACCGAGTTCCTTTTCTGTGGTGTCGCCTAGACGAGGAGCCCCCATGAAGGTGGCAGAATTGATAGATCAGGAGAGGCACAAATGGGACATCCAGAAGATCAATGAGGCGCTGCTTCCGGTTGACAGGGACCAAATCCTAGCCATACCTCTGAGCTGTAGAGACGTTAAGGATAGCAGGTGGTGGTTCTTTGATAAACGAGGCATGTTTTCTGTTAAGACTGGGTATCGGGTAGCTTTTGAGGAGCGGGCTAGAGAGGAGGCTTCGTCCAGCGCGGTGGATGACTCTCAGAAGTGGTGGGGGACCCTCTGGAGTTTAAATATTCCTCCAAAGGTTAAGATTTTCGTCTGGAGAGCTTGTCAGGAGGCCCTCCCGACGAAGGCGAATTTGCTCGTCAGGAATATTTCTCGAGATGGGGTATGTGAGGGATGCTTGAGGGGGGTTGAGACAGGTTTCCATGCGTTGTTCATCTGTAAAGAAGCAGAGCAGGCTTGGGGCTCCTGTGAGGTGCCTATAAGAGGCCTGATTACTGGAAGTAAAAATACTCTGGACCTGATGTCGACTGTGCTGAGACTGCATGGGAGGAACCGACTGGAGTGTGTGTGCATGGTGATGTGGGGTTTATGGGGGAGGCGTAATTTTAAATTGCATAATTTTGGGAAGATAGCGCCTGAGGACGTTTATGGTAAGGTTTTGGGTCTGTTGGATGAGTATCAGCAGACCAACAAGGCCCTGTCTCCTATATCTGTCCAAAATGTGTGTGCCAAGTCTGTTTGCTGGAGCTCTCATTCAGTTGGGTGGCTGAAGCTTAATTCGAACGTGGCAATCAGGATGGGTAAAGGTTTGGTGGGGCTGGGTGCTACTGTCAGGGACAATTCGGGAGCTGTCCGCGTGGCTGTGGCAAAAGTCTGGCAGGGATTCTTCTCTCCAGAGGTGGGGGAGCTGTTGGCTGTTAGAGAAGGCTTGAGGGAAGCTGTTGCAGCAGGTTTGACTGTGGATATTGTGGAAGTAGATTCCATTAATGTAGCCTCTGTTCTTAATTCTTGTGATATGTTTAGAGGGGCTTCTAGTAGTTTAGTTGATGATATTAAGGCGTTATGTGGGGAGGTGGGAGTTAGGATCTGTCAAGCCGTCCCTAGGAATGGGAACCGCTTGGCTCATAGGCTCGCCTCTTTGGCCTTGTCCTCTTCGGAGGTAGTGCGTTGGTTCAACGTTCATCCTTGTAATATTTTCCCCTTGGGGAGTGGTTTATAATATGTTTCTCTTGAACCTAAAAAAAAAAAAATTAACCCCAAATTCAATGTAATTTAAAAAATGAAAAATATAAAGAATCAAGTAACCAACTAGCATGCGCTTTTTGGCTTTACACAAGGGACATTCCTTCTCTCTTCTTCTCTTCTGTTAGGTTTTTACCTAATCAATCATAACCTACTTCGGAAAGTAAGTTCACCATGAGGGAATTTATGATTTGGTTATTAAGTATGATAAAAGTAACTGTAATTAAAATCATCACACATGACAGTATATATAATGTATTCAAAACTTGAAAAGCAGTTAAACAAATGCACAAAACATACCCGGTTTCAACAAAAAATTGATATGGATCTCTAGTTATTCAATTGAGATCGGATTTCAATCACGAAAATGGAAGGAAACCTCAATTTACAGTATTGTTTGCCTTGCCCCTCTTTCTATGTTTTCCCGACAACCTTTTGCTCTCCGCTTTTAGTTTTTTTGCTCTCTATTTTTTATGTGTTTCTTATGCAAAACTTAATTCCTCATGCACAACCACATTGCTTGGCATTTTATGGAGCAATTAACTACTCTTAATTGCCAAGAACAATTGCTTCATTTAAACTTAAGTAACTGCTTTAATAATTACTTAAACTGATCCAAAAATTATTTGAATCCTAGGTTTTGGGCTTGGGTCATCTTAGGTGGACTTGACCTAATACCCAGTTAACCCAACATCTCACACTTACATAAGATAAGCCAAACAGAACTAACAGAGAAAATATTGTTGACCCATTTATAATAAAAGTACAGGCATTCATATAGGCAACCATACCGTGTGACCTATGAATAACAATATATGTGATAAGATTTATTTTTCAAATCTCAATTGTGCTTCTATACAATAGATTATCAATTTGTTCATTATTATATCCTAGATTTAATAGAATTTTATTTGTTCAAGCATATTCGATCTCTTTAACACAACATACTTAATTCTTTAATATTTCATATAATTACAATTGTGATTTCAAATCACAATTCGTTGACATGTAAATATATAAAAAATAAAATTAATTGAATATTTCTATCTCACTTTCGTCTCTTGGTTAACAAAAATGATTGACATCATAGAAATGTCTCATAGGCCGTATTATCATGATTATAGAAAACACATTAATGATACAAGCATCACTCCGTTACTTTGAGACAAAGTAAATAGTTAACGAGGACATAGGTAGAAGTTTCTACAAACTTCAATGGAACTTGCACAATGAGGAATTAGGGATAAATTCACTCATTTTTCATGTCGGTCATAATAAGCACACGTGGTATGAAACGTATGTTACAGTGAATCTTGCACCTCAATAGAGATGCGTATGTCAATTATATTCAGATTATTCACTATACAGATCTTAGTTCATATGCTCTTATAACGTCTAACTTGAGTTTCTAAAAGGCTCGCTTTCTAAGCACCTCTTTTTAAGAAACTCACATATGGCTTCTCATGACTTGTCATCCTAGCAACCAAAGCGACTGTACGTGTAAGAATACCAATCTCCAATCTGATGACATATTTTATATAATTCAAGTGAAATGAATATGTGCTAATATTATATAATAAATCTAATGTATTTATTCACAAATGGATATAGTTCAAAGTGACAATTACAACATTATAATCTACGTTGACCTAAAGACTTAGCATGTGACTTAAAAACATCTCTCGTTACAGCTTTTGTAAGCGAGTCAGCAACCTTCTTATGCGTAGATATATATTTGATCATTTCATTTTTCTTTGTCACTATATTTGTGACAAAATTATATTTAGTCTCTATATGCTTCGATTTACTATGATATTTTGCATATTTGGTATAAACAATGATTGTTTGACTATCACAATAAATGGTAACTGGCTTCTCCACATCCACTTCTAAAATCAGATTTCCTAAAAATTTTTTAAGCCATACTGCTTCTAGAACCGCTGTTGAACATACTATAAATTCAGCTTCTATGGTGGATAACACAATGCATGATTATTTCTTGCTATTCTAAGAGATTGCACCTTAGCTGAGCAAAAATGCATAACTTGAAGTAGATTTTCACTCATCTAAGTCACCTCCCCAATCTGCATGTGTATACCCAACCAGACGCAAATTACCGTCTTAGTAGTAAAGGGAGTAGTTTGCGATCCCCTTTAGCTATGTTAATATTCTTTTCACAGCGATCCAATGTTTCCGATTAGGATTGGATTGATATCTATAAACTAGTCTAATTGCATAGCAGATATCAGGTCTTGTAGACATCATAGCGTACATGAGACTTCCGATAGCATTGGAGTAAGGAACTCTTTACATTTTTTCACACTTTTGTGGAGTCTTTGGGCACATTTCGAGACTAAGAGTTTGTCATTTCGAAATGGGAGTATCTATAGGTTTACAATCAGCCATATAAAATCGTTCGAGGATTTTTTTTAATATAAGGCTCTTGTGATAAAGCTAGGATCTTCCTTGAATGATCTCTTTTGATCTTAACTCCTAAAATATAGGCATCTTTTTCCACTTCTTTCATCTCGAAAGTTGAAGATAATCATTCCTTTATAGTCATCATAAACTCCTTATCAGTTCTGGCTAACAAAATATCGTCCACGTATAAAGACAAAATTATGAATTTATCTTTTACCTGTTTGACATACACATAATGGTCTTCTTTAGTCATTTAGAATCTATAGGATATTACTGCCTCATGAAAACGAATGTACCATTGTCTGGAGGATTGTTTCAGACCATAAATAGATCTTTTAAGCTTACAAACATTTTGCTCTTGACCTTTTGAAATGAAATTCATTGGCCGTTCCATGTAAATTTCTTCCTCCAGTTCTTCATTGAGGAAAGCTGTCTTTACATCCATTTGATGCAATTCCAAATCCATGTGTGCAACGATAGCTAATATAAAATGAATTGAAGCAAACTTTATCATAGGAGAGAAGGTTTCTTCATAATCTATACCCTCATGTTAAGTATATCCTTTTGCTACTAATTTTGCCTTATTCCTTTCTATTTGCCCTACGCTTGATACGGAAAACCCATTTGTTTCCAATGACTTTCCGATTAGGTGGTAAGTCAACCAAGTCCTAAACGTGGTTACTTTTCATTGACTTCATCTCTTCTTGCATAGCCTTAATCGAAAATTCTTTAATAGGTGAGTTGAGAACCTCATTTACATTCTTTGGCTCATCATTATCATGAGAAGCAATTATAAAAACTTCTCCTTCGATCTCAATTGACGACGAGGAACAGCTTTACGGTCGCTTCTACGAGTTGATAATTTCGAAGGTACTATTTCATTAGTTCCTATGCTCCTACTTGGAACAAATAAAGGAGCACTTCCAATAGCTTTATCACTCCTATTAAGGATAGAGTATTCAGACAACTCTCTTTCTACCTTTAGTTGAGTGTTCGAATTCATAACATCATGAGATTTACTCAATTCGTAAAATTGAAAATCTTTTTCAACTTCACCTTTGTTAGAAAATTCATTCTCTAAAAAATTCATATCACATGACTCCAATTTAGTTACGCATTCATTGAGTTTTCTCATATGAATACATATCCTTTTGAGTACTCAGAGTTTAATAAAGATACATTTCTTTCCTTTAACACCCTACTTTCCATATTTACTGGACAAGTTATGTACATATCCTGCGCACCCTCAAGTCGTATATGGGTGAGATCAGGTTTCCTATTTGTCCATAATTCATAGGGTGTGGAAGATATTGACTTGGTAGGGACCCTATTCAGAATATATGTAGCTGTTAGTAGTGCATCTCCCCAGTAAGTTACTGAGAGATTTGCTTGTGTCATCATAGATCTTACCATCTCTAATAAAGTTATATTCCTTCTTTTTGCTACACCATTTTGTTGCGGTGTCTTAAGAATGGTCAATTATCTAACAATACATTTCTCTTAACATAATATCTCAAATTGTTCTGAGAGTTATTTTCATCCTCAATTAGTTCGTAGGACTTTAATAGTTCTATCTAACTGATTCTTTACAATGTTTAGATATAATCTAAAGCAATCTAATGCTTCAGATTTATGGGAGATTAAATAAACATGACCATAACGAGTGTAATCATCTATGAAAGTTATAAAATATGAAGCACCACTTCTAGTTTTAACATTCATAGGTCCACGAATATCAGATGAATTAATTGTAATGGATTTTCAGCTTTAATTCCTTTTTCAAATGGTTTTCTTGTTGTTTTTCCTACTAAATAATTGTCACATATAAGCAAATCTATCTTATAGAGGGAATTCAAAAATCCCTTTTTCGCCAATCTATTCATTCGATCCTCGCCTATATGCTCTAGTCTAGCATGCCAAGTATTAACATCGACATTTGTAATGTCAGAAGAAGCAATTAATGAAAAACAACCATTATCATCACAATAACCGTTCATTTCAGTATTTAATACAATAAAACCATCTAATAAATATTCAGTGTCAATCCTAACAGAATCCAAATAAATATCCATACAGTCATCATGAAAGTTTAAAATATATCCTAATTTAAGAAGTACTGGTATAGAAACCAAATTTCATCGAATATTTGGAGCAAATAATACATCATGGAGATACAGTACTTGGCCTCCAAACAAAACAAGCTTACAAGTGTCAATACCCTTCACCTCAACACGTGAGTTATTCCTTACATATATCCATCTTGATCCTTGACTTATTTGATGATACTCCATAAATGCTCCTCGATCTTTTGCTATATGATAGGTTGCTCTTGAGTCTACAATCCACAGAGGATGAGATTCAATAAGTAATACTAAGCCAGAAACATAAGCATGATTAGATGTGTCAGAGTAATATTTATCTTTTCCTTCTTTTGCTCAGTACATTCACAAGCAAAATGACCCAACTGACTGCAATTGAAACAAATCATTTTGACTTTCTCTTTCCTTGCCTCAACGCGTTTGCCCTTCTTGTGCTTTCCAATCCCATTCTTCTTAAACTTGGAATTTACATTCCATTTCTTGAAGTTCTCTTTCCATCTCTTGCGCTTAAAGCCTAAACCTTTGTACTTACTTGATTTAGCCATGTAAAGCTGACCGGAAGCCTTAGCCGCTTCTAACCGCTCATCTTCCAATTCAACATGACATGCAATGTCATCAAATGTCTTGATGTTATCATTATGAGTTATGTTGATTTTCATATTTTTCCAGCTAGAGGGAAGAGACCAAATCATAGCCTGTATTTGTTGCTCGTCGGTAAGATTATGCCCAACAGTTTTGAGCTCACGAATCATGTTTGACATCTCCCTAAAATGCTGTCCCATAGTATGATTTTGGCACTTCCTATAGGTGTCAAACTAAATGGTTAGTCTCCTCAGCTTAATGGTTGAAATACCACTGTATTTGTCTTTTAAAGCCATCCACATGTCTAAGACAGTTTTATAATCTTCATACATATACATGAGATCATTATTAATACTGCTCAGGATCGTAATCCGAGCAATGTTATTCTTCTTTTTCCAAGTCTAATTGACAGGCTCATATCCCCAGGCAGCCTGCCGGCAACCCCACAGTCGCCCTCTGGCTATCATCTGGTCCAACCGAAGAGTTTCCATGGAGCTAAGCAGTTCCCTTGACTCTAAATTCGTTTAATCCTTTCATAAATATATAAATAAAAGAGTGGATTACATGGATTTTTTTTTTTTTATCAAACGGACAGAGTTCTGTTTGTTTTTTCAGACTTTCCAAATTTTCAAAACCTGCATAAAAACACTTCTATAATTTTCAAACACATTCTCAACTTCCAATAGGGCCTCCGGCCCATTTCTACAAATCAATCCACAACCCAATCACAATTTCAATAAAATTATTATAAAAATCAATTCACAATATTTCAGGATTAAAATATTAATAATTTTTTTTCTAAAATTATGTCCACCGTCCATCATGTGGGCATAATTAAGAAATTAAAAAATTAAAAAAAAGCCTAAAAACGCAGAAACTCTCTCTCTCTCTTCCTTTCTCTTCTTCTCTTCTTCTATCTTCTACTCTCGGTGGTGAATTTCCATCGATTGAGACCTAACTGACAATGGAAACCTAGACGTTGGGTTTCAAACTTCTGGGTTTCCGTCATGATTCATAAATACGGTCGTATCAGGCCGTATATACGTTGATACGACCGTATCAGCTCTGGAATACACGGATATGGGCTTATCTCACTCATATGTATTTTTTTCTATATAACGCGTACTGGTACGCGCATATACGATCTTACCGTACGCATACGCCCGTATATGACATTATAGGGCAGGGGAAAAACGGGAAAAAAATTACATAAAAGCACTACTACCTTAAAACTATCCCATTTTCTGCCCTAAATCCTGGTTGGCTGCATCTCTTCCAAACCCTCTTCTTACTTTCCAAACCTTCTCCTTACCAACGCCAAAGCTTCCTTTTTCGGCCAGTCGGCGATCAAAGCTTCCATTTTCGACGATCGAAGCTTTCATTTCCGGCGACCAAAGCTTCCACTTCCAGCGATGGCACGACGCAGACTGATGAAGAAATGGAAAAGAAGAAGAGAAAATGGTTGAGAGAGAAGTAACTTGAGAGGAGGAAAACTAATCAGAGAAGAAGAGAAATGGGTGATAAGTTTTTTTATTTTCAAAACTGATAAACTGATGAAGAAAAAAGTGAGAAAGTTAGCATGGGGGAAATGAATGGATGAGACCCCTCGTTTTTTGTGTTTTAATATACTAAATTTTTTATAACTTTTTTTTAATATTATATTCCATGAATTCCTACAAAAAATCAAAATTAACTTTTTACTTATTTAATATAATTAAGTAAACATTAAAATTTTAAAAATTTTAAAAATTAAGTAAAATAAAAAATAAATATTTATTTAATACAACATAAATTTTAAAAAATTTTAAAAATGTAAGTAAATAGTGTTTTTAAAAAATAAATATTAAAAATTTAGTTTTTTTTTAACTATTTGTCGTATATACATTCCATATAATGCGTATCATTTGTATCGTACCGTACCAAAACGGGGTCCGTACCATATTGTACCACGTATTTACGAACTTTAATTTTCGTAACTGGAATCCTAGAAGTTTCTAGGTTTTCAGGAGTTCAGAAAACCCAGAAGTTTCTTAGGTTTCCTTACCAAAAACCCAGAAAACTTCTAGGCTTCCAAGCCTTATTATTATTATTATTTTATGTTGTTGTGTTTAATATTGTTGTTGGGGTTTGGTAATGATGATGTTGTTGTTGTGTTTAATGATATTGTTTAAGGTTGGTAATTTGGAATCTGACACGATGAGTTGACACGAAACCAACACAATTATTACGGGTTAGAGTTGAGCATAAATAGGTTGGGTAAATAAACTGATTAATCTATCCAACCTGTTTATTAATCGTGTTGGATTCGTGTTTTCTTAAACGGATAACAGGTTGACCCGTTTAACATGAGTAAAAAAATAATTTCATATTAGAAGGGTATTTATATAATTTTAGTGGTAGGTATATTTATATATATATTTATGTTTTGGATTGCATTTGTAGATTTAAAAAGTCTTGTATATCTTTATTTTATTTTTGTTTTTTATTAGATCTATATTAAAATTTAAATGTATTAAATATGATTAAATGAGTTATAAATGGGTCATTAAATGTGTCAGCTAAATGATGGGTATCTGAGATGCTCTCTTTTCTCCTATTGGCTTTGTTAGTCCTTCTTTGTCATCCTTCTACTCTTTTTTGGACTCTTCCAATCAAACATAATGACAAATAAAGAAACAATTAAGAGTCAAAATATTCATCAAAATAACTACACCTAAGTTCTGTAAATATGTTGCAGTTTGATCCCTGGAAGTTTGAGCCGAAGACACAATATAAACTTTGTTTACATAATTGCATTTTAGTGATGACTTATGACTTTTGTTATTTGCCTAAGGTAGAAAACTTAATTATTGACTTAGTTTTTAGTTGAACTTTGATGATGATTTTTGTTGTTTGCCTAGAATACTTAGTTGTTGAACTTTGATGATGATAATGATTTTGATTATAATTAATGATTAGATGTTTATTTTATTAAATTTTATCTTATTACCAAACCTCCAAGATAAGTCAATGCTCCCTCTCCCCAAAGACCAGCACTACAACTACATTTTTTATTTTTAGAAGAGGTAAGATTTTATAATACTGCTTGTACACATAATATTTGAGTGAACATCAGTGATTATGAGAACATGTCGTTACTTTCGAAAAAAAAAAAAAGTTACTTATATGATCAAACAGTGATAGAATTCGAGAGCTTTATAGTCTTTCTTCAACTTGGGTTTAAAGGGCTTTCAACGATCCTTCTTGTTGTTGTCCTAACAAAGACATTGCTCAAATGTTGAAGGATTGAAGCTATTTTTTAAGATCAGAACAGCTACTAAAAACCTTAACAAACTTAAAATCTATTAATGCAAAAGTAAAAACTCAACCATCTACATCACGGGATGCTATCAAATTCAAAACTCAATCTTGACCTCTTATTTCTCTTATTAAACATTGAAAAATATACATTTTAGATTCTGATGTCTATACACTGTTGTAGATAGTTATAACACATACAAAACGTTGCTTTAAAGAAAAAACTCAACTTTTGCATGTTCGAAGGACTACCAAACTACCAATACCATATCTTGAAATTAGTGGAAAAACATCTATACTCTTCGAATGTGCATATAGGATTGTGAATGATAAAACACCTCAAACCCTCTCTCAGTTTTCAAACTCCTCTACTTTACAATACTATTTTTTCATCAACCAACTAAATTAATCTAAATCAAATTCAACAACAAAATGAAAAGTTATTCAAAATCCAAACCCTCACTAAAACCCTCATTAAACTCAAAAACCCACATAAACTCCAAAACCTCACCAAGGAATTCTTCAATAAAACTCAAAAACAAAAACAAAAAACGATAAACAAGACCACTACCTCCAAAACTCAAAATAATAATATTAATATATATATATTTTTTTGCTATTATTTTTAAAATCAATGGTGATTTGATCATATTTTCAATTTTAGGGATAAAATAATAATAACTTCTTTTTTTTAAAATAATGTTAAGGTTTTCATATATTTAATCCAAATTTATATTAAAATAATATGACATATGAATTATCAATATTTTATCAATTATCACATCATCTCATAATTTATAAAATATTAATAATTCATATGTTACATCATTTAAACAAAATATTTGAAAAACTAGCATTATATTTTTTTTAGTAATTTTATACTATCCAAAAATTTACCCAAATTCATTATTTAAATGATATGATAAACTTATGTGTAATTACTACATCATTAATATATCATCTCAAAATTAATATGGTAACTACAAATTAGTTTGTCACATTATTTAGGTAAATTTTTTAAGTAAATTTTTCAAAAGTGTAGTATTATTTATTTATTTTATTACAATAATCTAAATGTCAACTATATCTTTTCTAACTTTTATTTTCTAATTGGTATTTTTTTTTTTTAATTTGAGAAGAATGAATTAAATTCAGAAAAAACTATTAACATCTGATATCTTTAGGATAAAGGTAAGATTTGAATCCTTATCCTCTTAAAATAAAGAAAATCATTCAATCATTTCTACTAGAAGGATGGGATGAACTTCTCAAAAGGGTATGAACTACCATCTCTAAAGAATTTGATTTATAATGTTTCATTATGGGTTTACTGGATTTTATTATTTAACTTTTAATGCTTCATTGTGCACTAATGATTTGGTTGATGGGTGAAGTATCCGAGACTAAATGATAATGAGACAGTGACGGTGTGCCCCACAGTGCTATCTTTAAATAAAGCACCATTATTTCTTATTTCTTATTTGGGATAAGAAATAAAAAATAATGATAAAAGTGTTCTTTCTTTTTTTTTTTTTTTTTTTTTTGAAATCAAAGACTACATTCAAACCCAAGCCCCAGAACAAAAGGGACCCAAAGAGAGCAAAACACCTACATTGATATCAGACCAAAAGAACACCTACTTAGAGGACATGGCTAAGAAGGCTAGACAATGAGCCAATCGATTCCCATTTCGGGGGATGGAAAGGCACTTACAGACGCCAACCTCCTTACATAAAGCCACAATATCATTCACAATCACACTCGAATCACTAAGGGAAACACTACTGGAATTAACATCAGCTGCAACATTCTTAGCATCCACTTCAGCCACCTACACTGCCGGATTACTAGACTTAGCTAAAAATAACCCTTCGCGAAGAGCAAGGCACTCACCAACTTTAGGAGAGAAGCTACCCACCATGAACTTGGAAATAGCTCTCACAACTAACCCCTTATGATCCCGAATGACAGCCCCAATACCAATACCCTCCGAATTTGCTTTAACTGCAGCATCAGTATTAAGCTTCAAATGCCCAGCTCTAGAAGGACACCAGTTCTGACCTTGTAAAGAGGGCTGCATCCTAGGCTTCGCAGGCCCAGACCCTAAAGCTTTACGGAATTCCTCATGGATGCCAGCAACCCAGGCCACTACAGCTTCTGGACTTCTGACCAGACCTCCAAAAATCTTCGCATTTCTGTTGTGCCAAATACCCCACATAAGCATACAAACCTTAGACATAGACTCCACGGATCCAGAGGATGACAACCCCGATAGAAGATCCAGACAAGAACCCAATCTTAGGTCAAAGCTGTTAAAATCGATCTCAGCAAGGCACCAGACTTGATAACTGACAGGACACCTGAACAAAGCATGGAGGCCCGTCTCTGCCTCCTCGTTACACAACGGGCACGAAGCATCCACCAAAATACCCCTCCTAAGAAGATTAACTTTCACTGGAACCGCATCATGACAAACTCTCCAAATAAAATGCTTGACCTTAGGGGGAATGGGGAAGTTCCACAATGACAGCCACCATTTATGAGAAGAAGAACTGCTAGAAGAAGAGGCACGGGGAGAGGCAGAAATCTCTAACCTATAACCACTTTTTACAGAGTAGAAACCTTTTTTATCAAAGTGCCACTTCCATTTGTCTTCTGCCCCAATAAAGCTTAAGGGGATTGAGAGGATACTGACCTGATCAACCGGGATGCAGAACTTCTTCACCTGGTCCACCCTCCAAGCTCTATTGTCATGGTCGATTAAATCAGCCACCATAAGGTTGTCATTTACGTTGGGGGAGAACAGCTTGAAAGAGACAGGTCTTGGAATCCAGGGGTCACTAAACACATTGATGCTAAGCCCATTTCCCACTTGCCAACGAAGACCCTTTAACAACAATCCTCTACCCCAGAGGATACTTCTCCAGATATGGGAAACACCTGGCAAGCAAGGGACCCGCAAGATGTCAGAGTGAGGGAAGTATTTAGCACGAAAAATCCTTGACACTAAGGAGTTGGGGTCCCTCAGAACCTTCCAAGCTTGCTTGGCCACCAAAGCTCTATTAAACGCAACTAAATCTCTGAACCCAAGACCCCCAGCAGCTTTAGAACGACACATTAAGCTCCAACTGGCCCAGCTGATCTTCCTCCTACCGTTTTTGACCCCCCACCAAAACTTGGACGTCAAGGCTCCTAAATCATGACAGATGCTCAACGGAAGCTGAAAAATGCTCATAATGAAGGTTGGGATAGCTTGGGAAACAGCTTTAATCAGAATTTCCTTACCCCCTTTGGAGAATAGAGAACTTTGCCAACCACTAAGCCTATTCCACACCTTATCTTTAATGGAGGAGAACGTTCGGATTTTATTGCAACCCACCATAGACGGGAGACCCAGGTATTTGTCATACGAGCAGCCAGCTTCAATACCAAGACTTAATAGCACCATCGTCTTAATCTCTGTAGGAGTATTGGGACTGAAGGACACAGAGGATTTTTCAAGATTTATTTGTTGCCCCGACCCTTTCCCATACACGCCAATAAGATATTTAACTTTAGTACAATTGGATTCTGAAGCCCTACAAAATAATATAGAGTCATCAGCAAAGAAAAGATGGCTGACCAACGGCGCCCTTCTCGTGCATCTCAACCCCAACCCTCTGCCTCCAAACTCAGCCTTACGAAGACTACTAGAGAGAGCCTCAGCACACAAGAGGAAAAGATAAGGAGAGAGCAGACACCCCTGCCTAATTCCCCTAGCTGGAGATAACACACCAACCTGCCTTCCATTGAGGCTGAACGACAACTGAGCCGTCGACACACAATCCAACACTTTATCGATCCAAATGGATGGAAACTCCATCTTGCTCATGACAGCTCTCAAAAAACACCACTCCACTCTATCATAGGCTTTGCTCAAGTCTAGCTTAATAGTCATCATACCATTCTTTCCCTGTTTCCTTTTATTTATGGAGTGAAGAAGCTCAAAAGAAGCTATGATATTATCATAGATTTGCCGTTCAGGGACAAAAGCAGACTGGTTCCTACTGATCAGAACCGAGAGACATGGTTTCATCCTGTTTGTCATGCACTTCGCTACAATCTTGTAAATGACATTGGTTAGAGCAATGGGTCTAAACTCTTTCATATACATTGCACCCTTCTTCTTTGGAATTAGAACCACATTAGTTTCGTTGAAATCTCCGATGGAGCTCCCCCCATTTAAAATATCGAGACACGATCTGGAAACATCAGCTCCCACCACCTCCCACATTTTCTGAAAAAAAATGGCTTGAAACCCATCCGGCCCCGGAGCTTTATTGGGGCCCAAACTAAACAAAGCTTTCTTTACATCATCAGCTGTAAACGGGATTACTAATTCCCTCTGCATATCCACATTCAGCTTGGAATCAATATGAAGACACGCAGCGTCAATCTCCTGAGGAGAAGGATTAGAGGAGCAGTAGAGGTCATTGAAGTACTTACACACAATGTAAGACATTTGATCTTCTGATTCAGCTACACTCCCATCATCACTTATCAGTTTCGAGATCGTGTTCTTTTTCTTCCTAGCAGTTGCTCTAGCATGAAAGAATTTCGTATTCCGATCTCCAGCAGCTAACCAGTCGGACCTCGCACGTTGTCTCCAGTAATCCTCCTTCATGTTCAATAGATGTTCAAGCTCTTTCTCTACAGTAATCACTTCTTTCATAACCCCCTCTCTTGAAGTATCCCTATACAGACTTTCTAAGAAGATAGATTTGGAAGTTATCTTTCTTTTCAAGGACCCAAATTTCTCTTTACTCTAATTCTAGAGAACATCAGCACAAGCAGTAAGTTTGCCCCCGAGAGAGTGACCATTCAGCTCATTACTAACTTGATCCCAACCAATCTTAACAACTTCCTTACACTCATCATCCTGCAACCAAAAGGGCTCAAATCTGAATCTCCGCTTAACAAATGATTCAAAATTGGGGTTCCGCTCAAGCTTCAGCATTATTACTCTATGATCCGAACCATTAAAATCTCCATGAACCACAGAAGCGAAAGGAAAGAGCTCACGCCACTGCCTATCAGCCACAAACCTATCCAGCCTTTCCTGAATATTATCTTTTCCCTCCCTCCGATTGTTCCAAGTGAATTTGGGGCCAGTGAAACCTAAATCTTTCAAATCACATTCCTCCAACACTCTTCTGAAGCTTAAAATCTGATTTAAGTCATGCAAAGCTCCTCCCATCTTCTCATTCAATCGGTTCAAAGCATTAAAGTCCCCACCCACTACCCAAGGGAGAGAATTCACCTGTCTTAATCTTCTAAGTAATTCCCACGATTCAGCTTTTCTTCCCTGACAAGGATTACCATAGAACCCCGTAAATCGCCATCTGAGATTGTCCTCCCTTACGATACAAGCATCGATATGTCCAGAAGAATAAGATAAAATAGTTACATCCAACTCATTTTTCCATAGTAAACCAAGACCCCCACTTTTACCTACACAACCTACAAACAAACCACAACTAAACCCCAACCTCTTCATCACGTAGTCACCCGTTCGATCATCAAGCTTAGTCTCGCTTAAGAAGACTATATCTGGGGAATATTTTTTCACCACCCTACTAAGGGCTTTGAACGTCCGAGGGTTCCCCAGCCCTCGTACGTTCCAACTAAGGCAATTCATGGCGTCCGGCGGATCTGTATAGCAGAATCCGTCGATCTCTCATGCGCCTCCATAGTAATAGAGACACTTTCTTTCAGCTTTTTTGTGCATTCTACCCCTTCTTCATGAAAAGCCAACTTCTTTCTCTTAACCCCAGTGCCCAGTTCCCTTAAAAGTTCTTTACCTTTTCCTAAAGAATCATCAGATCTTATCACCTTATTCGCCCCTCCCTTCATTGTAGCCTTCTGCTTTGGAGAAAGGCTGGAATGTCTGGTATCCATTTTCCTACCCATTTGAGCTGATAGCAATTTTCGGATTGGGCTAGAAGTACGCATCAACCCCCTCCGTTCTCTTGCGACCCTTTTCCACTTCCTAACGTTCTTTTTGCCAGGGCTCCTTAATCCTATCTCAGGTTCTATACTGTCAACATTGACATCCTGACTACTACATTCAATACTCATCTGTTCTACTCTTGGAAAGGTAGCCTCAATAGCCATACTCTGCGGGATTACAACCTCCGTATTTGTTCCAGATGGAAATGAACCCTTGTCTATACCTTCCTCCTTCTGGATTGCCCTATGCACCTTACTACCAACTTTACCCTTCGATGGAGACAAGATCCCCTTCATATTTTTTGGAATCATGGAATTCACAACTTCAATGGGCACAGAAGAAACAAGATTGTTTTCCTTAGAAGAAACACCTAAGGAACCCGAATCCTTCCATACTTCCCCTGCCTCCACCAAGTTATCCCCTTTTTTCGACATCAATCTACCCATTTGACCCTCGCTTGGAGATCTCAAGGCTCTGCCAACCTAGGCCTCAGTCGCTCTACTATTATCTATTTTTTGCTTACCCCCTATACTCTGAATAGCTCTCAACCAGGGACCGTATTGATATGATCCCCCCTTACGAATAGCTTCCTTAGCCTCCTCATCCCAACAATCCCGGCTACAATGTCCCACTCTGCCACAAGTATAGCAGAACTCAGGTAGTCTTTCATACCTCAACTCCACCACACAGCCATCACTTGTGCTATCTACTTTTAATTTGAGAACCCGAAGTAAAGGTTTTTTAATATCTACTCTAACTTTAACCCTTAGAAACTTTCCCCTGCACTCTCTTTCCTCTGACGGGGTCGCTATAACCTCCCCCAATTGGTTCGCCATGGCCCAAGCCGCCCTCTGATTCATACACACTAAAGGGGGATTATGGATCTGAATCCAAATGTCCATCCGGTCAAATCCAAGGCTAGACACCTCACCAATACCTCTAGGCATTTCAAGAGCTACAAAACAGTTATCAAAGTGCCATGGCCCTCTATTCCATACTTCATTCTTAACCTCCACATTTTCAAAGAACATTAAGAAAATATTATTACCTAGGGATTCAATATCTACCCTCCCCATTGGACTCCACAACTGCTCCATGGTGGTTTTGAAAGCATCCCTACTGATTCTCCTTGCGGCAAGAACTTTTCCAACCAGACAATGACGAACCTCTTCCAATCCCTCAGCCCGAATCTCGCCTGTAATGAAGCACTCTTTTTCTTCCTCTGTTGATAACTTAAGGGATTTACAAAGACGAATAATATCTTCTTCAGCCATACTGCCAAGATGCCCCCAAAAAAAGGAAAACTCCAACACCCAGCTACCCAAACCACCGCGGGACCACCTCCCACTAAGGAAAACTACCACTACCTTGAGAAGTCTCTCTCACCGAGGACAGAGAAAACCAAGGAGGGACTTGATGTGTTTGCTCTTTTGATGAGTGTTCTTTCTATATTTAGGATGATAAGGACATTGAATTATTTGATTGGGCCCCATTTCACGTGCCTCACTCTTACTTAGCCCTACTACACGAGTCACTTTGAATCCACATTAACTCCCATCACAGATGACAATTGTTCTTGAGAATTGCAATTTGGTTGCAAGACTCAAGACTTGAACTGCTAGTTTCAAACTTTATGTTGTTTGGTTTTTCACTTTTTTGTTTTATAATTATGTTGCAGAATTTATATTCTTTGATTCTTTTTTTTAGTTTATGTTATTGCAATTTCAATCTATATATATATATATATATATATATATATCAAAATTCTATTAAATTATGATGAAAATTATGATGAAATTAGCACTTTGAAGATCTATTATAACTTTTGATCAAAATATTAACTTTTTAAAAAGAAAAATATTTATCAACCATTTATTGATTAAAAAAGTTAAATAGTAATTATTTAAATTAAAAATGTTAAATTTTTAACAATAATAAAAAATTCAAATTTAATTTTAAAATAAATTAAAAATAATAATTAAATTTAAAAGTAAGGAGCTCACTAGGAGTGTATATATATATATCTAATTTAAATGTGTTCATAATTAAATAATTATGACAATTTATCCTTCAATTTATATGTATCTCTAGCTAATCTCTTTGAACAACATTTTAGGGGACTTCTTATAGGTAAATTTTTGAATCCATATGGCCTTCGACTGTTATAAACGTGAAACCAAGTCTCTATGACAAGGTTTGAGTAGTTAAAGTAAACCATTTTGAAACTAAAATTATGTTGTTTGAAATTTGACATGAATGTCTAACGTGAATATGTTTTTTGGTAGATGTAGAGACCAAATTATTAGCTCAAACATCAAATCACTGTCCTACTCAGCCCCTATATTCTATACAGGCCTCGAGAGTACTGGTTACCAACCACTCATGTACATGTGGTCAGTTGGAAGAAAACCGAAAAGAAACCCAAAAACAAATAATAATAAATAAATAAATAAATAAGGTAGACAATAATGAGAAGTCCAAAACGAAAAGAGAGAGAGATATTAAAAAGAGAAAAGAATCACCCAAAAACAGAAAAATGTAAAAGAAAAATTAAACATGAAAGAGAAATGTGAGTAAAGGGGCAAAGAAAATAAAACTTTCCTATTTTGTGACTTGGCAACGTTTAGACTAAATTTGAAACTTTTAAATCCCATATCTAAAAAATAATTGATGAGATTTTAAACCCGATTTCAAATCATTTTTCACTTGGGAATGCTTTGGGAACGAGTATTCTATTTCCATTTTTTTCAAAATTTTTGAAGATTTTTTTAAATTAATTTTAAGTATATTATAAATATTTAAATTAATTTTATTTCAATCAAATCCTAACCAACATTAAACATAATATGATATAATTTCAATTTAAATTCCAGTTCTGCTAAATATAACATAATAATTTTTCAGTCTAATAGAACTTATTCTATTCAAATATCGCCTGCCAAATGTACCCATAGTGATTTATTTATATTATTGACAAGCGATTATCAAATATTTAAATTTGTGAGCTGTAATTAAAGACAATGTAGCTCTAGCCATGCAAAAACTCAAAGTACAGTAACCCCTTTTTTAGGTATATCTTCAGGGTGTCAATAATCAACTAACCATAAATGTACATAAATATGCTATAACAATGAGTCTATGTATACCAATTTCATCAATGTCATATTAAATGCATTAGACTAATGAAGTACCACCAACTTCGCTGCTCTGTAAAACCAAGCTGTCATGCTCATGCACGAGAGGGTTGGTAGTTGCTGATAAATATGAATTTTTTTATTTAACGGATATTAATAAGAAATTTATTTTATCATAGTCCAGTCCTATATAATCTCTATTATATAAGGTGTCTCTATTTTCATGTCGCCATATGAACAATCCCGGGTAAGATTATTGTATCAAATACAAAATGGACTGCGACTGTAGATCTACCACAAGCAAAATACCCAGCTTTATTTGCTTTCTACGGACTCTTTAGATTACTGATCTCAAACTAAATCCTCTTATATATAACAATTATATACTTAGTTTAAGACTACATAAATAATCATGGATATTATATAATATTTGCATTTTACTAGATGATCATATATGGATTGATCTTAATCCTGGGTATTTTATGGACTCTTATTTATTTAATCATATCTTTTGATTTATATGTGTGAGATAATTATAATTTTACGGTCAATAAATTTCGTACTTTAGAGATATAATTTAATAAGTGATTGGAAACATTCTACACAATAGTGGAATCCACTCTTTTTTATAAGAAGTAGATGAGTAGTTCCCTTAAGTGTTAATTCTGGTCTTGAACAATAAGAATGCTAGACTTTGTATTCGTAAATAAATTGAAAGATAAATTTATAAGTTGTTATGAATATATTGTTAATTAGAGAATCAATGATACTTAATGGAATAATATATAATTAGAGAGGTATAACGGACTTTAACGACCTAGCTCTAATTATGAACAACTTGTGGAGGATCGAACCATATGAAATGATTAAATCGATAGACACTGAAAATTCAGATTGTATAAAACATCTATAATTTTGAGAGTGCAATCTTAAGTTTTTAGTGGAATAACTTTAAAATTAATAATAATGGATTATTTAATTAAAGAGTTTAATTAATAATTCTGATATTATTGGAGCTCAAATTATAGGTCCATTTGGTCTTCTTACCAGCTCACAACCACATAAAAAAACAAAGGGAAGAATATAATTAGATTGTCCAATTATAAGTGTACATACAATTTTATGAACACGTTCACGAATAGTTTAAATAATTTGATTATTTAAATATAAATAATTAAGAGTTCAATTTTAAATGGTGTCATTAAATTATTTATGATTTAGAATAATTTAATTTAATGAAAAATATTTTAATTAATGGAAATAGTAATTTAATTTAATTGGAATTAGATTCCATATTTAGTTAGATTAAAGAAGTCTTAATTTAATAGGAATTACATTCCATATTAAATTAAAAGTAAAGAGTTCTAAACCAATAAGAAATTTGATTCCTTATTGAATTTGAATTAAGTTTTTCAATTTAAATAGGAATTAGATTTCTTGTTAAATTATAAAACTTTAACTTACCATTATAAAATTGTGTTTTATGTTGGTAACAAAAAAAAAAGAGAATTTTTGGTTACTTGAATAAAAAACTTCTATTAATTAAAAATACCATATTACCTCATCTCAAAAGAAATCAAGAAAATTATTTTTTGATTTCTACATAATAATATTTTATAAAAAGATTTCGTGATATAATTATTCGAGATTGTGCCCACATATAGTTTCTTTTGTGAAGAGTCATAGCAAAGAAGATCGGGTGATTAAGAATCTGCGAATCAAAAGGGATCAATTCAATTTTCATATAAGGTTGGATTCGATCTTATTAATTTAATTATTGAATTGGTATTACTAGCATCAATCGAGCGTGTTTTTATTTAGATTTTTTTTTTAAATTCACGTTTCTATATTAAATTCAAAAATCAAATTTTCCTTCAATTAGTATCAGAGCTCGGTTGCACTAGTTCAATAATTAATTTAATAAGTAGTGAATATCCTTTTTATTATGATTCATTGTATGTCATAAAGTAGGCACTCATCATTGATGTGCATATTTTATTTTCATTTTGATGAATTGGGTTTGCATGGATTGATCGTTAATGGTATCGTTCTTTGACTAATCTAATTTGATTAAATTTATAAGTCATATGTGGCGTTTATTATTTTTTGTAAATCATAGATTTAAGTTTTTTTTTTTTTTTTCGAAGAATTTATCGCAAATACTGATGTCCATGGGGCTGAAATTTTGTTGCTGTTTTGCGCGGAAGAGTTGCAATTAAATGCAGAAAATTCTAGGTTAACGAAACAGGGCTGTAGCTGTCCGCAAAGCTGTTTTGAACACTCCAGTACCAAGACGCTGCTGGTTTTGTACCAGTTCGAGTTCGGTAAAGCGGCTGTGTGAACTGGTTTTGAACCAGTTGATTACAAGGTGCTGTTGCACAAGAAAAACAGCAAAAGCTTGCTGTTGCAGTGAGCAGACTGCCGGCTGTCTGTTGGGCTATCCATATGCTGTTGGGCTGCTTTGGGCAGTCCACATGCTGTCCACATGCAGTTGGGGCAGTCCACATGCTGTCCACATGCAGTTGGGGCAGTCCACATGCAGCTGGGCTATTTTGGGCAGTCAACATGTTGTCCAACAGCAGCTGGGCTGTTTTCAAGCAGCCCATATTTAGTCCAATTTCGTTTTTCTCGAATTTTGGGTTTCCGTTTTCAATCGTAAAAAATTCACCACTCTTTTTGGATAATTTTTATTGGGTTTAAGGATCAAGAAATAAACTCCTAGCTCAATCCATTTGAATTTGATGGATATTTTTGATTGTTAAATTGGATTTAATTTTGAGTCCAAGTAAGCCCATGAAGACTACAAGTGAAGGTCAAGGAATGTCTTGGTTAATTTTTGTAATTTTAAAAAATTAGTTTTAGATTGTTAAAACCAAAGAAACAGGTCAATCACATGTTATTTATTAAAATTATTTATCATATGATGATTGAATAATTTGTTGTTAACATGATCATACATAAAATATGTCATATAGAATAAAGAGTGCTTACTCATTGTATTATAACATGACATACATGTATGTATTATTATTTATTTTTTCCTATTAAATAGTTTATTAGTTAAAATAGAGATAATAATACATAGAATACTAATTCCATAATTTGTTAGGATTTTAGTTGAAAATCCTAGGTTCACAAATTAGATATATATGATTAGTTTTAATGTGATTAAAAACATATATCTCAATAATTGGTATTCATAATGTGATTAGATTTTAATAGTTAAAATTGGGTAATTCATATTGTTTTTAATCTAATTTAATTAAAGCGTTTAATTTATTTAGATTAGTAAACCAATTAGAAATATAGTTTTAATGTGATTAAAAGATATATTTCATACAATTGGCTTATAATGTGATTAGATTTTAATAGTTAAAATTGGATAATTCACATTGTTTTTAATCTAATTTAATTAAAGCGTTTAATTTATTTAGATTAGTAAACCAATTAGAAATATAGTTTTAATGTGATTAAAAGATATATTTCATATAATTGGTTTATAATGTGAATTAGATTTTAAGAGTTAAAATTGGGTAATCTCTCATTAAATCTAATCTTCATAATTAAAGAGTTTAGATTATCTAGATTAGATCTTTTATAAATTTTTTAAGAGTTAAAATTTTTTTGGTAATTATTGAATGTTAATAGGATAATGATTCTAGTAACACACTAATTCTTAGTAACTTAGATTATAATTTTTAGCCGTTAATAATCTAAATAAAGACTAGGAATAACAAGTTGAAAACCCTAATCCTAAAATAATGAGTGGGAGAGGGATATATGACAATATATCCCACGGTCTCCATCATTAGTTCAATACCATGAGATTTGAATGACGTCTCGAGACGATTTTGTTTTCGTTCCCCTAAAGGTGGTGTCCGTTTAGGTCAATATCAAGGTTGAATTCCTAATAGATAGGATTTCTGGATGTATTTTGGGATTAGCCTGCCCTAAGACTAGCAATTCTCAAGTTAAGTCTGAGAGATCTGAAATAATGGGTTACACTCATAAAGGAATTAATTAATTGATAATTTAATTCTTTAACTGAAATAAGTGGTAGTCAAATTATATAGGAATAAGAGTTATTCTGTTATATTATTTGACTGAGATTTTCTCAATTTAACATACAAATATTTAACATACCCTAAGGTGGCATTTATTTGTGGCATATTATATTATCGTGGCATCGTAATTTTTTTTAGGGTATTTCTGATTCATTATTTGTTTATTATGCATCACGTTCAATTTTATGCCAAAAACTTATTGATATTCGTATGAATGCAATTTTTTTTGAATAAAATAATTTGTTTATTTATTTCAACAATATCGTCTCCTTTAATTACTATACTTGCCAATGACAAATTGAATGAGGATAACTATGTTAAATGAAAAAATAACATGAATGTCATTTTGGTCTGTGAGGACCTAAAATTTATCCTGACGGAGAAGCGTCCTCCTGTACCACTGGCAAATGCTGTGCGTAATGTAAAATGACTATGTTAAATAAATATATTACATCATTTAGGCAACTATTTAAATAAATTTTTGGAAAGTATAACATTATATTTTGTTGAGTCTAGATAAAATAAGGGTAGAGTAGGTAAAAAGTCATATGGGTAATTTGCAATTTTATGAAAAAAAAAAATGCTTGTATATAGGCTATATTTATTTCATGGGACCTAGGGTGGGATTAGAAAAACTTTTTCTCAATCCCACTCAAACCCGCGTTTGGGGTGTGAGAAGGAAAGAGATATTTCTCTTTCTGGGCTTAGAAATAAGTCTCCCTCTCTCTCTTTTTTCTTTTTTTCCTTTCTACTCTTTCCATCTTTCTCTGTCTACCACCATCACCACCAATCTCTGATCCCTCTCTTCTTCTTCTTCTTCTTTTTTTTTTTTTTACTTTTATTTTATTTTATTTTATTTTATTTTTTTAATAATGGCATGATGTTCATCTAAATGAACCCAACATCATCTGGGTTTTGAACCCATATAAATATCATTTGGGTTTCGAACCTAGGTAAACATCATCTGGGTTTCAAGTAAAGCCAGAAGGTGTTTGTATCAGTTCAAAACTAAGATAAACATGATGGCTGATGTCAATGTTTGATTGATTTGACTGGGTTGATGTTTGATTGATTCATTTAGTTTGACTAGGTTTGATGTTCGACTAGTTTGTGATTTGATGTTTGTGGTTTATAGAGAACCCTATTTTTTATGATTGATGAGCTTGTGGCATGTGGTTTGCAGTGAATCGTGTTTTGATGTTGATGTTTGGTTAAGTTTGACTATTTTTATGACTTGTGGTTTGATGATTGTTCAATTGATTTTGATGTTCGATTAGGAGATGATGTTGTTGAGATGAACCCTATTTTTTTATGATTGTTGAACTTCATCTGGGTTCGACAAATGAAGAGTTTGGGGCTAAAAACAATAGAGATCCATCAAATTGGATTTTCATCGTTTATTTAGATGGATGGATGATGGAAATCCAATCCGGTGGATAATGGATAGTGGAAGTCCAATTTGGTGGGGGATGAACAGTGGAGATCCAATCTGGTGGATCTCCATTTTTTTTTTCATATTTTAAAAAAATTAATTTTAATTTAGGTTACATGATATGGTTTTTTGTATAAATAGCTATTTTTTTAGGTCCAAGTTGAATACTAACTCTTTTTTCAAAATCATGCAAAAAAAAATTGTTTTTGAACAAAAATACATTTGGTAAAAATAGAAAATTTTAAAAGGGTTACTTTTTAACTTCAACCTCAAGAAATGGTTATATTCATAATTTTCTCTATATAATAAAATATTTAAATTGATTTTATTTAATTTTAATCTAGTCCCCATCTACACTAAACATGGGAAGGTAAGTTTTTAATACAATCAAACCCAATCCAATACTAATTCTTTCCATTCTCATTATCATTTTCAATTTTAATTCTACATGTCAAACGTAACCATAAAGCCACATATATTTGCATGCATTATGGTAAGCTTAATATAGATTACCTTAAGGCCTCGTTTGGGTGAGTATGATTGAATGAGAAGAGATTAAACAGGAATGGGTAGAATAAGATGGGTAGAATAACATAGTATGATTGGATCGCTTTTCGACCAGGTATGTTTCTGAATATGTCATTGAGATGGAACTTCCAAAATCTGTATATATTTTCAATTTCTTTTTTTGTTTTTTTAATTATAATAACTTCATATATCTTTGGGAAAAATCTAAAATCCCTCCTAAAATGAAAAATATTGTCAGTTCACCCCAAGTTTTAAAAATATTAGCCAAAAAACCCCTACCATCTACCCAAAAGTGGTTTCCGTCCCAATGTTAGTGGTTTTGTAACAAAACCGTGCAAAGACGAATATGCCCTCTTACTATATTGAAAAATTAAAAAATAAAAAAATTACTCAATTACCAAATAAAAAAATTGAAAAACTAAAATTAAAATTAAAGGAAAAAAAATTGAAATAATGGAAAACAAAAAAAGAAATCTCCACCCATCAACATTAATTTAAAAACATAAATAATAGAAAATAATTTATTTTCATACTTTATAAAATATATTAAATTTTTTAAACATAAAAAATAGATGTATCTCCACCGTCCATCTCGAGATGGACGGTGGACATCAAAAGAACAAAAAAACCTTAAAAAAAAAATAAAACCATGAATCGAGATTCAACCTCTCATCTTCAACCTCTCATCGTGACAAACTTCCTACAATGCAACTCCCAGATTCTCACCAAAACAGATGGAGTGGGTTCGACCATTTTCACCAAAGCATCACCACAACCAAGATAAAAACCAAAACCAAAACCATCAACTAAAATCAAGATTACTGGCAACTAAAACAAAAAATATGTACATGAAAAAAATTTAAAAAATTAAACTAAAACCATCAACATTGTTGACCCGATCCACCAAAACCTAATCTGCTAGGACCAAGTCCTTCATGCTTAAGAATATATATAAATATTGATAAATACGTTAAATGTGAATGTATTTTTAAAATATTCCACTATTGTGAGAAATTTTTCTTATGTGATGAAAGTGAACAATTATAAGTTTAATTGAATGTTTATGAGATTAATTTGATGAATTGATAAGTGTGGAATATTTTAGAAATATTATTGAGAGGAATAATAGTTAATTTAATCGATATTAAAATCGTTATGGAAATTAACGGATTTAACGTATTTATTTTTATGGAATAATTTTTTTTATGAGAAATATAAGTGATGAGGATTAAAAGAGGTCATTAGGAAGTGTTAATTATAGATTAAAAATGAGTATGGACATGAGTGAAAATAGATAAGTAAAGTGCATAAAAATAGTAATAAAAGAGGGTTTTAAGTACAACATTTAGATTGAAGTTTTAGCTGTTATAATTGAAGAAAATTGAGGGGTGTTTGGGCAATATGTTAAACAATATTAGAGTGTTTCTTCCAGCTCAGATCTGGCACAGCAACCAGACACAAATCAGACCCGAAAACAGCCCAGCAGAACCGAAGACATCTCTCTCACGCGACCATCCCTCTCGGCCACCAAGTGTAGCATCAAGACCGATCAACTAAGGGGTTCTTCACGGTCAGATGGAGGCTTGAAGAAGCAAGATCAGCATCTGATTTCTGCCCAGAAAAATCAGATCTGGAAGTGAGGAGGACGAACCAGAAAACCGGAAGAAGTTGAAGTCGCGCGTGGGAGTTGACGAGCTCGGCAGGCCGTGTGAAGGAGGATAGATTTCGGGTCAGCTGAAGCAAGCAAAAGATGAGCTGAAAGCAGCCATGTGAAGTCAGCAGATGGAGGAAAAATGCAGGGGTAGACATGAAGAAGATGATGAACAGTAGGTAAGAGAAATAACTTGACTTTTTGAGTGGTTTTATTGAGTTGTTTGCTGTTATGTTCAAGAGCTGTGGTTAATTTGGTTGTAGTTCAAGTTTGACAAGCTGAAATGGAAGGAAATGGATGCCGTGAGAATCTCAGAGGAGTGGCTGATATCAAATTCAAGTGAGTTATGTTGGGTTTTAATTGATTTTATCTTATGAAAAGCTGAAATGGAATAAATTGTTGTGTAGAGTTTTATGTGTGATGTGTGTGCCATGAATCAAGTGGAAAAGAATGGGTATTTGTGTGATGTTCTGTCGGCAGTAAGTGTGTGTGTGTGTGTGGCTTGTGTTTTGTTTAAATAAATAAGGATTAATTGATTATTAAGTGTATAATTGCATGATGAAAGATGAATGCGTGTTGGAACCGAAAGAAAATCGCATATTGGGTTATTCGTGTGATTTTCGACAAAAGTAAAGACAGCTGCATGTAAGTGGAATTTGTGTGATTTTAAGTTGATTTTAAGGTCCTAAGTATGTGCTTGAATATGTATTTGAGGGTGATTAAGTCATAGATAAAAAAATTACATTGTATAGAATGCGTGAAACGCTCAATGATAGTTGTTTGAATAATAACGTGCGAGCTGTCTTCTTTTTATTTTCTTTCAATTTGGTGGTTTCAAGTGTGTATTTAAATGTGTTTGGACATGAAAATTTCACGGAAATGAATGGTATTAAGATAAGGGCATGTAACGGAAAGAATATGGGTTAATTAGTTTAAGAGATTGTTAAGGAAAATTATATTGTCATTAGAGTTGTGATTGAAGAGAATTTTAAATAACTTGGTGATTAAATTTTAGGTGAATTGGAAACTCTTCGAACGGAAACGGAGACGTGCAGGAAGTGAAGGAGGTTCTTTGAATCGAAAGTGAACGGACGGAAATAAGTTGTGAGTGAAAAACTAGATATATATATGTTTCGTTTAAATATATATTTGTATATATATGTTTCTTTTAAGTATATATTGGTATATATATATTTTATATATGTTTATGGATTGATTATAATTGTTTCGATTATATAAATGTTTTACGTTTTGATATCAAGTTTAAGGAAAAATAATCAAGTGTTAAGGTTTGGATTTTAAGAAAAATCTTAACAAATCAAATGTTTATGGAAAGTATAAAAGAAATAGTTTTAGTTTTCAAATGAAATATTGTTTATAAAAGGATTTTTTAGCCGATGGTTACCCTAAACCCATTATGACTGAAATGACTGGATAATCGGCCGAGATACTTTAGATGTGTAAAGGTATGGGTAAAGAAATAAGTTACTAACTAAGGGAAGGGATAGAAATTATAGGGTTGCCTTTACACATTATAAAGTATTCTTATGACTGTTACCCTGCGCAAGGTGTGATTTATCCACAGCGTAGTGGTTTTATGACTGGAAATGGATTGTCCCGCCAGTGTCACTTTTAGGTCGGTTGGTGAATTATTCCCTGGGTTCCATTGGTAGTGATGGTATATTTATGATTGATATAATTGATAAATGAAATGAAATGTTTTATATATTTATGTAAATGTGATATTGAAAGGTATTTTGTTATTAAACTGCACACTCACTGAGCTATTTATAGCTCACTCTTTCAAATGTTTTAATAAAATTTTCAGGAACTGAGACTAGGGAGCAGTCTGAGCATCCTCCAGGGCAGTCGTAGGCGGCCTACTTATAGACGACGACAACTTGAAAATGTATATAATTTTTGGGTTGTAAATATGTCATATTATGATTTTGATACTTGCATCATTATTTTTGTATTGTATATACGTAGATGCATAATTAAATGCTGAACTATGAGGGCTTTGATCCTTTGTAGATGATTGAGGTACATAGGCGTTTGGGAGTACCCAAACTCAAGCCTAAAATATTTCAGAAAATATTTTGAATTATACATAATGCATATGTTTTTCTTTATGGATGAAAATGATTTTACTGAAAGTTTTTAATTGTTCTTGTGATTAAATTGTGATGGACCTGAGGTCCTGAAAATGGTAGTGGAGAAAATGAATGAATTTTTGAAGTGTTTATGATTTTATTTGCAGGTTTTGTAAAATTGGGATGTCCGAAAAAGAGAGGAAACTCTGTCCGTTTTTCTGTAAAATTTTCATTGAATAAATGGTTTATTGGTTTTAATAAAAAAAAAAAAAATTTCCCACCACATTTTCTGTTAGTTGCCGAAAAGAATAAATGTTTTAATCGGGTTCGCTCCATGAATTCCTAAGTTCATTGATTAAAGGAAAGGTTTTCGAAATCCGTTGGAGTGCAAGGAGGGCTTCCCACGGATTCAAGAGGTTAAATTCGGGTTGGGTCCCTTCATAATCCATCACCACTCAACACATTACTGTCACCCACCGCCATCGTTACCCGTTACCATCGTCTCAAACCCTTGGTCTCTGATCTTGAAAACATACCTCAATGGCGATAAAAAACAGAGTCATAAATTTGGTCGATGGGTTGGACCGACCAAGATGAGGAGGCATATAAGTACAAATTTGCAGTTGACGAGTTTGAAACGAAGAGGCAATCGTCTACGGTGGCATCCACAAGGGAGCTGCAATCGACGAGGTAGTTGTCGATTAGAGAGAAGGGGAGAGAGAAGACATGGTGGAACAGACGAGAGAGTGACAAGAAGACATGGATGATCATGATGGAGCTAGTCGTGAACTGGTGATGATGGGTGTTGGGGGCTGATTCGGGCATGAGTGAGAGAGGTGTGGGGGGCTGACGGGGGAGTTTGGGCGTGTGGACATTGAGGCAACTGATGAGGTCTCCAAATAGAGAGAGAATAGGCGGCTAACAGCTATACCCATCTTTCCAATAGATGCGTAATTACCTATTTACCCTTCCATCTAACAGTTCTGTTAATTTTTGGAAGACAATTACTTTTTGACTCGTTGACTCTAACGGTTGGGGTTTTTTGACTAATAATTTCAAAACCAGGGGCTGTTTGATGTTATTTTTCATTCTATGGGGTAAAATAATAATATCCCTATATCTTTTGATGAATTGTGCTGAGACTTCATGGTTATCCTACAAAAAAAATTTGTAGTCAGTACTTGTTTTTTCCTCTCATTTTCTCTATCTTTAGAGTGTTGGTTTGATTTTGTCTATATATATTCACTTTTCTTCCCCTCTCATTTGCTTTGGCTTTGGAGTGTTGGTTTGCATCAAAAGAATAAATTCTCGGTTTTATGTTCAATACAGGCAAATTTTCTCATTTTTAAACTAATAAAAAAATTAATCATATCATTTTCTTGTTGATATTCACAAGAAACTCCTCCTAAAATTTATTAAAAATAATCAGAAACTTTTTTTACGTTATCAAATTTGACAAGAACCGCCCATATATCCAAGGTAGGCTTTCTTTTTTTTTTTTTTTCCCCTCTCTTATTTTGACAAGTTTAATTAGAAGCTGCCATTTTACCTATATTTAACCCAGAAAGAATGTATGGTAGTTATTATTATCATCTTTTTACTTAATTTGAGGTTGAGAATTAGAGTTCTAGACTAATAGTAGCCCAACGTGCAATGCATGTGCCCAACTATATCCAATTTGAAAATAAACCCGCCGTTATTTTTTCATTCTTCAAAAAAAAAGATTAATTAGTAGCTGTTTTTGTCACGCTGATACAGTAATATGCTTCGACTGGAATTATCTTATATCCAATGTTGAAAATATCGATATCGACGGAAATATCGGTACTACGATTCGGCGGAAATGTCGACGGAAATATCGATATCGACGGAAATTTACGTAAAATTTACGGAAAGTACGGAAATTTAGTTAAAAACATAATATTTTTTAATGAAACTTTTGGTAATGTTAAAATAATCATTTCTACAACAAAAAATCATATTATATTTAAAAATATATATATTCTATCTAAAAAATAACAACTAAAATGTATAAATATAGATATAATATATAGAGGAAATATATGAAAATATAAAAAGTTTTTATTAAAACTTTTCAATTAATTTGCATCACATAAATCATGTAAATTTTAAAACTAAAATGAAGTCCTAGGTGGTTCATAGATTGTATAGCTAGCATATAGATTTATACAATACTGATACCATGACATATAATTTGAATGATTTTGAATATAATCACGAACATGCCATGAATAAGCTTCTTGATTTCTTCCCACCATCTGTCCATGATAGGAAATTGTGTGTAAGGATCATTGGAGATCTCAAAACTTATATGACCATCATCACTAGACTTTAAACTCATAGATTCAAAAGTAGTTGAAATGTTATCTTCATTGGATGATGACATCCCTAACTGCATTTGATGGATTCTCCTTGTATAATCCTTACTAATAGCCCCTATGTCTAGACCCGCAGCTCTACACCCATGGTCTTCATCTTGTGTGCAATAAGTGTATTGTTCTTCACAAGTAAATGGGCTCAATGGTAAACCTGTATCAGTATCATTTCTTTGAGTAAAAGCATAATTATTTCCTCCATTGTTATCATCATCATCATCATTATTATCGTCGTCATCATCACCATCATTAGCACCATTATCTTCATTATGAATTCCATCACTAGCAAGGGCTTAGGAGTTTTTGTTTTTAAAATAGAATAACAATTATGAGATGTTTGAGCTTGACTACAAAATGGAATATAATAATGAGATTCCTGATGAAAATGAGATTATTCACGTGGGTTGAAAACTTATTTTATTTAGAGTTTTATTGAAAACTAACCCATTTTTTATAACTCATTTGAAAAATAATCTTTATTGTTTTAATCTTCGCACAATGTCTTTTTTTGGACGAAAATGCCCTTGACCCATCATTTTTTATCGATCACTCTTTCTGCCAAACGATCTGGTTGAGAATCCCAACCTCGAAGTTGAGATCCCAATCTACATCCCAACTTCGAAGTTGAAAATCCCAACCTCGAGGTAGAGAATCTCAACCTTGATAAAACATCCAAGTTCACATTCTCAACCTTCAGGTTGGGAATCCTAACTTTTAAGTTGGGAATCCCAACTTCTAGGTTGGGTGTCCTAATCTTGATTCAAATCTACATTCGAAATCTCAACCTTAAGGTTGAGATTCCCAATCTGGATGTTAAATCAAGATTGAGAATCCCAACTTAAAGGTTGGGGCTCCCAATATAGAGGTTGAGACGCCTAACTTTAAGGTTAGGAATCCCAACAGTGATTCAAATTATTATCATTTTATTAAGGGTATTTTTGTCCACCCAATATATTTTTTATAACAATAAAATAAGAAATGTTATTTTAGAGATTGTTCTTACCAAATGAGTCTTTTTTGTAATTATTCCTTTTATTTATTTAATAAAAACTTAACAAATTCTTATTGGGAAAACTTAAATTTCACTTTTATTTTATGAAAATTTAACCGATATTTCCAGGATATTTCACGGATATTCTAAGGATATTTCCTAAAATTTCCTCGATATTTTGTAAAATTTGTACTATAAGCTCACGGAAAGGATATTTTACGGAAATATCGCGGATATTTCCGGATATTTCCAGGATATTTTGACGGATAGGAGATTA